>CM077084.1:114711778-117462699 GCA_039513925.1 Platanthera zijinensis
GAGAGTTTGTCGATCTCTAGTCGACGAAAATCTCAAGAACTTTTCCTCGTTCGTCGAGCTCCGTTCGACGAACTCTGAAAAATTCATCGATTGCAGACATAGACTAAACTAAACCTTCTCCATTTATCATTCCAAGCTTATTTATAAAGAACAAGTGATTTCTTTCATCCAAGGGTTTGGTAAAAATATCAGCTCTTTGTAAATCAGTGTAGATATAGAGAAGATTGATTTTGTTTTTGTCTACATATTCTCTAATGAAATGATGTCTTATGTCTATATGTTTAGTTCTGCTGTGATGGACTAGATTTTGTGTTATAGCTATAGCACTTGTGTTATCACATAGTAGAGTTGAATTATTTAAGTTTAATCCATAATTAAGGAGTTGGTTCTGAATCCACGACATCTGTGAATAATAACTGCCAGCTGCAATGTATTCTGCTTCAGAAGTTGATGTGGACACAGATTATTGTTTCTTGCAAAACCAGGACACCAATCTCATACCAAGGAACTGGCAGGTTCCTGAGGTACTTTTTCTATCCACTCTGCATCCAGTAAAGTCAACATCTGAATATCCAGTTAACTCAAACTCTGACTCAGTAGGATACAAGAGACCTAGACTAGGACAACCCTTTATATATCTCAAAATTCTTTTTAGAAAAGCTAGGTGAGAATCTTTAGGGTTCACTTGGAACCTAGCATAAAGGCATGTAGCAAACATAATATCAGGTCTGCTAGCTATAAGGTATAGTAGGGACCCAACAATACCCCTATATAATATCTGATCCACAGATTTCCCATGCACATCAGAATCTATTATAGCATTTGTAACCATAGGTGTTTTCTTTGCTTAGGCATCAGCCATCCCAAACTTTTTAATAAGCTCTTTAGCATATTTAGCATGGGAAATGAAGATGCCATCAGGAAGTTGCTTCACTTGGAGACCAAGGAATTCGGAGAGCTCACCCATGCTACTCATCTTAAATTTTGAATGTATTAGATCAGAAAATCTTTTGCATAATTTTGGATCAGTAGAACCAAATATTATGTCATCTACATATATTTGTACTAACAATATTTTATCATGATGCATTTTGGTAAATAAAGTCCTATCTACTATGCCTCTTGAAAAACCATGCTCTAAGAGAAAACTGGTTAATGTCTCATACCAAGCTCTTGGAGCTTGCTTTAAACCATAGAGAGCTTTATGCAATTTAAACACATAAGAGGGATGAGTTGGATAAACAAAACCTGGAGGTTGTTCAACATAAACCTCTTCTTTAAGTTCCCTATTTAAGAAAGCACACTTCACATCCATTTGATAAACTTTGAACTTTTTGAATGCAGCATTGATAGGCCCGCGATCAGACTCTTATTGTGGTTGGTTCGATGAGTCGACCGTCGCGGACTGCTAGAAAATCGATGTTTCTATCAGAAAGAGGTAAGTGCACCTATCGCATGTAGTACTCGATATTCAGGAGAATACCGAGGTCGTATTGTTCTCGGGGTCGTGTTGATTATTCTTACTCCTTCGAGAGGACTATTATTTTACTAAAAGTAAGATGGATTTTTGTTTAACTAAAAATGGATATAAAAAGAAGGCAGAAAATTTCATAGATTATTCGATGACGGGTTAATGCTCGGCATCGAATTGGATTAAGACTAAAATAATTCTTAACAATTATTGAACTTAGTTTTTAAATTAATAAAAGGCACTTGGTCGTGGAGGTTCCATAAATATGAGCGCACTTATCTCTAGGAATATTGTTCACCTGAACATTAAGACTATTCGACCAATCGTTAGATCGACGAAGGATTCCTCTTAATGCCAGCTTTACGCTAAGAACCCTGCTATTAGGTGGGGAACCCAATTCGGTATAACTACGCTCATCCTCTTTCGAGGGTATGTACGCAATTCTATTTACCCAAGGGGGATTAGTCCATACGTGCAGCCTCTTGGCGTTGCGTATGGATAACGGAAATAGAGCCAACAAATCGATTATGTGGTCCTATGCATCGTTAACCCGGGGCAAACCTTAAGTCCTTAAATTAAAATTAAAATAAAGAACCTTAATTATTTTGAATCATTTTATATGTTCCAATGCTCTTCGATGCCGAGGGATAATAATGATTAGCCACTCATCGGTATGGGGACGGCTTTATGGTTTTTACGAGGCGTTAGTATGAAATTTAACACTAAACAATTATAAGAAGGAGACATAAACAAAACAACATTTAGAAAAATTGCAATGCTAATTATAATTAAAACTCACGCACACTTCAAAACCATAAATAATGAAAAAGACAAGTCCTACTCAAACGAGTAGGCGGTAAATGACGAGTCCTACTCAAACGAGTAGGCGGTAAATTAAAACAATGTGTCATTTAACTCTTAACGAGTAGGCGGAAATAAATGCATAAATAAAAAGAAACTAAGTTACAAAAAATGAAAATTACAAATCCTACTCAAATGAGTAGGAGGAAAATTAAAAGACAAGTGCCACTCAAATGAGTGGGCGGGAAATGAAAGCAGAACATCATTAACTCTTAACGAGTAGGCGGAAATAGATGCGCACATGCACACACTCTACATAATTGAGAAAGCAATAAAATTGCAAGTCCCGGCTCAAATGAGTGGGCGGGAGAATGAAAGCAGTGAAATTATCCTCATACACTCACACACACTAACATGAAGTTAAGAGAACATAATGAAAATCTATCCTCATACACACACACACACTAACATGAAGTTAAAAGAATACAATGAGAATCTATCCTCATACACTCACACACACTAACATGAAGTTAACAGAACATAATGAAAATCTATCCTCATACACTCACACACACTAACATGAAGTTAAAAGAACATAATGAAAATCTATCCTCATACACTCACACACACTAACATGAAGTAAAAAAGAACACAATGAGAATCTATCCTCATACACTCACACATACTAACATGAAGTTAACATAACATAATGAAAATCTATCCTCATACACTCACACACACTAACATGAAGTTAATAGAACATAATGAAAATCTATCCTCATACACTCACACACACTAAGTAAAAAAAAGAAAGACAAAGTTACCTAAAAATTAAAACAACTTAATTTCTATTCTTAGAACATGCTAAAAACACATAAAAAGATGAAATAAAAGTTAAAGAAGCAAAAGTTTTTTGAAAACAAAGCTAAAATAAAAGTTGTTGAAAAATTAAAATGTTTATATTTTCATTCTTAAGATTCTATAAAAGTGATGAAAAAGTGAAAATAAAAATTAAAGGAACAAAAAAGTTTTACAATCCTAAAACAAAGCTAAGTAAAAAAATAAAAAAATCACTTTAAAATCTCTTTTACAATTTAATAGGAATGAAAATATAGGACTTTAAAACGTTTTCAATACAACATTTCATTTTGAAAAGAAGACTTAAACAAAATTTTGCCATTATAACAATTCATTTTTTAGGCAAAAAGCTATAATTAAACTAACATGACAACTAATTAAGGGCATGAAGAAAATTAACTAGTTAAACTCATACCACAGGAACACACTTTTCATAAAGAGAAAAGACAAAGAGAAACATGAGAATGAAAAGAAGAAGAAAAATGGGCACACAACTTCATTCCAAAGCCAAGAAAGAAGAGAAAAGCTAACATGATTTATTGATTGAAAAGAACTATTACAAAGCTAATACAAAGCTAAAGCTAAAGCAAAAGCAAACATAAAAGGGAGTGGGAGAAAGTTCTCCTTACATGGCTATGGAGTCCACAAGGGCAGCCCACAAAAAACACTAAAATTGGCTCAAAAAGTTAACCCTTGGACCTCACAGAGAAGTTTTATTTATAGACAAATTTTTCGGGTGTGACACGCCCTAGTCACGGGCGTGACAGGGGGCATGTCGAAGGTTGCGTGTTTGACTTGGCGAAATCCGGCAGCTGGATTGCTTCTTGAGGCTTCGAGAATTGACACGTGGCGGTCACGGGCGTGTTCGGTGTCAGACACGGGTGTGTCGACTGGGCATGACTGAACAGCTAGTGGGAGTGGCGTTGAGTGGCGACGGCGTTAAGTGGCATTGAGTGGCGTTGAGAGGTGAACAGTGAAAGCATTAAGTGACGTTGAGTGTCGACGGCGTTGAGTGTTGATGGCGTTGAGTGTCGACACGGGCGTGTCGAGCTTGGACACGGGCGTATTGATCTCGGATTGATGAAGGCGAGGCGACGAGTGCCGGGATGAGCCCGACGATCGTCGAGAGGCATGATATGGGCGTGTCGGATGCGTGACATAGGCGTGTCAAGTCAATTTTTTTGACTTTTTCTAAAATTTTTCTTGAATCAAAATAAACTAAGTTTGAAATAAAATTTACAAAAAAGAAATAATTTATTGAATAAAAGAAACTAAAAAGGACAAAACTAAAATAACAAAATAAAAACATAGAAAAAATGCGTATATTTACAACCTATCAAGCATAAGCAAGAAATATCCTTATAGCTTCTAACCTAGCAACTGGAGCAAAGGTTTGATCATAGTCAATCCCTTCCTCTTGCCTATACCCTTGAGCAATAAACCTAGCCATGTTCCTCACAATCACACCTTGGGCATCAAGCTTATTTCTGAATACCCATTTGGTTCCAATGATTGGGTAGTCTTTTGTTCTTGGAACCAAAACACAAACTCTTTATCTCTCAAACTGATTATGCTCCTCTTGCATTGCAATGATCCAGTGGGGATCTTGTTCTACATCAGTTATGGATTGAGGCTCAATTTGAGAGAGGAAAAAGGCATGCATCCAATCTTGGTTGAGTTGATGCCTTGTCTGTACACCTTCTGTTATGTCTCCAATCACTTGGGATCTTGGGTGATCCCTCAGTGTGAGAAAGTCAGTGGGTGGAGTTGGTTCTGCAACATCATTTTGAGAGAATTCTTCTTATGGAGTAGCTTCAGTTGTTGTAGGGGAGTCAGCTTCTTCCACAGTTTCTTCATCACTTCCTTCATTGACTTGTTGAGAAGGATGAGGTACAACTTTTGGGGTGAGGTTTAAGTCATCCAATTTCTTACACAAGTTGTGTACCTGCAATGAGTCTTTGGTAGAAATCTCTTTCTCCTTATAAAACATGTTAGCCTCATCAAATATAACATACATAGATTCCTTTATTTTCAATGTGGATTTATTAAATACCCTATAAGCTTTGCTGACTTGGGAATATCCTAGAAAAATTCCCACTGCAGCCTTTGCTTCAAACTTTCTAATGTGCTTTTTGTCATTATTATGAATATAACATACACAACCAAAAACTTTAAAATAGTTGATTATTGGTTTCTTCCCTTTGAGCAATTCATAGGGAGTCTTATGTTTTAGTTTGTGTATCAAGCTTCTATTCAAGACATAATTTGCTGTGCTCACTGCCTCTGCCCAATAGGATAGGGGCATGTAATCATCTGCAAGTAATGTGCCTGCAACTTCAATGAGTGTTCTATTTTTCCTTTCAGCTACCCCCATTTTGTTGAAGAGTTCTAGGAGCTGAGAATCAGTGTCTGATACCTTCCTTCTCACAGAACTCATGCATAAGAAGAGACTCAAACTCTATACCATGATTATGATCAATGCAACATGAGTAGAGTACTCAATCTATATGGTCCTGAGAAAATCTGTAAGAACCTTGAATGTATCTGACTTAGATCTCAGAAATAATATCCAAGAGAATCTGGAGAAGTCATCTACAACCACTAAGGTATAAGATTTCCCTCCTAGGCTTTGTACAGTCATAGGGCCAAAAAGGTCCATATGTAGTAAGTACAATATCCTAGGTGAATCACTCTTATTAATGGATTTGAAACTAGATTTAGTTTGCTTGCCTAGTTGACAAGCCC
Organism: Platanthera zijinensis; assembly: GCA_039513925.1. Lineage (NCBI taxonomy): Eukaryota > Viridiplantae > Streptophyta > Magnoliopsida > Asparagales > Orchidaceae > Platanthera > Platanthera zijinensis. The sequence goes on from CM077084.1 coordinate 114,717,654, forward strand.
TGCAGAGTCCTTCCTTCTTGTAGGGGACAGAAGGTAGTCCTCTAACAAGGTTGTCCTTAGATAACCTAGCAATATTTTTCAGATTTACATGCCCTAATCTTTTATGCCACAAGTCATTTTGACTGCTAACTATGTTAAGTAAACATATGTCTGAAGTTACAGAATGAAAATTAACTAGGTATATGTTTCCTTGTCTATTGTCAATTAAAACAGGTTTTTTTTCTTTAGAGGTAATAGTACAGGAGCTAGAGTTGAATGATACCTGATAACCTTCATCACAAAGTTGGCTTATAGAGATGAGGTTATGCTTTAGTCCACTTACATATGCAACTCTCTTGAAAGTTACTGTTCCAATCCTGACGTTGCCATAGCCCTCTGTTTGGCCATAGTTAGAGTCACCAAAGATGACCTTTGGTCCTAGCTTGGACTTGTAATCAATTAGGTTGTCCTTGCTGCCTGTCATGTGCTTTGAGCAGCCACTGTCCAGATACTAATCTTGATTGTATGCTGGATAGGTATTCATCTGCAAATAAAGCTGTTAGTTGTTCTTGACCCAGGTAACCTTGGGTCCTTGTTGATTTACATAGCTATAACTAGAAATGTATGAACATTCAGGTTGATCTTTATACCCTTTAGGATGGTATCTCCTTGGTGGAATTATCCATTGAGTGAAGGGGTTAAAGTTGTTATTAGAATTTAAGTTCCTGTTATTAAGATCTGGGTTTGACGATCTCTGGTTGGATCGTCGACCTGAGCTCGACGATGTTGGATGAGATCGTCGATCTCTGCTCGAAGAATGAAGGTATTAATTCTTGAAGTACCAAAGTCGTCGATCTCTGGTCGGCGAACCATACTGGTATCGTCGATCATAGATCGAAGAATGATTATTACTGATGTTTGCGTTCAAAGATCGTCATTCTGAGTTCGACGATTCGTTCATATATCGCCGATCTAAGTTCGACGATAACTGCTGAACATTGTTATTTCTATTATTATTCTGGTTATTGAGCTTATTTTTGGTTTCAATTTGTTCAAGAATCTTATTAACTTTATTTACCTATTCAATGTTCCTCTTTCCCTTGTCAGATATAAATTTTACTATTCTTGAAAGATTATTTTTCTGAATTAAAGGTGGATCACTAGAGGAGGCACCTAGTGCTAGTTTGCTATTGTTGGTCCTAGCATTTACAGTACTAATGATATCTAATAATTGTATACTTCTTCCATTCAGTGATTCTTCTAATAGTTTTGCCTTACCTAGTTTAGTTTTTAGAAAAGATATTTGTTTATTAGCAGACATTAGTTCATTAGTTAATTTTGCATTTTCTATAGTGATGTTGTCTAGGGTATCTAACTTTTCTCTGAGAAGTTTGATTTCCTTCTCAGAGCTTATCAAGTCTAAGCATAAATTTTTAAATTCAGATTTAAATTCATTTGACTCAAAATCATAGGAAGTTATTACCTGATCTTCAGCTGATAGAGGTTCTTCATTATCAGACTCATCTGTATCTGATCTGCTACTGCTTGCCTCAATAGCCATGAGGCAGACTTCCTTTGCTTTCTGCTCTTCTTCATCCTCACTGGAGCTGGAGGATATAGATTCTTCTTTAGTATCACTCCATGTCTCTGAAACAAAGCCCTTGTCTTTCCTCTTATGCTTACTTGAGGAAGAATTGTTGTAGTGACTCTTTCTTGAGTCCTTCTTCTTTCTTCTGTCCTTCTTCTGAGTTTCTAGACACTCAAAAATGAAGTGCCAAGGTTTCCTGCACCCAAAACACACTACTTCTTTAGAGGGTGTTTTGTTATACCTTGGCTTATCTTCATATTTAGATGGTTACCTTCTGAAGTCCTTTCTGGCCATCTTGAAGAATCTCTTGGCAAAGAGACTCATCAACTCTTCATTTACTAGAATGACTTCAGAGTCTTCTGTAGCTTTGAAAGCTATGTTGTGCTCCTTCCTAGTTTGTATAGGAGTCTTCACTTCAGCTGCTGCTTCCCTTGCTTTGATCAGCTGCTCATTGGACTTTAAATTTCCTAGAAGAGATTCTGTTGAAATCTTTGTCATTCTTTTGGCTTCTTTGATAGGCCAGATTCTTGATTCCCATGTGCTGGGGAAGCACATAAGGATTTTGTCATTCACTTCAGTCAAAGTGAATTCTTTGTCTAGAGCTCACTGATGATGGAGCTAAGTCTGTTGTACATTACTTCTACTGTCTTGGTTCATCCTTCTTGAAGTTCTCATTCTGAGTGATGAGATTTGACCTTCTGTCTTTCCTCTCATCTGCTTATCCAGCCACCATTTGGTTTAGGGAATCCCAAATCTCCTTGGCTAATTGACACTCAGCAACCTTTTGAAATATTTCATCAGACATAGTTTGAGCTAGTATGTTCATGGCTTTAGCATCAGCTATCTTAGCCTTCTTCTGTGCATCTGTCCATCCAGGGGGTAGAACTGCACTCAGGTCAGTTGATGTAGTTGAGGTTGAAGCCACTTGAGCTGGTGGTCCTGTTAAGATAGAATTAAATATATCTTCATCAATAGAGTTCATGTAAAGCCTAATTCTTGCCTTCCAGATTGTGAACTTGGATAAGTTACACACTGGAGGTCTGGTGCTTGCATATTCTTTGTTCTGTGTCATGCTGTATAGATAAGTATAGCAAAGTTAAAGAACAGATCAAACTTAGGATCTTTGGTTCAAGGTTTTAACTTGTACAACCAAAAGAACCTCCTATGATACTAATTAAAAGTTAGGGTTAGACCTGATATACTCTAGATGGGGGGGAATAGAGTATGTGGGTATATTTAAAACTTTTTTTGAACTATAAGAAGTACTCCTAAACTTAGGTACTATATCACAGAATACCAAATGAAATAAAAGAAATCACAGGAAAAACTAAATAACACAGCCACAGTAAGAACAAGAAGAAGAGGGCAACCAGACAACACAAGAATTTATAGTGGTTCCCCAACTTGGGGACATCCACTCTTCTATAACCCTTGTAGGAATCCACTCAGGTTTTTGATCAGGTGACTTCCACCAATGAGCTTTTGATCAGGTGCTCAAAAACCAAACCTCGAGTCTTTTGGTTAGGAGACTTGCAACCAAGAATCACTTTTGAAGGGAGTAGAGTACTGTTTTTACAGAGAGGGTGAGAGAGTGATGGTGTCTTCTCTTTCTCAATACAACTGAGAAGACTAGAGGAGTTGATGTTGACAAAAAGCTCCCCTTGAAATATTGAGTTTATTCAGGGAGGGATGAAATTTTTTCTTCAGGGTGATAGGACTTCAAGCTTTCAATTTTGATAAGAAGAACTTCAGGAACTATTTTGACAGATGCAGTATTGTTGTCCTTCAGAGATTTCCTGAGAGTATGACAGAAGAAGACACTTGATTTGGATGGTTGTTCTTCTTCTTCTTCAGAATTGTTCTTCTTCTTGTTTAGCCGTTGTTGATTCTTGACTGATCGATTTTCAATCTTAAGAATTCTATATGTCTCTCAGAATTGTTGTTCTTTGTATCTCATTCACTTCAAAGGAATAAAAATCTCTGTTTTTTATATTTCAAATGTGAATGTCCATTTGAATTTTGAAATTCCTCTTGCAATTAATACTGACGGCCTTGGAATATTTTTAACATTGATTTGTTTCCCCAACTGTCCCTTCTAAAAACGGCAGACAGTAATCCTGATGAAGACCATAATTAATGCTCTTGTCTAACGGTAATATTCAAATAATATTAGAGCATTAATTACTCAAGAATAATTTCCACATAATAAGGACAAAAGAGGAAAACAGCCAAGACTGGATTCGTCGACCTAAGTCCACAGTTCGTCGAGCTGAGAATAGCTGTTCGTCGAGCTGAGATCCAAGATCGTCGACCTCTGAATGCTGCTTGATAACTTTCTTCATCTGTGCATCAAGTTCTTCGAGCTGAATCTAATATCGTCGAGCCTATCCCTGAGAACAGAGTTAGTCCAGTTGGGGTCGAAGATCGTCGAGCTGTGTCTGCAGTCTGGGCTTAGAATATTTTCTGATGTTAAGTGTTGAATCACCTTATCCAGAATTAGTTGACCAAAAAATAGAGTTCTTCTAGCTGATATTCTTAGTTCGTCGACTGAGGTTTGACTTAGAGGAGTTATTACTTTGTCCAGAGTTCGTCGAGCTGAGAACTAAGTTCATCGAGCTGAGCTCAGAGAATTGTCCCTGAGTTTGTCTAGCTGAGCTCGACTTTCATCGACCGGAGATCGACGAACGTAGAACTCCTTTTTCTAAGTCTTGAATTCTCTAAGTCATGAGTCTCTGGCAGTGTTGGAGGCTTGTTCTTTATACTATTGACTCAAAGGACTTGACCTAGACTCTAGGACACAACCATGACCCTGATCTATACATGTTGGGTCATATCCTAACTTAGTGAACCTAGCCCAAATCCAACTAGGGATCCAACATAACATCCCTCTGATACCAATTTTAAAGAACTTGCACACTAAAACAAGAATTACAGACGACAAGAAGATTTATAGTGGTTCCCCAACCTTGGGTACGTCCACTCTCCCTCACCGATCTAGTAAATCACTCTATCCGGCTACTCCACTATCTCGGATTGAAAACCAATCCTACGTCTCGGAACTAAGTTCTTACAATCTCAATCAAAATGGATCTACACTCGGAAGATGAAAACTTCCTACAACTCGGAGATTAATCTCCTACAAAATTTACAAAGAGATTTGAAAATACAAACAAAGATTTTGTCTCAGATCTAGAAATATTAAACTCTAGGTCTTCTTCTGAACTTTGTGCCTTTTTCAGAATTTGTTGAAGAAGACTTGGTAGATCTGGTCTGAGAGAACTTTGACCTACTTGATCAAGAAGAAGATGAAGATTCCTTGAACAAGCCTTTCTTGATCGAGAATAGAAATGTCGATCTTCACGTTGAGCGGCGGCAGCGACTGAAACTTCTGTTCTTCTAGAGAGTGAGACGGCTGATCATAATAATTGAGAGATTTGATATTCTGCTTAGGCTTAGTCTTGATGAAAAGACATTAAATAGAATTTCCCCTAACAGTTAGAATAAACATTAATGACGACACGTTGACCAATCACGATGTCTCATTTGAAAAATCTGTCGATCTGGACTTAGGAGAAATTTCAGAAAAAAATGACAGCAGTTCTCGAGAAGTATGAATGAGTTCTCGAGAACAGGCTGACTTCTCGAGAACTAGACTGTCTGGACTTAAGTTAGTACTCGAGAACAACGGCGTTCAGTCTACTCAAGAGTTATGTGAAGCTTCTCGAGAACTAAAGAAAATAGTACTCGAGAACTAAAGCTTGTTCTCGAGAGCTAAACTGACTTCTCGAGAACTATAAGATAAGTTATCAAGAACTATAACTAACTTCTCGAGAAAATGACTTAGAATATCTTCCACGGCTGTCTCTGGTTACAAGAGAGTTAAAGGCTGAGACTTCTCGAGAACTAGACTGAGCTTCTCGAGAACTAGGCTGAGCTTCTCGAGAACTAGCCAAGGCTTCTCGAGAACTAAGCAAACTTCTCAAAATTCAGCCAACTCTTCTTCTCAAGAACTATACTAAAATTTTCGAGAACTTCTAACTCTACTTCTCGAGAACTATATAAGGACTTCTCGAGAAGTGGACTTAGGAAAAATTCTGAACTTTAGAAAAAAAAATTTCTCTTCCCTTCAAGAGTCCAATCTTCATTCCATGATCTAAGTGTTTGAATATAAAGTGTATCCCAATTGAGAGGCTTCACATGAGTCAACACTTTGGATCACACAGTGAGGGATTACACTGTATGGTCCTGTGTTCATGACCCACTATAGATTGACATTTGTCTACACTTCACAATGGTAATCTGCAAACACACAACAAAACAGAGATATCAAATACAACTTAATTCATCTTAGTTCAAGGGTGACTTCATGCAAATCTGGGTTATTGTGGATGCAATACCCAACAGATATTTTGAAAGTTCATTCTTTTGAAATTATGGAATTAAATTTCTCTTGGACAAATTTCTATTTATATGAACTTTTAATTTTGCTTATCTGACTTCACTCATAATATCTTTTTATTCTACTTATCATTCTATTAGTTTCTTTATTTCTATTTCTCTTAATGTAATTCACCTTGGTGTAGAGGGTTCTGACTTCTACAGATAGTGGAAGATTGTTGGGTATTGCATCCACAATAACCCAGATTTGTATGAAATCACCCTTGATATAAGGTGAATTAAGTTTCTATTTGATGCTCTTTTTAGTTGAAGGTTTGAAGGACTTATATGCCAAGTGTAGACCAATGTCAGTCTACAATGAGTCTCCAAACACGGGACCATACAATGTAATACCTCATTGTGTGATCCATGGTGTTGACTCATGTGTAGCCTCTCTATTAGGATACACTTCCTTTTCAAGCACTAAGGGCATGGGTGGAAATTTGGATGTTTTGCATTCTTGAAGAAATTATGTTTTCAGACTCAAAGAAATTCTAAGTGTTTTTCTCGAGTACTAAGCTTTGTTCTCGAGAAGAACTAGCATAAGTTTTTAAGTAAGACTCATCATAAATTTGAGTGACAGAAGTTGTTCTCGAGAAAGCATCTTGTTTTTCTCGAGAAAGGCGTATGTACTCGAGTACTTCATGACTCTTCTTCTCGGGTTACTTTCCTTACAGACAGAATTTCTCTAAGTCTTTTTCTCGAGAAGACTTTTATTAGTTCTCGAGATGGCTATGTTTATTTCTCGAGTAATGTCTGTTGTACTCGAGTAGAAGTCTTCTTGTTCTCGAGTACCAGTTTTTCTTCTCCGGAACAATATTTGTTTTTCTCGAGTACTTTCTTTATTTCTCGAGGTTGCTGTTTTCCACATCCACATTTTTTTCTAAGTCCTTTTCTTGAGTTCACCATAATTGTTCTCGAGAATTAAATTCCTTTTCTCAAGTACAACCTTTCTTCTCGAGAAGTGCTATGCTTGTTTTTAGAAAATCTTCTAAGTCATTCTTCTCGAGATCTCTATCATTGTTCTCGAGAACACAAGTCTTTCTCTCAAGTAAAATACATCCTCTCGAGAAATGCTCCTGTTTTCTGAGAAATTTTTCTAAGTCCCGATAGACGTGATTTTCAAATATGATTTGATGTGATTGGTCCATGTGGCCATCATTAATTATAATTATGACCGTTAGAGATATCTTATAAAAGGTCTTGTCATTCCGACCAACCATAAGACGCGTAAGAAGAAATTCTGAATCCCTAATTATCTTTCCTAAATCGGAAGCCGCCACTCAACTTCCTCATCGCTAAGGGCTTTCGATCAAGAACGATTCAGAGTAGTCGACTTGCAGATCAAGATCTTCTACAATCTACACATCCTCTTCTTGATCTTGTGAGTCAAGAAATTTCATAACAAGGATCTAGCCGAGTCTTCTTCAATATATTTTGACAGAGCCACAAAGTTTAAGAAAGAAGACCTAGGCAGAAATTTCCAGATCTGAGAGATTTTACTATTTGTATTTCTTATTTCAAATCTATTCTTGTAAGAGATTATTCTCCGAGTGTAGGAGATTTATTCTCTGAGTTGTTGTAGGAAGTTTTTATCTTCCGAGTGTAGATCCGTTTTGTGGATCGAGTTGTAGGAACGTTGTTCCGAGTTGTAGGATTGTTTTTAATCCGAGATTAATGGAGTAGACGAGTCTAGTGCATTGCTAGATCAATGAGTGGAAAGTGGACGTACCCAAGGTTGGGGAACCACTATAATTCTTGGTGTCATCTGTGATTGCTTGGTTATGTTTCTGTGAGTAGATCGCTAAAAATTTTATTCCGCAAAAAGACGCACAACTCACCTATTCACCCCCTTCTAGGTGATTTAGGTAGACAACTTAAACATTTTTCAAATGGCATGTGAACCTTATTACCAAAATACCACTACTAAAGTTTTTAGCATAATTAATCATCCAAAAATTCTTAAATAAATATACCGTAGTTTATATCACAGAAAAAAGTGACTGAATTTTTCTATAATTTTCCAAATATTATTACCCCTATCTTTAATTTAAAACTCTCAAGGGTAAAATTATAAATCTATCAAATACACAAGATATAATACTCAAACAAGCTCATGACTTTTTCCAGAGATGTAAAACATCCTATTAAGGCTTGTATCAAAAGTTTAGAATTTTACAAGGTCAGTAGACCTATATCTCATTTTATTTCTAAAAGAGCCTATTTTCCAATAATTCAAAATAATGGGATTTTTTATCCCAAAAATCCCAATCTTTCCATGGGAGGTATATTTCATCCCTATGAGCCTTTGTCCAACATCTCATGGACATGCATTGAGCCAAATGGCTAATTTCCCATTTTTACAGTTGGCACACCATTTACAAATCTACCCCCATCATACACGTTGGATTTCCCCAACATACGGAGGTCCAAATTGTCTGAAACTTTTATCATGGTCATATAATGACCCAATGGTCATGCCACCCAAATTTGTGGGCATTAGAAAAAGTAATACCCCTATATTTCTTATATTTAATAAATTATAGAAAAACACCCCCCAAAAATTCTGATTTTTGGGAAACTTTCCAAAAGAAACTAGGAGAATAGATGAGGATGAGCCTCCCTCATAGCTAACTCCAACTCCCAAGTCACGCTCTCCACGTCTTGGTTTTGCCACAAAACCTTGACCATGCTTATTATATTCCTTCGCAACACCCGATCTTGAGTATCCAGAATGCGAACAAGCATCTTAATATAAGAAAGATTAGGCTGCAACTGGTGCACCGAATCAAGAACATGTCGGTCACTAAGCACACATTTTGGTAACTGGCTCACATGAAACACATCATGCACACCAAGAAAATTTGCGGGCAAATCAAGCCTATAAGCTGACACTTTGATGCGTTCAACAACCTGGAAAGGTCCCACATACATGGGATCAAACTTGTGGTTCCTTCCAAACCTCTTAACACCAGCCATCAAAGAAACCTTAAGAAAAACCATGTCTCCAACTACAAATTCCAACTAAATCCTTCGCCGATTAGCGTTCTTCTCATAACGCTCCTGATCTATTCGATGCTTCTCTCGAATATACGTCACAAAAGTATTCATCTCTTTTAAGGATTTCGAACCAACCAACGGTCCTTCACCTACTTCGGCCCAAAATAAGGGAGTCCTGCAATGTCTCTCATACAAAGCCTCAAATGGGGCCATCTGCAAGCTCTCCTGATAATTGTTATTATAGGAAAATTCCATCAGTCTCAGTCGCTCATCCCATGCTCCTCCGTGTTCCAAGATATAACTTCTTATCATATTTTTCACAATCTTATTTACTCTCTTCGTCTGATCATATGTCTGCGGATGATAAGTTCTTGAATATCTGAGGTCGGTACCCAACCCATCCTTTAAACTTTTCCAAAAACGAGATGTAAACCTGGAATCTCGATCTGACACAATACTAACAGGTACTATATGTAGTCTGATGATCTCATCCATGTATAACTATGTTATTTTCTTCATGGAATAAACAATCTTAAATGGTATGAAGTGAGCACACTTCATTAGTCTATAAACTATGACCCACACTGAATCATGTCCTCGAGGAGATCTCGGCAAACCAGTAATAAATTCCATAGAAATACTCTCCCACTTCTAACTTGGAATCTCCAAAGGCGTCAGCTTGACACCAGGCCTTCTATGATCCGCCTTAACATGCTTGTAGGTGAAGCACTCAGACACAAACTTGGCTATATTATTCTTCATTCCATACCACCAAACGATCTGCTTCGGATCTCTATTCATCTTAACAAAAACAAGGTGGTAGGCAACATTAGAACCATGCACCTCACTGCATAACTGAGCTCGAATATCCTCAATAACGGGGATACAATATCCACTACGGTACTTCAAAGTACTTCGCGTCATCGATTGAAAAGTCTGGTAATTTCCCTTTCTCAATCCTACTATGAAGGTGCTGCAAATCAGGGTCGTCCTTTTGATGTAGCCTTGTAAGCGTAATCCATGAAGGCTCTTCTACTTTCAAGCTGCTTGGCGAGTCGCTACTTCCAACCGAGATACCCATTAACAGAAAATCTTCCACCAAGGAATCCATAGAAAGACCAAAGATCTGCGCGGTCTTTCTACTCAAGGCATTAAATACCACATTAGCTTTGCCCGGATAATATAGAATATCAACATCATAATCTGCGACATTCTCTAAACACCTACGCTAACGAAGATTCAACTCCTTCTGAGTGAAGATATACTTAAATCTCTTATGATCAGTGTATATCTTGCACAACGCACCATACAACAAATGTCCCCACAACTTTAAGGCATAAATCACTACCGCAAACTCAAAATCATGAGTAGGGTAGATCCTTTCTTGTATCTTTAATTTTCTCGACCCTTACGTAATTACCATGTCTTCTTCCATCAAGACACATCCAAGCCCGACATGCGATACATCCTCATAAACAGCATACTCCAATCCTTCGGTAGGCAAAGTCAACACTAGAGCAATGCACAATCTCTTTTTCAATTCCTGAAAAGCTTCATCGTACTTATCACTCCAAACAAACGATGCATTCTTCTGCGTAATCTTAGTTAGCGGCGCAGACAACGAAGAAAATCCTTCCACAAACCTTCTATAATAGTCGGCCAACCCTAGGAAGCTTCTTATCTCTTTGGGTGTGGTAGGTCTTCTCTAATCCATCATGACAGCTATCTTCTCTGGGTCAACTGAAATTTCATCCTTATTCACAACATTGCCCAAAAAGTAAACCTGAGGTTGCCAAAACTCGCACTTTCTCAACTTTGCATATAACTTATGCTCTTTCAAAGCAGACAAAACTAACCACAAGTGTTGCACATGCTCCTTAGCACTCTGGGAATAAACCAGGACATCATCAATAAATACGACCATGAAATGGTCCAGAAAATCTTTGAACACTCTGTTTATCATGTCCATGAAGGCAGAGGGTGCATTCGTCAATCCAAAGGACATTACCAAGAACTCAAAATGTCCATGCTGAGAACTAAATGCGATCCGTGGAACATCCGTCACACGGATTCTCAACTGATGGTAGCCTGAACGAAGGTCAATGTTCGAAAACACCATACTACCATGCAACTGATCAAACAAATCATCTATTCGTGACAAGGGATACCTGTTCTTGATAGTTACATTATTCAATTCCCTATAATCGATGCACAACCTCATAGATCCATCCTTCTTCTTTACAAACAACACGGGAGAACACCAAGGCAAAGAACTTGGCCTAATGAATCCACACTGCAACAACTCATCCCACTGAGTACGTAACTCTTCTAGCTCACGCGGGGCCATATGATACGGTGCCTTAGCAATAGGGCGAGTACCCAGCTCCTTATCTATAAAAAACTACACAACTCTCTCATATGGAAGACAAGAAAGTCTGAGGGAAAACATCAAAAAACTCTCGCACCAAAGGAACATCCTCAAAATGCGGCAAACTACCACCGGTTTCCAAAGTAGAAACCAAATAAGCAAAACAGTCGGAATTCAAAAGTTTTTGAGCACATACCGCAGAAATAATCGAGGAATCCTGGCGTAGAAAACCATAAACACTCCTGGGGTGGCCGCTGTCCATCTTGAGTCCAAATTCTTTACCTTGTATGGATAACTGCATCATATCTAGACAACCAGTCCATGCCCAAGATCACATCAAAGTCTTCCAGGTCTAGCACCTTCAAATTAGAAAAAGCTAGGAAACCACCTAAAAGGATCGAACAACTCTGGATACCTTGGTCTGACACCACCGAATCACCGAAAGGATACATAATGCAAAAGGAGTCTTCAACTAGATTGAGAGTCAGACAATGACGCTCTACGAAGGTCCTAGCCACAAACGAGTGTGTAGCACCAGAATCGAAAAGAATTTGTGCCCAACGGTTCTTTCCCTTAAACTTCCTTATAAAATCGCATGTGTAACTAGACGAACAAACATCGAAACTTCAGCTACGAGCTAAAAGCTAGAACTAGATTAGAATCTAACCTGAGATCACTTGGGTGGATGTCTACGCATCCTTCAAAGTCATCACATTCAACTTGCCCTTCCCTTTGTTTAAAAGTTGTGGCAGTGGTAAAGCTTGAAGTGGAACTAGTAGCAGAAGGGGCTGAGAATGCAGGCACTTTGACTTGAAATGTCCTTTCTGTCTGTACTGGAAACAGACCATATCCATACTCCAATAATGGGTAGTATCATGCCCCTTTTTCTTACACGAAGCACAAACCAAATCTCCCTTGGGAGAGCTCTGAATTGCATGCACTTGTTGCTGTTTTTGATCTCCCAATCTCTTAAAACACTTTTGAAACGGATGGCTTGGCCGGACACAGAAACTGCACAACTCCTTGATTCTTTTCTTTGAAGCTGGACAAAATTCCCGAGAGCTCTTACCATCATCTGAACTTTTCTTTTCTTTTCTCATTTGCATGCCTCGATTCTTGGCATTATTGATTGCTTCGACCTTTAGGGCAGCTTCTACTGCCTTAGCATAGTTTTCAGATCCATAAGCATAATCCAGCTGCTGGATATCACTCCTAAGACCACCCAGAAATCGCTTGACTCTGCTAGCTTTAGAAGCAACCAAATTTGGGGCAAACCGGCTCAACTTGCTGAACTCCACCTCATACTCACTGACCATGAGTAATCTTTGCTTCAAATGCATAAAGTTATTCATAAGGCGGTCTTTCTCGACCGACGGCAGAAACTTCCTAAGCATCAACTCCATAAACGATCTCCACAAGCACCCATCTGTAAGGTTTTCTTTCTCTCTTAACCACAAGCTCTTTGCAAGGCACTTAAGCTAGTATGCGGCAACCATCACTCTCTGGTCTGAAGAAATCCATTAATACAAGAACATATCCTCGATAGTAATAATCCAGTCATCCAATGAAATGAAATCAGCTCTACCGTCATAGGTAGAAGGACCTAGTCGCTGAAAATGCGAAATAAAATTCATCTCTGGTGGCAGTAGAACTAGAGGCACCAATGGAGCAGGAGGAACGGGAACGGCTTGACCCATAGTAAGGTCCTGCACTCTTAGTTGCTGTCCTGAAACGTGTTGGAGTTACCATGGTGATCTAGAAGTTGTCAAACATGTAATCTCACTGCCAATGCGATATGAGCCTGCAGGGTCGCACATAAGAGCATGTGGAGAAGTTGGAAGATTGACTGTGTTGGTAAGGGTTACCAATCACCACACAGAATGGGGTCGGGCAAACGTTGCCAAAGGATTTTCGTCAAGAGTCGTCGAGTATGACTCGCCGACTAAGGTAAAGTCGTCGAGAATCGTCAAGTATCGATCGTCGTGAATCGTCGAGTATCGATCGTCGAGAATCGTCGAGTATCGATCGTCGAGAATCGTCGAGTATCGATCGTCGAGAATCGTCGAGTCCCGATCGTCGAGAATCGTCGAGTCTCGATCGTCGAGAATCGTCGAGTCTCGATCGTCGAGAATCATCCAGTATCGATCGTCGATACTCGACGATCGTCAAGAGTCGTCGAGAATCAAAATGTTCGATTCTCGACGAATGCTGATTCCCGCCGACTGATTCTCGTCGAACCTGTGCTGATTCTAGGCGAATGATTCTGAAACCCTATTTTGGGTGGTCTGCGGATAGCGATACTCTCAGGTCTGTTTATGCCTTTGGTATAAATTGAGACTTAGGGTTTTGGGAATATAAGATCGGCCTTTTTCTCCTGTGGCCGAATCGAACCCGACGGAAGCGTTCCACCGCTCGTTCGCTCTGCCGATTCCCGAACCCCGCCGGACGGAAGTGTTCTGCCGCCTCATTCGCTCTGCCGACCTCCTACTCTCCTGAGATAGTTGTCGGTGTTGCTATTCCTAGCGCGGACCTAGCAGTCCGTGGAAGTGCAACGTGTAGTTGATCTCCTTCCCGATCTTTCGTGCGACGAGGCTCGGTGTTCTCCTGCTCGTGTGAATTTCTGCATAGACATAGACGTTATTCTACGTAGAACTTGCCACCGACAAGGACTCTAAGCTTGGAGTATCTCTGTTGAGTTTTGACTCAACACCGGAAAGGTAACTTTTACCTAGTTGTTTGTTAACTTCTTGATTCAACATTCATGGCCCGATCCCAATCTCTTTGGGTTATTCTTGATTTTTATTACTTCCGCTGCGTGCACAAGTGTTGTGCCATCCTCATAGAGAAACCCAACAGTGGTATCAGAGGGAGGTTTCGATCATGATTGTTGTATTGGAAGTTAGGTTATTCCAGTGCATGTAAACCTAGGGATTTAGAAGTGTTCTAAATGTCTAGATTTAATCATGGATTATCAATTATTGATGGTTTTCCAAGGGAAATCAGTGGGCCCATAACCCACAGGTTAGGGGCTCTTCCCCTTGGAACCCCGCCAGGAACGTCTGGGATTTCGTGGTAATTTCTAATTATTAGAAATTGTTGTCTCCTTAGCAATAACCGTCCCTCGAGTGGTTAATGAACCCGTGTATTGTTTTGGATTTTGAATCCAACAATGAAAGACGAGCTTGTCTACTACTTTAAGTCGAGTTGCCTTTGCCTTTGTCCAATGCATGTAAATCTGAAGATTTGGAAGAGACCGGATGTTCAGATTTAGCCCTTCCTTCTATCAAATGTTGATAGTGCCATGTTGTGCACATAAGGGATGCATGTGGATTTTAGAAATGTTTTTCTGTGGATGTGCACATTGATCAAATGTTCATCATGGTTAATTGTTAACCTATTATCAAAAATCCCTTCATCAAATATTTTGTCTTCGGATGCCTTCCGATGGATGACACTCTTCCTGCCTCGATCGATGAAGTGTGGGTTTGCCAAAGCAAGGTGCATTAATCTATCTTGGTAAGGGTGCGAGCGGATAATTGTGATATCCCACTGTCGACATCGGGTATAACTTAACTAGGTGACCTCAAAGGTTGAGTGCCTAGAGGCATAGGGTTGGCATGCACCATATGATGGATGTGAATAAGGAGTTATTCACCAACCATACAAGAATTGATTGAGGATGCAATTGTCAAGCGTTGCCTACCTAAATAACCACATCGTGAGAGAAAAGCCAAAGCTGACTCATTGTGTTGGTGAAATACGGATCTTGTCCACTAAGAGAGTAGCTTGCATGAACTCTCCGAATTGATAGTGAGGGCCATCATTTCGAATAAAATAGTGGGAGTTTTAATTGAAGTCCATATTAAAAATAAATTGTATTTTGAAATTTTTATACTGATATTATTCTGCATGAATTCTTGTAGAATTCCATGGCAAGTTGTTCACACTCCACTCTGTCTCTGAGAGCCATCCTTGAGAAGGATAAGCTCAGTGGAACTAACTACATGGACTGGTACAGGGACCTGAGAATTGTTCTCAGGCAAGAGCAAAAGCTCTATGTCTTGGAAGAAGAAGCCCCCGAGGTGCCGACCGGGAATTCTTCCCGTGCTGATAAAGATACTTATAAGAAGTATACTGATGATGCCTTAGACGCCGAAATCCTTATGCTTGCCACAATGAACGATGAGCTTCAGAAGCAACATGAGAACATGGGGTGCAAAGGGATTGACGAGCATCTCAAGAAAATGTTTCAAGGGCAAGCTCGTCAAGAGAGGTTTGACGTCACAAAAGCGCTGTTTCAGTGCAAGATGGGAGTTCGAGACTCAGTAGGGACTCACGTACTCAAGATGATTGGGTATATAGAGAACATTGAAATGCTGGGTTTTCCTCTGGGTCAAAATTTGGCCACAGATCTTATCCTACAATCGTTGCAGGACAGTTATGAGCAGTTCGTCTTGAACTACAACATGAATGAAATAGACAAGACACTGGCCGAGCTCCTAAGCATGTTAAGAACTGCCGAGATCAACATGAAGAAGGCCAATCCTGCCAGCCCCATACTGATGGTGCATAAGGGCAAGGCCAAGGCCAAGGGCTCTAAGAAGACGAAGGTGGGACCTAAGTAATATCTTGAGCCCAAGTCTTCTGCACTGAAGAAAAAGAAGAGCATGATGAAGGAAGGGAAATGTCACCACTATCGCAAGGCTGGTCATTGGAGGAGGAACTGTCCTTCTTACATTGAGGGTCTGCAGAAAATGAAGGGAGGTATGACTTCCGCTTCAAATATTTACGTTATAGAGATAAACCTTTCTTCTCCTTAATCCTGGGTATTGGATACTGGATGTGGTTCACACATTTGTACAAATGTGCAGGAACTGGAAAGGAGAAGATTGCTGAGTAAAGGGGAGGTTGACCTGTGCGTCGACAATGGAGCAAGAGTTGCTTCTATAGCCGTAGGGGTTTACCGTCTTTCTTTGCCTAGTGAGCTTGTAATAGAATTAGATAATTATTATTTTATTCCGGCCATAACTAGAAACATTATATCCATTTCATGCTTGGACATGATTGGATTTTCTTTTATAATTAAGAACAACAGTTGTTCTATATTTAAGAATTATGTTTGTTATGTTGTAGCCCAATTGTTTAATGGTCTTTATGTTTTGAACTTGGACCATCTGATCTATAATGCATAGAAACACTAATGCATAGAAGTAGAAAAATATTGCATTTCCGATCATGAAATAAACATTAAACATTAAAAATAGCTAATCAGTGGAGTAATGCATAACACTAGTCAAACACTAAACATTATAAGTAGTAAAATATAGCAGTTCCGATCATGCAGTAAACATAAAACACGAATGAGTTCAAACAATAACAAAGAAGATAATGCATAGAACTATTCAGTTTAGCAGATCGATCATTTCTCGGCACATCGAGTTTCCAGCCATTTGAGTCGCCGATCCTTTCGAATACTCATAAAGGTTTCCCGATTTCCCTTATCAACATCTTGCATAGCCATCCAACAAGAAAGTGGCAATAGTGGTCTTCTGCCACTCTTTCGTATCTGTAGCTATCAAGACTCTCTTAACTCTGGAGAGCCAATCCTCTGCTTGGGTTGGGGTTCCCGTCCCCGAGAACACTGGAGGATTAAATCCCATAACGTGCTTGAGCTCTTTCTCCGTTGCTCTCCTAGGCATCATTGGCTCCACCACAACCTGCTCCACTCTCCTTAGTTCTGCCGCTTGGAGCGATACTTGCTCTACAATAGGGGAAGACTGTTGCACTTGTCTCGTAGGTTGTGCATTAATCATCGCAAACACTGCTTCAGCTACCAATCGTATGGTTTCAGCCGAAGGAGGTGTTGTCGGCGCATCGTTCGGTGCGCTACTTGCCTCAGAAATTGGACGTTCTGACGGCCCCGCACCACTCCTGGTAATCTATAGTCATACAAAATACCATTAAGCGACCAAACAATATTGCAAAACGCAATTATTGGAACACGCAGGTTCCTCAAACATGTGTATTTTCATTCCTAAGTGGACATTCATGGGTTCTTTTCATGTTATAACGATGACGCATACACATGTGCTCACCCCCCCCCCATAAAGTGAATTCGTCCACGAATTCATTTAAGCCTGACCAAAACCAGTAGTCTGATACCAAAATGTAACACCCCTATCCGTCACATAGTATATAGTAGTAGGTCAGATCGGGGCCCGACGCCATATACCACGGACAGACCGAAGGGTTACTCATTGAAACCATTCTTCCAATCGTAACGTCCTACAAAGAGCATCTAGCGGAAGCAATTTATTAAGTTGCAAAAATAAGAACCCAGCCACAAGCATGAATGTCCACTATCGAACCCAAACAGGAATGAATTACAAAGTACACAAAGTACCAGCATTATGGCCTTATAAGAGCTCACTAAATTTAAAATAGTGTCTTCCATACTTCGGCTCGCACGCCGGTCACACATGATTTAAACAAGTAAACAAAATAAGACCTTCAAAGGCCGTCTCAACAACAAGGGCTTTGGCCCGCTATTTGCCACTCGGCTCTGCAGCACCTGCAAGCACAATTCACCTCAACGGTGGCAAACAAGAGTAACGGTCAGCTAAGGCTGACCAAATTATAACGATCCCGCCCACAAACTCAGGGCGACGATGCTCCTTCCCTGCACTTATTAGCATAATGAGAATTATAGTGAATAATCATAACATCATAGGTGCAGGCACACACGGCCGCACACCCCGTGCTCTTAGGGAACTTACACAGTGAACCCGGTCAAAACTGCTTCTCACCACCGCCCCGTGGACAGAAATACTCGTGAGCATTTTAGTCTTTTCGGCCTAAGCCTAAGACCCTCCATCTATGTCAATGATAAGTGCCATGTACTTTAGGTCTCTTTAACCGAATTACATAGAGCGGGTACGGTTCCTCCTTACCCGTTTCTCACACCGCAACATCAATTCAAGCCATATGCGCGGGTCAAGCTTCCCCAAGTCCCAAAATGATCAAACTTGCACATAACCCAGTTATGTTCAAGGCTGGCTCCTAGACAACAAAGTTGGCAGAAATGCGTTTCCGCCCAGTTTTCCGGGTGCACCTTGGAGTTAATCCCCAAGACTCCCTGTTGCAATCTACCATGTAGAAAACCCGAAAACAACCAAAGGCACGGAGTCTTCTCCGGCTAATCATGCACAATGAAACATCACCGATCCAGACCAACATGTCCAGGTAGGCTTCACACACCATGCCTATGTATGTATCTCGATTTCGGACTCTACATGCAAACAAGGGGGACTATTCACATCTACCCCAAGGAACACTGCACACTCACCGCACACTCGCGGGAGCGGATTTCCTAATGCAAAAGGAGGAGAAATTCACATGCTCAAGAAGAGAATCGTTAACCTAGCATTTCTCTTTGGTGCCATGGAAATCTATACGGATGAAAAGCACCGTATCGGCCTCGCCTTCGCAGATCTGGACTCGGATCGAGAATCGGAGCTCCGAAGCTCCACCGGCGGCCGTATCTCACTTCCTTCTTCTTCCTTGCTCTCCCATCTCTTTAGAACTTTAGAAAGATAAAACCCAAAAAATAATGAGGGTTTCTAAGCCCTATTCCCGGGTATATCCCAGCAAGAACAGCCCTGAGCTGATGAATCCCAAAATAAGGAAAGGGACGGCAATGATTCGCATTTAAAATCCAAAACCTGGGCCGAACACGGCTTGCGTCGCCCATGCCCAAGTCCATGTGCCTCAATCAATGCCGAAATCATCACGTCTTGAAAAGAACACGGGCTCTCGACACGCCTATGTCAAGCTTGACATGCCCGTGTCATCCAGTACATGCCCGTGTAGCTGGGCGTGTTCATCCATCGACATAGGTCCAGCACCAAACTGAGGAGAACACGGGTATTAGACACGCCCGTGTATAATTTCACACACCCGTGCCAGACCCAAACACGTCTGGGCTCAGGCCTTGTCTCTCCCCCGACACAACTCGTCTAACAACCCGAGTAGGACACAGCCTGGGACACGCCCGTGTCTCAAGCCGTGTTAGATGTAAGACAATCGTCGACTGCAATTTCGTCGACTACACGGCCATCATCGAACCCGAGCATGACACGCCCCTGGGAGACGCTCGTGTCCCAGGCCATGTGACCTCTACCAAGTCCTAGACTTTGCTCAAAGCGCCACCCATCCCTCTTTTGAGTTTCGAGGCGTTACACCTCTCCCTTTACAACTTCTTTCATGTTCGCATTTATACGGCGCTGAGGTTGGATTGAATTACACGAATTATCTTCCATTAAGATTTTGTGGGTGCAGAAAGATAGTCTTATTCCCTTGATATCAGATATCTGTCAGGAAATAGCTCGGTGATGTTTACGTAACACTAGTAGGAGCTTATCATTTTGCACTTAAGTCATGTAGTCCCAAACTATTACTGGTAGCTTGGAGTCCTTTTCAAAGAAGACATACCTAAGATGTTCGGGTAGTTCCTTTAATTCCGGGGTAGGGGGTTCTTCATATGACATTTTGGAAATTCTTTCTTTTTCAAAAACAATGTCTTCGTAGACTTTTCTTTATATCTTTATACGAAAAATTGAAAGGGGTGGAGCTAGTGGCCATGACGGCTTCTTGTAGAGATTCAATTGGAAGAGTAGAGGAAGAACAAAAATCAGAAATTTTATTTTCACTTTCAGAAAGGCAGTAGGAAGATTCTTCACCTAAGGCATCTATGAAAAAACAGGAGTCGTCATTCTCTAGGGTATTCTTCATTGAGGGGGTTATGAAGAAAGTGACTTCGTCATCGCCTACTCATAGGAAGAGCTTACCATTGCTTACGTCAATGATAGCTCAGGAGGTGGAAAGGAAGGGTTGGCCAAGAATCAAGGGAACCTCGACTCTTCTTCGATTTTCAATATGACGAAATCAACCAGGAAGATGAATTTGTCGACTTTAACTAAGACATCCTCCACGATTCCTTATGGGTATTTAACTGATCTATCAGCGAGCTGGATACCCACGCATGTGGGGTTGAGGCTACCAATTCCTAACTTCTTTAATAACGATAGGGGCATCAGGTTTATATTTGCACCTAAGTCGGCCAATGCGTGCTTGATAAAATGATAACCAAAGACACACGGTATAGAAAAACAACCCGGATCACTGATCTTCTTTGGTAAACCTTTTGTCAAGACCGCAGAGCACTCGGCATTTAGTGTGACATGCGATAAGTTTTCTAACTTCTTTTTATTATTCAGGAGGTGCTTAAGATACTTAGCGTACTTCGGCATCTGGGAGATTGCTTCGTGGAAGGGCAGATTTACGTGGATTTGCTTAAATATGTTTAGGAAGTGGGAGTATTGATCATCTTGACATTACTTATTAAGTTCGGAAGGGTATGCTGGATTTGGATCATTTTTAAAGATGGGTGGTGGAGTGAGATCTTTTTCTACAACAGAGAGAGGAGTGATAACTTCTTCTTCAATAGAGGGTGAAATGATAAAAAAAAATCGGCGGAGGGTTGATTTTTTAAAATAGGGGCAGAGCTTGCCTCAGGCACTTCGCTAACCAAACCAGAAACTTTCTTCCCACTACGAAGAGTTATATCTTTTGCTTTCTCTCTCAGGTTGGGCTCGGTGTTGGCAGGAAGAGACCCGACGGGTCGCTCAGAAATAATTTTTGCGAGTTGTCCTACCGAATCTCTAAACTTTTAATGGTCCAAGCTAGGGTTCTTATAGTAGTGCCATTAACATTCATATATTTTGAAAACATTTCCTCAAAACTTGGAGGTTTTGGAAAATTTTGAGGAGGTGGTGGTGGTGCAGAAAAATCATTTTATGGTGGCGGATGCATTGCTTCGAGGGATTACTCCACAAAAAGTTTGGGTGGTTTCGTAAAGCGGGATTATAACTATTCGGAAAAGCGAAACCCGGAGCAGGAAAATTAGCAGCAGAAAAATTATGAAAAGCGTTTCTAGGCATATTATTAACATAATCCAATTGTTTGAGAGCAGGAGTTGTAGATTCCCATACCTGAAGGGCAGAGGCAGTAGTCATCTCCGTTATCTTTTTACTTAATACTTCCACTTATAGAGCTAGCTGGGAGACGTTATTTACTTCAAAAATACCTGCAGGTTTGTTTGGGCGGGACCTAGGCACATTCCACTGATATGTGTTCATAGCCATGTCCTCAAAAAGTTTAAGAGCTACTTCCGGGGTTTTGTGGTTTAAGGTACCACCGGAAGATGCGTCTATCATTTGCTTTGTATTTTGATTTAGCACGTTATAAAATGCCTGCACTTGTAACCATACAGGCAGCGCATGATGGGGGAATTGTCTTAAGTGTTCTTTAAATATTTCGAAGATTTCATAAAGAGATTCAGAATCTATTTGAAAAAAGGTAGAAATATCGTTCCTATGTTTTTCAGTTTTAGCTGGCGGAAAATACTTCGTCAGAAATTTTTCGGTTAGTTGATCCCAAGCGGTGATGCTCACTCTTGGAAGAGTCATCAACCACTGTTTAGCTTTAGTTCTAAGGGAGAAGGGAAAGAGTCGTAGCCTAATATCATCATTTGTAACACCAATGATTTTAAAGGTGTCACAAATCTCAAGTAAGCTAGCTATATGCGCGTTCGGATCTTCATCTTGACGTCCGTCATATTACACATACTGTCGCACCATTTGAATTATGCTAGACTTAAGTTCAAAATTATTATTAGTTATAGCAGGGCGAACTATGCTTGATTTTGTACCCTCTAGATTAGGTCATGCATAATAGGACATAGGCCTATGTAGGGCTTCCTCTACAATGAGCTCTTCCATTCTAAAAGTAGAAAATGACTCGGAATCCTCAATCGGTATTTGGATAGTAGGGCCTTGAAATCGCAATCTTCTCCGAAGAGTACGCTAAATTTCGTGGTCCAAGTACAAAATAACCGACGGATTTCCACGGGTCATGTACTAGGAGAAGAGAAGATAAAGAAAGAGAAAATAAACTAGAAAAAGCGAACTACTAAATTTTTTTTAAAATTGATTTTTTTTAATGTTTTAACTTCCGAACTTCTCAAGGGCTACCTAATAAAGGGTTTGCAAGGTACTAGACAAGATAGTGGTATTTAAGGCACATTGCCCTTTTCAAGAGAGTTAGGTGGTGTATAAAAATTGTGAAGTGGGTTTCTATTAAGAGCGTTAATATTTTTTGAATTTTTTTTTATTTTTAAGAAAGAGGGTGAGAAAGAGAAGTGATAAAAGTAATAGGTTCATGTTTTCGAATTATCAACAAAAGTTGCTCCCCGACAACGGCGCCAAAAACTTGGTGGAAGAATATTCGCAAAGAGAATAAAACCGAACTAGCAATCCAACTAGGCAAGTATACCTATCGAATTATAGATAGGGGACACAAGTGTTGTATTTAAATCCGGGAACCGTTGAGTAATTTTACTCACATGAAGACTATTATCTTATCGAAGAAACTTGTAGGGTTATTAACTTAATTAAAAAAAGAGACTACTTGCATAAAGAAAAACACTTGCACTTAAACAGAGAGAGCACAACTAGCGATTAAAATGAGGGGTTAAACAATGATAAAAAAAGCACTTGATCGAGAATCACCTCTGCCTAAGTTGATCAAAAATGCGATAATAAACTCTAACTTAATAAGGTAAACGACCTTGACCGTGGAGGTTCCTAAAGAATGAACACGCTTCTCTCGAAGACGTGCCCACCTGAGTTTAGGAAGGTCCAACCGAACTATTGTCCAAATCAGAGGCCTAAAGCTCGCTTAACGCTGTGAACCCCGCTATTGGATTTCACTCTAATTTGGGATATTTAACGTCTGCCTCTCTCGAGGGGTGCGTGCAACTGTCTTTACTCTTAAGCGTTCACTCCAAACTACGAGCCTCTCGGCTAGCTAAGAGTGGAAACAAAGATGGAAAATATATATCGATGATATATCTCCAATCAAAATTATTCAAGAGTAAATCAATGTCTAAACCTTATAAAGAAAAAGAAAACTAGAGCATCATAACTTAATCAACTCAAACCTCGGATCATCAAGATTGAGTACAAGGAGGATTATTTACTCATGGTGAAGTGGAGGAGGAGAGATGAGTAGGAGTGCATAGAAACAAAACAGAGACAAGAAAAATCAACCAGACATTATATTAATTCAAAAGAAAGCTACAACTTGGAATACAAAATATTACACTTGCAGGAAATGAAAACTAAGCTAGCACTAAAACTGAAACTGAAACTAAATTAAACTATTATAGAAGAGTAAAACTGAAACTAAACAAAAAAACTGAAATGAAAATAGGAGAGATGAAGAATAATAAGGGAGAACATAAAATGGCAGCACTTCCCCTCTCCCAAAATTCTATATATTTTACTTCAAGGGAAGGGGCTCTATTTATAGATTTTTCAAAGAGCAGGAAATGCCCATGCATCCATCCATGAACGGGAGTTGACCTTGGTATGAATATCTGGCGGGAAATGATGATTGCCTCAGTACGGGTGACGGGCATTTATGGCGGCAGCAGGCTTTTTAAAAAAAGTTAGACTTCTCCTCAGCAGCAGGTAAGCTCGACAAACTGGGAGAGTGGGCTCGACGAAATTAGAGGAGAAGAAGGGAGAGCTCGACGAACAGAGAAAGAGAAGGTTGGCGGGAGATCGACGAACGTTGAACTAAAGGCGAGGTTGACGAGTTTGGAGGAGTTCTTTGAATGCAGAACTGAATGCGAGGTCGATGGCTTTGGAAGTGTTCGTCGAACACGGAACTGAAGGCGAGGTTGACGAAATTGGCGGAGTTCGAGATCGACAAATTCTGGCGAGCTCGACGAAATTGGAGACGTTCGTCGAACGCAGAATGTGGAGGGGAGTTTGACGAATGCTGAGGTTGACAAACTTTGCTGAAGGCGAGGTCGACAAACTTTGTTGAGGTCAAGGTTGACAAACTATGCTGAGGGCAAGGTCGACGAATTTGAAGACGTTCGTCGAACGCAGAACTAAGGCGGGGCTGAGGTCGATGAATTCTGGCAAGCTTGACGAATGTCGAATACAGCAAGAAGGCGGAGCTTGATGAAATAGCTGAGCTCGACGAACTGGCTGAGCTTGAATAAATGGCTGAGCTCTACAAACTGGCTGAGCTCGATGAAATGGTTGAGTTCGACGAACTGGCTGTGCTCAACAAAATGGCTGATCTCGACGAACTGGCTGAGCTCGACGAAATGACTGAGCTTGATGAAATTGCTGAAAACCTGCAAACCTGCAAAGAAAAAAAGAAAACATTAGTGGTATTAAAATATATACAAAACGAGGTCAAAATAAAACTTTAAAAACATGATTTACATAGTAAAAACCTGTAATTACCCTATTAGTTTAAACTATAAAATGTATTATCACAAACTTTGTCAAGTAGGACATCCCATTATTAAGCATAAATAATTTTCTTCCAAAGATTATGAAATAGGCAAGATTTCATTTTCTGCCTTTCATAATCTCATAGGGAGTCTTCCTGTGGTACTTGTTGATAGTGGTTCTATTTAGGACATGACAGGCAGTGTTTACTGCCTCAGCCCATAAATATTCTGGGAGAGAAGTGTCACTGAGCAATGTCCTACCAACCTCTATAAGAGTCCTATTTTTCCTCTCAGCTATCCCATTTTGCTAGGGTGTTCTTGGAGAAGAAAACTCCTGAAATATACCTTGCTCTTCAAAGAACTTTGTCAAGCATTCAGATTGAAATTATGTGTCATGGCTACTTCTGATTTGAACACAGAACAATCCTTTTCATTATGAATTTTTCTAAAAAAATTCACAAAGTTATCAAGGGTTTCAGATATTTTCTTAAGGAAGAATACTCATGCAAATCTAGAAAATTCATCGACTATCACAGGAGTGTAGACTTTCCTACCCAGACTATGAACTGGCATAGGACCAAATAAGTCCATATGTAGGAGGTAGAGACACCACTCAGAATCCTTGGCTCCAATGTTCTTAAAGGAGCTCTTTATTTATTTGCTCTTTTGGCATGCAGAGCAAATGCCCTCTTTAGTGCATTTCAGATTGGGTCTATTTCGAACTATCTCTTCACTGAAGAGGTTGTTGATTGCCTTATAATTTAAGTGAGCAAGCCTCTTGTGTCATTGCACACAATAAGATACTTTCTCATTTGCAACAAGACACGCAGGAGTGTCTGAATCTATATATAGGAAATTTAAACAGTAAATATTTCCACTCTTATTGCCTATCAAAATGACCTATTGGTCACGTGACCTTTTGATCAGACACTTATCCTTATGGAAGACAATAATATAGACAATATCACAGAGTTGACTTATTCTAATCAGATTGTGTTGCAATCCTTCCACATAAGCTACTTTTGTAATGGAGACTATGCCATTGGTAATCATACCATAGTCTTTAGTGACTCCTCTGTATGAACCTCCAAAGATGACTTTAGGTCCATTCCTCACTGGAGTATAATCCTTTAGATGGCTCTTTGTCTCAATTATATATCTCGAATAACCACTGTCCAAGTACCATATTGGCAATTGATGGGTACTTGGACTTTCCTGCAATCAAAAGATTAATTTACCTTAGGAACCTAAAAGGGTTTGGTTCATTGGTTCATATTTGTTTGAAAATGGCTATATCCACTAGCAGTATCCCGGACAGGAAGGAAAATCCTTTCCCTTGGCACACTTGGGTTGTGCCAACAATCAATGGCATAGTGACCCACCTTGCCACAACACGAACACTTATGGATATTATATCTCCTCTTTTGAACAACCTTTGATGTGTGTAAGCCATCATTCTTTATCTGTTCATAAGGGAGAGTAGCAGTCTTCTTCCTATTCCTTTCAGCAAGAATTTGATTGAAGATAATTCTGCCTGTAAGTATACTTGGATTATTCTGATTTACACTAACAGATGTCTTCTTTGCAGCTGACATGGTGTTGATGGCATCATAAATGGCCAAGTGAGGCTTGCCTGCAGTTTTGTTCACATCCTTATTCTTGGCAAAAGGAACTTGGGGGTGGCCATTGCCTTACCCTTGAGATTGAGTGCAGGAGAACCAAACACAAATGGTCCATAATAGGCCATTTGGATTTCCTCATGGGGAGACTTCAGTGCACTCAATCCCATACCCTTTTTTCTTTCATTGGAAGTAGCAACAAAGCTCTTACAAGAAGAATTTATATTCTTCCATTTACCATACATATTGTCATGGTCATACCTATTAGAAGGGAGAATAACCTTCTGAAAGGTGGTCTGAGGCACAACTAGAGCCTTGTCTTTCCCTTTGGAATGGGAAGCTCTAGTATTCCACTTGAACCCCAATCCTTTCTTATTATTTTGAGAGGAGAAAGAGTCAATCAGTGGTAGCACTATCTTGGGCTTAGAAAACTCAGCCACTAGCATCCTCTCTTTGAGGAGATTCTCTTCAAGATCCTTGATGATCATATTCTTCTAATTGATGGTGCCTATTTGGATGATAAAGATTGTCTTCAGCTGAATGACTTCCCTCCACATCAGGGCAAGCATAGAAGCTGACTTAGACTACAAGGAAGTTGCTTATTGTAGAGTGACAATCTCTTCAGCTTGTCTCGTAACAAGCATCTTGCTCTTCTTCAGAGCTTCTAAGATAATACCATATTTGTCAATCAATTGATTGGCATCCTCATCATATTCTGATCCATCATCCCTACTAGATGAAGTGGATGCCTTAGAGTATGAGCCCGTCACATAGATAGAAGGAGAGTTTGGAAGAGAGAATACCACATTAAGAACAGAATTGTCCTAATTGTCTTCAGTTAAGGCTATGAGGTTGAATTCTTCATCATCTTCACAATCATTGTCAATAGAGGACAGTAGTTCCCTGATGTCTATTATGGCAGCAAGAAGATCAGCCTTTTCTTCAATAGAAATGAGACCAATATAGACCTCTTCTTCTTCTGATTTTTAAGACTAAAAATCACTATCTGACAAGCAGGATTTCTTCTTATCTAAGAAGCTCTTTTCACCCTTCTTGTCCCTGTGATGTTTCTTGTCATCTGATCGTTTGTTCTTCTTCCTCTTGATCTGACAGTCAGCAATGACATGTCCAGATCTGTTGCAACAATAGGAAATAACATTAGTCTTAAAATGTTTATTCTATTTAGAGTCATACCTTTCCCTAGAGGGGTCTTTTCTGGACTTCTCCATGTTGGTATATGGCTTTTTTAAGCTAGATCTTGAAGAGCCCTTATTATTTCATTGTCTTCTCCTGCTCAACATCTTCTTGAACAGTTTAGAGAACAAGTTAAGTTCTCCATCTGATAGTTCAATGCCTGAGGTGTTGGGATCTAAGAACTCTAAGTCAGTATCTCTCCTTGGTGGAGAAGGAGTCTTTTCCCTGCACGTTCTAATGGCATTAGCTTTGAAGGCCACGGTCTTCTCTTTGTTGAGGGTTCTGGAAGCATCTTCTTCTTCTTCTCTTCTAGATTTCAGCTGTAGCTTATGAGACATAAGCTTCCCAAATAAGATTTGGGGTACGGTGTTGGCCAGGTTGCTAACCTCCCTGATGGCACAAATCTTGATATCTCATTCCTTATTGAGGGATATCAAGAACTTGTCATTCAGCTCATAGTTTGTGAACTATCTGTCATAGGTGATCATATTGTTCATAATCTTTAAAAACATTTCATAGCAATCACCTATGGAATCCTTCTTGTCTTGCTTAAAGGCCTCATACTGTTGGTTTAGGAGGGATTTCCCGTCATCTGTCACCTTGTCTCTCCCTTCCATATACACAATCATATAATTCCACATATCTTTAGTTGTCCTACTGTAAACAAAGTTCTAGAATGTAGAATCATCTATGGCACTTACAATAATATTCTGAGCCCTCTGTCCATAGTGGCTAGAATTACTTCATCCTTGGTCATCTCGGTGTATTTCTTGGGAGTCTGTACATTTGCATCTATAGCAGAGACCTTCATGAGAATGAAAGGTCCCTCTTGAACAGTTATGTATATCTTAGGGTATGAGGCTTCCATGAACAGCCTTATCCTCTCCTTTCAGATCCCAGAATTTTCCTTCCTACAAATAGAAAGTTTCATAGAACCCACCTCCCTATAGTTCTCACCTAAAGCCATGGAGATAAGCTTCTGCTACTCTTGGAGATCTTGTTCAGACTGTTAAGTCCTTTTTGAACAACCTCGCTCTGATACCACTTGAAATTCTTTGTTTAATGGTAGCTAAACACCTAGATGGGGGTTAATAGGTTTGTTTTGGAACTTTTGAATCTTTTAAAGTTATGAGCTTGGTGTGTGTTAGAGTTAGTTGTTAGCTTTCAAGAATCACAACAACACACCAGATTTTATAGTGGTTCCCCTATCTAGATTACATCCACTTTCCCCCTTCACCTATCTAGATGTGAGCTAGATTTGGTTAACTTCTCCTATATCCTCAGCTCCTTGAGTGTACAGCTTATATCCCTTAGGATCTTACAACTCAGAGTGAATCTTACTCCTACAACTCATACCGAAAACAGTCCTACCTCAGGCATAGCAGCCCTACACTCAGAGTTAAGCAACTCCTACCTTAGGCTCAACAGACCTATACTTAGATATACACACAATCTCCAATCTCAGATCCCTAATGATCCTACCTCAGATCCACTCCTAGATCCTACTGACTCAGAGACAGCAGCTCCAACCACTCAGCCTTTATAATACATGCTTACAGATTAGATCACATAGTGATCATATAGCTTCTGTAAGTTTTTGTGGTGATTGACTCAAGAGAAATAATCCTATGAGTCAGCTTCCTAGACTGTGTAGAAACAGCCCTAACTCTTCACAACAAAAAGAAAGTGAATCTTCAAAGTTATTCTGCTTACACTGAGAAGATCTGTTGTAGAGCTCTGCTCATTCAAGCTTGAGTATATTTGACATGAATGTTGCATCCTTGAAGAAGAACAACAACTATATTGAGTGCTCTGATAACTAACCCTTGTAGAAAATTAGGGTTTGAGTTCTTGTTGAAGTCTCCCAAGGGTTTTTCAATTTCAACCACTTTTTCAAGCAAAGATAATAATCTATGTTGAACTCTCTCATTTTAATTTCTCTATTTTTACTTTTATATTCCTCAGTGCAATGGCTCTTTGATCCGTATGGGCAGTTGTAAAGTAGCTTTACCATTAACTGCACTACAGAAAGCATGCGGCACCAATTGTCCTTTAGCACACAAAAACCACTTCATTTGAATTTGGGATGACGTCAGCATGACTCAGCGCTTGTGGACTTAGCAAATTTCACCATACAGTATGTATAGGCATTTAGTAGAGTCTTGTGACTCAACATATAGAGGCATATAGTGTTTCCTTGAGACTCAACACAGCTGAACTTTAAGTGTTAACTGCTTAAGCGTTGAGTGGTAAGTCTTAACTCAATGCAAAAACACTTAGCTGAATAATTGTCTAACTTCTGAGGGATTGAGTGACCCTTCATCACTCAACATTATTGTCTTTGACAGCTTAACCGGTAGGGCGTTAAGTGAACCTTCATCACTCAATGCATTTGTTTTTAATAGAATTTTTCTGGTTGAGGGCGTTGAGTGACCTTTTTTGCTCAACACTTTTGGACTTGGAAGTTTTCATGACTGAAGGCATTGAGTGAACCTTCTACACTTAACGCTTCTGGACTTAACTGCTTTCTTTTATAGGGCGTTTAGTGATCCTTCTTCACTCAACTCTTCTGTACTTGGATAGATTTTCTTTGAGTAAACGTTGAGTGAATGGCCTTCACTCAACGCTTATGGATAACCAGATTTGTGTTTAGCTCCACTCAGTATTTGAATGACTGAGCTTCTGTCAATGCTTTTAGGACTCTTGCATAGAGTGATGAGTACTCACTCAATGCTTCTGGACTTAGGCAAATTTCTGCCTCTCTTTAGTATCCTGTCTTGAGTCCAAACAAACTTCTGACCCTATCAACCTGTCTAATCAAATAATAGAGGACAACCTTCATACATTGAACTAGAACATATATCAAATACAAACATGTGTATATTATTGACTTGTGGGCCTTCTTCAAATTTGGGACATTATGATTAATGGACCCAATATCGGGGGAAGTACACGGGCGTGGCCCTTAAAATTCATGGGTATGACTTAGTTAGATCTTGGGCGTGATTGCTAGATTGACTTGGAAGCGGGTCACATGCATGGCCTGAACGCCATGCCCTATGGTCACCCCTGTGACCATGGGCGTGTAATTTTAATTGACGTGGTCGGCACATACTGGATCGGTGGATGGTTCCTAGGGGTGACACTATATCACACCCATATGTCATGCCCGTGACCATGGGCGTATACTTTGTGCTTTTTTTGTAAAACTACTCTCATTCAACTCCTCACCATGCCTATTTGATCCAAATTGTTATAGGTCACCCAGTAGATCTTGAAAACATAAAAGAAGGAATATTAGACCAAAATAAACATAAAATAATAAAATTTAATTATTTAATAATAAAATATTATAATAAAATATAGATAAATAAAGAGCTATCACCTTTATCAAAAAAATTGCAAGTTTGTAAAAATTCAGTATATATATCTTCATAAGAAGGAACAGGTGTCTTAGTGTCACTTTGGACACTACAGCGTCATCCAACGGCGTGTTACTCTTTCCTATCAAGCACAAGTCTACCTCTTTCTTCATGTTGGAACTCAATTCGGGCGGTTAGCCGTACAAGCCGTAGCGGTCTGTCTTGCCAATCTTCTAGTGTTTTATCTAAGCGAGCTGTTGGAATGTTTGTTCAGTGGAAGCTGCAGCATTCTGACCAGTGGGCAATTCAGCGGTTTAGGTGTGAATTGCAGCGGTCTGGTGTAGCTGCAGCTGCCTGTATGAAGCCCCATTGGATGTTTGGAGTTTGGTTTCATCAGGTCTGGCAGGATTTCATAGCTACGGTTAGGGTGTTAGTCGTAGTGATCTTGTGAATTCATGGCGGTTTTATTGAAGATGCAGTAGTGGTATAATGGTTATCTTCTTTGCGTTCTGGTGGCAACTCGTAGTATGCGGTCTGGTGGCTTGCAGCAGCCTCAGCCTAGTGGTTAGCCGCACTGCGATCTATTGGCTTTCCGTAGGTGTAGCTTGGCGGCTTGTCTGGTGGTCTTGTACAGATAGTGGCGGCCTTCTCTTATATCTGGAGGGTGTAATGTTATGTTTTGTGTAGTGAGTGTTTTGTGCATGTCAAATCGCTCAGTCCGCGCGACTTGTATTTAGTCCCACATCGTGTATTGTATTCTCTCACCTCCCCCGTTTTATATAAATAAGGGGGCATACCTATGTATTACTTATATTTTTAGAGCAATAAAAATTTGCGGTTTATTTACCACTTGTCCATTTTTCTCCTATGTTTCACTTGGTATCAGAGAAAAACTGGTCTTTTGCTCCATTCTCTTTGTCCGCCTTCCTGCAGTTTGATTTTTTCTAACCGCGCAATTTCCCTTTCCCTCCCTTCTTCCAGCTTCCCTCCCGATCTTCTTGTTGCATTGTCTGCGATTTGTTCACGCAGTTTCTTGTTCTCCTTTCAGTTCGTGCAGTATCTTTCCTTTGGTACTACCTTTGGTCGCAGCCTTTTCTTATTGTTGGTGTGTTGACACCGAGACTGGGTGGATTCTTCTTCTTTTTGTCACGCCTTTTGGTCGTCGTCCTTTTCCTGCTTCTGGTGTGGTGACACCGAGACCGGGCGGTTTCTTTCTCCTTTCTCGTGGGTTTTCTTCTTGCTTGTTCGCGCGGTTTGATTGTTTGCCCGTGCGGCTTGTTCTTCCTCTTCATGGACACTCTGTCTTCTTCTGCTACTTTTTCCTCTCCTCTTGCTCTTGCTTCTCCTACTGTGTCTGCTTCTGGTAATTTGGGTACTGTGTTTAAGCTTACCGGCCCAAACTATCCTGACTGGAGTGTATATTTTTTCTTTCTTTTACACTCTCAGCATAAGCACTCCCATTTGACTAATGACCCCCTCCTATATGCTCACCCTCTTTTGATGATTGGGATGCGTCTGATGCCATGGTCTATACTTGGTTGGCCAACAGATTGTCTAATGAATGTCTTCCTGTCATCAGACATGATCAGACTGTCAAAGCTGCCTGGAATCATCTTGCTGCTCTATATTCCAAGGGGGCTCAGACTTCACGCATCTATACTCTATATGCGGATCTTTTTTCTCGTCCTGTTATGACTCCTGTTGCTACTTATCAGGAGGTCCAAAGTCTTGGGGCTAAACTTCTTCAACTCCGTGTCTTTTCTACTGATCTGTCTGAGCAACAAAAACATTTTCAAGAGCTCCTTATGGTTTGCTACTTGCTTCGTCTCCCTGACTCCTTGACATGATTCGTCAACAGATTCTCGGCGAGGCGGCCACTCCGACTCTCGATGCTACTACTGCTTGTATTTCTGCTATTACTACTCTACTTCAGCATCCTTTGCTTCCCTCTCCCTCTCCTGATATTTTTTCTCATCCTGCCCATCATGATAATTCTGGTGTTCGGTGCGGCCGTACTGGCGGCCGTGGTTATTCGAAATTTCTTTATTCTTATTGTGGCAAAACTGGCCACTTGATTGATCGTTGTTGGGTCAAACACCTTTATCTTCATCATGCTTCTGCTGATTCTGCCAAGAAGTCTACTACTTCTCTTGCTACTTCTGGTGCTACTCAGTTAGCTACCACGGGTATGTGGCTTATTGACTCTGGTGAAACCAATCATATGATAGGGAATTCTCAACTTTTTTCTTCTTTTACTAAGAGTAACCACTTACCTCCTGTTCTTATTATTGATGGTTCTCCATCCCCGGTTAATGAGTCTGGCACTGTGCATGTTACTCCTCTTCAGCTTCAGAACACTCTCTATATCCCAAACTTTCCATGCAATCTTCTTTCTATTACTTCTCTTTGTAAGCAGTTGGGCTGTGAAGCGATATTTACTGCTTCTACTTGTGCTTTTAGGTTTCCTCAGTCCAAGAAGATGGTGGCTACTGGGACTGAGAGTGGCGGCTTGTTCTATCTTGATACTTCTTCTGCCTTTTCTTCCTCCTCTCCTATACTCCGATGGCATCTTCGGCTTGGACATCCTCCTCCTCGGATCCTCTATCAGCTTCTGCATAATTTACCGCAGGGAGATTCTTCTCTTCCTTTTAAAGCTTGTCAGTTTTGGAAACATCATCGTTCTACTTTTCCTTCCAGCAAAGGACGTAGTTATTCTCGTTTGTTTGATATTGTCCATTCTGATATATGGGGCCCTGCTCTTACTCAAACTATTGGTTGGGGTAGCTTATATTTTGTGACATTTATTGATGATTTTTCCCGTTGTACATGGTTATATTTGTTGTGCGACCGTTCTGAACTATATTCAATTTTCACTGCTTTTTATAATGAGATTCATACACAGTTTGATACTTATATTAAAATCCTTAGATCTGATAAGTCTAAGGAGTATCTTAGTCATCAATTTACATCGTTTTGTATAGATCATGGTATTGTTCATCAAACCACCTGCCCTTATACATTGCAACAAAATGGTGTTGCTGAACGAAAGAATCGTCATCTACTAGATGTGGCTCAGAGTCTTCTTACTCATATGCATGTTCCCAAGTCTTATTGGGGGCATGTGGTTCTTCTCTCTTATTTTCTTATTAATTGTGTTTTGTCCTCTGATATCGATGGGAAGACTCCCTTTTTTATTATGCATCCTGATGCGAACCCTTTTCCTTTGACTCCTCGTGTTTTTGGGTGCACTGCATTAGTTCATTCTCCTTCTTCTGGTCGCGACAAACTGTCCCCTAACTCGATTAAATGTATCTTTCTGGGCTATTGTTGTAACGCCTCGTTTTTTCAGCGATTATTTTTATTCTCGTTTGGCGTTACGATGACGCGTTTCCATGGCTTGTGCCATGTGTGGAGTATGGTTTAGCTCCTTAGAACTGAGTGCCCTGTTTGGTAGCCTGTTGGCAAGATCTCCCTAGCAAACCGAGTCGTTTTGGTGACCGGTGTGGCCTCTTGGGGGAATGTTTGTGTTTGGCTTCGTTTGGGTGTAACTCGAGTTCTGTTCGTCGAAAGTTAATTTCGACTTCGCCGCTGTGTTCGTAGCGTGGATATTTAGCTACGGTGCGAATTTCGTCGAATTCCGAGGTGAATCGGTTTTCGAGTCGATTTGGTGCTTTATGTAATTTTGTAATTAATAATATAATTATATAATTATATATATATATATATATAGAATGAAGGAAAAGCCGTCATCTTCTTCACGATAGAAAACCGCCGGCCTTGTACGAGAGAAACGAGTAACCGCCGAGCCTTCCCTTCGGACGCCGATTCCCGGAGCGTTTGTGGACGGAATTCGATTCCGAGAGTGGATACGGATTGCTCTCGTCGAGACCTTCATTCCTGCGGTAAGAAATTCGATTTTCGTGGAGTTTTGGAAGGATTGGAATTTTCGGTTTTGGAAGTTTTCCACCATTAATGGCCAAATGTTTGTTCTAGGTGTTGCGGCCATTTTGATCTGTGCGAAAAGGAGGAAAGCAGTCCAAAGCTTCGCTGAGATTTGAGGCAAGTGGTATTCTTGCCCTTGCCAAGTGTTTTCTTTGAATTTATTTGCTGAAATTGAAATCCCGGTTAGCCCAGGTTAGAGGCCTTGTTGTTCTCATTTTCTTGCTAACTGTAGGGCTTAGTTCTTCCTACTGAAACCCCCCCTATGTTGTGATGTTTGGAATCCAAATTGTCGGCGTGGAGCCGTTGTTTTCCTTTATTTTTGAATGTTGCTCTGGTTCGGGTATAGCCGAGAGGGAAAGTTAGGAGGGGGGGGTGTGGTTGCCAATTTCCTTCGTTAAGATATTATTCGAATGGTTAGGCATAGTTTGAATGGTAGTAGCGTGCGGCGTTGAGAGTTGTCTACTGCTACTGCAGTGGCGTGAGTCGTGTGCGCGTTCCGGTGTCATTCGGGAAATTCCAAACGGTGCAGGTTGACCGTGCACGGTCATCAACCTTTAGGGCGCACGACCACTGGTCGTGTGCCTCTGTTCGTGCGCGTATAAACTTCAGTTTCCAAAGTTTTGTCTCGGGCAATCGCACGAGCGCTGACATCAGTGCGCACGACCACTGATCGTGCGTAGTTGCTAGGTTTTCTGTCAGGCTTTCTAGGTTCGTTTCGCACGATCATCAGCCGATGAGTGTGCACGACCACTGATCGTGCGACACTGATCATGCGCTTTGTATATTTTCTGTTGATAAGCGAATTTAGATGGTTTCGAGTGCGGGAGTTTAGATACTCAAGTGGCAGGCAACTACTCGAGTTCTGGATCTTCTGCCTTGGTCGTTTGACTTTCGTCGAGCTCCGCATTCTTTAGTGGGCTTGTGGGTAGTGGTATAATTTTGGCGGCAAGTGAGGCTAGCTCACTCAGCGCCAAAGTTTAGGTAGGCACTGAGTGCGTTTCACTCAACGCCTAGTCGTGTTGGTTTATTTCAACACTCTTCCTTTACCTTGTATTTCATTTCCGAGTGGATTTCCAGTTGTATTTCTGGGTTTTCCTTGTCGGCCGTTTTCTTTATTTTTCCTAAAGGCCGAATCGTGGGTCGTGAATAGTAGTGGTGGTTGTAGCTCTTTATGGGGGTGGAGTTGTGTGATATAGCCAAGGCCACCCATAGATTTCTTGCTCCAGGTACGGGCTGGGCATGTCAGGTGGAAGGTCCCTTGTGTTTTCACGTGTTGACCCTCGAGCTTTTGACTTGGACATGGTGGATTGGGGGACTGCGTTTGCCTTCGATCCGGTTCCTCGTTGTTGTTTTTGCTACTATCACTTCCCGCAGATTAGGGTGTTAGAAGTTTCTTCTTTGGTAGTTTGCAGCATTCTGGCTCTTGGTAGCCTAGTAGGCCCTGCAGGATGTGGTTCCTGGGCTGGGTCGTTGCTGTTTCTTTGCACGTTGTGCATTTCTTGTGGTCCTGTTTGGACAGTTGTGACTCTTTCTACTGCATGTTTCCTGTTATTTTGTCCTTTTGGTTGACTCTTTCATGCAGTTTTACCTTGATTTTTGCTTGCTGAGGATTTCTGTTTTCTTTTGGAATACCCCAGGTTCTGAGCTGTAGCCAGTCTGGTGGCTAGTTGGAGGTGGTGTTGTTGGTGGACTTCCGGACCTTTGGAGTTCTGTTTACCTTGTTTGTGAGGTTGTTTTCAGTACTTTCTTACAGACATATATGTGTGCTGGTGGGTTCGTGTCAGGTTGTTGGCGCCCACTAGTAGTTTTTACCTTGTACTAGATATATACTATTGCTGCTACCATTTATTTTCTGGAGATAGTCTACTTGCTTTGAGAAGGTTTTATGCTAGGTTGCTAGTTATTTTTAAACTATAAATACTATTATAAATGAAGCTCATGATCAGCATGTTTTGTAAACTTAATCACTATTTTCCAAATCACGTACGAAAACCGTTTTCTTATGTATATTATATAAACTAAGTATAGTGTCTTGCATAGCATGAGTGGTTCTCTTGGGACCCTTATGCGCTCTTTAGGGTGTAAAACCTAATCAAAGTATTTTTCCGCAGCGTTTAAATATAATTTTCTTTTGTGGACTAGATGATCCACTGAGCCGAGGGATACGGACTCTAAACATAACTGATTTTCTATTCATTAAGCACATGATTTCCTTGCATAAAGATTGTAGTTGGATTTGCCTGAGCGTCAGCAGTTATCCCCTGCTTGACGTGGCATCATGACACGTGTTTTCTCTTACTCTGATAATTCTTAATTCGGAGAAAATGCGGGTTGTGACAGTTGGTATCAGAGGGAGGTTGCTTGACAAGTTAGTTGGGCAACCTTCCTTGGATGCTTTTAGTAGTTCAGCATCATGTCATTCACACACCGATATGTCATCAGCACGTCTTGGCAAAAGCACGAACACTACACTCATAGCATAACATGAAGTATACGGGGCATATTATGTAGTATGGGATGCATAATATGTGTTCGTATATGGATCCACCATAGGGGCTACATGTGAGGGTTATGTAGTATGGGATGCATAACCTCACCACATGACTGCGACTAGCACGTTTCTTTTTCGTTGCATGGAAATGTTATGTAGTATGGGATGCATAATATTTTCATGTGTACGCCGCTCATATCATGCATTAGGGCCTTTTTTTTTTAGAATGCATAGCACAATCATGCATATCATAACATTGCATAAGCACAACGCGCCGAGCTAAAGATTTGCAGGATGACATATGTACACACATAAATTTTCAAACTAACATAAGTTCATGCATCCGATCTAGGCACAAGAGTTGGTGAGGTGGTGGTTAACCATCCTAGGTTAGGGCATATCATCTAATTATTGTGAAGAAGATAAACTCTCAGAGCAAGTTTAGCAGCTTTAAGTCTATATCTACATATGTATTGTCTGTACTGGTAGTCGGTTCTCGTCGTGGGATTTGGGATCTGAATTGCGTTGTATTGATTTTTTTTAGGATGGCTAGGCGTCCTGCGACTCGATCGACTCCCCTGTCTGAGGGTGAATCTTCTGGAGCTCAGAACGATGCGGTGATCGAGGGTCTGCGTCAGAGTAGCGAAGCTATGGGTAGGCAGTTGGAGGAGGTGCAAGCCCAGATTCAGTCTTTGGTGGCAGTTGTGGCAGGGCAGGCTCAGGGTGCACAAGTTCCTGCGGGGGGTTAGCTGTTCCTCCTCCTCCTGCACCCTTGAGGCCTCCAGTGGTGGTGCCAGCAGAGATGGCCTTTATCTCGCAGTTTCAAAGGCTGAGCCCTCCCACTTATGATGGGAAGGCAGATTTCATGGTGATAGACGACTGGCTGATCTCCATGGAGGAGATGTTCTCGTACTCAGGGATTTCAGATGATCAGAGGGTGATGATAGCCGCCTATCAGCTTAAAGGTTTGGCTAAGAGTTGGTGGCTGAGAGAGAAGGAGAGCCTGGTAGCCGGATGCTCTTGGGAAGTGTTCAAGGAGATGCTGTTGAGGAAGTTCTTACCCTCGGTCGAGCGTGACCGCCTCATGAATGATTTCCTCTATCTGAAGCAAAGGCAGCTCACGGTGGGTGAGTATGAGATAGAGTTTAGTAAGTTGAGCCGTTTTGCCCCTGGATTGGTCAGCATTGAGGCTGATCGAGTTAAGCGATTCCTCGGTGGTTTGAGGAGTGAGGTGCAGCAGTTGGCCAGTGCTTATGGGTCAGTGACTTATGCTGGAGTTATAGAGGCTGCTCTTAAGGTTGAGGCCATTGAGACGGCGAAGAGCAGAGGCCAGCAGTTGAGGAAGGATAAGAGGAAGTTGGTAGAGGAGAAGAAACCCCTGGTACCCGATGCTGTTCCGGGAAAGACGAGCAGGGTGGTGTGAGTTTTTGTGGCCGGTTAGGCCATCCTGTTGAGAGGTGTTTCAAGAAGGCGGCAGCTCAGAAGAAGGAGCAGGTTCATGCTATTCAGAGTGCTCCTGGGAGAGATGTCTCCTGTTCAGTTTGCAAGCGATCCGGGCATGATGCAGCCCAGTGTTGGTCCAGGGATAGAGTCTGCTATCAGTGTGGGCAGAAGGGTCACGTTAAGTCGAGGTGTCCTCAGGTCTAGTCAGCTCTTCTTGCAGTTCCATTGTAGGCATTACCTCCACCTCAGCGTGTGGACAAGGGAAAAGGGAAGCTGAACGTGATTTCTTCCGAGGAGGCTCAGACTTCGGCCCAGGAGATCTCAGGTTAGTAGTTTGTTGTTTTCTTTCTAGCCTGGTAGTTTAGTTGCTAGTTTATTTGCGGTACTGTTATGCTAGTTCCTTAGCTTTGTGCGTTCCTATAGGGAAATTTAAGGTGAAGAACCGCTGGGCGCGTGTTCTGTTTGACTCCGGCGCTACCCACTCGTTCGTGGCTAGAGCATTTGTGGAGCGTCATCGGTTGTCTCTAGATCGTGTTCGGGATTCCTTCCGTGTCAAGTTTCCCTCTAGTGAATCTGTGTTGTCAGATTTGGGTATTTTGGATTGCCCGGTTTTGTTGGGGGATTTTCTTGCGAAGGCGGATCTGAAGATGATTGATCTAGAGGACTTCGATGTCATTTTGGGCATGGACTGGCTCTCTCGGTATGATGCGGTCATTCAGTGCAAAGGAAAGCGCTTGGACTTCATCAGGGACGACGGTCAGCCCGGCAGCGTGTATGCTGATCCGTGTCAGGATTCTCCTGTTCTCTCTGCGGTATGTGTTCAGAGATTGTTTCTTTCTGATTGTTGTGTTTGTTTAGTCTCGGCAGTTGGAACCGTTGATAGCATGCCACGCTTGGAGGAGATTCCTATTGTTCGTGGTTTTGCCGATGTTTTTCCTGATGATCTTCCTGGTATCCCTCCTGAGCGGGATGTGGAGTTTGTTATTGATTTGGAGCCGGGTACGCGTCCTATTGCTAAGGCGCCGTACCGGATGGCCCCTCATGAGTTAGAGGAGTTGCGAATTCAGTTAGATGAGTTATTGGCTAAAGGTTTTATCAGGCAGAGTTCGTCGCCTTGGGGTGCTCCTGTTTTGTTCGTAAAGAAGAAAGATGGGTCGATGCGGCTTTGCATCGACTATAGAGAGTTGAACAAGGTCACTATCAAGAACAGGTACCCTCTGCCGAGGATCGATGATTTATTTGACCAGTTGCGTGGTAGCACGGTGTTCTCCAAGATCGATCTTCGTTCGGGCTATCATCAGCTCAGGATCCGTGAGGCAGATATTCCACGGACTGCGTTTAGGTCGAGGCATGGGCACTTTGAGTTTTTGGTGATGTCGTTTGGTCTGACCAACGCACCATCAGCCTTCATGGATATGATGAACAGGGTGTTCAAGGATTTCCTAGACAAGTTCGTTGTGGTCTTCATTGATGACGTGTTGGTTTATTCTCGCAGTGCTGAGGAGCACGAGCAGCATTTGCGTTTGGTCCTATCAGAGTTGAGGAGCCACAAGTTATTCGCCAAGTTGAGCAAGTGCGAATTTTGGTTGCCTCAGGTTTCTTTTCTAGGCCACGTGGTGAACAAGGATGGGATCTCGGTTGACCCAGAAAAGATTGCAGCAGTGACGGATTGGAGTAGGCCGAATACTCCTAAGGAGATCAGAAGTTTCTTAGGGTTGGCTGGCTATTACAGGAGATTCGTGGAGGGTTTCTCTTCTCTAGCCGCACCGTTGACCAAGCTGACTCAGAAGAATGTGGCATTTGTTTGGAGCGAGAAGTGCGAAGAAGCTTTTCAGGAGTTAAAGAGGAGATTGTGTACTGCTCCCGTTCTGACCCTTCCTACTGAGGGCGTGGATTATGATGTGTATGTGGATGCTTCGCATATAGGACTGGGATGCGTATTAATGCAGGATGGAAAAGTAATTGCTTATGGGTCAAGGCAGTTGAAAACTCATGAGCGGAATTATCCAACGCATGACCTTGAGTTTGCAGCGGTTATCTATGCGTTGAAGTTGTGGAGGCACTTACTTTATGGGGCTCAGTGCAAGATTTTTACTAACCATAAGAGCCTGAAGTACGTGTTCACGCAGAAGGAGTTGAATCTGCGTCAGCGGCGGTGGCTTGAGTATGTGGCGGATTATGATGTGGAAATCCAGTATCATCCGGGCAAGGCCAATGTGGTGGCCGACGCCCTGAGCCGAAAGATGGGAAAGATCTTTAACCTCTCCGCCGATCGATTAGTTGAGGAGTTTCTCCTTATGGATATTTCAGTGGGATGCTGTAGTTTGCAGAGTAGCTTATCAGTGGAAGAGCCGTCCTGGATTTCTTTGACTAGACTGCATCAGAAGGACGATCCGGATCTGTTGCACCTTTTTACCAAGACAGAGAAGGGAGAGTTGCCAGATTTTTCTATTGATGATGCGGGTACTTTGAAGTACCGCGGCAGGTTTTGCGTTCCCGCTGTTGGGGACATTAAGAGTATGATTTGCAGTGAGGCTCATGGTTCCAGCGTTGCCTACCATCCAGGATCTACGAAGATGTACCGTGACTTAAGGCAAATTGCTTGGTGGTATGGTATGAAAGGAGATATAGCCCGATATGTTGCTGAGTGTCACACTTGCAAGCGTGTGAAGGCCGATCATGGAAGGCCTGGTGGTAAGTTGACTCCGCTAGATATCCCGACTTGGAAGTGGGAGAGTATATCAATGGACTTCATTACGGGTTTGCCAAAATCCCCGAGAGGATTTGATTCTGTTTGGGTTATAGTGGATAGATTGACGAAGTGTGCTCACTTCGTGCCTTATAAGATTGATTACCCGATGAAGAAGATAGCGGAGTTGTACTTGAATGAA
Organism: Platanthera zijinensis; assembly: GCA_039513925.1. Lineage (NCBI taxonomy): Eukaryota > Viridiplantae > Streptophyta > Magnoliopsida > Asparagales > Orchidaceae > Platanthera > Platanthera zijinensis. Next base: position 114,759,340 of record CM077084.1, read on the forward strand.
GTCATCCGACTCCACGGTGTGCCGGTTAGCATCATTTCTGATCGAGACTCCCGGTTTACTTCTCGTTTTTGGCAGAGTCTGCAGGAGGGTTTGGGTACGGATCTGAGGTATTCTACTGCGTACCACCCTCAGACCAATGGGCAGACGGAGCGGGTCAATCAGATTGTTGAGGATATGATCCGGTGCTATATTTTAGACCACGGTGGAGCGTGGGATGAGCGTCAGCGACTCATGGAATTTGCTTATAATAACAGTTATCAGGGAAGCTTGCAGATGGCTCCGTTTGAAGCTTTGTATGGGAGGCGCTGTAGGACTCCGTTGTTTTGGGCTGAGGCTGGTGAGAAGCCTTTGTTGGGTCCTGATGCTCTGGAAGAGATGGAAGTCGCCGTGAAGCTTATTCGGGAGAAGCTTCGTTTAGCCCAGGAGAGGTATGAAAAGAACGCCAATCGGCGTAGTTCTGCCTTGGAGTTTTTAGTAGGGGATCATGTATACCTCAAGGTTTCTCCAATGGTTGGTGTAAAGAGATTTGGTAAAAACCGGAAATTGGACCCAAGGTATGTGGGCCCGTTTGAGGTTTTGGAGCGGATTGGTGTGTCTGCTTATAGATTGGATTTGCCAGCGAACTTCCCTGGTGTTCATAATGTTTTTCATGTTAGCCAATTGCGGAAGTGTGTGCGCAGCAGTGGGCAACTCTTGGATGTTGTGCCCCAGTTAGAGCCCAACCTCTCTTTCGTTGAGGTGCCAGTTCGTATTTTGGATACTCAGGAGCGTGTGCTGCGAAAGAAGTCCATACCGATGGTGAAAATTCTATGGAAGAATCAGGATTTGGAGAGCGCGACTTGGGAGCTAGAGTCGGCCATGAGGAGGGCGTACCCTCACCTGTTTCTCTGATTTGATCGGTATGTTTCCCTTTGTAACTTCTATTTGTTACTTTTCCTTCTTTTGTAGGAGGGTTGTGCGTAAAGTTTCGGGACGAAACTTTCTTTTAGGGGGAGTGACTGTAACGCCCCGTTTTTTCAGCGATTATTTTTATTCTCGTTTGGCGTTACGATGACGCGTTTCCGTGGCTTGTGCCATGTGTGGAGTATGGTTTAGCTCCTTAGAACTGAGTGCCCTGTTTGGTAGCCTGTTGGCAAGATCTCCCTAGCAAACCGAGTCGTTTTGGTGACCGGTGTGGCCTCTCGGGGGAATGTTTGTGTTTGGCTTCGTTTGGGTGTAACTCGAGTTCTGTTCGTCGAAAGTTAATTTCGACTTCGCTGTTGTGTTCGTAGCGTGGATATTTAGCTACGGTGCGAATTTCGTCGAATTCCGAGGTGAATCGGTTTTCGAGTCGATTTGGTGCTTTATGTAATTTTGTAATTAATAATATAATTATATAATTATATATATATATATATAGAATGAAGGAAAAGCCATCATCTTCTTCACGATAGAAAACCGCCGGCCTTGTACGAGAGAAACGAGTAACCGCCGAGCCTTCCCTTCGGACGACGATTCCCGGAGCGTTTGTGGACGGAATTCAATTCCGAGAGTGGATACGGATTGCTCTCGTCGAGACCTTCATTCCTGCGGTAAGAAATTCGATTTTCGTGGAGTTTTGGAAGGATTGAAATTTTCGGTTTTGGAAGTTTTCCGCCATTAATGGCCAAATCTTTGTTCTAGGTGTTGCGGCCATTTTGATCCGTGCGAAGAGGAGGAAAGCAGTCCAAAGCTTCGGTGAGATTTGAGGCAAGTGGTATTCTTGCCCTTGCCAAGTGTTTTCTTTGAATTTATTTGCTGAAATTGAAATCCCGGTTAGCCCAGGTTAGAGGCCTTGTTGTTCTCATTTTCTTGCTAACTGTAGGGCTTAGTTCTTCCTATTGAAACCCCCCCTATGTTGTGATGTTTGGAATCCAAATTGTCGGCGTGGAGCCGTTGTTTTCCTTTATTTTTGAATGTTGCTCTGGTTCGGGTATAGCCGAGAGGGAAAGTTAGGAGGGGGGTGTGGTTGCCAATTTCCTTCGTTAAGATATTATTCGAATGGTTAGGCATAGTTTGAATGGTAGTAGCGTGCGGCGTTGAGAGTTGTCTACTGCTACTGCAGTGGCGTGAGTCGTGTGCGCGTTCCGGTGTCGTTCGGGAAATTCCAAACGGTGCAGGTTGACCGCGCACGGTCATCAACCTTTAGGGCGCACGACCACTGGTCGTGTGCCTCTGTTCGTGCGCGTATAAACTTCAGTTTCCAAAGTTCTGTCTCGGGCAATCGCACGAGCGCTGACATCAGTGCGCACGACCACTGATCGTGCGACACTGATCGTGCGCAGTTGCTAGGTTTTCTGTCAGGCTTTCCAGGTTCGTTTCGCACGATCATCAGCCGATGAGTGCGCACGACCACTGATCGTGCGACACTGATCGTGCGCTTTGTATATTTTCTGTTGATAAGCGAATTTAGATGGTTTCGAGTGCGGGAGTTTAGATACTCAAGTGGCAGGCAACTACTCGAGTTCTGGATCTTCTGCCTTGGTCGTTCGACTGTCGTCGAGCTCCGCATTCTTTAGTGGGCTTGTGGGTAGTGGTATAATTTTGGCGGCAAGTGAGGCTAGCTCACTCAGCGCCAAAGTTTAGGTAGGCACTGAGTGCGTTTCACTCAACGCCTAGTCGTGTTGGTTTATTTCAACACTCTTCCTTTACCTTGTATTTCATTTCCGAGTGGATTTCCAGTTGTATTTCTGGGTTTTCCTTGTCGGCCGTTTTCTTTATTTTTCCTAAAGGCCGAATCGTGGGTCGTGAATAGTAGTGGTGGTTGTAGCTCTTTATGGGGGTGGAGTTGTGTGATATAGCCAAGGCCACCCATGGATTTGTTGCTCCAGGTACGGGCTGGGCATGTCGGGTGGAAGGTCCCTTGTGTTTTCACGTGTTGACCCTCGAGCTTTTGACTTGGACATGGTGGATTGGGGGACTGCGTTTGCCTTCGATCCGGTTCCTCGTTGTTGTTTTTGCTACTATCACTTCCCGCAGATTAGGGTGTTAGAAGTTTCTTCTTTGGTAGTTTGCAGCATTCTGGCTCTTGGTAGCCTAGTAGGCCCTGCAGGATGTGGTTCCTGGGCTGGGTCGTTGCTGTTTCTTTGCACGTTGTGCATTTCTTGTGGTCCTGTTTGGACAGTTGTGACTCTTTCTACTGCATGTTTCCTGTTATTTTGTCCTTTTGGTTGACTCTTTCATGCAGTTTTACCTTGATTTTTTGCTTGCTGAGGTATTCTGTTTTCTTTTGGAATACCCCAGGTTCTGAGCTGTAGCCAGTCTGGTGGCTAGTTGGAGGTGGTGTTGTTGGTGGACTTCCGGACCTTTGGAGTTCTGTTTACCTTGTTTGTGAGGTTGTTTTCAGTACTTTCTTACAGACATATATGTGTGCTGGTGGGTTCGTGTCAGGTTGTTGGCGCCCACTAGTAGTTTTTACCTTGTACTAGATATATACTATTGCTGCTACCATTTATTTTCTGGAGATAGTCTACTTGCTTTGAGAAGGTTTTATGCTAGGTTGCTAGTTATTTTTAAACTATAAATACTATTATAAATGAAGCTCATGATCAGCATGTTTTGTAAACTTAATCACTATTTTCCAAATCACGTACGAAAACCGTTTTCTTATATATATTATATAAACTAAGTATAGTGTCTTGCATAGCATGAGTGGTTCTCTTGGGACCCTTATGCGCTCTTTAGGGTGTAAAACCTAATCAAAGTATTTTTCCGCAGCGTTTAAATATAATTTTCTTTTGTGGACTAGATGATCCACTGAGCCGAGGGATACGGACTCTAAACATAACTGATTTTCTATTCATTAAGCACATGATTTCCTTGCATAAAGATTGTAGTTGGATTTGCCTGAGCGTCAGCAGTTATCCCCTGCTTGACGTGGCATCATGACACGTGTTTTCTCTTACTCTGATAATTCTTAATTCGGAGAAAATGCGGGTTGTGACAATTGTCCAACTCAAAAAGGCTACAGGTTTTATGATCATGTTCTCCGCCGACAGTATGTTCCTGCCGATCTCACTTTCTTTGAGAATGTTCCATTATTTTCCCCTTCCTCTGTTCTACCTTCTTCTGATTATTTAGTTCCTTCTCCTCTTATTTCTACACCTTATCATGTGCCTTCTATTTCTTCTTCTACATTTGACTCTCCTGCTCTACCTGATTCCTCTATTGAGTCGCTTCCCATGGTTCCTAGTTTGCATGCCTCTCTTTCGGATGAACCTAAGCATGTAGATAGGAATGATCTTGATCTTTTGATTGCTCTCAGAAAAGTGTTCGTTCGTGCACTCAGCATCCTCTTGCTGTTGGGGTATCTTACACCATATTGTCTTCTCAGGCATAGAGTTTTGCTTTTGCCCTCTCGGCCAATGTTCTTCCAGCGTCTTATCGTGATGCTCTGATTATTCCACATTGGAAAGCTATTATGGATGAGGAGATGAAAACTCTAACTGAAAGGGGAACTTAGTCTCTTGTTCCTACTCCTCTTGGTGCTGATGTGGGTGGCTGTCGTTGGGTCTTTGTTGTCAAGTATCTTCCTGATGGTACAGTTGATCGTTATAAAGCCCGTCTTGTGGCAAAAGGATTTACGAAAATTTATGGTGTGGATTTCTTTGATACATTCTCTCCTGTTGCCCAGATTACTAAGATCCGTGTTCTCTTTTTTGTGTCTGTGAACAGAGATTGGGAAATGTCTCAGTTAGATGTCAAAAATGCCTTTCTTTATGGGGATTTGAACGAGACAGTTTATATGGAGAAACCTCTTGGTTATGTTGCTCAGGGGGATTCTCAAGTGTGTAAGTTGAAGAAAGCCATTTATGGTCTTAAATAGAGTCTAAGAGCCTAGTTTGAAAAGTTTAACGAGGTTATTTTTGTTGCTGGGTTTGTTTAAAGTGCTGCAAATCACTCTTTGTTTATTCGGAAAACCTCGTCTGGACTAGTTATTCTAGCGGTGTATGTGGATGATATCCTTCTTACTAGGGATGATAGGAAAGGCATTGAAATTACAAAGCAGCATCTGCTTCGGCATTTTGTTATGAAGGATATGGGGTCTTCTAAGTATTTTCTGGGGATTGAGATATCTCGAAAACCTATATCTATCGTTCTTTCATAGAGGAAGTATGCTCTGGATCTTTTACAAGAGACGGGTCTTCATGGAGCTAAGCCTGCTTGGTCCCCTATAACTGTTGGAGATGACAAATGCTGGAGTGAGTCTTCTCCTCTCATTAAAGATATCTCAAGGTAAAGACGTCTTGTTGGTAAACTCATTTATCTGACTGTTAAAAGACCAGATATCTGTTATGCGGTTGGAAAAGTAAGTCATTTAAAAGAGCAAGAAGCAGGCTTTAGTTTCCAGATCGAGTGCAGAAGTAGAGTATAGAAGCATGGCTCTGACTGCTTGTGAGTTGAAGTGGCTTCGAACTCTCTTACTGGATCTAGGAGAGTTTTATGATCACCCCTACCAATGTTATGTGACAATAAAGTAGCTATATACATTTCAAATAATCCATACTTTCATGAGAGAAAGAAGCATATCGAGGTTGATTTCTAGTTTATTAGATAAGAAATTCTGAAGAATAAGATATGCACTCCATTCGTTACTTCTGATAAAGAGCTGGCGGATTTCTTCATGAATCGGTTACTTCATTCACTGAGGTTTATGGAAAGCTGGGCATAGATGACATATATGCTCCATCTTGAGGGGGAGTGTTGGAACTCAGTTCGGGCGATTAGCCGTACAAGCCACCGCGGTATGTCCTGTCAGTCTTCTAGCATTTTATCTTAGCAAGTTGTTGGAATGTTTGTTCAGTGGAAGCCGCAGCGTTCTGACCAGTGGGCGCTTCAGCATTTTAGGTGTAAATCACAGCGGTCTGGTGTAGCCGCAGCTGCCTGTATGAAGCAGCATTGGATGTCTGGAGTTTGGTTGCACCAGTTCTGGCAGGAGTTCGTAGCTTCGGTTTGGGTGTTAGCCGTAGTGATCTTGTGAAGTCATGGCGGTCTGATTTAATCTGCAGTAGTGGTATAATGGTTATCTTCTCTGCGGTCTAGTGGCAACTCGCAGTATGCGGTCTGATGGATTGCAGCAGCCTCAGCCTAGTGGTTAGCCGCACTGCGGTTTGTTGGCTTCCCGCAGGTGCGGCTTGGCGGCTTGTTTGGCAATCTTGTACAGATAGTGGCGGCCTTCTCTTATATCCGGAGGGTGTGATGTTATGTTTTGTGTAGTGAGCGGTTTGTGCATGTCAAACCGCTCAGTCCGCGCGACTTGTATTTAGTCCCACATCATGTATTATATTCTCTCACCTCCACCATTTTCTATAAATGAGGGGGCATACCTATGTATTACTTACCTTTTGGAGTAATAAAATTTGCGGTTTATTTACCTCTTGTTTGTTTTTCTCTTATTTTTCACACTTCATTACTTGAGCTTGATCTACTAGATCCCTCAAATGAGGAATCATCCTAAGTATCGGTCTTAAGGACCATCTTCTTCTTTTTTCTCTTGTGCCTCTTTTCTTTTTAGCTTTTTAAGATATTTTGGGCACTTACTCCCGATGTGTATGATCTTTCTACAATAATAGCACTATGGTGATGGTTGTTCCTCTTCATCATTATCAATATCTTTTACTTCTTTGAAGATGACCCCTTTCTTGATGAAGTATTTTCAAAACGTGTTTCTTCTTTCTGGATTCTTCATGAAAATTTCCATAAACAAGCTCTCCCAATCTTCTTCGACATCACCAGCATCACTTTCGTCGTGCTTCTTTTTTTAATGCCAACAATTTTTTTGGCTCCAAGTTGTACTTTTATTATTGAATTTTAAGTTCAACTTCATGGGTTTTGAGATTCCCAATGATGTTTTAAATTTGAAGCATCTTTAAGTCGTGCGACTGCGAGATGACCGTCACTTTAGGATTAAAATTTTGAGGGAGAAACCTAAGAATTTTCCTCACCAAGTCACCTTCGACAAAATTCTAAACAAAAACCTTTGAGTAGTTGACGATCTTGGTGAACCTTGTGTATATCAAATCTATGTCTCCCTCTTCCTCCATCCGAAAATTCTTGTACCTAGATTGTAGTTGAAAGAGCTTTGAATATTTGACATGCGAAGTACCTTCATGAGCAATTTAAAGTAAATTTCAAACATTGTAAGCAGTCTCGCAAGCACAAGTATTATTAAATTTAGTTCTATCTAGCGCACAAAATAGAGCATTCATGGATTTGGCATTTTTTTCATTTTAACTTATCATATTCATCTCATCTGTCTTTATGTTTTTCCAAAGTAACTTCTTCAATAACAATTGACCGGGCGAGCCTCCAACTCGACGACCCGAATTTGCGCGACCTCCAACTCAGTTTTTGTGTCCGTGAGCTCTTCTTCAAGCTCGAAGATCTTATTTTCTGTCTCAATCTCAGTGGCTTGTGAGTATCAACAGCAATCAGTTATAAAAATAACCAAATACAAATGGCGACAAAGTCGCGCAAAGAAGGGCGAGCTAACTCATATTCCTTCCAGCGGACTGATTGCATCCCCAAGTCGATCGCATTTTGTGAAACGATCTTGAGCGCCTCCTGTGACTAGAGGAGCCTCATCGATGTATGATGTGTCACAACCAACATTTTCACCGCATTTAATGATATATTAGAGTAAGGGAAAATACGTGTCATGATGCCACATCAGCAGGGGATAACTACGGACGCTCAAGCAAAACTCATACTTAACACATAAAGAAAGATATTTAAGTTATTTAGAGAAAAATCCAACTTAAGTGAAGCAGTTAGTTGTATCCCTCGGCTTAGTGTCTCATCTAGTCCACAAGAAAAACAGTTATACACTGCGTAAAATACTTTTATTACAAGATTAGACATCCTACATAAGTATAAATGTCTCCAGAGGACAACTCATGGTATGCAAGACTCTAGGTTTGTAATAGTAGTAAAAATAGTTTTTACGGTCACTAAATATAATGATTAAAATTTTAAAACATGCAATGCATGAAGTAATAATAGTAGTTTTAATACTTGAAAATACCTAACATGCAATCCTAGCATAAAACATCCCAGAGAGCAAGTAATCCAAACAATAAGAAAGAAAACAAACTAGCAGCTAGCAAATATCCAAAATCAACTACCCTGTGGGTGTCAACGGTCTAACACAAACCCACATAATACAAAAGTATGTCTGAACTAGGTAAAGTAAACTAAAATAACAAACTACCTCGCAACGGCGAGGTGAAAACCACAGCCAACACTGCTTCTCAGGAACTCCAAAACTAACTCCACTACCTATTAAAGTTCCAAACTTGAGACATTCCAAAGACAGAATACCTCAACATGAGGGTACAAGCGGGAGCAGAACAGTAAGCCAAAAGTAAACAAAGGTCAAAATGGGTTCCAACCCAAGACCAAAACTACTGAAGTAGAGTACATGAGTAAAGTACCAAAATCAGAAAAATAGAACTTACGTTAATCGTCACGTACATCAAACTACACTAGATTCCCAAGGCTAAAAGGTGGAAAAGCATGATTAAATCATAAGAAAGAATAAGCATAACTTTAGTAGCCACATGTGGTCAACTCAACCCAAAAATACGGGCGAGGTGGTCACTCATCCAAACATAGCCTCACAGATATAATATCTATCTAACTATGGGGGAGACTCATACACTCCACCATTCACCACAGACACCCAAACACCCGGTAGAGTTCCACAAGGTACTAATAAAGGGAACAAAAACTACAGTGGTGGTTTCGTCCACTAAAACCCGCAACAAAGAAAAGCATGATATAAATCTCAAGATTTGGCACATCGGATTCTACTAAACATTGCTAGATTTAGGGAACGGTTGATCAACCTCTAGGAAAGATGCATGACCTTAAATAAATTATATCTTGTCCTACACGATAGTTAAGTGACGATTAAAATATAAAGATTCAACCGCATCAGTAAATCACTAACAACTCTACAAGGTGGGATTAACATAATCATGAATATAATAATACAAGTGGATCTTAAGTAAAAGATCAAAATAGTACCACTAACCAGCAAATCAATCATGATTACAATACTAAATAAAGGGGAGGTTACATCAAGATCAGAAAAGGAAGGAAGAGGGGAAAAACCACCACTTACCTTGGTTTTGCCGGAGAAGACCTCCAAATCGCACCTCGACTTAGATCAGGACTAAGGAAGACGGGGGAAGTCGAAATCTGAACAAAAATGGTCGAAATAGAAGTTAGGTACAATACCCTAATGAGAAAAACTCAAGAAATGGGGAAAAATTCACCACGATAGCATAGCTCTCGTTGAGAGCTTTCCAGATCTATATTCGGTTGAAGATTTCGAGCACTGGAGCACCGTCGGCGGGCACCGGAAGATTCATGAATGGGCGTTCTATATCTCGCTCACGCTTCTCTGGTTCGGGAAATGGACAGAAGTTCGGTCACCTTAAAGAGAAAGAAGGAGTATATATATAATAAATATAATACTAAAATACTTATACCTTTAATAATTGTATACTTAAACAAAAAAGAACCGGGGTCGGCTAAACCGGATTTTCCGAGATGAAGTATGGATTTCTTGAGTACCAAACATAAATGAGAAAATCAAACACATCCAAAAACATGGAGACATACCAGAAACTAAGGGAAGAGATGCGGATGAGATTCCCTCATTGCCGACTCCAATTCCCACGTCACGCTCTCGACGTCTTGATTTCTCCAAAGAACCTTGACCATGGGAATGGTTTTTTTTCGCAACACTTGATCTTGAGATTGTAAAACACGGATAGGCTCTCTGACGTACGAACGTTTGGGCTGAATTTAGGGCACTGAGTCAAGGACTTGATGATCACTACGAACGCACTTCCGCAACTGGCTCACATGGAACACATCATGGACACCAGGGAAGGTAACAGGAAAATCCAGCATATAAGCTGGCACTCTGATACGTTCAAGAATCTAAAAAGGTCCCACATATCGGGGATCTAACTTGTGATTCCTTCCAAACCTTTTAACACCTGACATCGGAGATACTTTCAGAAAATCCAAGTTTTCAACGGTGAACTCAAGATCGACCCTTCGTCGATTAGCATACTTCTCGTAACACTCTTGTGCTACACGGAGCTTCTCTCTAATATGAGTTACAACACAATTCATCTCTTCAAGGACTTTCGGACCTAGCAATGGTCTCTCACTAACCTCAGCCCAAAACAAAGGATTCCTACAATGCCTCCCATACAAGGCCTCGAACGAGCCTATAAGCGGACTCTCTTGATAACTATTATTGTACGTGAATTCCATGAGTCTGAGATGCTCATCCCAAGCACCATCGTGATCGAATATATAACATTTGATCATATATTCCATGATCTGCTTTACCCTTTTTGTCTGACCATTTGTCTGTGGATGATAGGAGGTTGAATACCTTAAATTGGTACCCAACCCCTCCTTTAAACTCTTCCAAAAGTGAGACGTAAATCTGCAGTCTCGATCTGATACAATGCTAATAGGCACTCCATGTAATCTTATGACCTCATTAAGGTATTACTCAGCTATCTTCTTCATAGAATACTAAATCTTAAAGGGCACAAAGTGAGCACACTTAGTCAATATATCAACTATCACCCAAATAGAATAGTGCCCACAGGGAGATTTCGGTAAACCGGTGATGAAATCCATCGAAATACTCTCCCACTTCCATCTTGGAATATCAAGTGGTGTCAGTTTACCACTAGGAGTTCTATGGTCAGCCTTAACATGTTGATACGTATAACATTTCGACACAAACTTTACTATATCATTCTTCATTCCCGACAACAAACAATTTGCTTCAGATCATTATACATTTGGGTGGAACCAGGATTGTAGGCAACACTGGAACCATGAGCTTTATTACAAATTTTAGCCTGGATATCATGATGACTTGTTTTAGTCATCCCTTTTTGGGGTAGTTTAATATTCAAAAGGCCTAAGTTATTTATATTTTATGCTTGTTATTTCATGTTTTAATATCTTTTCATAAATTCCTAATTTTATTATAGTTATTCTATGTTTTGATATAAAAATCTATATAATCTTATTATATGTATTATGCTACTATAAGTATTATGTTATGATTTGTAATTATAATTAATATTATATCTTAATGTTTTAACGTTTCAATATTTTTATATTATGTTGTTTTAATTTTGTTATTTTATGTTGATTCATAACATCACTAATCTATGTTTATTTTGTCTTGTTTTTGTTGGTTCACAAGCCTACAAGTGCAGCCCACATTTGAAGACCAAGCCCGACCACTATCTAAAGAACATGGAGCAGCTCTTGTCCAAGACGAGCCCACTACATGCAGCACATTTGGAGCAGCCCCTAGCCCTTTACCCGAGCCCTATTAAAGCCTACAAGCAGCCCACAAACATTATTTTCAGCCCACTATTGGAGCAGCCCCTCATGCAAAGCCGACCACCTCAAGCAGCCCTCTCTCTTCCCTCATCATTTATTTAATGCATGAACATCCCCCTTCATGTGGCCGGCCACTTTCCCACCTCCCTCTCCATTTACATACATGCACCTATCATTAAATATATCACATGCATGGCCGGCCACCTTACTCTCTTTCCTCTTCTCTTTTATTTCTTTATACCTCATTCATTCCCTCTCCCTCTCTCTCCATTTATTACATGCATGAATATCTCCAAGCACATGGCCGGCCACCCTCCACTTTCATCCACCCTTGTTTATTTATATTTTATTTTCACTTCTATTAAATATTATGCATGCATGTAGCCTCCTCTCTCTCCTTCCATTTATTATCATACAATGAATCTCTCCCTCTCTTCTCTCACCTCATAAATAAAATGCATGAACCCTCTCCACCACCTATGGTCGGCCACCCCTTTATCTCCCCTCATCTAGAATCTTCTCCCTCTCCTATAAAAGCACCCCCTTGCCTCTTGTTTTGGGTTAGGTAGTTTTAGTGAGAAGTAGTTTTAGTGAGAAGTAGTTTTAGTTTAAAGTGAGATTTTTGTAGAGAGCAAGTGAGAGTCCTTTCCTTATTTCCTTGTTGTAGTTTTTATTGTAATCTCTTTTTTAGTAGATTAATTTTGTCTTGTTATAATTTTTGTGTACTTCTCTTTATTTAAGCAATGAAAACATTTTCTTCTTCTTTTATTTTGGTTTTCTTTCTTATCATGCGTAGCTAATTAGTTTTTGTTCCCGATCGCGATGATCTTTGCGATGAAATAACGCATTCTTAATTTTATGTTTGGATTTGTATTTTTCTATTTTTGATCCTCCCTTGATTTATTTCGTATCGACTCCGTATTTCTAGTATACGGTAGTAGATTTCGATCTCATATTTGAGTGGCCGAGAGGCTCGTGAATATGAAAGATGACTCAAGGAAGGAAGGAGTTGAACGCACCTCTAGAGATAGGATGACGTAAATCCTCCGGATTGGAGTCAAATCCAATAGTGCGGGTCCCTTCGATAATGCGACTTTAGGCCATTTTGACTTGTAAAGAGATTTCGGTCAAAACGTCTACAAGTTAGGGGATTTAATGCACTAGCGAGATTATTTCCTAATATCGGATCCGTCACGGTCTTAATAGATTTACAAATGCTAAACTAATTAATTTCATTATTTTATTTAAAAGTGAATCGTCGATCGAGCACTCTTTTCGTAATAGTTTATTTTCTCTTTCAATTAAGTTTAGCTTATTTTAATTTTCAAACTCATTAATCATTCGGTAGGATAATCGATTCGTTGTGAGTAATAGTACTTGCCTTCCCCGAGTTTTAAATACGACCTTGATACTACGATTCGACAGGTACACTTGCCTGTTCGGGTTTTAGCCCACCATATCACCAAAAGAGGGGATACAAAATCTAGCACGATATTTCAGAGTATCTAACTTGTCCAAAGAGAAATCAGGTAGCTCTCCCTTCTCAGTTCTATTCCGGAGATACAATAAATCAGGATCATCCGTCTGGTGCACTCTGGTAAGGAAAATCCAAGAGGGCTCTTCTGCTTCTAAACTAACAGGCACAATACTACTCCCAACTTTGATGTCCATCAACAAGAATTCTTCTACAAGGGATTGCACAGATAGATTGAAGATTTTGGCGGTCTTCCTACTCAAAGCATCGGCTACTACGTTAGCCTTTCCCGGGTGATACAGGATCTCCACTTCATAATTGGTCACATACTCTAACCACTTATGTTGGCACATATTTATCTCCTTTTGAGTGAAGACATACTTCAAACTCTTATGGTCTGTGCAGATGTTGCACAGCGCGCCATACAGTAAATTTCTCCAAAGCTTCAGCACATAAATTACAACAGCAAACTCTAAATCATGCATAAGATAGTTTCTTTTATGAATCTTTAATTTCCATGATACGTACGCGATCACCTTTACTCCCTACATCAAAAAACAACCAAATCTAATGTGCGATGCATCCACATAGACAGCGTACTCAACTCCTTCGGTGGGCAAGGTAAGGACCAGAGCAGTACACAACCTCTTCTTCAACTTTTGGAAGGCTTCCTCGCACTTATCGCTCCAAATGAACGCGGTGTTCTTCTTTGTAAGTCTAGTTAGAGGAGAAGACAACACAGAGAACCCTTCCATGAACCTTCTATAATAGCCGGTCATGCCTAAGAAGCTCCTATTCACCTTAGGTGTAGAAGGTCTCTTCCATTCCTTCACAGCAGAGATCTTTTCTGGATCAACTGAAATCTCATCTTTACTCACCACATTACCCAAATAGGATACCTGAGGTAGCCAGAACTCGCACTTGCTCAGCTTCGTATATAACTTATGCTCTCTCAGGGTAGACAGGACCAAATGCAAGTACTGGGCATGCTTCTCCGCACTCCATGAATACACAAGCATGTCATCAATAAACACGACTATGAAATGGTCTGAGAAATCCTTAAATACCATATTCATCATATCCATAAAGGCAGAGGGTGCATTCGTCAAACCAAAGGACATCACCAAGAACTCAAAATGCCTGTGCCAGGAGCGAAAAGCCGTCTGTGGTCAATCTTCGAAAATACAGCACATCCCCACAACTGATCAAATAGATCATCAATCTGAGGCAACGGATATCTGTTCTTGATGGTTACCTTGTTTAACTCTCGATAATCTATGCAGAGCCTCATGGAACCGTCTTTCTTCTTTACGAACAAAACAGGGGCACCCCACAGAGAAGAACTCGGCCTAATAAAACCACACCACAGAAACTCATCCAGCTGTGTGTGCAACTCTTCTAACTCACGTGGATCCATACGGTACGGTGCCTTAGCAATAGGGCGAGTACCTGGCTCGAGGTTTATCACAATCTCCATCTCTATCTCGGAAGGAAGTCCTGGAAGACTATCAGGAACGACATCTGGAAACTCTCACACCACCGAGATATCCTCGAGACATGGTGTAACAAAAGCTGTTTCCAAAGCAGAAATAGACACAAGATACGCCTCACAACCACACTCTATAGCTCGACAAGCACGTACCACAGAGATAATAGGGGAAACCTTGCCCCAAAAACCATAAACACTCATAGGTTGGTTGTTGTCCATCTTGAAGTCCATTCGCTTCATCGTGCACTGGATGATCGCATCATGCTTGGACAGCTAGTCCATGCCCAAAATCACGTCAAAGTTTGCCAGATCCAACACCTTTAGATCCGCAAAGGCTAGGAATTCACCTAGGCAAATAAGGCATCTCTGAATTCCTTGATTTGATATCAGCAGATTTCCGGAGAGAAGCTTGACGTTGAAGGAATCTTCTAACTTATCCACATCTAAACGAGGTCTATCTACAAAACTCCGTGCTACAAAGGAATGGGTGGCACTTGAATCAGAGAGAACGCGCGCCCAACTATTCTGCACCTTAAACTCCCATATAACCGTAGAATACGTAACTAAAGAGAACGAGGAACTAGAGCAACAATTCAGATTAAAAGCTAGACTGGAATCTAACCTGATATCACTTGAGTAGAGGTCTGAGCTTCCTCCCTGGTCACCACATTCAGCTTTCCTTTCCCTTTGTCCTGGGTTGGTGGCAGCGGCAGAGCTCGAAGAGGGGTATGTTGTAGTGGAGACTGAGCCTGGGGGCAGGAAGACTTCAGGTTCCCCTTCTGCCTGCACTTAAAGCAAGCCTTTTCCTTCGACCAGCAATGACTCACATCATGTCCCTTCTTTTTACAGAATGTGCACACCAGATCTCCTTTGGGTGCACCCTAGATGGCGAGCATCTACTGCTACTTCAGAGTGGCAGTCCTTTTGAAACACCTTTCTTAAGGGTGGCCATATCGACCACAAAAGCTATATATTTCTCCACTTTTCCTCTTTGAAGAAGGGCCAGATGACCTAGAGCTTCCATCCTCATCACCCTTCCTCTTTTATTTTCTCGCAGCGGCGCCTTGATTCTTGGCATTTTCAATTGCCTCAACTTTTAGAGTGGCTTCCACTGCCTCAGCGTAACTTTCAACTCTATAAGCGCATGCCAACTATTGGACATCGCTTCTTAGTCCTCCTAGGAAATGTTTCACTCTTCCCACCTTTGAAGCAACCATTCTGGAGAAAATCTGCTCTACTTACTGAACTCGATCTCATATTCACTCACCGTGAGTTGTCTCTGCTTAAGATGTAGGAAATTATTCATCAGGCGGTCCTGCTCGACCGTGTAACGCCCCGAAACTTAAAAGTGAAATGGGCGGTGTTCGAACCAAGTTCGGGTCTTGGCAGGGTTAACACGGCCTGTGACACGGGCCCGTCACATGGCCGTGTCATGCTCGGGTAGTCGAGTCAAGGTCGATGAGCATTGAGTGCTCGAACACGGCCTGTGACATAGGCGTTTCATAAGGCGTGTCAGGCACATGGCATGTGACACGGGCGTGTCACATGGACGTGTACTCCTCTGGAAGTTTGGTCCTGTGTCAACTTGGGACACGGCCCAGAACACGGGCGTGTACTGGATGACATGGGCATGTTAGATTCGGCACGAGAATTTGGCCACCCATGTCCACCAAGGGTCGTGTCGGTTGGCGTGGAGGTTATTTGTGACACGCCATTAGTCACGGGGGTGTCAGGTTGGGACACGGGCTTGTCCTAACCCGTGTGCTTTTCTGTGCTCGACAATCTTGTCTGGATCGAGGCATATGGCCTGGGACACGGCCGTATGCAAAGCCGTGTTGAAAGTCCACTTAGTGTCAACTACTTACACCTATGGGGGGGGAATAGGTGTCTTTGCAGCGTATTTGCGGAATTAAAGTTTTACCTGCACAAGAAAACAAAACAACACAGCACAGAAAGTACACAAGCAATTTATAGTGGTTCCCCGATTTGGGTACATCCACTTTCCCCCTTCGACCTATCTCCCAACCAGGGACGACTCGGTCACTTCACCAACAGGATTGAAATCCAATCCTTGCACTAACGGAAGGAACCCTTCCACACGTAGGAGTCAACACTCCCACAACACGGGTTGCACCCAACCCTACAACTAGAGACCAATCGGTCCTTTACAATGAAAGGGAAAATGAAAATAGCTTGTAAGAAATACAAACAACGTGAAGATCCAGGTGTCCCTTTTCGTTAGACTACTTGTTCTTGTAGGCAACGAAAAGTCCACAACCCTGGATCTTTCTTGGAGAGAATCTTCTCTAGATCGACGGCTTCAACAAGAGAGGCGGTGATGCTATGTAGATCCAATCTTCTTAGCAAAGTCGGCAAGGTCTTCCAACGGTCACACTAGGATCGATCGTCTCGATCGATTCGGATGGGGAAGGTTTCCCGATCACAAATCAAGAGACAAAAGATCTCTGGATAGACTCGTGAGATGATGTGCCCGACTAGGCTTCTGTCGCCGGGAGAGGTAACGAAAACCCCGATCAACGGTGGCGAGCAACTAGCGAGAGGCGGAGAAGGTCGGCCGAGCTCGCTTCCGATCTAGGGCTTGTCGGCGGCATGTTTTTCTTCGATCTGTAATCCGTCCTTTTTACTGTTCACAAATACAACATATTTATACCTTAGGTCATGAAGATGACCGTTGTGGGCCCCACCAGCAGTAAGACCTAAGTCCGGTTCAAAATCCCGCAGATAACGTGGACCGGTCCAGATAGAGTCGGAAAAATACCCAAGTCAAATTCGGCGAGAATCGTGGGTGATTCTCGCCGAATTCTACTTAGAGAATTCTGGCTGTACAGGTTATAGAGGCCGGGGAGAATCGGTGGGAATCACCTTGGATTCTTGCTGACTCGTCGAGACTGCAAAGTCATTCTCGACGAATCGGCGAGAATCACTTGGTGATTCTCGATGATTCTGCCTTAGATGAGTTTTCTGACTGCGTCGAGACAGCCGGCCCAACCCGGCGAGAATCAACTAGTGATTCTCGACGACTCGTCGAGAATCACTAGTGATTATCGACGAATCGGTGAGAATCACTTAGTGATTCTCGACGATTTACACATAGACGATTCTCGACTCTCAATCTCAAACTTGTCTTTGGCCCATCCTTGCTCCTTGTCTGCTCTTGCTTTATCATAGCCCTGTACTTGAAATTAAGTACACCCCAATAGAGAGAGTACACGTAGTCCAACACACTGATCTGCTCAAGAGGGATTACGTCGCGCAGACCCGTGTATATTGACCCACTGCACCCTGACATTGGTGTGTACTTAGCAGTGAATAGCTGCAAGCACAACTAGAAGAAATTCATCAAATACCTAGTGAATTCATCTTAGCTTTGATAGGAGGCTTCCTCAAATCCAGGTAATTGTGGATACAATACCCAACACGTGTTCGGCCCAGGATTAAGAGATTTTAGGCAAATCTTAGCCGTTCGTTTTCTTTAAATAAGATCTGACGGCCTAGATGAGTCCCTGCCTTCTTAAGTCCGGGAATAGAGGATTAATTCCTCATTTCCTCTTAAGTTTTCTCTTTCTAAAAAGTTAAATAGAAAAGAGAGCAAGGAAGAGGGAAGGGGAGGAATCCGGCCACCGGCAGAGCATCGGAGAACGAACATGAGAACCGAGACCAGATCCGTGGAGAGAATTCCCTTTCGAAGCCTTTCATTCGGCTAGTTCTTCATGGCGCCAAAGAAGACTTCAAGGGTAACGATTCTCAACTTGAGCATGTGAAGCTCTTGTTCCTTTGTATGGGAAAACCCTCTCACGCGAGTGTGCGGTGAGTTTGCGGTATTCCTTGGGGTAGATATGTAAAGTCCCCCTTGTTTAGAGTCCGGAATCGTAGTACGGACATAAGCATTGTGTGTGAAGCCTACCCGGACGTGTTCGTCTGGATCGGTGATGTTGCATTGCATGATTAGCCGGAGAAGACTTTGTTCCTTTGATTGTTTTCGGGTTTCTACGCGGTAGATTGCAGTAGGGATCCTTGGGGATTAACTCCAAGGCGGACTCGGAAAACTAGGAGGAATCGTAATTCTGCTAACTTGGAGGTTGGGTAGCCAGCCTTGAACATAACTTGGTTATGTGATGATTGGGAATGTTTTAGGATCCGGGTGAAGCTTGGCCCGCGCGTATGTCTTAAAGTGACTAGGCGGCGTGAGCAACGGGAGGGTGGAAACAGACCTGGGATTTGCGGTTAGGTGCTACAGGCCCTAAAGTGAAACTGGTTGTTGGCATAGTCGGGAATCTTGGACTGCGGTCGGAAAGACTCAAAAATGCTCACAATGTTTGCCATTCCGAGGATGGTAGTGAAGCCACGAAATTGACTGAATTCACTGAGAATGTGCCCTGAGTGCACGGGGTGTTTGGCCGAGCGAGCCTACACCTGTGGCGAAATATACTTATGCACTTAAAGGTTTAGCTGGGCTAATGAAATGAAGGGAAGGAGCACCGTCATCCCGAGTAAGGGGCGGGGTCGTTATAATTTTGGCAGCCTTAGCTAACCATTGCTTTGTTTTCCACCGTGCGGTGGAATGTTGCTTGCAGGTGCTGCAGAACCAACCGCCAAGTAGCGGGCTAAAGCCCAAGTTGCTGAGCTTTACCTCGAAGGCCAAAGCAAACTGTTGTTTTACTTTTGTCATGTGTGGCCGGCATGTGAGCCGATGTATTTAAAACATTATTTTTTCAAGTGAACATTTGTAAGGTCTTAAGGACAAGTACTCTTTTGTGCATTTGTTGTATTTCATTCCTATGGTGTATAGTGAACATTCATGTCATTGTTGTGCAAATTTTGGGTTCTCTTAAACTGTTTAAAATCTTCCGCTAGAATGCTCTGTGTTAGGGCGAGTAGTTGAGTTTTTGGTATTATTCTGTAACCCTTCTGACTGGCCGTGGTATATGGCGTCGGGTTCTAGCTAGACCTTCTGTTATATGTTATACGACGGATGGGGGTGTTACAATTTGGTATCATACTAGGGTATCGGTCGTCTGTATTTGAATTCGTGGGAGAATTATTTTAAGGGGTTGTGAGCACATGTATGTGCGTCATCTTTATAACATAAAAGAACCCATGAATGTCCACTTAGGAATGAAAAAAAATACACTTGTTTTGAGGAACCTGAGTGTTCAAATGATTGCTTTTAGAAATTTGTGTGTCGCCTAATCAATGGTTTATTCTATATTAGGTAACTTGGAGCGGTGCTGGGCAATCGAAACATCCGCAATCGGCGGAAAGTAGTGCACCGAGTGACGTTCCTACAACACCTCCTTCAGCAGAAACCATCAGATTGGTGGCTGAATCAGTCTTTGCTATGATCAATGCCCAACAAGTGCAGCCCGCACCACCTGCTAATAGAACCGATTAGAGTGGCAGAGCCGGGAGTGGTAGAGCGTGGGGCAGTTGATCCGGTAATTCCAAGGAGAGCCACGGAGAAATAGCTCAAGCATGTGATGAGCTTTAATCCTCCGGTATTCGACGGGATGGGAACGCCAACTCAAGCTGAGTATTGTCTCTCTACTATGAAGAGGGTCATGACCGCCACAGAAACTATGGAGTGGCAGAAGACCACAATAGCGACCTTCCTATTGGCTGGTGAGGCAAGGATGTGGTGGGACGAGTTGGAGGTTTATCTCTTGGTGGAAAGGCAACTTACTGATATACAGGTGGAGGAATTCTCAAGGTTGTTCTTGGTCAGATACCTACCTTCTGACCAGAAGCTTGAGATGGAGAAGAAGTACCTTGGTTTCACTCAGGGAGATAGTAGCGTGGATTATTATCTCCACGAGTTTACTCGGTTAGGTCGTTATGCTTGTACTATGTTTACTGAAGAGAAGCGGAAGACCAACCGATTTTATGAGGGCCTATGGGGCGACCTATAGCTACTCCTCGATGGGCCTAAGGCATAGGGCTTTCTAGCCTTTGTAAATGCGGCTCGATAAATGGAAAGGGTCACGAAGAAAGTTCAATGGAAGAAGGACCCAGGGGAAAAGAGGTAAGAGTTCAAAGTGCCAAATTAAAAGTCTGGTTTCCGCAGATGGAACAAGAAGCAGAAGACTTTGAGTTCAGCCCCTTCGTTTTGTGCGACGGGGGAAAACACAAGTCGAGTCCCCGGAGCGTGCTACAACTATGGAAAGGTGTGTAATTTTGCACGTGAGTGTTGGAGTGGACGTGCAAAGTCTGAGAAGAGGCCTGGAGAGACTTATGAGGAAAAGGGGAAGGCGGCGGAGTCGATCGCATCCCACCATGCTCTAGCCCAGCCTAGAGTATACAACTTTGGTCTGCAAGAGGCCATTAAGCAAGCTGACGTGGTGATAGGTATGAGTTAAATTATTACTGTTTAGCTTTGTAGTCGTTACCTTTTTACATGTTAACTTATAAATCTCGATGCTAGGCTTTGTGTTAGTTTTCGATAGTCCGGCGAGAGCCCTGTTTGATATGGGAGCTTTGCATTCCTTCTTGTCCGAAAGATTCGTATCGTGCATCGGAGTTCCTTCCTCGATGGAAAAAGTCAATTTGGATGTGTTGTTGCCCAATGGGTTCTCAATGCGCGCGGATAGAGTCTGTGTGGTAAAGATTCGGATCAGGGATAATGAGTTCGTTTTGCAAGCATCGGTGCTGCCGTTAGTGGAGTTCGATGTAATCTTTGGAATGGACTGGCTCTCGGAGCAGCGAGCATGCATTGATTGCAATCGAAAGGAGGTGAATTTTGGACTGAATACTTATCAGGAGACTACGTTTGCGGGCATGAAAGGGTCAAGCAAGATAATGATGTCGGTTCTTCAGGTGATTAAGGATGTTCAGTCTGGGGCTGAGCTTTTTGTCTTTTCAGTGCAGGCTTCAATGACTAATCCTGGTCTGGACATTGCAGTGGTGTCCGAGTATACTGATGTATTCCCAGACGATCTCCCGGGAGCCCCTCCTCAACGGGAGATTGATTTTACAATTGAGCTGGTGCCGGGTACTAAACCAGTGTCACTCTCTCCATATCGGATAGCGCCTAAGGAGATGGCGGAGTTGAAAGTACAACTGCAAGAATTGTTAGAGCAAGGGTATGTGCGTCCAAGTTTGTCGCCTTGGAGCATACCGGTCCTCTTCGTTAAGAAGAAAGATGGGAGCTTGCGACTCTGTATTGACGATCGGGAGTTGAACAAGCTTACGGAAAAGAATAAGTATCTGATCCCAAGGATTGACGATCTATTTGATCAGTTGGTTGGGTCAACAGTATATTCGAAGCTAGATCTGAAATTTGGATACTACCAATTAAGGATAAGGGAAAGTGACATCCCAAAGATAGCATTCAGCACGCGGTTTGGACATTACGAGTTTACGGTCATGCCATTTGGGCTGACCAATACGCCATCCGTGTTTATGGATCTAATGAACAGGACGTTCAGAGAGTACCTGGACAATTTCGTGATAGTATTTATCGACGACATCTTGGTGCACTCACGGTGTGAGGATGATCACTACAAGCATTTGCATATTGTATTGGAGACGTTGAGGAAGAATCAGTTGTATGCTAAGTTCTCCAAGTGTGAGTTCTGGTTATCCTCAATTGCGTTCCTTGGTCATATTGTTAATGGTGAAGGCATAACGGTGGATCCGGCGAAGATAGCGGCAATTCAGGTGTGGCCAGTGTTGACTACGGTGGCGGAAGTCTGGAGCTTTCTGGGGATTGTTGGCTACTATAGGCTCTTCATAGAGAATTTCTCGCGGATAGCGCTACCACTCATGACGCTGATAAGGAAGGATCACAAGTTTGTGTGGACACTGGAGTGCGCGCAGGATTTTGAAGAATTGAAGAGACGGTTGGTCACAGCTCCTATTTTGCGTTCGCCGAGTAGGTCCGAAGGATTTGAAATCTATAGTGATGCTTCGGGCAGTGGTTTGGGTTGTGTTCTGCTACAGCACGGGAGCGTGATAGCCTATGGATCATGACAGTTGAAGGTTCATGAGAGAAATTATCCGGTCCATGACTTGGAGTTAGCGGCCGTGATATTTGCTCTAAAGCTATGGAGGCACTATCGGTACGGTGTGAAGGTCAATATCTACACCGATCATAAGAGCCTTAAGTATTTGCTAGATCAGAAGGACTTGAATATGAGGCAGTGGAGGTGGATGGAGTTCCTAGGGGACTACACTTTAGAAATTCATTATGGGTCTGGGAAAGGAAATGCAGTGGCAGATGCGTTGAACCGTAGGGCACCTACGCAAGCCAACTGGTTGGCGGGGCATGATGAGAGTTTGGTCCGTTATTTGTAGGCTTTGGGGATCTCCTGCGTTGACAAGCAGGCTAGTGCCGAGGCAATATTGTGTTGGATGGAGGTGCAGTATGACCTAGCTGATCGGATTCTGCGGGCTTTGGTTTAGGATAGCAGTATGAAGCAGATCTTGGATGAATCATTGGATGGGTCAAATTCCCAATTTGTAGTTGAAGATGGACTGCTAAGGAAGGACGGTCGCCTATGCATCCCTAGTGCGGATAATATTTGGGAGGAGTTGATATACAAGGCTCAGCATACCAAGTACTCAATCCACCTGGGGTGCACGAAGATGTATAGGGACATGAAGAAGTTGTTTTGGTGGCCAGGGCTGAAAAAGGATGTAACACTTTATGTGGCGAAGTGCCAAACTTGTGCCTTGGTGAATGTACAACCCCGTATCCCGCGAGTGGTCGACAGGGGTTGAACCGGCCGGCTCAGATCAACTTGGACCCAGCTTGCCGAGCCCGAGCTCGGCAATAGTCGAGCTAAGCTCGGCGATGGCCGAACGAAGTCCGGCATGCCGAGACCGAGCTCGGGTGCGGAAACAGGGCTCGACGATAGTCGAGCCAAGCTCGACGATCTCTGTGCCGAGTCCGAGCTCGGCGATCGTCGTGCCGAGCCCGAGCTCGGCAATAGTCTAGCCGAGCCCAGCGCTAGCCGAGCACAGTCCGCCGAGTCCGTGCCCGCCTAGGCCCAGGGCGAGGCGAGTCGGACCCCTTGCCGAGCGAGTGCCCCCTCAGGTCCAGCTCACATCTTGGCCATGGCACACTTTTACTGTGTGGCCCCTTTTGGTCTGCCTGCAGTCCTCGAAAACAGTGAAGGTTGTATATTGGCAGGCCATCTTTTCCTATAAATAGGACCCAAGGGGTACCTCAGAAGGCACGTTTTTACGGATTCCCCGGCCTACTAGCGCTTTCTGAGGTACCTTAGCCCGGCATTTGGCTAAGGAGGGGAAGCGCTCTGAGATCTTCCGGGTGTGTGGTGGGACCTCCACGCCGGGCCCTTGGTCTAGTCCTTGTCTCTTCTTTTCTTTGTCGTTTTCTTGCAGGAGTGAAGTAGGTGCGCGGCCACCCCTTCCCCAAGGGTCGAACTCCACAAGAGACCGGTTTCCCGGTTTCAACATTTTGGTGCGGTGAGCGTGGAGAGTGGTCAGCAGAGGAAACCTCCTACAGGCCCGATGACTGGAGATGAGGGACAAGGATCAGGCAGGGGCAACTCGCCACCCCCTCCCCCACCCCCAGCGGCGAGCATGCCGGCGGAGCTCAGAGAGGAGATCCTCGGGCTCGTCAGGACCGCCCTCGGCATGCGAGCTGAGAGTGCGACACCGGCTGTCCCGGTGGTCGCCGTTCCCGCACTCGGCGACGACGCCCCGCTCAGGCGACCAGGGAAGGAGCCCGCCGAGAGGGGCGAGCGCGAGTTCCAGGGGCGAGTTCTGTTCCCCGGCTCGGCCGCCGAGTACCACTTCGGCGAGACGGCAGGGAGGGAGTTCCCGACTCGCCCGGCTGAGGGGGGGAGCCCCTTCAGCGAGTTCGTTTCTTCAGCCCCCGTTCCCGAGGGGTTTCGCGAGCCGGAGATGACTTACTACTCCGGGAGAGGAGACCCGGTCCACCACATCCAGTGGTTCGAGGACATGGTCTCCATTCGACAGATGTCAGACGGCTTCAAGTGTCGACTCTTCGCCATCACCCTCAGGGAAAAGGCGAGAGAGTGGTTCCACCAGCTCCCGACCGGGTCCATCTACTGCTTCGAGGATCTGCGACGGGGTTTCATGCTGAGATTCACCACTTCTAAGAAGAGGAAGAGGGAGGCGGAGTCTTTGTTCCGCATCAAGCAGAGGGTGGGAGAGACCCTGGGGAGCTACCTGGACAGGTTCCAAGAGGAACTGTCCCAAGTTCAGGAGATGCCAGGACACACCATGATGGTGGCCTTCACCCTGGGTCTCCAGTCCGGGTTCTTCGCAATGGAACTGAAGAGGTCACCTCCAGTGTCTTTTGAGGCGCTTCTAGAGAGGGCGGCCAGGGAGGCCGAAATGGAGGCAGCACATCCAGAGTTCGCGCGAAGGTTGGCCAAGTGGGCCGTGGAAGAGGAAAGGCCAAGGGGTGGCCGAATTCAGGAGGAGAGGAGGGCTGAACCTCGACAGAGGGAGCAGCCGCAGCAGCAGCCGCAACCCAGGTGGGTGCGTCCGGAGCAGACCCACCGTCTGGGATGGAGGCCCGAGTGGCAAGACCAGGCACCACGAAGGGGTTATCAGGGAGGAGATAACCGCCAGGGTGGCCGAGGGCAGTACAACCCCCAGGGGGGTAGGCAGGGTCAGAGACCCCCTCTCCCCGACCAGGAGGAGGCAATGGCAATTGCCATGGGGGGGAGGAGGAGAGGACAGCCGAGGAGAAGGAGGGAGGTCAGGGTGGACCTGCCCTATTGTGACTTTCATCAGGAAGAGGGGCACCTCACATCCACGTGCCCGGAGTTCCTCGAGATGAGGGGGAGAAGGGAACAGCAACAACAAGACCATCAGGAAGTTCGGATAGAGGAGATCCGGCCTCGGGAGGAGGGGGATCGGTGTGAAGACCGGGCTGATGTGGGCACCCGGGGAAGGATCGGAGCGATCCACGGGGGGGCCGGGATCGAGGCCTCCCGTAAGTCAAGCCTCCACACTATGTACCGGAGGAGCGTTGGCTCCACATCCCAATCCCCTCCCCCGGAGGAGAAAATCACCTTCTCCAGAGAGGACTTGCCGGGTCACGAGGACCCCTTCTGCGATGCGCTGGTTATCCAGACAGCCATCGAGGATTTCACTGTCTCCCGGATCCTCGTGGACAATGGGAGTTCGGTCAACGTCATCTTCAAGAAGGCGTTTGATGCGATGAAGGTAGAGGCCAGGAGGGTGTTGGCCTCGGACGGGCCTCTGTTCGGCTTTTCAGGGGAGAGGAAAGAAGTCGAGGGAGGAGTGGGACTCCATGTCACTCTAGGGGGGCAGTCGCGCAACTGCAAGTTTGTTATCGTGGACGCCCCTAGTAGTTACAGCGCCATCTTCGGGAGACCCCTCATCAGCGCCTTCCGCTGCGTCCCCTCGTCCTTCCACCAGTGTCTAAAGCTCAACGTCGAGGGGGTCCAGATCCGAGTTCGAGGAGACCCTAAGGAGGCAAGGGAGTGCTACGTCTCGGCGGTAAACTCCATCTCTTGGTTGGAGGGGGCCGAGGAGATGGGGCGGAGGCTGGAGGAGGAGCAGGAAGCTGACAAAGAAATGGAGGTGGAATGCCGCGCTCGGGGGGAGGTCGCGGAAGAGACTCGGGGGTCGGCCGAAGCCATGGCCGTCGAGGAGGCTGAGGAAGAGGTCCTCGCCCCCGGAAGGGGAGGAATCGAGGAATGGGAGGAGCAATCCCGTCTGGAGGCAGCGGAAGAGGTGGAGGAGATGGAGGTCCTCACCATTGGAGGCAGGGTGGAGAAGGTCCGCGTCAGCGGAGGCCTGACCCCGGAAGCTCAAGGCAGGATGCTGGAGTGCATCCAGAGGAATGTGGACATCTTCGCCTGGAGCGCCGCGGAGATGCCAGGGATCGACCCCGACGTGGCCTGCCACCGCCTCAACCTGGACCCGGAGGCTCCCCCCATCCAGCAGAAAAAGAGATCCATCACGGACAAGCTCGCCGAGCCAATCAGAGAGGAAGTCGCCAAGCTCCTCGAGGCTGGCTTCATATCTGAAATCCAATACCCCGGCTGGGTCTCCAACGTTGTAATGGTTAAAAAAGGAGACGGCCGGTGGAGGATGTGTATCGACTTTTCTCTTCTTAATAAATCATGCCCGAAAGATTGTTATCCCTTGCCTCGGATCGACGCGCTGGTTGACTCAGCCATCGGTTTCCCTGTAATGAGTTTTCTGGATGCTTTTTCAGGTTATCACCAAATCAGGATGCACCCCCCTGACGTCAAAGACGTCTCGTTCATCACGGGGGACGGATGTTATAGTTACAAAATGATGCCCTTCGGGCTAAAGAATGCAGGGGCTACCTATCAAAAAATGATGGATAGGGTCTTTCGAGAGCAGAAGGGGAGGAATCTCGAAGTGTACGTGGATGATCTCATGGTCAAGAGCTTGGATGTCGACTCCCACATCCAGGACTTGGAAGAAACTTTCGCCACTCTCCGCAAGTTTAAGATGAGGTTGAACCCCTTGAAGTGTGTCTTCGGGGCAAGCCGGGGAAAGTTCCTAGGCCACTTCTCACCCCCGCTGGGGTAGAACCTAATCCAGATAAGGTAAGGGCAATCTTGGAGCTAAGGTCGCCACAAAACACCAAGGAAGTACAGCAACTGACAGGGAAGTTGGCAGGGCTGAGTAGATTCCTCTCCCGGGCCGGAGAGAGGTGCTCCTCGTTTTTCAAAACTTTGAGAGGGGGTCGCAGGTTTGAATGGACCTCGGAGTGCGAGGAGGCATTCCAGGCTTTAAAGAAACAGCTGACTCAGGCCCCCCTGCTCCAAGGGCCCAAGGAGGGGGAAGACTTATTCCTATATCTGGGGGTCGGGGCTGAAGCCTTGAGTTCGGTTTTGGTTCGGGAAGAAGGAAAGAGGCAACTCCCCGTCTATTATGTGAGTCGGATATTGAAGAGGGCCGAGCTCCGTTACCCCATCCTGGAAAAACTGGCCTTCGCCTTAATCATCTCAGCCCGAAGGCTTCGGACCTTATTTCCAGGCACACTCAATTCGAGTAGTGACCGACCACCCCCTGCGCAACATCTTCAAGGGGGTAGAGCATTCAGGTAGGTTGGCCAAATGGTCGGTGGAACTGAGCGAGTTCGACATCTCCTTCGTCCCTCGACTCTCAATCAAGGCCCAAGCTATGGCCGACTTCCTGGCAGAGTATGTGGTCGAGGTGGCGGAGGAGAGACTCACTCGCCCCCTCCCCTGGAAAGTCAGGGTGGACGGTGCCTCGGGGAAGCATTCTTTAGGGGTTGGGGTCATCTTAGAAAGCCCCCAAGGGATAAAGATCGAGCAGACCGTGGTAGTGCACTTTCCTATCACCAACAACCAAGCCGAATACGAAGCTGTAATCGCAGGTCTGCGCCTGGCAAGAGACTTGGGGGTGCATGACGTGGAGGTCCTCACTGACTCCATGGTGGTGGCTTCCCAGATCAAGGGGGAGTTTGAGGCAAGGGAGCCCACCCTGCAGCTCTATTTGATGAAGGTAAGGGGAGTCATTGGGACCTTCCAGACCTTCTCAATAAAGCACGTGCCAAGAGGGGAAAACGAGCCAGTCGACCAGCTAGCAAAGCACGGTCCCCGGATGGGAGGCACCATTACGGATCTCTTCCGACCTTCCATCGAGGAGGGGGAGCTAATGGAAGTAGAACAGCACCCCTCATGGATGGATCCCTTCGTCATCTTCTTGTCCACCGGAGAATACCCGGAGGGGATGGACCGAAGAGGGCTCAAGCACAAGGCGGCATACTACCTCCTACGTGAGGGACAGTTGTACCGCAAAACCCTCTCAGGGATGTTGGCCCATTGCGTGGCCGAAAGAGAGGTGCACAAAATTTTGGAGGAAGTCCATTCCGGTGTATGTGGGAGTCATTCGGGGAGTCGGACCCTGGAAGGGAGGATCGTCAGGCAAGGGTACTTCTGGCCCACCCTCGGTCAGGATGCAGCCGAATTCGCGAAAAAATGTCATAAGTGTCAACTATATGCCCCGCTCCAGCTCCAGCCGGCTCAGAGGTTAAGAAGCATCATGGCACCGTGGCCCTTCGCCATATGGGGGCTGGACCTCGTAGGACCTTTCCCCCAGGCCAGCGGGCAGAGGAGGTTTTTGTTGGTCATGATTGATTATTTTTCTAAGTGGATGGAGGTGAAGGCTCTAGCCAAGGTGACCTCTCAGGTAGTCAGGAACTTCATCTGGGGAGAGATCATCTGCAGGCATGGGCTGCCACAAGCTATCGTCACGGACAACGGACCTCAGTTCGCCAGCGCGGAGTTCATTCGTTTCTGCGAGCAACTAGGGATTGACCTTCGGTTTGCTTCTGTCCATCACCCCAGGAGCAACGGGCAGGTGGAAGCGGCCAACAAAATCATAGTGAACCTCTTAAAAAAGAAAGTGGAGAATTTGAGGGGAAGTTGGGTGGAACAGCTTCCATCAGTCCTCTGGGCCTTGAGGACCACCCCCAATACGGCCACAGGGGAGACACCTTTCAAACTCTCTCACGGTTGCGAGGCCGTTCTACCTATCGAATTCGAGGTCCAGACGCCTCGGGTCGTCGAGGCAGGGACCGGAAGGGAAGAATGGAGGTCAGAGAATGAGGAGGAGCTTCGACTCTCCCTTGATATGGTGGAAGAACTACGCGACTTGTCTGTCATCAGGCAGGAAGAGGCCAAGCGAAGGATGGCCAAGTATTTCGACAAGCACGTCCGTGTCAAGCAGTTCGCGGAAGGGGACCTTGCCTTGAAAAAGGTGGACGCAGCAGGAAGATCAGCCGCTGTGGGAAAACTCCACCCCAATTGGGAGGGCCCCTACATTGTGCAGGAGGTCTTGAAATCGGGGGGATATCGCCTCCAAGATATAAGAGGGGACACCCTCAGCCACACTTGGAGTGGCGATGATCTGAAACGTTTCTACCCTTGAAAATATTGTAAGTATCTCGGCTTTAAGAATAAAAACAAATCTCATTGTCGTATTTTATGCTCTGTCAAAATAATGGGGGTAAAGGGGCTCTCAGCTTAAACCCCCAAGGGGCAAAAGTTTCTAAGTCTTCTCGCTCTGGGGTTAGGTCTCGTCACTCCCCTGCCAGGCTCCCACCTAGCTGGCACGGCCGAGTCTCGATGGACATCGCTATGACCCTGGGGCTGAGCCCGGAGGATGTTCAACACCCGCCCTCAGGCTCCCACCTAGCTGACTGGCCCGGTGGTAGCACCCGGGAGAGGCAAAAGTTTCTAAGTCTTCTCGCTCTGGGGTTAGGTCTCGTCACTCCCCTGCCAGGCTCCCACCTAGCTGGCACGGCCGAGTCTCGATGGACATCGCTATGACCCTGGGGCTGAGCCCGGAGGATGTTCAACACCCGCCCTCAGGCTCTCACCTAGCTGACTGGCCCGGTGGTAGCACCCGGGAAAGGCAAAAGTTTCTAAGTCTTCTCGCTCTAGGGTTAGGTCTCGTCACTCCCCTGCCAGGCTCCCACCTAGCTGGCACGGCCGAGTCTCGATGGACATCGCTATGACCCTGGGGCCGAGCCTGGAGGATGTTCAACACCCGCCCTTAGGCTCCCACCTAGCTGACTGGCCCGGTGGTAGCACCCGGGAGAGGCAAAAGTTTCTAAGTCTTCTCGCTCTGGGGTTAGGTCTCGTCACTCCCCTGCCAGGCTCCCACCTAGCTGGCACGGCCGAGTCTTGATGGACATCGCTATGACCCTGGGGCTGAGCCCGGAGGATGTTCAACACCCGCCCTCAGGCTCTCACCTAGCTGACTGGCCCGGTGGTAGCACCCGGGAAAGGCAAAAGTTTCTAAGTCTTCTCGCTCTGGGGTTAGGTCTCGTCACTCCCCTGCCAGGCTCCCACCTAGCTGGCACGGCCGAGTCTCGATGGACATCGCTACGACCCTGGGGCTGAGCCCGGAGGATGTTCAACACCCGCCCTCAGGCTCCCACCTAGCTGACTGGCCCGGTGGTAGCACCCGGGAGAGGCAAAAGTTTCTAAGTCTTCTCGCTCTGGGGTTAGGTCTCATCACTCCCCTGCCAGGCTCCCACCTAGCTGGCACGACCGAGTCTCGATGGACATCGCTATGACCCTGGGGCTGAGCCCGGAGGATGTTCAACACCCGCCCTCAGGCTCCCACCTAGCTGACTGGCCCGGTGGTAGCACCCAGGAGAGGCAAAAGTTTCTAAGTCTTCTCGCTCTGGGGTTAGGTCTCGTCACTCCCCTGCCAGGCTCCCACCTAGCTGGCACGGCCGAGTCTCGATGGACATCGCTATGACCCTGGGGCTGAGCCCGGAGGATGTTCAACACCCGCCCTCAGGCTCTCACCTAGCTGACTGGCCCGGTGGTAGCACCCGGGAAAGGCAAAAGTTTCTAAGTCTTCTCGCTCTGGGGTTAGGTCTCGTCACTCCCCTGCCAGGCTCCCACCTAGCTGGCACGGCCGAGTCTCGATGGACATCGCTATGACCCTGGGGCTGAGCCCGGAGGATGTTCAACACCCGCCCTCAGGCTCCCACCTAGCTGACTGGCCCGGTGGTAGCACCCGGGAGAGGCAAAAGTTTCTAAGTCTTCTCGCTCTGGGGTTAGGTCTCGTCACTCCCCTGCCAGGCTCCCACCTAGATGGCACGGCTGAGTCTCGATGGACATCGCTACGACCCTGGAGTTGAGACTGGGAGTTGGCCCGAGGAAAATACCAGGGCGCGAGCTCGCCAGTTAAGACGGCGAGCTCGGAATATCCTACCCCCCCCCCCCCTCCTCTCACTCTCCAACTCGCTACTAAGGAAGCCCTGGTCCTGTCCCAGACTCAGGGGAAGGAGAGCGGCTCTCTCCAGCGAGCCTAGCCTCGCTCCAGCTAACTCGGCGAAAGACACGCCCTGATGTCTAAGGCGGATGCCGGCAATATCTCGACCCAAGCGTATTTTCACTTGTCTGAATTATCCAAAAACTAAGGCGAGACATGGCAGGGGAAGGTGAGGCGCAAGTAGGACATGGCGCGAGCACGTGTCCTAGGGATTCGCAGCGAGCACCGCGGGGGCTGGTCCTAACTCAAGACATTCTACAGGCGAGGTCGCTCTACCTAGCGCGCGGGTATAACATCGCAAGTGAGCTCAAAAAGAAGATAGCAAAATTGTGCAAAAATATCTTTGATTTATCATTACAGGTTTACAAGGCCCGCCTCGGCAGGGTACAAAAAAAAACAGAGAAAAGAAAACAAAGTTAACTCTCGCCCTCCCCCCTCGAATGGCGGTCCTCCTCGTCACCGAGCCGAGCGTCCTTCTCCCTCACCCCAGCAAAGAGCGAGTCAAAGCTATCTTCCTTCTCGCTGAGCGGGCTGGGCGGGAACAGGGTTGGCAGGAGCTCCCGGACGGTGACCTCCTCGCAGCCTTCCGCCAAGATCCCCGTCCCCCTCATGGCCTGTAGAAGACACTCGGCAGCCTCGACGGAGTTGACTCGCAGCCG
Organism: Platanthera zijinensis; assembly: GCA_039513925.1. Lineage (NCBI taxonomy): Eukaryota > Viridiplantae > Streptophyta > Magnoliopsida > Asparagales > Orchidaceae > Platanthera > Platanthera zijinensis. The sequence goes on from CM077084.1 coordinate 114,791,153, forward strand.
CTCCGCGACGTCAGCCTCGCCAAACACCCGAGGCCTCTTGAAGGGGAAGGCCGGCTCGCTGGCATCCGGGGGAAGGAGAGCGTCGGCTTGGCGAAGGACCTCTCCCAGGAGCCCCTTATTCTTCTCTTTCAATTCCTCCACCTCCGCCCCCAGCCGGGCGGCAACAGCCTCCTGCTCCTGGGAATATGTCTTCTGATCGGCGAGCTGGGCTTCCCGCTCAGCGAGCTGAGCCCGCAACTGAGCTATCTCGTCTCGCATCGCGTTAGCGGCTTCGGCGTCCTGTAAGATTAAAAGTTCAGAACACGCGCAGGAATAATCTTAAGCAAGGTAAATAGAGGTATCCAGTGATTACCAGGCCGCCGACAGACTTCGCGAGTAGAGCGTCCGCGAGGCCGAACCGCCTTTCCGCGTCGACCGCGCTCTCCTTCGCCAGGTCGCGCTCCTGCTCGGCAGTCAGCAGGGCATTGCTGAGCTGGAAGCCGCGGCGGACCATCATGTGATGGAGCTCGAAGGCCCGCAGGTGGGCCTGCATCCCCTCGTAGCCGAGCTGACTGGGGGTAAGCTTCTTGTACGACTCGGCGCTGTCGCGGCTGTAGAGGCCGAAGCCGAAAGCGAAGGCATGGGCGGTGGGCGGCCGGCGAGCTCCCCAGGAGGGGGCGCGAGTGGAGACGGAAACTCGGTGAGCCCCCTCGTCCCACTTCAAGATGGGCTCGCCAGCCGCATCTTTGCTCTTGCACCCCTTGCCGAAGTTGGGGTGATCCTTCGGCAGACTGGGCTCGCGGACGGTGTCCTCCCCGGTAGAATCGGAGGACGGCCCGCTCTTCTTCTTCCCCTTTCGGGGGGAGGAGGCTTCTTTCAGCGGACTCAAGGGCGGCTCGTCGGACAGAGCCTCCGGCGAGCTCATGAACTTGGCGGGAGACGAGGGAAGGTGCAGCCGTCCGCGCGAGACCACCTTCGCCCTCTTCTTCTTGGGGAGCGAAGAATCGGGGCGCGAGCTCGACCCCCCGGACTCCGAGCGCTTCTTGCCGGGGGGTTGGACTCGCGGTTGCTCCTCGCGACAAGCCAGTGCCGCCGCCCGGGCCAGCTCCAGAGGGTCTGAGAATATCCCCGGGTCGGCGAACGGCGGATGCTCCGGCAGAACCCGTTCCCCTGCGGAGAAAGACTTAGTCAAAAAAAAGAGGGAGGGAAAAAATTACATGAGATCCACCTCGATAAAGTCCGCGAGAGGGCTAAGCGAGATATACCTTCGCCGGGGAGAACGGGCTGAAGCAAGTCAAGGCCGCGGGGGAGGAAGGCGACCTCGAAGTCCTTGTGGAGAAAGAACTTGTGGAGGTCGGCGTCGCTACCGGACAGGGAAGGAGGACGGTATATGTCCTCGCTCTTCTGCAGGGGGCGAAAGGGGATGTTGCCGAGCTCGCCCTTGATGAAGACGAGCCGGGTCATCCAGTTGTGATTCTTGTTCGCCAGCTCGCGAACCTTGATGAAGGACCCGCCGAAGTAGGCGACCCCGTCGGGGGTAGCCTTGTAAGAGAACAACTTGCGGAACACCGCGAGGTTGAACTCAATTCGTTCCCGGCGGAGGAAGCAGGCGAACGCCACCATCATAGCAATGGCGTTGGAGTTCAGCTGCGCAGGCACCGCACCGTAGTACTTCAGGATCTGGCGGATTTCTGGCCAGAGGGGGAGGCGCAGTCCCACCTCGAAGTGCGAGATGGGAAAGGCGAGCTCGCCCTCCGGGAAGGAGTTGATGGCTTCATGCTCGGCGGGCCTGCGAGCCTGGAAGCCGGGGGGGACGAACGCCGCCGTGAACTCGACGAGCTCCTCCTCTGTGATGTGCCCCTCGAAAAAGCAATGATCCACGAAGTGCTGGGCGCACTTAGACCGACCGTCCGCATCAGGGTTGGTCTTGACCATGGTCGCAGGGGAAAAGAAAAGCGCGAGCTCGGGAAGACAGAAGCGAGGCAAGGATTCGAAAGCAATAAAAGCGTGCCTCGGGGGTAGGTGAGAAGGTCTATTTATAGAAGAAGGTAAAGAAGGGCGAGAGAGAGGGCGAGTCGGCCGATCGGTCCGATCTCGCCGCGCCACCTCGCCATCCTCTCCTCGCAAGTCCTGCGAGCCAACCAGGCCCCCGAAGGGGGAATTCGAAAAGACCCGCCAAAATATTGAAAAAGCGTCTACATATACAAAGTAGTTAAAAAATTGTTCCAAGATTATTACATGCAGACCATTCAGAGTAAATAAAAGGAAAAATACAAATAGGGGCGCGAGGACCATGCGAGGGCGGGGGCGAGTACCGGTCGACTGACAGAAGAGCCGTTTCATTCTCCCCGGTCTCGCCGGCCCGCCGTCGCAGGCCGCCGCGCATGAAGTTCGCGAAGCCGCCCCATGTTCCTATTTATCACCCGCAGGTTCTCGTCGATTTCGTCCATCATCACCAGGGAAGACGCCTCCTCGAACGCCAGGCTGACTCCAGCACCGTCCGCGAGACGCGAGCACTCCCACTGCAGCCTGTTGTTGTCCTTCCGCAGGTCGTGGAGCTCGCGCACCAGCTTCTTGAGAACCTTCCGCTCCCGTCTTGCGCGTTCAGGGCTGCCCACCTCGGAGTCCAGGAAGGCGTCCAGGGCGCTTGGAGAAGGGAGGGGCGAGTAAGGAGGTCGATCCACGGACTCGCCGTCCTCCGTCCGCCCGGGAAATTCTGGGTGAAGAATTGAAAGACGGTCAGAAAAGCAAAAATCCACGGAACAGAAGAGCAATGCCGGAAACTTACCGCGCGAGCCTGGCTCCTCCGGGTGGGCGCGAGGAGAGAAGTGGCGCAGGTCCTTGCCACGCCCCAGCAGTTCTTGAGGAGCGAGTTGGTAGCCGGGAACGGGGATAATCCCAGCGCCCCACCCCACGACCAGGGATCCAGGGGAGGGTTGCCGGGAAGGGAGGCGACTCGGCGACGCCAGTTCTCGCGAGCCCGGCTCCTTAACCTCGGGATCCAGCCGTGGCGAGTTGACAGGAGCACTTTTGGTCCGAGGGGTGGACGCTTCGCCGCTGTTCTCCCGGTCGGAAGACAATTCCACGAGGTTTTTAGTGGAGGAGCCAAGAACTGGCTGGTTGGAGGAACCGGCCCCGTTCCCCAAGGCGGCAGTAAAGTCGGCCAGGATGGGTTCGGCCCCCGGGGGAAGGGGCTTCGCCCGCTTGGCCGAGCTGAAATCGGCAAAACGGCGAGCAGGGGCTTCAAGGTTGGTCAGCCCCGCGGCCTGGGCAGCGATCTCCTCGCGGGAGCGTGCGAGTCGCTCTAAGACTTCCTTGGGGAGCGGCATCTTGTCAGAATTTGGGGAAGGGCAAAGGTCAGCTAGATGCGCAGGGGTACATATATATAGCTACCTGTGGGGCCTACCAGAAGATTCCTTTTTGCCCCTGTCGCACTCGCCGGATCCCATGGGGTTGGATGTTTCTTTCCGAGCTTGTCCCAACCTCGCAAAGAGCGGGGATTATGTACAACCCCGTATCCCGCGAGTGGTCGACAGGGGTTGAACGGGCCGGCTCAGATCAACTTGGACCCAGCTTGCCGAGCCCGAGCTCGGCAATAGTCGAGCTAAGCTCGGCGATGGCCGAACGAAGTCCGGCATGCCGAGACCGAGCTCGGGTGCGGAAACAGGGCTCGACGATAGTCGAGCCAAGCTCGACGATCTCCGTGCCGAGTCCGAGCTCGGCGATCGTCGTGCCGAGCCCGAGCTCGGCAATAGTCTAGCCGAGCCCAGCGCTAGCCGAGCACAGTCCGCCGAGTCCGTGCCCGCCTAGGCCCAGGGCGAGGCGAGTCGGACCCCTTGCCGAGCGAGTGCCCCCTCAGGTCCAGCTCGCATCTTGGCCATGGCACACTTTTACTGTGTGGCCCCTTTTGGTCTGCCTGCAGTCCTCGAAAACAGTGAAGGTTGTATATTGGCAGGCCATCTTTTCCTATAAATAGGACCCAAGGGGTACCTCAGAAGGCACGTTTTTACGGATTCCCCGGCCTACTAGCGCTTTCTGAGGTACCTTAGCCCGGCATTTGGCTAAGGAGGGGAAGCGCTCTGAGATCTTCCGGGTGTGTGATGGGACCTCCACGCCGGGCCCTTGGTCTAGTCCTTGTCTCTTCTTTTCTTTGTCGTTTTCTTGCAGGAGTGAAGTAGGTGCGCGGCCACCCCTTCCCCAAGGGTCGAACTCCACAAGAGACCGGTTTCCCGGTTTCAACAGTGAAGGCAAAATGCCAGAAGCCCGGAGGTTTCTTGAAGTCCTTGCCTATCCCGGAATGGATGTTCGACAACATTTCCATGGATTTTGTGCATGGTTTGCCAAGGTCGCAGAGGGGAAACGACGCCATCTGGGTGGTCGTAGGTAGATTGACAAAGGTATCGCACTTCATACCGAATAGGAAGGAAGATTCAGTGGATAAGTTAGCCAAGCTCTATGTATATAATATTGTACGATTGCATGGTGTGCCACGCAGTATTGTTAGTGACCGAGATGGGCGCTTCACGCCAAATGAATGGAGGTTGGTGCATAAGTTGTTGGGAACTAAGCTGAGTTTCAGCACAACCTTTCATCCGCAGACGGATGGTCGGATTTAAAGGGTCAACAGGACGATGGAGGACATGATTCGCATGTGCGTCTTGGATTTCAGAAAACAGTGGAAAGATCATCTGTACATGGTAGAGTTTGCATACAATAATAGTTTTTAAGCGAGTATTGGAATGGCGCCTTTCGAGGCCCTGTATGGGAGAAAGTGTCGCACGCCATTGTCTTGGTTGGAGACAGGCGATTCAAAGTTATTCAAATGTCAGGCAGTGGACGACGTTACTTCAATGGTACGTACGACTCAGTAACGGTTAACGATCGCTCAGGACAGGCAGGCAAAATACTATAATGCCAAGCATAGGAATGTGGAGTTAAGTGTTGGCGAATTGTTGTATTTAAAAATCAAGTTGTTCAAGGGTGTCTCGCGGATTCGACACTTGAAGAAGCTGAGTCCGAGATACCTTGGACCGTTTGAGATCCTAGAGCGGATTGGCGAAGCAGCATATCGATTGAAGTTGTCGGTGGAATTGAGTGGACTACATGATGTATTCCACGTTTCGGTATTGTGGAAGGTGGTACAAGAGCCTTCTTAAGTTGTTGCGGTCGATCAAGTGCTGATTGATAATGGGTTGACGACCAAGGTCAAGCCAGTTCACATTGAAGACTTTGAAGTCAAACGGCTCCGCAACAAGGAAATTCAAATGGTTAAAGTCTGATGGGATAACTGCGGACGTGAGGAGCTTTCTTGGGAGCGAGAGCAGGCTATGTTGGAAGCATACCCCAAATTATTCCACGCAGGTAATATTTAAATTATTTTGTGTACCTTTACATAATTTCGTGGACGAAATTCTTTAAGGGGGGAGATTTGTAACGCCCCGAAACTTAAAAGTGAAACGGGCGGTGTTCGAACCAAGATCAAGTCTTAGTAGGGTGAACACGGCCTGTGATACGGGCGTGTCACATGGTCATGTCGTGCTCAGGTAGTCAAGTCGAGGTTGACGAGCATTGAGTGCTCGAACACGGCCTATGACACGGGTGTGTCACAGGGCGTGTCAGGCACACGGCATGTGACACGGGCGTGTCACATGGCCGTGTACTCCTCTGGAAGTTTGGTCCTATATCGACTTGGGAAACGGCCCGGAACACGGGCGTATACTATATGACACGGGCGTGTCAGATTTGGCACGGGCATGTGGCCACCCGTGTCCACCAAGGGTTGTGTCGGTTGGCGTGGTGGTTATTCGTGACACGTCACTGGTCAGGGCGTGTCGATGACCCGACACGAGCGTGTCAGGTTGGGACACAGGCGTGTCCTAACCTGTGTGCTTTTCTATGCTAGACAATCGTGTCTTGATCGAGGCACATGGCCTTGGACATGGTCGTGTGCAAAGCCGTGTTCGGCCAAGGATTAAGAGATTTTAGGCAAATCTGAGCCGTTCGTTTTATTTAAACAAGATCTGACGGCCCAAATGAGTTCCTGCCTTCTTAAGTCCGAGAATAGAAGATTAATACCTCATTTCCTCTTAAGTTTTTTCTTTCTAAGAAGTTAGAGAGAGGAGAGAGCAAGGAAGAGGGAAGGGGAGGAATCCGGCCGCCAGCGGAGCATCAGAGCACGAACTTGAGAACCGAGACCAGATCCGTGGAGAGAATTTCCTTGCGAAGCCTTTCATCCAACTAGTTCTTCATGGCGCCAATGCAAACTTCAAGGGTAACGATTCTAAACTTGAGCATGTGATGCTCTTTTTCCTTTGCATGGGAAAACCCTCTCATGCGAGTGTGCGGTATTTCTTGGGGTAGATATGTAAAGTCCCCCTTGTTTAGAGTTCGGAATCGTAGTACGGACATAGGCATTGTGTGTGAATCCTACCCGGATGTGTTCGTCTGGATCGGTGATGTTGCATTGCATGAATAGCCAGAGAAGACTCCATGCCTTTGATTGTTTTATGGTTTCTACGCGGTAGATTGAAGCAGGGATCCTTGGGGATTAACTCCAAGGCACACCCGGAAAACTGGGTGGAATCATAATTCTGCTAACTTGGCGGCCGGGGAGCCACCCTTGAACATAACTGGGTTATGTGATGATTGGGAATGTTTTAGGATCCGGGTGAAGCTTGGCCCGCACGTACGTCTTAAAGTGACTAGGCGGCGTAAGCAACGGGAGGGTGGAAATGGACCTGGGCTTTTCGGTTCGGTGCTAGAGGACCTAAAGTGGAACTGGCCATTGGCATAGTCAGGAGTCTTGGAATGCGGTCGGAAAGACTCAAAAATGCTCATAATGTTTGCCATCCCTAGGATGGTAGTGAAGCCACGGAATTGAACGGATTCACTGAGAATGTGCCCTGAGTGCACAGGGTGTTTGGCCGAGCGAGCCTACACCTGTGGTGAAATATACTTATGCACTTACAGGTTTAGATGGGCTAATGAAATGCAGGGAAGGAGCACCGCCGTCCCGAGTAAGGGGTGGGGTTGTTATAATTTTGTCAGCCTTAGCTGACTGTTGCGTTGTTTGCCACTGTGCGGTAGAATATTGCTTGCAGGTGCTGCAGAACCAAGCGCCAAGTAGCGGGATAAATCCCAAGTTGCTAAGCTGGCCCTCGAAGGCAAAAGCGAACTGTTGTTTTACTTTTGTCATGTGTGGCCGGCCTGTGAGCCGATGTATGTAAAACATTATATTGTCAAGTGAATATTTGTAAGGCCTTAAGGCCAAGTACTCTTTTGTGTATTTGTTGTATTTCATTCCTGTGGTGTATAGTGGACATTCATGTCGTTGTTGTAAAAATTTTGGGTTCTCTTAAACTGTTTAAAAGCTTCCGCTAGAATGCTCTGTGTTAGGGCGAGTAGTTGAGTTTTTTGTATTATTCTGTAACCCTTCCGATTGTCCGTGGTATATGTCGTTGGGTTCCAGCTGGACCTTCTGTTATATGTCATACGACGGATGGGGGTGTTACAGACCGAGGGTAGAAACTTCTTTAGCAGTATCTTCTTAAAAGATTCCCACGAGCATCTTTCGTTCAGACTCTCCTTTTATCGAATCCACCAGCTCTTTGTCAGGCCTTTTAACTGGTAGGCTACAATCATTACCTTCTGGACTTCTGCAATCCCTAAATATGAGAACATATCTTCTATGGCGATGATCCAGTCATCCAAAGCCATAAAGTTGGCTCTCCCATCGTAAGTGGGAGGTCCCAATCGCTGGAAATGCGAAATAAAATTCATCTCTGATGGTAGAATCACTGGGGGCACCAGAGGAGCAGGATCTTGAACTTAGGGTTTCTACGGGGGAGCGGCAAACAACAAAGACTGAATTTTCGATTGTATCGCAACAAATTGTCTCGACAGAGCCTTGTTTCTCTAACGCAGACTCTCGATCAATGAATCGCTTTGCGCACCTGACGACTCACCCTCTAACTGAGGAGTCGACCTCATTGCAGGACGCTTTGGAGGCATTTCTAAAAGGACAAACGAACAACTCATCGAAAGCTTAGCTTATAATCATGCCACACAACTTAATTCAGACTATACTTAAAAGACACTTGCTTATGATGCAAACTTGCTCTGGGATTTTATAAATGATACCATGTCCTATTAGGATAATATCATCTCATCCTATTGACTCATGTGCTTATGATATGAATGCATGGATTCTTTATTTTTATTTAAAATCATGTGTGTGCATGTGTCATCATGTAAACCTTAACTTAGCACGCACGCTTATGCGATGGTATGCTATGTATGCAGTGTTATGCATTCTAAAAAGGCCATAATGCATGTTATGAGCGGCGTACACATGAAATATTATGCATCCCATACAACATAACATCGCATTCAATGAGAAAAGAAAACGTGTTAATGGACATCCATGTGATGGTGGTTATGAATCCCATACTACATAACCGTCACATATTGCCTCCTATGGTGGATCCATATACAAACACATATTATGCATCCCATACTACATAATATTCCTCGTATACTTCTTATCATGCTATGAGTATAGTGACTATGCTTTGGCTAAGACGTAGTGATGACACATCGGTGTGTATATGAGAATGAATGAAGGAAATCAAACCTACAACAGATTTGCTTGTTTGACCAACTTGTCAAACCAACCTCCCACTGTTAGCAACAGTCACAACCCACATTTTCACCGCATTTAATGATATATCAGAGTAAGGGAAAATGCGCGTCATGATTCCATGTCAGCAGGGGATAACTATGGGTGCTCAGACAAAACTCCTACTTAACACATAAAGAAAGATCTTTAAGTTATTTAGAGAAAAATCAAGCTTAAGTTAAGCAGTTAGCCATATCCCTCGACTTAGTGGCTCATCTAGTCCACGAGAAAAATAGTTATAAGCTGCGGAAAATACTTCTATTACAAGATTAGACATCCTACATGAGTATAAAGGTCCCTAGAGGACAACTCATGGTGATGTAGGGTATATCCAAGAGATTCGTCACGGAGGCCACGATAACGCTTATGACACGATCTACGCTCTCTAATCCACACGCTAACGAAAACGCAGCCACAACAATTATTTTATTTATCGTTCGCGCTAACAATACGGATCGCCGTTCCGCAAATAGATCGAATGTTGGCTATAGGCCAAATTCTTTCCTGTTAAATGGGATAATCTTGATCCCGAACGAGCTTTTGGGTTGTACCAAAATAGATCCACCAAGAACAAAATGATTCGAAAGATGGTAGGATCTATCCCAACAAAAAGAAAGCGAGGATCGCCAATCCTCTTACGAATCTTTCGGAAATGCAAACGAAAAATACCGATCTATTATTTGATTAACCGCGAAGAAAAACAAATCGGAAAATAACGCAAAATTCGTCCACCACAAGAACTATCTAGAGAAAGGAAACTCTTGGTAGAAATTTTCGTTACCCCTCTCGGATTTGTAGATCCGCGATGCGTGGATCCACCAAGTTTGATCGCTCCTCCGTTGAAAGTCCACGGGAAGCGCGCTACGGATGATGAATGTGTTAATCTCCTTCACTTCACGCCGTGGAGGAAACCCCTATCTTCTTCCTTGCAAGCAACCTCTCATGCATGGGCCAAAGTATCCTTGGAGAGAGAGGATCTCGGGTGGCCGTGAGCAAGAGGGAGATAAGAGTAGCCGAGCACTAGAAAGAAGGGGGCGGCCGAGATCAAGAGGGAGAGAGGAGATGGCCGAACTCTAGAAGGAAGGAGCCTTGAGGCCGGCGGTTTGGAGGAAGGAAGAAAGAGGGGGGGCGGCTAGGAGAAGAAGAGAGGGAAAATTAGGGTTGGCAAATTCAAATTTTGATTTCAATTAAAATCTACCATCAAATGAAAAGTTCAAGGCCTTATATAGGCTTACATCTCAAAGCAAATAACAAGTGGCTAAAGGCATACCACATAAAGAAAATACAGAAATTAAATAATGTTTTTTTAAAAGAGCCATCATGAAACGGCTATTAGCACACCAAAACTAAAATATCAAATATGAGTCTTGTTGCGAGGGCGAAGCTTGTAGCCATGACCGCTACGACGTCGCACGTCCTTTGCCGGCACATCTTCAACATAGTCATTCCCAAGTTGGTCGTCCTGGTGGCCGTCTCCATCATCGTCGCCATCACCGTCGCCATCACATGGTATGCAAGATTCTTGGTTTATAATAGTAGTAAAAATAGTTTTTACGGTCGCTAAATATAATGATTTAGAATTTTAAAATGTGCAATGCATGAAGTAATTATAGTTTTTATACTTGAAAATACCTAACATGCAATCCTAGCATAAAACGTCCCAGAGAGCAAGTAATCCAAACAATCAGAAAGAAAACAAACTAGCAGCTAGCAAAGTATCCAAAATCAACTACCATGTGGGATTTAACAGTCTGACACAAACCCATATAATACAAAAGTATGTCTGAACTAGGTAAAGTAAACTAAAACAACAAACTACCTCGCAACGGCAAGGTGAAAACCACAGCCAACACTGCTGCTCAGGAACTCCAAAACTAGCTCCACTACCTGCTAAAGCTCCGAATCTGAGGCATTCCAAAGACAGAATACCCCAGCTAGAGGGTATAAGCGGTGGCAGAAAAGTCAGTCAAAAGTAAATAAAGGTCAAAAGGGGTACCAACCCAATACCAAAAGTACTGAAGTAGAGTACAAGAGTAAAGTACAAAAATAAGAAAAATAGAACTTATGTGAATCATCACGTATATCAAACTACACCAGATGCCCAAGGCTAAAAGGTGGAAAAGCTTGATTAAATCATAAGAAAGAATTCGCATAACTTTAGTAGCCACATGTGATCAACTCAACCCAAAAACATGGGCAAGGTGGTCACTCATCCGGACACACCCTCATAGATATAATATCCGTCTAACTATGGGGTGAGACTCATACACTCCACCATTCACTGCAGACACCCAAACACCCGGTAGAATTCCATAAGGTACTAATAAAAGGAACAAACAATGCGGCGATAGTTTCGTCCACTAACACCCGCAATAAAGAAAACCATGATATAAATCTCAAGATTTGGCACGTCGAATTCTACTAAACATTGCTAGATTTAGGGAATGGTTGATCAACCTCTAAGAAAGATGCATGACCTTAAATAAATCTTATCTCGTCCTACACGGTAGTTAAGTGACGATTAAAAGATAAAGATTCAACCGCATCAGTAAATCACTAACAACTTTACAAGGTTGGATTAGCATAATCATGAACATAATAATACAAGTGGATCTTAAATAAAAGATCAAAACAGTACCACTAACCAGCAAATCAATCATGATAATAACACTAAATAAAAGGGGTTAGAGGTTCCATCAAGATCGAAAAAGGAAGGAAGAGGGGAAAAACCACCACTTTTCTTGGTTTTGCCAGAGAAGACCTCCAAATCTCACCTCGGCGTAGATCGGGACTTGGGAAGACGGGGGAAGTCAAAATCTGAACAAAAATGGCAGAAATAGAAGTTAGGGCAAAAAACCCTAACGAGAAAAACTCAAGAAATGGGGAGAACTTCACCACGATGGCGTAACACTCATTGAGAGCTTTCCGGATATATATTCGGTTGAAGATTTCAAGCACTGGAGCACCGTCGGAGGCCACGAGAAGATTCACAAACTGGCGTTCTATCTCTCGCTCACGCTTCTCTGGTTCGGGAAATGGATAGAAGTTTGGTCGGCTTAAAGAGGAAGAAGAAGGAGTATATATAATAAATATAATACTAAAATACTTATACCTTTAATAATTGTATACTTAAGAAAAAAAAGAACCAGGGTCGGCTAAACCGGTTTTTCCGAGATGAAGTATGGATTTCTCGTGTACTGAAGAGAGTTTCTAGGGAAATGAAGAAAACTTCTTGAGTAAGAGGATAAGGACTTCTCGAAAAAAGGGTAAGGATTTCTCGAGAATCATATATGGACTTTTCGAGAACTAGGCAAGATTTCTCGGGAACAACAAGATAGAATTTCTCGAGAACATGGACTTCTCGAGAAAAAACAACATATATTTCACGAGAGCAACTTGTACCTCTCGAGAACAAACAAAGGCTTCTCAAGAACCAGGCAGCACTTCCCGAGAAATCAATATGGATTTCTCGAGAGCTTCAGGACTTCTCGAGAACTAGAGGAGGGATTTCTCGAGAGCTTCAGGACTTATCGAGAACTATGGAAGGTCTTCTCGAGAGAGAATAACACTTCTCGGGAACAACTCGCGGCTTCTCGAGAAATGAAGGGCAAAATCCCGAGTACACTACACAAGGCTATCTCGAGAACTAATAAGGATTTCTCGAGAACAAGGAGGGGCTTCTCGAGATCAAGTGAGGTTTCTCGAGAACAAGAGAGGTTTCTCGAGAACTATACAAGGCCTTCTCGAGAATAAGTAGGTCATTAACAGAATTTTAGATTTGTCCATTTATTTCGGGATAAAATGTCGACTCTAAAAATTTAACAGCAAAGACAATGCTATAATCTGACGCACCATTCTTGAGACACCAAAATCAAATGCTTACTATAAGCATAAATATTACAAAACTTCAAAATATGAGCCGAGACTCCAAAAACGCCCGGACCGTAACAAAACTATAACAGCAAATCCAAAACACAAACTTAATTATTCCAACGTGAAAACCTTCAATCTCATCAAAACCCCCAAAACTTGGCCAAATAGACCCAACGGACTGGAAAACGCACTAACGGTGCAGCGCCGTCAACATGACATAAAAAGTAAATGCCCTGGAGTCATAAATATGATAATACCAAATCAAATAATATCATAGGAAAATTGGGGGCGTTACAGTGATGGCCCAGCTCGGTAACTCGCAGGAGTGCGTAAGATGTTTGGTGGGCAAGCACCTTTGGGCTTAAATCTTGCATTGAATCGACGTCAGCTCACTCATACGGCGTAAAGGAGACTTCATAAGCCTCCCCCTTTTCCTCCCAGTCTTCGGACCAAGCAGGTAGGTTGGTGCTTAATGTCACCTTGTGCTCGCCTTCGGCCCAAGACACTAGCGGGCATCCAAAGGTGTCCTTGCCGCCCCGCTTGAGGTTGTAGTTTGGGTGGAAGTAAGGCGCCCCGACATCGAAAGGTGACTCCCTCCCATCGAAGAGCTCACAGGAGATTTTTGCGCTCTTACTCCCTTATTCGGGGGTCTTGGCCTTTTCCTTCCCCTTGTCGAGCTTCTTCAGCGATGGACCCTCCTTATCGCCAGCTCGCAATTAGTGTAATGCCCCAGGTTTTTTCTGTGATTGTTTAATCCTTGTTTGGCGTTACGTTGACGTATTTTCGGCCTTTTGCTATTGTTAGAGCGTGGTCTTAGCTCTTAAGGCTCTCTAAGTGGCTTGTGTTGTAGCCTGTTTACAAGGTTCCCTTGCGAGCCGGAGTCTGTTTTGGTGACTCGGTGGAGCCTCTCCGGGAATGCTTGTGTTTTGGGCTTCAGGAAGTGTTAGCCCGAGTTTTGTTTGTCGGATGACGATTCCGACTTTGCCACTAGATTCGTAGCATGGGTGTTTAGCTACGGTGTGAATTTCGTTAAATTCCGAGATAGTTGTATTTTCGCATCGTTTGACGTTTTATTTGGTGTTATTTAATCATTAAATAATATTATATTAATCTTTATTATTTTATAGTGGCAGAATTTTATTTGACTTAAGAGTCTTAAGATATAGTATATTATAGCTTTTAGGTAGTGGCTGCCTTTTTATGGGTGGCTGTAATTTTTATATGATAAGATTTTATCATATTTTATAGCTATAGTGGTTGACTTAGTAATAATTTATTAGCTTGGTGGCTGGATATAGTATAATATAGCTTATTTTAGTATATCTCCTTCATCTTCCCCAAGAAGAGAGAGGCAAAAAGCTTCCAGTGGAAGACTTCGGGCGACGAAAGTGCTGGAGCTTCGGCCGGTGATTTCTGGTGGGTTAGGGCTCGGTTTTCTCGGGTAAGGGCAGATCTGGACTGCTCTCACTCAGATCTTCCTTCCTAGGTATGTTTTGCTTGCTTTAGAGCTGTCTTAGAAGCTAGGGTATTTTCGGGTTTGCTCATTTTTTCCCTCTTTAAGCTTCAGGTTTGCTATTTTTGTGGCCGATCTTGCCGCCGGTGCCGGAGTTTGGTAGGGCAGCTGCTGTTTCCTGGAGGTAGAGGTAAGTGGTGCTCTTTGCCCTTGCCAAGCTTGTTCATTCATGTTATTTTTTTCTTCTTTCTTTCAATTTTTCCTGGAGGTAGAAGCTAGGGCTGCTGCAGGCATTGTCTCGAGCTAGTTCTGTCTAAATCTTTCCCAACTTTCAATTTTTTTCTCTCTCCCTAGTTATCATTTTGCTGTCCAGGTAGGGGCTGGAGATAGGAAATAAGTGTAATAAGTTTAGCCCAGCTTTGTTGGTAGCTATAGCCGGGTAGAAGGAGTAGAAAGAGGAGTTTAGAATTTTTTTTTAGTTAAGTTACAACTCTCTGTATAGCAGGCATTGAGTGGTTTGTAGGCTAAGTCCAAAGGAATTGAGTATGGTGGACACACTCAACGCCAAGGTGTTTTGATTTTGAGGCTAAGTATTAAAGCGTTAAGTGTGGTGGACACACTCAACGCCTAGCTTTTTGGTTTGGAGGCTAAGTACAGAAGCATTGACAGCATTGAGTGAGGTAAGCTCACTCAACGCTGTCTGCCTTTTGGCGTTGAGTGAGTTGAGCTCACTCAATGCCGTCGGCCTTGGAAAATTTCTAAGTCTTTTGGCGTTGAGTGAGTTGAGCTCACTCAACGCCGTCAGCCTTTTGGTGTTTGGTGAGTTGAGCTCACTCAACGCCATCTGTGTTTAGCATTGAGTGAGTTGAGCTCACTCAACGTCGTGTTGCCAGAGACATTTTTTCTAAGTCTTTTGGCGTTGAGTGAGTTGAGCTCACTCAACGCTGGCTGCCTTAGGAGTTTTTCTAAGTCCTTTGGCGTTGAGTGAGTTGAACTCACTCAACACCGTCTGTCTTTTGTCATCGAGTGAGTTCAATAAACTCAACGCCGTCTGCATGTGGCATTGAGTGAGTTAAGCTCACTCAACGCCGTCTAGTCCGGCGTTTATTTTCTTCTAAGTTAGAAGCGTTGAGTGTGGTGGAGTCACTCAACGCCTTCAGCTGTTAGCGTTGACAGCGTTGAGTGGGCTGAACTCACTCAACGCCATCGGCCAGTGAGCGTTTTGCTACAAAGTCTTTTGGCGTTGAGTGAGTGGAGCTCACTCAACGCGACATCAAGTGGACTCGACGCCTTCTGAAAGACTTTATTTCAAGAGCCTAAACACCTAGAGGGGGATGAATAGGTTCTAATCTTTTTTTGTCTTTTTAATTTTTAGGCAAACAGTTATAAGACTACTTTCAGCACAGATTAATCAATCTACAAAAAATAAACACATCACAGTAAACACCAGACTTATAGTGGTTCCCCAAGATATGGGTACATCCACTTCCCCCTTCTCCTATCTAGCATATAACTGGATTCAGCCTAACTTCCTTCACTGGCTCAGATCCTCAGATCTTACAATCTCAGAACAAAAGATGGTTCCTACACCTCAGACTTAACACAAGTCCTACCTCAGATTCTTCTCTAGAATCTTACCTCAGGCGTCAGCCCTACCTCAGCCTTTATAATTAGGCTTACAACTCTGACAATCCACAAGTCCTACCTCAGACACACAGCCCTACCTAAGCCTTTATAATTTTAGGCTTACAACTCATATCTAACAGTAGATCCTACAAGAATTTGTGAGTAAAGAGTAACTGAAAACTTCACCAGCTAGATTTCTCTGTTGATGTTGTCTTCTTGATCAGTTCTTTGATTGACTGATCCTTCTGATCCAACCTGACTTAGCTTTTCAAAGCTTCTTGATTAGAACAAAATAAGGTGGATCTTCTCTGTTGATGAAGATGATCTTCAATAAGCTTCTTCCTTAAATTTAGATAGAACTCTGAATCTTTCTTGCAGACAGCCCTTGATCTGTCAGAATTATTCTAATTAAATCCTCACGTTTTTTTGTTCCTCTCTTTTTGTTGTCATTTCTGATCTGTCTCTTATATAGAGCTTGCTTCATGGTTACCTGCTGATCCGGTTCATAACAAACTTCTGATAGTTCTGAAAGTGGTGTCAGACCAGCTAGTTATGATAGTTGTCAAATCACCAGTCATGTCACAAGGTTCTTCAATGTATTTTCAACTCAGCATACAACACTCAGCAGACTTCTTCACATATGTCGACACATATAGACTAAGTGTCGACACAAGTCTTCATGGTGTCGACACAAATACTCCAAGTGTCGACACAGTCATACTTCTGCTTCTCGACACTGCTTATGTTGTATGTGTCGACACAAGTCTTGTGTGTCGACACAACAGCTTCTTATCTCGACATTTCTGTTGCAGACAGTTGATGTTGAGTGTTTGTCAAATGGCGTTGAGTGTGTGTTTACACAAGTCTTGTGTGTTGACACAATTACTTCTGAACTCGACACAGCCTTTTGAGAGTTGGTGTGTCGACACAAGTCCTGTGTGTCGACACAACTGCTTCAGGTGTCAACATATCTCCTGAATGTCAACATAGCTTCAGTTTTAAGTGTCGACAAAAGTCCTGCTTAAGATGTCGACACATTTCTGGATGTCGACACAACTGCTTCTTTAGGTGTCGACAAAGATTTGAGTGTCGACACAGCTTCTTTATAAGTGTCGACACAAATTCGTGGTGTCGACACAATGTAACGACCCTAGCCGATCCAACGTGGCAGTGCCATGGCTCCGCTCTAGGCGTCGCTACCGGGCTGCAGCCCAAGCACCCCAACCCCTCTCCCTCCACAGGCGGGTTGTTGGTGGCCACAGCCTCCCTTTGATGAGCGAACTCGACAGTTAAGTTTGGCCGTACGGGGACTTCCCAGGAGGTCACCCATCCCAGTACTACTCTCGCCCGAGCACGCTTAACTATGGAGTTCTTTCAACCTTCATCACCAATTGAGCTGCAGCTCAACTGGTGATGAGAAGTGAAGGAACTCCATAGTTAAGCGTGCTTGGGCGAGAGTAGTACTGGGATGGGTGACCTCCTGGGAAGTCCCCGTACGGCCCAACTTAACTGTCGAGTTCGCTCATCAAAGGGAGGCTGTGGCCACCAACAACCCGCCTGTGGAGGGAGAGGGGTTGGGGTGCTTGTGCTGCAGCCCGGTAGCGACGCCTAGAGCGGAGCCGTGGCACTGCCACGTTGGATCGGCTAGGGTCGTTACAATAAAAAGTGCACTTTTTATTGTAACGACCCTGGCGCGTACGTAACAGCGTTACGGCTCCGCTCTCCAGGCATCGCTACCGGGCTGCAGCCCAAGCACCCCAACCCCTCTCCCTCCACAGGCGGGTTGTTGGTGGCCACAGCCTCCCTTTGATGAGCGAACTCTACAGTTAAGTTGGGCCGTACGGGGACTTCCCAGGAGGTCACCCATCCCAGTACTACTCTCGCCCAAGTACGCTTAACTATGGAGTTCTTTCAACCTTCATCACCATTTGAGCTGCAGCTCAATTGGTGATGAAGGTTGAAAGAACTCCATAGTTAAGCGTGCTCGGGCTGGAGTAGTACTGGGATGGGTGACCTCCTGGGAAGTCCCTGTGGTGTGCGCTTGACTATCGAGTTTACCTCATCAAAGGGAGGCTGTGGCCACCAACAACCCGCCAGTGGGCTGGAGAGGGGTTGGGGTGCTTGGGCTGCAGCCCGGTAACGTCGCCTAGAGCGGAGCCATGGCACTGCCACGTTGGATCGGCTAGGGTCGTTACACACAACTTCCCTGAGTGTTGACACAATTTTCCTGTGTGTCGACACAGTTTGCCTGAGTGTCGACACAAGTTTCCCTAGTGTGACACAGTTTCTTCACAAGTGTCGACACTTGTACTTAGAAAATTTTCCTTCAAATACTTAAACCTGCACAATGAAACTCAAACTCCCATCAAATACAAATTGATGCATATCATTGACTAAGTTGTGGCTTCTCCAAATCTAGTACACATTTTCCAATGTACCCAACAATCTCCCCCTATTTGGAGAAGTCATAACTCTTAGTCAAAGATATACTTCTCTTAAGATAAAACAAAATTGTAAAAGAAGTAAAAACATTTCAGAGCAGGTTATCACATAATCATTGTAAACAACAAACACTTAATACTGAAACAGATTTCATAAATATGAGAAACTTTGGTTTACATGAATTTCTTATAGAACAAAAGAAACAAATTAGTACATTGTTCTATTACATAAACCTAGTAATCATATTACTGACTAGGCTCCTTAATAACTATTCCTTTGCCAGACTTGATTTTAGCCTGCACAGAAGGTTCAGCAACCTCAGCTGGCTTTTTCCCTTTTTGAGCTTTCTTCTTTAATTCTTCAGCCTTGATCTTTTGTCTTTCAAAATAGTGGAAAGGTTTGGGGAAGTACTTGCTTGGCTCTTGAGCATTAGCAGGTAGCTTCCCAGCCTTAGCACTTCTTCTATGTTGAAGAATTGCTTCTTGTCCTGCTTGATATTTATTCCACTCTTGTTCAGAATACCACTTACCCCTGTCATGGGTTTTATCCTTTACAGCTTTCCAGGCAGTAAGTATGATGTTTCTAGAAGTTGGGCTCCACTGCCCAAAATCTGGCTTCAGCTCAGCCTGCTCTCTGAATCTCTTCTTGGAAAGTTGGGCTTTCTTCTGAGCTTCTAATGCAGCTTCTGACATTTCAACCTTTTCCAGAATTACATTTTGTACCTCTGGTGGAGGACTATACATTTTCAGCACTTCTTCTTGAACCATCTCAAAATCAGCTTGGGGGTAGATAACCTGAGCAACTTCAGGTTGATCTCCTTCAAAATATACAGGTTGTATCCCAGACTCAGCTACATTAGCATCATCACAAAGAGGAGGATATCCAAGAGTAGCTCTGATGCTATTGGTAGTCCATTTAGCATGGTCAGAGCTAGCTTTGACTAATAATCTCTCCCCCTTTATGACTTCTCTTGCAACATGATCTCTTAAATCTTCTTTCTGGAATCTGACTTGATCAGCTATATATTCAGTTCCCTCTTTAAAATAAGCTTTGAATTATTTCAGGAAAGTTTTAATTTTCTCCTGAGATTCTTGAAATGTGGCTTTGACAGTAGATATATCTTCCTGTATTTGCTTGGAGATTTCAGCCTTCAGAGTAGTGCTAGAATTAGTGAGCTTTGTCAATATTTCATGATGTGAATCCTTGAGATTTTCATTCATCCTTAACTGATTCTTCAGTACATATCACTGTTTCACTTCAATTTCATCCACTTTAGCTTGGATATCATGTTGTTGCTTGGCCAGGAACACCACAGCATTACCTCCTTTATGGAAGCAATCTGTCATCTCATTCTTATTTTGATTCACTTCAAATCTAATGGATTTGATGTCCTGGGCCAATTGAAACTGTAACTCCTTATGAGTTTCATCCATATATTGCTCTATAGGCTGTCTTTGATAATCCAGTTTTATTTGCATCTGGACTAGTAAAGAACTAAAGTCCACACTTGATGTAGATGGTGTTGTTCCCACTTGCAAAGCCTTCTTGTATCCAGAACTCTTTTTATTTAAAACAGTTAGCTTCCTTTTCTTAGTCAATGTGGCTTCTTTATCTTTAGAAGATTCAGTTGTACTATGAATATTAACAGTATACTTTTCGGCTGGGGTTTCCTCCTCAGTATCCTTTGATAACTCCCCCTCAGTCCTTGGAATATCTTTTCCCTTCTCAATATGCTCCCCCTCAGTCCTATCTGGAGGAAGATCAGTAAATAATTCTTCCATTATAAATTTCTGCTGAATCTGTACAGAAGGAATAAGATTAGTTTTGGTTTAATGACTTTATTTTTACACAAAAGTTTCCCCCCTGAATAATTATTGAGAAGAATAATATCATATATCACTAGACTGTGGAGAAGATACTTACTGGCTCATTTTGAGCATCTGTCTTATCAGTTTCTTCAGCTGCAATGTTGATTTCAGATACTACCTTCATGATTGTATCTGCAGCTAAATCACTGTATAGGACAGCATCATCAATACCTCTCCCTTGGGCAGGCAGCTCAGTTCCTAGTTCAAAGTGTTCTCCCCCTTGAGTGGAGTCAACTTGTTGCTCCTGGGTCTTATTGTCCTTTACTTTATTATGAGCATCCTGTTGGTGCTGGTCTTTATCAGAACTAAAGACCACTTTCTCTTTAGAATACTTGGAGGAGTCAGCCTGTACAACTGTTGGTACCCTAGTTTGGATTTGAGTTCAGTCCTCTCTTTCTGTCTCTTGACCCAAGATTTATCTATGGTCAAAGGTTAGTTGTTTAGTTAGTTTGCTCTAGATTTAGAGTTGTCACTTTTCCAGATGAAAATTTGGTTAAGTTGTTTTTTATTCGACTATGGTCGAACGTCGCTCGACTATCGTCTATCGACTGTTCGACGATCGTCTATCAGTTGGTCGACGTTTGTCTGTCAGCAGATCGTCTATCTCTGAGTTAGTTCAACTCTTGTTAGTTCGACGTTCTGTGGAATCTGCCTCGCCGATCGTCGAACCCCGCTCGACTTTTTCTGACCAGACAGATTTCTTGATAGTTCAACTATCTACTTAGATAGCTCAACTATCTGATAGTTTGACTATCTGTTTGATAGGTCGACTATCTGTGTTGTTTGATAGTTCGACTATCTGTCTTGATAGGTCGACTATCTGTTGTGTTTGATAGTTTGACTATCTGCTTGGATAGTTCAACTATCTGATAGTTCGACTATCTGTTTGATAGGTCGACTATCTGTTTGATAGGTCGACTATCTGTTTTCTTTGATAGTTCGACTATCTGTTTGATAGGTCGACTATCTGTCTTCTTTGATAGTTCGACTATCTGTTTGATAGGTCGACTATCTGTTTTCTTTGATAGTTCGACTATCTGTTTGATAGGTCGAATATCTGTTTTCTTTGATAGTTCGACTATCTGTTTGATAGGTCGACTATCTGTTTTCTTTGATAGTTCGACTATCTGTTTGATTGGTCGACTATCTGTTTTCTTTGATAGTTCGACTATCTGTTTGATAGGTCGGCTATCTGTTTTTCTTTGATAGTTCGACTATCTGTTTGATAGGTCGACTATCTGATAGCTCGACTATCTGTCCTGATAGGTCGACAATCTGCTGTGGTAGTTCGACTATCTTCTTTGGTAGTTCGACTATCTGTATCGTTCGACTATCTGTTTGATAGGTCGATGATCTCTATGCTTCGGTCGACGATCTCCGAGGGTCGTTCGACGTTTTGCTGTATGTCGTTAGTAATTTTATCCTCTTCTATTCTATGATTTATTTCATATTTATTTGGCATATTATTTCAGTAAATTTGTGCTATTATTTCCAGGCAATCTCTGCTCCATTTCTTATGTATGAGCTAATCTTTATCTAACAAAGTGTTTTGTCTTATTAGTTGAAATGCATTTTCTGCTTTATCTGCCAGGCCGTCCTTTATAGTCGTTAGACTCAGAAAGTCTTCTCTAGCTGTAAAGAGTTCTTTCTGATGTGACCTTTTTTCTTGCACCATTCTTATCTGATTGGTTATGCAGCTTCTTAGAAAGCTTTATCCTCTTATAGTATGTCTGTCTGCAGGATTTGTTTTTGCTTTATGCTTTTTGCAGCCCAGATTGCTGATTCCAGAAAAGACAAAGATTCAAACTCAAATTAAAGCCGTTGTAAAGGCTCATATATAAAGAGCTTCTTTTGAAAGAAGAATATAGAACTGATATATAACACATACACTCAGCAGCATAGAAAAAGAGAGAAAGCAAGAAAGTTCTAAAGCTCTCAGAATTTCATATTCATCTGAGAAGATCAAAGCTCTTCTGCATTCTTCTTCATCCTGAGTTCATCCTGCTTACAGGAAGACATTCACTCAGAGGCCTTTAGAAGAAGAAGAAGAAGAAAGGAAGCTGTTTAAAGAAGAACACCTGTTCCCAATCAAGAATCTTCTTCAAGCTTCTCCTTCAGAACCTCAAGACAATTCTTTGTCTTAGTTCAGAAGAGTTGCTGCACCCTGAAGCAAGACTCCTTCCTGGATATTCTCTAAGCCAGGGGGAGCCTTGATTCTTTAGAGCTATCTAGCTCTGTGCAATCCACTAGCTTCTCTAATCTGTTTAACAATAGAGAAGAAGCCTTAACTCTCTCAACCTCCTATACAAAGGGTTATTACTCCCTTCAAAAGTGAACCCTTGGTGGCAGGGCACCTGATCAAAAACCTGTGTTGGATTTTGAGCTCCTGATCAAAAGCTCAAAGGGTCTACTTGATCTACCTGAAGCAGATCAGTTGGTGGCAGGCCACCTGAACAAAAACCTGTAGTGGATTCCTACCAGGGTGGTAGAAGAGTGGACGTACCTATTTAGAGGGAACCACTATAAATTTTCTTGTGTCGTCTGTGCTGTTTATTTAATTCATTGTACTATGGATGTGAGTAGAAATAACTAGGATTGCTAGTTGCTGTGATAGGATCCCAAGCTTAACTGTAATTACAGTTAGCTCTCTCTTGTGCACTACACTTTGTGTTAGGCTCTAGGGTTATCAATATCTATAAACTAATTCCGCAAATTAACTCTAAGTGAGTTGAGTAGGGTGTCATAATTTTTGAATACTCTATTCACCCCCCCCCCCTCTAGAGTTGTATCTATCCTCACTTTCAATTGGTATCAGAGGGAGGTTGACTGACTGTATAGGCTAACACCTAAGTCACAAGATCCTGATAGATACCAAGCTTATAGATATTCACTTCATGGCCCAGTCCAAGGATTACTCTAGCACTAGACCTCCAGCATGCAACTTAGCAAAGTTTAGCATCTGGAAAGCAAGGATTAGTTATATATGAACTCTATTGATGAGAGTATTTTTGCTTCTTTTTTGACAGGACCACCAAGAGCACCTGCTGCAGCTACTGCTTCTTCATCAACTGATATGAGTGCAGTGCCTCCTCCAGATTACAATAATGAATACAAAAAGGCAAAGATAGCAGATGCCAAAGTAATGAATATTCTGGCTCAGACAATGTCTGATGAAGTATTCCAGAAAGTTGCTGACTGCTCCTCCGCAAAAGCAATGTGGGATACATTGAACCAGATTGTAGCTGGTTCAGCTGATAAAAGGAAGGACAGAAGGTCCAACCTTATCTCCCAGTATGAAAACTTCAAGAAAACTGATGCTGAATCAGTTGAAGCAATGTACACCCAGCTCAGCTCAATCATCAATGAGCTGAGGACTCTTGGCAAGGATATATCATTGACAGAGGTCAATGATAAGATTCTGATGTGCTTCCCCAGCACATGGGATCTTAGGATCTGGCCTATCAAGGAGGCCAGAAGTACAACTGAAATCTCAACAGAAGCTTTCCTTGACAAGCTCAAGTCTTTTGAGCAAGTGCTGAAGACCAGGGAAGCTGAGGCTAAAGCAAAGACTCCAACTCCAATAATAAAAGAGCAATCTCTTACTCTCAAAGCTGCTGAAGCTTCTGAAGGAAGCCAATCCAATGAGGAGCTGATGGCACTCTTTGCCAAAAGGTTCCTTAAAATGGGAAGGAAAGACTTCAGAAAGAAATCTTCAAGATTTGAAGATAAACCAAGGTATGATCGTTCTCCTGCTAAAGAAATAATTTACTATGGATGCAGGAAACCTGGACACATTCTACCAGAGTGTCCAGAGGAAAAGAGCAAAGAGAAGAGAAAGAAAAGGAACATCACAGGAAACACTCCAAGCCCTCCTCCTACAAAAACAAGAAAAAGGAGAAGGGATTTGTTGCTGAAACTTGGAGTGACTCAGATGAGGAATCTTCCTCCTCAAGCTCCAGTGAGGATGAGGAAGAAAAGAAGGCAAAGGAAGTTTGCCTGATGGCAATTGATGCCTACAGCAATCACTCAGCTGCAGAGAGTTCAGATTCTGATGAAGAAATGCCAACAGAAAATGAGGTATTGTCTTCTTACGATTTTACATCTGCTGAATTTAAATCAGATTTTAAATCTTTGTGTTTAGATTTAATTAGTTCTGAAAAGGAAATTAAGGACCTTAGAAATAAGCTTGCTGAATCTGAATTTATCTCTAATGAAAACATTAGGTTAACAGCAGAACTCACTAATTCTAGGGAAGAAATAAAATTCCTTAAGAATGAATTAGCTAAGTCAAAAAGTTTAGAAGAATCTTTGAATGGTAGAAGCCTTAAGTTGCTTGAAATAACCAGCATGTCAAATACTAGGTCAGACAATAATAAGCTAGGCTTAGGAGCTTTATCCTGTGAACCCCCAATTATTCTCAAAAATCATCTTTCAACTCCAGTGAACTTTATCTCAGCTGATGGGATAAAGAACACTGAGCAAGTAAGACAAGTTAATCAAGCCTTAAATAAAGCTAAGAGAGAGAAAAGAAAACAAAAGTTTAAGGAAATACAAAAAGCGTCGAATGCTGCTCGACGATCGCATGCTCAGTGGTCGAACGAAGCTCGACGATCAGTGCATCCATCGTCGAACGCCGATCGACGTTTTCAATTTGATTTTCAAAATTATAATCAGAACCCTAGAAACCTTAATATGAATAGAAACCCTAGGTTTGTGGACCCATTAACTGCATGGAGCATCCCACCTAGGAGATCTTACCCTTTAGGTTATAAACCCCAACCTGCTTATTCTTTTATTTCTAGTTTTCATTATGTGAAGAATAATGGACCCAAGGTTACCTGGGTCCACAATGTTTAACTTAACTCACTGCAGGTGAAGACCCATCCTATCACTCAGGACAAGTGGTATTTGGATAGTGGTTGCTCCAAACATATGACAGGGAATAAAGAAAACCTGTCAAAGTTCAAGGCCAAGCTTGGACCAAAGGTGATCTTTGGGGATTCTAGCTATGGTCAAACTGAAGGATATGGTAGGATTACCATTGGAGCAGTAACTTTCAAAAGGGTTGCATATATAACTGGACTGAAGCATAATCTTATCTCAGTAAGTCAGTTATGTGATGCAGGATATCAGGTATCATTCACTAACACTCTTTGTAATATTACTTTAAATAGTAATGTTGTGTTAGTAGGCATTAGACAAGGTAATATTTATTTAGTAGATTTTAATTCAACCCATTCTGAAATCTGCTTATTTAATGAAGTAACAAATAACAACACCTTATGGCATAAAAGGCTTAGCCATGTTAACCTCAAGAACATATCTAGGTTATCTAAATACAACCTTGTTAGAGGTTTACCTTCTTGCCCCTACAAGAAGGAGAGCCTATGCAAGGCTTGTCAATTAGGCAAGCAAACCAAAAATTCCTTTAAATCTGTAAATAAAAGTGATTCACCTAGAATCCTGTATCTATTACATTTGGACCTTTTTGGCCCAATAAATGTACAGAGTCTAGGAGGGAAGTATTACACTTTAGTAATTGTAGACGACTTCTCTAGGTTCACTTGGGTGTTCTTTTTTAGAACTAAGGCTGATAACTTCAAAGCCCTTACAGATTTTCTATTATGTGTGCAGACTGAGTACTCTACTCATGTGGCCTTGATCAAAAGTGATCATGGTACTGAGTTTGACTCTCTTCTCATGCAAGAATTCTGTGAGAGAGAAGGTATCAAACATAGCTTCTCAGCTCCTAGAACTCCCCAACAAAATGGGGTAGTGGAAAGGAAAAATAGAACCCTGATTGAAGCTGCAGGAACACTGTTGGCAGATGCTAATATGCCTCTTTCCTATTGGGCAGAAGCTGTTAGCACAGCTAATTATGTTCTGAACAGAAGTCTTATACACAAGCTTAAGTGTAAAACTCCTTATGAGTTGCTTAAAGGAAAGAAACCTAAAATAAATTATTTTAGAGTATTTGGCTGTGTAGTTTATATTCATAACAATAATAAAGAATACCTTAGAAAGTTTGAAGCAAAAGCTTCAATGGGAATCTTTCTTGGATATTCCCAAGTAAGCAAAGCTTATAGGGTATTTAATAAATCATCTTCTAAAATTTAGGAAAATGTGCATGTGTCTTTTAATGAATCTCAGATGTTTTATAAGGAGAAGGAAACTTCTCCTTCCTCAAGTTCATTGCAGGTACCAGAATCTAGTAAAGATGTCACTCAAGAGATTCTCCATCTACAACTCTTCATATCACTGAATCAGATAGTGATGAAGACTTTGCAGAAGCTGTTGCTGTACCACCAATAGTAGATCAAATTCCTCCTGAGGAATTAATCCCAACTGTTGCTGAAGATCACATCCCACCTGCTGATGTTGTCACACTTAGAGATCATCCTACATCTCAAGTGATTGGAGACATATCAGCTGGTGTTCAAACAAGACATCAATTAAGACAGGATGTGATGCATGCTTGTTTCCTTTCATAGATTGAGCCCCTCACCATTAAAGATGCTGAGCTAGATCCTCACTGGATCATTGCTATGCAAGAGGAACTCAATCAGTTTGAAAGATGTAAAGTATGGACTTTGGTTCCGAGACCTAAAGTCCAACTGATCATAGGCACCAAGTGGGTGTTTAGAAACCAGTTGGATGCAAATGGAATCATTGTAAGGAACAAAGCTAGGCTTGTAGCTCAGGGCTATAGATAGGAGGAAGGTATAGATTATGACCAAACCTTTGCTCCTATTGCAAGGCTAGAGGCAATAAGGATCTTTCTAGCCTATGCAGCCTATATGTAGTTTAAGGTCTTTCAGATGGATGTCAAAAGTGCCTTTCTAAATGGTGAGCTAAAGGAAGAGGTATTTGTTGAACAACCACCTGGGTTTGTTTCTTCAACTCAACCCTCACATGTTTTCAAGTTACAAAAAGCTCTTTATGGACTCAAACAAACACCCAGAGCCTGGTATGAGACTCTAGCTAGTTTCCTGTTAGAGAATAACTTTGTTAGGGGAGTAGTTGATAGAACCCTTTTTGTCAAGCACCACAAGGACACAATCATGTTAGTTCAAGTGTATGTGGATGACATTATTTTTGGTTCCACTGATCCCAAACTGTGCAAAAAGTTCTCTGACTTGATGCATTCTAAGTTTGAGATGAGTAGTATGGGTGAGCTGTCTTACTTTCTTGGTCTCCAAGTAAAGAAAGATGTTGATGGCATCTTCATTTCCCAATCCAAATATGCCTAGGAATTAGTAAAGAAGTTTGGGATGGCTGATGCTTCAGCAATGCATACACCTATGGCTACTAATGTAGTTATAGATTCTGATGATCAGGGAAAGCCTGTTGATCAAAAGAATTATAGGGTCATTGTTGGTTCCCTATTGTATTTAACTACAAGTAGGCCAGATATAATGTTTGCTACATGCTTGTGTGCTAGGTTCCAGGTCAACCCCAAGGAATCTCATCTGATTCTTCTCAAGAGAATCTTGAGATACCTGAAGGGATGTCCAAATCTAGGACTTTGGTACCCAGCTGAATCAGAATTTGAGTTAATTGGATACTCTGATTCTGATTATGCTGGTTGTAGAGTTGACAGGAAAAGTACCTCAGGAACTTGTCAGTTCTTGGGAGAGAGATTGGTCTCTTGGTTCTGTAAGAAGCAGGCTTCTATCTCAACTTCAACTGCAGAGGCTGAATATATAGCAGCTGCTAGTTATTGTTCACAGATCCTGTGGATTCAAAACCAGCTTTTGGATTATGGGTACACACACAAGAACACAAAAATCATGTGTGACAGTACCAGTGCTATCTCCATTGCACAAAATCCTATGCACCACTCTAGAACCAAGCACATTGAGATTAGACACCATTTCCTGAGAGATTGTGTGGAAAAGAACAAGATCAGCCTTGAGTTCATATCCACTGACCTTCAGAGAGGTGATATTTTCACCAAGCCTTTAGATGAACAGAAGCATCTGTTCTTTTTTGGTTCAACTAGGCATGATTAATGGAAAAGACTAAGTGTGACGGCTGCCTTTGTTGAAACCTATTTGAAGATCGTCGAACGACGTTCGAAGATAGTCGATCGGATGGAGCCTATCGTCGACCTATGGTTGATGATGGCTTATATGCTTGAAGATCGTCGACCGACGTTCGAAGATCGTCGAACAGGTCGAGCCTATCGTCAATCTATGGTTGACGACAGCTTGTTGTTTGTGAAGACATAAATAGTCGAACGATTGATCGACTACTCTGCTTCAGGAATGATCGTCGAACGACCGTTCGACCATCGTCTCCAGTATCTTTTAAAATAAATCGACTATTGCTGTTTTAATATAAAACCGATGGTCGACCTAGGTTAAGAGATCGTTCTTTTTATCGTCGACGGAGAGCGTCTTCTCGCATTCCGTCTTTCTTCTTTCTCCCTGTCTCGCGATTTTTGCCGTTTCGCCTTCGCCGTCTCTCCCGCCTTCTCCAACCCCTTCGATGGCGATTGCTCCAGCCCTCTTGTCCGTGGTGAAGTTTGATGCTGGTTTCAGCGTGGACTTTGACTCCTTCAGCTGCTGTGAATCTGCTATAGTGGAAATCCTCAACCTATGCAAAGATCAAGGATTGGAAAAGCTCATGTCAATAAGAATAAAGATAAACATTCCCGAGATTAAAGAATGGGCATTCACTTCATCCTCAAATGACGATTCTATGACCGGAACAATAGGTGGAGAAGAGGTAATTTAGACTCCCGCTGTTTTAACTGAAATTTTTGGATTATTGAATGGGGAAGAGGATTATGAGCAAGATACCCCTGAGTTTGGGAGAATGTTGACTGAACTAGGACATGCCGATGGCATTCCTTCTAAGCTGCTAAAGGTGAATTTTCCATTGAAGATAAAGTTCCTTGCTGAACTAGTCGGAAAAGTGCTATTGGGAAAGCACTCTGCCCATGATAATATAACCAGGCAACAGTTTACCCTGATGTGTGCCATCGTGAATAAGAAGAAGATTAACTGGGCAGGAGTTTTGTTTGATTTGATAAGGAAAAAGAATAGCAAGAAGGAAGTCACCCTGGGTAGGGTGCTTGGGATTTTTCTAAAGGAGAAATATCCCCATCTATTGGTCTCAGTTTCTACTTCAATCAATGCCAGCAAAAAGATGGACCTGACCCTGTTTGTCAAGTGGAAATGGAGTTTTCTGAAGCCCGCTCCAGCAGGGGTAGCCCCAGTTGCATCTGAGAGCACAAGGACTGCTTCAGTCACTCCCCTTCTTCAAGAAGCAGGCTCAGCTAATCTCTCCTTTCCATCCACCTCATCTGCATTACCTTCAACCTCTACTGAAGTGTCACCATCTACTTCAGTTGAAGTTCCATCTTCTGCATCTCATCTTCTTGATTCCTCCACAATTCTCCATACATCACCACCAGCATCCCCTCTCCCTCCTTATCTTGCTAGGATATCTCATCCTAGTTTTGATTTATTGGCTTCTGAGCTTTCCACTCCTCCTCAGTCACCAATTCTTCATTCAG
This sequence comes from Platanthera zijinensis, assembly GCA_039513925.1. NCBI lineage: Eukaryota > Viridiplantae > Streptophyta > Magnoliopsida > Asparagales > Orchidaceae > Platanthera > Platanthera zijinensis. The sequence continues at coordinate 114,820,594 of CM077084.1, forward strand.
ATCATATTGATCTTCTTGCATCCACCCATCATTCTCCAATTCACTCTCCATCTCATCAAGAATACACCACCCCTGTTGTTCATCCATCTACTGTGATTCCCCCACCTTCATTTGAAATCACCCCAGCCTTCATCTCAAGCATCCTGGAGTTAATTACTCCTTCAATCAAAATCATGATTGAAGAGGCAATTGCTCCCCTTGTTTCCTCCATCTCTTCTTTGACTGCCTCTATTCAATCCCTCTCAAAATCTACTGAGCCCTCTTCATCTAGGGGCCTGGTTTCAGTTTCCACTAAAATCAGGCAGGGGCAGATGCTTTATGAAGATGCCTCTGAGCTGCCCTTGGCCTCCCTTCCAGCAGATCCTCCTGCAGATACAGAAAAAGAGATAGAAGAAGCAGTACCTCCTATGTCTGAAAAAGATATTTCTGATGCTATAATGAAATCTGAGTTTGTTGTCAAAGTATGCCTAGAAGAATTCTCCACTCCCCTGGTTGCCCTCTACCTAGAAGGAGTCATTACTTCCTTCCTAGATGAATTATGGGAGTTAGGAAATTCTAAGGAAAATCATGAAGGTATCCCGTTTACTCATTTTTTAGACTTGATAACTGACATGTTAGTATGGGAATACCTAGAAGGAATGATAAAATGTCATTTAGCAAATTTGTGTTCATAATACTACAGATATAATGGAAGAAGTATTAGCTGTTCAAGAGCTTGATCATCAACCAGCTCTAGAAGTTCAACCTAAACCAAAACCAATTGTTCAAGATCCTGAGGCTGCTCAACCAGCTCAGTTAGCAGTGCAAGAAGAACTGGTCCCCATGACAGTTACTGATGTACAAGAAAAGGTTTCAGAAATTCAAATGGAAAAGTCTACTGTCTGGGATGACACTCCTGGATTAGATTTAGACACTCTTCTTGCACAGGATGCCCTGGAAGAAGAGTTAGAAAAAGCTGCCTTAAAAGAGAAAGAAAAAGCTGTACAAGAGGCGTTTGACCCGTATGATCTTCCTCCTTCAAATTCTGAGGATGAGGATGATTTTGATGAATCTGAGGACTCCAAGAGAAAGAAATCTGCAAAGAAGAAAAGAAAAGTTGTGGCTCCTCCTCCTCCAAATCCTGATAATGATATTCCCTATTATATCTTGAAAGGTATTGATCCCAAATCCAAAGAATTTCAGCATTGGATGACATTTTCTAAGAATCAGCAGAAGTTAAGGAAGAAGTCTAAGAGGTATGACAGTCCTGCTCCAAGATGGACTCCTAGAGGTCCTCCTCCTCCACCTCCCAGTGCAGGAGCCTCTGGAAACTTATCTGCAAATCCTTCTACTCAGTCTGATAGGTTTACTCCATCTCAGTCTTCTCAAAGGAAAAGCTATCAAGGATATCAAGGCAGATCGAAATCTGGTTACCAAAGACTTGATGCTGATGTAAAGGAACAAGTGAAGGAGGTGGTTTATCAAAAACCAACTTTTTCTCCTCCTCCTTCCAAAGAAATCAAGAGCACATCTTCTTTAAAGCCAGATCATGCAGTGAAAGCTGTTTCAAAAGGTAAAAAATTATTTTCTCTGAAAAATCTAGTAAGAAATTTGCTGAGTTTGCTCCTCCTTCTTCTCTAGTTATTCAGGAAAAAGAGCCAGCTGAAAGCCTGCTAGATATGTATATTAAATTTAAAGCTGTGAAACCTATAGATTCAACTTGTTAAAATGTGTATGAAAGCAAAGAGCTTGATCCTGATTTCAGGATGGCTCGATTTCTTGAGCTTGTTGGATCAGCCCAAATTAAGAAAGCCAAAGCTGAAGGTAAAGATACTGCAGGATTAACAACTATGTCCAAATTCAGAATGAAGGAGCTTGATAAATTCCAGGTTAGACCTGAGGTATTTGACCCTTCAAAATACATGGAAAAACATCCTGAAGCAGTTGTCCCAAGGGCATCAGAAACTAAAATCATTGGAGAGCAAGATCTAAAGCTGTCAAAGAAAGAAGCTCTAGACCCTTTTAGGAAAATTACTTTTATTCCTAGTTCCTCTGAACCTAAACCTAATTCTGAAGCTCCCTAAAAATTTCATTGATTGACAGTTATTTATTTGTCTGTTTGATTGATGTTGTCTGCTGCTTAGCTATTTCCCTTCCTGCATTTTATTTAGTTTATTTTCAGTAATTTGTTTTGTGTGTTTAGTTGTTGAGAGACTTAACTCAAATAGGGGGAGATTGTTAGTACCCTAGTTTGGATTTGAGTTCAGTCCTCTCTTTTTGTCTCTTGACCCAAGATTTATCTATGGTCAAAGGTTAGTTGTTTATTTAGTTTGCTCTAGATTTAGAGTTGTCACTTTTCCAGATGAAAATTTGGTTAAGTTGTTTTTTGTTCGACTATGGTCGAACGTCGCTCGACTATCGTCTATCAACTGTTCGACGATCGTCTATCAGTTGGTCGACATTTGTCTGTCAGCAGATCGTCTATCTCTGAGTTAGTTCAACTCTTGTTAGTTCGACGTTCGGTGGAATCTGCCTCGCCGATCGTCGAACCCCGCTCGACTTTTTCTGACCAGACAGATTTCTTGATAGTTCAACTATCTGCTTAGATAGCTCAACTATCTGATAGTTCGACTATCTGTTTGATAGGTTGACTATCTGTGTTGTTTGATAGTTCGACTATCTGTCTTGATAGGTCGACTATCTGTTGTGTTTGATAGTTCGACTATCTGCTTGGATAGTTCAACTATCTGATAGTTCGACTATCTGTTTGATAGGTCGACTATCTGTTTTCTCTGATAGTTCGACTATCTGTTTGATAGGTCGACTATCTGTGTTCTTTGATAGTTCGACTATCTGTTTGATAGGTCGACTATCTATTTTCTTTGATAGTTCGACTATCTGTTTGATAGGTCGACTATCTGTTTTCTTTGATAGTTCGACTATCTGTTTGATAGGTCGACTATCTGTTTTCTTTGATAGTTCGACTATCTGTTTGATAGGTCGACTATTTGTTTTCTTTGATAGTTCGACTATCTGTTTGATAGGTCGACTATCTATTTTTCTTTGATATTTCAACTATCTGTTTGATAGGTCGACTATCTGATAGCTCGACTATCTGTCCTGATAGGTCGACTATCTGCTGTGGTAGTTCGACTATCTTCTTTGGTAGTTCGACTATCTGTATCGTTCGACTATCTGTTTGATAGGTCGACGATCTCTGTGCTTCGATCGACGATCTCCGAGGGTCATTCGACGTTTTGCTGTATGTCGTTAGTAATTTTGTCCTCTTCTATTCTATGATTTATTTCATATTCATTTGGCATATTATTTCAGTAAATTTGTGCTATTATTTCCAGGCAATCTCTGCTCCATTTCTTATGTATGAACCAATCTTTATCTGACAAAGTGTTTTGTCTTATTAATTGAAATGCATTTTTTGCTTTATCTGCCAGGCCGTCCTTTATAGCCGTTAGACTCAGAAAGTCTTCTCTGGCTGTAAAGAGTTCTTTCTGATGTGACCTTTTTTCTTGCACCCTTCTTATCTGATTGGTTATGCAGTTTCTTAGAAAGCTTTATCCTCTTATAGTATGTCTGTCTGCAGGATTTGTTTTTGCTTTATGCTTTTTGCAGCCCAGATTGCTGATTCCAGAAGAAGACAAAGATTCAAACTCAAATTAAAGCCGTTGTAAAGGCTCATATATAAAGAGCTTCTTTTGAAAGAAGAATATAGAACTGATATACAACACATACACTCAGCAGTGTGCGAATAGAAAAATAGAAGACCGGAAAGTGGAGTAATGGAATTTTTATTATCCAACAAACTAAGTATTACAAAGGTATAGCCTCCCTTATATAGAATGGAGGAGATGGGAGAGAATACAAATACCCAATGTGGGACTAAATACACAAATACATCATCTACAAAGCTAACCGCCAATCTGCCTAGGAGACCGCCTAACCGTGCGGTTGTAGGCACTAACCGCCCGGTCACCACCAGAGAACACGCCCCGACCACCGAGATCCCAGAGATTAGCCGGCTGACCGCCCGGCTACCAAACCGCCAGTCTTAGCCGCCTGTCCGCCCAGGTCTATACAGCAACACTCCCCCTCAAGCTGGAGCATAGATGTCAATCATGCCTAGCTTGCTGCAAATGTGGAAGAAGGAGGCGGACATAGGTTTTGTGAATATATCTGCCAGCTCTTTCTCCGAGGTAACAAACGGAGTGCAAATCTGGTTCTTCAACACTTCTTCTCGAATGAAGTGACAATCAACCTCTATGTGCTTTGTTCGCTCATGAAAGACCGAATTTTTAGAAATGTAGATCGCAGCTGTGTTGTCGCAGAACATGGGAAGAGGATAGTTGTAGACCTCTCCTAGATCCAGCATGAGAGCCCGCAACCATTTTAACTCACACGTGGTTGATGCCATGCTACGATACTCTGCTTCCGCACTAGACCTGGAGACGACTGACTGCTTCTTGCTCTTCCAGCTAACCAAGTTTCCTCCAACAAACGTGCAAAAGCCGGAAGTCGACTTGTGATCCCCTTTATCGTCCGCATAGCTAGCGTCGGAGTACGCTTCGACTCTTAGGTGACCGTTTTTCTGAAAGAGAAGACCTTTCCCAGGTGCGGACTTCACATACTCCAATATCCTTAGAGCGGATTGAAGATGACATTCCCTAGGCGACTGCATAAACTGGCTGACCTTTCCTACTGCATAGGAGATGTCTGGTCTGGTCACCGTAAGGTAGATGAGTTTGCCAACAAGACGCCGATACCTCGTAGTGTCCAATAGAGGTGGTGATTCGTCTGTCCATGTCTTGTCTTCTCCAGGAGCCATGGGACACCGGGCAGGTTTAGCACCCGTCAATCCTGCCTCTTTCAACAAATCAAGAGCATACTTCCGTTGGGAGAGAACCAAGGAACACGGTTTCCGAGAGATTTCAATTTCCAAGAAGTATTTTGGAGAACCCATATCCTTTGTGACTAGGTGTTGGCGGAGATGGACCTTCGTCAAGGCTACACCAGCTTGATCGTCGCCAGTAAGAAGAATATCGTCCACGTAAACAGCTAGCACAACCAGACCCAAAGATGTCTTGTGAATGAACAAGGAGTGATCAACCGAACTCCTGGTGAAACCGATAGCCCCAACGATGCTACTGAACTTATCGAACCACGCCCTGGGACTCTGCTTTAGGCCATAGATGGCCTTCTTCAACAGGCATACTTGAGTCTCCCCCTGAGCAACATACCCAGGAGGTTGCTCCATGTAGACGTCCTCGTGAAGGTCACCATAGAGGAAGGCATTCTTGACGTCCAACTGCGAAATAGGCCAATCCTTGTTGACCGCCACCGATAAAAGGACCCGAATAGTGCTGAGGCGAGCAACTGGCGAGAACGTGTCAAAGTAATCAACACCATAGGTCTGAGTAAACCCTTTTGCAACAAGACGGGCTTTGTACCGGTCCACACTGCCATCTGGACGGAACTTGACGACAAACACCCAGCGACAACCAACCACATCCGTGCCAAAAGGAGGAGGCACAAGGGTCCAAGTGCCCCGGTCAGAGAGAGTAGCAATCTCGTCATCCATGGCAGCCTTCCAGTGAGGAATATCAAGGGCTTCCTGGTAGGTGCGAGGTGTGGTAGTCGCGGAGATGGCTAGGGCGAAGTCCCTGCGAGAAGGTGTTAGCCGATCATAAGAAACAACAGCTGCCAGCGAGTGCTGGGTGCACGTCCGAACCCCTTTCCGAAGGGCAATGGGAAGCTCCAGGTCCTCGAGGTCCTCAGTCGCCGGTGCATCCGTGGCGGAGATAGCTGGCCCGGGAGAAGAGAGAGACGGCTGAGGGGACGAGGGAGAAGGATCATGATCAATAGAAGGAGCGGCTGGTAGAGGTGGTGATGGAGGAATCTCAAGAGGAGGGGATGTGGTGGAGAGAATGGGTGGAGAGGTCGAGTCGGTAGGAGGAAGAGGGAGGTTCGATCAATCGACCTGTGGGAGGTCAGAAGAGAAGTAGGCGGCATTCTCAAAGAATGTCACATCCGCCGAGACGAACTGCTTGCGATGAACAGGGTCAAAGCAGCAGTAACCTTTTTGAGTTGTGGAGTAACCCAAAAAGATACACTTCGTAGCACGAGGGGACAATTTGTCGCGAGTTGCGGCAGGGCTATGAACAAAGGCAGTGCACCCAAAAATACGGAGTGGTAAGGGAAATGGGTCCTTGATGGGATAGAGGATGGAAAATGGGGTTTTGCCTTTGAGGACTGTAGAGGGAATGTGATTGATGAGGTAGCAGGAGATGAGGACCGCGTAGCCCCAATAGCTACGTGGAACCTGCATCTGCGTCATGAGAGTGCGAGCGACATCGAGGAGGTGACAGTTTTTACGTTCCGCCACCCCATTTTGTTGGGAGGTATAGACGCAGCTAGTTTGATGAATGATGCCATGTTGCGTACAAAAAGAAGCGAAATCACTACTCAGTAACTCTTTTGCATTATCAGAACGAAAAAGTTTTACAGAAGCATCAAACTGATTTTTAATCATATAATAAAATGACGTCCATACAGAAAAAAGTTCGGAGCGATCCTTTAATAGATACACCCACGTACATCTAGAATAATCATCAATAAAGGTTACAAAATAAGAACTCCCACGCCCCACGGTGAGGGTAGGGGAAGGTCCCCAAACATCAGAGTGAATAAGTTCGAATGGCTTGGAAGAGCCACGACCTTTCTTAGGAGGAAAAGGGGAACGGTGATGCTTGCCCAGTTGACAGGCATCACAGTTGATAGGAGAGTCGTGCTGAGGTAGGTGAGGGAACAGTTGGTGGATGAGCCGCGAGGGAGGATGCCCCAGACGAAGGTGCCACTAAAGCAGATCTGTAGAAGCAGGAGAGAAGACGGAAAGAGCGGATACATCATCAAGGAAGTAGAGACCGCTCCTCTCAGTCCCAGTAGCAATCGTCCGCTTGGATTCCGGGTCCTGAAACAAACAAGAAGAAGGAGTAAATGTTACCGAACACTGAAGTTGTTTGCAAAGAGAAGTAACCGACAATAAATTGCACGGAAACTTGGGCACATAAAGAGTATCCGCCAGGCGAAGTGACGGAGTAACTTGAACCATGCCCGTTCCATGCACTAGAGAGGGAGAACCATCCGCAACGAGAACAGGGGGCAACCGATCATGTGTTTCTAGGAGAGAAAAGCACTGAGGATTGCCCGTCATATGATTAGTGGCGCCAGAGTCGATTAGCCATTTACCTTGGGTAACCACGTGGGCACTACCTGAAGTCGTGGCCACGGAGGCAGATGGCTTGGAAGAAGTAGGAGCATCACCAGCGGGATGAAGATGCGGATGCTTTGTCCAGCAGCGGTCAACCAAGTGTCCTGGGCGGCCACAATGAGTACAAAGGTAGCGAGAAGGGCCACGCCCACTATAGTTGGTACCACGACCACTAAATCCACCACGATGAGCCTGGTGGGCATAGGCATCCGGAGCCGGAGGAGCGGCAAGTAAGGGGCGTTGGAGCAGAGAGGTAACAGCGGCAATTCGGGCAGCAGTAGCATCCAGGGTAGGAGACTCAGCCTCTCCAAGAATTTGCTGCCGGATCATATCGTATGAGTCCGGAAGCTGCAGAAGGTAACAGACCACTAGGAGTTCCTGGAAGTGCTTCAGCTGAGTGGCCACATCTGCCGAGAGAGGACGATTTTGTAGAATCTCAGCTCCAAGGGCTTGGACCTGTTGGTAAGCGGCAGAAGGGGAAATGGACGGGCGAGCAAAGAGATCCGCATAGAGAGTATAGATGCGAGATGTTTGTCCCCCCTTGGAGTAGAGAGCGGCCAAGTGATTCCAAGCTTGTTTTATCATCTCATCGTGACGGATAATAGGAAGACATTCATCGGACAGGCTGTTCGCCAGCCAAGTACGAACCAGCGCATCATTCGCATCCCAGTCATTGAACAGGGCAGAGTCCGCAGGCGGAGGGTCATCGGTAAGATGATGACGCTTGCACTGAGAGCGGAGAAGAAAAGTGAATGAGACACTCCAGTCGGGATAATTGGGCCCCAGAAGTTTAGAGACGGTGCCAAGATTCCCGGAAGCAGGAGGAGGCGGTGGGACAATGACAGTAGACGAGGTGGAGCCATCAGAATTGGTCATCCTGGTTGAGAGGTCGCGCGGTTAAGAGGAGAGACCGGGCGAGTAAAGGAAGGAAGAGTTCGCAGCGGTCACAATGAGACCAGCGGCAAGCAATGCCACGACCAAGCTGCGAAGCACAAGAAGAGAAGCCGCACGGTTAGCAAGGGAAACCGGGCGGGAAGAAGAAGAAACCCGCAGCGGTCTTAGGCGAGATCCTGAGCGGCTAGAGAAGCCACGACCGAGCTGCGTTCAAGCAACGGGGAAGAAGATCGCACGACAAGACAGGTCGCGCGAACAGGAGTGCGGGAGAGAAGAAGAGACCGCGAGAGGAAATCGCGAGAAGCAACAGAGGATAGAAGAATCCACAGGAGAAGAGAGCTCGCGCGAGCTCAAAGACAGGCCGCGGTGAGTAGACAGAGGTCGCACGGACAGAAGAAAACACAATCAGGAGGACGAGATCGGTTCCTCTGATACCATGTGCGAATAGAAAAATAGAAGACCGGAAAGTGGAGTAATGGAATTTTTATTATCCAAAAAACTGAGTATTACAAAGGTATAGCCTCCCTTATATAGAATGGAGGAGATGGGAGAGAATACAAATACCCAATGTGGGACTAAATACACAAATACATCATCTACAAAGCTAACCGCCAATCCGCCCAGGAGACCGCCTAACCATGCGGTTAGTAGGCACTAACCGCCCGGTCACCACCAGAGAACACGTCGCCGACCACCGAGATCCCAGAAATTAGCCGGCTGACCGCCCGGCTACCAAACCGCCAGTCTTAGCCGCCTGTCCGCCCAGGTCTATATAGCAACAAGCAGCATAGAAAAAGAGAGAAAGCAAGAAAGTTCTAAAGCTCTCAGAATTTCATATTAATCTGAGAAGATCAAAGCTCTTCTACATTCTTCTTCATCCTGAGTTCATCCTGCTTACAGGAAGACATTCACTCAGAGGCCTTTAGAAGAAGAAGAAGAAGAAAGGAAGCTGTTTGAAGAAGAAGACCTATTCCCAATCAAGAATCTTCTTCAAGCTTCTCCTTCAGAACCTCAAGACAATTCTTTATCTTAGTTCAGAAGAGTTCCTGCACCCTGAAGCAAGACTCCTTCCTGGATATTCTCTAAGCCAGGGGGATCCTTGATTCTTTAGAGCTATCTAGCTCTGTGCAATCCACTAGCTTCTCTAATCTGTTTAACAATAGAGAAGAAGCCTTAACTCTCTCAACCTCCTGTACAAAGGGTTATTACTCCCTTCAAAAGTGAACCCTTGGTGGCAGGGCAGCTGATCAAAAACCTGTGTTGGATTTTGAGCTCCTGATCAAAAGCTCAAAGGGTCTACTTGATCTACCTGAAGCAGATCAGTTGGTGGCAGGGCACCTGAACAAAAACCTGTAGTGGATTCCTACCAGGATGGTAGAAGAGTGGACGTACCTATTTAGAGGGAACCACTATAAATTTTCTTGTGTCATCTGTGCTGATTATTTAATTCATTGTACTGTGGCTGTGAGTAGAAATAACTAGGATTGTTAGTTGCTGTGATAGGATCCCAAGCTTAACTGTAATTACAGTTTGCTCTCTCTTGTGCACTACACTTTGTGTTAGGCTCTAGGGTTATCAATATCTATAAACTAATTCCGCAAATTAACTCTAAGGGAGTTGAGTAGGGTGTCATAATTTTTGAATACTCTATTCACCCCCCCCCCCCTCTAGAGTTGTATCTATCCTCACTTTCAACAACCACCTTCTTTTTCTTCTTGTCTTTCTTAGTTTGCTCCTTAGGAGCCGGGACTTCCTTGGTCAGAACTCTGTCCCATCTTGACAGTATCCTCACATCCATTTTCCTCATGTGATTTATCTTAGAGACATTTGCTTGTTTTAGAACATCTGGAATTACTGATGTTAAGCATAAACTGAGGATCCTTCCCAGGTTAAGTTTCTTAAATCCTTCTTGTATTTTATCAAACACTACTTCTGCCCAGTCAGTGTTTATCTTGAATATAATCCTCACCATAAGATTGAATATGTGGGCAGAAATCCTATCATGTCTACCAGTCTTGCAGATAATAACTTTGCCCACTTCTGAAAGAAATTTTCCTTGGGAATTCATCCCTTTTCTATTGATAGACAATCCATTCTTAATACTGGGACTAAGTCCACACCAGCATAAAGCTTTAGTTATCTGGGAAGGAGATATTTCGTCTGTATCCTTGATCAATGGTAGATGTAGTGCTTTTCTGATAGATGTCAATGTGAGCTTCACCCGGGTATCTTGAATAGACGCCTTGATTTTCTTTCCTTATGTGTCCACAGTAGCGGTTGAGTAGAACTCCATGACTTCCTTTTTCTATATTTTGGTCAGTTCAGAGACAAAAAATTCTAATCCATTTTCAGAAATTAGGGCAATAACTCCCTGAATTTAATCAGAAGCAGTCGTGAATCCTTCGCGAACCAGCTCATAACCTTCATTAACCTTATCTTCTTGGTTTGGCGCCATTTACGTAAGTACTAGACGAGAAGAGAAGAGAAGGTATATGTCGACAGAAGGTGTAGAGTCAAAAATTTTGATAGCGTAGTCGACCAAATTTTGGCTCCACCTATTTATAGTACTTGATTCAAGTGCAGATCAAAAGTTGGGTCTAAGTAGGCAAATCAGTTTTGTGTCGACAAAATTGACCTAGGTCTTGACAGAACTTAAGTTAAGTCGACACGACTATGTGTCGACATACTAATGTCTAAGTCGACAAAACGAATTTTAAGTCGACACATTTATGTGTCGACATACTTGAGTCTGTGTCGACATACTAATGTCAGTGTCGACACTTACCACTTTCGTCTCGACAGAGTTGTGTCGACATCAACTTTTTGTGTCGACACAGATATCCTCTCGACATATAGTCTCGATAAGGTTGTGTCGATACCTATTCTTTTGTCGACACAGATACTGTTTCTGTGTAGACATCCTTATTCTGTGTCGACACAACACCCTGAGTTTGTCGACACAACTTACTTGTGTCGACAAAAACTTTGTACTTAGCCAAATTTCAACAGAAATTTTGTGCTTATATATGCTACTAATGGAAACTTGTGTTAACCTAGTCTAGGTTCAACATATCTAATTAAATTTTGAAATTATTGAATTTAGTTTCATCCAGTGGTTTGGTAAAAATATCAGCTATTTGATTATCAGTTTTTATGAACTCTAGATTAATATCTTCCTTCTCTACATGTTCTCTGATAAAATGAAACTTAATATCTATATGCTTGGTCCTACTGTGTGATACAGGATTCTTAGCAATAGAAATAGCACTTGTAGAATCACAAAATAGTGGTATTCTACTTACCTGTATGTCATAATATTCTAGTTGATGCTTTATCCACATCAATTGTGCACAATAGCTACCTGTAGCTATATACTCTGATTCAGCTATTGATATAGCTACACTGGTTTGCTTCTTGTTGCTACATGACACCATCCTCCCACCAAGGAATTGACAGATTCCTGTGGTACTTTTTCTGTCTTCTTTGCATCCAGCAAAATCTGTATCTGAGAAACCTGTTAGTAGAAAATCTCTATTCTTAGGGTACCAAAGGCCTAGATTAGGTGTGCCCTTAAGATATCTCAAAATTCTTTTAACTGCAATATAATGAGATTCCTTAGGGCATGCTTGATACCTAACACAGACACATGTTGCATACATGATGTTAGGTCTACTAGCAGTAGGGTATAGTAGGGAGCCAATTATCCATCTATATAAAGACTCATCAACTGGTTTCCCTGCTTCATCTTTGCATATAGGCATACTTGTTCCCATTGGAGTTTTCATAGTAGAAGCTGAGTCCAAACCATACTTCTTAATAAACTCCTTGGTGAACTTTGACTGGGATATGGACAACTCACTCTCAGTCTGTCTAACTTGAAGTCCCAAGAAGAACTTCAGCTCACCCATACTGCTCATCTCAAAATTCCCTTGCATAAGTTTGGCAAACTTCCTACAAAGGTTATTTTCAGTAGAACCAAAGATAATGTCATCCACATATATCTAGACTAGTATTATCTTGCCTTTTGATTCCCTATAGAATAGAGTTTTGTCTATCTTTCCTCTAGAGAATTTATTCTCAATGAGGAAGGCAGACAAGGTTTCATACCAAGCCCTTGGAGCTTGTTTCAAACCATATAGAGCTTTCCTAAGCCTATATACATAATCAGGAAAGTGAGTCTACAAAACCTGAGGGTTGTTTTACATAGACTTCTTCTTTTAAATAACTATTCAGAAATGCTGATTTCACATCCATTTGATATACTTTGAACCCTTGATAGGCAGCATAGGCTAAGAACAGCCTTATTGCCTCCAGCCTTGCCACTGAGCAAAGGTTTGATCAAAATCAATACCTTCCTCTTGTTTGTAGCCTTTTGCTACCAGTCTAGCCTTGTTCTTGACTATAGTGTCATTCTCATCAAGCTTGTTCCTGTAGATCTACTTAGTTCCTATTATGTTGTGATCCTTAGGTTTTGGCACCAGTTCCCAGACCTTACACCTTTTGAACTGACTGAGCTCTTCTTGCATTGCATCAATCCAGTTGGTGTCTTGCATGGCCTCTTCAACCATCCTGGGTTTTATCTGAGACAAGAAGCTAGAACATAGAACTATGTTCATGCTCCTACTCCTTGTTAGAACACCCTGACTTGCATCACCAATGATCTGGTGAGCTGGATGATCCTACAGGTGTCTCCTTGCTGGAGGAATTCTGTCAGCATTATGGCTATCTCAAGTTTCCTCATCTTGATGCTCTACATTTTCTTCTTCATCCAGAGGGACTTGATCTCCCCCTGGATAGCTGGCATCTTTATCCTCATCCAGTTTAGCAGGAACATCTTCATTGATGGTCAGTTTGTCCAGCTTATCTGTTAGACCTGTAGAACTAACTGAAGAACTAGATAATTCACTGTTAATAAACATTGACTCATCAAATAAAACATGCACAGATTCTTCTACAACTTGAGTAGTCAAGTTGTAGATCCTGTATGCTCTACTATGGTTGATGTACCCAACAAATATCCCTTTTAGGGATTTGGCAGTAAACTTAGTTTTGTAGTGTTTACCATTGACTAGTACAAAACACTTACTACCAAAGATTCTGAAATAAGATATGTTTGGTTTTCTACCTTTCAAAATCTGGTAGGGATTCATCTTGTGTTTCTTGTTGATGGAGGCCCTATTGAGCACATGACATGCAGTATTACTGCCTCAAGCCCAGAAGTATTCAGGGAGAGTAGTGTCATTCAGTAGAGTTCTACTAACTTCAATTAGAGTCCTATTCTTTCTTTCAGCAACACCATTTTGCTGAGGAGTTCTAGGTGAAGAGAATTCCCGATGAATCCCAAGTTCTTCACAGAATTTTATCATACATTCAGACTGAAATTCAGTTCCATGGTCACTTCTGATTTTGACCACTGAGCTATTGTATTCATTATGTATTTATCTGACAAAAGTCTGGAAAATAGTTGGGGTTTCAGATTTCTGCCTCAAGAAGAAAACTCATGTAAATCTAGAATAGTCATCCACAAAAACAAGTGTGTATGCTTTCCTACCAAGACTATGGACTGGCATAGGACCAAAAAAATCCATATGCATGAGATACAAACATCTCTTTGAATCTTTGATGTCAAGTGACTGAAAAGAGGACTTAGTCTACTTGTCTTTTTGGCAAGCTGAGCACACACCCTATTTTATGCACTGAACTTGAGGACCATTCCTCACTAATCTCATGCTGAACAGCAGTCCAATTGACTTATAGTTCAGATGAGCAAGCCTCTTGTGCCATTTGACACATAGAGAAGATTTCTCTCCTGCAACCAAATAAATAGGTGAGTTGTTAGACTCACACTCTAGGTTAAGGCAATACACATTTCCTTTCCTAGTGCTAGTCAAAATGATCTCTTGATCACTAGACCTTTTTACTAGGCACTCCCCTTTGAGGAAAGAAATATCATAACCTAGATCACTAAGTTGACTTATTCTAATCAGGTTATGTTTTAGACCCTTTACATAAGCCACTTTAGTGATTGTAATTGAATCACAAGATATGTTACCAAATCCTTTGATGATTCCCTTTTCTGATCCACCAAAGATAACTTTTGGTCCATTCTTTATGGGCACATAGTCCCTCAACATTCTCCTTGTTCCAGTGATATGTTTGAAACAGCCACTATCCAAGTTCCATATAGGGGTATGGTCACTTGGATTCACGTGCAACAAATAAAGAATAACTTACCCTTAGAACCCAACTTGTTAGTGGGTCTTAGGTCCTTGTTAGTTTGAAATCCTGTGACTGATTTAACAGGAATCCTACTATTGGTTTTAACACTTAAGTTAAACCAGCAATCCATGTCAAAGTGGCCCACCTTGCCACAACACCAACACTCAAACCTATTATACTTATTCTTAGGTACAGGCCTTCTTACTTTGTTGCAAGTAGACTTATTAAGTGTTGGTGCTTGAATAGCATTCTTCAAGAACTCCTCTTGAATATGATGGGCATGCCTATAGATTGGTCTATTGGCATTAGCACCCTTGCTCATGAAATTTTATGCTCACAGTGACCATGTGTAATGTCATGATCATACCTGTTAGTAGGATTCACTACCTTCTTAAAGAAAATAGAGGGATTATCAGCTAGAGGCTGAACTGTGGCTTTACCTTTTCTATGAGAATTGGTAGCCCTAGTTCTTCCCTTAAATCCTAGACCAGTCTTCCCTTTTTGTGAAACAAAATTATCTATAAAAGGTAAGACTGATTTTGGCTTGGAGAATTTAGCCACTAGCTCTCTCTCTTGCTGAAGTTTTCCCTCCAGTTTCTTGATATAATTCTCTTTGAATAAGATTGTGCCCATTTTAATAATTGTAATGTTTTTCAATTTGGCAACCTCATTTAGTTTTTGATCTAGCAGTTTTGCTGAATCTGCTGCAGCCAGCTTAAGAGACTCAATCTCTTTGGCTTGCTCTTTAACAAGAAACTTGCTCTACTTTAGAGCATGCAACAACCCACCATACTCATTAATGAGTTGGTGAACATCCCCCTCAGACTCAGATCCATCCACTTCATTTGAAGAAGATGCTTCTGATTCTGATCCAGTAAAGTAATCTGAGACTAGGGGTGAATTGTTTACCTTACTTGGTCCAGGCTGATCCTGGCACTTATCTTCTTTAGATTGATCCATCAGTCCTTTACAGCAATATTCTTTCACTCCATTTATGGAGTCCAGCATCTGTAGGAATTCTAGTTCCCTAGAATCCAATTCTGTTGAGAAGAGTCCATCATATACTTCTGCCTCTTCTTCTTCAGATTCTAAAGATGAAGAATCTGTCCAACTATTCTCCTTCTGAGCCACTAGAGACTTCTCCTTCTTGCCTTTGACCATCTTCTTCTTATTGTCCTTTGACTCCTTCATTTTGTTAGGACAGTCAGCTATGACATGCCCAGACCTGTTGCAGCAATAACACACAATCTTAGAATTAGATTGTTTACCAGGTTTAGAAGCATACCTGTCCTCCTTAGGTGTTTTCTTCTTCATGTGGTATTTATCCTTGGAATAGGATGTAGATGAAGGCCTGGTTCTCCAATTATTTTTCTTCATGAACCTTTAGAATAATCTTGAGAAGGATGCAAAGTCTTCATCAGATATATGACTATCTGATGTACTTATTTCAGGAATACCTTCTTCTGCTTCAGTACTCCTTCTAGGTGGAGAAGGAGATTTTCTCCTACCCTTCCTTGAGCCCTCAGCCTTGAAGGCAACTAACTTTTCTTTATGTTTAGATCTGCTGCCCTTCTCTTCCTCTTTCCTAGCAGTAAGCTGCATTTAATATGAAAGCAGTTTTCCAAAGAGTGTCGGTGGTGGTGTGTCAGCCAATTTGGCCACCTCCCTGATTGCACATAGCATTCAGTTAGGGACCTAAGAAACTTGTCATTCAGTTCATAAGTACTGAAGACTCCTCCATATGTCATCAATTCATTCACTATTCTGAAAAACTTTTTATAGCATTCAGTTATGCTGTCAGTTTTATTCTGCATAAAGCTCTCATACTCCTAGTTTAGCATAGACTTTCTGTCCTCTCTGACTTCTTCTGTGCCTTCCATATAGACAATAAGTGTATCCCACATTTCTTTGGAAGTTTTAAAGTGCATAAGATTCTTGAATATTGCATCATCTATGACACATATAATTATATTCTGAGCTCTTTTATCTAATGTAGCCAAGATGATTTCATCCTTAGTCATCTCTGAATAACTATTTGGAGTTTGAATGTTTGCATCAAAAACTGAAACCTTCATTGGGATGAAGGGGCCTTTCTGAACTGTGATATAAATTCTTGGATCAGATGCTACCATAAATAGCCTGACCCTTTCTTTCCAAATGCCAAAAGATTCTTTTCTGCATATGGGCAATATCATAGATCCAAATTCCTTTTGATTTTCACTTGAACCCATTTTTGTTATCTATTATTTGCCTTGGAGAAATCCTCTAACTGTTATGTCAAATTTTGAGGAACCTCCCTCTGATACCACTTGAAATACTTTATTTCAAGAGCCTAAACACCTAGAGGGGGGGGGGGGAATAGGTTCTAATTTTTTTTTGTCTTTTTAATTTTTAGGCAAACAGTTATAAGACTACTTTAAGCACAGATTAATCAATTTACAAAAAATAAACACATCACAGTAAACACCATACTTATAGTTGTTCCCCAAGATATTGGTACATCCACTTTCCTCATTCGCCTATCCAGCAGATAACTGGATTCAGCCTAACTTCCTTCCACTGGCTCAGATCCTCAGATCTTACAATCTCAAAACCAAAGATGGTTCCTACACCTCAGACTTAACACAAGTCCTACCTCAGATTCTTCTCCAGAATCCTACCTCATGCCTCAGCCCTACCTCAGCCTTTATAATTAGGCTTACAACTCAGACTTTCCACAAGTCCTACCTCAGGCACACAACCCTACCTCAGCCTTTATAATTTTAGGCTTACAACTCAGATCTAATAGTAAATCCTACAAGAATTTGTGAGTAAAGAGTAACTGAAAACTTCACCAGCTAGATTTCTCTATTGATGTTGTCTTCTTGATCAGTTCTTGGATTTACTGATCCTTCTGATCCAACCTTACTTAGCTTTTCAAAGCTTCTTGATTAGAACAAAATAAGGTGGATCTTCTCTGTTGATGAAGATGATCTTCAATCAGCTTCTTCCTTAAATTCAGATAGAACTCTGAATCTATCTTGCAGACAGCCCTTGATCTGTCAGAATTCTTCTTATTGATGTCTCACGTTTTTTTGTTCCGCTCTTTTTGTTGTCATTTCTGATCTGTCTCTTATATAGAGCTTGCTTCATGGTTACCGACTGATCCGGTTCATAACAAACTTCTAACAGTTCTGATAGTGGTGTCAGACCGGCTAGTTATGACAGCTGTCAAGTCACAAGTCACGTCACAAGGTTCTTCAATGTCTTTTCAACTCAGCATATAACACTCACAAGACTGCTTCATATGTGTCAACACATAGAGACTAAGTGTCAACACAAGTCTTCATGGTGTTGACACAAATACTCCAAGTGTCGACACAGTCATACTTCTGCTTCTCGACACTGCTTATGTTGTATGTGTCGATACAAGTCCTGTGTGTCGACATAGCAGCTTCTTGTCTCGACATTTCTGTTGCAGACAGTTGATGTTGAGTGTTTATCAAATGTCATTGAGTGTGTGTCGACACAAGTCCTGTGTGTCGACACAATTACTTTTGAACTCGACACAGCCTTTTGAGAGTTGGTGTGTCGACACAAGTCCTGTGTGTCGACACAATTGCTTCAGGTGTCGACATATCTCCTGAATGTCGACATAGCTTCAGTTTTAAGTGTCGACACAAGTCTTGCTTCAAGTGTCGACACATTTCTGGATGTCGACACAACTGTTTCTTTAGGTATCGACAAATCTTTGAGTGTCGACACAGCTTCTTTATAAGTGTCGACACAAATTCTGGGTGTCGACACAACTTCCCTGAGTGTCGACACAATTTTCCTGTATGTCGACACAGCTTGCCTGAGTGTCGACACAAGTTTCCTGAGTATCGACACAGTTTTTTCACAAGTGTCGACACTTGTACTTAGAAAATTTTCCTTCAAATACTTAAACCTGCACAATGAAACTCAAACTCCCATCAAATACAAATTGATGCATATCATTGACTAAGTTGTGGCTTCTCCAAATCTAGTACACATTTTCCAATGTACCCAACACCTTCCCTGCTTAGCTTGTGGAGTTTAGCGAGTAGCACTCACTCAATGTGGCGTCAAGTGGACTCGACGTTTTTTCCTTTGGCTGGTGTTTTTCTCTCGAGTTGGTTTGTGTGGGTTTGCTCTCAGTTTGGTGAAGTTTCTCAGCTGGTTTGAATGCGTATTCATGAAATATGGCAGGTGGTTTTGTTTGGTTTCTCTGAAAGGGGTGGTTTAGCTTTAAAGCTTTGTTCACCACCATTTTGGCCCCGGTTTGGGCTGGTTGTGTTGGTGTGTTAGACCCTTGGGCTACCACTGGTTGTTTTCACCCTGGAGAATTTTGGGGATCTAGTTATTGGGGTAAGGACTGTTTTTGGTAACCAACCCAGATCCATGGTTTTCACCGCTGCTAATGATTCATAAGTTAGGGCTATTAGATCCCTTTCCTTTTAAATTGCTATTTTGGCATATGTTTGCCTTGTTGCTGCTGCAGGTTTTCTTTTTTTTTTAGCAGGGCATGTTGCTACTTTCCCGCACTTGGTGCATTTCGATTATTCCTTGGATAGTGCTTCTTTTGCTATCTTGTTTATTTCTTTCTGCTAAATTTGATAGCATCTTGGTTGCAGGGTTTGGTAACCCCTTCTTTTTTTCTGATTATATACTTGCTGAGGTGTTCTTTCTTTGAATGCTTTAGGTTTAGAGCAGTAGCCGGTTGAGCAGCTAGTTGTATTTTGGGGGCGTGTTGGGATCCTCTGGTCTGTTGTGACTCACCTTCCTCAGACTGTGAGGTAGTTATTTTCTTTTTTTTTGCATAGACATGCATACTCACTAGTGGGTTCATGTCAGGTTGTTGACGCCCATTGGTGGTTTTCTTGTGATACTAGATATGAGCTGAAACTGCTATTTTATTTACCTTTGTGGAGGTTGTTTACTTGCTCTCTGTGAATGCTTTATGGTAGGTTGCATGTTAGGTATTTTAAACTTAAAAGCATTACTATATGTACCTCATACACGTCATGTTTATAAAACTAAAACACTATTTTCCAAAGTAACGTAAAGACTATAGTTTTATACTATGTTAAATTTAGAGTATTGCATATCATGAGTTGTCCTTTGGGGACGTTTACACTCATGTATGATGTCAAATCACCTTAACCAAAGTATTTTTCTGTTGTGTATAAATATATGTTTTTGATTAAGACTAGTTGATCCACTGTGCCGAGGGATACGACCATATAAATTAACTAGATTTTCTTTCATAATAAGTCATGATTCTCTTTAAGCTTTTGAGTCTAGTGTTTTTCCTGAGCGTCTGCAGTTATCCCCTGTAAGACATGGCATCAAGGCACGCATTATCTTGTACTCTAATATAATTTTATTGTTGAGGAAATGCGGATCGTGGCAATTGGCCCTTGGAGACCATAGGAGGAGGAATCTCCTCAACTTGAAATGGCGGGTTCGCTGAACCGTGACGCAACGAAGCGGCTTCCTTCACAGGAGGAAGTTGTTCTCGCGGAAGTTCACGAGTAGCTACAAACGTGGAAGAACAGTTAGTACAATCACAAAAACAATCAATCAATTTAGCATGTATGGTGGAATCTCGCCATGTTTTTACCTTCGTCGGGGAAGACCTTGTCCAGTGAGTTGACATTGAGATGTCAATGGATGACCTCAAATCGTCATCCATGGAAAGCATCGAAAAGCTTCTCGCATGTACCCTCCAAGATGGGTGGCAAGAAGGCGACTTATGATGGCTGGTGCGGCCTACGCGGCACCCCTTTGAAGTCGCCGACGACGATGACTAGATACTCACCCCACCGGTGAACCTTGTTCATCGTGTCGACTAGAGTGCAGACATGACTACTGTAGAAGATGACCCCCTCAGATATCGCGGAAAAATGCAAAGACCTTCCTAAAGATGGAGAGTTCTAAGGCGATATTCTATTCCCGTGGGAAGCAGTGGAATCCCATGATCATCGCCACTCCGTTAGGGTTGATCTGGGCGGGGATGATTCTAATGTACCGCAGGATTTGGCTGTACTCGGGCCACAACGGAAGTCGTAGGCCGACTTCGAAGTTGCGGAGGGGCTGGACTATCTCACCTTCGAGGAAGGTGTTTAGCCGCTCGGTCCAAGCGAGGAGCCTAGACGAGTATTCCTCTAGCAGTTGCCTTTAGCGAGAGTCTTCTAGATCTCGCTCAGTCGAGATGGACTTCTTGAAGACGAATTCTGTGAAGTTGATCGTGTGGGCTTGTTGGTGAGCGATGGCATCGTCATTAACCATTTTGAGCGAGAAAGAGAGAAAGAGCAAGGAATGGTGAGGAATGTTGAGAGAGAAGGAAGATGCGAGCAAGAACTTCTACTCATGAGCAAGGTTCAGAAATCTCAACAGCATACTAAAGTCTCACCTACCACTTCTATTTATAGGTAGAGGTCAGGGGGTATATCAACCTCGCACAAGTATCAGCCTAAGTCACCTACTAACTAAGAGATCAACCATAGCTACGAGTCATATCTCGTGCAATGTCATGCATAAGATTGCCAGATCGCCAAAACTAGTATAGATAACTCAAGACATCACAAAAAGGAAGCGAGTATCAGCACGGAGCAAAAGAATCAACATAAACAAGTCGGCGGAATAAATGTGAGATGCAAACTCGCCTTATTGAATCAAAGAATCAGTTAATTGTAATATTGTCAGTGGCGAGGACAAATAGAATGAAAACTAAAAAATCTAAGTCTTAGGAGGTCGCTGCTCGCGAAGAGGTGGATATCGCCCGACCCAGCCCATCTCGTGTGCTCGCCAAAAGTTCTTGCAGTCCACCACCATCGCATTGTTTCCCCTCCGCAGCTACTCCTCCATCCTCGCTAGTCGTCAAGTAGATCCCATGCAACTGTAGGAAATGATCTGTCATCAGTAGTTGTCGATCCAGCTCGTTGATCATATGGAAGCGCGCCTCATAGGCCGATAGTTGGTCCTAAAGCTCTTCCATCTTCCCCATACTCACCTCCACTGCCGAGATCCGGTGATGAGACTCACAGATGGCGAGTTTGTCAAACTTGGCCTCCATATTGATGTAGGCGCGGGCAGCAGCTTGGCGATATTTGTGAGCAGAGAGCCCGAAGGCGTCGATGAAAGCCGCTCTAGTGGTTGTAGGGAAACCTATCAAGATGAGAAGACGTCGCCAAGTCGGTTAGAATCCAACATCAACTGTAAGACCAATTCAGCAGCAGGCGAGCTACCTTGTCGAGGTGATCGAGATCGCCGAGGTGAAGGGTTGCGGCGATATGATTCTCGCTGGCCCGATGACAAACTTCACGGGCGCTCGGCTTCCTGCCCCTGTTTGCAACTTCCATGGTCGCGACCTCCGGTCCTCGGTAGGAAGTAGCTCTTTCCGGATCTTACATTGAACTCTCCAGCAGGATCCAAGGATTTGTGGTTTCAGGGCAGATTTTAGGGCGAGGTTCATTTCTCGGCGGCAAAGGAGGCGGTGGAGGAAGAGAAGTGCTCACCTGCGGTAGATAAGAGCTCTCCCTCGGATGTGATGGACTGACTGGAGCAGGAAGAGGTGGCAGAAGAGGAGTGCTCATCGCTGGTAGCGATGAGGTGGATGCAGGGTGAGGTGCCTTGCTCGCCCCTGGTTGTGAGGTCTTTGTCGTCGGAGGATCCTTTCTACTTGCCCCGAGAATAGGTTTTTCAGGACCCTTCTTAGGACCGACATTGATACGAACAGTGTGCCCAGATCGAGGATGTTGAAAAGCTTCAAGGGCGGCCAGCAAAGTTTCTCGCAGTGGAACGACATCCAGAGGCTCGCATGTAGTAGTCGACGGAGGAGCTGCGAGCATAGAAAATAAGTCAGCGAGGTAGAAACCTTACGAGGCAGTGAGATCTGCTTGCAGCTGTGCCTGGGACCCGGCGAGTTTCGGGGCAGGAAGATAAGATGGCAGAGAGAGAAGCGAGAATTCAGGAGGGGATTGCTTGGGAATGTCGCTCAACCCAAGGTCATCAAGGAGCTTCTGGGTATTTTTCGAAGGTTCGGGTTAAATGGCCCAAGAGGTGACATCCTCGATAGGCGGAGGCGAGTTGGCAGTCTTAGAGGCGAGCGACTTCTTCAACCTCTTCTTTAGTTTCTTCTTCATGAGGGGAGTAAGATCGGTCGCGACCTCTCCTTCTTGCGTCCTTTTAGGCCTTGCTGGCTCAAGGAATCCGGACAGTGCGGCAAGTTTCGCTTGGTAGACTTTCGCGGCAGACTTCAACATCGCGGGCAAATTCAAAAGGCATGCCTCAAAGACAACCACTCCCCTATTTATAAAGTTCAACAGGCATCCATCAGTTGCGAGTAAATCAAATACTTGCTCAAATAGCTCATCGAATACGTTTTGGATGTCTCTTTCCGAGTTCCTACGTCGCTCGAAAAGAGTGGGGATTGTGTTCAACCCATATTCACCGAGGGTGGACCCCTCCAGAGCCAGGTCAGCAAGAGTCAAAGTCAGCAAGTCAAGACAAAAGTTAGAGTCAGCGCGCAAGGCAGCAGAAAGTCTGGGCGAGTATGGTGAGATCCCCTCGTATACTCGTCAGGTAGGCAACTAGGCCAGTTACTCGCCCGCCTAGGAGAGCTCCCCCGAGAAGTTGCCTGGTCGTCGGGGGTGGGGCTATAAATTAGACCCCTCCCTTTAGATTGACCTATAAATAGGACCCCAGGGGTACAAGGAGATGGACTTCGGAATCTCGCAAAGATCTCGAAACTTTCTTATTTCCTAAACTTCGAGTTGAGCCTTTGAATATTTTTTTCAGAGAGACAGGTCGCAAGCTAGCGACTATCCATCTTAGTTGCCGTGACTTGTTAGTCTGCCAGTCTACCTCATACCCTGCTCAGTCATTTTTGGTTGTGGAGGGGAATCTTCTTCTAAGCATCCGAGTATGTGGTGGGACCTCCCTGTCGCAGCGTCTGGAGTCCTTTTTGTTACCCGTCTTTCTCTTCTTCCTTGCCTGTTAGCCGTCGAGCCCGACCGCTGAACCGATAACCTTAGACTGGCTTGATCCGAATTTTGTGGTTGGGATTTTCCCGGTCTCAACAAATAGCATTAATCTAATTAATAAAAATTAACTAATATTAAATAATAAACTAATATCAAGTACATAATACATATTCTCATATAAGTTATTCAAGATTTCTTCTATATGCGCTCCCATGACATGCAGAAGAAGGCAGCACAAAACACAGTTTTTGAAATGTTAAAGGCACGTGAAATCGTTCTAGAGCACAAAACAGAACTATGCATCACACACATTCATTGTTTATCTAACAATTCCTTTTTAAGATGGCAATAGATAATAGATAAAGTGTTTAATTTGATTTTTATTCCAACGAAATCATTGTTAGCCATGTCCCAACTATACAGGAAAATTTTATGAGTTTTCATTTATCATTTTCATACTGATATATTAGGCAAGTAGTGAAATATATTCCACGAAAATCTCTATATCCCACAAACAAAAATAATAACAGATTTTGCAAACAAATGAAAAGCTATTCCCAACATATTTTCCACAAAAATTACATGGCACCGAAATAATAAGTACAATGATTGCTCAAACTCTAAATAAACCAATAAGTTTGTTTATTCATCTAGTCATTCAGGACTCCAATAAAATAGCAACATACTCAAATTGAGTCAACACAGTTAGACAATAAAAAAGAACCACAATGTTTATAAGATGATCATATTTAGTGGAAATATACTCTGAGGATATATTATGCATGTGCTTGCTTGCAGATACCAATAGCATAAAAGGAGAGGAAAGAAGTGTTCAAAGAATGCCTACCATAAAAGAATGAAACTCAATCTTAAAGTCACTAATGCCCCTTTGAACTTCAATCTTACAACATGATTCAGCTTCTTAAGGAAGTCTATTTCAGCTCCTTCTTGTTGTAACTTTTGCTGCCTCTTCTGCATTGCACATACACATTTTCAAACACAAGGTGTCATTGTTGTGGCGATAATGACTGCATAATTATATTCAGAGGCACCCATCACATGTGGATCGAGGGTTTAATACAAGCGATATGGATCCTAACTATATGCACCGACAAACGTATGAGCTTCGAGCAACTCATAACTAAAGAACCATTAATTCAAATCCAAACATTGAACATGTAACAATTGAAGGAACCCGAGCTAATGAAATGCCTGCATTACGATATTTTGTAGCCGACCAGTTACAAAATGATCCCAAGTACAATATTTTTAGTAGTTAAAAATAAAAATATAATCCACATCAGAATCACTGATCATATAGTTCTTCATTATGCCAGTAAACATATTCGGTGCAGATAAGTGGGGAGCCAATGAAGTAACTATAAAATTAGATGAAGTTGAATTTTATGATGATGTCTACAATCTAAGTTTATGTGATATTAATATTTGACCAAATTTTATATTTTTATATTCTGGTAGCAATTGCTTGAATTTTAAATAAGTCACCAAACCACTACTCTGCAATACAGTATTGACAGATTTTCTGTTCAAATATCATTGAAAAGCAAATCTTCCAAACAATTTCACAACTTCTCTCATCACTCTGCAAAACAGAAGATTTTCCACCACTCTACAAATCAGCTGCTTCTCCAGTCACTATAACTGAGTCAAACAGAGCCTAAGTTGAAGTAGATTAATTTAACAATTTAGGTGATGTGACACTCTTGCGACATGCATTTCCCAACTGGGCCGAGGCTTCCTTTTCAAGTGGGGATTGTCTAGGCCTAGGGGTAGCTTGATCGAATTTTTAATTTAAATATTATTTATAATTTATTTATATATATATATACTATATTATAAAGAAGTACTTTGGACTCATCTCAACCGTTCAATCAAGACCGCTCTTCTAATCTAGATCATCCAGTATATTATTATATATTTTAATATTCAAAATTGTCAATTATACCCTTATTTTTTTAATTTAATGACATAACATGTATTATAATATATTTCAAAAAATTAAAATACAATGTCCAATCAAATAATTAAACTCTCCCAAAATTAAAAGTAATGATAAAAAAATAGTAGAGCTCCTACACCTACTAAGGTAGGTCGCCATTCATGTCAGCGATCTATTCCAAGAGCATGTCAAGGCAGGGGCGGATCCAGAGGGGCCCTAAAGACATTGGCCCCTATTATTTTTTAAAATGGTTAGTGGATTTGTATTTCTCTCCTCGTGTCAATGAATTTTGACTACTTATACGTTAAAAATGGTGGTCAGATGAGAGAGAAATAGCTCTGATAAGATGGAAGAAATTAAATATTTTTTTGGTTTGAGGAAGTTAATATCTGGCACTCTTGTTAAAATTTCTAGAACTCAATGACGCATTCCTATGATGAGGGGCGGACATACGAAAAAATATCGTGCACTCGATGCACATGAGCTAAGTGCATCGAGTGCAATCCACTACATTGCTAGATTTAATCCACAACATTGATATTTCATTTAAAAAAAATTGTGCACCCTCATTATCAATTTCCCTCATTATCAATTTCTTGGATCCGCCACAGTGTCAAGGAAGGCTGTCATGATGTTTTTTTAATAAAAATCCAAAAAGTGTTATATAACTGTTTTTGCATTAAATAATTGATAAGGCAGAGCCCTGTGCCTATCGCAGTCAAAGTATTGTCGTGATTGGTAGTAGGGATGGAGCCACGTTCCTGTCACTCGTGTGTGTGTATGTGCGCGCGCGCGCGTGCACGAGCGAGTGTGAGTAAACCCTTAATAAAAATCATAAAAGTGTAATATAACTAGTTTGCATTAAATAATTGATATGACGGAGCCCCGGGCCTTTCGCAGTCATGGTAATGTCGCGATTGGTAGTAGGGGTGGAGCCACGTGCATGTCACTCAAGTGTGTTTGTGTGTGCTCCGCCTTATCAATTATTTAATATACACGCACACACACAAGTGGCAGGCCCGAGACTCCGGCTTATCAATTATTTAATTCAAAAAATAGTTATATAACACCATTTTAAAAAAAAAAATCATTACGACAACCTTCCTCGTTGAATAGATCTCGGAAAAATTTTTTTATTATTGAGAAAAATAAAAAATTACAAATTACCCTCATTTGACCATTTTGACAGAAATAAATAATTACAAAAAATATATTTTTTATTATTGACAAAAATATAAAATTTCAAATTACACTCACTTTAAAATATACACAATAATAGGTTTCATTGAATTTTAAGGTGGCTGTTATTAGCACTGCACTTTTGGATATTCGCACTACATTTACTCTTAATTTTCCGTGCCTTTTGAAAATACTCTTTGTACATGCATTTTTAGGAAAAGTGTTCAACACGAAAGTTGTAGATCTCGACGAGATTTACAACTTTCGTGTTGAACACTTTTCCTAAAAATGCATGTATAAAGCGTATTTCTAAAAGGAGCAAAATCTGAGCGTATTTTTAGAAATACGCTTTATACATGCATTTTTAGGAAAAGTGTTCAACACGAAAGTTGTAGATCTCGTCGAGATCTACAACTTTCGTGTTGAACACTTTTCCTAAAAATGCATGTACAAGAAGTATTTTCAAAAGACGCAAAAAATTAAGAGTAAATATAGTGCGAATATCCAAAAGTGCAGTGCTAATAACAATCACCAATTTTAATCTCATCAACCAGATTCTAGCCACTTAGCTTCTCATCAACTCTTGATGAGCTATTTTTGATCGTTAAAATATAATGCCTCCTCTTCAAAATATCCATGTGATTTCTGTAGCATATGCAGATTTCCGATGACTCTTTGCTTAGGCGACTCCTTCGATCATTTAAAATATTGTCACTCAAAAAAAGTAGACTCTGAAGCTACCGTACTAGCATAGATTGTTAATAAATCACTAATCATGAATGTAATAATAGGAAACATATTCATTTTACATTTCCATCATTGTAAAAAATCAAAAAAAAATTGTTTGTGCTCATAAAATCTTGAAATTGTATTTTAGTATTTAATTATAAATCATTCAAAATACTCATGTGATATTGTTTTTTTTTCTATAAGCCAATTCTAAAATCTTATTTCTGAAAATATTCTACGTTTTATGTGGCATTTTTCTTCTAAGAATCGATAGTCATATAACTAATCATAATAATTATAAAAAATTGTTAATTCACAATTAAATTTTGAAACACTTATATAATCAAAATACTTAAAAATTGTGGCGCAAGAAAACTTAGAAAATATTTACTTATAAGATTTTTATAGGAAATTGATATAGGCAAACCATTTTTCGCTATCTGCAAACATTTGATATTCGCAAACCACTGTTTTTCAAATTAGCTATCCGCAAACATAATTGTTATCCGCAAACTACTGTTTTATAAATTTGATATCCGCAAACATAAGTGTTAGCCGCAATAAAATTTTAAATAAATGTAACTAATGGCACCACAATTACATATATATTAGCCGAATGAAGTGATTGTTATTTATAAACCCAATGCAAATAAGTATTGGAACCTCCGACATTGATGAATGAAGTGGAAAATATGTCAAACTTTGCATCTTTTACAGTTGAACCATTGCTACATTGTAACATGAACATATAACTAGTCCTATATCCGGCAGTGTCATCCATTTATCAAATGACGCAATAGTTTCTATGCACTGTAGAGAGTCCAACAACTCTAATCTCCGGTTGCTATCATATATATCATCATACAAAACACGCCGAATTTCAAGCTCCCAATATAGATCTTTTCGTACTTGATGCCAACCGCCAATTACATTCAATGCATCACTTACTACTCTATAGCCACAATGACCGTCACCATCAACGTCTTAGGCATTAAGTATATGAGTAGACCAAAAGGGTGTAAAATGATGTCGAATCTTTGTAACAAAATTTGTGTTTTTGCGAACCGGTAACTTCATTCTTTGTTTTCTTTTTCTTACTTTTGCGGCTTTTTCCTCCAATAATGCATATTCAAAATGAGAAGGGAGGCGTTTTGTAGACATTACGTCCTCCTTAAATTTTGACAAATGATGGTGATAGAAACAAATTATTTTGTACATCAAATAATCCATTGAATCAGGATTGTTATAATCCATTCAAATTACTTACTCTAGAGACTTGATGGTAAAATCTATAAGATTGTTATTATACTAAGATGTTGTATGAATCTGAATGCATGCTTGACCGTAAAATATTTGTTGATATCTGATTTGCAAAGATTTATGAATGAAGAAAACTAGGGAAGTTTGTCAAAAAAGTGATTACGTTAGAGAAACCATGAGAGTGATATTTATCAATTAGTTGATAGAAAATAAATTTAGATGGTTTGTGAATGCTTAATATTAGTTAGAATATGCACCAATAAGACAATTATATAAAATTTTTGTCGAAGGATTAAGTAGGAGACAAGCTAGTCCCAAGGTAATATGGTTGTTAAAGATGATTTGTGCAGACTAGGCTTAATTTTTTGGGCTTGAACTTGTGAAAAAAAGAAGTATTTGTAGAGCCGAACCCAAATAGTCATGATACATTTGATGGTGATAGAAACCCATGTTTACACATGTTCAAGGCCTTCCAGTATATCTCTATTCAACTTAAATTTGACTAATATTGTATAATACATTGGTAAATAACATACACGGTAAACATACCCAAAACCCCATACTAATGATCTGTGCATCATAATGTATAGCATCAGGAGCAAGATACCCTAAACCCCATACACGGTAAACAACATGACGTAGAAGTAGAGAATGAATGAGGAACGGAGAGGCGGTACCTTTAGGAGTAGGGAAGTGGAGTTATCGGAGCCGCCCGCTGCACGCCTGCACTGACCGGGAATCTGTTGAAGAAAAAAACCCAAAATCTGTAAGAAAACTAACCTAGAAATAGAGAATGAAGGAGGAGGAGAAGAAGAAGGGCGAACATGGGGTGCGCCGGAGAAGGGATGATCGCTGTGCGGCGGAGCAGACGCGATCACACTGCGGAGGAGAAGAAGAAGGGCGAACCTTTGCCGTCGAGCGTGGGGTGCGCCGGAGAAGGGGCGATCGCTGGGCGGCGGAAGCAGGCACGATCATACTGCGGAGGAGCGTCACGAGCGTGGGGTGCGGCGGAGGATTTCTCGTGGAGTGCGGCCAGGGTTTCGCCTGTTTGCGGATAAGAAAACGAAAAGCCCTAAAAAAAAAATTACAACCTGTTTGCGGATATCTATTTGATGTTTGCGGATAACATCTCCCTTTTTTTAAAATTTCTTCAATTATTTGAATAAACGTAACCCGCATGTTTTTATAACACCTAGATTTTGGTGCAATTATTACATTATTTTTAAAAATTAATGGACTCCTAGGATAATAAATGTCCGATAAGAAATTGTTGATTTAGAAAAACATTTTAATAAACTCGTATAATTATGACTGTTTTTCAATCGGAATCAGAATTTCAAAATTAAAATAAAATTTCAAAAATAGCAATTCTGTGGCACGATTCATTTTAGAATTTTATAGGTCACATTTTATCTTATAGGTATGTCAAATTCATATTTTAAAATTTTTGGCTTTTGCGGTTTCAAATTTTTTAAATTATGTTTTTTAAAGGACGTTGTTACGTGCACATAACTTTTGACTATGTGCACACCATTGATATATGCATACCATAAATTTTATTTGCAGACTAAAATGTCAAGTAAACACCATAAATTTTATTTGCATGTCAAATTGTTAAATAAATATCAAAATAAAGTTTAAGTTTTTTTACTTTAAATACAAAATATTCTTCTTTTTTTACATTTCAAGCCAACAAAAAATAAATAAAATAAAAAACAAAAATCTCAAATCATTTCCACCGATATAACTAAAAATTTGCACGGTTCATTTTTAAGTTCATGTAGGCATGCACGAACATAAAAATATGAATATTAGTTGTCTTAAATAAATTAAATATTTACAAGTTACTTAAAATTGAATATTAATACCTGCACGGTCATTTTGCCTTTTAAAGCTTCCTTTTGGTCCCCCTTTAAGCTACCCGGAACCAAAGGTTCTACAGTTTCATTTGCTGTAGGATCCAATAGCTCCTGTAATTTTCTTTTCAATTCATTTTTTGAATAGCGGATGATGTATTGTATTTTTGAAGTATTCCATCCAACTTTACTTGTATTTCAAGTGAAGCGAGGTTGAAGTTGGGGTGTGGGTAGGGTTTCGTCTTTCGGGAGAAAATAGAAGCGGGGTGTGCGCTTAGGTTTAATATGGGTGGAATTGGAAAAAGGTAGTGGTATTGTTTATTGTAAGAATTTGGTGGGCACATATCCAAGTGGTGTGCACATAACATCGTCCTTTATTTTAACAGTTAGTGTGCATATAGCCAAAAGTTGTGTGCACGTAACAGCACCCTAAATATATTGTAACTTGGTACGAATTTTTATTAAGCTATGACTCCATATACGATAAATTGAAATGCACAATTAAATTTAAAACGTGACGCACAAAGCGAGTATAAAAAAGTATATCATTAAATTTTGGTTTCAACTTTCAACTCTCATTTTAACCACTAAATTGTCACCTTATTATTGTTGGGGTTATGGAACACTTCCGGTCCTCTTGTTTCTCACATCGGGTTAGCCCACGTGAGCTTAGAGGAATCGAAGTGTGATCCCCCTCCGACATATCTGGCGCCGACGACAGCGGGGGTTCGGGGGCAGCCTCCCCCGGCGGAGGTTTGGGAGATATTTTCTCTAGTCGTCGAACTGGGTTCGACGTTTGTTGAACCCTGCTCGACGTTCGTCGAACCCAGCTCGACGATCGTCGAGCTGGGTTCGACGTCGAACGTCGAGCGCAGATCGACGTTCGACGCGTCGAACGCAGCTTGACGTTCGACGTTCGGGCTGAGTTCGACGATCGTCGAACGCGCGATCGGGCTGAGTTCGACGATCGTCGAGCGTCGTTCTGCGTTCGACGATGCTGTCATGCTGAAGCCTATTTAAGGCGTTTTCTGGTTATTTTAGGGTACGACGGGAAAACGACGGGAAAATGACGGTTAAGGCGGCGGTAGTCTTTTGGAGGTCGATTCAGAAGGTTTTCTTCTACAGTTTTCTTGTCCAGAAGAAGAGAAGGTAGGATCGGGCTTCAGATCCTTGTAACTTTGTGTAATTTGTATTGTTCTGGTGAATACAAGAAGGTGAGGAAGAAGGGGAGAGATGACGTAACCCGGTTTTGGGTGAACCTCTGTAATATCTGTGTGTTTGATTGCTCTGTGTTTTGTTATTCGCTTATTCGAATTTCCTCTTCTCGGCGCTCCGGATTCCTTACATTTATTAGTGATTTTATTGAAATAGATACTCCTACTTTTATCTTAAAATTTAAATTTTCAAATGCACTTTATAATTAATTGATAAGTCTGACCTGTATGCAGAATTCCGAAACTCTTAAAGCATATATGTTTGTTTAGCTCATTTGAATCGAAACCGATCGAAGACAAGTAATACATTTACACGATGAACCAAATTTATATTGTTATTCCAAATATCACTCATCAAACTTACTTTATTGTCAAAAAATTTAAAATAATTTATTAAATTTTATTAATTAGACTGTATATATGATTTACATGCAACATGCCTAAGTGTAGATCTACTTATCTGATGATATTTTGGTTGAAACGCTTTGTGGATGTACGCGGTCTTGTCATCGTTGTCGTAGTAACCGAATGACAATTCACAGTTGATGGCGTTCTCTATTGGCGACTCTCGTTGACACATTTGGTCATATACATCCACATTTGCCTGACTCTCGATATTTGAGCTTATCTTGACTCTGGGGCTTGTTTAGAAACAAAAGATTTGATATGTGGCACGAACATTGAACTTCTACAAACCATCAGCAACTTCAAGCAATGTTTTCATTTCATGTAAATTCAATGCGGACCCACACTTTCTCAAAGTGCTTCTAAGCTCAAGTAGTATGATTGTGGTCCACAACTTCATGAGCAACTAATGACGAGGATAATGTCATGGAGAGATTGAAAGATCAAGATCAAGAGAGAGAACGCGCTAGCGAGCGAGCGAGCGAGAGAGCGAGAGTGAGCGAGCGACCGAGAGTGCGCGCGAGAGCGAAAGAGCGAGAGCGCGAGAGAGCGAGAGCACGAGAGAGCGAGAGAGCAAGAGAGGGCCGGCTTTTTCCTTCCTGAGTTTGATCTCCGGGCTGATCTCCTAGGAGATCTAAATATGAATTCCTAGTAGATCGTGCGTGATTTGAACAGGTTCCTCACACCCCTCAAATTAATTTTTTAGATTTGATTGTCATCCTTCATTCCTCCACGCAACAACCTAGCAAGAACTTTGGATCTGAACTTCATAACGCAGCCGGGATGTGAAAATTTCTCCCCGAGAGAGTGAGGGTATTAATAAATTTTTATTGGATTTTTTAATTAAAAAATTAAAATTTTAAAGCCTAGGTCTAAGTTGCTCCAAACCAAAGCCCTAAGTTGGCCATTGGCAGCACTTGCTGCCAGCACAACTTGACAACGGCTGTGTTTGGGGGAACTTATTTTCACCGGTCAAGGGGTTACGATCGCATGAACCGGACTTTAATTACGGTCTGATTCATGCGGTCGCAACCGCTTGACCGGTGAAAATAAGTCCCCCCAAACAAAGCCAACGTTGCTGCTAGGCGCAGAACTATTAGAGCCGTCGTTATATTCTACGACCGGGATTAGGGGTGTGATCGGTTCAATTTGGTTTGGTTTGGACTTTGGATCCAAACCGAAATCGAACTATCATGCCTCAGTTTTTTGTTTCTCCAAATCGACCCGATCAGTTTAAGGGTCAGCTTGATTTTTTTATCATTTTTTTACGGTTTGATGTTGGTTTTGATGCAAGCTTAACACGCTAAGAAAAGATCTCAATATCCTAAAAGTCGGTACGATTTTTTTTGCTAACTTAAAGGAATAGCTCAACAAAAATAACAAGGAAAAACCACTTAGTATCGTACAAAGTATACATGATTATTTGCTAATGATTATGAACTTAAGAGAGGGAAAAAAATATTCTAATTAAAAAGATTTAGAAGATATATAAATAAAGAGGTGCAATATTTATTAATCTTTACAAAGAAAACCTAAAAGTCTAAAATCTTTAAAAAATTTATTAATCTATTAAGTATTTAAGTACCGTTGTGCAAACTACAAATCAGCCAGCCTCCCAGGTGGATCCGGATTCTCTCCATTTCAAATGAAATGGAGGGGATCCATTTCATTTTTAGTGGATAAGATTAGTCCAGAAAAAATCTAGTTGACAGAAATTTTTTTAATAAAAAAATATAAAAGGATGAGAAAAGTAGAACTCGTCGGATCAAAAAGCAGATGATCCTGTCCGTGAAATGAATCCCGTCCATTTCGTCAGAAATGGAGGATCCTAGAGCGTCCCAGGCGCCCAGCCATTCTGCCTTTGATACATTTATGAAATAATTTATTGATTCAACGCCCTCAGCCATATATAGTATATAGTACAATTTATTGAAATAATTTATTGTATATTTATGAAATGATTCAACCATACAATCCGTTGGAACTGATGTTTCGCATTCCTTGTGTTTGAGAATATCAACTCTCAGATTGTATTTGATCACTTCTTGTGTTGATAGAGTGTGCCGGTTGACAATGCAAGCAAAGAAAATCTCTTCTGGGGATACCATCGGGCGATAGGAGTTACCGCTGGGCGGTAGCTGGAATTAAATGAACATGGCGCTCGGGAAGCTATCGGAAAGCGCTAGTACTACCACCCGCGCTAGCCCAATGAATTAATTCGACATGGCGCTCGGGAAGCTATCGGACAACGCTAGTTGTTACCGCACCACGCTAGCTCACTCAACGCCGCATTGAGAAGAAAAGCGTTGAGTGCGTCGAGACAGTGACGTTGAGTGGATGCTACCGCCATGCGCTACCACATACCGCACCGCGCTATCCGCTCGACGAGCGTCGAGCCGGGTTTGTCGAGCTACTGACCTACCGCCAGGCGGTACTGCTTACCGCACCGCGTTAGCCGCTCGGCGAATATCGACGCGTTGTTTCCTGAAACGACAAATATTCGTTTTTATTATTATTCCAGATTTGTACGACAGCTGGCACAACAAGCGCGCGAACCTACCGCCGGCGGTAGCCAATTTTCATGAAGACGTATAAAAGGCCGCCTTGATTTCTGTGCCCATTAATAGAAGAAATGAAGAGCGACGAGAGTACGTGAATTCTAGAGTTCGGCCGCTTTCTTGTGCTCCGTTCCAAGTGTCTCCGTCGAAGAAGAAGAAAGTCATTTCCCTCCCGTTCGTGAACGATGAACTATGGCGATCCAAGATCTACATCGACTACGAAGAACCGATCAGTTGCAAGCAAACAGAGATCTCAAGAACCGGTCGTAGATCGCTCATCGGAGATGTCGTCAAGAGGGAGACCTTCAATTTTTAGATTATTTACATCTTTTACTCTTGTACCTTTTCTTTGTTTCTAAATCTTGTGGAGAGGAAAAGCGTCCGGTAAGGGTCGTCGGAATCCGGGTAGGATTTCACGGTAAATCGTCCTGGGGATAAGGACGTCTAGATTTGGAGGATCTAGCGGGGCTTTAAGACCCTTCCTTGTGTGGAGGTGAAGAGCCGGCTCGAAGACCTTTCTTGCAGGGAAAGGGAGAGAGCCAACTGGTCCGAGTAGTGTATAGAAAACAAAAGAGTTTTCATTCTTACCGCCTCTGATCCCCGACGTCACGGGGAACACAAGTTTGTAATTGTAAAACTATTTGTTATTCTAATTCTTGCAATGAAGTTCTTGCTCTGCTTTATAACTCATGTTATCTATTGTGAATGTTAGGGTGATTACTGTGTGTAGTGTACAATCGAATTCGCGCAAGAAAATGAGCTCTGTGACCTACCGTCGCGCGTTAGCTACTTAATGCCTCGTGGTAACTTCCAGAACTCGACTTTCAGGTGTGAAATATTTTTAAATTCCATTTAACGCGTAAAAACCTTATTCACCCCACCCCCCTCTAAGGTTGTCCACTAGATCCAACAAGTGGTATTGGAGGGAGGTTTACTTCTTAAGGCTTAAAATCCTGAAGTAAGATGACCAACTCTGTTCACACATTTTCTGAGGGACAAGGTGTGAGTAGAACTCCACTCTTTATGGGGAGTGACTATAGTCACTGAAAAACACGCATGAGAATCTTTATAATGATTCAAAGCATGGACGTGTGGGCCATGATAGAGACAAAGTACACTGCACCCACTGTCACAGTTGGGGATAAAGTCTTAGAAAAACCACGTGACAAGTGGGATGACGTAGACAAGCTTAGATGTACGAATAATGCCAAGGCCATGAACTCGTTATTCTATGCCTTGGACAAAACTGAATTCAATAGAATATGTAACTGCGAGACTCTTATGATATATGACGTCTTCTTGAGCTCACTCACGAAGGTACTTCGTAGGTGAAGGAGTCGAAGCTATTCCGACTCAAATCCGAATATGAACAGTTCCGGATGGAGGTTGACGAGGATGTGGACAGCATGTACATGCGATTTACTAAGATCGTCAACGCCTCAAGATCTCTTGGAAAGAACTTTCCAAATGGTGACTTAGTGAGGAAGATCCTGCGATCTTTGCCACCTCTCTTCAACCCGAAGGTGACAGCTATTGCTGTGTCTCATAAGATCAGCACCCTGGAGATAGAGAGCCTCATCGGCAATCTGGAGACACATGAACTTGAATTGTAGATTCAAGCAGAGGAATATCCCAGGGAAGTAAAGAAGAAGGGACTGGCGTTGAAGGCCGCAAAGGAGATAAAAACTACTGAAGATTCTGTGGAAGATAAGGAGAGCCTCTATGTTCGGGAGTTCAAAAAATTCATGAAGAATCCCAAGAAGCAGGGACAATTCAAGAAATTCCTGAAGAGACGAGCTGGAGAAGGCAGAAGGTGGAACAAGCCATCGAAAGAGACAGAAAACGATGATGAGAAGTCTCAGCCTGAGTGCTACCACTGCCACTAGCCTGGGCACCTAAAGAGAGAATGTACAAGAATCAAGAAGAAGGAAAAAAGAAAGGAAAGCCGGCACAAAGGGAAGAAGAAGGTGTTGAAGGCACTCACCTGGGATGAGGATGGATCTGACGAGTCAAGCACCACAGACTCTGGCAGTGAAGACGAGGCAAATATATGCCTCATGGGAAAGAATCAAGAAGAATCTAACGATGAGTCCATGAAAGAAATGGGGACTAGACTCTGATTAACTCTAGAGGGGGGGGGGGGTGAATAGAGTTCAATCCAATCTTTTTAAACTTTTGCAGAATTAAAATATCTTTTGTAAAATAGGTGAGTAGGATATATGTGTAGAAGTGTACAAGTGCAACAAACTAACAGAAGAGATAAATCTAAGTTACACAACACAAATATCACAGTATAAGCACAAAAGAAAATACAATCACACAAACAACACAAGAACTTTATAGTGGTTCCCTAACTGGGTACATCCACTCTTCTACCACCCTAGGTAGGAATCCACACAGATTTTTGATTAGGTGCCTGACACCAATGAGCTTTTGATCAGGTTCTCAAAAACAAAACCTCAAGTCTTTTGGTTAGGTGACTTGTAACCAGTAATCACTTTTGAAGGGAGAGATAACCCTGTACAGAGAGGGGAGAGAGAGGTTGATGATGACTTCTCTATTCTCAAAGAAAATTGAGATAAGCCTTGTGGATTCTACTGATTGTATCAAAGCTCCCCCTGAGATTAGTATATGTTCAGGCAGGGAAACTTTGTTAGGGATGGTAGGTCTTCTGCTGCAAGATCAAATCCAGGATTTTCTTGACTGATTGAAATGGTTTGTCACTGAAGATCCTGGAATCAGAGGTAGAAGGAAGAAAAAGACTCTTGATATATGATTGGTGTTCTTTTCTTCTTCTTCTTAAGAGAACAATGAGATCCTGCACAGAAGGAGCATTAGAAAGTCTGGAAGCTTTTTCTCTAAACACTTTTTCTGTCACTGTGTTGTTTTTCTTGAGAGCTGTAAGCACAAAATATTTTTCTCTTCTCTGTTCTCTGTGTCTCTGGGTTGATTCAATTTTATCTCTTGAGTGAGTGATTCCTTTCTTGTCCTGCTGAGAGTATATTATAAAAATAACTATTCCACAATTCCAATTTGAATTCCTGCCATTAAAGCTAAGCAGAAAATCTTGGAATAGAAAACGTCAAGAATGTTAATTAAAATATTCCATTCCCCAACTGTCCCGGGATATTTGTCAATTTCATTTACTGATGAAAACCATAATCAATACTGTCAAATAACGGCTATAAAATGAGCATTAATTACTCGGTAAAATCATGACTTATGAAAGTGAGTATAAGATCTACCTTTACTCTAGAGGAGGGGGGGGGGGGGTGAATAGAGTATTTTAAAATAATTTATAATTTAAAACTGTAAAGCAGTGGAAGTCTTGTTTTATGTATATGTGTAAGGTACTTGCAAAATGAAAAACTAAGAAGCAAGAAATAAGAAATCACAGCACACAATAAAAACAAAACACAGCAAGCCAGATGACACAGGGAGCTATAGTGGTTCCCCAACAACCTGGGTACATCCACTCTTCTACCACCCTAGGTAGGAATCCACTGCAGGAATAGTTGATCAGGTGTCTTGGGCACCAATAAGCTTTTGATAAGGTGCTCAAAAACCAAACCTAGATTTTTTTATAAGGTGTCTTGCCACCACTGAGTTTTGACAAGGTCTCAGAAACCAGCCACAAAACTTTTGAAGGGAGTTTTGAGAAACCCTTTTATAGAAGGAATAAAGAAACACAAAAAGGTTGAGTTGTTCTTGTCTGTCAATAATCTGAGAGAAGACAAGTGGAAGATGTTGTCAAAGCTCCCCCTGAGACCTGTAAGGGTTCAGGAAGATGAGCTTTGCTTAGGGTGATAGGCCTTCAGTTGCTTCAGATCTCCAGCAATAAATGATTTCAGCAGATGCTGAAATGTGTGTTGTCTGGAGTTCTTGATGAAGCTTTTGAACACTTGATGCTTGAAGGAGTAAGATAGCAGATGATCTCTTTCACAGTAATGTTCCTTGTGTTCTGAGTCTATTCCCAGAAGATGAATTCTTGATGAATAATTTTCTTGTTCTCTCTTCTGTATTCTTTTTCAAATCTTGTCAGTTCTCTATTTTCAGAATGATTCTCTAGTGAGTATATCAGATTCTGACTTCTAGATAGCCGTTAATCAGTCATAAATGACTACCTTAACTGATATCTGCCTCTGGAGGAAAGTCTTTAAGAAACATTCCAATTAGTCTTCCTTGAAACTTGCTCCAGATTGATTGAAACGACTACAAAATCCTTTGCCATAAATGCTAAAAATAAGTCTGAATGAATTCCATTACTGTCCAGAATTTGAATCCTGAAATCGTCGATCTCTCAGAGAAATCGTCGATCTGAGCTTAACGATCGTCGAACTGAGCTCAGAGATTTGATTTAAACTGGAAACAGAAATCGTCAAACTGAGCTCTACAATCGTCGAAATGAGCTCAGAGACTTGGAAAAAAACTAGAGACAGAGCGTCGATCTGAGCTCGAAGATCGTCGAACGGAGTTCGACGCTTCGTCGACCTGAGCTCGACGAAAATTGTCTTGGTCCTCAGCACTGAATCCTGACTTTTAGAAGGTCTTGAGGGCAGCTTTCAAACCTAAGTACTAACCCTAAGACTAATTCTAATTGACCTATCAGACTATACAGCAAGGTCAAAACAAATTCCTAAGCACATAGTGATCCTTACCCAAATTAGTAATATGGTGTTCCAACAATCTCCCCCTATTTGGGTTAGGATTACTATTTATATGACAGAATATGAAATAACAAGGATACATCAGAATTAAAAATAAAACAGAAACAACAATGCAGATAACACATGTTGAGCATTGCAGAATCACAGATTTAGTCAGAAATAGATATAAGTATCAGCTTACTCAAATTACTCATTGCCCTTTTTGAAAAGAATTTCTCTATTGGGATTGAGGGATTCCTTTTTGGATCCTCTATCATCATCTGCACCTAAGGAGGTTTAAGATTTTGGCCTTGGAACAACAGCCTCAGGATGCAGCTTCATGTAGCTTTCAGGATCAAAGAATTTTCTGGAAGCATATCTTTCTAATTCTTTCTTTCTCTGCTCTAATAGTGTTGTGATGTTGGAGGAATCTCTGCCTTGCTCTCTTGCTTTCTTTATCTGATTTAATGCTACAAGTTCTTTCATTCTGGCTGTCCATGATAGTGGATTGTTCTCAGGGTCTTCAAATGGAACTGGAGGTTCATATCTGTTTAATTCCACTGAGTCAGAAGGAGGAGCTCTAGTGAAAACTGTATCTTTTAGCTTGTAAGGGAAAGGACCAGATGTTGAATCAGTAGAGCCTTGTCCTTCCCTTTGATATGGGTGTTGTCTAGCTTGATTTCTGGAGTGAGTCCTGTAATCTCTCTATCTGCCTCTTGACTGACCTCTCCTTGACTGATATCCTCTTTGCTGTTGGCCTTTTGGTTGATATCTATCTTGAGACTGGTAAGAGCTTGGCCTAGCAGCAGAAGAAGACTGAAAAGCTGAACCTCCACCAGATCCTGAATCTGGAGGAGGAGGAGGAGGATGGAATTGGGATAATCCCTTTTCATACTTATCAAGTTTTCTCCTTTTCTTCATGGCCTTAAGTTGATTTCTGGAATATTGCATCCAAGGCTCAGAAATTGGACAGTCATGAAGAATGTAATAAGATATATCATTGTCATCTTTTACTTTTTCTGGAGGAACTTTTTTCAGTGCCTTGCTTCTTGCTTTCCTCTTCCTTGCAATAGTTGTAGAGGAGTCATCAGAATTAGTATAGAGTTGGTCACTGTCTGAACTTGGAGGATTATCATAAAGCTCATCAATCCTTTGAATATATTTCTCCTGTTGTTTGGTTTGTTCAGCAACAGTGATGGAAGCATCACTCTCAGATATAACAGTAGCAACAGCAGGCTTAGCAGGAGCATCAAAAACTATCTCATCAGAAACTGTATCAGCAATTGTATCAGCAGCAGCAGGAACATCATTAACAGCAGGCAACACATCAATTTCAGCAGACTCAACAATTTCATTAGCAACTATATCAGCAGCAGCATCAGCACAATCAGAAATAATAATTTCCTCAGCCTTAAGAGAATTGATATAAGAAGCAATCAGGTTGGGATCACAGCAAGCAACAGGC
This sequence comes from Platanthera zijinensis, assembly GCA_039513925.1. Lineage (NCBI taxonomy): Eukaryota > Viridiplantae > Streptophyta > Magnoliopsida > Asparagales > Orchidaceae > Platanthera > Platanthera zijinensis. The sequence continues at coordinate 114,861,227 of CM077084.1, forward strand.
ACAATGGCCTTAGTCAGATCTTCAACTTCCTGAGCTGGTGGACAGCTGAAGTGAAGAGAATCAAAAACTGATAACAGTGACTTGAAGTCAACTGTTATCACTGGTGCTAGAGCTAGAGCTTGCACTTCTGGAGTCTCTGAAGCAGGCATTAATTCTTCTTCATATGGCATCTCCCCCTGCCTTGATTCAGTTGGAACTGGATCAAGGCACCCCATAGAAGGGATTGCCTGAGGAGGAGAAGTGGAGGAAAGCCTGTCAGATAACTCCTGTATAGACTTCAGGAGTGGAGCCATGGAGGTCTCCAGCAGGGCTACTAGCCTGGGAGCCAGCATCCCATAAAGCTTATCTGCTAGGGCAGGAATATCTACTTGCTCAAGTGAGACTTGAGTAGAGGTAGAGGTTAGAGAGATAGAGATAGATGGTGAAGGAGCTGTAGAAGTAGTGATAGAAGTGGTGGATGGTAGGATGGATGGTTGAGAGATTGGAATTGTGGAGATGGAGGTTATGGTAGTAGAAGTGGATGGAATGAATGATGGTTGGGAAAGAATATCATGAAGGAGTTGTTCATAGGATGTGGTGGATGATGGAAGCTCAGTAGGTGAGGAGGGGGAATCATCCATAAAGGAATCTTCCATGAGATTGAAGGATGGTATGGTGCTGCCTAGGTCAAGAGATGGATAGAAATGTATGGGATGGAATTTATCTTTTGTGGTTGGAGGTGGAGATGAAATGGTTATGGGGGAAGAGATAGAGATGGTGATGGTGGATGAGGGGATGGTTGCAGGAACAATTGTAGAAGGTGGAGAAGAGGAGGAGGAAGGCAAATCTTCCATGAGGGCAGTTGCCTTAGGAGAAGAGACTGTAACAGTCCTTATGTCTGAAGAAGCAGTAGTCCTGGTTGGCTTAATAATCTACCTGTCCCATTTGCCAAAAAGGGCACAGGTAAGCCTCTTGGAGGCATTAATATGCATGCCAGAGGACACCAGCAGCTGAGGGCACCTGTTGTTCAAGAACAGCCCTAAGATCCTCCCAAAATTAACAAGACTTTTGTTCACCTTTTCTTAATCAGCACAAAGAAAATTTCTCCCCAGTTTAAGTGCTTCTTATCAACCAGTGCACCCATCAAGCAGAATTGATACCTGGAAATGGTATCATGGGCAGAATGTTTGGCTAGCAGGACCTTGCCCACAACATCTACAAGGAATCTGTACTCAACAGATAGATTCTTTTTCAGCAGCTTGTTAGGGTTTGCTGCAGAATGCCTCATTCTATCTAACATCATCTCAAATTCCTCTCCAGACAAATCAACAGAATCTTGTCTTGAACTTAACTGAAAAACCTCTGTAAGCAGGGCAGGTGTTAGAGGTACCTGTGTTCCTGCTATTCTACCGACCACTGTGGTTTAATCCATGTTCTGTGCAGTATATATACCCACTCTTTTATCTCATCGGCTGCCAGCTTTATTCTTGTATGCATAATCAGGGCCAACTGTTGTTCCTTGAAAAGTTCCAGTATATCCTTGAATATTTGATCGCTGCCCTCAAAGGAATGCATGTCTATATCAAAACCTGTGTCGAATTTCATTTTGGCGAGGGCGGCAACAGACACTGCCATTCTATACCTGCAAAAATGAAACAAACACGACCAAGTGTAGAGAGGTTTGGAGGGAAAGAAAAAGCTTCTACAGAGAGTATGAAAGTGCAAAAGGAGAACGACGGCCGAAAATGAGTTTTATATTAGGGTTCGACGCCGAAAAGGAAAGATCGTTGAACTCCGTTCGACGATCTAGGCTTCTAAAGGAATCTGAAATGATTTCAATAACGTCGATCTCCGTTCGATGATATTGGAGAGCGTCGAACTCCGTTCGACGATCGCTGACCAGAAGAAGATAGCCTAGCTCTATATGAAAGCGCTGAACTCTGGTCGACATTTTGGGAAAGCGTCGATCTCCGTTCGAAGACCTTTGTTAAGATCGTCGAGCGCAGTTCAGAGACAAAAAACAGCCTACAGACATTAGAAAAATCATGTTTTTAGCCAAGTCTTGGTCTGTTTTTAGAGTTTTTAAATCTTGGGTTTTATTTTAAACTTCCTCCATCTAACATTCCTAACTGATTTAGGAAAAAGGTATGTTTCTTTTCATCCAATGGTTTGATGAAAATATCTCCCCTTTGCAAATCAGTTGGGATATATTGAATTTCAATTTTATTTTTCTTAACATTGTCTCTTAAGAAGTGATTCCTAATCTCTATATGTTTTGTCCTACTATGGAGGACTGGATTTTGTGCTATAGAAATAGCACTGGTGTTATCACAAATAATTTTAGACCTTTCTAGGTTGTAGCCATAGTCTAGGAGCTGGTTTTGAATCCACAAAATCTGTGAGCAATAACTACCTGTTGTCATATATTTAGCTTCAGCAGTTGAGGTGGACACAGATGTTTGCTTCTTACAGAACCAGAAGAAAAGTCTGTCACCAAGAAACTGGCAAGTTCCACTGGTGCTTTTTCTGTCTACTCTACATCCAGCATAATCAGCATCTGAAAATCCAGTTAATTCAAACCCTAAGTCTTTTGGATACCAGAGACCTAGATTTGGACAACTTTTTATATACCTAAGAATCCTTTTAACTAATGTTAGGTGTTACTCTCTAGGGCTTACTTGGAACCTAGCACATATATATGTAGCAAACATTATATCAGGTCTACTAGCTGTAAGGTACAATAGATAGCCAATCATTGCTCTATATGTTGTCTGATCAAAATGTTTTCCATGTTCATCAGCATCTAATACAGCATTAGTAGGCATAGGTGTTTTCATACAAGATGCTTCAGACATACCAAATTTCTTAACCAGTTCTTTTACATACTTGGTTTGAGAAATAAATATGCCTTCAGCATGTTGTTTGACTTGCAATCCTAGAAAGAAGGAAAGCTCACCCATGTTACTCATTTCAAATTTAGAATGCATCAGGTTAGAAAACCTTTTGCACAAATTTGAATCAGTAAATCAAAAGATAATATCATCTACATATATTTGTACTAGTAGGGTATGAGACTTATGGGTTCTAATAAAAAGAGTTTCGTCTACTCTACCCCTTATAAAATCATTTTTCAGAAGAAATCATGTTAAGGTCTCATACCATGCTCTAGGAGCTTACTTGAGACCATATAATGCTTTATGCAATTTGAAAACATGGTCAGGATAAGTTGAAGAGATAAAACCTAGGGGTTGTCTAACATAGACTTCTTCTTTGATGTCTCCATTGAGAAATGCACTCTTCACATCCATTTGGTAGACCTTGAATCCTTTGTGAGCAACATGAGCTAGGAATATTCTTATGGCCTCTAACCTTGCAACTGGTTCAAAGGTTTGATCATAGTCTATTCCTTCTTCTTGAGAATATCCTTGAGCAACTAGCCTTGCCTTGTTACTTACAATGATCCCTTGATCATCCAACTTGTTTCTGAACACCCACTTTGTTCCAAAAATGAAGTGATCCTTAGGCCTTGGCACTAGTTCCCAAACTTTATTCCTCTTAAATTGATGTAGTTCCTCTTGCATTGCAATGATCTAGTGTGGATCTTGTTCTGCATCTTGAATGGATTGAGGCTCAATTTGAGATAGAAAGCAAGTGTGCATCAGGTTCTGGTTGATCTGATTTCTGGTTTGCACACCAGCTGAGATGTTTCCAATCACCTGGGAGATTGGGTGATCTCTTAATGTTACTAAATCAATAGGGGGTGTTGATTGTTCACCAACCTGTGTTGTTGTTTCCTCTTGTGGAACAACAACTGGTTCTTCTAGATGATGAGCTTCCTCTTCATCATCACTGCTCTCATCCTTTTGCTGGATAGGTGGAAGAGCTGTATCTTTTCTTTAATATGCAATCTGTCTATACTTTCTGAAAGAGAGTGTACCTGCAATGGTTCTATGGTAGAAGTAGACTTCTCCTTATAAAACATGTTAGTCTCATCAAAAGATACATGAACAAATTCTTCAATTTACGAGTAGATTTATTATAAACCCTATAAGCTTTACTGATCATGGAGTATCCCAGAAACACTCCTTCATCAGCCTTAGCTTGGAATTTTGCTAAGTATTTCTTGTCATTATTATGAATATAACAAATGCAACCAAAAATTTTGAAATAGTCTACTTTAGGTTTCTTCCCTTTGAGCAATTCATAGGGAGTCTTTCCCATTCAGTTTATGTATCAAACTTCTGTTCAACACATAGTTGGAGGTGTTCACTACCTCTGCCCAAAAAGATAGAGGAAGGTGAGCATCTGTCAACAATGTGGTGGCAGATTCAATAAGGGTTCTATTTTTCCTTTCAGCTACCCCATTTTATTGAGGAGTTCTAGGAGCTGAGAAAGTATGTCTGATCCCTTCACTCTGACAGAACTCTTGCATAAGAAGAGAATCAAACTCTGTCCCATGATCACTTCTGATCAGGGCAATGTGAGTATTGAACTCAATCTGTATGCATTTGAGAAAATCTGTCAAACACTTAAAGTTATCAGACTTCTTCCTAAGAAAGTACCCAAGTGAATCTAGAGAAGTCATCTACAATCACTAAAGTGTAAGATTTCCCTCCTAAGCTTTGTACTGTAATGGGTCCAAAAAGATCCATGTGTAACAGATACAAGATCCTAGGTGAATCACTCTTATTAAGTGACTTAAAACTGTTTTTAGTTTGCTTGCCTAATTGACAAGCCCTGCAGAGTCCTTCCTTCTTGTAGGGGCTAGAAGGTAGTCCTATAACAAGGTTGTCCTTGGATAGCCTAGCAATGGTTCTATGGTTTAGATGTCCTAGTCTCTTATGCCAAAGATCATTTGGTTTTTAAAATGAATTAAATAAACAGATATCTGTATTGGTTGAAAGGAAATCTACAAGATAAATGTTACCTTTCCTTTTACCTGTTAACACTGTTGTGTTATCCTCTGATTTGATTTTGCATGAGGATTTGTTGAATATCACTTGGTAGCCTTCATCACACAGTTGACTGATGCTGATTAGATTATGCTTCAGTCCTTCCACATAAGCCACCTTCTTGAATATGACTGAGCCAATTCTAACAGCACCATATCCTTTTGTTTGACCAAAGTTTGAATCACCAAATATCACTTTGGGTGCAAGTTTGGTTTTGAAGGATGTTAGATTCTTCTCGTTCCCTGTCATGTGCTTTGAGCACCCACTATCCAGATACCATTGTTGGTTCATTGCTGGATAAGTCTTCACCTGCACATAAACAATTTATATGTTTTTGACCCAGTTTACCTTGGGTATAGATTGATTACCTTTAAACTCAGAAATAAAGGACATCCCTAGCTGACTCTTATATCCTTCAGGATTGTATCTCCTAGGAGGTACTATCCATTCAGTATAAGGGTTGAATCTTTGGTATGTAGGACTTCTAGGATTGATTTTAGATTTACCTCTGAAAGATTGTTCAAAGCTCTGAGCTCTATTCGACGATTGTCGATCTGAGTTCGACGATCTTGGGTCAGATCATCGAGCTCCGTTCGAAGATTGACTATGCCAGAGTTCAGAGTTCAGAAGTCGTCGACCTGAGTTCGACGATTCAGCCTGAGATCGTCGAGCTCTGTTCGACGATCGTCGAGCTCTATTCGACGTTTTCTGTTGAACTTTGTTTTTCTTAGGCAGATCAGGGTTCTTCCTAGCCACCTCTACAACTTCCTTTCCTTTATCTGAAATAAATTTAATTGGAGTTGTCAATACTATAGGTTGGCTTGATGAAGCACCCAAGCCCAATGTACTATTAAATCTTGAGTTCACTGTACTTGTGATGTCCATCAGTCTGATTCTTCTCCCATTAAGAGATTCTTCAAACTTCTTTGCCTGGAATAGTTCACTTTTCAGTGAAGCTATCTCCTCCCTACAACATTCTAGCTCCTCAGAAAGTTTGAGGTTATCTGACTTTAAAGTGCTATGTTCAAACAATTGATTTCTGAGAGAGATGATCTCTTTCTCAGACTTTAGCAGGTCTAAACAAAGTGCTTTAAATTCAAATTTAAAGTCCTCTGAATTAAAATCAAAGGAATCTATTACCTGGTCTTCTTCATCTTCTTGTTCAGATTCAGATTCAGATTCATGTTATTCATCAGAATTATGTTGGGAGGCATTGATAGCCATCATACAGAACTCCTTCTCTTCAGCATCATCTTCATCATCACTTGAGCTTGATGAAACCTTTTACTCTTCTTCAGTTTCACTCCAGGTTTTAGCTACAAATCCCTTCCTGGTGTGTTTGTTTTTGCTGGAGGAGGATTTGTCGTTGTTGTTTCTCCTAGAGTCCTTATCTTTTCTCCTATCTTTTCTGTCCCTCTTGTCCTTATTTTGATTTTCTGGACAATCAGGCACAATGTGGCCTGGTTTCCTGCATCCAAAACAAATGACTTCTTTATTATTGTATTTGTCATACCTTGGCTTCTCATGCCCTCTGGATGACCTCTTTTTGAAATCTTTCCTGGCCATCTTATAGAATCTCTTGGCCAGTAAGCTCATCAATTCTTCATTGCCTGTGACATTGTCTTCAGGTTGATCTTCTATAGCTTTGAAAGCTATGGTCTTCTCCTTTCTGATGGCTGGAGAGGCAGTCTTTTGCTCTTCTTCCCTATTCTTGATGAGCAGCTTATAAGATTTGAGCTTGCCCAAAAGAGCCTCTGTGGCGATCTCACTTAGGCTTCTGGCATCCTTTATTGGCCAGATTCGTGAATACCAAGTGCTGGGGAAGCACATTAAGATTTTGTCATTTAGTTCAGTGAGTGAGATTTCCTTGTCCAATGTTCTTAATTCACTGACAATTAGGCTGATCCTGTTGTACATATCAGCAACTGACTCAGTTTCTCCTTTCTTGAAGTTCTCATACTAGGATATGAGATGGGATCTTCTGTCCTTCCTTTCATCAGCAGATCCAGATACAATCTTAGAAAGCTTATCCTATATATCTTTTGCTGAACTGCATTCAGCCACCTTTTGGAATATCTCATCAGACATAGTCTGAGCAAGGATATTCATAGCCTTTGCATCTACAACTTTCCATTTCTTTATTTCTGCATCTGTTCCTGAGGGAGGTGGAACATCACTCGTACTTGTGATCTCTGGAGGTCTTGGAAAAACTGTCAAAATAGAATTAAAGATGTCCTCATCAATAGAATTCATGTAAAACCTAATCCTTGCCTTCCAAAATGCAAACTTAGAAAGGTTGCACACTAGAGGTCTGGTGCTAGCATAATCTTTAATTTGTGCCATGGTTTTGTACGAAAATAAATATAATACAAATAGCAAAAACCCTCTATAGAAGATTTATCTTATCAAGGATCTTTTGGTTCAGGTGTTAGCCTGTTCAACCAATCTGTTGAAGATTCAGTTGTTGAGTAACCAACCTCCCTCTGATACCAATTGAAAGTGAGTGTAAGATCTACCTTTACTCTAGAGGGGGGGGGGGGTGAATAGAGTATTTTAAAATAATTCACGATTTAAAATTGTAAAGCAGTGGAAGTCTTGAATTATGTATATATGTAAGGTTCTTGCAAAAAGAAAAACTAAGAAGCAAGAAATAAGAAATCACAGCACACAACAAAAACAAAACACAGCAAGCCAGATGACACAAGGAGCTATAGTGGTTCCCCAACAACCTGGGTACATCCACTCTTCAACCACCCTAGGTAGGAATCCACTGTAGGAATAGTTGATCAGGTGTCCTAGGCACCAATGAGCTTTTGATAAGGTGCTCAAAAACCAAACCTAGATTTTTTGATAAGATGTCTTACCACCACTGAGTTTTGACAAGGTCTCAGAAACAAGCCACAAAACTTTTGAAGGGAGTTTTGAGAAACCCTTTTACAGAAGGAATAAAGAAAAACAAAAAGGTTGAGTTGTTCTTCTCTGTCAATAATCTGAGAGAAGACAAGTAGAAGATGTTGTCAAAGCTCCCCCTGAGATCTGTAAGGGTTCAGGAAGATGAGCTTTACTTAGGGTGATAGGCCTTCAGTTGCTTCAGATCTCCAACAATAGAAGATTTTAGTAGATGCTGAAATATGTGATGTCTGGAGTTCTTGATGAAGAAGCTTTTGAACACTTGATACTTGAAGGAGTAGAATAGCAGATGATCTCCTTCACAGTAATGTTCCTTGTATTTTGAATCTATTCCCAGAAGATGAATTCTTGATGAATAATTTTCTTGTTCTCTCTTCTGTATTCTTTTTTAAATCTTGTCAGTTCTCTATTTTCAGAATGATTCTCTAGGGAGTATATCCGATTCTGACTTGTAGATAGCCGTTAATCAGTCATAAATGACTACCTTAACTGATATCTGCCTCTGGAGGAAAGTCCTTAAGAAACATTCCAATTAGTCTTCCTTGAAACTTGCTCCAGATTAATTGAAACGGCTACAAAATCCTTTGCCATAAAGGCTGAAAATAAGTCTGAATGAATTTCATAACTTTCCTGAATTTGAATCCTGAAATCGCCGATCTCTAAGAGAAATCATCGATCTGAGCTCAATGATCGTCGAACTGAGCTCAAAGATTGGATTTAAACTGGAAACAAAATCGTCGAACTGAGCTCTACGATCGTCGAACTGAGCTCAGAGACTTGGAAAACAACTAGAGACAGAGCGTCGATCTGAGCTCGAAGATCGTCGAACGGAGTTCGACGCTTCGTCGACCTGAGCTCGACGAAAATTATCTTGGTCCTCTGCACTGAATCCTGATCTTTAGAAGGTCTTGAGGGCAACTTTCAAACCTAAGTACTAACCCTAAGACTCATTCTAATTGACCTATCAGACTATACAGCAAGGTCAAAACAAATTCCTAAGCACATAGTGATCCTTACCCAAATTAGTAATAGGGTGTTCCGACAACTTATAATAGAAATAAATCGGAATAGATAAGGAAATAATAAGTCAAAAACATCTTATAGTTTTCATCGACTAGAGATCAGAGATCGTCGACCTCAGAAAACACATTCTTCGACCTTAGCTCTGCGAATAAACTTTTCAAAACTTTAGCTGAGTCTTAGCTGGAAAATCATTGAGCGTAGAGCTGCATTGTACTAGAAGATCGTCGACCTTAGAACAGATAACTTCTTTGCCAAGTTAGCAGACCACAGAACTCTTGTATTTCACTTAGAGTACGTCGACCCGAGCTCTAAGAACGTCGAGCTCAGAAATGACTTCAACACAACTTCTAGGGATGATATCTGATACTGTCTTCAGGCAGGTCCTTGATGCTGCAAGCTGTAGGATTGACCTAAGACTAGGAAGATAAAATACTCGACCCAACTATACAACATGGATCACACCCTAAGAAGTGAACCTAGCCCAAACCACTAGGGGTTCCAAAATTCTCCCCTTATTTGGGTGAGGTTACTTCAGAAGATAAGTAAGCAAACAATTGTAGCAAGAAAAAATAGATAACTGATAGAATAAATAAGCTATCAGCATCTTTTATAAAGCTATGCATAAATTGTTCATAAGCAAAACAGACAGAAAATAAATAAGATATTTGTCCTTGGGAGAATCAGAAGATTTAGCAAATTTTATTACTCTATTTGGATCTAGTGCTTGTCTAAGATTCATGGTCATGTCTGCATCTCCCAAAGTCTTTTGAGATGTGGCTCTGGGAACTATGGCTTCAAGATGCATATTAATGTACTCTTCAACATTAAACAAATTTCCAACTTGATATCTTTCTAGCTCTTTCTTCCTGTAGGATGACATTGTAGAATACTGAGAGGTGTCCTTACCCTGTTCTCTTGCTTTTCTGATCTGAGATAGAACAATAGATTCTTTAAATCTGGCCATTCTGGTATTAGGATCTGTCTCAAGATCATATGCTTGAATTGGAGGTCCTTCATATCTATCTTCAGGACTAACTTCACTGGAAGGGGAAGGAGAGAATGTTGGCTTGGAAGGATATTGCTGAGAACTGAGAGAGCTTTTGGAGAATGAGTGATATTGCTTTTGATACTGACTAACTCTTGAAGCTTCAGAGGATCTACCATGCCTTTGGTAAGTCTGAGTAGTGTTTGAAAATCTCTGATGGCCACTACCTGAAGAGCTACCACTAGGAGGCGGAGGAGGATCTCTTCTATTCATCCTTGGAGAAGAGGGAGGGGAGTACTTCTTTTTCTTCCCTGCTTTAAGCTCATTCTTTGACAACTTCATCCAATGAGGCATGTTAGGATATAGATCAATATTGTGCCTGATATAGTAGGGAGTGTCATTATGGGGATTTGTAGCTGGAGCTTGAATCTTCTTTCTCAATTTTCTTTTCTTTTTCTTGGGGGAATCATCACTGTAGATTTCTTCACTACTTTCACTGTCAAAGTTGTACAAAGCATCAATTGCTTTTATATGCTCGGGAGTTACCTTAGGAGGAGGAAAAGGAGCCTTAGGTGCTGGGATAGGAGTAGAAGCATAAACTGGAGGGATGGGGTCAGTCATGTACTCAGACTCTGATTCAACAGACTCTGATTCAACAGACTCTTCAACTGCCTCTTTGGTATCAGCTACTGAAGCTTTCTCAGTAATCATAGCTTCAGTCTTATGAGCTTTCTTCAAAACTAGCCCTTATTGTGGCTATCACCTCTGAGAAAGCAGGTGGAGTATAGCACACAATGGCCTTAGATGATGATTCGACAGAAAGTAAAGGATTAAAGGATGAAAGCTGATAGAATATACTTTCCATATCTACTGATGGAGGTATAAAATAAAAATAATTTCCACCAGTCAGAACTTCTGGCATCGCTACAACCATCTCATCATCTACAGCTGCTACAAGGATTCTTCACATAACATCTCCCCCTGCATGGTTTCAGAAGGTTCTGAAGCCATGCCCTTGGCTAAAGAAGGGGAAGGGAAGGAGGAGGCAGCAAAGAGAGATTTAAGGGAATATATTGATTTTAAAAGGGGGGATATCTCAACTGCAATAAGCTCCTTGAGGATGGGAGTCAACTGAGATATGAGGGTAGTAATGAAAGCATTGTCAGGGGTTAGAGGAGGAATAACTGGGGGGGATGGTATCAAGCATGATATCATCTTGGTTAGTAGGTGAGGATGGGGTCTGAGGAGAGGGAGTATGAATAGGGGATTGTAGGGGAGAAGCTTGAGAAGAAATTTTAGCTGTTATCAACTCAACGTTTGGAAAGAGGTGGGTGGTTGAGAGAATGTTTGTGAGGTGAGAGGGAAGAGGTGAGTTAGGAGGTGTGAGTTTATGAGTAGGAGAGGGTTGATTATCTGGAGTAGGAGAGGCATGAGGGGTAAGGGAAAGGGGTTCCTTCAGCCAAGAGAGGAGTTGTTGTTACCACCCTTGTGTTCTCTGAAGCACCTGCAGAGGGCTTTTCCTTAGAGGGCTTAGAAATTGTCCTCTCCCATCTGCCAAATAGGGCAGAGGTTAGCCTCTTGGAGGCATTGATGAACGTAGTCTGGGGAACTAACAGTTCATCAGCCTTTTTCTTCAAGAATAGGCCCAAAAACCCTAGCAAAATACACTTCTTTCTTGCTGTTCCTCTTCCTGATCAAATCAAAAAAAATCTGTCCCCAATTGACTTTCCTCTTATTCACCAACATAGCCATCACAAGAAACTGCTGCCTAGAGATGTGGTCTTGGGCAGTGTGCTTTGCAAACAACACTTTCCCCACTACATCTGCAAGAAATTTGTACGCAGGAGACAAGTTCTTTTTCCATAACTTGTTAGAGTTTTCACCGGAGTGACCCATAACAACTAACAAATTCTCAAACTCGTCATCATCCATATCCAAATATTCTATACCATTCTCAAGTTCAAAAATTTTTGTAAGAACTGCGGGAGAGAGAGTAACCTGAGTCCCGATAATGAATCCTGTCATCTTTTCCTCAGTAGAGGATGATGAGAATACCCACTCCGTGATTACAACGGCTGGCAGCTTGATGCGGTTGGTCATAAATGATTTCAACTTTTGACCTTCACATAGTTGCAGAATATCCTGAAATATTTGATCAGACTGCTGGAATGAATCAAAATCAATGTCAAAACTCGTGTCAAACTTCATTCCTACTGAACCAGACACAGCCATTTCTGAATACTTTTGTGAAACGAGAGTACCTGCAAAAGGAAACAAACGATTAAGTGCAGGAGGGGAATTCTGAAAGCGTGGGATTGAAGTCGAATAAGAAAGCCTATAAAGGGTTTTCAGAATACGAAACGACATTCTCAGCCCGACAAAAGAATAAAATTCTTCGATCACAGGTCGACAAAGATTTCATTAAGGGGTATGTTCGTCGATCTCAGAACGAAGAGATGGAAAGTTTTCGTCGTTCACAGAAAAAAATTCCTGAAACAGAAATCGTCGTTCTCCGGTCGACGAAACTGCTTCAATAAGAGATTTCATCGATCTTAGGTCGACGAAAAATCTCAAGAATAGTTACCAGTTTGTCGATTTCAGTTTGACGAACAGAAACAATTCTTCGACCACAGACAGAGCGTTAGATTAAATTCTGACCATTTATCATTCCAAGCTGATTTATGAAGAACATATGCTTGGTTAGATCCAATTGCTTGGTGAAGATGTCTGCTCTTTGCAAATTAGTAGAGATAAACTCAAGTTTAATCTTTTGCTTGTCTACACAATCTCTAATGAAATAATGTCTAATGTCTATATGCTTTGTTCTTGAATGCAATACTGGATTTTGTGCAATGGAAATAGCACTAGTATTATCACATAGTATGGTTGAATTATTTAAGTTGACACCATAATCTAGAAGTTGGTTTTGTATCCACAAGATCTATGAACAGCAACTGCCTGTAGCCATATATTCAGCTTCAGCAGTGGATGTTGAAACATATGTTTTTTCTTACAAAACCAAGATACAAGTCTATCACCTAGGAATTAGCAAGTTCTAGAGGTGCTTTTCCTGTCTACTCTACATCCAGCATAGTCAGCATCAAAAAATCTAGTTAACTCAAATGCTTACTCTATTGGATTCAAGAGTCCTAGATCTGGGCAACCTTTTATATATCTCAAAATCCTTTTTATAAAAATAAGGTGAGATTCTTTAGGGTTCACTTGGAACCTAGCACAAAGACATGTGACAAACATAATGTCTAGTCTGCTTGCTGTTAGATATAGTAGGGATCCAACAATGGCCATATACCTAGTTTGATCAACTGGTTTTCCAAGTTCATCAGCATCTACAACCGTATTGGCAGCCATGGGAGTCTTCATTGAATAGGAATCATTCATCCAAAACTTTTTAATAAGCTATTTAGCATATTTAGACTGAGAGATGAAGATCCCTTCAGAGGATTGTTTCACTTGGAGACCAAGGAAATAAGACAGTTCTCCCATGCTACTCATCTCAAACCATGAATGTATTAGATCAGAAAATCTTTTGCACAATTTAGGATCAGTAGAACAAAAAATTATATCATCCATATATATTTGTACTTATAAAATTTTATTATGATGCAGTTTTGTAAAAAGAGTTCTATCTACCATGCCTCTAAAAAAAACCATGCTCTAAGTGAAAGCTGGCTAAGGTCTCATACCAAGCTCTTGGAGCTTGCTTTAAATAATAGATAGCTTTATGCAATTTAAAAACATAAGAAGGGTGGGTTAAAGAGACAAAACATGGAGGTTGTTCTACATAAACCTCTTCTTTGAGTTCTCCATTTAGAAAAGCACTCTTCACATCCATCTAGTAGACTTTGAACTTTTTATATGCTGCATAAGCTAAGAAAATTCTTATTACCTCTAGCCTGACAACTAGAGCAAAGGTTTGATCATAATCAATACCTTTTTCTTGCCTATATCCTTGAACAACAAGCCTTGCCTTATTCCTCACTATCACACCTTGGGCATCAAGTTTATTCGTGAACACCCACTTAGTCCAAATTACTAGATAGCCCTTAGGCCTTGGAACTAAGTCCCAAAATCTACACCTCTAAAATTGATTGAGCTCCTCTTGCATTGCAATAATCCAGCGTGGATCTTACTCTGCATCAGTTATGGATTGAGGCTTAACTTGAGAGAGAAAGCAGGAAAGCATCACATCAGGGTTGAGTTGATGCCTTGTCTACACACCTACTGAGATGTATCCAATCATTTGAGATCTAGGGTGATATTTAAGTGTGACAAGATCATTAGGTGGAGTTGGTTCAGCAACAGTTATTGGATTTAATTCCTCTTATGGTGTTGTGTTGGGTATTGTATCCACAATTACCTGGATTTGAGGAAGCCTCCTGTCAAGCTAATATGAATTCACAATGTGTTTGATGCTCTGTCTTCAAGTTGTGCTTGCAGTTATTCCACGCTAAGTACAAACCAATGTCAGGGTGCAGTAGGTCAATATACATGGGTCTGCGCAACGTAATCCCTCGTTGAGAAGATTAGTGTGTTGGCTTACGTGTACTCTCTCTATTGGAGTATACTTACTTTCAAGTACAGGGCTGAGATAGATCAAGAGCAGAAGAGGAGAAAGGATGGGTCAAATACCAACTCATGGGCAGAAAGACAAAGAATCATCTAAGTTAAAGTCGACGAGAATCACTAAGTGATTCTCGCCGATTCGACGGGAATCACTAGTGATTCTCGCCGAATCATCGAGAATCACTCGCCGATTCTCGCCGACTGCATCCGGCTGACTCAACGCCTTCAAGATTTTTGCTAAGGCAGAATCGATGAGAATCGTCAACTGATTCTCGCTGAATCATCGAGAATGACTTTGCATTCTCGCCGATTCGTCGAGAATAGTTGTGATTCTCGCCGATTCTCTCCGGATTGCAAGATTTTCAGCAGGAATTCTTCTAAGTAGAATTCGACGGGAACCATAAGTGATTCTCGCCGAATCGTCGAGAATCACCAATGATTCCCGCCGAATTTGCCTTAGGCGAATTTCGTTGGTTCGCTGGGCCGGAACAAGTGTTCAGGCGCTGTTTGGACCGGGCTTAGGTCTTCTTCTTGTGGGGTCCACAAAGGTCATAAGGGGGTATTCTACAGTATATATACTCTCCTATTTTGAACTCACATGGTGGTGAAGAAAACAAAAAAGTCAGTCGTCGCGGACGTGACCTAACAGATCACGGATTTCCTTCCGCCACTGTCGCCGCTCGAAAGGTTGTCGCAGCTGCTGGTCTTGGATTTTTCTTGATCTCCTGGCGACAGAAACTCAGCCAAGCAACGCGTCACACGTTTCTATCTTGAGATCCTTTGTCTCTTGGTTTGTTGAACGGGAATACTTTCCCCTTCTGAATCGATTGAGACGATCGATCCAAGTAAGATCATTGGTAGACCTTGCTAGCTTTGTTACGAAGTTTGGATCTACAAAGCATCGCCACCGCAATCCTTTGCCGCCGCCGATCTCGGGAAGATCCTCTCCAAGAGGGTGCTTAGGTCGTGGACTCTTCGTCTCCTTCAAGAACGCTTCATCGAACGAAGAGGGACACCGAGCGCTCCAAACGTAGTTTGTATTTTGTACATTCTATTTTTACTTTTGTTGTAAAGGAACTTTGGTTCCTCATTGTAAGGGTTGGGTACAACCCGTGGTGGAGGAGTAGTGACTCCTTCGAGTGGAAGGGTTTCTTCCATAGTGTGAGGATTGGATTTCAATCCGGTTAGTGAAGTGACCGAGTCGTCCCTTGTTGGGAGATAGGTCGAAGGGGGAAAGTGGACGTACCCAAATCGGGGAACCACTATAACTGCCTGTGTGTTTCTGTGCTGTACTTGTTTTATTTTATTGTGCAGGTAAATTTTTAATTCCGCAAAACGACTGCAATTCACCTATCCCCCCATAGGTGAAGGTAGTTGACACTAGAGTGAATTTCAAGTGGTATCAGACGGAGGTTACTCGTCAACTAGGTTAACACCTTGAGTAAGATCCTTCCTCTAGTGTCAAGAAGAAAACCAGACTCAAGCATGGAGTTATATTCTGATGTCTCTCCTCTGAGACTCCCCGCATGCACAAAGGAGTATTATCCCATCTGGAAGATGAGAGTGTTGTTTCATCTGGAGGCCATCGACCCTCGAGCATCACTCATCTTGGAAGAGGGTCCCTTCATTCCCATAAAGGCTTCCGGCTCAGGAAAGGATCTCCAAATCCCCAAGAGTCCCGAAGAGATGTCTGAGACCGAGCTCTCACTGTTCAACATGGACAAGTTGATTCTTCGGATCATCACTGACGTCTGGTCTGGTATATCTCGTTCAAAAGTGGACAAGTGTAGGACTGCCAAGTCCATGTGGGAAACCATCTCAGACCTCATGGAGGGATCGGAGACAGCTGGGACCAGGTGCCAGCTGGAGGATGAAGCCTATGTGGGGGTCCTCATTTCTGAAGATGAATGTCAAGACCAATCTCTCAGTATCAGGGCTCCTGTGTCCTTGTCTGAGACTGAAGAATAGGTTGAGGAACACAGTTCTGATGAAACTGACACAACAGTCTCTGCCGATCTTAACGCTGACACGGAACATCAAAGTCAGGATCAGGTAACTTCTTCATCATGCTCCTCTCTCCTTGAATTTCCTGAAGACAGGAACAGTTCAGAGGGTTGTCCATCTAGTGATGAAAGGGAAATGGATTTCTTCAATCAAAGGATTGAAAATCTTGATTCTCTTGAGAGTGCCCTTCAGAAGAGCAACTTACTTATTGAGGAATAAGCTAAGGAGATTGCTCAGCTAAGGACCTTGATGAATCTCCAATTGGAATCCATCAAGGTAAAGGACTCGATGATCTCGGATCTAGAGAGTCGTCTAGAAACCGAGAAGAGGATAGTTTCTAACTTTTCCAAGATAGATGCTATCAAAAGAAAAGCAGAAAATGGGTGGATCTCCAAAATCATTAATTCATGGAGAAATGGGGAAACTGTGTTCAGACCCCCAATCCCGAGTAGGAAGGGCACACATCATGCTTTCAGGTATGACCACAGGAACAACCTTGGTCACTGCAAGTGATCGGCCCTCAGGTGGAAATACCCACAATGCAAGAGCTGTCATGGCTACCCATGAGAGAATACCCAAGGCTCATCCTGAACCCTTTGTATTCTCGGCCTCAGCCCCAACTCATCATGAATCTGCAGGAACCAACTCTCACTGCATCTCTTACCACCCAAAGACACAGGAAAGGGGGGTTGGGAAATATGTAGTAAATACCCATGGGGCCCCCAGATGTGTGTTGACTGAAAGGAAGGCACAACCTCCTAGGCCTCATGACACTCACCACATGCTCTCTATCCACCCTCCCTCGTGTCTCGGTGGAAAGGGAAAATTTATGAGCAGAACCTGCCCGGTCCCATTTAGACCCAAGATCATGACCACCTCAGTCAGTAGATCAGGTCAGAAATGGCGATACAACATTCATGATTGTTGGTGCTGTGGCAAGGTGGGTCACTTTGCCGTAGATTGTTGGCACAATCCCTCTATGCCAAGGGCAAGGGTAAGTCCACTTCCTCTGGGCAGAGTTAGCCTTCCTGACAGGATTCCTGTAGGAAGGCATTCGTGATTTTATGCTGACAAGAACCTAGGACCCAATACTTATTGGGTTCCTAAGGTAGGATAATATTTTTTGTTGCAGGATAGTCTAGGTTCCCGTAGATATAACGGGAACTAGACATGAGATGTTCCAAGAATGACATGGAACAAATATTTGGGATAAGAGCAGTGCTAACTACAATGACCTACTCAAATTGGACACCTTGTGTACCTCAAGTAGAAGACCTGATTGATCAATTTTATGATTCCAGGTACACGCGTTCAGTTTCAATACTTAAGTCATATTATATTGATGTTTACATATATATATATATACTCATATATCCACACGAATTTGTCAATTCATACTTGAAAAGTAAATGTTTATATATATATATATATATATATATATATATATACACATATACGTTCACACGCCTAATGAAAGGACAAAATTGTTACAATCTGAAGAATTCCGTGTAGTTACATATTTAGAGTTGAAAATGAATCTCAATAGGTATAAATCAGCCCATTTGAAATTAAAGAACGTATGCCAGTGGGTGTAACAAAATATTACAATCTTTCACCTAGAATTACTCTGGAATTACGTATAGGGCTTATATATTGTTCAACTCGATCGAGGTTTCATGATCAAGAAATAACTTGGGGGCAAAGGCTTGAAATTAACATGCCACGGTTATTAACTTGGGTGTAACATAATTAACATGCCACTTGGAGTTGTATAGAAAATCCGGTCGAATTCCCCGGTTCAGAAGAAATAAATAGAAAATCCCGAAGGACTCTTCACCTTCCGAAATCACTGAAATCCCGACGAATCCCCTAGAGCATCCCGTCGACTTCCCAAACTCCTCACATTTTCCCGTCGATCATGCGAAATCTCCCCGTGCTTCGATAGCCCGATGCTCTCCATCACTTCTCCGTGCTTCCGTTATCCTAAGGACGCAAGGATCTTGTCGCGATCCCGTCAATTCTGTGCCTTCCAGTCGCCGTCGCCCCGCCAAACCGCTCGGCGCTAGGGTAAGTTTCCCCCTTCCTTGAAGTTTCGTGTCTAAGTGTAGCTCCTATTCTAGAAGTACTGATAGGGTTAGACACTTGAACATGTCCTGTTTAGGTTTGCAATGGCTCCTAGAACCACTGCAGGACTCCTCACTGGAAGTGAACTGGTTCGGCCAGGCTTCTCTCATGTCGTCAATGAGTTCAGGAATATTATCCTCATGCTTGAAGAGGCCGGACTTACATTCATCCTGGAGCATCCTTGCAAAATTCTGGATAAGGAGGTGCTGGAGTTCTTTACAATGACAAGGCTACGAAACGAAGATATAGTGATAAAGAGTAAGATTGCCGGTGTACGAATCAAGATGACAGCAGGAAAACTGACACAATATTTGCAGCTCTCCAGTTCTGATCAAGAAGATTATCTGGAGGAAGAGGATCGAGCCAGGACTCTTCTATTCTGTGGACTAGCTCGAGGAACCAAATCGATCAAGAGAAAGGAAATGAATGAGGAAGGGAAGCTGCTGTCGGATATCGTTGTGAAAGTCCTGATCTGCAAACCAGGCTCCCACGATCATATCTCGGGAGATATGTTCAAGATCTTAGTGGCTATAGTCTGTCAAAAGAGATACAACTGTGGAGCTATGTTGTTTGATAAAATAAAAGATACTCTGCGAACCCCAAGTTTTGGAAGAATCATCAGCTTGTTTCTCAACCAGCTGGATGGAGATAGGTTCGATATGAGTACGGGAGTTCCTATACACTACCTGAAGAAAATGGATTCAAGTGTTTTTGATAGATGGGAAAGAAGAATTGGTCAAGCAGCCGTTGCTGAAGAACATGATGAATCCCTAGCTGAGTCCCATGGAGATGAGGATAATAGAACTCTAGAAGATCCCGTGGCTGAACCAAGTGAAGTTCTTGATCTGCTGCCTGCAGGAACTGAGGGGGAGTCTCTACCCCTTGCAACTGGAACTCATAAGACAGATCTCTCAGTACCTGCTCCTGCTGATGTTGTTTCTGATATCTCTCAGATATCCAAAGATGCAGTTGATACCCTGGCCACTGATCTGGGGGATGAAGAGGAAGATTAGGAAGCCTTGGACAGTGATGCAATTGACAACGATGATGTGGAAGATGAGGGTGCTGACGAAGTGGCCGATGTGGTTGAAGATGAAACAACCTTGAGGGAGAGGGTGGAGATGGTGGAACCACAGGGTGATGTTGAAGTTCCATCTGAGGAACGAGCTGCAATGGTAGCTCCTGAGAAATATGGTGCAACAATGGAGGGGGAGTCCTCTCAGCAGGGGCTAATAAGCATTCTTGAGAAATCTACAGAGGCTGCCACTATCCCCCATTGGATACGGTGCAAGTGTCAAGCTCGTCCAGTGAATCTGCTGAAGAGCAAGACCAAGGCATGCCTCAGGGTTATCCACTACGACCAAATCTAGCAAATCACACCGTGAACATCATTCAAGGGATAGTGTATGAACTCAAAGATTCTTTTGAGAAATCACACAACAAGGTATTAAAAAGAATTAAGAAATCTGAGGAGCTAATGCTGAAAAATGTTGTGGAAATCAATCACAAGATGGATCTGATGGAACAAAAGTTTAATGCTAAGTACACAGAGGCCGGCACTGCTGTTACACTTATCATGCAAGGGCTTCAGAAAAATACGACCGATCTGGCAGTAGTAAATAAGAATGCTCATATTGTGGCCGACAACATCCAGAAATTCGATGCCAACATGGTGATTCTAAATACAAATCAAAAAACCCTGTTGACTGAGTTTACAAAGACTGTACAGCACATCGATGGGTCACTGCACACTTATGCAAACTCAATTGCCCTCGAAGCCAAAAAGGGGGAGGAAGAATATAAAGCTAAGATGATAGGGCTACAACAGATTATCATCGACAACTTCGAATAGTCAAATAAGTATGTTTTTGATAGCTGCCACTGGCTCGTTTAGCAGGCATCAGGTATTCAAATTCCAATTCCGGTTCCTTCTCTAGATGAGGTTACCACTGCTGTTGATGAGATTGCAAGTGTTTAGGAGGTTCTGCTTAGCGAAGCTGATGCCAAGAAGGCTGCCAGGGCTGCTGAAAAAGCTACTCTCAGGGCCATGTTTGACCAGGAAGCCATAGCAAGAGGAAAAAGGAAACTCCAAGAAGGAACGTCCAAAGAAACTCCAACCGAAAAGAAAGTAAGATTGAAGGAGGATGAAGTGAGAAATGAAAGATGGAGTCCTGTTTCAAGGAGCAATATTTTGGATACTTTTATGCTACAGCAGAGGGGGGAAATAAATCGGAATGATGTATACAATCAGTATGAGTGGGAGCTGCATAAAGAATATGAAGCTAAACGGAATTTCTTTTTCAGGTCCAACACCGTGGAAAATAAAGCTCCTCCCCCAAGATATTATCCAAAGCCCAAGGAGTATTTTGAGAGATAAAGCAAGAAATTCTTGGCTCAACAACTAAAGGATGATTTAGCTAGGGAGAAATAGGCTTAGGATTATGGCTTGTCATTTCCTCAATGTATGTTTTTATCTTCATGTTGTTGTATGAACAATTCTTATGGATATATATATATATATATATATATATATATATATATATATATGATTTCATGATTGACTCAAATATTGTTCTGTTTGCCTTTATTTCTCTGTGTCTTGTCTTTCTTAATTTGCCTTGTATATTACTCTTGTTGGTGTAATTCATCTTAGCTAGTAGGATTTTGGCTTTTTCAAATAGGGGGAGATTATTGGGTATTGTATCCACAATTACCTGGATTTGAGGAAGCCTCCTGTCAAGCTAAGATGAATTCACAATGTGTTTGATGCTCTATCTTCAAGTTGTGCTTGCAGTTATTCCACGCTAAGTACACACCAATGTCAGGGTTCTGTAGGTCAATATACACGGGTTTGCGCAACGTAATCCCTCGTTGAGCAGATCAGTGTGTTGGCTTACGTGTACTCTCTCTATTAGAGTGTACTTACTTTCAAGTATAGGGCTGAGATAGACTAAGAGCAGAAGAGGAGAAAGGATGGGTCAAAGACCAACTCATGGCAGAAAGAAAAATAATCATCTAAGTTAAATTCGACGAGAATCACTAAGTGATTCTCGCCGATTCGACGAGAATCACTAGTGATTCTCGCCGAATCATCGAGAATCACTCGACGATTCTCGCCGACTGCATCCGGCTGACTCAACGCCTTCAAGATTTCTTCTAAGGCAGAATCGACGAGAATCGTCAACCGATTCTCGCCGAATCGTCGAGAATGACTTTGCATTCTCGCTGATTCGTCGAGAATAGTTGTGATTCTCGCCGATTCTCTCCGGATGGCAAGCTTTTCAGCAGGAATTCTTCTAAGTAGAATTCGACGGGAATCATAAGTGATTCTCGCCGAATCGTTGAGAATCACCAATGATTCCCGCCGAATTTACCTTAGGCAAATTCCGTTGGCTCGCTGGACCGGACCAAGTGTTCAGGCGCTGTTTGGACCGGGCTTAGGGCTTCTTCTTGTGGGGCCCACAACGGTCATAAGGGGGTATTCTATAGTATATATACTCTCCTATTTTGAACTCACATGGTGGTGAAGAAAACAAAAAAGTTGGCCGTCGCGAACGTGACCTAGCAGATCGCGGATTTCCTTCCGCCACCGTCGCCGCTCGAAAGGTTGTCGCCGCCCCTGGTCTTGGATTTTTCTTGATTTCCCGGTGACAGAAACTCAGCCAAGCAATGCATCTCATGTTTCTATCTTGAGATCCTTTGTCTCTTGGTTTGTTGAACGGGAATACTTTCCCCTTCTGAATCGATTGAGACGATCGATTCAAGTAAGATCGTTGGTAGACCTTACAAACTTTGTTAAGAAGTTTGGATCTACAAAGCATCGCCATCTCAATCCTTTGCCACCGCCGATCTCGGGAAGATCCTCTCCAAGAGGGTGCTTAGGTCGTGGACTCTTCGTATCCTTCAAGAATGCTTCATTGAATGAAGAGGGACACTAAGCGCTCCAAACATAGTTTGTATTTTGTACATTCTATTTTTACTTTTGTTGTAAAGGAACTTTGGTTCCTCATTGTAAGGGTTGGGTGCAACCCGTGGTAGAGGAGTAGTGACTCCTTCGGGTGGAAGGGTTTCTTCCATAGTGTGAGGATTGGATTTCAATCCGGTTAGTGAAGTGACCGAGTCGTCCCTTGTTGGGAGATAGGTCGAAGGGGGAAAGTGGACATACCCAAATCGGGGAACCACTATAACTGCCTGTGTATTTCTTGCTCTGCTTGTTTTGATTTATTGTGCAGGTAAATTTTTAATTCCGCAAAACGACTACAAATCACCTATCCCCCCCATAAGTGAAGGTAGTTAACACTAGAGTGACTTTCAAGTTGCATCAACTGTTGAAGGAAGTATAACTGCTTCCACAGTTTCTTCATCACTATCAGCTTTTACTATTGATTGTGGAGGAGGATGTGATTCAGCCTTTGGGGTAAGGTCTAGATCATCCAAATTCTCACACAAATTTGATACCTGCAAAGTATTATTGGTAGAAATGTTTTTATCCTTGTAAAACATGTTAGTCTCATCAAAAGTTACATGCATAGACTCTTCAATCTTCCAAGATGATTTATTAAACACCCTATAAGCTTTGCTAACTTGGAAATATCCAAGAAAAATTCCCATTTCAGTCTTTGCTTCAAATTTTTTAAGAACCTTCTTATCATTGTTATGAATATAATATACATACCCAAATACTTTAAAATATGTGATTATTGGTTTCTTCCCTTTGAGTTATTCATAGGGAGTCTTAAACTTTAGTTTATTTATTAAACTCCTATTCAGGACATAATTTGTTGTGTTTACTGCCTCTGCCCAATAGGATAGAGACATGTAAGCATCTGCAAGCAATGTACCTGCAGCTTCAATGAGTGTTCTATTTTTTCCTTTCAACTACCCCATTTTGTTGAGGAGTTCTAGGAGCTGAGAACCAGTGTCTGATACCTTCCTTCTCACAGAACTCATGCATAAGAAGAGATTCAAACTCAGTTCCATGATCCCTCTTGATCAATGCAACTTTAGTAGTGTACTCAATCTGTTTGGTCTTGAGAAAATTTGTAAGAACCATAGAGATATCTGACTTAGTTCTCAAAAAGAATACCCAAGTGAATCTGGAGAAGTCATCTGCAACCACTAAGGTATAAGATTTTCCTCCTAGGCTTTGTATAGCAATGGGGCCAAAAAGGTCCATATGTAGTATGTACAATATCCTAGGTGAATCACTCTTATTAATAGATTTGAAACTAGATTTAGTTTGCTTGCCTAGTTGACAAGCCCTGTAGAGGCCTTCCTTCTTATAGGGGCTAAAAGGCAAACCTCTAACATGGGTGTCCTTAGATAACCTAGCTATATTCTTATGGTTTACATGACATAATCTTTTATGCCATAAGCTAGTTTGACTACTAACAGAATTAAATAAACAAATTTAAGAAATAGCAGATTCAAAATTGACTAAATAAATGTTGCCTTATCTAATTCCTTTTAAAACAGTTTTATTGTTTAAGGATATAGTGCATAAGGAGTTAGTGAAGCTTACTTGATAACCTGTATCACACAGTTGGCTTACAGATATCAGGTTATGCTTGATACCATTGACATAGGTCACCTTCTTAAATGTAACATCTCCATATCTAAAATCTCCATAGCTTTCTGTCAATCCAAAGCCTGAGTCCTCAAAAATTACTTTAGGGCAAGCCTTGGCTTTATAGTTGATAAGGCATTCCTTGCAACCTGTCATATGTTTAGAGCAACAACTGTCCAAGTACACTTGATTTGAATGACGGGGTTCTCTTCTTCCTGTAAAGAAAAAGATTAGAGGTTTCTGAACCAGGATATCTTCGGTCCTTGTTGTTTGACAAAACTATAACTTGAAATAAAGGAACATTCAGGTTGACCTTTATATCCTAGGGGATGATACTTTCAAGGGGGTATAATCCACTGACTAAAAGGATTAAAAATTTTATCAGCTTTTATGTTTATCTAATTATGAACTGGGTTCAGTGAAGTCAAGTGAGTTCGTCGAGCTGTGTTTGATGATTTTGGTTGAGTTCTTCGATCTCTGCTCGAAAAATTGAAGTATCCATTCTCAGAGCCCCTAAAACGTCGATCTCCAGTGGACGACCCAAACTGATTTCGTCAATCATAGTTTGAAGAATAATTTTGGCTATTATTTGCATTCAGAGTTTGTCATTCTGAGTTTGACGAACCGTGCCCACTTCGTTGTTCTAAGTTCGACGAAAATTGCTGAACATAGTTATTTTTATGATTTCTCTTTATCTCCTTGTTAAGGTTGGTTTTCTTAAGTTCTAGTTGCTTAAGAATTTCATTAACCTGGTTAACTTGTTCAGTATTTTTCTTGCCTTTATCAAATATAAAATTTACTGGTTTTGACAGGTGATTCTTCTGAATTAGAATTGGTTCACTGGAGGAAGCACCTAATCCTAGCTTACTATTGTTTATTCTGGCATTTACAGTGCTAGTTTGTCTAACAGTTTTAAGCTTCTTCCTCTAACTGTTTCTTCTAATTCTTTAGCCTTACTTAATTCAGATTTTAGAAAGTTTATTTGTTGGTTAGCAGATTTTAGTTCTTCAGACAGTTTGACATTTTCAGCAATGATTATATCTTGCTCTAACAGCTTTTCCCTGAGGAGTTTGATTTCTTTCTTAGATCCTTTTAGGTCTAAACACAAGCTTTTGAATTCTACTTTAAATTCTTCTGATTAAAAATCATAAGAAGCAATTACCTGATCCTCTTCAGAGAGGAGTTCTTCATCATCTGATTCTTCTGAATCAGATCTGCTGCTTCCATCTTCTATAGCCATGAGGCAAACTTCCTTTGCCTTCTTATCCTCTTAATCTTCACTGGAGCTGGAGGAAGTTGATTCCTCTTCAGTGTCACTCCATGCTTCAACAATAAAGCCCTTTTCCTTCTTCTTGTAATTGTATTTGCTGGAGGAGTCTTTGCTGTGATGACTTCTTTTGGAGTCCTTTTCTTTTCTCCTATCCTTCTTTTGGACTTCTGGACATTCAGAGATGAAGTGTCCTGGTTTCCTGCGACCAAAGCAGACAGCCTCTTTAGTAGGGGTCTTGTCATACCTGGGTTTGTCTTCACTTCTAGATGGCCTTTTCCTGAAATCCTTTCTAGCCATCTTGTAGAATCTCTTAGCAAAGAGACTGATAAGTTCATCATTCACTGACAGACTTGGTGATTCTTCTGCAGCTTTGAATGCTAGGCTATGCTTCTTTCTTGTTGTTTTGGAGCTTTTGGTTATGCAGTTGCTTCTCTTGATTTCACCAACTGCTCATAGGACTTGAGCTTACCCAATAGATTTTCAGTTGATATCTCTGCCATGCTCCTTACTTCTCTGATAGGGCCATATTCTGGAATCCCATGTGCTGGGGAAGCACATAAGAATTTTGTCATTGACCTCTATCAAAGTAATCTCCTTGTCCAAGGATCTTAGTTCACTAATGATGGTGCTAAGCCTATTGTACATTGCTTCAACTTTCTCTACTTCATACTTCTTGAAATTTTCATACTGAGTAATGAGGTTTGATCTTCTATCTTTCCTCTCATCTACTGATCCAGCCACCATTTGGTTCAAGGAGTCCCAAATGGCCTTAACTGATGAGCACTCATCAACCTTTTGAAAGATTTCATCAGACATTGTTTGAGCCAATATGTTCATGGCTCTGACATCAACTATCTTTGCCTTTTTCTGTGTATCTGTCCACTCAGAGGGTGGGACTGCACTCATGTCAGTTGATGTAGATGGAGTTGAAACTACTGGAGTTGGTGGTCCTGTTAAAATAGAGTTAAAAATATCTTCATCAATAGAGTTCATGTATATCTTGATTCTTGCCTTCCAGATTGTGAACATAGACAAGTTGCACACTGGAGGTCTGGTGCTAGCATAATCCTTGTTTTGTGCCATGATATAAAAAAACAAAATAAAACAATGAGTTATTCAGAGTTTATCTGGAGGTTCTTGGTTTGTCCAGGTGTAAGCGTATGAGTGTGACAAACCTGCCTCTAATACCAATTGAAAGAAATGGGGACTAGACTCTGATTAACTCTAGAGGGGGGGTGGGGTGAATAGAGTTCAATCCAATTTTTTTAAACTTTTGCAGAATTAAAATATCTTTTGTAAAATAGGTGAGTAGGATATATGAGTACAAGTGCAGCAAACTAACAAAAGAGATAAATCTAAGCTACACAACACAAATATCACAGCATAAGCATAAAAGAAAATACAACCACACATACAACACAAGAACTTTATAGTGGTTCCCCAATAGGGTACATCCACTCTTCTACCACCCTAGGTAGGAATCCACTCATATTTTTGATCAGGTTCCTGACACCAATGAGCTTTTGATTAGGTGCTCAAAATCCAAACCTCAAGTCTTTTGGTTAGGTGACTTATAACCAGGAATCACTTTTGAAGGGAGAGTAACCCTGTACAGAGAGGGGAGAGAGAGGTTGATGATGACTTCTCTATTCTCAAAGCAAATTGAGAGAAGCCTTGTGGATTCTACTGATTGTATCAAAGATCCCCCCTGAGATTAGTATATGTTCAGGCAGGGAAACTTTGTTAGGGATGGTAGGTCTTCTGCTGCAAGATCAAATCCAGGATTCTCTTGACTGATTGAAATGGTTTGTCACTGAAGATCCTGGAATCAGAGATAGAAGGAAGAAAAAGACTTTTGATATAAGATTGGTGTTCTTTTCTTCTTCTTCTTAAGAGAACAATGAGATCCTATACAGAAGGAGTATTAGAAAGTCTGGAAGCTTTTTCTCTAAACACTTTTTTTGTCATTGTGTTGTTTTTCTTGAGAGCTGTAAGAACAAAATATTTTTCTCTTCTCTGTTCTCTGTATCTCTGGGTTGATTCTATTTTTTCTCTTGAGTGAGTGATTCCTTTCTTATCCTACCGAGAGTATATTATAAAAACAACTATTACACAATTCAAATTCGAATTCCTTCCATTAAAGCTAACCAGAAAATCTGGGAATAGAAAACGTCAAGAATGTTAAATAAAATATTCCATTCCCCAACTGTCCCGGGATATTTGTCAATTTCATTTACTGATGAAAACCAGAATCAATGTTGCCAAATAACGGCTATAAAATGAGCATTAATTACTCAGTAAAATCATGACTTATAATAGAAATAAATCGGAACAGATAAGGAAAGAATAAGTCAAAAACATCTTACAGTTTTTGTCGACCAGTGATCATAGACCGTCGACCTCAAAAAACACATTCTTTGACCTTGGCTCTGCGAATAAACTTTTCAAAACTTTGGCTGAGTCTGAGCTGGAAGATCGTTGAGCTTAGAGCTGCACTGCACTGGAAGATCGTTG
Source organism: Platanthera zijinensis (assembly GCA_039513925.1). Classification (NCBI taxonomy): domain Eukaryota; kingdom Viridiplantae; phylum Streptophyta; class Magnoliopsida; order Asparagales; family Orchidaceae; genus Platanthera; species Platanthera zijinensis. The sequence continues at coordinate 114,889,138 of CM077084.1, forward strand.
ACCTTAGAACAAATAACTTCTTGCCAAGTTCGCGGACCACAGAACTCTGGTCTTTCACTTAGAGTACGTCGACCTGAGCTCTAAGAACGTCGAGCTCAAAAATGACTTCAACACAACTTCTATGGATGATATCTGATACTGTCTTCAGGCAGGTCCTTGATGCTGCAAGCTGTGGGATTGACCTAAGACTAGGAAGATAAAATACTTGACCCAACTATACAACATGGATCACACCCTAAGAAGTGAACCTAGCCCAAATCACCTGGGGTTCCAACAGTCCAGTGTCCAGAGCGATATTGAGGTAACTCCACCTACTTATACGGAACTTCTTGCAATTTATGAAAATTTAGTTGATAAATTAGAAAGCATTACTTCTGAGAAAAAGTCGTTGAGAGCCGAGAATAAGAAAATCAAAAAGGACTTAGAAAAATTGAAAAGTGAAGTAATTAGAACTGACAAAGAGAAGATCAAGTGTCTAGAGTGCTCTCACTTGATGACAACGATCGAAGAACAAAAGACAAGTCTCGATCTCCAAGTTATCGGTGAGAATGAATAGTCTCATAATTGAAAGGAATGTCTTGGAGAAGAGACTTCACTTATCACTTGCCAAGTTAGAGGAAGGCAAGAAACAATTTGTCAATCGGTGTGTGATGCTTGTGACTGAAAACACCTACCTAAAGGAAAGGATCCATGATCTTAACTGTGTAATCCAAAAGTTTGGAATAGGCCAGAAGTCTTTAAATATGTTTTTGGGTGCACAGTGTCATGGATCTGGGAAGTTTGTACTAGGATATGTGAGTCCAACATCACCACCGAGCGGAAATCACTATCATTCCAATCCTAAATCCAAATCTAATAAATCTAAAGATAAGATTAAGATTTCTGGAGGGCTATCCTCATCCTCAAGAAAAAGCTCAAGCAACCCGATAAAAGCAACATCCACTGCTTACACTTTGTGTGCAAACTGTCAAAAGTTTGGTCACACATCTGCCTCGTGTTTGAGGAAAGGTGCCAAGAAAAATATGCAAGTCTGTCTACCAAAGTATTCTACCTATCATATGGGTGGGAAAAGTTGGGTAACCAGAATTTTACCCTCATCTTCTTTTTAGGTCTGTTGGCAGGCTAAGGACACAAAGAATGTGTGGTACTTGGACTCTTGGTGCTCCAAGCACATGATGGGAGATAAAGACAAGTTCCTTAACTTGGAAAAAAGAAGGGTGGAATGGTGACCTTTGGGGACAATAGCAAAGGACGGATACTTGGAAGCGGCACTATAGGTAACAAGACATTTTCTATCTCTTATGTTCTGTTTGTAGATGGACTTAAGCATAATCTTATCTCTATTAGCCAATTGTTTGATTAAAGTCTAAATATCATATTTGAGTCATCTACAAACACTTGAAAAATTATTGATTCCAAAACTTTTAGTGTATTACTTGTAGCTCACAAAAATCATAATGTGTACACTGTTAGTTTTGATGATATTTTGGCATCTAATTTGAAATGCCTAGTTACTAAGAATGAGGAATTAGATCTTTGGCATAGGAGATTAGGACATACTGGTAGCATGCTTATTGTAAAACTATCAAAAAATAAACTTGTTAGAGCAATTTCCAACTTAAGCGGTAGTTTAAATGTCTTATGTGCTCCTTGTCAAAAAGGCAAATTTGTTAAAACCTCATTCAAAAACAATACTGTAGTTTCCTTGTCTAGAACACTTAAACTCATTCACATGGATTTGTTTGGACCCTTTAGTACGTGTAGTCTAGGTGGAAAATGATACACCTTCATTGTCATAGATGATTACTCACGTTATTGTTGGACGATCTTCCTAGCAAATAAATCTAACATCTTTAGCAAATTCTCCAATCTCTGCACGCGACTTCAAAATGAGAAGGAGCTAAAGATAAAATGTATTAGATCAGATCATGGAGGAGAGTTTGAGAATGAGGACTTCACAAACCTATATGAATCCTTAGGAATTAAGCACAAATTCTCTCCCCCTCGCACTCACAACAGAACGGGGTTGTAGAAAGAAAGAACCACACTCTTCAAGAATTAGCTCGCACAATGCTCGTCGAGTTCGGCTAACCTCGATCTTTCTGTGCAGAAGCGGTTAACACCGCACGCTACGTGATGAACCGAGTCATGCTTTGCCCTCTTTTAAAGCGAACTCCATACGAGTTGTATTTCGAAAAGAAATCCTCTGTATCGTACTTTAAGGTCTTTGGTTGCTCGTTGATAAGTAAAGTTTATTTTAAAGAAGATAGATTTGGTTTTATATAATCTTTTACGTATATAAGTCTATCTCTTTTTTACTTACTTATATCCTGTGGATTAAGGCAAGAGTACCTATCGCATAGGAGTATAGTATTTTGTAGAAAATATCAAGGACGTATTTTTCCTGGGATCGGTGTTAATTATTCTACTTTTTAGAACGGACTATTATTTTATCGAACGAACGGAGTGGAGTTTATATTTAAAAACAAAAGATAGAAAAATATATATATGTGATTTTATTAAGATAGGGTCTTAGAAGGTAGTCCTCGATTTCAGAATTACTTTGAGAGAATATTAATTCAGCTATTAAAGAACAACTTTATTTCTGTATTACCTAACTTAACGAGAGGGTCCCTTTGGTAGAATCACTGAATCGAAATTACGATCGGGGAGGCTTGCGTTTAAAATGGGTTAACATAAACGTAGTGTCTCTTCACCTAGTATATGATCAATTAACAAAAAACCCTAGTTAGGATAACTAGAAAGAGAGTTGAAATAGTTGAAAATAATACCCAGCCCAGAGCTCATCTTGACCAAGTGCTAAGGGTTCTTAGCCTCTTCTCAGGATGGGGGCGGTATAAAGTACAGAAAATAATATCTACCTATCTATCTTAATCCAGGACTTAAGCTTTCACTTCGCCTTTCATTCAGGATAGGGTAGTAAAATCTAAAATTTTGCAAAGCTTTCGCACTATCTTAATCTAGGTCATAGGCTTTCGTCTCTCCCTTCATTCAGGATAGTATGAAATAATAAGGTTTTTAAAAATAATTTTGGAAGCAGTTTCATACTAACTTAATCCAGGACTTAAGCAGAGCTTCGCCTTTCATTCGGGATAGTATGAAAAAATAAAGGATAGTAAAACTAAAAATAAAGCAGTAAAGTACTCAGAATTGAATTTGAAAGAGTCTATTTTATAATGTCCGAAAAATTATTACAACTTTCTAAAAAGCTAAAAAGAAAGCTAAATTATTATAACTTACAGAACTTTTGAATACTTGAAAGCTACTACCAATTCCTTGTCAGAGAGCTGGGGAGTCCTAACAGTTCTTAAGGAAGCTGTTGGTGTTCGAATAATTTTACAAAGCTCTGCCCCTCTATTTATAGAAAAATAAATAAATGCTTATGGAAAAGCACTTTTGGAAAAGTTGCCAAACAGTTTATTGAAAAGCTGCCAAACAGCTTTTGCAAAAGCTGAAAATCTACTTATAGGACAGCTGGCTATTGGACTGCTTGACACGTGGCGGTTTGGATAAGGATGGAGCTGACTTGGTAGCTGAGTTGGCTGGCTGGATAAGGATGGCGGGTCGGGATGGCAGCTAGCGGGTCGGGCAGCTGTCTTGGCGGGTTGGGCAGCTGGCGGGTCGGGTAGCGGTTTTGGCGGGTTGGGTAACTGGCGGGTCAGGCAGCTGGCGGGTCAGGCTTTAATTGGCGCAAAAAGACCACCACCTAGAGTCGAACCTGCAACCTGTTAAAACTCACCAGAACTCCCACTCCAATAGGCCAATTAGCCTTTGATGCTTATATCCTGAATATAATATATTTATATAAAATACAGATTTTATTATACTATAATTCTTTCAATCTTATACTATTTTAAAAATATAATTATATTATTTACAATATAATTAAAAACATTTTAAAAATAATATTATACATTCGTAATAAAATTTTATTTAAAAGATAATATACATAATATTACTTATATAATAATACTAAATATTAATAATACTATACTTAACATATTATATTATAATTTATAAGTACATTGTAATTAATTTATATACATTATATTAACTCTTTTTTTTACATTATTATTATTATATGTATTATTGTAATTATATATAAATTATTAGATCCTATATATATATATATTTTTTTAAAATAACATGATGGTTCAGCTCCGTTCAGGCCGTCCAAACCGGTCGGACCGTGAACATTACCACAAAACATAATATAGTAGATTAAAGTGATGGTTAAAATTGACAAATAAACTAATTGAAGAATAAAACTAAAAACAAACCGTTTATTTAAGTTTTTTACATGAAGTATTACAACCTTAAATTAGAATTGATATTAAAACATAGACCAAAACATGTATAAATAATCACTCATCACATACCCCCATACTTGGATTTTGCTATTCCAGAGCAAATATAGAGTTGAGTAAGTTATAAAATTTTCTATTTACAATCAATTTAACAGGTATAAACATCATGTGAATAAAGAGTTAAATGCTATCGTATATATATATCATTGATACCAGAGTTAAAATTTATAGGCATAAAAAGTTTTTGAAAACAAATAGTAAGCACATATTAAAATCAGATATAGCAAAGATAGATTGGCTTTATGACTACTATATCTTGCATGAGATATGTTGAAAAATTACAACTTATTAAGTATGCTCTCTCAAAATTTTAAGCAAAATTAATTCAATTTTGTAGTGGTTTTAGGGGATATCAACTTGGTGGTTTTGCCCATACAGAAGCTTTGAATGTAGGAGGTGATGAATTTTATCCTCTCACTTTTTTTTTCATATTCATACATTGTTACAACTATTTTAGGAAAATATTTTTCAAAATAGAAAAAAAACTTTGAAGAATTGAACTTTGAATTAATCCAATGCATATGTTTAGGAGCACATACTCCATTTCATATGGTCTTTTAACATTTATTGGATGCCTATGTTTACGGAATGTTTTTATTCCCATGGACATAAGATCTTTTCTTTTTTAGGAGCACATTCTCCTAGATGCTTGCGTGCATAAAGAAACATGCCAAGCGAAATAGTAGGTAGGGGGTTGTAAAAATAATTTTGATAAAAGATTTTGAGAGCAATGGTAATAGCTTGATATTTTCTATATTTTAACAAGATTGAAGTAATGATAATTACAGTCTAAAATTATTTGGTGAACATAATATGTTTTGCTTCTATTGTATATATGTATTATTTTTGATATATTAAAGCAGGCTTGCTAAAAACTAACTCTGATTGTAATGAAATTTTACAAGGTAGGGTTTACAAGTTTATTCCGGATATTTATATCTATCTAGTTATGAGAAGGAGTAGTAAATTTGAAAATTGAATAAATTGCATTTTTGATCAACTCAGATTTTTGGAATATATATACATAGTATGGTTTTGAAAGTTTTGACTTGTTTGGGATGAGTACTAAATTAAACAATGCTTTTATTTAAAATATAACATAAAAGTGAAAAAAAATTGCAGCTAAAAGCACCCCCATACTTAGGTTAGGCATAGATATGAAGTGATAAATATGTACAGAATATACAAAAGCATAAAAGATGGAAATATACAAGTGAATTTATATTTCGAGATTATGGAGTACTGTTAGGGTTTCAGGTTCTTTTTGAAAAGGGTCCCCAGTAAAATATAGTTTTAAACGGTACCCGTTTACTTTGAAAGTTCTGAGTTCAGGGTTAGAAATAAGAACGGTCCCATATGGCAAGATTTATTACGTTGGATTCTCTTATTACAAGAATTTGATTTAGTGATCCGAGATAAGAAAGGCGCAGATAATTTAGCAGTTGATCATCTTTCTCGACTAGAGAATGCTGCAACAGATACACTCGTGGAAGCCGACATCGAAGATAAATTCCTTGAAGAAAGTCTCCTCGCCCTCGAAAAGGTAACAAACTCTTCTACTCCTTGGTTCGCAGATTTGGCTAACTATTTAGTAGCCCGAGTCCTTCCAAAAGCTTTTTCAATTCAAGAAAAGAGGAAACTCTTTTCTGACTTGAAAAACTACTTTTGGGAAGACCCGTATTTATTCCGAGTCTGTGCCGACCAAGTAATTAGAAGATATATTTCGAAAGAGGAAGGACAAAAAGTACTACGGCACTGCCACGAAGGACCAACCGGCGGACATTATATATCCAACCGGACTGCACGTAAAGCCCTTGAAGCAGGATTCTTTTGGCCTACTTTATTCAAGAACGCTCAAAAATTGGTAAGCGTTTGCAACCGTTGCCAACGGTCAGGTAACATTTCCCGTCGGGACGAAATGCCCCAAAACTTTTACTTAGAATGTGAAATTTTTGATCTGTGGGGCATAGATTTTGTAGGCCCTTTACCTCCTTCTTTTAAAAATCATTATATCTTAGTAGCGATCGATTACGTTTCAAGGTGGGCTGAAGCATAAGCTTTTCCCACCGCTGACTCGAGAGTCGTCGTTAAATTCTGAAAACCTTATTTTCACGTTTTGGCACGCCTAAGGCTATAGTTAGCGATTGAGGTACTCATTTTTGTAACACCCAAATGGCTAAAGTGTTAGCCAAATATTGAGTTACTCATAAACTCGCTACCGCTTATCACCCCCAAACAAGCGGCCAAGTGGAGGTAGTCAATAGAGAACTAAAGTGCATATTAGAAAAGACTGTAGATACCAATCGAAAAGATTGGTCCCTCAAATTAGATGATGCACTTTGGGCCAACCATACATCATTCAAAACTGCGATTGGTTGTACACCTTATCGTTTAGTATATGGAAAGGCGTGTCACCTACCTGTAGAATTAGAACACCGCTCATACTGGGCGCTAAAATTTCTTAACTTAGATACAAACTTAGCCGCCGAACAACGTAAATTTCAACTCAATGAACTTGAGGAATGGCGTTTAAACGCCTATGAAAATAATAAATTTTATAAAGAGCGATCTAAGTTTTATCATGATAGGAAAATTAAATTTACAAAATCTTTTTCACCATGTGATCTTTTCCTACTATATAACTCACGCCTTAAATTATTTCCAGGAAAATTAAAATCCCGATCGACCAGACCCTTTACTATTTTAAACGGGGTTTTGCATCTGCCTTAGTTAGTAAATATTTTAAAGCAGAATGATACGTAAAAACTCTAACTTTCGATAGCGTTATATAAGATCAAAACTTATCAAATGCAAATACAATCGCCAGTAGTTCCTTTTCCGTGATCGTGTAATTGGTTTGTGTGGATGTGAGAGTTTTACTTGCATAATAGATAGGATGAAAATATTTGTCTACTCGTTGTCCTAAGACAGCTCCTACCGCATAATCACTCGCATCACACATGATCTCAAAAGGAAAGGACCAGTCTGGGGCAACTAAAATAGGAGAGTTGATAAGTTTGTCCTTAATAATATTGAATGCTACTAAGCATTCACTATCGAATATAAATGGGGCTTCTTTTTAAAATAAATGAGTTAAAGGTTTCATTATTTTATAGAAATTTTGAATGAACCGTCTATAGAAACATGCATGGCCTAAGAAACTTCGAATAGATTTTACATTTGTTGGAGGAGGAAGTTTTTCAATTATTTCTATTTTGGCCTTATCGACCTCGATTCCCTGGGAAGAAATTTTATGACCGAGCACTAAACCTTCGCGAACTATAAAGTGGCATTTCTCCCAGTTCAACACTAAATTTGTGTCTTCATAGCGTTGAAGAACATGAGCGAGGTTATCTAAACACGTATGGAATGAGTCTCCAAATACGGAAAAATCATCCATAAACACTTCCATAACATCCTCTACTAACTTGCCGAAAATAGCTAGCATACATCTTTGAAATGTAGCTGGCGCATTACAAAGTCCAAACGGCATTCGCCTATAGGCGAAAGCACCAAAGGGGCAAGTGAACGTAGTTTTCTCTTGGTCTTCAGGGGCTATAGGAATTTGTAAATACCCTGAATAACAATCGAGAAAACAATAATATGAGTGACCCGAGAGTCGCTCTAATATTTGATCTATAAACTATAATGGAAAGTGATCTTTACGGGTGGCATCATTTAATTTTTGATAGTCGATGCACATCCTCCAACCCGTAACAGTACGTGTTGGAATTAGTTCATTATTAGCGTTTGGCACTACCGTTATACAACCCTTCTTAGGGACGACTTGTACGGGACTAACCCATGTGCTATCTGAGATTGAATAGATAATTCCCGCGTCTAATAATTTCATTACTTCAGCTTTTACGACATCTTTCATATTAGGATTTAAACGTCGTTGGGGCTGGATAGATTTACGAGGGTTATCTTCCAAAAATATTTTATGCGTACAAAAAGATGGGTTGAGTCCTTGGATATCAAAAATTTGCCATGCTAATGCATGGCAATGTTGTTTTAACACTTCTATTAATTCAGACATTTTCTTATCATTTAATTCGGCAGAAATGATAACAGGGAGTTTAGATTCGGCTTCAAGGAAAACGTATTTTAAATATGCAAGAAGTGTTTTCAGCTCGAGGGTTTGTGGGTTTTCATATGAAGTTGGAGTTTTTAGAGTTGTAGAAGTTAAGGATATAAAAGGTTCTAAAGGGTCATCGGTAGGCATTTCTTGTGAAAGGGGTAAGTCTGCCAAGTTTGATTCTTCTACAGTTATTGAAAGTAAATCATAATAGGAAAAACCATTTTCCTTAAAAGAGGCTTCCGCAAGATAGCAGGAATCATCATTTATTAAAGAATTTTTCATAGAGGGATCTATATCGATAGTAAACTCGTCATCTCCTACTCGTAAGAGAAGTCTACCGTTACTTACGTCTATTATCGCACGAGAGGTTGCGAGAAAAGGATGACCGAGAATTATGGGAACATCGGCATCTTCCTCTATGTCTAGTATAACAAAGTCTACCGGGAAGATAAACTTGTCTATTTGACCAAAACATCCTCTACTATACCTATTGGATATTTAATAGAACGATCTGCTAACTGGATGCTCATTTTAGTTGGGATGGGGTAACCTAATCCTAGTTTTTAAAAGAGCAAGTAGGGCATTAAATTTATGCTAGCACCTAAATCTGCTAACGCATCTTTTATTAATAGATTACCGAAGAGACACGGGATGGAAAATCGTCCCATGTCATTTAATTTTGGGGGTAATTTATGTAATAAAACGGCTGAACACTCGACATTAAGGAAAACTCCCAAAATATCTTCGAGTTTCTTTTTATTTGAAAGTAACGTTTTTAAATATTTTGCATATTTAGGCATCTGTGCAATTGCCTCGCAGAAAGGTATATTAATTTGAATTTGTTTTAGCATTTTTAGAAAATTTTTATATTGTTCATCTTCTCGCTCATCTTTTAATTTAGATGGATAAGGTAAAACAACATGTGGGGAAGAAATTCGCGGGGGTTGAGGAGCCAGAGACGTAACGGGAAGTGGTGTAGGAAGGCTAACCTTAGCTTCTTTTTCTACCCTAACGGGTGGTGGTAGCTCCCTGCCACTTCGTAGTTTGACGGCTTGTCAACTTGATGGGATACTGGAATGGCCAGTATCCCGCGGATTTGGTTCCATATTTCCTGGCAAATTACCAGGTTGGCATTCCGATAGTATTTTTGAAATTTGTCCAATTTGTGTTTCAAAGTTTTTAATTGATCCGGTCAGGTTCCGGATATTGGACTCATTAATACTGACATATTTCGTAAATATGTCTTCTATCGGGGTTGGCCTAAATTGGTGCAGTTGTGGTGGTGGTGTTTGTGGTTGTGGGGGGTTGCGGTGGAAATCCACTTGGATTTGCAATCGGAGGGCGTTGAGCATTATTGGGGTTGCTCCATGAAAAATTAGGATGGTTCCTATATCCTGGATTATAAGAATTATTATTTGAGTTAATATTAGGATTATAGGAAGGTCTATAAGAGTTCTCCATATAATTGATTTCTTTAATTACATTATTATTCGGATTCCAAGTAGTTGTGGCGGAGGAAGCAGATATTCCTGCCAATTGGTTAGTTAAATTTTCTACTTGGAGTGCTAAAGTAGAAGAAGTATCGAGCTCATAAATCCTAGCTTGTTTAGGGCGTGACCTTGGCACTTTCCACTGGTACGCGTTCATGGCCATCTCCTCAAAGAGGGTTTGAGAGGCCTCGGGGGTTTTGTTATTGAGCGTGCCCCTAGCGGCAACATCAATGGCTTGCCTGGTTTGAATATTCAAACCATTATAAAATATTTGTACCTGGATCCAAGTTGGCAGTGCGTGATGTGGACACCGACGTAGATATTCCTTAAAATGTTTCCAAGTCTCATAAAGAGACTTAGACTCTCCTTGCACAAAGGAAGAAATATCTGCACGCAGACGTGCGGTTTTTGTAGGTGGAAAATACTTTGAAGGGATTTTTTCGGTCATTTCAGCCCAAGGGGTAATAGATCCTCTGGGGAGAGAACCTAGCCACTGTTTGGCTTTCGTTCATAGCAAAAAAGGAAATAAGCAAAGACGGATGGTATCATCAGTGACGCCATTTATCTTAAATGTGTCGCATATTTCTAAGAAGTTGCATAAGTGCGTGTTTGGATCTTCGTCGGACAATCCATCGAATTGAACAGAATTTTGAATCATTTGGATTATACTCGATTTAATCTCGAAGTTATTATTAGCAATTATTGGACGAATGATACTAGACCCAGTGTCATCTAAATTGGGTCGTGCATTATAAGACATGGTCCTTTGGGGGGGCCACCTCTAGCATTTGTTATTGCTCTGCTGCCATTTCTTGAACGTGTGTGGTGCCTACGGATTCTTCTAGATTTAATACGAGCTCTTGATTCAGAGATCGGAGGCGCCTGCGAAATGTACGATCGATTTCAGGATCAAGTTCAAGAGTTAAATTAGATGGAGTTCTGCGGGTCATACACTAAAAAAGACTTTTTGAGAAAAACAAAAAATAAGTAAAAAAACTAAGTTAAGCACACAAATACAAACACATGAAAAGACTTAAAACAGAAAATAACTAAACAGGTTTTTTGTATAAAATAGGTTTTATATAAAACAAGTTTTATAATAAAAAGCAGTTTTATTATAAACTAGTTTTTATAATTAGAAACGTTTTATATAAAATACGTTAAAATAGTAAGTTAAAGTTTTTTGTTAGAATTTGTTAGTGGTTAATAAACTTGTTAATAAAAAGTTAGGTTTTATAAAAGCAAAGTTTTAAAATCAGGGAATTTTATGTTTGTTTTATTTTTATAAAAACTAAGGTTTTTAAATAACAAGAAAAAGAAAAGATAAAATTAATAACATTCTTTTATTTTCAAATATTAACACATATAAACGAGTCCCCGACAACGGCGCCAAAAAGCTTGATAAGTAAAGTTTGTTTTAAAGAAGATAGATTTGGTTTTATATAATCTTTTACGTATATAAGTCTATCTCTTTTTTACTTTCTTATATCCTGTGGATTAAGGCAAGAGTACCTATCGCATAGGAGTATAGTATTTTATAGAAAATATCAAGGTCGTATTTTTCCTGGGATCGGTGTTAATTATTCTACTTTTTAGTACAGACTATTATTTTATCGAACAAACGGAGTGGAGTTTATATTTAAAAACAAAAGATAGAAAAATATATATACGTGATTTTATTAAGATAGGGACTTAAAAGGTAGTCCTCGATTTCATAATTACTTTGAGAGAATATTAATTCAGCTATTAAAGAACAACTTTATTTCTTTATTACCTAACTTAACGAGAGGGTCCCTTTAGTAGCATCAGTGACTCGAAAGTATGACCGGGGAGGCTTGCGTTTAAAACGGGTTAACGTAAACGTAGTGTCTCTTCACCTGGTATATGAGAAATTAACAGAAAACCCTAGTTAGGATAACTAAAAAGTAGAGTTGAAATAGTTAAAAATAATATCCAGCCCAGAGCTCATCTTGACCAAGTGCTAAGGGTTCTTAGCCTCTTCTCAGGATGGGGGTAGTATAAAGTACAAAAAATAATATCTACCTATCAATCTTAATCCAGGACTTAAGCTTTCGCTTCGCCTTTCATTCGGGATAGGGTAGTAAAATCTAAAATTTTGCAGAGCTTTCGCACTATCTTAATCCAGGTCATAAGCTTTCGCCTCGCCCTTCATTCAGGATAGTATGAAATAATAAGGTTATTGAAAATAATTTTGAAAGAAGTTTCACACTATCTTAATCCAGGACAAAAGCAGAGCTTCGCCTTTCATTTGGGATAGTATGAAAAATAAAGGAAAGTAAAACTAAAAATAAAGCAGTAAAGTACTCAGAATTGAATTTGAAAGAGTCTATTTTATAATGTCTGAAAAATTATTACAACTTTCTAAAAAGCTGAAAAGAAAGCTAAAGTATTACAACTTACAGAATTTTTGAATACTTGAAAGCTACTACCAGTTCCTTGTCAGAGAGCTGGGGAGTCCTAACAGTTCTTAAGGAAGCTGCTGGTGTTCGAATAATTTTACAAAGCTCTGCCCCTCTATTTATAGAAAAAAAATAAATGCTTTTGGAAAAGCACTTTCTGAAAAGTTGCCAAACAGCTTATGGAAAAGCTGCCAAACAGCTTTTACAAAAGCTGAAAATCTGCTTATAGGACAGCTGGCTATTGGACAGCTTGATACGTGGCGGTTTGGATAAGGATGGAGCTGACTTGGCAGCTGAGTTGGCTGGCTAGATAAGGATGGCGGGTCGGGCTGGCAGCTGGCGGGTCGGGCAACGGTCTTGGCTGGTTGGGCAGCTGGCGGGTCGGGCAGCTGGCGGGTCAGGCTTTAATTGGTGCAAAAAGACCACCGCCTGGAGTCAAACCTGCAACCTATTGAACTCACCAGAACTCCCACTCCACTAGGCCAATTAGCCTTTGATGCTTATATCCTGAATATAATATATTTATATAAAATATAGATTTTATTATACTATAATTCTTACAATCTTATACTATTTTAAAAATATAATTATATTATTTACAATATAATTAAAAACATTTTAAAAATAATATTATACATTCGTAATAAAATTTTATTTAAAAGATAATATACATAATATTACTTTTATAATAATACTAATATTAATAATACTATACTTAACATATTATATTATAATATATAAGTACATTGTAATTAATTTATATACATTATATTAACTCTTTTTTTACATTATTATTATATGTATTATTCTTGTAATTATATATAAATTATTAGATCCTATATATATATATATTTAAAATAACATGATGGTTCAGCTCCGTTCAGGCGATCCAAACCGGTCGGCTCGTGGACATTACCACAAAACATAATATAGTAGATTAAAGTGATGGTTAAAATTGACAAACAAACTAATTGAAGAATAAAACTAAAAACAAACCGTTTATTAAAGTTTTTACATGAAGTATTACAACTTTAAATTAGAATTGATATTAAAACATAAACCAAAACATGTACAAATAATCACTCATCACCCGTGCTATATTCTTAACACTAAGGATCATCTACGAAAATTTGACGAAAAATCTGATCTAGGTACCTTCTTAGGATACTCGAGCAAGAGTCGGGCATATAGGATCTACGATAAGAGGACCTTAGTGGTTGAAGAATCGGCTCATGTGCATTTAGATGAAAATTCTCCAACTAACGATCCTAAGGCGAATGAAGAAGAGGTATAAGAGAGTGTACTGATAGGAAATGATGGTAAGGAGAGAATCGTGGAGAGTGAAACTCAAAGTCTTGAACATGGTTATAGGCCTCTGAGTAACTTAATTTGTTCAAAGCAACATCCTCGTGATCTAATCCTAGGAGAGAAATCTCATGGAGTTAGAACTCGGCCCACACTTTATGAGTCATTCTCAAACTTGTGTTTTCTATATGATATTGAACCCAAGAACGTCTCAGAAGCCTTAAAAGATGAATCATGGTTCTTGGCGATGAATGAGGAGCTGAGCCAATTCGAGTGAAGTAAGGTGTGGGTGTTAGTGCAACGTACAGATAACCATCCAGTCATAGGATTAAAATGGGTTTTCAAAATAAACTTGATGGTGAGTCTAGGATTACAAGAAACAAAGCTAGGTTGGTGGCTTAAGGGTATTATAGGATATAGGGTGTGGATTTAAATATTCATTTGCCCCGGTTGCTCGTCTTGAGTCCATCCGTATGTTTTTAGCATTTGCTAGTTATAAGCAAATTAGGTTATACCAAATGGACGTTAAGAGTGCCTTCTTAAACGGATATATTAAGGAAGAGGTATATGTCGAGCAACCACCCGAGTTCATGAATGCCGCCTACCCAAACTACGTATACAAGTTGGTGAAGGCCATGTACGGATTAAAGCTGGCACCCTGTGCTTGGTACTATAGGCTCACTACTTTTCTCTTAGATCATGGCTTTAGGATGGGTAGTGCGGACACAACCTTATTTGTAAAGACCAAGAATTCAGATCTAATTATTCTACAAATCTATGTGGATGATATCATTTTTGGGGCAATGAATGAGAAGATGTGTGAAGAAATTGTCACCCTTATGAAATCTGAATTTAAAATGAGCCTAGTAGGAGAACTTACCTATTTCCTAGGATTTCAGATTTTTCAACCCAAAGACGGGATTTTTATAAGTCAATCAAAATATATTAAAGATTTGCTTGTGCGTTTTGGGTATGAGAATCTGAAACAAGTCAAAACTCCTATGAGTGCCTCTCTTAAATTAGGAAAAGATGAAAGTGGCATTTCTGTCGATCAGATTGTTTTTAGAGGTATGATAAGATCATTGTTATATTTGAGTGCCTCTAGGCCAGATATCACGTTTGCGGTAGGTATGTGTGCTAGGTACCAATCCGACCCTAGAGAGTCTCATTTGAAAGTAGTAAAGCATATTTTAGGTACCTTATAGGAATACAAAACCTTGGACTCTGGTACCCACATACCACCGATTTCACATATCACGGGTACTCAGACTCAAACTATGTCAGATGTTCACTTGATCGTAAGAGCACAAGCGACACATGCCATTTCCTAGGCCCGTCACTAGTCTCCTGGTCAAGCCGCAAACAGAACAAGGTTTCCCTCTCCACCACTGAGGCCGAGTATATCGCCTTAGGAATCTATTACGCTCAAGCACTATGGATGTCTCAGGCGTTAGAAGGCTTTGGCTTATCTTGTTGGAATGTTACACTTAGATGCGACAACAAGAGTGCCATAGACTTGACATATAATCCAGTGCACCATTCTAGATCAAAACATATTGACGTGCGTCACCACTTCATTCGTGATTATATAAAAAGGTAGAACGTGAGTGTAAGCTTCATTGACACCGATGACCAACTTGCTGACATTTTTACCAAGCCACTCCCAGATGCACGTTTTGTAACACCCCAAAAAGACCCCAAAAAGACTCAACATGCAGTTTGAGGTGCAGGCTGTTTGACACGGCCTGGGACACGGGCGTGTCCCAGGGCGTGTCGGGGGTACACGGCCTGGGATACGGGCGTGTCCCAGGGCGTGTTCAGGTTAGTCGACGATTGATAGTCGACGATCGTCGAGCCTGGGACACGGCCTTCGACACGGGCGTGTCCCAGGGCGTGTCACGCAATTAAATTTCGAGAATAGCCTATTCGAGTCAGAGAAGTACACGGCATCGGACACGCCCGTGCCCAACCTGACACGCCCATGTTCACGGCCGTGTTCAAGGCCGTGTACTTCTCTGACTCGAATAGGCTATTCTCGAAATTTAATTGCGTGACACGCCCTGGGACACGCCCGTGTCGAAGGCCGTGTCCCAGGCCCGACGATCGTCGACTATCAATCGTCGACTAACCTGAACACGCCCTGGGACACGCCCGTGTCCCAGGCCGTGTACCCCTGACACGCCCTGGGACACGCCCGTGTCCCAGGCCGTGTCAAACAGCCTGCACCTCAAACTGCATGTTGAGTCTTTTTGGGGTCTTTTTGGGGTGTTACAACCCTCCCCCCCTTAACAAAATTTCGTCCCGAAATTTGCACGGTAAGGAAACAAGAACCAACAATGCTATAACTTGATAACTGGGTTATAACATAAAGTACACGGTCTACAGCTTATACAAACAGTTCGAGAAATTCAGCTCGCATGGTCTGCTCTCGCTCCCATGTTAGCTCTTCACGGCCACAATTGTCCCATCGGACCTTGACCATCCCGATCACTTTGTTCCGCAACTGTTTCTTGGCTCGATCCTCGATCCGAATGGGTCTAACTCTCGTCGTTAGCCCATACTCGACCGGTACCCGATCATTCTCCACCACTTGAGCTGGATCCTTCACCGCCTTACGAAGGACTGAGATGTGAAATACATCATGTAATCCACCCAAGTTTGCTGAAAGTGCTAGTCGATAAGCAGCTTCCCCAACTCGCTCCACCACCTCAAATGGACCAAGATACCTCGGACTTAGCTTTTTCAAACGCCGAATCCTGGACACGCCTTTGAAGGGTTTGATCTTCAAATATACCCAATCACCCACTGCGAACTCCACGTTCCGATGTTTGGCATTGTAGTACTTTGCTTGACGATCTTGGGCTATCAATAGCCTCTCCCGAATAGAGCGTATGAGCGAGGTAGCTTCTTCGACTTCCTTTTTCCCACTCAGCTTAGATTCGCCTGCTTCTGCCCAAGCTAACGGTGTACGGCATTTACGACCATACAACGCCTCAAATGGTGCCATACCAATACTCGCTTGGTAGCTATTATTATAGGCAAATTTGACAAGAAATATATAATCTTCCCATCTCTTACCAAAGTCTAGGGCGCACATACGGAGCATATCCTCCATCGTCCTGTTGGTTCGTTCAGTCTGGCCATCCGTTTGGGGATGAAAGGCCGTACTAAACGCTAACTTTGTACCCAACATTTGATGAACGAGCCGCCAATCATTCGATGTGAACCGCCCATCACGGTCACTAACGATGCTCCGAGGAACACTGTGCAGTCGAACAACCTGCTCCACATAAAGCTTGGCCAAGGTTTCCACTGAATCGTCTCTTCTGTTTGGAAGGAAGTGCGCCACTTTTGTCAACCGGTGCACAATCACCCAGATTGAATCATGACCGCGTTGAGATCTCGGCAACCCGTGCACGAAATCCATCGAAATATCATCGAACTTCCACTCCGGAATAGGTAACGACTTCAGGAAACCGCCAGGCTTCTGGCATTCTGCTTTCACCAACGCACAGGTATTGCATTCAGCCACATAACGTGCGACATCTTTCTTTAGTCCGGGCCACCAGAACAGCTTTTTCAGATCTCTGTACATCTTTGTGCTCCCTGGGTGAACTGAGTACTTTGCAAAGTGAGATTCGTACATCAACTCTTCCCTCAATTTACCCACACTTGGGACGCACACTCGACCATTTCTTCGTAACAAACCGTTATCCCAAGAGAATTGGTCCTCCGGCCCATCTTTTGCATAGCGCTGGAGACTTTCATCAAGCTCCGTTGCTCGCCGAACTCTGTCCGTAAGGTCATATTGCACCTCCGTCCAGTTCAAGCATGCATCGGTTGACGAACCCTTGTCAACACAAGATATCTCCAATGCTTCCAATTCCTGGATCAAACGCTGATCATGCTTCTGCAACCAGCTTGCCCGTACCGGAGTCTTTCGACTCAAAGCATCAGCGACCACATTTCCCTTCCCGGGAGTATAGTGAATCTCGAAGGTGTAGTCCCCGAGGAACTCCATCCATCTTCGTTGTCGCATATTCAGATCCTTCTGATCCAACAAATACTTTAGGCTTTTGTGATCCGTATAGATATCCACTTTAACGCCATATAGATAGTGCCGCCACAACTTGAGCGCAAAGATTACCGCCGCCAACTCCAAATCATGGACGGGGTAATTCCGCTCATGCACTTTCAACTGACGCGAGCCATAAGCAATCACTTTACCAAACTGCAGAAGAACGCAGCCTAAGCCGCTCCCTGATGCATCACTATAGATCTCATACCCATCGGTCCCACATGGCGATGTCAACACAGGCGCCGTGGTCAAACGACTCTTCAAGTCGTCAAAAGCTCGCGCGCACTCCGGCGTCCAAATGAACTTTTGATCTTTTCTCGTCAGCGTGGTCAGAGGTAAAGCAATCCGTGAGAAATTTTCCACAAACCGTCTATAGTAGCCCGCAAGTCCAAGGAAGCTCCTGACCTCGGCCACTGAAGACATCACTGGCCAATCTCGAATGGCACTTATCTTCAACGGATCCACCGCGATACCTTCTCCACTTACCACATGGCCTAAAAAGGCTACTGAAGAGAGCCAGAACTCACACTTTGAGAACTTGGCATAAAGCTTATTCCTCCGCAGGGTATGCAAAACCAACCGCAAATGGTTTGCATGATCCTCTTCCGACTGAGAGTATACTAAGATGTCATCGATAAACACAATAATGAACAAATCCAAGTACTCTCGGAACGTTCGATGCATTAGGTCCATAAATACCGAAGGCGTATTACATAGGCCAAACGGCATTACCGTGAACTCATAATGACCGTAGCGTGTTCCAAACGCCGTCTTGGGAATGTCACCTTCCCTAATCCGCAGCTGATAATATCCCGATTTCAAATCCAACTTGGAATAGACCGTTGATCCCGCCAGCTGATCAAAGAGGTCATCAATCCGTGGGATCGGATATTTGTTTTTCTCCGTCAGCTTATTCAATTCGCGGTAGTCAATACACAACCGTAAGCTACCGTCTTTCTTTTTCACAAAGAGAACAAGCGCGCTCCAAGGTGACATACTTGGGCATATATATCCCTGCTCCAACAACTCTTGCAATTGGACTTTCAACTCAGCCATCTCTTTTGGCGCGACGCGATATGGAGAGCGGGCCACAGGTTTCGCACCTGGCACCAACTCAATAGAGAAGTCAATCTCCCGCTGGGGTGGTAACCCAGGAAGATCTTTAGGAAACACGTCGGCAAACTCTGACACAACTAGTACTTCACCGACACTGGCCTTTGGCTCAACAGCCTGAATTAGCGTGAAGAATAACTCCGCGCCCTTCCGAACAGCATTGACGACTTGGAGTGCAGACAACAGAGTCCCGCTAACTCCTCGCATACCAGCGAACTTCGTCACAAGCCCAGTATTCTGGCCCAGTGTAATCTCTTTGGAGTTGCAATCAATAAAGGCATGCTGCTCCGAGAGCCAGTCCATACCAAAGATCACATCAAACTCCGATAACGGTAGCACAGCTGCACTCAAACCGAAATCCCGACTTCCTATTTGCACATCCACATCGCAAGCCCTATCCGCAAGCATCACACAGCCATTCGGCAACAGCACCCTTGTACTATCCACCGTCACATGACTTGGTACCCCAATGCGAGATACGAAATCCTCAGACAGAAAAGAATGCGAAGCACCCGTATCAAACAGGGCTCTCGCCAAATTATTCCGAATCAAGACAAAGCCTGCAGCACACACATCATGCACAAGCTATACATAACCAAAAACAATAGCACCAGCAAGTAAACTAAATCAACTCGTACCTGTGACGACGTCACTTTGCTTAATCGCTTCCTGTTGGCCAAGCTGATAGATTCGGGGCTGTGCCTGAGACGCAGAGGAATCAACCACCGCTTTGCCCTTCTCAGTATAAGACGCACCCGTCTTCTTGTCCCCTTTGGGCTGAACAACCTGACAGTCACGAGCTATATGCCCCACCCGGCCACAGTTATAGCATGTACGAGAATCCGGCCTTGATGTCGCTCCCGACACAACGGTCGTAGTCACTTGCCCAGATGGCTTGGACCTCTTGCCCCCTTTCTTCTGGTAAAACGACTTGCTCGGGCGAGGTGCTTGAAACTCTGGCTTCAACGCAACCAAGCCCTTGTTCCCTTGCACTCGCCTCATGTCCTTCTCCAACGCGCACGCAGTATCAACCAACGCCTGAAACCCTTGGTTCACTGAACTCGAAAGCAGGAACCGCAACTCATCCCACAATCTTTCATAGAACCGATTCGTTTTCCTTTGGTCATCCGCGAAGATTGTACCTGCATATCGTCCCAACCTGGTAAACTCATGCAAGTAGATATCCACGCTATCTTCCCCTTGCTTTAACCGTTGGAACTCATTTTCCATAGCAATGCGTTGCGCTGCTGGGACATGTTTTGCCAGAAATATCCGAGAGAACTCCTCAATCGATACTTGCATTAATTGCCTGCCCGCCAAATGGTGTACCTCAACCTCGTCCCACCACAACCGCGCCTCTCCTTCAAGCATGAAGGTGGCCAAGGTGACTTTTAGAGTTTCCTCCGCCCTGATCGCTGTCATTATCCGCTTGACACGCGATAACCAATCCTCTGCCTGCGTTGGGGATCCCATTCTCGTAAACGTAGGAGGACTGAAGCTCATGAATTGCTTCAACGGTTCCCGTGGTGTACCGGAATACCAGGGTCAACACCACCGTCTACACGGTATTTGAGCATTCTAGTCTTTCCGGCGCGCGGGCCTAAGACTCTCATTAGGCGCTCCAACAAAACCTATAACCAGGCTTCCAAGTCGGACGGACCTAACGCAGGTACGGATCAGCCACCCCCCGTTGCTCAAGTCAACGTGCCACCTCGAATACGGAAGTATCCATGGCTATTTATAGGCGCGGGTCGGTTTCACCTTTCCTGTTCGGCAATCTGCCTGTTCATCGAGTTGCAGCCCAACGGCTCAACCGCTCTTAAAGTGGCAATGCACGGCCACAAGAGTTGCATCCAACCCTCTTCATTTCCTGGACATCATCCAGTACTTCCTGCTGCACCAAGCAACAGGTAGGCACAAGACAACACAAGCCATAATCACGGAGCCTTCTCCGATATGCAAACAAGCATCACCAATCCAGACCATGTCCAGATGGGCTTCACACAGCATGCCTAGAGCCGTACTCCAATTTCGGCCTCTAACAAGGGGGACTTCACATATCTACCCCAAGGGACACCACAACCCACCGCACACTCGCGGGGAAGGGTTTTCCCTATGCAATGCAGAAAAGAAGGACTTCACATGTCCAAGGAGGGAGATCGTTACCCTTGTCGATCTCTTCGGAGCCATCGAAAACTAGCCGGTGAGAAAGAACCGCAGCAGCCTTGCCTTCACAACGCCCGCTTCTGATCACGAATCGGACCACGGGAACTCCGCCGGTGGCTTGCTCTCCTCCTCCTTCTTCTTCCTCCTCTCTCTTTCCTTCACAGGCCAAATCCCGGGTCGTTACACGTTTCTCATTACTTCGACTCGATCTATGTATTCTGGATCTCTCTTCCTAGTCAGTGTTGGTTTTGTTTGCCTGTTTTTATTTGCGATTTTTTCCCGTGTGTATTTTCTTATGTGAGTTTTTTTAAAAAAAATCAAAACCAAAAACAAAAAACATGCATTTGCTTTATAACGTTTGTTTTATTTTAACAAAAAAACAAAAAGCAACAAAAATTAGAAAATCCAAAATAAAAAAAACTTAAAAACCCAAAATATAAAAAAAATGTTGTAGAAATATAATGTTCTAGGGATCACATGACTGC
Organism: Platanthera zijinensis; assembly: GCA_039513925.1. Lineage (NCBI taxonomy): Eukaryota > Viridiplantae > Streptophyta > Magnoliopsida > Asparagales > Orchidaceae > Platanthera > Platanthera zijinensis. Next base: position 114,910,664 of record CM077084.1, read on the forward strand.
GACTTAGACCATAACGTGTTACATATAATGTTTGAGTTCAGATTTTTAATCTATGCAAACATTGTCCTCCGGTCATAGTTGACTGAATCTATAAGTGCTTTGCTATTGAGTGCGGCAAGACGAGTTAATGCTTGTTGACTATGTCTCTAAGTATGTGTGAGGATTTAGATTGGCGAATGACTTCACACGTTCCACACATCGCTAGATGAAGCAAACAAGAGAAATGCTAGATTTACATGCTATAACTCGTGACATTGTACCTTAACACGTTAGAAATACTTTGAATAATCAATGTCACGATACATATGTGCTTGAATAAAGATTAAAACTTTGGGCCAAATCTCTAGTCCTAAGGTCTTTTGTATACAAGTTAAAGTGTATTTATCTAGGTGGATAGATTTTTATTTACTTGGGGCCCCTTGGAATCAAAAATATATAAAAAGTGATAGCTCAAAGCAAACTAAAAAGAAAATTATGCAAGCTATCAAATGTGTTGTCAAGGACCCTCCAAGAACTACTCACTTCTCCTGATAAGTCTTTATGAGCATTGTGAGGCTGAGCACCTTGGTTCAAAGGGTCATTTCAATCTTGTGCATAGACCCACAACTTAAGCTTAGTTCCCCTAGTTCAAATCTTGGTATGACATAGATAGATATGTGACATGATCAATCACTCTATTTCTCTTGTGTTTGCATTTCAAAGATCGAGATAAAACATGTAACATATGCTATTTCTACTTGGTGTTTTATCTCTGTTGATGTTACACTTACACGTCATTGCCTTATCAAAGACTTCTGCGCATAAGAATAGGACTGAAACTACACTATCTCTTTTTAGCACAATACGTACTAGCACACGATTTACACTCATGACATTTTCAATGTTTGTCTCACTTGATTACTTCCTTACTCTTATAGCATTGCAGACGTACTTGTTGTGTGCTTAGTTTATTCTGTGCTATCCATTTCATTTGAACTCTGATCATTGATTTTATCTATCTGTGTACCTTTCTCAATTTTGTGACCCATGTGCTTAAAATTCCCTGATATGTATTCTGTTTTGAGTCACCTCTATGATTATCGTCTCCAACTTTACTTTGTATGTGCACTATCTATTGTTTGTCTAAACGCTCATCATATCTGCTATTTTTCATCCTGCATGTCTTTTTGGCCTTGCCCGCCCTTTTGATATTATCAAAGGGGGAGAATAAATGATTCATGAGTATGAGTCACGGGTTAGGATAGGTCACATGTAGGGGGAGCATGTGAACAATATGTGCACATAGATAGGGGGAGCATATCGAACAATTTGTGCACCATATGTTAGCTTATAACTTTTATTCTGTGTATGCACTCTATCTCAGTGTTATTTCTCATGAACGAGATTTGATATTATCAAAAGGGGGAGTTTGTTGGAACCGATGTTTCACATTCCTTGTGTTTGAGAATATCAACTCCCAGGTTGTATTTGATCACGTCCTTTGTTGATAGAGTGTGCAGGTTGATAGGTGCAAGCAAGGAAAATCTCTTTTGGGGATATCGTCGGGAGATAGTAGTTACCGTTGGGCGGTAGCTGGAATTAAATGGACATGGCGCTCGGGAAGCTATTGGAAAGCGCTAGTACTACCACCCACGCTATCCCAATGAATTAATTTGACATGGTGCTCGGGAAGCTATCAGACAGCGCTAGATATTACCGCGCCGCGCTAGCTCACTCAATGCCGTATTGAGAGCGTTGAGAAGAAAAGCATTGAGTGTGTCGAGACAGTGACGTTGAGTGGATATGAAAGTGAGGGTTAGAACTAATATACTCTAGAGGGGGGGTGAATAGAGTATTTGTGAGTAATTAAAATCTTTTGCTGAATAGTATAACTTGTTTTTAAACTCAGATGCTATATCACAGCACAACAAATTAAAATAATAAAAATCAGAGAATCCTAACTATCACAGCCACAGCAAGAACAAAAGAAAATGGCAACCAGACAACACAAGAATTTTAAAGTGGCCCCCAACCTTGGTACATCCACTCTTTTACCACCCTGGTAGGAATCCACTCAGGTTTTTGTTCAGGTGACTGCCACCAATGAGCTTTTGGTAAGGTGCTCAAAAACCAAACCTCAAGTCTTTTGGTTAGGATACTTGCAACTAAGAATCACTTTTGAAGGGAGTAGAAAACCCTTTTTACAGAGGGGGCGAGAGAGTGATGATGTCTTCTCTTTCTCAAGTATTCAACTAAGAAGACTCTGCGGATTTGATGGTTGCAAAAGCTCCCCCTGAAATACTGAATTTATTCAGGGTGAAAGGAACTTTGCTTCAGGGTGATAGGCCTTCAAGCTTTCAACTTCAACCAGAAGAACTTAAGGAACTCTTTGACAGATGCAGTAGTTGTTGTCCTTTGAAAGTTCTTGAGAGGATGACAAAAGAAGAAGACTCTTGATTTAAATGGTTGTTCTTCTTCTTCTGAAAGCTATTCTTCTTCTGGTTTAGCAGTTTTTTTCTTTCTAATGCTTTGTTGTCAAGAGAGAGCAAGAGTAGAGAGAGTCTTTATTGCGAGACGATGGTGTTTTTACTCTTCGTGACTGGTTTTATGTGTATCAGTATCAGTTGTATGTCATCTGCTTTCTCTTGCAGGAAGAAGAAGAATCTATACTTTTATATTTTCGATATAAAAGTCAATTTGAATTTTGAAATCCCTTCTGTAATCAATGCAAACGACTTTGGAAAATTTGCATTGATTAGTTCCCTAACTGTCCCTTTGGAAAACGACAGGCAATAATCCTGATGAAGACCATAATTAATGTTCTTGTCTAACGGTAATATTAAGAGAATATTAGAGCATTAATTACTAAGGAATCATTGCAATATAATAGGAACAGAAGAGGGAAATAGCCAAGTCTGGATTCGTCGACCTGAGTCCATAGTTTGTTGAGCTGAGGTCCAAGTTCATTGACCTCTGAATGTCTGACTGCTGCTTGACAACTTTCCTATTCCGTGCACCAAGTTCGTCGATCTGATGTCCACGATCGTCGACCTGAGACATGAGAAATGTGTTCGTCTAGCTGAGGTCCAAGATCGTCGACCCTAGTTTTGATTCTGGACTTAGACTGTTTTCTGGTGCTGAGTGTTGAAACATCATTTTGGCATTGAGTGTGATGTTCTCTGGCGTTGAGTGTTGAATCACCATTCTGGCGTTGAGTGTAATGTTCTCTGGTGTTGAGTGTTGAATCATCATTCATGCATTGAGTGTGATGTTCTAAGTTTGTCGACCGAATTTTGATTTAGAAGTGTTGTAACTTTGTCCAGAGTTCGTCGATCTAAGAACCAAGTTCGTCGAGCTTAACTCAGAGAATTGTCTCTGAGTTCGTCGAGCTGAGCATGACTTTCGTCGACCTGAGATCGACGAATATAGAGCTCTTTTTATAAGTCTTGAATTTTCTCTAAGTCTTGAGTCTCTGCAATGTTGGAGGTTGGTCCCTGACATTGTTGACTCTAAGGACTAGACCTAGACTCTAGGACACAACCATGACCCAGGCTATACATGTTGGGTCATATCCTAACTTAGTGAACCTAGCCCAAATCCAACTAGGGATCCAACAATCTCCCCCAATTTTTGCGAGTTCACTAATTACAGACTCAATGATAAAAAGAAATGTACAAAGCAAGAAAATATATATCTGGCAGAGAATGAAATGATATATATGCAGCAGATATATTTACACAGTTAGCTTTGTATCATAAAACACAATTTTTCAAAAGTATACCATACACATAGGAGTTCAGGTTCTATTTCTTATGTTTCTCTGCTCCTTTGCTCTTATCTCCAGGCTTAGTAAAGATGATTTCCTTGTCAGGATTAGCAGCTTCTTTCTTTGACATGTACATATTTGTTGCTCCAATCACTATCAGGGTGGAGGTTATTGGTACTATAGCCTCTGGGTGTATAGTCATGTACTCTGCAGGATCAAACACTTTCTTGCTCACTTGAAGTTTATCTAGCTCTTTTTCTCTGTATGAAAAGATAGTTGTGAACTTTGTTGCATCTTCACCCTCTTCTTTGGCCTTCTTTATTTGTGATAGACCAATCAACTCTTGGAGCCTAGCCATCCTGAAATTGGGATCAATATCCTGACTAACAGATAATTGATCATCTTGTGGGGGTAGCAGGGTAACATGCTTGAATTGAGTGGACTGTGCTTGGAAATTTGTTACTTTTTGGGTTTCATCACTTTGAGTATACAGAGACTTTAGAGGACCAGTCTCACAATATTTTTTTTGGGCTTGTGAGATTCTGTATGCCTTCTTTATTGAGCTTGCTGTCTGGGAGGTGAGAACTCTGGTTTCTGATAAACTACCTCCTTTATTTTCTCTGTAGAGCTGACATTCCTTTGCTGGCTGCTTCCTTGAGAATGATGTCTAGATGTCCTTTCCTGTCTTTCATATGTTCCGGTGAAGGATGTAGACTTGGAAGGTGCATCTGTCCCTTGAGAAGTAGTTCCTGAGGCACCAACAACAGCATGAGGAGGAGGAGGACCTCTCTTGAATTTCTGTGGGGGAGGAGAATATCTTCTGCTCTTTTTCCTTGCCTTTTGTTCATTTTTAGACAGCCACATCCAGGCTGGCATACCCTTGTATGGAGTTATGTTCTTTTCTTTTAAACTTTCTTCTTCTTTGGGTCCTCATCAGAATCATCATCATCATCATCAGAAGGCTGAGGATTGTCATACATGGCATCAATCTCTCTCAATGTGTCATCAGAAGTTGTTGTCTTTTCTGTCTTTGAAGGAATTGGGGGGGGGGGGGGAACTGGAGAACTGTGTACATCAGTGCTTTGAGCAGCTAATTTATTTTCTTACTCAATATCATCCATGACCAATGCATCTAGGTCAGGCCTTATAGAATCATCCATAATATACACTGGTGTTATAGGGGATGAGATGGTTGGGGAAGTAGTTCTCGGAAGAGGCTCAGGAGCTGCAAAAGTGGCTTTGAGCCAAATTGGCGTGGTATATGGAACTATAGCCATAGATGACTTAGTGTTGATTATTGGTACATCTTCTACCATAACTTCTTCTTGTACTTCTTCTGCTATAACTTCTTCTATTGCTACATCTTCTGTTACAACTGCTGTGTCCATATCCTTATCATCTGATTCTGCTGGTGCTACATCTTCTGCTACAACTGGTGCTACTTCTTCATCAAGTATCTCCCCCTACCTGGTGTTAGGAGGAACTGAAGCCAGGCCCCCAAATGAAGAGGGAGCAGTAGTTAAAGTAGTAATTTGAGCAACAAGAGAGGAGATGGAGGCATCAAGAGGAGAGATAGCTTCTATTATGAGTGTTTTTAGGAGGGGTGTGAGGAGGGTAATGAGTGGGGAGACAAGGGAGGGATCCAATTGTGGAGAGGTAGATGTTGTGGAAGTGGTTGGTTGAGTGGATATGGTAGGTGTTGGGGGAGTTAGAGGTGGAGGTGGAGGTGAGATTTGAGTGTGTAGGGGAGAGTCATTTTGAGGAGAGGGAGTGTGTAGTGGGGATGATAAGAGGTTGAAGGATGGGAGTGATGATGTGTTAGTTTGGGGGATATCAGCAAGATGATGTGGAAGAGTGCCTTTCTGAATAGAGTGCTAAAGGAAGAGATTTATGTTGAACAACCTCCAAGTTTCATCTCTCCAACTCATCCTTATAATTTTTTTAATTTACATAAAGCCCTCTATGGTCTAAAGCAAGCTCCAAGAGCTTGGTATGAGACTTTATCTAGCTTTTTGATATAGCATAAATTCATTAGAGGCATTGTAGATAAAAAAATTGTTCACTAGACATCATAAGGATCAAACCTTGTTACTACAAATATATGTGGATGACATTATATTTGGGTTTACTGATCCCAAATTATACAAGAGGTTCTTTGACCTCATGCATTCAAAATTTGAGATGAGTAGAATGGGTGAGCTCTCCTACTTCCTTGGTCTCCAAGTGAAGCAGCTCCCTGATTGCATCTTCATTTCCCAGGCTAAATATGCTAAAGAGCTTATTAAGAAGTTTGGGATGGCCGATGCCTTAGGAAAGAAAACACCTATGGATACAAATGCTGTAATAGTCTCTGATACACATGGGAGACCTGTGGATCAGAAATTATATAGGGGCATTGTTGGATCCCTACTATATCTTACAGCTAGCAGACCTGATATCATGTTTAACACATGCCTTTGTGCTAGGTTCCAGGTGAACCCTAAAGAATCTCATCTAATTTTTCTAAAAATGATTGTAAGATATATAAAGGGTTGCCCTAGTCTAGGCCTCTGGTATCCTATTGAGTCAGAGTTTGAGTTAACTGGATACTCAGATGCTGACTTTGCTAGATGCAGAGTGGACAGAAAGAGTACCTCAGGAATCTGTCAGTTCCTTGGTATGAGATTAGTGTCGTGGTTTTGCAAGAAGCAATCATATGTGTCCACATCAACTGCTGAAGCAGAATATATTGCAGCTGGTAGTTGTTGTTCCCAGATGCTGTAGATTCAAAACCAACTCCTGGACTATGGGTTCAACTTAAATAATTCAACTCTACTATGTGATAACACAAGTGCTATTGCCATAGCACAAAATCAAGTCCATCACAGTAGGACTAAACATATAGACATTAGGCATCATTTTATTAGAGAGTGTGTAGACAAAATCACAATTAAACTTGTCTATATCTACACTGATTTGCAAAAAGCTGATATTTTCACCAAGCCCTTGGATGAAAGAAATCACTTATTCTTTGTAAATCAACTTGGAATGATCAATGGAGAAGACTTAGTTTAGTTTCTGTCTGCACTCAAAGAACTCTTCAGATTTCGTCGATCTGAGATCGACGAACTACCTGTTAGTAAAGCTAGTTTCGTCGACCTGAGATCGACGAACCTACTTCAGAAAACTTTCGTCGAACGGAGCTCGGCAAAATGTCTTCAACCCTTCAGACTGAGATCGACGTATTGTTTAACTACAAATTATTTCGTCGACCTCAGATCGAAGATCTATTTCTTTCTCGTGGAATGGAGTCAGTCGATTCATAAACCGAAAAACCTTATATTTAGGTTTTCTTCGACCTCCGTCCCGTGCTTTCAGTTCTATTGCACTTGATCCTTGTTTTCTCTTGTAGGTGCTCTCATGATGATTCCAGTAGGAACTCTAGGGGCGATGAAGTTTTATACTGTATTCGACTTGGACTTCGAATCTTTCCAGTACTCAGACCCCATCTTCCTGAATATTCTATAGTTACTTGAAGACCAACAGTTGAAGATTCTGCTCTCCACCCGCATGAAGATATCAGGAACAGAGATCAGGGATTGGGTTTACACGGCTTCTACAGAGGAAAATACGATGTTTGGAACAATCGCAGGTACTACTGTTTCCATTACCCCCGATGTTTTAACTGAAATTTTTTGATTGAGAAATGGTGATGAAGAATTAGATATAAATTCGGAGGAATTTGATATGATGCTTAGCATGATGGGGTATTATTTAGGTTTTTTCCCTTTAAGTAATTCATAGGGAGTCCTATTCTTTAATTTATGTATCAGGCACATGTTCAGTATATAGTTTGTTGTGCTTACAGCCTCTTCCCAAAAGGATAGGAGCATGTAAGCATTTGTAAGTAATGTTCCTGGAGCTTCAATCAGTGTCCTATTTTTCCTTTCAGCTATCCCATTTGTTTGGGGAGTTCTAGGAGCTGAGAAGCAGTGCCTGATACCTTCCTTCTCAAAGAACTTATGCATAAGAAGAGACTCAAACTCTGTACCATGATCACTTCTGATCAATGCAACATGAGTAGAGTACTCAATCTGTATGGTCTTGAGAAAATCTATAAGAACCTTAAAGGTATCTGACTTAGATCTCAGAAAGAACACCAAAGTTAACCTTGAGAAGTCATCCACTATGATTAAGGTGTAGGATTTCCCTCCCAGGCTTTGTACAGTTATGGGTCCAAAGAGATCCATGTGTAGCAAGTACAATATCCTAGGTGAATCACTTTTATTTACTGATTTAAAACTAGATTTAGTTTGCTTGCCTAGTTGATAAGCCCTACAGAGGCCTTCCTTCTTATAGGGGCCAGAAGGTAAACCTCTCACAAGGTTGTCTTTTATGTCATAAATCATTCTGATTACTCATAATGTTAAGTAAGCAGATATCTGAATTGGCAGATAGAAAATTAACTATATATATGTTTTCTTGTCTATTCCCCATTAAAACAGTTTGTTTTTCTTTATTAGAAATAATACAGGCAGTTGAGTTGAAGTGTACCTGATAACCTTCATCACATAATTGACTTATGGATATGAGGTTATGCTTGAGTCCTCTTACATAAGTTACCTTGTTTAATGTGACTTCTCCAATCCTTATTTGTCCATAGCCTTAAGATTGCCCACACTTTGAGTCTCCAAAGATTACCTTTGGTACAAGCTTGGACTTGTATTTGAGTAGACTTTCCTTGTTCCCAGTCATATGCTTGGAGCAACCACTGTCCAAGTACCATATTTAATTTACAGCTGGACAGCTCTTCATCTGCAGACAAAACAGTTAGTTGTTCTTGACCAAGGTAACCTTGGGTCCTGGTTGATTTACATAACTGTAACTGGAAATATAAGAGCATACAGGTTGATTTTTGTAACCATAAGGATGATATCTTCTTGGTGGTATTATCCATTGAATAAAAGGATTAAATTTACTTTTAGAATTTAGGTTTCTATTGTTAGGATCTGGGATCGATGATTTCTGGTTGGATCGTCAACCTGAGCTCGACGATGTTGGATGAGATCGTCGATCTCTGCTCGAAGAATGAAGGTATTCATTCTTGGGGCACCAAAATCGTCAATCTCTGGTCGACGAACCATACTAATATCGTCGATCGTAGATCAAAGATTGATTATTACTGAAGTTTGCGTTCAGAGATCGTCGTTCTGAGGTCGACGATCTGTTCATGTATCGTCGATCTGAGTTCGACGATAACTGCTGAACATTGTTACTTTTATTGTTCTTCTGTTTTTTAAGTTTGTTCTTAGTTTAAATTTGTTTAAGGACTTCATTAATCTTATTAACTTATTTAGTGTTTTTCTTTCCTTTATCAGAAAAAAAATTTACAGGTTTAGAAAGATGGGTTTTTTTGAATTAGTATTGGTTCACTAGATGAAGCTCCTAACCCTAATCTACAGTTATTAGTTCTAGTATTTAATGTACTGGTTATATCTAACAGTCTTAAACTTTTGCCATTTAATATTTCTTCCACTATCTTAGCTTTGCTAAGTTCAGATTTCATAAAAATTATTTGTTCATTTGTAAACTTTTGTTCTTTAGATAGGCTAGCATTTTCAGAAATGATTTCATCTTGATCTTTTTATTTTTCTCTGAGAAGTTTGATTTCCTTCTCAGAGCTTATCAAATCTAAGCATAAATTTTTAAATTCAAATTTAAATTCATGAGATTCAAAATCATAAGAGGCTAATACCTGATCTTCGGCTGACAGGCTTTCTTCATTATCAGGTTCATCTATATCTGATCTGCTACTTTTGGAATCAATTACCATGAGGCAAACTTCCTTTGCCTTTGCCTCCTCTTCTTCTTCACTGGAACTTGAAGATGAAGATTCATCTTCTGTTTCACTCCAACTTTAAGCTACAAAGCCTTTATCCTTCTTCTTATATTTACTGGAAGAAGGCCTACTGTAATGCTTGCTCCTGGATTCCTTCTCTCTTCTGTTCTCCTTCTTCTGATTCTCTGGACATTCTAAGAGGAAATGTCCAGGTTTCCTGCAGCCAAAACATACCACCTCATTAGTAGGGGTTTTATCATACCTGGGCTTGTCATCCTTCCTTGATGACTTCCTTCTGAAATCCTTCCTGGTCATCTTGTAAAATCTTTTGGCAAGCAAGCTCATCAGATCTTCATTTATAGATGGAGTCTCAGTCTCCTCAGTAGCCTTGAATGCAAGGCTGTGCTCCTTCCTTGCTGGTGGAGGTGTTCTTTGCTCAGCTGCTTCCCTGTACTTGATCAGCTGTTCATAGGACTTTAACTTTCCTAAAAGAGATTCAGTAGAAATCTCATTTAGGATCCTGGCCTCCTTGATGGGCCAGATCCTTGAATCTCGTGAGCTTGGGAAGAACATGAGGATTTTGTCATCCACCTCTATTAGGGTGATGTCCTTGTCTAAGGTCTTTAGCTCATTGATGATTGAGCTTAACCTGTTGTACATATCAACTACTATTTCAGCTTCCTCTTTCTTGAAGTTCCCATATTGGGATATGAGATTTGATCTTCCATCTTTTCTCTCATCAGCAGATCCAGCCACCATTTGATTCAGGGAATCCCAAATGGCCTTGGCTGATGTGCATTAAGCCACCTTCTGGAAAATGTCATCTGACATTGTTTGGGCCAATATGTTCATTGCCTTGGAATCAGCAATTTTGGCCTTCTTCTGAGCCTAAGTCCACTCAGGCGGTGGAACTGTATTAGTGCTGGATGATGCTGCTGTTGTAAGTGCTGCATGGGGACCTGTCAAAATGGAATTGTAGATATCTTCATCAATGAAGTTCATATATAACTTTATTCTTGCCTTCCAGATGGCAAACTTGTTCAGGTTGCACACTAGAGGTCTGGTGCTTGCATAATCTTTGTTCTGGGCCATGCTGTCTATGTGAATCTACTAGAAATATAAAGAGATCTAACTTAGGATCTTTGGTTCAAGGGTTAACTTGTACAACTAAAAGAACTCCCCTCTGATACCAATTGAAAGTGAGGGTAAGATCTAATATACTCTAGAGGGGGGGGGGGGGGTGAATAGAGTATTTGTGAGTAAATAAAATCTTTTGCTGAATAGTATAACTTGTTTCTAAACTCAGATCCTATATCACAGCAAGCTAGATTAAACTAATAAAAATCAGAGAATGCTAACTATCACAACCACAACAAGAACAAAAGAAAAAGGCAACCAGACCATACATGAATTTTATAGTGGTTCCCCAACCTAGGTAAATCCACTCTTCTACCACCCTGGTAGGAATCCACTCAGGTTTTTGTTCAGGTGACTGCCACAAATGAGCTTTTGGTAAGGTGCTCAAAAACCAAACCTCAAGTCTTTTGGTTAGGAGACTTGCAACCAGGAATCACTTTTGAAGGGAGTAGAGAACCCTTTTTACAGAGGGGGTGGGAGAGTGATGATGTCTTCTCTTTCTCAAGTATTCAACTGAGAAGACTCTATGGATTTGATGGTGGCAAAAGCTCCCCCTGAAATACTGAATTTATGCATGGTGAAAGGAACTTTGCTTCAGGATGATAGGCCTTCAAGCTTTCAACTTCAACCAGAAGAACTTCAGGAACTCTTTGACAGATGCAGTAGTTGTTGTCCTTTGAAAGTTCCTGAGAGGATGACAAAAAAAGAAGACTCTTGATTTAAATGGTTCTTCTTCTTCTTCTGAAAGCTATTCTTCTTTTGTTCTAGCAGTTCTTTCTTTCTAATGCTTTGTTGTCAAGAGAGAGCAAGAGTAGAGATAATCCTTGTTGTGAGACGATGGTGTTTTTACTCTTCTTGATGAATTTTCTGTGTATCAGTATCAGTTGTATGTCATCTGCTTTCTCTTGTAGGAAGAAGAAGAATCTATACTTTTATATTTTCGATATAAAATTCCATTTGAATTTTGAAATCCCTTATGTAATCAATGCAGACGGCTTTGGAAAATTTGCATTGATTAGTTTCCCCAACTTTTCCTTTAGAAAATGGCAGGAATTAATCCTAATGAATACCATAATTAATGCTCTTGTCTAATGGTAATATTCAGAGAATATTAGAGCATTAATTTCTCAGGAATCATTGCAATATAATAGGAACATAAGAGGGAAACATCCAAGTCTTGATTCGTCGACCTGAGTCCATAGTTCGTCGAGCTTAGGTCCAAGTTCGTCGAACTCTGAATGGCTGACTGTTGCCTGACAACTTTCCTATTCTATGCACCATGTTCGTCGATCTGATGCCCAATATCGTCGACCTGAGACTTGAGAACTGAGTTCGTCTAGCTGAGGTCCAAGATAATCGACCTGAGTTTGGATTCTGGACTTAGACTATTTTTTGGTACTGAGTGTTGAAACATCATTTTGGCATTGAGTGTGATGTTCTCTAGCGTTGAGTGTTGAACCATCATTCTGGCGTTGAGTGTAATGTTCTCTGATGTTGAGTGTTGAATCATCATTCTGGCGTTGAGTGTGATGTTCTAAGTTTGTCGACTGAAGTTTGACTTAGAAGTGTTGTCACTTTGTCAAGAGTTCGTCGATCTGAGAACCAATTTCGTCGAGCTCAACTCAGAGAATTTTCTCTGAGTTCGTCGAGCTGAGCACAACTTTTGTCGACCTGAGATTGACGAACATAGAGCTCTTTTTCTAAGTCTTGAATTTTCTCTAAATCTTGAGTCTCTAGCAGTGTTGGAGGCTGGTCCCTGGCATTGTTGACTCTAAGGACTAGACCTAGACTCTAGGACACAACCATGACCCTAGCTATACATGTTGGGTCATATACTAACTTAGTTAACCTAGCCCAAATCAAACTAGGGATCCAACAGGATGCTACCGCCAGGCGCTACCACTTAACGCATCGCGCTATCCGCTCGACACGCGTCGAGCCGAGTTCGTCGAGCTACTGACATACTGTCAGGCGGTACTTCATAACACATCGTGCTAGCCGCTCGGCGAATATCGACATGCTGTTTACTAAAATGGCAAATATTTGTTTTTATTATTATTCCATATTTAGACGATAGCTGGCACAACAAGCGCGCGAACCTATCGCCGGGCGCTGACCTTACCGTCGGCGGTAGCCTATTTTCATTAAGACGTATAATAGGCCACCTTGGTTTCTCTACCCATTAACAGAAGAATTAAAGAGCAACGGGAGTACGTGAATTCTAGGGTTCAGCCGCTTTCTTGCGCTCCATTCCAAGAGTCTCCGTCGAAGAAGAAGAAAGTCGTTTCCCACCCGTTCGTGAACGAAGACTCCGGCGATCCAAGATCTACATCGACTACGAAGAACCGACCGGTTGCTAGCAAACGGAGATCTTAAGCACTGACCGTAGATCGCTTAACGAAGAAGTCGTCAAGAGGGAGAACTTCAATTTTTAGATTATTTACATCTTTTACTCTTGTACCTTTTCTTTGTTTCCAAATCTTGTGGAGAGGTAAATCGACCGGTAAGGGTCATCGGAATCCATGTAGGATTCCGCGGTAAATTGTCCTGGGGATAAGGACGTCTAGATCAGGAGGATCTAGCGGGGATCTAAGACCCTTCCTTATGTGGAGGTGAAGAGCCGGCTCGAAGACCTTTCTTAAAGGGAAAGGGAGAGAGCCAACCTGTCCGGGTAGTGGGTCGGTATAGAAAACAAAAGAGTTTCCATTCTTACCGCCTTCGATCCCCAGCGTAACGGGGATCACAAGTTTGTAATTATAAAACCATTTGTTATTCTAATTCTTACAATGAAGTTCTTGTTCTGCTTTATAACTCCTTTTATCTGCTGTGAATGTTAGGGTGATTACTGTGTGTGGTATACAAGCGAATTCGCGCAGGAAAACGAGCTCTGTGACATACTGCCATGCGTACCGGGTAGCTCGATTTCAAAATCAATGTGGTTAGGTCGATTTAATCGGTTTTTTATTTTTTCTTCTCTCCACTAGCCAGGACTAGTTCAAGCATGCCCGAGCCTAGGCTGAGAATAGAGCAAATCAACATTTTAACTAGAATGAGAGAGAAAGCAAAGAGAATTTAACCAACACATATTACCAATTGTACTGAATTGCAACTATGAAAATATATTTATAGTATTGTTGTCGCCAACTCAACGTCAAGGTTGTACTGGACTAAATTGGACCGTCTTAGCCCATAGAGCGATGGAGTGTGCACACAGTCACAAAACGAAAGGGTCGAATTTGACGTAGAAAAACACCTTAATCGAATAAAAAAACACGTGATCGGGTTTGTACCTGTCAAACTCCACTATCAGCTTAAGGTTATAACTTGCTTAAACAATTGAGGGTGACAAGCCGCTCCTCATTACAATTTGGAGGTGAGAGAAAGAAATTTCCAGGCGCTCGACGGACAACAGGATGCTCCATGCGAGGCTCAGCTTGCACAATATTGTAGCTGTGGCGGGCGTTCTTAAGCACTGTGCTGGAGTAGATCACGACCGCATAATGCGCGGAATGATACTGGAGCGGACTTGCTGGGAGCTGCGCACGAACGAAGGCTTCTTCTCATGGTAGGAGGAATTTCCTATTCACAACTCTCTTGAACACTTAGATGAATTCCTGGTGGAGAGGCGGTGGCTCGTAGGAGGAATCTGACAGAGCTCTGACCTGAGTAAGAAGAAAGCAAGGAAGAGAAAAATGAGAAATGAGGCATGTGGGCCTTTTTATAGCCTCTAGGAGGTTGTTACGGTAGTTATGCGACTATCCACATATTGTAACCACCAAAATCATTGGGTGTAGAGCATGCTCCATATAATTTAGAGCGCATATTATATTTTACTAAATACAATCCCCTACTAAAATTATAGCTCCTCCATTACCGGCGCTGGTTACGCGGGTGGTTTTACCCACGCAACGGATGGTACCGATCATGAGAGATTGATCAGACGATGGAGAGAGGGCACGAAGATGAGGACGGGGTGGGGGGGATGCCGCCTAAGGAGGGCGAGGGAGGCAGTCGGCTACCACCTCATGGGTGGGTGACCCCGGCAATGGCGGGGGTCGTCGGCGCGGCACTGGTCGGGGGCGCGACCGACCAACCAGAGGGGGTCGGTCGGCCGCGCTTGGGCGACTTGTCGAGCACCACCCACCAGGTGCGACCCCAGCACCGGCCACCGAGTGCGATACCGACGTCGTGCGGCGGCCATGAGACTATCAACGACGGGCCATAAGGAGCGGCCATCGAGAGACGGCCCGAGCGGGGCACGACCGGTTGAGAACGCCCGAACTGGTCTAAGACACGACTGGCTGAGCACACCCGGATAGAGGCAGGGCGTGGTCGGCCGCGACCTACACCTCCCGCAGAGGCCGCGGGAGGAAGGGCTCCTACTGGCCGGGGTGTCCGGCGGGACCTCCGCGTCTTGTGGCCACAGGAGCGCGGTTGTGAGGCGCAGCCATTTGGCCTGCCAGAAGCAGGACTGACATAAGCCGACCTGCCAACAAAGGGAGAGAGGGGTCGGCCCCCTCAGCCGATCCCGGACGGTTCGGGGGAGTGGGATCGGTCGCCGATCGCACGCCGATCGCGCTTGCGGCGGTTCCCCCCATGATCTCCAATATGTTGGCGGGATCATGGGGGAGTGGGCTAATCTCACCTCAATTATTCTATAAATGTGCTTGTCCCCATCAATCCCCCCCCAAATCCTCGGTGTTTGAAATCAATTTCGTGAGAAGAGCGAGGATTTATTTTTTTTTCTCCTTCGAAAGATTCATTTGATGACGACAATGGTGATGACAAACAGAGAGGTGCCAGAGAAGGCGGATGCCGGCGCTTCGCGAGCCAAAGTAAGCCGTAAAAAGTCCAAAAATGGAAAAGGCACACAGGCGAGGGAGGACGTGAGTGCCAAGTCAGCAAGCGATCCCACCGATATGGGGACGGGTTCGCCCTCCAGGGTGCCTGCCGGCATGCCTCCCCGTAGGCAAATGCGCACACTGGGAATGCACGGGCGAGCACGCACTAGGGCACGCTCAGCTGCGTGCGTGCCCTGGCAAGCGCTAGCACGCACGCACGCACTAGTTTGCACGCGGGCCCGCGGGCGTGGGCATGCACACCTAGGTGCACACGGGAGCGTGTGGAGGCGTACACACCTAGTTGCGCGAAGGTGCGAACAATGGTGTGTGCGGGCGCGTGCACCCTCGTGCACGCATGCATTGCTATGCGCACTCTAGAGCGCGCGTGCGCACTGCGGGGTGTGTGTCGCGTGCACCATTAGGTGCGCCTCGTGCACCCCTATGCTTGCATGGGTGCTTGTGCTCCCTTTTGGGTAGGCAGGACACTGCATGCGCACAGTTTGCATGTGGATTGTGCTCGTGTGTATGTGCATATGCTTTGACCTTCTTGCATGGCTTTTGACTTCCCATATCAAGATTGCAAGTAATGGGTGCTCAATTGAATACCCTTTACTAGATTGATTTTTTCTAACATTTGCTTTTATATCCAGGTCTCAAAGAGGACCACGAGACCCGTGCAGCTACGCTAGTCACCTACTGCTGAACAGGTTGTGGTTTGGCGTAGGAGATTCAGATTACCTATCGACCTTGAAGTGAGAATACCTCATTCTGAGGAGAGAGTTCAGAACCGACCAAAGAGTTGTTTAACGGTTTGCGAGGAGACCTTGAAGTCTGGCTTCCGCTTTCAACTGTGTGAGGATGTGTGGATATCTTGAATTTTTGCGGAGTTCCGATACCTCAGTTCACTCCTCTAGGGATGACCCGCATTATGGGGCTGGTGGCATTTTTCAGGGATCATGACTCGAGGTTCTCCTTGGAATTGTTCAGAGATTGGTGTGACATTTGTGTTGATGGCGGTGACCGCGTCGAGATTCATAGCAATAAAAGTTGGCTTGACCTCGAGAGCCATACAAATCGACGTCATGGGAACACTTTGTTCGGCTATGTTCGAAATTCATCGGGTCTGTCGGAGCTCTGGAATTCACTGCCTGATCGATGTCGACGTCAGATTGGGCGAGAGCGGGACTTTTTACTGATATTAGTATTCACAGAGCCTCAGGAGCTGGCCAATTTTTTTTTCAACATTTCTTTGTTTGTGGAGGAGAAGCGCATGTCATAGTGCGGACTTTCAGTTGATCTAGAGCGCGTAGTTTCCGTGCCATTAGTTCGCAAGAGAAAGCTTGTGTTGAAGGGTAGTGGTGACACAACTCAGGAGTTGTGGTCTTCACTAAGACAGATAGATGGCCCGATTGAGGAGTCCCCCTGCGACGAGCATACGCCGGCTGATTCAGACCTTGACGTGATAGAGCCGTCTGCTCCCTGATTCCCCATACAGATGTTTCTACTCCTCGCATGTATTCTTCTTTGAAAGCGATGAGCGACGTGGTAAGTGAGTTATTCATCTTACTCTATTTGATTTTATCACATTGTGTGACTCTAACTCCTTGTTTGTCGTTTATAGATCGAAGATCGGGCACATATACCGTTCGCATGGAGCGATCACTATGTGAGTTTGAAGGACGAATAATTAGCTCTACAGGAGAAGATCTCGGTGGTGGAGGCTTCACTTGTCACCTTTAGAGAGGAGCAAGATCGAGATATATACCGATTTTAACTGATCGGGTCGGAGCTGAAGACAGAGTTGGAAAAAACCCGACGAGCATTGTAGATGGAGAATTCCTTGGTGGAAAAGACAGTGCAGATGTTAAAGACTACTCAGGAGGAGGCTTCTGGTTTGAAGGCGGAGCTAGAGGATTCTAAGGCTGAAGTAACACGTCTTTTTTTAGATGAGCGATTATCTAAGTTGAAGGCGACTAAACTTGAGGAGTACATGGATTCCTTAGACTACATGTGTGATCGCGACTTGCTTGCTGAGGCGATTCGCGAGGTTGTCTGGTCCAGGGAGGTGGAGCCTCAGATGGAGGATGTTTGCAAGGTTGTGATCTGACGAGGGGTGTCAAAGGCTCTTCACCTGGTAGCCAAGCGCCTGAAGTGCGACGTCTCGGGCCTTAGCTTTGACGATGGTTCTGATGACGAAGGATGTGGGCTCTGAGCCTGATGTATACAACGAGTAGTAGCTCTGCCTTTATATGTTGGTGTATATTTACTTCTTCTAATTATGTCTTGTATATTGATGTGTGTCTGTCTCTTTTGTTTGCCAGACTTTTAGGTGTTCTTCACCGTTCTTTATAGTTATTGATGATGACGTTTTTAGTTTGATATTATTGTAGTATTGTTGTTTACCTTTCTTTACTCTTTTAAATTGCACGAATGTGAGTAACTGGCGGGATGTAGGCTTGTTGTAATGTCAGAGAGTGTAATGACTCAATCTGGATGTTGGAGAATGTAATGATTCGATCTGACTGCGTTGCTTAGACTGGCCGAAAAGTTGATTGCCGAAGAATGTAAGGATTCAAACCAGGTGTTGGATAATGTAAAGATTCAATCTGACTACGGGGCCTAGCCTGACCATGAGACGATTACCGGAGAATGTAAGGATTCGATTCGGGTGTCGGAGAATGTAACGATTCGATCCGGCTGTGAGGCCTAACCTGGCCAAGCGACAATTACTTGTGAATGTAAGGATTTGATCTGGGTATCAGAGAATGTAAAGATTCGATCCGACTGCGCGACCGTGAGGGGGTTATGCTCAGGTGATGGTGGGGCATTAACTTGCAGTAAGGACAAAGAATGTAATGATTTGATCTGATCCCCGGAGAATGCAATGATTCGATCATGTTACGCGGCTTAGCCTTGCTATGAGTCGATTGTCGGAGAATGTACTGATTTGATCCGGATGTCGGAGAATGTAAAGATTTGATCTGATTATGTGCCATAGCCTTGTCATGAATTGATTGTGAAGAATGTAATGATTCAATCCGGGTAGTGTCCTAGCCTAACAATGATATGGTCGCCAGAAATGTAATGATTAGATCTGGGGAGTGTCCTAGCCTGGCCATGAGATGATCGTCGGAGAATGCAATGATTCGATCCGGGTAGTGGCCTAGCCTAGCCATGAGACGATTACCGGAGAATATGAGGATTCGATCCGGGTGTCATAGAATGTAATGATTCGATCAAACTGTGTGACCAAGCCTGATCATGAATTGATCCTTGGAGATATAATGATCTGATACAGTTATACGGCCTATACTGGCCATGAGATGATCACTGGAGCATGTAATGATTCGATCCTGGGAGTGCCCTAGCCTAGCCATGAGATGATCGTCGGAGAATGTAATGATTTGATCTGGGGAGTGTCCTAGCCTGACAATTATATCTTGAGATGAGAATAAGGAAAACACAATGCAATATAACTCATTTAAAAATAGTTTGCGCGAGTTATGGCTCGCGGATTTTGTATCGTAAAGAGCATAAAACAGAAAATAGAAAATGAATTACAAGGAAGACAATATATGAGAAAAAATAAGGATAAAGGAGGCGCTGGTTCCTCGGACGGAGGAGGGTCTTCTTCTCTTAATGAGAGCTCCCTTACTAGATAACAACCTTCCTGCGCTCATCAATGCCATCGATATTGAGGGCAGTTTCAATTGCCGGCTGAGCCTGCTTTAAGTAGTAGGTTCGGGATGCCTCCTGGTTCCCGCCAACGATTCATATTCCTCCTGCAACCGGGAACTTCTTAGGTAGGTGTGGAACTGATGGGATTTCTTCGAAGATAGACTGGACCGGCCTTCCGATGATGGCGTTGTAGGGTGAGCTTAAGTATATGATGACGAATTGAATGTCGTGGGTGGATTGCCTCAAAAATTTACTCATTGTAACTGGTAAGGTGATTACTCCCTGTACGGGAACCGGGTGGTTGTCGAAGCCATTAGTAGGTCCCGCAGTAGGACTGAGGTGTTGCTTGGTGAGCTTCATGCTGTAAAGAGTAGATAGGAACAAGACATCAATTGAGCTCTCATTGTCTACGAGGATTATTTTGACATTAAAGTAGGGATCTTTGATTCTTGTGCCGATGACGAGTGGATCCTGGTACGGGGTCTGCAACCCTTCTAGGTCTTCATCACCAAAGGAGATGGTGATATCCTACTTAAAATCCTTGTCCGTGCGAGTTCCTTCTGATGCTTCAACTGAGAATATCTGGGTAGAGAGGAATGGGTGCCTGGCGAGGGTCTCAATATTGCCGACCATTTGTCTTCTGCCGGTGGCCCCCTGCAGCGCATTTTTTTGTTCTCTTACTTGGCGCAGTGCTTGTTGATCTTGCACCTATCATTGTAGAAATCTAACAAGGAACCCTTGGAGGACAAGATGCTCAATCTCATTTTTTAGTTCAGAACATTCTTTGGTAGTGTGACCAGTCGTATGGTGAAACTCACAGTATATTGACATGTCACTTCTTGGGTTCGGCGGTAACACTCTTGGTAACTGGAACGTCGTATTGTCTTTAATTTCCAAAAGCACATTGGTCTGAGTGGTGTTCGTCATTATTCTTGTCTTACGGGGGCCTGCTCCCGCCCCCTCTTCCTCTTATGCCCACCTTCAAACTGCTGGTGGTGCGCCTCGATAGCCTCGTCTGCTACTATTGGGCTTCGACCCGGCGAACAAGGTCCGAATAACTGGACACTCTTTCCATCATGAGTGATGAATAGAAGCCACTTGGGCGAAGTACTCCGAGGAAGATGCCCCTTAAGAGCTCGGGGGGACACCTGAAATTTGTCATGCTTCTGAGGTGAAATGGCAGAAGAAATCCTTGAGGGTCTCACCCTCGTTTTAATGGATTCCTGAAAGATTAGAAGGATCCGGAATGAACCCACGGTTGGCAACAAACTGGTCTGTAAACTGGCAAGCCAAATTTGCAAAGTTGACGATGGTTTTTTCTCGTAAAGAATGGAACCAAGTGCGTGCTTGCCCCTTCAAAGTTGCTGGGAACACCTAACAAAGCGGCTGGTCAAGGGCGTTATAGATCCTCATGATGATGGTGAAGTGGTTGATATGCTTGAGCGGATATTTTGTTCTATTGAACGTCTTGATGTTGGGGAGATTTAAACTTTGTGTAACCGGATGAGCTAGAACCTTGGAGAGAGCGGAGAGCCCTGGTAGAGGGGGCGACGAGAGAAGGCATCCCGTCGTCCAAGCTATTCGTACTCTTGCACAATCACCTCACGCATCTCATCCCAGGTGAGTCTTTTGCCCAGTGGTGCACGAACTAATTCTTCCAGATGATGGTAATGGCCACCCCCAGCGCCCCGATGAGCGGGGTGCATGGAGGTGGCGGCATCAGAAAACTCTTCATATACATATTATCCCTGGGGGACATGCTGCAGTGAAACGTAAACCTAAGTCGGAGGTGGGGGATTAACCGCCTTGGGGGCTGAAGAGGAGCTGGAGTATCTTTGAGATTCCTTAGGAGTGCGAGCATCTCCACTTGGTGCTCTTCCATTTGTTGCATGAGACGTTCCAAAGTAGATGCAGGCAAGAGAGAGGCCTCTCTGCCAAGATTCGCGTTGACGAGCGAGTGGAAGGGAGCCGAATCAACACGCCCTCTGGGAAGTAAACCATTGGTGGTTAGGGTGCTTCTTCTTGCCATCAAAACTAGTCTCGAGTATTGTTGTGCAGTGGGCACTATCTTCCAAATCTTTAGAAGATGCAGGGAACTGTTACCCACAAATGGAGCTAAACTGTTGTGGCCAACTCAACGCCCCGGTTGGACCAGACTAAATTGGATCATCTTAGCCCATAGAGCGGTCGAGCAAGCACATAGTCAAAAAAGAGAGGGTTGATGCACACGATGTTTTTGATGTAGAAAAACTCCTAAACCGGGTAAAAAACCACGTGATCGGGTCTGTGCTGATAAAACTCCACTATCAACTTCAGGTTACATCTTGCTAAAGAATCGAGAGCGATAGGCCGCTCCTCATTACACTTTGGAGGTGAGAGAGTTTCAGGCGCTCATCGGGAATTAGGGTACTCCACGTGATGCTCAGCTTGCACACTCCTATAGAGGTGGTGGGCATTCTTAAGCATTGGGCTAAAGTAGATCATGACCACGGAATGCGCAGAATGATGTTGGAGCGGACTTGCTGGGAGCTGCACAGGAACAAAGGCTTCTTCTCGTGGTAGGAGGAATTTCCTATTCGCAGCTCTCTTGAAGACTTAGATGAATTCCTGGCGGAGAGGTGGTGGCTCATAGGTGGAATCTGACTGAGCTCTGACCTGAGGAAGAAGAAAGAGAGGAAGATAAATATGAGAAATGAGGAGGCCTCGGGGGGCTTTTTATAGCCTCCAGGAGGTTGTTACGGTAGTGATGCGACTATTCGAACACCATAACCACCCAAATCATTGGGCGTAAACCATGCTCCATATAGTTTAGAGCGCATATTATTTGCATATTACGTTGTACTAAATACAAGAACCCACTAAAATCATGGTAACCCCACTACTGGCAGTGGTTATGTGGGTGGTTACTCGTGCAATGGACGGTCCCGATCATGAGAGATCGATTGAACGCCGGATAGAGGCTGCCATTGTGAGGACAGTGTTGGTACCCTAGTTTGGATTTGAGTTAAGTCTTCTCAATTAGTTTCTTGACCCAAGATTTATCTATGGTCAAAGGTTAGATTTAGGTTAGATCCAATCAGTTGTGTAGAGTTATTGTTTATCTAGATCGAAAATCTGGTTAAGTGTTTTTAGTTCGACTATGGTCGAACGCCGCTCGACTATCGTCTATCAGTTGATCGACTATCATCTATCAGTTGATCGACTATCGTCAGACAGTAGATCGACTATCGTCAGACAGTAGATCGACTATCTCTGAGGTAGTTCATCTCTGTTAAGCTCGACGATCTATGGTCTCAGTATCGTCGATCGTCGAGTCCTGCTCGACTTTTTCTATCCCGACAGATTTCTTGTAGGTCGACTATCTGTTCTGATAGTTCGACTATCTGCTCTGATAGTTCGACGATCGTCGTGATTCGTTCGACTATCTTTTTGTCTGCATTTAGAGATATTGTACTCTTTCTCTTCTGTGAATTATTTCTTATATATCTGGCTTATTTTATTAAAGATTATTTCATTGATTTTATGCTTATATATCAAAGCAATCTTTGCCTCATTCTTTATGCATAAGTCAAGTTCTATCTGACAAAGTCTTTTGTCCTATTAGTTGACAAATCTATGTGCTTTATCTGTCATACTGTCCTTTATAGCCGTTAGACACAGATGTCTTTCTTTGGCCGTAAAGAGTTTGTTTTTGATGTCACTTTCTCCTAATATCTTTTGGACTTGCAGAATGGATAAGCAGCTTCTAAGAAAACTTTATCTCTTTATATAATGTCCTTTCTACAGGCTAACTATTTTGTGTTATTTGCAGCCCAGATTGCAGATCTCAGAAGAAGACAAGATTCAAATCAAGAGAAAGTTAGAAGCCGTTACAAAGGCTGATATATAAAGAGCTAGTGAGAGAAGTTAATATATACATATACAGAAATATAGATATTCATATACACAGATACACAGATTCAACAACAAGAACAAGTGTATAACAACTCTCTTCTTTAATCCTGAGTTCATCCTGCTTACAGGAACATTCATACACAGAGCTTCAAGTAGAAGAAGAAGAAGAAAGAAAAGCTGTTGAAGAAGAACAACCATTCCACATCAAGAGTCTTCTTCAAGCTGCTCCTTCAAGAACTTCAAGACAAACAGATCTTCTCTGTCAAGAGTTCTGAAGAGATCCTGCACACTGAAGCAAGGCTTCTTCCTGGATATTCTCTAAGCCAGGGGAGCCTTGATTCCTTCAGAGCTTTCTATAGCTCAGTGCAATCCACTAGCTTCTTATATTTTGTTTAACAATAGAGAAGACATTCTAACTCTCTCAACCTCCTGTACAAAGGGTTATTACTCCCTTCAAAAGTGAACCTTGGTGGCAGGGCATGTAACGACCCCATCCGTTAAATGACGTATAGTAGAAGGTCCGGCCGGGGCCCCACACTATATGCCACAAACAGACGGTGAGGTCACAGGATAATACCAAACCATACACGAATCCTAACTCAGAGCATTCTAGCGAAAGCTTTAAGTTGTAAATTGAACTCTAACCAGGAATGTCCAATATATAAACCACTTTGATATATATAGCAACGGAATGTACAACAAATACATAGAGTTTGGCCTTAAGGCCTTACAGTTCCTCTTTCCACATCGTATGGTTTACAAACCTCGGCGCGCAGGCCGGCCATACATGAGTAAAAGAAAATAAGCAAAAACATTCGCTTAGCCTTCAAGGGCTAGCCGCAGCAGCAGCAGCAGCAACAGCAGTAGGGCTTCAGCCCTTCATTTACCACTTGGCTCTCCAGCACCTGCATAGGGACAATCCACCAAACGGTGGCAAACAAGGCAACGGTCAGCATTCAGCTGACCCAATTATAACAATCCTACCCCTTTTTCGGGACAATAGCCTTCTTTCCCTGCACAACATGGTATCAACAATAGCAACTATGTGCGCGCAGGCACATTCAAGCCATCACAAGCGTCGGCCACACTGCCCGACAGTCCGTGCACTCAGGGCACATTCTTGGTGTACCGGAATACCAGGGTCAACACCACCGTCTACACGGTATTTGAGCATTCTAGTCTTTCCGGCGCGCGGGCCTAAGACTCTCATTAGGCGCTCCAACAAAACCTATAATCATACTTCCAAGTCGGACGGACCTAACGCAGGTACGGATCAGCCACCCCCCGTTGCTCAAGTCGCCGTGCCACCTCGAATACGGAAGTATCCATGGCAATTTATAGGCGCGGGTCAGTTTCACCTTTCCTGTTCGGCAATCTGCCTTTCATCGAGTTGCAGCCCAACGGCTCAACCGCACACAAAGTGGCAACGCACTACCACAAGAGTTGCATCCAACCCTCTTCATTTCCTGGACATCATCCAGTACTTCCTGCTGCACCAAGCAACAGGTAGGCACAAGGCAACACAAGCCATAATCACGGAGCCTTCTCTGATATGCAAACAAGCATCACCAATCCAGACCATGTCCAGATGGGCTTCACACAGCATGCCTAGATCCGTACTCCAATTCCGGACTCTAACAAGGGGGACTTCACATATCTACCCCAAGGGACACCACAACCCACCGCACACTCGCGGGGAAGGGTTTTCCCTATGCAATGCAGAAAAGAAGGACTTCACATGTCCAAGAAGGGAGATCGTTACCCTTATCGATCTCTTGGGAGCCATCATAAACTAGCCGGTGAGAAAGAACCGCAGCAGCTTTGCCTTCACAACACTGGCCTCGGATCACGAATCGGACCACGGGAGCTCCGCCGGTGGCTTGATCTCCTCCTCCTCCTTCTTCCTCCTCTCTCTTTCTCTCTTCAATTTACCAAGTGAAGAATGACTCAAGCTTCTGCTGATTTAAACCAGCCAGGAATCACCTGAGCCCTTGGATCCAAAGAGAGAAAAATGAACGGCCACGATTTCCCAAAATCACACTTTTTTGGCTGACACGGCTTGTGACACGCCCGTGTCACTGGCCGTGTACCCTTAAGCGGCACACGCGGTATTCGTACCGACTGATAATTACCAGAACACGGGCCTCGACACGCCCGTGTCGAACCTGCCACGCCCGTGTCAGTCATGAGACACGCCCGTGTCCCCCTGCTTCATCGAGCTCCAAACTCAACCAGCAGTACACGGGTAGGCACACGGCATCGGACACGCCCGTGTCCAATCTGACATGCCCGTGTTCAAGGCTTGGTTCTAGGCCATGTAATCTTCTGACTCAGAACGCATTTTATTTGAGTGACACGCCCTGGGACACGCCCGTGTCCCAGGCCGTGTACCCCCGACACGCCCTGGGACACGCCCGTGTCCCAGGCCGTGTAAAATAATCTGCACCTCAAAACCATTTTTGAGTCTTTTTGGGGTATTACAATCCTCCCCCCTTAACAAAATTTCGTCCCGAAATTTGCACGGTAAGGAAACAAGAACCAACAATGCTATAACTTGATAACTCTGTTATAACAAAAGATACACGGTCTACAGCTTATACAAACAGTTCGGGAAATTCAGCTCGCATGGTCTGCTCTCACTCCCATGTTAGCTCTTCACGGCCACAATTGTCCCATCGGACCTTGACCATCCCGATCACTTTGTTCCGCAACTGTTTCTCGGCTCGATCCTCGATCCGAATGGGTCTAACTCTCGTCGTTAGCCCATACTCGACCGGTACCCGATCATTCTCCACTACTTGAGCTGGATCCTTGACAGCCTTACGAAGCACTGAGAAGTGAAATACATCATGTAATCCACCCAAGTCTGCTGAAAGTGCTAGTCGATAAGCAGCTTCCCCAACTCGCTCCACCACCTCAAATGGACCAAGATACCTCGGACTTAGCTTTTTCAAACGCCGAATCCTGGAAACGCCTTTGAAGGGTTTGATCTTCAAATATACCCAATCACCCACCGCGAACTCCACGTTCCGGTGTTTGGCATTGTAGAACTTTGCTTGACGATCTTGGGCTATCAATAGCCTCTCCCAAATAGAGCGTATGAGCGAGGTAGCTTCTTCGACTTCTTTTTTCCCACTCAGCTTAGATTCGCCTGCTTCTGCCCAAGCTAACGGTGTACGGCATTTACGACCATATAAAGCCTCAAATGGTGCCATACCGATGCTCGCTTGGTAGCTATTATTATAGGCAAATTCGACAAGAAATAAATAATCTTCCCATGTTTTACCAAAGTCTAGGGCGCACATGCGGAGCATGTCCTCCATCGTCCTGTTGGTTCGTTCAGTCTGGCCATCCGTTTGGGGATGAAAGGCCGTACTAAACGCTAACTTTGTACCCAACATTTGATGAACTAGCCGCCAATCATTCGATGTGAACCGCCCATCACGGTCACTGACGATGCTCCGAGGAACACCGTGCAGTCGAACAACCTGCTCCACATAAAGCTTGGCCATGGTTTCCACTAAATTGTCTCTTCTGTTTGGAAGGAAGTGCGCCACTTTTGTCAACCGGTCCACGATCACCCAGATTGAATCATGACCGTGTTGAGATCTCGGCAATCCGTGCACGAAATCCATCAAAATGTCATCGAACTTCCACTCCGGAATAGGTAACGACTTCAGGAAACTTCCAGGCTTATGGCATTCTGCTTTCACCAACGCACAGGTATTGCATTCAGCCACATAACATGCTACATCTTTCTTTAGTCCGGGCCACCAGAATAGCTTTTTCAGATCTCTGTACATCTTTGTGCTCCCTGGGTGAACTGAGTACTTTGCAAAGTGAGCTTCGTACATCAACTCTTCCCTCAGTTTACCCACACTCGGGACGCACACTCGACCATTTCTTCATAACAACCCGTTATCCCAAGAGAATTGGTCATCCGGCCCATTTTTTCCATAGCGCTGGAGACTTTCATCAAGCTCCGTTGCTCACCGAACTCTGTCCGTAAGGTCATATTGCACCTCCGTCTAGTTCAAGCATGCATTAGTCGACGAACCCTTGTCAACACAAGATATCTCCAAGGCTTCTAATTCCTGGATTAAACGCTGATCATGCCTCTGCAACCAGCTTGCCCGTACCGGATTCTTCCGACTCAAAGCATCAGCGACCACATTTCCCTTCCCGGGAGTATAGTGAATCTCGAAGGTGTAGTCCCCAAGGAACTCCATCCATCTTCGTTGTCGCATGTTCAGATCTTTCTGATCCAATAAGTACTTTAGGATTTTGTGATCTGTATAGATATCCACTTTAACGCCATAAAGGTAGTGCCGCCACAACTTGAGCGCAAAGATTACCGCCGCCAACTCCAAATCATGGACGGGGTAATTCCACTCATGCACTTTCAACTAGCGCGAGCCATAAGCAATCACTTTACCAAACTGCAGAAGAACGCAGCCTAAGCCGCTCCCGGAAGCATCACTATAGATCTCATACCCATCTGTACCACATGGCGACGTCAACACAGGCGCCGTGGTCAAACGACTCTTCAAGTCTTCAAAAGCTCGCGCGCACTCCGATGTCCAAATGAACTTTTGATCTTTTCTCGTCAGCGTGGTCAGAGGTAATGCAATCCGTGAGAAGTTTTCCACAAACTGTCTATAGTAGCCCGCAAGTCCAAGGAAGCTCCTGACCTCGGCCACTGAAGACATCACTGGCCAATCTCGAATGGCACTTATCTTCAACGGATCCACCGCGATACCTTCTCCACTTACCACATGGCCTAAAAAGGCTACTGAAGAGAGCCAGAACTCACACTTTGAGAACTTGGCATAAAGCTTATTCCTCCGCAGGGTATGCAAGACCAACCGCAAATGGTTTGCATGATCCTCTTCCGACTGAGAGTATACTAAGATGTCATCGATAAACACAATAACGAACAAATCCAAGTACTCTCGGAACGTTCGATGCATTAGGTCCATAAATACCGAAGGCGCATTACATAGGCCAAACGGCATTACCGTGAACTCATAATGACCGTAGCGTGTTCCAAACGCCGTCTTGGGAATGTCACATTCCCGAATCCTCAGCTGATAATATCCCGATTTCAAATCCAACTTGGAATAGACCGTTGATCCTGCCATCTGATCGAATAGGTCATCAATTCGCGGAATCGGATATTTGTTTTTCTCCGTCAGCTTATTCAATTCACAGTAGTCAATACATAACCGTAAACTACCGTCTTTCTTTTTCACAAATAGAACAGGCGCGCTCCAAGGTGACATACTTGGGCGTATGTATCCCTGCTCCAACAACTCTTGCAATTGGACTTTCAACTCAGCCATCTCTTTTGGCGCGATGCGATATGGTGAGCGGGCCACAGGTTTCGCACCTGGCACCAACTCAATAGAGAAGTCAATCTCCCGCTGGGGTGGTAACCCAGGAAGATCTTTAGGAAACAATCGGCAAACTCTGACACAACTAGTACTTCACCGACACTGGCCTTTGGCTCAACAGCCTGAATTAGCGTGAAGAATAACTCCGCGCCCTTCCGAACAGCATTGACGACTTGGAGCGCAGACAACAGAGTTCCGCCAACTCCTCGCATACCAGCGAACTTCATCACAAGTCCGGTATTCTGGCCCAGTGTAATCTCCTTGGAGTTGCAATCAATAAAGGCACGCTGCTCCGAGAGCCAGTCCATACCAAAGATCACATCAAACTCCGATAACGGTAGCACAGCTGCACTCAAACCGAAATCCCGACTGCCTATTTGCACATCCACATCGCAAGCCCTATCCGCAAGCATCACATAGCCATTCGGCAATAGCACCCTTGTACTATCCACCGTCACATGACTTGATACCCCTAATGCGAGATACGAAATCCTCAGACAGAAAAGAATGCGAAGCACCCGTATCAAACAGGGCTCTCGCCAGATTATTCCGAATCAGGACAAAGCCTGCAGCACACACATCATGCACAAGCTATACATAACCAAAAACAATAGCACGTAAGCAAGTAAGCTAAATCAACTCGTACCTGTGATGACGTCACTTTGCTTAATCGCTTCCTGTTGGCCAAGCTGATAGATTCGGGGCTGTGCCTAGGACGCAGAGGAATCAACCACCGCTTTGCCCTTCTCAGCATAAGACGCACCCGTCTTCTTTTCCTCTTTGGGCTGAACAACCCGACAGTCACGAGCTATATGCCCCACCCAGCCACAGTTATAGCATGTATGAGAATCCGGCCTTGATGTCGCCCCCGACACAACGGTCGTAGTCACTTGCCCAGACGGCTTGGACCTCTTGCCCCCTCTCTTCTGGTAGAACGATTTGCTAGGGCGAGGTGCTTGAACCTCTGGCTTCGACACAACCAAGCCCTTGTTCCCTTGCACCCGCCGCATGTCCTTCTCCAACGCATATGCAGTATCAACCAACGCCTGAAACCCTTGGTTCACTGAACTCGAAAGCAGGAACCTCAACTCATCCCTCAATCCTTCATAGAACCGATTCGTTTTCCTTTGGTCATCCGCGAAGATTGTTCCCGCATACCGTCCCAACCTGGTAAACTCATGCAAGTAGATATCCACGCTATCTTCCCCTTGCTTTAACCGTTGGAACTCATTTTCCATAGCAATGCGTTGCGCCGCTGGGACATGCTTTGCCAGAAATATCTGAGAGAACTCCTCAATCGATACTTGCGTTAATTGCCTGCCCGCCAAATGGTGTACCTCAACCTCGTCCCACCACAACCGCGCCTCTCCTTCAAGCATGAAGGTGGCCAAGGTGACCTTTAGAGTTTCCTCCGCCCTGATCGCTGTCATTATCCGCTTGACACGCGATAACCAATCTTCTGCCTGCGTTGGGGATCCCATTCCCGTAAATGTAGGCGGACTGAAGCTCATGAATTGCTTCAACTGTCGGTCAGCTGCTCGTGGATCTACAGCCTCAACCGGCTCGGGTCGTACAACAACACGAACTGGTTCTACTGCCGGCTGCGCTTGCCCGGTCGGCTGAATCATGGCAAATAGAGCCTCAGCAACTAAGCGAACAGTTTCCGCAGATGGAGGAGGTGTTGGCACCTCAGCTGGTGCCGCACTCTCATCAGAGCGCTGGGGCTCAGACTGCCCAGCACCACTACGCGTCACCTATAGGTGGACAAGACACACATTAGCGAACGTATGCAAGCAAAACAACACAAAAAGGAACGCGCAGATTCCTCAAATAAGATTTTGTACATTCCTTAGTGGACATTCCAGAGTTCATGAGCGTTACAGCAGGGCGCATAAACACACGCTCGCCACCCCATAAAAGAATTCGTCCACGAATTCGATAGAGGAAGACCGAACGAATCTGATACCAAAATGTAACGACCCCATCCGTTAAATGACGTATAGTAGAAGGTCCGGCCGGGGCCCCACACTATATGCCACAAACAGACGGTGAGGTCACAGGATAATACCAAACCATACACGAATCCTAACTCAGAGCATTCTAGCGGAAGCTTTAAGTTGTAAATTGAACTCTAACCAGGAATGTCCAATATATAAACCACTTTGATATATATAGCAACGGAATGTACATCAAATACATAGAGTTTGGCCTTAAGGCCTTATAGTTCCTCTTTCCACATCGTATGGTTTACAAACCTCGGCGCGCAGGCCGTCCATACATGAGTAAAAGAAAATAAGCAAAAACATTCGCTTAGCCTTCAAGGGCTAGCCGCAGCAGTAGCAGCAACAGCAGTAGGGCTTCAGCCCTTCATTTACCACTTGGCTCTCCAGCACCTGCATAGGGACAATCCACCCAATAGTGGCAAACAAGGCAACGGTCAGCATTCAGCTGACCCAATTATAACAATCCTACCCCTTTTTCGGGGTAATAGCCTTCTTTCCCTGCACAGCATGGTATCAACAATAGCAACTATGTGCGCGCAGGCACATTCAAGCCATCACAACCGTCGGCCACACGGCCCGACAGTCCGTGCACTCAGGGCACATTCTTGGTGTACCGGAATACCAGGGTCAACACCACCGTCTACACGGTATTTGAGCATTCTAGTCTTTCCAGCGCGCGGCCTAAGACTCTCATTAGGCGCTCCGACAAAACCTATAACCAGGCTTCCAAGTCAGACGGACCAAACGCAGGTACGGATCAGCCACCCCCCGTTGCTCAAGTCGCCGTGCCACCTCGAATACGGAAGTATCCATGGCAATTTATAGGCGCGGGTCGGTTTCACCTTTCCTATTCGGCAATCTGCCTTTCATCGAGTTGCAGCCCAACGGCTCAACCACACATAAAGTGGCAACGCACTACCACAAGAGTTGCATCCAACCCTCTTCATTTCCTGGACATCATCCAGTACTTCCTGCTGCACCAAGAAACAGGTAGGCACAAGGCAACACAAGCCATAATCACGGAGCCTTCTCCGATATGCAAACAAGCATCACCAATCCAGACCATGTCCAGATGGGCTTCACACAGCATGCCTAGATCCGTACTCCAATTCCGGACTCTAACAAGGGGGACTTCACATATCTACCCCAAGGAACACCACAATCCACCGCACACTCGCGGGGAAGGGTTTTCCCTATGCAATGCAGAAAAGAAGGACTTCACATGTCCAAGAAGGGAGATCGTTACCTTTGTCGATCTCTTGGGAGCCATCGTAAACTAGCCGGTGAGAAAGAACCGCAGCAGCTTTGCCTTTACAACACTGGCCTCGGATCACGAATCGGACCACGGGAGCTCCGCCGGTGGCTTGATCTCCTCCTCCTTCTTCTTCCTCCTCTCTCTTTCTCTCTTCAATTTACCAAGTGAAGAATGACTCAAGCTTCTGCTGATTTAAACCAGCCAGGAATCACCTGAGCCCTTGGATCCAAAGAGAGAAAAATGAACGGCCACGATTTCCCAAAATCACACTTTTTTGGCTGACACGGCCTGTGACACGCCCGTGTCACAGGCCGTGTACCCTTAAGCGGCACACGCGGTATTCGTACCGACTGATAATTACCAGAACATGGGCCTCGACACGCCCGTGTCGAACCTGCCACGCCCGTGTCAGTCATGAGACACGCCCGTGTCCCCCTGCTTCATCGAGCTCCAAACTCAACCAGCAGTACACGGGTAGGCATACGGCATCGGACACGCCCATGTCCAATCTGACACGCCCGTGTTCAAGGCTTGGTTCTAGGCCGTGTAATCTTCTGACTCAGAACGCATTTTATTTGAGTGACACGCCCTGGGACACGCCCGTGTCCCAGGACATGTACCCCCGACACGCCCTGGGACACGCCCGTGTCCCAGGGCGTGTAAAATGACCTGCACCTCAAAACCATTTTTGAGTCTTTTTAGGGTGTTACAGGGCACCTGAGCAAAAACCTGTGTTGGATTTTGAGCTCCTGATCAAAAGCTCAAAGGGTTTACTTGATCTACCTGAATCAGATCAGTTGGTGGCGGGGCACCTGAACAAAAACCTGTAGTGGATTCCTACTAGGGTGGTAGAAGAGTGGATGTACCTATTGAGAGGGAACCACTATTAATCTTCTTGTGTTGTCTGTGTTACTTATCTTAATTACTGCACTGTGGCTGTGAGTAGAATTAACTAGGATTGCTAGTTGCTGTGTTAGGACTTAAGATTAAACTGTAATTACAATTAGCTTTCTCTTGTGCACCTCAATTTGTGTTAGGCTCTAGGGTTTCTTATATCTATATACTTATTCCGCAAATTTATTCTAAGGAAGTTGAGTAGATTGTCATATTTTTGATTGCTCTATTCACCCCCCCCCCCTCTAGAGTTGTATCTATCCTCACTTTCAATTGGTATCAGAGGGAGTTTGACTGACTGTACAGGCTAACACCTGAGTCACAAGATCCAGATAGATACCAAGTTTATAGATATTCACTTCATGGCCCAGTACAAGGATTACTCTAGCACCAGACCTCCAGTATGAAACTTAGCTAAGTTCAACATCTAGAAGGAAAGAATCAGACTGTATATGAACTCGATTGATGAAGATATCTTTTCTTCTATTTTGACAGGACCACCAACACCACCTGCTACAACTACTGCTACAACTTCAACAAATCTGAGTGCAGTGCCACCTCTTGACTACAATGATGCTTACAAGAAAGCAAAGATAGCTGATGCAAAAGCTATGAACATTCTGGCTCAGACCATGTCTGATGAAACTTTCCAGAAAGTGGCTGATTGCACTTCAGCAAAAGCCATGTGGGACTCATTGAACCACATTGTAGCTGGTTTAGCTGATGAGAGGAAGGACAGAAGGTCCAACCTCACATCCCAATATGAGAATTTCAAGAAGACTGAAGCAGAATTAGTTGATGCAATGTACACCAGGCTCAGCTCCATACTCAATGAGCTAAGAACCCTTGATAAAGAGATCACATTGACAGAATTCAATGACAAAATATTGATGTGCTTCCCCGGAACATGGGATCTCAGGATCTTGCACATCAAAGTGTCTAGAAGTACAACTGAGATCTTAACTGAAGCTCTCCTTGGCAAGCTCAAATCATTTGAGCAAGTACTGAAGACCAGGGAAGCTGAAGCTGAAGCAAAGACTCCCACTCCTACAAGGAAAGAGCAAACTCTTGCTCTAAAGGCTGCTGATGTATCTGAAGGAAGTCAATCAAATGAGGAGCTAATGACACTCTTTGCCAAAAGGTTTCTCAAAATGAGCAGAAAGGACTTCAGAAAGAAGTCTTCCAGATATGAAGACAAGCCAAGGTATGACAGAACTCCAGCTAAAGAACTTATATGTTATGGCTGCACGAAACCTGGACACATTCTACCTGAGTGTCCAGAGGAAAAGAACAAGGAGAAGAAAAAAGACAAAGAATATTAGAAGAACCATTCCAAGTCCTCCTCCTACAAAAACAATAAGAAGGAGAAAGGATTTGTGGCTGAAACCTGGAGTGATACTGATGAGGAATCTTCCTCCTGAAGCTCCAGTGAAGATGAGGAAGAGAAGAAGGCAAAAGAAATTTGCCTAATGGAAATTGATGCCTGCAGCAATAATTCAGCTGCAGAGAGTTCTGATGAAGAAGAAATGTCTACTGAAGATCAGGTTAAGACCTATCCAATTACTAAAGACAAATGGTATTTGGATAGTGGCTGTTCTAAATATATGACAGGAAACAAAAACAATCTGTCAAGCTTCAAGGCCAAGCTTGGACCAAAGGTGATCTTTGGGGATTCCAGCTGTGGTCAAACAGAAGGATATGGTAGGTTTATCATTGGAGCAGTGACATTCAAAAGGGTTACATATGTAACTGGGCTGAAGCACAACTTAATCTCAGTAAGCCAGTTATGTGATGCAGGTTATCAGGTATCATTCACTGACACTCTTTGCAATATTACTTTAAATAGTAATGTAGTGTTAGTAGGCATTAGATAGGGTAACATTTACTTTGTAGATTTTAATTCAACTCAATCTGAAATCTGCCTGTTTAATGAAGTAACCAATAATAACACCTTATGGCATAAAAGGCTTAGCCATGTTAACCTCAAGAATATATCTAAGTTATCTAAATACAACCTTGTTAGAGGCTTACCTTCTTGCCCCTACAAGAAGGAAGGTCTATGCAGGGCATGTCAATTAGGCAAGCAAACAAAAAATTCTTTCAAATCTGTAAATAAGAGTGATTCACCTAGAATCCTGTATTTATTGCACTTGGACCTTTTTGGCCCAATAAAAGTACAGAGTCTAGGAGGGAAATTTTACACTTTAGTGATTGTAGATGATTTCCCTCGGTTCACTTGGGTGATCTTTTTGAGAACTAAGGCTGTTAACTTCAAAGTTCTTACAGACTTTCTGTAAGACCCCCTTTTTTTTTCTTTTAAAACACCGGGGTCTTAGGCCCAAAACCACCGCCTTGCGGTGACACCTTCGCACCCGGGAAGGTCGTCACTACAAAACACCAATTCTTCTGGCCAAATCGATCACAACTGCAGCAAATAAATAAGCAAGTCCACATAAGCCACACAGGAATAGAAAATAAGCTCCACGAAGGGATTGTCCATAGATAGTACATATAACAGAAATCTCGGGCTTATGCCCGGTACATCATGTCCCCACTACAAATCGCTCATCACGGAAGACAACTAATATAACTATTAGTGGTCGGGACTCACAGTCCCTACTGTCTGGACTCCGGTACTAGACTGTCCGATCTCCAAGCGTGCCGACCTCCGGGGCTGCTCCTCCATGCTGGGCTCTGTGATCCCCTAAAATGATGTGGTTCGAAAACCATTAGCCTAAAAGACTAAGTCCTATCGTCCCCCGCCCCTTCCCTCATGGCTCCTAAGCACCGAGTGGGGAGAAGGAAAGGGAAGGACATGAAGCTGGAGAATATCAAATAGCAGATGGCAGCGGAACTAAACTAATAGTTCAAAAAGATGGTAATAATGATATATAATTTGAATAAGAAAGTAACCTTAACTTATGTGAATACACATAAGCTAAGGGATCTCTTGCATGGCTCCTATCATATAAAAAGTCCCATACCGATTTATACGATAGGGTGTCAGTTTTACTAGCAGGCTTAAATATATAGTACTGAAAGGAACCTTGACTTATAAGCATGCTCGCGCGAACTTATAAGCCAAGGGGTCGTTTTGTAGGGCCTAAAGTATAGAGCGTCCCATACCACTTATACATTAGATGTCAAGTTATATGCAATGGTTATGCTATGAAATACAATTATGCCATGACCTTAACATGCAAGTACAACTCACCCACTCAACTCTGTGTACACTGACCTTTAGTTCCCCGTTTCGGAGCCGTTACCTCCCAGGATACCTCCGTAGTGGCAGACGGAAGCGATGGGTTGGGCCTCGCCCATCTCTAAACTAGTAAAGCACTACCGGTCAGACCTATCGTACGCCTCAACGCTTGGTGCACAAAGCGGACTCCTGCGTACTCTTGCCGGCTGGCGC
The DNA here is from genome assembly GCA_039513925.1 of Platanthera zijinensis. Lineage (NCBI taxonomy): Eukaryota > Viridiplantae > Streptophyta > Magnoliopsida > Asparagales > Orchidaceae > Platanthera > Platanthera zijinensis. Next base: position 114,946,737 of record CM077084.1, read on the forward strand.
ACCGGTCTTCTGTTGGCGAAGTGCTAACCACACTTGCCGAGTCGACGTATTGGCGTCGGTGCATCGACCCTCCAATATCGAAGACCCACCACCTTATACCTTTTATGCACATGCAATAGTTATGAGTCCAACCAACAACCGAGCCAAAGCTCCCCGGACTATCCCGTTCGTCAACAACCGAGCCAAAGCTCCCCGGACTATCCCGTCCATCATAATCAACAAATCGAGCCGAAGCTCCCCGGACCATTCCGTCCGTCTCTTAACAAATCGAGTCGAAGCTCCCCCACTATCTTCCCGTGCTATCTATGTTTGTGAAATGTGCAAACCTAATTACTAAGTTACTCTTTTCAATTTGTTAATATAGTTTACGTTAACCCAGGACTGCCCCCGATATTCCCTGTGAAGGGCTCTTAAAGGGCACTAGGAACTATGATGGTAGCTGAAGCCCATCATTCCCTTTCGCAAGGTACTTATTATTAATTACCTTACCCCATTCCCTTCTCATATCACAGTAGGCCAATCCTAGGGTGATTTTGACTCTTCCTCTCCTCGGGAAAGACGATCTTTCGTCGAACCCGAACACCTCTAAACTCTAGCCAAACCATTTCTTACTACTCTTCCTATCCTTCTAGTATGACTCATCCACATCTACAAAATCCAGCAAGATGGCTAACTCCAACTATGCCAAATCATTTCCTAATGATATTTCAACAATTTACTAAATGCAGACCAACAGATGCCTTATGGTGTTCATGATAGGAGGTCCTTCGAGTTTTCATCCAAAAGGCCTAAACTATTTACCGGGGACCTATCATGACATAAATAGCCTAAATGCAGAGAATTATAATTTTCTTAATTAATCTGATAATTAAATAATTTCTTAAAAGGATCCAAAGACTATCACTTTGAACATGAGGTATACTTTCCAAACATGTTTACAGCTTCATAAATTCATGATAAATATTAGGGTATCAGAAAACTACAAATCCAAAGTTTGATAATTTTTGCTAATATTTGGGGGCCTTAAAAGTATTTTAGCAATAATTTCTATCTTCCATGATTTGTGAATCAACTACAGAAAATTGTCATCCAAAAATTATGAATTAATTACATTACACTAACACCATCTTACAAATATCTCTGGCCAGTATTCATAATTGTTCACTGTACATTAAATTCTAGGTAAATCAAATACTAAAATCTTAAATTGACATGCTCGTGAATCAAGTACTGTAAATATACTTATAAAATTTTTGAATAATTTCCTATAAGTAAACATCACCCTAAGAATATCAGTGGCCAAGTTTCAAATTTTTACAAGGTATATTTATCTTTAACTGATTTATTCACCTAAATTGACCTTTATGAAATTTGTGAAGGCAGTATTAAATAAAGTCCACTAAAATTAATAATAAAATTCAGAGACATTCATTTAGGTCTAAAACCTCTACTTACCAAGTTTTATTAGATTCCAATGAAAAAAAATGATCAAATTAATTCAAATACTATTTTGGGCAAATTGCTATCTACCAAAAGAAGTACTAAAAATGTATTCCATAAAAATATCCAAGTGTTATATATACTCTAAAATTCACTCCACCCAAATTTCACAACTTTCAGATAATGATTAGTGATTGTTTTGACCTAATAGTGTTTCTACCGTAAAACTAGGGTTTGGGTTTTGAGGTATCTACCTACCTATAACTTCTCTAATATTCTAACTAGAGGATTAAATATAAGTTAGCTGCCTCTCTTCTAATTTACAAGGCCATACAAGGGCATTTGCAGAGGTGAATTGACCACTCAAAACCTCAAGTACACTTTTACTCAAAAATCCGTCTTTAAGGTAGAACTAGGGATTGATCATTACCTAACCAAAACACCTTCAAATGAGGTGAAATTTTTACCAGAGCCCTAGCATGCCCTATAAAACCACCCACCAAAATTTGGGGGAGTTTTGAGATGTTTGGGACACCTAAATAATTTATTCATGGATTATTAAATTTTTCTAAAAACTATATAAAAAAGTTCTCCAAAAATTCTAATTTTTGGATATGTCCTATATATAGATAAGAATAGCCCATACCCCAAATTTCAAGTCATTTGGAGGTCTGGTTTGGAGTGGGCATCCAATTCATTCTCTGGTCAGCCCTATGTATAGATCACACCAAGATGAGTGTTGTGATCTAACCAGGACTCCAAATTGACTCAAATTAATTTTAAAATAAATTAGACTCCAAATTCACTCAACGTCATACCTTATATGGCAAGACGGCATTGAGTGAGCTCAACTCACTCAACGCCATAGCTTTTATAGCAAGACGCCGTTGAGTGAGCAGAGCTCACTCAATGCCATTTACTCTATGGCGTTGAGTGAGCTCAGCTCACTCAATGCCATAACTTTCATGGCAAGACGGCGTTGAGTGAGCTCTGCTCACTCAACGCCATTTACTCTATGGCGTTGAGTGAGCTCTGCTCACTCAACGCCATACCTTATATTTCAAGACGGCGTTGAGTGAGCAGAGCTCACTCATCGCCATTTACTCTATGGCATTGGGTGAGCTCAGCTCACTTAATGCCATAACTTATATTGCAAGACGGTGTTGAGTGAGCAGAGCTCACTCAACGCCATTTACTTTATCGTGTTGAGTGAGCTCAGCTCACTCAATGGCATAACTTTTATGTCAAGACGGCGTTGTATTGGCCCTTGGAGGTCAATTTGACCCAATTAGGGTTAGAGTTGACTTTGGTCAACTTAGCTCCTTTGACTGCCCTCCATGGGTCCTTAGTGACCCATTGACCCCTTACTAGGGTTATGAAGGTATGGGTGGGGTCTTGGAATCTTGGTGAAGCCCCATGATCACCTTAAACCAAGGTTTAGAAATCTACTATGTGCAGACCATAGTGGTCTCATCCTCATTCCTAGGCTCACTTGGCCTTTATGGACTTTCTAGGGCTTTGTCATTACCTAGTCATGACAAAACTATCTCTAGGGGTCTAGTTGTCTGAGGGATGTTACAAATTCCAATAAACAAAACAAAAATTTTGTCCCCGAAATTGAGGTTAAGCCTACGGGGATTTCTACCGGAATGAAATAAACTTGTAACATCCCATATGGTTTTCTTATTGAGTCGAAACGACTACTTGTTCAATAAACGAGGGCAATCCCCCAATAAACAAATGATTAGCCCCTACTTTTCTTGACTGAGTGCGCATGCCTATGTTCTCAATTTTCCTTATCTAGTCCTACCGGTTTAACACAAGAAGGTAATTTATAGTATATGGTGAGGTATACCTGACTGAACAACTCCGGGTATTTCTGCCTCATCAGGTCCTGAGGTTCCCAGGTGTGCTCCTCCTGACCGTGGTTCCTCCACAGAACCTTGACTAAGGGGATCTTCTTGCGGCACAAGATCCGTACTCCTTTGTCATCGATCCGAACCGACTCCAAGTGAACAGACCGGTCTGAAGCTACCAGCCCGTCCGTAGTCGAAATCTGCTGCTCCGGGCGTAGTAGAGCCCTCCTAAGAGAGGATATATGGAACACGTCGTGCAGACTTGCCAGCTCCGGTGGCAGCTCCAGCCTGTATGCCAAGGGACCAATCCGCTCCTGGATCCTATAAGGCCCCATATATCTTGGGCTGAGCTTCTTCCTCTGTCCGCGTAACCGAGTAACTCCATGCATTGGTCAGATCTTCAAGAACACCTGGTCTCCCACCCGAAATTCCACCTGACGGTGCCAAGCGTCGTAATACTTAGCCTGTCGGCTCTGTGCTTCTAGCATCTTGTCCCGTATAAATCTCACCAGAGCCTCGGTGTCCTCGACAAACTCCGAATCCAACGCCTTAGGGTCCTCGTCCTGTATCCATGACAACGGAGTCCTGCACCTCCGTCCGTACAATGCCTCATAAGGAGCCATCCTTATACTGGACTGGTAGCTATTATTATACGAGAACTCGATCAGTGGCAACAACCTTTCCCAAGGTTCACCGCGATCTAATGTGCAAAGTTGTAGCAATTCCTCCAGAGTCCGGTTAATGCATTCCGTCTGTCCATCCGTCTGGGGATGAAAAGCCGTACTAAATGTTAGTCGCGTGCCCAAGTAAGTCTGCACTAACATCCACTCCCTAGACGTAAATCGTCCATCCCGGTCTTACACAATCGACTTGGGCATGCCATGATAACGGACGAACTGCTCCACAAACTTTCGGACTAACACACCCACCGAGTCATCCTTCCTGATTGAAATAAACCTGGCTACCTTTGTCAGCCGGTCGACGATCACCCAGATCGAATCATTCCCTGTCCGCGATTGGGGAAGTCCATGTATAAAGTCCATGGCGATATCATCGAACTTCCACTCTGGTACTGGGAGTGGCTGCAATAATCCTACGGGGTTTCTGCACTCCGCTTTCACTAACTGGCATGCCTCGCAATGGGTCATGAAGTAGGTGATATCCTTATTCATGCCTGGCCAGTACATAGTCTTCCTTAGATCTGCAGTCATCTTTGTAATCCTCGGGTGTACCGAATATCGACTGCAATGAGCCTCCATCATGATGTCCTCCCAGACCTGGCCTCCCTCTGGTATGTAAACCCGTCCTCTGAAGCATACTAAGTCATCCCTCAACGAGTTATCTCCCGCAGTGCCTGCTTCTAAGGCCCGAAATATCGGCTCTAGCTGGGTATCCTGCCTCTGTCCATCCTTGACCCGTTCTCGAATGTCATCCGTAGCAATTAATGACAATAGATACTCCCGGTACAACTCAGGGTTATCCTCGGACACAAGGGATATTTGCATCTTGTCTAACATCTGAACCAACTCCAAGGCCATCAACTGTGTTCCTACTCCGGGGTTTGCGGTCTTTCAGCTCAGTGCATCGGCTACCACATTCGCCTTTCCCGGGTGGTAGTGCATCTCGTACTGGTAGTCTGCTAAAAAATCCACCCATCGTCTCTGTCTGATGTTCAACTCTTTCTGCATGTCCACATACCTCAAATTTTTATGGTCAGAGTATATGTCGTAGTGGACACCGTACAGATAGTGCCGCCAGACTTTCAGTGCAAAAATGACTGCTCCCATTTCTAGGTAATGGACTGGGTAGTTCTGCTCATGTTTCTTCAGCTACCGAGAAGCGTAATCTATCACATGGTCATTCTGCATAAGCACCACACCCATGCCCTGGTAGGAAGCGTCGGTGTAGACCTGGAATCCTTCTTTCCCTGAAGGGAGGGCAAGTATAGGAGCCGAAGTGAGTCATCCCTTTAGCTCTTGGAAAGCCACCTCACACTGTGTGGTCCAGATAAAGGGTACCTCCTTCCTTGTCAGAGATGTGAGTGGAAGGGCGATACGAGAGAATCCCTCTACGAACTTCCGGTAGTAACCGGTGAGTCCTAGGAAACTCCACACATCTGTGGCCGTCTTCATCTGTGGCCAATCCCGAACTGCTTGGATCTTGGCCGGGTCCACTGCCAACCCAGCACCACTGATGATATGGCCTAGGAAAGCCACCTCCTTCAACCAAAACTGGCATTTGCTGTTCTTCGCATAAAGCTTGTGCTCCCGAAGTCTCTCCAGGGTCAACGGCAGATGTCGTGTGTGCTCCTCCTCTGTCCTTGAGTAAATGAGGATGTCATCGATAAACACGATGACGAACACGTCCAAATATGCCTCGAACACCTGATTCATGAGGCTCATGAATGCCGACGAAGCATTTGTGAGCCCGAAGGGCATCACGGTAAACTCATATAGCCCATATCTACTACTGAAGGCAGTCTTTGGAATGTCCTCCTCCTGGATCCGTAGCTAGTAGTAACCCGACCTTAAATCCAATTTGGAAAAGAAATGTGCACCTTCTAGCTGGTCAAATAGCTCATCTATCCTTGGCAGTGGATATGTATTTCGGACTGTCAATCGGTTTAGTGCTCGGTAATCGATGCACAATCTCAGAGTCTTGTCCTTCTTTTTAACGAACAAGATGGGGGCTCGCCATGGAGAAGAGCTCGGTCGGACAAATCCGGCCTCCACCAGTTCCTGGAGTTGGCTTCAAAATTTTGTCAATTCTTTTGGGGCCATCCGGTAAGGGGATCTAGCTGCCGGCTTAGCCCCCGGCACTAGTTGTATCCGGAAATCCTGCTCCCGGTGCGGGGGTAGCCCAGGCAGTTTCTCTGGGAATACGTCAGCAAAATCTCGTACCACCGGAATATCCGAGGTGGATCCCATGGCCTCAGTCATTTCAAATACTACCTCATATACTTCTTTCCCCTGTAAGTGGGCCTTGACGGCCTGTATAGATGACAGCATGAGAGGGGGAATAGATCTAGTACCTTTGATGACGAGGTAGGAATCCCCATGTCTCACGGTAACTTTCTTGGACATGCAGTCAATCTGAGCATGATTCCAGTTCAACCATGTCATTCCTAGGATCAAATCAAAGACTGGCATCTTCATGATTGTCACTGGAGCTTCAAATATCTTTTCGCCGATTTCCGCCTCCATGTTGCAGTGGGCCAAGGTGCGCAGCTCTGATCCGTCGGGTAATCGTATCCTCATCATCAAACCCGTGAATCGTTCCACGCCTTCCATCCCTTCTACGAAGGCATCCGATACAAATGAGTGTGAAGCACCCGTATCAAACAACGTATAAGCGGGTTTGCCGCTGATGAAAACTATTCCTAGGGGGCGGGGAAAGTTAAATGTCTTAGAATCTAGCTATGGTTTTCTTTCCTAGATCATCACTGCTATATAAATTTAAATTTCATGAGAAAATTACTTAAAATTTTCTAATGTACCAGTGATTACTTGCTCCGGGTTCCGAGGTTGAGCCAGATCCAGTGCATTAATTTGCTCCCTCTCCTGCCTGCGATCTGCACCCTGGAAACCACGTCCTCGACCACATCCTCGTCCTCCAAACTGTTGGGCATGCGGGGAAGCCTGTGGTGCTGGTAGAGGTGCTCCCCTCACGGGGCAGTTTCTCCGAATGTGTCCTATCTGATGGTAGTTGTAGCACTCCGGTGGGGGAAATGCCATACCCCCGGGTCTTGGTGCCTCCCTCATCTGAAGAGGTTGAGGAGCCATTACCACCGGCTCCCTCGGCTCTCGTCTCACCTCCTGATGAGGTTGGTCCTCTGTCCTTCTTCCCTCTCTCTTATCTGTGATGCGGCCCCGCCGCTGATGATTCCGGGCTCCCCGACCCTGGTCCTCCATCGGCCTCTTTCGACCCCGAGTCGTGTGCCAATCAGCCTCAATCCTCTTGGCCATCTCTAACATCCGAGGTATAGGGCCGTCAGAAACAAACAGAAGGGCCTCCCTCAACTCCTCCCGTAGGCCCTTATAAAATCTCTTGGTGTATCCCGCCTCATTTAGCTGATAGGAGTCTGCGAATAGTGCTAAATGGTTGAACTCCCTGTGGTATTCTACCACTATCTTGTTTCCCTGCTTCAATTGCAGGAACCTGTCCTCCAGCTCATCCCTGGCTGATTGTGGCACAAAATACTCTAGTAAAGCGGCCCTGAACTCCTCCCAAGTAATATCTGAAATCTCCATATCGGCAAAAGTCGTATCCAGCGATGTCTTCCACCATCTTTTGGCATAAGACTCTAAACAAGAGACTACCAAAGGAACCCTCTCCTCCCACGGGAATCGTATCCCGGTCAACATTTCATACATAATATCTAGCCATTCTTCTGTCCGAATAGCCGATTCTGTCCCTAAGTAAGATGGAGGAGAGATTCCTCGGAAGATGCTCAGCCAATTGGCCCCCGGGTTTGGCTACGGGGCCGAAACCTGTTGGTCCCTGAAAGCATCCAGAATAGCTGTCAGGGTTTGCCCCATCTCCGAGTGTAGGAATGCAGTGGGGACCGGGGGAGGTGGTGCAACATTCGGAGTCTGCTGGACTCCGCCTTGTGGTGTTGGCTACGCTGGGGGGCTGTGTAACAGAAGTCAATTATAAGTAATCGCACATATCTAAAAGTGGACAATTTCATGTGATCCCAATATGAGCCCACCACTACTTTCGCTTCTTAGTTTGTCCCCAAACAAAACTCGTGCGGGGGTGGCCCGTGGTTTGTGGACTGCTACCTTTCGATCAATATATTTCCCTCTAATACCACTTGTAAGACCCCCCTTTTTTTTCTTTTAAAACACCGGGGTCTTAGGCCCAGAACCTTCGCCTTGCGGTGACACCTTCGCACCCGGGAAGGTCGTCACTACAAAACCCCGATCCTGTCGGCTAAATCGATCACAATTGCAGCAAATAAATAAGCAAGTCCACATAAGCCACACATGAATAAAAAATAAGCTCCACGAAGGGAGTGTCCACAGATAGTACATATAACAGAAATCTCGGGTATATGCCCGGTACATCATGTCCTCACTACAAATCGCTCATCGCGGAGGACAACTATTATAACTACTAGTGGTCGGGACTCACAGTACCTGCTATCTGGACTCCGATACTAGACTGTCCGATCTCCAAGCGTGCCGACCTCCGGGGCTGCTCCTCTATGCTGGGCTCCGTGGTCCCCTAAAATGATGTGGTTCGAAAACCATTAGTCTAAAAGAATAAGTCCTATCTTCCCCCGCCCCTTCCCCCATGGATCCTAAGCACCGAGCGGGGAGAAGGAAAGGGAAGGACCTGAAGGTGGAGAATATCAAATAGCAGATGGCATCGGAACTAAACTAACAGTTCAAAAAGATTGTAAAAATGATATATAATTTGAATAAGAAAGTAACCTTAACTTATGTGAATACACATAAGCTAAGGGATCTCTTGCAGGGCTCCTATCGTATAAAAAGTCCCATACTGATTTATACGATAGGGTGTCGGTTTTACTAGCAGGCTTAAATATATAGTACTGAAAAAGAACCTTGACTTATAAGCATGCTCGCGCGAACTTATAAGCCAAGGGGTCGTTTTGCAGGGCCTAAAGTATAGAGCATCCCATACCACTTATACATTAGATGTCAAGTTATATGCAATGGTTATGCTATGAAATACAATTATGCCATGACGTGAACATGCAAGTGCAACTCACCCACTCGACTCTATGTACACAGATCTTTAGTTCCCCCTTTCGGAGCCGTTACCTCCCAGGATACCTCCGTAGTGGCAGACGGAAGCGGTGGGTTGGGCCTCGCCCACCTCTAAATAAATAAAGCACTACCGGTCAGACCTATCGTACGCCTCAACGCTTTGTGCACAAAGCGGACTCCTGCGTACTCTTGCCGGCTGGCGCACTGGACTTCTGTTGGCGAAGTGCTAACCACACTTGCCGAGTCGACGTATTGGCGTCGATGTATCGACCCTCCAATACCAAAGACCCACCACCTTATACCTTTTATGCACATGCAATAGTTATGAGTCCAACCAACAACCGAGCCAAAGCTCCCCAGACTATCCCGTCCGTCAACAACCGAGCCAAAGCTCCCCGGACTATCCCGTCCATCATAATCAACAAATCGAGCCGAAGCTCCCCGGACCATTCCGTCCGTCTCTTAACAAATCGAGCCGAAGCTCCCCCACTATCTTCCCGTGCTATCTATGTTAGTGAAATTTGCAACCCTAATTACTAAGTTACTCTTTTCAGTTTGTTAATATAGTTTACGTTAACCCAGGACTGCCCCTGGTATTCCCTGTGAAGGACTCTTAAAGGGCACTAGGAACTATGATGGTAGCTGAAGCCTATCATTCCCTTTCGCAAGGTACTTATTATTATTGGTTGATTCCCTTACCACATTTTCTTCTCATATTACAGTAGGCCAATCCTAGGGTGATTTTGACTCTTCCTCTCCTCGGGAAAGACGATCTTTCGTCGAACCCGAACACCTCTAAACTCTAGCCAAACAATTTCTCACTACTCTTCCTATCCTTCTAGGATGACTCATCCACATCTATATAATCCAGCAAGATGGCTAACTCCAACTATGCCAAATCATTTCCTAATGATATTTCAACAATTTACTAAATGCAGACCAACAGATGCCTTATGGTGTTCATGATAGGAGGTCCTTCGAGTTTTCATCCAAAAGGCCTAAACTATTTACCAGGGACCTATCATGACATAAATAGCCTAAATGCAGAGAATTATAATTTTCTTAATTAATCTGATAATTAAATAATTTCTTAAAAGGATCCAAAGACTATCACTTTGAACATGAGGTATACTTTCCAAACATGTTTACAGCTTCATAAATTCATGATAAATATTTGGATATCAGAAAACTACAAATCCAAAGTTTGATAATTTTTGCTAATATCTTGGGGCCTTAAAACTATTTTAGCAATATTTTCTATCTTCCATGATTTGTGAATCAACTACAAAAAATTGTCATCAAAAAATTATGAATTAATTACATTACACTAATATCATCTTACAAATATCTCTGGCGAGGTTTCATAATTTTTCACTGTACATTAAATTCTGGGTAATTCAAATAATAAAATATTAAATTGACATGCTCATGAATCAAGTACTGTAAATATATTTCTAAAAATTCTGAATAATTTCCTATAAGTAAACATCACCGTAAGAATATCAGTGGCCAAGTTTCAAATTTTTACAAGGTATATTTATCTCTAACTGATTTATTCACCTAAATTGACCTTTATGAAATTTGTGAAGGCAGTATTAAATAAAGTCCACTAAAATTAATAATAAAATTTAGAGACATTCATTTAGGTCTAAAACCTCTACTGACCAAGTTTTATTAGATTCCAATGAACAAAATGATCAAATTAATTCAAATACAATTTTGGACAAATTGCTATCTACCAAAAGAAGTACTAAAATGTATTCCATAAAAATATCCAAGTGTTATATATACTCTAAAATTCACTCTACCCAAATTTCACAACTTTCATATAATGATTAGTGACTGTTTTGACCAAATAGTGTTTTTACCGTAAAACTAGCGTTTGGGTTTTGAGGTATCTACCTACCTATAAGCTTCTCTAATATTCTAACTAGAGGATTAAATATAAGTTAGCTGTCTCTCTTCTAATTTACAAAGCCATACAAGGGCATTTGCCCCTATGTCCTTCACAACCCTCAAAAACCCTCCCTTAGGGTTTGAGTTTGGATTCTAGGGTAAATCAACCCTAAACAACCCCATTTTCCCTAAGGGGGTGATAATGATCATACCAAGCCAGTGGTCAAAATATCAGCCTCTGTTGAGGTGAATTGACCACTCAAAACCTCAAGTACACTTTTACTTAAAAATCCTTCTTTAAGGTAGAACTAGGGATTGATCATTCCCTAACCAAAACACCTTTAAATGAGGTTAAATTATTACCAGAGCCCTAACATGCCCTATAAAACCACCCACAAAAATTTGGGGGAGTTTTGAGATGTTTGGGACACCTAAATAATTTATTCATAGATTATTAAATTTTTCTAAAAATGTTCTCCAAAAATTCTAATTTTTGGATATGTCCTAGATATAGATAAGAATAGCCCATACCCCAAATTTCAAGTCATTTGGAGGTCTGGTTTGGAGTGGGCATCCAATTCATTCTCTGGTCAGCCCTATGTATAGATCTCACCAAGATGAGTGTTGTGTTCTAACCAGGACTCCAAATTGACTCAAATTAATTTTAAAATAAAGTAGACTCATAGATCTACAATTTTCATGTTAACAGTTTTTCCTGATCTAGCCTCTAAGTGTCTCGTTTAACGTCATCAAAATGTGTCGGTTAAAAGGTTATATTATACATATAAATATAATAATTAATCAATTCATGTTACTGTTCATCTTCTTCCAAGCCCGAACAGAGCCTGAAAACACCATTCCTGTAGCTTTTCTGTGAGCCTCTGACGACCATCCGGCCACTTCCCTGGCCAGCCACCGCCACCACCGCCTCTGTTGAGGTGAGGGCTACCGTCGGGCGGCGGCACGGCCGCCGGAGTGGCGGTTTCTGGCGAACCCGACCACCATTTTTTTTTTGAAAACCATGGAAAAGCTCACTCAATCTTGCTCCTTTGAGCTCGATATCTCTCCTAAATAATTTCTAAGATCTACCCATAGAAGAAGGAGTAGAGGAGGACCTTTTTGGCGGCCTGAAGTCGTGTCGATCACCGGGAAGCCATTGGTGGTGGTGGTGGTGGTGGTCAAATTTCTGCAACAGCACAATGAACTCCTTGGCTCCTTCAGATAATGTGTGGAGTTGGATCCTTGGAGTTCAGCTCAGCTTTTAAGATGAAAAAGAGGGTGTTAGGTGGCTGTAGGAAGCTTGGCCATTTTTGGTCTCTAGTCAAAGTTGGCAGCCATGGTGGGTGGGGGATGAAGCATGATCTGCATGGCTGAAAGCAGTCAAATATCATTTGGCTGAAATCTCTTAGTCTTAGTGAATTGAATGAGGGTGGTTGGGGAGGGGAAGGATGAGTCCCAAAGACTTTTTCTCTCTTCTCTAAGTTACTGCCATGGCCGGGGGAGGTGGTTCTAGCAAGAGAGTGGGCCCGTGACCTTCCAGGCCATGCATGGCCTAAACTCCTTATTTCTCTCTCTTCATTAATCGGGAATAGTGTTGTCACGGGCGTGTCGCATGGTGACACGGGCGTGTCATACCCGTGACATGCTCTGGTTGTGCCGGGCTATGATGACTGAAGTATAACGACTGGGCACGGGCGTGTACTGTTGAACACGGGCGTGTCTAAGCTAACACGGGCGTGTTATCCGATTCAGCCAAACCAGCCAACAGGCTGAAGTTTTGCCAGAAATTGTCTAAGTTCAATGGCGTTGAGTTAGCTGAGCTCACTCAGTGCCGTTCACTCTATGGCGTTGAGTGAGCTCAGCTCACTCAACGCCTTTTACTATATGGCGTTGAGTGAGCTCAGCTCACTCAACGCCATACCTTATATGGCAAGACGGCGTTGAGTGAGCAGAGCTCACTCAACGAAATTTACTCTATGGCGTTGAGTGAGCTCAGCTCACTCAACGCCATAGCTTTTATGGCAAGACGGCGTTGAGTGAGCAGAGCTCACTCAACGCCATTTACTTTATGGCGTTGAGTGAGCTCAGCTCACTCAACGCCATAACTTTCATGGCAAGACGGTGTTGAGTGAGCTCTGCTCACTCAACGCCATTTACTCTATGGCATTGAGTGAGCTCTGCTCACTCAACGCCATACCTTATATTGCAAGACGGCGTTGAGTGAGCAGAGCTCACTCAACGCCATTTACTTTATGGCGTTTAGTGAGCTCAGCTCACTCAACGCCATAACTTATATTGCAAGATGGCGTTGAGTGAGCAGAGCTCACTCAACGCCATTTACTTAATGGCGTTGAGTGAGCTCAACTCACTCAACTCCATAACTTTTATGTCAAGACGTCATTGTATTGACCCTTGGAGGTCAATTTGACCCAATTAGGGTTAGAGTTGACTTTGGTCAACTTATCTCCTTTGACTGCCCTTCATGGGTCCTTAGTGACCCATTGACCCCTTTCTAGGGTTATGAAGGTATGGGTAGGGTCTTGGAGTCTTGGTGAAGCCCCATGATCACCTTAAACCAAGGTTTAGAAATCTACTATGTGCAGACCATAGTGGTCTCATCCTCATTCCTAGGCTCACTTGGCCTTTATGGACTTTCTAGGGCTTTGTCATGACCTAGTCATGACAAAGCTATCTCTAGGGGTCTAGTTGTCTGAGGGATGTTACACTTTCTACTATGTGTGTAGACTGAGTATTCTACTCATGTTGCCTTGATCAGCAGTGATAATGGTACTGAGTTTGAGTCTCTTCTCATACAAGAATTCTGTGAGAAAGAAGGTATCAAACATAGCTTCTCTGCTCCTAGAACTCCTCAACAAAATGGGGTAGTGGAAAGGAAAAATAGAACACTAATTAAAGCTGCAGGAACATTGTTGGTAGATGCTAACATGACTCTCTCTTATTGGACAGAAGCTGCACAGCTAATTATGTTTTGAAAAGAATTCTAATACATAAGCTTAAGGGTAAAACTCCTTATGAATTACTTAAAGGAAAGAAACCTAAAATTAACTATTTTAGAGTCTTTGGTTGTGTAGTGTACATTCACAATAACAACAAAGAATACCTTAGAAAGTTTGAAGAAAAAGCTTCAATGAGAATTTTTCTTGGATATTCCTAAGTAAGCAAAGCTTATTGGGTGTTTAACAAATCAACTTTAAAAATAGAAGAGTCTGTGCATGTTTCCTTTGATGAGTAAAAAATGTTTTACAAGGAGAAGGAAACTTCTCCTTCCTCAAACTTATTGCAGGTACCAGATTTATGCAAGGATCTCACCCAAGAGATTCCTCCTCTATCAACTCTTCATATCACTGATTCAGACAGTGATGAAGACACTGTGGAAGCAGTTGTTGTACCACCAATAGTTATTCCTATTCCACAAGAGGAATTAATCCAAACTTTTGTTGAAGATCACATCCCACCTACTGATCTTGTCACACTTAGAGATCATCCTACATCTCAAGTGATTGGTGACATATAAGCTGGTGTGCAAACAAGACATAAATTAAGACAAGATGTGATGCATGCTTGTTTCCTTTCACAAATTGAGCCCCTCACCATAAAAGATGCTGAGCTAGATCCCCACTGGATCCTTGCTATGCAAGAGGAGCTTAATCAATTTGAAAGATGTAAAGTATGGACTTTGGTTCCAAGACCAAAAGGCCAACTGATCAGAGGCACCAAGTGGGTGTTCAGAAACAAGTGGGATGCTCAAGGAACTATTATAAGGAACATAGCTAGGCTTGTAGCTCAGGGCTACAGACAGGAGGAAGGTATAGACTATGACCAAACCTTTGCCCTATTACAAGGCTAGAGGCAATAAGGATCTTTCTAGCTTATGCAGCTTATATGATGTTTAAGGTTTTTCAAATGGATGTTAAAAGTGCATTCCTAAATGGTGAGCTAAAGAAAAAGGTGTTTGTTGAACAACCTCCTGGGTTTGTTTCTTCAACTCAACCCTCATTTGTTTATAAGTTGTAAAAAGCTCTTTATGGACTTAAGCAAGCACCAAGAGCCTGGTATGAGATAATAGCTAGTTTCCTGTTAGATCACAACTTTGTTAGGGGAGTAGTTGATAGAACCCTATTTGTTAAGCATCACAAGGACACAATCCTGTTAGTTCAAGTCTATGTGGATGACATTATCTTTGGTTCCACTGATCCCAAACTATGCAAAAGGTTCTCAGACCTGATGCACTCTAAGTTTGAGATGAGTAGTATGAGTGAGCTTTCTTACTTTCTTGGTCTCCAAGTGAAGCAAGATACTGATGGCATCTTCATCTCCCAATCCAAATATGCCAAGGAATTGGTAAAGAAATTTGGGATGGCTGATGCTTCAGCAATGCATACACCCATGACTACAAATGTAGTTATAGATTCTGATGATAAGGGTAAGCCAGTTGATTAGAAAAACTATAGGGCCATTGTTGGTTCCCTATTGTATTTAACTGAAAGTTGACCTGACATAATGTTTGGCACATGCCTATGTGCTAGATTCAAGGTCAACTCCAAGGAATCTCATTTGATTCTTCTCAAGAGAATTTTGAGATACCTGAAGGGATGTCCAAATTTTGTACTGTGGTACCCAGCTGAATCAGAATTTGAGTTAATTGGATACTCTGATTCTGACTATGCTGGTTGTAGAGTTGACAGGAAAAGTACCTCAAGGACATGTCAGTTCCTGGGAGAGAGATTAGTCTCTTGGTTCTGCAAGAAACAGGCTTTTGTCTCAACTTCAACTGCAGAGGCTGAATATATAGCAGCTGCTAGTTGTTGTTCACAGATCCTGTGGATTCAAAACCAGCTTTTGGATTCTGGGTACACACACAAGAACACAAAAATCATGTGTGACAGTACCAGTGCTATTTCCATAGAATAAAATCCTTTGCACCACTCTAGGACCAAGCACAATGAGATCAGACACCATTTTCTAAGAGATTGTGTGGAAAAGAACAAAATCAGTCTTGAGTTCATATCCACTGACCTTCAGAGAGGTGATATTTTCACCAAGCCCTTAGATGAAATGAAAAATCTGTTCCTTTTTAATCAACTAGGTATGATAAATAGAGTAGACCAAGTGTAATTTCTGCCTATGTTGAAATCTGCTCGAATATCGTCGAATGTCATTCGACCATAGTCGAACAGGTTGAGCCTATCATCGACCTATGGTTGATGACGACTCGAAATGTTTGTGAAGACAGAAATAGTCGATCGATAGCTCGACTACTTTGCTTCAGGAAACGATCGTCGAACGATCGATCGACAATCGTTTCTAGTATCTGTTGAAATAGGTCGATGATTGTTGTTTAAATATAAATCGATGGTCGACCTAGGTTAATAGATCGTGCTTTTTGTAGTCGACAGAGCTCGTCGTTTTATATTCCTCATTCCTGCTTGAAAGGTTTGACTTGAGCTCTGCCCCGCGCTTTCTGCTTTCATCTCTCTCATCTTCCTTAACCGAATCCATGGCGATTGCTCCAGCTTTGCTGACCGTGATGAAGTTTGATGCCGGCTTTAGCGTCGATTTTGATTCTTTCAGTGCCTGCGATGCCGATATTCTCGAAATGCTACAGTTATGCAAAGATCAAGGACTAGAGAAGCTTATGTCTACAAGGATTAAGATAAATATTCCAAAAATCAAAGAATGGGTCTATACATCGTCTTCCAGTGACTAATCGATGACAGGGACTATCGACGGCGAGGAGGTAATTTTGACTCCTGCCATCTTAACTGAGATTTTTGGTTTGATCAATGGTCAAGAAGAGTATGATCAAGATACTCAAGAGTATAGCCAGATGCTATTAGAGCCAGGATATGCTGAAGGCATTCCTTCTAAGTTGCTGAAGGTAAGCTTCCCGATGAAGATCAAGTTCTTAGCAGAACTAGTAGGGAAAGTGTTGTTGGGAAAGCACTCTGCGCACGATAACATTACCAGGCAGCAGTTTGCCTTAATGTGTGCTATTGCTAATAGGAAAGCAATAAATTGGGCTGGAATAGTTTTTGATTTAATCAGGAAAAAGAATTCGAAGAAAGAGGTAACCCTTGGTAGGGTGATTGGGATATTTCTAAGAGAGAAGTATCCTCAGCTGTTGGGAACAGTCTCAACATCAATCAATGCAAGCAAGAAGATGGATCCCACTCTATTCATCAAGTGGAGAAGGAATATCCAGAAGCCTTCACCTGCTGGGGTTGCTCCTGTTCCATCTGAGAACACAAGGACAGTACCAGTCACCCCCCACCAAATTGAAGGAGGCTCTTCCATTTCCCCCAGTCCATCTACATCTGTATCTGCATTACCATCCACTTCTATTGCAGTACCATCTACATCCACTGCTATTCTTCATGCATCACCACCAGCATCTCCAACTCCTTCACACCTTGCTGGGATTTCAAATCTTAGCATTGATCCGTTGGTTACTGAGACACTTCCAACTCCACCTCAGTCACCAATTTCACATCAAGATTATATTGATCTTCATACATCTGCATCTCCATCACCAGTTCATGAATCTGCATCCCATCAGGAGAACATCATCCCTGATGTTAATCCATCTGTTGTGATTCCCCCATCTAACTCTTTTGAAATCACACCAGCTCTCATTGCAAGCATCATGGAGCTAATTACTCCTTCAATCAAATCAATCATTGAAGCAGTAATTTCCCCTCTTGTTGCCTCCATTTCATCTCTTACATCCTCCATTACAGCCCTCTCAAATTCTGCTGAGCCCTCTTCTCTTAGGGGCTTGAGTTCAGTACCCACTAAAGTCAGGTAGGGGGAGATGTTCCAGGAAGATGTCTCAGGACTTCCACTGGTCATTTTTTCAGCTGCAGTTCCAGAAGATACACCATCAGATGAAATTCATACAGCTGCAGATTCAGAGATTACAACATCAGTTGCAGTTGCAGTTCCAGATACAGCTGAAGTTACAGCTGAAATTCAAGAGACAGTTATTGCTCCAGAAGCTCAAGTTATAACTAAGGCTGAATTTGCTTTCAGAGTTTGTCTTGAAGAATCATCTACTCCTATTGTTGCCATGTATCTAGAAGGAGTCATTACCTCCTACCTAGATGACTTATAGGAGTTAGGAAATTCTGCAGGTAATATAATTACTCATTTCACTGACCTATTGACTGGCATGTTAACTTGTGAATACCTTGAAGGGATGTTTCTATACCATTTAGAAAATTTTTGTATCCCTTTGGCTACAGATCAAGCTCAATATGTTCAAGAACCTGCTCCAGAACTTGCTGCAGAAGAACTGGTCCTCAAGACAGTTACAGATGTTTCAAAAGAGAAATCAACTGTATGGGATGATACTCCAGGATTAGACCTAGATTTCCTATTGGCTCAGGATGCCATAGAAGAAGAAAAAGAAAAGGCTGCTTTAAAAGCTAAAGAAAAAGCTGTTCAAGATATCATTGATCCATATGACCAACCTCAGTCATCTCATTCTGATGATGAGGAAGATTCAGAGGATTTTGAAGGAACCAAGAAAAGGAAAATTGCTCAAAAGAAAAGGAAAGCTCAAGCTCCTCCTCCTCCAAATCCAGAGAATGACATCCCTTATTACATATTGAAAGGGATTGACCCCAAGTCTAAGGATTTTCAACATTGGATGGGATTGTCTAGAAATCAGCAGAAGAAGAGGAAGAAGAGAAAAAGATATGATACTCCAGCTCCCAAGTGGACTCCTAGAGGTCCTCCTCCTCCTCCTCCTTCTAGTGCAGGAGCTTCAGGGAATGTATCTTCTAATCCCTCAGCTCCTCAATCCAGATTTACTCCTTCTCAAGCCTATCAGAGAAGAGGAAACCCAGGTTACCACGGCAGATCTCATTCAGTCCAACAAAGACAAGTAGCTGGACCTAAAGAGCAGGTGAAGGAGATGACTTACCAGAAACCAACATTTTCTCCTCCTCCTTCACCAAAAAGAATAGTTTCACCTTCTAAGGAGAGCAAAATTCTTCCCTCCAAAAAGCTAGCTCAGATTAAGCAAGTAGATTCAAAAGGAAAAAGAGTAATTTACTCTGACAAGTCATGCCAGAAATTTGCAGAGGTTGCTCCACCATCATCTCTTGTTATTCAAGAAGAAATAGAATTAGCTGCAGGTCTATTAGACCTTTCTACAAAGTTCAAGACTATAAAACCTCTAGATCCAGCTGATGAAAATGCTTATGAAAGCCAAGAGCTTAATACTGAGTTCAGGATGGCCAGATTTCTTGAGTTTGTTGGATCAGCCCAAATTAGAAAAGCTAAAGCTGAAGGCAAAGACATAACATGCTTAACAACTATGTCAAAGTTCAGAGAAAAGGAACTAGACAGATATCAAGTCATACAAGAAGTTTTTGATGCCTCAATATATATGGAAAAGCATCCGGAGTCTGTTTTTCCCAGAGCAAGTGAATCTAAGATTATTGAAGAACAGGACTTGAAGATTTCAAAGAAGGATGCTCTTGATCCCAAAAGGAAAATTTCCTTCATTCCTGTTTCTTTCACTTCTAAACCAGACTCTGATATTATTTAAATTTATTTATATTGACAGTCTGTTTTGCTTGATTGTTTGATTTTATGTTTGATATGAAATGCTGCTTATTGATATGATATGATACACTTTGATCCTAACAAGTTATTGTTGTTTTTTATATCTATTTATATCATTATTTTTGTTTTGAGAGACTTGACCCAAATAGGGGGAGATTGTTGGTACCCTAGTTTGGATTTGAGTTAAGTCTTCTCAATTAGTTTCTTGACCAAAGATTTATCTATGGTCAAAGGTTAGATTTAGGTTAGATCCTATCAGTTGTGTAGAGTTGTTGTTTATCCAGATTGAAAATCTGGTTAAGTGTTTTTAGTTCAACTATGGTCGAACGCCGCTCGACTATCATCTATCAGTTGATCGACTATCGTATATCAGTTGATCGACTATCGTCAGACAGCAGATCGACTATCTCTGAGGTAGTTCATCTCTGTTTAGCTCGACGATCTGTGGTCTCAGTATCATCGATCGTCGAGTCCTGCTCGACTTTTTCTGTCCCGACAGATTTCTTGTAGGTCGACTATCTGTTCTGATAGTTCGACTATCTGCTCTGATAGTTCAACGATCGTCGTGATTCGTTCGACTATCTTTTTGTCTGCATTTAGAGATATTGTACTCTTTCTCTTATGTGAATTATTTCTTATATATCTGGCTTATTTTATTAAAGATTATTTCATTGATTTTATGCTTATATATCAAGGCAATCTTTGCCTCATTCTTTATGCATAAGTCAAGTTCCATCTGACAAAGTCTTTTGTCCTTTTAGTTGACAAATCTATGTGCTTTATCTGTCATGCTGTCCTTTATAGCCGTTAGACACAGATGTCTTTCTTTGGCCGTAAAGAGTTTGTTTTTTATGTGACTTTCTCTAATATCTTTTGTACTTGCAGAATGGATAAGCAGCTTCTAAGAAAGCTTTATCTCGTTATAGAATGTCCTTTCTGCAGGCTAGCTATTTTGTGTTATTTGCAGCCCAGATTGCAGATCTCAGAAGAAGACAAGATTCAAATCAAGAGAAAGTTAGAAGCCATTACAAATGCTGATATATAAAGAGCTAGTGAGAGAAGTTAATATATTATATACAGAAATACAGATATTCATATACACAGATACACAGATTTAATAACAAGAACAAGTGTAGAACAACTCTCTTCTTCAATCCTGAGTTCATCCTGCTTACAGTAACATTCATACTCAGAGCTTCAAGTAGAAGAAGAAGAAGAAAGAAAAGCGTTGAAGAAGAACAACCATTCCACATCAAGAGTCTTCTTCAAGCTGCTCCTTCAAAAACTTCAAGACAAACAGATCATATCTGTCAAGAGTTCTGAAGAGATCCTGCACCCTGAAGCAAGGCTTCTTCCTAAATATTCTCTAAGCTAGGGGGAGCTTTGATTTCTTCAGAGCTTTCTATAGCTCAGTGCAATCCACTAGCTTCTATAATTTTGTTTAACAATAGAGAAGACATTCTAACTCTCTCAACCTCCTGTACAAAGGGTTATTACTCCCTTCAAAAGTGAACCTTGGTGGCAGGGCACCTGAGCAAAAATCTGTGTTGGATTTTGAGCTCCTGATCAAAAGCTCAAAGGGTTTACTTGATCTACCTGAATCAGATCAGTTGGTGGCAGAGCACCTGAACAAAAACCTGTAGTGGATTCCTACCAGGGTGGTAGAAGAGTGGATATACCTATTGAGAGGGAACCACTATAAATCTTCTTGTGTTGTCTGTGTTGCTTATCTTAATTACTGCACTGTGGCTGTGAGTAGAATTAACTAGGATTGCTAGTTGCTGTGTTAGGACTAAAGCTTAAACTGTAATTACAGTTAGCTTTCTCTTGTGCACCTCACTTTGTGTTAGGCTCTAGGGTTTCTTATATCTATATACTTATTCCGCAAATTTACTCTAAGGGAGTTGAGTATATTGTCATATTTATGATTACTCTATTCACCCCCCCCCCTCTAGAGTTGTATCTATCCTTACTTTCATATAGTGGGGACGCCGCTCAAGGAGGGTGAGGGAGTAGGTTGGCCACCACCTCAAGGGTGGTCGGTCGCAGTGATGGCGAGGGGCCTCCGGCATAGCACCGGCTGGGGGCACGACCGTCCGGCAGAAGGGGGTCGGCACGCCGCACTCGGTCGGCATGCCGGGCAGGGCCCCAGAGCCGTCCAACGAGCGGGTCACTAGTTCCAGCAGCCAGGTGCTTCACCGGTGTCAGGTGCTGGCCATGAGACTGGCACTGGCTGGCCATAAGAAGCGGCTGACCAGAGCCGGCCCGAGCGAGGCGCGGCCGGCTGAGCACGCCCGACCGAGAGGTAGGGCGCGGCTGGCTATAACCCGCACCTTCTGCGCAGGCCGCAGGAGGGAGGGCTCCTTACAACCGAGGTGGCTGGCGGGAGCACGACCGCGAGGCATGGCCATTTGTCCGGCCGGAAGTCAGGTTGGCATGAGTCGGCCTGCCGGTGGATTGAGATAGGGGTCTCCCCCTTGGCCGACCCCAAACAGTTCGGGGGGAGTGGGATCTCATGTGCGTGGATCATTCGTGCATGATTGCATGCGTCAATCACTTGCGATCACATGCGTCTATCGCGCGCTCGGCGGTTCCCCTATGATCTTCAATAAGGTGGAAAGATCATGGGGTAGTGGGCTAATTGCACCCCAATTATTCTATAAATAGTCTTTTCCCATTCAAGTATATATAATATTATCTACACACAATCTGCCTTGAACAGTACTCTTGTCGGTCATGAGTGTGATGCCACATTTTTATATATAAAAATATTTTTTAGACCTCTTAAGGTGGAGGCCACTGACGCCGGAAGAGTTGGCAATGGCCTCACCGGACTCCCCTAAAGGGGCGCTGCCGCTGCTAGAAGAGCTGGTAGTGGCCTGATCGGACCCCCTTGACGGGGTCGCAGGATGTCGGCGAACCTGGCGGGTGTAACGTCCCAATTCGCGCTAGGCCCCTTGATTGCGTATTTGAGTCAAGGGGGCTGTGGTGAGCCCAATGGGGGTGTGGGTGAACAGGTGCGGACGTACGGGAAATGAGGAAAACAAGGCAAAATGACATTTCTGGCTGACACGGGTATGGACACGGCCGTGTCCATACCCGTGTGCCTCATAAAAATAGGCTTACCAGTCAGAGAGGTACACGGGTATTTGGACACGGCGTGTCCCTACCCGTGTGCCGAGGACACGGGTCGAGACACGGCCGTGTCTCTACCCGTGTGCCGCAACCCTGACCCGGAAGAAAGTTGTTCTGAGATGAACACGGCCCTAGACACGGCAGGCAACACGGCCGTGTCACTTGAACACGGGTAGGAACACGGTCGTGTGCCTACCCGTGTCTGCGATGTATAAAAAGGAAAAAAGTTGGAAACCCTAGCATTCATTCCCCTTTCTTCTGCCCCGAAATTCCTGAGAGAGTTCTTGGCTGGAGGAGGAGGAAGAGCTTGCCGGAGCCATCCTTGGAGGAATCAAAACGCCGCCACCGTCAAGGGAAAAACAATGCCGCCGCGAAGGAGTGCGAGGCTCATGGCCGGCCATGGTGGTACCGCTGGATTTGAGGTGAGCTTCCTCCCCTCTCCCTTGGTGCTAGATCTATAGTTATTTTAGGGGAGACATCGACTCCATAGAGTCTTGATGGTGAGGAGGAGAGTTCTTAGGATGAGCCATGCCTAGGTTTTCTAGGCTTAGTTTCCCTCAACCTTCCCATCATTCAAAGTGGAGATGAGAGGGGTTTTCGTTGAGGGTTTGGCTTTGAAAGGAGAAATAAGGTTGGGTGTGATTTCTGGAGAAGTCTATGCGAGGTCGTTGCAAGGAAGAAGATGAACGGATGCCGTTCATCTCGCCTTAAGATGCGTGCAGAAATCTGATTTCTACACGCGGCGACCTTCGTGGCCAATTTTGGAGGTGTTCTGGCCAGATCTGGGTGAACGACTCAACACGAAAGTCGTAGCCCTTGAAATTACCTTTCTAACGAGTGGTTACTCGTTTCCATGCGATACCTGTAGCCACGGAAAAGCTGGTTCGAGTCCGCTGCGTTCGGGAAAATTCCTGTACAGGAAACTGTTTCCTGTACGTATTCGAGTTGAATTTCTGGTATGTTGCGACCAGATCTGGGCGATCGACTCAACACTAAAGTCGTAGCCCTCGCGAATACCTTTCCAACGAGGGGTTGTGCATTGTGATCGGATTCCTGTAGCTCCGGGAATCCCAGTTTTAGTATCGGGCTATCCTATGTTAATGCACTTGTTAATTTATAATGCTAGCACTCTTGCAATGATTGTGATTTGCCCATTTGTTATCTTGCTCCCATATATCTATAATGTTGTTGTTACTATAATTTAGCATGGTTACTCATTTGGTTGTGTAATAAGGAATAACCATGCGATGGTAGAGAAATGGATTGGATGGGAAGGCTAGATTTTAGGATTTGAGATTGGTATAGGATATATTTATACAATTTGGTGTTGAACATATCTATTATGCGTGGTGATGAGGTGAATTCATTAAATAGGTGGGCGTGAACATGATGAACACTATGTGAAGAGTATTTTGTAACCGTAATCCGAGCCCAAGGGATTTATTAAAAACCGATGCTTAGAGTGGTAGTCTCCCTACGGGTAGCATCGAGTGAGTTGTTTTGGGGCATGTGATGTGCGACGATTCATCGTGTCGCGATATTGAGATAATGGTTGTGGCAGGTCTACGGGTTCGCCAGTCGTCACACCGATGGGAGCCAATGGGTAGACCGTGGGCGGTAGGGTTAGATACTTGGTGTCCATAACCCGAGATCTCCTCCGCGCCATGAGAACGGTTGGGCTTGCACCTCGTGCGTTTCCGAGGTTCCATCCGGTTCGAAATCAAAGGCCAGGTTGGGCTGTGTTCTTGGTGCACATCTACCCAAGACCCCTTCTGAGCCGTAGTACGCATGTGAGCTCCGCTGTTGTGTTTTTGGCGTTGAGGCGTACGGGGGCCTAGGATAGGTAGTGTGATATCACCTAGTAGTGGAGACGCCCGCTCCACTCTCGCCGTCTGGCCACGACGGACGACGCCTGAGAGGTTAGCTACCTGCTCGAAAAGTGGGAACTTCAAGTCTGTGTCGACATAGCAACTTGCATGTGCGTGCGCATGATTCGGTCATAGCATAACATTCATTTCATGTCATTCATTGCATACACAAGATCCTCATCGTATAAGTTTGTATGGACACTCTTATACGATGAGTTACTATACTGTTAAGCCGATCCTTAACTTATAAGTTTGTATGGGCACTCTTATAAGTTGAGTTATTATTCTGATTAATTATACCTGCTGTCATATATTATTGATATTTGTAGAACTGCTAGTTGTGTAGCGTAGTTTATACTTCACCATATTTACTGTCACCTGCTTGTTTACTTGCTTATATATATATATTGTACCTGTGTTCCTTTCTCCGCCCGGTGCCGAGGAGTCGCCGGGGGAGCGGATGTGAAGCCACTTAGTCTTATGACTAACGGTTGCTACGTCTTCCTTTTTAGGAGGAAACCCCGCAGGTAGAGCGGCAACGGACTTTGCAGCAGGACAGCCAGGCCCGGATGATAGGACCTGAGGTGGTGGTGCCATAGGCACCGTCAGTGACAGTCATGAGTGTTTTCATGTAGCCGTTTGGCAAAACATTTCTAGACTCTTGTTCTTTTGTACAAGCCTGTTGTGCTTGTTATCTTCCGCTACTTTTGGACTTTAACTTAGCTGTGAACTGAACTGCTTTTAGCTTTACTTTTCTGTTATGGTTGGGTTGGCATAATTGTTGTGATATGGATTGTAGCCGGCGGAATAGGCGTCTTTTGGTAAAGGCTAACCCGTGTGTTAGTGCTACCGCAAGGCGGCTATTTCGGGCATAAGACTCCCCTCGTGCCGTGTGTTGTGTTCCGGGAGGGGGGTCTTACAAATGGTATCAGACTTAGCCGATCTTCACCTACAGCAGTCAGGTAACAATGGGCCACTCCCGTTCGATTAGTCGGTTTGGGGACAAACCGACTTAGCGGAAGCAGTGGTGTGCCCATATGTAATTCACACTAAGTTGTCCAACTTTGACATTAGTTTTAGCCAACCTGACCCCAGTTTGTACCTTGCGTATAGGTCCCAGCGCAGGTGGAGCCGGTTGGGGGCACTCCTACCCCTTCCGTCCCTTCACAATTCCAGCAGTCGGAACTGGGACAAACGCTGTCAGCCATATTGGATGCATTTAAAGCCCAGCAAGCTCCGGTGCAACAACAAGCGCCAGGCTCCAACTGGTTGAGCACCTTCCGTGCCCTGTCCCCTCCTGCCTATCTTGGGACAGAATCGTCGGTGTGCACCGAGGAATGGCTTGATACCGTGCAGGAATTGATGGCTGGCATCAGATGTCCGAACAGCATGGCGGTGACATTGGTAGTGACGCTGCTAGAGCTGCACGCCAAAAGGTGGTGGAAGTCCCTCATGGGCTCCACTTTCCAAGGGCGGTTGTACACGGACATCAGTTGGAACGAGTTCACCGAGGCTTTTCTGGATCACTTCATCCCTTCTTCTGCTCGGGATGGACTTGAAGAAAAATTTCTGCAGCTGAAGCAGGGATCGAAATCGGTAACGGAGTACCAGAGGGAGTTCCAACACCTCGCTAGGTTTGCCGATTCCTATGATTTGGACGATAGAGGCTACGCGAAGCGCTTCTACAAAGGATTAAGAGACCCCCTGAGGCAGGCCCTTTTGTTTATAGCCGATGGAAGCCTGGCAGAAATCATTGACATGGCAAAGAGACTGGAGGCGGACCACATGGGATGTGGCAAGAGACCTGCGGAAGGAGTAATTGAAGTCGGCCCTAGTAATAGAAGGCAGAATGATCATGGCAGAGGAAGGGGAAACCACAGAGGCGGTCGGTGGGTCAACCGGAACTATCGGGTGGAGTACCCAATTCCGCAACCACTACCTTTACCACCACCACCGCAGCAGCAATATTATCAACAACCTGGGGGCCGACGTGAGGTGATATGTTTTGAGTGCAACCAACCGGGGCATGTCCGGCGAGTTTGCCCGCGACTGATCGGGGATGCTCCTATTGCTCCCCCTCCAGTAGCTCCACGGGGGCGAGGGCACATGCGTGGCCGAGGAAGAGGACCACCAGGGAGAAATCAAGGACATGCACGGGAGCATGTATTCGCATTGGATATGACTCAGGAGAGAAATCCGCAGGAAGTCATCACCGGTACGTGCAAAATTTATTAATATTATATGACTTGTTAGATTTACGATACAAATGTTACGCGCAATTTTGAACGGTGATTACCTTTTTGGAACCTAGGCACTGTCATGGTTAGCGGGAGGCCCGCCTATACGTTATTTGACACGGGTGCATCTCACTCATTCATTTCGGCGGACTTCGTGAAGGACTTGGAGGGAGTGCAACACTTCACGGGCACTACTCAAAGGGTGCGCCTTCCGGACGGCTCTGAGATGACGTCGTCAGCAAGTTGCAACTTCGACACCCTTATTGGAGGAAAGTTCTTTGAAACTCCGGCTACAGTGTTAAGAATCCCGGAGTTCGATCTCATCCTGGGCATGAGGTGGTTGAACTGGCACCACGCCAGGATCAATTGTGCGGAGAAGCAAGTTATGTTGAGGCATGGAGACTCGGAAGTCATCTTCCAAGGTATTAAATTCGCACCCCGTAAATTATTGTCTTCAATCCAAGTTATGAAATCTCATATGGAAGGGGACGAGGTCTATGTAATTTGCTTCGAGTTGAAGAAATTGACACTAGAAGTCAAGGATGTGCGGGTGGTGCGAGAATTTCCCGAGGTATTCCCCGAGAAATTGCCGGGACTACCCCCGCATAGGGAAGTGGACTTCCAAATCAAGCTAATTCCGGGTGCCAAGCCCGTCTCGCGAGCTCCATACCGAATGGCTCCGAAGGAACTTGCAGAGTTTAGAGTCCAGCTTCAGGAATTGGTGGAAGCAGGGTTCGTTCGCCCAAGCTCGTCGTCTTGGGGAGCGCCCGTTTTGTTCGTCAAAAAGAAGGATGGCACCTTGCGGTTATGCATTGATTATCGAGAGTTGAACCGGTTAACGGTGCGGAACACCTATCCCCTACCGCGCATTGATGAATTATTTGATCAATTGGTGGGATCATATTAGTTCTCCAAGTTAGATCTGCGTTCGGGATATTATCAGCTGAGGATACAAGAAGATGACATTCAGAAGACGGCGTTCAGTTCGAGATATGGTTTGTATGAATTCACCGTGATGCCGTTTGGGCTCACAAACGCCCCTTCCGCCTTTATGAGCTTGATGAACAAGGTGTTCAGCCCTTATTTGGACATCTTTGTCATCGTGTTCATCGATGATATCCTAGTCTACTCCAAGACTGAAGCAGAACACGCCGAACATCTAACTTTAGTGCTGAGGAGACTAAAGGAGCACACTTTGTTTGCCAAGTTCAGCAAATGCGAGTTTTGGCTTCGAGAGGTCGCGTTCTTGGGCCATGTGATTAGTGGGGCGGGGCTAGCTGTAGATCCGGCCAAGGTGCGGGCCGTGAAGGAGTGGTCGCCATTGAAGTCAGCGGCCGACATACAGAGCTTTCTTGGACTTGCCGGGTACTATCGCAAGTTCGTGAAAGGCTTCTCGAAGATCGCCCTTCCCCTTACTACGCTGACCAAGAAGGGTGTGCCGTTTGAATGGACACCCCAATGCGAAGCTGCATTCCAAGAGTTGAAGGACAGATTGACGACTGCACCCATCCTAGCTCTTCCATCTGGGAAGGAGGGCTTTCAAGTTTACACGGATGCGTCGTATCAAGGTATGGGAGCTGTGTTGATGCAGAATGGGCATGTGATCGCTTATGCTTCAAGACAGTTGAAGAAGCATGAAGCCAGCTACCCGGTGCATGGTCTGGAGTTGGGAGCGGTGGTATTCGCCTTGAAGATGTGGAGGCATTATTTATATGGCGTCCACTGCGAGATCTACTCGGATCACAAAAACCTGAAGTACGTTCACACCCAAAAGGAGTTAAACTTGAGACAGCGGCGGTGGTTGGAGTTCTTGTGCGACTACGAATTCACCTTGAAATACCACCCCGGGAAGGTTAATTCCGTAGCTGATGCCTTGAGCCGAAAGGCACCGGGAACGAGCACGGAATCCCGCTTGATGAGGATGGAGTTAATCCGAACACTGCAAGAGATGGAAATCACTTTGGTCTTTAAGAATCAACCGGAAGAGTATACAGAATATTTGGCCGCGATGAGTATAGTTTGCAACATACGAGACCGGATCCGGACGGAACAAAAGAAGGATGCGGCTTTAACCCCGGCTTTCAAGTCAATGGAGGATGGGACTACGGAAGAGTACTCCCTAAAAGACGGCCTCGTCCATTTTCGTGGCCGGCTTTACATCCCCGAAGGTGACAACATTCAGGAGGATATTCTAAAGGAGGCCCATTGTTCCAAGTACTCGGTGCACCCGGGGATCGCGAAGATGTACACCGATTTGAGAAAGACGATGTGTTGGCCGGGCATGAAGAGGGATGTCAAGTACTTTGTTACTCATTGTGTGGCCTGTCAAATGGTGAAGGCGGAATGCAGAAGCCCCGGTGGAATGCTACAGTCGTTGCCCATCCCCTAATGGAAATTTGAGGACATCTCCATGGACTTCGTCCACGGGTTGCCTGGCTCGCGCTCGGGGAATGATTCTGTGTGGGTGATAGTTGACCGGTTGACCAAGGTAGCCCGATTTATCCCAATGAAGAAGGAGGCGCAAGTGGGCGTCTTAGTGCGTCTCTTTGTGGAACAATTTGTGCGGTACCATGGTGTGCCAAAAACGATCGTCTCCGACCGGGATGGTCGGTTTACTTCAAGAGAATGGAGGGCTGTACAGGCTTATCTGGGTTCGCGCCTCGCCTTTAGCACAGCCTTTCACCCACAAACGGACGGGCAATCTGAACGAACCATCCGAACATTGGAGGACCTATTGAGGTTGTGTGTGCTAGATAAAGGAGAACCATGGGAGAGGCTCTTACCTCTAGTGGAGTTCTCTTATAATAACAGTCATCAAGCCAGTATTGGAATGGCACCTCATGAAGCTTTGTATGGAAGGAGGTGTAGAACACCCTTGTCCTGGGTGCAAGACGAAGATCCGAAGACATTGGGAAATGAGTATATTGATGACACGGACGCGGTGGTTAGGTTGATCCGGGAACGAATGCTAGAGGCTCAAAGCCGACAGGCGAAATATTACAACGCAAGGCACCGTATGGTAGAGTTTCAAGTGGGTGATAACGTGTTCCTGAAGATTCGACCGATGCACGGAGTGTGCGGGTACGTGGAGTCAAGAAGCTCAGCCCAAGGTATGTCGGGCCCTATGTCGTAGTGGAAAGGATTGGCCCTCTGGCCTATCGATTGAGTTACCACCGGAGCTGGAGAACCTTCACGACGTGTTCCATGTATCGTCGCTTCGGAAGGCTTTGTTGCGGCCTGAACAGTATATCCCCACGGCGGATGGTGCCGTGGCGTCTGATAGGTCTTGTCGACTGGAGCCGGTGCGGATCGTTGATAACGAGACAAGAACCTTACGCCGCAAAAGTGTTCCCTTGGTGAAAGTGCTATGGTCTAATCATGGGAAGGAGGAGTTCACATGGGAGCCAAGGGATTTGATGCAAGAGCGCTACCCGGAATTATTTACCCCAGGTAAAAATTTTATTTGAAAGCATAGTTCCCTTTTATGTGTTTCACTCCCATAGCCTTACCCTGATTTCGGGGACGAAATCTTTTATTTTGTTTATAGGATTTGTAACGTCCCAATTTGCGCTAGGCCCCTTGATTGCGTATTTGAGTCAAGGGGGCTGTGGTGAGCCCAATGGGGGTGTGGGTGAACAGGTGCGGACGTACGGGAAATGAGGAAAACAAGGCAAAATGACATTTCTGGCTGACACGGGTATGGACACGGCCGTGTCCATACCCGTGTGCCTCATAAAAATAGGCTTACCAGTCAGAGAGGTACACGGGTATTGGGACACGGCGTGTCCCTACTCGTGTGCCGAGGACACGGGTCGAGACACGGCCGTGTCTCTACCCGTGTGCCGCAACCCTGACCCGGCAGAAAGTTGTTCTGAGATGAACACGGCCCTAGACACGGCAGGCAACACGGCCGTGTCACTTGAACACGGGTAGGAACACGGCCGTGTGCCTACCCGTGTGTAACATCCACATTTCCGGCTAGGCCCCTAGGAGTCGGTTGGTCGTGACAGAACCCGAGGAAGCCCAAAAATCGAAATAAATCGGCCGAGTTTTCGGGTCACGGGTTGGTCACGCCCGTGACCGACCCGTCACGCCCGTGACCTGGGCGTGACTACTTCGACGATCGTCGATCTCCACGAGACGATCGCCGAACGTGCTGTCTGGCATGTCACGCCCGTGACCAAGGTGTCACGCCCGTGACTATGGGCGTGACCCCATCGACGATCGTCGATCGCCGTGAGACGATCGTCGACCTTGCAGCCCGGGCATGTCACGCCCGTGACTTAGCTGTCACGCCCGTGACCTAGGGCGTGACTAGCCTTCGGCGACCGTCGAGCTCAGTTCGACGCTCGTCGACCTCGAAATATGCCATTCGGGCCTGTCACGCCCGTGACCCAAGGTGTCACGCCCGTGACCATCATCGACGATCGTCGATCTCAGTTCGACGATCGTCGAACCCAGGATTGACTATTCGGACCTGTCACGCCCGTGACCTACGTGTCACGCCCGTGACATTGGCCGAAACGACGGTTCGGGCCCGAAATTATTCCAACACGCGTGGTATTAAATGCTGGTGTGGGAAGTTACACCAGGAGTAACTACCGGCCATTTTCCTTCTGAAATTTTATAATAAATGAGGAAAAGGTGGTCCAATAGAAAACCGCCAGCTGGACACACCTGTTCAGTTCCGCCGTTTCTTATCCCTTCACCGTAACCGAAATGTTAAGACATAATGGCTGTTACCATTTCATCTTCCCACTTCCTGAGTTATAAAAGCCCACTTAGGGAAAGAGGAGAGGGTTACACGCTCAAGCAAACGAAGCAGATCCTTGTTCTTGCTGTAAGAGGAGTTCAGCAACGCCACCACCGCGCCATGGCACCCCGACGTTCTTCTCGCCTTCAAACCGCGAACAAGGTCCTCCTCTACTCCTTCTCTTTCATGGGTAGATCTTAGGATTCTTAGGAAGGAGATTCGCGCTCAACGGAGCTGGATCCATCTCTCGTTTTCATGGAAAAACCATGAAAAAGATATTTCGAGTTCGCCGGAAACCGCCACCTCCAGCGGCCAAACCACCGCCGACCGCTAGCCATCGCCTCAACGGAGGTGGTGGTGGTGGTGGCTGGCCAGGGAAGTGACCGGACGGCCGGCAACGGATCACGGAATGCTTACAGGAAAAATGATTTTTCCTGTGTCTGGTTTTCGGGTTCATGAAGAAGATGAACAGTAGGATAAACTTTATAATATACAGATTATTATAAATTACCAGATGGGAAATTGTATTATTAGAATATATTTTTGGGGCTGTAAAATGAGGCACTTAGAGGCCGTTTTAGGAAAATGACCAGTCACAAAAGTTGTAGCCCTCTGGGTCTACTTTAATATAAAATTGATTTTATTCAATTTGGGTGAGTGGTTTGACCACAGCACTCATTTTGGTGGGATCAAGACCTGGGTTAACCAGAAATTAAAATGGTTGCCCACGGTTCATAACAAGTCCAAATGACTTGAAATTTGGACTGGAGGTCTATAATATGTATATCGAGAGGCTGTCCAAAAATGAGAATTTTTGGAGAACTTTTGCCTAAAGTTTTTGTAAAAATTTAATAAACAATATAAAATTAATTAGGAGATGAAATTAAGCCCAAACTCCCCCAAATTTTGGGTGGTGGTCCCTGGCATCAATATTAAGATCTGTACAAAATTTCAACTCGATTGGTCGAGTTTTGAATAGGGAATTATCAAGTCCTTGATAGGTCTTGGTGAGGGGTACTTTGGGGAAAAGTACGATTGGAGTTGGAGTGGACAAATCTCCTCAAAAGAGGCTGAAGTTGTTGGCCACTGATTTGTTGAGTCTATGTCTACCCTCTTGGGTAACATGGTGTGGCTTAGGGTGGATTTTACCCTAAGAGATTGGCTCAACTCCAACGGGTGGGAGTTTGAGGTTTGTGAAGGACATAGGAGCAAAAGCTCTTGTATGCCCTTGAAATTTGGAGGAGAGGGGGAGGATATGATGAAAACCCTCTGGTTGAAATAGTGAAGGAATTGGAGGTAGTTAGGTACCTCGAAAGTTGAGATTTTGGAATAGGATAAACATGTAATTTAATTATTTTAAGCACTAAATCTAATCCAAAAATTATGAAACTCGGGAGGAGGGAGTTTAAGGATGTATTAGACTTATGGTAATTTTTCTGGAATTTTATGATTAATATATATTATGCTTCATGTGTTAAAGAATTATTAGCCCAATTTGTTGTTTCAATTATTTGGTGGCTTTACATTAATTATAATCAGTTAAAATTCTGGATTTAGATCTTGACTAGTAGAACATTGATCCCTGAATTTTTATAGAATTTTATGTTGAGTAAATCTAGTACATTATTCACAAATGATAGAAAGGGCTTTTATGTTTAAAAAATTATTACGGATAGAACACTTGCTGGAAAATCATGAAACTTAGCCAGTGCAAATTTTAGGCCTTAATCTTCATGTCATAAATTATTTAGAATTTTTGGAAGAATATTTTCTGTACTTGATTCATAAACTATAGAAATTAGAGATTATTTCCAAATAGTTTTTCAGGTTATTTTGATGATAGAAAATTATGATACTTAGGATTTAGCCTTCTGAGATAGCCTACTAATTATCATAAATTTGCTGGACATCTTGCATGAATAATTAGGATAGTTCATGTTCAAACCGGTGGCCCTTGAGATTTTCGAGGAATTTAATTAAATGCCAAATAAATTAGGAAAATTTCCATTTTCTGGATTTAGGTTATTTATATCAAGATAAGTCTCCAGTAAATAGTTTAGGGCATTTGGATGAGTAATCGATCATTGCATAACCGGTTCGACATGTAGCCTAGGTTGGTCTGCATTTAGTAAATTGTGAAATGCAATAGAACATGATCTGATGAAGATATAAAGAGTAGTGAGTAGTGGTGATAGTTAGAGTTAAGAGGTGCTCGGGTTTGGCGAAAGATCGCTTTTTCCCGAGGAGTGGAAGGTTTAAAAATCACCCTAGGATAGTCTATCGTAATATGAGAAAGGAATCGGGCTAAGGGAAAACAACCAATAACAATAAGTGCCTTGCGAAAGGGAACTTCGGGCCGTAATGCACCGTCTTGGTTCCTAGTGCCCCTTGAGAGCCCTTCACGGGGTATACCGGGGGCAGTCCTGGGCTAACGTAAACTGTAATAATAAACCGACAAGAGTAACTTATTAATTAGGGATGCACTCTTCACAAACACTGTTGGCACAGGAAGATTGATGAGAGCTTCGGCTCGGGTGATTTGGAAACGGACGGGATGGTCCGGGGAGCTTCGGCTCGGTTGGTTGGAGACGGACGTTTGGTCCGGGGAGCTTCGGCTCGGTTTTGTGTGTTTACGATTAAACTTGCATGTGCATAAAGTAGGAAAAGTTAAGGTGGTGGGTCCTTCGATATCGGGGAGTTCGATTGCACCGACACCGATATCGTTGACTCGGCGGGGTGATTAGCACTCCGCCAACAGAAGTCCGGTGCCCCAGCCGGCAAGAGTACGCAGGCGTCCGCTTAGTGCACCAAGCGTTGAGGCGTACGATAGGGCAGACCAGTGGTGCTTTTACTGGTTTTGAGGTGGGCGAGGCCCAACCCACCGCTTCCGTCTGCCACTACGGAGGTATCCTGGGAGGTAACGGCTCCGAAAGGGGGAACTAAAGGTTTGTGTGCACAGAGTCGGGTGTGTGAGTTGCACTTGCATGTTTCATCATACCCACCATATAGTTGCATATCATAATCATTCATAACAACCTTGACACCTAAAGTATAAGTGGAATGGGACGCTTATACATTAGGACCTGCAAAACGACCCCTTGGTCTATAAGCTTGTGTGGGCAAGTTTATAAATCAAAGGTTATTTTCAATATATAATAACCCCTGCTGTTTGATAACCGACACCCCAAGGTATAAGTGGTATGGGACACTTATACGATGGGAGCCTTGCAAAAGATCCCTTTGCTTATGTGTTCTCGCATAAGCGAAGGTTTAAATTCATATAATTGCTTTTCTTACTGCTAGACCTATTACAACCTTCATATAACTGCTCACCGAATACAACTTGCTAGATTAGTTTCCGCTGCCATCTGTTTCATGTTTAATCTCTACCTTCATGTCCTTCCCTTTCTTCCTCTCCGCTCGGTACCTAGGAGCCATGGGGGAAGGGGTAGGGGATGATAGGGCTTAGTCTTTATGACTAACGGTTTTCGAACCGCATCATTTAGGGGATCGTGGAGCCCAGCATGGAGGAGCAGCCCCAGAGATCGGTGCGCCTGGAGATGGGGCAGTCTAGCTCCGGAGTTCACACAGCCGGGACCGTGAGTCTCGACCTTGAGTAGTTTACTGTTTCGCTTCCGCATGAGAGACTTGTAGTGAGGATATTTTGTACCGGGCATAAGCCCGTATTTATAGTACTCTGATGTTTCTGTGGACACTCCCTTCGTGGAGTCTTATTATATTTATGTGGTTTTTATTATTGTGGACTGCATTGCTCTTACTTCAATAATTGTGCTACTTTCTGTGATCGAAATTGGCCGGCAGAATCGGCGCCTTGTGGTGATGACCCTTCAGGACGTGAAGGTGTCACCGCAAAGCGGCGGTTCTGGGCCTAAGACCCCGGTGGTTGAAAAAAAAAAAAAAGGGGGGTCTTACAAGTGGTATCAGAGGGAAACATCGATCAGAAGGAAGTAGCAGTCCACAAACCCTAGGTCACCCCCCGCTCGAGTTTAGTTTGGGGACAAACTAAGCAGCGGAAGCAGTGGTGTGCCCATATGGGGATCACATATAATTTGTCCAACTTTATGTAGTATTTGAACGTTTTCTCAACGTGTGTTTTTGTCACGCAGCCTCCAGCACGGACTACGCCTCAAGGTGGAGTTCAACAGGCTCAGGACGTTGCACCACCCCCACCGGCCCCCACTCCTTTCCTTCAGTCAGACATGGGACAGACCCTGACTGCCATTCTGGAGGCCTTCAGGGCCCAGCAGGTTCCGGCCCCGCAGCCAAATCCGGGGGCCAACTGGCTAAGCATCTTCCGAGGACTGGCTCCCCCGTCCTATTTGGGGACAGAGTCGGCTGTTCGGACGGAAGAGTGGCTAGATATCATGTATGAGATGCTGACCGGGATTCGGTGTCCATGGGAGGAGAAGGTGGCTCTGGTTGTCTCCTGCCTGGAGTCCCATGCAAAGAGGTGGTGGAAGACGCTGTTGGACACGACCTTTGCTGATAGGGATGTTGCGGAGATCACTTGGGAGGAGTTCAGGGCCGCACTGCTGGAGCATTTCGTTCCGCAGTCGGCTAGGGATGACTTGGAGGAGCGGTTCTTACAGCTGAAGCAGGGTACTCGGACCGTGGTGGAGTACCATCGAGAGTTTGACCACCTGGCTCGATACGCAGATTCCTACCAGCTGGACGAGGCGGGGTACATCAGGAGGTTCTACAAAGGCCTACGTGAGGACTTGAGGGAGGCCCTCTTGTTTGTATCTGACGGGCCTATCTCCCGGATTTTGGAGATGGCCAAAAGGATTGAGGCAGATTGGCACACCACCCGGGGCCGGAAACGGCCAGCAGAGGATCAGGGACGAAGAGGAAGGAATGACCAGCGGCGGGGTGCGGTACCAGAGGGGAGGAGGACAGAGGACCAGCCTCGTCAGGATGTGAGGCCGGAGCCGAGGGAACAGGTGGTATTGGCCCCTCCACCCCTTCGGATGCAGGAGATGCCGAGACCCGGGGGAATGGCGTATCCCCCAGAGTGCTACTTTTGTCATCAGATTGGGCACATTCGGAGGAACTGCCCCATGAGGGGGGCACCACCTCCAGCACATCAGGGCGGCCCACCAGCTCAGCATTACGGAGGCCGAGGACGCGGCCGCGGTCGAGGATACCAGGGGGAAGATCGTAGACAGGGAAGAGAGCAGGTATATGCCTTGGACCTTGCACAGCCGCGGAATCCGGAGCAGGTCATCGCAGGTATGCCGAAATGCTTCTTTGTTTTCATAGAATTTCCCCTTTAAGTTGTTAAAACTTTGAATCGCACTAGATTGATAGCAAGGAAAGTAAAAAACTCATTATAGAACCCTAAGATATCTAATCACCCCAGGTATAGTCTTCATCAGCGGCAAGCCTGCCCGCACGCTGTTCGATACTGGAGCTACGCACTCCTTTGTGTCGGAGTCGTTCGTTGAAGGACTGGAAGGTGTGGAGCGATTCACAGGCTCGAGGATGAGGGTGCGACTACCGGATGGATCTGAGCTCCTTACCACGGATCACTGCAATATGGAGGCGGAGATTGGTGGAAAAGCGTTCGAGGCTCCAGCGACGATATTGAAGCTGACGGACTACGACCTGATCCTGGGCATGGTATGGCTGCACTGGAACTATGCCCAGATTGACTGCCAGGCAAAGAGGATCACCGTGAGACACGGGGACTCTTTCATTACCATTGAAGGTATAAGACCTGTCTCACGTATACTCTTATCTTCGGTACAGGCCGTCAAGGCCCATCTACAGGGAGAGGAGGTCTATCAGATTCTTTTTGAGATGGCGGAGGTTAAGGAGTCGGTGACAGACATCCCGGTGGTGCGAGATTTCGCTGACATCTTTCCGGAGAAACTGCCAGGACTACCACCACACCGAGAGCAGGATTTTCAGATACAGCTTGTGCCGGGGGCCAAGCCGGCGTCTAGGGCCCCTTATCGGATGGCCCCAAAGGAGTTGGCAGAGTTTCGGACCCAGTTGCAGGAATTGGTGGAGGCAGGTTTTGTTAGACCGAGTTCCTCGCCATGGGGAGCACCGGTCCTGTTCGTGAAGAAGAAGGATGGGACGCTACGCCTGTGCATCGATTATCGAGCACTGAACAGGCTGACCGTCCGGAATACCTATCCGCTCCCACGGATAGACGAATTATTCGACCAGCTGGAGGGGGCCCATTATTTCTCGAAGCTGGACTTGAGATCAGGATACTACCAGCTGCGGATCCAGGAAGAGGATATCCCGAAGACGGCCTTTAGTAGCAGATATGGCCTGTATGAGTTCACCGTGATGCCCTTTGGGCTCACGAATGCTCCGTCGGCATTCATGAGTCTCATGAACAGGGTTTTCGAAGCCTACTTGGATGTGTTCGTCATAGTATTCATAGACGACATCCTGATCTACTCTAGGACGGAGGAGGAGCACACTCGGCATCTGGCACTGACTTTGGAGAGGTTACGGGAGCATCGCCTTTATGCAAAATTCAGCAAGTGTCAGTTCTGGTTGAAGGAGGTGGCCTTCCTAGGCCACATCATCAGCGGAGCCGGGTTATCAGTAGATCCAGCAAAGATTCGGGCAGTTCGCGATTGGCCGCAGCTGAGGACAGCCACTGATGTACGCAGTTTCTTGGGACTTGCCGGTTATTACCGGAAGTTCGTGGAGGGGTTCTCTCGAATTGCCCTCCCCCTCACATCTTTGACAAAGAAGGAGGCACCTTTTGTTTGGACCCCGCAGTGCCAGGCGGCTTTCCAGGAGCTGAAGGATCGACTCATCTCAGCCCCTATTCTGGCCCTTCCATCTGGAAAGGAGGGATTCCAGGTGTATACCGACGCATCATACCAAGGGATGGGAGCGGTGCTGATGCAGAACGGACATGTCATAGCATAT
This sequence comes from Platanthera zijinensis, assembly GCA_039513925.1. Classification (NCBI taxonomy): domain Eukaryota; kingdom Viridiplantae; phylum Streptophyta; class Magnoliopsida; order Asparagales; family Orchidaceae; genus Platanthera; species Platanthera zijinensis. The sequence continues at coordinate 114,985,170 of CM077084.1, forward strand.
GCCTCCCGACAGCTGAAGACCCATGAGAGGAACTACCCGGTGCACGACCTCGAGATGGGAGCGGTCGTTTTTGCTCTAAAGGTCTGGCGCCATTATCTTTATGGAGTCCACTGCGATATCTTCTCCGATCACAAGAACTTGAAATACGTGGACACGCAGAAGGAGCTGAATATCAGACAGAGGCGTTGGGTGGAGTTCTTAGCAGATTATCAGTATGAGATGCACTACCACCCAGGGAAGGCAAACGTGGTGGCCGACGCATTGAGCCGGAGAGCGGCCACTTCCGAAGCTGGGCCCCAGGTTATGTCTATGGAGCTGGTCCAGTCATTCAGAGACATGCAGATATCCCTAGTGTCCGAGGATGACCCAGAGCTGTATAGGGAGTATCTGGCATCGATAGTGGCCATAGACGATATTCGGGATCGCATTCGGGACGGACAGAGGACAGATGCGTGGGCAGAGCCGATGTTTCGAGCTTTGGAGGAAGGTTCGACAGGAGATTATTCCCTGAGAGATGGTTTGCTCCACTTCAGAGGCAGAGTATATATACCCGCAGGAGGCCAGATCCGAGAGGATATTATGATGGAGGCGCACTGCAGCCGGTACTCGGTACACCCAGGGATCACAAAGATGACCGCTGATTTGAAGAGGACGATGTTTTGGCCGGGCATGAAGAAGGACATTACGTACTTCGTGACCCATTGCGAGGCGTGTCAGTTGGTGAAGGCGGAGTGCAGGAACCCCGCAGGATTGTTACAGCCACTCCCGGTGCCGGAGTGGAAGTTCGACGATATAGCGATGGATTTCATACATGGTCTTCCCCGGTCTCGGACAGGGAACGACTCGATTTGGGTGATTGTCGATCGGTTGACGAAGGTGGCCCGCTTTGTACCGATCAGGAAGGATGACTCGGTGGGAGTGCTGGTACGGAAGTTTGTGGAGCAGTATGTCCGATATCATGGCGTGCCCCGGACGATAGTGTCGGACCGCGATGGACGGTTTACATCCAGGGAGTGGCGGTCAGTGCAGGCATATTTGGGCACCCGGTTGACTTTTAGCACGGCCTTCCACCCTCAGACGGACGGGCAGACCGAGCGCACCAACCGGACCTTGGAGGACTTACTACGGTTGTGTATACTGGACCGAGGGGAGCCGTGGGAGAAGATGTTACCGTTGGTCGAGTTCTCCTATAATAACAGCTACCAGTCCAGCATCAGGATGGCACCTTATGAAGCCCTGTATGGAAGAAAATGTAGGACCCCGCTTTCTTGGGTTCAAGACGAGGATCCGAAGCTGTTGGGATCGGATTTTGTGGAAGACACCGAGGCTCAGGTGAGACTGATCAGAGATAGGATGTTGGAGGCGCAGAGCAGATAGGCTAAATACTATGACGCCCGGCATCGTCAGGTGGAGTTTCGGGTAGGGGATTGAGTGTTCTTGAAGATCCGGCCCATGCACGGAGTCTCACGGGTGCGCGGTCGGAGGAAGAAACTCAGCCCTAGGTATATGGGCCCTTACCGGATCCTGGAGCGGATCGGACCCCTAGCCTACAGGCTAGAGTTGCCACCGGAGCTGGCAGCCCTACACGACGTCTTCCACATCTCTTCGCTGAGAAGGGCTCTACTACGCCCGGAGCAGCGGATTTTGACCACCGAAGGGCCAGTAGCTTCAGACCGATCTGTTCACTTGGAGCCGGTTCGGATCGACGACAAAGGAGTGCGGATCTTGCGGCGCAAGAAGATCCCCTTAGTCAAGGTTCTGTGGAGAAATCACGGTCAGGAGGAGCACACCTGGGAACCGCAGGATCTGATGAGGCAAAGATACCCGGAGTTGTTCAGTCAGGTACATCTCACCACCTCTCGGTATACTATAGACTGCCCTCTTGTTTTGGAATGTTAAGGCTAGATAAGGAAAATCTAGGACTTAGGCTTGCGCACTTAATCAGAAAGGTAGGGGCTAATCTTTTGTTTATTGGGGAGATTGTGTTAGTTATCAAACGAACAGTCGCCTGAACCCAATAGGAAGATCGTATGGGATGTTACAAGTTTAATTTATTCCGATAGAAATCCCCATAGGCTCAACCTCAATTTCGGGGACGAAATTTTTGTTTTGTTTATTGGGATTTGTAACATCCCATTTCCGGCTAGACCCCTAGGAGTCGGTTGGTCGTGACAGAACCCGAGGAAGCCCAAAAATCGAAATAAATCGGCCGAGTTTTCGGGTCACGGGTTGGTCACGCCCGTGACCGACCCGTCACGCCCGTGACCTGGGCGTGACTACTTCGACGATCGTCGATCTCCACGAGACGATCGCCGAACGTGCTGTCTGGCATGTCACGCCCGTGACCAAGGTGTCACGCCCGTGACTATGGGCGTGACCCCATCGACGATCGTCGATCGCCGTGAGACGATCGTCGACCTTGCAGCCCGGGCATGTCACGCCCGTGACTTAGCTGTCACGCCCGTGACCTAGGGCGTGACCAGCCTTCGGCGACCGTCGAGCTCAGTTCGACGCTCGTCGACCTCGAAATATGCCATTCGGGCCTGTCACGCCCGTGACCCAAGGTGTCACGCCCGTGACCATCATCGACGATCGTCGATCTCAGTTCGACGATCGTCGAACCCAGGATTGACTATTCGGACCTGTCACGCCCGTGACCTACGTGTCACGCCCGTGACATTGGCCGAAACGACGGTTCGGGCCCGAAATTATTCCAACACGCGTGGTATTAAATGCTGGTGTGGGAAGTTACACCAGGAGTAACTACCGGCCATTTTCCTTCTGAAATTTTATAATAAATGAGGAAAAGGTGGTCCAATAGAAAACCGCCAGCTGGACACACCTGTTCAGTTCCGCCGTTTCTTATCCCTTCACCGTAACCGAAACGTTAAGACATAATGGCTGTTACCATTTCATCTTCCCACTTCCTGAGTTATAAAAGCCCACTTAGGGAAAGAGGAGAGGGTTACACGCTCAAGCAAACGAAGCAGATCCTTGTTCTTGCTGTAAGAGGAGTTCAGCAACGCCACCACCGCGCCATGGCACCCCGACGTTCTTCTCGCCTTCAAACCGCGAACAAGGTCCTCCTCTACTCCTTCTCTTTCATGGGTAGATCTTAGGATTCTTAGGAAGGAGATTCGCGCTCAACGGAGCCGGATCCATCTCTCGTTTTCATGGAAAAACCATGAAAAAGATATTTCGAGTTCGCCGGAAACCGCCACCTCCGGCGGCCAAACCACCGCCGACCGCTAGCCATCGCCTCAACGGAGGTGGTGGTGGTGGTGGCTGGCCAGGGAAGTGACCGGACGGCCGGCAACGGATCACGGAATGCTTACAGGAAAAATGATTTTTCCTGTGTCTGGTTTTCGGGTTCATGAAGAAGATGAACAGTAGGATAAACTTTATAATATACAGATTATTATAAATTACCAGATGGGAAATTGTATTATTAAAATATATTTTTGGGGCTGTAAAATGAGGCACTTAGAGGCCGTTTTAGGAAAAATGACCAGTCACAAAAGTTGTAGCCCTCTGGGTCTACTTTAATATAAAATTGATTTTATTCAATTTGGGTGAGTGGTTTGACCACAGCACTCATTTTGGTGGGATCAAGACCTGGGTTAACCAGAAATTAAAATGGTTTCCCACGGTTCATAACAAGTCCAAATGACTTGAAATTTGGACTGGAGGTCTATAATATGTATATCGAGAGGCTGTCCAAAAATGAGAATTTTTGGAGAAATTTTGCCTAAAGTTTTTGTAAAAATTTAATAAACAATATAAAATTAATTAGGAGATGAAATTAAGCCCAAACTCCCCCAAATTTTGGGTGGTGGTCCCTGGCATCAATATTAAGATCTGTACAAAATTTCAACTCGATTGGTCGAGTTTTGAATAGGGAATTATCAAGTCCTTGATAGGTCTTGGTGAGGGGTACTTTGGGGAAAAGTACGATTGGAGTTGGAGTGGACAAATCTCCTCAAAAGAGGCTGAAGTTGTTGGCCACTGATTTGTTGAGTCTATGTCTACCCTCTTGGGTAACATGGTGTGGCTTAGGGTGGATTTTACCCTAAGAGATTGGCTCAACTCCAACGGGTGGGAGTTTGAGGTTTGTGAAGGACATAGGAGCAAAAGCTCTTGTATGCCCTTGAAATTTGGAGGAGAGGGGGAGGATATGATGAAAACCCTCTGGTTGAAATAGTGAAGGAATTGGAGGTAGTTAGGTACCTCGAAAGTTGAGATTTTGGAATAGGATAAACATGTAATTTAATTATTTTAAGCACTAAATCTAATCCAAAAATTATGAAACTCGGGAGGAGGGAGTTTTAGGATGTATTAGACTTATGGTAATTTTTCTGGAATTTTATGATTAATATATATTATGCTTCATGTGTTAAAGAATTATTAGCCCAATTTGTTGTTTCAATTATTTGGTGGCTTTACATTAATTATAATCAGTTAAAATTCTGGATTTAGATCTTGACTAGTAGAACATTGATCCCTGAATTTTTATAGAATTTTATGTTGAGTAAATCTAGTACATTATTCACAAATGATAGAAAGGGCTTTTATGTTTAAAAAATTATTACGGATAGAACACTTGCTGGAAAATCATGAAACTTAGCCAGTGCAAATTTTAGGCCTTAATCTTCATGTCATAAATTATTTAGAATTTTTGGAAGAATATTTTCTGTACTTGATTCATAAACTATAGAAATTAGAGATTATTTCCAAATAGTTTTTCAGGTTATTTTGATGATAGAAAATTATGATACTTAGGATTTAGCCTTCTGAGATAGCCTACTAATTATCATAAATTTGCTGGACATCTTGCATGAATAATTAGGATAGTTCATGTTCAAACCGGTGGCCCTTGAGATTTTCGAGGAATTTAATTAAATGCCAAATAAATTAGGAAAATTTCCATTTTCTGGATTTAGGTTATTTATATCAAGATAAGTCTCCAGTAAATAGTTTAGGGCATTTGGATGAGTAATCGATCATTGCATAACCGGTTCGACATGTAGCCTAGGTTGGTCTGCATTTAGTAAATTGTGAAATGCAATAGAACATGATCTGATGAAGATATAAAGAGTAGTGAGTAGTGGTGATAGTTAGAGTTAAGAGGTGCTCGGGTTTGGCGAAAGATCGCTTTTTCCCGAGGAGTGGAAGGTTTAAAAATCACCCTAGGATAGTCTATCGTAATATGAGAAGGGAATCGGGCTAAGGGAAAACAACCAATAACAATAAGTGCCTTGCGAAAGGGAACTTCGGGCCGTAATGCACCGTCTTGGTTCCTAGTGCCCCTTGAGAGCCCTTCACGGGGTATACCGGGGGCAGTCCTGGGCTAACGTAAACTGTAATAATAAACCGACAAGAGTAACTTATTAATTAGGGCTGCACTCTTCACAAACACTGTTGGCACAGGAAGATTGATGAGAGCTTCGGCTCGGGTGATTTGGAAACGGACGGGATGGTCCGGGGAGCTTCGGCTCGGTTGGTTGGAGACGGACGTTTGGTCCGGGGAGCTTCGGCTCGGTTTTGTGTGTTTACGATTAAACTTGCATGTGCATAAAGTAGGAAAAGTTAAGGTGGTGGGTCCTTCGATATCGGGGAGTTCGATTGCACCGACACCGATATCGTTGACTTGGCGGGGTGATTAGCACTCCGCCAACAGAAGTCCGGTGCGCCAGCCGGCAAGAGTACGCAGGCGTCCGCTTAGTGCACCAAGCGTTGAGGCGTACGATAGGTCAGACCAGTGGTGCTTTTACTGGTTTTGAGGTGGGCGAGGCCCAACCCACCGCTTCCGTCTGCCACTACGGAGGTATCCTGGGAGGTAACGGCTCCGAAAGGGGGAACTAAAGGTCTGTGTGCACAGAGTCGGGTGTGTGAGTTGCACTTGCATGTTTCATCATACCCACCATATAGTTGCATATCATAATCATTCATAACAACCTTGACACCTAAAGTATAAGTGGAATGGGACGCTTATACATTAGGACCTGCAAAACGACCCCTTGGTCTATAAGCTTGTGTGGGCAAGTTTATAAATCAAAGGTTATTTTCAATATATAATAACCCCTGCTGTTTGATAACCGACACCCCAAGGTATAAGTGGTATGGGACACTTATACGATGGGAGCCTTGCAAAAGATCCCTTTGCTTATGTGTTCTCGCATAAGCGAAGGTTTAAATTCATATAATTGCTTTTCTTACTGCTAGACCTATTACAACCTTCATATAACTGCTCACCGAATACAACTTGCTAGATTAGTTTCCGCTGCCATCTGTTTCATGTTTAATCTCTACCTTCATGTCCTTCCCTTTCTTCCTCTCCGCTCGGTACCTAGGAGCCATGGGGGAAGGGGTAGGGGATGATAGGGCTTAGTCTTTATGACTAACGGTTTTCGAACCGCATCATTTAGGGGATCGTGGAGCCCAGCATGGAGGAGCAGCCCCAGAGATCGGTGCGCCTGGAGATGGGGCAGTCTAGCTCCGGAGTTCACACAGCCGGGACCGTGAGTCTCGACCTTGAGTAGTTTACTGTTTCGCTTCCGCATGAGAGACTTGTAGTGAGGATATTTTGTACCGGGCATAAGCCCGTATTTATAGTACTCTGATGTTTCTGTGGACACTCCCTTCGTGGAGTCTTATTATATTTATGTGGTTTTTATTATTGTGGACTGCATTGCTCTTACTTCAATAATTGTGCTACTTTCTGTGATCGAAATTGGCCGGCAGAATCGGCGCCTTGTGGTGATGACCCTTCAGGACGTGAAGGTGTCACCGCAAAGCGGCGGTTCTGGGCCTAAGACCCCGGTGGTTGAAAAAGAAAAAAAAAAGGGGGGGTCTTACACCGTGTCTGCGATGTATAAAAAGGAAAAAAGTTGGAAACCCTAGCATTCATTCCCCTTTCTTCTGCCCCGAAATTCCTGAGAGAGTTCTTGGCTGGAGGAGGAGGAAGAGCTTGCCGGAGCCATCCTTGGAGGAATCAAAACGCCGCCACCGTCAAGGTAAAAACAATGCCGCCGCGAAGGAGTGCGAGGCTCATGGCCGGCCATGGTGGTACCGCTGGATTTGAGGTGAGCTTCCTCCCCTCTCCCTTGGTGCTAGATCTATAGTTATTTTAGGGGAGACATCGACTCCATAGAGTCTTGATGGTGAGGAGGAGAGTTCTTAGGATGAGCCATGCCTAGGTTTTCTAGGCTTAGTTTCCCTCAACCTTCCCATCATTCAAAGTGGAGATGAGAGGGGTTTTCGTTGAGGGTTTGGCTTTGAAAGGAGAAATAAGGATGGGTGTGATTTCTGGAGAAGTCTATGCGAGGTCGTTGCAAGGAAGAAGATGAACGGATGCCGTTCATCTCGCCTTAAGATGCGTGCAGAAATCTGATTTCTGCACGTGGCGACCTTCGTGGCCAATTTCGGAGGTGTTCTGGCCAGATCTGGGTGAACAACTCAACACGAAAGTCGTAGCCCTTGAAATTACCTTTCCAACGAGTGGTTACTCGTTTCCATGCGATACCTGTAGCCACGGGAAAGCTGGTTCGAGTCCGCTGCGTTCGGGAAAATTCCTGTACAGGAAACTGTTTCCTGTACGTATTCGAGTTGAATTTCTGGTATGTTGTGACCAGATCTGGGCGATCGACTCAACACTAAAGTCGTAGCCCTCGCGAATACCTTTCCAACGAGGGGTTGTGCATTGTGATCGGATTCCTGTAGCTCCGGGAATCCCAGTTTTAGTATCGGGCTATCCTATGTTAATGCACTTGTTAATTTATAATGCTAGCACTCTTGCAATGATTGTGATTTGCCCATTTGTTATCTTGCTCCCATATATCTATAATGTTGTTGTTACTATAATTTAGCATGGTTACTCATTTGGTTGTGTAATAAGTAATAACCATGCGATGGTAGAGAAATGGATTGGATGGGAAGGCTAGATTTTAGGATTTGAGATTGGTATAGGATATATTTATACAATTTGGTGTTGAACATATCTATTATGCGTGGTGATGAGGTGAATTCATTGAATAGGTGGGAGTGAACATGATGAACACTATGTGAAGAGTATTTTGTAACCGTAATCCGAGCCCAAGGGATTTATTAACAACCGATGCTTAGAGTGGTAGTCTCCCTACGGGTAGCATCGAGTGAGTTGTTTTGGGGCATGTGATGTGCGACGATTCATCGTGTCGCGATATTGAGATAATGGTTGTGGAAGGTCTACGGGTTCGCCAGTCATCACACCGATGGGAGCCAATGGGTAGACCTTGGGCGGTAGGGTTAGATACTTGGTGTCCATAACCCGAGATCTCCTCCGCGCCATGAGAACGGTTGGGCTTGCACCTCGTGCGTTTCCGAGGTTCCATCCGGTTCGAAATCAAAGGCCAGGTTGGGCTGTGTTCTTGGTGCACATCTACCCAAGACCCCTTCTGAGCCGTAGTACGCATGTGAGCTCCGTTGTTGTGTTTTTGGCGTTGAGGCGTACGGGGGCCTAGGATAGGTAGTGTGATACCACCTAGTAGTGGAGACGCCCGCTCCACTGTCGCCGTCTGGCCACGACGGACGACGCCTGAGAGGTTAGCTACCTGCTCGAAAAGTGGGAACTTCAACTCTGTGTCGACATAGCAACTTGCATGTGCGTGCGCATGATTCGGTCATAGCATAACATTCATTTCATGTCATTCATTACATACACAAGATCCTCATCGTATAAGTTTGTATGGGCACTCTTATACGATGAGTTACTATACTGTTAAGCCGATCCTTAACTTATAAGTTTGTATGGGCACTCTTATAAGTTGAGTTATTATTCTGATTAATTATACCTGCTGTCATATATTATTGATATTTGTAGAACTGCTAGTTGTGTAGCGTAGTTTATACTTCACCATATTTACTGTCACCTGCTTGTTTACTTGCTTATATATATATATTGTACCTGTGTTCCTTTCTCCGCCCGGTGCCGAGGAGTCGCCGGGGGAGCAGATGTGAAGCCACTTAGTCTTATGACTAACGGTTGCTACGTCTTCCTTTTTAGGAGGAAACCCCGCAGGTAGAGCGGCAACGGACTTTGCAGCAGGACAGCCAGGCCCGGATGATAGGACCTGAGGTGGTGGTGCCATCGGCACCGTCAGTGACAGTCGTGAGTGTTTTCATGTAGCCATTTGGCAAAACATTTCTAGACTCTTGTTCTTTTGTACAAGCCTGTTGTGCTTGTTATCTTCCGCTACTTTTGGACTTTAACTTAGCTGTGAACTGAACTGCTTTTAGCTTTACTTTTCTGTTATGGTTGGGTTGGCATAATTGTTGTGATATGGATTGTAGCCGGCGGAATAGGCATCTTTTGGTAAAGGCTAACCCGTGTGTTAGTGCTACCGCAAGGCGGCTATTTTGGGCATAAGACTCCCCTCGTGCCGTGTGTTGTGTTCCGGGAGGGGGGTCTTACAGCGGGGGTAGGCCAGAGGCAGTCTGACAGGGCCATCGCTAGCAGTGGACCTGATTGTGACCGCCGAAATGCATTTTGTCTCCAAAGGTGCCCTTGGGGGTCTATTTATAGTTTTCTAAAACTGGTATGCGGATAGTCGAATCTCGCCTTTTAGGTTTACTAAATGCAACCCTAATTGGTCTGTCAACAGTGGAATCTTGATATTTGGAGTGGCTATTGACAAGCCAAAAATGGGAATTCATGGAAAGACAGAGTGCACACATGATAGTCTTTAGTTTCAAGGGTAGCTAAACACCTAGAGGGAGGGTGAATAGGTTTTTGGTCCCTTTTAAATTTTCCCTCTTAAAGTCTATTGTGAGTCAGTAGTTTTTAGCTTTCAAGACACACCACACAAAGCACACACATAATTTATAGTGGTTCCCCAGATTATGGGTATATCGACTGTCCCTCCCACCTTTCTAACAGTGTGTTAGACAAGGCAATTCTCCAAATCTCGGCTCCAAAAAGCTTATAACACAAATCCCTCAGGATCTCTCAGTCTCTTCCAAGACCTACCTCAAGCACAAAGCACTACCTCAAAGAAAGCTTGCTCCTACAACTTAGTGATCCAAAGATCACCTATCTCAGACTAAAGTAATAGTCCTACAACTCAGTCTAGGAGGTTAGCCCTACAACTCAAAGAGGAGGACTCTCCTACAGCTCAGGCACAAGGCCCTACCTCAGATCTCCAGCTGGATCCTACACCTCACGCACAAAGGCCTTACCTCAGAGAGAATAACTCTCCAACCTTAGGAAAACAACCCTATCTCAGATCCACATAGGATCCTATCTCAGATCAACAAATGATCCTACACTCAGCCTTTATAAAATAGGCCAACAAATAAGATCCAATGGATCCTGCAAAAAGAATGAGTTTGTGTTGATTTGACTCCAGAGAAGTTTCTCTGATTCTTCTTCTTCTTCCTGAGCTGAGATGAACTTATTGGAACCTTGGTTTCACATTCCTTGTGTTTGAGAATATCAACTCCCAGGTTGTATTTGATCATACTGTCTGTTGATAGAGTGTGCAGGTTGACAGGTGCAAGCAAAGAAAAAGGCATATATGAAAGCTACCGCCCAGCATTAGTACTTACCGCGCCGCGCTTGCCCACTCAACACCACATTGAGAGCGTTGAGACAAAAAGCATTGAGTGCGTCGAGACGATGTCTTTGAGTGAAGGCTACCGCCCGGCGGTAGTACTACCGCAAGCGCTAACGCGATGATTTATTTGGACCTAGCGCTCTGGATGGTTTCGGCGCTAGCTCTACCGCGCCGAGCGCTACCGCCAGGCGACTGTATTACCACAGGTGGTAAATTAATGATTTATTTGGACCTAGCGCTCTGGATGGTTTCGGCGGTAGCTCTACCGCACCGAGCACTACCGCCAGGCGACTGTATTACCGCAGACGGTAACTGAACGATTTATTTTGTCCTAGCACTCTGGAAGATTTCGGTAGTAGCACCTACCGCGCGGCGCTATCCTTGTCAAACGGTTGTTGCCTTTTCAGGAACATCGCATCCTATGTTACCGAGTGGCGGAAGGTCCTACCGCGCGGCACTAGTTCAAATGAAAAGGCAGATTATCGTTTCGAAGATTATTTTCCAGATTTGGAGAACAGCTGGCACAACAAGCGCGCGAAACTACCGCAGGCGCTAGTCTTACCGCCGGCGGTAGCCTATTTTCATGAAGACGTATAAAAGCCGCTGTGTTTCCTGTTGTCATTTAGACTCCCGGACGAATTTTGACGAAGGGTTTCATAACCCCAGATTTCGGCCGCCTCCTTGCGCCCGTCTCCTCTTGTCTTCGTCAAAGTTTAAAGAAGCCTTCTCCCTCATATTCGTGAATGAAAAACTCAGGCGATCCAGAATCTTCATCGACCACTGAAAACCGATCGGTTGCTCTCCAACGAAGATCTCAAGCACCGGCCGTAGATCGTGTAAACACCCGACCCGTTAAATAACATATAATAGAAGGTCCGGCCGGGGGCCCACATTATATGCCACAAACAAACGGCGAGGTCACATGTAAATACCAAAATACAACCGCACCCTAACCCAGAGCATTCTAGCAGAAGTTTATAAGTTGCACGAACTCAATCCATGAATGTACACTACTATATAAATAACACATTTATATAAAAGACCAAAAATGTATACAAGCACACCACTTACGGCCTTAAGGCCTTACATGTTTCTCTTTATAAACATATGACTTCATACATCGACATGCAGGCCGGCCACACATGAAATCCAAATCTTCGCACGGCCTTCAAGGGCCTAACAGTAGCAGCAAGGGCTTCAGCCCGCTCAATCCATTTAAGCATCAACAAGGGCAGCACCTGCATATGGACATCAACCCCATGGGTGATAAACAAAGAAACGCTCAACATTCAGCAGACCAATTATAACGACCCTACCCCTTACCCGGGGCAGTAGTTCCTTCCCTTAATGCAATACATTCACAACATGTATATATATCAATACACAATATCATCACGAACGCCGACCTTCGTGCCAAATGTTCCGTGCACTGAGGGCACGCTTACGGTGTATTGGAACATCCTTCGTACACCACCGACTAGAGGTTCTTAACTTGTTGGCGATGGAGAATAATCTACTTCAGCACGCAGACTGAAGAACCTCCCTCCAATCCCATTCAGATGTAGTAACCTCACGACAACTATGAGCACTATCAGTCGACCTACTCACGTAGTTCAACATGCCGGGAAGGTCTAAAACCCCTCATTTGCAATGCTACCCATCGAATGCTCACCCGATCCTAACACTGAACTTGTTGGGTGGCCCACCCACTCAGAGGTTCTCAACTTGTTGGCTATGGGCATCAGCCGCCAAACCTCTGTTGGAGGCCTCTCGCACCCATCCACTTAGAGGTGCTCGTAATCCATCTCATAACAACGACATACGGTGCCACTTCTCATTCCATCAACCAGATCGTGTCGAGCATCCAACCAAAGGAGCTATGCAAAGCATCTTTCTCACACTTCACAAGCGTCCTCACCTTCTCCGCAGGTTAACTGATTTATAAACTGAGTCTTCTCTAGATCGCATCATCACCAATCCAGACTATATGTCTAGATGGGCTTCACACAGCATGCCTATTCCATACTACACACTTCCGGATCTAAATGCAGACTCAACCACTGGAATCACTTATGCACTTCCATCTTTTGATGGAGGATTCCATAGATATACATGCATAACTAAAGGGCTTCACCTGCCCAAGGAAGAAAGACCGTTACCCTTGATGATCGCTTCGATGCCATGAAAGAACTAGCCGAATAGTAATCACCGCGAAGTTCTTGCCTCCGCAACGCTGAACTCGGCTCTCGATTTGGACTGCTGAAGCTCCACCGACGGTCGGAAAGCTTCTCCTTCTTCCTTCCATGCTCTCCTCTCTCTCTCTTCTCTTTAGAAAGATAATGGCCAACATAAGAATTAGATTTTAATCTCCATTCTCGGCCTTATAATAGCAGGGAGGAACTTGGACCATAGGATCCAAATAGAAGGGAATGAACGACCTCGATCTGCTTGGAAAAGCATCTAAACAGAGCTGACATGGCTTGTGATACGCTAGTGTCACAGGCCGTGTTCCTTGAGCGGCTACAGAACTGACTCAATTTGGATCAGAACACGGGCTACGAAACGCCCGTGTCACTTCCTGATACGCCCGTGTAGACCAGTACACGGCTGTGTGACTGGCCGTATCACCCCATCAACACTGGACCAAAACACCTGAGAAGAACACGGTTAAGGACACGATCGTGCCCTTGACCGTGTTCCAAACATGCCCCTGTGACACGCCCGTGTCACAGGCCGTGTATCACACTCAATGCCACTCCACTCAATGCCACTCAACGCCGCCCGGTTGCCACCCCGAGCAGGACATGCCCTGGGACACGCCCATGTCCCAGGCCGTGTTGCCTCTCGAAGATCGTTGACCGTGCTATCTCGATAACTCGACTCGACGCACACCATAATGGACATGCCCTGGGACACGCTCGTGTCCCAGGCCGTGTGCACTGGACATGCCCTGGGGCACGCCCGTGTCCCAGGCCGTGTCACCCAGCTTGAACTCCAAATAACAATTTGGGGTGTTACAACCCTCCCTTCCTTATAGAAATTTCGTCCCGAAATTTAGCGCAATTGCAATATCAACACAACAATACAATCGATGCACTATTAAACAAAATGATCTTGGTTTAGAGTTCAGAGTCCGCAGCTTGACTCTCCCCACGGCATCGCACAACCACAAGTGTTTTCAACAAACACACATACTTACAACATAATATGTACCTAATATAACACAATGAAATAAAGTACACCCTTTACTTTACTTCCACGCCTCCGCATCTTGCCTAAACCACTTTACAGCCTCGTGCAATTCCAAATTATGCACGCGATTAGGCTGCTCTTCACGGTGTGAACTTTGCAGATCCTGCAACTCGAGAGTGTACCCTCGAGGCTGCGCCCGAGATACAGATGATTCCGCCACAACTTTGCGCTTTTCTTCATTGGACGCACCTGACTTTTTCTCACCCTTCGAGGCGCCACTCCAACAATCTTGGGCAATATGCCCCTGCCTCCCAAATTTAAAACATGTACGTGTCTCCATACGTCCTTGCCCGTACGTTACTCCTGAAGTAACATTCGACTGAGCTTGTTCAGTAGGCCTGAACCGCTTCTTATCACGTTTCCTAAACTCCGATTGATCGGACTGTGGAACTTTGAATTCCGACTTTTTCGCCGCCAAGTTTTTATTGTCTTGCACACGCTTCAAATCTTTCTCCAGCTCACAAGCTGTATCCACTAAGGCTTGGAAGCCTTGGTTCACTGAACTCGGAAGCGCCAATCTCAAATCATCTCAGAGTCCCTCATAGAATCTATTCATCTTCCGCGCTTCATCCGCAAAAGTCGACCACGCATAACACCCCAGCCTGGTAAATTAATGTAGGTAATCATCCACAGACGTCTCCCCCTGCACCATACTTTGGATTTCGTTCTCCATAGCAATTCTCCGCGATACTGATAAATACTTTGCCCAAAACAATCTGGAGAATTCGTCCATCGAAATCACTCCCAGGCCTCTGCCTGCCAACTGGTGCATCTCGACTTCATCCCACCACAGTCTCGCCTCTCCTTCCAGTAGGAAAGTGGCTAATGTCACTCTCTGCCCCTCATCAATCCTGAGCGCTGTCAGGATTCTCTTCACTCTTGAAAGCCAATCTTCCGCCTGCGTTGGGGAATTTGCCCCGACAAATGTAGGTGGATGAAAATCCATAAACCGCTTCAGTTGCTCATCAGTCGCTCGCTCGTCCACCCGAGATTCAACATGCTCTTGCCTCGCACCAACCCGAACTGGCTCCACTACATGCCTTGCCTGCCCAACAGGTTATGCTTGAATCATGGCAAATACCGCCTCCGCAACTAGGCGTATAGTTTTCGTAGAAGGAGGAAGTGTGGGCACCTCGGCTAGTGCCACACTCTCATCTAAACGCTGGGGCTCAGACTGCCCAGAACCACTCCTTGTCACCTATATGTGAACAAGATATCAATAACAACCTCCAATCAAAAAGGCAAACATACCGAATACACCCGCGCACATTCCTAGTGGACATTCTTGAGTTCAATTATGTTAAAACGGTTCGCACGTACACGTGCTCGCCACCCGACAAAAGAATTCGGCCACGAATTCGAAAGAGGAAAACCGAGGGGCCTCTGATACAAAAATGTAACAACCCGACCCGTTAAATAACATATAATAGAAGGTCCGGCCGGGGCCCCACATTATATGCAACAAATAGATGGCGAGGTCACATGTTAATACCAAAATACCATCGCACCCTAACCCAGAGCATTCTAGAGGAAGTTTATAAGTTGCACGAACTGAATCCACGAATGTCCACTACTATATAAATAATACATTTATATAAAAGACCAGGAATGTATACAAGCACACCGCTCATGGCCTTAAGGCCTTACAAGTTTCTCTTTGCAAACATATGACTTCATACATCAGCATATAGGCAGGCTACACATGAAATCCAAATCATCGCACGGCCTTCGAGGGCCTAATAGCAGCAGCAAGGGCTTCAGCCCGATCAATCCATTTCAGCATCAACAAGGGCAGCACTTGCATATGGACATCCCCCCATGGGTGATAAACAAAGCAACGGTCAACATTCAGCTGACCAATTATAATGACCCTACCCCTTACCCGGGGAAGTGGCTCCTTCCCTGTATGCAATACACTCACAACATGTATATATAGCAATACACAATATCATTACAAATGCAAGCCTTTGTGCCAGACATTCCGTGCACTCAGGGCACGCTTACGGTGTATCAGAACATCCTTCGTACACCACTGACTAGAGGTTCTTAACAGGTTGGCGAGTGAGAATAATATACTACAGTGCGTAGACTTGAGACCCTCTCTCCCATCCCATTCAGAGGTAGTAACCTCACGACAACCATGCGCACTATCAGTCAACCTACTCATGTAGTGCAACATGTCGGGAAGGTCTGAAACCCCCCATTTGCAATGCTACCCATCGACTGCTCACCCGATCCTAATACTGAACTTGTTGGGTGGCCTACCCACTCAGAGGTTCTCAACTTGTTGGCTATGGGCATCATCCGACAAACCCCTATTGGAGGCTTATCGCACCCATCCACTCAGAGGTGCTCGCAATCCATCTCATAACACCGGCACACGGTGCCACTTCTCATTCCATCAACCAGATCGTGTCGAGCATCCAACCAAAGGAGCAATGCAAAGCATCCTTCTCACACTTCACAAGCATCCTCACCTTCTCTGCAGGTTAACCAATTTATACACGGAGTCTTCTCCAGATCGCAACATCACCAATCCAGACTATACGTCCAGATGGGCTTCACACAGTATGCCTATTCTATACTACACACTTCCGGATCTAAATACAGACTCAACTACTAGAATCACTTACGCTCTTCCATCATTTGATGGAGGATTCCATAGATATACATGCATAACCAAAGGGCTTCACCTGCCCAAGGAATAAAGACCGTTACCCTATGATCGCTTCGGCGCCATGAAAGAACTAGCCGGATAGTAAGCACCGCGAAGGTCTTTCCTCAACAACGCTGAACTCGTCTCTTGATTCGGACTGTTGAAGCTCCACCGGCGGTCGGAAAGCTTCTCCTTCTTCCTTCCTTGCTCTCCTCTCTCTCTTCTCTTTAGAAAGAGAATGACTAACATAAGAATGAGATATTCATCTCCATTCTCAGCCTTATAATATCACGGAGGAACTTGGACCATAGGATCCAAATAGAAGTGAATGAACGGCCTCGATCTGCTTTGAAAAGCATCTAAACTGAGCTGACACGGTTTGTGACATGCCCGTGGCACAGGCCGTGTTTCTTGAGCGGCTACCGAACCGACTTAATCTGGATCATAACACGGGCTACGACACGCCCGTGTCACTTCCTGACATGCCCGTGTAAACTAGTACACGGCTGTGTCACCCCATCAACATAGGACCAAAGCGCCCGAGAAGAACACGGCTAAGGACACGCCCGTGTCCTTGACCGTGTGCCAAACACGCCCCTGTGACAAGCCCGTGTCACAGGCCGTGTATCAAACTCAATGCCACTCCACTCAATGCCACTCAATGCCGCCCAGTTTCCACCCCGAGCAGGACACGCCCTGGGACACGCCCGTTTCCCAGTCTGTGTCGCCTCTCGACGATTGTCGACCGTGCTATCTCGAGAACTCGACTCGACGCACAACGTAATGGACATGCCCTGGGACACGCCCGTTTCCCAGGCCATGTGCACTGGACACAGCCTGAGACACGCTCGTGTCCCAGGTCGTGTCACCCAGCCTGAACTCCAAATTACAATTTGGGGTATTACAGATCGCACACCAGAGAAGTCGTCAAGAGGGAGAACTTCATTTTCTTATTGTCTTTAGTTTTAATCTTTGTACTCTTTTTTTATTTTCTGTTTATTTTTTGGTGAGGAAAATCGACCGGTAAGGGTTGTCGGAATCCGGGTAGGATTCCATGGTAAATCGTCCCGGGATTTGGGACGTCTATATCGGAGGATCTAGCTGGGCTCTAAGACCCTCCCTTGTGTGGAGGTCAAGAGTGGGCTCTAAGACCCTCCCTTATGTGGAGGTGAAGAGTGGGCTTGAATGCCTTTCATGGAGGGAAAGGGTGAGAGCCAACCGGTCCGGGTAGTGGGTCGGTATAGAAAACAAAAGAGATTCTATTTTTCATCGTCTCCGATTTTCGACTTCATGGAGATCAAGTGTTGATGTAAACTATTTATGAACTATATTTCATTATTGTTTTAATGCAATGAGATTACTTTCTTCTGTGATTGTTGTTAGTGCATGAAATTTAGTAAATTATTATTAAACGTTGTTAAACCTTTATTCCCCCCTATAAGGTTGGCCACTAGATCTAACAAGTGGTATCAGAGGGAGGTTACTTCAAATAGGCTTAAAAACCTGAAGTAAGATGGCCAACACTGTGCATGCTTTCACTGAGGGACAAGGTGTGAGTCGTCCCCCACTCTTTATGGGGAGTGACTATAGTAACTGGAGGACACGAATGAGAGTTTTTCTGATAGAATGGACATATGGGCCATGGTAGAGACAAAGTTAACTTCTCCCATTGTCACGGTTGGTGAAACCGTCGTCGATAAACCACGAGATAAATGGGATGACGCAGATAAGTTAAAATGTACAAATAATATCAAGGCCATGAATGTTTTATTCTGCGCATTGGATAAAACTGAATTCAATAGAATATGCAACTGTGAAATTGTTTATGATATATGGCGATTGCTAGAGCTCACTCATGAAGTTACATCGCAGGTAAAGGAGTCGAAGCTGTTCCGACTCGAATCTAAATATGAATAGTTCCGGATGGGGATCGATGAGGATGTGGATAGCATGTACATGTGTTTCACCAAGATCGTTAATGCTTCAAAGTATCTCGGAAAGAACTTTTGAAATGGTGATCTAGTGAGGAAGATCCTGCGATCTTTGCCTCCACGCTTCAATACAAAGGTGACTCCGATTGCTGAGTCTCATGATATCAGCACCCTGGAGATAGAAAGCCTCATCGGAAACCTCAAAACACATGAGGTGGAACTGAGGATTCAAGAAGATGAATATCCCAAGGATGTGAAGAAGAAGGGATTGGCACTCAAGACAACACGTGAAAGAAAAGCTGCGGAAGATTCAGAGGAGGATAAGGAGGAAAGTCTGTACATCCGGGAGTTCGAGAAGTTCATGAAGAACCCTAAGAAACAAGGACAGTTCAAGAAATTCTTGAAGAAAGGAGCCGGAGAAGGTAGGAGGTGGAACAAGCCAGGGAAAGAGACAGAGAGAGATAATGAGAAGTCCCAGCCGGAATGCTATCACAGCCATAAACCTGGATACCTGAAGAGAGACTGCCCAAGACTTCAAAAAGAATGTGAGAAGTAGCGAACAAACGACTAAAGTAGCGAACAAACGACTAGAAAACAAGCCAGAACTTTGAATAATTGAAAATTTTATTATCCAAAAAGATATCATTTACAAAGGTATGGCCTCCATTTTATAGAATGGAGGAGAGAGGAGAGAGTACAAACTAACAATGTGGGACTAAAGCTATACAATAAATCTGAGCGGCTAGAACAACAGACCGGAATAGGCCGCGCGGTTAGACAATGTTCTAACCGCTCGACAATACCAAAAGCAAGAGAGAGATACGGTAGGAGGCCACTAGACCACCCGGTTTCCAAGCCGCCAGAGATAAACCGCCAGACCTCCAGACACCACACAGCAACAGCCTGGATATCAAACTGCTGGAGAGTAACCGCCAGAACACGCGGTCTACAACCCGCCAGGCTCAAACCGCCAGACCGCCCGGTCTCATACTCCAACACTCCCCCTCAAGATGGAGCATAGATATCAATCATGCCCAGGTTGTCACAAATGTGGAAGAAGAAAGTAGAAACTGGCTTGGTGAAGATATCTGCCAACTCTTTGTCGGAGGTGACGAACGGAGTGCAAATCTGTCTCTTCAAGACCTCTTCTCAGATGAAATGGCAGTCGACTTCTATATGCTTCGTTCTCTCATGGAAGACCGGATTTTTAGATATGTATATAGCGGCCTTGTTGTCACAGAACATAGGCAGAGGATTGTCGTAGACCTCTCCTAGGAAAAGCATGAGAGCCCGCAACCATTTTAACTCACATGTGGTTGACGCCATACTCCGGTATTCGGCTTCTGCACTGGACCTTGAGACAACAGACTGCTTCTTGCTCTTCCAGCTCACAAGATTACCTCCAACAAATGTGCAAAAACCTGATGTAGATTTACGGTCACCTTTTTCATCCGCATAGCTTGAGTCTGAGTAGGCTTCAACTCTAAGATAACCATGCTTCTGAAAGAGTAGCCATTTTCCTGGTGCTGCTTTGACATACTCTAGTATCTTCAAGGCAGACTGAAGATGACATTCTCTGGGAGCTTGCATGAACTGACTGACCTTGCCTACAGCATATGCGATGTCGGGTCTGGTCACTGTGAGATAAATGAGTTTGCCCACCAGACGTCTATACCTCGTGGCATCGGATATAAGAGGTGAGTCATCTGTCCATGTTTTGTCCTCTCTAGTGTCCATGGGATACCGGGACGGTTTGGCACCGGTCAATCCTGCCTCTTGTAGAAGATCAAGAGCATATTTCCACTGGGAGAGCACCAACGAGTCGGGCTTCCGAGAGATTTCTATCCCCAAAAAATATTTCGGGGAGCCCATATCCTTCGTGACTAGGTGTTGACGGAGGTGTTTCTTTGTCAAGTCCACCCCAGCCTGGTCATCGCCGGTAAGAAGAATATCATCCACATACACCGCCAAAACCACAAGGCCCAATGCGGTTTTGCGAATAAATAATGAGTGATCGATCGAACTTCTTGTAAAGCCAATGGCAGCCACAATGTAACTAAACTTGTCAAACCATGCCCAAGGGCTCTGTTTTAGGCCGTAGATGGCCTTCTTCAATTGGCATACTTGTGTCTCCCCCTGAGCAACATACCAAGGAGGTTGCTCCATGTAGACGTCCTCCTGAAGATCCCCATAGAGAAAAGCATTCTTGACATCAAGCTGGGAAATAACCCACTCCCTGTTGACAGCCACAGAAAGAAGAACCCGGATGGTACTGAGGCGAGCAACCGGGGAGAAAGTATCAAAATAGTCAACTCCATAAGTCTTAGTAAAGCCTTTGTCCACCAGCCGGGCTTTGTAACGATCCACAGTGCCGTCTGGGAAAAACTTCACAACGAACACCCAGCGGCAGCCAACCACATCAGTACCTACCGGTGGAGGAACAAGGGTCCAGGTACCCCTTTCAGTAAGAGTGGCGATTTCCTCATCCATGGCAGATTTTCAATGAGGAATAACAAGAGCCTCCTGGTAAGTGCGGGGAGTGGTAATAGCCGAGATAGCCAAAGCAAAGCACCTGCGAGAAGGAGTAAGCCGATCATAGGAAACAACAGTCACAAGCGAATGTTAGGTACATGCCCGCACCCCTTTGTGAAGAGCAATGGGAAGATCTAGGTCGTCTAGTGCCTCAGGGACCGGAGCGTCCGTGGCGGAGAAAGCTGGCCTAGGAATAGAGAGAGACGGCTACGGAGAAGAAGGAGGGGACATAATAGAGAGAGGAGGAGATGGATGAGGAGATAATATAGGAGGGGAGACGTCGATATGCGTGGAAGGAACACAGAGATATGGTGGAGAGTCAGAGACAGCAGGAGGAAGCGGGAATTGAGAAGAAAAGTAGGATGTATTTTCGGAGAAGGTGACGTCCGCGGAAACAAACTGTTTGCGCAGAACGGGGTCAAAGCAACAATAGCCTTTTTGAGTGGTCGAGTATCCCAAAAAGACACATTTTGTGGAACGGGGGGAAAGCTTGTCATGGGTAGCAGACGGAGAATGCACAAAAGCCATACACCCAAAGATACGGAGAGGAAGAGGAAAGGGTTCCTTGCCCGGGTAGAGAATGGAGAAGGGGGTTTTGCCGTGGAGAACCGAAGAGGGAATACGATTGATGAGATAGCAGGCAAGAAGAACAGCATAGCCCCAGTAGGAGCGAGGCACCTGCATCTACGTCATTAGAGTGCGAGCGATATCGAGGAGATGACGGTTTTTAAGCTCCGCCACCCCATTTTGCTGGGAGGTGTAAACACAGCTGGTCTGATGAATAAGACCATGTTGCATACAAAAAGACGAAAACTCATGACTGAGATATTCTTTAGCATTATCAGAGCGTAGTACTTTAATAGAAATAGCAAACTGAGTTTTAATTATATTATAAAAGGATTTCCATACAGATAAGAGTTCTAAGCGATCTTTTAATAGATACAGCCAGGTATATCTAGAGAAATCATCAATAAAAGTTACAAAGTAAGAGCTACCCCGACCAACGGTGAGAGTAGGAGCAGGACCCCAGACATCAGAATGAATGAGATCAAAAGGGCGGGAGGAACCACAGCCTTGCTTCGGCGGGAAGGAGGAGCGGTGATGTTTGCCAAGCTGACACGCATCATAGTTGAGCGGAGGACTAGTCTGAGGTAAGTGGGGAAGAAGCTGACGAAGAATCCGAGGAGGAGGATGTCCAAGGCGAAGATGCCATTGAAGCAGATCGGTAGACGAGGAAGAGAAGGGGGACAGAGCAGAAACATTGTCGAGGAAGTAGAGGCCGCCGCTCTCAGTCCCAGTAGCAATCGTCTGTTGGGTCCTCGGGTCCTGAAAACAACAAGTAGGAGTAAATAATACAGAGCACTGAAGTTGCTTGCATAAAGTAGTAACTGATAGCAAATTGCAAGGGAACTTTGGGACATAGAGATTGTCCGCTAAGCGAAGCGACGGGGTGACTTGAACCATGCCCGTCTCGTGAATCGGGGAAGGCAAACAATCTGCAACAAGAACTGGGGGTAACCGATCATGCGTTTCTAGGAGAGAGAAGCAGTGATGGTTCCGGTCATGTGATTTGTAGCACCAGAGTCAATCAGCCATTTACCTTGGGTAACGACGTGTGCACTACCTGAGGTCATGGCCACAGAAGTAGATGGCCGAGAGGAGGCAGAGGTTGAGGAAGAAATATCACCGGAGGGACGAAGATGAGGATGTTTCTTCCAGCAGCGGTCAACAGAGTGGCCGGTACGACCACAGTGAGAGCAGAGGAACCTTGACGGACTGCGCGTGCCAGACTGGCTGCGGCCACTATTGCCACCCCGCTTAACTTGGTGAGCATAGGAGTCCTGTGGAGGAGGGGAGGATAACAGAGGACGCTGGAGCAGCGAAGTAATAGCGGCGATGCGAGCCACGGTTGCATCCAAGGTGGGAGACTCTACTTCTCCCAAGATCTACTAGCTAATCATATCAAAAGACTCAGGGAGCCGTAGAAGATAACAAACAACCAGGAGTTCCTGGAAGTGTTTGTGCTGCTCGGCCAAGTCCGCGGAGAAAGGGCGATTCTGGAGGATTTCGGCACCAAGAGCCTGAACTTGCTGATAAACCACAGCAGGAGACATGGAAGGGCGAGCGAAGAGATCCGCATAGAGAGTATAAATACGGGATGTCTGGGCCCCCTTCGAGTAGAGAGCAGCAAGGTGAAGCCATGCGGTCTTGACCGTCTCATCATGGCGTATGACAGGAAGGCATTCATCGGAGAGGCTGTTAGCCAACCAAGTGCGGACAAGCGCATTATTGGCATCCCAGTCATCAAATTGATCAGAGTCTGGAGGAGGAGGGTCATCGGTGAGGTGATGACGTTTGCGCTGAGAGCGAAGGAGAAAGGTGAAAAAAATGCTCCAATCCGGATAGTTGGAGCCAACAAGTTTAGAAACCGTGCCAAGGTTTCCAGAGGGAGTAGGAGGCGGAGCCGGAGTGGCGATAGGAGTGGTGGTAGTGGAGGTTTCAGAAAGGGCCATAGGAGAAAATAATGAGAAGCCGCACGATTAGAATACAAGCCGCGCGGATAGGAAGAAGAAGAGCTGCAGCGGTCACGATGTCAGACACCAGCGGCCAGAGAAGCCACGACCAAGCTGCAGATCCAAGAAGGGAAAGAAGTAAAATGGCTAGAAGATAGCCCGTGCGAACAAAAGTGAGGAACAAACAAGGTTAATAAGGCAGCAGGTCGCGGTGAACAAAGTAACAGGTCGCGGCGACTGAAAGGCAGGTAAAAGGAGGCCGCGCGGACAGGGCGCAAGCAGACGGAAGAGACAAGCTGCGACAATAGGTCACGAGAGGAAGAGGCAAGCCGCGCGGATAGGTCGCAAGCAGGCAGAAGAGACAAGCCGCGAGAACAGGTCGCGAGAAGAAGAGGCAAGCCGCGCGGACAGGGCGCACCGAATCAGGAGGAGAAGATCGAGTCCTCTGATACCATGTGAGAAGTAGCGAACAAACGACTAAAGTAGCGAACAAACGACTAGAAAACAAGCCGGAAATTTGAATAATTGAAAATTTTATTATCCAAAAAGATATCATTTACAAATGTATGACCTCCCTTTTATAGAATGGAGGAGAGAGGAGAGAGTACAAACTAACAATGTGGGACTAAAGCTATACAACAAATTTGAGTGGCTAGAACAACAGACTAGAACAGGCCGCGCGGTTAGACAATGTTCTAACCGCTTGGCAATACCAGAAGAAAGAGAGAGATGCGGTAGGAGACCGCTAGACCACCCAGTTTCCAAGCCGCCGGAGATAAACCGCCAGACCTCCGTACACCACACAGCAACAGCCTGGATATTAAACCGCTGGAGAGTAACCACCAGACCGCACGATCTACAACCCACCAGGCTCAAACCGCCAGACCGTCCGGTCTCATACTCCAACAAGGAAGAGAAAGGGAAAGAAAGCCGATACAAAGGAAAGAAGAAGGTACCTAAGGCGCTTACTTGGGATGAGAGTGGATCTGATAAGTCAATCTCCTTAGATTCAGGGAGTGATCATGAGGCAAATCCGTGCCTCATGGGAAAGAGCCAAGAAGAATCTGATGATGAATCCAGTGTCAAGAGTGACACTGAGGTAACCCCACCTACATACTTTGAACTGCTTCAAATTTATAAAAGCTTAGTTGATGAGTTAGAAAACGCGATTTCTGCGAAAAAGGCCCTAAGAGCCGAAAATAAGAAAATTAAAAAGGATTTTGAAAAATTAAAAAACAAAGTAATTAGAATCGGCAAAGAAAAGATTGAGTGTCTAGAGTGTTCTTACTTGATGACAACGATCGAAGATCAAAAGGCAAGTCTCTCCAAGTCATCGGAGAGAATTACTAGCCTCACAACTGAAAAGAACGTCTTGGAGAAGAGACTTCAATATTATCTATTGCCAAGGTAGAGGAAGGCAAGAAACAATTTTCTAATCGGTGTGTGATGCTTATGACTTAGAACACCGCCTTAAAGGCGAGAATCCATGATCTTGATTGCGCTGTCCAAAAGTTTGGAGTAGGACAAAAATCATAAATATGTTTTTGGGTGCGCAGTGTCATGGATCTGGAAAATTTGGACTAGGATATGGAAGTCCATCATCACCACCGAGAGGAAATGGTCATGTTTTTAAGCCTAAGTCCAATGTTTACAAATCAAATGATAAGTTGAAGAATTATGGAGGGCTATCTCCTTCCTCAAGCAAGAGCTCAAGCAATGTGATAAAAGTAGTTTCCACTGCCTATACTTTGTGTGCAAACTGTCATAAGTTTGGTCACTCATCTAGCTCTTGTTTAATGAAAGGTGCTAAGAAAAACACGCAAGTCTGGCTACCAAAGTATTCTACCTACAATATAGGTGGGACAACTTGGGTAACCAGATCTTTACCCTCATCTTCCTCTTAGGTATGTTGGCAGGCGAAGGACACAAAGAACGTGTGGTACTTGGATTCTGGTTGCTCCAATCACATGATAGGTGTTAAAGACAAGTTCCTTAGCCTGGAGAGGAAGAAGGGTGGTTTGGTGACTTTTGGGGACAATAGCAAAGGAAGTATTTTGGGAATCGGTACTATATGTAACAATGCATTTTAAATTTATAATGTTCTGTTTGTGGATGGCCTTAAGCACAATCTTATTTCAATTAGCCAACTATGTGATAAAGGATTAAATGTGATTTTCGAATCCTCCACAAACACTTGCAAAATTTTAAATGCTAAATCGTCCATTGTTTTACTTATTGCTCATAGAAATCATAACGTATACACTGTTAGTTTTGATGATATTTCTTCTTCAAATTTGAAATGCCTTGTTACTAAGAATGAAGAATTAGATCTATGGCATAGGAGACTAGATCATACCGGAAGTAAGCTTAAAGTAAAACTATCGAGAAAGAAACTTGTTAGGGGACTTCCCAACCTAAGCGGTAGTTTAAATGTCCTATGTGCTCCGTGTCAAAAAGGGAAATTTATTAAGAATTCTTTCAAAAGCAAAACTGAGATTTCCATGTCCAGACTGCTTGAACTCATACACATGGACTTATTTGGACCTCTCAGCACATGTAGTCTTGGTGGGAAACGGTATAATTTTGTTATCATAGATGATTTTTCATGTTATTGTTGGACAATATTCCTTGCCAACAAATCTTACACTTTTAGCCAATTCTCAACCCTTTACACGCGACTTCAAAATGAGAAAGAGCTAAAGATAAAGTGTATTAGATCAGATCATGGAGGAGAGTTTGAGAATGAGGATTTCACAAATTTTTTTGACTCGTTAGGAATTAAGCACGAATTCTTCTCCCCTCGCACTCTTTAGCAGAATGGAGTGGTTGAAAGAAAGAACCGCACTCTTCAAGACTTAGCACGCACGATGCTCGCCGAATTTGGCTTACCTCGATTTTTTTGGGCTGAAGCGGTAAACACGGCAAGCTACGTGATGAACTGTGTCATGCTTCGCCCTCTTCTAAAGCGAACTCCTTACGAGCTTTACTTCGAAAGGAAACCTACTGTTTCATACTTTAGAGTTATTGGATGCCCATGCTAAATTCTAAACACAAAGGAACATCTAGGAAAATTTGATGAAAAATTCGATCTAAGCATCTTTCTAGGATACTCGAGCAAGAGTCGTGCCTATAGGATCTTCAATAAAAGGACCTTAGTTGTTGAAGAATCAGCTCATGTGCATTTTGATGGAAAATCCCCATCTACTGTGCCAAAGGTGACTGAAGAGGAAGTGGTAGAGAGCGTGTTGATTGAGAATAATAGAGAGGAGAAAAATGTGGAGAGTGAGACTCAAGGTGTTGATCAAGAATATAGGCCTCCTATGGACTTAATTTTTTTCAAAGCAACATCCTCGTGATCTAGTCATAGGAGAGCCATCCCATGGAGTTAGAACCCGATCCGCACTTCATGAGTCTTTCTCAAACTTGTGCTTTCTATCCGATATTGAACCCAAGTATGTGTCAGAATCATTACGAGATGAATCATGGTTCTTGGCGACGAATGAGGAGTTGAGCCAATTTGAGTGTAGTAAGGTATGGGTGTTAGTGGATTTTCCAGATAACCATCCCGTCATAGGCTTAAAATGGATTTAAAAAAACAAACTTGATGTTGAGTCTTGGATAACTAGAAATAAAGCTCGTTTGGTTTCTCAAGGGTACTCTCAAATAGAGGTGTGGATTATGAAGAGTCATTTGCCCCAGTTGCTCGTCTTGAGTCCATTCATATGTTTTTAGCTTTTGCTAGTCATTAGAAAATTAAACTATTTCAAATGAACGTTAAGAGTGCCTTCCTAAATGAGTACATTAAGGAAGAAGTATATGTCGAGCAACCGCCCAGTTTTCTGAATGCCGCCTACCCTCATCATGTTTATCGGCTGGTGAAGGCCTTGTATGGATTAAAGCAAGCACCCCATGCGTGGTACAATAGGCTCACTACCTTTCTCTTAGATCATGACTTTAGGATGGGTAGTGCAGACACCACTCTATTTGTTCAAACCAAGAATTCTGATCTTATAATCCTTCAAATATTTTTTGATGATATCATTTTCGGGGCTACAAATGAAAAGTTGTGTGAAGAAATTGTCACCTTAATGAAATCTGAATTTGAAATGAGCCTAGTAGGAGAACTTACCTATTTCCTAGGATTTCAAATTTCTCAACGCCAAGACGGGATTTTTATCAATCAATCAAAATATATTAAAGACATGCTCGTGCATTTTGGGTTTGAGAATTTGAAACAAGTCAAAACTCCTATGAGTGCTTCTCTTAAATTAGGAAAATATGAGAGTGGGATTTTTATCGATCAGACTAGGTTTCGGGGTATGATAGGATCTGAAAGTGAGGATAGATACAACTCTAGAGGGGGGGGGGGTGAATAGAGTATTCAAAACTTATGACACCCTACTCAACTCCCTTAGAGTTAATTTGCGGAATGAGTTTATAGATATTTGAAACCCTAAAGCCTAACACAAAGTGAAGTGCACTAGAGAAAGCTAACTGTAATTACAGTTGAGATTTGGTCCTATCACAGCAACTAGCAATCCTAGTTATTTCTACTCACAGCCACAGCGCAATAAATTAAATAAAGCAACACAGACAACACAAGAAGTTTATAGTGGTTCCCTCTAAATAGGTACGTCCACTCTTCTACCACCCTGGTAGGAATCCACTACAGGTTTTTGTTCAGGTGCCCTACCACCAACTGATCTGCTTCAGGTAGATCAAGTAGTCCCTTTGAGCTTTTGATCAGGAGCTCAAAATCCAACACAGGTTTTTTATCAGGTGCCCTGCCACCAAGGTTCACTTTTGAAGGGAGTAATGACCCTTTATACAGGAGGTTGAGAGAGTTAAAGTTTCTTCTCTATTGTTAAAACAGATTAGAGAAGCTAGTGGATTGCACAGAGCTAGAAAGCTCTAAAGAATCAAGGCTCCCCTGGCTTAGAGAATATCCAGGAAGAAGTCTTGCTTCAGGGTGCAGGAACTCTTCTGAACTTGAGACAAAGAACTGTCTTGGAGTTCTGAAGGAGAAGCTTGAAGAAGACTCTTGATATGTAATAGATTGTTCTTCTTTAATCAGCTTCCTTTCTTCTTCTTCTTCTTCTAGGCACTGAGTAAATGTTCCTGTAAGCAGGATGGACTCAGGGTTGAAGAAAAATGTTGAAGAGGGATGATCTTCTCAGTTGAATGTATAAATCACTGAGAGCTATAACTCTTCTTGCTTTGAATCTGTATTTGAATATCTGTATTGAATCTGTGTGTTGCATTATTTCTTCTTTCAAAAGAAGCTCTTTATATATGGACCTTTGCAATGGATCTAAACTTGGTTTGAATTTTGTCTTCTTCTGAGATCTGCAATCTGGGCTGCAAAAAGCATAAAGCAAAAACATATCCTGCAGGCAGACATGCTATAAGGGAATAAAGCTTTCTAAGAAGCTGCAAAACCAATCTGATAAAAGGAGTACTAAAGAAAGTCACATCAGACTAAACTCTTTACGGCCATAGAAGACTTTTTGAGTCTAACGGCTATAAAGGACAGCATGACAGATAAAGCAAAAAGATATTTCAACTAATAAGACAAAGAACTTTGTCAGATAAAGCATGACTTATGCACAAAGGATGGGGCAAAGATTGCCTTGAGATGTATGCACAAAATCAATGAAATAATCTTTAATAAAATGAGCCAGATAAATAGGAATTGAATCATAGAATAGAAGGAGTACAAAATTACTAAAGACCAACAGAAGAACGTCGAATGAACCTCAGAGATCGTCGACCGAAGCACAGAGATCGTCAACCTATCAGAACAGATAGTCGAACGACACATGTAGTCGAACTATCAAAGAAGATAGTTGAACTACCTCAGTAGATAGTTGAACTACCTCCGCAGATAGTCGACCTATCAGAACAGATAGTCGAGCTATCAGATAGTCGACCTATCAAGGCAGATAGTCGAACTATCAAGCAAAACAGATAGTCGACCTATCAAACAGATAGTCGAGCAATCAGATAGTTGAACTATCCAAGCAGATAGTCGAACTATCAAACAGAACAGATAGTCGACCTATCAAGACAGATAGTCGAACTATCAAGCAAGACAGATAGTCGACCTATCAAATAGATAGTGGAGCTATCAGATAGTTAAACTATCCAAGCAGATAGTCGAACTATTAAACATAACAGATAGTCGACCTATCAAACAGATAGTCAAGCTATCAGATAGTTGAACTATCCAAGCAGATTGTCAAACTATCAAAAAATCTGTCTGGTCAAAAGAAGTCGAGCGGGGTTCGACGATCGATGAGGCAGATACCACAGAACGTCGAGCTAACAAGAGTTGAACTAACTCAGAGATAGGCGATCTGCTGACTGACGATAGTCGACCAACTGATAGACGATCGTCGAACAGTTGATCGACGATAGTCGAGCGGCGTTCGACCATAGTCGAACCAAAAACAACTTAATAAAATTTTCATCTAGATAAGTGACAACTCTACAACTAGAGCAATCTAACTAAACAACTAACCTTTTACCATAGATAAATCTTGGGTCAAGAGACTAAAAGAGAAGACTGAACTCAAATCCAATATAGGGTACCAACAATCTCCCCCTATTTGGGTTAAGTCTCTCAAAACAAAACAAAACAAACAAACTACTGGAAATAAATATAATACAGGAAAAGAAATATCTAAGCAGCAGATAGCATCAATCAAACAGACAAATGAACAACTATCAATCAATGAAATTTAAGAAGCATCAGAATCTGGTTTAGATACAGAGGAACCAGGAAGAAAAGAAATTTTTCTGAAAGGGTCTAAAGCTTCTTTCTTTGATAACTTTAGATCTTGTTCTCCAATAATTCTAGTTTCTTCTGTTCTTGGAACTACTGCTTCAAGATGCTTTTCTATATATTTTGAAGGATCAAAGACCTCAGGTCTAACCTAGAATTTATCTAGCTCCTTCTTTCTGAATTTAGACATAGTCGTTAATCCTGTAATATCTTTTCCTTCTGCTTTGGCTTTTCTGATCTGGGCTGATCCAACTAGTTCAAGAAATCTAGCCATCCTGAAATCAGGATTAAGCTCTTGACTTTCATATTCATTTTCACAAGTTGGATCTAAAGGTTTTACAGCTTTAAATTTAGTAGAAAGTTCTAACATGCTTGCAACTGGCTCTCTATTTTTTTGAATAACTAATGAAGAAGGAGGAGCAAACTCAGCATATTTCTTATTTGATTTTTCAGAGAAAATAATCCTTTTACCTTTTGAATCAGTTCCCTTTGCTAGAGCTGGCTTTGAAGAAGATATGCTCTTGGTTTCTTTGGAAGGAGATGCTCTTCTCTTGGGAGAAGGAGGAGGAGAAAAAGTTGGTTTCTGATAAACTACCTCCTTTACTTGTTCTCTTGCGTCAACATCTTGCCTTTGATATCCAGATTGGGATCTGCTTTGATATCCTAGATTGCTTTTCCTTTGATGAGATTGAGATGGAGTGAATCTGGCAGACGGGGCTGAAGGATTTGTAGATAAATTACCAGAAGCTCCTATACTGGGAGGTGGACGAGGAGGACCTCTAGGGGTCCATTTAGGTGCTGGACTATCATATCTTTTAGATTTCTTTCTTTGCTTTTGCTGATTCTTGGAGAATCCCATCCAGTGCTGATATTCTTTGGACTTGGGATCTATTCCTTTCAAGATATAATAAGGAATGTCATGGTCAGGGTTAGGTGGAGGAGGAGCAACAGCTTTTCTTTTCCTTTTAGCAGATTTCTTTTTCTTAGATTCTTCTGAATCATCAGAGTCATCTTCATCATCAGATTGAGATGATGGAGGATGATCATAAGGATCAAAAGCTTCTTGCACAGCTTTTTCTTTATCTTTTAAAGCAGCTTTTTCTATCTCTTCTTCCAAGGCATCCTGTGCCAGAAGAGTATCCAGATCCAGTCCTGTGGTGTCATCCCAGACTGTAGACTTTTCTTCTTGAATATATGAAACTTTCTCTATCTCAGCTGCAACTGTCATGAGGACCAGTTCATCATTCACAGCTACCTGAGCTGGAGGGGAAGATACAGGCTCTTGATTAGCAGATTCTTGCACTGGTTCTTGAGCAGGTTGTTGAACAGGTTCTTGGACAACTAGAACTTCTTCCACTAGATCTGTAGTATCAGGAACACAGATTTGCTAAATGAAATTGAAACATCCCTTCTAGGTATTCACAGACTAGCATGTCAGTTAACATGTCAAGAAAATGAGTAAATGAATTACCTTCAGGATTTTCCTCAGAATTTCCTAACTCCCATAAGTCATCTAGAAAGGAGGTAATGACTCCTTCTAGGAACAGAGCAACTAAGGGAGTAGAAGCTTCTTCAAGACATACTTTAACAGCAAATTCCGCATGCAATATAACATCAGATGCCATGGGATCTAGAGCTGGGATTGCTATCTCTTTAGGAACAGTTTCTGTCTCTGCTTGAGTGATTTCTGCTGGAGGAGAGGTCAGGGGCAGTTCAGAGGCATCTTCATGAAACATCTCCCCCTGCCTGATTTCAGTGGATACTGAAACCAGGCCCCTAGATGAAGAGGGCTCAGCAGTTTTTGAGAGAGCTTGATGGAGGCAGTTAGGGAAGAAATGGAATAGACGAGGGGGGCAATTGCTTCTTCAATCATGGTTTTGATTGAACGAGTAATTAACCCTAATATGCTTGAAATGAAGGCTGGAGTGATTTCAAATGAAGGTGGGGGAATCACAGTAGATGGATGATCATCAGGGATATTGTTCTCCTGATGAGATGGAGAGTGAACTGGTGATTGATGGGTGGATGCAAGAAGATCAATATGATCAGAATGAGGAATTGGTGACTGAGGAGGAGTGGATAGCCCAGAAACCAATAAATCAAAACTAGGATGAGAAATCCTAGCAAGATGAGAAGGGAGTGGAGATGCTGGTGATGATGCATGGAGAATTGTGGAGGACTCAAGAAGAAGAGAGGCAGAAGATGGCACTTCAATTGAAGTAGATGGAACTTTAATTGAAGTAGATGGTAATGCAGATGTGGATGGCACTTCAGTAGAAGTGGATGGTAATGCAGATGAAGTGGATGGAATGGAGAGAATGGATGAGCATGCTTTATGTAGGTGGGGAGTGACTGAAACAGTCCTTGTGCTCTCAGACACAACTGGAGCTACCCCTGCTGGAGAAGGCTTTTGAAAACTCCTTTTCCACTTAACAAACAATGTGGTATCCATCTTCTTGCTGGCATTGATGGATATAGAGACTGTAACAAACAGCTGGGGGTATTTCTCTCTTAGAAATATCCCAAGTACCCTACCCAGGCATACTTCCTTCTTGCTATTCTTCTTTCTTATCAAATCAAACATAACTCCTGCCCAATTTATTTGTTTCTTGTTTACTATTGCACACATCAGGGTAAACTGTTGCCTGGTTATGTTATCATGAGCAGAGTGCTTGCCCAGAAGCACTTTCCGACTAATTCAGCCAAGAACTTTATCCTCAACGGAAAATTAACCTTTAGCAATTTTGAAGGAATGCCTTCGGCATGTCCTAATTCAATCAACATCCTCCCAAAATTTGGAGTATCTTGTTCATATTCTTCTTCACCATTCAGTAATCCAAAAATATCAGTTAAAATGGCGGGAGTCAGAATTACCTCTTCGCCGCCAATCGTTCCAGTCATAGATTCGTCACTAGAAGACGAAGTGAAGGCCCACTCTTTAATCTCTGGGACGTTTATCTTGATCCTTGTGGACATTAGCCTTTCCAATCCTTGTTCCTTGCAGAGCTAGAGGATTTCTACTATCTCAGAATCACAGGCGCTGAAGGAGTCAAAATCTACGCTGAATCTGGCGTCGAACTTCATTACTGACAGAAGGGCTGGAGCAATCGCCATTGATTGGGTTGGAGAAGACGAGAGAGACGGCGAAAGCAAAACGGCAGAGAGCGTGAGGCAGGGCTCGAGCAGAAAGACGGAATACGAAAAGACGATCTCCGTCGACGACAAAAAGAACGATCTCTTAACCTAGGTCGACCATCGGTTTTATATTAAAACAGCAATCGTCGATCTATTTTAAAAGATACTGGAGACGATAGTCGAATGGTCGTTCGACGATCGTTTCCTGAAGCAGAGTAGTCGATCAATCGTTCGACTATTTCTGTCTTCACAAACAAATAAGCTGTCGCCGTCCGTAGGTCGACGATAGGCTCAACCTGTTCGACTATCGTCGAACGTCGTTCGACGATCTTCAAACAGATTTCAACAAAGGCAGAAGTCACACTTAGTCTTTTCCATTAATCATGCCTAGTTGAACCAAAAAGAACAGATGCTTCTGTTCATCTAAGGGCTTGGTGAAAATATCACCTCTCTGAAGGTCAGTGGATATGAACTCAAGGCTGATCTTGTTCTTTTCCACACAATCTCTCAGGAAATGGTGTCTAATCTCAATGTGCTTGGTTCTAGAGTTGTGCACAGGATTTTGTGCAATGGAGATAGCACTGGTACTGTCACACATGATTTTTGTGTTCTTGTGTGTGTACCCATAATCCAAAAGCTGGTTTTGAATCCACAGGATCTGTGAACAACAACTAGCAGCTGCTATATATTCAGCCTCTGCAGTTGAAGTTGAGACAGAAGCCTGCTTCTTATAGAACTAAGAGACCAATCTCTCTCCCAGGAACTGACAAGTTCCTGAGGTACTTTTCCTGTTAACTCTACAACCAGCATAGTCAGAATAAGAGTATCCAATTAACTCAAATTCTGATTCTGCTGGGTACCATAGTCCTAGATTTGGACATCCCTTCAGGTATCTCAAAATTCTCTTGAGAAGAATCAAATGAGATTCCTTGGGGTTGACCTAGAATCTAGCACATAGGCATGTAGCAAACATTATATCTGGTCTACTTGCAGTTAAATACAATAGGGAACCAACAATGGCCCTATAGTTTTTCTGATCAACTGGCTTGCCCTGATCATCAGAATCTATAACTACATTATTAGCCATAGGTGTATGCATTGCTGAAGCATCTGCCATCCCAAACTTCTTTACCAATTCCTTGGCATATTTGGATTGGGAGATGAAGATGCCATCAGCATCTTGCTTTACTTGGAGACCAAGAAAGTAAGACAGCTCACCCATACTACTCATCTCAAACTTAGAATGCATCAAGTCAGAGAACTTTTTGCACAGTATGGGATCAGTGGAGCCAAAAATAATATCATCCACAGACACTTGAACTAACAGGATTGTGTCCTTGTGGTGTTTAACGAAAAGGGTTCTATCAACTACTCCCCTAACAAAGTTGTGCTCTAACAGAAAACTAGCTAGAGTCTCATACCAGGCTCTGGGTGCTTGTTTAAGTCCATAAAGAGCTTTTTGCAACTTGTACACAAATGAGGGCTGAGTTGAAGAAACAAACCCAGGAGATTGTTCAACAAAAATCTCTTCCTTTAGCTCACCATTTAGGAAGGCACTCTTGACATCCATCTGAAAGACCTTAAACTTCATATAGGCTGCATAGGCTAGAAAGATCCTTATTACCTCTAGCCTTGCAACAGGAGCAAAGGTTTGGTCATAATCTATACCTTCCTCCTGTCTGTAGCCCTGAGCTACAAGCCTAGCTTTGTTCCTTATAATAATTCCATTTGCATCCAACTTGTTTCTAAACACCCACTTGGTGCCTATGATCAGTTGGCCTTTCGGTCTTGGAACCAAAGTCCATACTTTACATCTTTCAAACTGATTGAGTTCCTCTTGCATAGCAATGATCCAGTGGGGATCTAGCTCAGCATATTTTATGGTGAGGGGCTCAACCTGTGAAAGGAAACAAGCATGCATCACATCTTGTCTTAATTGATGTCTTGTTTGTACACCAGCTGATATGTCTCCAATCAATTGAGATGTAGGATGATCTCTAAGTGTGACAAGATCAGCTGGTGGGATGTGATCTTCAACAACAGTTGGGATTAATTCCTCAGGAGGAATTGGATCAACTGTTGGTGGTACAGCAACTGCTTCTACAAAGTCCTCATCACTGTCTGAATCAGTGATATGAAGAGTTGATAGATGGAGAATCTCTTGAGTGACATCATTATTAGATTCTGGTACCTGCAATGAACTTGAGGAAGGGGAAGTTTCCTTCTCCTTGTAAAACATCTGAGATTCATCAAAAGAAACATGTACAGATTCCTCAATTTTAGAAGTTGATTTATTAAATACCCTATAAACTTTGCTTACTTGGGAATATCCAAGAAAAATTCCCATTGAAGCTTTTGCTTCAAACTTTCTAAGGTATTCTTTGTTATTGTTATGAATGTATACTACACAACCAAATACTCTAAAATAATAAATTTTAGGTTTCTTTCCTTTAAGCAACTCATGAGGAGTTTTACTCTTAAGCTTGTGTATAAGACATCTGTTCAAGACATAATTGGCTGTGCTAATAGCTTCTGCCCAATAAGAAAGAGGCGTGTTAGCATCTGCCAATAATATACCAGCAGCTTCAATCAGGGTTCTATTCTTATTTTCCACTACCCCATTTTGTTGGGGAGTTCTAGGAGCAAAGAAGCTATGTTTGATACCTTCTTTCTCACAGAATTCTTGCATGAGAAGAGAATCAAACTCAGTACCATGATCACTTCTAATCAAGGCAACATGAGTAGAATACTCAGTCTGCACACATAGTAGAAAGTCTGTAAGAACTTTGAAGTTATCAGCCTTAGTTCTCAAGAAGAACACCCAAGTGAACCTAGAGAAGTCGTCTACAATTACTAAAGTGTAATACTTCCCTCCTAGACTCTGTACATTTATTGGGCCAAAAAGGTCCAAATGTAATAAATACAGGATTCTAGGTGAATCACTTTTATTTACAGATTTAAAGGAGTTTTTGGTTTGCTTGCCTAATTGACAAGCCTTGCATAGGCTCTCCTTCTTGTAGGGGCAAGAAGGTAAACCTCTAACAAGATTGTATTTAGATAACCTAGATATTTTCTTGAGGTTAACATGGCTAAGCCTCCTATGCCATAATGTGTTGTTATTTGTTACTTCATTAAACAAGCAGATTTCAGATTGGGTTGAATTAAAATCTACTAAATAAATATTACCTTGTCTAATGCCTACTAATACAACATTACTATTTAAAGTAATATTACAGAGAGTGTTAGTGAAAGATACCTGATATCCTGCATCATATAACTGGCTTACTGAGATAAGGTTGTGCTTCAGTCCAGTTACATATGCAACCCTCTTGAAGGTTACTGCTCCAATGGTAATCCTACCATATCCTTTAGTTTGACCACAGCTAGAATCCCCAAAGATCACCTTTGGTCCAAGCTTGGCCTTGAATCTTGACGGATTGTCTTTATTTCCTATAATGTGTTTGGAACAACCACTGTCCAAATACCATTTGTCTTTAGTATATGGATAGGTCTTCACCTGCAGAATAAACAATTAGACA
Organism: Platanthera zijinensis; assembly: GCA_039513925.1. Taxonomy (NCBI): domain Eukaryota; kingdom Viridiplantae; phylum Streptophyta; class Magnoliopsida; order Asparagales; family Orchidaceae; genus Platanthera; species Platanthera zijinensis. Next base: position 115,022,101 of record CM077084.1, read on the forward strand.
TTGTGGATCCAGGTAACCTTGGGTCCATTATTCTTCACATAATGAAAACTTGAAATAAAAGAATAAGTAGGTTGATGTTTATATCCTAAAGGGTATAATCTCCTAGGTTGGATACTCAAAGCAGTTAATGGGTCCACAAACCTAGGGTTTCTATTTATATTAGGGTTTCTAAGGTTCTGGTTGTAATTTTGAAAATCAAATTGAAATCGTCGATCAGCGTTTGACGATGGATGCTCAGATCGTCGAGCTTCGTTCGACCATTGAGCCTTCGATCGTCGAGCAGCGTTCGTCGCTTTTTGTAGTTCTTTGAACTTTTGTTTTCTCTTTTCTCTCTTAGCTTTATTTAAGGCTTGATTAACTTGTTTTACTTGCTCAGTGTTCTTTATTCCATCAGTTGAAATAAAGTTCACTGGAGTTTAAAGATGATTTTTAAGAACCAATGGGGATTCACTTGATGAAGCTCCTAAGCCTAGCTTATTATTGCCTGACCTAGTGTTTGTCATGCTAGTGATTTCTAGCAGCTTAAGGCTTCTACCATTTAAGGATTCTTCTAATCTCTTGGACTTTGCTAGTTCATTTTTAAGAAACTTTATTTCTTCACTAGACTTAGTGAGTTCTGCTTCTAACCTAGCATTTTCAATGGAAATAGATTCTGATTCAGCTAACTTATTTCTAAGTTCCTTAATTTCCTTTTCTGAACTAATTAGATCTAAGCAAAGGGATTTAAATTCAGATTTAAATTCAGAAGAAGAAAAATCATATGAAGATAATACCTGATCTTCTGTAGGCATTTCTTCATCATCATCAGAACTCTCTACAGCTGAGTGATTACTGCAGGCATCAATTGCCATACGGCAAATTTCCTTTGCCTTCTTCTCTTCCTCATCTTCACTGGAGCTTGAGGAGGAAGATTCCTCATCAGAATCACTTCAGGTTTCAGCAACAAATCCTTTCTCCTTCTTCTTATTTTTGTAGGAGGGGGACTTGGAGTGCTTCTTATAATGTTCTTTTTCCTTTCTCTTTTCCTTGCTCTTTTCCTCTGGACACTCTGGTAGATTGTGTCCAGGTTTCCTGCAACCATAACAAATAATTTCTTTAGCAGGAGATCTGTCATACCTTGGCTTATCTTCATATCTTGAAGATTTCTTTCTGAAGTCTTTTCTTCCCATCTTGAGAAACCTTTTGGCAAAGAGTGCCATCAGCTCCTCATTGGATTGGCTTCCTTCAGAAGCATCAGTAGCTTTGAGAGCAAGAGTTTGCTCTTTTCTTGCTGGAGTTGGAGTCTTTGCTTCAGCCTCAGCTTCCCTGGTCTTCAGCACTTGCTCAAAAGACTTGAGCTTGTCAAGGAGAGCTTCTGTTGAGATTTGAGTTGTACTTCTGGCCTTCTTGATGGGCAAGATCCTAAGATCCCATGTGCTGGGGAAGCACATTAGTATCTTATCATTGACCTCTGTCAATGTAATCTCCTTATCAAGAGTTCTCAGCTCATTAATGATTGAGCTGAGCCTTGTGTACATGGCTTCAACTGATTCAGCTTCAGTCTTCTTGAAGTTTTCATACTGGGATATAAGGTTGGACCTTCTGTCCTTCCTTTCATTAGATGAACCATCTACAATCTGGTTCAGTGAGTTCCACATGGCTTTTGCAGAGGTGCAATCAGCCACTTTCTGGAAGATTTCATCAGACATAGTCTGAGCCAGAATTTTCATAGCTTTGGCATCAGCTATCTTTTCCTTCTTGTAGGCATCATTATAATCTAGAGGAGGCACTGCACTGAGATTTGTAGATGTTGTAGCAGTGGCTGTAGCAGGAGGTGTTGGAGGTCTTGTCAAAACAGAAGAAAAAATGTTTTCATCAATAGAGTTCATATATAATTTTATTCTTGCCTTCCAGATGCTAAACTTAGCAAAGTTGCAAGCTGGAGGTCTGGTGCTAGAGTAATCCTTGGACTTGGCCATGAAGTGAAAATCTATAAGCTTGGTATCTATCAGGATCTTGTGACTCATGTGTTAGCCTGTACAGTCAGTCAACCTCGCTCTGATACCAATTGAAAGTGAGGATAGATGCAACTCTAGAGGGGGGGTGAATAGAGTATTCAAAAATTATGACACCCTACTCAACTCCCTTAGAGTTAATTTGCGGAATGAGTTTATAGATATTTGAAACCCTAGAGCCTAACACAAAGTGAAGTGCACTAGAGAAAGCTAACTGTAATTACAGTTGAGCTTTGGTCCTATCACAGCAACTAGCAATCCTAGTTATTTCTACTCACAGCCACAGTGCAATAAATTAAATAAAGCAACACAGACGACACAAGAAGTTTATAGTGGTTCCCTCTAAATAGGTACGTCCACTCTTCTACCACCCTGGTAGGAATCCACTACAGGTTTTTGTTCAGGTGCCCTGCCACCAACTGATCTACTTCAGGTAGATCAAGTAGACCCTTTGAGCTTTTGATCAGGAGCTCAAAATCTAACACAGGTTTTTAATTAGGTGCCCTGCCACCAAGGTTCACTTTTGAAGGGAGTAATGACCCTTTATACAGGAGGTTGAGAGAGTTAAAGTTTCTTCTCTATTGTTAAAACAGATTAGAGAAGCTAGTGGATTGCACGGAGCTAGAAAGCTCTAAAGAATCAAGGCTCCCCCTGGCTTAGAGAATATCCACGAAGAAGTCTTACTTCAGGGTGCAGGAACTCTTCTGAACTTGAGACAAAGAACTGCCTTGGAGTTCTGAAGGAGAAGCTTGAAGAAGACTCTTGATTTGTAATAGGTTGTTCTTCTTTAATCAGCTTCCTTTCTTCTTCTTCTTCTTCTAGGCACTGAGTAAATGTTCCTGTAAGCAGGATGGACTCAGGGTTGAAGAAGAATGTTGAAGAGGGATGATCTTCTCAGTTGAATGTATCAATCACTGAGAGCTGTAACTCTTCTTGCTTTGAATTTGTATATGAATATCTGTATTGAATCTGTGTGTTGCATTATTTCTTCTTTCAAAAGAAGCTCTTTATATATGGACCTTTGCAACGGCTCTAAACTTGGTTTGAATTTTGTCTTCTTCTGAGATCTGCAATCTGGGCTGCAAAAAGCATAAAGCAAAAACATATCCTGCAGGCAGACATGCTATAAGGGGATAAAGCTTTCTAAGAAGCTGCAAAACCAATCTGATAAAAGGAGTACTAAAGAAAGTCACATCAGACTAAACTTTTTACGGCCAAAGAAGACTTTTTGAGTCTAACGGCTATAAAGGACAGCATGACAGATAAAGCAAAAAGATATTTCAACTAATAAGACAAAGAACTTTGTCAGATAAAGCATGACTTATGTATAAAGGATGAGGCAAAGATTGCCTTGAGATGTATGCACAAAATCAATGAAATAATCTTTAATAAAATGAGCCAGATAAATAGGAATTGAATCATAGAATAGAAGGAGTACAAAATTACTAAAGACAGACAGAAGAACGTCGAACGACCCTCGGAGATCGTCGACCGAAGCACAGAGATCGTCGACCTATCAGAACAGATAGTCGAATGACACAGATAGTCGAACTATCAAAGAAGATAGTCGAACTACCTCCGCAGATAGTCGACCTATCAGAACAGATAGTCGAGCTATCAGATAGTCGACCTATCAAGGCAGATAGTCGAACTATCAAGCAAAACAGATAGTCGACCTATCAAACAGATAGTCGAGCTATCAGATAGTTGAACTATCCAAGCAGATAGTCGAACTATCAAACAGAACAGATAGTCGACCTATCAAGACAGATAGTCGAACTATCAAGCAAGACAGATAGTCGACCTATCAAACAGATAGTCGAGCTATCAGATAGTTGAACTATCCAAGCAGATTGTCGAACTATCAAACAGAACAGATAGTCGACCTATCAAACAGATAGTCGAGCTATCAGATAGTTGAACTATCTAAGCAGATAGTCGAACTATCAAAAAATCAGTCTGATCAAAAGAAGTCGAGCGGGGTTCGATGATCGACGAGGCAGATACCACAGAACGTCGAGCTAACAAGAGTTGAACTAACTTAGAGATAGACGATCTGCTGAGTGACGATAGTCGACCAACTGATAGACGATCGTCGAACAGTTGATCGACGATAGTCGAGCGGCGTTCGACCATAGTCGAACCAAAAAGAACTTAACAAAATTTTCATCTGGATAAGTGACAACTCTACAACTAGAGCAATCTAACTAAACAACTAACCTTTGACCATAGATAAATCTTGGGTCAAGAGACTAAAAGAGAAGACTGAACTCAAATCCAATCTAGGGTACCAACAGGATCGTTGTTATATTTGAGTGCCTCAAGGCCCGATATCACGTTTGTAGTAGGTATGTGTGCAAGGTATCAAGTCGACCCTAGAGAGTCTCATTTGAAAGCGGTAAAATATATCTTTAGGTATCTTATAGGCACACATAACCTAGGACTTTGGTACCCTCACTCCTCCGATTTCTCTCTTCACGGGTATTCAGAATCAGATTATGTCGGATGCTCTCTCGATCGCAAGAGCACAAGCGATACTTGCCATTTCCTAGGCCCGACACTTGTCTCATGGTCTAGCCACAAACAAAACTCGGTTACTCTATCAACCGCTGAGGCCGAGTACATAACATTAGGAAGTTGTTGCACTCAAGCACTATGGATGTCTCAAATGTAAGAATAATTTGGTCTCACATATCGAAATGTAACACTTCGATGCGATAATAAGAGTGTCATTGAATTAACCTATAATCTAATGCACCATTCTCGGTCAAAACATATTGACGTGCGTCATCATTTCATTCGTGATCATATCAAAAAGGACAACGTGAGTGTCGTCTTTATTGGCATCGATGACCAACCTGCAGATATTCTAACTAAACCTCTCCCGGATGCCCATTTTTCTCTACTCCGACTCAAGCTTGGCATTCTTGATCTCTCATCCTAGTTCTATTGTATTATTTTTTTGCTCTTTCTTTGTCTAGGCATTCTTTTGTGTGTTATATCGTTTTGTTTTAAAAAAAATCGAAGAAAAAAAGCAACAAAACAAAAACAACATAAACATGTCTCCTTTTGTTTGTGTGTTTTCTTTGCATTGTTTAAGTTTTTTAAAAAAAAAAAACAAAAAATCATGAATCGTTTTTCTCAAAGGGCTCACATGACTGCGTTTTAGACCATAACTTGAATGCACAGTGTTTGAGTTTGCTCGATTAATCTTTTTCAAACATTGTCCTTCGGTCATAGTGAGCTAAATCTCTAAGTGCTTAGCTATTGAGTGCGCAAATACTTGTGAGTGTATGTTGCCTATGCCTCTAGGTATGTATTAGGATTTATATAAGGGAATGGCTTATCACACTGCACACATCTCTAGTTAAAACACTCTTGTATAAATACAAGACTTACGTGTTATACCTCTTGACGTTGTATCCTAACACTTTAGAAATACTTTGAATAATCAATGTCACGACATGTATGCGCTTGTATAAAGATTAAAACTTTGGGCAAACATCTCTAGTGCTAAGGTCTTAAGCATACACGTTAAAGTGTATCTATCTAGGTGGATAGATTTCGATTGGCTTGGGGTTCTCTTGCAAAAAAAAAATTATCAACGTGATTGCTCTAAGCAAATAAGCTCAAAACTCTATGCTAGCTATTCACTTTCTGTTCAAGGACCCCCCGAGATCTACGCATTCCACCTGATAAGCCTTTATGAGCATTGTGAGGATGAGCACCTTGGTTCAAAGAGTCGTTTCGATCGTGTGCCTAGACCCAAACTGAGCTACGTTGATGGAGGCGACAGCCCTCAACATGACGACGATGGTACTGGCACGCTTACAGATGATGGTGCCTCTCCGATCAAAGACACGCGTCACCGCAACAACCAATTTGATAAACGCCATCGCCGCTACATTCTTCGCCCGCGACGCCATAATAATTAATTAATACTTATAATTATTCTCTTATAAGTATTAATTAAATATTTGCATGTTTTGTTTAATTGCACTAAATATTTGCATGTTTTGTTTAATTGCACTTTTGTTGGGACAATATTTAATTTTTGTTATTGGGCTGCGCTACAATATTTTTGTTCTTTAGCAACACCTGACTTGACAATAGTTATAAAAATGTTGCCTAAACTTTGTTAGAGAATAGTTTATAAGTGTTGCAATAGGTTTACATATTTAAGCAACACTTTCTGTGCAACATTCAAAAACTGTTCTCTAATCTCTTATAGGGAACATTTTTGAAATGTTGCCCTAGAGGATTCACTTTATGCAATAATTATGATATGTTGTCTTCTTAAAAATTTATTTGCAATATTTTAAAAGTATCGTTGTTTGTTTTCAATATAGCGACAAATTTCTATATTTCGACCGTGTTAGATTTTTAAAGTTTGTTCAAACTCATTACTCCACATTTATTGCGACGTTTTAAAAGGGTCGTTGTTAGTTTTCAATATACCTACCTGGAATTTTAATTAACTTATATCGGACCGGATTTAATTTGTTGGAGTTGTGGAACACTTCCGTTCTGATCCTCTTGTTTCTCACACAGAGTTTGCCCACGTGAGATTAGAGGAATCGAAGTGTGAATCCCTTCGACATATTCGGCGCCAACGACAACGGGGGTCCGAGGGCGGCAGGCCCCGGCAGAGGTCCCACTGACCGGACAGCGGGCAAGGGTCCAGGGGACAGAGTCCCCGATGGGGGCTCGGGGGCAACGCCCCCGAAACAAAATTAGTTTTGGGTTTTCCAGGTGTGCGGATATCTGCTTGTTTTTCCATTTGAATAGATGTTTAATTACGTTAATTAATTTCACTCCTCATTTAATTATATTACTTAATTATATATTTATACCCTACCCAAAATATAGACACTTCGTCCATCGCCTAATTTCTTCCCGAAACCTAGCGCCAACCCTCTTCCCCGACGCGATGATGAGCTTCTTCCCCGGGCGCAGCTACTGCACTGCTTGCATCCTCTTCCGCGTCGACGCCGGCATGCAAAATCTTCTTCCCCGCCAATGACTACAGTCCTATTGCACCGACCTAGCTTCTTCCTCGTCGACGCTGATAGTCCGATTGCGCTGAACCGACGACAAAATCTGCCGGAATTTCTCCGCCAGATACCTAGCTCAGGGTTCTTGCACATTCTTCCTCTGCATATCTTGTGCTACCGTTCTCCATATCGCTGAGGTATACCCCTTCTCTTACATATCTTGTGTCCTAGGTATACCTAGCTTGTTTGATTCCATTTTTTTGTGTGCTTAAATTCTAAAATATTGAGGGGTGGGAATCCATTCTTCATGTATGTTGTGTGTGTATGTTGTAGGTGTTTATGTGTGTTGTTGTTGTGTTGTATGTATGTTGTATGTGTATGTATGTGTGTGTGTGGTGTGTGGTGTATGTTATATGTGTGTGTGTTGTGTGTTTGTGCGTGGTCTGGTGTATGTTGTATGTGTGTGTTAGTGTTGTTTATGTGTGTGTGTTGTGTGTGTGTGTTTGTGTGTTAGTGTTGTATGTGTGTTGTAGTTGTGTTTTTGTGTTTGTTGTTATTTTGTTGTATGTGTGCGTGTGTTGTTCTTGGGTTATTCTTTTTCATATTCCTTTTGTTGCAACTAGGGCTTGACTGTGTACCAGGTTCACAAATTGGGATGTGGTATTAGGTTTGTTGTAGTCCTTGGTTGCATAAAGCTTTAATGCGATAATACAATTTAGGGTTCATTTTTCCATTCTTGTTTAATGCCCATATGATATTTTTTTTCCAACAGAAGAATGGAATTTCTTATTGTTCGGTTTATTACTCTTTCAATGAGTATTCATTGAATTTATGGATTACAAATTCATTTTAGTTAATTGATTTTCACCAGCAGGTTGTAAAGGTATCATTGAAGAGAAATATTCTTGGCTATTTTTAGTTGTGTAACATACATCCACGTGACAATAAATTATGGTATTTATCCTAGATTACTTATTCTCATGGCAGTTCATTGCAGCAATGATGTACCTGAAGTTGGAGATATAGTGTTGTCCAACAAAGTAATTCAATTTTATATTTTTTAAGCAATGTAATATTATTTAGAAAGGTTTAAGGTTATTATGATTTTTTTTGTTTCTTTAATCTTCTAGATGTTGACAAATTTGGCCTCTTTCTGAATTTCATCAAAGTAAGCTTTATACATTGTTTATGATATTGTTATTAGAAGTGTGAATAAACCAAATAGCTGAGTGCATAAAAATATTACATTACATGAAGATGCCAATGAACCAGACAATTCCTAAATGTTATTTTTAACTATTATTGATTCAATTATGCATCTTATACATTTTATTACTTTTGTCTGAGATTTGATGTTTTTTTGTTTCAGATAGGGGATATGTATTGTTGTACAAAATATTTATATTAATGGAGGGTTTTTAGAAACCAGTTGAGATGCTGATTATAAAGGGGCATAACAAATCCTCCGACATGACAGAATCTCAACTTTTCATTGTTGCCGGTCTAATTGCTTCCTTGATTGGAATACTTACATTTGCTTATGCCATGTTCCAATGGAGACGAAGTATTAGCCTGAGTTGGATGAAAGCAATCGCAAGATCAAAGAAGAATAGAAAAAAAAGCACAAGGATCCTTCAGCTTCTCATGTATGGAGCATGGAATCGGCTTCTCGTGCCAAAGGACTTAACTGTTGCGTATGTTTAGACTCACTATCGCCACCTCAATCCCTCGGGCAGATGATGGCCTTTGATCATTTCATTCACCGATGCGATGTCTGTGGTGCAGCTTCGCACTTGGTTTGCTCTTCTAGTGCGCATAAAGATTGCAAATGTGTATCAATGGCTGGTTGTAAACACGTAATTCATCAGTGGGTTGTGCGATGGGTGGAGGTAGCAGATAGATTCGAAGATACTGTTTTTTGCAGCTATTGTGAAGAGCCTTGCAGTGGATCTTTTCTCGGGGGCTCTCCATTTTGGTGTTGTATGTGGTGTCAGCGACTCGTGCATGTAGATTGTCATGCGAGTTTAGCTAATGAGTCTGGGGATATATGCGACCTTGGGCCATTTAAGCGCCTTATTTTATCACCTATTCATGTAAAGGAGTTGATTAGAAGCGGTGGTATCCTTAGCTCCATCACACATGGTGCAAATGAATTTGCATCTAATATACGTGGACATATGAGAAGACAAAGTAAGAAGCCCAAGCATTGTAGTCCCTTGAATATTGATTCTCCCAACAATTCCAATTTAGTGGACTCATCTACAGAAAACACAGTGGATTCTCATCAAACTCCAAGAGGCTCTAATGATAATGCAGATTACTTCTCTGAGAAATTTGATGCTGAGAATTGTCATCCAAGTGGTGAAAATGGCTATACGGAGGCTATGAAACAATATGCTTTGAGAAGTTCATCATTCAAGCAGAGTGATGACTATGGTGTAAAATATGAATTGATTGATTTGCCTCCCGGTGCGCGGCCACTATTGGTTTTTATCAACAAGAAAAGTTGAGCACAACGCACAACGTCGCTTAAGTTGCGCTTGCACTTTCTTCTAAATCCTGTACAGGTGGTTTTTAATCATTATCTCTGTTAAAATGCCTTTTCCTAATGTGAACTTGTTATCACTCAACTGTGGCAATGCTGTTTTCTTTCTGTTTCTGTTTTCTTGAAGCAATATTTGATAACCTTAGCATTTGTAAATTCATTATCATTTGTTTTAGGGAAAATGCTAGAGGGGCTTTCGATGTATTTTTGTTTCTTGCCATGTGGTTGCATTAACACACCGAGGTGTAACCAGCATTAATTTTATTTGACCATATACCCATCTTTGCTTCCACTCTGGTTCCTATAAACTGGTTATTAACGTGAATATATTGCCATTATTTGCATCATTTATGGATTCCTGAGAAGTTTATTGACATATTAAGATAAAATTTAGTAATTCATCTTCTAAGCTTAAATGGAAGTTATGAAAATATTTGAATTATCTCCTTTGTACAACTTTTATGAAATATTTTTTGATGTGATCATTAACTTATTTACAGCATCTGAATGAGCTTGCTATAACATGGAAGCCAAATTATTGGTTGTGATGAACAACTTGTGCATTCAACCGGGTCTGAACTGTCTCACGAGTTGTAACAGTCAATCTATCAATGAATTTCTTTTCGGGGTCCATTAGAAATTATCTTTTCTCCTGTCGCATTTCTCTTTTGATCTGATGTCTTCCTGACAGTAGTTTCTGGTTGGATAATAGTTAAAATGCCTCCTCTTCTCTGAATTTCCTTAGTGATTATTGCTGATGCTTAGCTATTTGTTTGCCGTTATTACTTCCAAACTTTAAGTTTATGCCGCAATATATTATTAATATTTGTTGTTTTTGTATGTTAGGTATTTGACTTGAATGTTGCATTACATCCTCGATCTTTGTGATCTTATGTTAGGTATTTGAGTTGAGTTCAGCACATGGACCTGAACACGGTTTACACTTGTTTAAAAAAGTGCCTCATTTTAGAATCCTTGTTTGTGGGGGAGATGGGACCGTCGGCTGGGTTCTTGATGCTGTAGATAAGCAAAACTATGAATCTCCTCCACCTGTTTCTATTCTTCCAGCCAGAACTGGTAATGATCTTGCACGAGTATTGTCATGGGGAGGTGGTCTCAGCGCCGTCGAGAAACTGGGAGGGTTGTGGTCTCTGCTACACCTTTCCTACCCTAAACTAGACAAACGCTGACATCAAGTACCTCGTTAGCTATCTAATTATCCCCGACAAGAACATCCTCACAATAACACAAACCTTCAGCAATGAGAAGCACGCTGAAATTTATGCGAATATTGATCTTCAAATCAAATTTCATTGTTCATCCGAAGATTTTTTAGATATAGATTTCAACTGAGCTGTCAATTTATGTGAAGATTGATGAAAGTTAATTTCATCAATCTGCTGACAGAGTTGTATTTAGATTTTTTTGTTGGGATGAAAATTGAATGAGAATTGGAGTATTGTGAGAGAAAACAAATATGAGAAGCTTACAAGTAATTCAGCGTGAGCGAGCCTGTACAAGCTGCAGGTGTAGCACGCTGAAATTCAGCGAGCTGCAGGTGTAGCACGCTGAAATTCAGCGAGCTGCACCTGCAGCACGCTGAAATTCAGTGAGCTGCACCTGCAGCACGCTGAAATTTAGCGTGCTGCAATTTTAGCGTGATGCAAGTGCAGCACGCACAGAAATTCAGCGTGCAGCATGCCCTGCAGGTGCAGCACAAGCTAAATTGCGCAGTAATTCAGCGTGAGCGAGCTTGTATAAGCTGCAGGTGTAGCATGCAGACATTCAGCGAGCTGAGCCCGCAACACGCTGACATTCAGCGTGCTGTGCCCGCAGCTCGCTGAATTTGAGCGTGTTGCGCCCGCAGCTCGCTGAATTTGAGCATGCTACGCCCACAGCTCGCAAAATTTTAGCGTATTGCGGGCACAGCACGCTGAATTTCAGCGCAGCAGCACGCTGAATTTCAGCGTGCTGAATTCAGCGTGCAGCGCCCGTAGAACGCTGAATTTCAGCGTGCTGCCCCCGCAGCACGCTGAATTTAAGCGTGCTGAATTCAGCAGGCTGCGCCCGCAGCATGCTGAATTTCAGCGTGCTTTGAACTGATTATACGAGTTTTGAATTTCTTTTTTTGTTCGCATGAGTTCTATTAAAAAGTGTTCTTCATAAATCCAACCTCAAGGTCCTCTCTATCATTCTTCATTTGATTATGTACAGTTCGTTAATTATGTGCAGTTCAATGATTTTGTTTAATTTTCAATAATGTTTTTTATGCATCTGTAGCGTTCGAAAGTGAAGAGAGACCCTACTCATGCTGAAGTTTTTATTGAAACTCGAAGTAGCACTAGTGGAAAGGAGATGGATTTAGAAACCAGCAATGCAATTGTGAGTTATTTTTTTATTAAGATCACATATAATTTGCTTATTTGTTTTTTTTAAATCAACTATTCAATTTGTTATCTGGCACAACTTCAAGATACTATGAATAATGAGGAAGGTAATGTAGAAGCATTTAAAATTATGTTTGGGAAAGAACATCTTGGATCAATACATTGCTTTGGGAAAGGTATTACACAAACTGCTTTGAAGAGAAAGGAAGACATTGCGGCTTTGAAGAAAGTACATAATGAAGAGGGGCTTTATTGAATGAAAAAATACAAAATGTGGAAGATACACTTAATACTCTAAAAAGTGTACTTAAGATTATGCTGCAGCAAAGCAAACCCATTGGAGTTGATGTAGAATCATTGGAGAATCTATTAGGTTCATCTCCAGGGGATGCAAATAGTGGACAGAAGAGAGACGGGCTACCACATGCACATTCTTCTACATCAACACACGTTCCAAACTATGTTGAGGTATAATGTTATAGATTTTCACACAATATATTAAAATACATTTATATGTTTACAACTTTTTAATTATATATTGATCTTGATGTCAAAATATTTATATATATTATTTTACTTTGTGCAGAAAGTTCTTGATGTCAGGAAGACAAATGAGGAGTTGCAATATGATCGATGACCCCATATCATGAAGAACATTTTATGTTTAAGCTGATTTAGATAATTTTGTTTGTGTATTGTAATATTTAAATGTTTTGATGTACTTTTATACATTGTGATGCTAATGATGGGTTATTAATTTGATGTTAAAACATGTGAAACTTTAATATTCTAAATGAAAGTATTTGTCTTGTTAAATTTTTAAATATTTATGCGTTATAAAAAATGTCTCATGATATAACACTGAATTGTTTTTGAAATTTTAATTTATTTTCATGTTTTTTTTAAAATTTATATATTTTTTATTAATTAAATATTTTTGGCAACATTTATTAAATGTACCTCTAAACATTTTAAAAATGTTGCAATAGGTCTATGTAAAAACTGTTGCCTTTACTACAGAAATAGGCAACAGTTTCAAGTAATGTTGCCTAAACATATGAAAATTGTTGTCTTAGGTCTTTGGTAACACGGGCATAGGCATATACCCCTGTGACAATAGTTTTCAATGTTTTGGCAACGTTTTACGGTTTTAGGCTACAGTTTTCAAATGTTACTAAAGACCAAAAATATTGTAGTTGCATGTAGCCGTTTCATTTTGTAAGCCTATAAATAGGCTATTATATGGGATAATCAATCATTGAATGAAAATTTGAAATTTGAACTCCTAAAATTATAATTCCCTCCTTCCTCTCTCTTTCCTTCTCTGTTCCTAGCCAAAAGAGGCATCTCCCACTCTCAAACTTCGGCCCCCTCCTTGGAACCGCCGGCCCTCCTCCTTTCTCCTCCCCTTGGCCGCCCCCCTCCTTCTCTCTTCATTCTACTTCCTTCTTCCCTTTTATTACCCCGCAACCTCCACGATTTCCCTCTACCCTCCCTCTACTAGTCGGCCATCATTGGAGGAGAAGATCCGATTGAAACAACTAAAGGCTTGGGTGATATTTTACGGCGCAAAGAAGAGAAGACGGGCGAGTTTCGTCATTCTATTAGAGCACCTTCCATGGAGTACAAAGGATAGTGATCAATTCTAATGGATCCAACATCTCGCATCTACTATTTCGAGAGGGGTAACAAAACTTCTACTCAAGAGTTTTCTTTTCTTAGATCGTTTTTGTGGTGGATGATTTTAACGTGATTTCTCGAAACGAATAAAATTTCGCGGAGTTTTCTTTGATAGATTTGTGGTTTTTGTTTGATTTTCCGAATACTATCGAGAGGATTGGCGATCCTCGTTATTTCTTGTTGGGGAAAGATCAACCATTTGCGAATCGGGATTTTCTTGGTAGATCTTTCTTTGGTACAACATCGCTCGAACGGACGCGAATATTCATCCTTTTTAGCTTGATCGGATCTCGGCCTTTAGCCATGGTTTGATCTCCAGCGGTTTGGCTATCCGTACGTTAGCGCGAAAGATAAATAAAAAAATATTGTGCTGTTGCGTTTCGTTATTGTGCGGAAACGAGAGCGTGTGAGCGTGGCGAACGTAATCCTACGTCATCCGTGTAGGCTCTTAGGACGGTTCTACATCATAAATGCCTCTAATTTCCAATCCTGATATAGCATCGTTAGATACATGACGTGATTATTCCATATATTTCTCCTATGTAAGTTATTTTAAAGATCGAGAACTCACATGTAATACTTGCTATTTCTTATAGGTGCTCTCTCTCTATTGATGTTTCACATTCACGTAATTGTCTTATTTAAGACTTCCGCGCATAAGAATTGGACTGCAATTGCACAAACTCTTTGTCGCACAATACGTACTAGCACTTGATTTACACTCATGACGGTTTACAATGTTTGCTCAAAATTAATTTCTTTCGTATTTCTTACAACATTATTGTCGTACTCGTTGTGTGCTTTGATTCATGTGCGTTGTCCAATTTTTATTAACTCTTATTATTTGCTCCATTTTGTGACCCTCTCTAATTATGAATTTTTGCTCCATTGTGTGACCCCGATACTTCAAATTCTCTGATATTTATTACGTTTTGGGTCACCCGTATACTTAATACATATATATATACTCTTTTCATCCTACTTGTCTGGTTGGCCTTGCCCGCCCTTTTGATATTATCAAAGGGGGAGAATATATTGTTCATGAGTATGTTCATGAGTATGGTTGGGTTAGGAGAGGTCATATGTAGGGGGAGCACGGCTAGGAGAGGTAAATTGTAGGGGAGCATGATGCTAATGTATGCTCATAGATAGGGGGAGCATCACATAGATAGGGGGAGCAAGTAGAATGTATAGATGATGAGTCCGATATTTATAGTGTTTTTCAGACTCAGCTGGGCTTGTTTTCTTGCTCGTGCACTGTATTTCAACCGAGTTTCAGTTATATTTGCATTGTTCGGTCTTTGACCATTTCGTGCACTATCTTGAGCCGAGGGTGTGCAATTGTGCAATCTGCTGTCGGGGGTATGCACATGGTGCTCCTCGTTTTCTTTCTGTTATGCTTTGATTGCATTTTTGGTGTTGGGTGCTTGTGCTCCAACCTGGTTTGATTATTGTGCAGGCAGTCCGGATGTCCCAAAGTCCATTTCCAGTTTCTGTGTAAAACGCACGATCGTGCGAATTTCTTCTCGCATGGTTTCAGTACAACCGTGTGTTTCACACAGCTTTCCTGGGACAGCTGTTTCTACCCGTACGATTTGTTCTCACATGGTTTTTGCCAAACCGTGCGAGAAGGAAATGCACGGCCTGCACCTCTTGCCTAGCTTCCCAACATTATGTGGTTAATCGTGTGATTTCCTTCACGCACGGGCGGAATTGCCCGTGTGCGAGGAAAACGCACGGTTCCACTGTTTCTGCCTGCATTTTTGCGCTCTGTAGTTACCCGTGCGATTTTCTTCACGCACAGACGGAATTGCCCGTGCGCGAGTAAAGCACACAGGTCAACGATTCCTCTTCTCAGGCTATTTTGTGCGCAAATATCGCACGGTTCACGCACAGTTGTGCGCCAGACCGTGCGTGACCATTTTTCTGATCTTTTTCTATTTAAAGCGTAGATTTTCACCATTGAGGGACACCTTTATTTTCGTCCATCCAGCGACATTTTTAGGGCGAAACTCCACCGTTTCGCCTCCATTCTTCATCTTCCACCACGGAGAGGAGCTCCAGCCATGCTATTGAAGCTTACTTCTTACCGACACTTTCTCTTGGCCATCTCCTTCAACCCATAAGCTCTATTGAAAGCTTTGGTTCCATAGCCAACCAACGAAGGGAAGCTTGCAACCTTCTTCCGGCATCGTGACACGAAGAAGATGGGTCCATTGGAGGGTAGTGACAGCCTTCTCTACCCCGGATGCAATTGAGGACCGAGCTTGGACGCGGATTGACAACCCGATGTTTCCTTCTGCGAACCCTCAGCAAGACTTCGGATTCAGTCGAACTCTTGCGATGTACTTCCTTTGTTGTTGTTTATGTGTGCTTAGAACTTCATTTTAGATGTTGATGTGCTCTTTAGTGTAAACTTTGTTAGGTTTATTTCTATGTAAATCCTGTCTTGTTTTACAGCTTTAGTAGCTTGAGGTGCGCCTTTATTTCCATCCACCATCCGTTTGTTCTTGCCGCACTAGCAATTGCTTGTAGCGTGCGTAGAGAAGAGGTGTTTGCGACCCTGAAATTTTGTTTCTTACGCTTGCCTACTCGTCCATCCGCCTCATGATTCGGTGCATAGCGGCCCGACTAGTCTTCCATCCCGCCTGGCGAAGTGATGCATGGCAGAATTGCATAGGAGTAGTTGTTAGTAATTTACTTTAGTTTTTCGCAAATACCAAAACCCCCCATAGTTAAAGTCGACCTAAGGACTTCAATCTCAAGTTCTCCTCGAAATTAACTCCACCTTATTGTGTTCCTTGAGAGATCGATACTTGGGGAAATTCACCCATTTTATATTACTTGTGCGACCGGTACACTTGCCGTCACATTCACATCAAGTTTTTGGCGTCGTTGCTAGGGAACACAGTCGTGTGAGTTTTTCGAGAGGGAGATAGTAGATTGAAGCCCTTTTCCATTTGTGCATAGCATTTTCTTATTTTCTTTAGTGATAGAATTTTAATTGTTGCTTGATTCTTTTTGCCCTTTTTGGTTTTGGATTTTGGATAACAGATCCGTGCTAATTTTTATTAGTGTTGTGTAGCATTTTTCCTGCAATTATTTTTGTTCGCGATGTATTCTGTTGCTGAGTGCCATCTACTTGACACTTTGCGTAGATGCATCGATGTCATAACTGCTATGAATGTCGAGCACTGTATTCGGTGTTTGTTATGTCAAGGTATAGGCCACATGGTGAAGGACTGCCCCCGTTTGTGCGAGCCTTCTCCCTCTATGGGTGTGCCTGCAACAACTGCCCATTCGCGAAAGAATGTTGTAGACAGACCTACCAGGGTATTGCCTGGCCCATACACTGACATGGCACACCTTGCTCGTTCCTTGCCTGTTGTGATTACCGAGGAATCTCTCGCCACATACAGATCTTTCATGGGTCCCTCGATTCCTTTTTACGAGCTTCCCTTGAGTGATGACGATCACTCTGGGGTTAGCTTGCAAGAATTGGATCTGGAACTCGTGGATGCACCTGAATGGGATGATGAGATTGTTCTGGTCATCGATGCGGTGGCGTTTACGAATGATTTTGCGATGGGGACTGGTCATTCTATGCCTGACTTTGAGAGCAGCCTTGCCCCTGCGCAGTTTTTGCCGGAGTTTACCACTCCATTTTTGTGTGAGTCGGCTGATGATGCCGTATTTTTGGATGATTTATTGCCCGAGGTTGCGCCAAAGTGGGATGATGATTCCTACCTCTCCGATGGAGAATGCGGATCTTCAGAGCACTTGTACGCACCCCAGTGGGATGAGGACTATTCCCTTTCCGATGCGGAGGTTTGCCCCTCTTTATTGGATGAGTCTGTTCCTCTTACCACCATGGACCTCGAGTTGTTGGATTCTCCCCGATACGACTCGTATGATACCGACGATGATCTTTGCTTGGATCTTGCTGGGAGTGAGACCGGGATCACTCCCCCGATTAGTTCCTTATGTTCTTCATCTCTTTTATTTCTTTATCCCCTTTCTGTATCTGATCCCGTGCAGGTTGAATCTTTGTAGGTGCCTCAGGAGGAATTGGATCTTTCTGCTCCAGTCATCGATGATAGCATCCTCTTTCCCTAGGAGGTTGATTCCTCCTCTGTTGAGGTAGCTCCGTTGATTTCTTTTTCTAACTACTGTCTCCCTGTAGTAGACGATACCTTGCAAGGCAAGGATATATATGGTGGCGAGATGAGTAAGGACTAGTGCTCCTCCTCTTCTTACTTCTTATTTCCTCTGCCTACGAGGAGCAGGTATGATTATTTAGGCAGAGGTGTAACTTCTCTATCTCGGTATCGGTACCCGCTCCCGCAACGGATAATGGAACAGTTACCTGTGCATTTTTCCTTTCATAGGCCCATTAGCTAGAACTGTATAGAATTTATTAAGTCGTGCTGGGTTGACAATAACCCCAGTAGTTATCTTACATTTTCTGTACTTTTATTTTCATGTCTATTTTAGTTTTAACATTTCTTTTTGTGTATTTTTCTTTTGTTTTTGTGGAGCTCACCCCTGCAGGTATTCTTGACAACTTCGTGTTGGCGGGGTTGTGATTCTTCGTATGGAGGGCCTGCTCAGGTTTTCACGTGTCTTCTGGTATGCTCACTGGCTGAGTATTGGGTAACCTCTTCCCTTGTCTCTTTTTGATTTAAATGTCTATATCATTTGTTATGTAGTTTAGTTTAAGTCTGGGGGAGAGCTGATGTTTGTTCCTTTTGCACGTGCACATTTCATTTGCATACTAGGATCTTGTATTGTTGTATTTTGATTAGTTCATTGCATCACACACCACTACACCCACATGAGCGCGTGCTTAGCTGTTAGCGTGCTGCGAGTTAAACTCGTGTCTTTGTTAGATTTGGGAAAATTATTGTGCTGCTAAGGATTGTGGGACGGAGTAAAATGTTGACGTTGTTGTGCTTCTAATCAATTACTCTCGTCTCGTGTAGAAATTTGAATAGATTTAATTTATTTATATGCTTATAGTTTTATATTTTTCTATTTGCGTAGATACTTTTTATTCTACTCAAAAGTTGGTGAATCTGGTGTGAATCAAACAGTAGTGTAGGGATGTGTGTAGCCATCACTAGACTCATTTTACTCAAGTTAAGAGGAAGGATCATCTTTCTCGGTGCCTAAGAACTTGCCCCAAGCTACTCTCGAAGCATTGGTGCATGGTTTGTCTAGCGTGAGTGTGATGTAGGCCATCATTTTGGCCCGGTTGAGCTTTGTACCGTTCCTAAAGTCTTATCCTTGTGAGCCCCGTTGTGCCTACCCTTCTTTTGATTCAGCTCCATCTTTATTCACCAAAGTCTCATAGCTGATCCTAGTCGCAAACCCAAGTCGAGCTCTAGTGTTTTATATTATCATTTTGGGTGTTGATGTGGTGAAATTATTTGTGAATATGTGGATGTGCTCCAAGGTTTATATTTGGTGAAATTGTTGAAATAAAAAGATTAAAAAAATATATACGTGAAAAAGAAAAGTGAAAAGAAAAAGTATAATTGAAAATGATATTGGAGAAGTGATTGTATTTGGAGTAGGCGGTGCACACACCCATATGTTAAAAGTTAAGTCTGGGGGTGTGGTGCACTTGCATGTATTTTGGATTAGCGGATGGATTCTCTTTTTATGATGGCTCATTTGGGTTAGATGCATAGCCTTCCTATTTATCTTTGTTTACCTCACTATAACCCAAGCTCTACGATTATCCTAAAGTCCTACGGATTAACGCTTGAGTCGAACTAGTGCCGTGAAGAGAGTGTGAACGGGCAAGCGTATGGTCCCTGACATTGGTGAATTCCTTTGGAGGTGATCTTGAGCCCTGGTCTTTGGCAAAGCTCACCTTAGTGGCCTGCCTACTTTCTTCCTATGCGTGATAGGATGATTCACCGTGATTCCATTTTTGAGTAATAATAAAATTTTGATACGCATTGTGAAAAGTGTAAACTATTTTGCATACTTAGAAATTTCCTCTATTATATTTGTACGCGTACGAGCATGCAACTTCGCATGCTACTCCATGTCACAATTTCTATGTTAGCTAAGTCATTTTTCCTATCTGCATAGAATTAGTTTGCTTGAGACGCGCAAACAGGTAAGTCTGGGGGTGTGATGAGTCCGATATTTATAGTGTTTTTCGGACTCATCCAGGCTTGTTTTCTTGCTTGTGCACTGCATTTCAACCGAGTTTCTGTTATATTTGCATTGTTCGGTCTTTTACAATTTCGTGCACTATCTTGGGCCGAGGGTGTGCAATTGCACATTCTGCTATCGACGGTATGCACATGGTGCTCCTCGTTTTCTTTCTGTTATGCTTTGATAACATTTTTGGTGCTGGGAGCTTGTGCTCCAGCCTGGTTTGATTGTTGTGCAGGTAGTCGGGATGTCCCAAAGTCCATTTCCAGCTTCTGTGTAAAACACACGGTCGTGCGAATTTTTCCTCGCACGGTTTCAGTACAACCGTGTGTTTCACACAACTTTCCTGGGACAGCTATTTTTACCCGTGCAATTTGTTCTCACAAGGTTTCGGCCAAACCGTATGAGAAGGAAATGCACGGCCCGCACCTCTTGCCTAGCTTCCCAGTGTTCTGTGGTTAATCGTGAGATTTCCTTCATGCATGGGCAGAATTGCCCGTGCACGAGTAAAACGCACGGTTCCACTGTCTCTGCCTGCATTTCTTCGCTCTGTCGTTACCCGTGCGATTTCCTTCACGCACAGGCGGAATTGCCCGTGCGCGAGTAAAATGCACGGGTCAACGCTTCCTCTTCTCAGGCTATTTTGCGCGCAAATATCGCACGGTTCACGAACGGTCGTGCGCCAGACCGCGCGTGACCATTTTTCTGATCTTTTTCTATTTAAAGCGCAGATTTTCACCAATGAGGGACACGTTTGTTTTCGGCCGATCCAACCGTATTTTTAGGGTGAAACTCCGCCATTTCGCCTCCATTCATCATCTTCCACAACGGAGAGGAGCTCCGGCCATGCTATTAAAGCTTACTTCTTGCCGTCTCTTTCTCTCGGCCATCTCCTTCAACCTATAAGCTCTATTGAAAGCTTTGGTGCCATAGCCAACCAGCGAAGGGAAGCTTGCAACCTTCTTCTGGCATCGCGATACGAAGAAGACAGGTCCATTGGAAGGTTGTGACAGCCTTCTCTACCCCGGACGTAGTTGAGGACCGAGTTTGGACGCGGATTGACAACCCGACGTTTCCTTCCGCGAACCCTCAGCAAGACATCGGATTTGGTCGAACTCTTGCCTTGTACTTCCTTTGTTGTTGTTTATGTGTGCTTAGAACTTCATTTTAGATGTTGATGTGCTCTTTAGTGTAAACTTTGATAGGTTTATGTCTATGTAAATCCTACCTTGTTTTACTGCTTTAGTAGCTTGAGGTGCTCCTTTATTTCCATCCACCATCCGTTTGTTCTTGCCGCACTAGCAATTGCTAGTGGCGTACGTAGAGAAGAGGTGTTTGCGACCCTCAAATTCTGTTTCTTACGCTTGCCTACTCATCCATCCGCCTCGCGATTCGGTGCATAGCGGTCTGACTAGTCTTCCATCCCGCATGGCGAAGCGATGCATAGTGGCATTGCATTGGAGTAGTTGTTAGCATTTTACTTTAGTTTTTCGCAAATACCAAAACCCCCCTTAGTTAAAGCCGACCAAAGGAATTCAATCTCAAGTCCTCCTCGATTTTAACTCCACCTTACTGTGTTCCTTTAGAGATCGATACTTGGGGAAATTCGCCCATTTTATATTACTTGTGCGACCGGTACACTTGCCATCACATTCGCATCAATAGACTCTCTAATACATTGTAACCTGTTGTTAGCTTATATTTCCTATCTTCATTTTGCACTCTATAGACTCTACAATACACTGTAACCTATTGTTAGCTTATATTTTCTATCTTCATTTTGCACTCTATCTCATGTTTATTTATCATGAACGGGAATTGATATTATCAAAAGGGGGAGTTTGTTGGAACCGTGGTTTCACATTCCTTGTATTTGAGAATATTAACTCTCAGGTTGTATTTGATCATATTGTATGTTGATAGAGTGTGCAGGTTGAGTGGTGCAAGCAAAGAAAAAGGCATATATGAAAGCTACCGCCCAGCATTGCAACTTACCGTGCTACGCAACCCACTTCAACGCTGCGTTGAGAGTGTTGAGACAAAAAGCATTGAGTGCGTCGAGACGATGGCTTTAAGTGAAGGCTAATGCCCGGTAGTAGTACTACCGCGGGCACTAACACAATGATTTATTTGGACCTAGCGCTTTGGATGGTTTTGGCGCTAGCTCTACCGTGCCGAGCGCTACCGCCAGGCGACTGTATTACCGCAGGAGGTAACTTAATGATTTTTTGGACCTAGCGCTCTTGATGGTTTAGGCGGTAGCTATACAGCGCCGAGCACTACCGCCAGGCGACTGTATTACCGCAGGCGGTAAGTGAACGATTTATTTTGTCCTAGCGCTCTGGAAGATTTCGATGGTAGCACCTACCGCGCGGCGCTTGCCTTGTCAAACGGTTGTTGCCTTTTCAGGAACGTCGCATCCTATGTTACCGCACGACGGAAGGTCCTACCACGCGATACTTGTTCAAATGAAAAGGCATAATATTATTTCGAAGAATATTTTCCAGATTTGGAGAACAACGGCACAACAAGCGCGCGAAACTACCGCAGGCGCTAGTCTTACTGCCGGCGGTAGCCTGTTTTCATAAAGACGTATAAAAGCCGTTGTGTTGCCTGTTATCATTGTGACTCCCAGACGAATTTATACGAAGGGTTTCAGAACTCCAGATTTCGGCCACCTCCTTGCGCCCGTCTCCTCTTGTCTTCGTCAAAGTTGAAGGAAGCCTTCTCCCTCACATTCGTGAACGAAAAACTCCGGCGATCCAGAATCTTCATCGACCACTGAGAACCGATCGGTTGCTCGCTAACGAAGATATCAAGCACCGGTCGTGGATCGAACACCAGAGAAGTCATCAAGATAGATAACTTCATTTTCTTATCGTCTTTACTTTTAATCTTTGTACTTTTTTTTTCTATTTTCTGTTTAGTTTTTAGTGAGGAAAATCGACCGGTGAGGGTCGTCGGAATCTGGGTAGGATTTCGCGGTAAATCGTCCCGGGATTTGGGATGTCTAGATCGGAGGATCTAGCGGGGCTATAATAGCCTCCCTTGTGTGGAGGTGAAGAGTAGGCTCTAAGACCCTCCCTTGTGTTGAGGTGAAGAGTGGGCTTGAACGCCTTTCCTGGAGGGAAAGGGTGAGAGCCAACCGGTCTGGGTAGTGGGTCGGTATAGAAAACAAAAGAGATTCTATTTTTCATCGTCTTCGATTTTCGACGTCATGGAGATCAAGTGTTGATGTAAACTATTTATGAACTATATTTCATTATTATTTTAATGCAATGAGATTACTTTCTTCTATGATTGTTGTTAGTGCGTGAAATTTAGTAAAATTTTACTAAATGTTGTAAAACCTTATTCACCGCCCCCTCTAAGGTTGGCCACTAGATACAACAGAACTCATCCCTAGATTTCTTCACAGCAATAAGAAAGATGATCTTCAGATAACTGCTGCTTGTGCTGGAATTAACTCAGAAACACAAGTTTTTGATCTTGCTGATGAAGAGAATGATTTGACAGTTCTTTGTATTCTTCACTCAGCTAACCTTGACTACAGAAACCAGATAGCTCTACTTCTTCTTCTTTCTCATAAAACTCTTTTGAACTTTCTATAGCAGGTGAAGATCGCTACAGAACTGCTGGAACTTTTGGATCAACGGGTTTGAACTTTAGCTTCAAGCTCTGCAATAATGGCGAGAGGAAGAAGAAGATGTTCCGCCTCTTTGTGAAAAGATAAACCCTAAATGTTGATTGGCTTCCGCCAATCTCAATCCTTTTATCTTCCGCCGTCCAATGGCTATTTGACCCGTGGGCCCACCTTAAGTTGTTGGCTGCAACTTTGCTTTTAAAGAAATAGTCTTACAGTAGGCATGTGGCGCTATTTGTCGTATACTGTAGACTTCCCGCAATGAGTTTGAACTTTACTGGCATTTGTTGACGGCAGCATTTGTGGACTTAGCCAAATTTATAGTTTCATCCTAGATATTGAGTGCGCTGAGTGAACAGTCTTCACTCAGCGCAAAAACCCTTGGATAGATAATCTTCACTGTCAGGCGTTGAGTAAACCTTCATAACTAAACATATGTGGACTTATCCAATTACTTCTGCACCATTAGGCACTGAGTGCGTTGAGTGAATGACCTTCACTCAACACTTTTGTCATTGGACAATCTTCCTTCTGTTTAGGCGATGATTGCATTGAGTGAGCCTTCATCACCCAATGCTTCTAGACTTAGCCTCTTTTCTGAATGTCGGCCATCTTGCTGAGGCGTTGAGTGAACTGCCTTCACTCAACGCTTCAGTACTTAGTCGATTTCTATCTTTATGAATGCATTGAGTGAACCTTAATCACTCAACACTTCTACCTTATCCTGTCTTATTTGATGAGGTGTTGAGTTAACTGTCTTCACTCAACACTTCTGTACTTAGCCAATATTCTTGATGAGGTTGCGTTGAGTGAGCTGTACTCACTCAACGCATCTGGACTTAGATAAATTTTTCTGTCTATATCTTCTTAAGCTTTGACTGAACATTAGTCTGTGAACGCTTTCTTCTTTGGGCATTGAGTGAGCTATCCTCACTCAACGCTTCTGGACTTAGCTAGAATTCTTGACATATTCTTCAAATGATTTGACTGCATGAGCTTGACTCAATTGCTTCTTTCTTCAGGCATTGAGTGAGCTGTCCTCTAGTCGGATTTCTTCCTTGCCAATGCTAAAGCTTTGACAGATTGAGCTTTACTCGACGCCTCTTGGTATATGGCGTTAAGTGAACTACCTTCACTCAACTCTTGTGGACTTAGCCGCAAATCTGCTTTACAGACTATTTGGGCTTTGACTGTCCATGATTTACTCAGTACTTATTGGCATCTAGCATTGAGTGAACTGACTTCACTCAACGCATGTGGACTTAGACGAATTTATGTCTATCTAGTATTCTTCCTTGACATCTGTCGTTGAGTGAACTGACTTCACTCAACACATATGGACTTAGACAAATTTCTATCTCTCCACCTTTCTACCTTGTGACCTCCTATCAAAATTACTTAGACAATCTGTCTAAACTTATTCCAAGGAACATCCGGCATATAATGAACTTGAACAACATCAAATATAATTAGGCTCTTAGTATTGATTGTGATGCCTCTTCAAATCTAGGGAACATTAAGGGCAATATTCCCCACAAACTCTGATGCAAGCCCACACGTTGACACCATAAAATCTACGAATTTAGCACGATTGTCTCTAAACGTTCGAATTCTACACTGGCACAAATTTTTAGCGTAGCGCACACGCAAGCAATTATTTCAATTAGATGCTAACGTACGGGTAGCCAAACTGATTAGGATCGAATATTTGGCTATATGCCAATATTCTTTCTGGCTAAAAGGACCCACCCTGTCCGATCGAGCGAAGGTTGTACCAAAAGAGATCTACAAAAAATTATTTTTCGGAAATGGTAGATCTCTCCCAACAAAAGTAGACAAGGTTCGTCAATCCTCTCGAAAAATAAATCGATCAAGATAAACACAAAAATTGTTCGAAGAAAACCACGATTATTTAAAGTTATCAAGATTCAACGCCAAAGTTTCCACCACAAGAAAAATCTAGGAAAAGAAATGCACTGAGGTAGAAGCTTTTGTTACCCAATCGGAATAGATGATTCCGATTACGTAACTTGGATTGCTCTTCAACAGCTCCATCGAAGTCACGCAGGATGGAGAGAAAACTCGTCCGCCTTCGTCGCTTCACGCCGGAGTTGGAATCACACGGAGTGATCTCTCTTGCCTTGGTAGAAATCCACCCAAACAATTGAAGGCTTGTCGGTTTTGGTGGGGTTGCTAGTGGTCAGGTTTTGGGAGTTGGAGATGGTCAGGTGTTGAAAGGTGGAGAGAGAAAAGGTGGAGGCTAGATATATTGGACAGGTGGTTGAGTTTTAAGAAAGAGGGTGGCCGGTTGGGTTTGGTGATGAGGTGGTGTGCTCAGGTATGAGAGGACGAGGCTTGATGGTGGTTGGGGAGGGAAAGAAAACCGTGGGTGAGGAAATGGAAGAGAGAGGTTTGGCAGCTAGGATGAGAGGGAGAGGTTGGCAGCTAGGTTGAGGGCGAGAGGTTGGCGGCTAGGATGAGGGGGAGATTGCTTTGGCTGAAATTTTGAAGGAGGACGAGAAAGGAGAGGGAAATTCTAAAGGAGGATTAGGGTTTTAAATCTTTTCATTCAACTTAATGAGAAATAAAAAATACATGACCTTATATAGTCTTACAACAAAGTTAGGCTACAAGCAGCCCAAAATAAAAATAAAACACTTCATGGTTTAAATATAACATAATGAAATGAAAATGCTCAAAAATAGCAAAATAAATTCAACTAAATATTATTAAGTTGTCTTGCGCCGAGGGCGGATATTGTAGCGGTTCTCCATAAGATCACCATGGCGTCGCAAATCTTTGACTGGAGACGGAGAAAAATCTTTCGTAAGCATGTTGTCGCCTTCTTCATCATGTTGGGGGCCGTCGTCTCCATCTATCCTCCCCTTCTCGAAAGTACTCATCACCGATGAGTTGTCCTGAAGGTACCGACATAGAATAGCATCATCCAAGAGAGCCACCTCCGATTCCGGAAGCCAAGAGTCATCAGAGGTAGGACGATCACACCATCAAATCAAGTAGCAGCAAACATCACCACTTGGATAGGAAAACATTTCATCCTTAATGATCTTATCTGGAAAAAAGTTCATCCTGGGAAACCAGGGAAAAGCATTAGGCAATAAAGGGGGAAAAGTTTCTTCATCAATAACCAATATACCTCCATTGGAGACCGATGGAGAGTGCGATCCAGAAACAAGCTCACCCCCACACCCATTAGAAAATGCAGTGGAGCAAAACAGACAGTTAGATAATTCAAGTGGTGGTGAAACATACGATGTTAAATCAGAAACATTAAAAATAGGGGAAATACCCCAAATCAGTGGGTAACTCCAAAAGATATGTGTTTTCTCCTAATTTATTTAAAATCCGAAAAGGTTCAGCTCGCCAATTCCCCAACTTTTTTACAGTGCCCGAAGGCATCCGTTTAGGGACAAGACGCACCAAGAATAAATTGTCAACCTTAAAGTGAGACTCTCTTTTATGTACGTTAGCATGAACATGATAAGATGCATATAGTGTGGTTAGTGCTTCATTTATGTGTTTATGCAAATTATGTATATGAGAGGCAAAATCCAGTGCAAATTGACTTGATTTATTAGATGGCGGTAACGGAATCAAGTTAAGTTGCACTGGTGCTTTATATCCGTGGACGGTCTAATTCGGTGATAAACCTGTGGACCTATTTTTCGAGTTATTATACGCTAACTGAGCATGAGGAAGGATTTGGTCCCATGTACCCTTGTGGTCACCCACAAGACAACGTAGCAAAATACCCAAACTTTTGTTTAACACTTTCGTTTGCCCATCAGTCTGTGGATGGTAGACCGAAGAAAACAATAGTTTAGTACCCATAATACTCCACAGGATCTTCCAAAAATAACTAGTAAATTTCACATCTCTATCGGTCACTATCGTTTTTGGAACGCCTTTATGCCCAACAACTTCCTTAAAAAATAATTTCGCTACATTTGACGTATCATCGGTCTTACTACACGCAATAAAATAGCCAGTTTAGAAAATCGATCTACTACCACTAGAATGGAATCATAACGTCTAAACGTGACTGGTAGGGCTAGGATAAAATCCATACTAACATCTTCCTAGGGAATGGAAGGAATCAGAAGAGGGGTATAAAGTCCCGCATTCGTTTTATTATCTTTTGTTAATTGACACGCGCGACAACTTCCCACAATTTTATTAACTGTAGATTTAAGGCCTGGCAAGTAGAACTTATCTTCTACTAACATAATCATCTTATCACGCCCGAAATGTCCACCTAGACCACCACTATGTAACTCCCATACGATAAAATGTCGAAGGGATGAACGAGGAATACAAAGCTTCAAATGTTTAAATAAATAACCGTCTCGAATATAATATGTTGAAATGGTAGTGGCAGAGTTGTTTCGAGTGGAAAAATAGATGTCCTTAAAATCAGGAAAATTAACGTACTCATCCTTTATCCTATCGAAACTGATCACTTTCACCTCGAGCGTAGATAACAATAAGGAGACACGACTAAGAGCATCCGCCATACGATTTAAAGTTCCCTTTAGATGTTTAATTATGAAGGTATACTCCTGAAGATAGGAGACCCACTTAGCATGTCTTGGACTAACTTTATTTTGGGAATTAATAAACCTCAATGCCTCGTGGTCGAATAGAATAGCAAATTCCTTAGAGATCAAATAATGACGCCAATGCTATAAACATCGTATAACCGCATAAAAATCTCAGTCATAATTAAAATAATTTAATTTTTGTCCTGAGAGTTTCTCATTAAAGTAGCCAACAGGATGTCACTCTTGACTCAATACACCACCAATATCGACTCCAGATGTGTCACAGGATAATTCAAAAACTTTATTAAAATCTAGTAATCGTAAAAGAGGAGCTTCAGACATTCGGGATTTAATTATTTCAAATGCTTTAGCGGCCGATTTAGTCCACGTAAAATCTCCCTTCTTCATGCACTCCATGATTGGTGTCATGATACTACTAATATCCCAGATAAATCGGTGGTAAAAAGTAGATAATCCGTGAAAACTCCGAACATCCCGTATATTAGTTGGTTCCGGCCAATCCTTTATGGCTTGGACCTTCTTAGGATCAACATGGATGCCCTTCGAGCTGACAATATAACCTAGGAACTCCATAGATGGAACATTAAACGTAAATTTCTTAAGATTAACAAATAGTTTTTTCGTACGCAATGTGGTCAGTTCCGTCCTCAAGTGAGACTAATGATCGTTTGGTGAGGAGCTAAAGACTAGGATATCATCAAAGTAAATAACTACAAAATTTCCTAAATAAGGCTTGAACACTAAGGTCATCAACCTCGAAAATGTACTCGGGCTATTAGTGAGCCCTTCCCCGAGCACCAACCACTCATAGAGTCCATCATTTGATTTAAATGTCATCTTCCACTCGTCTCCCTCCCTAATCCTGATTTGATGGTAGCCACTCTTAAGATATAACTTGGAAAAATTCATGGCCCCGACTAACATGTCTAGTAAGTCGTCCAATCGAGGGATGAGAAATCTAAATTTAACAGTTATTTTATTGACGGCCCTATAATCTACACACATCCTCAAAGAACCATCTTTCTTAGGGACTAATAATACAGATACTGCACAAGGACTCTTACTATGACGAATGAACCTCTTACTTATAAAATCCAAAATAATTTTTTGCAACTCTAAGTGTGCGAAGGGGTTTATTCGATAATGGGGAATATTTGACAATGAGGAACCAAGAACGAAATCAATCTCGTGTTGAATGTCATGCATGGGGGTAACTCAGGTGGTAAGTCCTTTGGGTAAACATCCTTAAATTCCTCTAATAGGGTCTTCAATGTTAGCGGTAAGTTCTCGAAAGAGGAGCTATCTTCCTCAATTTGCAAGCAAACTAGCGCATATATGACACCGTCAATAAAAGACTCGCGCTCAAGCTCCTTCTTACCTATCAAGCTTAACGTTTACTTCTCTACATGTACAATAGTGTCTTTGGAAGAGACCGATGGATCTTTAGGCGGAGTGGGTTTAAAAATAATGGTCTTACCATTAAATTTAAACTCATAGGTGTTAGCTCGCCCTAGATGAGTAACATAATGGTCATAAAGCCATGGGCATCCTAGTAAGGCATGACAAGCATCCATGAGGATGACGTCACACCAAACCTTTTACGAATAATACTTGATGGTAAGGGGTACCAAACAACGCTTTGACACCGGGAGGGATGTCTTATTTATCTATGCCACCTTATAAGGGTGAGGGTACATCTCAGTATCTAATGACATTCGGGTCACTGAATTTTCAGAAATTACGTTCATACAGCTATCACTGTCTATGATCAACATACACAACTTCTCTCCACTCTTAAAATTTAACGAAAAAATATTCATCCTTTTCCAGTCTTCTAAAGATCGTGGTGTACCCAGAACACATCGCATGAACATCATATGGGAATCATCATCTAAATCGCTCGGTACTCCTTCTGACTCGCTATCTTCTCTAGCCTCATATATAAGGTCGTCAGACTCACAAGTGGAATCTAAGAGGGCTAAGGGCTTGGGCTTAGTAGGACACTCACTAGAATAATGAACCTAAATCCCACAAGAGAAATAGGTAGCATTCGTTTTATTAACCCTTCCTACAGGGACTCTCTCACCCGTTGGGTTTCTACTATTCCTGGCAGTCACGACTATGGAGTTTGAGTTAGTGGACCGGAACTTCCCCTTATCCTTATAGGTGGAAGTGGGAGGTGGTACTAAGATGGACTTTCCCTTCTGAAATGAGCGAGACTTATTTTTATGAACGTTGTGCTTCTCAATATCTAATGCAACATTAAAAGTGATGTTTAGGTCGGCATGACCATAACACAGTAATTTTTCCTGGATGTCGGGGTTTAACCCTTATGAAACCTAGAGAGGGTGATCTCTGACATCTCCTTCACGCCACACCTAACCATCATATCCTTAAGAAGACTCATATACTCAGAGACCGACCTATTCCCTTGTTTAAGGGTAGCCAAAACATCAAACATCTGCATTCGATGGTACGTAGGGACGTACTGCTCTATCAGCAAGGCCTTCATTTCTGCCCAACCAATGGGTATATCACCGTTCTCGACTCTCAGACGTCATTCCTCATTAAACCAAAATATCTTAGCTCTACCTAACAACTTCATTCTCGCCACTCGCACCTTATCCGCGTCAGTCAGATTGTACCACTCAAAGTAGCACTCTATTTCCATAACCTAGTCTAGGAAAGCTTGGGGTTCTCCCAATCCATCGTATGATGGCGGTTTGACCCGGATGGCCCTAGTAATATCGAACTCGTACGGTGCTCGCGGAACTTTTTCATTATTATTGTTAATGTTATGGTTATTATTTCCTTCTACACGATGGTTGGTGGGTTGATTATGGGGAGCAGCGAGAATTAATCTTAGTTCGTGAAGGGTCTCCTTAATAGCCGTCATTTGTTCAGTGAAATCCTGGCGGAGTTCCTCAAGCACTGTGAGACCGTGACCCTCATCTCGTTGGTTCGCCATATTGGAATAAGACGGGGAATACTCCGTACCTAATCTAGTGCGCAGGAAAAGAAATAGTAGTTCTGTCCTAAGAAATGAACAACAAAAGGAATTGTTCCCGCTTAATATCTAGGGTAGAAAAAGATTTTTTTGATTTTCTTACTGAAAATAAATAAGAGATTATTAAAAAAAATTGATTTTTTTGCAGAACAATACAAATTTTAGGCCGCTATTGGCAGACCAGAATTTTTATTTATTTATTTTGACAAAACGACGTGCAAGAAAAGTGTGTTGATGAACCAAGTAAGAGGGAGAGGGTGTCAATTAGGAAATTTACGTGAACTTCCCTCTGATACCAAATTGATGCAGGCCCACACGTTGACACCGTAAATTCTACGAATTTAACACGATTGTCTCTCAACGTTCGAATTCTACAGTCGAACAAATTTTCAGCGCAGCGCAAACGCAAGCCATTATCTCAATTAGATATTAACGTACGGGTAGCCAAACCGATTAGGATCGAATAATAGGCTATATGCCAATATTCTTTCTGTCTAAAAGGACTCACCCGGTCTGATCGAGCGAAGGTTGTACCAAAAAGATCTACCAAAAATTATGATTCGGAATCAGTAGATCTCTCCCAAATAAAGTAGACGAGGTTCATAAATCCTCTCGAAAAATAAATCAATCAAGATAAACACAAAAATCGTTCGAAGAAAATCACGATTATTTAAAGCAATCAAGATTCAACGCCAAAGTTTCCACAACAAGAAAAATCTAGGAGAAGAAACGCACGGAGGTAGAAGTTTTTGTTACCCAATCGGAATGGATGATTCCGATTCAAACTTGGATCGCTCTTCAACGGCCCCATCAGAGTCACGCCGGATGGAGAGAAAACTTGTCCGCCTTTGTTGCTTCATGCCGGAGTTGGAATCACATGAAGTGATCTCTTATGCCTTGGCCGAAATCCACCCAAACGGTTGAAGGCTGGTCGTTTTTAGTGGGGTTCCTAGTGGTCGGATTTTGGGAGTTGGAGATGGCCGGGTGTTTAAAGGTGGAGAGAGAAAAGGTGGCGACTAGATATATTGGAGAGGTGGTCAGGTTTTAAGAGAGAGGGTGGTCGGTTGGGTTTGGTGATGAGGAGGTGTGCTCGGGTATGAGAGGAGGAGGCTTGATGGTGGTGGGGGAGGGAAAGAAAACCGTGGGTGAGGAAAGGGAAGAGAGAGGGTTGGCGGCTAGAATTAGAGGGAGAGGTTGGCGGCTAGGTTGAGGGGGAGAGGTTGGCGGCTAGGATGAGGGGGAGATTGTGTCACAACCCGCATTTTCTCTGAATTAAGAAATATCAGAGTATGAGAAAATACGCGTTATGATGCCACGCCAAGCAGGGGATAACTGCTGTCGCTCAGGCTAAACCAACTTCAAACTTTATGCAAGAAAATTCTGAGTTTAATGATTAGAGAATCAGTTATATTTTTAGAGACCGTATCCTTCGGCTCAGTGGATCACCTAGTCCACAAAAAAAAACTATATTTATACGCTGCGGAAAAATACTTTATTTAGGTTTGACATCCTAACAAGCACATAAGGATCCCAAGAGAACCACTTATGCTATGCAATACCCTACATTTAATTTATATAATATATAAGAAAGTGGTTTTTATACGTGATTTGGAAAATAGTGATTAAGTTTTATAAAACATGCTGATCATGAGCTTTATTTATAATAATATTTATAGTTTAAAAATAACTAGCAACCTAGCATAAAACCTTCTCAAAGCAAGTAGACTATCTCCAGAAAATGGTAGCAGCATAAGTAATATATCTAGCACAAAGGTAAAAACTACCAGTGGGCGCCAACAACCTGACACGAACTCACTGGCATACATGTATGTCGGTAAGAAAGTACTGAAAAACTACCTCACTAACAAGGCAAACGGACCTCCAAAGTCCAGGAGTCCACCAACAACACCACTGCAAACTAGCCACCCAACTGGCTACAGCTCTGAACCTGAGGCATTCCAAAAGAAAACAGAATACCTCAGCAAGCAAAATAAGGTAAAAACAACTGCATGCAAGAGTCAACCAAAAGGAAGAAGTAACTGAAAAAAAACATGCAGTAGAAAGAGACACAACTGTCCAAAAATAGGACAACAGAAAGTGCACCACGTGTAAGGAAACAGCAAAAACCCAACCCAGGAACAACATCTTGCAGGGCCTACTAGGCCACCAAGAGCCAAAAGTGCTGCAAACCACCAAGTAAGAAACTTCTAACACCCTAAACTATGGGAAGTGGTAGTGGCAAAAACAAACAATGAGGAACCAGATCGAAGGCAAACGCAGTCCCCCAATCCACCATGTCCAAGTCAACAAGCTCGAGGGTCAACACGTGAAAGCACAAGGGACCTTCCACCCAACATGCCCAGCCGTACCTGGAGCAAGAAAACAAGAGTGGCCTTGGCTACATCACACAACTCCACCCCCCTGAAGAGCTACAAACCACCACTACCAACCATGACCCACGATTCGGCCTTCAAGAATATAAAGAAAATGGCCGACAAAAAAACTCAGCAATACAACAGGAAAATGCACTCGGGAACAAAAATCAAGGTAAAGAAAGAGTGTTGAAATAAATCAACACGACAAGGCGTTGAGTGAGACCCACTCCATGCCTACCTAAACCTTGGCGTTGAGTGAGCTAGCCTCACTCAATGCCAAAACCAAACTCTAACCACAATCCCACTAAGGTAACATAGAACTCGACGATCGTCAGTCAGAAGTCGACGATCGTCGATCGGCTGAAGGCCAAAAAGAAGCCTGACGATCATCATCGTGGAGGTCGACGATCGTCGAAGGCTAAAGGCGAGCGAAGCTCGACGATCTTCCTCCAGGAAATCGTCGAGCGCTGATCGGAGATCAGACAAGAGCTGAGCTCGACGTTTTCCTCCCGAAAAAAACGTCGAGCGTCGAACGACTCAAGACTAAACACTGGGCTCGACGTTCTCCTCCCAGAAAACGTCGAGCGTCGAACGGCGCTAAGACAGAACGAAGCTGAGCTCGACGCTCATCGAGCGTCGAACGGAGCTCGACGCTTTTCCTCCCGGGAAAGTGTCGAACGGAGCTCGAAGCCAAACCAGAAAACTGAGCTCGATGTTTTCCCTCCGGGAGAAACGTTGAGCGTCGATCAGAGCCAAACAGAAGCTGAGCTCGACGTCTTTTCCTCCCGAAAAAGCGTCGAGCGGAGCTTGACGTTTTCTCTCCAGGAAAAGCGTCGAGCGAAGGACGAAGCTAAGAATGAACAGAGCTCGACATTTTTCTTCCTGGAAAAGCGTCGAACGGAGCTCGACGTTTTCCAGTAATACCTTAACGAAATTGGCACTCACACCCCGCCCCCACCTAACACTCCCTCTCGGCTACACCCGAACCAGAGCAAAAATCAAAGTAAGGAACAATGGCATCACGCCGGCAATTTTGGATTCCAACATCACAAAGTAGGGGGGGTTCAATAGGAAGAACTAAATCCTATAGTTAGCAAGAAAAATAGAACAACAAGGCCTCTAACCTAGGGCTAACAGGGATTTCAAATTCAGCAAGAATTTTCAAAAATAAACTTGGCAAGGGCAAGAATACCACTTGCCTCAATTTCCGACGAAGCTTTGGACGGCTTTCCCTCCTCTTCACACGGACACTAACAACAGCAGCACCTAGAACAAACTCTAGGACATTAATGGCGAAAAACCTCCAAAACCGAAATCCCAAATCTCAACAAAACTCCACGAAAATCGAATATCTTACCGTCGAAACGAAGATCTCAGAGAGAGCAAGACAACGCCGCTTTCGGAATCAAATTCCGTCCACGAACAAGCCCGGAATCACCGTCCGAAGGAGTACAGGAAGGGCGGTTTCTCCTCTGTTTTCCGCGAACAAGCAGGGACGGTTCTACAGGAAGAAGAAGAAGAAGTGGGCCGCCACTTCTTAAAACAAAGCTTTTATATAAAAAGCTTGACACGACGGTGCAGAACTAACCGAACCCTAATACGCTTAATCACTTAATTACACAAGTGAATTCCAAAAAAAGAACAAGCCAATATATGGCTGCCACCTAGGTAAGGAATAACTGCTGAATAAATACAGCCGCAGAAACCGCTCATCAGCCCAAAACCCGATAGATTCCACTCAACTATTCAAATCAAATAATTATGCTATTAACACACCAACGACGCGAAAACCGAATCACCTCGGAATTCGACGAAATTCGCACCGTAGCTAAATACCCACGCTACGAGCACAACGGCGAAGTCGAAATTAACTTTCGACGAACAGAACTCGAGTTATACCCAAATAAATCCAAACACAAACATCCCCCCGAGAGGCCACACCGGGTCACCCAAAACGACTCGGCTTGCTAGGGAGATCTTGCCAACAGGCTACAAAACAGGGCACTCAGTTCTAAGGAGCTAAACCACACTCCACACATGGCACATGCCACGGAAACGCATCATTGTAACGCCAACGAGAATAAAAATAAACGCAGGAAAAATCGGGGGCGTTACAGTCACTCCCCCTAAAAGAAAGTTTCGTCCCGAAACTTTACGCACAACACTCCTACTAAAGAAGGAGAAGTAACAAATAGGAGTTACAAGAAGGAAAACATACCGATCAAATCAATGAAACAGGTGAGTGTAAGCCCTCCTCATAGCCGACTCTAGCTCCCAAGTCACGCTTTCCAAATCCTGATTTTTCCATAGAACTTTAACCATCGGTATGGACTTCTTTCGCAGCACACGCTCCTGAGAATCCAAAATACGAACCGGCACCTCAACAAAAGAGAGGTTGGGCTCCAACTGGGGCACAACGTCCAAGAGCTGCCCACTGCTGCGCACACACTTCCGCAATTGGCTAACATGAAACACATTATGCACGCCTGGGAAGTTCGCTGGTAAATCCAATCTATACGCTGACACACCAATCCGTTCCAAAATCTCAAACGGGCCCACATACCTTGGGTCCAACTTCCGATTCTTACCAAACCTCTTTACGCCCACCATCGGGGAAACCTTAAGAAATACAAGGTCCCGTACAGAAAACTCCAAAGCAGACCTACGCCGATTGGCGTTCTTTTCATATCTCTCCTGGGCTATACGAAGCTTCTCCCGAATAAGCTTCACTGCGACTTCCATTTCCTCCAGCGCATCAGGACCCAATAAAGGCCTCTCACCAGCCTCTGCCCAAAACAACGGAGTCCTACAGCGCCTCCCATACAAGGCTTCGAACGGAGCCATCTGCAAACTTTCCTGATAACTGTTATTGTAGGCAAATTCCATGAGTCGCAACCGCTCATCCCACGCTCCACCGTGGTCTAAAATATAGCATCGGATCATATCCTCAACAATCTGATTCACCCGCTCCGTCTGCCCATTGGTCTGTGGGTGGTACGCAGTAGAATAACTCAGATCCGTACCCAATCCCTCCTGCGGACTCTGCCAAAAACGAGAAGTAAACTGGGAGTCTCGATCAGAAATGATGTTAACCGGCACACCGTGGAGTCGGATGACTTCATTGAAATACAACTCCGCTATCATACTCATCGGGTAATCAATCTTATAAGGCACGAAGTGAGCGCACTTCGTCAATCTATCCACTATAACCCAAACAGAATCAAATCCTCTTGGGGATTTTGGTAAACCCGTAATGAAGTCCATAGATATACTTTCCCACTTCCAAGTTGGGATCTCAAGCGGAGTCAACTTACCACCAGGCCTTCCATGATCGGCCTTCACACGCTTGCAAGTGTGACACTCAGCAACAAATCGGGCTATATCTCCTTTCATGCCATACCACCAGGCAATTTTCCTTAAGTCACGGTACATCTTCATAGATCTTGGATGGTAGGCAACGCTTGAACCATGAGCCTCACTGCAAATCATCCTACTAATATCCTCAACAGCGGGAACGCAAAACCTGCCGCGGTACTTCAAAGTACCCGCATCATCGATAGCAAAATAAGGCAACTCTCTCTTCTCAGTCCTGGTGAAAAGGTGCATAAGATCAGGATCGTCCTTCTGGTGCAGTCTAGTCAAAGAAATCCAGGACGGCTCTGCCACTGACAAACTACTCTACAAACTACAGCATCCCACAGAAATATCCATAAGGAGGAACTCCTCTACTAAACGATCGGCGGAGAGGTTAAAGATCTTTCCCATCTTTCGGCTCAGGGCGTCAGCCACCACATTGGCCTTGCCCGGATGATATAGGATCTCCACATCATAATCAGCCACATATTCTAACCACCGCCGCTGACGCAGATTCAACTCCTTCTGTGTGAACACGTACTTCAGGCTCTTATGGTCAGTAAAGATCTTGCACTGAGCCCCATAAAGTAGGTGTCTCGACAACTTCAAAGCATAGATAACCGCTGCAAACTCAAGGTCATGCGTAGGATAATTCTTCTCATGAGTCTTCAGTTGCCTTGACCCATAGGCAATTACCTTTCCATCTTGCATTAATACGCATCCCAGACCTACATGCAAAGCATCCACATAAACATCATAATCCACACCCTCAGTAGGCAGGGTCAGAACGGGAGCAGTGCACAATCTCTCTTTTAGCTCCAGAAAAGCTTCCTCGCACTTTTCTCTCCAAACAAAAGCCATATTCTTCTGAGTCAACTTGGTCAAAGTTACGGCTAGGGAAGAGAAACCCTCCAAAAATCTCCTGTAATAACCAGCCAACCCTAAGAAACTCCTGATCTCCTTAGGCGTACTCGGTCTACTCCAATCCATCACTGCTGCAATCTTTTCTGGATCGACCGAGATCCCATCCTTATTCACCACGTGGCCTAGAAAAGAAACCTGAGGCAGCCAAAATTCGCACTTGCTCAACTTGGCGAATAACTTGTGGTTCCTCAACTCTGTCAGAACCAAACGCAAATGCTGCTCAGGCTCCTCAGCACTGCGAGAATAAACTAACACATCATCAATGAAGACCACAATGAACTTGTCGAGGAAATCCTTGAACACCCGGTTCATCATATCTATGAAGGCTGATGGTGCGTTGGTCAGACCAAACGACATCACCAAAAACTCAAAGTGTCCATGCCTCGACCTAAACGCAGTCCGTGGAATATCCGCCTCACGGATCCTGAGTTGATGATAACCAGAATGAAGATCGATCTTGGAGAACACCGTGCTACCACGCAACTGGTCAAACAAATCATCGATCCTCGGCAGAGGGTACCTGTTCTTGATAGTGACCTTGTTCAACTCTCTATAGTCGATGCAAAGCCGCATCGACCCATCTATCTTCTTTACAAACAAAACAGGTGTACCCCAAGGCGACGAACTCTGGCTAATAAAACCTTTAGCCAATAGCTCATCCAACTGAACTCGTAACTCCTCTAACTCACGAGGAGCCATCCGGTACGGCGCCTTTGCAATAGGATGCGTACCCGGCTCTAAATCAATAACAAACTCAACATCCCGATCAGGAGGAAGACCAGGAAGATCATCAGGAAAAACATCGACGAAACCACGAACAATAGGAATCTATTCCAAGCGTGGTACGCTAACAGCGGCTCCCACTGCCGAGACTAAACAAACACAACAACCAGAAAGAAACAACCTCTGAGCACATACCGCAGAGATAACAGGAGAATCCTGACACGAATCAACATACACGCTGCCGGGCTGACCGTCGTCCCTGATGAAGTCCAAGCGCTTTCCTTTGCACTGAATGACCGCATCATACCTAGACAGCCAGTCCATGCCCAAAATGACGTCGAAGTCCTCCAAATCAATCATCTTCAGGTCTGCCTTCGCAAGAAAGTCCCCCAACAAAACCGGGCAATCCAAAATGCCCAAGTCTGACAACACAGATTCACCAGAGGGAAACTTGACAAGGAAGGAATCCCGAACACGATCTAGAGTCAACCGATGTCGCTCTACAAAGGCTCTAGCCACGAACGAGTGGGTAGCGCCGGAGTCAAACAGAACAAGCGCCCAGCGGTTCTTCACCTTAAATTTCCCTATAGGAGCACATAAACTAAGGAACTACCACCACAATACCGCAAACACTCTAGCAAATAAAACTACCAGGCTAGAAAAAACAACAAACAACTAACCTGAAATGACCTGAGTCGAGGCTTGAGCCTCCTCAGAAGAGATCACGTTCAGCTTCCCCTTTCCCTTATCCACACGCTGAGGTGGAGGTAATGCCAGTAATGGAACTACAGGAAGAGCTGGCTGAACCTGAGGACACCTAGACTTGATGTGACCCTTCTGCCCACACTGAAGGCAGACTCTATCCTTGGACCAACACTGGGCCGCATCATGCCCGGATCGCTTGCAAACAGAATAGGAGACATCTCTCCTAGGAGCAACATAAATCGCATGAACCTGCTCCTTCTTCTGAGCTGCCGACTTCTTAAAACATTTCTCAACAGGGTGGCCTGACCGGCCACAGAAACTGCACACTACTCTGCTCCTCTTTCCCGGAACAACATCGGGTACCAGGGGCTTCTTCTCCTCAACAGACTTTCTCTTGTCCTTCCTCATCTGCTGGCCTCTGCTCTTTGCCATCTCAATAGCCTCTACCTTTAGAGCAGCCTCTACAACTCCTGCATAGGTCACTGACCCATAAGCACTGGTCAACTGCTGCACTTCGCTCCTCAAACCACCGAGAAATCTCTTAACTCGATCAGCCTCAACGCTGACCAATGCAGGGGTGAAACGTCTCAACTTACTAAATTCTATCTCATACAGACCCACTGTGAGTTGCCTTTGCTTCAGATAGAGGAAGTCATTCATAAGGCGGTCACGCTCGACCGAAGGCAAGAACTTCCTCAACAGCATCTCCTTGAACATCTCCCAAGAGCATCCAGCTACTACGCTCTCCTTTTCTCTCAGCCACCAACTCTTAGCCAAACCTTTAAGCTGATAGGCGGCCAACATCACCCTCTGGTCATCAGCAATCCCTGAGTACGAAAACATCTCCTCCATGGAGATCAGCCAATCATCTATAACCATGAAATCTGCCTTTCCGTCATAAGTGGGAGGGCCCAGTCTCTGAAATTGCGAGACGAAGGCCATCTCCGCGGGCACCACCACTGGAGGTCTCCAGGGTGCAGGGGGAGGAGGAACAGCTAACCCCCCAGCAGGAACTTGCACCCCCTGAGCCTGCCCTGCCACAGCTGCCACCAAGGACTGAATCTGGGCTCGCACCTCTTCCAACTGCCTGCCCATAGAATCGCTACTCTGACGCAGACTCTCGATCACCGCATCATGCTGAGCCCCAGATGACTCACCTTCAGACAGGGGAGTCGATCGAGTCGTAGGACGCCTAGCCATCCTAAAATCATAACCACCCAAATCAGATCCTAATTCAACGACTAGAACCCAAACACAAGTACAGAAAATACATATATAGATATAGACTTAAAACTGCTAAACTTGCTCTGAGAGTTTATCTTTTTAACAAAAATTTGATGACATGCCCTAACCTAGGATGGTTAACCACCACCTTACTAACTCTTGTGCCTAGATCGGGAATGCATGACTTTATATTATTTGAAAACTTATGTGTGTACATATGTCATCCTGCAAATCTTTAGCTTGGCACGTTGTGCTTATGCAATGATATGCTAT
This sequence comes from Platanthera zijinensis, assembly GCA_039513925.1. Taxonomy (NCBI): domain Eukaryota; kingdom Viridiplantae; phylum Streptophyta; class Magnoliopsida; order Asparagales; family Orchidaceae; genus Platanthera; species Platanthera zijinensis. The sequence goes on from CM077084.1 coordinate 115,062,683, forward strand.
GCATGCTTGTACTATGCATTCTAAAAAAAGGCCCTAATGCATGTTATGAGCGGCGTACGCATGAAAATGTTATGCATCCCATACTACATAACATTCCCATGCAACAAAAAGAAACATGCTAGTCGTAGTCATATGGTGAGGTTATGCATCCCATACTACATAACCCTCACATGTAGCCCCTATGGTGGATCCATATGCGAACACATATTATGCATCCCATACTACATAATATGCCCCGTATACTTCATATTATGCCATGAGTGTAGTGTTCGTGCTTTTGCCAAGACGTGCTGATGACATATCGGTGTGTGAATGACATGATGCTGAACTACTAAAGCAAACAAAGGAAGGCTTGCTCAAGCAAACCTGTCAAGCAAACCTGCCCTCTGATACCAACTGTCACAACCCGCATTTTCTCCGAATTAAGAAATATCAGAGTATGAGAAAATATGCGTTATGATGCCACGCCAAGCAGGGGATAACTGTTGTCGCTCAGGCTAAACCAACTACAAACTTTATGCAAGAAAATTCTGAGTTTAATGATTAGAGAATCAGTTATATTTTTAGAGACCGTATCCCTCGGCTCAGTGGATCACCTAGTCCACAAAAGAAAACTATATTTATACGCTGCGGAAAAATACTTTATTTAGGTTTGACATCCTAAAAAGCACATAAGGATCCCAAGAGAACCACTTATGCTATGCAATACCCTATATTTAATTTATATAATATATAAGAAAGTGGTTTTTATACGTGATTTGGAAAATAGTGATTAAGTTTTATAAAACATGCTGATCATGAGCTTTATTTATAATAATATTTATAGTTTAAAAATAACTAGCAACCTAGCATAAAACCTTCTCAAAGAAAGTAGACTATCTCTAGAAAATGGTAGCAGCATAAGTAATATATCTAGTACAAAGGTAAAAACTACCAGTGGGCGCCAACAACCTGACACGAACCCACTGGCATACATGTATGTCTGTAAGAAAGTACTGAAAAACTACCTCACTAACAAGGCAAACGGACCTCCAAAGTCCAGGAGTCCACCAACAACACCACTGCAAACTAGCCACCCAACTGGCTACAGCTCTGAACCTGAGGCATTCCAAAAGAAAACAGAATACCTCAGCAAGCAAAACAAGGTAAAAACAACTGCATGCAAGAGTCAACCAAAAGGAAGAAGTAACTGAAAAAAAACATGCAGTGAAAAGAGACACAACTGTCCAAAAACATGACAACAGAAAGTGCACCACGTGCAAGGAAACAGCAATAACCCAACCCAGGAACAACATCCTGCAGAGCCTACTAGGCCACCAAGAGCCAAAAGTGCTGCAAACCACCAAGGAAGAAACTTCTAACACCCTAAACTGTGGGAAGTGGTAGTAGCAAAAACAAACAACGAGGAACCGGATCGAAGGCAAACACAGTCCCCCAATCCACCATGTCCAAGTCAACAAGCTCGAGGGTCAACATGTGAAAGCACAAGGGACCTTCCACCCAACATGCCCAGCCGTACCTGGAGCAAGAAAACAAGAGTGGCCTTGGCTACATCACACAATTCCACCCCCCTGAAGAGCTACAAACCACCACTACCAACCACGACCCACGATTCGGCCTTTAAGAATATAAAGAAAACGGCCGACAAGAAAACTCAACAATACAACAGGAAAATGCACTCGGGAACAAAAATCAAGGTAAAGAAAGAGTGTTGAAATAAATCAACACGACAAGGCGTTGAGTGAGACCCACTCCATGCCTACCTAAACCTTAGCGTTGAGTGAGCTAGCCTCACTCAATGCCAAAACCAAACTCTAACCACAATCCCACTAAGATAATACGGAACTCGACGATCGTCAGTCAGAAGTCGACGATCGTCGATCGGCTGAAGGCCAAAAAGAAGCCTGACGATCATCATCCTGGAGGTTGACGATCGTCGAAGGCTAAAGGCGAGCGAAGCTCGACGATCTTCCTCCAGGAAATCGTCGAGCGCTGATCGGAGATCTGACAAGAGTTGAGCTCGACGTTTTCCTCCCGGAAAAAATGTCGAGCGTCGAACGGCTCAAGACTAAACACTAGGCTCAACGTTCACCTCCCAGAAAACGTCGAGCGTCGAACGGCGCTAAGACAGAACGAAGCTGAGCTCGATGCTCATCGAGCGTCGAACGGAGCTCGATGCTTTTCCTCCCGGGAAAGTGTCGAACGGAGCTCGAAGCCAAACCAGAAAACTGAGCTCGACATTTTCCCTCCGGGAGAAACGTTGAGCGTTGATCAGAGCCAAATAGAAGCTGAGCTCGACGTCTTTTCCTCCTGGAAAAGCGTCGAGCGGAGCACGATGTTTTCTCTCCAGGAAAAGCGTCGAGCGTAGGACGAAGCTAAGAACGAACAGAGCTCGACGTTTTTCTTCCTGGAAAAGCGTCGAACGGAGCTCGACGTTTTCCAGTAATACCTTAACGAAATCGGCACTCACACCCCCCCCCCCCTCCTAACACTCCCTCTCGGCTACACCCGAACCAGAGCAAAAATCTGAGTAAGGAACAATGGCATCACGTCGACAATTTTGGATTCCAACATCACAAAGTAGGGGGGTTCAATAGGAAGAACTAAATCCTATAGTTAGCAAGAAAAAGAGAACAACAAGGCCTAGGGCTAACAGGGATTTCAAATTCAGCAAGAATATTCAAAAAGAAACTTGGCAAGGGCAAGAATACCACTTGCCTCAATTTCCGACGAAGCTTTGGACGGCTTTCCCTCCTCTTCACACGGCACTAACAGCAGCAGCACCTAGAACAAACTCTAGGACATTAATGGCGGAAAACCTCCAAAACCGAAATCCCAAATCTCAACAAAACTCCACGAAAATCGAATATCTTACCGTCGAAACGAAGATCTCAGAGAGAACAAGACAACGTCGCTTTCAGAATCGAATTCCGTCCACGAACAAGCCCGGAATCACCGTCCGAAGGAGTACAGGAAGGGCGGTTTCTTCTCTGTTTTCCGCGAACAAGCAGGGACGGTTCTACAGGAAGAAGAAGAAGAAGTGGGCCGCCACTTCTTGAAACAAAGCTTTTATATAAAAAGCTTGACACGATGGTTCAGAACTAACCGAACCCTAATACGCCTAATCACTTAATTACACAAGTGAATTCCGAAAAAAGAACAAGCCAATATATGGCTGCCACCTAGGCAAGGAATAACTGCTGAATAAATACAGCCGCAGAAACCGCTCATCAGACCAAAACCCGATAGATTCCACTCAACTATTCAAATCAAATAATTATGCTATTAACACACCAATGACGCGAAAACCGAATCACCTCGGAATTCGACGAAATTCGCACCGTAGCTAAATACCCACGCTACGAACACAACGTCGAAGTCAAAATTAACTTTCGACGAACAGAACTCGAGTTATTCCCAAATAAAGCCAAACACAAACATCCCCCCGAGAGGCCACACCGGGTCACCCAAAACGACTCGGCTTGCTAGGGAGATCTTGCCAACAGACTACAAAATAGGGTACTCAGTTCTAAGGAGCTAAACCACACTCCACACATGGCACATGCCACGGAAATGCTTCATCGTAACGCCAACGAGAATAAAAATAATCGCAGGAAAAATCGGGGGTGTTACAGATTGCTTGGCCAAAATTTTGAAAGAGGAGGAGAAAGGAGAGGGAAATTCTCAATGAGGATTAGGGTTTCAAATCTTTTCATTCAACTTAATGAGAAATAAACAATACATGGACTTATATAGGCTTACAACAAAGTTAGGCTACATGCAGCCCAAAATAAAAATAAAACACTCCAAGGTTTAAATATAACATAATGAAATGAAAATGCTCAAAAATAGCAAAATAAATTCAACTAAATATTATTAAGTCGTCTTGCGCCAAGGGCGGAGATTGTAGCGGCACTCCATAAGATCACCACGACACTGCAAATCTTTGACTAGAAACTGAGAAAAATCTTCCGTAAGCTTGTCGTCGCCTTCTTCATCATGTTGGGGGTCGTCGTATCCATCAATCTCCCTCTATTTGAAGAAGGCAGAACACACAAGAATACTAAGAAGCATTAACACATAGAGCATATAAATTCAAAGCAAATTTAAGCTAGCAGATGTAGCTTTCTCAGACCTCTTCAAAATTCAAAGAAGCTATAAGCTAGCATATGTAGCTCTCTCATACCACATGAATTACTAGTATAACAATTCAATGTTCTCCATTTTAATGCATTGACTCAACATGTCAAGTCATTTCTTTCTCAGAGCACTTGAGCATTTACTCAAGTAATATGCACTTTCCTCATACCACTAGAAGCATTTCCCTCATACCTCTTGGAGTGGTAATATGCAATGGCTCAACATGTAGTCATTGCACACCTCATACTACTTGAATTTTTTTTTTCAAGTTATATGCACTTATTATTCCAAGTATTGCTTCCACATATCCCCTTTTCGGCCTTCTTCAAAAAAAAGTTATCTAATGAGGGAGGTGAAAGGATCATGGGAAAATTCATCTCTTGACCCTAGCCTAATTCCACTATACTAGTGATCAAACTAGTTGGCTAAAGAACATACCTCTTGTGTAGATACCACTGATACAAAAATTCATTGCAGCCACTTGACACTTGAGTGGTCCATTGATCAAATTGAGCTAGTTGCTATTAGTGATCCTTTTGAGCTAATGCCACTCCTCATTCCATTTAAAATTTCTGTAGAATGCAGTTATAGTCAGGGAGGTACTGGCTTTTCCTCTTCTCCTACAGTAGCTTTGTCTTCTTAGAAGCAGCAATCCACTAGTGTTGATCTCCCCCTCAATCTGTGCATTGGCCTGAGAACATACAGATCAGCAGTGTCGATCTTTGATCCACTATTACAGCTGTTGGACTTTCTCCCCCTCAACAAGAGGATCTTAACTTGCTCCCCCTCAACAGGAGCATCTTAACTTGCTCCCCCTCAACCAAATCATCTGCTGTCATCTTCTCTAATGGACACTTAAGTCCATTTAAGTCTTGATATCATTTGAAAGACTTGAAAGTCTTGATACCACTTGAAAGACTTATCAACCTGCAAGCAAAGTAAATCCTTCAACAAAACAAAATTATGAGCAACTGAAGTTATAACGAGTTCAACATACCCAACTCAAACTTGAAGGTATTGAACTTGACTTCATATAGTGGCTTAGTAAAGATGTCAGCCACTTGCTTGTCTGTGGGGACAAACTCAAGGCTAATGTCTTTCTTCTCCACATGCTCCCTAATAAAATGACACCTAATCTCTATGTGCTTAGTACTGGTGTGTGAGACATGATTCATAGCAATAGAGATTGCACTAGTTAAATCACAGTACATAGGGGTGTTACTTATCTTGAAGTTGTAGTCCTAGAGATGATGTTGGATCTATAACAACTGTGCACAATAACTTCCTATTGAGATATACTCTGACTCGGCTATTGTGATTGCAACACTGGTCTGCTTCTTGCAGCTCCAAGACACAAGTCTTCCTCCCAAGAACTGATATGTGTCTGATGTGCTCTTCTTGTCCTCTTTGCAACCTGCAAAATCTACATCTGAATAGCCTGTTAGTTCAAAACCCTTATTTCTAGGATACCATAGGCCAAAATATTGTGTGCCCTTAAGATACCTCAAAATCCTCTTAGCAGCAAAGTACTAAGATTCTTTAGGACATGCCTTATACCTAGTACAAACACATGTAGCATACATGATGTCTGACCTACTTGCAGTAAGATATAGAAGGGAGCCAATTATCCCTCTATACAAAGTTTCATCAACAGGTTTCTCTGCCTCATCTTTGTCTATAGGACAACTTGACTCCATGGGAGTTTTCATGGTGAAGGCATTCTCCATTCCAAACTTTTTAATCAACTCCCTATTGAACTAAGACTTTTATATGGGCAATCCATCTTCAATCTGCCTTCGTTGGAGGCCCAAGAAGTACTTAAGCTCACTCATACTGCTCATCTCAAACTTCCCTAGCATAAGTTTGGCAAACTTCCTGCAAAGGTTGTCATTAGTAGACCAAAAAATTATGTAATCTACAAAGATTTGGACTAGGATGATCTTGCCCTTAGATTCCCTTAAGAATAGGGTCTTGTCTATCTTCCCCCTTGAGAATTTGTTCTCAATGAGAAAGCTAGACAATATCTCATACCATACTCTAGGGCATGCTTCAACCCATATAGCTTTCCTAAGTCTATAAAAAAAATTTAGGAGAGTTAGAATCAACAAAACCTGAAGGTTGTTCAACATAGACTTCTTCCATTAAGTCACCATTCAGGAAGGCTGACTGCACATCCATTTGGCAGAATTTAAATCCTTTGTATGCAACATATGTAAGAAAAAATCTGATGGCTTCCAATCTTGCTACATGGGAAAAGGTTTGATCAAAGTCAATACATTCTTCTTGTATTTACCCCTTAGCTACCAGCCTAGCCTTATTCTTGATTAAAATTCAATTTTCAACAAGATTATTCTTGTAGATCTACTTGTGTTGGTACCCTGGTTTGGATTTGAGTTTAGTATTCTCAATTAGTTTCTTGACCCAAGATTTATCTATGGTCAAAGGTTAGTTACTAGGTTAGATTCCCTCAGTTGCTGAGTTGCTTATCCAGATGAAAATTTGGTTAAGTCCTTTTTGGTTCGACTATGGTCGAACGGCGCTCGACTATCGTCTATTAACTGTTCGACGATCGTCTATCAGTTGTTCGACTATCGTCAGTCAGCAGATCGTCTAACTCTGAGTTAGTTCAACTCTTGTTAGCTCGACGATCTGTGGTATCTGCCTCGTCGATCGTCGAACCCTGCTCGACATTTTTTGCCCAGACAGATTTCTTGATAGTTCAACTATCTGCTTGGATAGTTCAACTATCTGATAGCTCGACTATCTGGTTGATAGTTCGACTATCTGCTCTGTTCGATAGTTCGACTATCTGTTTGATAGTTTGACTATCTTTCTTGATAGTTCAACTATCTGCTTGGATAGTTCAACTATCTGATAGCTCGACTATCTGTTTGATAGTTCGACTATCTACTCTGTGTTGATAGTTCGACTATCTGTTTGATGGTTCGACTATCTGTTTTGATAGTTCGACTATCTGCTTTGTGTTGATAGTTCTACTATCTGTTTGATAGTTCGACTATCTTTCTGATAGTTCGACTATCTGCTTTGATAGTTCGACCATCTGTTTCGTTCGACTATCTTTTCTGATAGTTCGACAATTTCTGTGGTTCGTTCGACGATCTCTGTGGATCGTTCTACGATCTTTTGTCTGATGTTAGTAATTTTGTACTCCTTCTCTTCTGTGTTTTATTTCCTATTTATTTGGCACATTTTATTAAAGATTATTTCAATGATTTTATGCTGACATTTCAAGGCAATCTTTGCCCTATTCTTTATGCATAAGTCAAGTTCTTTCTGACAAAAGTCTTTTGTCTTATTAGTTGAAATATCTTTTTGCTTTATCTGCCATGCTGTCCTTTATAGTCGTTATACTCAAAAGTCTTCTTTGGCCGTAAAGAGTTTGTTCTGATGTGACTTTCTCAAGTATTCTTTATCAGATTGAATATGCAGCTTCTTAGAAAGCTTTATCCCTTTATAGGATGTCTGTCTGCAGGATATGTTTTGCTTTGTGCTATTTGCAGCCCAGATTGCAGATCTAAGAAGAAGACCAAATTCAAACAAAGATTAGAGCTGTTACAAAGGCCAGTATATAAAGTGCTATCAAAAGATAGAGATATACAGATACACACAGACACATATACACAGATTCAAAACAAGAAGAGATACAGCTCTCAGATATTGTTACATTTAACTGAGAAGATCCACCTTCTTCAACTCTCTCTTCTTCAATCTTGAGTTCATCCTGCTTCCAGGAATATTCACTAAGAGTCCCAAGAAGAAGAAGAAGAAGAAAGAAAAGCTGTTGAAGAAGAACATCCTTTTCAAATCAAGAGTCTTCTTCAAGCTGCTTCTTCAAGAACTTCAAGACAGCTCTCTGTCAAAAGTTCAGAAGAGTTCTTGCACCCTGAAGCAAGACTTCTTCCTGGATATCACTAAGCAAGGGGAGCCTTGATTCTTTAGAGCTTTCTAGCTCTGTGCAATCCACTAGCTTCTCTAATCTTTTTTAACAATAGAGAAGACACTCTAACTCTCTCAACCTCCTGTATAAAGGGTTATTACTCCCTCCAAAAGTGAACCTTGGTGGCAGGGCATCTAAGCAAAAACCTGTGTTGGATTTTGAGCTCCTGATCAAAAGCTCAAAGGGTCTACTTGATCTACCTGAACCAGATCAGTTGGTGGCAGGGCACCTGAACAAAAACCTGTAGTGGATTCCTACCAGGGTGGTAGAAGAGTGGACATACCTATTTAGAGGGAACCACTATAAATCTTCTTGTGTCATTTGTGTTGCTTAATTTAATTATTGTACTGTGGCCGTGAGTAGAAATAACTAGGATTGCTAGTTGCTGTGATAGGACCAAAGCTCAAATGTAATTAAAGTTAGCTTTCTCTTGTGCACTTCACTTTGCGTTAGACTCTAGGGTTTCAAATATCTATAAACTCATTCCGCAAATTAATTCTAAGGGAGTTGAGTAGGGTGTCATAATTTTTGAATACTCTATTCACCCCCCCCCTCTAGAGTTGTATCTATCCTCTCTTTCAATTTGTATCAGAGGGAGGTTGACTGACTGTACAGGCTAATACCTGAGTCACAAGATCTAGATAGATACTAAGCTTATAAATATTCACTTCATGGCCCAGTACAAGGATTACTCTAGCACAGAACCTCCAGTTTGCAACTTAGCTAAGTTTAGCATCTGGAAGGCAAGAATCAAGTTATATATGAACTCTATTGATGAAGATATTTTTTTCTTCTATTTTGACAGGGCCACCAACACCACCTGCTGCAGCCACTGCTACAACATCTACAAATCTCAGTGAAGTGCCACCTCCAGACTACAATGATGCATACAAGAAGGCCAAGATAGCTGATGCTAAAGCAATGAATATTCTGGCTCAGACTATGTCTGATGAAACATTCCAGAAAGTGGCTGATTGCACTTCTACAAAAGCCATATGGGATTCACTGAACCAGATTGTAGCTGGTTCAGCTGATGAAAGGAAGGACAGAAGGTCCAACCTTATATCTCAATATGAAAACTTCAAGAAGACTGAAGCTGAATCAGTTGAAGGAATGTACACCAGGCTCAGCTCTATCATCAATGAGCTGAGAACTCTTGATAAGGAGATAACATTGATAGAGGTCAATGATAAGATACTAATGTGCTTTCCCAGCACATGGGATCTCAGGATCTGGCCTATCAAGGAGGCCAGAAGTACAACTGAAATCTCAACTGAAGCCCTCCTTGGCAAGCTCAAATATTTTGAGCAAGTTCTAAATACCAGGGAAGCTGAGGCTGAAGCCAAGATTCCAACTCCAACAGGGAAAGAGCAAACTCTTGCTCCCAAAGCTGCTGATGCTTCTGAAGGAAGCCAATCCAATGAGGAACTGATGGCACTCTTTGCCAAAAGGTTTCTCAAGATGGGCAAAAAGGAATTCAGAAAGAAGTCGTCAAGATATGAAGATAAACCAAGGTATGCCAGATCTCCTGCTAAAGAAATTATCGGCTATGGTTGCAGGAAACCTAGACACATTCTACCTGAGTGTCCAGAGGAAAAGAACAAAGAAATGAAAAAAGAAAAAGAACATCACAAGAAGCACTCCAAGTCCTCCTCCTACAAAAACAAGAAGGAGAAAGGATTTGTTGCTGAGACCTGGAGTGATTCAGATGAGGAATCTTCCTCCTCAAGCTCCAGTGAAGATGAGGAAGAGAAGAAGGCAAAAGAAATTTGCCTTATGGCAATTGATGCCTGCAGCAACCACTCAGCTGCAGAGAGTTCTGATGATGATGAAGAAATGCCTACAGAAGATCAGGTATTATCTTCTTATGATTTTTCTTCTGCTGAATTTAAATCTTAATTTAAATCCCTTTGTTTAGATTTAATTAGTTCAGAAAAAGAAATTAAGGAGCTTAGAAATAGGATAGCAGAATCAGAAATCCTCTCCATTGAAAATGCTAGGTTAGAAGCAGAACTCACTAAGTCCAGTGAAGAAATAAAATTTCTTAAAAATGAACTAGCTAAATCAAAAAGATTAGAAGAATCTCTAAATTGTAGAAGCCTAAAGCTGCTAGAGATCACTAGCATGACAAACACTAGGTCAGATAATAATAAGCTATGCTTAGGAGCCTCATCAAGTGAACCGCCATTGGTTCTTAAAAATCATCTTTCAAATCCAGTAAACTTTATTTCAGCTGATGGAATAAAGAATACTGAGCAAGTAAAACAAATTAACAAAGTCTTAAATAAAGCTTAGAGAGAAAAGAGAAAACAAAAATTTAAGGAGATACAAAAGTCGTCGAACGCAGCTCGACGATCAAAGGCTCAATGGTCGAACGATGCTCGACGATCTGAGCATCGATCGTCGAACGCTGATCGACGTTCTCAATATGATTTTCAAAATAATAATCTGAACCTTATAAATCCTAATGAAAATAGAAACACTAGGTTTTTTGACCCATCAACTGCTTGGAGTATCCCACCTAGGAGATCTTACCCTTAAGGATATAAACCTCAGCCTGCTTACTCTTTTATTTCAAGTTTTCATTATGTGAACAATTATGGACCCAAGGTTGTCTGGGTCCACAATGTCTAATTGTTTAATTTGCAGGTGAAGACCTATCCATCTACTAAAGACAAATGGTATTTGGATAGTGGCTGTTCCAAACACATGACAGGAAACAAAGATAATCTGTCAAAATTCAAGGCCAAGCTTGGACCAAAGGTGATCTTTAGGGATTCCAGCTGTGGTCAAACTGAAGGATATGGTAGGACTACCATTAGAGCAGTAACATTCAAAAGGGTTACATATGTAACTGGACTGAAGCACAACCTAATCTCAGTAAGCCAGTTATGTGATGCAGGTTATCAGGTATCTTTCACTAACACTTTCTGTAATATTACTTTAAATAGTAATGTTGTGTTAGTAGGTATTACATAGGGCAATATTTATTTAGTAGATTTTAATTCAACTCAATCTGAAATCTGCCTGTTTAATGAAGTAACTAATAACAACACCTTATGGCATAGGAGGCTTAGCCGTGTTAACCTCAAGAACATATCTAGGTTATCTAAATACAACCTTGTTAGAGGTTTACCTTCTTGCCCCTACAAGAAGGACAGCCTATGCAAGGCTTGTCAATTAGGCAAGCAAACCAAAAATTCCTTTAAATCTGTAAATAAAAGTGATTCACCTAGAATCCTGTATTTATTACATTTGGACCTTTTTGGCCCAATAAATGTACAGAGTCTAGGAGGGAAGTATTACACTTTAGTGATTGTAGATGACTTCTCTAGGTTCACTTGGGTGTTCTTTTTGAGAACTAAGGCTGATAACTTCAAAGTTCTTACAGACTTTTTGCTATGTGTGCAGACTGAGTATTCTACTCATGTGGCCTTGATCAGAAGTGATCATGGTACTGAGTTTGAGTCTCTTCTCATGCAAGAATTCTGTGAGAAAGAAGGTATCAAACATAGCTTCTCTGCTCCTAGAACTCCCCAACAAAATGGGGTAGTGGAAAGGAAGAATAGAACCCTGATTGAAGTTGTTGGAACATTTCTTATTGGGCAGAAGCTATTAGCACAGCTAATTATGTCTTGAACAGATGTCTTATACACAAACTTAAGAGTAAAACTCCTTATGAGTTACTTAAAGGAAAGAAACCTAAAATTAATTATTTTAGAGTCTTTGGTTGTGTAGTGTATATTCACAATAACAACAAAGAATACCTTAGAAAGTTTTAAGCAAAAACTTCAATGGGAATTTTTCTTGGATATTCCCAAGTAAGCAAAGCTTATAGGGTCTTTAACAAATCAACATCTAAAATAGAGGAGTCTGTGCATGTTTCCTTTGATGAGTCAAAGATGTTTTACAAGGAGAAGGAAACTTCTCCTTCCTCAAGCTCATTGCAGGTACCTGAGTCATGTAAAGATGTCACTCAAGAGATTCTCCCTCTATCAACTCTTTATATCACTGATTCAGACAGTGATGAAGACAATGTGGAAGCAGTTGCTGTACCACCAATAGTTGATCCTATTCCTCAAGAGGAATTAATCCAAACTGTTGTTGAAGATCACATCCCACCTACTGATCTTGTCACACTTAGAGATCATCCTACATCTCAAGTGATTGGGGACATATCAGCTGGTGTGCAAACAAGATATCAATTAAGATAGGATGTGATGCATGCTTGTTTCCTTTCACAAGTTGAGCCCCTCACCATACAAGATGCTGAGCTAGATCCCCACTGGATCATTGTTATGCAAGAGGAGCTCAATCAATTTGAAAGATGTAAGTATGGACTTTAGTTCCAAGACCAAAAGGCCAACTGATCATAGGCACCAAGTGGGTATTCAGAAACAAGTTGGATGCAAATGGAATTATAATAAGGAACAAAGCTAGGCTTGTAGCTCAGGGCTACAGACATGAGGAAGGTATAGATTATGACCAAACCTTTGCCCCTGTTGCAAGGCTAGAGACAATAAGGATCTTTCTAGCCTATGCAGCTTATATGAAGTTTAAAGTTTTTCAGATGGATGTCAAGAGTGCATTCCTAAATGGTGAGCTAAAGGAAGAGGTGCTTGTTGAACATCCTCCTGGGTTTGTCTCTTCAACTCAACCCTCATTTGTTTACAAGTTGCAAAAAGCTCTTTATGGACTTAACCAAGCACCAAGAGCCTGGTATAAAGACTCTAGCTAGTTTCATGTTAGAGCACAACTTTGTTAGGGGAGTAGTTGATAGAACCCTGTTTGTTAAGCATCACAAGGACACCATCCTGTTAGTTCAAGTCTATGTGGATGATATTATTTTTGGTTCCACTGATCTCAAACTATGCAAAAAGTTCACTGACTTGATGCATTCTAAGTTTGAGATGAGTAGTATGGGTGAGCTTTCTTACTTTCTTGGTCTCCAAGTAAAGCAAGATGTTGATGACATCTTCATCTCCCAATCCAAATATGCCAAGGAATTGGTAAAGAAGTTTGCGATTGCTGATGCTTCAGCAATGCACACACCCATGGCTACTAATGCAGTTATAGATTCTTATGATCAGGGTAAGCCAGTTGATCAGAAAAACTATAGGGCCATTGTTGGTTCCCTATTGTATTTAACTGCAAGTAGACCAGATATAATGTTTGCCACATGCCTATGTGCTAGATTCCAAGTCAACCCCAAGGAATCTCATTTGATTCTTCTCAAGAGAATTCTGAGATACCTGAAGGGATGTCCAAATTTAGGACTGTAGTACCCAACAGAATCAGAATTTTGGTTAATTAGATACTCTGATTCTGACTATGCTGGCTGTAGATTTGACAGGAAAAGTACCTCAGGAACATGTCAGTTCCTGGGAGAGAGATTAGTCTCTTGGTTCTGTAAGAAACAGGCTTCTGTCTCAACTTCAACTGTAGAGACTGAATATATAGGAGCTGCTAGTTATTGTTCATAGATCCTGTGGATTCAAAACCAACTTTTGGATTATGGGTACACACACAAGAACACCAAAATCATGTGTGATAGTACCAGTGCTATCTCCATTGCACAAAATCCTGTGCACCACTCTAGGACCAAGCACATTGAGATTAGACATCATTTTTTAAGAGATTGTGTGGAAAAGAACAAGATCAGCCTTGAGTTCATATCCACTGACCTTCAGAGAGGTGATATTTTCACCAAGCCCTTAGATGAACAGAAGACTGTTCTTTTTGCATCAACTAGGCATGATTAATGGAAAAGACTAAGTGTGACTTCTGCCTTGTTGAAATCTGTTTGAAGATCGTCGAATGACGTTCGACGATAGTCGAATAGGTTCGGCCTATCGTCGACCTATGGTTGACGCCGACCTGTTTGTTTGTGAAGACAAAAATAGTCGAACGATTGCTCGACTACTCTGCTTTAGGAGACGATAGTCGAACGACCGTTCGACTATCATTTCTATTATCTGTTAAAATAGATCAACGATTATTTGTTTTAATATAAAACGATCGTCGACCTAGGTTAATAGATCGTATTTTAGTAGTCGAGAGAGCTCGTCTTTTAGCTATCTGCCGTTTAGTTTTCGTCGTCCTCTCAACCAAATCGATGGCGATTGTTCCAGCTCTCCTGACATCGATGAAGTTTGACGCCGGTTTCAGTGTTGATTTCGACTCGTTTAGCGCCTGCGATACGGAGATTATAGAGATGCTACCGCTTTGCAAGGATCAAGGACTGGAAAAGCTAATGTCAAAAGGAACAAGATCAACATTCCAGAGATTAAAGAATGGGTTTACTCTTCGTCTTCCAGCGACGAATCCATGACCGAGACAATAGGCGGCGAAGAGGTAATCCTGACTCCTGCCGTACTGACTGAAATTTTCGGATTATTGAATGGTCAAGAAGAGTATGACCAAGATACTCAAGAGTATGGAAGAATGCTCGTCGAGCTAGGACATGCTGAGGGCATTCCTACAAAGTTGCTGAAAGTTAACTTCCCTTTGAGGATTAAGTTCTTAGCTGAACTTGTTGGAAAAGTGTTGTTAGGTAAGCACTCAGCTCATGATAATATAACCAGACAGCAGTTTGCCTTGATGAGTATAATTATCAATAAGAAAGAGATAAATTGGGTAGGGATAATGTTTGATTTGATCAGAAAGAAGAACAGTAAGAAGGAAGTAACCCTTGGAAGGGTAATAGGAATTTTCCTAAAAGAAAAATATCCTCAACTGTTGGGTACAGTTGCTACATCCATCAATGTCAGTAAGAAGATGGATCCCACCTTATTTGTTAAGTGGAAAAGGAGCATCAAGAATCCCTCATCAGTAGGGGTTGCTCCTGCTACTTCTGAGAGCACCAGGACTGTATCAGTCACTCCCCACCTACCTGAAGAAGGCTCCTCCATTCTTCCTTCTACTTCACTACCATCTACTTCCTCTGCATTGCCATCCACCTCTTCATTACCATCCACTTCCATTGAAGTGCCATCTACTTCTACTGATCCTCTTCTACTTGATTCCTCCACTATTATCCATGCATCACCACCAGCATCTCCAATTCCTTCACATCTTGTTGGGATTTCTAATCCTAGTTTTGATCTGTTGGCATTCGAGACTCTACAAACTCCATCTCAGTCACCAATTTCTCATCCAGATCATATTAATCATCCTGCATCTACTCATCAATCTCTAGTTCACAACATATCTCATCAGGAGACCACCGTCCCTGATGATCTTCCATCCACTGTGATTCCCCCACCAGCTTTTGAAATCACCCAAGCTTTCATTTCAAACATCCTGGAGATAATTACTCCTTCAATCAAAACCATGATTGAAGAAGCAATTGCCCCTCTTATTTCTACCATCTCTTCCCTGACATCATCCATCACAACCCTCTCCAAATCTGATGAGCCCTCTTCATTTAGGGGCCTGACTTCAGTATTTACTGAAATCAGCCAGGGGGAGATGTTCGAGAAAGATGCCTCAGGACTGCCCCTTGTTACTCTTCCAGCAGATATTCAAAAAGAAACAGCAGTTACAGAAGAGATAGAAGCCTCAACTTCTAAAGCAGCAGTTCCAGAACCTTCAACTTCTCCTGCAGTTACAGTTATAGAACAAGCTGAAGTTATATCTGATGTTCCAGACACATCTGCTGATCAAGTAGTTCAAGCACCAGTTCAGAGACCATCTGATATCATAATGGAAGCAGAATTTGCCTTCAAAATGTTCTTTGAAGAAGTCTCCACTCCCATTGTTGCCCTATACCTAGAAGGAGTCATTACATCCTTTCTAGAGGACTTATGGGAGGTAGGAAATCCTGAAGGTAATTCATTTACTCAATTCCTTGACATGTTAACTGACATGCTAGCTTGTGAATAACTTGAAGGGATATTTCGATACCATTTAGAATATCTTTGTGCCCCTTTGGTTACAGATCAAGTGCAAGAAGATCAAGAAGATCTAGAAGCTCCAGAACCAGCTCAAGAACCTGCTGCTATAAAAGAACCTGAAGCTGAGCAAGCTCCAGAAGAACTGGTCCTCAAGACAGTTACAGTTGAGCAAGAGAAAGTTTCAGTTGAACAAGAAGAAAGATCTACAGTCTGGGATGACACCCCTTAACTAGACCTTGATACTCTTCTAGCACAGGATGCCTTAGAAGAAGAAAGAGAGAAAGCTGCATTGAAAGCAAAAGAACAAGCTGAGCAAGAGGCTTTTGATCCCTATGATCAAACTCAATTATCCAACTTTGATGATGAGGATGATTCTGATGATTCAGAAGGTTCTAAGAAGAAAAAAGCAGTAAAAAGAAAAAGGAAAGATGCTGCTCCTCCTCCTCCTAATCCTGATCATGATGTTCCTTATTACATACTGAAAGGGATCGATCCCAAATCTAAAGAATATCAACATTGGATGGGACTATCCAGAAAACAACAAAAGCAGAGAAAGAAAAGCAAAAAAATATGACAGTCCAGCTCCAAAGTGGAATCCCAGAGGACCTCCTCCTCCTCCTCCAAGTGCAGGAGCCTCTGGAAATGTATCTGCCAATCCCTCAGCTTCTTCTACAAGATTCATACCCTCTCAAGCACATCAAAGAAGAAGTAATCTAGGATATCAAGGCAAATCTCAATCTAGACATCAAAGACAAGAGGCTGATAAAAAAGAGCAAGTGAAGGAGATAGTAATCAGAAGCCAACCTTTTCTCCTCCTCCTTCACCCAAGAGAAAAGCATTACCCCCTAAAGAAAGCGAAAGCATACCATCCAAAAAGCCAGCTCAAACAAAGAAAATAGATTCAAAAGGAAAAAGGATTATTTACTCTGAAAATAAACTAAAAAATATGCAGAGTTTGCTCCTCCATCTTCTCTAGTTATTCAAGAAAATAAAGAGCCAGCTGCAAGTATGCTAGAACTCTCTACAAAATTCAAAGCTGTAAAACCTCTAGATCCAACTGATGATAATGAATATGAAAGCCAAGAGCTAAATACTGATTTCTAGATGGCCAGATTTCTCGAACTAGTTGGATCAGCTCAGATCAGACAGGCTAGAGCTGAAGGCAAAGATACAACAGGATTAACTACAATGTCAAAATTCAGAAAGAAGGAACTAGACAGATTCCAGGTTAGACCTGAGGTTTTTGATACTTCAAGATATATGGAAAAGCACCCAGAAGCTGTAGTGCCTAGAGCAGGAGAATCTAAAATTATTGGAGAACAAGACTTGAAGACATCAAAGAAGGAAGCTCTAGATCCATTCAGAAAAATTTCTTTCCTTCCTTGTTCTTCTGTCTCTAAACCAGATTCTGATGCTGCTTAAGTTTTATTTATTGACAGTATGTTTATTTGACTGTTTGATTGATGCAATTTGATGCTTAGATGTTTCTTTTCCTGAGTTATATTTATTTCCAATAGTTTTGCTTTGAGAGACTTTACCCAAATAGGGGGAGATTTTTGGTACCCTAGTTTGGATTTGAGTTTAGTCTTCTCAATTAGTTTCTTGACCGAAGATTTATCCATGGTCAAAGGTTAGTTGCTAGGTTAGATTCCCTCAGTTGCTGAGTTGCTTATCCAGATGCAAATTTGGTTAAGTCCTTTTTGGTTCGACTATGGTCGAACGGCGCTCGACTATCGTCTATCAACTGTTCGACGATCGTCTATCAGTTGTTCGACTATCGTCAGTCAGCAGATCGTCTAACTCTGAGTTAGTTTAACTCTTGTTAGCTCGACGATCTGTTGTATTTGCCTCGTCGATCGTCGGACCCTGCTCGACTTCTTTTGCCCAGTCAGATTTCTTGATAGTTCAACTATCTGCTTGGATAGTTCAACTATCTGATAGCTCGACTATCTGGTTGATAGTAAGACTATCTGCTCTGTTCGATAGTTCGACTATCTTTCTTGATAGTTCGACTATCTTTCTTGATAGTTCAACTATCTGCTTGGATAGTTCAACTATCTGATAGCTCGACTATCTGTTTGATAGTTCGACAATCTACTCTGTGTTGATAGTTCGAATATCTGTTTGATTGTTCGACTATCTGTTTTGATAGTTCGACTATCTGCTTTGTGTTGATAGTTCGACTATCTATTTTATAGTTCGACTATCTTTCTGATAGTTCGACTATCTGCTTCGATAGTTCGACTATCTATTTTGTTCGACTATATGTTCTGATAGTTTGACGATCTCTGTGGTTCGTTCGACAATCTCTGTGGATCATTCGACGATCTTTTGTCTACTGTTAGTAATTTTGTACTCCTTCTCTTCTGTGTTTTATTTCCTATTTATTTGGCACATTTTATTAAAGATTATTTTCTTTGATTTTATGCTGACATTTCAAGGCAATCTTTGCCATATTCTTTATGCATAAGTCAAGTTCTTTCTGACAAAAGTCTTTTGTCTTATTAGTTAAAATATCTTTTTGCTTTATCTGCCATGCTGTACTTTATAGCCGTTAGACTCAAAAGTCTTCTTTGGCCGTAAAGAGTTTGTTCTGATGTGACTTTCTCTAGTATTCTTTATCAGATTGGATATACAGCTTCTTAGAAATCTGTATCCCTTTATAGGATGTCTGTCTGCAGGATATGTTTTGCTTTGTGCTATTTGCAGCCCAGATTGCAGATCTCAGAAGAAGACAAAATTCAAACAAAGATTAGAGCCGTTACAAAGGCCAGTATATAAAGTGCTATCAAAAGACAGAGATATACAGATACACGCAGACACATATACACAGATTCAAAACAAGAAGAGATACAGCTCTCAGATATTGTTACATTCAACTGAGAAGATCAACCTTCTTCAACTCTCTCTTCTTCAATCCTGAGTTCAACCTGCTTCCAGGAACATTCACTAAGAGTCCCAAGAAGAAGAAGAAGAAGAAGAAAGAAAAGCTGTTGAAGAAGAACATCCATTTCAAATCAAGAGTCTTCTTCAAGATGCTCCTTCAAGAACTTCAAGACAGCTCTCTATCAAAAGTTCAGAAGAGTTCATGCACCCTGAAGTAAGACTTCTTCCTGGATATCACTAAGTTAGGGGGAGCCTTGATTCTTTAGAGCTTTCTAGCTCTGTGCAATTCACTAGCTTCTCTAATCTGTTTTAACAATAGAGAAGACACTCTAACTCTCTCAACCTCCTGTATAAAGGGTTATTACTCCCTTCAAAAGTGAACCTTGGTGGCAGGGCACCTGAGCAAAAACCTGTGTTGGATTTTGAGCTCCTGATCAAAAGCTCAAAGGGTCTACTTGATCTACCTGAACCAGATCAGTTGGTGGCAGGGCACCTGAACAAAAACCTGTAGTGGATTCCTACCAGGGTGGTAGAAGAGTGGACGTACCTATTTAGAGGGAGCCACTATAAATCTTCTTGTGTCATCTGTGTTGCTTAATTTAATTATTGCACTGTGGCTGTGAGTAGAAATAACTAGGATTGCTAGTTGCTGTGATAGGACCAAATCTCAACTGTAATTATAGTTTGCTTTCTCTTGTGCACTTCACTTTGTGTTAGGCTCTAGGGTTTCAAATATCTATAAACTCATTCCGCAAATTAATTCTAAGGGAGTTGAGTAGGGTGTCATAATTTTTGAATACTCTATTCACCCCCTCTCTAGAGTTATATCTATCCTCTCTTTCAACTTGGTTACAATGATATTATGTCCTTATTGTCTGGGAACCAGCTTTTTGACCTTACACCTCTTAAACTGGTTCAGTTCCTCTTGCATTGCTATAATCTAGAACTAATCTGTGTTAGCCTCTTCAAATCTTTTGGTCTCAACCTGTGTCAGAAACCTTGAATACAAAGTTATATTAAGACTCCTGCTCCTTGTCACCACTTGTTGGGTACATTAGAAAATGTGTGCCAGATTTGGAGAAGCCACAACTTTGTCAATGGTATGCATCAATTTGTATTTTATAGAAGTTTGAGTTTCATTGTGCAGGTTTAAGAATTTGAAGAAAAGTTTTCTAAGTACAAGTGTCGACACTTGTGAAGAAACTATGTCGACACTCAGGGAGACTGTGTCGACACTTAGGCAAGCTGTGTCGACACACTGGCAAAATGTGTCGACACTTATGAAGAATTTGTGTCGACACCCAGAATTTGTGTCGACACTTATGAAGAAGTTGTGTCGACACTCAAAGCTTTGTCGACACCCAAAGAAGCAGCTGTGTCGACATCCAGAATTGTGTCGACATCTGAAGAAGGATTTGTGTCGACACTTAAAACTGAAGCTGTGTGGACACTCAGGAGATATGTCGACACCTGAAGCAATTGTGTCGACACACAGGACTTGTGTCGACACACAGGACTTGTGTCGACACACCAACTCTCAAAAGGCTATGTCGAGTTCAGAAGTAATTGTGTCGACACACAGGACTTGTGTCGACACACACTCAACGCCATTTGACAAACACTCAACGCCAACTGTCCGCAATAGAAATGTCGAGACAAGAAGCTGCTGTGTCGACACACAGGACTTGTGTCGACACATACAACAAAAACAGTGTCGAGAAGCAGAAGTATGACTGTGTCGACACTTGGAGTAATTGTGTCGACACCATGAAGACTTGGGTCGACACTTAGTCTATATGTGTCGACACATGTGAAGCAGTCTGCTGAGTGTTATGTGCTGAGTTGAAAAGACATTGAAGAACCTGGTGACGTGACTGGTGACTTGACAGCTATCATAACTAGCCGGTCTGACACCACTGTCAGAACTATCAGAAGTTTGTTATGAACCGGATCAGCCGGTAACCATGGAGCAAGCTCTATATAAAAGATAGATCGGAAACGACAGAGAAAAATCATTAATAAGAATTCTGACAAATCAAGGGATATCTGCAAGAAAGATTTAGAGTTCAATCTGAATTTATAGAAGAAGCTGACTAAGGATCAACTTCAATATAAAGATAAGATCCACCTTATTTTGTTCTAATCAAGAAGCTTTGAAAAGCTAAGTTAGGTTGGATCAGAAGGATCAGTCTATACAAGAACTGATCAAGAAGACAACATCAACAGAGAAATCTTGCTGGTGAAGTTTTCAGTTACTCTTTACTCACAAATTATTGTAGGATCTACTGTTAGATCTTAGATTGTAAGCCTAAAATTATAAAGGTTGAGGTAGGGTTGTGTGTATGAGGTAGGACTTGTGGAAATTCTAAGTTGTAAGCCTAATTATAAAGGCTGAGGTAGGGCTGAGGCCTGAGGTAGGATTCTGGGGAAGAATCTGAGGTAGGACTTGTGTAAAGTCTGAGGTATAGGAACCATCTTTGGTTCTGATATTGTAAGATCTGCGGATCCGAGCCAGTGGAAGGAAGTTAGGCTGAATCTAGTTATTTGCTGTATAGGCGAAGGGGGAAGTGGATGTACCCATATCTTGGGGAACCACTATAAATCTGGTGTTTACTGTGATGTGTTTAAATTTCTATAGATAGATTGATCTGTGCTAAAAGAAGTTATATATCTGTTTCCTAAAAATAAAAAAGACTCAAAAAGATAAGAACCTATTCCCCCCCCCCCTCTAGGTGCTTAGGCTCTTGAAATAAAGTCTTTCAAGTGGTATTAGAGGGAGGTTCCTCAAATTTGACCTAACAGTCAGAGGATTTCTCCAAGGCAAATAACAGATAACAAGAATTAGTTCAAGTGAAAATCAAAAGGAATTTGGATCTTATGAAATTGCCCATATGCAGGAAAGAATTTTTTGGCATTTGGAAAGAAAGGGTCAGGTTGTTTATGGAAGCATCTGATCCAAGAATTTATATCAGTTCTTGATGCAAGCATTCAAACTCCAAAGAGTTATTCAGAGATGACTAAGGATGAATCTTGGCTATATTTGATAAAAGAGCTCAGAATATAATTATAAGTTCCATAAATGATGAAACATTCCAGAATCTTGTGCACTGTAAAACTTCCAAAGAAATGTGGGATACATTGATTGTCTATATGGAAGGCACAGAAGAAGTCAGAGAGGACAGAAAGTCTATGTTGAATTAGGAGTATGAGAGCTTTAGGTAGACTAAAACTGACAGCATAGCTGAATGCTATAAAAAGTTTTTCAGAATAGTGAATGAACTGATGATATATGGAAGAGTCTTCAGTACTTATGAACTGAATGATAAGTTTCTTAGGTCCCTAACAAAGGATTGGGATACTAATATATGTGCTATCAGGGAAGTGGCCAAACTGGCTGACACACCTCCACCTACACTTTTTGGAAAATAGCTTTCATATGAAATGCAGCTTAGTGCTAGGAAAGAGGAAGAGAAGGGCAGCAGATTTGAACATAAAGAAAAGTCAGTAGCCTTCAAGGCTGAGGGCTCAAGGAAGGGTAGGAGAAAATCTCCTTCTCCACCTAGAAGGAGTACTGAAGTAGAAGAAGGAGTTCCTGAAACAAGTACATCAGATAGTCACACATCTGATGAAGACTTTGTTGCCTTCACAAGACAATTCCAAAGGCTCATGAAGAAAAAGAAATGGAGAACCAGGCCTTTATCAACATCCTATTCCAAGGATGAATACTACAGGAAGAGGAAAACACCTATGGAGGACAGGTATGCTTCTAAACCTGGTAAACAATCTAATTCTAAGATTGTGTGTCATTGCTACAACAGGTCTGGGCATGTCATAGCTGACTGTCCTGACAAAAGAAAGGAGTCAAAGTATAAGAAGGAGGAGCTGGTCAAAGGCAAGAAGGAGAAGTCTTTAGTGGCTCAGAAGGAGAAGAGTTGGACAGACTCTTCATCTTCAGAAACTGGAGAAGAAGAGGCATAAGCATATGTTGGACTCTTCTCAACAGAAGAGGATTCTAGGGAACTAGAATTCCGATAGATATTTGACTCCATAAATGGAGTGGAAGAATATTGTTGTAAAGGGCTGATGGCTCAATTTGAAGAAGATAAGTGCCAGGATCAGCCTGTACCAAGTAAGGTAAACAATTCTCCCCTAGTCTCATATTACTTTACTGGATCAGAATCAGAAACATCTGCTTCAAAAGAAGTGAATGGATCTGAGTCTGAGGGGGATGTTCAACAACTCATTAATGAGTATGGTGGGTTGTTGTATGCTCTAAAGAAGAGCAAGTTTCTTGTTAAAGAGCAGGCCAAAGAGATTGAGTCTCTTAAGCTGGCTGCAGCAGATTCAGCAAAACTGCTTGATCAAAAACTGAATGAGGTTGCCAAATTGAAGAACATTACAGTTATTCAGATGGGCACAATCTCATTCAAAGTGAATCATATCAAGAAACTAGAGGTAAAACTCCAGCAAGAGAGAGAGCTAGTGATTAAATTCTCCAAGCCAAAATCAGTCTTACCCTTGATAGATAATTTTGTTTCATATAAAGGGAATACTTGTCTATACTTTAAGGGAAGAACTAGGGCTACCAATTCTCATAGAAAAGGTAAAGCCTCAGTTCATCCTCTAGCTGATAATCCCTCTATTTCTTTAAGAAGGTAGTGAATCCTACTAATAGGTATGATCATGACATTATACATGGTCACTGTGAGCATGAAAATTTCATGAGCAAGGGTGCAAATGTCAATAGACCAATCTATAGGCATGCCCATCATATTCAAGATGAGTTATTGAAGAATGTTGTTCCAGCACCAACACTTAAAAAGTCTACTGACAACAAAGTAAGAAGGCCTGCACTTAAGAATAAGTATAATAGGTTTGAGTGTTGGTGTTGTGGCAAGGTGGACCACTTTTCCATGGATTGCTGGTTTAACTAAAGTGTTAAAACCAAAAGTAGGATTCCTGTTAGATCAGATACAAGATTTCAAACTAACAAGGACCTAGGACCCACTAGCAAGTTGGGTTCTAAGGGTTAGTGATTCTTTATTTGTTGCAGGTGAATCCAAAGTGATCATACCCCTATATGGTACTTGGATAGTGGTTGTTCCAAACACATGAATGGAACTAGGAGAATGTTAAGGGACTATATGCCCATAGAGAATGGACCCAAAGTAATCTTTGGTGGATCGGAAAAGGGAATCATAAAAGGATTTGGTAACATCTCTTGTGATTCAATTACAGTCACTAAAGTGGCTTATGTAAAGGCTTTAAAATATAACCTGATTAGCATAAGTCAACTTAGTGATCTAGGTTATGTTATTTCTTTCCTCAAAGGGGAGTGCTTAGTAAAAAGGTCAAGTGATCAAGAGATCATTTTGACTGGCACTATGAAAGGAAATGTGTATTGCCTTAACCTAGATTGTGAGTCTAACAGCTCACTTATTTGTTTGGTTGCTGGAGAGAAAGCTTCTCTATGTGTCAAATGGCACAAGAGGCTAGCTCATCTGAACTATAAGTCAATTGGACTATTGTTCAGTATGGGATTAGTGAGGAATGGTTCTCAAGTTAAGTGCATTAAAGAGGGTGTGTGTTCAGCTTGCCAAAAAGGCAAGCAGACTAAGTCCTCTTTTCAGTCACTTGATATCAAAGATTCAAAGAAATATTTGTATCTCATGCATATGGATTTGTTTGGTCCTATGCCAATTTATAGTCTTGGTAGGAAAGCATACACACTTGTTGTTGTGGATGACTATTCTAGATTTACATGGGTTTTCTTCTTAAGGCAGAAATCTGAAACCCCAACTATTTTCCAGACTTTTGTCAGACAAATACAGAATGAATACAACAGTTCAGTATCAAAATCAGAAGTGACCATGGAACTGAATTTACGTCTGAATGTATTACAAAATTCTGTGAAGAACTTGAGATTCATCAGGAATTCTCTTTACCTAGAACTCCTCAGTAAAATGGTGTTGCTGTAAGAAAGAATAGGCCTCTAATTGAGGCTAGTAGAACTCTACTGAATGACACTACTCTCCCTGAATACTTCTAGGCTGAGCCAGTAAATACTGCATGTCATATGCTCAATAGGGCCTCCATCAACAAGAAACACAAGATGGCTCCCTACCAGATTTTAAAAGGCAGAAAACCAAACATATCTTATTTCAGAATATTTGGTAGTAAGTGTTTTGTACTAGTAAATGATAAACACTACCAAACTAAGTTTGCTGCCAAATCCCTAGAAGGGATATTTGTTGGGTACAGCAACCAAAGTAGAGCATACAGAATCTACAACTTGACTACTCAAGTTGTAGAAGAATCTGTGCATGTTGTATTTGATGAGTCAATGTTTATTAACAGTGAATTGTCTAGTTCTTCAATTAGTTCTACAGGTCTAATAGATAAGCTGGACAAGCTGACCATCAACGATGATGTTCCTGCTAAACTGGATGAAGATAATGATGCTAGCTATCAATGGGAGACCCAGTCCCTATGGGTGAATAAGAAAATGTGGAGCATCAAGATGAGGAAACTGGAGATAGCCATACTACTGACAGAATTCCTCCAGCAAGGAGACACCTGAAGGATCATCCAGCTCACCAGATCATTGGTGATACAAGTTAGGGTATTCTAACAAGGAGCAGGAGCATGAACACAGTTCTATGTTCTAGCTTCCTGTCTCAGATAGAACCCAGGAAGATTGAAGATGCAATGCAAGACACCAACTGGATTGATGCAATACAAGAAGAGCTCAGTCAGTTCAAAATGTGTAAGGTCTGGGAACTAGTGCCAAAACCTAAGGATCATAACATAATAGGAACTAAGTGGATCTACAGGAACAAGCTTGATGAGAATGGTACTATAGTCAAGAACAAGGCTAGACTGGTAGCAAAAGGCTACAGGCAAGAGGAAGGTATTGATTTTGATCAAACCTTTGCTCCAGTGGCAAGGCTGGAGGCTATAAGGCTGTTCTTGGCCTATGGTTCCTTTCAAGGGTTCAAAGTATATCAGATGGATGTGAAATCAGCATTTCTTAATGGTGATTTAAAAGAAGAAGTCTATGTAGAACAACCCTCAGGTTTTGTAGACTCTCACTTTCCTGATTATGTATATAGG
The DNA here is from genome assembly GCA_039513925.1 of Platanthera zijinensis. Lineage (NCBI taxonomy): Eukaryota > Viridiplantae > Streptophyta > Magnoliopsida > Asparagales > Orchidaceae > Platanthera > Platanthera zijinensis. Next base: position 115,088,675 of record CM077084.1, read on the forward strand.
CTTAGGAAAGCACTATATGGTTTGAAACAAGCTCCAAGGGCTTGGTATGAAACCTTGTCTTCCTTCCTTATTGAGAATAAATTTTCTAGAGGAAAGATAGACAAAACTCTATTCTATAGGGAATCAAAAGGCAAGATAATACTATTCCAGATATATAGGGATGACATTATCTTTTGCTCTACTGAATATAGCCTTTGTAGGAAGTTTGCAAAACTTATGTAAGGGAAGTTTGAGATGAGCAGTATGGGTGAGCTGAAGTTCTTCTTGGGACTTCAAGTTAGACAGACTGAGAGTGGATTGTCCATATCCTAGTATAAGTTCACCAAGGAGTTGATTAAGAAGTATGGTTTGGACTCAGCTTCTACTATGAAAACTCCAATAGGAACAAGTATACCTATATGCAAAGATGAAGCAGGGAAACCTATTGATGAGTCTTTGTATAGAGGGATAATTGGCTCCCTACTATACTTGACTGCTAGTAGACCTGACATCATGTATGAAACATATGTCTTTACTAGGTATCAAGCATGCCCTAAGTAATCTTATTATACTGCAGTTAAGAGAATATTGAGATATCTTAAGGGCACACCTAATCTAGACCTTTGATACCCTAATAATAGAGATTTTCTATTAACTGGTTTCCCAGATGCAGATTTTGCTGGATGAAAAGAAGACAGAAAAAGTACCACAGGAACCTACCAATTCCTTGGTGGGAGGCTGGTATCATGGAGCAGCAAGAAGCAAACCAATATAGCTATATCAATAGCTGAATCAGAGTATATAGCTGTAGTTAGCTGCTGTGCACAATTGATGTGGATAAAGCATCAACTAGAAGATTATGACATCCAGGTAAGTAGAATTCCACTATTTTGTGATTCTACAAGTGCTATTTCTATTGCTAAGAATTCTGTATCATACAGTAGGACCAAGCATATAGAAATTAAGTTTCGTTTTATCAGAGAACATGGAGAGAAGGAAAATATTGGCCTAGAGTTTGTGAAAACTGATAATCAAATAGCTGATATTTTTACAAAACTCTAGATGAAACTAAATTTAATAATTTCAAAACTGAATTAGGTGTGTTGAACTTAGAATAGGTTAACATAAGTTTCCATAAGTAGCATAAGTAAGCACCAAATTTCTCTTGAAATTTGTCTAAGTACAAAGTTTGTGTCGACACAAGCAAGTTGTGTCGATACACTCAGTGTGTTGTGTCGACACAGAAAAAGGATGTGTCGACATGGAAATAGTATCTGTGTCGACAAAAGAATATGTGTCAACACAAACTTGTCGAGACTATATATCGAGAGGATATTTGTGTCGACACAAAAAGTTGGTGTCGACACAACTCTATCGCGCCTAAAGTGGTTAGTATCGACACAGATGCAAGTATGTCGACACAGACTCAAGTATGTCGACACATTAATATGACGACTTAAAATACGTTTTGTCGACTTAGACATTAGTATGTCGACACATAGTTGTGTCGACTCAACTTAAGTTCTGTCAAGACCTAGGTCATTTGATTGTCGACACGAAAACTGACTTGTCGACTTAGGCCCTTCGTCTGACCTTCCCTTGACATAAGTACTATAAATAGGTGAATCCAAAATCTGGTCGACTACGCTATCAGAATTTTTTAATCTACACCTTCTGTTGACATAGACCTTCTCTTCTCTTCTCCTCTAGCACTTACGTCAATGGCGCCACACCAAGAAAATAAGGTTAATGAAGGTTATGAACTGGTTCGTGAAGGTTTCATGACAGCTTCTGATGAAATTCAGGGAGTTATTCCCGTAATTTCTGAAAATGGATTAGAATTTTTGGTCTCTGAACCGACCAAAATTTGGAAAAAGTAAGTCATGGAGTTCTACTCAACCGCTGCAATGGACTCTGAAGGAAAGAAAATTATGGCATCTATTCAAGATACTTGGGTGAAGCTCACAATGAAATCTATCAGGAAAGCACTACATCTACCATTGATCAAGGATACAGACGAAACAACTCCTTCCCAAATAACTGAAGCTTTAAGTTGGTGTGGACTGAGTCCTAGTATTAAGATTGGATCATCTATCAAAAGAAAAGGGATGAATTCCCAAGGAAAATTTCTTTCAGAAGTTGCGGGCAAAGTGATTATCTGCAAGACTGGTGGACATGATAGGATTTCTGCCCACATGTTCAATCTGATGGTGAGGATAATATTCAAGATAAACACTAACTAGGGAGCAGTGGTGTTTGATAAAATACAAGAAGGAATAAAGAAACCTAACCTAGGACGGATTCTCAGTCTATGCTTAACATCAGTAATTCTAGATGTTCTGAAACAAGCAAATGGCACTAAGATAAATTATATGAGGAAAATGGATGTGAGGATACTGTCAAGGTGGGATAGAGTTCTGACCAAGGAAGTCCCTGCTCCTAAGGAGCAAACTAAGAAAGACAAGAAGAAAAAGAAATTGGTTGTACAGGCTAACTCCTCCAGTGATTCTGAGGAGGAAGTGGTCTTTAGTTCTAATGAAGACCAGCACCAACAGGATGCTCATGATCAAGTAAAGGACAGTGAGCCCTTGGAGCAACAAGTTGACTCCACTCTAGGGGGAGAAAACTTAGAACAAGAAACTGAGCTGCCTGCCCAAGGGGGAGGTATTGATGATGTTGTCCTAGACAGTGACTTAGCTGTAGATACAATCATTGATGTAGTATCTGAAATCAACACTACAGCTGAAGAAACTGATATGACAGATGCTCAAAATGATCCAGTAAGTATCTTCTCCACAGTCTATTGATATATGATGGGATTCTCCTCAAAAATTGTTCTAGGGGACACTTTTGTTTACAAAAAAATCTTTCAAGTGGTATTAGTATTTTAAGTAGTACTTTAAAAACTAATCTTATTCCTTCTGTACAGATACAACGGGAATTCACCTTGGAAGAATTGTTTTCAGATCTTCCTACAGATTGGACTGAGGGGGAGCATACTGAAAAAGAAAAAGAAATTCCAAGGACTGAGGGGGAGTTATCCAAGGATACCCCAGCTGAAAAGGACACTATTGATATTAAAAGTACATCTGAATCTTCTAAAGATGAAGAAGCCACATTGGCTAAGAAAAGAAAGCTGACTGTGTTAAAGAAAAAGAGTTCTGGATATAAGAAGGCTTTACAAATGGGAACTGCACCATCTACATCAAGCATGGACTTCAGTTCTTTACTGGTCCAGATGCAGATAAAATTAGATAATCAAAGACAGACAATAGAGAAATATGTGAATGAAATTCATAAGGAGTTACAGTTTTAGTTGGCCCAGGACATCAAATATATTAGGCTTGAAGTAAATCAGAATAACAAGGAGATGACAGATTGCTTCCATAAAGGAGGTAATGCTGTGGTATTCCTAGCCAAGCAACAGCAAGATATCAAAGCTACAATGGATGAAATTGAAGTGAAGCAAGGCTATGTACTGGAGAATCAGATCAAAATGAATGAAAACCTTAAGGATTCAAATCATGCCATATTAACAAAGCTAACAGATTCTAGCACTACTCCGAAGGCTGAAATCTCCAAGCAAATCCAGGAAGATATATCTGTTGTCAAAGCCATATTTCAAGACTCTCAGGAGAGGATTAAAGCTTTCTTGACAAAATTCAGAGCTTATTTTAAAGAGGGAACTGAATATGTAGCTGATCAAGTCAGATTCCAAAAAGAAGATTTAAGAGATCATGTTACAAGAGAAGCCATAAAGGGGGAGAGATTACTAGTCAAAGCAAGCTCTAACCATGCTAAATGGACTTCCAATAGCATCAGAGCTAATCTTTGATATCCTCCTCTTTGTGATGATGATAATGTAGCAGAGTCTAGGATACAACCTACATATTTTGAAGGAGATTAGCCTGAAGTTTCTCAGGTGATCTACCCCCCCCCCCCCAGCTGATTTTGAGATGGTTCAAGAAGAAGTGCTGAAAATGTATAGTCCTTTACAAGATGCACAAAATGTAGTTCTGGAAATGGTTGAAATGTCAGAAGCTGCATTAGAAGCTCAGAAGGAAGCTCAACTTTCCAAGAAGAGATTCAGAGAGCAGGCTGAGCTGAAGCCAGATTTTGAGCAGTGGAGCCCAACTTCTAGAAACATCATACTTACTGCCTGGAAAGCTATAAAGGATAAAACCCATGACAGGGGTAAGTGGTATTCATAGCAATAGTGGAATAAATATCAAGCAGGACAAGAAGCAATTCTTCACTATAGAAGAAGTGCTAAGGCTTGGAAGCTACCTACTAATGCTTAATAGCCAAGCAAGTACTTCCCCAAACCTTTCCACTATTTTGAAAGACAGAAGATCAAGGCTGAAGAATTAAAGAAGAAAGCTCTAAAAGGGAAAAATCCAGCTGAGGATGTTAAACCTTTTGTGCAGGCTAAAATCAAGTCTGGCAAAAGAATAGTTATTAAGGAGCCTAGTCAGTAATAGGATTGCTAGGTTTATGTAATAAAACAATGTACTAATTTGTTTCTTTTGTTCTATAAGAAATTTTTGTAAACCAAAATTTTACTGATTAATGAAATCTATTTCAGTATTAATTGTTTGTTGTTTACAATGATTATGTGATAACCTGCTCTGAAATGTTTTTACATCTATTACAATTTTTTTATCTTAAGAGATGTATATCTTTGACTAAGGGTTATGACTTCTCCAAATAGGGGGAGATTGTTGGGTACATTGGAAAATGTGTACCAAATTTGGAGAAGCCACAACTTAGTCAATGGTATGCATCAATTTGTAATTGATAGAAGTTTGAGTTTCATTGTGCAGGTTTAAGAATTTGAAGAAAAATTTTCTAAGTACAAGTGTCGACACTTGTGAAGAAACTGTGTCGACACTCAGGGAGACTATGTCGACACTCAGGGAGACTGTGTCGACACTCAGGCAAGCTGTGTCGACACACTGGCGAAATGTGTCGACACTTATGAAGAATTTGTGTCGACACCTAGAATTTGTGTCGACACTTATAAAGAAGTTGTGTCGACACCCAAAGAAGCAGCTGTGTCGACATCCAGAATTGTGTCGACATCTGAAGAAGGATTTGTGTCGACACTTAAAACTGAAGCTGTGTCGACACTCAGGAGATATGTCAACACCTAAAGCAATTGTATCGACACACAGGACTTGTGTCGACACACCAACTCTCAAAAGGCTGTGTCGAGTTTAGAAGTAATTGTGTCGACACACAGGACTTGTGTCGACAGACACTCAACGCCATTTTACAAACACTCAATGCCAACTATCTGCAACAAAAATGTCGAGACAAGAAGCTGCTGTGTCGACACACAGGACTTGTGTCGACACATACAACAAAAGCAGTGTCGAGAAGCAGAAGTATGACTATGTCGACACTTGGAGTAATTGTGTTGACACCATGAAGACTTGTGTCGACACTTAGTCTATATGTGTCGACACATGTGAAGAAGTCTGCTGAGTGTTGTGTGCTGAGTTGAAAAGACATTGAAGAACTTGGTGACGTGACTGGTGACTTGACAGCTGTCATAACTAGCCGGTCTGACACCACTGTCAGAACTGTCAGAAGTTTGTTATGAACCGGATCAGCCGGTAACCATGGAGAAAGCTCTATATAAGAGACTGATCGGAAACGATAGAGAAAAATCATTAAGAAGAATTCTGACAGATCAAGGGCTGTTTGCAACAAAGATTCAGAGTTCAATCTGAATTTACAGAAGAAGCTGACTGAGGATCAACTTCAACATCAAGAGAAGATCCACCTTATTTTGTTCTAATAAAGAAGCTTTGAAAAGCTAAGTTAGGTTGGATCAGAAGGATTAGTTTATACAAGAACTGATCAAGAAGACAACATCAACAGATAAATCTTGCTGGTGAAGTTTTCAGTTACTCTTTACTCATAAATTCTTATAGGATCTACTGTTAGATCTGAGATTGCAAGCCTAAAATTATAAAGGCTGAGGTAGGGCTGTGTGCCTGAGGTAGGACTTGTGGAAAGTCTGAGTTGTAATCCTAATTATAAAGGCTGAGGTAGGGCTGAGGCCTGAGGTAGGATTCTGGGGAAGAATCTGAGGTAGTACTTGTGTAAAGTCTGAGGTGTAGGAACCATCTTTGGTTCTTAGATTGTAAGATCTGCAGATCCGAGCTAGTGGAAGTAAGTTAGGCTGAATCCAGTTATCTGCTAGATAGGCGAAGGGGGAAATTGGATGTACCCATATCTTGGGGAACCACTATAAATCTGGTGTTTGCTGTGATGTGTTTAAATTTCTGTAGATAGATTGATCTGTACTAAAAGAAGTTATATATATATTTGCCTAAAATAAAAAATACTCAAAAAGATAAGAACCTATTCACCCCCCCCCCCTAGGTTTTTAGGCTCTTGAAATAAAGGCTTTCACCACTCCTTGGTTAGCATCACCAATATTCTTGTGTCTTGGATGATCCCTAAGATGCCTAACAGCTAGAGGCAATCTTCCTTTAGCATCTTGAGCTTTAGTTGTTGCATCTTGCTGATCTTCATCCATATCATGTGAGCTTTTCCCTTCTTTAGGAATGCACTCTCCTTCATCTTTATCTTGGGGATTTGGAGTAGCTTCCTTGATGGTTAGTGAGAGAGGAAGTTGTCTACCTAAATCACCTAGAGGGGGTGAATAGGTGAGATGTGCGTCTATTTGCGGAATAAAAAATTAAGGAACTAGCACAGCACAATACCAAGCAATCACAGACGACAAAAGATTTATAGTGGTTCCCCAACCTTGGGTACGTCCACTTTCCTCACCAATCTAGTAAACCACTAGACTTGGCTACTCCACTATCTCGGATCAAAACGATCCTACACCTCGGAACAACGTTCCTACCAAACTCGATCCCAAAATGGATCTACACTCGAAAGATTAAAACTTCCTACAAATCTCGGAGAGAATTTCTCCTACAATAAAGATGTTTGAAATATAACTCAAATAATACAAACAGTGAATTCTCAGATCTGAATAGATCGGCCTTGATCTTCCTTTTTGTTCGATGTGGCTTTTTCAGAAAGATCGAAGAAGAACACGGCAACCCTAGATCTGAAAACTTCTTTGACTTCTCCCGATCGGATGTAGAAGATGATGAGAGGCAAAACTTTGATCACGATCAGAAGAAGAAAACTTAGATCTGAATCAGGAATCAGAAACTCAGCACGAGCACGATGATGATCAACGGCGGCGGCGGCGGCTTCAGTGATTCAGACTTTTCCGAGAGGTAACAATGTCGATGGCGGCGGCTTGTAGATCTCGAAAAACTTATATTCTCTGATAATTCCTTTTCTTTTCCTTATTAGGTTAGGTCTAATCACGTATCCCTTTTATATTAGACTGATAACGGTCATAATCGTAATTAACGATGATACGTGAACCAATCAGAAAAGAGGAATTCAAAAATTACTTTGGAATTCTGGTCTTAGCGATTTTCAGAAAAAATCAGAGTCATATACACGAGAGGAAATGATATACTCGAGTATATGTCTATCTGCTACTAGAGTAACTAGAAGTGAAGCATACTCGAGTGAATGAGTTTCAACATACTCGAGTATCTGGGTTCAACTACTCGAGTGACAGAAAAGATCTACTCGAGTATAAAGAAGTTGGTTACTCGAGAATATCTACTTAGAGGAATTCTCAGGATAAAAGGATGGTGTTACTCGAGTATATAGAAAGGAGGTACTCGAGTACTTGGAAGACAGTTTACTCGAGTATAACAGAGGGAGTCAACTACTCGAGTATCTGAGCTATTACTCGAGTGTAGAGAGTCTACTCGAGTATATAGACTTAGAGAAATTCCTTTATACTTCCAGTCCAGGCTTACTCGAGTGTAAATAAAGCATCTACTCGAGTAACTCGAGGACTACTCGAGTAAGAGAGTTAACCTACTCGAGTAACAAACCATTTACTCGAGTATATATAAATTTACTCACTCGAGTATATGAAGATCTACTCGAGTATACACTTATATACTTGAGTAAAAGGGATTTTTCTCGAGTATGCTTAAGTCAACTACTCGAGTACTAAGTCACCTACTCGAGTATATGGAGTATATTACTCGAGTATGTGGACTTAGTAGAATTCTTGGAATTAGGTCTTCTATCCTTCTTTGTCCATGAGTCCAAGTGCATCTAGATGAAGTGTATCCCAATAGAGAGACTATACGTGAGTCAACACCTTGGATCACACAATGAGGGATTACATTGTATGGTCCTGTGTTTGATGACCCACTATAGACTAACATTGGTCTACACTTGGCAATAGAGTCCTGCGCACACAACTTAAACACAACATCAAATACAACTGCAATTCACCTTAGTTTTAGGAGGACTTCTTCAAATTAAGGTCATTGTGGAAACAAGACCCAACAATCTCCCCCTATTTGAAGAAGTCAGAACACCATCTACTAAGTTGAATTGCTAGAGATATTAAAACAAAATAACATGGAAGAGGATGCTTGTCTTACATTTCTTTACTATAATTGTCCAACAATCTCCGCATTTCTGTACTAGAATTGTTTTGCATTTCTCCCCCTTTCTGAAATCTTCATCTAGATTTGCAAATTTTCTCTTCCTTTATCATCTCTAAATTCCATTTCCTTTTTCTCTCCCCCTTTCTGACGTCTTTAAATAGGGGACACTAGAAACTCCCCCTTAATCTTCTAGTTCCAGGAAATTTTCTGGAACATCTACTTGTCCAATTTCCAGATAATAATTTTATTGGCCCATGGACATACCTGCATCAACAAGATTATAATCCCTTAGGAGCCCAAACAAGATTGGGTCCTAGGTCTCTTGTTAGTATCCTCCCCCTATGAGAGTTAACATTGTGAGTGGTCTTTCTCACATTATCAACTTGAGGAGTTAAAACATATCTGGGATTAAACCAGAATTCTATGGCGAAGTGACCAACCTTGCCACAACACCAACAGTTAAACCTGTTGTACCTTCTCTTGTTCTCTTGCTTTACCTTATAGATGGGGGGTCTAGCAAGAGTAACTGACTTGGATGAGGAAGCCTCATGATTACAACAAGAACATGGCTTCCTTGTCTCCTTGGCCTTTGTTACACCAGTTTTAGCTTTTGGTGTTTTCTTCTCATTTGGCCCACGAGTGTAAGGACCACAATTCAGTGAGGCAACAGTTTGGCTTGGGATAGCCTTACCTTTGACTGATTTATGTCCTATACTGCTATTTTTTTCAAAGGAGGTTTCTCCGTTAGTGATTGGAAGCAAGGTTGTAGACATGGTGAGAGTTTCAACCAGCTTTCGTTCGATGACTAGCTTTGCTTCCAGTTCATCTAGGAGGGATTCCTTATGATTTACTAATTCAGTGAAGTCATTAATTTCCTCCTTCAAAGATTGAACTTCATCTCTGAGAGGGGTCAATTGGTCAATCTCCTCCCTCAGATTTGATTCCACCTCTTTGAGGGATGAGATCTCTTTTGATTGAGATTTGACTACCTTCCGACATTTGTCAAATGCAGTCAATAAGACTTGATACTGATTTACCAATTCAAAATCATCCTCCCCAGAAGAATAGCCATCATGACCATTTGAGTCAGAATCTGAGGCAGAAAGAGGTGTGTTAGAATTTACCTTCCCGGTGTACGAGGAGTTACCATTATCTTTGTCCTCTTGGTCAGAAAAAGCCATAAGCCCGAAGTAGGCTTCTTCATCCTCACTTGACTCAGATGAGTCAGAGTCACTGAGGGTCTTTGGCTTTTTGGCAATGAAGCTTCTTTCTTTCTTCCTTTTTCCCTTGAGGGGAATTCTTTTCTATGCCTCTTCCTTCTTTCTTCTTCAGAGGGCACTCAGTGCTTATATGCCCTGGCTTACTACAGGAATAGCAAACAACGTTAGATGAAACATGTTTGTTCGGTTTAGATTTATACCTGTCATGTCTGCTGTGACGATCACCATCAGGACGTGATCTTCTGGACGAGGAATCATTTTCTCTCATTTGTTTCTTATTGCTAAGAAACTTCTTGAATTGTCGGGAGAGAAGATGAAACTCTTCATCTGATGAATCTGAGCCTGAGGTGCTTGGCTCGGACTCTTCTTCTTCATAGTCGCCTTGAGTGGAAGCAGCTTTGGCCTTTCTTGAGCTGTCTGCCCTTAGTGCAACTGGCTTATCTTGGAATGAGGAGTTGTTGCCCTCTTCTTCAGCTTTTCTATTATTGATTTGAAGCTCATATGACATAAGCTTTCTGAAGAGGTTCTGAGGGTCAGTTTCTGCTAATCTTCCAAACTCTCTTATGGCACATATCTTGTTGTCCCAATCCTTTGTCAAGGATCTTTGGAACTTGTCGTTTAGTTCACCATCTGTGTACACTCTGCCGTAGTTCCTCAACCCATTGACAATCTTGAAGAAATTTTCATACGTGTCAGCAATAGCTTCCTTTGGTCCTTGCTTGAAGGCTTCATACTTCTGATTTAGAAGGGATCTTCTATCATCCCTTACTTCTTCTGTACCTTCCATCAAGATAATTAGAGATCCCCACATCTCCTTGGCAGATTGGCAGTGAATGAGGTTTTGTAACATAGAATCATTGATTGCACTTGCGATGATGTTCTTGGCTTTCTTGTCTAGGGAGACAAGTGCAATCTCATTCTTATCAAGATCCATCAACTTCTTTGGCACCTCCTTTGTAGGATCACTAGTGGAGGCAATCATAGGGATATAAGGGCCTTCCTCCACTATCATGAATAAGCGGGGGTCAACAGCTTCCATGTAAAGTTTTATTCTCTCTTTCCACATCGGAAAGTTTGCCTTATTGCACACTGGGAGCTTAGAAAAATCCTTGGCTCTGTCCATGCTTGATTAACTTAGAAAGACAACTAGGAGGGATCAGATCAAGGTGTTAACCTTTTAACGATCAACCTCCCCCTCTGATACCAATTGAGAGAGGAAGTTGTCTACCTAAATCACCTAGAGGGGGGTGAATAGGTGAGATGTGCGTCTATTTGCGGAATAAAAAATTAAGGAACTAGCACAGCACAATACCAAGCAATCACAGACGACAAAAGATTTATAGTGGTTCCCCAACCTTGGGTACGTCCACTTTCCTCACCAATCTAGTAAACAACTAGACTTGGCTACTCCACTATCTCGGATCAAAACGATCCTACACCTCGGAACAACGTTCCTACCAAACTCGATCCCAAAATGGATCTACACTCGGAAGATTAAAACTTCCTACAAATCTCGGAGAGAATTTCTCCTACAATAAAGATGTTTGAAATATAACTCAAATAATACAAATAGTGAATTCTCAGATCTGAATAGATCGGCCTTGATCTTCCTCTTTGTTCGATGTGGCTTTTTCAGAAAGATTGAAGAAGAACACGGCAACCCTAGATCTGAAAACTTCTTTGACTTCTCCCGATCGGATGTAGAAGATGATGAGAGGCAAAACTTTGATCACGATCAGAAGAAGAAAACTTAGATCTGAATCAGGAATCAGAAACTCAGCACGAGCACGATGATGATCAACAACGGCGGCGGCGGCTTCAGTGATTCAGACTTTTCCGAGAGGTAACAATGTCGACGGCGGCGGCTTGTAGATCTCGAAAAACTTATATTGTCTGATAATTCCTTTTCTTTTCCTTATTAGGTTAGGTCTAATCACGTATCCCTTTTATAGGAGACTGATAACGGTCATAATCGTAATTAACGATGATACGTGGACCAATCAGAAAAGAGGAATTCAAAAATTACTTTGGAATTCTGGTCTTAGCGATTTTCAGAAAAAATCAGAGTCATATACACGAGAGGAAATGATATACTCGAGTATATGTCTATCTGCTACTCGAGTAACTAGAAGTGAAGCATACTCGAGTGAATGAGTTTCAACATACTCGAGTATCTGGGTTTAACTACTCGAGTGACAGAAAAGATCTACTCGAGTATAAAGAAGTTGGTTACTCGAGTATATCTACTTAGAGGAATTCTCAGGATAAAAGGAAAGTGTTACTCGAGTATATAGAAAGGAGGTACTCGAGTACTTGGAAGACAGTTTACTCGAGTATAACATAGGGAGTCAACTACTCGAGTATCTGAGCTATTACTCGAGTGTAGAGAGTCTACTCGAGTATATAAACTTAGAGAAATTCCTTTATACTTCCAGTCCAGGCTTACTCGAGTGTAAATAAAGCATCTACTCGAGTAACTCGAGGACTACTCGAGTAAGAGAGTTAACCTACTCGAGTAACAAACCATTTACTCGAGTATATATAAATTTACTCACTCGAGTATATGAAGATCACTCGAGTATGCACTTATATACTTGAGTAAAAGGGATTTTTCTCGAGTATGCTTAAGTCAACTACTCGAGTACTAAGTCACCTACTCGAGTATATGGAGTATATTACTCGAGTATGTGGACTTAGTAGAATTCTTGGAATTAGGTCTTCTATCCTTCTTTGTCCATGAGTCCAAGTGCATCTAGATGAAGTGTATCCCAATAGAGAGACTATACGTGAGTCAACACCTTGGATCACACAATGAGGGATTACATTGTATGGTCCTGTGTTTGATGACCCACTATAGACTGACATTGGTCTACACTTGGCAATAGAGTCCTGCGCACACAACTTAAACACAACATCAAATACATCTGCAATTCACCTTAGTTTTAGGAGGACTTCTTCAAATTAAGGTCATTGTGGAAACAAGACCCAACAGTTAGCTTGTCCATCATCAGCTTTATACCTGCAGGTATAGATTAGGAGCTTGGCAGCTCACTATTAATCATTGTAGACTCATCAAATACCACATGTACAGACTCTTATACAACTTGAATTTTCAAGTTGTAGATCCTATAACCCTTACTATGATTGTTGTACCCAACAAAAATCCCATTATAGGACTTTACAGCAAACTTAGCTACATAGGACCTACCATTATGGAGCACAAAACATTTGCTACCAAAGATCCTAAGATATGTCAGTTTTGGTTTTCTGCCCTTCAAGATCTCATATGGAGTCTTCTTGTGCCTCTTGGTGATAGAAGCTCTGTTTAGTACATGACATACAATATTTACTGCCTTAGCCCAGAAATATTCTGGGAGAAATATATCACTTATCAAAGTCCTACTAGCTTCTATGAAATTTTTATTCTTCCTCTCAGCAATCCCATTTTGCTGGGGTGTTCTTGGAGAAGAAAATTCTTGATGAATCCCTTACTCTTCACAGAATCTTGTCATTCCTTCAGACTAGAATTTAGTCCTATGGTCACTTCTGATTTTGACCACAGTACTGTCAAACTCATTCGGAATCTGCTCGACAAAAGTTTTGAAGACATCAAGTGTTTCAAACTTTTTCTTTAGAAAAAAAAACCACGCAAATATAGAAAATTCATCAACAACCACAAGGGTGTAGACTTTCCTACCTAGACTATGAACTGGCATAGGACCAAACAAGTTCATATGCTTGAGGTATAAACACCTTACAAAGTCTTTGGTCCTAATGCTCTTGAAGGAATCATGGGTATGCTTGCCCTTTTAGCATGCTGAGCAATTGCCTTCCTTAGTGCATTTCATCTTAGGACCATTCCTAACTAGCTCTTTACTAAAGAGCTTACCAATGGTCTTATAGTTCAAATGAGCTAGCCTCTTGTGTCATTATATACAGTATGAGACTTTCACATTTGCCATTAGACATATAGGGGAGTCTTTATTAAGACAAAGAAAGTTTAAGCAATAAACATTTCCACTTGTAGTGCCTGTCAAGATGACCTCTTAGTCACTTGTCCTCTTAATTTGGCACTCATCAAGGTGGAATTCAATGACATAGCCAAGATCAAAGTTGTCTTATGCTTATCGGGTTGTGTTGCAACCCTTCAACATAAGGCACTTTTGAGATGGTGACAATGTCATTGGTAATCTTACCATAGCCTCTTGTCACTCCTCTATCTGAACCACCAAAGATTACTTTGGGTTCATCCTTCATTGGAGTGTACTCCTTCAAGTAGCTCTTTGTTCTAGTCATGTGCCTTGAACAATCACTATCTAAGTACCATATAGGGGTATGGGCACTTGGACTATCCTACAACACTTAATTTATTTTACCTTAGGACCCCAATATTTGTAGGGTCATAGGTTCTGATTAGTCTGAAAAATAAACTGTCTTCCTATAGATTTTTTGACAGGCAGACTAACACTAGATCTGGGCACAGTTGGATTATGCCAGTAATCTAAGGCAAAATGCCTCACTTTGCCACAACACCAACACTCATGAATATTATATCTTCTCTTTTGAGCAGGTCTAGTAACTAGTCTGACAGCAGTTGTCTGTTCAGATGTAAGAGGAACAACCTTCTTCAAGTTCCTATCAGCAAGGATCTGACTGAAAGTGAGTCTTCCAGTAGACTTATTTGGCTTGCTTTTAATGCCATTAACATCAGTCTTCTTTGCAGAGAACTGGCTCTTGTTAGCATCAAGGATAGCCAAATCAGGCTTACTGATAGACTTACTCTTGGTCTGGGTCTTTACTGAATGAGCTTGAGAGTTAGCCATTGCCACATTCTTGAGAGTGGGGGTTGGAAAACCAAAGACAAATTGTCCATGATGGTCCATTTGAATTTGTTCATGGGGAGCCTTAAAGGCACTCATCCCCCTTATTGAGTCTGGCGTTCCTTCACTTGACCCGTGGCGCTTTGCTACTTATTTAAGAAATTAAGTAGCGCCCTCTCCAACAGTCCAGGCTTTTGGTACAGTTGGGTATGCGCTTGATCCTTCAATTAGTATCATAGGAGGTCACGGGTTCAAGACGGGGGGGGGGGGCGCTATTAAATCCTGATTTTTTCCTTATACCTGTGTGGGTCCGGCGGGTCAGTAAAACCGTGGACATGTGGTAACCCCACCTCTGAGCCATGTGGGCCATGTGGTAACCCCACCTCTGAGCCGACGGGTTGTGCTGGACGCCGGGGGGGATTTTTGGGTCCGACGTTCCTTCACTTAAACTGTGGCGCTTTGCTACTTATTTAAGAAATTAAGTAGCGCCCTCTCAACCAGTCTGGGATTTCGGTGCAGTTGGGTATGCACTTGATCCTTCACCCCTGCTATATCTTCCACCATAGTTGTGAACATTTTTGTTCACACTAGTGGATCTACCATTCATCTAATGACCATAGATACTCTCTTGGTCATAAATGTTTGATGATAACTGAACTTTCCTAAATGGAATTGGAGGCTTGGATGCAAGAGGCTGAACTAGAGCTTTGCCTTTCCCTTTGGAATGGGCAACTCTAGTGTTCTCATTGAATCTTACCCTTTTAAGAGGAGAAAGAGTCTATCAAGGGCAATACAGTACTTTGCTTAGAGTAACTTGACATAATTCTTTTCTCCATCTAGAGTTTCTCTTTAAGATCCCTAATGAGTCTATTCTTGAATCTGATGGTGCCAATTTGAATAAGTGAAATGTTCTTCAGTTGGACAACTTCCCTAGCCTTCTGATCCAATAAGGATGTTGTCTCAGCATGCTGAGAAGCAGCTAGCTGAAGGGAGGTGATCTGCTCAGCTTGATTCTTGGTCAACTTCTTGCTTCTTTTAAAAGCATCCAGAAGGGCACCATACTTATCAATCAGTTGATTGATATCTTGCTCAGATTCTGAGCACTCTTCACCACTTGATGAAGATGCACTAGAATCGGGACTTGTCTCATATTCTGAATTGGATGATGAGCTAGATAGAGAGTGTACCTTAGCTGGACCAGGCTGATCTTGGCTAGATTCTTCATCTGAAATTTTCATTAGTCCATAACATTTGTTGGCATATTCATCATCATCATCCTCCTCTGATTCATTGTCTGAATGTGATAAAGGGGCCCTATTACCAATCCTAGCATCAGGATATTCTTCAGCTTCATCTGCAATGAAGTCTTCTTCTTCTTCAGACTCTAAGGAAAATGAGTCAGACTGACTCCAGCTCTTCTTATTCTTAGTAATAAAGGTCCTTTCCTTCTTGCCCTTATGATGGTGGAACTTTTTCTTACCATACTCCTTTCTCTTTACTAGGCAGTCAGCAGTTACATGCCTAGGTTTGCTGCAGTAATAACAAACAACTTTAGTAGAAACATGTTTACCTGGTTTAGATTCATACCTGTCTCCCTTGGAGAGTTTCTTCTAAGCTCTGTAGTGGTCCTTCCTGTGATGAGAGGAGGAGGAAGGTCTGCTCCTCCACTGCTTCTTCTTTATCAACTTCTGAAATTACCTAGAGAAGGCAGCAAATTCTTCATCAAAGTTGTTGCAATCTGATGAGCTTTGCCCTATGTTGTCTGAATCAGTAGGCCTCCTTATAGGAGAGGCAATCCTCTCCTTGATCTTCTTGGTCCTCTCAGCTTTGAAGCCCAAAGACTTTTCCTTGGCCTGAATTTGTTGATAATCTCCTCCTCCTTCCTTGTAGATAGTTGCATCTCAAAGGAGAGCAACTTTCCAAATTATGTGGGAGGGGGAATATCAGCCAACTTTGACACCTCTCTGATGGCACAGATCATGGTGTCCAAGTATCTGTTTAGAGATCTAAGAAACTTGTCATTTAACTCATAATGGCTGAAGAATCTCCCTTAAGTCATCAGCTCATTCACAATTCTGAAAAAAAAAAATCATAGTATTCTGCAATGCTATCCTTCTTATTGAGTCTGAAAGCCTCATACTCTTGGATGAGTAGAGACTTCCTGTCATCTATGACCTCCTCTGTGCCCTCCATATAGACCACCAAAGTGTCCCACATCTCCTTGGAGGTCTGGCTGTGAACCAAGTTCTAGAAGGCTGAGTAATCTATGGCACTGATAATGATGTTTTGTGCCCTCTTATTCATGGTGGCCAAGATGACTTCATCCTTGATCATCTCTGAATATTTCTTTGGTGTCAGGACTATTGCATCCAGAACTGAGACTTTCATAGGGACAAAAGGTCCCTCTTTGACTATTATAAAGATCCTTGGGCCAGATGCTTCCATGAAAAGCCTGACCCTCTCCTTCCAAATTCCAAAGCTCTCCTTCCTACAGATTGGAAGCTTCATGGAACTCAGCTCCTTATGGTTCTCTCCTGAACCCATAAGTACAATACTTGTAGCTACCCTTAGAGATCAACTCAGACTGTTAAGTCCTTTTTGAGCAACCTCCCTCTGATGCCACTTGAAAGTCTTTAGTTTCAAGGGTAGCTAAACCCCTAGAGGGGGGTGAATAGGTTTTTGGTCCCTTTCTAATTTTTCTTCTTAAAGTGTGCTGTGAGTTAGTAGTTTTCAGCTTTCAAGACACACCACACAAAGAACAAACATAATTTATAGTGGTTCCCCAGATTATGGGTACATCTACTATCGCTCCCACTTTTCTAACAATGTGTTAGACAAGACACTTCTCCAAATCTCGACTCCAAAGAGCTTACAACACAGATCCCTCATGATCTCTCAGTATCCTCCAAGACCTACCTCAGGCACAATGCCCTACCTCAGAGCAAGCTTGCTCCTACAACTCAGTTATCCAAAGATCACCTACCTCAGACTAAATTAATAGTCCTACAGCTCAGGTTAGGAGGTTATCCCTATAACTCAGAGAGGATGACTCTCCTACAACTCAGGCAAAAGGCTCTACCTCAGATCCACAGCTGGATCCAACAACTCAAGAAAAAAGTCCCTACCTCAGAGAGAATGACTCTCCAACCTCGGGCAAACAACCCTACCTCAGATCCACATAGGATCCTACCTCAGATCAACAAATGATCTTACACTCAGCCTGTATAAAATAAGCCTACAACTCAGATCCAATGGATACTACAAAAAGAAAGCGTTTGTGTTGATTTGACTCCAGAGAAGTTTCTCTGAGTATTCTTCTTCCTGAGCTGAGATGAACTCAGCCCTAACTTTATTCACAGCAACAAGAAAGATGATCTTCAAATAACAACTTCTTGTGCTTGAAGTAACTCAGAAACACAAGTTTCTAATCTTGCTTATGAAGACAATGATTTGATAGTTCTTTGGATTCTTCACTCAGCTAACCTTGATTGCAGAAATCAGATAGCTCTACTTCTTCTTCTTTCTCAGAAAACTCTTCTGAACATGTTGTAGCAGGTGAATATTGCTATAGCTAACTGCTAGAACTTTTGGATTAGCAGGTTTGAACTTTAGCTTCAAGCTCTACAACAATGGTGAGAGGAAGAAGAAGATGTTCCGCCTCTTTGCAAAAAGATAAACCCTAAAAGTTGATTTGCTTCCACCGATCTCAATCCTTTTATCTTCCATCGTCCAATAGTTATTTGACCTGTGGGCCCACCTGAAGTTGTTGGCTACAACTTTGCTTTTATAGAAAAAGTCTTATAATAGGGTTGCGGTACTATTTGTCGTATACTGTAGACTTCCCATAATGATTTTGAACTTTGCTGACATTTGCTGACGTCAGCATCTGTGGACTTAGCCAAATTCACAGTTTCATCCCAGGTGTTGAGTGCATTTAGTGAACAACCTTCACTCGACACAAAAACCCTTAGCTAGATAATCTGCACTACTAGGAGTTGAGTGAACCTTCATCACTCAATGCATGTGGACTTATCCAATTACTTATGCACCATTAGGCTTTGAGTGTGTTGAGTGAACGTCCTTCACTCAACTCTTTTGTCCTTGGACAATCTTCCCGCAATTTAGGCGTTGAGTGCGTTGAGTGAACCTTCATCACTCAACTCTTCTGGACTTAGCTC
Organism: Platanthera zijinensis; assembly: GCA_039513925.1. NCBI lineage: Eukaryota > Viridiplantae > Streptophyta > Magnoliopsida > Asparagales > Orchidaceae > Platanthera > Platanthera zijinensis. The sequence continues at coordinate 115,107,391 of CM077084.1, forward strand.
TTAATGCCGACCATCTTGCTGAGGCATTGAGTGAACTGACTTCACTCAACGCTTTAGTACTTAGTAGATTTTCATCTTTATGAATGCATTGAGTGAACCTTCATCACTAAACATTTCCGCTTTTGCCTATCTTATTTGATGAGGCGTTGAGTGAACTGCCTTCACTCAATGCTTCTGTACTTAGCCAAATTTTTTGATGAGCTTGTGTTGAGTGAGTTGTCTTCACTCAACGCATCTGGACTTAGACATATTTTTCTGTCTATATCTTCTTAAGCTTTGACTAAACACTGGTCTGTCAACGCTTTCTTCTTTGGGCGTTGAGTGAGCTGTCCTCACTCAATGCTCTAGACTTAGCCATAATTCTTGACAGATTCTTCAAATGCTTTGAATGCTTGAGCTTGACTCAATGCTTCTTTCTTCAGGCTTTGAGTGAGCTGTCCTCACTCAATGCTTCTGGACTTAGTCAGATTTCTTCCTTGCCAATGCTGAAGCTTTGACATACTGAGCTTTACTTGATTCCTCTTGTTATATTGCATTGAGTGAACTGCCTTCACTCAATGCCTATAGACTTAGCCACAAATCTGCTTTGCAGACTATTTGGGATTTGACTGTCCATGCTTTACTCATCGCTTCTTGGTATCTAGTGTTGAGTGAACTGACTTTACTGAACGCATGTGGACTTAGATGAATTTATGTCTATCTAGTATTCTTCCTTAACATATACCATTTACTGAACTGAATTCACTCAATGCCTGTGGACTTAGACAACTTTCTGTCTCTTCACCTTTCTACCTTGTGACCACCTGTCACAATTACTTAGACAATCTGTCTAAACTTGTTCCAAGGAAGATCCTACACATAATGAACTTGAACAACATCAAATACAATTATGATCTTAGTATTGATTGTGATGCCTCTTCAAATCTAGGGAAAATTGAGGTCAATATTCCCAACAACACATATACAGTAGTCTGGGTGGTTCTAAGCCTACTTGCTTGGGGGTGGTATGTGCATGGTGAAGTCAAGGCTTGTCACTCGCCCAGCGCCTAGGGCGAGTTCGGGAATTTTAGCCCGACTCGCCCCCCGACTAGCATGGGCCCAGTTCCCCAAACCGCTCGAGGGCTCGATGCATCCACTCAAATAATTGGGGGTTGCACATAATCCCCGTTCTTTACGAGTTTGCCTCAAGCTGGAAAAAAATATTTAACCCCAAGCATTTGGGGAGTGCCTTAGTTTTCAAGGAAATCTTTTGGGTGGGCCCACCGAAGGCTATATATATCAAGTAGTGGGAGGAGAAACCCTCCCTTATTCCCTTCTTTACTTTCTCCATGCCTCTCGCTATCTTGCTAGCATGACGTCATATAAAGATGTTCTCGCTCGCCTCGTCGCTCTTCAGGAGAACCACAAGATGGCTACATCCGCCCATATATCCCTTGCTACCGAACACCGATCGCGCATCCCCCAAGGTGAGTGGATAATAGACTGCCAAAAAGGTTAGGCATGACTCTACTGGAGACGAGGCGACCCCACTCAAGCCACTACAACTCGGATTTAGCTTTGGTCTTGATTTGTCTGACCATGTATGAATCCCTCTCTTCTCTTCATTACTTTCCGTTTTATTTTAAAAACTCTTGTCCATTCAAAACCAAAAGATTTTGTTGCCTAACTTCTCCATTCAAGATGACATGGGAGGTCATGCAAACGTCGAATGGGAGGGTTTGAGTACTCAGGTGGATCTTAGCAATCACCCCCAGGTGCATGGTAAGTCACCTTTTTCCTTTATATACTTGATTCACCCCTTATGAACAGTATTGCTCAATGATTTTTGCTCTTAGTGCCCCCTATTATGATATCACGTTGACACACCTGCCACCGAAGTCTCATGTTCGTGATCTCACTCAGGAACTCAACAACATCGCCATCACACCGGAGAGCAAGGTTTTTGGCCCTACGACGGTCTCCCTGATGCCGCCCACTGATCCTTCTCTACCGCGAGTGGGTCTGAGAAATCCTTAAAGCTCCCCTTACCCATCTGTTCAGTAGGATGCCTCATGGTAAGTTTATTGCATTTTCTTCTTGTTTTATTGGATTCCCGACTCGCACTGATCTGTTGGAACTGCAGTTTGGAATCGCCCTGGTGCTGCGGTATTATTCGAAGCAGAAGGACGTGTTCCCTGCGGGCCTAACTGGCTGCCCCGTGGATTCGCCCGAGGACCGTTGATATAAAGAATAGTTGCGTCGTCTTCTATCAGACCGGTCTTTTGGTCGAGTTGGTAGCGCTAGGTTCTCTCAATTGGTATCAGAGGGGGTCGCGGGTTCGAAACCCCAGGGTCGTTTCTAGGGGGGATTGTTGGAACTGCGGTTCGGAATCGCCCCAGTGCTGCGGTACTATTCGAAGCAGAAGGACGTGTTCCCTACGGGCCTAACTGGCTGCCCCGTGGATCCGCCCGAGGACCGTTGATATAAAGAATAGTTGCGTCGTCTTCTATCAGACCGGTATTTTGGTCGAGTTGGTAGCGCTAGGTCCTCTCATGATCTCTTGGCTACTTTCCCATATCTAAACAAAGTTTCCTTTGCTGACGAGTCAGATGATGAGGGTATTCCTCGCCACCCCCCTCCTCGGTCGCGATCAAGGACTTTTTGGGAGAACCCCCTCTATTTTCGAGCTAGCGAATCCCATGGTCGGGGCACTTCAGAAGCACAAGCTCGTGCTCCGCGAGATCCAAGAGGAGATGACCCTACCTAAGAACGACCCCTTCCCCCACATGTTCTCCTTGGAGCAACGAGAGGAAGCCTTGGAGAGGGAGTGTCATGCTTAGAAGAGAGGTGAAGCAGATCATGGGGAATGACGCGATCTCTCAAGAGGAAGCTTTAAGCATATTAAAGATATTATGTGCGCACTACAATAAGAGTTCATCATGGCCCGCTAGTAAACTGCCGTGAGGGGAGGTTCGCGAGTCTAAAAGCGGGGTCACAGTACCCGAAGGTGGCATCCCGAGTGATACTGCGTGCACCTGCCTCCTTTCTTCTTCTTAATATCATTCAAATGTCATTTTTCTTTTTATTTTTGAAATAACTTTGTCGAGACGATAATTTCTTCTTTTGTTACGCTTGACTCCAACTCACGAGAGCTTGGTGCTTTTTATTTGATGCGATCTGCTTGCAATGTTTTGTTATTTGATGTGTTGATTTTAAATGAGGTGCTCACACTCGCCTATCATGAGTGAGTGGATGGAAGCTCGCGACGGGGGTAGGAGCGAGAGGGTGAGGGTAGAGGGGACTCATGCAACTGAATTTAAGCCTCCCCAACTATTTCTATAAATACCCCTCCCCCATGGTTTTACCTACTACATTAAATGTGCCCCCAGTCTTCTTCCCTTTTATTTATTCGTCTTGCGCTTCACACCCTACAAACAAATACGCAACAATGACTAGTGACAGCAAGTCCTCGGATGGAAGGGGGAAGTGTGCGGAGAAGTTCAAATACCAGTGCTTCCCTGATAGAAGGGTGTCGCAGGCGGATTTTCTCACCTTCAAGGCCGAGTATATTCCTCTGGGGTTCTCCATGCACTAGATTGAGGAAGGCGAGGCCATCAATGCTTTCTACAAGGACGAGCTCGCATTCCCAATCCCGCACTTTGTGGTTGGACTATGTCTTTCACTATGGTCGAAGGTCAAGCAGTTCATTAAGTATTTCGGCATAGTCCCCGCACTGGAGTATTTCACTATGGTCGAAGGTCTATGTTGGTTATATTTTCCTGTTACCTGTGCGAGGAGGAGGTTGAGTTTAACCTTGTAGTCTTCCGCAAGCTGTTCATATACCGGGTGACTAATGAGGAGGTCGCCTTCCTAACGAACTCACAACTGAAGGTTTGCGAGATGTCTAATAAGGTTCATCATTGGACCAACAAATTCATCTTCATAAAAGGTAATCTCAGCAACATTGCCTACTCGTTGGAGCAGAAGGGCGAGTCCACCTATCGCTTCTCGTGAGGATGGCAAGGAGGTTGCTCTTCACAAGTTCTTTCTAGGGAAGAACTTCAAGGTCGTCCATCTTCGGCGACCTGGACGAACCCATGCCTGACAACGATAAGGGTAAGGTGAAGAAAACAACCGTAGTTCTTAACCCTCCCTCATTTAGTGAAAGAGGAAGAAGCAGAAAACCCTTGCGAGAAAGGATAATTCCCTGTGTCTGGTGTCTTAGAATCTTCGGCGTTAGATTATGTCGGGGCATGAGAGTCGGAGGCACCCGACTAGAACTCCAATTTCGGATTCGGCCTAAAGCCCTTTGATGGCGCGGGCGACCCGCTGCTCATCTAGGAGGAAGGAAAATCGGTTCTTCATGTCCTCACTCCTCTCCTCCTAGACCGAACGTGATTTCTCCGTCGTGGATACCTATGCCATGAACTTTGGGTTGTATGGCAGGGAGAATGTGGCTGCCTATGAGAAGGCGACCCTCTGGGACCTTGCGTATGAGAATGCACGAGCTCAACTACGCCAGGTGGAGATCTCACATATAGAGGCTTGCCGCGGCCTGAGCTTCAATAAGAAGTTCTACAATGCCGAGGGTAAGAGGAACTTAGTAGAGGATGTGGTCGAAGACCTTAGGAAGCCGCTTGAACTCAGCGACCTGCTTCTCGCCAAATCATCTAGTAGCCTTGCATGCTATATTTTTACTTAGGAAAATTTTCATTTATCCTCCATTTAGTTTACTTATGCGAGCTTGCAATAGGATGACGAGACTGTATATCGGATGAGGGCGAGGATCTATGAGCTGGAGAGTAAAGTGGAGGCATTCAAGGCACGACCCGCAGAGGCTCCCACACAAGTGCATGTCGAGGAGTGCGGTGAGCCCACCTCTGCAGGTGAGAGGCTATTGTAGTTTACCCCATCCGAAGTGGAGTGCACTCGCAAACTCTTATTAAAAAGATGATAGAGACCACACTAGACATGTTGCGCGAATGTGGGGTGTTTCAGGAGGAAAGAGAAGACATTATTTTCGACCTCCTCATACCACAATTCAACAAGCCCGTGGAGAGATCGCCCTCAGCCAGGAACACCTACTCACTACCCCTTACTCCGAGCAGCGGGGGCAAGCCAGGCCAATCTTCCAAGGATACACCACCCCTTGTTTTGGGTTCTCAATTTCTCATTTTTTTAGGTATGTAACGGCAAGGCCCGATAAAGTTTTGTAAACCTTCTTTGATGAACATATATATATTTATGCGGAATTTCCATGTCTTTTGTTCTTTTGTTTTTTCTTTCTCTTCTTAGTTAGTGAATAGCCTTAGTCCCTTGAACTCTCTAAGCAATGACCTTTGATGCTAGCAAACCTACCGAGGTATCGGAACCGCACTAATGGGTCTAGCGAGAATTTGGTTTAGCCGCCCTCTTACGCTCACAACCTTTTTACGAAAATATTGTCCCCAAGATGGTTCGACATCCGAGCACCCGTAAGTACTTTTAATTCCTGGCTCACACCATAAGGACAAGACCTTGGCATTCGCTCGTACCCACGCTTCTCGCCTATTATTATAATAGCGACTTAGAGCGTATGAGTGCAAATCGTGTGCAGTCATGGAAAGATCTAAAGCACTCACCCCAACCCCCTTTTTACCTGTATTGTAATGATGTTTTATTGATTTCTTTCATTCATACGACCACAGTTGTTGTATCGGTCCCCTTCGAGGGTTTCTCAACTTTAATTTCCTTCCCTTCAATCTAATCAACTTCTCCACTTATGCCACCGGAGTGATCAACCTACCCTACTATATTGCGAGTGTTCGGTCAGAGGAACCTTCTCGGGGGCTTCCTTAATCAAGTGTAACATCTTCTAACTCACTACCCTGGATTAACCTACTTTGCTGACTTGCGAGAGCCTGGTTAGTGGAATCTTCTCAGGGCCTGCCATAACCAAGTGAATCTTCTTCTAAATCACCACCCGAGTGATCAACCTACCCTGCCGGGTTGCGAGAGCCTGATCATTGGAATCTTCTCGCAGGCTTTCTTAACGAAGTGAATCCTCTTCTAACTCACTACCTGATTGATCAACTTACCCTATTGTCTTGAGATAGCTAGGTCAATGGAGCCTTCTATGAGGCTTCCTTAACCGAGTGAATCATCTTCTAACTATAGATAGAGACTACTTAACATCTTGTACTCGGACCTGGTTGTGTTGAAATAGTCTTTACTACAAAGAGCAACGTACTGGAAATGTAATTTTTGATTTATCGTTCAAGGGTAGAAATGCTTCAGATTATCATCACTCCAGGTATTACTGAGGGAATCTCCCTCGAGATTTTTGAGGCGGTACCCACCTGACTTTAATGCCTCTAAAACAACGAAATGACCTTCCCTGTTGAGGTGGAGTTTTTCAACTACCGCTGACCTTCCTGCGGCGTTGACCTTTTTGTGGACTAGGTGCCGTTTTACAAATTTCTTAATCATGACATGTTTATCGAAGTATTTAGCCATATTGCACTTGATTTTCTCCTGCCAAACCGTTGTGAGGTTATGGATCTCTTCCACGAGGTCAAGCGAGAGCTGCTGCTCTTCCACGTTCTCCACTCTCCACTAATCATCCCCTTCCCCTGCGATGACAACTCGTGAGGATCTCACCTCAAACTCCACCGACAACACAACCTTTGAGCCATGAGAGAATTTAAAGGGGGTTTCCCACATGGACGTGTTGGGTGTGGTTCGCAAGGCCCAGAGGATAGAGGGGAGCCGTTCCACCCAATTACCTTTCATATTTTCAACTTTCTTTTTCAATAGATTTATGATGATTTTGTTTACGGCCTCCATATTCCCATTACTCTAAGGGTGGTGAATGGACGTGAAGTGGAGGTCAATGCCCAACTGGCTGCAGATGTTGGTGAGCTCATCACTAGCAAACTATGACTCATTGTCCGTGATGGTGCTTGTGACAATCCGTGCTAACATATGTAATGTTTTTAGTTGTCTACCTAAATCACCTAGAGGGGTGAATTGGTGAGGTCTACGTCTTTTTGCGGAATAAAAATTTGAGTGAGCGAAGCACAGAAAACAAGCACACACAATACAGAGTACACCAGATATATAGTGGTTCCCCAATCTTGGGTACGTCCACTCTCCACCTCACTGATCTAGCAACACGCTAGACTCGGCTAATTCACTATTTCCTCAGATTGAAAACCAATCCTACAACTCAGAGCAATGCCCCTACAACTCGATCCACAAAAATGGATCTACACTCGGAAGAAAAACTTCCTACAAACTCGAAGACAAAATCTCCTACAAGAATAAAATGATTTACAAATAAATATACAAACTTGTCTTCACAAAATCTTGGCTTACTCCTTCTTGAAAAACTGAAAAGCCCTTTCAGAAAAGTCGAGGAAGAAATCTGAGAATGCTTGGATCTGAGATCTTAGAATCACCATGATCAAGAAAGAGATTTGCAGCAGTCAAAATTGCTTGATCTGTTGATTCTTCTTGTCTGAATCTTTTGGATCGAGAAGATCAGAGGCGATGAAGACGATGAGCAGCGGTGCGGTTCTTCCCGATTTAGAATGAATAAAAACAATTCAGAATACTTTTTTTTATGTTAGGGTTAGTCGAATATGATTAGACTTTTTATAGGAATAGACTAACGGTCATAATCAAAAATTACATTACACGTGGACCAATAGTCATGGAGATTAATTTGAAAACCTGTCCCATAAGACTTAACGAAATTTAAGAAAAATCAAACTTCAGTTCTCAAGTGAAGATAAGACTACTCGAGAATAATGTTTGGTTCTCGAGAGCGCAACTATAAGGTTCTCGAGAAGAAGTACTTAATGAAATTTTAGGTCTGGCTGTTGAGACATAAGTACTTCTCCAGAACTAACTTATATTACTCGAGAACTAGTAGATAACTTCTCGAGAATAGATGGGACTACTCGAGTGAAGATTGCCAGGAGGCGTTGAGTCAAGTCTCTCTCTCGACGTTTTTTGACTTAGACTTTACTCGAGAACTAAATAACTTTTCTCGAGTACAACAAGTCTTTCTCGAGAACTTAACTTAGTTCTACCGAGAGATATTTCTGCTACTCGAGACAAAGCGCTCTCAGGGCTTTAAGCCTTAGACTTCTCGAGTGCTAGCCTTAGCTTCTCGAGTACTGAACTTAACTTCTCGAGAATTTTACTTAGCAGAATTTTGAGCTGGACTATACTTATTACTCGAGAGCAAGCAGAGATGAACTCGAGTACTAAGTAGCTTCTCGAGAACTAACTTCACAACTTCTCGAGAAATACTTCAGTTATTCGTGTGCTTGACTCAGCTTACTCGAGAACTGATTATAACACTACTCGAGTACTAAGGTTATTACTCGAGTAAAATACTTAGAAAAATTCTACTTTCTGAAAATATTTTTTCTTCAATGAAATTAGCAACCAGTCTTTATCCTATAAGTTTAGTTCTTGAAAATGAAGTGTATCCTAATAGAGAGGCTACACATGAGTCAACACCATGGATCACACAATGAGGGATTACATTGTATGATCCTGTGTTTGGTGACTCATTGTAGATTGACATTGGTCTACACTTGGCAATTAAATCCTGCAAACACATAACTCAAACAAGACATCAAATACAACTTAATTCATCTTAGTTTAAGGGTTACTTCATATAAATCTAGGTTATTGTGGATACAATACCCAACAATCTCCCCCTATTTGTAGAAGTCAGAACCCTCTACACTAAGGTGAATTACATCAAGATAAACATATAAAAATACTAGATAGCACGGTGATAATGAGAATAAAATTTTAAGAATTATGAGACAATTAGATCATCAAAATTAAAGATTATATTTATATAGAATAGTCCATGAAATTCATTTCTACACAATCTCAAAACACAATCTAGATCATCTTTCATTCCTTGCTCTACTGTTGTTGTTGTGGTCTTTCTTTCTTCTCTTGTTGTCTTCTTTGATAGCTGAAGGGTTTTGGATAATACTTTGGTGGTCTAGGAGGAGCATTTGGATTGTTCCTTCCATACTCTCTATCATAAATTCTTCTTTTAGTTAATGATTTCTCATACAATTCCCATTCAGAGGAGCTATAATGATTAGTCCTGCTTTCATTATAGTCCATGACTAATTTGAGAGTATCAAGGATTAAAGCTTTGGAAGTAGGGCTCCAAATCTCAACAAATTCTTGCGTCCTTCTCCTTTCAGCATCTGGAATAGGGATGGACTTGCTTGCAGATGCTCCATCACCATACTTTCTTTTCTTAGGAATATGAATTTTAGAAGGTGCTTGATGAAGTACATCTTCCTGATCAGTTTCCCAAACCTGAGCATAAGTATCTAGAGGTGGTGCTTCTGAGCCTTCAGGTCTTGGAGAAAAGGTTGGTTGTGGAACTGGAGGATGCTGAGCAAGAGGATTCAGATGATGGGGAATCACATTCGGATCATCTTGAAAATCAGGGAATATTTGATTATGCATCCACACAGTTGTATCATAAGTATGAAACTTTACACCATCTGTTTTATTTTTAACATCAGCCTGAATTTCCTTCACCTTCCCTTCCGAGAGAGTTTTCATGTTTGCATCTAATTTTTCTAAGTATTCTTTAACTAACCTCTCCCCCTTTCTGACTTCTACAGATATGGTTTATTTAGCAGTCTCTTTGAAAGTACCAACTTCTTCATATGTTTTGAAGTTAAGTTCTTGGGCTTTCTTTTCTAACTGGATTTGATTATTTGCAAGAGTTACTGATTGACCAATGCAAGTTATGGTGTGGTCCAGAGCTTTCCCACCTATTTGGAAAAGGTGTTTCAGCTCATCAGTATTATGCTGGATTTCTGCAAATCCTCTGCTCATCTCTTTTTCTAGAACAGTAACTTTTTTAGTGATAGTCTTGAGAGAATCATCAAAGTACTTTCTCTATTGTGAGAGCATCAATTCAATCTTACCCAATATATCAGCAGTAACAAAAGAAGGATATGGAGTTTTAGCTTGAGGAACTGGAGGAGGAGTAGCAGTCCATGGAACAATTTCTTCAATTATAACTGAGATCTTGACTCTTGTAGTATGAATCAAAATATCACCTTCCTCACCAAGAGTGGTGGGAAGAGAAAAATCCAAGCTCTTGAGAGGAGCTTCAGCTGGTTCTGAGGAGACTTCTTTCTCATCATATATCAAACTGGTTATTCTTTTTCTATATCAGCAGCAGGTGACTGGTGAATAGGGTATTCTAGTTCATAGTGATGATGAGAGGGTGATTATTCTGGAGATGGAGATGGAGATTTCTCTTGTTGGAAGGGAGGAAGAGGCTCTTTTGAAGACAATTCCTCTATCATTTGGTTAATATCTTCCTCTGTATAAAAAATGTTCTCTTGTACTTGGGCATTTTAGAGTGCCTTCAGGGGTAGCTGGATGGAGTGATGCAGGAGGAGGAGGGGTAGAGACTCTTTCCTATTGAATTGAAGGAGCATGCTCCCCCCTCAATAGCTGCACCAGATGTGTCAGCTACTTGAGTTAGAGGAGGAGATGGAGTCCTGTCTTCAATTTTTGGATGATCATGAGCCTTTGCAGCTTGGGCAGGATTCTTCAGTTTAAGTTCCCATCTTTATATGGAAGAAACAGAGACTTTCTTCATGTGGTGAAGGGTTGTACCATTGGATAAGTCAAAAACCTCTGGGTTAAACTCATGCAGAAGAAGAGAAATAATCCTTGCATAGTTAGGTGCCTTGATGCTTTCTCTTATCTTATCAAAAATCATCATCCCAACTAAAATTTCTTCCTACATATAATTGTTGTCATCATATAAAAGAAGTTGGCAGTGATGAAGCTTATAAAAGTTGTTTTGCGTAGAAGCACTTTGCAAAGAATATCAACCAGAAATTTTCCCTCTGTATTTAGGTCAGGTCGGCGAATGTTTTTTTTAACAACAGAAATTCCACAAAAACTATATGCTCTGTCATAGTCCTCGGCAGTTATGTCGTCTTCTTCTTCAATCACTGGAAGTCGAAGAAGCTTAAAAACGACTATCTTAGAGAGTTTAATCTTAATACCTCGAACTCTTATCTTGAGAATCTTTCCATTGTTCCACACCTTTGCATTCTGAAAGAATTCTTCGACCTCTATAAAAAGTATTTTACAAGGTTGCTCTAAAATAAGAACAAACATGCGGTTTCCAGAAGAAGAAGAAGATTCTGAAAGTCTTCGGAAATCTCTGTAATTCCTGTCGATACAAGTTCACTTCCAATCCCTATCTTGGAAGTTGGAGCCATTGATCCAGAGAAGACACAACTTGAGTGCGGAAAGAGATTCGGTGGCAAGCTCTGCGACGGCATCGGAAGGCGAAAAGTTTCCTTCTATTCCCTCGAGACAGGATTTTGAGATCGTGTGATTTGGAATTTCCTGACTTTTTTATTTATATAAGTCTTAATTTGTGATTATTAAGGAATTAAATTAAGTGACATACCTGAAAATATGGCGGCATAAACATCTGGGTGCGAATATAAAGATTTGAAGTTGAAGACAAAAAGTTTCTTCAGATTTCTCAAGTGGACAGTCATTACTCAAGTGAAGAGACTATAGTACTTGAGTAGTAATTTGAAGTTCTCGAGAAGTGTCTTATTACTCGCGAAGTAGTTCTCGAGAGGCAGACTTGTCTCTCGAGTGGTTCAATTTTGTACTCGAGTAGTAATGGTCTTACTCGAAAAATGAAGTACAAACTTAAGAAATTCTGAATTTTTGAAGTATTGTCTGATCCTTGAGCTATGTTGTGAGTCGTCCTTCTTTATTCTTATTTGTTGAGCATGCCAAGTTTTATTTTGAATAACAAGAACTTGGCCTCGTCAAGTAGCTTCATGAAAATGTCTGCAACCTCCCTGTCAGATGGGACATACTGGAGGTTGATGTCTCCATGCTCCACATGCTCCTAGATGGAGTGATACCTCAGCTCTATGTCCTTTTTCCTGCTATGAGGGACTGGGTTTTTGGCGATTGCAATTGCACTGGAAGAGTCGCAAAACATTGGAATATTTTGGAACTTCATGTTATAATCTCCAAACTGGTTCTTTATCTATAGCAGTTGTGTACAATAACTGCCAGCAGAGATATACTCTGACTTGACTATTGAAATTGTGACACAGTTCTGCTTCTTTCTACTCTAGAAGATAAGCCTTCTTCCAAGGAATTGACAAATCCCGGGAGTTCTCTTCCAGTCATCTTTTCTTCCTGCAAAATCTGCATCTGAGAAACAAATAAGTTCGATATCATTACTTCTTTGGTACCATAAGCCAAAATTTTGTGTATCTTTAAGGTATCTCAAAATCCGCTTTGCAGTAGCGTAGTGAGATTCCTTACAGTTCACTTGAAATCTAGCACATACACATGTTGAAAACATTATGTCTGGTCTACTCGCAGTAAGATAGAGCAAGGATCCAATTATGCTTCTGTACTTAGTTTCATTAAAAGGTTTTCCTTTCTCATCATTGTCAAGAGACATAGCTGAACCCATTGGAGTCCTCATAGAATTTGCGCTCTCCATTCCAAATTTCTTAATTAACTCCTTGTTGAACTTCGTCTAAGAGATGAAAATTCCATCTTCAGATTGTTTCACCTGAAGTCCTAAGAAATACTTCAGCTCTCCAATACTGCTCATTTCAAACTTCCCTTGCATAAGGTTTGAAAACTTCTTGCAGAGGTTGTCGTTAGTAGAGCCAAAAATAATATCATCGACATATATTTGCACTAGCAAAATCTTTCCTTTTATTTCCCTAAGAAATAATGTCTTATCTATCTTTCCCCTTGTGAACTTGTTCTCAAGAAGAAAGCTAGATAGCGTCTCATACCAAGCTCGAGGAGCTTGTTTCAAACCATATAAAGCTTTAGATAACAGATAAATATGATCAGGAAAGTTAGAATCAATGAAACCTGTGGGTTGTTCCACATACACTTCTTCCTTTATGTCATCATTAAGGAAGGTCGACTTCACGTCCATCTGATAGATAATGAAGCCCTTAAGTGCAGCATAGGATAAGAATAACCTTATTGCCTCAAGTCTTGCCACTGGAGCATACGTCTAGTCGAAGTCAATTCCTTCTTCTTGTCGGTATCCTTTGGTGATGAGTCTGGCCTTGTTCTTTATGATTGTTCCATCTTCGTCCATCTTGTTCACGTAGACCCACTTGGTTCTGATAATGTTTTTGCCTTTGGGTCTTGGAACAAGCTTCCAGACTTGGTAGTGCTTGAATTGGTTCAATTATTCTTTCATTGCCATTATCCAAGATGTATCTGAATTTGCTTCCTCAAACTTCTTTGGTCCAACCATCGAGAGAATACTGAAATATAAATTTTCATTAGTTGTACCTCTACGAGTTCTGACACAATCCCGGGGATCTCTGGGTATTTGATCAATTGGGTGATCCTTCAAGTGTCTGAGCTCTAAGTTCCTTGCATCTGGAGCTTCTTTTATCCCTTGAGTGACTTCATTAACTTGGATGACGTCTTCATCATGGTGATCATCTTCTCCAATAGGGGTTGGAGTGTTGATCGTGATGAACTCTTGATCTTTTTCCTTAACTTGCTCATCTAAGCTCAATTCCTTTAGTCATGAACCTGCATCTTCAATGAAAACACTAGAATAACTGCTTTGCAGCAAGCTCATCTCATCAAATACAACATGAATAGATTCTTCTATAACAAGGGTTTTCTTATTAAAAATCATATATGCCTTACTATGACTACTATATCCTACGAAAATACCTTCAAAGCTCTTTTCACTAAATTTAGTGGTGTAAAACATACCATTGTTAAGGATGAAGCATTTACTACTAAAGATTATAAAGTATGAAAAGGTCGATTTCCTGCCCTTTAGTAGTTCGTAAGGTGTCTTATTATGGTTTTTGTTTATGAGTGCTCGATTTTGCACGTGGCATGCAGTGTTGGCGGCTTCAGCCCAGAAATATTCTAGTAGTGAGGCATCACTCAACATGATCCTGCAAGCCTCTATGAGTGTTCTATTCATTCTCTCAGCAACTCCGTTCTGTTGAGGAGTACGAGGAGAGTAAAACTCATGAAAGATACCAAGACTTTCACAGAATTTTGTCATGGTCCCAGACTTAAATTCTGTTCCATTGTCACTTTTGATTTTGACAACGGAGCAGTTGTATTCATTCTGGACTTGCTTGACAAAATTCGTAAAGATATCAAAGGTATCTGACTTGTGTTTTAGAAAGAACACCCACGCAAACTGAGAGTAATCATCAACAATAACCAATGTATAATCTTTACCTCCCAAACTTCTAATTTGCAGTGGACCGAACAGCTACATATGAAGTAGGTGTAAACACCTATTAGAGTCTTTGCCAATAATGCTTTTAAAGGTAGCCCTTATTTTCTTGCCTTTTACACATGCGTGACACGGTTATCTTTAACACACTTAACATTTGGGGCATCACGTACTAAATTAAGAAAAAATAATTTATTAATAGTTTTGAAATTTATATGTGCTAATCACTTGTGTCATTGGTCACCAAGAGACGCACTATCTTTTGCCAAAAAGCACACTGCTGTAGAAGAGTCTATGCAAATAAAATTTAAACAAAAGATATTCCTACTACGAGTGTCTGATAAAATCATTTCTAAATTATCAACTGATTTTATCAAACACTTATCTGCATGAAATTCTACAATGTATCATTTATCGCAGAGTTGGCTTATGCTTATGAGATTGTGTTCCAATCCTTCAACATAAGCCACATCGGAAAAGGATACACTACCATTGGTAATCATACCATAGCCTTTTGTAATTTCTCTGTCAAAACCTCCAAAGATGACCTTTGGCCCGTTAATGTTTGGAGAATAATTCTGGAGAAGGCTTCTAGTCTCGGTCATATGCCCAGAGCATCCATATTCCAAATACCAAATAGGATTTTTGGTGGCCTTTGGACATTCCTACAAAAATAAGATCAAGTTGCCTTAGGAACCCAAACTTGTTTGGGTCCTTGGTCTCTAGTTAGCACAGTCCCCCGACTAATGTTAACATTGTGAGTGGTCTTCCTCGCATTATTAACTCGAGGAGTTTCATAATTTCTGGGATTAAACCAATAATCTATGGCGAAGTGACCAACCTTGGAACAACACCAACAGTCAAATCAGTTGTATCTTTGCCTAATTATCTCCTGCTTGACCTTTTGAGATTATGGTCTAGCAGGGGAAGTAGAATTGGAAGTAGAAGCTTCATGGTGGTGACATTCACATGACTTCTTCTCCTTAGTAGGCTTTTCTACAATGGGCTTAGCTTTTGGTGATTTCCTGATGTTATGACCATGATTATAAGGTCCGTAGCTCTGAAGGGTGATCTCCTCATAAGGTGTCTTGAAGACACTCTCTCCAAAGTTCCAAGGATGAGTCCATCCTTGGTACCTATACTTGAGCTCTACATGAGTAGGCCTAGCAAAGTGACCATAGGACGAGTCACAATCAAACTCGTTCGTTGGAAAGATAACCTTTTGGAATAAAGTTTGTTCTTGAGGATCTTTCCCCTTCTCCTTGGTTAGAGCTTTCTTAGCAGCTTTATTTCTCCTTTTGGCCTTGTTTCTCCTAGAGGATTTACTAGGGGATGCCACATGGTCTAAGCCAACAACTTTGGCCTGAGCAGAGAATTCAGCAACAAGCGGAAGAATTGTCTTGGTCTTGGATAAACTTTCAACACGTTTCTTTTTAGCTGCAAGTTTTTCTTGCAATTCCTTGATGATTTTCTCCTTCAGATCTAGGTGCTCGAGAGCCTTATTATATTCTTACATTGCATATTGGAATTCTTTCCTGAGTGAGTCCATCATTATAATTTCCTCCCTCAGATTGCTCTCTTTAGCCTTAAGAAATTTGATCTCCTTGGCTTGGGCTCTTGCAACTCTACGAGATTTCTTGTAGGCTTTTATCAGCTCTTTATATTAAGACATGAGTTCAGACTCCTCGTCAGAGGAACGTTCCTCATGATCATTGTCAGAATCATCAGATTTAGAAAGAGGGGTATTAGAATTTACCTTCCTAGTGAACTGGGGTTCTTCTTCTTCATCTGTCTGTGTCATGAGCCCAAAGTAGGCTTCCTCCTCATCACTAGACTCAGATGAGTCTGTGTCACTGAGTGTCTTGCCCTTCTTGGCTATCAGGCTTATTTCAGTATTCTTCTTATTGTAAGAATTTGTCTGTTCCTCTCTTCTTCCACCCTCCTTCTTCTTGTGAGGGCATTCAGCTATGACGTATCCTGGCTTATTACAACAATAACAAACAATGTCAGTAGAAAAATGTTTGTTCAGCTTATGGTGATACCTGTCTTAGCTACTTGAGCCCTTCTTGTGACAATCACCATCATGACATGATCTTTTGAATGAGGCATCCTTGCCTTTCCATTGCTTCTTCAAGAATTTCTTGAATTGCCTTGAGAGAAGAGAAAACTCTCCTTCATATAATTCTGATCCCGAGGTGCTTGGCTCTGAAGATTCTTCATCATTTTCTTCTTATGCTGGGGCAGGAGAAGCAGCCTTAGACTTCCTTGAGGTGTCTACCTTTAGAGAGATAGACTTCTCCTTGGATGAAGACCTGTTCTTCTCTTCTTCATCTTTTCTTGAATTTACTTATAGCTCATATGACAAAAGCTTTCCGAAGAGATTTTGAGGGTCTGTCTCTGCTAACTTTCCAAATTCCCAGATAGCACAAACCTTGTTATCTCATTCCTTAGTCAGGGATCTCAGGAACTTATCATTCAGTTCCCAATTTATGAAGACCCGACCATAGACTCTTAGGCCGTTGACAATCTTGAAGAAATTCTCAAAGGTATCTGCAATGGAGTCCTTGGGACCTTGTCAGAATGCCTCATATTTCTGATTTAGAAGGGATCTTTTGTCATCCTAACTTCTTCAGTGCCTTCCATCAAGATGATGAGAGACTACAACATTTCCTTGGCGGATTGGTAGTGAATCAAATTTTTTAGCATAGAATCATCGACTGCACTTGCCATGATATTTTTAGCTTTCTTGCCTTAAGAGACAAGTGCAATCTCATCCTTATCAAGATCCATCAGTTTCTTAGGAACTTGCTTTGTTGAGTCAATGGTGGAGGTGGTCATAGGAACATAAGATCCTTCTTCCAGTATCATAAAAATTCTAGGATCCACCCCTTCTATGAAGAACTTTATTCTTTCTTTCCACATAGCAAAATTGTTATTTGTGCACAGAAGAAGCTTTGCAAAATCCTTAACTCTGTCCATGCTTGAATCCTCTAAAGACCACTAGGAAGAGATTTGTTCAAGGTATTAACCTTTTTGATGAACAACCTCCCTCTGATACCAATTTATGGTTTAAGTTGTCTACCTAAATCACCTAGAGGGGCGTGAATAGGTGAGGTCTGCTTCTTTTTACGGAATAAAAATTTGAGTATGCAAAGAACAGAAAACAAGCACACACAACACAGAGTACACCAGATATATAGTGGTTCCCCAATCTTGGGTACGTCCACTCTCCACCTCACTGATCTAGCAACACGCTAGACTCGGCTACTTCACTATTTCCTCTGATTGAAAACCAATCCTACAACTCAGAACAACTCCCCTACAACTCGATTCACAAAAATGAATCTACACTCGGAAGAAAAACTTCCTAAAAACTCGGAGATAAAATCTCCTACAAGAATAAAATGATTTACAAATAAATATACAAACTTGTCTTCACAGATCTGGCAGAATCTCGGCTTCTTCCTTCTTGAAAAATTTAAAAGCCCTTTTAGAAAAGTCGATGAAGAAATCTGAGAATGCTTCGATCTGAGAACTTAGAGTCACCATGATCAAGAAAGAGATTTGAAGCAGTCGAAATTGCTTGATCTATTGATTCTTCTTGTCTGAATCTTTTGGATCGAGAAGATCATTGGCGATGAAGACGATGAGCAGCGGTGCGGTTCTTCCCGATTTAGAATTAATAAAAACGATTCAGAATACTTATTTTTCTGTTAGGTTTAGTCGAATATGATTACACCTTTTACAGAAATAGATTAACGGTCATAATCAAAAATGACATTACACGTGGACCAATAGTCATGGAGATTAATTTGAAAACGTGTCCCGTCAGACTTAACGAAATTTCAGAAAAATTGAACTTCAGTTCTCGAGTGAAGATAAGACTACTCGAGAACAATGTTTGGTTCTCAAGAAAACAACTACAAGGTTCTCGAGAAGAAGTACTTAATGAAATTTCAGGTCTGGCTGTCGAGACATAAAGTACTTTACTCGAGAACTAACTTATATTACTCGAGAACTAGTAGATAACTTATCGAGAACAGATAGGACTACTCGAGTGAAGATTGCCAGAAGGCGTTGAGTCAAGTCTCTCTCTCTCTCGATGCTTTTTGACTTAGACTTTACTCGAGAACTAAATAACTTCTTCTCGAGTACAAAAAGACTTTCTCGAGAACTTAACTTAGTTTTACGGAGAGATATTTCTGCTACTCGAGACAAAGCGCCTTCAATGCTTTAAGCCTTAGACTTCTCGAGTGCTAGCCATAGCTTCTCGAGTACTGAACTAAACTTCTCGAGAATTTTACTTAGCAGAATTTTGAGTTGTACTAAACTGATTACTCGAGAGTAAGCAGATATATACTCAAGTACTAAGAAGCTTCTCGAGAACTAACTTCACAACTTCTCGAGAAATACTTCAGTTATTCGAGTGCTTGACTCAGCTTACTCGAGAACTGATTATAACACTACTTGAGTACTAAGGTTATTACTCGAGTAAAACACTTAGAAAAATTCTGCTTTCTGAAAATATTCTTTCTTCAATGAAATCAGCAACCAGTCTTTCTCCTACAAGTTTAGTGCTTGAAAATGAAGTGTATCCTAATAAAGAGTCTACACATGAGTCAACACCATGGATCACACAATGATGGATTACGTTGTATGGTCTTGTGTTTGGTGACTCATTATAGACTGACATTGGTCTACACTTGGTAATTAAATCCTGCAAACACATAAATCAAACAAGACATCAAATATAACTTAATTCATCTTAGTTTAAGGGTGACTTCATACAAATCTAGGTTATTGTGGATACAATACCAAACAATATGATCTCTCCCCAAATGAAATTTTTTACTACCTACAAAGTAGTTTTCACCCATGCCTTGACCTTCAGTCACTTGGAGAAGTAGTCGATCATGACAATGAGGAACCTCCTCTACCCGCTGGCTTGGGGGAAAAGGCCCACCAGGTCCATTCCCTAAACTGCAAAGGGCCAAGGCACAGTGATCATGCTGAGCCTTTGTGCTAGTAGGAGCTAAAGTGGCACGAATAGCTGGCTCTTCCTCACATAATCTATCGCATTCCGACTTATTGTTGACTAGAAATAGCCTTGTCATAACACCCTCTTTTCCAAGGTCCAACACCTGGAGTAACTGTCGCACTCCCCGAAGTTAACCTCCTCCAAGACTCGGGGGACCTCCTCCTCGATGATACACCTTGTTAGGAGCCTGAACCGTGTTTTTTGATACAGATCACCCACATGAAGCAGATAGTAGTCTGACTTGTACCTGAACTACCTCTTGTCTGAGACCTCATCTAAGAACCTGCCTGAGGTCAGAAAAATGATGAAGGGATCCATCCAAGAGGGTCACAGTTTGATCTCCATCAGCTCCTCCTCTTTAATGGATGGCCGAAACAATTCTGTTACTATTTTCCCTTCATGAGGGCCATGCTTCACCAAGTATTCTATTTGATTGTTCTCCTCCCGCAACACGTGTTGAACAGAGACGGTGCGAAACAAATCAATCAGACCCTCGACCTGTGTAAGATATCGATGGAGAGTCAGCTCTCTTATCTCAAACTCCCCCTTGATTTGGGATGCCACCACAAATGAGTTCATCGAGACCCTCACATCTTGGATCCTTAACTCCCCTGCCAAGAGGTGCCCAGCTATGACTCCTCGTACTTGACTTATTTATTGGTGAGGGGGAAGTAGATGTCAATTGCTTGCTCGATCTTGGTCCCCTGCGGGCTTACCAGCACAACTCCCTCGCCTAAGGAGTACCTTCTTGACGCTCTATCAACAATCATTTCACAGGCTTCTGGCTTGGGTGATTTGGACTCTTCTACCTCAACTACATATTCTTCCATACAGTCGGCCACCACACATTCCTTCATTGATAGCCATGAAGTGAAGGATATCATAATCTCACTCAGCTCTATTGAACACTTCGCAAACCTCCCTGAGTTCTCCATCCCTTTCATGATATTGGAAAGAGAATGGTCAATCACCACCTTGATTGAATGTGCCTGGAAATACAACCAGACAGAGCTTCCTGACCTAGATTACCAGGGTGAATGCCAACTTCTTGAGGATGGGGTACATGTGCTCTACCCTCCTAAAGACCCTTCTAATGTAGTAGATGGGTAGTTGCTTATTTTTCTCGAACCAGAACTGATCTTACTGTCTAATCTTTTACTCTGAAATATACAGCTAGATCCTCCCCTTCTCTTGGCCCTTGGAATAGCGGGGCCTGCGTAAGCTGCCTCTTCAATGCTTGGAAGGTGCCTTCACACTCCTCTGACCACTCAAACTTTTGATTCCCTCGACCCGCAATGTTTTAAAGAAGGGTGAGCACTTCTCTTCTTCAAGGGAGGGAACCAGCTTAGCCATGCAAACTTCCCTGATAGATGGTAGACCTCCTTAGTATTCATGAGTGACTCTATGTATAAGATCACATTCACCATGTCGGGGTTAGGCTCTTTCTATAATGGGGTGAGGAGGTGACCCAAAAACTTTTTGTTCCCCACTTAAAGACACATTTCAAGGGGTTAAGCCTCATTTTAAACTTCCTCAAGGTGGTAAAGGTTTATGTAAGATATCGGAGATGAGACCCAACATCCATACTCTTCACCATCAAGTCATTCACGTAGACCTCCAAATTCCTTCCACTCTACACCCTAAAGACTCGATCCATCATCCTTTGATTGATTTCCCCTTCATTTCTCAACCCAAACGGCATTATTTTATAGCAATATCATTCATTTCCCATGATGAAGGATGTAACATCCCATTTCATGTTAGGCCCCTCACACACGTTTTGAGTCAAGAGAATTGACTAAGTATCGGAAAGCGTCGAGTGAGTCGGGTGAACACGACGCCACTCGACGAATTTAACTTAAAAAATACTTTGTATAATTTAGGCGTCGAGTGATATCGACGCCATTTGAAATGGCGATGAGTGATCTCGATGAATTTACCTTAGAAATACGCGAGAAACTTTAGGTGTCGAGTGATCTCGACGCCATTTGACGAAGCATCGAGTGAACTTGACTCCACTCAACGTGGGGTTGACTATTCTCAACGCCTTTTTACTTAAATATTGCGGGATGATGCTGGTGTTGAGTTGTCTCAATACCACTCAACGCGGTATTGAGTGGTCTCAACACCACTCAATGCCTTAACTTTGAAAAGTCTGGAATGCTGACGACATTGAGTGGTGTCAACACCACTCAATGCGGTGTTGAGTGGTGTCGATACCACTCAACGATTTGAATTAGAATTGATGGAATGCTGATGGCATTGAGTGGTGTCAACACCAATCAACGTGACATTGACTGGTGTCGACACCACTCAATGCTTTTGACTTAGAATTGTTGGAATGCTGACGGCGTTGAGTGGTGTCGAAACCACTCAATGCGGCATTGAGTGGTGTCGACACCTCTCAACACTTTTGACATAAGATATTCTGGAGTGCTGAAGGTGTTGAGTGGTGTAGACACCACTCAACACCGCATTGAGTGGTGTTAATACACTCAACGCTTTTGGACTTGGAGAAATTTTCGCTGAAAACAATGTTGGTCGGTTCTCTTGTATATGGGTTGGATCGGGTTCATGATCAAACGGTGATGGTACACTACAACAAATCTATTTAATAGATTGATCTTCTGAAGAAGATTTATCTTTAAACAATAAGTGACGGTCCAATAGAATGCTGACACGTGGAGGCATGGGGGGGGGGAAGAATCATGCGTAATGACGGTCGGCCATGCCCAGCCATGCCCATCCACTCCTCTTAAGTCAAAGCCTTTAAACCAGCCAGCCTTACTTCCATTCCACCCCACCATCACCTTCAGTGAACCCTAAGGAGCAGAAACTGATAGCTGGAGCAGAGGATTAGCTGGAGAAATTAGGAAAAGAGCTATCTCGCCGGAGCAAGGGTCGGCTATGGCGCACCACCACCAAACTCACCGTCAAGCTCATATAAGGGTCCTTTTCTCCTCCCCTCACTCTGTGCTAGTTGTTGAGCTCTTTTAGGAGAGATATAGAGCTCAAATGAGCCTGATGCCATGTGAGAGGGAGCATTCCGAGCATTTCTTCTTGCTCGGGTTCGCCGGAGGATCCACCTCCGGCGGCCACGTCGCCCGGAAACGCTAACCGCCACCTCAATGGAGGTGGTGGAGACAATCTTTGGCGGAGGAGGCCAGATGGTCGGGAAATGCAAGATCAAGGTTTGCCCAGGTTGGGGTAATCTGGACCATCGGCTCATTATGGAAGATGAGTCGATGTCGTCCATTATTTATAATAAAACTATAGGTTTATTTAAATGTTCATTTTTCTATCACTGTTTGAACAGCAACTTCCTTGTAAATTTTAGGCCACTTAGAGGCATTTTAAGAAATGATGCTCAACATACAAAATGTACATCTAGGTCTTACCTTTAAATTGACACACTAAAGTTGTAATATGATGCACTACAACTCCCTGTAGGATCATTCTACTAAGACTGGTCCTAGGCTAGGGAAGATTTTTAAATGAGTGCCCAATCAAAACCCTAAGTCAACATATCATGAAATTTTGGACATACATGTGTTTATGCCATACTTAGGTCTTGACCAAAAATCAGAATTTTTGGGATGTATTTTTCTATAGTTTTTGTAGAAATATCATTTATTAAGTAAATGAAATATAGGAAGATTCCCTCTTCCAAATGCCTCCAAATTTGGGTTGTATGGCAATTGGGTCATGATATGACTATGGTAAAAGTTTCAGGCCATTTAGACCTCTGTTTGTTGGGAAAATCCAACATCCATGGAGGAGGTAGATTTGTAAATATTGTGCCAAAATGTAAAAATGAGAAGTTAGCCCATTTGGCCCAATGAATGTCCATGGGATTTTGGACAGAGGCTTATAAGGATGAATTACACCTCCCATAGAAAGAGTGAGATTATTTTGAACAAAAATCTCATTATTTGAATTAATGAAAAAATAAGCTCTTTTAGAAATAAAAATGAGATATAGGTCTACTGACCTTGTAAAATTCTAAAATTTTGATACATGCCCTAATAGGACATTTTATATCTTTGGAAAAAAGTTATAAGTCTATTTGAGGATTATACCTTATGTATATAGTAGATTTACAATTTTACCCTTTTGGAAATTATTTTAAAAGTAAGGGAAAATGCTGTTGAAAAATTTATAGTATCCTATTTCTGTGATTAAAACCCAGTATAATTATTTGAGAATTTTTGGATGAATATATAGGCTGAAAACCCTAGTACTGACATTTTGGTAATAATGTCCATATGAAATTATATTAGGTCAAATCACTGATTAGAATCATGAATTTCTGTCTTGAGTATTATTATATCAATTTTGATCACAAGTAAATTTCTAGGAATTTTTGGTTGTGTATTTTAAGTACTTCATTTGGAAAATTTAATATTTATGGATTTAATCATAAATAGATAACATATGGAAATTCAAATTGGAAAACCATGAATTTTGATAAACAGACATTTTTAACCTAAATGACCTCAGATAATTTATTTAGACATAATGGACCACTGGTTAGAGTAGTTCATGTTCAAAGTGACCTTGGTCACTTAATTAATTAATTTAAATTATGGTCCAAAATAATTGGAAAAAATGATGAAATTCTCAATGATTAATATTACATACATGACAAACCCATGGTAAATAGTTAAGGGACAATTGGTCGAAGGAATTGACAGTCGTCTCATATAGGTTAACATTAGATCATGGGTTGCGCTTAGCTAAAGTAGCACATAACACTAGGACCCACATGAGATATGATAAATGGTTGGATTGAGAAGCGAATCGGAAAGTTGAAACCCTAGTTGTTGTCAAGCAGGTCATTATATAGTAACGAGTGTTAGAGTGCAAAGCCCAAGGAAAGTAATTAGAACAGAGACTGGCGGAAGACTGTCATTCTCCCAATAATACCTTAAGTCATTAGGTTCACTCAAGAGCAACATTGAGAGTTGGGTATTAATAATGGGTAAACACTAATAAAAGTAAGTGTCCTTAAGAAAGGGAGCTTTGGGCTTCAGCCCATCATAGTTCCTAATGCCCCCGAGAGCCCTTCACTAGGTAAGCCCCGAGCTGTCCAAGGACTAACCATAAGTTGTTAAGCCTAATAAACATTAGACAAGAATAGTCTAATAGATTAAGGGAACGATGTAACAATCTCACCCGCATAGGGTTGGAGGATACAGGATGGGTTTCGTCCTGCGAGCTAGAGGCTCGGATATTTGGATACAAGATGGGTTTTGTCCTGCAAGCTGGAGGCTTGGATGTTTGATACAGGATAGGTTTTATCCTGCGAGATGGAGGCTCGGATGTATTAAAACATGACGGGTTTTGTCCTGTGAGTTGGAGGCTCAGGTTGGAAATAAATTACATGTGCATATAACATATTAGTGGCGAGTCATGCGGTACTGGGCCAATCGTCAAACCGATGACAGTATGGTGACTCAGGTGAGGTGTGCGGGGTTGAGTGGCCAGTAGGTTGTTTATACTGCGATCTAGAGTACAATCCCTAAAAACGCATACTTGACCTAAAAGTCTGGTGGATTAGCCAACGGTTTAGTACGTGGTGACTCTGGTGTGTTCTTCAGAGGTGTACAGAAGGTCTAGGCATGGTAGTGTGTATACCCGCCTAGGAGTGGAGATGTCTGCTCCACTGCTGTCATAGCCACAACTGTAGTACCTGAGAGTGATGCTAGCTCCGAAAAGTGGGAACTAAAGGTCTGTTATCACAGAGTTGTGTGGGTGAGTTTCACTTGTATGAATCATAACCGTATGCATAACATACATACATATTTAGGTCATACGCACCATAGATCCTTATCATATAAATTAGTATGGGCTCTTTTATATGATAAGTTATATTAGTGAAACCTTAACTTATAAGTTTGTATGGGCATTCATATAAGTTAAGGTACTCCTGTGATGATAGCTTAGCAGTAGATAGTTTATTTTTTACTCCATTCTCTACTTTGTTTACAACACTTCCTTTCAGTACAGTTCTTTATTACTTTACTTGTACTATATAGAACTGCTAGAGTAGAGATATACTTGTTATTACATAATTTTTATAGATTAGATTAACTGTCACCTGGTTTCCTTTTATACCCCTTGTTGTTCTCCGCTTCGTCCTCCTGCTCGGTACCTAAGAGTCGCGGGGGTGAGGCGAGGACAAAATGGCTTAGTCTTTATGACTAACGGTCGGTTGTGACCGTAGGAGATCGAGGAGCTAGAGCACCAGCAGGACGAGGTGGCAGGACATGAGGATCAGATATCACCTACTACTATTGCAGCTCGAAGTCAGGTGATGATGTGTGTACCGATGATAGTTTAGCCTCCGCATTGATTTTTTTTTGTGAGAGAGAGATTTGATTACTATGTACAGGGTATAAGCCCTTTTCTCTTTCATTCTGTACTCATTGTGGACTATTACATCTCTCATTTTATTTATATAATGATGATGTTGTGATGTGGAATTGAAGTATAATTGCTTATATCTCTTCTCTTCTCGATTGGCCGATAGGTTGAATGATCATACTAGCCGGCAGGATCGGCATCGTGCGGTGTCGACTAGCCCGTATGTGATAAGTATCACCGTAAGGCGGCAGTTCTTGGCATAAGACCGGGTTCCCTCCTTGGTAAGGGGGGGATCTTATATAGGAAACGTCCTTGACATCAGGCGGGTACATCCGGATCTGATGATAACTTAAAAATGCATCTAAAAACTCATTACAGGATGATCAATAGCTGAATAATCCAGCGCGTTGAGTCGAGGAAAAAAATAATAATCCTTGAGACACGCTTTATACAATAAGGAGAAGTCCACACACATCCTTCAACTCCCATCACACTTCATCACCATTATAATATTGGAGACCCAGTACGGATACAAGATCTCTGACACAAAGCGTTTCCCTAGCAACTTTCCTACCTCCTCCCAGATGGGTTCTATCAACTTGGAGGCAACAACCCTCTTCTTTTGGAAGATTTGACGAATGCTAGGGTTGAGGTTGAGATAGTGAGATGCTACATCCGCATCGATGTCTAGTATGTTAGAGGCACTCCATGTGAAGATACTCAAGTTGTGCTGGATGCAATCCTGGAACCTTGCCTAGTCCTCCCTACTCAGCCTCCCATTGTCCTGCACCTGCCCTGGCCTCCTTCCTAGGGTGATGATATCCTTCATCTCGATCTCCTCTACCACCTCTAACCTATCCTTGTCTTCCATCACCTTGTCGACCTCCTTGGCATCCCCTTCTAAGAGATAGTATTGATAGCCGTCACATAGAACTTCTTGGCCACCCCGAGTCCTCCTTTAACCCGGATCTGGACTCCGCCGATGTTGTATTTCAAGCATTGGTAGTAGGAGGAAGGAACGCATTAGAAGGCATTGATGAGGGGCCGCCTATAGATTATGTTATAGCTGCTTGGGCATCTACAAAGGTGAAGTGACAGTTCTTGGACGTCCCTCCCAGGGTCTCGAGAAGCTTGTCTCCTTTTTCCACTTCCTTTCTTCGGAGAACCCAAAGAGCGAACCGTCTGAGGGAAGCACTCTCTTAACCTCATCTCATCGAATGGCTTTTTAAAGATCATGTTAGCCGAACTCCTATTGTCCACCAGGATCCTATAAATTGTGAAGTTTTAGATCGGCATTTGAATCACCAACGCATTGCAAAATAGGTCTTCATGCTCTGGAATATACTTTGTCTAGAAGGTGATCTTCTCTTTTATGGGTGGAGTCATGGAGGTCGAAGCGACACTTCAGTAATTATGGCATGAAGGATCCCATTCCGGGTGGCATCGATCCCAACCCACCCATGGATCACCATGATCTAACCTTCGACATCCATGCCGACCAGGTCTTTTCGACAGTCCTCCACCACTGCTCCTTCTCCTTCTCCTACCCTTTCAACCTATGACTATGGTTACTGCCTTCCCGGGGCTATCACCACTCCCCTTATCTCCAAAAACTCAGGGCAGGTGTGTTGGGTTTTTCTAAATGGGGTGAAACAGTACAACACCATGTGTGTAGTGGAATAAAACTCAAGAATTACCCAAAAGAAGAGTAGGAACTTGTGAAATCCATGAATCAAGAAATGAACAAACAACTAGGGTTTTTGAGTACTTATACGTGAACGATTCAGGAATCGACCAAGGGGCTTTGACCAAAATGCTCCATAAACTTCAGGCTCTGATCTGGAATCCTATTCCAGCGATTATCGGTCCGTCGAGCCCGAAAGTGCAGAGAAATGTCTGCACCATTATGGGTATCCATACTAATGCGAGAAACACCTCATCGTTGTCGCATGAGGGAAGACTGGAAGAGAAAGGATTGAATCCTCCATCTCCACGAACTGCTATATTCGGTTATCGGAGAGGACCGCCCGTGCTAGGGCTACATTCGCAAAGGAGGCCGCCATCGTGGTTTCACCGCACGGAACAGTTCCGCGCTAGGGCTCAGGAGAAAAATATAAGAAGGACCAAAAAAAATGTGCTCTAACCTTGAAATTATATCTATGAACAATGTTTAGTGAACAAGGTTTGGTCAAAATAATAATAACACCTTAAATGGCCGAACTGGGTTCAAGATTCACAATCTGGCAGCATAAAGTTCGACTACATCAAATTCAACTGCATTGGCAGCATGAAGTTCGACTGCATAAAGTCAAAACTGGACTTAGTCATTTTCAACCAATCTTCAAGTTCGACTACATCAAATAAGAGTGCATCGCCTTGATCGGCTTCATGAAGTTTGACGACATCGACTACATCAGCTTCATGAAGTCGACTACAACATCTTGATCGAATTCATGAAAATCGACTACATTGACTTCATCTAGTCGATAATGGACTTAGTCTTTGTAACATCCTAATATACAATATATCCGCTGCATCGACTTTATCTAGTCAAAACTGGACTATAAAGCCGACAAAACACTTAGTTGTAATTTTCCCTAGCAAACTTTCCTGTCGACAAACTGTCATACAGTTTCTAGTCAACTGAGTTTGCCTTTGTAACACCTCCATCTGTCAAATGAAATATAATAGAGGGTCCGGCCGGGGCCCCAAACCATATTCCACAAACAGGTGGCAGGATTACAGGTTAATAACAAAGAACTACTTGAATCCTAACTTAGAACATTCTAGCGGAAACTTTAGGGTTGCATGAACTCATATCAAATGAATGTCCACTATATATAAAACAAACCATTTATATATATAACCGGAATGTAACTTACAAATACACAAAAGTTATGACCTTAAGGCCTTACAGTTATACTTCACAGATGTAGTTTACAAACATCGGCACGTAGATCGGCCACACATGAAAACAGTAAAACTTTTCAATTCGGCCTTCGAGGGATAGCATAGCAGCAAGGGCATCAGCTCGCTATTTCCCGCTTGACTCTCTAGCACCTACACAGGGACAATCCACCACAAGGGTGACAAACAAGACAACAGTCAGCATTTAGCTGACCAATTTATAACGAACCTACCACTTTCCCGGGGTAGTGGTATTCCATTCCTACAGGCATAGCAATTTCACAAGCAGATAAATATCACAAGCATGTGCACTCATGCATAGGTCAACATATCACAAATGAATGCCTCAATAGCCAAACGTTCCGTGCACTCAGGGCACATTTTCGATGTACCTGTTGCCAGGGTTCCACCATCGTTCAAAGGTCCCAGACATAACGGTTAACTTTGAGCATTTTTATAGTCTTTACGGCCCCTGGCCTGAGACTTTAGTCTTGACGGTGTACAACCTAAGACTCTTATTATGCGAACCTAACGAACGCAAATAACTTAGGCAATCGAGTTAGACAATCATAACGCGGATACGGTTCAACCTTTGCCCGGTGTCCAAATCATCAATTCAGTGTCTAGACTGACGCGGGTCGGCTTCCCCATGTTCATTCGGCTCGATGTCCTTAAGAACTCGTAGCTCACACAAGCCACGTTGTCTCCCAAAGAATGGCTTTACATTCAAAAAGGAGTTATTGCCAGCGTTCGTCACGATCGCTTGGCGAGACCATTAGAAGTTTTCTTTCTGTGCCCAAACTCACACAAAACCCTGCAGCATCCTGCAGTGCCAGAAACACTGGGCTTTTCATAGCACACAGCACAAATAGCTCACCAAGAGCTATTGCTATTGGCGATACTCACTATCGCCAGGCGATATCAAACAAGTCTTGAAACCGTGGAATTTAGTGGGTATTTTCCTAGAATGCAACTCCAATACTTCCTGCTACTTCAAGTTCACAGGTACAACCCCGCAGACCCCGTATATTACTCTTTTATACTCGGAGTCTTCTCTAGCACGCAAAATAAACATCACCAATCCAGTCCAACCTGTCCAGATGGGCTTCACATAACATGCTTATTCTGTACTACACATTTCTGGATGTATATGCAAGACTCACTGGAGATTTCATGAATCGACTCAAAGGAATTCCCTTCGCTTTTCCACCTTTTGGTGGAAGATTCCATGCATATGATAAAAGAAGGACTTCACTTGTTCAATAAGGAAGATCATTACCCTTGTAGTTTCTTCGGAGCCATGACCGTGATCTTTGATCTGGATGGAGTCGATTGTCACAACTTCCTCTCCGCGGATCTAAAGTCAACTCGATGTTTCGATCACAGGCACACCTTGGGATTGATCTCCTCTTGAGCTCTTGTACTTTTCCTCCTCTTCTTTTCTAGAACTAAGCAAGAGAGTGTTTGAGAGAAAATGAGAATGAATTCTCGAGTCCAAATTTTATCGGAAAGCTACCGTCGCGCGGTAACTCCTAACGTCGCACGGTAATACAGGCAGTGACCGTTTTGACCAGCCAACGCCACTATCCAGAGTTATCACCCCGTTATAACTCTCTATCGTAGTGCACTAGCACAGGCGTTGACTGATCTTTCCAAAGACGTTGAGTGCTACCGCGGAGCGCTAGCTTCCTATTGTAAGGCGGTAACAACCCGAGCCTTGGGTCTTTTAATTCACCGAGCTATCATCGGCGATAAGACTATCGCCGAACGATAACCTCCAATGACCCTTCTCATTGTTGGGGTGTTACAACCCTCCCCTCCTTACAAAAATTTTGTCCTGAAATTGTACGCATCTATAAGGGAAAACCAGCAACTAATATGTTATAACATATTTTACAAACAATTCGGGGTATTCCTCACGCGGTCTGCTCACGCTCCCATGTCAGCTCTTCATGGCCACAGTTGTTCCACCAGACTATGACCTTCCTGATTATCTTGTTTCACAGTTGCTTGACCTCCGAATCCTCGATCCGAATAGGCCGAACTTTCATCATCAGCCGACTATCGACCGATACTTGATCATCTGCAACCAAATGAGGTGGCTCTTTCACAGCTTTTCGCAGCACTAATATATAAAATACATCGTGCCAACCACTTAACTTCCCAAATAGAGATAACTGATAGGAAGCTTCTCCAACTCGCTCAACCACTTCAAACAGACCAAGATATCGCGGATTCAACTTTTTCAAGCGTTGAATCCTAGATACGCCTTTAAATGGCTTGATCTTTAAGTATACTCAATCGCCCACCGTAAACTCCACATTTCGATGTTTGGCGTTGTAGTACTTTGCCTGTCTATCTTGGGCTATCAATAGTCGCTCTCGAATAGTATGTATGGTCTAATTTTCATCTTCAACCTATTTACGTTTATAGAGCTTTGACTCGCTTTTTTCTGCCCAAGCTAATGGTGTACGGTACTTCTTACCATATAAAGCTTCAAAGGGCGTCATTTGTATGTTAGCTTGATAACTATTAATGTAGACGAACTCAATCATATAGAGGTGATTTTACCACCTCTTCTGGAAATCCAGGGCGCACATACGGAACATATCCTCCATTATTTTATTGGTCCTCTCAGTCTGGCCATCCGTTTGCGGATGAAAGGCCGTACTGAACTTTAGTTTAGTCCCCAACAACTGATGGATTAGCCTCCAACCATTTGAAGTAAAGTGCCCATCTTGATCACTTACGATGCTACGGGGCACAACGTGCAATCGTACGATATTATCCACGTATAACCTATCTAGTTTCTCAATTGAATCATCCTTCCATTAGGTATTAAGTGCGACACTTTGGTTAACAGGTCAACGGTCACCCAGAAGACATCGTTTCCACTCTGAGATCTTGGCATTCCATGCACGAAATCCATAGAAATGTCATCAAAATTCCATACCAGGAATGGTAAAGATTTCAGAAAACCTACAGGTTTCTGGAATTAAGCTTTCACTAAGGCACAAGTTTGGCATTTTGCAATGCAATGGGCTATGCCTTTCTTCAAACCAGGCCACCAGAACATCTTTTCATGTCCTTTTACATTTTCGTGCTCCCTGGGTGAATTGAGTACTTTGTAAAATGTGCTTCGTACATCAATTTCTCATGAAGTTTACCCATATCCGGGATGCATAAACGATAATCTTTTCGCAAAAGCCCGTCATCCAAGGAGAATTGGGCATTTGACCCATCTGCTGTATAGCTTTATAGACTCTTATTGAATTCAATTGCTCGCCAAACCCTGTCCACAAGGTCATATTGAACCTCTAACCAGTTCATACACGCATTTGTAGTGGCATTCTTGTCAACACAAGAAATGTCTAGGTTCTCCAATTCCTGGATCAGATGCTCAACATGCACCTGCAACCAATTTGTCATTGTCATTGTCCTGTGAATCAAGGCATCTATGACCACATTTCCCTTCCCGGGTGTGTAATGAACCTTGAAGGTGTAGTCCCAAAAGAACTTAATCCACCTCCGCTATCGCATATTTAGATTTTTCTGATCCAAAAGACACTTAAGGCTCTTATGGTCCGTGAAGATGTCAACTTTCACACCATATAAGTAATGATGTCAGAGTTTAAGTGCAAATATCACCGCCTCCAACTCCAAGTCGTTGATGGGATAGTTTCGCTCATGCACATTCAACTTGTGTGAGACATAAGCTATCACTTTTCCAAACTAAAAAGCACGTAGCCTAAGCCGCTCCCCGATGCATCACTATATACCAACCGTCTGAACCACATGGCGAACTCAAAATAGGTGTCATGGTCAAACGAATCTTTAGCTCTTTGAAAGCTCGTGCACACTCCGGCATCCAAACAAACTTCTGATGTTTCCTCGTCAGTGTGGGGAGAGGTAAGGCTATCCACGAACAGTAGCCAGCAAGTCCAAGGAATTTCTAACTTAGCTACAATAGGCAACACAGGTCACTGTTGTATCGTAACTATCTTCACAGGATCTACTGCAATAACTATAACACTACCCGCATGGACAAGAAACCCACCGACATTAACCAGAACTCACACTTTGATAACGCGGCCTAGATTTTGTTCTATCACAGGGTATGCCAAACCATTCTTTTGTGATTGTTTAGCTAAGTGTACACAAATATGTCGTCAATCAAGATGACATAAGTAGGTCCAAGTACTCCTTAAAAGCTTAAGGTAATCATTCCATAAAGATCGATGTCGCATTCGTGTTCCCAACCGACAGTATCTTGGACTCATAGTGATCGTAGCATTTTCTACATGCCAACTTGGGGAATGTCACGTCCCTGAATTCCCACTAGTAATAGCCATACTT
This sequence comes from Platanthera zijinensis, assembly GCA_039513925.1. NCBI lineage: Eukaryota > Viridiplantae > Streptophyta > Magnoliopsida > Asparagales > Orchidaceae > Platanthera > Platanthera zijinensis. The sequence continues at coordinate 115,140,330 of CM077084.1, forward strand.
CAACTCCAGCTTTGGTTATACCATTGATCCAACTAGCTGATCGAACACGTTATCACTATGTGGAATCGTATACATGTTCTTCTCCGATAGCTTGTTCAGTTCTCTATAGTTTATGTATAGATGCAGGCTACAGTCCTTCTTTTCTTTTCTCTAAAGGGGCCAGTGCACCTCAAGCTCACACCCTAGGACTCCAATAGCCTTATCTTAGCAATTCTTATATTTGAACTATTCATTTTGCCATCTCCTCTGACTATTCTTGATATGGTGAGCGGGCTACAGGTTTCACACCTAGCACCACCGTAATTGTGTCATTGGTCTCCTATGGGGACATCACCCATAGATGTCGTTAGGAAACACATATGTATAAGCCGTCACAATAGAAGTGTCACTCAACCAGACTTCGGGCTATGGCCGTTATAGGCATGAAGAATTACTTCGTACACAACCAAACAATTTTGGCGACTTGGAGAGCAGACATCAATATCTTGCTCGATCCTCGCATACAAGCGAACTTAGTCCCTCGTTCGGTGATCTATCCCAGTTTGACTTCCGTGAAGGTGTAATCTATATCGGTACGCTACTCCAAGAGCTAGTCCATACTTATGATCACATCAAACACAACTATTATCAGCATAGATGCTTCCACGTCATGATATGACATCATAACAGCATCTTAACATATCACTTTCTACCCATATTCACACTTTTTACTACGACCATGTCAGTCCACTCTTATCTATAATACCAAGATAAACACATAGGACATATATTAATCCTTAATCAAACGACTTCTTGATTATTCATCACAACAAGTTTATATACGCAAAATAAGTATTGTATACATCATTACTTACTAGGAAATGTACGGTACATAAATACTATTCTTTATGTACATACATCCAACATTCCCTTTTTGTTTGGTGTCGTCTAAGAGCCACTTCAGCAGTCTCAGGCTATATTTCCCTCTTTGCCACATGAGTAGCAAGTGCATGGAGTTCGCCCTGCAACTGATTCAGGCTTAGCTTTCTTTTTTCTAGGCGCATCGCCATGACATTCTCGGGCAAGATGTCCTACCTTACCACAAGAAAAGCAAACATATGGACCACACTTTTTCTTTGTTCCCATGATTGTGGAAGAGGTCGATACCAACAGATGTAACTTCTTCTTCCACTTGCAAGAGTTTGATTTTGAAACACTTGCAAAATTAAGCACGTTGAACTCTTGCTTCGCCCTGAACTTTTTCAAGTCCATTTACAAAGACATAGCAGTCATTACCAAGACACAAAATCCAAGTAACTTTGGACCCACCAATAGACATCGTAGTTCATCGCACAAACCATCATAAAATCTGTTGGTTTTAGTCTCCTCGATCTCAAACACAAACTCTGCGTGTTATCGCAACACAACAAATGCATGAAAGTACTCCTAGATCGTATATGGTCCTTGTGCGAATAGACATGTAGAAACCGAAAATTGGAATAACAGAAATTTTTATTATCCAAAAAAATGAGTATTACAAAGGTATAACCTCCCTTTTATAGAATGGAGGAGATTGGAGAGATTACATGTAAACAATGTGGGACTAAATAATTACATTTTTAACAGACACAAGCCGAACATGCCGCGCGGTTAGACAAATAGGCTAACTACCCGGCAACCACCAGAAGAAGAGAATAAGCCGCCATAGTAGATCACCAGACCGTCCGGTCTCTAAGTCGCCTGAGACAAACCGTCAGATCGCCCGGACACCAACCAACAACAGTCCGACTACCAACCCACTGGAGACAAATTCCAGACCGCAAGGTCTCTAATTCACCAGAGCCAGACCGCCCGGTCTCCATACAGCAATACTCCCCCTCAAGCTGGAGCATATATATCGATCATGCCCAGCTTGTCGCAAATGTGAAGAAAGGAGGCGGACACCTGCTTGGTGAAATTATTAGCCAACTCTTTATCGGTGGTGACGAACGGAGTAAAGATTTGTTCCTTTAAAATCTCTTCCCGAATAAAGTGGCTGTCGACTTCAATGTGCTTTGTTCTCTCATGGAAGACCGGATTTTTGGAGATGTATATAACGACCTTGTTATCACAAAACACAGGTAGAGGATGGTTGTAGACCTCTCCTAGGTAAGCATGAGAGCCCGTAACCACTTCAACTCACATGTGGTTGATGCCATACTTCGATATTATGCTTCTGCACTGGACCTGGAGACGACAGACTATTTTTTTCTCTTCAAGCTCACAAGGTTCCCCCTACAAAGGTGCAAAAGCCTGATGTTGACTTGCGGTCTCCTTTATCATCAACATAGCTCGAATCTGAGTCCACTTCAACCTTCAAATGACCATTCTTCTGAAAGAGTTGTCCTTTCTCAGGCGCTGATTTAACATACTCCATTATCCTAAGGGAAGACTGTAGATGTCACTCCCTTGGATCTTGCATGAATTGGCTAACTTTACCTACAACATAGGATATGTCAGGTCTCGTCACCGTAAGATATATGAGTTTACCAACCAGAAGTCTGTACCTCATAACATCTGAAAGAGGAGGAGAGTCATCCGTCCAGGTTTTATCTTCTCCAGTCTCCATGGGGCATCGGGCAGGTTTAGCCCCAGTCAACCCTGCCTCTTTTAACAAATCAAGAGCATACTTGTGTTGGGAGAGTACTAATGAATTGGGCTTCCGAGAGATCTCTATCCCTAGAAAGTATTTTGGAGAGCCCATATCCTTTGTGACCAGGTGTTGGCGAAGATGCTTCTTTGTCAAGGTTATCCCAACCTAGTCATCTCCAGTGAGAAGAAAATCATCCACATAAATTGCAAGAACTACCAGACCCAGGGAGGTTTTGTGAACGAACAAAGAGTGATCCGCAGAACTTCTTGTAAAGCCCACGGCTACCACAATCCTGCTAAACTTCTCAAACCAAGCTCGCGGGCTTTGCTTTAGGCCATAGATACCCTTATTTAGCCTGCATACTTGTGTCTCCCCCTGAGCAAAATACCCTAGAGGTTGCTTCATGTAGAAATCCTCCTGAAGATCTCCATATAGAAAGGCATTCTTGACATCCAGATAGGAAATGGGCCAATCCCTATTGACAGCCATAGAGAGGAGGACCCTAATAGTGCTGAGACGAGCAAATGGAGATAAGGTGTCAAAATAGTCAATACCAAAACTTTGGGTAAACCCTTTAGCAACAAGGCGGGCCTTGTAACAATCCACACTATCGTCTGGACTAAACTTCACCACAAAGACCCAGTGACAACCAACAACATCTATGTCGAAGGGAGGAGGAACAAGGTTCCACGTACCCCGTTCTGTTAGAGTAACAATTTCCTCATCCATTACAGCCTTCCAATGAGGAACAATAAGGGCCTCCTAGTAGGAACAGGGGGTGGCATTGGCATAGATAGCCAGTGCAAAAGCTCTACGAGAAGGGGTAAGATGATTATAGGAAACCACAGCAGCAAGCGAGTGTTGGGTACATGCTCGAACCCCTTTGTGACGAGCAATGAGAAGATCCAGGTCAGCAGGTTCCTCAGTATCCGGAGCGTCCGTGGAGGAGAGAGCTGGCCCGAGAGTAGAGAGCGACGACGGTAGAGAAGAGGGATATAGCAGAGGGGAGGAGGGAGGAGGAGACGATGGAGATGGTAGAGCTGGAAAAACCTCGGTAGGGATCGATGGGTTGGAGGGAACAATAGGAGAATCAGAAGCCTCAAGAAGAGGAGAGGAGTCGTTAGAGAAATAGGGAGCATTCTCGAAGAAAGTAATGTCAGTGGAGATGAACTTCTTGCAGAGAATGGGGTCAAAAAAACAATAGCCCTTCTAGGTGGTAGAGTATCCCAGAAAGATACATTTGGTGGAGCGAGGGGAGAGTTTGTCAGGGGTGGCGGAGGGAGTGTGTTCAAAAGCTATGCATCCAATACGTAGAGGGAGAGGAAAAGGTTCCTTGCCTGGATATAGAATGGAGAATGGGGTTTGACCATGGAGAACCGTGGAGGGAATGCGATTGATGAGATAGCACGAAATGAGAACCACATAGCCCCAATAGAAGCGAGGGACATGCATCTGCATCATCAGAGTGCGAGCGACATCAAGGAGGTGACGGTTTTTGCGTTCCGCCACTCCATTTTGTTATGAGGTATAGACACAACTAGTTTGATGGATAATCCCATGTTGCATACAGAAAGATGAAAAAGCTTGACTAATAAACTCTTTAGCGTTATCAGAGCGAAAGACTTTAATTGAAACACCAAATTGATTTTGAATTAACTGATAAAAAGATGTCCATACATTGAATAATTCAGAGCGAACTCGTAAGAGATACACCCAAGAACATCTAGAAAAGACATCAATAAAGATTATAAAATTAGAACTACCCCAACCAACAGTGAGGGTAGGAGCAGGACCCCAGATATCAGAGTGAATGAGATCGAACGGACGGGAAGAGCCACGACCTTGCTTTGGCGGGAAGGAGGAACATTGATGCTTGCCAAGCTGATAGACATAGCAGTTGAGAGGAGAACTGTGCAGACGGAGGTGGGGCAGAAGCTGACGAAGAAGCCGTAGAGGAGGATGACCAAGGCGGAGGTGCCACTATAAAAGATCTATAAAGTAGGAGGAGAAGGCGCACAGAGAAGAAATATTATCGAGGAGGTAGAGGACGCCGCTCTCAGTCCTAGTAGCAATCGTCCGTTGGGAGCTCGGATCCTGAAAAGAACAAGAAGTTGGAGTGAATGTAACAGAGCACTGGAGTTGTTTGCATAAAGTGGTAACTGATAATAAATTGCACGGAAAATTTGGCACATATAGAGTGTCCGCCAAACGAAGAGACAGAGTGACATGAACCACTTCCATCCCATGGACCAGGGAGGGAGAGCCGTCAGCAACGAGAACCGGGGGCAACCGATCATTTGTTTCTAGGAGAAAAAAGAACTGAGGATTACCCATCATTTGATTAGTCGCACAAGAGTCTATCAGCCATTTACCTTGAGTAACCACATGGGCACTAATTGATGAAGTGACTACCGAGGTAGAGAGCTTCGGGGAGGAGGTGGAAGAATCACCAGAGGGGCGAAGATGAGGATGTTTCATCCAGCAGCGTTCCATAGTATGCCTGGTGCGGCCATAGTGAGAGCAGAGGAAGCGGGAAGAGGCATGCCCGCTAGACTGGTGATTGCGGCTACTAGAGCCACTCCATTGAGTCTAGTGAGCATAGTTGTCTGGTGGTGAAGGAGAGGATAGAAGGGGACGCTGAAGTAGAGAGGTAACAGTGGCAATGCGTGCATTAGTGGAATCCAAGGTAGGAGAGTCTGCCTCGCCCGGAATTTACTGGCAGATCATCTTATAGGACTCTAGAAGTCGCAAGAGATAGCATACAACAAGAAGTTCCTGAAAGTGCTTGTGCTGCTCGTCCAAATCCGCGGAGAAGTGGCGATTCTGAAGAATCTCAGCCCCGAGAGCCTGAACCTGTTGATAAGCGGTAGCAGGAGACATGAAAGGACAGGCAAAGAGGTTCGCATATAAAGTATTGATGCAGGATGTCTGAGCCCCCTTCGAGTACAGAGCAGTAAGATGAATCCAAGTCGTCTTGACGGTCTCATCATGATGGATGATGGGAATACATTCATCCGAAATGTTGTTAGTTATCCAAGTGTGCACAAGCGCGTCGCTAGCATCTCAATCATCAAACTCAGCCGAAGTGAGTGGAGGAGGGTCATCAGTAAGATGGTGGCATTTGCATTGTGAGAAAAGAAGGAAGGTCAAGGAGACACTCCAATTTGGGTAGTTGGGATCGATGAGTTTGGAGACGGTTCCATGATTCCTGGACAGAGTAGGAGGAGGAGGCGGATTGGCCATGGGAGTAGCAGTGGTGGTTGAGGTAGTGGAAAGAGAAATGCAAGGAAGCAACAAGAAACCGCGTGAGAAGAAGCAACAAGCCGCACAAACAGAGAGAAGGAAGAGCGGCTAGGAAGGCCGCAGCGGACAAAGAACAGGCAAGAAGCCGCGCGAGAAGAAACAACAAGCTGCGCGAACATCAAGCAGGTCGTGCGGCTAGGAAGGCCGCAATGGACAAAGAAAAAATTCTGCAATGGTCACGGTGGCAACACACTAGCGAAAAGGAAGGCCACAACCAAGAAGCAGAGCAAATCAGAGGGAAAGAAGTCGCACGGCTAGAGAGAAGGCTGCGTGAACAGGAGATAGAGAGGACCGTGCGAATTGGAAGGAATTTGTGGGGAAAAAAGAAGCAAAGCAATCCGCGAAAACAGGTCACAAATAGAAGAAAATAAAAGTCGCGCACACAAAGGGCAGTGACAAAGAGAAGGAGAGAAGAGAAGCCGCGCGAACAGATTGCAAGAAGAAGGGCAAACCGTGCGGTCAGAAGAAGGCACTGAATCATGTGGAAAAGTTCGAGTCCTCTAATACTATGTGCGAACAGACAAGTAGAAACCAAAAATTGGAATAACAGAAATTTTTATTATCCAAAAAGATGAGTATTATAAAGGTATGGCTCCCTTTTATAGAATGGAGGAGATGGGAGAGATTACATATAAATAATGTAGGACTAAATAATTACATTTTTAACAGACACAAGTTGAACAGGCCGCTCGGTTAGATGAATAGGCTAACCATTCGGCAACCTCCAGAAGGAGAGAACAAGCCGCCATAGGAGATCACCAGACCGTCCGGTCTCCAAGTCGCTTAAGATAAACCGTCAGATCGCCCGGACACCAACAATCAACAGTCCGGCTACCAAGCCGCTGGAGACAAACTTCCAGACCGCGCAGTATCTAATCCTCCAGAGCCAAACTGCCAGACTGCCCGGTCTTCATAGAGCAATAGTACTTGAATAAGACACATATTCAACAGCGGGGTCGATGCTCTTCCCCTTGTAATCTACTCAAGTACACCAACCGGCATTGAAATCACCACCGAAATAGAGGGTTGTTCATGCCTCCCATGTTGGGCCTTGATCATTGCAAAACCACATCAACGATCAATCAGACCGTCTCTACTGAAGGAGGAGGTATTGGCACCTCAGTTGGCACATTACCCCTATCGAATGTTGGGGTTCTTGCTACCCCTCATTACTTCTAGTCGCCTACAATCATGAAACACATAATTAAGAAACTAAAATATTATAAAAAGCAATACCAGGAACGCGCAAGTTCCCCAAATATGTGTATTTTCATTCCTAAGTGAACATTCTTTAGTTCATTTATGTTATAAAAGTAAGCACTTATACGTGCTCGCCGCCCCTCAAAATAATTCGACCATGAATTCGGAGGAGGAAGACCAAGAGAAGCTGATACCAAATTGTAACACCTTCATCTGTCACATGAAATATAATAGAGGGTCCGGCCGGGGCCCCACACCATATTCCACAAACAGGCGACAGGATTACAGGTTTATATCAAAGAACTACTCGAATCCTAACTTAGAGCATTCTAGCAGAAGCTTTTGGGTTGCATGAACTGATACCAAATGAATGTCCACTATATAAACCAAACCATTTATATATATAACCGGAATGTCACTTACAAATACACACAAGTTATGGCCTTAAGGCCCTACAGTTATACTTCACAGATGTAGTTTACAAACATCGGTGCGTAGGCCGGCCACACATGAAAACCGTAAAACTTTTCCACTCAGCCTTCGAGGGCCAGCATAGCAGTAAGGGCTTCATCCCGCTATTTCCTACTCGGCTCTCCAGCACCTGTACAGGGATAATCCACCATAAGGGTGGCAAACAAGGCAATGACCAGCATTTAGCTGACCAATTTATAAAGACCCTACCCCTTTCCCGGGACAATGGTATTCCTTCCCTGCACGCATAGCAATTTCACAGGCAGATATATATCATAAGCATATGCACTCACGCACAAGTCAACATATCATAAACGAATACCTCAATGGTGAAACGTTCCGTACACTCAGGGCACATTTTTCGGTATACCTGTTGTCAGGGTTCCACCACCATTCAGAGGTCCCAGACAAAACAGAAAACTTTGAGCATTTTTATAGTCTTTACGGCCCCCAGCCTGAGACTCTAGTCTTGACAGTGTACAACTTAAGACTCTTATTATGCGAACCTAACGAACGTAAATAACTTAATTAGGCACTCGAGTTAGACAACCATAACGCAAATATGGTTCAGCCTTTGCCCGTTACTCAAATCGTCAGTTCAATGTCCAGACTGATGCGGGTCGGCTTCCCATTATCCGTTAGGCTTGATGTCCTTAAGAGCTCGTAGCTCACACAAGCCACACTATCTCTTAGAGACTGGCTTTACAATCAAAAAGTAGTTATTGCCAGCGTTCGTCACGATCACTTGGCGGGACCAACAGAAGTCTCTTTTTGTGCCCAAACTCACACAAAACCCAGCACCATCCTGTAGTGCATGAAACACTGGTCTTTTCATAGCACACATCACAAATAGCTCACCAAGAGCTATCGCCAGGCGATATCCAGCAGGTCTTGAAACCATGGATATTTGTGGGTATTTTTTTGGAATGCAACTCCAATACTTCCTGCTACTTCCAGTTCACAGGTACAAACCCCCCTCCCCCCCGTAGACCCCGTATATTACTCATTTATACTCGGAGTCTTCTCTAGAAAGAAAAATAAACTTCACCAATCCAGACCAACCCGTCTAGATGGGCTTCACACAACATGTCTATTCTGTACTACACATTTTCGAATCTATATGCAAGACTCACTAGGGATTTCATAAATTTACCCAAAGGAATTCCCTTCGCTTTTCCACCTTTTGGTGGTGGATTCCATGCATATGCCAAAAGAAGGACTTCACTTGTCCAAGAAGGAAGATCGTTACCCTTGTAGTTTTCTTCGGAGCCATGACTGTGATCTTTGATCCAAATGGAGTGGATTGTCACAACTTCCTCTCCGCAGATCTAGCGTTGACTTGCGGTTCTGATCACAAGGACACCTTGGGATCGATCTCCTCTTGAGCTCCTGGACTTTTCCTCCTCTTCCTCTCCAGAACTAAGCAAGAGAGTGTGTGAGATAAAATGATAATGAATTCTCAAGTCCAACTTTTATCTGAAATCTACCGCCGCGCGGTAACTCCTACCGCCGCGTGGTAACACAGGCGGTGACCGCTTTGACCAGTTGGCACCGGTATCCAGAGTTATTGCCCCGCGATAACTCTCTATCACTGTGTGCTAGCATAAGCATTGAGTGGTCTTTCCAAAGGCGTTGAGTGCTACCGTTGAGCGCAAGCTTCCTATCGCCAGGCAGTAACAACCCGAGCCCTAGGTCTTTTAATTCACCGATCTATCCTCAGCGATAAGACTATCGCCAAGCGATAACCTCCGATGACCCTTCTCATTTTTGGGGTGTTACAGCCTTCACACCCATAACCTTTATGAGTTGAGCCACTTCGATCTATTATCCAATTTGTCGTAAATTATTATGTTCGACCCATAAGCTCATATTACATTGACAGCAAGACTAACTCGTTGAATACTTCTCGATCATAAAGACACCAACTGTCTCCCACTTGAGCTAGATTGTATCAATTGTAGTCTCACAAAAAATGAACGGCATCTAGCAATGCATCATTGCTACCCAAGTAATATAAGAGTTCGTAACTTAATGAACTAAAAGTGACCAATGTTTTAGTGTTATCATATCCTTTTATCCATTACATTTGAATAGAACTAGAGGCATGAACCGTATCACCCGTATAATTATTCCATCCTGATTTCTTAATCTAGAATGGACTTCCAGAGAATTGTTAGCCCAATATAATATATTGACTCATTCAAGCATGACCATGCAATTCTCAGTCTCATTCCATCAAGGGGCTCCTGGATGCAACTCCTGTCATAAAGGAGGAAAAATTCCATTTCTGTCCACACATAAACACCCAAATGATTTGTAATACACCCAATAACCACCCTTATCATCAACCTTTCTCAAGGAAGACTTTAGATGGTATCAAGTACGCTCTTCCTTACTTGATCAATATTGTGACTTTAGATCAAAAGACCACAAACACCATTGTCACTTAAGACCTATTTGTGACACGTTCATATAACAGTCCACAAAATAGTCTCAGGGTGAGTCTGTCCAGTACAACTTGTTCACTAAAAAGTAGGTACCTATGTGATGACTTGATATCACAATATCATGGTATGTGAGAGTCGGTCATCAGTCAACACACATACTAGTTTTAATGCATCACCATAACCCTTAGTTTCTAAGATGATACAACGACCAAAGACCATTTAAGAATGAAGCTTCTAATAAACATAGGACCTCACATTCAAGTCAAGAACTTGAATTCCTATGGAAATAAACATTTTAAGGGAATCTATCATGTTAATTAATCTATAACATAAAAATAAATTGATATAATAAAAGAACTTGCCATAAATGTAAAATAAAGTACACAGGACTCTATTCATCTTATGAATTACAACAACCGACGAATATAGAATCCACAAGACTCCTACTAGAGTTGATCATTTAGGTATCTAATACCATTAATTTAATATGGTCATAACGCTTTCTCTGCGCAAGAGGCTTTGTCAGTGGATCTGCAATATTTTCTTTAGTCGGTACTTTGAAGATGTTCACATCTCCTCGATCGACAATCTCTTGAATAATATGGAACCACCAAATTATGTGCTTGAGCGCTAATGTGATCTAGGTTCCTTAGCTTGTGTAATTGCACCGTTGTTGCCAAAGTAGACAGCTACGAGGTCAACAATGCTAGGAACTATATCAAGCTCGCCAATGAATTTCTCCTAATCCACACATCCTGATTCTCCGCATTTGCAGCGGCGATATAATCGGCTCTGTTGTAGAATCAGCAACTATCTCCTGCTTGGAACTCTTCCAGCTTACAACTCCTCCATTCATGCAAAATACAAACCCTGACTTAGACTTTGAGCCATCCCTATCAGTTTGGAAGCTACTATATGTATAATTACTTACAATGAGCTCTTTCTCTCCACAAAAAAACAAGAATACATCATTAGTCCTTCTCAAGTACTTTAGGATATTCTTGACTTCCATCCAATGACCATCACCAGGATCAGACTGATACCCTCTAATCATGCTTAAAGCATATGAGATATCGAGTCGAGTATATAACATTGCATACATGGTTGATCCAATTGCTGAAGCATATTGAATCATCTTCAAGAGGTCCTTCACTTCACAAGATTTAGGACATTGGTCCTTAGAGAGACTCAAACCATAAGACATGGGTAAGAATCCTTTCTTGGACTCAAGCATGTTGAACAGTGTCAACACCTTCTTAATGTATGTATTTTGAGTCATACCCAATAACTTCTTTAATCTATCTCTATAGATCTTAATACCAAGTATATAAGTTACTTCTCCCAAGTCTTTCGTAGAAAAGCAGACCCTACCTTGTTCTTAATAGCTTGCAGGGTTTGAATGTCATTCCAGATCAACAGTATGCCATCTATATATAAAATCAAGAAGACGACCATACTCCCACTAATCCTCTTATAAACACAAGACTCATCTTCATTCATGATTAAATAAAACTTTTGATTTTCTCATCAAAACAAAGATTCAACCTTCGAGAAGCTTGTTTCAATCCATAAATGAATCTCTGCATCTTGCATATTTTAATGGCTTCACCTGGAGATACAAAACCTTCAGGTTGTATCACATACACTTCCTTAAGGAGGTTTCCATTAAGGAAAGCCTTTTTGGCATCCATCTTCCAGATCTCGTAGTCATAATACGTAGTCATAGCAAGCGGAATTCTGATGAACTTTACCATGGCAATTGGGGAAATGTCTCATCATAGTCAGCACCATGAATTTACTTAAAACATTTAGCCACTAATCGCTATTTGAATGTCTGTACATTCTCATCTATGTCTGTACATTCCCATCTATATCGTAGTATAAAGAATAATGTATTGATCTCTAAGATCCCACCGTGGATGCATCTTCTAGACACTAAAACAGTCAATCAAATTAAGGTATATGTTAGTCTCTGCTCGATTGGGCAAGAAAGAAACAATCGCCTGCCGGAAAGATTGCCGGTATCTAAAGAGAGAGAGAGAGAGTAAGAGAAAGAAAGAGAGAGAGAGAGACAGACAGGTCGAGAGAGAGGATGGGGAAGCAGAGCTGGAGGGAGAGAGATAGAGAGGGAGAGAGAGAATGAAATAATGAGGCAGACAAACATTCACGTTCTTATTCCATGCATAAAAATAATTACAGACACTAATCCCTTTTATAACCAACATTTGACCCAAAAGGTAAATTACATTAATATCCTATGTAACGGTACTATGAACATCGGTGGATGAAGCTTGCTGGTTGGAATGCGGACACAGCTATAATGCTGCCATATGTTGGAAGATCCCATCTTTGCTTATTTTATTTGATGGCTGAAACTTGCTGGTTGGAATGCGAACACAGCTATGATGTTGCCACGTGTACGAAGATCCTGCTTTTGATGAATTATTGTTTTTGATCCAGCTCTCCATGTGTTGCGATCTGTACGGCCAGCCATTATTGAGCTGATACGTTTCTGCATCCTAACAATACCCAGACCTTTTAAAAGAAATGATGTCCTCATCGTTATCATCTTCATCGAGTCTTTAGGGTTTGGGAGAATGGCAAGGGAAAAAAATCCAGCGGACGGATGTGTGAAAATTCCTGTCCGTGGGTGAAAAGCTTGAAAACAGATGGATCGATGAAGTAGGATGTGGGCTGAGTTGACTGAAAGTAGTGCGACAAAAGTTCATGATCCAAGAGTAGCCTTGTCATCTTGGAGTACTGGTAATATCTCTCTAATCTTCGTCTCAATGTGGTTGGTGGGAAGGAGGTTGGGGCAGAGTGTGTTTTTTCTGTTGTCGCCAAGTTGCTTGAAGTAGATCTGTGAGTTCGGTTGTGGTTGGATTTGCGGCGAGACTGCTGGTTGAGTGTTGTAGATCTGTTGGTAGAGAGTCTAGATCTTCCCATGTGTTGTCTTCGGGTGGAAGATCCTTCCACTGGACTAGTCCTTGCTGGATCGGCAGATTGTTGTGTATAATTTGTCGCAGACTAACCACGACTAAAGGAATATGCAAGGGCATATTCTTGTGGCTCTGTGTTGTAAAGGATGTCACATGTTTGGTTTTGTTTCTAGTATACGGTTTGAGCAGGGAGATGTGAAATACTGGGTGTATCTTGCATTCCTCTGGGAGTCGAAGTCTGTAAGCTGTTTCTCCCACGACTTCTACAATCTGGAAGGGACCGTAATAGTGGAGAGAGAGCTTTCTGCAACCTTTTTTCTTGAGCGTGAGCTGTCGGTAGGGGTGTAATTTTAATAACACCCAATCGTTAATCTGAAAGCTTTTTTCGCTTCTTTTTCTGTCAGCAAAAGTCTTCATACGGTGTTGAGATTGTTGGAGGTGTTGTCAGAGTTGATGTATTAATGCGTCCCTGGTTTGGAGAGTAATATCTACTGCTTCATTCCTGCTGGTTCCTGCACAATAAGTAAGAAGACCAGGGGGAGGTCGACCGAACATGGCCTCAAATGGAGTCATGTCGGTCGATGTGTATAGAGTCGTATTGAATTGATATTCCGCTAGGCTTCAATAATTGGACCATTTTTGGATGGTCATGAGTAAATAGGCGTAAATACTGCTGCAGACTTCGGTTTATACGCTCTGTCTACCCATCTGTTTGGGGATGATAGGTTGAACAATATAATAATTTGGTTCCCTGTAATGTAAATAAGTCTTTCCAAAAATTGCACAGGAAAATGGTATCATAGTCTGAGATTATTGATGTAGGTAGACCGTGTAATTTTCCTACTGATTCCCAAAATGCTGAGGCAGCATTGGGTCCAGTTAGTGGAGGAATCAGGGATGCAAAATGGGCAGCCCGAGATAGTTTATCGACTATTACCAGAATTATTGTAAAACTATTGGATTTAGGTAAATGAGTAATGAAGTCCATAGTAAAATCTGACCAAATTTGGTTTGGAATAGGTAATGGCTAAAGTAAGCCATACGGTAAATGATTAGAAGGTTTAGCTTTTTGACAAAGTTTGCATTTGTTGATAAAGTCAGTAATATGGTTTTTCATGTTATGCCGGTGAAAGTTATTTTGGATTTTGTGCAAAGTTGCTTTAATCCCTCAATTCCCTCCATAGAGGGTATTATGAGAATTGGTTATTATCTTTTAAACTATCAGTGAGTGCTCTGGAATAAAGAGCCTATGTTTGAAGTAAATTCTATCCCCTTTTAGTAACCAGTCTGGTTGGGTATTAGTGTTTGTTTGTAATTTTCCTAGCAATTGCTTGGTAAATTTGTCAGCGGCATAAGCTGATGGATGATTCTCCAATAAGGAAGAGGTTAATGTTGATATTGTCATGGTGAGTAGGTAAGCTGGGGAGTTGTCTGGTGTTTTTGTTGAGTCATTGGTGGATTCAGATGGTCGGAATACGAACGTGAAAGTGAATCAGCTACTATATTACTCTTCCCAGGTTTATATTTGATCGTATAATCAAATCCAATTAGTTTGGCTAAGAACATTTGTTGTTCTTGTGTGTGTAAATCTTGTGTCAGAAGATTGTGTAACATTTTATGGTCTGTTAGAATTTTAAATTGATGCCCTAGTAAATATTGCCTCCACTTGGCAACCGCCGAAGTAACTGCGTACAATTCTCACACGTAGGTAGACTTCCGTTGCATAAGTGGTGTCAATTTCTTACTGAAGTAAGCTATCGGGTTCCTGTTTTATAACAACACTGCCCCTATTCCTATTCTTGAGGCATCGGTTTCTATGGTGAATTGCTCTGCAAAATTTGGTAAAGATAATGTTGGTTTTGATATTAAAGCTTGTTTTAATGACTGGAATGCCGTCTATGTGTGAGAATTCCAGTCAAAGTTATTTTTTTGAGTAATTCGGATAGTGGAGAAGCTATAGTTGAAAAGTTTTAAATAAATTTGCAGTAGAAACCTGCTAAGCCTAAGAACGCTCGTATGTACTTTTGCGTTTTTGGTGTGGAATAATTTTTGATTGCATGAATATTAGTGTGGTTAGGGTAGACAATGCCTTCTGTAATGCAGTGTCCTAAAAATTCTATTTACTTTTTGTAAAAAAAAACACTTGGAGTACTTTACTTTCATTACATTATTACATAGTATTTGGAAAACCGTGGTCAAATGATCTAAGTGTTCTTGTTCTGTGGTACTAAAAACTAATATGTCATCGAAAAATACCACTATAAATTTGCGTAACTAGGGACGAAAAATGGAATTCATTAATGATTAGAATGTTGAGGGGGCGTTTGTAAGGCCAAATGGTATGACTGTGAATTCATAGTGTCCATGATGTGTGCGGAAGGACGTTTACTGGGTGTCCTCTTCTGCAATCCGTATTTGATGGTAGCCTGCTCTTAAATCCAATTTTGAAAAAAAAAACACGCGTGAAATAATTCTTCTAGTAGTTCATCTATGGTTGGTATTGGGAATCTATCCTTTATTGTGATATTGTTCAATACCCTTTAATCTACGCAAAAACATCACGAGCCATCTTTTTTTTAACCAATATGACTGGGAAACTAAAGCAAGATATGCTAGGACGTATCAGACCTGAATTTAACTTTTCATGGACTAATTTTTCAATTTCATTTTTTTGATAGCGAGGGTATCTATAAGGTTTGACATTTACTAGTTTAGAATTAGGGAGGAGGGGGTATGGTGTGATCAATGGAACGTTTAGGAGGGAAAACTGGAGTTTCCTGGAACAGTACTTGATATTTGTGCACGAGAGATTGAAATTTGGAGGGTAAGTTTGGATCGTAAATTGAGCCTGAAGAGCCGCATGTATTGTCTTGTGATACCTTATCGGTTAGTATGCACAGTGCAGATCATTGTAGGTACATCAATCGAGCAACTTGCAATGATGAAACCGTCCTATCAGGATTTGAGGGCTGACCTTGTAATGTGATTGGTCCCTGTTTTGTGATATAAGATATCGTGAGGGTTGAGTAATCGGTGGTCACCGGTCCTAAGGATTGTAACCATCGTACTCCCAATACGATATCCTCCCCGTGAAGGTCTAAGATTTATAAATTTATTTTATACACATTCGTTTGAATGAGCAGGATTATGTCCACACATTTGCCTGTGCATAAAACTGACATACCATTGCCCATAAAAACCTTAAATGGTTGGATGACAAGTATGTGTAATTGTAAAAACTTGGCTATACGGGTGAATATAAAATCGTGGGAACTTCCGCTGTCAATTAATGTTTGTAATGAGTGGGTTCCTATATGGGCTAACACTCATACACATGTACTGGAGGGTTCCCCGGTAAGGGCATAGAAGCATACAAAACCACTTTGGTCTACGGCTTCCTGAATTGGTTCTTCGTTAGGGTCGTCTGGAAGTTCGGTTTCATCACTACCCTGGAAGTATAACAGTGTGTCGGAGCCTTTACAACGATGTCCATAAGTATATTTGTCATTACAACTATAGCACAAGCCAAGATCCCGACGACGTTGTTGTTCTGCAGATGAGAGGCGACGAATTGGATATTTGGCAGGTTTTGTGGTTAGGTATTTTGGTGGATTAGTAATGGGGTGTCATTGTAGATAAGGTATTGGTGGGTGTGTGTTGTAGGCCATTGTTTTTTGAGGTTGCGGATGATCAACGTGTGGGCGTAGTATGTGGGAAGTAGTGGTGTCTAATTCCTGGTCCTCGACCATTCGTGCCAGTGAGTAGGAATCGTGTAGATCTGTTGGTCATTGCATTTTCACGATACTACGTATACTAGGTTTAATACCTGAGACAAACAAACTAGTGACAAACCCGGATGCAAGACCGGGCACTCTTGTTAGTAGGTCTTCAAATTGGTTTTTGTATTCGGTGACTGAAGTGGTTTGTTGCAGTTGTTTTAAGGAGCCCATTGGATCGTCATACGTAGAGGGGCCAAAACGTTTCATTAAAGCATCGACAAAATAGGTGAATGTAATATTGGGCAGATCACATAATGTCACTTGATACCAATGTGATGCTGGACGATCAAGGTGACACGCCGCGATCAACAAATAATCTCGTTAGTTAGTATTATGATATTGAAAATAAAGCTATAAATTATATAGCCAGTCGGTCGGGTCGCCCTCACTAAAACGCGTACAGTCAAATTTAAAATCAGAAAGGAAAGAAACGATATGGTGCGACGCTGGACTGTTTGGTGAGTGGCCAAGAACGTCCTGTGAAGAAGAAGCTGCGCCGAATTCTTCTGGTGTTGTCCGCGAATGCAGATTGTCTAAGGAGGTCTGCATTTTTTTGAATAGAGCGATCATATCACAGCGTAATGTGTCGATTTTATCCGCCGCGTCCGTTCTTGTTTAGACGATTTTCTAGACGAGGAACGTTTCCTTAGTCTGGATGTCCTCACGAAGGTCGGCGATTTGAGTTTGTCGAGCCTCCTGCTCTGCATGGAAAGCTTCTTGTAATTCATGAAAGTGGTTTTGTGTTTCCTTAGATCGTTTATGGTCTGCCATGCGGAAAGGTGAGATCAAGGAACGAGAGCACCAAATTTTAGGCTCTGCTCGATTGGGCAAGAAATAAATAACCGCCCGCCGGAAATATTGCTGGTATCCAAAGAGAGAGAAAGTAAGAAAAAGAAAGAGAGAGAGAGAGAGAGATAGGTAGAGAGAGAGGATGGGGAAGCAGAGCTGGAGGGAGAGAGATAGAGAGGGAGAGAGAGAGAGAGAATGAAATAGTGAGGCAGACAAACATCAACGTTCTTATTCAAGGCATAAAAATAATTACAGACACTAATCCCTTTTATAACCTACATTTGACCAAAAAGATAAATTACATTAATATCCTATGTAACGGTACTATTAACATCGGTGGCTGAAGCTTGCTGGTTGGAATGCGGACACAGCTATGATCCTGCCATGTGTTGGAAGATGCCGTCTTTGCTTATTTTATTTGATGGCTGAAACTTGCTAGTTGGAATGCGGACACAGCTATGATGCTGCCACGTGTACGAAAATCCTGCTTTTGATGAATTATTGTTTTTGATCCAGCTCTCCATGTGTTGCGATCTGTACGGTCGACCATTGCTGAGCTGATACGTGTCTGCATCCTAACAGTATACTTATATAAAATATAATATCAACGAGCTAGAAGCTGTGCCTAGCTTTTTAAAGTCATGAATTTTATAGGTGGTTGTTATGGGCAAACCTCTTTTGATTAGGGGCAAATCAAATTTTAAAATTTAAAATATTAACTAAGTTATTGTTTATAGCGCAAAATAGATTGGGGCAAACCAGATCCTTTTGCCCGCTCTTCCCCGTACCCGCCATTCATTGTCAGTCCAGCCCCCGTCCGATAACCCCGGCCACCGTCGTCCCTTCACTCTTTTTGGTTTCTTCTTCTCTCTCTCTCTCTCTCTCTCTCTCTCTCTATCTATCTATCTCTATCTCTTCTCCGTACCCGCCATTCATTGTCGGTCCAACCCCCGTCCGATAACCCCCCTGCTGTCGTAGTCCCTTCACTCCTTTTGGTCTCTCTCTCTCTCTCTCTCTCACCTCCCCCTCCCCCTCCCCCTCCCCATAATAAAGTCCTGAATCCACTTTCCCTCATCCTCCTGCACCTCTTCGTGCTTGCGATACCCCCTTTCTCGGTTTGCAGATCGCGTCTATTATTCCGATTTTATATATTTGTTTTTCGTACATGAATGTTCCTAGAAGATATAATTTCTCAGCAATTTGGTTTGCCTCACTTCTTCTACCATCGGTTTCCTAAAGCTGAATCGCAGCCAAGAATCATTTGATGAAGAGATGATGAAAGTCAACAGTGACAACCGCGATCTGTACCGAGACAGTGAGGTGGCAGCAGCAATTTGATTTGCCCGCATAATTGGTTTGCACATATAATTTCTTGATTTGCCCGCATAATTGGTTTTCCCCTATTCAAAATTGATTTGCCCATAACAATCACCATTTTATATCCATTAAACTAATCTCAGTTGTTCATCCATCAAATCCATCTTTAATTTAACATATTCGCTGCTACGCCCTCTCCCAAAATCCTGATACCCTCTTCATTCTTTTCTCTTGGTCACGACGCCTCCTCAACTCTTTGCGATTTGCTCTCCCTCCTCAAACCCGTCGCTTCACGATATCGCCTTCTTCAAAATCCTCGCCATCTCTATTCCATGAACCCGAACCCTGCTTTCCAATTCCCTCGCCGGCATCAAGAACATTTAGGCGCTGCGTGAGGAGCAACAACAAAACGAACAACACGTTGCTGCTGGTTTCGTCTCTCATGGTAGAGATGAGATCTCTTACAGTGTCCACTGGGGACCTTCTCTTGGGTATCGCATCCGTAGTTATCAGAAAGTGAATTTCCTCCTTCGGGAGTGCTGACGTTTTGTTGGGCATCGTTGAGACGCGCTATTCTGGGAGTTCCCTTGATTTGGGAGCAGAGACCGGAGAAAGCCCTGATTTGAGAATAGGAGCCGGAGGATTTGGAGGGGGAGAGGGAAAGGAGGAAGGTAACGAGCCCTGACTTCAACTGTTATTAGGACTACTATTTTCGCTATTAGCACTTGTCGATATTAGCAAGCACATTTATAACATTTTATTTGTCCAAAACATAAATAAAATATTATAGAAAAATACATAAAATTAAAGTTTTTTTGTGTTGAATAAATTATTATTCTCATACCTCTACCCAAATTTTGGTAATCAGTGAAGTATAACATATGGAGAAACACATTAGTTTATACTATCATTTTGTTTAGGATTTATGAACATAATTATCTACGTAATAATATTGAATCTAACGATCCCCCAAAAACCATGTAAAAAAATGATATGGGTATATTGGCATGAAGGTGATGACAGCAGATTTCCTGTTAAAATGATTGTCGTCAGCGAACACTGGGCATAACTCATGGTTAGTGAAGACGTCATTTCAGCATGAAAATAAGGTGGAATTGTCGCGAGCTCCTGGATGAATTTTTCTTTGCAAATCTAATGCAATAAACTTCATGTAGAAGGTAATGTACAAAAATGAGAAGACTACTAAGGTATACAAAGGTTCTCTCCTCTCCGGATTTGCTTTGAACATGTTTCTTTGTCACTTTCTTCAAGATGATCTGTAGGAGGGCCATTCCGAGCACAAGATATCGCATGAGTCCTCACTCCATCTCCTTCGATCTCAATTAGTTTAAATAAAGATTTTATAACAAAGTTGTTTATATCAGTATTTGTCTGCGGCTGCGTTACTTTTTCCCTACGGCCTCTCGCCTAGCGGTACTTCTTCTCCCCGGCCCCCGGGCTCATACTGATATAATTTTTGTTATAAGTTCTTTATTGAAACTGCTTTATATCGTTGGGATTGGCCTCAGGCACTCATGGACCGAGCTTGCTATAACTCAGTAATCCACTGGTATGTAGTCGAGTACATACACCTGTGGATCATCTTCAGATCCCGTGAAAAATCTTCATGTTCGTTTCCTCCGGAGAGGAGGGGAGAGGACTACTCACTAAACATTCACTAGATTAAGAGCACGAAAACTTACTAATGTTTATTCAAAAGACGAAAGATACTTACAGGACAACTGCACAAGAATTCTGAAAAACACAGTACACTTCTCACAGACACTCACTATGAACTCCCAATAGAACCGTGTGTCCAGAACTTAGCTCTCGTCTCCTTATATAGAGGAGCGAGCCTTCAGCCCGGAGGCAAACGGGTACAATTATTTACATGCAAGCCCTACTAATAATACAACCCGGTACAATTATCAAATAAAATATGCTGCATAAAGGCAACCAGGTATAATTATTTCATAAAAAAAATTGAAGATTCCATTGGTGATTGAACCACCATATCTACTACAATGAGTGCTGGCCGGAGGTAGGTTAGGTAGATTTTTCATTGCTTCTTCACTATTTTATCCGCAGTTTTTTCGTGGTGGAGGCCAGGGTATTAACTAAAGGTATAAAAGTGGGGAGCAGGAAAACCACCCACAAACCAGGGGAAGAAACTAGTCTTATACGACTGTTCTATGACTGTGTAGTGTTGGCCGATTCCTCTGCTAGAGATCCTTCATCATCAGAAAGACATCCATATCTTTGGATAAAATATCTAATGCGATTGCACTCACAATGATTGGTTAGCTTGTGGTCACGCCGTGGATAAAATAACTTTATATCATTCTGTTCTAGCCATACGCGGAAGTCCCGTGTTTCCACGGCTAGACTCTGTTATACGGGAGGTCGACATCGTATGATTTTTTATAACTTCTAAAAGCACTAATTTGCTTAGGGAGGCTGCAGAGCTCCGGGATAATAATATGTGAGCTATCGATATGGCTAGCCTGAATAACATGCTTTTCGGTAAACCAAAAGATGTATATCTCTCTTTTATTATTTTCGAGACAATTAGGCTCGTAGCATGGGGGGATTGCCCTTATATGGGCCTCTACTCCTCCGCGAGGTGTTACATTTAGCAACTAAAATATAACTTCAGCTATTCTTGTTTCTGTGACATATCTAACATGTCCCTGTCTAGTGAAGAGGAGACGGGTGATTAATCTTAATTCCATTAAGTTTGGGATAGTAAATTCTACTCCCGAAATGGTTACATCAGTCCATTTTGCAATGTCTATCTGCAAGCGGAGATACGAAAAAATGCAATTCTTTACCTCTCATTTCTGAGTAGGTTATACTTTCTATCTTTGCCCCTTGCAGAATATCTTCCTTTGAAGTGGCCAGCTTTCGAAGTACCGTTTGGTAATTGCACTAGCGCTCTACCTACCTCTGTAATACTTCCGCTAAAATATTAATTTTAACAGCTGCTAATGCTGATGGATATTGTTGCCAATTTTCTTCAGCTTCTACGAGTTCCTTAGTGTACTGATTAACTATATCTTGTAATTCTTTTATTTGATCTTTTAGATCTGCGATCTTACTTTCTGTTATGACTAGGGATGTTCGTAGCATATGATAATCGGGGCTCTAGTTTGGCCTTAAGTTAATGCCACTGGGGATGTCTTTTTCCAAGATACTATGACTAGTATGGCTATTTAGGAAGGCGAAGTGCCCGCAGACACAGTCTACAATGTCTTTGTTATTTTTTAGTTTTTTTCCCATTCCATAAGTTATCCACCAAGCACTGCTGGAGCGGCGTGATCTGGTGGGTAGTTCGGAAATGAAGGTTGCTATTTGTCGGGAAGGTTGGCAGTACGTATGGTCCAAATGTAATCTGGTTGTTTTGCGCCGTCTGCAAACAATAAAGAATTTAGTTAAAAAGTTAAGGGCTACCTTGAGTGCTGCTACTGGAGCTATCACCAGGGGTGCAATTTTTTATTTCTCGTGCGAGCATGTCGCGGAGAGTGGTAATAAATCGTTTAATGTCTGCTACTTCTCTAGATAGATTTCTATATACTGGGTGTAATATTTGTCAGCTCTGTTCTAAATATTCTAAAATCCTTAGATAACGCCTATTTTCTGCATATAGTATATGAAGTGTTTCGTTATCGTCCATTAATTATGCGGGAAATTGGTCGGCCAATTTATTATTAGTACCTTTGATATGCTCAAACAAGACTTTGTAATTTTTATTCAAGATATGATCCATGAAATTGGTCCATCGTTTATAGCTAATTTTCTTTTTATTTCTATTTTTGTAAAATTTAACTATTGCTTCACAATCTGTTCTTACTAATACTTCGCTCTTGTTAATGATGAACAGACGAAAGGCATCTAATCAAGGGCAGACTGCTAGGATTTCTTGATCAATGCTACTGGCAGGGCCTTTTTCTTTAAAATTTCCACTACTATATCTACATATTTATTCTTCATTTTTTCCTATATATTTATGGGGTTTGCATTTTAGGATGGCTCCCCACCCAGTTTCACATCCATCTGTTTCGATTATTAAGTATTCAGTATCCAACGGTAATCGCAAATCTGGTAGAGACCTTAACGTTTCTTTTATTTTCTCTATTTGTTTCATATCCTCATTATTAAATGTCTTTTGTGTGCTCTTAATCTTACTGTATAGTGGACCTGCTAGTTTTCCTAAATTTTTAATGAATGGCCTTGCATAATTTATCAATCTAAGGAATTGTTGTAGATGCTTACTAGTTGTAATAGGTGGGAATTCTAGAACCTTTTTACTTAGGTGCTCTTGGAGTTTGATTTTTCCCTGTCCTAAAATTACTCTAAGGAAATCTATATTTTTTCTAAAAAATTGGGCCTTCTGGGTACTAATAACTAATCCGTGTTTCATGAATTCTGATAATACTAATTTTAGATGACTTACATGTTCTTCATGTGTTCGGGAGTGTACTAAAATATCATCTATATAAACACTTGTAAAATTTCGATATTTATTGAATATATCATCCATTTTTCTTTGGAAAATGCTGGGTGCATTTTTTAGTCCAAAGGGCATTACTAACCATTCAAAATGTCCTAGTGGACAGGTAAATGATGTCCAGGGAATACTATCGGGATGCATCTTCATTTGCCAAAAGCCTGATTTTAAGTAAAATTTACTAAAGACGTAATGGTTTTGGATGTTGTTGAGTAACTTATTTTTATCAGCAATATTATAAGCGTCGTCTATGGTATTATCATTTAATCGACGATAGTCGATAACCATGCGGGATTTTCCGCGAAGTTGTTCACTATGTTTGTTGACTATGAATGCTGGGCTACGATATGGACTATTACTATGCTGGATGATCTTAAGGTTAAGTAAGTCATCAATATGCATCTTAAAATCGGCTAGATTTTCATTGGTCGCATCTATTTTTTGTGACACTATGCGAAAATTGGGATCTTTGAGTTCTAATTTGCAGAACAGTTTGTTTCTATCCCATTGACATTGTGGATGAGTCCCAAATGTTTCATCTTTTTCTAACGTGCTAATAAGATGTTCAATATCTGTATTACCAGTTTCTAAGAGGTTATAGACCGGATGTAAAGGAATGAATATAGGGAGTGGTGAAGGGGAGTATTCGTAATTATCTGAATAAAATTCGTAGGTTTCGATTTTGTCTATGGCTTGGGGTATTGGAAGAGAACAGTCGCCTTGAAATGCGCTCTTGGTGTTACAATGGCATGTATGTGAGGTGGTGGGAATGTTAGTTTCGATTCCACCATGCTTCTGAGGCAACTCTGAGATAAAACGAAAGGCAGGTTACTGGAGGAGGTGCAGACTGGTGCTTGTAATAAGAAGACTATGGTACCAATTGATTAAGAGATTAAGTACGATAACATAATGGACATTGCTAAGTTGGAAATCGTGTAGTGTGATACGGACCGGAAGAGCATGGTCATGGGTCCAGGTATTGTTATCAAGTTTATAACTAAGTTTGTAAGCGGTGTTTAGTTGTTGATTGTAATGGAATAATTGACCGTCCATCTGTTGGGCGTTAAAGCGTTCGTTGGTAGGGATTTATTGGATATGGGTTGCTGGGACTAGTTTAATGTCAATTAATGTATTACTGCATCCCGTATCTACGAGTCCTAAGACTTTTAAAATCCAATTGCGAATTTTGAATTGGAGCTGGATTTTTAAACTATAGATTCTGGGGCCATGACGTAACTCAGACGGGAGTGGTTTAGGAGGTGTGTGTTTACTGCTAAGTAGTTGGTATGGTTGGTCAAATTGTTGGTGGAGGAAGTCTGCAGAATTGGAGCAAAGGATTCTGAACTTATTCAGGACTTTGCGAGCTAGATACCGCTCTCTAATTGTTTGGTGTCGTGTGCGAGCGACCTTAGTTCATAATTTGCGGAGGAATTTCTTGGTTGTTAGGTATGCTTTAATGCTACGCTTAATGGCTTGGGTGAGATATATTTGGTTACGGGCATGGTCTTGAGCAAGAAAGGCTTCGATCATATGAAGATCAAATCTTAGATTAAGGAGTATGGACATGGTTATAAATTTGTTCAAAAAGGGTAAATAAGTTTGCGACTTCTTTGTCAATGGTTGATACTTGTAGACGGAGATCGCTTAATTGGTTTTCTATGTCCAATACCCTTACCCTTAACTCAATAATTTCTCCCCTAGCTGTCTTGTGGGATGGAGCTTGTGGGATGGATATTGTAGGGTGTTTTTCCGCAAGGCAAAATTTATAAGATTCAACTAAGCCTAAGATGCATTGGTATCTTAATGCGAGAGTGGGGTATCTATAATAATAGATACAAGGTTTATCATTACTACCGCTATTATTTTTCAAACTATGCTCGCAGGTTGTCATATCTGTTTTAAGTAGTGATTGAGGAGGTCTAGTTTGGATAAATTATCTTCATAAGAATCTCAACAGTTTCGATCGAATTCAACTAATCCTCTGGGTAATGCTTCGGTATCGCTATCAGAGCTAGAACGGTACTTATCATCATGGTCATTAAAACTAATAATGATGTAAACACTTTCGGTATCACTAATGGTTTCGTCAATGTGGATTAAATCCTCATTTGTACATTTTATTAAGGCAGCTTGTTTGTTATGTATGTTATGTCGTTTATTACATTCGCGGGCTAGATGCTCAGTAGAGCCACAAGTAAAACATGTTAAGGTTTTACTATAATTTCTTCGTCGATCATATTTTTTGACGTGCTTATCTTTATTTAAGTATGGTTTTCTAACGTTACTTTTTCGTAGGAAATATTTTCGTTTTGGTTTGTATTTATAATTACTCTGCTGTGGTCAAGAGCTGGGTTTGTCGTACTTATCATATCGTTGGGGTGTATATATGTTACGACAAAAACTATATTATCCTTTGAGTTGTTTATTAATCTGTAGATCAGTACATTTTTCGACCAGACAATCTAAGATAAACTTTATTTTTGTACTAATATTGTCTATTTGGGGAAAATTCACTTGTCGTTCTTTATATTTTTTGTATATAACGGTTCCTAATGGATATGGTAATTTCAGGAAGAGTTTTTCTCCTATAGCCTGGTCATAAAAACATCTTGCAATACTACTATAATACATATAATCTTGGAGAAATGGTTTGATATAATGCCATTTCCTAATTTGGAGCTGTTCTAATCGTCTGATGGCTTCTATCTGGGCGGTTGAGGTAATGTTTCGTTGATGTCCTAATAATAAATATGTAATCTTATTAGTAAAGTTATAAGGATTTGCGCCTAAGGAAATATCTCGGCTAAAGTCTTGGGGATATTCCTTCTTATAAGATTCCTAGACTGTTTTTGCTATTTCTCCTAAATTTTTTTTCGAGATAATTATACATTTCTTCGGGTGACTTAATGATTTCTAATTCATCATATTTTCGAACTACCATTTGGCTCCATATTTCCAATACAGTGGGTAATTTTTTGGGGATCATGTGCTGTTATATTTAATAATCGTCCATCATCTATTAATAATTTTCTATCGATGGTTTCTAATGGCATACGTTTTCCTTTGGGTCTATTAACATAACGTTCTCCTTGGTAATCGTTATATGTTGGTCTAGGTGGCTGTCCTATTTGGTTATCAATTTCTGTGTTGAATGTATATGTATTGCTTGCTTGGGATGTAGACTCTCCATTGACCAGTTCGATTTGTTGCTCATATGTCGTTGTAGCGCAGAACTCTGTATCTGGTTCGTCTTGGAGTAGTAGGTCCCTAAGCATAACTAAATGTCCTAATTTATTAAGTTCAAGACTATCATATTCGTACATTAGTCCTTCAATTTCCTTTCTATTTTCTAGTCTAATTTGGTCATCGTAAGTACCTTTGTAATTATACCTAACTATATGGCCGTCTTCTATTCTGTTCATTGCGCAGAGAGTCTACGTCGGAGTCTATCTCGTCTTGTTCAGGGATCGGCTTATGCGCATATCCTTGGAATCTTAAGCTATAAGTGTTATCTAAGTTTTTATATAAAAGACTATTATCGGGGATACTAACTGTGCCATTTGTTAAATTATCGCTGATATTCCAAGCTAGTCCTTCTAATATGGCTGTGTCAATATCCATAGGTTGAATCATTTTTACACCCGTGCTGCTTATGGCATCTATAATATGTTTGATATTAAGCTTGTATTTCGTGGTACTGTTTTTTTGTTAGTTTTCCTAATAATCCGATATTTATCAGCAAGTTGTCGTGTCTGGTGAAATCTTTGTATCCCTTTGTCTGGATTCCTAATTCAATTTTGTCTATGTCTTTTATACTAACCATAAAGTCTGGACTACAATAAAATATTACTTTGTTTCCTGACATGTCTACTTCCATGGCGGCGATCATTGCCTTGTGGACGTCTGACTGCCATCTTTTATCTAAGAGTGTGATTAGAACTTTTGTTCCTAATCTTTTTCTTGCTAGTCCCTTTAATCTGATAACTATTAATCCCAAATGGACTAATTTGTTATCTCTCTATTTGATCTGGCTTATTGTATTTTGGCTGATTAACTTAAGATTATTGGGAAAGTTGGTGACTAGCAATTCTTCTTCTCTATTAATTCTTAGTAGTTGAGTGTTAAAATTAAATCTTCCGACGTGGTATAAAGTTTTCGGATTCAGGAGGTTAATTTGATGGTTATTGTATAACACTAAATCTTGTTCGACGTCTAATAATTCTTCTAGGACCATTTCTTTTTTCTTTTTCTGTCGTAGAAATTGTCCTAAAAAGGAGGAGGTGCAGACTTGGCTATTTTTCGATGTTATGGTTCTACTGGTAGTTGCTATTGCTTAGGAATTTATTATTTTATGATACCGAATTTATATGGTGCTCGAGGTTTTGTATATTTTTCATTCCCTATTTTTAAGTCTTTTAGTTGACCTATTAGACCTTCGATTTGGGATTCCTCTTTATATCCGTTTGGTTTTTGGATTGCGATCTCTATTTTATTATGAAGCTGGATTAAGAGGTGGATTATGGTATTATTTTGTCTGATCAGAACTTTATCACTCTCTTCTTGTGCGTCATGGGTACTAAAGCCTATGGAGCCTTTTAAATATATATTGGTATATCTAATGGCATCCTTATATTCCGCTGACTCCATTATGCCCTTTTTATTTCATAAAGCATCGTTTCAATCGTATTATATTTTGTTTGTAAATCTTTGTGATCTGTTTCTAATTTTTGTAGAATTTTAGTTGAGATGAGCGGAACTTCTCGTTCATTTAAAGTTTGTTTTAAATTTTCATACACATGAGCGAGTTGGTTTGTGATATACTGCTGATTGGTGGTTATTTCTTTTAATAATTTTTTTTTATGGTTTAAAGAGTCGATATTTATTTGATATAAATTCATATATTTTGAGGTTGTAAATTCTATTGTTTTGCTAAGACTAATGAATAAGTCTATCATTCTATTTAATTAGCTATTGGTTTCGTGTAAAGAGTGTGTGTATGTATTGTGGAAATAACATTCATGCTTAAATTCATTGTTTAAGAGGGGGGTCATAGATCACAATCCTACGATTACCATTCTTATTCTACTACATCTAATAACCCGACTGGTTACTAGGTAGTTATATCTAATCGTAGTTTCTTTTATTTCTAGCATTCTTATGACTATGTTATAAAAGACGTTTTGGATTTGTAAAAACTAGTTTTGCTTATTTGATAATATAATTTTAACAAATCCTCTCCTCTCCGGGTTTACTTTGAACATGTTTCTTTGTCACTTTCTTCAAGATGATCTGTAGGAGGGACATCCCGAGCACAAGATATCCCATGAGTCCTTACTCCATCTCCTTCGATCTCAATTAGTTTAAATAAATATTTTATAACAAAGTTGTTTATATCAGTATTTGCATGCGGTTGCGATACTTTTTCCCTACGGCCTCTCGCCTAGCGGTACTTCTTCTCCCCGGCCCCGAGCTCATATTGATATAATTTTTGTTATAAGTTCTTTATTTAAATCGCATTACATCATTGGGGTTGGCCTAAGGCACTCATTGTCCGAGCTTGCTATAACTCAGTAATCCACTGGTATGTAGTCGAGTACATACACCTGTGGATCATCTTCAGATCCCGTGAAAAATCTTCATGTTCGTTTCCTCCGGAGAGGAGGGGAGAGGACTACTCACTAAACATTCACTAGATTAAGAGCACAAAAACTTACTTATGTTTATTCAAAAGACGATAGATACTTACAGGACAACTACACAAGAATTCTTAAAAAAACAGTACACTTCTCACAAGCACTCACTATGAACTCCCAATAGAACCGTGTGTCCAGAACTTAGCTCTCGTCTCCTTATATAGAGGTGCGAGCCTTCAACACGGAGGCAAACGGGTACAATTATTTACATGCAAGCCCTACTAATAATTCAACCCGGTACAATTATCAAATAAAAGCTGCCGCATAAAGGCAACCAGGTACAATTATTTCATAAAAAAATTTGAAGATTCCATTGGTGATTGAACCACCATATCTAATACAATGAGGGATAGTCGGAGGTAGGTTAGGTAGATTTTCCATCACTTCTTCACTGTTTTATCCGCAGTTTTTCCGTGGTGGAGGCCACGGTATTGACTAAAGGGATAAAAGTGGGGAGCAGGAAAACCACTCACAAACCAGGGGCAGAAACTGGTCTTCTACGACTGTTCTACGACTGTGTAGTGTTGGTCGATGCCTCTGCTAGAGATCCTTCATCA
Organism: Platanthera zijinensis; assembly: GCA_039513925.1. NCBI lineage: Eukaryota > Viridiplantae > Streptophyta > Magnoliopsida > Asparagales > Orchidaceae > Platanthera > Platanthera zijinensis. The sequence continues at coordinate 115,169,943 of CM077084.1, forward strand.
TCAGAAAGACATCCATATCTTTGGACAAAATATCTAATGCGATTGCGCTCATAATGCTTGGTTAGCTTGTGGTCTGGATCCTTAAAGCAGAGACCCCGTGGATAAAATAACTTTATATCGTCCTGGTCTAGCCATACGCAGAAGTCCCGTGTTTCTACGGCTAGGACTCTGTTATATGGGAGGTCGACATCGTATGCTTTTTTATAACTTCTAAAAGCCCTAATTTTCTTATGGAGGCTGCAGAGCTCCGGGCTAATAATATGTGAGCTATCGATATGGCTAGCCTGGATAATAGGCTTTCCGGTAAACCGAAAGATGTATATCTCTCTTTTATTATTTTCGAGACAATTAGGCTCGTAGCATGGGGGGATTGCCCTTATATGGACCTCTACTCCTCCTCCGCGAGGTGTTACATTTAGCAACTGAAATATAACTTCAGCTATTCTTGTTTCTTGGACATGTCTAACATGTCTCTGTCTAGTGAAGAGGAGACGGGTGATAAATCCTAATTCCATTAAGTTTGGGATAGTAAATTCTACTCCCGAAATGGTTACATCAGTCCATTTTGCTATCCCAAACATAATGGAATTAGGATTAATCACCCGTCTCCTCTTCACTTGACAGGGACATGTTAGACATGTCCAAGAAACAAGAATAGCTGAAGTTATATTTCAGTTGCTAAATATAACACCTCGCAGAGGAGGAGTAGAGGCCCTTATAAGGGCAATCCCCCCATGCTACGAGCCTAATTGTCTCGAAAATAATAAAAGAGAGATATACATCTTTCGGTTTACCAAAAAGCCTGTTATCCAGGCTAGCCATATCGATAGCTCACATATTATTAGCCCGGAGCTCTGCAGCCTCCCTAAGCAAATTGGGGCTTTTAGAAGTTATAAAAAAGCCTACGATATCGACCACCCATATAATAGAGTCCTAGCCGTAGAAACACGGGACTTCCATGTATGGCTAGACCAGGACGATATAAAGTTATTTTTATCCACGAGGTTTCAGCTTCAAGGATCTAGACCACAAGCTAACCAAGCATTGTGAGCGCAATCGCATTAGATATTTTGTCCAAAGATATGGATGTCTTTATGATGATGAAGGATCTCCAGCAGAGGCATCAGCCAGCACTACATAGTTGTAGAACAGTCGTAGAAGACCAGTTTCTTCCCCTGGTTTATGGGTGGTTTTCCTGCTCCCCACTTTTATCCCTTTAGTCATTACAGTTGCCTCCACCATGGTAAAACTGCGGATAAAATAATGAAGAAGCGATGGAAAATCTACCTAACCTACCTTCGACCAACACTAATTGTAGTAGATATGGTGGTTCAATCACAAATCGAATCTTCAAATTTTTTTTATGAAATAATTGTACCTGGTTGCCTTTATGCGGCATCTTTTATTTGATAATTGTACCGGGTTGTGTTATTAGTAGGGCTTGCATGTAAATAATTGTACCCATTTGCCTCCGGGCTCAAGGCTCGCTCCTCTATATAAGGAGACGAGAGCTAAGTTCTGGACACATGGTTCTATTGGAAGTTCATAGTGAGTGCATGTGAGAAGTGTACTGTGTTTTTCAGAATTCTTGTGCAGTTGTCCTGTAAGTATCTTTCGTCTTTTGAATAAACATTAGCAAGTTTCTGTGCTCTTAATCTATTGAATGTTTAGTGAGTAGTCCTCTCCCCTCCTCTTTGGAGGAAATGAACATGAAGATTTTTCACGGGATCTGAAGATGATCCACAGGTGTATGTACTTGACTACATACCAGTGGATTACTGAGTTATAGCAAGCTCGGCCAATGAGTGCCTTAGGCCAACCCCAACGATGTAAAGCGATTTCAATAAAGAACTTATAACAAAAATTATATCAGTATGAGCTCGGGGGACGGGGAGAAGAAGTACCGCTAGGAGAGAGGCCGTAGGGAAAAAGTATCGCAGTCGCAGGCAAATACTGATATAAACAACTTTGTTATAAAATCTTTATTTAAACTAATTGAGATCGATGGAGATGGAGTAAGGACTCATGGGATATCTTGTGCTCGGGATGGCCCTCCTACAGATCATCCTGAAGAAAGTGACAAAGAAACATGTTCAAAGTAAACCCGGAGAGGAGAGGATTTGTTAAAATTATATTATCAAATAAGCAAAACTAGTTTTTACAAAACCAAAACGTCTTTTATAACATAGTCATAAGAATGCTAGAAATAAAAGAAACTATGATCCGATATTCCTACATAGTAACCAGTCGGATTATTAGATGTAGTAGAATAAGAGTGGTAATCGTAGGATTGCGATCTACGACCCCCCTCTTAAAATTAATATCAGAGGGATGAATAATTGTCAAAAATTTGACTACTTAGATCTCGAAATTTCACATAAAAATAAACACACAGTCTACATAAATAATGAATTTAAGCATGAATGTTATTGCCACAATACATACACACACTCTTTACACGGAACCAATAGCAAATTAAATAGCATGATAGACTTATTCATTAGCCTTAGCAAAACAATAGAATTTATGACCTCAAAATATATGAATTTATATCAAATAAATATCGACTCTTTAAACCATAAAAATAAATTATTAAAATAAAAAACCACCAATCAGCAGTATATCACGAACCAACTCACTCATGTGTATGAAAAATTAAAACAAACTTTAAATGAACGAGAAGTTCCTCTCGTCTCAACTAAAATTCTACAAAAATTAGAAACAGATCACAAAGATTTACAAACAAAATATAATATGATTGAAACGATACTTTATGAAATAAAAAGGGCATAATGGAGTCAGCATAATATAAGGAAGTCAATAGATATACAAATATATATTTAAAAGGCTCCATAGGCTTTAGTACCCATGACGCACAAGGAGAGAGTGATAAAATTCTAATTAGACAAAATAATACCATAATCCACCTCTTAATCCAGCTTCATAATAAAATAGAGCTCGCAATCCAAAAACCCAACGAATGTAAAGAGGAATCCCAAATCGAAGGTCTAATAGGTCAACTAAAAGACTTAAAAATAGGGAACGAAAAATATACAAAACCTCGAGCACCATATAAATTCGGTATCATAAAATAATGAATCCCCAAGCAATAGCAACTACCAGTAGAACCGTAACATCGGAAAATAGCCAAGTTTGCACCTCCTCCTTTTTAGGATAATTTCTACGACAAAAAACGAAAAAATAAACGGTCCTAGAAGAGGTATTAGACGTCGAACAAGATTTAGTGTTATATAATAACCATCAAATTAACCTCCTGAATTCGAAAACTTTATACCACGTCGGAAGATTTAATTTTAACACTCAACTACTAAGAATTAATAGAGAAGAAGAATTGCTAGTCACCAACTTTCCCAATAATCTTAAGTTAATCAGCCAAAATACAATAAGCCAAATCAAACAGACAGATAAAAAATTAGTCCATTTGGGATTAATAGTTATCAGATTAAAGGGGCTAGCAAAAAAAGGTTAGGAACAAAAGTTCTAATCACACTCTTAGATAAAAGATGGCAGCCAGAAGCCCGCAAGGCAATGATCGCCGCCATGGAAGTAGACATGTCAGGAAACAAAGGAATATTTTATTGTAGTCCAGACTTCATGGTTAGTATAAAAGACATGGACAAAATTGAATTAGGAATCCAGACAAAGGGATACGAAGATTTCACCGGACACAGCAACTTGCTGATAAATATCAGATTATTAGGAAAACTAACAAACAACAGTACCACGAAATACAAGCTTAATATCAAACATATTATATATGCCATAAGCAGCACAGGTGTAAAAATGATTCAACTTATGGATATTGACCCAGCCATATTAGAAGGACTAGCTTGGAATATCAGCGATAATTTAACAAATGGCACAGTTAGTATCCCCGATAATAGTCTTTTATACAAAAACTTAGATCACACTTATAGATTAAGATTCCAAGGATATGTGCATAAGCTGATCCCTAAACAAGACGAGATAGACTCTGATGTAGACTCTCTGCGCAATGAACAGAATAGAAGACGGTCATATAGTTAGGTATAATTACAAAGGTACTTACGATGACCAAATTAGACTAGAAAATAGAATGGAAATTGAAGGACTAATGTACGAATACGATAGTCTTGAACTTAATAAATTAGGACATTTAGTCTTGCATAGGGACCTAATACTCCAAGACGAACCAGATACAGAGTTCTGCGCTACGACAGCATATGAGCAACAAATCGAACTGGTCAATGGAGAGTTTACATCCCAAGCAAGCAATACATATACATTCAACACAAAAATTGATAACCAAATAGGACAGCCACCTAGACCCACATATAACGATTACCAAGGAGAATGAGATGTTAATAGACCCAAAGGAAAACGTATGCCATTAGAAACCATCGATAGAAAATTATTAATAGATGATGGTCGATTATTAAATATCACAACACATGATCCCCAAAAATTACCCACTGTATTAGAAATATGGAGCCAAATGGTAGTTCAAAAATATGATGAATTAGAAATCATTAAGTCACCCGAAGAAATGTATCATTATCTCGAAAAAATTTTAGAAGAAACAGCAAGAGCAGTCTGGAAATCTTATAAGAAGGAATATCCCCAAGACTTTAGCCAAGATATTTCCTTAGGCACAAATCCTTATAACTTTACTAATAAGATTACATATTTGTAATTAGGACATCAACCAAACATTACCTCAACCGCCCAGATAGAAGCCATCAGACGATTAGAACAGCTCCAAATTAGGAAATGGCATTATATCAAACCATTTCTCCAAGATTATATGTATTATAGTTGTATTGCAGGATGTTTTTATGACAAGAATATATGAGAAAAACTCTTCCTAAAATTACCAGATCCATTAGGAACCGTTATATACAAAAAATATAAAGAATGACAAGTGAATTTTCCCCAAATAGACAATATCAGTACAAAAATAAAGTTTATCTTAGATTGCGTGGTCGAAAAATGCACTAATCTATAGATTAATAAACAACTCAAAGGAGAATATAGTTTTTGTCGTAACATATATGCACCCCAATGATATGACAAGGACGACAAACCCAGCACTCGACCACAGCAGAGTAGTTATAAATACAAACCAAAACGAAAATATTTCCTACGAAAAAGTAATGCTAGAAAACCATACTTAAATAAAGATAAGTACGTCAGAAAATACGATCGACGAAGAAATTATAGTAAAACCTTAGTATGTTTTACTTGTGGCTCTACTGAGCATCTAGCCCGCAAATGTAATAAATGACATAACATACATAACAAACAAGCTGCCTTAATAAACTGTACAAATGAGGATTTAATCCACGTTGACGAAACCATTAGTGACACAGAAAGTGTTTACAGCATTATTAGTATTAATGACCACGATGATAAGTACCATTCTAGCTCTGATAGCGATACTGAAGCATTACCCAAGGAATTAGTTGAATTCGATCGAAAGTGTCGAGATTCTTATGAAGATAATTTATCCAAACTATACCTCCTCAATCACTACTTAAAATTGATATGACCACCTGCGAGCATAGTTGGAAAAATAATAGCGGTAGTAATGATAAACCTTGTATCTATTATTATAGATACCCCACTCTCGCATTAAGATACCAATGCATCTTAGGCTTAGTTGAATCTTATAAATTTTGCCTTGCGGAAAAACACCCTACAATATCCATCCCACAAGCTCCATCCCACAAGACAGCTAGGGGAGAAATTATTGAGTTAAGGGTATTGGACATAGAAAACCAATTAAGCGATCTCCGTCTACAAGTATCAACCATCGACAAAGAAGTCGCAAACTTATTTACCCTTTTTGAACAAATTTATAACCATGTCCATACTCCTTAATCTAAGATTTGATCTTCATATGATCGAAGCCTTTCTTGCTCAAGACCATCCCCGTAACCAAATATATCTCACCCAAGCCATTGAGCGTAGCATTATGCCATACCTAGCAGCCAAGAAATTCCTCCGCAAATTACGAACTCAGGTCGCTCGCACACGACACCAAACAATTAGAGAGTGTTATCTAGCTCGCAAAGTCCTGAATAAGTTCAGAATCCTTTGCTCCAATTCTGCAGACTTCCTCCACCAACAATTTGACCAACCATACCAACTACTTAGCAGTAAACACACACCTCCTAAACCACTCCCGTCTGAGTTACGTCATGGCCCTAGAATCTATAGTTTAAAAATCCAGCTCCGATTCAAAATTCGCAATTGGATTTTAAAAGTCTTAGGACTCGTAGATACGGGATGCAGTAATACATTAATTGACATTAAACTAGTCCCAGCAACCCATATCCAACAAATCCCTATCAACGAACGCTTTAACGCCCAACAGATGGACGGTCAATTATTCCATTACAATCAACAACTAAACACCGCTTACAAACTTAGTTATAAACTTGATAACAATACCTGGACCCATGACCACGCTCTTCCGGTCCGTATCACACTACACGATTTCCAACTTAGCAATGTCCATTATGTTATCGTACTTAATCTCTTAATCAATTGGTACCATAGTCTTCTTATTACAAGCACCAGTCTGCACCTCCTCCAGCAACCTACCTTCCGTTTTATCTCAGAGTTGCCTCAGAAGCATGGTGGAATCGAAACTAACATTCCCACCACCTCACCTACATGCCATTGTAACACCAAGAGCGCATGTCAAGGCGACTGTTCCCTTCCAATACCCCAAGCCATAGACAAAATCGAAACCTACGAATTTTATTCAGATAATTACGAATCCTCCCATTCACCACTCCCTATATTCATTCCTTTACATCCGGTCTATAACCTCTTAGAAACTGGTAATACAGATATCGAACATCTTATTAGCACGTTAGAAAAAGATGAAACATTTGGGACTCATCCACAATGTCATTGGGATAGAAACAAACTGTTCTGCAAATTAGAACTCAAAGATCCCAATTTCCGCATAGTGTCACAAAAAATAGATGCGACCAATGAAAATCTAGCCGATTTTAAGATGCATATTGATGACTTACTTAACCTTAAGATCATCCAGCGTAGTAATAGTCCACATTGTAGCTCAGCATTCATAGTCAACAAACATAGGGAACAACTTTGCGGAAAATCACGCATGGTTATCGACTATCGTCGATTAATTGATAATACCATAGACGATGCTTATAATATTCCTGATAAAGATGAGTTACTCAACAACATCCAAAACCATTACGTCTTTAGAAAATTTGACTTAAAGTTAGGCTTTTGGCAAATGAAGATGCATCCTGATAGTATTCCCTGGACAGCATTTACCTGCCCACTAGGACATTTTGAATGGTTAGTAATGCCCTTTGGACTAAAAAATGCACCCAATATTTTCCAAAGAAAAAAGGATGATATATTCAATAAATATCGAAATTTCACAAGTGTTTATATAGACGATATTTTAGTACACTCCCGAACACATGAAGAACATGTAAGTCATCTAAAATTAGTATTATCAGAATTCATGAAACACGGATTTGTTATTAGTACCCAGAAGGGCCAATTTTTTAGAAAAAATATAGAATTCCTTGGAGTAATTCTAGGACAGGGAAAAATCAAACTCCGAGAGCACATAAGTAAAAAAGGTTCTATAATTTCCACATATTACAACTAGTAAGCATCTACAATAATTCCTTGGATTGGTAAATTATGCATGGCCATTCATTAAAAATTTAGGAAAACTAGCAGGCCCACTATACAGTAAGATTAAGAGCACGCAAAAGGTATTCCTTTATTTGTAAATTTTTTTTTTATTTATGCAAGGGGAAGGCATACCTCCAATAGCCTGCATGGATTAGAAGCTCTTCAGGCTGTTTGCATTCAACGCAGAAGATGCCTTCTCCTCATTTATAGTTTCCTCGAAATAATCTGTGTATAAAAGTTCACAAGATATCAAGTGGACATGATTTTTTTGACTTTAAAAAAATATAAAAGGAGGGGAAATGATGAATCTGTCGGATCAAAAAGCATACGATCCTGACCGTGAAATTGATCTCCTCCATTTCATCCAAAATGGAGAGGATCCTGATATTGTATATAAAGGTTCTTCTCATCAGAGCTTTGATAATCGTGTCCTTTATGCTAATTATTTTTAGTCAGCTTTTTGAATCCACATTTTTCATTTACTCAGGTCAAATTTAACCTCACAACTAAAATATAAATTGTTTAGCATACACAGTCTCAAATATATTAGTGTAGTTTGTAGAATATCAAGCATTGATATTTTCCTTATCCTCCACCCAAAGTTCCGCAACCTCTTACAATGGTGTAGAATATTTTCCTTTTCCTCCACCCAAAGTTCCTTATCCTCCACCCAAAGTGTTGTAGAATATCTCAGGGCTTAGGCCAGCACCTCGACAATCCTTTTGCCAGAACTCGCAGAACCCAGATGGATCTCCCCAACCTTCCTTGGAATTTGCGAGCTCTGTTTCCGGATGACTGGCTCGAGACTACCCCTTATATTTTTACTACTTGGTATTTTTGTTCGTTTTGCCCCTTTTGCTAGCGGGCAACCTCTTTGAAAGTTGCCACGCCCATATCTCCTATAAATAGGGTATGAACAATAACCGAAAGAGCATCAGATTTTAGCATATTCATAAAACCCTCAGCACTCGCATAACTCAAAATGGTATTTGCGAGTTTTCTTATGGTAGTGTTAGAGAAACCTTTGCTGACAACCTGGTGTAATCTGAATTTTAAACCAATAAATCATGCATGACTAAAGACAGGTGTTGTGCAACAACATATTCTCTCTTTAGTGCATTCATAACTCGGAATACTTTCACCCACAATCTGTCCATCTATCTCATAATCCCATAGGTGTGAAGTTGAGAAACTTTTCACGCTAACAGAATAAACACATTTTTCGGTCAGGTGAGTGGCAAACATGCGTGTTATAATGGTTGAACGAGATGCAGTTGGGAAGTCACCCGAATGTTCCCGTGATAACTATGAAATGATAATTAGTACGAGCAAATCCATCCTTCTATTATATGCGTTTACTCGACTTTTAGAGCAGGTTGAATCTTTCACAAGGGGTGCGGCGACTCTTGAAGTTCACCAACCTATGTCCGAACCGTGCCTAGGATACGACATGATGACGAAGAACTTGCCTGCACTAGGCGCAAATTCCACGGGAAGAAGGGATTCTTGGGCCTTCATGATTATTGGGTTTTGAAGGAATCACAGACTCTGTGGAGGAAAAACCTTCTCCCTTCTTATATGATATGTGTTGGGAATCTGCCCCAGATAGATTTAAGGAGCCTCATCTCTCTCGCTTCACTAGGAGAGGTCTTGTTCATCACTTGCATACATTTGAGTGTGCCATCTCTCCACATAATTTGTTTGACAGTATCAGCAGCAAACTGATGTATATGATCTTTGATGAGAAGGCATGAGATTGGTTCTACAAACATACGTTCAGTTTCAATTTAGGTCTAAACCGACCCAAATCAAACCACTTGCACCCCTACCTCTTATGTATGAGAAGAGATAGCATCTTTCTTATAGATTTTCAATCTATTATATCATTACAACCTCAAAACACTAAGTAATATAAACATAATTTAGAGGTTTGTCATATGAAAAATATATTGAGGAGAAATCTTGCAGAGCTTGTCAAGTATGTATCAAACCGAATTCTTTTAAGAGTAAATTTTACAATAGCTCACCAAGGATTCTTAATTTACATCATGTGTAACCTTGTATTTGTCGAGTTGGCTCAGCCAACCTGAGGCCAGTGGCTGGTGCCCCGTTTCACTGGGTACCCACTACTCAGGCCAGCAATGGGGGGCGAGTGGAGCCGACGATCTCGCGCTCACCCCTGGTTAAGTGGTGAGTGGTTATTGCCCGGCTTCACCGGGCACTCGCCACCCAAGCGAGTAGGTCGAGGCCGGCTCGGCTCGCCTATCAGGGGGAATAATTCAGGTGTCCGTAAAATTCCATTTAGGGATGCGGCTAGCCATTCCAAACATCAGAATTTTGTTGTTGGCAGATCATTTTGGGATGCACCTAGTCATTAGAAACAATGGGATCTCACTATTCGCACACCACTCCTAGAAAACTATAAATAGACCCCCAAAGGGCACCTTTGGAGGGGACCGCTTCTGGGTTTCTCTCTCCTTTGACTAGCTTTGTGATGCAACCCGCGTAGCCTCATTTTTATTATTTTTTATCGCACATGTATTTTATTATTGTAGCGCACATTTTCGCGCATTTTTTGGATTATTGTGTAGCGTAGAGTTGTATCGCGCACGTTATTTCAGCTTTTGTTGTAATTTTGTATCACGCACGCTTCGCGAAAAATTTTGTTTGCCTCGTTGGTGTGACCGGCCAAAGAGACCCTAAATGCAAAGATCCAGTAATTTAGGAGGTGGTTAATTATGGCAAACAATTTTAATTAACTATTTTTTTTGTTAGCGTCACCTTTAACTATAGCTGGTCGCCCGCCTTTGAAATTCCCCTTCATTATGCCTTTTATTATCTGTCAATTAGAATCTCCTATATTGATATCTGCCAATAGCCAATACACCCTAATCCCCTATTATATAATCAGCCCCTCCTTCATGTGTAAGCTGGCTGGAAATAGAAATTGAGTGAACCAATTTTAGGTTTCACTTGGTTTCCCTCCAGCGCCGCCTACCCAATCAACTGTTCCAGTTCGATGAATCTCGACGTTGCTTTCTCCTGCGTGACGAGCCCCGACGCCGCCTCTTCCTCCCCCCAGCGTTCACCTCCTGCAATGACAACCCCCGATCGAGCATCGCCACCACTGCCTGAAGACGCGTCGGCCCGCGGTTGTCTTCCCAGACAGAGATCTTCCAAGAGCTCCACCGACCGCCATTTAAGTTTCCTGAAGCTTCATTGGTCGTCGTTCCTGCCTCCAATCCCACCCTAGGTCTCCGGCGACCTCCTGTGCTTGTTCCTCTGGCAGTTTCAGCCAACCTCTGGTGATCTCCCCCTTCCAGCATCCTCTTTCTCCAGTCCATCCACCACTGCTTCCTGCAAATCCAACTCCGTCTCATGCAAGCGGTTCTAACCAGTACTCCACAGTCCAGGCAACCCCGATCTCATCGTTGCTACCCTTCATGGTATACCTTGTCATTTTCCTACTCTCAATCCACGTCTAATTTATTATGCCGACATTTAAATGAATAGGTTAATTAAATATCTTGTTCTAGTTAATTGTTTTCTCCTGATTATCGCTATTATGTTACACATTCTTACCACCACTTTATTTTTGTGTTCGTGGAATTAATTTTTGTGATGCTACTATGTTTGCGTGGTAGTTTTTTGTTCGTGTGTGACACTTAGGGTCATTTTATCGGTTTAAAATAGCCCGCGAAATCCTTCGCGCCGCTTTAATTTAAATAGGTCGCCATTATTATTTTCAAAACTACAGCCCTAGGTATAGGATCACATCAGTTTGGTGTGGCTGCTGGGATATGTCACTTCTATCGTAGGATAGCCGAACGCCGGTCGTATTCAAATTATAAGTTTAGAAATTTTTGTTTTAAAAAATGATGAGTGATTTAGATACGCGCATTAAAGCTTTGATGAATGATGTTGAGTGCGTCACTGCTGACGTCCGACAGAACCTGTGTGGGTTGTGCACCTCTGTTCACAACTTGGAGGTGACGACGCACAAGTATTATGCTGCTCCTGCGTACCTTCCCACTTCATATCACGTCGTGGAATTCGAGGTTAGGTATTTTGTTAGTTCTCCACATCACCTCAGTTTCACGACGAGCACTTTATCTCCACCCACCCCCACTATAATGCTCACTTCAGTCGAGGAGACTCTTCCGGATCCCCTGCTCCTAGAAGAAAAATTTCCTCCCATCTTTATCACCCCAACTGATGTTGTGACTCCACATGTCTCCTCTACAACACTCCCTTCAGCCAAGGTGGTTCTTCCTGAGCCCCTACTACCGAATGAACTCTCCTATTCTATTCACTCCGGCTGAAGTCGTGTCTCCACCTATCTCTGTTTTAGCACCCCCTTCGATCGAGGAGGTTCTTCCCGAGCCCCTGCTCTAGGAAGATGAGTTCTTCCCTCCTCATTCCTTCCTCCCGATGGACATGGTGTGTCCACTTTTCTCCACTAACTCACATCCTTCAGTCGCCGAGATGTTTCCTTAGGCCCCACTCCAGGAAGGACTTACTAATGACGTGTCACTCACCTCAGATGACACTTCATCGCTTTCTCTTCTCCCAGGGGAGTTGGTTAGTGATGAGGCGCTTATCTTGTGTGACACAGACTCGTTTGTCTTATATTCTGACCATCTTAGCACACTACCGCCACACACCCTTGAGCCCACAGACTTCGTGCTTGGTGGCCCCTCTCCTATGGCCCTCGAGGCACCACCTTTCATCGATTTTGTATTCGACGATCACGCATTTAGTCTACATCACTTTTCTTTAGTTATAGACGACCATGTTGTACCACCAACTCACTATCGTTCGAGTTCTGAAACTTCTAGGTCTACTCGTATTGAGGGAGTCGAGACCATACTTAAGATTTTTTACTGCTTATCGGGACTCCCGCTTCAAAGGTTTTTATGGAAAATTTTACGCGGCCAAATTTGTATCGTTTTAAAATTTGGTGACTCGAGTGGAACGTTGGCGGGTGAAATAGGACGATATTCGATCCGGGTCTAGAAGACGTTCGTATGAGTATATCGGACGAGAGTATGTTGCATCATGAGTTACTGATTCCACTGGCTAATTCCACTTGCTTCATGTTCCTCCTACTGCCACATGTTTTCCCCATACACCACCCCGGTCATCCTCTGAAAGCTCTAAAAATTACTGTTTATTTAAATATTTGGCATGAAATTTTGACTAATGGATTGCGAGCTTTGGGGATGAGAGGTTACTTGCAGGTTTTAAGTCGCAGCCACGACATCAGCAAGACAGCATGCAACACCTCTTCGATCGACACTCGGACTTTCTACTTGCAGGTTACATCGAATCTCGTCGGGGTCTAGCTCTTTCAACCCCGAGAGAATTGATGCAACCCGCGTCGCCTCGTTTTTATTATTGTTTATCGTACATGTCTTTTATTTTTGTAGCACATATTTTCGCTCATTTTTTGAATTATTGTGTAGCGTAGAGTTGTATCGCACATGTTATTTGGACTTTTCTTGTAATTTTGTATCACGCACGCTTTCGTGAAAAATTTTGTTTGGCTCGGTTGTGGGACCGGCCAACGAGATCCTAAATGCATAGGTCTGGTAATTTAGGAGGTAGGTTAATTTGGGGAAGCAATTTTTAATTAACTATTTTTTTGGTAGTGTCACCTTTGCCTATAGCCGGTCGGCTGCTTTTGAAATTCCCCTTCACTATGCCTTTTATTAGCTGCCAATTAGAATCTCCTATGTTGATATCTTCCAATAGCCAATACACCCTAATCCCCTATTATATATTCAGCCCCTCCTTCATGTGTAAGTTGGCTGGAAATAGAAATTGAGTGAACCAATTTTAGGTTTCACTTGGTTTCCCTCCAGCGTCGCCTACCCGATCAACTGTTCCAGCTCGAAGAACCCCGACAGTGCTTTCTCCTACGCGACGAGCCCCGATGCCGCCTCTTCCTCCCCCAACGTTCACCTCCGACGATGACAACCCCCGAGCGAGCATCGCCACCACTTCCTGAAGACGCGTCAGCCAACGGTTGTCTTCCCCGACGGAGATCTTCCAGAAGCTCCACCGACCGCCATTTCAGATGCCTGAAGCTTCATTGGCCGTCGTTCCTGCCTCCAGTCCCACCCTAGGTCTCCGGGGACCTCCTGTGCTTATTCTCCTGGCAGTTTCATCCAACCTCCAGTGATCTCCCCCTTCACGCATCTTGTTCCTCCAGTCCAACCACCACTGCTTCCTAAAAATCCAGCTCCATCTCCAGCAAGTGGTTCCAACCAGTATGTTGGATCCCTAGTTGGATTTGGGCTAGGTTCAGTAATTTAGGATGAGGCTGACCCACCTTGTATAGCCAAAGTCAAGTCTAGTAGTCCTAGAGTGTAGGCTAAGTCATTAAGTTCAATCTTCTTGGACCAGCCAGCAGAGGACCTCAGAAGACTCAAACTTAGAAGTTTTCCGAGAACAATTTGATCAGTTCGAAGTTCTTCGAACTAAGCTCGATGATCGTCGATCTCAGATTGACGAACTCAGAGTTATTTCTCTGAGCTGAGCTCGACGATATTCGAGCTCAGGTCGACGATCAGTTTTCTTCAGACAGTGATGCAGGCTTGCACGTTGACACCAAATTATATCTAAGGACGCACACGAATATCTCTCTACGAACCAAATTATACACTTGCACACTCGATCTACGCAGCACCAAGTAATTAATGTTATCAATTTTATACTAGCGTACGGGTAGCCAAACCGATTAGGATCGAACAAGGGCTATAGGCCAATGTTCTTTCCGGAAAAAGGGACCTACACGGTCCGAACGAGCGATGTTGTACCAAAAGAGATCTACCGAATAAAATACGATTTGGAAAGGGTAGATCTCTCCCAACAAAAGAAAATGAAGGTTCACCAAACCGTTTCGAATGAAAATGAAATAAAGAAGAAGCTACAAATAATGAAAGATAACCGCGATTTTTTTCAATGCTATCCAAATTAACGCTAAGAAAATCCACCACACAAATTAATCTAGGAAGAGAAACACACAAAATGTAGAAAGGATTCATTACCCAATTGGAATGGGTGATTCTGATTTCTTTCTACTTGGATCATTTCTTCAATGGCTCCGCTGGAGTCACGCCGGAAGGAGAGAAACTTGACCGCCTTCGTCGCTTCACGACGGAGTTGGAGTCAAGAAGAAGGTAACTTTTGCCTTGGCCGATTTACTCAAGGGGAGGGTTGTCGGTTATGGGTGGCAAGGATGAGAGTGGGCTCATTTTGGAGAAGGAGGGGCTCGGGTGGTGCTCTTTGGAAGAGGGAGGAGGAGGAGAAGCCTAGATAGAGAAGGGAGACAAGGGGGGCCAAAATTTGGAGAAGGAGAAAGGAGAGGAGGAAAGGAGAGGAGGAAGGAAATCTTCACAATATTTTGAGGGGGATTTTTTTCTTCTATTTCATTCCTTCATAACATGGCTATATATAGCCTACACCACTCAATCTCCCTCCATTCAAAATTTAAAATTCAAAATTAAAAATGAAAGTTATGATGGTTATATGCACCCATCATAATACAAGAAATGAAATAATTAAAACAACCTATGATGGTTATAAGCACCCATCATTACATGAATTATTTAAATACAATAAAAATAAAAATTGCTAAAATAAAATAAAACATGAAAATGACTTAATAATTATTAAAAATAATTAATATATTATTATTAATTATTAATATATTGGTTTGCGTTCAGGACGGATATTATGGCGACGCTCCACATGGTCATCCGTAAGCACGCCATCGCTGTCTTTGAAATATTGCGAGTCGTCGTCTCCATCAATCCTCCCCCGCTCAAAAGTACTCATCACCGATTAGTTGGTCTGAATGCACCAGCGCAGGAGAGCGACATCCAACAGAGCCACCTCCGATCCAAGAATCCAAGAGTCATCGAAGGACGGCCGATCATGCCATCGAATCAAGTAGTGGCAAACATCACCACATGTCAGAGAGAGCACTTCACCCTGGAGTATCCTGTCATGCAAAAAGATGGTCCTGGGGAACCTTGGAAAAGCATTAGGCAATAAAGGAAAACAAATTTCTACATCAACAACCAACATACCTCCAATGAAGACTGATGAAGAGAATGACCCAGGCATAAGCTCACTACCCAAACCATAAGAAAATAAAGTGGACCCAGACAGACAGGAAGATAATTCAAGTGGTGGAGAAACATATAGCGTTAAATTAGAAACATTAAAAATAGGGGAAATACCCCAATCAGTGGAAAGCTTCAAATGATATGTGTATTCTCCTAATTTCATTACTATCCGAAAAAGGTCCAACTCGCCAACTTTCTATTGTGCCTGAAGGCAACCGTTCAGGGATGAGACGCACCAAAACTAAATCGCAAATCATATAGTGAGACACTCTTCTATGTAAACTAGCATGAAATTGATAAAATATAATTTGTATGAGTAGCGCTTCACTACTGTGCTTATATAAATTTTGAACATGAGAGGCATAAACTAGTGAGAGTTGACTTGGATTATCAGACAGTTGAAATGAAATCAAGTCAAAAGGCACTTCTGCTTTAAATTCGTGCACGATTTCATTCGGCGAGCAACAAGCATATAAATAATCATAAGAAGCAACTATATAGAGTAATTTATTACAAGTGCGCCTAAATATCTCGCTACCGTGTGGAGTGAACCCATGCGCTATATGAATCAACCCAAAAACGGAGGGTAACGGGGTTAATTCCGGGGGTACGGGTGCCTTAAAATCAAAAATGAATTTTATAGGCATCAAAGTCGCAGTTCTAATTTTATAATTAACGTCATCTAATTCAGAAGAAGTAACGGTCTCCAAAATGTGCACATCAATATGTCTCGGACTAAAAAGAACCCTCTCGAGTCCTAGCAAGTCATCTAATCGAGTCAAGTGAACCGGAGGGAGAGTCAGCATGGTCGATTCCAGAGGAGGAGCTAAGTCATACTCACCGTCAAAACACGGATTTAACGTCCAAAAAAATTCCTCCGGGTGTCAGTCATCAAAATCAAAAGAAAGATCAAACAGTAGATTCGTCCTTATAGAAAACTCAATTGGATCATCATCGCCGAACTCACTCTTAGATAAACATTCATCACAAGATGACTCTACTAACTTCGCCAAAATATCTTCCAACCCATTAGATACTTCATCCAAATCAGAATCAGTAACGGTCTCAGAAGTAGGCAAAATTGAACCCGACACAATTTCTAATCCATATTGGGCTTCAGACAAAGTAGATAATGTCAAGGAAATGTCTTTCAGGTCCTCAGCGCTAACGTCATCAAAAAATAACTTTCCCACACAAGGCAAATCTTCGAATACAATACTTCCCTCGCTAGCCAAATCTTCCCATGATGTAGGTACATCATCAAAATCAGGATAGAGGATTGGGTAAATCGAATCCCAGGGAGAATCTTAATTAGCTTGAACCTCAAGAAACGATGATAATATCAACGAACTATCTCCCGGAGGTGCATCACTAAGATCATCCTAAGATAAACATCCATCCCAATGTGACTCTTCCAACACCGATGAAACATCTACCAACACTGGGTCCACAGAAGACTCCATGATAATAACGGTAGTCACCTCAGAAATATTGTCAAAAGGGAGTGGAGTTGATTCCTCGGGGAGAAATCCTCATCCAGGTCACTAGGATAACCAATCTCCTCAACGTCACTAAAAGCGTCAGCGAAATTAGCCTCGTCCTCAGTGACGGGCTCAGTCCTAGACACTAGCTCAGACTAATCGGGGGATTCAACGACTAGATCAGGCAACTCGGAGGGAGACTCAAAAGGGTTTACGGGCATAATCAAGGTAGGATGCTCAATAGATCCATGGTCAGATACGTCGTTAGACTCACATGTCATAATCGCCTATCTGCCTCCACAGATAAGACTACTCTCACCCCCGCGGGCTCATGGCAGCCCTAGCAGTCACATGTACCGAACTCGAGATAGGGGACCTCACTATTTCCTTTCCTCTATAGGTGGGTGCAGGTGTGCTACGCGTAACTCTACCAGCCTGGGGAAAGGATCTTTCCTGAGGGAATATGTAACACCCCAAAACTTGGAAGGGGAATCGACGACGTCTTTTTAGCCAAGTTTGGGTTTTGGAGCAGGCGACACGGGGGTGTCAAGGGCATGACACGGGCGTGTCAGGGCGTGGTCGACCGCGGAGCTTGTGGTCGATGTTTTGAGGGTCGTCGTTCGTCGAGCTCAGGAACACGGCCTGGGACACGGGCGTGTCCCTGGCCGTGTCCTTCTCGGGCTGTTTGCAGGATTTATTCTGCTAGGTGTGACACGGGTCACGACACGGCCGTGTCGGGTCTGACACGGGCGCATCGAAGGCCGTGTCTTTGGCCGTGTCCTTCTCTGACTGGAAAAATTGGTCGGTGGGGGGCATGACACGGGTCTCGACACGGGCGTGTCAAAGGCGACACGGGCATGTCGGAGGCTGTGTCAAAGGCCATGTGCTGGTTTTCGAATCGGTTGAGACGGCGAATGGGGAACACGGCCTGGCACACGGCCGTGTTGCAACCCGTGTTCGGCCCAGTTTTTGTGATTTTAGGCCGAATCGTGGCCGTCCGTTTCTTTGGTATGAGATCCAACGGCTGGGGGATAGATCTGAGGGATTAAACTCGGGAATAGGGTTTGAAACCCTCACTTTTCTCCTAGCTTTATCTCTCTTGATTCTAGAGAGAAGGGAGAGCAATGAGGAGGAAGAAGGCCAAGATCCGGCCGCCGGCGAAGCTTCGGAGGTCCGTTTCGCGAGCGGAGTTCAGATCCGCGAAGGTGGGAGCGTTGCGGTGGTTTTCAACCGAGCAAATCTTCTCCATGGCTAGGAAGAGGGGATGGAAGGTAACGACACTTCTCCTCTCGGTTTTTAGGATTTAGGATGCATGAATAGCATCCCCTTCCTTTCGTATTTTGAGCACCGAATCTCTCAAATGAGAGGGATTCGTGTAGCCTAGGTTCAAGAGGAACCTCCGGGTTGAGTATGTTTATCCCGGCATGCTTTGCATTAGAGATCCGCTCCATTAGCGGATTAGGCATTGTGGGTGAAGCCGTGGTCGCGACCGTTAGTCCGACCCGGTGATGTTGCATAGCGAGCTTCGGGGATTCAGTAGAAATCCATTGCGGCAATACACCATTGTATGTATGCGTTTTCCCCCAAATATTTGAGTGAGTACTCGTGGTCAGAACCGGACAAGGTTAGCTCCACGTTGTGTGGTAGATGGTTTCCTTGGAGCACGGGAAAGACACGGTGCGAATGGTGATTGGGGTGGGGAAACCTTTGCTTGTGCTGTGCAAAGGCGCGGCTATGTCTCCGTGGTCGTGTGGCTATCCCGTGACGTGCAAGTCATGTGGGGAAAGTGTCCCGGCGTGACTAGCCCCTTGTGTGGGACTGACGAGAATGTCGAGCGGAGGACAAGCCCAGGCAATGTGGCCATGAGCGGGTGGGGTCCAGCAAGGCTTCTTAGAATCGGTCGGTGTGAGACGGAACCCTGACGTGCGAAGTCAGAATGTGCGGGCAAGCCCGGGGTATATGACCCTTGTGCGGGTGGGGCCTTTGCGAGGTTCCGTGTGACGGCGTGTGTGCCGTTAGGGACATGGTGGTTCCCTTGTGTTTGCGGCTTTAAGCCAATGGGGAAACATAAGTACCCAGTGTTTGATGTTGTGCTAGATGCATACGAGCTAGGGTGCCTTGGGTGAAACCCGGGTTGCATTCATGTTGCATAGTAGGCCCTTTCACTTTGTACAAAACATAGAGAACATGTATGCTGTATGAGACATCCAAGCCTGTTTTACCGCTTTATTATATATACTCTTTTGGTATACGAAGTGCTAACTTGCAGGTGGAGTGGTACCCCGGGGTCCGTTAGGGATGGCCGGGAGGAGATGTGTTTGTTACACAGTAGAGGTCAGCCTTTGCTGACCCACGTTACTTCAAATCCTTACAGGGCAAGGATCACATGCAGGAGCTTGTGCGCCGAGCGAAAAGCCCTAAGCCTCATGAAGTGTTGCTGTGCTTTACTATTTTCTTTTCCTTGTTTTGCTGCTGTTGTTTGACTATGTCCGGCTTGCATGCCGAGGTAGCCTAGGGGTGCTTGGCACTTTTAAATTTGGACTTATATTGTGTAAGGCCTTAAGGCCATTTGATACTCTTCTGTTAGTAGATAACTTCTGTCTGTTAGTTTTTTGTTTCCGCTGTGTTTGTCTGGAGTTTTGAGATTGGGTAGTTTTATATCATCTTTTAATACTAAAGCTATGGCGTCCGTATGTTGTGGGGCCCCGGCCGGACCCATATTATATGGTCTTTACAGGGGAGGTGTTACAATTTGGTATCAGAGGGAGGTTGCGTTCCAATGAGAAGTTTTGCGGTCGAAAGTATAAGTCGAGTCGCGTATAAGAAGTTATCCACATAGGAGTATCGCGGGACCATGAGTGTCCTTGTGTTCGAGTCTTGCGATTAGAGACTGATTTGCATTTTCTTGCTTGTGTTTAGAGTGCAAGCAACGAGGCTGGGACCTCAAGGCCAAGAGAAGAGCTCTCGGCAAGTAGTGCGACTGCGCAAGGTCCGCTAGGGATAGGGGTCACACCGGCCGACTTTTGCCGTATGCTTGCAGAAGCGATGGTGGCGGCCCAAGCTGCAGCGACAGCACAGGTAGCAGCTCCCGTTGCTCAGGAAGCAACTCCTGCTACCCCGGACACGGCAGCGACCGTGCCGGTTAAGGAAGCCAGGCGGGCAGAGCCGCAGGCCGAGAGAGTGGTTGTCGGGCATGGGGACCGGCAAATGAAGTACTTTCTGAGTTTCCACCCTCCAACCTTCAAGGGAATCGGCACGCCCACAGATGTAGAGGATTGGTGGGCTAGAATTCAGGAGGTTCTGAGGGCGGCAGAGGCGCCAGATGAGAAAAAGGCAGAGTTCGCAGCCTTTATGTTGGAGGGAGATGCCAAGTTATGGTGGGTGAGCCACAGTGGCCGACAGTTTCTAGGACGCACACCGTCCATCGAGGAGTTTGGGAATGCCTTCCTGAAGAAGTACATTCCCGCCTCAACGAGGTTGGCCCTCCAGAGGCAGTTTTTACATCTGGTGCAGCGAGACAAGTCAGTGGATGAGTATGTTCAGGAATTTACTCGCTTGGGTCGTTATGCAGGGACGACCATGGCAGACGATGAAGAGAGGGACAATCTCTTCTATCATGGATTGAGGGAGAATCTAAGACAACCCCTCATATCGATGAAACGTGCGGGTTTCAACGAATTGGTGGAGGCGGCCCGAATTTTGGAGAGCGACATGGAGCGATCCCAGCATCGCAAGGGTTTCACACCCAAGCAGGGTGAGGAGAAGAAGCCTGCTCAGTCCCATGGAAAGACGGAAGGGAGCCGATGGAAGAAGAAGCCTTCCCCATATAAGTCGGGCGTGAAAAGTAATTGGACGTCCGGAGGGTCACGCTCTAAGGGACCGCAGACGTGTTACAGTTGTGGCAAGCCAGGCCACATAGCAAGATTTTTGTACCCAAGGGGGCACTGAGCAAGAGATAAGGCAGGAGCAGGCCGTACGCTCCGGACCTAGTGCAGCAGAGAAGGGGAAGATGGCGGAGTCGAGTGCTTCCCAGTTTCAACCAGTGCAGCCAAGGGCCTACAACCTTGGGCAGCAGGAAGCAATCTGCCAAATCGATGTGGTGACAGGTATGAGAGTTCAACCTGCATCGTAGATTTCTTCCTTTCAAGCCTTTTTATGTTTGTTGCATGTCTGTAGGCTTTGTAGTGGTATCTGGGTACCCCGCTAGAGTACTTTTTGATACGGGAGCGTCGCACTCCTTCCTTGCGGAAAGTTTCACCCGGAGGATTGGAGTTGAGTCCTTTGCAACGGACTCAGAGTTGAAAGTGCGCATGCCCAATGGGTCGTTTATGACAACCAGGGCTAAAGGGCAGATTTGTTGGAGTCTTGAGGGAGTAGACTTCATATTGGTAGCGGCGATCTTGCCGTTGTCCGAGTTCGATGTGATTTTGGGGATGGATTGGCTAGCGGAGCAGCGTGCCAGTATCGACTGTTTGTCCAAGGTGGTAACCCTGAGGGGCGTGGGGCAAGCGGAAGTCAAGTTTGAGGGCCTGCATGGAGTGGCCTGTTCCCTAGTTTCGGCACTTCAACTAGTGCGAGCCGTTAACCAGGGGGTGTAGCTCTAGTAGCATTGTTGGAGGTTAGCCTTTCCGGGCTGTCTCTTGGAGAAGTGCCCGTGGTGGCAGAGTTTGGAGATGTTTTTCCTGAGGAGCTACCGGGAGCACCTCCTCGACGGGAGATTGATTTCTCCATCGAGTTAGTGCCCGAGGCTAGACCGGTGTTACGTCCACCCTTTAGGATTGCACCAAAGGAGTTGGCCGAGCTCAAGGTTCAGTTGCAGGAGCTTTTGGAGCAAGGGTATATCAGACCCAGCTCTTCACCGTGGAGTGCACCGGTGTTATTTGTAAAGAAGAAGGACGGTAGTATGCGTCTGTGCATAGACTACCGAGAGTTGAACAAATTGACTGTCAAGAATAAGTATCCGATTCCTCGGATAGACGATCTCTTCGACCAGTTGGTGGGGTCGGTGGTGTAATCCAAGTTGGACTTGAAGTCCGGATATTATCAGTTGCGGATTCGTGATGAAGACATACCCAAGACTGCGTTTGGTACGAGGTATGGTCATTTTGAGTTCTCGGTGATGCCGTTCAGGCTGACGAACGCGCCGTCCGTGTTCATGGACTTGATGAACCGAGTGTTTCGTGAATATTTGGACTGATTCGTAGTTGTCTTTATTGATGACATATTGGTGTATTCCAAGTTGGAAGCGGAGCACGAGTCGCACTTGCGGACAGTGTTGCAAGTATTGAGAGAGAACCAGCTTTATGCGAAGTTCTCCAAGTGCGAGTTCTGGTTGGAGAAAGTGGCATTTCTAGGCCATGTGATTAGTGGGGATGGGGTGGCGGTAGATCCAACGAAAGTAGAAGCCATCAGAGAGTGGCCAGTTTTGAGGACCGTGGCGGAAGTCCGAAGTTTTCTTGGACTAGCCGGGTACTACCGAAGGTTTGTGGAAAACTTTTCGCGGATAGCTCTACCCCTCACTTCACTAACTCGCAAGGATCAGAAGTTTGTATGGACTCAAGAGTGCAATGAGGCGTTTGAAACCCTGAAGGAAAGGCTAATGACGACGCCGATCCTAAGTCTACCAAAAGGGACCGAAGGGTTCCAGATTTTCAGCGACGCATCCGGATGCGGTTTAGGGTGCGTGTTGGTGCAGCATGGTAATGTGATAGCTTTTGGGTCGAGGCCGCTGAAGCCTCATGAGAGAAATTACCCCGTCCATGATTTGGAGTTGGCGGCGGTAATTTTTGCTTTGAAGTTGTGGAGGCACTACGTTTATGGTGCAAAGGTGGAGATCTTCACGGACCACAAGAGTCTAAAGTATCTCCTAGATCAGAAGGACCTAAATATGCGGCAGCGTAGGTGGGTCGAGTTCCTTGGGGACTACGAGGTGGCGATTCAGTACACGCCAGGGAAAGCCAATGTGGTGGCAGATGCTTTGAGTAGGAAATACTCGGGGCAAGAAAATTGGATTGAAGCTCACGATGAGCGGTTAAGGCGGGACTGGGAGTCCCTTGGTTTGGAATGTGTGGCAAGAGGCAAGTCTAGCGTGGCTCGACTAAATTGGATTGAGATGCAGAGTGACTTATGCGATCGTATTCGGGAAGCGACCCGTGTAGATGCGGAGTTCCAACCTTTCATGGAGGAAGCTCTAAAGGGCGAGGGTAGCGCCTGGGAGATGGTTGATGGGATTCTGAGGAAGGGCGGAAGGATTTGTGTACCACAGTTCGGCAAGCTCCGCGAGGAGTTGATGTTTGAGGCCCACTTCACTAAGTACTCCATTCACCCGGGTAGTACAAAGATGTACTTGGATTTGAAGAAGTCCTATTGGTGGCCTGGGATGAAGCGGGACGTAGCTTTGTGTGTGAGTCGGTGCCAAACATATGCCTTGGTGAAGGCCGAGTGTCAGAAGCCGGGCGGGTTCTTGAAGCCACTTCCAATCCTCGAATGGAAATTTGATGACATCTCCATGGATTTTGTGCATTGGTTGCCTAGATCGCAGCAGGGTAATGATGCCATTTGGGTGATTGTGGACCGCTTGACCAAAGTGGCACATTTCATCCCAAACTGGAAGGAGGACGGTGTGGAAAAGTTGGTGGAGTTGTACATCCGCAATGTTGTACGACTCCATGGGATTCCGAAGAGTATAGTCAGCGACCGGGATGGACGTTTCACGTCTAAGGATTGGCGGTTGGTGCAGAAGAGCTTGGGCACAAAACTCAAGTTCAGTACGGCGTTTCATCCTCAAACCGATGGGCAAACTGAGAGAACGAACCGTACTTTGGAAGATATGCTAAGGATGTGTACTCTCGACTTCGGCAAGAAGTGGGAGGATCACCTCTTCATGGTGGAGTTTATTTATAACAATAGTTACCAAGCTAGTATCAAGATGGCGCCATACAAAGCTCTGTATGGGAGGCGGTGTCGAACACCGATTGATAGTTTTACTTTCAAGACAACCCAAACACCTAGAGGGGGGGGGGTGAATAGGTTCTAATTGCTTGTTTATACTTTTAGGCAGAATTCAATTACAGAATTAAAACATCCAGCACAGCAATCACAGAAATTTAATCATCACAGATTGCACAATATTTTATAGTGGTTCCCCAAGGTTTGGGTATATCCACTTTCCCCCTTCACCTATCTAGCAGTATGCTAGATTCGGCCAAACTTCCACTATTCTCAGATCTACAGATCCTACAGCTCAGAACCTGGATAGGTTCCTACAACTCAGGCACAACAGCCCTACCTCAGCCTTGCCACAAGGCCTACAACTCAGAGAAAAACCTTCTCCTACACTCAGGCAAACAGCCCTACAACTCAGAGATCAACTCTCCTACACTCAGCCTTTATATCACAGGCTTACAACTCAGATCTGTGTAAAACAGATCCTACAAAATTTTAGAAAAGAAGTTTTAATGTCTTGCCTTTGTTGAGAGAGAAGAGGACAAGACAATTCTTGATCAGCTGATGAAATCAACTGAAACTGAGCTTTCTTCAAAGCTTCTTGAATCTGAACTTAGCTGAGTTGATTTCCAAACAGCTTCTTGAGAAACCACTGATGGCTTTCTTCTTCTTCTTCAAATGGGTGGATCCCTCTCTATCCAACACCTTTGATGATACTTCTGAATTCTTGTTAGAACTCTTCTTAGATCGATCCTGAGATCGTCTGCTTAGATCTTCTGATGAAGATCTTCTTTAGTGCCTAGCACTTTCTTGAATTGATACTTCAATTGGATTGTAATCCTTCTTCACCTTTTTTTATGTATATGTATTACTTCTTACTTTCTTCTGAATCTGACTATTTATAGACCTTCTTCATGGTAACCGGCTGATCTTGTTTCTAACTGTTTTCTGACAAGTCTGACAGCATCAGTTAACCGGTGGCAACCCACAGCTGTCAAGTCTTCAAACAAATCCTGTGCCTTAGTCTTGGACAGCAAAGTGTTGAGACAGTTTGTCAGAAAGTGTCGAGACCAACTGTCTATATGTGTCGACACAAGTGACTTTGGTGTCGACACAGTCTTTGAAGATGTCGACAAGTTCGCCATTAAGTCGACACAGCTTCTTCAGAAAATAACTTGGTCTTGACTCTGCAGTGTGTCGACACAAGTCCTGTGTGTCGACACAGTTGATGTAGATTCAGAACTCAGTATGTGTCGACACTGCCTTCAGGTGTCGACACAACAATTGTCGACTCTGCCAAAATGTGTCGACTTAGTCTTCTGGTGTCGACACAAGTATTGTCGACTTCTGCCAATGTGTGTCGACTCTGTCTCATTGTGTCGACACAGCCTCCCAGTGTCGACACAAATGTGGTCGACTATCTCCTTCTGTGTCGAGGTCGACTATCTTTCTCTGTGTCGACTATCTTTCTCTGTGTCGACACAGATGTGGTCGACTATCTCCTTCTGTGTCGAGGTCGACTATCTTTCTCTGTGTCGACTATCTTTCTCTGTGTCGACACAGATGTGGTCGACTATCTCCTTCTGTGTCGAGGTCGACTATCTTTCTCTGTGTCGACTATCTTTCTCTGTGTCGACACAGCTTCCGTCAAGTGTCGACACAAATATTCTGAAGTGTCGACACTGTTTCTTCAGGTGTCGACACATGGACTTAGAATATTTTTTGCTGCATTCTTTAATACTTCTTCACCTGCACATGTCAACTTAAAACAACATCAAATACACCTTGATGTATATCATTGAGCTAAGTTAGACTTCTTCAAATCAGGTACACATTTTCCAATGTACCCAACAATCTCCCCCTATTTGGAGAAGTCATAACCCTTAAAGCCAATGATATACACCATTTATAAAAAGTATAACATGATGATATATGACATAACAGGAATACTTAATAAAAAACAAAATATGAACAATCCATCACAGAGTGAACATTATATGATTCCAAACAATATTTTGTTTAAAACTTAGTAATGTTTGATTACAGATTTTTACATTGAATGATTTAATCAAAACATTACAAAATACTTTTGAAAGAACTAAAAATTAAGACTGATCAGGCTCTCTTATGACAATCCCTTTGCCTGATTGGATTTGAGCCTTCACAGGAGCTTTAGCAACTTCAGCTGGCTTCTTGCCTTTTTGATCAGCCTTCTTCTGTGCTTCTTCCTTGAGCCTTTGCCTTTCAAAGTAATGATATGGATTTGGAAAGTACTTGCTCGGCTCCTGAGCATCTGGTGGCAGCCTACCCAGCTTGGCTTTTCTTCTGAACTGTACTATTGCCTCTTGCCTAGCTTCATGCTTTTGCCATTCCATTTCATTATACCACTTTCCTCTTTCATGAACTTGGTCTTTTACAGCCTTCCATGCAGTGAGTATAATATTTCTTGAAGTAGGGCTCCACTGCTCAAAATCTGGCTTAAGTTCAGCCTGCTCTCTAAATCTTTTCTTAGATAGTAGAGCATCTTGCTGTTCTTTCAAGTTGGCATCAGGCTTATCAACTTTTTCAATAATAACCTTGGTAACCTCCTTTGGAGGACTATACATATCCTGAACTTTCTGATCAATCATATCAAAATCTGGAGGAGGGTATATGACTTGGGCAATCTCAGGTTGATTGCCTTCAAGTAGACCTGTTTGAATGCCTGACTCAGCCACCATAGCATCATCACACAAAGGTGGATATCCCAATGTGGCTCGAATACTATTTGTCACCCATTTGGTGTGCTCTGAGCCAGCATGAACTAACAACCTCTCCCCCCTTTATGACTTCTCTGGTCATATGATCTCTTAGATCTTCCTTCTGAAATCTGATCTGGCCATCCAGATAATTCACACCCTCTTTAAAAAATGGTTTTAACTTTTTAAGCTTGTCAGATATGTCCTTTTGAGAGGTAGTGATAGCATTTTTAACTAATTCAATAGCATCTTGAAGTTTCTTATCAAATTCTTCCATTTCCTTTCCCCTTGCTACAGGCAACCCTTCAGTAGTCTTTTTCAACTCATTAAGAATCTCATTGTGAGAGTCTTCAAGATTGGCATTCATGTTTATCTGATTTGTAAGAACATAGCCTTGCTTTAGTGCTATATCACCTGCTTTGGTAATAATTGATTGCTGTTGTTTTGCCAAGAATACTACAGCATTACCTCCCTTATGGAAGCAATCTGTCATCTCCTTCTTATGCATATTGACTTCAAATCTAATTGACTTTATATCTTGAGCCAAGTCAAATTGAAGGGACTTATTGTTCTCATCAACATATTTTTCAACAGCCAATCTATGTTCATCCAACTTAACTTGCAAATCAACCATAAACTTGTTATAATTAAATTCAGAATGGGATTGTTGAGTTGTAGTCTGTAGAGCTTGCTTATAACTTTTGCTCCTTCTCTGAAAGACAACAAGTTTTCTCTTCTTAGCCATTCTGGCTTCTTCAGTCTCAGATTCAGATGAACTATCAATTTGAACTCTTTCTTGTGGAGGAGGAGGAATATCTGTCTCAGTCCCATGTTGTTCAGCCTCAACATGCACAGACTCCCCCTCCACCACTTACTCCTTCTCAATTTCTTTCTCCTTCTCAACCTCTTGCTCGATCTCAGCTTCTTGCTCTATCTCCATGTCTAGGGCCTTCTCAATATCCTGCCCCTCTTCTACTTTATCAGTAGTAATATCAACATTAGGAAATAACTCATCTAGAGTA
The DNA here is from genome assembly GCA_039513925.1 of Platanthera zijinensis. Lineage (NCBI taxonomy): Eukaryota > Viridiplantae > Streptophyta > Magnoliopsida > Asparagales > Orchidaceae > Platanthera > Platanthera zijinensis. Next base: position 115,197,959 of record CM077084.1, read on the forward strand.
TATTCCTTCTGAGTTTGAACAGAAGATGTGTCATTCAGATCTTCAATATTCAAATCTTTGGAGATATCAATTTGTTCTGCCTCTTGCACTGGGTCAGACATCTTCTCCCCCTGTACTTGTTCAGTATTGGTAATGTCCTGGGCAAGTGAGTACACTTGCTCCCCCTGCACCTGTGCAGAAATAGAAATTTTAGAAATGTCTTTTGTAGGAATATACACCAGCTCCCCCTGCAACTGTACCTGGTTAGGAGTAGATACATTCTGGGCAGGAGAATGAGCTTGCTCCCCCTGCATCTGTGCAGGTATAGTTCCTTGCTGGGCTGAAGTAGATTCAGGCTGATCTTCAACCTGCTTTCTCAATAGTTCTTCTTGAAGCTGCTCAGTATCTTGAGTATGAGAAGGGGATTTCACCGGGGTGTCCTGCCTGCTCTCATCAGGCACATCCTTAGACAGCACCCTATCCCACCTAGAAAACAATCTCATGTCCATCTTTCTCATGTGATTGATCTTTGTTCCTGGCAGTTGTTGCATTACCTCAGGGATCACTCCAATCAGATATAAACACATAATTCTAGCCAGATTTGGCTTCTTGATTCCTTCCTTGATCTTTTCAAAGATTACAGCTGACCAATCAGTTGGAATTGTAAACACAATTCTGGTCATTAGGCAGAACATATAGGCTGAAATTCTATCATGTCCCCCTGGTTTGCACAGAATCACCTTGCCAACTACTTCAGACAAAAATTTCCCTTGCTGATTCATCCCTTTCCTGTTGAAAGCAGCTCCAATCCTCAGGGTGGGATCCAATCCGCACCATTGGAGAGCCTCCCTTGATTTAGAAGCAGGGACTTCTTCTTCATTCTCAATTATTGGTAATTGGAGAATCTTCCTTAAACTTCTTGGGGTAATCTTCACTGTCGACCCATGAACAATGGACTTTATCTTGAGAATATCTGAATCCACTGATGCAGAGTTAAAGAATTCATGCACCTCCTTCTTCCATATCTTAGAAGGTTCAGATACTAAAAACTCTAATCCGGATTCGGAAATAAGAGTGATAACCCATTGAACATCTGTTGGGGCTTCTGCAAAGGCATTCCGGACCAACTCATAACCTTCGTTGACGTTGTCTTCAATCTTCGGCGCCATTGATCAGTTGAGAAAGCTTGAGAGAAGAGAGAGAGAGAATGTCGACACAGGGTTTCAGTCTTGAAAACCTTGTAAGCGTGTCGACAGATTCAGTTCTTGACCTATTTATACTTTCTATTGAAAGAAGATCAAAAGTCGGTAAAAACAGACTATAAGTGTCGACACAGATGGAATGTGTCGACACAAGCTTCTATTATCTCGACATCAAGTCTGTCTACTATGTGTCGACACCAATTTGTGGATATGTCGACATCTGGGATATATAGTAGAGCATCAGAAATTCTGTGTCGACTCTTAGTATAAGTGTCGACACAAAATCTGTAAGTGTCGACACCATTATTCTGGTGAAGTCGACACTACATTCCTGGATAAGTCGACAATATGATTCTTAAGTGTCGACACATATTCTCTGTGTCGACACAATATCTCTGACTTGTCGACATTACTCCACTGAGTCGACACATTATCACTGAATGTGTCGACACCATTTTACTTAGCCATTTTCTGTTTTTGTCAATACCACTTGAGACCACTTGATAATCTAATATGTTACTTGTAAGTTTGTTGATAAACTAATCAATGGTCAGCATGCCTAATTCAATTTTAAATTTATTGAATTTTATTTCATCCAGTGGCTTAGTAAATACATCTGCTATTTGATAATCTATTTTAACAAATTCCAATGTGATGTCTTCTCTTTCTACATGTTCTCTAAGAAAATGGTATTTAATTTCTATATGCTTAGTTCTACTATGAGAAACAGGATTATTAGCAATAGAAATTGCACTCTTAGAATCACACAAAAGAGGTGTTCTACTTACTTGAATACCATAATCTTTAAGCTGATGCTGTATCCACAATAGTTGTGTACAGCAGCTGCCAGCAGCAACATACTCTGACTCAGCTGTGGATATAGCCACACTGGTCTGCTTCTTACTACTCCATGAAATCAGTCTTCCTCCCAGGAATTGACAAGTACCTGTAGTACTCTTTCTATCCTCTCTACAGCCTGCAAAATCTGCATTTGAATAACCTGTTAGTAGAAAATCTCTATTCCTAGGGTACCAAAGGCCTAGATTAGGTGTGCCCTTAAGATATCTCAGAATCCTTTTGACTGCAGTATAATGAGACTCTTTAGGGCAGGCTTGGTACCTAGCACAGACACATGTAGCATACATAATATCTGGTCTACTAGTAGTGAGATATAGTAGAGAACCAACTATTCCTCTATACAAAGTCTCATCAACAGGTTTACCTGCATCATCTTTGCATATAGGCATACTTGTTCCCATAGGAGTTATCATGATGGAGGATGACTCCATACCATACTTCTTAATTAATTCTTTGGTGAACTTTGACTGGGATATGGACAAGCCATCATCAGTCTGTCTTACTTGGAGTCCCAAGAAGAACTTAAGTTCCCCCATACTGCTCATCTCAAACTTCCCTTGCATAAGTTTGGCAAACTTTTTACAAAGGTTGTTTTCAGTAGATCCAAAGATTATGTCATCAACATAGATCTGAACTAAGATGATCTTGCCTTTGGATTCCCTAAGGAATAGAGTTTTGTCTATTTTTCCTTTTGAGAATTTATTCTCAATAAGGAATGTAGACAGGGTTTCATACCAAGCCCTTGAGGCTTGCTTTAACCCATACAAAGCTTTTCTAAGTTTATAAACATAATCAGGTTTAAGAGGATCTACAAAACCTGATGGCTGCTCTACATATACTTCTTCTTTAAGATCACCATTCAGAAATGCTGACTTCACATCCATCTGGTATACTTTGAAGTCTTTATAGGCTGCATAGGCAAGGAACATTCTGATTGCCTCCAGCCTTGCTACTGGGGCAAAGGTTTGATCAAAGTCAATCCCTTCTTCCTGCCTGTATCCTTTAGCAACCAATCTTGCTTTATTCTTTACTATTACTCCACTCTCATCCAACTTATTCCTATAGATCCATTTTGTCCCAATTATATTGTGGCCTCTTGGTTTAGGAACAAGCTCCCAGACATTGCACCTTCTGAATTGATTCAGCTCCTCTTGCATAGCATTAATCCAGTGCTGGTCTTGGATAGCTTCTTCAAACTTCTTAGGCTCCATTTGTGACAGGAAACTTGAATGCAGAACTGTGCTTTGACTTCTGCTTCTACTCTGCACTCCCTGTCTTGGATCACCTATTATCTGATCAGCTGGATGATCTCTTAAATGTCTTGTAGCTGGAGGAAGATTCCCTTCTGGTTGAACATCTCCAGCTCCTTCATTATGCTGAACCTCTTGGTTTTCTTCATCTTCTATTGTGTCTTGTACTCCCCCTGGACAGTAGCCTTCATTTTCCAATGCTCCATCTTCCCTTGAAGCTTCAGCAATGGAGAGCTTGTCCATTCTTTTGCTTATACCTGTTGAGTCATTTGATCTACAAGACAACTCACAGTTGATTAATCTTGTTTCATCAAACACAACATGCACAGATTCTTCAACAACTTGAGTAGTCAAGTTAAAGATTCTATAGGCCTTACTATTTATGCTGTACCCAACAAATATCCCATCCTGGGATTTGGCAGCAAACTTAGTCAAATATGACTTACCATTGTTAAGTATATAGCATTTTCAACCAAAGATCCTGAAGTAGGATAGATTTGGTTTTCTACCTTTCATAATCTCATAGGGAGTCTTTTTGTGGCTCTTGGTGATAGAAGCCCTATTGATCACATGACAAGCAGTGTTTACTGCCTCAGCCCAGAAATATTCTGGAAGAGAGGTGTCACTCAATAGAGTTCTACCAGCTTCAATTAATGTTCTATTCTTTCTTTCAACAATTCCATTTTGCTGAGGTGTTCTAGGTGAGGAGAACTCTTGGAAAATCCCAAAGTCTTCACATAACTTTGTCATGCTTTCAGATTGAAACTCAGTACCATGGTCACTTCTGATTTTGACCACTGTACTATTCAGTTCATTCTGAATTTGCTTCACAAAATTAAGTAAGACACTTGGGGTTTCAGATTTCTGTCTCAGAAAGAACACCCATGTAAATCTAGAATAGTCATCTACAACCACAAAAGTGTAGACCTTCCTACCTAGACTATGAACTGGCATAGGACCAAAAAGATCCATATGCAAGAGGTATAAGCACCTCACAGAATCCTTGTTTTCAAGGCTTTGAAAGGAGGATTTTGTCTGCTTGCCCTTTTGACAAGCTGAGCATATCCCTTCCTTTATACACTTAACTTGAGGACCATTCCTCACTAACTCTTTGCTAAAGAGTTGGCCAATTGTCTTGTAGTTAAGATGAGCCAATCTCTTGTGCCACTTAACACAATGAGAAGCATTGACATCAGCTACAAGACAGATGGGAGAAGCTTTATTCTCACATACAAAATTAAGACAATATACATTTCTCTTCCTATACCCAGTCAAAATGATCTCTTGATCACTTGACCTTTTGATATGACATCCATCCTTAACAAATGAAATGTCATATCCTAAATCACTCAGCTGGATTATGCTTATTAGATTATGTTTCAAACCTTTTACATAAGCCACTTGGGTGATAGTAATAAGGTTAGAAGAAATGTTACCAAACCCTTTGATGACTCCTTTTTCAGATCCACCAAAGATCACTTTAGGTCCATCTTTGACAGATGAATACTCCTTCAACAGCCCCTTTGTTCTAGTCATGTGCCTGGAACAACCACTATCCAAGTACCATATAGGGGCATGGCTACTTGGATTCACCTGCAACACAGATTTACTTACCCTTAGAACCCAAGCAAGTCTTGGGTCCTTGGTTCAGGTTAGCATAAACAAGGCTACCATTATCTCTTTTAACAGGCAAACTATTGTTCTTTCTAATACTTGTGTTGTACCAGCAGTCTAGTGCAAAATGGCCTCTCTTGCCACAGCACCAACATTCAAACCTATTGTATCTAGTTCTAGATACATCCTTGACAAATGAATTTTTGTCCATTGCTGGTGCTGCAGCAGCTTCACCCACTGATTTTTTATAACCATTGGGTTTATGAACATGGGTAGGCCTGTTGGCATTTACACCCTTGTTTTTCAGAACATTAGTCTTAATATGACCATGAATATTTTCATGATCATATTGGTTAGAAGGTACTTGCACCTTTCTAAACTTAATAGGAACTGAAAAAGTTCAGTGGCTTGACAGGAGCTTTGCCTTTCCTCTTGAATCAGCCAGCCCTGGAGTTACCTTTGAATCCTAATCCTGTCTTACCCTTTTGATTCACAAATTCATCTATCAAGGGTAAGACAGACTTTGGCTTAGAGTAACTAGCCACTAAATCTTTTTCAATTCCTAGTCTGGCCTCTAGACTCTTCACTTGATCATTGGTATAATTAATTGTGCCCATCTGAATAATAGTTATATTCTTCAGCTTGGCAATTTCATTTAACTTCTGATCAATTACTTTCTCTAACTCAGTTGCAGCTACCCTTAGTTTAGCAATCTCATGAGCCTGAGATTTAACCAGGTTCTTGCTTTTCTTAAGGGCCTGCAACAAGTCCCCATACTTATCTATCAATTGATAGACATCTCTTTCAGAATCAGATGCATCTACATCACTTGATGCAGATGTAGCTGATTCTGTACTTGTACTACAAACAGATTTCATAGAAGGATATTGTACCTTATTAGGACCAGACTGATTCTGGCATATGTCCTCTTCAGATCCTGCCATCAGTCCTATGCACTGATGATCCTCTTGATCATAGATAGAGTCTAGCAACTGCAGAAACTCCTCTTCTTCAGATGTAGCATATAGTCCAATATATGCTTTTGCTTCAGATTCTGACTCTGAAGTTGACTGATCTGTTAGGCTCTTATCCTTCTTTGCAACAAAAGATTTCTCCTTCTTGCCCTTTTTATGATTCTTCTTCTTGTCTGAAGACTCCTTTCTCTTATCAGGACAGTCAGCCACTACATGTCCAGGTCTATTGCAACAATAGCAGACAATCTTTGAAGTAGTAGCCTTGCTGGGCTTTGATCTGCTCTTTTCTTTCCTTGATGACTTTTTCTTCTGATAATAGTCATCAACTTGCTATGAAGTGGAGGGCTTAGACTTCCACTGCTTCTTCTTCAAGAACCTCTGGAATTTCCTTGTGAATGCAGCAAAGTCTGCATCTGAATCACAGCTTTCTGAACCATGATTATCTGAATTTTCAGAACTAACTTCTGCAATTTCCTTAGGAGGGGATGGTGATATCCTCCTATTCTTTCTGATGGCTTCTGCATTGAATGCCACAGTCTTTTCTCTATGCTCTCCTCTTGAATTCTTTTCCTCCTCCTTCCTCACCATAAGTTGCATTTCATAGGATAGTAACTTTCCAAACAAAGTGGGAGGAGAGATCTCTGCCAATTTAGCCACTTCTCTTATGGCATAGATCTTTGTGTCCCAATCCTTTGTTAAGGATCTTAAGAATTTGTCATTCAGTTCATAGGTACTGAAGACTCTTCCATAGGACATCAACTCATTCACAATTCTATAGAATTTCTTATAGCATTCAGTTATGCTATCAGTTTTTCCTTGTCTAAAACTTTCATATTCCTGGTTGAGCATAGACTTCCTATCCTGTCTTACTTCTTCAGATCCCTCCATGTAGACAATCAAGGTGTCCCACATTTCTTTGGAGGTCTTGCAGTGAATCAGATTCTGAAATGTAGAATCATCTATGACACTCACAATAATATTCTGAGCTCTCTTGTCCATGGTTGCCAAAATGATTTCATCCTTGGTCATTTCAGAATAACTCTATGGAGTTTGAATATTAGCATCAAGAACTGATACCTTTATTGGAATGAAGGGTCCTTCCTGAACTGTGATGTATATTCTTGGGTCAGATGCTTCCATGAACAATCTGACTCTTTCTTTCCAAATTCCAAAGATTTCCTTCCTGCAGATGGGTAACTTCATTGACCCTAACTCCTTGTGATTTTCTCCAGAACCCATCTTCTTGAATCTTGATTCTGCCTTTCAGATCTACCTCAGACTGTTAAGTCCTTTTTGAGGAACCTCCCTCTGATACCACTTGATAGTTTTACTTTCAAGACAACCCAAACACCTAGAGGGGGGGGGGGGGGTGAATAGGTTCTAATTGCTTGTTTATAATTTTAGGCAGAATTCAATTACAGAATTAAAACATCCAGCACAGCAATCACAGAAATTTAATCATCACAGATTGCACAATGTTTTATAGTGGTTCCCCAAGGTTTGGGTACATCCACTTTCCCCCTTCACCTATCTAGCAGTATGCTAGATTCAGCCAAACTTCCACTATTCTCAGATCTACAGATCCTATAGCTCAGAACCTGGATAGGTTCCTATAACTCAGGCACAATAGCCCTACCTCAGCCTTGCCACAAGGCCTACAACTCAGAGAAGAACCTTCTCCTACACTCAGGCAAACAGCCCTACCACTCAGAGATCAACTCTCCTACACTCAGCCTTTATATCACAGGCTTAAAACTCAGATCTGTGTAAAACAGATCCTACAGAATTTTAGAAAAGAAGTTTTAATGTCTTGCCTTTGTTGAGAGAGAAGAGGACAAGATAATTCTTGATCAGCTGATGAAATCAACTGAAACTGAGCTTTCTTCAAAGCTTCTTGAATCTGAACTTAGCTGAGTTGATTTCCAAACAGCTTCTTGAGAAACCACTGATGGCTTCCTTCTTCTTCTTCAAATGGGTGGATCCCTCTCTATCCAACACCTTTGATGATACTTCTGAATTCTTGTTAGAACTCTTCTTAGATCGATCCTGAGATCGGTCTGCTTAGATCTTCTGATGAAGATCTTCTTTAGTGCCTAGCACTTTCTTGAATTGATACTTCAATTGGATTGTAATCCTTCTTCACCTTTTTTTATGTATATGTATTACTTCTTACTTTTTTCTGAATCTGACTATTTATAGACCTTCTTCATGGTAACCGGCTGATCCGGTTTCTAACTGTTTTCTGACAAGTCTGACATCATCAGTTAACCGGTGGCAACCCACAGCTGTCAAGTCTTCAAACAAATCCTGTGCCTTAGTCTTGGATAGCAAAGTGTCGAGACAGTTTGTTAGAAAGTGTCGAGACCAACTGTCTATATGTGTCGACACAAGTGACTTTGGTGTCGACACAGTCTTTGAAGATGTCGACAAGTTCACCATTAAGTCGACACAGCTTCTTCAGAAAATAACTTGGTCTTGACTCTGTAGTGTGTCGACATAAGTCCTATGTGTCGACACAGTTGATGTAGATTCAGAACTCAGTATGTGTCGACACTGCCTTCAGGTGTTGACACAGCAATTGTCGACTCTGCCAAAATGTGTCGACTTAGTCTTCTGGTGTCGACACAAGTATTGTCGACTTCTGCCAATGTGTGTCGACTCTGTCTCATTGTGTCGACACAGCCTCCCAGTGTCGACACAAATATGGTCGACTATCTCCTTCTGTGTCGAGGTCGACTATCTTTCTCTGTGTCGACACAGATGTGGTCGACTATCTCCTTCTGTGTCGAGGTCGACTATCTTTCTCTATGTCGACTATCTTTCTCTGTGTCGACACAGATGTGGTCGACTATCTCCTTCTGTGTCGAGGTCGACTATCTTTCTTTGTGTCGACTATCTTTCTCTGTGTCGACACAGCTTCCGTCAAGTGTCGACACAAATATTCTGAAGTGTCGACACTGTTTCTTCAGGTGTCGACACATGGACTTAGAATATTTTTTGCTGCATTCTTTAATACTTCTTCACCTGCATATGTCAACTTAAAACAACATCAAATACACCTTGATGTATATCATTGAGCTAAGTTGGACTTCTTTAAATCAGGTACACATTTTCCAATGTACCCAACACCGATGTCTTGGACAGAGGCGGGAGACACCAAGCTTTTGGGGAAAGAAGTGGTAGCCGACGCTAGTGAGCTAGTGCGGACCATCCAAGAGCGCATGAAGGTAGCTCAAGATCGGCAGTCGAAGTATTTCAATGCTCGCCACAGGCATGTGGAATTCGCTGTGGGCGACTGGGTGTATCTTAAGATCAAGCCGTTCAAAGGCGTTTCGCGAATTCGCCGACTCAAGAAGCTGAGTCCGAGATTTTTGGGACCATTCAAGGTCATCGAGCGAGTGGGAGAGGCAGCGTACCGGTTGGCATTGTCCACAGAGCTAAGTGGATTGCATGACGTTTTTCATGTCTCTGTCCTGAGGAAAGCGTTGTTAGAAGCCAGCGTGGTGATTGAGCCGACGGCGGTGCCGGTAGAGGAAGACTTGAGGACGCGAGTTCGTCCAATCGAGATAGAAGACTCAGAGGTTCGACAATTGTGGAACAAGGAGGTCAGACTCGTAAAGGTCCGTTGAGACAACTGTGGTTGCGAGGAGCTCTCATGGGAGCGAGAGCAGGCCATGCTGGAGGAGTACCCTGAGCTTTTCTCCTCAGGTACCGTTTAGTTTTGTTTACCTTCCATGTTTTAAATTTCGGGACGAAATTCTTGTAAGGGGGGGGATTATAACACCCCAAACTTGGAAGGGGAATCGACGTCGTCGTTTTAGCCAAGTTTGGGTTTTGGAGCAGGCGACGCGGGCGTGTCAAGGGCATGACATGGGAGTGTCAGGGCGTGGTCGACCGCGGAGCTTGTGGTCGACGTTTTGAGGGTCGTCGTTCGTCGAGCTCAGGAACACGGCCTGGGATACAGGCGTGTCCCTGGCCATGTCCTTCTCGGGCTATTTGCAGGATTTATTCTGCTAGGCGTGACACGGGTCACGACACTTGACACGGGCGTGTCGAAGGCCGTGTCTTTGGCCGTGTCTTTGGCCGTGTCCTTCTCTGACTGGAAAAATTGGTCGGTGGGGGGCGTGACACGGGTCTCGACACGGGCGTGTCAAAGGCGACACGGGCGTGTCGGAGGCCGTGTCAAAGGCCGTGTGCTGGTTTTCGAATCGGTCGAGACGGCTAATGGGGAACACGGCCTGGCACACGGCCGTGTTGCAACCCGTGTTCGGCCCAGTTTTTGTGATTTTAGGCCGAATCGTGGTCGTCCGTTTATTTGGTATGAGATCCAACGGCTGGGGGCTAGATCTGAGGGATTAAACTTGGGAATAGGGTTTAAAACCCTCACTTTTCTCCTAGCTTTATCTCTCTTGATTTTAGAGAGAAGGGAGAGCAAGGAGGAGGAAGAAGGCCAAGATCTGGCCGCCGGCGAAGCTTCGGAGGTCCGTTTCGCGAGCGGAGTTCAGATCCGCGAAGGTGGGAGCGTTGCGGTGGTTTTCAACCGAGCAAATCTTCTCCATGGCTAGGAAGAGGGGACGGAAGGTAACGACACTTCTCCTCTCGGTTTTTAGGATTTAGGATGCATGAATAGCATCCCCTTCCTTTCGTATTTTGAGCACTGAATCTCTCAAATGAGAGGTATTCGTGTAGCCTAGGTTCAAGAGGAACCTCCGGGTTGAGTATGTTCATCCCGGCATGCTTTGCATTAGAGATCCGCTCCGTTAGCGGATTAGGCATTGTGGGTGAAGCCGTGGTCGCGACCGTTAGTCCGACCCGGTGATGTTACATAGCGAGCTTCGGGGATTCGGTAGAAATCCGTTGTGGCAATACGTCGTTGTATGTATGCGTTTTCCCCCTTATATTTGAGTGAGTACTCGTGGTCGGAACCGGACAAGGTTAGCTCCGCGTTGTGCGGTAGATGGTTTCCTTGGAGCACGGGAAAGACACGGTGTGAATGGTGATTGGGGTGGGGAAACCTTTGGTTGTGCTGTGCAAAGGCGCGGCTATGTCTCCGTGGTCGGCTGGCTATCCCGTGACGCGCAAGTCATGTGGGGAAAGTGTCCCGGCGAGACTAGCCCCTTGTGTGGGACTGACGAGAATGTCGAGCGGAGGGCAAGCTCGGGCAATGTGGCCATGAGCGGGTGGGGTCCAACAAGGCTTCTTAGAATCGGTCGGTGTGAGACGGAACCCTGATGTGTGAAGTCAGAATGTGCGGGCAAGCCCGGGGTATATGACCCTTGTGCGGGTGGGGCCTTTGCGAGGTTCCGTGTGACGGCGTGTGTGCCGTTAGGGACATGGTGGTTCCCTTGTGTTTGCGGCTTTAAGCCAATGGGGAAACGGAAGTACCTAGTGTTTGATGTTGTGCTAGATGTATACGAGCTAGGGTGCCTTGGGTGAAACCCGGGTTGCATTCATGTTGCATAGTAGGCCCTTTCACTTTGTACAAAACATAGAGAACATGTATGCTGTATGAGACATCCAAGCCTGTTTTACCACTTTATTATATATACTCTTTTGGTATACGAAGTGCTAACTTGCAGGTGGAGTGGTACCCCGGGGTCCGTTAGGGACGGCCGGGAGGAGATGTTTTTGTTACACAGTAGAGGTTAGCCTTTGCTGACCCATGTTACTTCAAATCCTTATAGGGCAAGGATCGCATGCAGGAGCTAGCGCGCCGGGCGAAAAGCCCTAAGCCTCATGAAGTGTTGCTGTGCTTGACTATTTTCTTTTCCTTGTTTTGCTGCTGTTGTTTGACTATGTCCGGCTTGCATGCCGAGGTAGCCTAGGGGTGCTTGGCACTTTTAAATTTGGACTTATATTGTGTAAGGCCTTAAGGCCATTTGATACTCTTCTGTTAGTGGATAACTTCTGTCTGTTAGTTTTCTGTTTCCGCTGTGTTTGTCTGGAGTTTTGAGATTGGTAGTTTTATATCATCTTTTAATACTAAAGCTGTGGCGTCCGTATGTTGTGGGGCCCCGGCCGGACCCATATTATATGGTATTTACAGGGGAGGTGTTACAGAATAGGTCACTCCTAAGGTAAGGTTTGGATATGGTGCCAGAACTATACTAGCTAGCGGATGTCGGACTAGTAGTAAGGCGGTAGGGGGAATCAAACTTCTCCGAGAGTATTCTTCGCATGTGAGGCCAAGCATATGGATAACTACCAGCTCCACACTCTTCGTTCAGCCAAAACACGCGGGCTCGACCTCTTAACCATTCTCGGACTACATTAACCTTTTGGTAGTCGCCCAATTTTTTATAATCAAAATAAGTTTCTACCAACTTAAACCAGTCTCTAAAATACTTTGGATCTTCTTAACCATCGTAGGTGAAAATCTTAGTGTGTATATAAGCCTGGGGCCGATTGGAAACATTAACGTCGAACTCCATTTCTGTGAGAACTTGAGAGAAAACTCGATCCGGATTTTCTTGTGCACAAGCAAGGAGAAACGTTTCTGACCCACTAAGATGTTTGAAAGAATGAAATGTTCCCTCCTAATACTAGGATAAAATAAATATTTTTTTTGGTTTTCTTGCATGAAATAACAAAGAGACTATTAAAAAAAATTTGTGAACTTTGTTGAAAAATAAAAAGTTCGGCCGCTATTGGCAGACCATCAAATTTTTTTTTTTTGGCAAAAAGAAGTACATACAAAGTGCGTGTTAACGTGCCAAATAAGAGGGGAGGGTTCCAATTAGGAAATTGACGTGAACCTCCCTCTGATACCAAATTGATGCAGGCTTGCACGTTGACACCGAAATATATCTACGGACGCACACGAATATCTCTCTACGAACCAAATTCTACACTCGCACACTCGATCTACGCAGCACCACGTAATTAAAGTTATCAATTTTATACTAGCGTATGGGTAGCCAAACAGATTAGGATCGAACAAGGGCTATAGGTTAATGTTCTTTCCGGCTAAAGGGACCTACACGGTCCGAGCGAGCAGTGTTGTACCAAAAGAGATCTACCGAATAAAATACGATTCGGAAAGGGTAGGTCTCTCCCAACAAAAGAAAACGAAGGTTCATCAAACCCTTTCGAATGAAAATGAAATAAAGAAGAAGCTACAAACAATGAAAGATAACCACGATTTTTTTCAATGCTATCCAAATTAACGCTAAGAAAATCCACCACACCAATTAATCTAGGAAGAGAAACACACAACATGTAGAAAGGATTTGTTACCCAATCGAAATGGGTGATTCCAATTTCTCTCTACTTGGATCGCTTCTTCAATGGCTCCGTCGGAGTCATGCCGGAAGGAAAGAAACTTGACCGCCTTCGTCGCTTCACGTCGGAGTTGGAGTCCACAAGGAGGCATCCTTTGCCTTGGCTGATTTACTCAAGGAGGAGGGTGGTCGGTTGTGGGTGGAAAGGCTGAGAGTGGGCTCGGTTTGAAGAAGGATAGGCTCGGGTGGTGCTCTTTGGAAGAGGGAGAGGAGGAAGATGAGGAGAAGTTGAGATAGGGAAGGGAGACAAGGGGGGCCGAAATTTGGAGAAGGAGAAAGGAGAGGAGGAAGGAAATCTTCACAAGATTTTGAGGGGGATTTTTTTCTTCTATTTCATTCCTTCTTAACATGGCTATATATAACATACACCACTCAATCTCCCTCCATTCAAAATTCAAAATTCAAAATTCAAAATGAAAGTTATGATGGTTATATGCACCCATCATAATACAAGAAATGAAATGATTTAAACAACCTATGATGGTTATAAGCACTCATCATTACATGAATTATTTAAATGCATTAAAAATAAAATAAAACATGAAAATGACTTAATAATTAATAATAATAATTAATAAATTATAATTAATTATTAATATATTGGTTTGCGTTCAGGACAGATATTATGGCGACGCTCAACATGGTCATCCGTAAGCACGTCGTCGGCATCTTTAAAATGTTGCGGGTCGTCGTCTCCATCAGACAAACTCCAAGCTCGACGAACTCAGAGTGCAGTTTTGGCAAGCCATTCTCAGTACGCAGTTCGCAGAGCTCAGGTCGACGAATTAGAATTCTTAGGTTGATGATCTTGGATCTCAGGTCAACGAATTCTGTTCAGTGATCGACGATATCTGTCCAGTTCCAGAATGAGAAGTTTTCTTCCTTCTGTTCCATTATTTCTATATTAATAGCAGTATTATTCCTTAGTAATTAATGTTTATATTCCTCTAAATATAGCCGTTATTGGCAGCATTAATTATGGTATTCATCAGGATATTTACTTGCTTATTTTATTAAGAGAGAGTTGGGGAAACTCATTTATGATATATTCCAGCCATTTGTATTCTCCAGATTAGCCGACAATTAAGGCACTAATTCAAATTTCAAAGGAGAAATTATTGACTTAGAATACAAAAAGAGATTTTTGTCCTTCAGAGAAGACATAGAAGGAACCACCAGAACTTACAGAGAAAATATTCAGCACTAAGACAAACTAATCTCTAAGAACTCTCTCTCACAGTGCAGAAAATTCTTTGTATTTCACCTTGTCAAGTCTAAAGACAGAAGAAGAATAATCATCACAATTAAGAGTCTTCTTCAAGCTTCACTTCCAGGAACTTTCAGGACAACAAAGATTTATTCAGTCAGAAAAGTTCCAGGACTGCTTTCAGACAAGGCTGAAGATCTACACCCTAAAGCAAAGCTCCAGTCTTCCCGTATCATCAACATCTCAGGGGGAGCTTTGTCAACATCAAAGATCCACTAGTCTTCTCTATTGATTAGAGAAAGATAAGACACCATCACCTCCTCTCACCTCTTGTAAAAGGGTTTTAACTCACTTCAAAAGTTAGCTCTTTGTTGTCAAGTCTCATGATCAAAGGACTTCGGTTGGTTTTTGGGCACCTTATCACAAGCCTAAAGGGTTGCAATATCTCCCCGCAAATAGAAATTGTGGTAGCAGACACCTGATCAAAACCTGCTAGTGGATTCCTACCAGGGTGGTAGAAGAGTGGATGTACCAAAGTTTAGGGGAACCACTATAAAATCTTCTTGTGTTGTTTGGTTGCTCATTTTCTGTTTTTGTTCTTGCTATGGCTGTGATAGTTAGAATAACTTAGCTTGTTTTTCCTTCTATTGTTATACTTGGTATCAATAATTTTCACTCTGATATATAAAATTTTAAAACAGCCAAAATTTTTAAATACTCTATTCACCTCCCCCCCCCTCTAGAGTAAGTCAGATCTAACCCCTCCTTTCAATTGGTATCAGAGGGCTGTTCTCTTGGTTGAACAAGGTAACACTTGAACCAACAATTCCTTCTTAGATCTAAATTTCTCTAGCCTATTTCTTATAACATGGCACAGAACAAGGATTATGCAAGCACCAGACCTCTAGTGTGCAACTTAAATATGTTTGCCATCTAGAAGGCAAGAATCAAACTTTATATGAACTCTATTGATAAGGACATTTTTAATTCCATTTTGATAAGACCTCCTACTCTAGTGACTGCATCCACCTCAAAATCAAGCACACATGCTATTCCACCACCTGAGTGGACAGATGCTCAGAAAAAGGACAAGATTGCTGATGTAAAGGCCATGAATATTCTAGCTCAGACTATGTCTGATGACATCTTCTAGAAGGTTGCTGAATGCACATCAGCCAAGGCTATTTGGGATTCTCTTAACCAGATGGTAGCTGGTTTTGCTGATGAGAGAAAGGATAGGAGATCCAACTTCATATCTCAGTATGAGAACTTCAAGAAGGATGAGTCAGAGACAGTTGGTTATATGTATAACAGATTAAGCTCAACAATCAATGAGCTGAAGACATTGGACAAGGACATCACTCTTACAGAAGTGAATGACAAAATCCTCATGTGCTTCCCTAGTTCATGGGATTCTAAAATCTAGCCTATCAAGGAAGCCATAAGTCTTAATGAGATTTCCACTAAATATCTATTGGGTAAACTCAAATCTTATGAGCAACTGATTAAGTCAAGAGAAGCTGCAGAATAGAAGACTCCTTCATCTGGGAGAAAGGAGCAAAATATAGCATTCAAAGCTACTGAAGATTTAGAAGCCCCAACTGTCAATGAAGAATTCCTAAGTCTCTTAGCTAAGAGATTTTACAAAATGGGCAAGAGGGACATCAGAAGAAAGTCATCAAGGCAAGATGACAAACCCATGTATGACAAAACACCAACTAAAGAAGTAGTTTGTTTTGGCTGCAGGAAGTCATGACACTTCATTTTAGAGTGCCCAGAGACTCAAAAGAAAGATAAAAGAAGATAAAAGGAGGCCAGGAAATAGCATTACAACATGCCCTCCTTCAGCAAGCATAAAAGGAAAGAGAAAGGGTTCATTGCTGAAACCTGGAGTGACACTGAAGAAGAATCTTCTTCTTCCAGATCCAATGAAGATGAAGAGAAAACAAAGGCCAAGGAAATATGCTTGATGGCTATTGATGGATCAAGCACTCATTCTGAAGCTGACCAATCTGACACTGAAGAACCTCTATCTAAAGAGGATCAAGTATTATCTTCTTTTGATTTTGATTCAGAAGAATTTAAAATTGAATTTAAATCTTTATGTCTTGATTTAATTAACTCTGAAAAAGTAATTAAATAACTTAGAGAGAAAGTAAATGAATAAGAAAACCTACTGTCAGAAAACAACAAATTAAAGGATGAAATCACCTTAGCTAATGAATAAATCATTAAATTAAAGACTGGATTATTTGAGGCTAGGCAACTTGAATAATCCCTGAATGGGAGAAGCATCAAGTTGATGAACATCACAAGCATAGTGAATGCCAGACTTAATGGCAAGCTGGGCTTAGGTGCTTCATCAAGCCAACCCCCACTTATTCAGAAAAACATTTTATCAACCCCCATAAAATTTGTCTCTGAAAAGGGTAAAGAGAAAATAGAAGATAATCATGATAAACAAATTG
Organism: Platanthera zijinensis; assembly: GCA_039513925.1. Lineage (NCBI taxonomy): Eukaryota > Viridiplantae > Streptophyta > Magnoliopsida > Asparagales > Orchidaceae > Platanthera > Platanthera zijinensis. The sequence continues at coordinate 115,214,791 of CM077084.1, forward strand.
TATTAAAATAAAAGAATAAGAAAAGAAGATAGAATAAGAAAATTCTTAACAATAACAAAGTTCAACAGATTTCGTCGAGCTCAGATCGACAAAATATGCCCAGTTCGTCAAACCAAGTCGACGAACTCCGAACGCAAACTTCTACTATAACTATTCTTTGAACTGCGATCGACGAAACCAGTATGGTTCGTCGACCAGAGATCGACGAAATTGGGGCCCAGAAAATGAATAACTTCATTCTTTGAGTGGATTTCAACGAACTCATCTTCGTTCGTTGACCTCAGATCGACGATACCAGAATTCGTCGACCCCAATTTATAATAACAGAAATTTTAATTACAACAGGATTTTTAATCAACCTAGACAAATATTAATCCTTTTAACCAATGGATAATTCCACCAAGAAAATACCATCCTTTAGGTTATAAAAGTCAACCTGAATATTCATATATTACCAGCTTTAGTTATGTAAATCAACAAGGACCCAAGGTAACCTGGGTCAAGAATATCTAACCTATTTTTGTATAGGTGAAAGACTATCCTACAATAGAGGAACAATGGTATCTGGATAGTGGTTGTTCAAAACATATGACTGGCAGCAAGAACAATCTATCCAACTACAAGTCCAAGATAGGTCCCAAAGTTGTTTTTGGTGTCTCCAACTGTGGCCAGACTAAAAGCTATGGAGATGTAAAGATTGGAGTGGTCACATTCAAGAAAGTAGCTTATATAAGTGGATTAAAACACACCTGATTTCTATTAGTCAACTCCGTGATAAAGGGTTCCAGGTATCATTTGATAAATCCTCATGCATTATTTCTTCTGCTGACAATATAACTGTTTTAACTGGCTCTAGACTAGGAAATATAAACATAGTTAATTTCAAATCAGCTAAAATAGAAATTTGTTTGTTTAACCAAACTAGTAACTACAATGAACTTTGGCATAGAAGATTAGGACATGTTAACTTAAAAAACATTGCTAGGTTATCTAAAGACAACCTTGTTAGAGGATTGCCTTCTTACCCTTATAAGAAGGAAAGCCTTTGTAGGGCTTGTCAGTTAGGCAAGCAAACTAAAAATAGTTTCAAGTCACTTAACAAGAGTGATTCACCTAGGATTTTGTATTTGCTCCACATGGATCTTTTTGGACCCATTGTTGTACAAAGCCTAGGAGGGAAGTCTTATACCTTAGTGATTGTTGATGACTTCTTAAGGTTCACTTGGGTGTTCTTCTTAAGAAATAAGTCAGATAACATCAAGATTCTTACATATTTTCTCAAGAGCATACAGATTGAGTACTCTACTCCAATTGCATTGATCAGAAGTGATCATGGTACTGAGTTTGAGTCTCTTCTTATGCGAGAGTTTATGAGAAGGAAGGTATCAGGCATTGCTTCTCTGCTCCTAGAACTCCTCAACAAAATGGGGTAGCGGAAAGGAAAAAACATAACACTCATTGAAGCTGCAGGCACATTAATTGTAGATGCTCACCTGCCCCTATCCTTTTGGGCAGAGAGTGTGAGCACAACAAACTATGTCCTGAATAAGAGTTTGATACATAAACTTAAGGGCAAGACCCCCTATGAACTACTCAAAGGGAAAAAAACCTAAAGTAGACTATTTTAGAGTATTTGGTTGTGTCTGTTACATCCAAAATAATAACAGGAAATACATTAGAAAGTTTGAAGCCAAAGCTGAAATTGAAATTTTTCTTGGATATTCCTAAGTAAGCAAGGCTTATAGGGTATATAATAAATCAACCATGAAAATGGAAGAGTCTATTCACAATTCTTTTCATGTGACTAACATGTTTTATAAGGAGAAGATAGCTTCTACCAGTGAAACCTTGCAGGTACCTAACATGTGTGAGAAGCAAGATGAGTTGACCCTCACCAATGAGGCTATTACACATCCTTCTCCACATATTGCTAAAGAAAGTGATGATGAAGATACTGAATTTAATGGAGAGCCAACACAATCTAACTTAATTCCACCAGTGGAATTAACTCCCCAAGCTGTTGCTGAACCAACTCCACCAACTGATTCTGTCATACTTAGAGATCATCCAATATCTCAAGTAATAGAAGACATATCAGTAGGTGTGTAGACAAGGCATCAACTCCACCAGGATGTGATGCATGCCTGCTTCATATCTCAAATTGAGCCCCAATCCATCAAAGATGCTAAGCAAGATCCACATTGGATCATCGCTATGTAAGAGGAGCTCAACTAGTTTGAGAGATGTAGAGTTTGGGACTTTGTTCCAAGACCCAAAGACTATCCAGTCATTAGAACTAAGTGGGTATTCAGAAATAAACTTGATGCACAAGGCACTATCATAAGGAACAAGGCAAGGCTAGTAGCTCAAGGCTATAGGCAAGAGGAATGCATTGACTATGATCAGACATTTTCCCCTATTGCAAGGCTTGTCGCTATAAGAATCTTCCTTGCATATGATGCCTACAAAAATTTCAAAATCTATAAAATGGATGTTAAGAGTGCATTTCTGATGGAGAATTCAAAGAGGAAGTATATGTGGAGCAACCACTAGGTTTATCTCTCCAACTAATCCCTCTTATGTCTTTAGATTGCATAAAGGTCTTTATGGTCTAAAGCAAGCTCCAAGAGCTTGGTATGAGACCTTAGCTAGCTTCTTGTTAGAGCATAAATTTTCTAGAGGTATTGTAAATAGGACTCTTTTTATTAAGAATCATAAAGATAAAATCTTGTTAGTACAAATTTATGTATATGATATTATATTTGGCTCAACTGATCCCAAACTATGCAAAAGGTTTTCTGACCTTATGCATTCAAAGTTTGAGATGAGTAGTATGGGTGAACTTTCATACTTCCTTGCTCTCCAAGTGAAGCAATTGCCTGATGGAATCTTCATATCCCAATCCAAGTATGCTAAGGAGCTAATCAAAAGGTTTGGGATGTTAGATGCCTCAACAAAGAAAACACTCATGGCTACCAATGTTGTGGTCTACTCTGATGAATATGGAAAGCCTGTCGATCAAAAATTATATAGGGGCATTGTTGGTTCCCTATTGTATCTCACAGCAAGTATACTAGACATAATGTTTGTTACATGCCTTTGTGCTTGGTTCCAAGTGAACCCTAAAGAATCTCATCTTATTTTCTTTAAAAGAATTTTAAGATATATAAAGGGTTGCCCAAATCTAGGACTCTGGTATCCAATTGAGTCATACTTTGAGTTGGCTGGATACTTAGATGTTGACTTTGCTGGATGTAGAGTGGACATGAAGAGCATATCAGGAATACGCAAGTTCCTTAGTGCTAGACTTGTCTCCTAGTTTTTCAAAAAGCAAACATCTGTGTCTACATCAACAGTAAGAGCTGAGTACATAGCAGCTGGCAGTTGCTGTTCACAGATGCTGTGGATTCAAAACCAACTTCTAGATTATGAATACAACTTAAATAATTCAACCTTACTCTTTGATATTACAAGTGCAATTTCTATTGCTCAGAATCCAGTTCATCATAGTTGAACTAAGCATATAGAGATAAGGCATCATTTCATTAGAGAGTGTGTGGACAAAAAGAAAATTAATCTTGTTTATATCTACACTGATTTTCAAAGGGCAGACATCTTCACCAAACCCTTGGATGAAATAAACCATCTATTCTTTCTTAATCAGCTTGGTATGATTAATAGAGAAGCTTTAATTTAACTTTTTTGTCTGTGGTCGAAGAATTTGCCACAGTTCGTCGACCTGAGATCGACGAACTGAGAAAAGTTCTTAAGATAATTCATCGACCTGAGATCGACGAACTCTCTGTGTGAGCCATTTTCGTCGACTGAAGATCGACAACCTGGCTTCAGAAAATTTTCGTCGACCTGAGTACGACGAAAAAATTTCCGTTCTTCAGACTGAGATTGACTAACTCTTTTGTCAATAAAATATTTCATCAACCTCAGATCGAAGAATTTTTCTTTTTTCACAGGAAGGAGTTTGTCGTTTCATATTCCGAAAAACCTTATATCCAGGTTTTCTTCAAGCTCCATCCCACGCTTTCGGTTCCCTTGCACTTGATCTCTCTGTTTCTTTGTTGCAAGTGATCATGGCAATTCCAGCAAGCGATCTTACAGATATGAAATTCGACATGGGTTTCGACATAGATTTCGAGTCATTCCAACACTCAGATCAGATCTTCCTTGACAACCTAAAATTGTTTGAAGATTTACAGTTGAAGAGTCTGATGACTACCAGGATGAAGATTGAGGCAACATAAATCAGAGAATGGGTCTTCACTCTATCGATCCAGATGCTGATACGTTGATCGGAACAATATCGGGTAACGCCATTTCACTTACCCCTGATGTTATAACTAAAATTTTTGGTTTACTGAATGGATAAGAGGAATTAGAAATCGACACTGCTGAATTTGATAAGATGTTGATTCGAATGGGTTATTCTGGAGACACCCCTAACAAACTTCTAAAGAAACATCTATCTGCATACTATAAGTTTCTGGCAGATGTTGTAGGAAAAGTACTACTGGGCAAGCACACTGCACATGATTACATTATTAGATCACAGTTTCTAGTGATGTGCGCAGTGGTCAACAAGAAGGTCGTAAACTGGGAAAAAATCATGTTTGAGGTTATTAAGAAGAAAAACACCAAGAAAGAAGTGTATTTTGGAAGAATTCTGGGAGTCTTCCTTCAGGCCAAGGCTGTTGAATCACTGGTCTCCCCGATCATTTTCATTAATGCCTCCAAGAGGCTTACCTACGCCTTATTTGGCAGGTGGGAGAGGAATATCTCTAAGCCATCCAAGGCCTCCTCTTCCAGACCTTTTGAGGGTACAAGGGCTGCTCCAGCCACTCCCCACCCAACTGAGGATGTTTCCATTCCCCCTCCACCTCCTCTTATTCAAACACCCTCAACAACCCTCCAGCTTTCTTCTATATCTCAAGAACATCAACCAACGCCTCCTACTTTCCCAATCCATATTCATTCACCAGTTCACTCACCAATTCATTCACCTAGTCATTCTCCAGTACATCAACCTTCACCACATCAATCCCCTCAACATCAACATTCACCTATTCAATCTCAAGTACATACTAATACATTAGAGCATGTTACTCCTCCTCTGTCTCCTCCTCCTTCACATCTTACTGACATCCCCCTTCACAACCTATCATCCATACCAACATTCAATCTGTTATCATTCAATTTATTATCACCCCTTTATTGCCCATCATCAATAGATGAACCAATACTAGACTCTTCACCCTTACATCCATCATCCTCCTTCAACATCTGTATCCAATCAAACCCCTCCTGAATTCATGGAGATAGATTCCTTCCCCATTTCATATATTCTGCAATCCATTACACCTCTTCTAAGACCACTCATAGCAGAGGCTATTTTACCTCTTGCTGCTTCCATTTCTTCTCTAACTGCCCAACTTTCTGCCCCCTCTGTCCCTCCTTCTTCAGTTATGGGCCTAGATCTAGTACCTACTTAAACTAGGCAGGGGGAGATACTCAATAAAGAAGCAGCTCCATTAGCAGCAGAAATAGCAACAACAGCAACAACAATAGTAGAGATTATTGATACTGATATACCAGATGCAGATGCAGTGAATCCTTGGTTATTTTTTTTCTGAAGACTGTTCCATTTCTCCAGCAGTTGAACTGAACTCAGTTCTAGATTCTTTTGACCTCTTATATAGAAACATTCTTTAATTTGTTTCTCGCAAGTATTGCACAGATATTATTTGTCATATAGCTCCAGTTAGTATATAAACTCTTCAGGCCATTCAGGCAAGTTTTGCTACTAACATGGTTATGGAACCTGCTGGCCCAACCTATGTAATGGATGATAGTCCAATACCAAGTCTAGATGATTTAATTGCACAGGATGTTGCACTAGAGATTGAACAGATGCAAAATGATCCTGAGCTAAATAATTTTCTTCTGACTAATAAAGACTTAGAATATTCTCAGTTGATTACAGAGATTATTGTTCCTTCTGCAGTTGTTCTACCTCCAGTTCCTCCTCATGCAGATAAACATATTTCAAAGCAAACATTAGAATAAATAGATGATTTATATGATAATCCTCCTAGATCATCTGATAATGAGGAGGATTCAGAAGATGATTCTAATTCTGATACTTCCAATAGATCTAAATCAAAGAATAGGAAAGCTCCAAGAAAGGTTGTTCCCAAGCTCAATCCAGATAATGATGTTCCATATTATATTCTGCACAACAATCCTCTTACTCCAACAACTCCTCATTGGATGAGACTGTCTAGGAACCAGGCTAAAGCACAGAAGAAGAAGAAGAGGTCTTGATCTTCTCCAGTGAAGAAATTCAGGAAAGATCCACCTCCTCCTGCTGCAGGAGCTTCAGGCAATCTTGCAAGGTCTACTTCCAGTGCTTCTCAACCTCCCAAGCCAGCTCATTATCAAGATTCAAGACAATCTTCTAAACCAGCTCCTTCTTACTCAAGACAATCTTCTAAACCATCTCCTTCTTACTCAAGACAATCTTCCAGACCAGCTCAAAGACAATCTTCCATTCCTGCTAGAAAATACTGTGAATGCAAACCACCAAATTCCTATTATGCTGAAAAATCTATAAAGAATAATCCTTCAACAAATTATTAGCAACAGTCTATCATTTTCAGAAAGCCTCAAAGGACTGCTCAGGATGTTTCAGTTGATCCAAGATATGAACCAGAGCATGATCCAAATTTCAGGATGGCTAGATTCCATGAACTGATAGGCTTGTCTCAGATAAACAAGGCAAAGACAGAAGGAATTGATCCATCACAGTTTACCACTATGTCTTCTTTTAGACAGAAAGAGATTGAAAAGTTTGAGGTAGACAAAGAATTATTTGATCCAAATGCTTATATGCAGGTTCACCCAGAAGCTGTTGTGCCTAGAGCTTCTACTATAACTCTTCTCGGAGCTCAAGACACTGAAGATGTCTAAGCAAGAAGCAGAAGATCCTCTCAGAACAATAGTGTTCACTAAATCTTCTTCTTCTCCTCCTCTAGACAGGCACTAAAACTATTTTTATTCTCTGTGGATATTCTTTCTATCTGCTGAATTGTTTTTCATTCTGTCAGATATTTTCTTTCATGTTGTATGTTTGTATTTTCTTTTCTTATGCTTTGTACTTAGTGATCTCACCCAAATAGGGGGAGATTGTTGGATTCCTAGTTAGATTTGGGCTAGGTTCACTAATTTAGGCTGAGTCTGACCCACCTTGTATAGCTAGGGTCAAGTCTAGTAGTCCTTGAGTGTAGGCTAAGTCATTAAGTTCAACCTTCTTGGACCAGCCAGTAGAGGACCTCAGAAGAATTAGAATTAGAAGTTTTCAGAGAACAGTTTGATCAGTTCGAAGTTCTTCAAACTCAGCTTGACGATCGTAAATCTCAGATCGACGAACTCAGAGTTAATTCTCTGAGCTGAGCTTGATGATATTCGATCTCAGGTCGACGATCATGTTGGAAGACCCTATTACTAATTTGGGCAAGGATCACTATGTTATTAGGAAGTTTGTTTGACTAAGTTGTATAGTTGAAAAGGTCAACATAGAATGAGTCTAAGGCTTAGAACTTAGGTTTGGAGCTGCCCCCAAGACCATTCAAAGATCAGGATTCAGTGCTGAGACAAAGACAATTTTCGTCGAGCTCAGGTCGACGAAACGTCGAACTCAGTTCGACGTTCTCTGAGATCAATTCTGCAAGTCATCGAACTCCGGTCGACGATCTTCGAGCTCAGATCGACGTTTTGTCTCCAGCTATTTTCCAAGTCGCTGAGCTCAGTTCGACGATCGTAGAGCTCAGTTTGATATTTTCTGTCTGCTGTTTAAATCCAATCTCTGAGCTCAGTTCAACGATCGTAGAGCTCAGATCGACGATTTCTGTGAGAGATCGACGCTTTAAGATTTCGAATTCAAGAACAGTTATGGAATTCATTCAGATTCATTCAGAGTTATTTCCTGCATTTAATGCAAAGGATTTTCTAGCCGTTTCAAGCAATCTTATGCAAGTTTCAAGGAAGACTAGAAGGAATATTACTTAGGACTTTCCCTAGAGACAGTTGTTATTTATGGAAGTCATTTATGACTGAGTAACGGCCATCTAAGTCAGAATCTGATATACTCCTATAGAAAATGTTTTTGAATAGAACAGATCATTCAATCATAGAAAAAAGAGATATACAGCAGAATCAAGTTTACTGAATCCTAAATCTTCAAGAACACAAGGAACTTCTGTTGTGGAGGAAATCTTCTGCTACTCAACTCCTCCAAATCCTCAAGTGTTCAAAAGCTTCAACATCAAGAACTCCAGACATCAATCATTTTAGCATCTGTTGAAATCATCAATTGTTGGAGATCTGAAGCACCTGAAGACCTATCACCCTAGCAAAGTTCACCTTCCTGAACCCTTACAGATCTCAGGGGGACCTTTGACATCATCATCCACTTGTCTTCTCTAAGACTGTTGACAGAGAAGAACAACTCAACTTTTTTCTTTCTTTTTTCCTTTCCCTCCTGTAAAAGGGTTTTTAAAAACCACCCTCAAAAGTTCTGAGACTGGTTTCTGAGACCTTATCAAAACTCAGTGGTGGCAAGACACCTTATCAAAAAATCTAGTTTTGGTTTTTGAGCACCTTATCAAAAGCTCATTGGTGCTCAGAACACCTGATCAACTATTCCTACAGTGGATTCCTACCTAGGGTGGTAGAAGAGTGGATGTACCCAGGTTGTTGGGGAACCACTATAGATCCTTGTGTCATCTGGTTGCTGTGTGTTTGACTTTGCAGTGTGCTGTGTGTTTTCTTATTTCTTGCTTTAGTTTTTATTTCACTGCAAGCACCTTACACATATACATAAATTAAGTCTTCCACTACTTTACAGTTTTAATTGTAAATTATTTTAAAAATACTCTATTCACCCCCCCCCCCTCTAGAGTCAAGGTAGATCTTACCCTCACTTTCAATTGGTATCAAAGGGAGGTTGGTTATTCAACATCTGAATTCTCAACAGATTGGTTGAATAGGCTAACACCTGAACCAAAAGATCCATGAAAAGATAAACCTTCTATAGAGGATAGTTATTACTTTTTGTATTATATTTATCTTCATACAAAACCATGGCACAGAACAAAGATTATGCTAGCACCAGACCTCCAGTGTGCAACCTCTCAAAGTTTGCACTTTGGAAGGCACGAATTAAGCTTTACATGAATTCTATTAATGAGGACATTTTTAATTCTGTTTTGACAGTTTGTCCAAGACCCCCAGTGATCACAAGCACAAGTGTTGTTCCACCTCCTTCAGGAACAGATACAGAAATAAAGAAATGGAAAGTTGCAGATGCAAAGGCTATGAATATCCTTGCTCAAACCATGTCTGATGAGATATTCCAAAAGGTGTCTGAATACAGTTCAGCAAAAGAGATATGGGACAAGTTATCTGAAATTGTCTCACGATCTGCTGATGAAAGGAAGGACACGATATCCCATCTCATTAGCCAATATGAGAACTTCAAGAAAGGAGAAACTGAATCAGTTGCTGACATGTACAACAGGCTCAGCCTAATAGTCAGTGAACTAAAAACACATGACAAGGAGATCTCTTTAACTGAACTAAATGAAAAGATCCTAATATGCTTCCCTAGCACTTGGGACTCAAGGATCTGGCCAATCAAGGATTCCAGAAGCCTTACTAAGATTACTACTGAAGCTTTGTTGGGCAAGCTCAAGTCTTATGAGCTGCTCATCAAGAACAGAGAGGAAGAACAAAAGACTCCTTCTCTAGCCATCAGAAAGGAGAAGACCATAGCATTCAAAGCAACAGAAGATCTGTCTGAAGAAAAGGTCACAAGCAATGAAGAATTGATGAGTTTGCTGGCTAAGATATTTTATAAGATGGCCAAAAAAGATTTAAGAAATAGGTCATCCAGAGGGCATGAGAAGCCAAGGTATGACAAGTCAAATAATAAAGAAATAATCTGTTTTGGATGCAGGAAACCAGGCCATATTGTGCCTGACTGTCTAGAAAATCAGAATAAGGACAAGAAGGACAAGAAAGATAGGAGAAAAGACAAGGAATCCAGGGGAAACAACAGCAACAAATCTTCCTCCAACAAAAATAAACATACAAGGAAGGGGTTTGTAGCTGAAAGCTGGAGTGATACTAAAGAGGAATCAGAAGCCTCATCAAGCTCAAGTGATGATGAGGATGATGCTGAAGAAAAGGAATTCATGCATGATGGCTATCAATGCCTCTCAGCAAAATTCTGATGCAGAACAAGGATCAGACTCAGAATCTGAAACTCAAACTGAAGAAGACCAGGTAATAGACTCCTTTGATTTTAACTCAGAGGACTTTAGATCTGAATTTAAGGCACTTTGTTTAGACCTGCTAAAGTCTGAGAAAGAGATCATCTCTCTCAGAAATCAATTGTCTGAACATAGCACCTTAAAATCAGACAACCTCAAACTCTCTGAGGAGTTAGAATGATGTAGGGAGGAGATAACTTCACTGAAAAGTGAGTTATCCCAAGCAAAGAAGTTTGAAGAATCCCTTAATGGGAGAAGCATCAGACTAATGGACATTACAAGTACAGTGAACTCAAGATTCAACAGTACACTGGGCTTGGGTGCTTTATCCAGCCAACCTATAGTATTAACAACCCCAATTAGATTTATTTCTGATAAAGGAAAGGGTGTTGTAGAGGTAGCTAGGAAGAATCCAGATTTACCTAAGGAAAATCAAGTTCAACAGAAAACGTCGAACAGAGCTCGACGATCGTCGAACAGAGCTCGGCGATCCAAGGCTGGATCATCGAACTCAGGTCGACGACTTCTAAACTCTGAACTCTGGCATAGTCGATCTTCGAACGGAGCTCGATGATCTGACCCAAGATCGTCGAACTCAGATCGATGATCGTCGAACGGAGCTCAGAGCTTTGAACATTCTTTCAGAGGTAAATCTCAAGTCAATCCTAGAAGTCCCCCATCCCAAAGCTTCAACCCTTATACTGAATGGATAGTACCTCCTAGGATATACCATCCTGAAGGATATAAGAGTCAGCCAGGGATGTCTTTCATTTCTGAATTTAAAGGTTATCAACCTAGACCCAAGGTAAACTAGGTCAAAAACATATAAATTGTTTATGTGCAGGTGAAGACCTATCAAGCAATGAACCAACAATGGTATCTGGATAGTGGGTGCTCAAAGTACATGATAGGGAGCAAGGACAATCTCACATCCTTCAAAGCCAAACTTGGACCCAAAGTGATCTTTGGAGATTCAAACTTTGGTCAAACAAAAGGATATGGTGCTGTTCAGATTTGCTCAGTCATATTCAAGAAGGTGGCTTATGTGGAAGGACTGAAGCACAACTTAATTAGTATCAGTCAACTCTATGATGAAGGATATCAAGTGACATTCAACAAATCCTTATGCAAGATCAAGTCAGAGGATAACACAATAGTGTTAACTGGTAAAAGGAAAGGTAACATTTATCTTGTAGATTTCCTTTCAACCAACATAGATATCTGCTTATTTAATTCAGTCTGCAAACCAAATGATTTATAGCATAAGAGACTAGGACACTTAAACCTTAGAACTATTGCTAGGCTGTCCAAGGACAACCTTGTTAGAGGACTACCTTCTGGCCCCTACAAGAAGGAAGGACTCTACAGAGCTTGTCAATTAGGCAAGCAAACTAAAAACAATTTTAAGTCACTTAATAAGAGTGATTCACCTAGGATTTTATATCTGTTACACATGGATATTTTTTGACCCATTACAGTACAAAGCTTAGGAGGGAAATCTTACACTTTAGTGATTATAGATGACTTCTCTAGATTCACTTGGGTGTTCTTTCTGAGGAAAAAGTCTGATAACTTTAAGTGTTTGATAGATTTTCTCAAATGCATATAGATTGAGTTCAATACTCACATTGCCCTGATCAGAAGTGATCATGGGACAGAGTTTGATTCTCTTTTTATGCAAGAGTTCTGTCAAAGTGAAGGGATCAGGCGTACTTTCTCAGCTCCAAGAACTCCTCAACAAAATGGGGTAGCTGAAAGGAAAAATAGAACCTTAATTGAATCTGCTACTACATTATTGACAGTTGCTCACCTTCCTCTATCTTTTTGGGCAGAGGCAGTGTACACCTCCAACTATGTGTTGAATAGAAGTTTGATACATAAACTGAATGGCAAGACTCCCTATGAATTGCTCAAAGGGAAGAAACCTAAAGTAGACTATTTCAAAATTTTTGGCTGCATTTGTTATATTCACAATAATGACAAGAAGTCTTTAGCAAAATTCCAAGCTAAAGCTGATGATGGAGTGTTTCTAGGATACTCCATGATCAGTAAAGCTTATAGGGTTTATAATAAAACTTCTCTTAAAATTGAAGAATCTGTTCATGTATCTTTTGATAAGACTAACATGTGTTACAAGGAGAAGTCCACTTCTACCATAGAACCATTGCAGGTATACTCTCTTTTAGAAAATTTGGATAGGTTACACATTGTAGAAAAGGATTCAGTACATTCACCTACCCAACAAAGAGCTGAAATCAGTGAAGATGAAGAGGATACTCAACAGCTTGATGTTCAACATCTTGGAGAAAACCATTTTGAAGAGCCAGTTGTTGTTCCACAAGAGGAAACAACAACACAGGTAGGTGAACAATCAACACCCCCTGTTGATTTGGTAACAACAATATATCACCCAATCTCCCAAGTGATTGGAAACATCTCAACTGGTGTGCAAACCAGAAATCAGGTCAACCAAAACCTGATGCACACTTGCTTTCTATCTCAAGTTGAGCCTCAATCCATTCAAGATTAAGAACAAGATCCACACTAGATCATTGCTATGCAAGAGGAACTACATCAATTTGAGAGAAATAAAGTTTGGGAACTAGTGCCAAGGCCTAAGGATCACTCAATTATTGGAACAAAGTGGTTGTTCAGAAACAAGTTGGATGATCAAGGAGTTATTGTAAGGAACAAGGCAAGGCTAGTTGCTCAAGGCTACTCTCAAGAAGAAGGAATTGACTATGACCAGACTTTTGCACCAGTTGCAAGGTTAGAGGACATAAGAATATTCCTTGCTTATGCTGCTCACAAAGGATTCAAGGTCTACCAAATGGATGTGAAGAGTGCATTTCTCAATAGAGACATCAAAGAGGAAGTCTATGTTAGACAACCTCCAGGTTTTATCTCTTCAACTTATCCTGACCATGTTTTCAAATTGCATAAAGCATTATATGGTCTCAAGCAAACTCCTAGAGCATGGTATGAGACCTTATCATGCTTTCTTCTGAAAAATGATTTTATAAGGGGTAGAGTAGACCAAACTCTTTTTGTTAGAACCCATAAGTCCCATACCCTACTAGTATAAATATATGTAGATGATATTATCTTTGGTTCTACTGATTCAAATTTGTGCAAAAAGTTTTCCAACCTTATGCACTCTAAATTTGAAATGAGCAGCATGGGTGAGCATTCCTTCTTTCTAGGATTGCAAGTCAAACAACATACTGAAGGCATTTTCATTTCTCAAACAAAGTATGCAAAAGAACTGGTTAAGAAATTTGGTATGTTTGAAGCATCTTGTATGAAAACACCTATGCCTACTAATGCTGTATTAGATGCTGATGAACATGGAAAACATGTTGATCAGACAACATATAGAGCAATGATTGGCTCTCTATTGTACCTTACAGCTAGTAAACCAGATATAATGTTTGCTACATGCATATGTGCTAGGTTCCAAGTAAGCCCTAGAGAGTCACACATAACATTAGTAAAGAGGATTCTCAGGTATGTAAAAAGTTGTCCAAATCTAGGACTCAGGTATCCAAAAGACTCAGGATTTGAATTAACTGGATTTTCAGATGCTGATTATGCTGGATGTAGAGTAGACAGGAAAAGCACCAGTGGAACTTGCCAGTTCCTTGGTGACAGACTTGTCTCCTGGTTCTGTAAGAAACAGACATCTGTGTCCACTTCAACTGCTGAAGCTGAATACATGGCAGCATGCAGTTGTTTTTCACAGATTCTATGGATTCAAAACCAGCTCCTAGACTATGGCTACAACATAGAAGGGTAAAATTTTTTTTGTGATAACACTAGTGCTATTTCCATAGCACAAAATCCAGTCCTCCATAGTAGGACAAAACATATAGAGATTAGGCATCACTTTCTAAGAGACAATATAGAGAAAAATAAAATTGAAATTCAATATATCCCAACTGATTTGCAAAGGGGAGATATTTTCACCAAACCTTTGGATGAAAAGAAACACACCTTCTTCCTAAATCAGTTAGGAATGTTAGATGGAGGAATTTTAAAATAAATCCCAATATTTTAAAACTCTAAAAACAGACCAAGACTAGGCTAAAAACTTGTATTTTCTAGTGTTTATAGGCTATTTTCTGTCTCTGAACTGCGCTCGACGTTTTCCACAAAAATCGTCGAACGGAGATCGACGTTTCCCAAAAACGTCGACCAGAGTTCAGCGCCATCTGATATCATTTAGCTATCCTTCTTTGTGTTCATGGATCGTCGAGCGGAGCTCGACGCTCTCCAATATCGTCGAACGGAGATCGATGATATTGAAGACTCTTCAGATTCCATTAGAAGCCCAGATCGTCGAACGGAGTTCAACGATCCTTCCTTTTCTGCGTCGAACCCTAATATAAAAATCATTCTTTTGCCATCGTTCTTCTTTTGCGCTTTCATATTCTCTGCAATTTTCTTTCTTTCCCTCCAAACTCTACTGCACTTGGTCGTGCTTGTTAATTTTTGCAGGGATGCAATGGCTGTTAATGTTGCCGCTCTCGCTAAGATGAAGTTTGATACTAGATTTGATATCGATATGGATTCGTTTAACGGGAGCGATCAAATGTTCAAAGACATTCTGGAACTATTCATAGAACAACAGTTGGTGCATATTATGTCTACCAGAATGAAGATTGCGGTAGATGAGATAAAGGAATGGATATTTACAACAAATAATCTGGATGAGAATACTATAGTCGGTACTATAAGCGGGACTCAGGTATCTTTATGACCTACTCTCCTTAGTGAAGTATTTCATTTAAGTACTGGAGATGATTCTACTAAAATGTCTGGAGAGGAATTTGATTCAATGTTGAATAGAATGGGTCACTCTACACCTAACCCTAACAAGTTATTGAAAAAGAACTTATCTATTGAATATAGATTTTTAGCTGATGTTGTGGGGAAAGTGCTTCTTGCAAAGCACTCAGCTCATTATACCATATCCAGGTATCAGTTCTGTCTGATAGGAGCCCTAGTGGACAAGAAACACTTGAACTGGGGAGCAATTTTCTTTGATTTGATAAAGAAGAAAATAAACAAAAGCTTTGTGATTTTTGGTAGGATTTTAGGGGTATTCCTGCACTCTAGGTGCCCAGAACTGCTAGACTCCAATGGGATGCACATCAATGCATCAAAAAGACTGACCTGTGCCCTATTTGGTAAGTGGAACAGACAGATAATCAAACCATCCAGGACTACCATGGCTTCAGGCACAAGGACTCTTGCAATCACTTCCCCTCAGGCCTCTGCCCTCATGGAAGAGTTGCCTGCCTCCACCTCTTCTCCTCTTTCTCAACCTCCTGCTGATTCTACCTCCACCTCCACATCAACCATCTCCACATTCATCTCTTCCCCCATTACCATTTCTTCACCAATTTCACCTCCAGTCACCTCAGAACAATTCCATCCTCTCCACTACTATCCACCTCTTAACATACCCTCTTTCAACATCTTGGAAGATTCCTTTATGGATGATTCCACTTCCTCCCCTACTGAGCCTCCTTCTACCTCCTCATACCAACAGCTCCTTCATGACATTCTTACCCAACAATCCTTCACACCATCCATCTCCACTCCCATATCATTTATCTCCACCATCCCACTCTCTCAACCAACCATTCTACCATCCACCATACCATCTGCTGCAGCCCATCTATCTCCAGCCCAAAACATTCCACCCTCTACCTCTACTCAAGTCACACTTGAGCAAGTGGATCTATCAGCCTTGGCAGATAAGTTATATGGGATACTGGCCCCAAGCTAGTAAACCTACTGGAGACCTCCATGGCTCCACTCCTAAACTCAATAAAGGGGTTATCTGACAGGCTATCTTCTCTCCTCCTCCTCTCAGGAAATCCCTCCTATGAGGTGCCTTGATCCAATCATCACTGAATCAAGGCAGGGGGAGATGCCCTATGAAGCTGAGGTAATGCCTGGTGGTCCAGGTGATCTGCTGCTGCCACAAATCTCTACTGCTGCTCCAGAACCAGTACTCACAGTGGACCTCAGGTAACTGTTGTCTGCATTTGATCTTCTTCACAGAAGCTGCTTACAACCTCTGGGAGTTGAAGACCTCACTAAGTCCATTGTGCCTATTACTGTCTGTGATCCCAGCCTGATCATATCTTATATAAATTCTCTTAAGGCTGTGGAAGTTTCTGCTTGTGTTGCTGCTGCTGGTGAAGTTGCTGTATCTACTGATGTTGATATGTTATCTGCTAATGTTGCTGTTGTTGCTGATAAAGATCTGGCTAGTTATCTGGAAGAATCTGCTGTCTCTAAGACTCATGTTGATTCAACTGCTCCAACTGTTTCTGTTCCCTCTGCTCCTACTGCTGCTGTTTCTGACAAATCCAAACTTATAGATGAATACATCAAAAGGATTTATGATCTATATAACAGACCTCAGAGCTCAGAAAGTGATCAATTCAACACTGACTCTGATGATTCTGCTAGCACCATCTCTAAGAAAAGGACAGCAAGAAGCAAAGCAATGATGAGAGTTCCCCCTGCTAAGGCCAAAGATGTAAACGATATACCATACTATATTTTGCATGATTGTAAGATAACAGAGCCTTGGATGCAATATTCTAAGAATCAGTTAAAGGCTATGAAGAAAAGAAGAAAACTTGACAAATATGAGAAAGGATCTTCTCAGTCTCATCCTCCTCCTCCTCCTCCTCCAGATGCTGGTACTGGTGGAGGATCTGCTTCTCAACCTGGATCTGCTTCAAAGCATAGTTCTTCTCAATCTTCTCAAAGATATCAACCTAGAGGTCAACATCAAAGAGGCTATCATTCTAGAAGAGGTCAGTACAGAGGAAATCAGAGAGAGTACAGAACTTATTCCAGACAACAAAGGGAAGGACAAGGTCCTATTGATTCTACTCAAGGTCCTTTCCCTTATAAGCTTAGAGATTCAGTTGTCACCAGGACTCCTACTGATTCAGAATCCATCAATAGATATGAACCTCCAGTCCCTTTTGAAGATCCTGAAAACAACCCAGTGTCATGGACTGCCAGAATGAAAGAGCTTGCTGCTCTAGATCAAATGAAGAAGGCCAAGGAGAAAGGTAAAGACATTTCAAACATTACAACCCTATCAGAACAAAGAAAGACAGAACTTGAGAGATATGCTTCAAGAAAGTTCTTTGATCCAGAAGATTACATGAAGCTGCACCCTGAGGCTGTAGTCCCAAGGCCAAGATCCCAAACATCCTTAGGTGCAGATGATGACAGAAGATCAAAGAAAGATGCTCTCAATCCTAACAAGGAGATTCTATTAAAGAAAGGAAATGAGAAGAAATGATTTCTGTAAGCAGACAGTACATCTATATCTCTGAATATTGCTGGTATTCTATATGAGTTCTGCAATGCTGCTATGTTTTCTTCTGTATTGTTAGTTTAGCTTTTGTTTCTATATATATGCTTATTTATTTCCTATTGTGTCCTGTAAATAGTAATCCTAACCCAAATAGGGGGAGATTGTTGGAACACCCTATTACTAATTTGCGCAAGGATCACTATGTTATTAGGAAATTGGTTTGACCTAGTTATATAGTTGAAAAGGTCAACTTAGAATGAGTCTAAGGCTTAGAACTTAGGTTTGGAGCTGCCCCCAAGACCATTCAAAGATCAGGATTCAGTGCTGAGACAAAGACAATTTTCGTCGAGCTCAGGTCGACGAAACGTCGAACTCAGTTCGACGTTCTCTGAGCTCAATTCTGCAAGTCGTCGAACTCCGATCGATGATCTTCAAGCTCAGATCAAAGTTTTGTCTCCAGCTATTTTCCAAGTCGCTGAGCTCAGTTCGACGATCGTAGAGCTCAGTTCGACATTTTCTGTCTGCTATTTAAATCCAATCTCTGAGCTCAGTTCAACGATCGTAGAGCTCAGATCGACGATTTCTGTTAGAGATCGACGCTTTAAGATTTCGAATTCAAGAACAGTTATGGAATTCATTCAGATTCATTCAGAGTTATTTCCTGCATTTAATGCAAAGGATTTTCTAGCCGTTTCAAGCAATCTAATGCAAGTTTCAAGGAAGACTAAAAGGAATGTTACTTAGGACTTTCCCCAGAGATAGTTGTCATTTATGGAAGTCATTTATGACTGAGTAACGACAATCTAACTCAGAATCTGATATACTCCTACAGAAAATGTTTTTGAATAGAACAGATCATTCAATCATAGAAAAAAGAGATATACAGCAGAATCAAGTTTACTGAATCTTAAATCTTCAAGAACACAAGGAACTTCTGCTGTGGAGGAAATCTTCTGCTACTCAACTCCTCCAAATCCTCAAGTGTTCAAAAGCTTCAACATCAAGAACTCCAGACATCAAACATTTTAGCATCTGCTGAAATCATCAATTGCTAGAGATCTGAAGCACCTGAAGACCTATCACCCAAGCAAAGCTCACCTTCTTGAACCCTTACAGATCTCAGGGGGAGCTTTGACATCATCATCCACTTGTCTTCTCTCAGACTGTTGACAGAGAAGAACAACTCAACTTTTTTCTTTCTTTATTCCTTTCCCTCCTGTAAAAGGATTTTTCAAAACTCCCTTCAAAAGTTCTGAGACTTTTTTCTGAGACCTTGTCAAAACTCAGTGGTGGCAAGACACCTTATCAAAAAATCTAGTTTTGGTTTTTGAGCACCTTATCAAATGCTCATTGGTGCCCAGGACACCTGATCAACTATTCCTGTAGTGGATTCCTACCTAGGGTGGTAGAAGAGTGGATGTACCCAGGTTGTTGGGGAACCACTATAGATCCTTGTGTCATCTAGTTGCTGTGTGTTTGACTTTGCTGTGTGCTGTGAGTTTTCTTATTTCTTGCTTTAGTTTTTATTTCACTGCAAACACCTTACACATATACATAAATTAAGTCTTCCACTGCTTTACAGTTTTAATTGTAAATTATTTTAAAAATACTCTATTCACCCCCCCCCCTCTAGAGTCAAGGTAGATCTTACCCTCACTTTCAGATCAGTTTTCTTCAGACAGACTCTCAGCTCGACAAACTCTGAGTGCAGTTTTGGCAATCCATTCTCAGTATATAGTTCGCAGAGCTCAGGTCGACGAACTGGAATTCTTAGGTCGACAATCTTGGATCTCAGGTCGACGAATTCTGTTCAGTGATCGACGATATCTGTGCAGTTCCAGAATGAGAAGTTTTCTTCCTTCTATTCCTTTATTTCTATATTAATAGCAGTATGATTCCTGAGTAATTAATGCTTATATTCCTCTGAATATAGCAGTTATTGGCAGCATTAATTATGGTATTCATCAGGATATTTACTTGCTTATTTTATTAAGGGACAGTTGGGGAAACTCATTTATGATATATTCCATACGTTTGTATTCTCCAGATCAGCCAGCAATTAAGGCACTAATTCAAATTTCAAAGGAAAAATTATTGACTGAGAATACAAAAAGAGATTTTTGTCTTCAAAGAAGACATAGAAGGAACCACCAGAACTTATAGAGAAAATATACAGCACTGAGACAGACTAATCTTTCAGAAATCTCTCTCTCACAGTGCAGAAAATTCTCTATATTTCACCTTGTCAAGTCTGAAGACAGAAGAAGAACAATCATCACAATCAAGAGTCTTCTTCAAGCTTCACTTCTAGGAACATTCAGGACAACAAAGATTTATTCAGTCAGAAAAGTTCCAGGACTGCTTTCAGACAAGGCTGAAGATCTATACCCTTAAGAAAAGATCAAGTCTTCCTGAATCATCAATATCTCAGGGGGAGCTTTGTCAACATCAAAGATCCACTAGTCTTCTCTATTGATTAGAGAAAGAGAAGACACCATCACCTCCTCTCACCTCTTGTAAAAAGGTTTTAACTGTAACATCTCAATGTTACTTCTAGACCCCTAACTTAGATTTGGGTTAGGCATGGGGTGGGTGTTAGGGTATTAGCTAGGTTTGACCCTAGATAGTGGGTTGTTACCATGTGGGGGCCACCATAGGACCAAGTCAAACTAGGTCAAACAAGCCTAATTGGAAACCCTAACCACACCATGACCCCACCACGCTGCCCTAACCCTAATTACAATCTGTGGACCCTAGGGCATGCCACTAGGTCAACATTTTGACCTTGGTTGACTCAAGTCAACCTTGGGCCTAAAGTGGTCAAACCCACACTCATAAGCCCAAATTAGCCTAAGTTGGTCACCCCCTTGACCCAAACCAAGTTGGGTGGTGCCATTGGGCTCGTGACCAACAAGTGGGGTCAGCCCACTCACCATGTTGACCAAGTCAACTCAAAAAGTCAACAAGTCAACATTTTAACCTAAAGGGTGAAAATGAGAGCCCAAGTCATTTCTCTTGGGCCAAGCCCATCAAACTTGGCCCATGACCAGCCAAGTGGACAAGGACAGCCACTAACCCCCAAAATTAGAAGAGATATTACATGCAAAGGGGTATTTTGGAGAAAACACCTAAAAGAGGAGAGAGAAAGGGGAAGGTGATGAAAATAGGCCATGTGGCCTTCACTCCTCAGCCCATAAGCATGCTGGCCGACCACCCCTATTCATTTCAAAGGATTTCAAGGCATGACAGCCACTTGGCATCCATGGTGAAGCATCCAAAGTGCTAAACCGAGCTCACATTGGAGTTATCTCCTTATACAGTCATTCCAGGCCAAATCCGAGCCCACCATCAGTTTCAGAGAGAGGAGAGGAGTGGAGTTTGAGTCCTGGAGCATAGCAATCGGTGGAGAATCAAGTTTTTGGGAGGTAGATCGCCGGATCTAGTTAGCCATGGCCAACCGCCGCCACCCCCGCAGCCAACCGCCAATTCAGGTCCGTTTCGCCGCCCCTCTCTCTGTACTAGCTTCTTAGATCCATTAGGTGAGATATCGGGCTCAATTGAGGCCGATTCCATGGGAGCAAAGCTTGAAATTTCGGATTTTTAATGAGGTGCAAGTTCGCCGGAAACTGCCGCCTCCGGCGGCCAAGTCGCCGCCAAACATTAGCCCTCACCTCAACGGAGGTGGTGGTGGTGTTGGCCGGCCAGGGAGGTGGCCGAGTGGCCGGGAAATGAACTTGGAAGGAGATCCAGGTCGGGCAAATCTCTGCCCTTGGCTGTTTGGAGAAGATGAACCGATTCCCTCCATTCTTGCTTTAAGATTCGTGCTAAAACTATATAAATGTTATAATATAAATAGTATATTTCTGTCACACTTTTACAGTCATCTTCCACGTGACATTTAGGGCACTTAGAGACATTATCATATCATGACCCTTTAATGACAAATGTAGAACTGTGTGTTACCTTTAAAATGCCACCCTAAAATTGGGTTTTGGTCCAGTTGTCTGGCCTGTAGGGCATTTTTCCTAGGACTGGTCCAAGGCTAGGGCAGAAATTAAAAAGGAAGCCCAGGCCAATTCAGAAGTCCACATAGGCTGAAATTTTGGCTACAAGGTTTATTTAGGCATGTCTAGCCCCTGTAAAAATTTAGGAGTTTTTCGAGACAAAATTCCTATAGTTTTGTTCATAATATCAAAAATTAAATAAATGATATATTTGGAGTTATAGGCACCCAAATAGCCCCATAATTTGGTGGCAAGTCCTTGGGGACAGTATTGGTGTATGATAAAAATTTCAACCCATTTGGGTCACTGCATGATGGGTTAACCCACTTGCAAGTGTAGGCTAGTATTAACCTTGGTGTGCAAATAGCAATTTTGCAAAAATGTGTATTTATTCATCTCAGGACTTCTGAAGACCTTGAAATTAATTCTAGAGGACATTTAGATCAAATTTAGTCCCTCAAAATTATTATGGGATTTTTGGGAACAAAAATCCCCTTTATTTGGATTTTTGAAAACTACAGCCTTATTAGAAAATAAAAATGAAAAATAGAATTAATCAGGCAAAAATTTTCAAATTTGGCCCTGTTAAATATTTGATCATAATTGAATTGGGGTATTTTTATTTTCTCTGTTTGAGGTATTTTGAGGTAGATTATCATGAAATGACCATTTTACCCCTATTGCTTTTATTCATGATTTAATGAAAATATAGGTCAGAAAAATTTGGGAATATTTATAGAGGTGTATATAGGTACTAGTTAACTGACATATTTATTTCAAAATTTTTGGATATGCATACAAATTTTAATTCATCATAATGGCATTTTGGTAAATACACAAGAAATTGAATTGCAAGTCTATAACATTGTTAAAGTTGATGAAACTTTGTCAGTAGCCTTATTTTGATGATTTAGATCCCCTGTAGTTTTCTTAGAATTTTTGTGATTAAATTTCTCATACTTACTTTGAAAAGTGGTAATTATGATGGTTTTGTGATAATTAACAAATAAATAGAAATGTTTGGTGAGAAATTATAAACCTTGGGAAATAGTGATATTTCATCATGTTAATGGTTAGGATAATTATTTTGTATCATTAGGGCTATGCAAAGACACACTTCATATGTTAAATGACCTTGGGAAATATTGGGAGAAAATAAATTAATTATGAAAATAATTGAGAAAATTGTGAAAATTACCATACTCATTCTAGTAGATCATACCACCCTAGGATAAATATTTGGGGGTTGGAGGCCCAAGGATTTGAAAGTTCGATTTCGGGGTGGTACTAGGCCATGGGGTGCGCATAGTAAAGGTAGGCTATACTATAGGCCACCAGGGAACGAATCAACAACTGAGTTAGAGTCTAAGATCGGAAGTATAACCCTGGGTGGCAGATGCATTCTAGAGACGAGAGTAATAGTGCAACCTTAGACTTACCTAGGAGGAGTCGACGGAAGACCGTCATTCCTCAACCCATAGCTTAAGTCACTAAGTCACTCTATGTAACAGAGAGAGAAAAAGGGTTTCTGGGTAGACACCAACTAAAGTAAACATCCTTGAGAAAGGGAGTTTTGGGATCCAGCCCATCGTAGCTCCTAGTTCCCCTGAGAGCCCTTCACCGGGAATACCTTGGGCAGTCCTAGGATTAACCTTAAGTTTCTAAGTATAATGATCAGTAGGCAGGAGTAGTCTAACAGGTTAAGTGAACTGGACATGTTCTCACTCGGGCCGGGTTGGAGGGACTTAGAGTCTATTGACTACTTGCTCACCCGTGCAGAGTTGGAGGAAAGTGATTAATATATATATATTCACCCGGGTAGGGTTGGAGGTTTTGTAGCACATACTCACCCGTGACGGGTTGGAGAGATTTGGGACAGGATAGTCCTTCGAGCTAGAGGCTCCATATATTCTACTTGCATGTGCATATACTAGTGGCGGGCCATGCGGTACTGGCCAATCGTCACACCGACGGCAGTACGGTGGACCAAGCGGGTGCGAGGGTTAGAGGGACCAGTAGGTTGTTTATACTGAGGTCTGGAGGACTTTTCCCGATAACGCGCACCCGGCCCAACAAGACTGACAGGTAGTCAACAAAGTGGTACGCAGAGGCTCTAGAGTGCACTTGTCGATGTACAGAGGCGTACAAGAGAGGTCTAGGCCTGGTAGTGTGTATACCCGCCTAGAAGGCGGAGACGCCCGCTCCGCTGCTGCCGTAGCCACAACAGTAGTACCTGAGAGTGATGCTAGCTCTCGAAAAGTGGGAACTAAAGGTCTGTGATCACGGAGTCGTGTGTGTGTGTTGCACTGCATGTTCATATCATACCCACCATATAGATGTATATCATTAACTTTCATAACAACCTATGACACCTAATGTATAAGTGGTATGGGACGCTTATACATTAGGACCTGCAAAACGATCCCTTAGTTTATAAGCTTGTGTGGGCAAGTTTATAGGTTAAGGTTACTTTCCTTTTTATACATATACTGCTTATGATACCTGACACCCCATCGTATAAAATGGTATGGGACATTTTATACGATGGGAGCTTTGTAGAAGACCCCTTACTTATGCGTACTCGCATAAGTGAAGGTTACTTTTCATTACTTATATTTCTATATATTCTGCTTTAGTTCCTGTCACCTGCTTCCATCTTTGTCACCCCTTGTTGTCCTCTGCTTCGTCCCCCCGCACGGTGCCTAGGAGTTGCGGGGCGAGGTGTGGAGGAAACGACTTAGTCTTTTTGACTAATGGTCGGTGACCATACTATTTTTAGGAGCTCGAGGAGATGGACCAACACGACGAGGAGGCAGGATTTGAGGAGCAGATACAGGCACCTTCTATTACTACTACTGGAGCACGTCTACAGGTGTGATGAGTGAGATTTTAGATTTCCGCTGCTGTTAGTTGAGAGAGAGATTTTATTCTGATGTACAGGGCATAAGCCCATTTTACTCTCATTATATTGTACTCATTGTGGACTGTACCTTGTACTTTTCATTTGTTATATATATGTTTAGTACTGTGGATGTGGACTTCTACATTTTTGCTCTGCTTTGTACTCTTTTATTCGCATATCGGCCGACAGGTTATGATCGTACTAGCCGGCAGAATCGGCGTCTTGCGGTGTCGACTAACCCGTGCATTAGTGTCACCGTAAGGCGGCGGTTCTGGGCATAAGATCTGGGTTAGCCTCGGAATGGGGAGACAGGATCTTACATTAACTCCCTTCAAAAGTTAGCTCTTGGTTGTCAAGTCTCCTGGTCAAAGGACTTTGGTTGGTTTTTGGACACCTGATCACAATCCTAAAGGGTTTCAATATCTCCCTGCAAATAGATATTGTGGTGGCAGACACCTGATCAAAACCTGCTAGTGGATTCCTACCAGGGAGGTAGAAGAGTGGATGTACCCAAGTTTAGGGGAAAACCTATAAAATCTTCTTCTTTTGTCTGGTTGCTCATTTTCTATTTTTGTTCTTGCTGTGGCTGTGATAGTTAGAATAGCTTAGCTTGTTTTTCCTTCTATTGTTATATTTGGTATAGCTTATTTTCACTCTGATATATAAAAGTTTAAAACAGCCAAAAAATTTAAATACTCTATTCACCCCCTCCCCCCTCTAGAGTAAGTCAGATCTAACCCCTTCTTTCACAGTACTCCACAGTCCAGGCAGCCCCGATCTCATCGTTGCTACCCCCCCCATGGTATACCTCTTCATTCTCCAACTCTCAATCCACGTCTAATTTATTTTGCCGACATTTAAATGAATAGGTTAATTAAAGAGCTTGCCCTAGTTAATTGTTTTCTCCTGATTATCGCTATTATGTTACACATGCTTGCCACCACTTTATTTATGTGTTCGTGGAATTATGTTTTGTGACGCTACTACGTTTGCGCGGTAGTTTTATGTTCGTGTGCGACACTTAGGGTCTTTTTATCGGTTTAAAATAGCCCGTGAAATCCTTCGCGCCGCTTTAATTTAAATAGGTTGCCATAATTATTTTCAAAACTATAACCCTAGGTATATGATCACATCACTTTGGTTGGCAAGAGATTCCACTCACGGTTCACCGTAGTTTTCGAGTGGGCATTCAGGAGCTCTCCAGGCCTTCCGAAGGTGCCCGGTACAACATTGGATTGGAAGGGGAAGCTCTCAAAGATCTTCTGAGTGTGTGCAGGCACTACAAGAAAAGAAGCTTTTAGTGACGGAATATTTGTGACAAAATATTTTGTCACTAAAAGTATACTATTTGTGACAAAAATATAAGTTAGTCACTAAATGATGATTTCCAATTAATCAGTGACAAAAATAAATATTACGTCACAAAATATTAATTTTACGTCACTTGTTTTGTTTGGACTTTCTTGATCTTTAGTTGGTCATGAGAAACAAGGTGTTCTAGTACCTGTGATGTGATTGTACTTTTGACTTTGTTATAATACTGCTAAGATTTTTTGTTTATTCTTATGCATGCATACAACTGCTTTACTTAACGTCCAATATGTTCTGACAAGTGTGATGAACACGGTTGTAAGTGCTTCATGTTCGATTGAACACTACACACACACCACCCCATTTTTCCGACGTCGGGTTTACAGTGGACGTATGAGGAGATTGTTAGGGTATTTAATATATGTTCGCGTGTGTCCAGTGTAAGACCCCATTTTTTCTTCTTAAGCCTTCAGGGTCTTAGGCCTAGAACCGCCGCTTTACGGTGACACCTTCATTCCTGGGAAAGTCGCCACTACAAAACGCTGATCCTGCAGGCCAAATCGATCACAGAAAAGAAGAAAAATAGTAAAAGGCAAGTCCATAGTAATCACTATATAATAAATAATCTCCACGAAGGGAGAGTCCACAGAAATAATAAAGGTACAAAAAATAGGGCTCATGCCCAGGATATCAATATCCTTACTACATATCACACAACACAAAAGCAAAAGCTAAACATCTACTAACAATCGGGACTCACAGTTCCAGCTGTCTAAACTCCGGTGCTAGACTATCCTATCTCCAAGCGTGCCGACCTCCGGGACTGCTGCTCCATGCTGGGCTCTACGGTCCCCTAAAATGATGTGGTTCGAAAACCGTTAGTCTAAAATACTAAGCCCTATCATCCCCCACCCCTTCCCCCATGGCTCCTAGGCACCGAGCGGGGAGGAGGAAAGGAGAGGTAATGAAGGTGGAGAATAACAAAGTAATAGGTGACAGCGGAACTAATCTAGCATTTCTAAGAGTATATGTGACAGGAATGAAAGTATGAAAGACTGAATATATAAAATGTAACCTTAACTTATATAAAAACACATAAGCTAAGGGATCTTCTACAAGGCTCCTATCGTATAAAAAGTCTCATACAAATTTATACGATAGGGTGTCGGTTTTCTAGCAGCATGTATAAATCTACAAAGTAAAAATCATAACTTATAAGCACGCTCACGCGAGCTTATAAGCCAAGGGATCGTTTTGCAGGGCCTATTGTATAAAGCGTCCCATACCACTTTATACAATAGGTGTCGGGGGTTATATACAATGATGATGGTATGACATGCAAAATATGCTATGATGTGAACATGCAAGTGCAACTCACCCACTCGACTCTGTGTATACAGACCTTTAGTTCCCCCTTTCTGGAGCCTAACCTCCCAGGATACCTCCGTAGTGGCAAATGGAAGCGGTGGGTTGGGCCTCGCACACCTCTAAACCGGTAATTACACAACCAGTCAGACCTATTATACGCCTCGACGCTGGTGCACTAAGCGGAGCTCCTGCATACTCTTGCAGGCTGGCGCACTAGACATAATTTTGTGAAGTGCAAAACCACACTTGCCGAGTCGACGTATTGGCGTTGGTGCATCGACCCTCCAATACCGAAGACCCACCACCTTATACTTTATGCTCATGCAACCTTATGTATCAGCTATCGAGCCAAAGCTCCCCGGACAATCCCGTCTGTCACAATGAACAACCGAGCCTAAGCTCCCCGGACTATCCTGTCTGCCACAACCAACAACCAAGCTTAAGCTCCCGCGCCAACCTGCCCATCATCAAAACCATCGAGCCTACTGCCCGTGTGACCCAACCTAACATCCTGAGACATCGAAGTGAGTGAAAGTGGACCCCTAGTTATACTAGTTACTCTTGCATTTTATTTTGCCTACAGTTTAGGTTAGCCCAGGAATGCCCCCGGCATACCCCGTGAAGGGCTCCCAAAGGAAACTAGGAACTACAATGGGCTGAAGCTCAAAGCTCCCTTTTGCAAGGCACTTATTATTATTGGTTAATACCCGATTCATGATCCCTTTAGTATTATATTGGTTCTAACCCTAAAGTGTTTTGACCTTCTCTCTCCCTTCACAGGATAGACGATCTTTCGTCGATCCCAAGTACCACCTAAACTTAAACAACTCTACTACTTACTCTCCCCAGTTTCAATGGTATACTCCAATCCACATACCCATAATCAGTAAACCACAATCCCATCTCCCTATGACCATTCCCCATGTTAACTTGATTTTTGCAGTTTTACTAAATGCAGACCATCTTATACTATATGACGTGCATGATTGGAGGTACACTAAATCATCATCCAAACAAGCTAATATAATTAATGGCGGCCTATCATGACACTTATAGACTAAATCCAGAAACTTGGAATTTTCCTAATTTATCTGAAATTTTATTTACTTCTCCTAAAAATCCAAATGTCCTAGTTTGAATATGAAGTGGCCCTTACAGTCATGAAAAATGCTCCATAAAATTAAGATAAATACTAGGCAGCTATATAATAGTAAATTCAAGTCTCCCAATTTTTTTACCAGCTTTAAACCCTTGATCCATAATTTTAAATATAATCTCATAGTTAACAACTAAAGAAGTAAGTATTCTAAAAAGGCTTCCAAAAATTATTAGAAAATTCAAGCATGTATAATATGCCCTAAAAACATTCTTTACAAAGTTTTCAAACTTCCCAGAGAATAATGAGCACTAATTTTAATTTAGAACAATAACCCTCTTTCTTAAATTAATGAAACAACTACTGCAATTATTCAACTACAAATTATAATAAATTTTTTCTCATGTGCATATTGACCTAAGTACACTTTTACATGAGTTTCACAATTTTAAATCAATCATAGAGCTCTGAATCCATTTTTGAATATAATTGCATTTTTAAAAGCTTGTGAAGAATGTACTCGAAATATACCTCTAAAAATTATAATAAAATTCAAGTATGGGTATATTGACCTAAAATACCCTCTGCCCAATTTACATAACTTCTTACTAAACAGTGTGATCATAATAAACAAAAGATTATCAAGGGAAATTCCATGTACTATAAAGGAGGTACAAAATTTATTGTTCCAAAATTACCAACAAAATCACCAGAGGCTCTAATTGACCTTATGACCATACTACCCATGTTTCATAACTTTTAATTAAGTTTTGGTGGCCTATCTTACATGTATAAGGGTTGTGCCTTAAACTAGGGTTAGGGTTTTGAGGGGTTTATCCATCTCCAAATCCTCTAAGAATTTTAGCAGAGTACCTTAGCTACCCTAGTGTCTTCTCTACTAAATTGCAAATCCATACAAGGGCATTAAACTCCATGCCCTTCACAAACCCCCAAAGTCAAAACTTAGGGTTTGAACTTGGGTCCTAGGACAATCCTACCCCAAACTACCCCATAACCCATATGAGGGTGTTAAAAGTCATGTCAAACCAGTGTCCCAAATTTCAGCCTCTGTTGAGCCTGTTTGGCCACCCAATCCCACAAGGTGCACTTTTGACCTAAATACCCCCTTTGGGGAAAAACTAGAGTTTACTCATTTTCAAACCAAATCAACTCAAAATGAGGTGAAAATTTATACAGAACCTCATGATGTACCTAAGAACCACTCACCAAAATTTGGGAGGGTTTTGAGGTCTTTAGGTCCCTAAATTAATTTACCCTAAAATTATTAAATAATTTCTAAAACTATAGAAAAATTCTCTCCAAAAATTCACATTTTTGGACAGGACCTAGGTATAGCTTAGGGTGACTCCCTGCCAAAATTTCAGGTCATTTTGACTTGTGATGAAGTGGGGGCACACATTTTAATCTCTGTCTAGCCCTAGGTATAGACCCCACCAAAATGAGTGCCCTGGTCAAACCAGGCACCCAAATTGGTTCAAACCAATTTTAAAATAAAGTACACCCTTAGGGCTACAACATTTATATTTACCACTTTTCTGTAGGTGTCTCTAGATATTTTTTATAAATAGAAACATTAAATACAATTTCTGTGACAGAAATGAAATGATATGAAAACTTAACCTATAGTTTAAATAATCTCTAGCACTAATCTTAAAGCACCTCCAGCGACATCTGGTCGTCTTCAAGCTCCAGCCGATGGAAAGGATCATCCCGACCTGGAGCCACTTCCCAACAAAATTCCCTGCCATCCGGCCGCCTCCCTAGCCGGCCTCCGCCACCACCACCTCTATCGAGGTGGTGGCTATCGCCAGGCGGCGGCAAACCCACCGGAGGGGCATATTCTGGCGATCCTTACAAGCGGAATTTTTCCCGAAAACCATGGATTTTGAAAGTTTGGAATCAGGCTCAATTGAGCCCGAACCTTGACCCTAATTAGTCTTACGATCGACCCATGGAAGAAGAAGAAGGGGAGGACCTTGTTTGCAGGCTTGAGGCGCGCCGATCACCGGGATGCCATGGTGGTGGTGGCTCCACTTGGGTTTCTGCAACTACACAGTGGAGTAACTCGAAATTGTTGGGGCAAGGGTGGAAACGACTCCCTGGAGTCCAGTGAAGCTTTTAAAACAATAAAATGTGGGAGGGTGGTGGTCATGGCATCAATGCCATTAATGGCCATGAATAGCTTGACTCGACCATGGTGGTTCTCTGCATCCAGTCAGTGGAAAAGCCTAGAAAGGCTCTTGATCTTCTTAGGGCTGTAAGGGGAGATGAACCAAGAAAGAAGAATGCCCCTTGGCTTCCCTATGCCATGAATGGCCTCTACTCATTTTCTCTCTCCTCCATTAAAGAGGAATTGAAGCTTTCTCTCTCCTGCCCCCCTCATGGCCGAATTTGTTCATCACACTACCCTAATTGCAGCCCACCAATTCATGACATTAATTATTTATGAGGTGGTTAGCCCAAGTGAATAGGGCTTGAGCTTGGGTTAGCCATTTTAAGCTAAGTTTGACATGACCTAGCCTAGTAAAAGAGAGGGGATAAGATACTTACTACTCTAGAGGGGGGTGAATAGAGTATTCAAAAATAAAGAGACTCTAAACACTTCTCTTGAGCTATTTGCGGAATATAAAAACTAAAAGCTTTATACTTAAAGCCTAATAGAGTGTGGTGAAAAACAGAGGATGCTAACTGAAGTTTCAGTTGAGCATATGTCCTAACACAGCAACTAGCAACCTAGTTATATCTATCATAGCCATAATGCATCAATTAAAGTAAACAAACAGACAACACAAGAGCTTTATAATGGTTCCCCAATTGGGTACATCCACTCTTATACCACCCTGGTAGGAATCCACTACAGGTTTTTGTTCAGGTGCCATGCCACCACAAGATCTGCTTCAGGTAGATCTAGAAACCCTTCAGGCTTTTGATCAGGTGCCTAAGAACCAAACACACAGGTTTTTTATCAGGTGCCCTGCCACCAAAGGTTCACTTTTGAAGGGAGTAATAACCCTTTTACAGGAGGTTAAGGGAAAGATTTGAAGGTGTCTTCTCTGTGTTCAGAGAAGCTAGTGGATTGCTCTGAATATATCAAAGCTCCCCCTGGCTTAGAGAATGTCCAGGAAAAAGCTTTGCTTCAGGGTGTAGGATCTCCAAATTGCTTGAGTAGACTTTATGATGCAGCTTTGAAGAAGACTCTAGCTTTTGAATGAATGTTCTTCTTCAGTAGCTTTTGTAATCAATAACAATGATGTTAAGCAATCTGGGAGTGATCTTCTTCTTGAAAGCTTGAGCACTGAGAGTTGATTTTCCTGAAGACAGGATGATCTCAGGAAGAAGAAGAACTTTTCTTTTTCTCTTGAGAATTCGGGTTCTGTGTCTCTTGAGAATTGTATTGTGTTGTTGTGTATTGTAGTATATTGTACTGCACTGATAATATAGAAACTTCTCTTCTTTGAATAATGCATCGAGCCCTGCACTAAAAGATCTTTCCAAATAATATAATAAAACAAATAAAGAAACTGCGCCAGAAATCTTCTCTGTCATTCCCAAAAAGGAATTAAGGATATTAAAATATCCTATCAAATTGACTTTATAAATTGGCACAGGAAGCAAGGCATAACGGCTATATTACAGCTGTTAGAAAAACACGATTTCCTCTAATAAAACAAATGACTTTATTTTGCCAAATCTCTCAATTAATGCACAAGGAATATTGCAAATAAGCAAAGGAATATAGGCATTAAACTAAGCAGAATATCTGAATAACATATGTTTTAAACATGAGGAAATAAAACAATAATTCAAATGAAAAGAATACAGATAATAGCAGACAAAAAACATCGACCAGAGAACGAAGACCGTCGATCTGAACAAGCAGATCGTCGACCTGAACAAAAACTATCTTCACAGAAATCGTCGACCAGGGCAACACGGTCGTCGATCTGAGCAAGCAGATCTTCGATCCCACTTCATAGTTCATATGACTCTGAGATCGTCGATCATCAATCGAAGATCGTCGAGCGAAGTTCGACTATCGTCGAACACAAAACAACTAAACCAAATTCTCATTTCAAACCTTTCTCAACTAGCCTAGCCTGAGGATAGACTAACATTTAGTCTAACCATTGACCATAGATAAATCTTGGGTCAATTGCGCCTAAAGGAGATGACATAGCCGAAATCAAAACTAGGGATCCAATAATCTCCCCCTATTTAGGTGATGTCACTCAAACAAAATAAATCTAATACAAGCAGATAAGAAAAAAATAGATATGTCAGCAAGCATATTTGAATAAATTAGATTCGTCAAAACAAATAACTCAGTCAATTATCAATATAGTCTGAAGGAAGAATAGAAGTAGCAGGAGAGAAAGTAATTTTTCTTCTTGGATCAGATGCATCCTTCTTTGATATCTTCAAGTCTTGTTCTCCAATAATCTTTAGTTCCCCTGCTTTAGGAAGAACAACTTCAGGGTGTTTTTCCATACACCTTGAAGCATCAAAAACCTTTGAACTGGCTTGAAATCTGTCCAATTCTTTCTTTCTGTATTTTGACATGGTAAAAAATCCTGTAAAGTCTTTTCCTTCTTCTTTAGCTTTCTTAATTTGTGTAGATCCAACCAATTCTAGAAGTCTAGCCATTTTATAGTTTGGATCAAGCTCTTTACTTTCATTGGCATGTTCATCAGAAGGATCCAATGGATTTATAGTCTTGAATTTTACTGATTGAGTTAAGAAACTCTCAGTTTGCACACTTGAACTGGCTTGACATTTATATCTGTTGGCTCTTGAATTATAAGACTGGATGGAGGAGCAAAATCAGCATACTTTTTGCTTGATTTATCAGAATATATAACTCTTTTTCCTTTGAAATTTACTGGTTTGGCCTGAGCATGTTTTTCCTTTGAAGGTGATCTAGAGGCTGGAGGAGGAGAGAAGGTGGGTTGTTGATATACAACTTCCTTAACTTGCTCTCTTTTAATGTTTGACTTTTTAGACTGCCTCTGATCACTAGAACTGCTTGGAGGAGGCTGCCTTCCCTTTCTCTGATAGGTATAGGACTTATTTTGCCTGGCTAAAGGAGCAGAAGATCTGGGAGCAATATTTACTGAGGCACCAGCAGAAGGAGGAAGAGGAGAACCTCTCTGAATTCCCTTGGGAGGAGGAGAGTACTTCCTGCTCTTCTTCCTTGCTTTCTGTTCATTCTTTGAGTACCACATCCAAGCCTCAAAATTTTTAGCTTTAGGATCAATTCCCTTTCAAAATGTAGTAGGGAATATCATTATCTAGATTAGGAGGAGCTGGAGCTGTGGCTTTCCTTTTCTTTTGAGCAGACCTTTTCTTTTTCTTATTACTATCAGAATCATCAGAATCTTCATCTTCATCCTCAGAATGTGAGGGTTTAGGTTCTGCATACAGATCATTAATTTGCTTTAACATAGCCTCCTCTTTCTCTTTAACTTGCAGAAGAGCTTTTCCTTTTTCTTCTTCTAGAAGGTCTTGGGCTAGGAGAGAGTCAAAATCTGGACCTGGGGTGTCATCCCAAAGGGTAGAAGGCACAACAGTCTCAATTTTTGGAACTGTTTCTTGAGCAGCAGAATTCCATTAAGCTTCTAAGAAAGATGTTATAATTCCTTCTAGATATCTAGCAGCAATAGGAGTAGAAATCTCCTCAAGATAAACTTTGAAAGCAAAATCTGCTTCAGCTATTATTTCAGAAATAACAAAGCTATCCAAAAACTGAAGGAACATTGGTCTCTGGTAGCACACAATGGCCTTAAGAGGATCAAAAGAACAAGGGGGGGGAGATAGGATTATAACGGTCTCCACAGGATGACTCATCATCTAAGTCAAGGAATGCATCCAATTCCTCTTCCGAAACTACTAGAGCATCTGAATCTTCAACTATCCTCTGAATAGAATCTGGAACAACTGCATCTGGAGCTGAAACAACTGCATCTGGGACTAGAACTGAAAATCTTTCTAACTATGAAAGTCTTTCTAACTCCATAGCAGGGCCTGAATCATATTCATCAAGCATCTCCCCCTGCCTGGGTTCAGTGGGAACTAAACCCAGACCCCTAGATGAAGAAGGGTCTGTGAGGGTGGAAATGGAGGCAGCAAGAGAAGAGATAGATAGAGCAAGATGGGCAATGGCCTCAACTATCATGGCTTTGATGGAAGGAGTTATGAGGTGAAGGACAGTTGCAATGAATTCTGGTGTGATTGGAAACAATGGAGGAATGATGGAGGGGGAATCATCAGAATTAATATTCTTCTGAACTGGGGTTTCAGTATTTGGAGAATTATGATGAGATGGATGATCAGCAACTGGTGAGGGATGATTTGAGGTAGTTGGGGAATGAGATGGAGAAAGCAGATTGAACAAAGATTCTAAATTTAGATTTGGAATCTCAGTTATGTGATCTGGTGTTGGAGAAGCAGGTGGAGATGGATGGTTCACAGGAGAAGAAGGAATATCAATGGAGGTGGATGGCAAGGAGGAGGAAGCAAGGATTTCTTCACTAAGGAGGGAAGCGGCTTCAAGAGCCCTTGTGCCCTCAGACGTTGTAAGGGCAGACCCAGCCTTTAAAGGCTTCTGAATAGTCCTCTTCCACTTAAAGAATAGAGAAGGATCTATTCTCTTGCTGGCATTTATCGCTGTAGGAGCAGAGCCTAACAGCTGGGAAGCTTTCTTAGAGAGAAAGAACCCGATCAGCCTTCCTTGCATTACCTCTTTCTTGGTGTTCTTCTTCCTGATCAAATCAAACAGCAGACCAGCCCAGTTGATTTCTTTCTTATTCACGAGAGCTGGCATCAAGACAAACTGATGCCGGTTGATGTTATCATGGGTGGAATGCTTTCCAAGCAACACTTTTCCAACTAGATCATCCACAAACTTGAATCCGACAGATAGGTTTACCTTCAGGAGCTTCGATGGGATGCCTTCTGCATGACCCATTTCAGACAGCATCCTTCCGTACTCAGCAGAATCTTGCTCATACTCATCAGAGCCATTCTTTAACTCAAAAATTTCAGTCAGAATTTCTGGAGTAAGAGTTACCTCCACGCCGCTGATTGATCCTTTCATCTCTTTGTCATGAGAAGACGATGTATAAACCCATTCCATGATTTCTGATAGGTGCAGTTTGAGCTTTGAGGACATGAGTTTCTTAAGACCTTGATCTTCACACAACTGCAGTATTTCCTGAAAAACTTGTTCGCAATTTCTAAAAGACTCGAAATCAACACTGAAGCCTGCATCGAACTTCATCACGGACAGGGTTGTAGAGGAAATCGCCATTTGATCAATGAGAGTACCTGAAACAAGAACAAACACAGAGAGAGAAGAGAAAGCGCGGGACGAGAGCTCGAAACAAGCCTGGAAGTAGAATACGAAAAGGCGAGCTCCGTCGACGATCTTCAAACCTAAATAAACGATCGGTTTGAGATAAACTGGAATCGTCGATCTCTGAATGAAGATCAAGAGAATCGGTCGTCGATCGTTAGTCGACGATCGATTTCCAAGGCAGAGTCGTCGATCATCGATCGACGATTTCTGTCTCTAAACGCAAAGAGCTGTCGTAGACCTAGGGTCGACGATTTAGCTCAACCTGTTCGACTATCTTCGAACACCGTTCGACGATCTCAGAACAGATTTCAACTTAGCAGATTTTTCACTTAGTCTAATCCATTCATCATGCCTAGTTGATTCAAAAATAATAGATGTTTCTGTTCATCTAAACGCTTTGTGAAAATATCACTTCTCTGAAGATCTGTGGGTATAAACTCGAGATTTATCTTATTCTTATCAACACAGTCTCTAAGAAAATGGTGTCTAATGTCAATATGCTTAGTCCTAGAATGGTGCACAGGATTTTGTGCTATGGAAATAACACTGGCACTGTCACACATAATTTTTGTGTTTTTGTGTGTGTACCCATAATCCAATAGTTGATTTTGAATCCACAGAATCTGTGAACAGCAACTAGCAGCTACTATATATTCAGCCTCTACAGTTGAAGTTGAAACAGAAGTCTGCTTTTTGCAAAACCAAGAGACTAATCTCTCACCCAGGAACTGACAAGTCCCTGAGGTTCTCTTTCTGTCAACTCTACAACCAGCATTGTCAGCATCTGAGTATCCAATCAACTCAAATTCTGATTCAGTTGGGTACCAAAGTCCTAAATTAGGGCATCCCTTCAAGTATCTTAAGATTCTCTTGAGAAGAGTCAAGTGAGATTCCTTGGGGTTGACCTGAAATCTAGCACATAGGCATGTGGCAAACATTATATCAGGCCTACTTGCAGTTAGATATAATAGGGAACCAACAATGGCCCTATAATTTTTCTGATCAACAGGCTTGCCCTTATCATCAGAATCAATAACTACATTAGTAGCCATAGGAGTGTGCATTGCTGAAGCATCTGCCATACCAAACTTTTTTACCAATTCCTTGGCATATTTAGATTGGGAGATGAAGATGCCATCAGCATCTTGTTTCACTTGGAGACCAAGGAAATAAGACTTCTCACCCATACTACTCATCTCAAACTTAGAATGCATTAGGTCAGAGAACCTTTTGCATTGTTTGGGATCAGTGGAACCAAATATAATGTCATCCACATAAATTTGAACTAAAAGGATTTTGTCCTTGTGGTGCTTAATAAAAAGGGTTCTATCAACTATGCCTCTAACAAACTTATGATCTAATAGGAAACTGGCTAGAGTCTCATACCATGCTCTAGGAGCCTTCTTAAGTCCATACAGAGCTTTTTCCAACTTAAAAACATGTGAGGGATAAGTTGAAGAAATGAAACTAGGGGGCTGTTCAAAAAAAATACCTCTTCCTTAAGCTCACCATTTAAGAATGCACTCTTTACATCCATCTGGAACACCTTAAACTTCATGTAGGCTGCATATGCTAGAAAGACCCGTATTGCCTCAAGCCTTGCAACATAAGCAAAAGTCTGATCATAGTCTATTCCTTCTTCATGTCTGTAGCCCTGTGCTACAAGCCTTGCTTTATTCCTTATAATAGTTCCTTGAGCATCCAACTTATTTCTAAACACCCATTTAGTGCCTATAATCAGTTGGCCTTTTGTTCTTGGTACTAACTTCCAAACTTTGCATCTTTCAAACTGGTTTAGCTCTTCTTTCATAGCAATGATCCAGTGGGGATCTTGCTCAGCATCTTTTATGGTTAAGGGCTCAACCTGAGAAAGAAAACAAGCAAGCATCACATCTTGACTTAGTTGATGTCTAGTTTGCACACCCGTTGAAATGTCTCCAATCACTTGAGATGTAGGATGATCTCTAAGTGTGACATAATCAGTTGGTGGTATGTGATCTTCAATAGCAGTTGGAATTAATTCCTCAGGTGGAATTAGATTGACTGTTGGTAAAGTTGCAATCACTTCTACTAAGTCTTTATCACTGTCTGAATCAGATAACTGAGGAGCTGGTTGAATTCCCTGAGTGAGTTTCAGCTCATCCAAATTCTTGCATAATTCAGGTACTTGCAAAGAACTATTGGAGGAAGTTTCCTTCTCTCTATAAAACATCTTTGATTCATCAAAGGATACATGTACTGACTCTTCAATTTTTAATGAGGATTGATTAAAAACCCTATAGGTTTTGCTTACTTGGGAATATCCTAGAAAGATTCCCATTGAAGCTTTTGCCTCAAACTTTCTAATGTATTCTTTGTTATTGTTGTGAATGTAAACTACACAGCCAAAAATTCTAAAATAATCTATTTTAGGTTTCTTTTCTTTAAGCAATTTATAAGGAGTCTTCCCCTATAGTTTATGTATCAAACTCCTATTCAGTACATAGTTAGTTGTGCTAACTGCTTCTGCCCAAAAGGATAGAGGCATATTATCATCTACTAATAATGTTCCTGCAACTTCAATCAGGGTTCTGTTTTTCCTTTCAACTACCCCATTTTGTTGAGGAGTTCTAGGAGCAGAGAAGTTATGCCTGATATCTTCTTTCTCACAGAATTCTTGCATAAGAAGAGAATCAAACTCTGTCCCATGATCACTTCTGATCAGGGAAATGTGAGTATTGAACTCAATCTTTATACAATGTAGAAAGTCTGTAAGAACTTTAAAGTTATCAGATTTAGTTCTCAATAAGAACACCCAAGTGAACCTTGAGTAATCATCTACAATCACTAGGGTATAGAATTTCTCTCCTAGACTTTGTACAGCTATTGGACCAAAAAGATCCAAGTGCAATATGTACAGAATTCTAGGTGAATCACTTTTATTTACAGCTTTGAAACTATTCTTGGTTTGCTTGCCTAGCTGACAAGCCATGCATAGGCCTTCCTTCTTGTAGCGGCAAGAGGGCAAACCTCTAACAAGGTTGTATTTAGATAACCTAGATATATTTTTAAGGTTAACATGACCTAGCCTTCTATGCCCCCAAAGTATTATTGCTACTCACTTCATTAAATAAGCAAATTTCAGAAGAAGGGGATTTAAAATCTACAAGATAAATATTTCCTTGCCCAATGCCTACTAATACAATGTTATTATTCAAAGTAATATTGCACAGAGTATTAGAAAACCAAACCTGGTAGCCAGCATCACAAAGCTGACTTACAGAAATGAGATTGTGCTTCAGTCCTGTGACATAAGCTACCTTCTTGAAAGTCACTGACCCTAAGGTGAATTTGCCATATCCTTCAGTCTTACCACAGTTGGAATCACCAAAGACTACCTTTGGTCCCAACTTGGCTTTGAAGCTTTATAGATTATCTTTATTTCCTATCATATGCTTGGAGCATCCACTATCATAATACCACTTATCCTGAGTGATAGGATAGGTCTTCACCTGCAATAAGATAGATTAAACATTGTGGACCCAAGTAACCTTGGGTCCATTATTCTTCACATAGGAAAAACTAGAAATAAAAGAATATGCAGGTTGAGGGTGATATCCTAAGGGATAAGATCTCCTAGGTGGGATAATCTAATTTGAAGTTATATTAACAGACCTAGGGTTGCTATTAATCTTATTATTCCTATAAGCATTGTTGTAATTCTGAAAAATTTAGTTCTGATCGTCGATCGGTGGTCGACGATCGGTACCCAGATCGTCGATCTTGGTTCACAGAATAGAATTCTGGGTTTCACGATCGTCGATCTCTGTTCGACGACTCAGGCTGAGATCGTCAATCCCTCATTACTGAGTAATTGTACCTAGCAGGTGAGTTCAGAGATCGTCGATTGTTGTTCAATGATGGGTGCAACGATCGTCGATGGGCGTTCGACGATTTTTGTATTTCTATGAATTTTTGTTTCCTTTTGTCTCTCTTAATCTTATTTAAAATTTTCTTAGCCTTTTGAACAACCTCAGTATTGTGTATTCCCTTTTCAGAAACAAACTTTACTGGAGTGGATTGATTGTATTCAATGAGTAATGGGGGTTCACTAGGGGAGGCACCTAAGCCTAACTTATTATTATCTGTCCTAGTGTTAGTAGTGCTTGTAATCTCTAGCAACTTAAGGCTTATGCCATTAAGTGAATCTTCTAACCTCTTAGCTTTAGCTAGCTCTAATTTTAGAAATTTAATTTCTTCAGATGCTCTAGTAAGTTCAGATTCTAACCTAATGTTTTCACTAGATAGAGATTCAGATCCAGCTAGTTTATCTCTAAGCAATTTAATCTCCTTTTCTGAGCTAAGTAAATCTAGGCAAAGAGTTTTAAAATCATGCTTAAATTCAGCAGATGTGAAATCATAAGATGCAATTACCTGGTCTTCATCAGATAATTCATCCTCCTCATCTTCAATCATCTCTGCAGCTGAGTTACTGCTGCAGGCATTAATTGCCATAAGGCAAATCTCTTTAGCTTTCTTCTCTTCTTCATCATCTTCACTGGAGCTGGAGGAAGATGAGTCTTCCTCAGTATCACTCTAGGTATTTGCAACAAGACCTTTCTCTTTCTTCTTATATTTGTGAGAGTATGTCTTGGATTAGTGCTTATCATATTCCTTTTCTATTCTTCTTTTCTTATGCTTTGTCTCTGGACACTCAGGGAGAATGTGTCCAGGCTTCCTGCATCCATAACAAACAATTTCTTTAGATGGGGTTTTATCATACCTTGGCTTGTCATCATATTTTGATGGCTTTCTTCTGTTGTCTTTTCTGCCCATCTTGTAGAACCTCTTGGCAAAGAGTGCCATTAGTTCTTCATTTGATTGAGTCACCTTGGACTCATCATCAGCCTTAAGAGCAAGGGTTTGCTCTTTCTTTGTTGAAGTAGGTGTTTTGGCTTCAGCTTCAGCTTCCCTGGTCTTCAGTACTTGCTCAAATGTTTGAGCTTGCCAAGGAGAGCTTCAGTTGATATCTCTGTCGTAATTCTAGACTCTTTGATTGGCCAGATTCTGAGATCCTATGTATTGGGGAAGCACATTAGTATTTTATCATTGACTTCAGTCAATGTAATCTCCTTATCAAGTGTCCTCAGCTCATAGATAATGGAACTGAGCCTTGCGTACATGGCTTCTACTATCTCAGCCTCTTCCTTCTTGAAGTTCTCATATTGGGATATGAGGTTGGACCTTCTGTCCTCATTTTTCGAGAAAGACGAGACATCTAAGTCGTACAAGTAAAGAGATCTATTCATTGATAAGAAAAACAAAAAATGTGAACGATCCTCTCATCAGCTGAACCAGCTACAATCTGATTCAGTTAGTCCCACATGGCTTTTGCTGAGGTGCAATCAGCCACTTTCTGGAATGTCTCATCAGACATAGTCTGAGCCAGAATATTCATAGCTTTGGCATCAGCTATCTTGGCCTTCTTGTAAGTTTCATTATAGTCAGGAGGTATGTTGGTACCCTAGTTTGATTTGAGTTTAGTCCTCTCCTTTGTGCTCCTTGACCCAAGAATTATCTATGGTCAATGGTTAGTAGTCTAGCTGTAGAGTCCTCACTTTTCCAGATTGAGAATTTGGTTCAGTAGTTTGTTCGTTCGACTATCGTCGAACGCCGCTCGACTATCGTCGACTAACTGTTCGACGATCGTCTATCAGTTGTTCGACTTTCAGTCTGCGTGGATAGTTCGACTATCGGTTGATAGCTCGACTATCTGTGTGCTTTGATAGTTCGACTATCTGCTTGGATAGGTCGACTATCTGATAGTTCGACTATCTGTTGATAGGTCGACTATCTGTTTGGTTTTGATAGTTCGACTATCTGTTGATAGGTCGACTATCTGATAGCTCAACTATCTGTTGATAGTTCGACTATCTGTTCTGCGTTGATAGCTCGACTATGTGTTGATAGGTCGACTATCTGTTCTCGCTTGATAGTTCGACTATCTGTTTTGATAGTTCGACTATCTGATAGTTCGACTATCTGTTGATAGGTCGACTATCTGTTTGTTTCTGATAGTTCGACTATCTGTTTTGATAGTTCGACTATCTGATAGTTCGACTATCTGTTGATAGGTCGACTATCTGTTTGTTGTTGATAGTTCGACTATCTGTTGATAGGTCGACTATCCGATAGCTCGACTATCTGTTGATAGCTCGACTATCTGTTTTGCCCTGATAGTTCGACTATCTGTTGATAGGTCGACTATCTGATAGTTCGACTATCTTCTGGTAGTTCGACTATCTGCTGTGATAGTTCGACTATCTCCTTTGATAGTTCGACTATCTGGATCGTTCGACTATCTGTCTGATAGTTCGACGATCTCCGTGCGTCGGTCGACGATCTCCGAGGGTCGTTCGACGCTTTTTGTCTGCCTTTATATTTTGTATTTATTTATTATATTTAATTAATTAATACATTATCTGGCATATCTTTTTAGCTGTATTATGATAATATTTCCAGGCATATCTGCTCTATTCTTTTTGCCTGAGTCAAATCTTTTTAGATAAAGTTGTTTGTCTTATTAGCTGACATTATAAATTACTTTATCTGCTGTCAGCCCTTTATAGCCGTTAGACTGAAAAGTCTTCTTTTTGCTATAAGGAGTTTGTTTCTGATATGACTTTATTTAGTACTTTATTATCAAATTGTTTCCTGCTGCTTCTTAGAAAAAGGGTTATTCCTTTTATAGAATGTTTTTGCTGCAGAGATTGTTTTGTCTTCTTGATATTTACAGCTCAGGTCTCAAGTCTCAGAAGAAGACAAGTAATTCAAATTGAAGAGAGCCGTTGCTTGCTGATGTTATATAAAGGACCCTTTGAAGAAGGATTCAGGCTAGCATATAGCTAACTAGTTACCCAGATATTTTCAAGCATTCAAGCCTTCATCAAGATCAAGCTTTCTGCTCTCAGCAATTTCCATCTCACTGAGAAGTGTTAAGATCTTCTACTCTTCTTCAACCTGAGTTCTCCTGCTTTCAGGAAGTTCAAACTCAGAGTTCTTTTGAAGAAGAAGAAGAAGAAGATAGCTGCTTGAAGATCTTTATTTTTATTATTTGTATCTTCTTGTAGTTTTTCCTTCAGAGCTTTCTGAAGAGTTTTCTGCACTGAAGCAAGACTTCACCTGGACATCTTTGAGCTAGGGGGAGCCTTGATTCTTTAGAGCTTTCTAGCTCAGTGCAAGTTTTTGTGCTTCTCTAATCTATTGTAAAATAGAGAAGACATCTTAACCTTCTTCCCCCTCCTGTACAGGGTTATTACTCCCTTCAAAAGTATCCCTTGGTGGCAGGGCACCTGATCAAAAACTTGTGCTTGGTTTTTAGACACCTGATCAAAAGTCTAAAGGGTTTCTGGATCTACCTGAAGCAGATCCTGTTGGTGGCAGGGCACCTGATCAAAAACCTGAGTGGATTCCTACCGTGTGGGTAGAAGAGTGGGCGTACCCAAGTTGTTTGGGGAACCACTATAAATTTCCTTGTGTCGTCTGGATTCACTTGTTTAATTCCTGCATTGTGGCTGTGAATAGATATAACTAGGATTGCTAGTTGCTGATTAGGTTTTCCAAGTCTTAACTGTAATTACAGTTAGCTTGAGTTTGTACACATCACTTGTGTTAGGCTTTAAGGTTAAATCAATATCTATAATCTTTTCATTCCGCACTTCACTCCAAGGGAGTTGGGTAGACCATTAAGTTTTGTCTAGTGCAAAATTTGATAACTCTATTCACCCCCCCTCTAGAGTAGTATCTATCCCTTCACTTTCAATTGGTATCAGAGGGAGGTTGACTGACTGAATAGGCTAACACCTAAGTCACAAGATCCTGATAGATACCAAAGCTTATAGATATTCACTATCATGGCCCAGTCCAAGGATTATTCTAGCACCAGACCTCCAGCATGCAACTTAGCTAAGCTTGGCATCTGGAAGGCAAGGATAAAACTATATATGAATTCTATTGATGAAAGCATCTTTGCTTCTATTTTGTCAGGTCCCCCAAGAGCACCTGCTGCTGCTACTGCCTCATCATCTGATATGAGTGCAGTGCCTCCTCCAGATTATAATGATGAGTATAAGATGGCCAAAATAGCAGATGCCAAGGCAATGAACATACTGGCTCAGACAATGTCTGATGAGGTATTCCAGAAGGTTACTGATTGCTCCTCAGCAAAGGCCATGTGGGATACACTGAACCAGATTGTAGCTGGTTCAGCTGATGAAAGGAATGACAGGAGGTCCAACCTGATCTCACAGTATGAGAACTTCAAGAAAACTGATGCTGAATCAGTTGAAGCCATGTACACCAGGCTCAGCTCAATCATCAATGAGCTGAGGACCCTGGACAAGGACATATCATTGACAGAGGTCAATGATAAGATTCTTATATGCTTCCCTAGCACATGGGATCTAAGAATCTGGCCCATCAAGGAAGCCAGAAGTACAAATGAGATCTCCACTGAAGCCCTCCTCGGCAAGCTCAAGTCTTTTGAGCAAGTGCTGAAGACAAGGGAAGCAGAAGCTGAAGCAAAGACCCCCACTCCAA
Organism: Platanthera zijinensis; assembly: GCA_039513925.1. Taxonomy (NCBI): domain Eukaryota; kingdom Viridiplantae; phylum Streptophyta; class Magnoliopsida; order Asparagales; family Orchidaceae; genus Platanthera; species Platanthera zijinensis. Next base: position 115,259,121 of record CM077084.1, read on the forward strand.
CAAGAAAAGAGCAATCTCTAGCTCTTAAGGCTGCTGATGCTTCTGAAGGCAGCCAATCTAATGAGGAACTAATGGCATTGTTTGCCAAGAGGTTTCTCAAGATGGGGAGAAAGGAGTTCAGAAAGAAGTCTTCACGCTATGAAGACAAACCAAGGTATGATCGCTCTCCTGCTAAAGAAATTATTTGTTATGGATGCAGGAAGCCTGGACACATCTTGCCAGAGTGTCCAGAGGAGAAGAACAAAGAAAAGAGAAAAGAAAAGGAACAGCACAGGAAGCACTCCAAGCCTTCCTCCTACAAAAACAAGAAGAAGGAGAGAGGTTTCATTGCTGAAACCTGGAGTGATTCTGATGAAGAATCCTCCTCATCAAGCTCTAGTGAGGATGAGGAAGAGAAGAAGGCAAAAGAAGTTTGCCTGATGGCAATAGATGCCTGCAGCAACCACTCAGCTGCAGAGAGTTCAGACTCTGATGAAGAGATGCCTACAGAAGATGAGGTACTTTCTTCTTATGATTTTACCTCAGCTGAATTTAAATTAGAATTTAAATCATTATGTTTAGATTTGATTAGCTCAGAAAAGGAAATAGAAGAACTTAGAAATAGGTTAGCTGACTCTGAATCAATAACTACTGAAAATGTTAGGTTAAAGGAAGATCTCACTACTTGTAGTGAAGAAATTAAATTTCTTAAAATAGAGTTAGCTAAGTCTAAGAGACTAGAAGAATCACTTAATGCTAGAAGCCTTAAGTTGTTAGAAATTACCAGCATGACTAACACTAGGTCAGGTAATGACAAACTAGGCTTAGGAGCTTCTCCCAGTGAACCCCCAGTACTTCTTAAAAATAACCTTTCAACTCCAGTAAACTTCATTTCAGCTAGTGGAATGAAGAACACTGAGCAAGTAAATCTAGTTTAGAAAACTTTAAATAAAGCTAAGAGAGAAAAGAGAAAGAAATTCTTTAAAGAAATGCAAAGAGCGTCGAACGCCGCTCGACGATCGGAAGCTCAATGGTCGAACGAAGCTCGACGATCTGAGCGCCCATCGTCGAACGTCGATCGACGATTTCAACATGATTTTCAAAATCATAATCAGTATCATAGAAACCTAAATGAATATAGAAACCCTAGGTTTGTTGACCCATCATCTGCATGGAGAATCCCACCTAGGAGATCTCACCCACTAGGTTATCACCCTCAGCCTGCATTCTCATATATTTCCAGTTTTTCTTATGTGAAAAATAAGGGACCCAAGGTTACCTGGGCCCACACTGTCTAAATAAATGTCTTGCAGGTGAAGGCCTATCCAATCACTCAAAATAAGTGGTATTTGGATAGTGGATGCTCTAAGCATATGACAGGAAATAAAGATCTTCTGTCAAAGTTCAAAGCTAAGCTCGGCCCAAAGGTTATCTTTGGAGACTCCAGCTGTGGCCAGACAGAAGGCTATGGCAAGATCACAATTGGAGCAGTTTCTTTCAAGAGAGTTGCTTATGTCAATGGACTGAAGCATAATTTGATCTCAGTCAGCCAGCTATGTGATGTTGGCTACCAGGTTTCATTTTCTAACTCCTCTTGCAATATTACTTTAAATAATAATGTTGTTTTAATAGGTATTAGAATAGGTAATATTTATTTAGTAGATTTCAACTCATCTCATTCTGAAATCTGCCTATTTAATAAAGTAACCCTTAATAATAATTCTTTGTGGCATAAGAGGCTCAGTCATGTAAACCTTAAAAATATATCTAGGTTATCTAAACACAACCTTGTTAGAGGTTTACCTTCTTTCCCCTACAAGAAGGAGAGCCTATGCAAGGCTTGTCAGCTAGGCAAGCAAACCAAAAACTCTTTTAAATCTGTAAATAAGAGTGATTCTCCTAGAATCCTGTATCTATTACACTTGGACCTTTTTGGCCCAATAAATGTACAGAGTTTAGGAGGGAAGTATTACACTTTAGTAATTGTAGATGACTTTTCTAGGTTCAGTTGGGTTTTCTTTTTGAGAACTAAGTCTGATAACTTCAAAGCCCTTACAGACTTTCTACTATGTGTGCAGACTGAGTACTCTACTCATGTGGCCTTGATCAGAAGTGATCATGGTACTGAGTTTGACTCTCTTCTCATGCAAGAATTCTGTGAGAGAGAAGGTATCAAACATAGCTTCTCAGCTCCTAGAACTCCTCAACAAAATGGGGTAGTTGAAAGGAAGAATAGAACACTCATTGAAGCTGCTAGCACATTGTTGGCAGATGCTAACATGCCTCTCTCCTATTAAGCAGAAGCTGTTAGTACAGCCAATTATGTCTTGAATAGAAGTTTGATACACAAACTTAAGTGTAAAACTCCTTATGAGTTGCTTAAAGGAAAGAAACCTAAAATTAATTATTTTAGAGTTTTTGGCTGTATTGTTTATATTCATAATAATAATAAAGAATATATTAGAAAGTTTGAAGCAAAAGCTTCAATGGGAATTATGCTTGGATATTCCCAAGTAAGCAAAGCTTATAGGGTTTATAACAAATCTACCTGTAAGATTGAAGAATCTGTGCATGTATCATTTGATGAGCATCAGATGTTTTACAAGGAGAAAGAAAATTCTCCTTCCTCCAGTTCATTGCAGGTACCTGATGCCCCTCAAGAAATTCTTCAACTATCAACTCTTCAGATCACTGAATCAGACAGTGATGAAGACATGCTGAAGCTGTTGTTGTACCACCAACAGTAGATCAAATTCCTCCTGAGGAATTAATCCCAACTGTTGCTGAAGATCACATCCCACCTGCTGATATTGTCACACTTAGAGATCACCCCACATCTCAAGTGATTGGAGACATATCAGCTGGTGTGCAAACAAGACATCAATTAAGACAGGATGTGATGCATGCTTGTTTCCTCTCACAGGTTGAGCCCCTCACCTTTAAAGATACAGAGCTAGATCTCCACTGGATCATTGCAATGCAAGAGGAACTCAATCAGTTTGAGAGATGTAAAGTTTGGACTTTGGTTCCAAGACCTAAAGGCCAACTGATCATAGGCACCAAGTGGGTGTATAGAAACAAGTTGGATGCAAATGGAATTATAGTAAGGAATAAAGCAAGGCTTGTAGCTCAGGGCTACAGACAGGAGGAAGGTATAGACTATGACCAAACCTTTGCTCCTGTTGCAAGGCTAGAAGCAATAAGGATCTTCTTGTCCTATGCAGCCTACATGAAGTTTAAGGTGTTCCAAATGGATGTCAAAAGTGCATTCCTGAATGGTGAGCTTAAGGAAGAGGTGTTTGTTGAACAACCACCAGGGTTTGTTTCTTCAACTCAGCCCTCACATGTGTTTAAGTTACAGAAAGCTCTTTATGGACTAAAGCAAGCTCCCAGAGCCTGGTATGAGACTCTAGCTAGTTTCCTTTTAGAGCACAACTTTACTAGGGGAATAGTTGATAGAACCCTTTTCGTCAAGCATCACAAGGACACAATCCTATTAGTTCAGGTGTATGTAGATGATATTATATTTGGCTCCACTGATCCCAAACTTTGCAAAAGGTTCTCTGACCTGATGCACTCTAAGTTTGAGATGAGTAGTATGGGTGTGCTGTCTTACTTTCTTGGTCTCCAAGTTAAGCAAGATGCTGATGGTATCTTCATCTCCCAATCCAAATATGCCAAGGAATTGGTAAAGAAATTTGGGATGGCTGATGCTTCAGCAATGCCTACACCTATGGCTACTAATGTAGTTATTGACTCTGATGATCACGGCAAGCCAGTTGATCAAAAGAATTATAGGGCCATTGTTGGTTCCCTATTATATCTAACTGCAAGTAGGCCTGATATAATGTTTGCTACATGCCTTTGTGCTAGATTCCAGGTTAACCCCAAGGAATCTCATCTGATTCTTCTAAAGAGAATCCTGAGATACCTGAAGGGATGTCCAGATCTAGGACTTTGGTACCCAGCTGAGTCAGAAATTGAATTAATTGGATATTCTGATTCTGATTATGCTGGTTGCAGAGTTGACAGGAAGAGCACCTCAGGAACTTGCCAGTTCCTGGGAGAGAGATTGGTCTCTTGGTTCTGTAAGAAGCAGGCTTCTGTCTCAACTTCAACTGCAGAGGCTGAATATATAGCTGCTGCTAGTTGTTGTTCACAGATCCTGTGGATTCAAAACCAGCTTGTGGATTATGGTTACTCACACAAGAACACCAAAATCATGTGTGATAGTACCAGTGCTATTTCAATTGCACAAAATCCTGTGCACCACTCTAGAACAAAGCACATTGAGATTAGGCACCATTTCCTGAGAGATTGTGTAGAAAAGAACAAGATATGTCTTGAGTTCATATCCACTGAGTTTCAGAGAGGTGATATATTCACCAAGCCTTTAGATGAACAGAAGCATCTATTCTTTTTAGTTCAACTAGGCATGATCAATGGACGAGACTAAGTGTGACTGTATCTGCCTATGTTGAAACTTGTTTGAAGATCGTCGAACGATGATCGAAGATCGTCGAACGGATCAAGTCTATCATCGACCTCTGGTTGATGATGGCTTATCTGTCTGAAGATCGTCGACCGGCGTTCGACCATCGTCGAACAAGTCGAGCTCATCGTCGATCTCTGGATGACGAAAGCCTGTTGTTTGTGAAGCCAGAAATAGCCGAACGATGGTTCGACTACTCTGCTTCTGAGCCGATCGTCGAACGGCCGTTCGACTATCGGGTCTAGTATCTTTTAATAGATCGACTATTTCCGGTCTAATATAAAGCCGATAGTCGACCTAGGTTAAAAGATCTTTTGTTTTATCGTCGACGGAGCGTGACTTTTCGCATTCTGCCTTCCCGCTTGCGATTTTCGGCCGTTTCGTCTTCTTCGTCTTCTCCATATTCCTTCTCGAGCTTTCTCCAGCGAATCAATGGCGGTCTCTCCAGCAGTTATAGCAGTTGTGAAGTTTGATGCTGGCTTTAGTGTTGATTTCGACGCGTTCAGTAGCTGCGATGCCGGGATCGTAGAAGTTCTTCAGCTATGCAGGGATGACTCGAGAGGTTAATGTCTTCAAGGATTAAGATAAACATCCCAGAGATCAAGGAATGGGCCTTCACGTCGTCCTCCACCGACGACTCGATGACTGGTACCATCAGCGGAGAAGAGGTAATCCTAACTCCGGCCGTTCTGACTGATATTTTTGGTTTAATAAATGGTGAAGAGGATTATGAGCAAGATGCTCAAGAATTCGGAAGAATGTTAGTTGAGCTGGGACATGCTGAGGGCATTCCCACGAAGCTGCTCAAAGTAAATTTCCCTTTCAAGATCAAGTTTCTTGCTGAGCTGGTAGGAAAAGTGCTCCTCGGTAAGCACTCTGCTCATGATAATATCACAAGGCAACAATTCGCACTGATGTGTGCGATTGTTAATCGGAAAAGGATAGATTGGGCGGGAGTGATGTTTGATTTAATAAGGAAAAAGAATGATAAGAATGAAGTTACCCTCGGAAGGGTTATTGGAATCTTCCTGAAGGAAAAATACCCCCAGCTGCTGAGTTCAACCGCAACAACAATTAACGCAAGCAAGAAGATGGATCCTAACCTATTCTCTAAATGGAAGAGAACTTTTGTGAAACCCGCTCTCATAGGGGTTGCTCCAGCAACATCTGAGGACACCAGGACTGAATCAGTCACTCCTCACCCTATCGAAGCTGGCTCAGCTCTTCCCTCCTCCTCTTCTGCTTTGTTGTCTGCTTCAGTTGAAGTTCCATCAACTTCAGCTGAAGTACGACCTTCTCCCTCTTCTGCTCCAGAAACAACTACGGTTGTTCTTTCTTCCCCTCTAGCATCTCTAATTCCTTCTCATCAGACTAGGATATCTGCTCCTAGCTTTGATTTGTTAGGATCTGAGAGGATTCCTACTCCTCCTCTGTCTCCCATTCATTCCCCAGTTAATTCTCCAATTAACTCTCCAGCTCCATCTCCTGTTCAATCCCCTGTCCACACCATTCTTCATCCCAGCACTACAACCATATCTGCTGCAGCTCCATCCACTTCACATCCATCATCTTTTGAGATTACTCCTGAACTCATCTCCCGCATTGTGGAGTTGATTACCCCCTCAATCAAGACCATGATTGAAGAGGAATCGCTCCCCTTGCATCCTCCATTGATATCTTAACTGCCTCCATCAATCTCTTTCAAAATCTACTGAGCCATCTTCCTCAAGGGGCCTGGTTTCAGTCTCCACTGAAATCAGGCAGGGGGAGATGTTCTATGAAGATGCCTCAGAACCTCCTGCCTCCCTTCCAGCTATAACAGATACTGTAATGACAGCCCTGGAAGAGTCTGCTCCAGCTGAGAAAGAAGTAGTTCCAGTGTTATCTGATAAGGAAATAGCTGATGGAATCATGCTATCTGAAATTGCAGTAAAAGTCTGCCTAGAAGATCTCACCACTCCTATTGTTGCTAGATTCCTAGAAGGAATTATAACTTCATATCTAGATGAATCATGGGAGATGGTCAAGTATGAAGGTAATTCACTTATTCGATTTATTGACGAGTCAATTAATTTGCTTGCTAGTGAATACCTTGAAGGAATGATTATTGCTTATTTAGCAGATATGTATTCATAATTCTACAGATTTTATTAGAGAAGATTTATCTGCTCAGATAATAGTAATTATCTCAGAGGCTGCTCCAATTGTTCCTGATATCCAAGTAGATCCAGAATTGGAATCGTTTTTAGATGATAAAGAAGATGAGTCTGAGAATCAAGATGAAGTCAAAGATGACACTCCTGTTCTGAGTGTGGAAGAAGTACAAGCAAGAGCTGCCTGGAATTTAAGAGTACAGTCTTTGTTGAAAGAGAAAGAAAAAGAGCTGCAAATTGAAAAGTCAACTATCTGGGATGACTCACCAGGGTTGGACTTAGATTCCCTTCTGGCTCTGGATGCCATTGAAGAGGAAAGAGAGAAATCAAATCTGAAGCTTAAAGAAAAGGCTGTTTCTGAAGCCTATGATCCGTATGATAATCCCCCATCATCTCACTCTGATGATGAAGATGATTCTGACGTATCTGAAAATTCAAAGAGAAAGAAAGTTGTTCAAAAGAAGAGAAAAGCTGCCCCTCCTCCTCCCAGTAAAGACAATGATACTCCTTATTATATTCTGAAGGGCATTGACCCTAAGTCAAAGGAATTTCAGCATTGGATGTGGTTCTCAAAGAACCAGCAGAAAGAGAGGAAAATATCTAAAAGATATGATAGTCCTGGTTCAAGATGGACTCCCAGAGGTCCTCCTCCTCCTCCTCCAGGTGCAGGAGCTTCTGGTAATCTTTCTGCCAACCCTTCTGCCTCTTCAGGAAAATCTGCTCCATCAGCAAGATCTACTTCGTCTCAGCATCAATCAAGGAAAAGCTCTCATAGCTCTCATGGAAAATCTCATTCTGGCAGTCAAATGCATGAAGCAGAAGTGAAATAACAAGTTAAGGAGGTTGTGTATCTAAAGCCAACTTTTTCACCTCCTCCTTCTCCTAAGAGAAAGGTTTCAACTGCTGCACCAGTTCAGTCTGAGAAAGTTGTTTTAAAAGATAAAGAATCAGATGCTGCTCCTCCTGAGCCTATTTATGAAAGCCCAGAGCTTGATCCTAACTTTAGGATGGCTCGTTTTCACGAACTAGTTGGAGCAGCTCAAATAAGAAAAGCAAAAGCAGAAGGAAAAGATACTACTGGTTTAACCACCATGTCTGCTTTCAGAAAGAAAGAGTTTGAAAAGTTCCAAGTCAATCCTGATGTATTTGATCCCTCAAAATATATGGAAAAGCATCCTGAAGCAGTAGTCCCAAGAGCTGCAGAATTGAAGATCATTGGTGTGCAGGACTTGAAGCTATCAAAGAAAGAATCTGATGATCCTCTAAGGAAAATCTCTTTTGTTCCTAGTTCCTCTGCCCCCTTGCCAGACTCTGTAGATTCTTAATAGTTTGATTGACTGCTGTGTTATATTTGTTTATTATCTATCTGGTTGATAATCTGCTAGTTAATTGTTAACTATTTCCTGTATTGTTTATAGTGTTCTATAGCTAGCTGTATGTTTTAGATTTTGAGAGACTTAACTCAAATAGGGGGAGATTGTTGGTACCCTATTTTGATTTGAGTTTAGTTCTCTCCTTTGTGCTCCTTGACCCAAGAATTATCTATGGTCAATGATTAGTAGTCTAGCTGTAGAGTCCTCACTTTTCCAGATTGAGAATTTGGTTCAGTAGTTTGTTCGTTCGACTATCGTCGAACGCCGCTCGACTATCGTCGACTAACTATTCGACGATCGTCTATCAGTTGTTCGACTTTCAGTCTGCGTGGATAGTTCGACTATCGGTTGATAGCTCGACTATCTGTGTGCTTTGATAGTTCGACTATCTGCTTGGATGTCGACTATCTGATAGTTCGACTATCTGTTGATAGGTCGACTATCTGTTTGGTTTTGATAGTTCGACTATCTGTTGATAGGTCGACTATCTGATAGCTCAACTATCTGTTGATAGTTCGACTATCTGTTCTGCGTTGATAGCTCGACTATCTGTTGATAGGTCGACTATCTGTTCTCGCTTGATAGTTCGACTATCTGTTTTGATAGTTCGACTATCTGATAGTTCGACTATCTGTTGATAGGTCGACTATCTGTTTGTTTCTGATAGTTCGACTATCTGTTTTGATAGTTCGACTATCTGATAGTTCGACTATCTGTTGATAGGTCGACTATCTGTTTGTTGTTGATAGTTCGACTATCTGTTGATAGGTCGACTATCCGATAGCTCGACTATCTGTTGATAGCTCGACTATCTGTTTTGCCCTGATAGTTTGACTATCTGTTGATAGGTCGACTATCTGATAGTTCGACTATCTTCTGGTAGTTCGACTATCTGCTATGATAGTTCGACTATCTCCTTTGATAGTTCGACTATCTGGATCGTTCGACTATCTGTCCGATAGTTCGACGATCTCCGTGCGTCGGTCGACGATCTCCGAGGGTCGTTCGACGCTTTCTGTCTGCCTTTATATTTTGTATTTATTTATTATATTTAATTAATTAATACATTATCTGGCATATCTTTTTAGCTGTATTATGATAATATTTCCAGGCATATCTGCTCTATTCTTTTTGCCTGAGTCAAATCTTTTTAGATAAAGTTGTTTGTCTTATTAGCTGACATTATAAATTACTTTATCTGCTGTCAGCCCTTTATAGCCGTTAGACTGAAAAGTCTTCTTTTTGCTATAAGGAGTTTGTTTCTGATATGACTTTATTTAGTACTTTATTATCAAATTGTTTCCTGCAGCTTCCTAGAAAAAGGGTTATTCCTTTTATAGAATGTTTCTGCTGTAGAGATTGTTTTGTCTTCTTGATATTTACAGCTCAGGTCTCAAGTCTCAGAAGAAGACAAGTAATTCAAACTGAAGAGAGCCGTTGCTTGCTGATGTTATATAAAGGACCCTTTGAAGAAGGATTCAGGCTAGCATATAGCAAACTAGTTACCCAGATATTTTCAAGCATTCAAGCCTTCATCAAGATCAAGCTTTCTGCTCTCAGTAATTTCCATCTCACTGAGAAGTGTTAAGATCTTCTACTCTTCTTCAACCTGAGTTCTCCTGCTTTCAGGAAGTTCAAACTCAGAGTTCTTTTGAAGAAGAAGAAGAAGAAGATAGCTGCTTGAAGATCTTTATTTTTATTATTTGTATCTTCTTGTAGTTTTTCCTTCAGAGCTTTCTGAAGAGTTTTCTGCACTGAAGCAAGACTTCACCTGGACATCTTTGAGCCAGGGGGAGCCTTAATTCTTTAGAGCTTTCTAGCTCAGTGCAAGTTTTTGTGCTTCTCTAATCTATTGTAAAATAGAGAAGACATCTTAACCTTCTTCCCCCTCCTGTACAGGGTTATTACTCCCTTCAAAAGTATCCCTTGGTGGCAGGGCACCTGATCAAAAACTTATGCTTGGTTTTTAGACACCTGATCAAAAGTCTAAAGGGTTTCTGGATTTACCTGAAGCAGATCCTGTTGGTGGCAGGGCACCTGATCAAAAACCTGAGTGGATTCCTACCGTGTGGGTAGAAGAGTGGACGTACCCAAGTTGTTTGGGGAACCACTATAAATTTCCTTGTGTCGTCTGGATTCACTTGTTTAATTCCTGCATTGTGGCTATGAATAGATATAACTAGGATTGTTAGTTGCTGATTAGGTTTTCCAAGCCTTAACTGTAATTACAGTTAGCTTGAGTTTGTACACATCACTTGTGTTAGGCTTTAAGGTTAAATCAATATCTATAATCTTTTCATTCCGCACTTCACTCCAAGGGAGTTGGGTAGACCATTAAGTTTTGTCTAGTGCAAAATTTGATAACTCTATTCACCCCCCCTCTAGAGTAGTATCTATCCCTTCACTTTCAAGGTGGCACTGCACTGAGATTTGCAGATATTGTAGCAGTAGCTGCAGCAGGTGGTGTTGGTGGCCCTGTTAAGATAAAGGAAAAAATATCTTCATCAATAGAGTTCATGTAAAGTCTGATTCTTGCCTTCCAGATGCCAAACTTGGCTAAGTTGCATACTGGAGGTCTGGTGCTAGAATAATCTTTGTACTAGGCCATGAATCTAATGTGAGTGTATATGGTATCAAAGTATCTTATCACAAGAACTTATGGTTTAGGTGTTAGTCTGTTCAACCAATTAACCTAGGAATGGTTAAGTTGTTGTATAACCAACCTCCCTCTGATACTAATTGAAAGAGAGGGGATAAGATACTTACTACTCTACAGGGGGGGGGGTGAATTGAGTATTCAAAAATAAAGAGACTCTAAACACTTCTCTTGAGCTATTTGCGGAATATAAAAACTAAAAGCTTTATACTTAAAGCCTAACAGAGTGTGGTGAAAAACAGAGGATGCTAACTGAAGTTTCAGTTGAGCATATTTCCTAACACAGCAACTAGCAACCTAGTTATATCTATCACAGCCACAGTGCATCAATTAAAGTAAACAACTATACAACACAAAAGCTTTATAGTGGTTCCCTAATTAGGTACATCCACTCTTCTACCACCATGGTAGGAATCCACTACAGGTTTTTGTTCAGGTGCCCTGCCACCACAAGATCTGCTTAGGGTAGATCTAGAAACCCTTCAGGCTTTTGATCAGATGCCTAAGAATCAAACACACAGGTTTTTGATCAAGTGCCCTGCCACCAAAGGTTCACTTTTTAAGGGAGTAATAACTCTTTTACAGGAGGTTAAGGGAAAGAGTTGAAGGTGTCTTCTCTGTGTTCAGAGAAGCTAGTGGATTGCTCTGAATATATCAAAGCTCCCCCTGGCTTAGAGAATGTCCAGGAAGAAGCTTTGCTTCAGGGTGTAGGATCTCCAAATTGCTTGAGTAGACTTTCTGATGCAGCTTTGAAGAAGACTCTTGCTTTTTAATGAATGTTCTTCTTCAGTAGCTTTTGCAATCTACAACAATGATGTTCAGCAATCTGGGAGTGATCTTCTTCTTGAAAGCTTGAGCACTGAGAGTTGATTTTCTTGAAGACAGGATGATCTCAGGAAGAAGAAGAACTTTTCTTATTCTCTTGAGAATTCGGGTTCTGTGTCTCTTGAGAATTGTATTGTGTTGTTGTGTATTGTTGTATATTGTATTCAACTGACTACACTGATAATATAGAAACTTCTCTTCTTTGAATAATGCCTCGAGCCCTGCACTAAAAGATTTTTCCAAATAATACAAAAAAACAAATAAAGAAACTGCACAAGAAATCTTCTCTGTCATTCCCAAAAAGGAATTAAGGATATTAAAATATCCTATCAAATTCACTTTATAAATTGGCACAGGGAGCAAGGCATAAAGGCTATATTACAGCTGTTAGAAAAACACGATTTCCTCTAATAAAACAAACGACTTTATTCTGCCAAATCTCTCAATTTATGCACAAGGTATATTGCAAATAAGCAAAGGAATATAGGCATTAAATTAAGCAGAATATTTGAATAACATATGTCTTAAACATGAGGAAATAAAACAATAATTCAAATAAAAAGAATACAGATAATAGCAAACAAAAAACGTCGACCAGAGAACGAAGATCATCGATTTGAACAAGCAGATCGTCGACCTGAAGAAAAATTATCTTAACAGAAATTGTCGACCAGGGAAACACGATCGTCGATCTGAGCAAGCAGATCGTCGATCCCACTTCAGAGTTCATATGACTCTGAGATCGTCGATCATCAATCGAAGATCGTCGAGCGAAGTTCGACTATCGTCGAACATAAAACTACTAAACCAAATTCTCATTCCAAACCTTTCTCAACTAGCCTAGCCTGAGGGTAGACTAACAATTAGTCTAACCATTGACCATAGATAAATCTTGGGTCAATTGGCCCTAAAGGAGATGACATTGCCCAAATCAAAACTAGGGATCCAACACCTAGGGTTGACTTTGGCCAAATTGACCTTTTGTGTCACCATCAATGGGTCCTTTATGACCTATTGGCCTCCCCTAGGGTCTATGTAGTGATGGGTAGGGTTGACTTGGAACCTTGAAGGTCACTTGACCCTTATTAAGAGCACTTTGACCACTTTGGGGTTTGAGTTGACTTGGGTCAACTTAGCCACTAGGGTTGACACCAATTGGTCCTTGGTGACGCATTGACCTCACTCTAGGGATAGGAGGGCATTGGTGGGGTCCACTTGTCTAAGGGAAGGTCAATTGAATGCGTCTTTTTGAACTGCATCTTATACGTGCATTTTCATGAGAAGTTTTCAACATAAAGTTGTAGATCTCGATGAGATCTACAACTTTAATGTTGAACACCATTTGATTTGAAGCTGTTTAGACCCCCTATTTGGCCCCCGAAAAAGTCACGCCGAACATATGTACGGATGCCCGGGTTCGACGTGACTTTTTTCGGGGGTCAAATCAGGGGTCTAAATGGCTTCAAATTAAAAAGTGTTCAACATAAAATTTGTAGATCTCGTCGCGATCTACAAATTTCATGTTGAACACTTTTTTAATATGAAGCCGTTTAGACTCCCGATTTTGCCCCCAAAAAAAGTCACGCCGAACATAACTTTCGTGTTTAACACTTCTCATAAAAATGCACGTAGAAGACGCAGGTCAAAAAATCGCAAAGAAAAATAGGATTTGCGTATAATAACACCCTTGTTTTATTTTGGAAACCGTTTACCTGCCTTATTTTTTCCTATGAGCCCTAACCGTGCGTGCTTGTGTATTTCATTTCGTCATTTCCCTATCAGCCCTAACTTCACGATTTATGTTGAATTTTCTCAAGAAGCTCAGCAAAATAGTCTAAACACCAAATTAATATCTTCAGAACTATCCAGATCACAACTTGACCAAGCAGAAACCAGGAAGTAACTCAATCAACTAGATGCAAAGACAGAGACAAGCGAATCATGCATATATCAATCTTCTTTACAAAGCGAGGTATACATTGTGAGACATGATTTCGCCAGTACACTAGGGAAAGTAGACAAAATACAAGAATCAATTCGGATGGACAGAACACTGGAGACCGACGAGACCGCCTTTCCGCAGAAGTCGCAAAGAAACCCTATCTGCTGTTGAAGCCGAACTGAACAACGAAGTCCGCTAAGACCGTGAGGTAGCGCATACATACCATTATTCGTTGAACTATTGTTGTTGCTGAACTGGAGAATAGACCGTCTAACTGCCGAGTTTGGCGAACAGGTTATTGAACTTGGAAATTGAAGCAGAGAGAAAACTAGTAAACCGTCGAAAACAGTCTACAAACTTCACTGAGCCTGACCGAAGTCAAAACCAAACTCCTGGCTTCATAGTGCTAGCCGCGTCACCTACAAACAACAACCAGTTAAGTCTGCTCAAACCGCACAGATAGGAAAACCGAGTCCACAGCACTTAATTCGAGTTCAACTTACTGTTCACTCAATTACAAATGAAGTGTTGGGGGGTCCTATTTATAGGCGGGGTGAGGAGTGTGGTCACCTCCCTATGAGATAGACTAACCTCCCCTTGATCGCAGCTAGCACAACAAGTCTGCCGAGTCCACATTGACCGAATCAACAATGTCGGACTCACGATCAGTCCTCCAACCACCAAGCACAAGATCGCCGCCATAGCAGACCTGTTAGCCAGGTGCCAATCGGCCCAGTCCGTAAGGACAAGCCGGACAATAGCCAAAACCGCCAAGCACCAAGACGACAAGCTAGTCCGCACAGAGTAGCGGACACTGTACCTGCCCGCAAAAACAAGTCCACAAGCAACAGGCAGACCGCCCGGTCACAGCGGACTTAGCAGACTCTGTGAACACAGAAGCAATCTGCAACCTGTCCATGACCAACAGGTAGACCGCCCGGTCACAGCGGACAATGCAGACACCGCGAATATAGCATCAGCCCGCATCACAAGTCCATGACCAACAGGCAGATCGCCCGGTCAACAACGGACTATGCAGACACCCTGGACTTGTCACAGTGTGTGACCAAGTCCAGCAACCCGCCAAACATATGGCGTGAGCTCAGCGGACACCAAGTCAGATCGCCAGCTCCAAGTACAGTCCTCCACAAAGAATGCGGCTCACCACCGCAACTCGAGACCAGACCATCGCCGATCTCGCGGACTCCCCAACAACATTCCGCGCAGTCTGCGAAGACTGATGACTCCAACCTACAAACCGCCAATATTTGCTAACTATCGAACTCACACTCAGTCCGCACTGTCTGCGGATTTCAACCCGCACAGTATCCACAAGAACTCCACGGGTCGCCAACACTAGACCGCCAGACTACTATATCAGTCCGCACGGTCAGTCTGCCTAGGCCGCCCAGACTGCTCGATCACCCACTTTTACTTCACAAATTTCAACACTCCCCCTTGAAGTGAGAAGTGGTAATCAAGCCCAATAGTCCTCGAAGTTGCTGGAAAGGCCCCTTCGATAGTGGCTTCGTGAAGATGTCAGCAAGGTTATCTTCACTCCGAACATGCCCGACCACAAGAGATCCCTCCAACACCTTCTCCCTTATGAAGTGGTGCTCGATCTTAATATACTTGGTCCTTACGTGACACACTGAATTGTTCACCAGTTTGAGAGCACTCTCATTGTCTCCTTATAGCAAAGTAGGACCTTGCACTTCCTCATGGACTTCCTCTACTAGTCTCCTCAGCCAGATGGCTTCTCGAGCAGCCAAGGCCGAAGTCTTATACTCAGCTTCCGTAGTAAAGACAGACACCGAGTCTGCTTCTTACTACACCACGAGATGCTTGCTGATCCACAAGTGAACACATAACCCGAAGTTGATCTTCGATCATCCGAATCAACACCATAATCAGCATCCGTATATCCTCGCAAAGAAAAACCCGAGTCCCTTCTATAAAGGAGTCCCATATCAGAAGTCGCTTGTACATACTTCAAGATATTCTTTGACGCCACCAGGTGAGACTTCCTTGGCTCTGCCATAAACTGACTTACTTGACCAACAGCGTAAGCAATGTCTGGTCTCGTAATCGTCAGGTAGATAAAGCTCCCTACAAGAGCTCTAAACACCAAAGGATCTGGAAGAATCCTTCCTTCATCTCGCCGAAGCTTTAGCCCTTGATCCAAAGGAGTTGAGCAATACTTTCCTTCACTCATGCCGAAACGGTTCACAATGCGATCTGCATATCCTTTCTGGAAAATGAGTATCCTGATCTCCTTCCTCTGTACTTCGAGACCAAGAAATTAATGAAGCTCTCCTAAGTCTTTCATCTCGAAGCGAATAGCAAGCTCAGCC
The DNA here is from genome assembly GCA_039513925.1 of Platanthera zijinensis. NCBI lineage: Eukaryota > Viridiplantae > Streptophyta > Magnoliopsida > Asparagales > Orchidaceae > Platanthera > Platanthera zijinensis. The sequence continues at coordinate 115,274,895 of CM077084.1, forward strand.
CTGAGCCTAGCTACTTCCTCCTCTGAATTCCCTGTGATGATCATGTGATCAACATATAGCAGGACAAAGACTTGAAGCCCCCCTTCTTATTGATGAACAAGCTAAAATCCGAATTAGAAGCAAGGTATCCGCAGAATTGAAGGTATTCTGCTATCTTCCCATACCAAGCTCTTGGAGCTTGCTTCAACCCGTACAGAGCCTTCGTGAGTTTGTAGACGTAATCCAGATGAACTTCAGAGACAAAAACAAGTGGTTGATTGATAAGTTGTAAATATACCTATTTTATGTATATTAATTAAGTCATTTTTGTTTACTTTCTTTGTTTTCAGTCAATTTCCTTCAATAAATTGTTCATATTTTGTGAAATTTGATTCTAACTTAGTCTATTTTATTTTCCTGCAATTTTCCAGAAAACTGCCCAAAATGACCTGACACGCTCGTGTCACTCAACCCGACATGCCCATGTCACGCCCTCGACGATCGTTGACCTCAACCCGCCGGTCGACATTCGGCCTTCATCAACCAGAGCAGGACACGCCCGTGTCCGAAGACTCGACACGCCCGTGTCATCCACTCAACGCCATCGAGACAGAATCCACTCAACGCTTTCACTATTCACCTCTCAGAGCCACTCAACGCCTCCCGCCAGTCAACACTCAACGCTTTCATTACTCACCTCTCAGAGCCACTCAACGCCTCCTGCCAGTCAACACTCAACGCCTTCTTCAACCCTAGCACGACACGCCCGTATCCGAAGACCCGACACGCCCGTGTCGATGTCGGCAGTCAACGCCTCCAGCCAGCAAAGATCAAATTGACTTCCTCTACCCAGCTGTCTAGTCACGCCTTCCTACACGCCCGTGTCCAAGCTCGACACGCCCGTGTTGGACACGTGTCCCGACCCGCTGCTTCCAGAACGATGCCACCTCGCCAGATTTCGCCTTCCCCGGATAACCTTTCATGACATGCCCCCTATCATGCCCGTGACTAGGGCGTGTCACACCTAAAAATTTTGCCTATAAATAAAAGCTTTCTGTAAGCTCACTTGTTCCACTTTTTGGGCCACTTCACTTAGGTTTAGGGATGTTCTTTGGGGTTGTTCATGCAATGTAAGGGAACTTCCTCCCCGCCCCCTTTATGTGTTTGTTTTAGCTATATTGTAACTCCTTTTTACTTAATAAAAATGTGTATTTTTCTGCTCTATGTTGTATGAAAATCCGCCACGGCGCTCTACCTTAAGTGATTTTTCGTTCTCCTTTTTTTGTGTTTTTATGTTTTCTTTTAACTTAAATTTGTTTAGTTCAGGATTTTTACCGCATTTCTAGCCGTTATGCTGCGCGTTTTATTTTCGTACATCGCACTTTGTTATGTTTAGCTTTCTCTTTTTATGTTTGTATTCATTCTTATAATTATATAAAAGAGTTTCAAAAAGTGTTGTTTTTATTTTCTTTAACGTAGCCTCTTTAGGATCGTAAAACTTTTCGTTCTTTTTTAGCTTTATTTCCACTTTTTATGCGTTTTTATAAAAATATAAGAATGAAAATGTTGTCATTTTAATTTTTCACCAACTTAGCTTTCATTTTAATTTTCCAAACTTTTTGCTCGTTTAATTTTTATTTTCTCTTTTTAGGCATTTCTACCGCATTCTAGCGGTAGAAATGTAGACATTTTAATTTTTCGATAACTTAGTTTTTCTCATTCTTGTACCTGTGCGTGCATGTATGAGTTTTTTTATTTCTTCTTTAGTAGGACTTTGTGTGTATGTGCTTTCATTTCCGTAGAGTGCGTGTGTGGGTGCATTTATTTCCTCCTACTCGTTTGAGTAGGGCTCGCTTTCATTTATTCCTGCCCACTCGTTTGAGCCGGGACTCGCAATTTACTGCTTTCTTTATTGCTTTCTTTCCAACTTTCATTTACTGCTTTCTTTTTCTGCTTACCTTTTATCGCTTTCTAGCTTATGCCGTTCCCATTCCGATGAGTGGCTAACCGCTCTTAGCCCTCAATATCGAAGAGCATTAGGACAGAAAAATCGCTTTAAATAATTAAAGGTCATATTTTTCGATTAATTAATGTACTTAAGGTTTGCCCCGGGTTAACGACGTGTAGGACCACTTATCGATGTGTGAGCTCTATTTCTGTTGTTCATATGCAGGTGGCCGAGAGGCCGTGCGTATGGACCGATCACCCTTAGGTAAAGAGAGTTCCACACTTACCCTCGAGAGAGGAGGCGCGTAACTCTACCGGATTGGGTTCCCCACCCAATAGCAGGGTTCTTAGCGTAATGCAGGTATTAAGAGGAATCCTTCGTCGGACTAACATTCGGTCGAATAGTCTTAAAGTTCAGGTGAGCGATAGTCTTAGAGATAAGTGAGCTCATTCTTTTGGAACCTCCACGGCCAAGTCTCCGCCTTAATTAATTTGAAATTTAGGATCTCTTTTTATTAAAAGTTTATTTTAGTTCAAATTCTATTTGATATCATCGCGCTATTTCTTCTTTGGCTTCCGTCATTTTTATGCTCTCATTTTCTGCATTTTATATTTATATCTGCCCTTTTTTTATATAACAACACCAAAATATTATCGTTAAAATAAGAGTCCTTTCAGGGAAAGAGTAGAAATAGGCAAACCGACCACGATATTCCTCCCCGGGAATATCTTGTACTACACGCGGTAGGTGCACTTGCCTCCTTTCGTTTAAAACGAAATATCGCCCGCGAGCTCCACCATCTTTTATCTTTTACCTAAATAAAAACTCTTCTCTTCTCTTCTCTTCTTCTTCCGTCTTTATAAAATAAAAATAAAATAAACGGCGGCTTGCGGCGTGCATCAAGTTTTTTGCGCCATTGCCGGAGAATTTTACATTTACTATTTTGAATTTCTGAAAACTATTAATTTTACCTTTTATTTCTATTTATATAAAAAAATGGCTAACCAAAAAAATTAAATTAATAATAATAATAATAATATCAATAATAATAATAAATACTTAAAAATTAAAAAAAAATCAAAAACTTAATAACCTTAAAAATAAAAAACTTAAAAACTTAAAAAAAAAAAAAAAAACTAAAAAAAAACTAAAAAAAATTTAAAAAATACAAGACTTATAAAAAACTAAAAAAACACTAAAAACTAAAAATTATATAATTATTTTGTCGCTTCGCCGCGCTTCACTATTGTGAGCGCTAGGGGAATGCATATCTGTCACACTCATATAGCTAAGACGTTAGTTAAGAAGTCACACTCACTTGGCCCCCTATCACCCGCGCACTTTTTGCCTAATTTATCTTTTTCATTTTTTCTGTTATATTTTTGCCACTTCTTCTAATTTTTGTAGGGTCATTTCTTAACGGGCCTCCCCGAACGCGTTTCAGGGAAGTTTCCTCCCCCCTATCTTTTTCTTTATTTGTACATATCTGCATCTTTATATATCGTTCATCATACTTAGTGTAACATTGGGGACAATGTTGGATTTAAGTATGTGGGTGTTTTCTTATACTCTTTTTTTATTTTCTGCACCCAATCAAAAATACAAAAAAAAATTGCAAAAATTTAAAACATCAAAAAAATTTTAATGTTTAAAAAAAACTCAAAAAAAGGGAAATATGGCTCCGCGACGTTCGACTCATCGAACCAACCACCTAAATAAGAGTTTGTTCACGGGCGATCAAATTTTTTACTTTGTAACTTTTTTTAAATACTCACTTTCCTCTTCTTTTTCCATTTCATTTTTTAAAAAAATAACACCTCTTTCTTCCCCCTTTCTTGTAAATAACTTAAAAAAATCAAAAAAGAAAAAAAAATTTGAAAATCCAAAAATTCAAAAAAAAAACAATAATAATCAAAACACAAAAAAAAGATAAAAACCCTAAAATCCCCAAAAAATAATTTTATTATGAAACAAATAAAATTGAATATGTCATATCTTAACCCTTTTTGCTTTCTAAAAAATCTAGTTTCGAGTTAATTTATATGCGAATTCTACTTATTCTTTGTTAATTATTCGTTTATTAATTAAAGTTTGATAGATTTAAGTGTCTGGGGTTAAGTTTTAAAGAATTTTTTATGTCTTTTTCTTATAATAGGGAACCTGTTTTTCACCACCACTTCTAATTTTTGTAAATAGAAGCTCGTCTTTTATGTTAGAGAATAATAATCATGGATTCCAATTATTTCTACTTCATGCTTTTAGAAATATAGGAACGTTCATTTTAAAAGAGTTGCTCTCTAAACTTTTTTATTAAAATCGAGTTTTCTTTTTGAAAAAAAAATATAAACTCATTTCCACTTTTTTTCATGTCTTACTTGCCATGATTACCCCAATTTCATTCCTTAAAAGATCATATGTCAATGGGAATAAGATTTTATTCTGTAAACATAGGCACCCAATATTTAAAAAGATTATATATTACGGAGTAAGAGGATAAAATTCATTACTCCTATACATATACATTGGGTTATTTATTTTTTATGAAGAAATAAAAAAAATAAAAAAATTATTATATATTAGGAAAATAAGATTTCATTTTTCTTAACATTCAAAAAAATATGTAGAGGTTCGAGAAAAAATTACCTCGGCTCTAAAATCCAAGTCCTCTTCAAAAACCACCAAACCACTTAGCCTATTTCAATGATTTTAGAATTAATTTAAAACTTTTTGAGAGCATAATTTTTAAATTGCATTATTTCCCTTAACTTCTTTTAAGCTAAAGTTTTTTATATAATTTCAATCTATCTTTGTTAAACTAACAAAAATAAAATTTTGCTTTCTATTCGTTTTATCTAGAAGTCATTTTGAAACTCTTCCTCTATTTATATGATATAGGGGAGACCGTGATACGTGCTCGATTACGCTAACAGAAACTATAATCACAGAACATAAAAATAAGGTAGGAGGGCTCCGACCAAAAGCGAGCGAAAAGGGGTCGGATTGGCTCCCAAATCCGAATGATAAAATCAATATAGAAGATTCAAGCCGGACTCAATACAACGTCCTTAAGACCTACCTCTTCAACAAGCACACAACTCACCGTAAGCCGGACTCGATACAACGTCCTTAAGACCTACCTCTCCAATAAGCACACTACTCACCGCACCTACACAAGCACCTATTTTATCAACTTGAGCCATTTAAAAACGCAACAATAATTTATTTCGGAGCAGCGACAAACTTCAAATGGCGGTCGAGTTCCAGTTGAGATTAACTCCCTTGTTAACACAAAGTGTACCAATCTTAGAGAGCAAGTCAAGGCTAGGCCAAGTCTCGCTCCCGCAATGGATCTTCCCGATCCGGAATACAAGAGATTCAATAGAAACGAAGTCGAATCAAATTTTGCAAGCGATGTATTTAAAAACCACCGAAAAGACGATTCGCAAAAACCTCCACAAACTCAAAGCAAGAATCACTAAGAGAGGAAGAGATTACCCAACCAAGAACATCAATCACACAAGATATGGTGGGAGATTCACTCTCTCCACGGAACCACCGGCTTCACACCGAATGGGGTTGCAACCTTCTTCCTTGGAGTCGCACCGAAGGAAGCCACGCTGGAGTCGCACCGCATGGGATGGAGGTAGCAAAGGGGAAACTTCACACCTAAAGGGGGCGGCGGCAAGGGGGAACCCTCTTGGCCGAATTTCACACAAGGGAAATAGGGTTTCTTCTTCAATGATAAAATCCTCATAAAAGCCTCCTTATATAGGGGTTACAATAAGCCCTTAACCATCCATGATGGAGATGTAATCTCATCCATCTGTATGGTTAAATACAAACCACAAATATAAAGTGTCCAAAATAAAAATTACATAACATTTATGAATATAAAATTATCATCCAAACATGGAATAATTTTATATTCATCAATATAAAATAAAAGCGCATGAAATAAGATAATTAATTCTTCGTGGTGGATTTAGCACGCCACGGGCGGAGGTTGTAACGCGGTCTTCCTTCAGCATCATCATGGAACCTAAGATCTTTGTGTCGTTGTGCCTCGGCAACCGGGTCATCATCAAGTAGTGGCGGAGGTGGCGGAGGGGCCGCGGAATCAATCCTCCCCCACTCAAAATCATGTATCTCCGATGCATGGTACGAGAGGTAGCGGAGGAGAAGCTCATAATCCAAACGTTGAAGCTCTGTCACGAGTACCCACGAGTCATCTGAAGGGGGCGATCACGCCAACAGATGAGGAAGCGGTAGGTAGCACCATCAGGAGTAGTCAGTGGCTCAGCAGCAAGTATCATATCTGGAGTGAGAAATGTCTTATGAAACCTGGGAAACCTAGGAAACATGTCAGCAGTAGAAATAAAAGAAGGCAACGTACCATCCGATGTTATACCTGTGGGGACCGAAAGAGAGAGATCATCCGAACTACCACTCCCCAACCCATTAGAAATTTTAGTGGAGGGAGAAGACGACAAAGAATTCAACTCAGGTGGAGGCGAAATAAACGACATCAAATCTGAGACATTAAAAATAGGGTAGATACCCCAATCAGCTGGCAAATCCAACACGAACGCGTTGTCACCTAGTTTCTTTATAATCCGAAAAGGATCGGCGGGCTTTGGTGCCAACTTTTTAACAGTGCCAGATGGCAAACGTTCGGGAACTAACCGGACTAGGACCAAATCGCCGACTTTAAAGTGTGACACCCTCCTATGTAGATTAGTGTGCGACTGACAAGACTCGTATTGAGTAGTCAAGGTAGCTCGTATACGTGCATGTAGTTCATGAATATGTTGGGTGAAGGATTGTGCAAACTGACTTGTCTTATATGTTAGGGGCAATGGAACCAAGTCAAGAGCCACAAGGGCCTTGTACCCGTGAACAATCTCGTTTGGAGACAGATCGGTGGACCGATTTTTGGAATTATTATAGGCCAACTTGGCGTGGGAGAGAAGAAGATCCCATGTACCTTTGTGATCGCTCACTAGGCTTCTAAGAAGGTTTCCCAGGCTCCGATTGACCACCTCCGTCTGCCCCTCGGTCTGAGGGTGATAGGCGAAGGAAAATAATAACTTTGTACCCATTAAGACCCAAAGTGTTTTTCAGAAATAGCTCGTATACTTAACATCTCTATCCGAGACTATTGTCTTCGGCACTCCTCGGTGACTAACTACTTCTTTAAAAAATAACTTTGCAATATGAGATGCATCGTTGGTTCTAGCGCACGGAATAAAGTATGCCATTTTATAGAACCTATCCACAACTATAAGAATGGAATCGTGATGACGAAAAGTAGTGGGTAGGCCTAAGACAAAGTCCATGCTCATGTCTTCCCATGATGTAGAAGGTATAGGAAACGGTGTATATAATCCGACGTTGGTCTTGGTGCCCTTGGATACCTGACAAGTACGACAACTACTCACCACCTGTCCCACCATTGCCTTAAGTTTTGGCCAATAGAATTTTTCCTCAACTAACGTAATGGTCTTATCCCTACTGAAATGACCACTCAACCCTCTGCTATGCAGTTCCCAGATTATATGGAGGCGTAACGATGACTGCGTAATACATAACTTCCCATGTCTAAATAGATAGCCATTTTTAATGACGAACACAGATATAATTGTGGGGGAGCTATCTTGGGCAGACAAATATGCGTCCTGAAAATCTAGGCATGTGGCGTACTCATCCTTGACTCGCTCGAATCCTACCATGTTAACCTCCATAGTTGTGAGTAACAGGGTTAGGCGACTAAGTGCATCCGCGACTCGATTGTCAGCTCCCTTAAGGTGTTTGAGATTAAAAGTGTAACCCCGTAGGAAAGATACCCACTTAGCGTGACGCGGGCTGATTTTATGTTGGCCATTAATAAACCGCACTGCTTCATGATCGGAGAGGATCACAAACTCCTTAGAGAGGAGATAGTGCCTCCAATGGTGCAAACATCTAATGATGACATAAAACTCCCTATCGTAATTTGAGTAATTCAATTTGGCGCCTGCTAACTTCTCACTAAAATAACTCACAGGGTTTCCTTCCTAACTCAAGACACTTCCTATTCCCATGCCAGAAGCGTCACACGTAAGCTCAAAGACCTTTGTGAAGTCAGGTAAACGTAAGATAGGTGCCTCAGTCATAAGTTCCTTAATGTGTTGGAAAGCAATAGTGGCTGACTTCGTCCAAGTGAACTCACCTTTCTTCATGCAATCACTAATGGGGGTCATAATGCTACTAAAATCTCGAATGAAACGGCAGTAAAAAGTAGCAAACCCATGGAAACTTCGCACCTCTCGTAACGTGGTCGGTTCGGGCCAATCCTTAATGACTTTAACCTTATTAGGGTCAACTCTAATGCCTTCCGAACTGACTACGTAGCCTAAGAACTCCACTTCAGTGACATAGAATGTGCACTTCTTGATATTTAGTAATAAGGTTTCCTTCCACAGGGTGGAAAGAACTGACCTCATGTGGGAGACATGCTCAGCAGTGGTGGTACAAAAGACTAAGATGTCATCTAAATAGAAGACCACAAACTTCCCCATGTAAGGCTGAAAGACATGTGTCATCATCCGGGAGAAGGTACTGGGGGCATTGGATAGCCCAAAGGGCATCACAAGCCACTCGTATAACCCATCCATAGACTTAAATGCAGTCTTCCACTCGTCCCCCTCACGGATCCTGATCTGGTGATAGCCACTCCGCAAATCTAACTTTGAAAAAATGGTAGCGCCAGATAAGACATCTAGGAGGTCATCTAATCGCAGAATAGGAAATCTATATTTGATGGTAATCTTGTTGATAACATAGCTATCAACACACATTCGCCACGTACCATCCTTCTTGGGAGCAAGAAGGGAAGGTACCGCACATGGACTCATACTAGTCCTAATGAACCCTTTTTTCATCAAATCCTCGATCTGGGTCTGTAACTCTTTATGGGCGGCGGGATGAAGCCTATAGTGGGGCTTGTTCGGCAAGGAGGAACCGGAGATAAGGTCTATCACATGTTGTATATTCCTCAGCGGTGGTAACACCGAAGACAACTCATCCGGGTACACGTCCTTATATTCATCCAACAATACCCGTAACTCTTTAGGCAAATCGTCCAATGCTCTTGAATCCTCCTTCGCACTCATAAGAACTAGTGCGTGCAACATCCCGTCAATAAAGGGATCCTTCACAAATTCTTTTCTACCCACTAGATTCAACGTCTTCCTCTCGATGGGAACAGTGGTGTCCTTAGCCAAAGCTACTGGCTCCTTCGGGACGGTCGGCCTCAACGTAATGACATTGCTATTAAATTTAAATTTGTACGTGTTGGCTCTCCCAAAGTGTGTCATGCCACAGTCGTAAAGCCAAGGGAGGCCCAACAACACGTGACAAGCGTTCATAGGAAGGACATCACACCACACCTCGTCAGTATAGAATTTGATCGAGAGGGGTACAAGGCATCGCTTGGTGACCGAAACGGTAACCTTATTAATCCAAGCTACCTGATAGGGAGTCGGGTGGGGCTGCATAGTCAAGGACATACGTGTAACGACATTCTCATATATGACGTTTACACAACTACCACTATCAATAATCAACTTGCATAACTTCTCAACTCTTAAAGATCAGGGAAAATATACTCATCCTTTTTCAGTCATCTAACAGATGAGGAGTGGTCAAGATACAACGCATCACCATAAGGGGGTGATCGTCCTCTAAATCACTTGGGACCCCATCTGGGTCACTCTCCTATGCAGCCTCATATACATAATCAGCAAGGTCGGTAGTCGAATCTAATAGGGCTATGTCTTTAGTCTTCGTTGGGCATTCAAAGGCATAGTGACCTTGAATGCCGCAAGAGTAACATGTAGCGTTAGACTTGCTAACTTTCCCGATGGGGATACGCTCACTTGCGGGGTTCTTACCATTCCTAGCAGTGATCACGATAGACTTTGACTCGATAGACTAAAACTTCCCTTTGTCCTGATATGTGGAGGAAGATGCTCTAGCTGTGGACTTTCCCTTCGCATGGGAATAACGGGAGTGAGCCTTATAGGCTAAGTGTTTTTTGATGTCGAGGGCGGCATTGAATGTTGTGTTTAGATCCGTATGACCATATCGTAAGAGCTTCCGCTGAATATCGGGTTGAAGCCCCTTACGAAATCTGGATAGGGTGACCTCGGGGATCTCCCTCAGATCACAACGCACCATACGGCCTTTCAGTTCTCCCATATACTCAGCTACCGAATTTGAGCCCTGCCGTAGAGTGGCAAGCTCGTCGAACATCTGTGTCCGATGGTACGCGGGAACGTACTGATCAGTCAACAGATTCTTCATCACGGGCCAACCTATAAGGGGGGCTCCATGTCCGGTTCCTAACCTCCGCTACTCATTCAACCAAAACATCTTCGCACGACCCGTTAACTTCATCCGGGAAACTTGGACCTTTTGGGGATCCGTAAGGTTTTCTCATTCGAAGTAACACTCCATGTCCACCGTCAAGTTAAGGAAGGTCTGGGGATCTCCCATGCCATCGTAAGTGGGGGCATTAATCTTAATGGCCCTCGTGATATAAAAACCTCTCTCGTGGCGGTGTTCTCGAGGGGGTACTCGGGGAGAGTCCCCATCAGAGTCTGAATCAGGAGTTTGTTGGCACCGATTGGGCTGCTCAACATTAACGGGTGGCGGGGGTGGCCTTGCTTGATTTTGTAGGATCTGTGCTAACATGTTCCTAAGCTCCGTCATTTCGTTACGTAGCCCTGCTATGGCCTCGGTGTTGGGATCCCCATGCTCACTCGCAGCCATCCTAGACGTAGACGGTGTCGTGTATTCCGATCCTAGCCTAGTGCGCATTCAGGTTTAGAAAATCTTGGAAAGATGATTTTTCCTAGGGTTGTAGCTATACTGGAAATAAGATATTTTTATAGATTCCCGACGTGAGAAACACGTAGATCATTAAAAAAAAATTTTTACTTTTCGCTGAAAATTAAAGATTTAGAGCGCTATTGGCAGACCAGAAAAAAAAATTGTTTTTTTGGTGCGTGCCGACAAGACTAAAGCGAGGACGTTTCGATTAGAAAATTGACACGACCGCCTCTGATACCAAATTGATGTAGGGGAGACTGTGATATGTGCTCGATTACGCTAACGGAAACTATCGTCATAGAACATAAAAATAAGGTAGGAGGGCTCTGACCAAAAGCGAGCGAAAAGGGGTCAGATTGGCTCCCAAATCCAAATGATAAAATCAATATAGAAGATTCAAGCCGGACTTGATACAACGTCCTTAAGACCTACCTCTCCAACAAGCACACAACTCACCGTAAGCCGGACTCGATACAACGTCCTTAAGACCTACCTCTCCAACAAGCACACAACTCACCGCACCTACACAAGCACCTATTTTATCAACTTGAGCCGTTTCAAAATGCAGCAATAATTTATTTCGGAGCAGCGGAAAACTTCAAATGGCGGTCGAGTTCCAGTTGAGATTAACTCCCTTGTTAACACAAAGTGTACCAGTCTTGGAGTGCAAGTCAAGGCTAGGCAAAGTATCGCTCCCGCAACGGATCTTCCCGATCCGGAATACAATAGATTCAATAGCAACGAAGTCGAATCAGATTTTGCAAGCGATGTATTTAAAAACCACGGAAAAGACGGTTCGCAAAAACCTCCACAAACTCAAAGCAAGAATCACTAAGAGAGAAAGAGATTACCCAACCAAGAACATCACTCACACAAGATATGGTGGGAGATTCACTCTCTCCACGGAACCACCAGCTTCACACCGAATGGGGTTGAAACCTTATTCCTTGGATTCGCACCGAAGGAAGCCACGCCGGAGTCGCACAACACGGGATGGAGGTAGCAAAGGGGAGGCTTCATACCTAAGGGGGCGGCGGCAAGTGGGAACCCTCTTTGCCGAATTTCACACAAGGGAAATAGGGTTTCTTCTTCAATGATAAAATCCTCATAAAAGCCTCCCTATATAGGAGTTATAACAAGCCCTTAACCATCCATGATGGAGATATAATCTCATCCATCTGTTGGTTAAATACGCAACACAAATATAAAGTGTCCAAAATTAAAATTACATAACATTTATGAATATAAAATTATCATCCAAACATGGAAAAATTTTATATTCTTCAATATAAAATAAAAGTGCATGAAATAAGATAATTAATTCTTCGCGGTGGATTTAGCACGCCATGGGCGGAGGTTGTAACGCGGTCTTCCTGCAGCATCATCATGGAACCTAAGATCTTTGTGTCATTGTGCCTTGGCAATCGGGTCATCATCAAGTAGTGGTGGAGGTGGCAGAGGGGCGACATCATTATAACATTTTCATAATTTAGGATTTAATTCTTTAACCCCGGATGTTTATTTTGATCTTACTTTTAATTAATTCAAGCGGTAGCTAAACTTAGGATTTCTTTAATTCCTTATAAGTTCATCTCCAACTTTTGCTCTTGAATAGCAAAAGCTTAGATGTTCTTATCAATCTCCCCATAAAGAAAGTCGTTCTTTACGTCAAGCTGCTACATCTTCCATCCTTAGCAAGCAGCCAAGGTGATCACCACCTGAACCGAAGTCATCTTTGCAACTGGACTAAACGTCTCCTCATAGTCCTCTCCATACTGCTGTGAGAATCCTTGAGCAATAAGGAGAGTCTTGTACCTTTCAATGCTCCCATCATCCTTTTTCATCAACTTATACACCCACTTGCAAGTCATTGGAGTGATTCCATCAACTCTGGGCACAATGTCCCAGGTTTCATTCTTCTTGAGATCAGTCATCTCCTCTCTCATGGCATCTTCCCACTCCTTGACTCTAGTGGCCTCATTGAAGTATGAAGGTTCTCGCTCATCAAGAGGACCTGTAAAGAAACATGAGACATAGCTCACTGCATTCCCTTCGCAGTAGCGAGCTGGAGGCTTAATAGTCCTCTTTGATCTCCGTAGGGGCTGCTCCTTACTCACCACCTCTGTTGCTTCTTCGGGCTCAGCTCCATCGCCGGACACACTTGGAGCATCGCTCCCAGTGCTTCCCGACCTAGAAGCATTTGCCGCAGATCTTGAAGCAATATGAGCTGCTGGTGAAATAATAAGCTCCTCTTGAAGAACTTTAGCAACCACTTGCTCTTCATCAACCTTGCTCTCTGGTAACTCAACCGAGCTTCCTCCATACGATGTCAGTTCATCAAAGACCACGTCTCTTGATACAACAAACTTCTTCGTCGATGGATCCATGCAATTTCATCCCTTCTTTCGCTCATCATAGCCTACAAAGACAAGTTTCCTTGCCTTTGCGTCAAGCTTTGTCCTTAAGGCATCCAGGATATGCACATAAAAAGTTGAACCAAACACCCGAAGGTGTTCCACGCTTGGCTTCTCCTTAAACATCATCTCGACAGGAGACTTCATGTTAATCGGACTGAGAGGCATCTGATTGATGACATAAGCTGCACAATACATTCCCTCCACCCAAAAGGACCTTGGGATACTCTTGGCATGAAGCCAGCATTTGCAGGTCTCCGTCAGATGAAGGATCTTCCTCTCCGCTACTTCATTTTGTTGTGGAGTGTTAGCACAAGTAAGCTCTCTCTGGATCCCATGCTTCCTAAAAAATTAGAAAAATCTGAGGAGAGATATTCTCTATCGTTGTCAGTTCTAAACTTCTTAATCCACAGGTAAAGCCGGCCCTCTACTAGCTCCTTGAACTCCACAAATAACTGGAAAGCAGTTGAATTCTCCTTCATAAAGTACACCCAAGTGTACCTTGAGTAGTCATCAATCAAAACCAGCATGTACCTGCTCCCACCAAGGCTAGCAATAGCAGTTTGTCCCATCAAGTCACTATGGATACACTCCAGTGGTTTCTTGCTCCTTGTTTGAGATTTATCAAACAAAAGACGATGAGCCCTGCCGAACTGACAACCTGCACAAACGTGACCATCGCCAAAGGATGATAGCTTAGGTAAGCCTTTCACAATGCTTCTGCTTGCCATAGCTTTCAGCTTATCCATCCCTACATGCCCCAACCTCTCATGCCAAATAACAGCGCTATCGTTAGCCCTCATCCGATCAACATAGGAGCTTGTTGCAAGAACAAACAAGTCCTTTACTCTCCTTCCAACGTGAGCAACAACAGCTTTAACTGTTGATACGTTGCGGACAAACTTCACTTCTGTTTTATCAAACAGAACCTGATATCCTGCATCTACTGCGTTGGTTACCGAGAAGAGATTCTTCTTCATGCCCGGTACATGATAGACACTCCTTAATATGAGTGGACCCTGATCACTACCCATAGACACTATACCCTCCTTCTCTATAGTATAAACAGTATTATTAGCAGTAATGATGGCTTCGTTACCTGAGTAAGTTTGTAGCGATGATAACTTTGACTTGTCTCCGGTGAGATGATGACCACACCCAGAGTCCACGATCCAGTCGTCTTCAAAGTCGATGGCTGATAAGGCATGGACACAAGTGCCCATCATGAAGGCTCCACCCCAGCCAGCTTCCTCAGTATTAGAGCAAGCTTCCTCCTTGCCTGCAGCATGCCCAGGCTGCATCTTGACCTTACAGTCACACTTGAAGTGACCCGGCTGATGACACTTATAGCACTTAAAATTCTTATTCCAATCCTTCTTAGGAGCAGAGCTACTCTCTTGCTGATTAGAGGTTGAAGGCGCGTCTTCAGCCGCGTTCTTCTTCTTCTTCCCTTCCCATCTCTTCTTCTTCTTCCCAGTAAACAGAGCTTCACTGCCACCATCAAAAATTGTAACTCCATCCATCTGTCTGGCAAAACTTTCCTGTGAAGCAAGCAGGTTCTCAAGTTCCAGCAAAGATGGCTGAGTTGCCCAGCCATGAACTGAAGTAACAAAGGCCACATACTCCTTTCGCAAGCCGTGGATTATGTGCCTTTTTATCTTAGGCTCAGAGATAGGCTCATTAGGATCAAGTGTTGATAGCTCAGCACATAAGCTCTTCATTTTCAAGAAGTATTTTAAGATGGAGAGTTCTCCTTGAGTTGCTTTAGCCAACTCATTCTCCAGGAACTCTAGCCTAGCTACATTCATCCTATTGAACAACCCATCAAGGGAAGTCAAAATTTCAGCAGCAGATTCACATCTAATGATGTGATCAAACAGCTCCGGTGAGACGGCCCGTTTGAGAGTAAACTCTACCTTTGCATTAGTATTCCTCTAAACTCTCAACTGCTCAGCAGTTCCAAACTCAGCTATAATTTCAACCTGGTCATCACCACCGACAACCTCCCACAGATCTTCGCCGAGAAGATAGCTTTTCATGCACTACTTCTACTTCTTGAAGTTAGTCGGCGTCGAAAGCTCAATTCCAAGACCCCTTGCATAACCTCCGTCCATTGCAGTAAATCTGATTAAGTTCCTAGAAGCACAGAGCACAATCAAACGTTGATCACCACTCAAGCAACTGAACCTCCCTCTGATACCATGTTGAATTTTATAAAGAAGCTCAGCAAGATAGTTTAAACGCCAAATTAATATCTTCAGAACTATCCAGATCACAACTTGATCAAGCGAAAACCAGGAAGTAACTCAATCAACCAGATGCAAAGACAGAGACAAGCAGATCATATATATATCAATCTTCTTTACAAAGTGAGGTATACATGGCGAGACATGATTTCACCAATACATTAGGAAAAGCAAAAAAATACAAGAATCAATTCGGGCGGACAGAATGCTGGAGACCGCCGAGACCGCCTGTCCGCAGAAGTCGCAGAGACCGCCCGAACTGCAGCTGAAGCCGAACTAAACAATAGATTCTGCCAAGACCGCGAGGTCGCGCGGACACACCGTTATTCGTTGAACTACTGCTGCTGTCGAACTTGAGAATAGATCTCCTAACCGCCGAGTCCGGCAGACAAGTTATTGAACTTGGAAATTGAAGCATAGAGCTGGTAAACCGTCGAAAACAGTCTGCAAACTTCACTGAGCCTGACCCAAGTCAAAACCAAACTCCTGGCTTCATAGTGCTAGCCGCGCCACCTACAAACAGCAACCAGTTAAGTCTGCTCAAATCGCACGGATAGGAAAACCGAGTCCGCAGCACTTAATCTGAGTTCAACTTACTATTCACTCAGTTATAAATGAAGTGTCTGGGGGTCTTATTTATAGGCGGGGTGAGGAGTGTGGTCACTGCCCTATGAGATATGCTAACTGCCCCTTGATCGCAGCTAGCACAGCCAGTCTGTCGAGTCCACATTGACCGAATCAACAATGCCGGACTCGCGAACAGTCCGCCAATAACCTAGCGCAAGACCGCCGCCATAGCAGACCTGCTAGCCAGGTGCCAGTCCGCATAAGATAGCCCACCCAGTCCGCAAGGACAAGCCGGATAATAGCCAAAACCGCCAAGCACCAAGGCGATAAGCCAGTCCGCATAGAGTAGCGGACACTACACCAGTCCGCAAGCACAAGTCCACGACCAACAGGCAGACCGCCCGGTCACAGCGGACTTAGCAGACTCTATGAACACCGAAGCAATCCGCAACCTGTCCACGACCAACAGGCAGACCGCCCGGTCAAAGCTGAAAATATGGACACCGTGTATACAGCATCAGCCCGCGACAAAAATCCATGACCAACAGGCAGATCGCCCGGTCAATAACGGACTATGCAGACACCCTGGACTTGCCACAGTGTGTGACCAAGTCCAACAACCTGCCAAACATATGGCGCGAGCTCAGCGGACACCAAGTCAGATCGCCAGCTCCAATGCTAGTCTGCCAAAAAGAATGCAGCTCACCACCGCAACTCGAGACCAGACCATCGTCGATCTCGCGGAATCCACAACAACTGAACTCACACTCAGTCTGCGCAGTCCGTGGATTTCAACCCGCACAGCAGCCACTAGAACTCCACAGGTCGCCAACACCAGACCGTCAGACTACTATATCAATCCGTGCGGTCAGTCCGCCCATGCCGCCCGGACTACCCGATCACCCATTTTTACTTCACAAATTTCAATAATTTATCCTTCTGCGATCCCTCTAGATGATGGTGCCTCAATGACAGCCCCCTTCCAGCCTCTCGACGATGACGAAGAGCCCACTCTATTTTGACGGCATCCTCCGCTCGATCTGACGATGCCCACCCCCTGGACAACGACGAACTCTATTCGATCGTCGATTTCTACTTTGATTTTTTCAATTCCAGCGTCTTATTATTGTGTATTCGAATTCTACTATTTGGGGTTGTAACGCCCCCGATTTTTCTGCGATTATTTAATTCTCGTTTGGCGTACGTCGACGCGTCTTCTTGGCTTATGTCATCTGTGGAGTGTGGACTTAACTCCTTAGAACTGAGTAGCCTATTTTGTAGCCTATTGGCAAGATCTCCCTAGCAAGCCGAGTCGTTTTGGGTGACCCGGTGTGGCCTCTCGGGGGATGTTTGTGTTTTGTCTTCGGGTGGGTATAACTCGAGTTTTGTTCGTCGAAAGTTAATTTTGACTTCGTCGTTGTGTTCGTAGCGTGGATATTTAGCTACGGTGCGAATTTTGTCGAATTCTGAGGATGTTCGGTTTTCGCGTTGTTTTGTATTTTATGAAAAATAATACTATTTAATAAATATTATATTAAGTATTATTTTTGGAAAGGTGCGGGTGTTTGGCGGTTACATTGTGTCCCATTATATAATATTTAATGTATTAGCTAATTAAGATTAATAAGGGTGCTATATATAGGACTGTTTAGACTTAAGAGGAAACCGCTCCTGTTCATCTTCGCGAAAAAACGAACTAGTCTGTGGCTGTTCGCGAAAAGAAGCGGAGAAACCGCCGAACCTGCTCCCCTTCAGACGCCAATTCCAGGAGCGTTTGTGGATGGAATTCGATTCCGAAAGTGGATTTGGATTGCTCTCACCTAGACCTTCATTCCTAAGGTAAGAAATTCAGTTTTCGTGGTGTTTCTAGGGGTCTCGAATTTCTTGGGTTGTCTGTTTCCGCCATTTAAGCTCCAAATTTCTGCTTTAGGTGTTGCTGTTGTTGGTGCCGAGTGAGGATAAGGGAGGCCGACCAAGCTTCGATGGAAAAAGAGGCAAGTGGTGTTCTTTCCCTTACCTAGTATTGTTTTCTTTCTCTCTTTGCACTTATGGCCATAGAAAAGCTTGTCTAGTTTTTTTCTATGATAATAAAGTCCTGTTAGCCCTAGGTTACAACCCAATTCTTTGCTTGAAATCGGGTATAAACTTCCTACTGTAAGCTTTCCTGTACGGTTTTTAACTAAAACAGTCGGGGCTCTATGTTGTTAGAATAATATTATTGCTACAGTAATAAGCTTGCTGGTATCATGTTGGAGTAGAGTTAAGACTCGGTGTTGAGTGCGGTGCACACACTCAGCGCCTGGGCTGTTAGGCTTGGCGTTGAGTGTGGTGCACACACACAACGCTTGGGTTGTTCGGGTGTGGAGTTGAGTGTGGTGCACACACTCGAAGCCATAGCCTTGTTGGTCTGTTCTTTTGCGGCTGAGTTTGGTGGCGTTGAGTGAGTCGGCCTCACTCAACGCCATGGCTGTCTAGGCATTGAGTGAGGCGGACTCACTCAACGCCGCAGCCAATCCGGGCGGTTAGGTTGGTTGGCTTTGAGTGAGGCGGACTCACTCAATATCGCCGTCAATCCTCGCGATTATGTAGGATGGCGTTGAGTGAGTGGGCCTCACTCAACGCCATGGTAGTTTAGGCATTGAGTGAGGCGAGCTCACTCAACGCCGCAGCCCTTTCTTGCAGTTAAGTATTTTGGCGTTGAGTGCGTCGACCTCACTCAATGCCAAAGCTGTTTTGGCGTTGAGAGAGGTGGACTCACTCAACGCCACAGTTAGCTTTTGCGGCTAAGTGCTAAGGAGTTTAGTGAGTGAACCTCACTCAATGTCGTAGCTATTTTAGCATTGAGTGTGGTTAGCTCACTCAAAGCCACAGCCTGATTGCTGAAGGCGTTGAGGGAGTGGACCTCACTCAACGCCGTAGCTATTTTTGAGTTGAGTGAGGTTAGCTCACTCAACATCACAGCCTGTGTTGCTGAAGGCATTGAGGGAGTGACCTCACTCAATACTGTAGCTGTTTTGGCGTTGAGTGAGGTTAGCTCACTCAACGTCACAGCCTGTGTTGCATAAGGCGTTGAGGGAGTGAACCTCACTCAACGCCGTAGTTGTTTTGGCATTGAGTGAGGTTAGCTCACTCAACGCCACCATCTATTTAGGCGTTGAGTGAGTGGGGCTCACTCAACGCCATGCCGTATTGAGCCATCTCAATGCTTTTTCCTTACTTTGATTTTCTCTCCTGAGAGAATTTCCTTGATTCTGAGGTTCCTTGTTGACTATGTTTTCCCAATGGCCGAATCATTGGTTGTGGTTAGTAGTGGTGGTTTGAATCTCTTAATAGGGGTGAAGTTGTGTGACTTAGTCGTGGCCACACTTTTATCTTGTTCCAAGGACGGGCTAGGAAAGTTGGTGAAAGGTCCCAAGTGTTTTCACATATAGACCCTTGAGCTTTGTTTCTTGGAAATGGTGTTTGGGGGACTGAGTTTGCCTCCAACCCGGATCCACGTTGTTTTTTGCTACTGCCATCTCTCGCAGCTTAGGGTGTTAGACGTTTCTTCCTTTGTAATTTGCAACGTTTGGTCTCTTGGTAGCCTTGTAAACTCTGCAGGATTTTTGGGTAGGGTTGTTGCTGTTTCCTCGCACATAGTGTTTTTTTTATTTGTCTATCTTGCCTTGGATAGTGGTGCTTGTTACAGTTTACTTACTCTTCTTGCTTATCTTTCAGCTTAACATTTCCATACAGCTTATTTGTTTTTGCTTGCTGAGGTATTCTATTCTTCTTTGAATGCCTCAGGTTCTGGTTAGTAGCCGATTAGGCGGCTAGTTGTGTTGTGTTGTTGCTGGTGGTCTCTCGTACTGTGGAGATCAGTTCTTTGGTCTTGTGAGGTAGTTTTGTGTTTCTTTCTTACAGGCATACATACTTTCTAGTGGGTTCGTGTCAGTTTTTTGGCGCCCACTGGTAGTTTACCTTGATACTAGATATGTTATCTTTTTGCTGCTATCTTTTCTGGAGAAAGTCTACTTGCTTTTGGGATGATTTATGCTAGTTTGCTAGTTACTTTTAACCTAAAAATACTATTATAAGTATATCTCATGATCAACATGTTTTATAAAACTCAAACACTATTTTCCAAATAACGTAAAAAGATCGTTTTCCTATATATAGTATAAATTAAATGTAGGGACCTGCATAGTATAAGTTTTCCTCTATGGGGCACTTATGCGCTCTTTTAGGCTATCAAACCTGAATAAAGTATTTTCCGCAGCGTATAAGTATAGTTTTTAAATTGTGGACTAGATGATCCACTGAGTCGAGGGATACGACCTTTAAAATATAACTGATTTTCTAATCATTAAACTTATGAATTTTCATAGTCTAGTTAGATGGTGTTCGCCTGAGCGTCGATAGTTATCCCCTGCTCGATGTGGCATCACGATGCGTATTTTCTCATACTCTGATGCTTCTTAAATTTGGAGAAAATGCGGGTTGTGACAGTTGGTATCAGAGGGAGGTTGCTTGACAAGTTAGTCGGGCAACCTTTCCTTTTGATTGCATTAGTAGTTTTGCATCATGTCATTCACACACCGATATGTCATCAGCACGTCTTGGCAAAAGCACGAACACTACACTCATAGCATAACATGAAGTATACGGGGTATATTATGTAGTATGGGATGCATAATATGTGTTTGTATATGGATCCACCATAGGGGCAACATGTGAGGGTTATGTAGTATGATGCATAACCTCACCACATGGCTGGGACTAGCTCGTTTTCTTTTTTGTTGCATGAGGATGTTATGTAGTACGGGATGCATAACATTTTAATGTGTATGCCTCTCATAACATGCATTAGGGCCTTTTTAGAATGCATAGCACAAACATACATAGCATAACATTGCATAAGCACAACGTGCTAAGCTAAAGACTGGCAGGATGACATATGTACACACATAAGTTTTGAGTTAAAAATAATATAAGTTCATGCATTCCCAATCTAGGCACAAGAGTTAGAAAGGTGGTGGTTAACCATCCTAGGTTAGACCTAACATTAATTCTTGTAAAAATAAACTCCTAGAGCAAGTTTAGCAGCTTTAAGTTCATATTTATGTATGTATTGTCTGTACTTGTAGTCAGTTGTAGCTGTTGTACTAGGATCTGACTAATGTTGTTATGATTTTAGGATGGAGAGACGCCCTTCGACTAGATCGACCCCCTGTCTGAGGGTGAGTCATATGGAGCGCAGAATGATGTGGTGATTGAGAGCCTGTGTCAGAGTAGCGATTCCTTGAGCAGGCAGATGGTGGAGATACGAGCCCAAATCCAATCTCTGGTGGCAGTTGTGGCAGGGCAGACTTAGGGAGTGCAAGGCCCTGCAGGGGGGTTAGCTGTTCCTCCTCCTCCTGCGCCCCTGATACATCCAGTGGTGGTGCCAGCAGAGATGGCTTTTATCTCGTAGTTTCAGAGACTTAGCCCTCCTACTTATGATGGGAAGGCAGATTTCATGGTCATAGATGATTGGCCAATTTCCATGGAGGAGATGTTATCGTACTCCGTTATTACAGATGATCAGAGAGAGATGATAGCCGCCTATCAGCTTAAGGGTTTGGCTAAGAGTTGGTGGCTTAGAGAAAAGGAGAGTTTGGTAGTTGGATGCTCTTGGGAAGTATTCAAGGAAATGCTGCTGAGGAAGTTCTTGCCTTCGGTCTAGCGTGACCGTCTTATGAATGACTTCCTCCACCTGAAGCAAAGGCAACTCACGGTCGGTGAGTATGAGATAGAGTTCAGCAAGTTGAGCCAATTTTCTCCTGGGTTGGTGAGTGTTGAGGCTGATCGAGTTAAGTGGTTTCTTGGTGGCTTGAGGAGCGAGGTTCAACAGTTGACCAGTGCATATGGATCAGAGACTTATGCAGGGGTAGTGGAGGCTTCTCTGAAGGAAGAGGCAATTGAGACCGCAAAGTGCAGAGGCCAGCAAATGAGGAAGGATAAGAGGAAGTCTGTTGAGGAGAAGAAACCCCAGGTACCCGGTGCTGCTTCGGGAAAGAAGAGCAAGGTGGTGTGTAGCTTCTGTGGCCGGTCAGGCCACCCTATTGAGAGGTGCTTAAAGAAGGCAGCAGCTCAGAAGAAGGAGCAAGTTCATGCTATTCAGGGTGCTCCTAGGAGGGATGTTTCCTGTTCTGTTTGCAAGCGACTCGGGCATGATGCTGTCCAGTGCTGGTCCAAGGATAAAGTCTGCTATTAGTATGGGCAGAAGGGTCACATCAAGTCTAGGTGTCCTCAGGTCCAGCATGTTCTTCATATAGTTCCACTATAGGCATTACCTCCGCCTAAGCGTGTGGACAAGGGCAAAGGAAAGCTGAACGTGATATCTTCCGAGGAGGCTCAAGCTTCAACTCAGGTCATCTCAGGTTAGTTTTTTTTTAGCCGGAAATTTTTATTTACTAGAATGGTTATAGTTTTGTTTCGGTAGTTCCTTAGTTGTATATACTCCTATAGGGAAATTTAAGATGAAGAACCGTTGGGCGCGTGTTCTGCTCGACTCTGGCGCTACCCACTCATTTGTGGCTAGAGCCTTTGTGGAGTGACATCGGTTGACTCTAGATTGAGTTCGTGATACCTTCCGCGTCAAGTTCCCTTCTGGTGAATATGTGTTATCAGATTTGGGCATTCTAGATTGCCCTGTTTTGTTGGGAGACTTTCTTGCGAAGGCAGACTCTAAGATGATTGATCTGGAGGACTTCGATGTTATCCTAGGCATGGACTGGTTGTCTATGTATGATGCAGTTATTCAGTGCAAAGGGAAGCGCTTGGACTTCATCAAGGACAATGGTCAGCCCAGAAGCATGTATGCTGATCCGTGCCAGGATTCTCCTGTCATTTCTGCGGTATGTGCTCAGAAGCTGTTTCATTCTGATGGTTTTGCTTGTTTAGTCTCGGTGGTTGGGATGGCTATTAGTGTACCGCATTTGGAGGAGATTCCCGTTATCGTGGTTTTGATGATGTTTTTCCTGATGACCTTCCTGGTCTTCCTCCCGATTGGGATGTTGAATTTATGATTGATTTAGAACCGGGTACGCGTCCTATTGCTAAGGCGCTGTACCGGATGGCCCCTCATGAGTTAGAGGAGTTGCGAGTGCAGTTCGATGAGTTGTTGGCAAAAGGATTTATCAGGCAGAGTTCGTCGCCTTGGGGTGCTCCTGTTTTGTTTGTAAAGAAGAAGGATGTGTCGATGCGGCTTTGCATCGACTATAGGGAGTTGAACAAAGTCACTATTAAGAATAGGTACCCTCTGCCGAGGATCGATTACTTATTTGATTAGTTGGGCGGTAGCACGGTGTTCTCCAAGATTGATCTTCGTTCTGGCTATCATCAGCTCAGGATTCGTGAGGCAGATATTCCACGGAATCGAGGCATGGACATTTTGAGTTCTTGGTGATGTCGTTTGGTTTTACCAACGCACCATCATCCTTCATTGATATGATGAACCGGGTGTTCAAGGATTTCCTAGACAAGTTCGTTGTGGTTTTCATCGATGATGTGTTGGTTTATTCTCGCAGTGTTGAGGAGCATGAGCAGTATCTGCGCTTAGTTCTAACGGAGTTGAGGAATCACAAGATATTCGCCAAGCTGAGCAAGTGCGAATTTTGGTTGCCTCAGGTCTCGTTTCTGGGCCACGTGGTGAACAAGGATGGGATCTCGGTCGACCCGGAAAAGATCACAGTAGTGATGGATTGGAGCAGGCCGGGCACGCCCAAGGAGATCAGGTGCTTCCTAGGGTTGGCCCGCTACTACAGGAGGTTCATGGAGGGTTTCTCTACCCTGGCTGCACCTTTGACCAGGTTGACTCAGAAAAATGCGGTCTTTGTTTGGAGCGAGAAGTGCGAAGAAGCCTTCCTTGAGCTAATGAACAGATTGTGCACTGCTCCCGTTCTGACTCTACCTACTGAGGGTGTGGAGTATGATGTGTACGTTGATGCTTCGCATGTTGGTCTGGGTTGCGTGTTGATGTAGGCTGGAAAAGTGATTGCGTATGGGTCAAGGCAATTGAAGACTCATAAGAGGAATTACCCTACGCATGACCTTGAGTTTGCAGCGGTGATTTATGCGTTGAAGCTGTGGAGGCATCTACTTTATTTGGCTCAGTGCAAGATCTTCACTGATCATAAGAGCCTGAAGTACGTGTTCACGCAGAAGGATTTGAATCTGCGCCAGCGTCAGTTGCTAGAGTATGTGGTCGATTATGATGTGGAGATCCAGTATAATCCAGGCAAGGCCAATGTGGTGGCCGACGCCCTGAGCCGGAAGACGCGGAAGATCTTTAATCTCTCCGCTGATCATTTAGTGGAAGAGTTCCTCCTTATAGATATCTCAGTGGGATGCTGTGACATGCAGAGCAGTTTGGCAGTGGCAGAGTCGTCTTGGATTTCTCTTACTAGGTATCACCAGAAGGATGATCCGGACCTTCTGCACTTATACTTCAGGACTGAGAGAGGGGAGTTGCCGGATTTTTCTATCGATGATGCAGGTACTTTGAAGTACCGCGACAGATTTTGCATCCCTGCTATTGGAGACATCATGGGTATGATATGCAGAGAGGCTCATAGATCTAGTGTTGCCTACCATCCGGGATCTACAAAGATGTATCGTAATTTGAAGCAAATTGCCTGGTGGTATGGTATGAAGAGTGATATAGCCCGATTTGTTGCTAAATGCCACACTTGCAAGCGTGTGAAGGACGATCACGGAAGGCCTGGTGGCAAGTTGACCCCGTTAGAGATCCCGACTTAGAAGTGGGAAAGTATTTCTATGGACTTCATTACGGGCTTACCGAGATCTCCAAGGGGATTTGATTCTGTTAGGGTTATTGTGGATAGACTGATGAAGTGTGCTCACTTCGTGTCGTATAAGATTGATTATCCGATGAAGAAGATAGCAGAGCTGTACTTGAATGAGGTCATTAGATTGCACTGTGTGCCTGTTAGCATCATTTCTGATCGAGACTCACGGCTTACTTCTCATTTTTGGCAGAGTTTGTAGGAGGGTTTGGGTACAGATCTGAGGTATTCTACTGCTTACCACCCACAGACCAATGGGCAGACGGAGCGGGTGAACCAGATAGTTGAGGATATGATCAGATGCTACATTTTAGACCACGGTGGAGCGTGGGATGAGCGGTTGCTATTATGGAGTTTGCATACAATAACAGTTATCAAGAAAGTTTGCAAATGGCTCCGTTTGAAGATTTGTATGGGAGGCGCTGCAGAACTCCCCTATTTTGGGCTGAGGCAAGTGAGAGACCCTTGTTGGGTCGGGATTCGCTCGAGGAGATGGAAGTCACAGTGAAGCTTATTCGAGAAAAGCTTCGTATAGCTCAGGAGAGATATGAGAAGAACGCCAATCGGCATAGGTCTGACTTGGAGTTTTCTGTAGGAGACCTTGTGTTTCTTAAGGTTTCCCTAATGGTTGGTGTTAAGAGGTTCGGTAAGAACCGGAAATTGGACCCGAGGTATGTGGGTCCGTTTAAGATTGCTGAACGGATTGGTGTGTAAGCATATAGGTTGGATTTGCCAGCAAACTTCCCAGGGGTTCATAACGTATTTCATGTAAGCCAATTGCGGAAGTGTGTGCGTAGCAGTGGGCAAGTCTTGGATGTTGTGCCCCAGTTGGAGCCTAATCTCTCTTTTGTTGAAGTACCGGTCCGCATTTTTGATACTCAAAATCGGGTGCTGCGGAGGAACTCCATCCCGATGGTCAAAGTTCTATGGAAGAATCAGGATTTGGAAAGCGCAACTTGGGAGTTAGAGTCGGCTATGAGGGAGGCTCACCCTCAACTGTTCCCCTGATTGGATTGGTATGTTTTCTTCTTGTAATATTTGGCTTGTTATTTCTTTTCCTTCTATAGTAGAAGTGTTGTGTGTAAAGTATCGGGACGAAACTTTCTTTTAGGGGGAGTGACTGTAACGCCCCCAAGTTTTCTGCGATTATTTAATTCTCGTTTGGCGTATGTTGACGCGTCTTCTTGGCTTGTGTCATCTGTGGAGTGTGGTCTTTACTCCTTAGAACTGAGTGGCCTATTTTGTAGCCTATTGGCAAGATATCCCTAACAAGCCGAGTCGTTTTGGGTGACCCGGTGTGGCCTCTCGGGGGATGCTTGTGTTTTGGCTTCGGGTGGGTATAACTCGAGTTCTGTTCGTCGAAAGTTAATTTCGACTTCGCCATTGTGTTCGTAGCGTG
This sequence comes from Platanthera zijinensis, assembly GCA_039513925.1. Taxonomy (NCBI): domain Eukaryota; kingdom Viridiplantae; phylum Streptophyta; class Magnoliopsida; order Asparagales; family Orchidaceae; genus Platanthera; species Platanthera zijinensis. The sequence continues at coordinate 115,301,147 of CM077084.1, forward strand.
GATATTTAGCTACGGTGCGAATTTCGTCGAATTTCGAGGATGTTCGGTTTTCGCATCATTTTGTATTTTATGAAAAATAATACTATTTAATAAATATTATATTAAGTATTATTTTTGGAAAGGTGCGGGTGCTTGGCGGTTACATTGTGTCCCATTATATAATATTTAATTGATTAACAAATTAAGATTAATAAGGGTGCAATATATAGGATAGTTTCGACTTAAGAGGAAATCGCTCCTGTTCATCTTCCCGAAAAAAACAAACCAGTCTGCGGCTATTCGCAAAAAGAAGCGGAGAAACCGCCGAACCTGCTCCCCTTCGGACACCAATTCCGGGAGCATTTGTGGACGGAATTCGATTCCGAAAGCGATTTGGATTGCTCTCTCCTACAGCTTCATTCTTACGGTAAGAAATTCAGTTTTCGTTGTGTTTCTAGGGGTCTCAAATTTCTTGGGTTGTCCGTTTCCGCCATTAAAGCTCCAGATTTCTGCTTTAGGTGTTGCTGTTGTTGGTGCCGAGTGAGGATAAGGGAGGCCGACCAAGCTTCGCTGGAAATCGAGGCAAGTGGTGTTCCTGCCTTGCCTAGTATTGTTTTCTTTCTCTCTTTGTTCTTGCGGTCGTAGAAAAGCTTGTCTAGATTTTTGCTATGATAATAAAACCCTGTTTGCCCTAGGTTAGAAACCCAATTCTTTGCTTGAAATCGGGTATAAACTTCCTACTGTAAGATTTCCTGTACGGTTTTTACCTAAAACAGTCGGGGCTCTATGTTTTTAGAATAATATTATTGCTACAGTAATAAGCTTGCTAGTATCATGTTGAAGTAGAGTAAAGGCTCGGCGTTGAGTGTGGTGCACACACTCAGCGCCTGGGGTGTTAGGCTTGGCGTTGAGTGTGGTACACACACTCAACGCATGGGCTGTTCGGGTGTTGCGTTGATTGTGGTGCACACACTCGAAGCTATAGCCTTGTTGGTCTTTTCTTTTGCGGCTGAGTGTGGTGGAGTTGAGTGAGTCGGCCTCACTCAACGCCATGGCTGTCTAGGCGTTGATTGAGGAAGACTCACTCAATGCCGCAGCCAATCCGAGTGGTTAGGTTGGTGGCGTTGAATGAGGCAGACTCACTCAACGCCGCCGTCAATCCTCGCGATTATGTCGGATGGCGTTGAGTGAGTGGGCCTCACTCAACGCCATGGCGGTTTAGGCTTTGAGTAAGGCGGGCTCACTCAACGCCGCATCGCTTTCTTGTGGTTAAGTATTTTGGCATTGAGTGAGTCGAACTCACTCAATGCCAAAGCTATTTTGGCGTTGAGAGAGGTGGACTCACTCAACGCCACAGTTAGCTTTTGCGGCTAAGTGCTAAGGCGTTGAGTGAGTGAACCTCACTCAACGCCGTAGCTGTTTTGGCATTGAGTGAGGTTAGCTCACTCAACGCCACAGCCTGTGTTGCTGAAGGCGTTGAGTGAGTGGACCTCACTCAACACCGTAGCTGTTTTGGCGTTGAGTGAGGTTAGCTCACTCAACGCCATAGCCTGTGCTGCTGAAGGCGTTGAGGGAGTGGACCTCACTCAACGCTGTAGTAGTTTTGGCGTTGAGTGAGGTTAGCTCACTCAACACCACAGCCTGTGTTGCTGAAGGCGTTGAGGGAGTGGACCTCACTCAACGTCATAGCTGTTTTGGCATTGAGTGAGGTTAGCTCACTCAACGCCACCGTCTGTTTAGGCGTTGAGTGAGTGGGGCTCACTCAACTCCATGCCGTGTTGAGCCATCTCAACGCTTTTTCCTTGCTTTGATTTTATCTCCCGAGTGAATTTCCTTGATTCTGAGGTTCCTTGTCGGCTATGTTTTCCTAATGGCCGAATCGTGGGTTGTGGTTAGTAGTGGTGGTTTGAAGCTCTTAATAGGGGTGAAGTTGTGTGACTTAGCCGTGGCCACACTTTTATCTTGTTCCAGGTACGGGCTGGGCAAGTTGGTGGAAGGTCCCTAGTGCTTTCACATGTAGACCCTTGAGCTTTATTTCTTGGAAATGGTGGTTGGGGGACTGAGTTTGGCTCCAACCCGGATCTACGTTGTTTTTTTTCTACTGCCATCTCTCACAGCTTAGGGTGTTAGATGTTTCTTCCTTTGTAATTTGCAACGTTTGGGCTGATGGTAGCCTTGTAAACTCTGCAGGATTTTTGGGCAGGGTTGTTGCTGTTTCCTCGCACATAGTGTTTTTTTCCTTTTTCTGTCTTGCCTTGGACAGTGGTGCTTGTTACGGTTTACTTACTCTTCTTGTTTATCTTTTAGCTTAACATTTCCTTACAGCTTATTTGTTTTTGCTTGCTGAGGTATTCTTTTCTTCTTTGAATGCCTCAGGTGCTGGTTAGTAGCCGATTAGGCGGCTAGTTGTGTTGTGTTGTTGTTGGTGGTCTCTCGTACTGTGGAGATCAGTTCCTTGGTCTTGTGAGGTAGTTTTGTGTTTCTTTCTTACAAACATACATACTTGCCAGTGGGTTCGTGTCAGTTTGTTGGCGCCCACTGGTAGTTTACCCTAATACTAGATATTTTATCTTTTTTGCTTCTATCTTTTCTGGAGATAGTCTACTTGCTCTTGGGATGATTTATGTTAGGTTACTAGTTACTTTTTACCTAAAAATACTATTATAAGTATATCTCATGATCAGCATGTTTTATAAAACTCAAACACTATTTTTGAAATAACGTAAAAAGATTGTTTTCCTATATATAGTATAAATTAAATGTAGGGACCTGCATAGTATAAGTTTTCCTCTAGGGGGCACTTATGCACTCTTTTAGGATGTCAAATCTAAATAAAGTATTTTCCGCAGCGTACAAGTATAGTTTTTAAATTGTGGACTAGATGATCCACTGAGCCGAGGGATACGGCCTTTAAAATATAACTGATTTTCTAATCATTGAACTTATGAATTTTCATAGTCTAGTTAGATGGTGTTTGCCTGAGCGTCGACAGTTATCCCCTGCTAGACGTGGCATCACGATGCGTGTTTTCTCATACTCTGATGCTTCTTAAATTTTGAGAAAATTCAGATTGTGATAGGGGCTATGACCTCACCTCGCTATTTCTGATATGTATTTTGTTATTATTATAAAGTTAATTCATGATATTTAAATTCAACACTTTCATGGGGTAAATTAATTTATTTTCATAATGCTGTAAAATAATTGATTTTAAGCAGGAGTGTTGGAACCCCTGGTGATTTGGGCTAGGTTCACTTCTTAGGGGGTGACCTATGTTGTATAGTTTGGTCAAGTATTTTATCTTCCTAGTCTTAGGTCAATCCTACAGCTTGCAACATCAAGGACCTGCCTGAAGATAGTATCAGATATCAGCCCTAGAAGTTATGTGTTGAAGTCATTTCTCAGGTCGACGTACTCTAAGTGAAAGACAAGAGTTATGTGGTCTGCGAACTTGGCAAAGAAGTTATCTGTTCTAAGGTCGACGATCTTCTAGTGCAGTGCAGCTCTAAGCTAAACGATCTTCTAGCTCAAACTAAGCCAAAGTTTTGAAAAGTTTATTCGCAGAGCCTAGGTCAAAGAATGTGTTTTCTGAGGTCGACGATCTCTGATCTCTAGTCGACGAAAACTGTAAGATGTTTTTGACTTATTCTTTCCTTATCTGTTCCGATTTATTTCTATTATAAGTCATGATTTTACTGAGTAATTAATGCTCATTTCATAGCCATTATTTGGAAGCATTGATTATGGTTTTGATCAGTAAATGAAATTGACAAATATCCCAGGACAGTTGGAGAATGGAATATTTTATTTAACATTCTTGACGTTTTCTATTCCCAGATTTTCTACCAAGCTTTAATGGCAGGAATTCAAATTGGAATTGTGGAATAGTTGTTTTTATAATATACTCTCGGCAGAACAACAAGTGGAATCAATCACTCAAAGAGAAAAATATTTTGTGCTTACAGCTCTCAAGAAAAACAACACAGTGACAGGAAAAGTGTTTAGAGAAAAAGCTTCCAGACTTTCCAATACTCTCTCTGTGCAGGATATCATTGTTCTCTTAAGAAGAAGAAGAAGAAAAGAACACCAATCATATATCAAGAGTCTTTTTCTTCCTTCTATCTCTGATTCCAGGATCTTCAGTGATAAACCATTTCAATCAGTCAAGAGAATCCTGGATTTTATCTTGCAGCAGAAGACCTACAATCCCTAACAAAGTTTCCCTGCCTGAACATATACTAATCTCAGGGGGAGCTTTGATACAATCAGTAGAATCCACAAGGATTCTCTCATTTTGCTTTGAGAATAGAGAAGTCATCATCAACCTCTCTCTCCCCTCTCTGTAAAGGGTTCTCCACTCCCTTCAAAAGTGATTCTTGGTTACAAGTCACCTAACCAAAAGACTTGAGGTTTGGTTTTTGAGCACCTGATCAAAAGCTCATTGGTGTCAGGAACCTGATCAAAAATCTGAGTGTATTCCTACCTAGGGTGGTAGAAGAGTGGATGTACCCAGTTGGGGAACCATTATAAAGTTCTTGTGTTATCTGTGTGGCTATATTTTCTTTTGTGCTTATGCTGTGATATTTGTGCTGTGTAGCTTAGATTTATCTCTTCTATTATTTTGTTGCACTTGTACACATATATCCTATTCACCTATTTTACAAAAGATATTTTAATTCCGCAAAAGTTTAAAAAGATTGGATTGAACTATATTCACCCCCCTCTAGAGTTAATCAGAGTCTAGTCCCCATTTCTTTCAATTGGTATCAGAGGCAGGTTTGTCACACTTATAGACTTACACCTGGACAAACCAAGAACCTCCAGATAAACTCTGAATAACTCATTGGTTTATTTTGTTTTTTTTATATTATGGCACAAAATAAGGATTATGCTAGCACCAGATCGCCATTGTACAACTTGTCTAAGTTCACAATCTGGAAGGCAAGAATCAAGTTATATATGAACTCTATTGATGAAGATATGTTTTACTCTATTTTAATAGAACCACCAACTCCAGTGGTTTCAAATCCATCTACATCAACTGACATGAGTGCAGTCCCACCCCTTGGATGGACAAATGCACAGAAAAAGGCAAAGATAGCTGATGCCAGAGCCATGAACATATTTGCTCAAACAATGTCTGATGAAATATTTCAAAAGGTTACGAGTGTTCATCAGCTAAGGGCATTTGGGACTCCTTGAACCAAATGGTGGCTGGATCAGCAGATGAGAGGAAAGATAGAAGATCAAATCTCATTACTCAGTATGAAAATTTCAAGAAGGATGAAGCAGAGACAGTTGAAGTAATGTACAATAGGCTTAGCTCCATCATCAGTGAACTAAGAACCTTGGACAAGGAGATTACTCTGACAGAGGTCAATGACAAAATTATAATGTGCTTCCCCAGTACATGGGATTCTAGAATATGGCCCATCAGAGAAGCAATGAGCATGGCAGAGATATCAACTGAATCTCTGTTGGGTAAGCTCAAGTCCTATGATCAGTTGGTGAAATCAAGAGAAGCAGTTGCAGAACCAAAAGATCCAACACCAAAAAGAAAGGAGCATAACCTAGCATTCAAAGCTGCAGAAGAATCACCAAGTCTGCCAGTGAATGATGAACTTATGAGTCTCTTTGCTAAGAGATTGTACAAGATGGCTAGAAAGGATTTCAGAACAAGGCCATCTAGAAGTGAAGACAAACCCAGGTATGACAAGACCCCTACTAAAGAGGCTGTTTGCTTTAGTTACAGGAAACCAGGACACTTCATCTCTGAATGTTCAGAAGTCCAAAAGAAGGATATGAGAAAAGAAAATGACTCCAGAAGAAGTCATCACAGCAAAGACTCCTCCAGCAAATACAATTACAAAAAGAAGGAAAAGGGCTTTGTTGCTGAAACATGGAGTGACACTGGAGAGGAATCAACTTCCTCCAGCTCCAGTGAAGATGAAGAGGAAAAGAAGGCAAAGGAAGTTTGCCTCATGCCTATAGAAGATGAAAGCAGCAGATCTGATTCAGAAGAATCAGATGATGAAGAACTCCTCTCTGAAGATGATCAGGTAATTGCTTCTTATGATTTTCAATCAGAAGAATTTAAAGAAGAATTCAAAAGCTTGTGTTTAGAACTAATAGGATCTGAGAAGGAAATCAAACTTCTCAGGGAAAAGCTTTTAGAGCAAGATAAAATCATTGCTGAAAATGTCAAACTGTCTGAAGAACTAAAATCTGCTAAACATCAAATAACCTTTCTAAAATCTGAATTAAGACTAAAGAATTAGAAGAAACTCTTAGAGGAAGAAGCTTAAAACTGTTAGACATAACTAGCACTGTAAATGCCAGAATAAATAATAGTAAGCTAGGATTAGGTGCTTCCTCCAGTGAACCAATTCTAATTCAGAAGAATCACCTGTCAAAACCAGTAAATTTTATATTTGATAAAGGCAAGAAAAATACTGAACAGGTTAACAAGGTCAATGAAATTCTTAAGCAACTAGATCTTAAGAAAACCAACCTTAACAAGGAGAGAGAGAAATCATAGAAATAACTATGTTCAGTAATTTTCGTCGAACTTAGAACAATGAAATGTGCACGGTTCGTCGAACTCAGAATGACGAACTCTGAACGCAAATAATAGCCCAAATTATTCTTCGATCTACGATCGACGAAATCAGGTTTGGGTCATCCACTGGAGATCGACGTTTCAGGGGCTCTGAGAATGGATACTTCTATTCTTTGAGCAGAGATCAAAGAACTCAACCCAAATCGTCGAACTCAGCTCGACAAACTCACTTGACGTCGCCGAACCAAGTTCATAATCAGAGAAACATAAAAGCTGATAAAATTTTTAATCCTTTTAGTCAGTGGATTATACCCCCTAGAAGGTATCATCCCATAGGATATAATGATCAGCCTGAATGTTTCTTTATTTTAAGTTATGGTTTTGTCAAACAACAAGGACCCAAGATATCCTGGGTCAGAAACCTCTAATTTTTTTCTTTACAGGAAGAAGAGAACCCTGTCATTCAAATCAAGTGGTACCTGGACAGTGGTTTCTCTAAACATATGATAGGTTGCAAGGAATGCCTTATCAATTATAAAGCGAAGGCTGGCCCTAAAGTAATTTTTGGGGACTCAGGCTTTGGATTGACAGAAGTATATGGAGATTTCAGATGTGGAGATGTTACATTCAAGAAGGTGACATATATCAATGGTCTCAAGCATAACCTGATATCAGTAAGCCAACTGTGTGATACAGGTTATCAAGTAAGCTTCACTAACTCCCTATGAACTATCTCCTTAAACAACAAAACTGTTTTAATAGGAATTAGACAAGGCAATATTTATTTAGTCAATTTTGAATCTGCTATTTCTGAAATTTGTTTATTTAATTCTGTTAGTAGTCAAACTAGCTTATGACATAAAAGATTAGGTCATGTAAACCATAAGAATATAGCTAGGTTATCTAAGGACAGCCTTGTTATAGTTTTATCTTCTGGCCCCTACAAGAAGGAAGGCCTCTATAGGGCTTGTTAAATAGGCAAGCAAACTAAATCTAGTTTCAAATCTATTAATAAGAGTGATTCACCTAGGATATTATACTTGCTACATATGGAACATTTTGGCCCCATTATTGTACAAAGCCTAGGAGGAAAATCATATACCTTAGTGGTTGTAGATGACTTCTTTAGATTCACTTGGGTCTTTTCTAAGATCTAAGTCAGATACCTCTAAGGTTCTTACAGATTTTCTTAAGACCATATAGATTGAGTACTCTACTCAAGTTGCATTGATCAGAAGTGATCATAACACTGATTTTGAATCTCTTCTTATGCATGAGTTCTGTGAGAAGGAAGGTATCGGGCACTGTTTCTCAGCCCCTAAAACTCTTCAACAAAATGGGGTAGTTGAAAGGAAAAATAGAACACTCATTGAAGCTGTAGGTACATTGCTTGCAGATGCTTACATGTCTCTATCTTATTGGGCAGAGGCAGTAAGCACAACAAACTATGTCCTGAATAGGAGTTTAATACATAAACTAAAGCTTATGACTCCCTATGAACTACTCAAAGGGAAGAAACCTAAAATCACCTATTTTAAAGTATTTGGGTGTGTATGCTATATTCATAACAATGATAAGAAGTATCTTAGAAAATTTGAAGCAAAGGCTGAAATGGGAATTTTTCTAGGATATTCCCAAGTTAGCAAAGCTTATAGGGTGTTTAATAAATCATCTTTGAAGATTGAAGAGTCTATGCATGTAACTTTTGATGAGACTAACATGTTTTACAAGGAGAAAAACATTTCTACCAATAACACTTTGCAGGAATCAAATTTGTGTGAGAATTTAGATGATCTAGACCTTACCCCAAAGGCTAAATCACATTCTCCTCCACAATCAGAAGCAAAAACTGATAGTGATGAAGAAACTGTGGAAGAAGTTCAACTTCCATCAACAGTTGATGCAACTCCACAAGAGGAATTAAATTCAATAACTGTTGCTGAACATACTCCACCTAATGATCTTGTCACACTTAGAGATCACCCTAGATCTCAAGTGATTGGAGACATATCAGTGGGTGTGCAGACAAGACATCAACTCAACCTTGATGTGATGCTTGCCTGCTTTCTCTCTCAAGTTGAGCCTCAATCCATAACTGATGCAGAGCAAGATCCACACTGGATTATTGCAATACAAGAGGAGCTCAATCAATTTGAGAGGTGTATAGTTTGGGACATAGTTCCAAGGCCTAAGGGCTATCCAGTAATTGGGACTAAGTGGGTGTTCAGGAATAAACTTGATGCCCAAGGTGTGATAGTGAGGAACAAGGCAAGGCTTGTTGCTCAAGGATATAGGCAAGAGGAAGGTATTGATTATGATCAAACCTTTGCTCCAGTTGCCAGGCTAGAGGCAATAAGAATTTTCTTAGCTTATGCAACATATAAAAAGTTCAAAATCTACCAAATGGATGTGAAGAGCGCTTTTCTAAATGGAGAACTCAAAGAAGAGGTTTATGTTGGGATTTGTCTCCACAATACCTCAGATTTGTAGGAGGTCAGACCTTGAACTAAGATGAATTAAGGTGTATTTGATGCTGTGTTTAAGTTGTATGTGTGCAGGTTCTAATTGCCAAGTGTAGACCAATGTCAGTCTATAATGGGTCACCAAACACAGGAACATACATTGTAATCCCTCATTGTGTGATCCAAAGTGTTGGCCCATGTATAGCCTCTCAATTGGGATACACTTCCTATATGCACTTGGATTGATGGACAGAAGCATTGGAACTAATTTCCTCAGAAAAATTTCTAAGTCCAAAATACTCGAGTAACCCCTTTGTTATACTCGAGTATCAGACTTAATACTCGTGTATATATTTCCATACTCGAGTAGTTAATTAGACTTACTCGAGTAATCAGTTAGACTTACTCGAGTAGGCTCTGAATACTCGTGTATATATTTCTATACTCGAGTAGTTAGTCAGTCACTCGGGTAAGGTGTTTTCATACTCGAGTAAGTAACGTAATCACTCGAGTAAATCATATATCATACTCGAGTAGATCCTTTTCTTCTCTTTTCTGCAAGTTCAAGTATTGATACTCGAGTAATTGATTTTGATACTCGAGTAAATTATTCGATACTCGAGTAGTTGGTTTTAATACTCGAGTAAGCAGTTGATACTCGAGTAATTGATTTTGATACTCGAGTAAATTATTCGATACTCGAGTAGTTGATTTTAATACTCGAGTAGGTGAATGTTTCCCGGATTCATATGCTGATACTCGAGTATATCTTTGCTGATACTCGAGTATATCTTTTCTGATACTCGAGTATATCTCTTCTAATACTCGAGTAGTTCATTTCTCTATCAAGTAAATTTCTATTCTCATACTCGAGTATATGTCTCTTTGTCACTCGAGTATCTAAATTCCCATACTCGAGTATATCTTCTCTTACTCGAGTATAGCAGTTCCCTATTCCAGAATTCTTCTAAGTTCGAATTCGCTAAGTATTTTGAATCCGTCATTTCTGATTGGTCCACGTGTCATCCTTAATTAAGATTATGACCGTTGGAGTCCACCTATAAATAGGTCATTTCAGAATTGACTAATTAACAAGATTACAGAGATATTCTTTTGAAGAAAGAGAAAATTCCGTGAACCCTAATCCTCACGCCGCCGCCGCCGCCATCGTTGTTCACGGAAGAAATTCTGGATCGTCGATCTCCGTCTTCAAGGACTATTTCTCCAGCGATCTAGACAAGAGTGAATCACTCGATCTCGCCGAGCCTCAAGGATTTCAGATCTATCTTCTCGATCGAGGTGGTTCTAGTTTTCAGATTCGTGGATCTTTCTCTCAAGTCATCTTCAACCTTTTCTGATCAAGTCAAAGCTCCTAAAGAAGAAGACTGTCAAAGATCCAGATCTGAAATTTGTTGTGTTGATTTTTATTCTCAAACCAAAATTTCATTGTAGGAGTTTTTCTCCGAGATTTGTAGGAAGATTTTTCTTCCGAGTTTTGTAGATCCAGTTGGATCGAGATTTGTAGGAACGTGGTTCCGAGGTGTAGGATTGTTTTCAATCCGAGATAGTGGAGTAGCCGAGTCTAGTGATTTGCTAGATCGGTGAGTAGAGTGGACGTACCCAAGATTGGGGAACCACTGTAAATTTCTTGTCTTCTGTGATTGCTTGATGTGCGCTGCGTTAAATTTTTTAATTCCGCTTTTGACACGCATTTCACCTATTCACCCCCCTCTAGGTGATTTAGGCTAACAACTTAGACCTCTCAATTGGTATCAGAGGGAGGTTGATCATTAAAAGGTTAACACCTTGATCGTATCCTTCTAAGTTGAGTATCAAGCATGAGTAAGACTAAGGATTTTGCCAAGCTCCCTATCTGCACCAAGAACAACTTTCCTATGTGGAAGGAAAGGGTCAAATTCTTCATGGAAGCTGTAGACCCTCGGATCTTCATGATTGTTGAAGAAGGTCCTCATGTTCCTATGACCGCATCAACAATAGATCCAACCAAAAAGGTACCAAAGAAATTGATGGATCTAGACAAGGATGAGATTGCACTTGTCTCTCTGGACAAGAAAGCAAAGAATATCATAGCAAGTGCAGTCGATGACTCAATGCTGCAAAATCTGATTCATTGCCAATCTGCCAAAGAGATGTGGCAATCCCTAGTGACTCTAATGGAAGGTACAGAGGAAGTGAGGGATGATCGGAGATCCCTTCTGAATCAAAAGTATGAAGCCTTCCGGCAAGGTCACAAGGAAGCCATAGCTGACACGTTCGAGAACTTCTTCAAGATAGTGAACGGCCTAAGAGTTTATGGCCGAGTCTTCACCAACGGGGAACTCAATGACAAATTCTTAAGATCCCTAACCAAGGAATGGGACAATAAGGTATGTGCCATTCGGGAGTTTGGAAGGTTAGCTGAGACGGACCCGCAGAATCTGTTTGGAAAGCTTATGTCTTACGAGCTGCAAATCAACTCAAGAAAAGCTGAAGAAGAGACAAGCAGGTCTGCATCCAAGGAGAAATCTGTCGCTCTAAAGGCAGATGGCTCAAGGAAGATAAAGGCTAGCACTCCTGCTCCAATTCCTGAGGCTGATGAAGAAGAATCATCTGAGCCTAGCTCATCAGGCTCAGAACTATCTGATGGAGAGTTCTCCCTACTCTCAAGGCAGTTCAAGAAATTTTTGAACAAGAAGAAGCAATGGAGAGGCAAGGATGCCTCATATAGAAGATCACGACATGACAGTGATCATCGGAAGAAAGGCTCAAGTAGCCATGATAGGTATAATTCTAAACCGAACAAACAGATTTCTACTGACATCATTTGTTATTGTTGCAATAAGCCAGGTCACGTCATCGCCGATTGCCCTCACAAAAAGAAAGAGGGTGGAAGAAGAGAGGAAAAGAAATCCTCACACCACAAGAAGAGGACAGAGAAAAGCTTAGTAGCCAAGAAGATCAAAACTCTCAGCGACTCTGACTCATCTGAGTCGAGTGAAGAAGAGGAAGCTTACTTTGGGCTCATGGCTCATTCAGATGATGAACAAGTCCCCCAGTTTGCTGGGGAGGTAAAATCTCATACTCCTCTCTCTGATTCTGATGATGACAATGAGCAAGAGGGATATTCCTCTGAAGATGAATCTGAACTCATGGGACAGTATAAGGAATTACTCACCGCTTACGAGAAATGTCGTAGAATGGTGAAAAGTCAAGCCAAAGAGATCAATTCTCTACAGGCTAGTGAGAGCAACTTAAGAGAAGAAGTCAATAGGACTAACTCTCTTCAAGAGAACCTCAATGAAGCTATGGAGTAATACAATAAAGCTCTCAAGCACCTCGACCTTAAAGAGGAAATCATCAAAGAACTGGAAAAACAACTCGAGGCTGAAAAGAAGCTTGTTGAGAGTTTCTCTAAGCCTAAGACAGTTCTTCCAATCGTTGCTGAATTCTCTGCTAAGGCCAAGGGTGCTGGTTTAGGCCACATTGGCTCTTTTAGTAAATCCTCTTGGAGAAACAAGGCCAAGAGAAAGAATAAGGCTGCCCGGAAGGCTCTAGCTGAAGAAAAAGGGAAAGCTCCCTTGGAACCTGTTGTGTTCAAGAAAGTTATCTTTCCCACGAACGAACTCGATTATGAGTCCACCTACGGACACTTTTCTAGGCCGATCCCTGAGAAGCCTAAGTCAAGATACCAAGGTTGGACTCGTCCTCGTAACTTTAGCGAGAGTGTCTTCAAGGCACCTTATGAGGAGATTCAGCTTCAAAGCTATGGACCTTATGCTCATGGTCATAATTTCAAAAAGACACCAAAAGTAAAACCCATTGTAGAAAAGCCTATGAAGGAGAAGACCTCATGTAACTGCCATCATCATGAAGCCTCCTCCTCCAAGAGTAAAGCTCCTACCAGACCTTCATTCCAGAAAGTCAAGCAGGACTACACAAGGCAAAGATACAACAGGTTCAACTGTTGGTGATGTGGCAGAATTGGTCATTTTGCCAGTGATTGTTGGTTCAATCCTGAAAATGCTGCAACCCCTAAGGTTAGCAACGTGAGAGTGACCACTCATGAGGCTAATACTCATAGGGGGAGTATTCTAACTCGAGACCAAGGACCCAAACTTGTTTGGGTTCCTAAGGCTAAATGATTGTAATTGCAGGTATGTCCAAAGGCCACCAAAATGCCAATCTGGTACTTGGACAGTGGATGCTCTCGGCATATGACCAGGACAAGGAGCCTACTACAGAATTACACCTCAGTCTGTAACGGACCAAAGGTCATCTTTGGAGGTTCAGATCGAGGAATAACTAAAGGCTATGGTATGATCTCTAACGGTAGCGTATCCTTTTCGGATGTAGCCTATGTTGAAGGATTGGAACACAATCTCATTAGCATAAGCCAACTATGCGACAAAGGATACGTAGTTGAATTTCATGCTGACAAGTGTTTGATAAAATCGGTTAACAATATGGAAACTATTTTATCAGGCACTCGAAGCAGAAATATTTTCTTTCTGAATTTTATTTGTATAGACTCTTCGACACCAGTGTGTCTTTTGGCAAAAAGTAGTGCATCTCTTGCTGACCAATGGCACAAGAGACTAGCACATATTAATTTCAAAACAATTAATAAATTATTCTCTCAAAACTTAGTGCGTGATGCACCTAATGTCAAGTGCGTTACGGACAGTCCTTGTCACGCTTGTATCAAAGGCAAGCAAACAAGAAGTTCGTTTAAAAGCATAATAGGCAAGGACTCCAATAGAAGTTTGCAGCTTCTCCATATGGACTTGTTTGGTCCACTGCAGGTTAGATGTTTGGGAGGTAAGGAATATACGTTGGTTATTGTGGATGATTACTCGCGCTTTGCGTGGGTGTTCTTTCTGAAACACAAGTCAGATACCTTCGGTATTTTCACTAATTTTGTGAGGCAGATCCAGAATGAATACAACTGTTCCGTAGTCAAAATCAGAAGTGACAATGGAACGGAATTCAAGTCTGGAGCCATGACAGAATTTTGTGAAAGTCAAGGTATCTTTCATGAGTTTTCCTCTCCTCGCACTCCACAGCAAAATGGAGTAGCTGAGAGAAGGAACAGAACACTCATAGAGGCTTGTCGGACTATGTTGAGTGATGCCTCACTTCCGGAGTATTTCTGGGCTGAAGCCAACACCGCTTGTCACGTGCAAAATCGAGCACTCATCAACAAGAACCATGATAAGACTCCTTACAAACTTCTAAAAGGCAGGCAACCAACCATTTCATACTTTAGAATCTTTGGCTGTAAGTGCTTCGTACTTAACAATGGCAAGTATCACTCTACCAAGTTTAGCGAGAAAAGCTTTGAAGGTATTTTCGTAGGATATAGTAGCCATAGTAAGGCTTATAGAGTATTCAATAGAAAAACTCTGGTGGTGGAAGAGTCGATACATCTTGTATTTGATGAGACGAGTCTGTTGCAAAGCAACTCGTCTAGTGTGCCTATTGTAGATGCAGGTACAAAGTTGAAAGAACTTAGCTTGGATGAACCTAGTGAAGATAAAGATGAGACATTCATCAAGGTCCCCTCTCCAACCACCATTGGAGAGGTGGATGATCAAGATGAAGAAGACATCCCAGCTGAAGATGCAACTCCAGTGGCGGAAGAGATCCCAGATGCAAGGACTCTAGAGTTCAGACACTTGAAGGATCATCCTGTTGACCAAATAATAGGAGATCCTCGGGATGGCGTCAGAACTCGTCGAGGTACAACTAACGAGAATTTACACTTAAGTTTTCTCTCACAGGTTGAACCAAAGAAATTTGAGGAAGCCAACTCCGATGCATCCTGGATTCTAGCCATGGAAGAAGAACTGAATCAGTTCAAACGATGCAAGGTTTGGACACTTGTTCCTAGACCCAAAGGTAAGAACGTCATCGGGACAAAGTGGGTCTACCGGAACAAGATGGATGAAGATGGAACTATTATAAAGAATAAAGCCAGACTTGTCGCCAAGGGATATCGTCAAGAAGAAGGAATCGACTTCGACCAGACTTATGCTCCAGTAGCGAGACTGGAAGCGATCAGGTTATTTTTTGCCTACGCTGCACTCAAGGGCTTTACCGTCTATCAAATGGACGTTAAGTCCGCCTTCCTAAATGGTGACATAAAGGAAGAGGTGTACGTAGAGCAACATCCAGGTTTTGTTGATTCAACCCATCCTAATTATGTATACTTATTGCAAAAAGCACTATATGGTCTTAAACAAGCTCCTCGAGCTTGGTATGAGACTCTGTCTAGCTTCCTTCTTGAGAACAAGTTCACAAGAGGAAAGATAGACAAAACATTATTTCTTAGGGAAATAAAAGGCAAGACTTTGCTAGTGCAGATCTATGTCGACGATATTATTTTCGGCTCTACGGATAACAACCTCTGCAAGAAGTTTTCTAAACTTATGCAAGGGAAGTTTGAAATGAGCAGTATGGGAGAGCTAAAGTATTTCTTAGGGCTTCAGGTGAAACAATCTGAAGATGGGATTTTCATCTCACAGACCAAGCTCACCAAAGAGCTACTTAAGAAATTCGGAATGGAGAATGCAACCTCTATGAGGACTCCAATGGCCTCAGCTATGTCTCTGGACAAGGATGAGAAAGGGAAACCTTTTGATGAAACCAAGTACAGAAGCATAATTGGGTCCTTGCTCTACCTCACTGCAAGTAGACCAGATATAATGTTCTCAACATGTGTATGTGCTAGATTTCAGGTGAACTCTAAGGAATCTCACTACATCACTGCAAAGCGAATCTTGATATACCTCAAAGGTACACCAAATCTTGGCTTATGGTACCCAAGAAGTAATGATAGTGAACTAATTGGATTTTCAGATGCAGATTTTGCAGGTAGCAAAGATGACAGGAAAAGTACCTCCGGGACTTGCCAATTTCTCGGAAGGAGACTCATTTCCTGGAGCAGTAAGAAACAAAACTGTGTAGCCATCTCAACGGCTGAATCAGAGTACATCTCTGCAGGCAGCTGTTTTGCACAGCTCTTATGGATCAAGAATCAGTTTGAAGACTATAACATAAAGTTCCAAAACATTCCCCTGTTCTGTGACTCTTCCAGCGCTATAGCAATAGCCAACAATCCAGTCTCCCACAGCCGGACCAAGCATATAGAGCTTCGCTATCATTTCATCCGGGAGCATGTGGAAAATGGAGATATAGATCTACAGTATGTATCCACAGACAGGCAAGTTGCAGATATTTTTACAAAGCCGCTGGACGAGTCCAAGTTCTCGTTCTTCAAAACTGAGCTTGGACTGCTCAACAAAGAAGACCAGTGATGGACTCTCAAATTAAGAAGATATCAGTAATGTTGGCTGCTCAGAGGTATAGTTTTTCAGTGGAAATAGACATCTACCAGGGCAATTCCTTCAAGTATTAGAGCCTCGAGCATCGCTACACTTACACGAGTAAACAGCTAATACTCGTTTATGCTGATTACATACTCGATATTCGGAAGTATTTTGGATTTTCAAAATCTCTACTCGCACCCAGCAAATTGCCGCCTTGTTCAGGTATGCCATTATACTTAATTCTCTTTAAACCTAATTAGGATTATTTATATATATATACAAAACGAAAAAGTCCTTTCCACTTCTCATTCACTCGAGTAGCCGCCGACTTTTTGTATTCCCGACTCCTGTTCTTCGTCTTCCTTCACCGCAAGATTTCCGAATCGCTGATGGCTCCTCCCTCCTCCAAGTTTGGAATCGGCTCTGAATTAGTGACAGATGGCATTGAAGATATCTCGGATGACTTCAAGAACCTACTGATTCTCCTGGACACGGCCGGACTGACCTTCGTTCTTCAAGAACCCTGCCGTCTCTTACTTCCTGATGTTGAAGAGTTCTACAGCAATTTGAAGGTTAGACACAATGGTACAGTTCTGAAATCCAAGGTAAGGGGAGTTGAAATTCGGTTAGATAAAACCTCTGTCGCCACTCTGCTTCGGATGCCAGTGGTCGACGAAGAAGATGACCTAGACAAGGCAGATGCCGACCGCACCTCTCTATTCTGTGGTCGGGATCCAGAAGGTGGAGGTGACACCCTGAATCGTTCTTTGTTCAATTCAGAAGGAAAGTTTCTCGTTGACATCATTGCCAAAATCCTATGGTGCAAGACTTACTCCATTAGAGATGTATCCCAAAATCTATTTGACGTTATGCAAGCTATTGTCTGCAGGAAGAAATTCCAGTTTGGAATGATGATACTGGATAAGATCAGAGAAAGCGTCAAACATCCCAGTTTTGCCAGGATTATCTCCCTCCTCCTCCATGAGATCAATCCTACAGTGTTTGACTTCTCTAAAGGGACTCCTCTTCACCACATGAAGAAAGTTTCAATATCTTCCATTCAGAGGTATGACCTCAAGATCATGAACCCTGCCCAAGCCTCCAAGGCTGATGCCATCTCAGAACAACAACAAGACAGCAGTTTACCTGAAGTCAGGATCCCATCTCCTCCTCTACATCAAACTATTGCTACCTCTGGTGCTTTAGTTGAGGGGGAGCCTGCCTCTTCTCTTTCTCAGCTTCAAGTTACTTCTGAATCAGTGATTCCAGCACAAGAAGAAGTCAGAGTTGCTACTCCTCCAGTTTCCCCTACTCCAGCTCATCTTCAATCAGAAATTCCTGAATCTGAGATTCCAGATACAGCTCACCTACTGTCTACAGCTGAAGATATAGACAGATTCATTGATGAGCTAAGCTCAGATGCTCCTCCTTTTCAAAATGATTCAGCTGCCAAGTCTCCTGCCAAGTCTCCTGCTCAGTCTCCAGCTCTCTCCCCTTTGGGTGCCACAGATCTTCATGATGATATCATTCTGTCCGATGACGAGGAGGATTCCCCAGACCCTGTTGACCCTCCTCTGAGGACACTTGATTTCTCTCTCCCCTCCTTCACTGATCCCTGTGACTCCATTGAGTTAATCCAAACCAAGAGAGCTGTAAGCTCAGTGGTTGTGGAAGAGATCCCCCCTTGGACTGCTACTGCTCTACCAGTCCCTGGATTAACCTCAGCTCCCTCTTCCTCCTCCTCTTCAGATCTAGTCAGCAAGATTGAGCTCATGCTCAAAGAACAGAGAGATTACTTTGATGCCTCTCTGCAGTCAGTCAACTCCAAGGTCTCTGCTCTTGAAAAGGAGATGAGCAGAGGCTTTGCTGAAATTCAAGCAAACACTGACACTCTCAAGCAGCTGTTCAAGATTGGAGGCAAAGCCATAGATCACACCATCACGAGCATAGGTGAGCTAAGAAACCAAGCAGAGACAGTAGCTCACAATCAGCTCAAGCTAGATGAGAGAGGTGAAACTAATGTTGTGAAAGTATGTAATGAAGTGAGCACCTTCAGGGATGAAGCTATTGCCCAGCTATCCATAGATATCAGCAAGGGGGAGAAGATTGTAAAAGAACAAGTTGAAAAACTTTCTGAACAAGCTGAAGCCCAGGTCAAACAACAGTCTACCCAATCTCAAGAGGCTATAAGTGATCTAGTAAAAGGATTGAAAGAATCCATTCTTTCCCAGCTCCAGTTAGTCAAATTCTATACCTATGACACTGCTGTCTGGCTGCATAATCAAAACTTTCCTGAGTTTCAACTGGACCCTACCATTATACCTCAGCATCTAAATCCTCTTGCAGAACAGCCTCCAGCAGATGTCTCAGCTCAAGCAACCCTTCAAGGAGGTGTGCCAGTTTTCTCACCTAGAGCTGAGGGTGATGTGACTGAGCCTCCCCTATCCTATACTGAAGCATGGCAAGATGATTTGCCTTCCAGTTCTCAAGGCCCTTCTAAGAAGAAAAGAAAATATGGTGACGGCGCTTCTGCCAGCCGTTCTGCACCCAGGAAAGAGCCAGCTTCTGAAGGTAGACCACCTGTTGTTCATGCTGAAGTGTGGAGTCCTACCTCTAAGTCCCTAATTCTTGATACTTTGAGGTTAGTGACTGATCTTGGGGAGAACAGAGATAATTACTACAGTTATTCAGAGTGGAAAGCCTATGAAGCATCTCAGATAAAGATCAGGCTGCATGATAGAAATTGGGGGCATAACAACCCAGCTGCTCCTCCTAGGCCCAGGACTTACTTTCCAAAACCTTTCAGCTACCTAGAGAGGCAAGACTTGAAAAGAGAAAGGATGCACAAGGATGCCCCATCTTGAGTTGAACTAAGAATGTGGAATTGGACTTTTGTTTCTGTGCTTAAAACATTTCTATATATATATATTTAATTCTGATTATGGCTATCTCATTGATTATCTTGCTTTAACTTATGTTTTGTTTTTCAAGGATATGTGCATTGTTCTTTTTACTCTGTATAATTCACCTTAGTATAGAGGATGCTGACATCTACAAATAGGGGGAGATTGTTGGGATTTGTCTCCACAATACCTCAGATTTGTAGGAGGTCAGACCTTGAACTAAGATGAATTAAGGTGTATTTGATGTTGTGTTTAAGTTGTATGTGTGCAGGTTCTAATTGCCAAGTGTAGACCAATGTCAGTCTATAATGGGTCACCAAACACAGGACCATACAATGTAATCCCTCATTGTGTGATCCAAAGTGTTGGCCCATGTATAGCCTCTCAATTGGGATACACTTCCTATATGCACTTGGATTGATGGACAGAAGCATTGGAACTAATTTCCTCAGAAAAATTTCTAAGTCCAAAATACTCGAGTAACCCCTTTGTTATACTCGAGTATCAGACTTAATACTCGTGTATATATTTCCATACTCGAGTAGTTAATTAGACTTACTCGAGTAATCAGTTAGACTTACTCGAGTAGGCTCTGAATACTCGTGTATATATTTCTATACTCGAGTAGTTAGTCAGTCACTCGGGTAAGGTGTTTTCATACTCGAGTAAGTAACGTAATCACTCAAGTAAATCATATATCATACTCGAGTAGATCCTTTTCTTCTCTTTTCTGCAAGTTCAAGTATTGATACTCGAGTAATTGATTTTGATACTCGAGTAAATTATTCGATACTCGAGTAGTTGGTTTTAATACTCGAGAAAGCAGTTGATACTCGAGTAATTGATTTTGATACTCGAGTAAATTATTCGATACTCGAGTAGTTGATTTTAATACTCGAGTAGGTGAATGTTTCCCGGATTCATATGCTGATACTCGAGTATATCTTTGCTGATACTCGAGTATATCTTTTCTGATACTCGAGTATATCTCTTCTAATACTCGAGTAGTTCATTTCACTATCAAGTAAATTTCTATTCTCATACTCGAGTATATGTCTCTTTGTCACTCGAGTATCTAAATTCCCATACTCGAGTATATCTTCTCTTACTCGAGTATAGCAGTTCCCTATTCCAGAATTCTTCTAAGTTCGAATTCGCTAAGTATTTTGAATCCGTCATTTCTGATTGGTCCACGTGTCATCCTTAATTAAGATTATGACCGTTGGAGTCCACCTATAAATAGGTCATTTCAGAATTGACTAATTAACAAGATTACAGAGATATTCTTTTGAAGAAAGAGAAAATTCCGTGAACCCTAATCCTCACGCCGCCACCGCCGCCATCGTTGTTCACGGAAGAAATTCTGGATCGTCGATCTCCGTCTTCAAGGACTATTTCTCCAGCGATCCAGACAAGAGTGAATCACTCGATCTCGCCGAGCCTCAAGGATTTCAGATCTATCTTCTCGATCGAGGTGGTTCTAGTTTTCAGATTCGTGGATCTTTCTCTCAAGTCATCTTCAACCTTTTCTGATCAAGTCAAAGCTCCTAAAGAAGAAGACTGTCAAAGATCCAGATCTGAAATTTGTTGTGTTGATTTTTATTCTCAAACCAAAATTTCATTGTAGGAGTTTTTCTCCGAGATTTGTAGGAAGATTTTTCTTCCGAGTTTTGTAGATCCAGTTGGATCGAGATTTGTAGGAACGTGGTTCCGAGGTGTAGAATTGTTTTCAATCCGAGATAGTGGAGTAGCCAAGTCTAGTGATTTGCTAGATCGGTGAGTAGAGTGGACGTACCCAAGATTGGGGAACCACTGTAAATTTCTTGTCTTCTGTGATTGCTTGATGTGCGCTGCGTTAAATTTTTTAATTCCGCTTTTGACACGCATTTCACCTATTCACCCCCCTCTAGGTGATTTAGGCTAACAACTTAGACCTCTCAGTTTATGTAGAACAACCTCCAGGTTTTGTTTCTCCAACTCATACCTCTTATGTTTTTAAATTGCATAAGGCTCTCTATGGTTTAAAGCAAGCTCCAAGAGCTTGGTATGAGACCTTAGCCAGCTTTCTCTTAGAGCATGGTTTTTCAAGAGGCATGGTAGATTGAACTATTTTTTACAAAACTTCATCATGATAAAATATTATTAGTACAAATATATGTGGATGATATAATTTTTGGTTCTACTGATCCTAAACTGTGCAAAAGATTTTCTGATCTAATGCATTCAAGGTTTAAGAAGAGTAGCATGGGAGAACTGTCTTATTTCCTTGGTCTCCAAGTGAAACAATCCTCTGAAGGGATCTTCATCTCTTAGTCTAAATATGCTAAAGAGCTTATTAAGAAGTTTGGGATGAATGATGCCTCTTCAATGAAGACTCTCATGGCTGCCAATGCTGTTGTAGATACTGATGAACTTGGAAAACCAGTTGATCAAACTAAGTATAGGGCCATTGTTGGATCCCAACTATATCTAACAGCAAACAGACCAGACATTATATTTGTCACATGTCTTTGTGCTAGGTTCCAAGTGAACCCTAAAGAATCTCACCTTATTTTTATAAAAAGGATTTTGAGATATATAAAAGGTTGCCCGGATCTAGGACTCTGGTATCTAATAGAGTCAGCATTTGAGTTAACTAAATTTTCTGATGCTGACTATGCTGAATGTAGAGTAGACAGGAAAAGCACCTCTAGAACTTGCCAATTCCTGGGTGACAGACTTGTATCTTGGTTCTTTAAGAAACAAACATCTATTTAAACATCCACTGTTGAAGCTGAATATATGCTGCAGGCAGTTGCTGTTCACAGATCTTGTGGATACAAAACCAACTTTTAGATTATGGTGTCAACTTAAATAATTCAACCATACTATTTGATAATACTAGTGCTATTTCCATTGCACAAAATCCAGTATTACATTCAAGAACAAAGCATATAGACATTAGACATCATTTCATTAGAGATTGGGTAGATAAGCAAAAGATAAAACTTGAGTTTATCTCTACTGATTTGCAAAGAGCAGACATCTTCACCAAGCCATTGGATCTAACTAAGCATCTATTCTTCATAAATCAGCTTGGAATGATAAATGGTCAGAATTTAATCTAATGTTCTTTCTGTGGTCGAAGAATTATTTCTGTTCGTCGAATTGAAATCGACGAACTGGTAACTGTTCTTGAGATTTTTCGTCGACCTAAGATCGATGAAATCTCTTGTTGAAGCAGTTTCGTCGACTAGAGAATGACGATTTCTGTTTTAGGAAATTTTTATGTGAACGACAAAAACTTTCCATCTCTTCATTCTGAGATTGACGAACATATTCCTTAATGAAATCTTTGTCGACCTGTAATCGAAGATTTTTATTCTTTCGTCGGGCTGAGAATGTCGTTTCGTATTCTGAAAACCCTTTATAGGCTTTCTTCTTCGAATTTAATCTCGTGCTTTCAGAATTCCCCTCCTGCACTTGATCGTTTGTCTCCTTTTGTAGGTACTATCATTTCACAAAAGTATTCAGAAATGGCTGCATCTGGTTCAGCAGGAATGAAGTTCGACACGGGCTTTGACATTGATTTTGATTCATTCCAGCAATCTGATCAAATATTTCAGGATATTCTGCAACTATGTGAAGATCAAAATCTGAAATCGTTTATGACCAACCGCATCAAGTTGTCAGCCTCCGCAATCAAGGAGTGGGTATTCTCATCGTCATCTACTAAGGAAGAGATGACAGGATTCATCAGCGGGACTCAGGTTACTCTCTCTCCTGCAGTTCTTATAGAAATTTTTGAACTTTAGAAAGGTATAGAAGATTTGGATATGGATGATGATGAGTTTGAGAATTTGTTAGTTGTTATGGGTCACTCCGGTGAAAACTCTAACAAATTATGGAAAAAGATCTTGTCTCCTTCGTACAAGTTTCTTGCAGATATAGTGGGTAAAGTGTTGTTTGCAAAGCACACTGTTCACGACTACATCTCCAGGCAGCAGTTTCTGGTGATGGCTGCAATGGTGAATAAGAGGAAAGTCAATTGGGGACAGATTTTGTTTAATTTGATCAAGAAGAGGAACAACAGGAAAAAAGTGTGTTTTGCTAGGGTTTTGGGCCATGTTCTTGAAGGCAAAGGCTGATGAACTGTTAGTTCATCAGACTACGTTCATCAATGCCTCCAAGAGGCTAACCTCTTCCCTATTTGGCAGATGGGGGAGGATAATTCCTAAGCCCTCTAAGGAAAATCCCTCTACATGTGCTTCAGAGAACACAAGGGTGGTAACAACCACTCCTCTCTTGGCTGAAGGAACCCCTCCCCTTACCCCTCCTGCCTCTCCTACTCCAGATCATTAGCCCTCTCCTACTCATAACCTCACACCTCCTGACTCACCTCTTCCCTCTCACCTTACAACCATTCCCTCAACCACCCTCCTCTTTCCAAACTTTTAGTTGATAACAGCTGAAATTTCTTCTCAAGCTTCTCCCCTCCAATCCCCTATTCATAATCCCTCTCCTCAGACCCCATCCTCACCTACTAACTAATATGATATCCTTCTTGATACCATCCCCCCAGTTATTCCTCCTCTAACCCTGATAATGCTTTCATTGCTACCCTCATATCTCAGTTGACTCCCATCCTCAAGGAG
This sequence comes from Platanthera zijinensis, assembly GCA_039513925.1. Classification (NCBI taxonomy): domain Eukaryota; kingdom Viridiplantae; phylum Streptophyta; class Magnoliopsida; order Asparagales; family Orchidaceae; genus Platanthera; species Platanthera zijinensis. The sequence continues at coordinate 115,325,012 of CM077084.1, forward strand.
CTTATTGCAGCTGAGATACCCCCCCCCCCTTTTAAAATCAATAAATTCCCTTACATCTCTCTTTGCTGCCTTCTTCTTTCCTTCCCCTTCTTCAGCCAAGGGCATGGCTTCAAAACCTTCTGAAACCATGCAGGGGGAGATGTTCTGTGAAGAAGCCCTTGCAGCAGCAGATAATGAGATGGTTGTAGATATGCCAGAAGTTCTGACTGGTGGAAATTATTTTTATTTTATACCTCCATCAGTAGATATGGAAAGTATACTCCATCATTTTTTTATGGAAATTCCTTTACTTTCTGTTGAATCATCATCTAAGGCCATTGTGTGCTATACTCCACCGACTTCCTCAGAGGTGGTAACCACAATAAGGGCTAGTTTTGAAGAAAGCTCTAAGACTGAGACTATGATTACTGAGAAAGCTTCAGTAGTTGATACCAAAGAGGCAGTTGAAGAGTCTATTGATTCAGAGTCTGTTGATTCAGAGTCTGAGTACATGACTGACCCCATCCCTCCAGTCTATGCTCCTACTCCTATCCCAGCTCCTAAGGCTCCTTCTCTTCCTCCCAAGGTAACTCCCGAGAAGTTAAAAGTAATTGATGCATTGTACAACTTTGATAGTGAAAGTAGTGAAGAAATCTACAGTGATGATTCCCCCAAGACAAAGAAAAGGAAATTGAGAAATAAGATTCCATCTTAAGCTCCAAATCCCCATAGTGACACTCCCTACTATATCAGGCACAATATTGATCCATATCCTAACATGCCTCATTGGATGAAGTTGTCAAAGAATGAGCTTAAAGCAAGGAAGAAAAGGAAGTACTCCCCCTCCTCCTCCTCCTCCACGTAGTAGCTCTTCAGGTAGTGGCCATTAGAGATTTTCAAATACTACTCAGACTTACCAAAGGTATGGTAGATCCTCTGAAGCTTCAAGAGTTAGTCAGTATCAAAAGCAATATCACTAATTCTCCAGAAGCTCTCTCAGTTCTCAGCAATATCCTTCCAAGCCAACATTCTCTCCTTCCCCTTCCAAGTGAAGTTAGTCCTGAAGTTAGATATGAAGGACCTCCAATTCAAGCATATGATCCTGAGACAGATCCTAATACCAAAATAACCAGATTTAAAGAATCTATTGCTCTATCTCAGATCAGAAAAGCAAGAGAACAAGGTCAGGACACCTCTCAGTATTCTACAATATCACCCTACAGGAAGAAAGTGCTAGAAAGATATCAAGTTGGAAATCTGTGTAATGCTGAAGAGTACTTGAATCTGCATCCTGAAGCCATTATTCCCAGAGCCACATCTCAAAAGACTTTGGGAGATGCAGACATGACCATGACTCTCAGACAAGCACTGGATCCAAACAGAGTAATAAAATTTGCTAAATCTTCTGTTTCTCCCAAGGACAAATAGCTTATTTATTTTCTGTCTGTTTTGCTTATGAACAATTTATGCATAGCTTTATAAAGATGCTGATAGCTTATTTATTTTATCAGTTATCATTTTTTCTTGCTATGATTTTTTTGCTTACTTATCTTCTGAAGTAACCTCACCCAAATAGGGGGATATTGTTGGAACCCCAAGTGATTTGGGCTAGGTTCACTTCTTAGGGTGTGACCCATGTTGTATAGTTGGGTCAAGTATTTTATCTTCCTAGTCTTAGGTCAGTCCTACAACTTGCAACATCAAGGACCTGCCTGAAGAGAGTATCAGATATCAGCCCTAGAAGTTATGTGTTGAAGTCATTTCTCAGGTCGACGTACTCTAAGTTAAAGACGAGTTCTGTGGTCTGCGAACTTGGCAAAGAAGTTATCTGTTCTAAGGTCGACGATCTTTCAGTGCAGTGCAGCTCTAAGCTCAATGATCTTCTAGCTCAGACTCAGACAAAGTTTTTAGAAGTTTATTCGCAGAGCCTAGGTCGAAGAATGTGTTTTCCGATGTCGACGATCTCTAATCTCTGGTCGACGAAAACTGTAAGATGTTTTTGACTTATTCTTTCCTTATCTGTTCCGATTTATTTCTATTATAATTCATGATTTTACTGAGTAATTAATACTCATTTTATAGCCATTATTTGGCAGCATTGATTATGGTTTTCATCAGTAAATGAAATTCAAAAATATCCCGGGACAGTTGGGGAATGGAATATTTTAATTAACATTCTTGACGTTTTCTATTCCCAGAATTTCTGCTTAACTTTAATGGCAGGAATTCGAATTGGAATTGTGGAATAGTTGTTTTTATAATAGACTCTCGGCAGGACAACAAGAGGAATCAATCACTCAAAGGGAAAAATATTTTGTGCTTACAGCTCTCAAGAAAAACAACACAGTGACAAAAAAAGTGTTTAGAGAAAAAGCTTCCAGACTTTCAAATACTCTCTCTATGCAGGATCTCATTGTTCTCTTAAGAAGAAGAAGAAAAGAACACCAATCATATATCAAGAGTCTTTTTCTTCCTTCTATCTCTGATTCCAGGATCTTCAGTGACAAACCATTTCAATTAGTCAAGAGAATCCTGGATTTGATCTTGCAGCAGAAGACCTACCATCCCTAACAAAGTTTCCCTGCCTGAACATATACTAATCTCAGGGGGAGCTTTGATACAATCAGTAGAATCCACAAGGCTTCTCTCATTTTGCTTTGAGAATAGAGAAGTCATCATCAACCTCTCTCTCCCCTCTCTGTAAAGGGTTCTCTACTCCCTTCAAAAGTAATTCCTGGTTGCAAGTCACCTAACCAAAAGACTTGAGGTTTGATTTTTGAGCACCTGATCAAAAGCTCATTGGTGTCAAGCACCTGATCAAAAAACTGAGTGAATTCCTACCTTGGGTGGTAGAAGAGTGGATGTACCCAGTTGGGGAACCACTATAAAGTTCTTGTCTTGTCTGTGTGGCTGTATTTTCTTTTGTGCTTATGCTGTGATATTTGTGTTGTGTAGCTTAAATTTATCTCTTTTGTTAGTTTGCTGCACTTGTACACTTGTACACATATATCCTATTCACCTATTTTACAAAAGATATTTTAATTCCGCAAAAGTTAAAAAAGATTGGATTGAACTCTATTCACCCCCCCCCCCCCACCTCTAGAGTTAATCAGAGTTTAGTCCCCAATTCTTTCAAGGAGTTAGCTGACTGTGCTTTGAATACAGCAGATTGGTATAAACTAATTGATTTGCAATTGGGTATAAACAGATAATTCAGTATAACATGCCCAGTTTGTTAGCAAAAACAGGATCAATTTGGTTTCGAGTTAGGTTGGGCTTAGATAATGCTTGATTTGAGCTCTTGTAATTAATTTGAAGCCAAACTTTGTTAACGCGCAATGTAAAACTAAATGTCTTTAATACTCTCACATCCAATATATTTCTCATATATAGTTTTTAGGGCTTTTATACAAACGCACGGCTTTCCAATAATTAATGCAAGCCATTTTAAAAACAATCTTAATAGCAGCAAACCTATTGACAGATGATGCTTTGCTGTGTAGAAATGTTTCTGATTTGCCATCACTATCTATGAATTCATATAGATTGCATCCGATTCAGGAGAAATTGCATTAAGCTGGGCGTTTGAGTTGTTTTCATTTGATATATTATTGGAGTAGCACCCCAATGTTTCCAAACATACACGATTTCACTCTTATTTGCATTACAATTGGCTATTTGTTTTCTTGTCTCATGTTGGCACAAAGTCTATAGCGCGAACAGTACATGAACTAGTAAGATTTAAAGATTTATATAATTATGAGAATGTTTACAAATTATCATTATACTTCAATTATCTTATTGATTTCTAAACGTAGAGACAAGTTGCACATGAAGAACAACAATTGCCTATATACGTGCGATTGTAGGAGAGAACTAAAAAGGGAAAACAAAATCAGTGGATGGATAATGTTACAGAGGAGGTATACAATAAGTTTTTTGAACTTCATGAGGAACAAAAAGAGACAAGGAGAAGAGAAATTGACTACGAAAGCAGCATACACAATAGTACTTGGCAAACGATCGGGTTATATTCCCGAAATGGGGCCAGGGTCAAAACCTTTGGACCGAAGTACCAGTGGACAACGTCTTCGGGCACAAATACGAGCTGAAGTAGAAGCAGAGATGACTACACATATTTAAGAAATGGAGGAAAAAATGGCTCAAAGAGAGACACAAATGGAGAAAAGAGAGGCACGCGTGGAGCAAGTGGAGGCAAAAATGATGGACTTCATAGAACGAAGAAAACTAGAGGATCAGATGGATAGCACTAGCTATAGGATCTTTGGCTAATTATGACGATGAATAACTTCCTGTTTGGATAAGTTTTTAATGAGCTTTGCTATAATTTTCCATTTTATTACCTTTCATGACACTTATGTGCTGGTTTTTTTTCACTGGTGCTGCTCCGACTCTGTATGTTGATCATATCAAGAACTTTCCAATCATCTCAAAAAGAATAGTGTCATTTCTATTTTCTCTCTTTGTACTGGCATACTGCTAGTGGGATTCAACAACAACCATGACTTGGTCAACCAATTGATAAATCCATACCTTAGTCATGCATCAATCAAGCTTTAAATTAGCTTGCAGGTTATTTTACATGTATTTCATTCTTAATTCACAATAAAGCTAACAAAGTTCCCAGCAACAGCAACAATCGAATTCACCACCAATGACTCCAAATCAGCTACAGGTTTTATCTTCCCAATAACTTCAACTGCAATAACAAAAGCAACTTCAGCAACAACAACAAAATATTTCCATTCTGCACCATTTTCCAGATTTCCCTAGTAACTTCAGCAATAACTTGTCAATTTATTTTCCGTATTATATAGCTCATTTTGGGCTGGAAGCTGCCTCTTGCAAAAATAAAGGGCAATTTTTGCTTACACTTCACTGGACCCTCGCCGCGCAGGGATGCTTTGTGCATCGGACAGCACTGTTTTTTATATAGCATTTTTTTGTTCTTATATTGCATGCTTTAGTGATGGAGTATATTGATAATTAATCTCTCATTATAACTTTTTGTGAAATTAGTCTATGAACTGAACATCATATATATACAATTAATTACTGATTCTTGATGTGATTTCTCTATACGTGCATCAAGGTTATAAAACTATGGCTTCGTTTGGCGCAGTGGTGGCGACCATGAATGCAATGGTCATGCTGGCATGCTAATCTGATCTTAATTCATATATAGACTTCCAGGATTATGTTCCGGAGGCTGTGCAGCTATAACTAATTCTGGTACTTCATTGATTATTGGACCAACTATAAGTTGTAAAAAACTATGTGCATAGCTAATTTTGGCAAAACACTTAGACCAGTCCCCAAAGTTCTTCTCCTATTTGAAATTGGTCCCTAATGATTTAAATTGATTAAATTAGTCCCTAGTCTTTAGCTACTGCTGCCACAGTCGTTTGAAATCTGCCGTCGTCGGACCTGCAGCCAGCGACGATACCTAGTACTGAGGACGAGACATACCACCGGCAACGAGACCTGCTGCTGGAGACGAGTCATGTTCGCCTGCAATACTTGCTGTTCTCCGCGATATTGTTGTTTTAGTTGTTTTGCTGCAACTGATAGTTCCACATTCCATCTTCCAAATCATGCTCGATTGCAGGTTTTTTTATTTTATTTGTCAAATCAACGTATTCCAAGTTTATGTAAGCTATTTTTGATTCCAAATCATGCTATGATTTATGCTCTGTTTGATGTGGCTTTTTTCATTCTTGGAAGAGTGCTTATAACTGCAGCACCATAAAATGCATATTTGGCATGACAAAGGTTATGAATGCCATACAAAAATTAGTTCTGAACATAAAAGTGAATAAAGTTCCATAGGTGAGGTTTGATGTTCCCAAATGGCAGGTGGTTCATAACCACTGTGTTAGTGACGGCCACCACCCTGCCAAAAGTAGCTTTATTATGCACGGTCAAGCATGCTTGCAAGTGATTGTGGGAACGACAACAATTTCATCCCCGAGCTCTGCCTGAACATTAATGATGATTGTGCTGCACTAGGATGTTAATATTGGAGATATGATGTTAATGGGGCTTAGGCTAATATGATGTTATTTTAAAATTTTAAAATCAAATGAGGCTGTTACGCCCCCGCTACGCTTTGCGGGTCGTCAATATGTTCGGAGGAGCAAGGACGTGCTAAACAACGGGGCTGAACCTCCCCACTCAATGAACCGCCGGCCTGGGGCTGAACCAGGCGGGTTCAGCCCCCTTGGGAGGGGCCGGCCGGCCCCTTGGTGCCCGGATATATTTATATCCGGGCAGCCCCCCTTTGGGGGATTATGCAGAGTATTATCAGGTTAGCTTCTTCCTCCCTCCTCAAACCCTAATTCTCTCCTTTAGCCTTCTAGATCTCTCTTAGTTGCTTCCTCTCCTAGTTTCCTCCTAACATTTGGTATCAGAGGTGTTCGTCTCTCCGAAATGGTGACCACTCGCACTCAAGAGGAGTCCTCGCGGATTGAAACCCTAGAGGAGAACGTTGTTGGGTTAACTGATTCGATGGCGGCTTTGGAAGGGCGGTTGGACGCTCGGATGGAGGAGTTGAAGACGCTGTTGAAAGGTAAGGCACCGGCGAGCGAATATTCGGCCGGATCGAGGGCCGATCCAGCGGCTACGGGCGTGCGGCTCGCGGAGGGCGTCGGCGTGCGGATCCCGGAAACGGAGCGGATGCGCATATCGGGCGGGATCGCGCCTGGCACGGCGTGGCCGGGGACGGGCGGAGTTGGCTCGACGGCCTTCGGTCTTCCTGGAGGGTCGGCGGCGGCGTACGGGGGTGCGGCGGGCTCGTTTTCGCCGGGATCTGCAGCAGCAGGGCTGGGCGAGCCTGGATTCGGCCAAGGACAGTGGCGCCGGGGCGGTGATGACCCGTTTGGGTTCCGGCGGCCACCGGACACGATGGGACAGCAAAGAGGGGGGCTCCTCCCTCCTCCCCGCGGGTTTGGGCCTCCTGGGGTGGCCGGTTTTGGCCCAGGATGGGGCGGCCAGCCGCAACCTCCGCCTTGGGGAGCGGGTCAGCATCATGGCTACGGCGGTTTCGAGCAAGGGGAGCCCGCAAGACGGGAAGGAGGTCAGGGAACACAACGCTTGACTCCCGGATTAACTCGTATGTACTTTCCGGAGTTCGAGGGCGGTGACGCCTTGCAATGGATTCAATAGGCGGAACTTTTTTTCCAGTACCAGGAGGTGCCTGACGGATAGTGGGTGCAGTTGGCGTCCTTTCACTTGAAGGACGACGCTTTTCAGTGGACGCAGTGGTTCCTGCGGGGACGGGAGTATGTGCCTTGGGGGGAGTTTGTGGATGGATTTACCGCCAGATTTGGTCCACTGGAGTACGACAACTTTGAGGCCCTCCTTCAGAAGCTTCGTCAAAAAGGATCAGTGCTGGAGTACCGCACTGAGTTCGAGAAGTTGGCAAATAGGGTTCAGTGGCCGGAGAGGACACTCTACAGCTGTTTCATCTCGAGTCTCAAGGAGCACATTCGTGACGAAGTGCAGGCACTCATGCCTCGTTCCTTGAACCACGCCATTACTTTGGTACGTATCCAGGAGGAGAAGTTCAACAGACAGCGGGCCCGCATCACGAGTCGGACAGCCTTGGCCCCGACCACAGCAGCACGACGGGAGCAGCACACGGGTACCAAACCAACGGTGACTCGGTTGTCTTGGAGTGAGTTGGCCGCTCGGAAGGAGAAGGGCCTATGTTTTAATTGCGACGAGAAGTTTGTGCCAGGTCATAAATGCCAAAAGCTGCAGGTTTTCATGTTGCATCAGGATGAGGACGGGCCGGCTCCGGACGAGGATTTGGGGGAGGAATTGGAGGAGACCGAGTTTGGAGTTTCTCTACATGCTCTCGAGGGTTGCGCTCCCCCACTGACCATGAGGCTGGCGGGCCGAATTGCCCAAGAGAGGGTTACTATTCTGGTGGACAGTGGGAGCACCCACAACTTTATACATCCTGACGTAGCACGGCGCGTGGGACACGTGGTTGACAAGGGGGCTGCCTTTCACGTTATGGTGGCGGATGGCAGCAAGCTGCAGTGCGAGGGGGTGCTGAAGGGAGTGGAAATGCGGATACACGGTTATGTGGGACGGACTGACGTCTACTTATTACCTATTCGGGGTTCAGACATGGTGCTGGGAGTTCAGTGGTTGCGCCAGTTACAGCGGGTGACTTTTGATTGGAAGCACATGACTATGGAGTTTGTGCACGGGGAAAAACAGCTTTGCCTAAAGGGTATCATGTCCTCTCCTGTCAAGGAGGTTTCTCTTCGCAGCTTGCAGCGGTTGAGCGGGGATGGGCAGATCATGGCCGTCCTTCGGGAGGTCCAGGCCGGCGATTCCACACTTTATGAGGTACCGGTTCAGTTACAGTTACTTCTGACTGATTATGCTGTCGTTTTTTAGGAGCCACACACTTTGCCACCGCCGAGGTTTCGGGATCACCGTATCCCGCTCAAGGCGGGAGCTGAGCCAATGAATGTTCGTCCTTACCGCTACCCACACGTTCAGAAGGCGGAGATCGAACGCAGTGTCCGGGAGATGCTGGAGGCCGGCATCATTCGGCCAAGTACGAGTTCCTTCTCGGCTCCTATTATTTTGGTCAAGAAAAAGGATGGGTCCTGGAGATTCTGTGTGGACTACCGGGCCTTGAACGGCGCTACTGTCAAAGATAACTTCCCGATTCCTTACATAGAAGAGTTACTGGATGAGCTGCATGGAGCGCAGCATTTCACCAAGCTGGATCTTCGTTCCGGATATTAACAGATCTTGATGGCACCGGAGGACGTCCATAAGACGGCTTTTCGGACACACGACGGCCATTATGAGTTTTTGGTTATGGCCAATGGGCTGACTGGGGGTCCCGCTACATTCCAGGCCAACATGAATGAGATATTCCGAGACTTCCTGCGGGTGTTTGTCCTGATATTCTTTGATGATATCCTCATCTACAGCGCGACCTGGGAGGACCACGTGCACCACGTGGAACAGGTTCTTGCCAAACTTCGTCAGCACCATCTTTATGCCAACCGTTCCAAATGCTCCTTCGGGCAGGCAGAGGTGGAGTACTTGGGCCATTTGGTCTCTGGTCAGGGCGTTCGGGCCGACCCGCGGACGATTCAGAGTATGCAGTCTTGGCCGCGACCGGTTACAGTTCGTGCCTTGCGGGGTTTTTTGGGCCTTATAGGGTATTACCGGCAGTTTGTACAGGACTATGGGAAGATAGCCCGACCATTGACCCAGCTGCTGCAGAAGGATTCTTTTTCTTGGACTGAGGAGACGGAGGAAGCATTTCAGGATCTCAAACGGGCAATGACCACCACACCAGTGCTTGCACTACCAGATTTTTCGAAGGAGTTCGTTCTGGAGACCGATGCGTCGGGGGTCGGCATCGGGGCGGTTTTGATGCAAGCGGGGCGGCCAATAGCCTTTTACAGCAAGGCCTTGGCTCCTCGTACCTTGGGTCTCTCGGCTTACGAGAAGGAGATGTTGGCGATCATTCACGCAGTGGCTGTGTGGAGGCCCTATTTGTTGGGCCGGCACTTTAAGATCCAAACAGACCACCAGAGCTTGAAGCATTTTCTGGACCAACGGGTTTCTTCACCTCTGCAGCAGAAATGGGTTACCAAGCTTCTGGGCTACGACTATGAGATTGTTTATCGACGCGGCAAAGAGAATGTGGTCGCCGACGCTCTTTCTCGTCTCCCAGAGGCTGCTCTCTCTCATATTTCGGGGTCGTTGGTCGATTCCTTGGAGGACATTCAGGAGGAGGTACTTCGTTCCGCAAAGTTACGGTCGTTGGTGGACACTTTACAGCGGGGCGAGACAGGGCCGGCTGGCTATCACTTGTGTAATGGCCGGCTTTATTATCGGGGCCGGGTGGTCGTACCCGCCGATTCAGCTTGGAAGACGGTATTGATGCACGAGTTCCATTCGTCGCCCACAGGAGGTCATGCGGGGGTCCTCCGGACTCTCCAGAGGGCGAGAGCAAACGTTTTTTGGGCAGGCATGCGCCGGGACATTCAGCAGTTTGTTCGCCACTGCGACATCTGCCAGCGACAAAAATATGAGACTTCTTCTCCTGCCGGGATACTCGTGCCATTAGACATTCCGCAGCTTATTTGGGACACGGTGTCTATGGACTTTATTGATGGGCTGCCTAAGTCCAAAGGCAAGTCAGTTATTCTGGTTGTGGTGGATAAGCTCTCCAAGTATGGCCATTTTCTGGGCCTTAGCCATCCGTATACTGGGGAGTCCGTGGCCGCTCTCTTTGCTCGGGAAATCGTTCGACTGCATGGCCTTCCTCGTGCCATTATTTCTGATCGCGACCCCACCTTCGTCAGCGGGTTCTGGAGGGAGTTGTTCAGGTTACAGGGTACTCGCTTACACTTCAGCACGACACATCACCCGCAGACGGATGGCCAGACGGAGGTACTCAATCGGGGTGTCGAGACGTATCTTCGATGCTTTGTTATGGATGAGCCTCGGAGTTGGCCGGATTGGTTACACTGGGCCGAGTACTGTTACAACACGACGTATCACTCAGCCAGCAGGATGACGCCGTTTGAGGTGGTTTACGGGCGTCCGCCTCCGACTTTGGCCAGCTATGAGCCGGGCAGCACCACTCTTCCGGTCGTGGATCGTGCTCTTCTGGATCGTGATCGCATGTTGGTGACTCTTCGGGAGAATCTCCGCCTAGCCCAGGAGCGCATGAAGTCCCATGCGGATAAGCACCGCACGGAGCGGGAGTTCGTCGTGGGTGACGAAGTTTTCCTCAAGCTCCAACCATACCGGCAGCTGTCGGTGGCTCATCGTGGCAACCAGAAGCTGTCCCCGCGCTATTACGGCCCCTTTCAGATCATCAGCAGGGTGGGGCCGGTGGCTTATACTTTGGCTTTGCCGGAAGGTTCCCGCATTCATCCTACATTCCACATTTCCTTGCTCAAACGGAAATTGGGTCCGCATATCCAGCCCAGTACTTTGTTGCCTGCAGTTACTACTACGGGTGAGCTGTGACCGCTTCCAGAGGATATTTTGGGGCACAGGTGGAAGAACCGGGGAACGAAATACCGGCCCGAGCTCTTGGTCAAATGGAAGAACCTGTCGCCAGCACACAACTCTTGGGTAGACTTCTTCGATTTCAAGGAGCTCTATCCGGACTACCACCTTGGGGACAAGTTAGTTCTTGATGGGGCGGGGAATGTTACGCCCCCGCTACGCTTTGCGGGTCGTCAATATGTTCGGAGGAGCAAGGACGTGCTAAACAACGGGGCTAAACCTTCCGGTTCAGCCCCCACTCAATGAACTGCCGGCCTGGGGCTGAACTAGGCGGGTTCAGCCCCCTTGGGAGGGGCCGGCCGGCCCCTTGGTGCCCGGATATATTTATATCCGGGCAGCCCCCTTTGGGGGATTATGAAGAGTATTATCAGGTTAGCTTCTTTCTCCCTCCTTAAACCCTAATTCTCTCCTTTAGCCTTCTAGATCTCTCTTAGTTGCTTCCTCTCCTAGTTTCCTCCAAACAGAGGCTATTTTGTTAAATTTTAAGTCTATGATCATCAGTTAAGTTGCTTTCCGTTAGTATTTTTCGTTAATTAGCACTGATTTCAGCATTTTGGTAAAGGTGGGGACTGATTTCTTGTTTTTATAACTTGTGGGACTGATTTCTTGTTTTTATAACTTGTGGGACTGATTTCATATAGCGACAAAAGTTGAGGGACTGATTTGGTGAATTTGCCCGAATATTAATGTTCATGGCTAATATTAAACTATGAAGGTCCTCGGTTTGGCCTCTGTCTTTTACGAGGAGCGTGAATTTGCTCTTTATGTCTCTCTCTGCCATTTACAATGTGCTCAGAGTTCCTCTTTGCTCTTTTGTGATGTTTTAGGTTCTCATTATTGGCGTGGTTCTTGTAGATACTTGCGAGAAGATCCACCCCTTGGTGTTGCAAAGATCAGGGTATCTTACTGCGCTATCCCTGGAGATCGAGAGGAAGCTCCAAAAGGTAAGATTGTTTTTCCTGAACTAAATTTTTTGCAATCGTACAATATCTGTCTTCGCTGTCAAGAATGACTCGCATGGGAATTGGACCTAGGAAACTTGAATCATATGTTAAGCGGTGCTCTTCTAATGGTTTTGGGCTATTTATGCATGCATTCTTCTGAGTCTTATTTTATTCTATTGGTGCAAGCTATTGAAAGTTGACTAGTTGTCTAAATTATCACCTAGAGGGGGGTGAATAGGTGATAACGACGTCTTTTGCGGAATAAAATAAAACTAATCGCAGCACACACAAAAAGAACACAAGCACAGACGACACAAGATTTATAGTGGTTCCCCGATCTTGGGTACTCCACTTTCCCTCTCACCGATCTAGTAACGCACTAGACTCGGCTACTCCACTTATCTCAGATTAAAGAAATCTTACAACTCGATCCCACCCGATCTACACTCGGAAGCACAATCTTCCTACAACAAATACTCGGAGTGAAAACTCCTACAACTCGGAGAAAAATCTCCTACAGAATAAAGATTTACAGAAAATGATAAAACTGTGACAGATCTAGAAAATCTTGACGTTTCTTCTTCCTTCAACAATGGCGGCTCTGTCAGGAATCAGTCGGAGAAGATACTGTCGTCGATCTACAGATCTGGTTCTTCGGAACACACGGAATCAAGAGATTCGAGAGAAGTCGAGGTCGATCTCGATTCTATGTGTCACTTCATCGATCGTTCTTCGTCGGCGGCCTTCCAGATGGAAACGGTGAGCAGCGGCGACCGGGAAGACGAATCGGGAACTTAGGGTTTGTCGGCCCTTTTTCGTTTTACGTTCTTGAAGAGAGAGAAAAGATAAACGATAATAATAATCCTTCTTTTTTTTTTTGAAAACAGAGACTGATTAGACCTTTTATAGGGAGCCTAATCGGTCAGAAATCAAATCGTATTGAAAGTAATGCCACGTGGGCCAATTAGATGATGACAGATTAAAGATTGAAAAATAGAATGAATAGAAGGTCAACGATTTTGACAAATTCAGAATTAGAAAAAGATTCAAGTCAGAAGTACTCGAGAACTGAAGGTTGTTCTCGAGCACTGAAACAAGGAGTTCTCGAGAATAGAAATGATTGTCTCGAGATCTGAGACTGGGAAAAATATACTGTCCAAAATAACTTTCTCGAGCACTAATTGTACTACTCGAGCACTTATACTTAGAAGAAAAAGTATATCTGGATTACTCGAGCATACAGTAAACTTGCTCGAGTACTGGAAAGAAAATATTCGAGAACTTGAAACTTCTCGAGCACAAAGACTCAGAATAAAACTGGAAAACGAGCACAAGCAGAATTTGCTCGAGAGCCTGAAGAAATGTACTCGAGAATTATTAAGATTTCTCGAGCACTAAACACAAACAAACTTGAGAACTGGAGTACTCGAGAAACAAGTCTCTTTCTCGATCACAAAGACTTAAATCAAAATCCTGAAAACTAGAGTACTCGAGCAAATGGATTATTTCTCGAGCACTTGAACATAGAGGAAAATCTGGAGGAAAGTACTCGAGAAGCTAAAGCTGTTCTCGAGCACAGGAACTTAGAATAACAACAGAGAAATAGTTCTCGAGAAAGGTAGACTTAGAAGAAGAGTTATATTTCTCGAGTACCTTTCCTTAGAAATATTTTTGCACAGCATTCTAGTTCTCGAGCAGCAAAGTCAATTTCTCGAGAAAGGAAAACTTTCTCTCGAGCATTAATGACAGCCAGATTTGAAAGAAAAAAGTTCTCGAGCAAGCTGAGCTTTTTCTCGAGTACTTTAAAAACTTCTCGAGACCTAGAGATGTAATTTACTCGAGCACTAATGTATTTCTCGAGCAAAAATGACTTGGCAAAAATTCTAAGTTACAGAAAATTTTTTTCAAATAGAACTTCTTCAGCTTCAGTTTTTGTCCTTTTCTCCAAGTGATTTGAGGTTAAGTATATTCCAATAGAGAGGCTACACATGAGTCAACACCTTGGATTACACAGTGAGGGATTACACTGTGAAGTCCTGTGTTTGATGACCCATTGCAGACTGACATTGATCTATACTTAAAGTGTACACCTGCAAGCATATGGCTAAAGAGAAATATCAAATACAACTGGATTCAACTTAGTTCATGGGTGACTTCATGCAAATCTAGGTGAGTGTGGATACAATACCCAACAATCTCCCCCTATTTGCAGAAGTCAGAACCCTATACACTAAGCTGAATCCCTTAACAAATAATACATAACAACAAGTAAGCAAGACATATGTGACAAAATCAAAATAACCTAGAGCAGGAATAACAGAAATGAATCACAGCACAATCAAAAACATATAGGTATATAAGTAATCAGATTTTTCAGATTAATGTTTTTAAATCCCACTATTCCCAAAGATACAAAAGGCTGTTATGAACTAGAGTGCAGGTTACTTCTTCTTGCCATCAGCCTGTTTCTTTTGTCTTTCACCCTCTTGCCATCTCTTCTGCTCTTGTCTCTCAAAGTAGCTGAAGGGCTTGGGAAAGTACTTTTCAGGTTTAGGAGGAGCTGCAGCATTGTTAAATCCAAACTTAGACTCATGCAGCCTCCTCTGAATGCAGTTCTTGTCATACTTTCTCCATTCCTCATGGCTGTAGAATTCTTGTTGTCTTTCACTGAATTGAGTTACCAGCTTCAGAGTTTCAAGGATTAAAGTCCTGGAGGTGGGGCTCCAGACTTCAGAGTGTACTGGATACTGCCTTGGTTCATCCTGATGTCTTCTGTAGCCTTGATCATATTCAGGTGCAGATCTCCTTGCAGAGGGCCCTTCCCCATATTTCCTTTTCTTTGTTTGGATATTAGGTGGCTGGTTAGGTAGTTCTTCCCACACCTCTCCAGTTGGCATGAAAGTTTCTTGAAGTTCAATGTATGGAGAGAAGGCCTTCTGAGCAAAGGCAGCAGCAGCAGCAGCATCTTCTTCAGCTTGGACAGCAGCCATTGCATCAGCAGCAGCTTGGGCAGCAGAGGCTTGAGTACTTTCAGCAAGGGCTGCTCTGACTGCAACTGGGTTCAGATGATGGGGAATTGAGTTGGAGTCAATCTGATGGTCAGGGAATATATTGTTGTGCATCCAGACAGAGGTATCAAAGGTATGAAACTTGACAGAGTCAATATGTTTCAGCACATTTTCTTTCAGCTTGGTGTGGAATGCATCCTGAGCCTTGATGACTTTGGCTTCTATGTCAGCTTGGGTTTCAAAGCTGGCATTGGTAATTCTGGTCAAGATGGATTCAGTATTTTTAGCTGAGACAGTCTTGTAAATCTCCTCCCCCTTTCTGACTTCTGTAGTAAGGGTTGCAATAGCATCTTCCTTAAAAGTGCCAACCTCACCTGTCAGGGTAAAGAACTTGTCATCTGTCCTTTTATCCAACTGAATTTGATTATTTGCCAACACAACTGATTGTTCCATGAGGTGGCCAATACTTGTTATAGTATGATCCAAGGCCAATCCTCCTTTGTGAAATGCTTCTTTCAAGGTATCTGTGTTCACCTGGATTTCAGCAAAGCCTTTGTGCATGCCCTTTTCAAGGGCAGTCACCTGGTCTTGAACCTTCTTGACAGCTGAGTCTATGTAGGTTTTCTGTTCAGCAAACAACTGTGTTAACAGTGTTA
Organism: Platanthera zijinensis; assembly: GCA_039513925.1. NCBI lineage: Eukaryota > Viridiplantae > Streptophyta > Magnoliopsida > Asparagales > Orchidaceae > Platanthera > Platanthera zijinensis. The sequence goes on from CM077084.1 coordinate 115,340,684, forward strand.
TGATGGAATCAGTAGCAGCAGGAGCACTTGCAGGAGCAAGACTGGATGGATGTGGTTGAGCAGCAGCAGGTGGAGAAGGTGCATTGGAGGGGCTGGGGTTGATCTCTTCAATTACAACAGTAGAAGTGGATGGCTGTCTTCTCAGAGGGATGTTGTCATCGTCTTCATTTCCTGAAGGAAGTAAAGTTGGGATGGAGAAGTGTGGCCTTAGAGGAATCCTGGACTCTGCCTCCTGAACATCCTCATCAGTTTCTGGGATGTCAGTCATTGGCTCAAAAGAAGAGGGAGTGGTTGTGGAGGAAGTAGCAGCTTGCTGTCCTTGGGTATTAGCTGAGTGAGAAGGTGATGGGGGAAGTGAACTGGAGGGCTGAACTGGTTCTGGAGAAGTATGTTTCTTAGGTAGTTCTGGAACTGGTTCAAGTGGAGCTGGGTCCTGAGCAGTGGCTGGAGCAGAATCTGGAACTGAGTCTGAAGCAGAATTTGGAACTGAGTCTGGAACTGAGTCTGGAGCAGAATTTGGAACTGAGTCTGGAACTGTTGATGCTAAACTGGGGTGCTCAGAAGTGAGTTCAGTGATCATTGCATCAATTTCTTCTGAAGTGGCAGTCAGATCTATATCCATGGAGGCAGGCTCCCCCTCAAGAGAAGCATCCTGGATGACAATCTCTGGGTTTGGAGGGGGGGATGGAATCCTGTAATCTGGAACATCCTTTACCACAACTGTTGTAGCAGGAGCTGGGGAAGGGTGTGCAGGCTCCCCCTCAATTGCTGGATGAGGAGAGGGAGGTGGAGTCCTGACAACCTCTTCCTGAACTTGTTCTTGAGCCCTGGTGGCCTGGGTGGTATTCTGCAATTTCAACTCCCATCTGTTAATGGAGTCCACTGTGAGCCTCTTCATGTAGTGCAGAACACTGCCTTTAGACATTGAGAACACTGCTGGGTCAAGTTCACTGAGTAGAAGGGTTATAATTCTGGCAAATCCAGGCTTCTTGAGACTGGACCTGATGTGATCAAGAATCAGTCTGCCAAAAGGATATTGCCTCCTGCAAATTATGGAGGTCATCACATCAAACATCTCTCCTGTAGCATGTTTGATTGATCCAGTAGCACAGAGAAGGCATTTGCCGACGATGTCCAAGAGGAATTTACTTTCTGGGTTCAGCTGGGGGCGTCGAATACCAGTGGGTATGCCGGCGATTCCACAGAAGGAATAGGCACGGTCATAATCTGCATGTGTTAGGTCTTCTGGTTCTGTGACTGGAGGTAGATGAAGCAACTGATTGATGATGGAGGCCGAGAGTTTGACCTTGATGCCAGAAACGGTAGATCGGAGAACATGACCACTGGTGCTGACTGTCAAATTCTGATAGAATTCATGAACCTGAGGAAGAAGGAGACGACACTTCTGTTCTAGGACAAAAGTGAGGCCGGCTATATCCAGGAGGCTCAAGAGGTTCTGAAAGTCTGGGGATATGTCTGCAATACCATCTCGAAGGAGTTCACTGCCGATTCCGAGCTTGGCGATAGAAGAAGATGAAGCCATTGAAGAAAAACGGAGAAAAACTGTGGGGTTTTCCTGGTTTTCACGGCACCGGCGGAAGGCGAAGGGTCTCAAGATATTTGGGGATTTTGGGATTAGTGGATTTAACGATTTTAATCTGACTATTTATATACATATTGTAAATGAGCGGCAGAAATGATCTGGACTGCTACTAGGCATTTCGAAAAATAATAAAAGCTAACAAAAAACTGTACTCGGGAAATTAGGGTTAAGAATTTTCGCAAGTATCAAGTAGGCTCGAGTACTTTATTAAGTTCTCGAGAGGTAGACTCGAGTACTTTATTAAGTTCTCGAGAGGTGGACTCGAGTACTTTATTAAGTTCTCGAGAAGTAGTCTGAGTGCTCGAGCACCGCCACTTAGTCAATTTGACACTTGGCAAAGTACTCGAGTACCGCTCTCGAGAATGAAATAAAGTTCTCGAGTACCCGAGTAAAGTTCCCGAGAAAGAATTACTTAGCTTTATTTTTTCTGAACCTCTGAAAAGTTGAAAGAGAACTTTTTCCAATTGATGACTTTTTCCTTAGTCCCCTTTGTTGAGCATCCCAAGTTCTGTCTTGAAGAAAGAGAACTTGGCCTCATCCAGTGGCTTTGTGAAAATGTCTGCAACTTGTCTATCTGTTGGAACATATTGAAGGTTGATATCTCCTCGCTCCACATGCTCCCGTATAAAATGATATCTCAACTCTATATGTTTTGTTCTGCTGTGTGACACTGGATTGTTGGCAATGGCAATTGCACTTGATGAATCACACATCAGAGGAATGTCTTCAAACTTCAGGTTGTAATCTTCAAGCTGATTTTTGATCCAAAGCAGTTGTGCACAACAACTGCCTGCAGAGATGTACTCTGACTCGGCTGTTGAGATTGCGACACAATTCTGCTTCTTACTACTCCAGGAAATAAGTCTTCTTCCTAGGAATTGACATGTTCCTGAGGTGCTCTTCCTATCATCCTTGCTACCTGCAAAATCTGCATCTGAATAGCCAATTAGTTCATTGTCATTACTTCTTGGGTACCATAAGCCAAGATTTGGTGTACCTTTAAGGTATCTCAAAATTCGCTTTGCAGCAACGTAATGAGATTCCTTACTGTTCACCTGAAATCTAGCACATACACAAGTTGAGAACATTATGTCTGGCCTACTAGCAGTAAGGTAGAGTAGTGACCCAATTATGCTTCTGTATTTGGTTTCATCAAAAGGTTTCCCTTTCTCATCCTTATCCAGAGACATAGCTGAGGCCATTGGAGTTTTCATTGTAGATGCGTTCTCCAATCCAAATTTCTTAATCAACTCCTTTGTGAACTTCGTCTGAGATATGAAAATTCCATCCTCAGATTGTTTCACTTGGAGTCCCAAGAAATACTTCAACTCACCCATACTGCTCATTTCAAACTTCCCTTGCATTAGTTTAGAAAACTTTTTGCAAAGGTTGTCGTCAGTTGAGCCAAAAATAATGTCATCGACATAGATTTGCACTAGCAAAATCTTGCCTTTTATTTCCCTAAGAAATAATGTCTTGTCTATCTTTCCTCTTGTGAACTTGTTCTCAAGAAGAAAAGTAGACAATGTCTCATACCAAGCTCGGGGAGCTTGCTTGAGACCATACAGTGCTTTAAATAGAAAGTAGACATGGTTAGGAGAGTTTGGATCAACAAAACCTGGAGGTTGTTCTACATATACTTCTTCCTTTATGTTTCCATTAAGGAAGGCAGACTTCACGTCCATTTGATAGACGGTGAAACCTTTTAATGCAGCATATGCTAGAAATAACCTTATTGCCTCCAATCTTGCCACTGGAGCATATGTTTGATCGAAGTCTATTCCTTCTTCTTGTCGGTATCCTTTGGCGACGAGACGCGCCTTGTTCTTTATTATTATACCATCTTCATCTAGCTTGTTCCGAAACACCCACTTGGTTCCTATAACGTTCTTATCTTTGGGTCTTGGTACAAGCTTCCAAACTTCACACCGTTTGAATTGGTTCAGCTCCTCTTCCATGGCTAGTATCCATGATGCGTCGCAGTTTGCTTCCTCAAACTTCTTTGGTTCCACCTGAGATAGAAAACTTAAATATAAATTTTCATTAGTGGTACCTCTACGAGTTCTGACACCGTCTCGAGGATTTCCAATGATCTGTTCTATTGGATGATCCTTCAAGTGTCTGAGCTCTAATGTCCTAACATCTGGAACATCTTCAGCATCTGGTGTGACTTCATTTCTTTGAACTGCTTCAATATCCTGATCTTCATTCTCAATTGTAGTTGGAGAAGTGATCTCGATGAAAGTATCACCCTTCTCTTCACTTGGTTGCTCCAACTTTATTTCATTTATCTTGGAACCTGCAGCTTCAAGTAACACACTAGACGAGTTGCTTTGCAACAAACTCGTCTCATCAAAAATAACATGAATTGATTCTTCTACCACCAAGGATTTCTTGTTAAAGATCCTATATGCCTTACTTTGGCTACTATAGCCTACGAAGATGCCTTCAAAACTCTTTTCGCTAAACTTAGTGGTATGATACTTGCCGTTGTTAAGTACAAAGCACTTACAACCAAAGATTCTAAAGTAAGATATTGTTGGCTTCCTGCCTTTTAAAAGTTCATAAGGAGTCTTATCATGGTTCTTGTTTATGAGTGCTCGATTTTGCACGTGACATGCAGTGTTGACGGCTTCAGCCCAGAAATATTCCGGTAGTGAAGCATCACTCAACATAGTCCTGCAAGCCTCTATGAGTGTTCTGTTTCTTCTCTCAGCTACTCCATTTTGTTGTGGAGTCCGAGGAGAGGAAAACTCATGAAGGATACCAAGCCTTTCACAAAATTCCGTCATGGCCCCAGATTTGAATTCCGTTCCATTGTCACTTCTGATTTTGACAATGGAGCAGTTGTACTCATTCTGTATTTGCCTGACAAAATTAGTGAAAATATCAAAGGTATCCGACTTGTGTTTCAAAAAGAACACCCACGCAAAGCGCGAGTAATCATCAACAATAACCAACGTATAATCCTTACCTCCTAAACTTCTAACTTGCAGTGGACCAAACAAGTCCATATGAAGAAGGTGTAAACACCTGTCCGAATCTTTGCCAATAATGCTTTTAAAGGTAGCCCTTGTTTGCTTGCCTTTAATGCATGCGTGACAAGGTCTTTCCTTTTCGCACTTAACATTTGGAGCATCACGCACCAAATTCTTTGAAAACAATTTATGAATGGTTTTGAAATTAATATGTGCTAATCTCTTGTGCCATTGGTCACCAAGAGATGCACTATCTTTAGCAAGAAGACATACTGGGGTAGAGGAATCCAAACAAATAAAATTAAGACAAAATATGTTTCTGCTACGAGTGCCGGATAAAATGGTTTCTTGTTTATCAACCGTTTTTATCAAACACTTGTTGGCATGAAACTCAACAACGTATCCTTTGTCGCATAATTGACTTATGCTTATGAGATTATGTTCTAATCCCTCAACATAAGCAACATCCGAGAAGGATACGCTACCGTTAGAAATTGTACCATATCCTTTTGTAACTCCCCGGTCGGAGCCTCCAAAGATGACCTTTGATCCGTTCTCGGTTGGAGAGTAATTTTGAAGTAAACTTTTTGTTCCGGTCATGTGCCGAGAACATCCACTGTCCAAGTACCATATTGGCGTTCTATTGGCCTTTGGACATACCTGCAAACACAGAATCATTTTGCCTTAGGAACCCAAATTTGTTTGGGTCCTTGGTCTCTTGTTAGATTGCTCCCCCTACCGATGTTAGCATCGTGAGCGGTCTTTCTCACATTGATAACTCTTGGGGCAGCATAAACACTTTTGTTGAACCAACAATCGATGGCGAAGTGACCAATCTTGCCACAACACCAACAATGAAATCTATTGTATCTTTGTCCATTCTTCTCTTGCTTGACCATCTTGACATGAGGTCTAGCAGGAGGAACTGCACTGGAGGTAGATGCTTCATGTTGATGACATGAACATTCTTTCCTCTCTTTGGTGGACAAGACTTCAACTTCTTTCACTTTCGGTGCTCTCTTAAAGTTATGACCATGATTATATGGACCATAGCTCTGAAGACTGATTTCTTCATAAGGTGCTTTAAAAACACTTTCGCCAAAGTTTCTAGGACGTGCCCATCCTCGGTATCTAGACTTTGGCTCTACATAAGTAGGCCTAGACCAGTGTCCATAGGAGGACTCAAGATCAAACTTGTTTGTCGGGTAGATTACCTTATTAAAGATAGTCTGTTCTTGAGGGGCTTTCCCTTTTTCTTTGGCTAAGGCTTTCTTGGCTGCCTTATTCTTTCGTTGAGTCTTATTCCTTCTAGAAGTCTTACTAGAAGAGGCTATATGACCTAGTCCAGCACCATCAGTCTGTGCTGAAAATCCAGCAATCAGTGGAAGAACTGTCTTAGGCTTGGAGAAGCTCTCAACAAGCTTCTTCTCAGCCTCAAACTGCTCTTCCAGTTTCTCAATGACTTTTTCTTTTAGACTGACGAGACTAAGTGTCTCATTCAATTCTTCTATGGCAGAGTTAAGCTTACCTTTGAGTGATTCCATCTCAAGAACTTCTTCTCTCAAAGAGCTTTCACTTGCCTTAAGAGACTTAATCTCTTTGGCTTGAGCTTTCACGACCTTTCGACATTTGTCGTAGGCCTTGATCAGCTCTCTGTACTGAACCATGAGTTCAGACTCATCGTCATAAGAGCTGTCCTCATTCTCATGTTCAGAACTCTCAGATTCAGAAAGAGGTGTGTGAGAGTTTACCTTCCCAGTGTACTGGGGTTCTGTCTCCTCATCAGTTTGAGCCATCAGCCCAAAATATGCTTCTTCTTCCTCACTTGACTCCGAGGAGTCTGAATCGCTGAGGGTCTTTGTTTTCTTAGCCACGAAGCTCCTTTCATTCTTCTTTTGGTGAAAGGGTTTCTTGCTTTCCTTCTTTCCTCCTTCTCTTTTCTTATGAGGGCATTCAGCAATCATATGACCTGGCTTGTTGCAACAATAGCAAACTATGTCAGATGAAACATGTTTGTTCTGTTTAGGAACATACCTGTCATGGCTGCTTGAGCCTTTCTTTCTTCGATCACTTTCATAATGTGATCGTCTATGTGAGGCATCCTTGCCTCTCCAATTCTTCTTTTTGTTCAGAAACTTCTTGAACTGTCTTGATAAGAGAGAGAACTCTCCTTCAGACATCTCTGAGCCTGATGAACTGGGCTCTGAACTTTCTTCACTCTCAATTGTTTCCTGAGCAGGAGTAGATGATTGAGCTTTGACCTTTTTTGTGCTTTCTGCCTTTAAGGCAACAGTCTTATCCTTTGAAGAGGATCTGCTCTTCTCTTCTTCGGCTTTTCTTGTATTTATTTGCATCTCATAAGACATCAGCTTTCCGAAGAGATTCTGTGGGTCAGTCTCTGCTAGTCTGCCAAACTCCCGAATGGCACATACTTTGGTATCCCACTCTTTCGTCAGAGATCTGAGGAATTTGTCATTCAGCTCACCATTAGTGAACTTCCTGCCATACCCCTTCAGACCATTAACAATTTTGCTGAAGTTCTCAAAAGTATCTGTGATTGAATCCTTTGGTCCTTGTCTGAAGGCTTCATATTTTTGATTCAGAAGGGATCTTCTGTCATCCCTTACTTCTTCAGTGCCTTCCATCAGGACTATCAGACACTGCCACATTTCCTTAGCACTTTGGCAATGTATCAGATTCAGTAGCATAGAGTCATCAACTGCACTTGCTATGATGTTTTTAGCTTTCTTGTCCAACGAGACAAGTGCAATCTCATCTTTGTCAAGATCCATTAGTTTCTTTGGTACCTTTAGAGTAGGATCTATTGTGGAGGTTGTCATGGGAACATAGGGACCTTCTTCAACTATCATAAAGATCCTTGGATCCACAGCTTCCATAAAGAATTTAATTCTTTCTTTCCACATGGGAAAGTTTGTCTTGGTGCACAGTGGAAGCTTTGCAAAATCTTTTGCCTTATCCATGCTTGGCTAACTTCTTAGACAACTTAGGGCAGATCTGATCAAGGTGTTAACCTTTATATGATCAACGACCCTCTGATACCAATTGAAAGTTGACTAGTTGTCTAAATTATCACCTAGAGGGGGGTGAATAGGTGATAACGACGTCTTTTGCGGAATAAAATAAAACTAATCGCAGCACACACAAAAAGAACACAAGCACAGACGACACAAGATTTATAGTGGTTCCCCGATCTTGGGTACTCCACTTTCCCTCTCACCGATCTAGTAACGCACTAGACTCGGCTACTCCACTTATCTCAGATTAAAGAAATCTTACAACTCGATCCCACCCGGATCTACACTCGGAAGCACAATCTTCCTACAACAAATACTCGGAGTGAAAACTCCTACAACTCGGAGAAAAATCTCCTACAGAATAAAGATTTACAGAAAATGATAAAACTGTGACAGATCTAGAAAATCTTGACGTTTCTTCTTCCTTCAACAATGGCGGCTCTGTCAGGAATCAGTCGGAGAAGATACTGTCGTCGATCTACAGATCTGGTTCTTCGGAACACACGGAATCAAGAGATTCGAGAGAAGTCGAGGTCGATCTCGATTCTATGTGTCACTTCATCGATCGTTCTTCGTCGGCGGCCTTCCAGATGGAAACGGTGAGCAGCGGCGACCGGGAAGACGAATCGGGAACTTAGGGTTTGTCGGCCCTTTTTCGTTTTACGTTCTTGAAGAGAGAGAAAAGATAAACGATAATAATAATCCTTCTTTTTTTTTTTGAAAACAGAGACTGATTAGACCTTTTATAGGGAGCCTAATCGGTCAGAAATCAAATCGTATTGAAAGTAATGCCACGTGGGCCAATTAGATGATGACAGATTAAAGATTGAAAAATAGAATGAATAGAAGGTCAACGATTTTGACAAATTCAGAATTAGAAAAAGATTCAAGTCAGAAGTACTCGAGAACTGAAGGTTGTTCTCGAGCACTGAAACAAGGAGTTCTCGAGAATAGAAATGATTGTCTCGAGATCTGAGACTGGGAAAAATATACTGTCCAAAATAACTTTCTCGAGCACTAATTGTACTACTCGAGCACTTATACTTAGAAGAAAAAGTATATCTGGATTACTCGAGCATACAGTAAACTTGCTCGAGTACTGGAAAGAAAATATTCGAGAACTTGAAACTTCTCGAGCACAAAGACTCAGAATAAAACTGGAAAACGAGCACAAGCAGAATTTGCTCGAGAGCCTGAAGAAATGTACTCGAGAATTATTAAGATTTCTCGAGCACTAAACACAAACAAACTTGAGAACTGGAGTACTCGAGAAACAAGTCTCTTTCTCGATCACAAAGACTTAAATCAAAATCCTGAAAACTAGAGTACTCGAGCAAATGGATTATTTCTCGAGCACTTGAACATAGAGGAAAATCTGGAGGAAAGTACTCGAGAAGCTAAAGCTGTTCTCGAGCACAGGAACTTAGAATAACAACAGAGAAATAGTTCTCGAGAAAGGTAGACTTAGAAGAAGAGTTATATTTCTCGAGTACCTTTCCTTAGAAATATTTTTGCACAGCATTCTAGTTCTCGAGCAGCAAAGTCAATTTCTCGAGAAAGGAAAACTTTCTCTCGAGCATTAATGACAGCCAGATTTGAAAGAAAAAAGTTCTCGAGCAAGCTGAGCTTTTTCTCGAGTACTTTAAAAACTTCTCGAGACCTAGAGATGTAATTTACTCGAGCACTAATGTATTTCTCGAGCAAAAATGACTTGGCAAAAATTCTAAGTTACAGAAAATTTTTTTCAAATAGAACTTCTTCAGCTTCAGTTTTTGTCCTTTTCTCCAAGTGATTTGAGGTTAAGTATATTCCAATAGAGAGGCTACACATGAGTCAACACCTTGGATTACACAGTGAGGGATTACACTGTGAAGTCCTGTGTTTGATGACCCATTGCAGACTGACATTGATCTATACTTAAAGTGTACACCTGCAAGCATATGGCTAAAGAGAAATATCAAATACAACTGGATTCAACTTAGTTCATGGGTGACTTCATGCAAATCTAGGTGAGTGTGGATACAATACCCAACAGCTATCATGGGTTTATGAATTGATGTTTCTGGTGTTGTAGGCATTGAGCTCCCTGCCCCAAAGACTTGAACTTTTGCAGCAACTTTTTGCCTATATAGCACTGGAGATTGATGACGGAGCACAGGGTATACCTTTTTTATGATAATATAGAAGATGTATAACGATTTTTTGATATGAAGTTTGCAAAATTGTATTTATAAAATGGTTTGTTTCTTTTGTTCTTGGGGATGTCTGCTAGTGATATTGGCCTTGTTTGAGAGAGCGGCGAGAGAGTGGCGGTGATTGCCATCATAGTTATGAAAAAAAATGTTTGTTGTCTTTGGGTAAGTGTGGTTACTAACGTTTTTCCGAAACACATTAGGATAAAACACCATCATAATAAAGCATGTGTCGCTAAGCTTTAGCGGTCGTGAACTCCAAGAGGTTGGTGGTGAAGGCTGTCAAGAATTGCTTCTCAATATGAAACTTATATTGCTATCATCTATATTGCTTTTGAGGGTAAGGTTGGCAGCCCTGGTTCTTCTGGTGAAAACATCTTGTACTTTCTCTCATATTTATGACACTACAAGTTCAATTTCTCCATGTTTTTTGTGTAGATCAACGCTGAAGGGGTGACGAGGAACTTGTACTCAGGAGACTTGCTCCCGTTATGACAATGATCATGTGAATTTGTGATACGCGCCTCCAAGTAATTAAAATTTGAACCTCTAAGAAAGATTGAGACGGATCCCGTAGAAATGGCGCTTATGAGGAGCTTGAGAAGAGAAAGGTTCGAGAGGATGAAGAAATCATAATATATTTATTTATTTTGTGTTTCATGTAAAGAAAGAATTATGTAATGTTTGTTTACTATAGAATATTTTTATGTATTGAGTTTGTACAACCCCATATCCGGCGAGTGGGGTCGGCAGGAGCCAGATTGGCCAAGTCTAGCCTAGAGCCTAGGCGAGCCAAGTACGCGGCGTCGAATAGAGCTCACTCAACGCCTTCAGCCATGGCGCCGAGTTAGTAGAGCTCACTCAAGGCCTTCGGTCATGGAGCCGAGTGAGGTGAGCTCACTCAACGCCTTCAGCCATGGCGCCGAGTGAGGCGAGCTCACTCAATGCCTTCAGCCGCGGCGTCGAGTGAGGTGAGTTCTGTCAACTCTTTTTGACATCGGCATTGAGGGACATCCCGGCACCCGTAAGCTCGCACTCGCGGCAAACAAGTGGAGCAGACCGAGACTGAGCTCGCCTACTGCCGAGCCGAGGCCTGCGAGTACCAACTCCATCGATACTCGCCGCCTTTGCCTAGTAGAGGCCATTGCAGGACAGCTCGCCCCCTTCAGTTGTGATGTGTTTTCCACCTTTTTGCCCCCGCTGTCCTGCCCATAGCCCGTTAGAACAGCGGAGTCTCGTTGTTGGCAGACCCAGGTGGGCTGCACATAGCTATTCAGAATAGCGGAGTTTGGCTGTTGGCAGGCCAGCCCAAGGGGTTTTCAGTAATTTCAGGCCGACAGAGGTTAGTTACTTGCAGACCGTTTTCAGAAATCTATAAATAGGACCCAAGGGGTACCTCAGAAAGCACGCTTACTTGTTTTCAGTTTTCCAGTGCCTTCTAAGTTACCTTAGCACAATATTTGGCTAAGGAGGGGAAGCGCTCAGTGAACTTTCGGGTGTGTGGTAGGACCTCCGCGTCGGGCCCTTGGTCTAGTCCTTTGCTCTTTTCCTTGGTTGTTTTTCTTGCAGGAGCGAAGTAGATGCACGACCACCCCTTCCCCAAGGGTAAACTCCACAAGAGACCGGTTCTCGGTTTCAACATTTTTGGTGCGATGAGCGTGGAGAGTGGACAGCACAGAAAACCTTCAGCGAGCTCAATGACTGGAGAAGTAGGGCAAGGATCGGACAGGACCGACTCGCCACCCCCTCCCCCTCTCGCCACCATGGGGATGCTCGAGGAATTCAGGCAGGAAGTGCTCGGCATTGTCCGATTCGCACTCGGCTTGCGGGCCGAGAGCTCGACTCCGGTGATTTCAGTTCTCGCAGATCCGACACTCGGAGAGGTCGCTCCCGATAGGCGAGTAGGAAAGGAAGTGGCCGTGGAGGGTCGGGGTGCCGATCTCCCCGGGCAAGTACTCTTCCCAGGTTCGGGGAATGGCGGCAGACTCGGCGAGTTGGGGGTACGAGACCCTCCCGCTCGCCCAGTAGGGGAAGAGAGCCCCTTCAGCGAGCTTGTCTCCTCTACACCAGTTCCGGATGGGTTCAATGAGCCCGAGATGTCCTACTATACCGGGAAGGGGGACCCGGTCCTGCATGTCCAGTGGTTTGAGGACGTGGTCTCGATCCGACAGATGTCGGAAGGCCTTAAGTGTAGATTCTTTGCCATCACCTTGAAGGAGAAGGCGAGGGAGTGGTTTCACCAGCTACCGATCAAATCCATCCACTGCTTCGAGGACCTCCGCCGGGAGTTCATGCTGAGGTTCACAACCTCGAAGAGGAAGAAGAGGGAGTCAGAGTCCCTGTTCCGCATCAAGCAGGGGGTGAACGAGACCCTGGGGAGATACGTTGATCTCTTCCACGAGGAGGTCACCCAGGTTCAGGAGATGTTGGGCCACACTCTGATGATGGCCTTCACCCTGGGTTTGTAACATGGTTTCTTCCGGATGGAGTTGAAGAGGATCCCCCCTCTCCTACGAGGAGTTATTGGAGAGGGCGGCGAGAGAAGTCGACGGGGAGGCGTCGAACCCGGAGTTTGCCCGGAGGTTAGCCAGGTGGGCTACAGAGGAAGAGAGGCCAAGAAGAGGCAGAGGTCAGGAGGAAAGAAGAGTTGAGCCCTGACAGAGGGAGCAGCCACAGCAGCAGCCCAGGTGGGGGCGCCAGGAGCCGAATCAGCGGCTAGGGTGGAGGCCCGAATTGCAGGTGCAGGGAGAGAGGAGAGGGTTCCGCGGAGGGGACAACCGCCAAGGAGGCCAGGGCCAGTTCTACCCTCCAGGTGGGAGGCAGGGCCAGAGGCCCCCCTCCCCGATCAAGAGGAGGCTATGGCCATAGCCATAGGGGAGAGGAGAAGAGCAACGCGGAGGAGAAGAAGGGAGGTTAGGGTGGAGTTACCCTACTATGACTTCCATCGGGAGGAAGGGCACGCCACGGCCGCGTGCCCGGATTTCCTCGAGATGAGGGGAAACAGGGAGCAGTAGCAGCAACAAGACTGCCAAGGGTTACGGATTGAGGAGATCCTGCCTCGGGCAGAGGAGGACAGGTGCGAAGACCGGGCAGATGTGGGAACCCGGGGAGGGATCAGAGCAATTCATGGGGGGTCGGGGGTCGAGGCTTCCCGTAAGGCGAGCCTCCACACCATGTACCAACAGAGCATTGGCTCTATATCCCAGACCCCGCCCCCGGAAGAAAGAATCACATTCACGGTCAAGGACATGCCGGGTCACGAAGACCCCTATTGCGATGCGCTGGTCATCTAAACAGCAATCGAAGATTTCACCATCTCTCGGATCCTCATCGATAACGGGAGCTCAGTCAACATCATCTTCAATAGGGCATTTGACCCGATGAAGGTGGAGGCCAGGAGGGTGTTGGCCTCAGATGGGCCCCTGTTTGGCTTCTCGGGGGAGAGGAAGGAAGTCGAAGGAGGGGTAGGACTCCAAGTCTCTCTGGGAGGGCAATCCCGCAGTTTCAAGTTCATCATTGTGGATGCCCTTAGCAGCTACAGTGCCATCTTCAGGAGGCCCCTCATCAGCGCCTTCCGGTGCGTCCCCTCATCCTTCCACCAATGTCTGAAATTTAATGTCGAAGGGGTCCAGGTCCAGGTCCGCGGAGACCCTAAGATGGCAAGGGAGTGCTATATCACCGCCGTAAACTCCATCTCATGGCAGGAGGGTGCCGATGATATGGGGAGGAGGATGGAGGAGGCGGAGCAAGAGGCCGGCCCTGTTGGGTACATTTGAAAATGTGTACCTGATTTGGAGAAGCCTCACTTAGCTAAGTGATATACATCAAGGTGTATTTGATGTTATTTTGAGTTTATATGTGCAGGTTAAGTATTGACTAAAATGCAGGAAAAAGTTTCTAAGTCCATGTGTCGACACCAGAAGAAGCTGTGTCGACACTTCAGCAAGTTTGTGTCGACACTTGGAAAAGGCTGTGTCGACACACATAATCATAGTCGACATCAACTATGTCGACACCGGGAGACTGTGTCGACACACAGAAATAGTTAGTCGACATCAACTGTGTCGACACCGGGAGGCAGTGTCGACACACAGAAGCAGAGTCGACATCAAATGTGTCGACACCTTGAGGCAGTGTCGACACACAGAATTCTTAGTCTACAACAACTGTGTCGACACACAGGACTTGTGTCGACACACAGCAGAGTTTCAACATAGTTGATTATTGTAGAGTGAAGAAGTGATTGTGTCGACACAAATAATCAGTGTCGACATATTCTCTAGATGCAGTGTCAAGAAGTTGTGTCGACATCAAGGCAGCTATGTCGACATCACCAAAGTCTGTGTCGACACTTAAGTCACTTGTGTTGACACATATTGACAGATTGTCTCGACACTTTAAGACAGTCAGTCTCGACGCTTTGCTGACAGAGACAAAGGCTCAAGAACTGTTTGTGGACTTGACAGTTGTGAGTTACAACAGGTTTACTGAAGCTGTCAGACTTGTCAGAAGTTAGTTAGAAACCGGATCAGCCAGTTACCTTGGATGAAGTCTATATATATAGATGGATTCAGAAGAAGAAACACACAAGGTGTGGATCATACACACAATAGAGGATCATACACACAATAGAGGATCATACACACAACTAACACAACTATTGTGAGATTGATCTCTGATCAAGAAAGTGCAAGTCATAAAAGAAGATCTTCGTGAGAAGATCTAAGAAGACATTCTGTAGTGTTCATCCACTCAGATTTTGTCTAAGGAGAATTCATTCCAGAATTCAGAAGAAACTTAAGAAGATTTGGAGAGAGAGATCTCTAGCCATTTTGAGGTCAAGAAGGAGACAATCACAAGTCTCTTAAGAAGTAGATCAAGAACTAATCTACTAAGAAGATCGAGATCCATATCTGGAATCCAAGAATGAAGCTGGCAGTTAGTCAACTTCAAAGGAGATCAACCCAACTAAGTTCAGATTCAAGAAGCTTTGAAGAAAGCTAAGCACAGGTTGATTTTAGTCTTCAGTTTCATCAAGAAGCTGATCAAGAATTTTCTTATCCTTTCTCTCTCATCAAGGGTAAGAGACCATCAAAATTACTTATCAATTTCTGTAGGATCTTTTCAAAGATCTGAGTTGTAAGCCTATGTTATAAAGGCTGAGTGTATGAGATTTTGATCTCTGAGTTGTGGGCCTTGTGGTAAGGCTGAGGTAAGGATTATTTGGCCTGGGTGTAGGAGAATTGGTTCTCTGAGTTGTAGGACTTCTGGCAAGGCTGAGGTAGGGCTGTTAGCCTGAGTTGTAGGAACCCTATAGGGTTCTGAGTTGTAGGAACCTTTCAGGGTTCTGAGCTGTAAGATCTGTGGATCTGAGAAGAAGGAAGAAGTTAGGTCGAATCTAGCACACTGCTAGATAGGTGATGGGAGAAAGTGGATGTACCCAGACCTTGGGGAACCACTATAAATCTCTGTGCAATCTGTGATGCTTGTGTTATTTTAGTTTCCTGTGATTGCATGTGTTGTGTTAACTTTAGAGATATCTGATTTATATTAAATAACTAAAGTTAAATTCTGCCTTAAGTTAAAACAAGGAAAAGAACCTATTCACCCCCCCTCTAGGTGTTTAGGTTGTCTTGAAGTTAAAAATATCAAGTGGTATCAGAGGGAGGTTACTCAAAGAAGGACTTAATAGTCTGAGTTAGATCCCTAAGGCAGAATGTTGGTACCCTAGATGTGATTTGGCTTATGTAATCCCTTTCCAGCCCCTCTTGATCCATATAAAGATATATGATCATGTTTAGACTCTGTTTAGTCTCCCTAGGGCAGTTTATAAACTGACCTAGAGCTTAGGTTAGAAGTTCTAGATGTTTTTGTAGTTAAGGCTTTTTCCGTTCGACTATCGTCGAACGAGGCCTCGCGATCGTCGATCATTGATCGACGATAGCAGGGCTATCGAATCGTTGAGTCAAGACAATTATCGTCGACCGATGGTCGACGATCTCAGAGCAAGCCTCTTATGCTCTGAAGGTTGGTCGACGATCTGCCATCTGCAGTTCAACGATCTTGTTCTTGTTCGACGATATCTGTCTCGACAGATATTTTGTCTTAGTCGTCGACATCTTGTGATGTTCGACGATATCTGTGTCGACAGATTGTTGCCTTAGTTGTCGACGATTTCTGGTCGACGTTTTCTGTCTCGACAGCTTTCTGCTTCAGTCGACGATATCTAGACCTGGTCGACGATTTCTGGTCGACGATATCTGTCTCGACAGATCTTTTGCTTTGGTCGACGATAGTTTGAGCTGGTCGACGATTTCCGTTCGACGATTTCTGTTTCGACAGACTTCGGTTTTTAGTCGACGATCTGTTAGTAGGTCGACGATCTTCGAACTCCTGTTCGACGATTTCTGTCTGCTTTTATCTATTTATATTTATGCTATTCCTTGGTTTATTTCCAAGTGTGTTAGCTTGTGGTTAGAAAGATTTTCTGAAGTTATTTGTTGCTAAATTTATGGCTTAAATTCAAATGAATTATTTACACAATATGTCAAGCATAAATCACGGGATTCAGTATTCTTGATAAAGCATTTTGTCCTATTATACAAATTGCGTTGACTTTATCTTTCCAGCCTGTTTTCTAGCCGTTGGTACTATGTACTATTTCCAAGAATGGTACGTATTTATGCTGAGATATTTTTCCCGCTTATTTTATTCCTTATTGGGACTGACAGAAAGTAAATAGGCCATTCTATTCCTATTGCTATATTCTATTTTGAGATAATCTGTTGCAGGGCTCGAGAATTCAAATCAATAGAGCCGTTCCAAAGGAAAAACGTGAAGACATATTTAAGAGAGATTCTTCTCTCAGAAAAGGAGAAGTTACAGACACAGAGAAATATTATTCATTCGCTCAAGCATCATCAGAGCAGCTCTTCACAATCTCACAACAAGAAGAAGAAAAGTTTTCCTGAAGTAAAAGCTCAGAGCAATCATCTTTCATTCTCAAGTCTCCTGAGCATCTGCTTAGAGTTTTCAAGACTTCAGAAAGAGCTCCAGTTCTGCTTCAAGTGCTCCAGAATCTTAAGACCTGATAAAAATCAGTCTTCAGATCTCTGAGGATTTAGTTTCAGTTTATCTGAAACTCCTTCATCCTGAAGCAAAGGCTTTCCCTGGACTTCCACTGAGCCAGGGGGAGACTTTGATTCTTTAGAGAATCCACAAATCTTCTCTAATCTGTATTTAAAACAGAGAAGATAATCTAACCCTCTCAACCCCTTTTGTAAAAGAGTTTGTTCACACCTCTTCAAAAGTGAACATTGGTGACAGGGCACCTTATCAACAACCTGTGGTTGAGCATCCTTATCAAAAGCTCAAAGGGTCTGTTTGATCTACCTGAATCAGATCATTGGTGGCAGGGCACCTTAGCAAAAACCTGTAGTGGATTCCTACCAGGGTGGTAGAAGAGTGGATGTACCTATTTAAAGGGAACCACTATATATCCTGTGTCTCTCTGGTTCTTGCTTATTCATCTTATTCTGTGGCTGTGTTAGAACTACCTAGGGTTGCTAGTTGCTGTGATAGGCTTGTAGTTAACTGAAATTTCAGTCAACTTCTTCACTTGTGCACTTCACTGTGTTAGGCTCTTAGGGTTCAAGTATCAGATTTTTTATTCCGCAAATAAACTCCAAGGGAGCTGACTAAGTGTTCATAAAATTTTGAATACTCTATTCACCCCCCCTCTAGAGTAATTTACAACTTATCCCCTCACTTTCAATTGGTATCAGAGGGAGGTTGGCTGTTCATACAGGCTAACACCTGAGTTAAAAGATCCTGTGATAAGTTGTTTCCTGATACCATTCACAAACACTTTCACACATGGCCCAGTCTAAGGATTATTCAAGCACCAGACCTCCTGTATGCAACTTGTCCAAGTTTGGCATATGGAAGGCCAGGATAAGACTATACATGAATTCTATTGATGAAGATATTTTTTCTTCTATTTTGACAGGACCACCTGCTAGGCCTGCTGCTGCTTCCACTTCTGCTGATCTCAGTGCTGTGCCACCACCTGACTACAATGAAAGCTACAAGAAGGCAAAGGCAGCTGATGCAAAAGCAATGAATATCCTAGCTCAGACAATGTCTGATGAGATATTCCAGAAGCTGGCTGAATGTACCTCAGCCAAAGCTATGTGGGATTCCCTCAACCACATAGTTGCTGGCTCAGCTGATGAGAGGAAGGACAGGAGATCCAATCTCACCTCTCAGTATGAAAACTTCAAGAAGGATGATGCTGAAGACATTGACACCATGTACACAAGACTCAGTTCAATAATAAGTGAACTGAGGTCTTTAGACAAGGAGATAACCTTGTCAGAAGTCAATGACAAGATCCTGATGTGCCTTCCCATCTCATGGGACTCAAGGATATGGCCCATCAAGGATGGAAGAAACACTGTGGAACTCTCCACAGAAGCTCTATTGGGAAAGCTCAGGTGAAAGTGAGGGGATAAGTTGTAAACTACTCTAGAGGGGGGGTGAATAGAGTATTCAAAATTTTATGAACACTTAGTCAGCTCCCTTGAAGTTTATTTGCGGAATAGGAAATCTGATACTTGAACCCTAAGAGCCTAACACAGTGAAGTGCACAAGTGAAGAAGTTGACTGAAATTTCAGTTAACTACAAGCCTATCACAGCACCTAGCAATCCTAGGTAGTTCTATCACAGCCACAGAATAAAATGAATAAACAAGATAACCAGATGGACACAGGATATATAGTGGTTCCCTTTAAATAGGTACGTCCACTCTTCTACCACCCTGGTAGGAATCCACTACAGGTTTTTGCTAAGGTGCCCTGCCACCAATGATCTGATTCAGGTAGATCAAACAGACCCTTTGAGCTTTTGATAAGGATGCTCAACCACAGGTTGTTGATAAGGTGCCCTGTCACCAGTGTTCACTTTTGAAGAGATGTGAACAAACTCTTTTTACAAAGGGGTTGAGAGGGTTAGATTATCTTCTCTATTTTAAATACAGATTAGAGAAGATTTGTGGATTCTCTAAAGAATCAAAGTCTCCCCCTGGCTCAGTGGAAGTTCAGGGAAAGCCTTTGCTTCAGGATGAAGGAGTTTCAGATAAACTGAAACTAAATCCTCAGAAATCTGAAGACTGATTTTTATCAAGTCTTAAGATTCTGGAACACTTGAAGCAGATCTTGAGCCTTTTCTGAAGTCTTTGAAAAACTCTAAGCAGATTGCTCAGGAGACTTGAGAATGGAAGATGATTGCTCTGGGCTTTTTGCTTCAGGAAAACTTTTCTTCTTCTTGTAAAGAGATGTTGAAGAAGTGCTCTGATGATGCTTGAGCGGATGAATAATCTTTCTCTGTGTCGGTTACTATTACTTTTCTTAGAGCAGAAATCTCTTTTAAATATGTCTTCACGTTTTCCTTTGGAACGGCTCTATTGATTTGAATTCTTGAGCCCTGCAACAGTTTATCTTAAAATAGAATATAGCAATAGGAATAGAATGGCCTATTAACTTTCTGTCAGTCCCAATAAGGAATAAAATAAGCGGGAAAGAAATCTCAGCATAAAGACGTACCTTTCTTGGAAATAGTACATAGTACCAACGGCTAGAAAACAGGCTGGAAAGATAAAGTCAACGCAATTTGTATAATAGGACAAAATGCTTTATACTGAATCCCGTGATTTATGTTTGACAGAATTTGTAAATAATTCATTTTGAATTTAAGCCATAATTTTAGCAACAAATAACTTTAAAGAATCTTTCTAACCACAAGCTAACACACTTGGAAATAAACCAAGGAATAGCATAAATATAAATAGATAAAATCAGACAGAAAACGTCGAACAGAGGTTCGAAGATCGTCGACCTGCAAACAGATCGTCGACCAGCAAATAGATAGTCGACCAGCAAAGGCAAATATCTGTCGAGACAGAAATCGTGAAGCAAGAACACGATCGTCGACCTGAAGATGACAGATCGTCGACCAACCGTCAGAGCGTAGTAAGCTTGCTCTGAGATCGTCGACCAACGGTCGACGATAATTGTCTTGACTTCAAAGATTCACTAGCCCTGCTATCGTCGACCATTGATCGACGATCGCGAGGCCTCGTTCGACGATGGTCGAACGGAAAAGCCTTATCTACAAAAACATCTAGAACTTCTAACCTAAGCTCTAGGTCAGTTTATAAACTGCCCTAGGGAGACTAAACAAAGTCTAACCATGATCATATATCTTTATATGGATCAAGAGGGGCT
Organism: Platanthera zijinensis; assembly: GCA_039513925.1. Classification (NCBI taxonomy): domain Eukaryota; kingdom Viridiplantae; phylum Streptophyta; class Magnoliopsida; order Asparagales; family Orchidaceae; genus Platanthera; species Platanthera zijinensis. The sequence goes on from CM077084.1 coordinate 115,360,776, forward strand.
GGAAAGGGATTACATAAGCCAAATCACATCTAGGGTACCAACAATCTCCCCCTATTTGGGTTATGTTATCCAATCCAATTTAAAAGCTAAAGCAGACAACAACACTTCTAAAGATTAACCAGAATGATAAAACACAGGCAATACACAGAAAATATCACAAGCATAAATCAGCAAAAATGGAATGTATCAAGCAGATTTATCAGCATGTTTAGCATCAGATGAGTTTTTGGGCATTGCAGCTGGTTTGAAAATGATTTCTCTGTTAGGGTTTGCTGCTTTTCTTTTAGATAACATTAGATCATGCTCTCCTATGATTTTTTTTTCAGCATAACTCGGTAGAACTGCAGCAGGATGTAGTCTCATGTATTCCTCAGCGTCAAAGGCTTCTGGATTGACTTGAATTCTGCTCAGTTCCCTTTCTCTGAATTCTGACATTGTTGAGTAAGCTGTAGGATCCAGTCCTTGAGATTTGGCTCTCTCCATCATGCTAAGTGCAATAGACTCTTTGAATCTTGCCATAGAGGCAATCCTTTCAGCTTCAGTTTTGTCTGATGGAGAGGGAGGTCTATCAGAATCTGTATGAGCTGCAATCTCCATATTCCTTTGAAGAGCTGTAGCAAGTTTGCTTGAATCGAGAGGAATCTGCACAGTCTTCTTAGGATCAGTTTGAGCATAGAGAGATCTAGGAGGTGCAAGTTCAATGAACTTTTTGAGAGAATTTTCTGAAAAGACTACTCTTTTTCCTTTTGAATCAGCTGCAGCATGTTTCTTTAAAGAGGAGGAGGGACCTTTCCTGGGAGGAGAAGGTTTCCTTTCTGGGACTAACTTCTTAGGAGAAGGAGGAGGAGAGAATGTAGGTTGTTGATAAGTCATCTCCTTTATTTGTTCTACGGGAGCATTGTCATTTCTTTTATTTCCTTGTCCTGAACCACTTTGGCTTCCCTGGCCTTGTCTACTTCTTCTCTGATAAGATTGAGAGGGGTTGGAGCTGGCTGATTTACCAATTGGAGCAGAAGAGATACTTCCAGAGGCTCCAGCACCAGGAGGTGGAGGAGGACCTCTGGGGGGGAATTTTTGAACTGGAGAGTCATATCTCTTTCTTCTCTTATTTTCTTTTGTCTGATTCTTTGACAATCTCATCCAGGGTTGGAATTCCTTGCTCTTAGGATCTATTCCCTTCAGAATGTAATAGGGAACATCCTTGTTAGGATTTGCAGTAGAAGGAGCAGGGGCTTTTCTTTTCTTGGAAGCAGCTCTTTTTCTTTTCTTAGAGGAGTCCGAATCATCAGAGTCATCATCATCATCATCAGAACGAGATGAGTCTTTCCCAGCATAATCATCAAAGTTTAGTTCAGATGGATCTTTGGCAGTAAGTTCAGCTTTGTCTTTCTTTTCTTTTTCTTCTTTTTCTCTAGCTTCTTCAATGGCATCTTGCCTAAGAAGAGCATCCAGATCAACATTTGGAGCACTTTTCCATAGCTCTGATTCTGGGTACAACTCAGGAACTGTCTTGGGGACCAGTTCTGCAATAGAAGGAGTGGATAAAGGATAGGTAAGGATGGGAGGAGAAAAGATGACAATATCTGCAGGGGCAGATGCTTTCTCTAGAGAGATGGCTAGGGAATCCAGATGATATTTAGCCATCCCTTCAATGTACTCAGAGGCAATACCTTCAGCCACAAAGTCTATAAATTGGTCAATGTTTAGAGTACCTGAACTTGAGTCCAATTCAGTCATCTTGGGAGCATTGTCTGCTCTATCTTGCACATCTTCAATTACTTCAGCAGCAGCATCAGCTGGGATGTTGATGATTTCAGCAGCAGCAGCATTTATGGTTGTGCCTGTATGCAAAGAGAGATAGGTTAACAACCAAGTGGGAATAAGATATTCCCCCCAAGGTGAACAAACAACAGGTAATAGATAGGATTACCTGAAGATCTACACAGGATACCACTTTGCATCTAGGAAGGAGGTTATAATTCCTTCTAGATGATTAGTGACATCGGGGATAGACACCTCTGCAAGGCACAAGAGGAGTGCCATACAGGAAAAGAAAAGAGTATCCTTGACCAAGGGGTCATCAAGGTACTCAGGTCTATAAGGGACCATTTTCTCTTGAAGAGGAGGAACAAAAGGAGGGGATGTGAGTGAGAACTCACAGTCTGAGGAAAGAAATGATTCCAAGTCTTTATCAGACTCAATGGACTTGGCAGCATCAACTTGCAATACTGATGTAAGATCATCAGCAGCTGTGATAATCACTAGGGATAAGAAATTAACTCAAAGATGGAGTTTGAATTAATTAGAATCTTAAATAAAACTATACCATCTGGTTGAGCAGCAACATTCTCACAAACGTCCATGGGGACTTCTTCATTTTCCTTTTCAGGAACTTCTTCCTCAGAAGCTAGATTCACTAGGGAGTGAATGTCTTTGTTAGTCACAAATGTCAAATTGAAGTCCTGATTATATCCTTTGGAGGAAGAGTTTTAAAGTTTACCTTCTGGTTCTTTCTCTGAAGTTTCTTGAGGGACATCTACAGATTCTTGAAGGGGAAGAGAGGAATTGTCCTGAAGGGTCAGGGCATCACCTGAGACCACTTCGACAGACATCTCCCCCTGCATGACTTCAGTGGGGACTGGAGTCATGCATCTTACAGAAGGGGGCTCAGCAGAAGATGAGATGGATTTGATGGCATCAGTGAGAGAGTTGATGGAGGCAATGAGAGGGGCATTGGCAGCCTCAATCATGCTTTGGATGGAGGGAGTGATGAGCTGTACAAGGTGTGCAAGCATTTCAGGGGATATCTGAAATGCTGATGATGTAGAGGTGGATGGAATGGAGGCAGGATGATCTGCCACATGATCAAAGGAATCATGTGGAGATGGGTGATCATCAACATGAGTGTGGGATTCATGTTGAGAAAGGTTTGTGAGGATGGTGGCAGTCACCATGTCAACACTGGCTGAAGCTGCCAGATGATGTGGTGTTGGTGACTGGTGTGGAGATGCAGGTGGAATGAATGATGCATGTTGTGGTGGCACTGCGGGTGTTGTAGAGAGTAATGCAGGAGAAGAGGATGCAGGGATAGAGAGGGAGGATGAAGGGATTGCTGAACCTTCCCCAGTAAGCGGGAGAGCGGCCGAATCAGCCCTTGTGTCTGAAGAAGGGTTAGGATCAACCCTGGCTGACTTCTTGATAATCCTCTGAGATTTCTTGAAGAGCGAGGGGTCCAACCTCTTGCTGGCATTTACTGCGGAGGGTGCAGAAACGAGCAGCAGGGGTGCTTTCACATATAGAAACACACCCAGTACCCTGGCAAGATTTACCTCTTTCTTGTTGTTCTTTCTCCTGATTAGGTCAAATAGAACTTTCCCCCAGGCTAACTGCGTCCTATTCACCAAAGCCGACATAAGGGCAAACTATTGCCTGTTGATATTGTCATGCGCCGAATGTTTTCCCAAAATGATCTTGCCTACCAGGTCTGCCAGAAACTTGTATTCTGGAGACAAGTTTATCTTCAGCAGCTTAGCCGGAATCCCTTCGGCATGGCCCATCACGGTGAGCATGCGGCCATATTCCTCTGAGCTTTGCTCATATTCCTCAGTACCTGTTGGCAGTCCAAACAACTCTGTCAATACTTCAGGAGTCAGAGTGACCTCCTCGCCGTTTATCTTTCCCGACATTGCTTCGTCGCTGGAGGACGAGGTGTATACCCATTCACGAATTTCTGGTATATTAATCTTAGGTGCGGATGACATGAATTTCTTGAGGCCTTGGTCTTCACATAGCTTCAGAATATCTTGGATTGGTTGATCGCATCGGCAGAAGGAATCGAAGTCGACACAGAAGCCCGTGTCGAACTTCATTCCGAGGAGAACAGCAGAAGGAATCGCCATAGAGTTTGAGAGAAGATGGCGAATCGAGAAGCAGAAACAGGGGAGAAGAGAATCGCGCGGGATTAGAGTTCGAGAGCGAATTCTAAGCCAGGAGAAGGAATATGAAAAGACGGAGCGGAAGGACGACGATCTTCAGACCTAAATCGACTATTAGAAATAAATCTGCGATCGTCGAACCCGGAATAAAATCGGTCGTCGAACACAGACCGACGATAGTCAATGTTTGACTAAATCGGTAAACATCGACCGACTATAAGCAATTACTACGATCGTCGATCAAAATATGATGGTCGACGATTCTCCACACAACACAGAAAATCTGTCGTCGACCACTGGTCGACGATAGATACCTAAGGAGAGATCGTTGACCAGTTGGTCGACGATTTCTGCCTTACTACAGAACGAGCTGTCGTCGACGGTTGGTCGACGATAGTTCTGACCTGGTCGAAGATCGTCGATCAGTCGTTCGACGATTTTAGACAGAAAACAAAACTATCTTAATTTTCACTACTCTGAACCATTAATCATGCCAAGCTGGTTCAGGAAGAACAAATGCTTTTGTTCATCAAGGGGCTTAGTGAAAATATCTCCTCTTTGCAGGTCTGTGGATATAAATTCCATTACTATCTTGTTCTTTTCCACATTATCTCTTAGAAAATGATGTCTAATCTCAATGTGCTTGGTCCTGGAATGGTGCACAGGATTCTGAGCAATTGATATTGCACTGGTACTGTCACATAGAATTTTTGTGTTTGAGTGTGTGTACCCATAATCCACTAGCTGATTTTGAATCCACAGGATCTGTGAACAACAACTAGCTGCTGCTATATATTCAGCCTCAGCAGTTGAAGTAGACACAGATGCCTGTTTCTTGCAAAACCAAGAGACAAGTCTCTCTCCCAGGAACTGACAAGTCCCTGAGGTGCTTTTCCTGTCAACTCTACAACCAGCATAATCAGCATCTGAATATCCAATTAATTCAAATCCTGACTCAGCTGGGTACCACAGTCCTAAGTTAGGACATCCCTTAAGGTATCTCAAGATCCTCTTGAGGAGAGTTAAGTGAGATTCCTTTGGGTTGACCTGAAACCTAGCACATAGGCATGTAGCAAACATTATGTCAGGCCTACTTGCAGTCAAATACAGCAGGGAACCAACAATGGCTCTATAATTCTTTTGATCAACAGACTTGCCATTGACATCAGAATCAATAACTGCATTTGAGGCCATAGGTGTGCTCATTGATGAAGCATCAGACATTCCAAATCTTTTAACCAGCTCTCTGGCATATTTTGATTGTGAAATGAAAATGCCATCAACACTCTGTTTCACTTGGAGACCAAGGAAATAGGATAACTCACCCATGCTGCTCATCTCAAACTTAGAGTGCATTAGTTCAGAGAACCTCTTGCATAGTTTGGGATCAGTAGAGCCAAATATAATGTCATCTACATAGATTTGAACTAACAGTTGTGAGTCCTTATGATGTCTAATGAATAGGGTTCTATCTACTACACCTCTCACAAACTTGTGTTCTAGAAGAAAATTTGCTAAGGTCTCATACCAAGCTCTAGGAGCTTGCTTAAGTCCATAGAGAGCCTTTTGGAGTTTGAACACATGAGTGGGTAGTGTTGATGAAACAAACCCTGGTGGTTGTTCAACAAACACTTCTTCCTTTAAATCTCCATTGAGGAAGGCACTCTTCACATCCATTTGGAAGACCTTAAATCTTTTATAGGCAGCATAGGCTAGGAAAATCCTAATGGCTTCTAGTCTAGCTACAGGGGCAAAAGTCTGATCATAATCTATGCCTTCCTCCTGTCTATAGCCTTGAGCTACTAGCCTAGCCTTATTTCTAACTACTATGCCTTGGGCATCAAGCTTGTTTCTAAACACCCACTTGGTGCCTATGATCCGTTGGCCTCTTGGTCTTGGAACCAAGGTCCAAACTTTACATCTTTCAAACTGGTTAAGCTCCTCTTGCATTGCTATAATCCAGTGGGGATCAAGCTCAGCATCTTTAATGGTTAGGGGCTCAACCTGAGAAAGGAAACAAGCAAACATCACATTTTTGTTGAGTTGATGTCTTGTCTGGACTCCTGCTGAAATGTCTCCAATCACTTGAGATACAGGGTGATCTCTAAGTGTGACAAGATCAGTAGGTTCAACAATGATCTGATCTTCAACAGTTTCAAGATTTAATTCCTCATGTGGAGTTTGATCAACTGTTGGAGCAGGTGCTTTAGCTTCAAGCAGATCTACATCAGATTCAGAATCTGAGGAAGCAACCTGAGGAGTTTGTTGGGGATGATTCTCCTGTGAGAGTCTCAAACCTTCCAAATCCTTACTTACTCCTAGGACTTGCACTGTACTATTAGAGGAAGAGTCCTTCTCCTTATAATACATGACTGTCTCATCAAAAGAGACATGTGCAGACTCTTCTATCTTAAGAGAGGATTTATTAAGGACCCTATAGGCTTTGCTTATTTGAGAGTATCCTAGAAAAACTCCCATTGAAGCTTTTGCCTCAAATTTTCTATGGTATTCTTTGTTATTGTTATGAACAAAAGCAACACAGCCAAACACTCTAAAATAATCTATTTTAGGTTTCACTTGCTTAAGTAATTCATAGGGAGTCTTACCCTTGAGTTTATGTATCAGACTTCTGTTCAATACATAGTTAGCTGTGCTAACTGCTTCAGCCCAAAAGGACAGAGGCATGTTAGCATCTGCCAACAATGTACTTGCAGCTTCAATTAGGGTTCTGTTTTTCCTTTCAACTACCCCATTTTGTTGAGGAGTTCTAGGAGCAGAGAAGCTATGTTTGATACCTTCCTTCTCACAGAATTCTTGCATAAGAAGAGACTCAAACTCAGTACCATGATCACTTCTGATCAAGGCAATCTGAGTAGAATACTCACTCTGTATACACTTTAGAAAATCTGTAAGAACCTTGAAGTTATCAGCCTTAGTTCTCAAGAAGAATACCCAAGTGAACCTAGAGAAGTCATCTACAATTACTAAAGTGTAAGACTTTCCTCCAAGACTCTGTACAGCAATAGGACCAAATAAATCCAAATGTAGCAGGTACAGAATCCTGGGAGAATCACTTTTATTAACTGATTTAAAGCTATTTCTTGTTTGCTTTCCTAGTTGACAAGCTTTGCAAAGGCCTTCCTTCTTGTAGGGGCAAGAAGGTAATCCTCTTACAAGATTGTATTTAGCCAACCTAGAAATGTTTTTCAGATTTACATGACTAAGTCTCTTATGCCAAAGGGTATTATTACTGGTTACTTCATTAAATAAGCATATTTCAGATTTGGAGGAATTAAAATCTACAACATAAACATTTCCAATTCTAATGCCTACTAATACCACAGTATTATTTAAAGAAATATTGCAGGCAGTGTCAGTAAACCATACCTTGTATCCAGCATCACACATTTGACTTACAGAGATTAGGTTGTGCTTTAGTCCTGAGACATAAGCTACCTTCTTGAAGGTTACAGCTCCTATGGTGAAGCTGCCATACCCTTCAGTCTGTCCACAGCTGGAATCCCCAAATACAACTTTTGGTCCCAGCTTGGCTTTGAATCCTGACAGGTTCTTCTTCTTTCCTGTCATATGCTTTGAGCATCCACTATCCAGATACCATTTGTCATGTATGACTGGATAGGTCTTCACCTGCAGAAAGAGCAGTTACACATTGTGGACCCAGGTTACCTTGGGTCCAGTATTCTTCACAAAAGAAAAACTAGATATAAAAGATTTTGCAGGCTTTGATTTATATCCTAAAGGGTGTGATCTCCTAGGTGGGATAATCCATTCAGTTGAAGGATTAAACAACCTGGGGTGGTGATTAGGATTTGAAGTTCTGGAAGTTTGAAAATGATTTTCCAGCTTAAGTCCAGATCGTCGATCGATGTTCGACGATCGCAAGCCATATCGTCGATCATTTCCAGTATAGCTATATTCTGGATTCCACGATCGTCGATCACTGGTCGACGACTCAAGATGAGATCGTCGATCTCCTGCACCAAAGATATCATACTTGGTGAAGGTGTTCAGCGATCGTCGATAGTCGTTCGACGATTGGTTTGACGATCGTCGATTAATGTTCGACGATTTTTGTAAAGCTAGAAATTTTTTCTTCCTATTCTCTTTCTTAATCTTATTCTGAATTTTCTTGCATTTTTCAATTTCCTCAGTATTCTTTATTCCTGATTCAGAAACAAATTTTACTGGAGTGCTAAATCTCTCCTTTGTGAGGAGGATGGGTTCACTAGGTGTAGCACCTAAGCCTAGTTTATCATTACCAACCCTAGTGTTTGCTATACTGGTTATTTCAGATAATTTAAGGCTTCTGCCATTTAATTGTTCTTCTAACCTCTTAGATTTAGCTAGTTCTAACTTTAGGAATGTTACTTCTTCTTTTGAGCTCTCTAATTCCTTTTCTAATCTGATTATTTCAACACCTTCCATGTCTAGTTCCATTATTTTTAATCTAAGTGACTTAATTTCTTTTTCAGATAATAGTAAATCTAAACATAGAGTTTTAAATTTTATTTTGAACTCAGGAGATGAGAAATCAAATGAGTCGATTACCTGGTCCTCCATAAAGGAATCTTCTTCATTGTCTCCTTCTTCTTCAGAATTCTCTGCAGCTGACAGAGAGCTGCAGGCATCAATGGCCATGAGGCAGACCTCTTTGGCTTTCTTCTCTTCTTCTTCTTCTGAATCACTGGAGCTAGAGGAGCAGGTATCCTCTTCTGTTTCACTCCAGGTAGCAGCCACAAATCCCTTGTCCTTCTTCTTGTATTTGTGTGATGAGGACTTGGAGTGGTGCTTCCTGTATTCTTTCCCATGTTTCTTCTCCTTATACTTCTTCTCTGGACAATCTGGGGCAATGTGTCCAGGCTTGCTGCATACATAACAAATGATTTCTTTAGATGGAGTTTTGTCATACCTTGGCTTGTCCTCATGCTTGGAGAACTTCTTTCTGAGGTCTCTTCTTCCCATGTTGAAGAATCTCTTGGCAATGAGTGCCAGTAACTCCTCATTTGATTGACTTCCTTCAGAAATCTCAGCAGCCTTAAGAGCTAGAGAATGCTCTTTCTTTATTGGAGTAGGAGTCTTCACTTCAGTTACAGCAGCCCTACTCTTTAAGGTTTGCTCATATGACCTGAGCTTTCCCAACAGAGCTTCTGTGGAGAGTTCCACAGTGTTTCTTCCATCCTTGATGGGCCATATCCTTGAGTCCCAAGAGATGGGAAGGCACATCAGGATCTTGTCATTGACTTCTGACAAGGTTATCTCCTTGTCTAAGGACCTCAGTTCACTTATTATTGAACTGAGTCTTGTGTACATGGTGTCAATGTCTTCAGCATCATCCTTCTTGAAGTTTTCATACTGAGAGGTGAGATTAGATCTCCTGTCCTTCCTCTCATCAGCTGAGCCAGCAACTATGTGGTTGAGGGAATCCCACATAGCTTTGGCTGAGGTACATTCAGCCAGCTTCTGGAATATCTCATCAGACATTGTCTGAGCTAGGATATTCATTGCTTTAGCATCAGCTGCTTTTGCCTTCTTGTAAGTTTCATTGTAGTCAGGTGGTGGCACAGCACTGAGGTCAGCAGAAGTGGAAGCAGCAGCAGGCCTAGCAGGTGGTCCTGTCAAGATAGAAGAAAAAATATCTTCATCAATAGAATTCATGTATAGTCTTATCCTGGCCTTCCATATGCCAAACTTGGACAAGTTGCATACAGGAGGTCTGGTGCTTGAATAATCCTTAGACTGGGCCATGTGTGAAAGTGTTTATGAACGGTATCAGGAAACAACTTATCACAGGATCTTTTAACTCAGGTGTTAGCCTGTATGAACAGCTAACCTCCCTCTGATACCAATTGAAAGTGAGGGGATAAGTTGTAAACTACTCTAGAGGGGGGGTGAATAGAGTATTCAAAATTTTATGAACACTTAGTCAGCTCCCTTGAAGTTTATTTGCGGAATAGGAAATCTGATACTTGAACCCTAAGAGCCTAACACAGTGAAGTGCACAAGTGAAGAAGTTGACTGAAATTTCAGTTAACTACAAGCCTATCACAGCACCTAGCAATCCTAGGTAGTTCTATCACAGCCACAGAATAAAATGAATAAACAAGATAACCAGATGGACACAGGATATATAGTGGTTCCCTTTAAATAGGTACGTCCACTCTTCTACCACCCTGGTAGGAATCCACTACAGGTTTTTGCTAAGGTGCCCTGCCACCAATGATCTGATTCAGGTAGATCAAACAGACCCTTTGAGCTTTTGATAAGGATGCTCAACCACAGGTTGTTGATAAGGTGCCCTGTCACCAGTGTTCACTTTTGAAGAGATGTGAACAAACTCTTTTTACAAAGGGGTTGAGAGGGTTAGATTATCTTCTCTATTTTAAATACAGATTAGAGAAGATTTGTGGATTCTCTAAAGAATCAAAGTCTCCCCCTGGCTCAGTGGAAGTCCAGGGAAAGCCTTTGCTTCAGGATGAAGGAGTTTCAGATAAACTGAAACTAAATCCTCAGAAATCTGAAGACTGATTTTTATCAAGTCTTAAGATTCTGGAACACTTGAAGCAGATCTTGAGCCTTTTCTGAAGTCTTTGAAAAACTCTAAGCAGATTGCTCAGGAGACTTGAGAATGGAAGATGATTGCTCTGGGCTTTTTGCTTCAGGAAAACTTTTCTTCTTCTTGTAAAGAGATGTTGAAGAAGTGCTCTGATGATGCTTGAGCGGATGAATAATCTTTCTCTGTGTCGGTTACTATTACTTTTCTTAGAGCAGAAATCTCTTTTAAATATGTCTTCACGTTTTCCTTTGGAACGGCTCTATTGATTTGAATTCTTGAGCCCTGCAACAGTTTATCTTAAAATAGAATATAGCAATAGGAATAGAATGGCCTATTAACTTTCTGTCAGTCCCAATAAGGAATAAAATAAGCGGGAAAGAAATCTCAGCATAAAGACGTACCTTTCTTGGAAATAGTACATAGTACCAACGGCTAGAAAACAGGCTGGAAAGATAAAGTCAACGCAATTTGTATAATAGGACAAAATGCTTTATACTGAATCCCGTGATTTATGTTTGACAGAATTTGTAAATAATTCATTTTGAATTTAAGCCATAATTTTAGCAACAAATAACTTTAAAGAATCTTTCTAACCACAAGCTAACACACTTGGAAATAAACCAAGGAATAGCATAAATATAAATAGATAAAATCAGACAGAAAACGTCGAACAGAGGTTCGAAGATCGTCGACCTGCAAACAGATCGTCGACCAGCAAATAGATAGTCGACCAGCAAAGGCAAATATCTGTCGAGACAGAAATCGTGAAGCAAGAACACGATCGTCGACCTGAAGATGACAGATCGTCGACCAACCGTCAGAGCGTAGTAAGCTTGCTCTGAGATCGTCGACCAACGGTCGACGATAATTGTCTTGACTTCAAAGATTCACTAGCCCTGCTATCGTCGACCATTGATCGACGATCGCGAGGCCTCGTTCGACGATGGTCGAACGGAAAAGCCTTATCTACAAAAACATCTAGAACTTCTAACCTAAGCTCTAGGTCAGTTTATAAACTGCCCTAGGGAGACTAAACAAAGTCTAACCATGATCATATATCTTTATATGGATCAAGAGGGGCTGGAAAGGGATTACATAAGCCAAATCACATCTAGGGTACCAACATCAGGTCATATGAGCAAACCTTAAAGAGTAGAGCTACTGTAACTGAAGTGAAGACTCCTACTCCTACAAAGAAAGAGCACTCTCTAGCTCTTAAGGCTGCTGAGACTTCTGAAGGAAGTCAATCAAATGAGGAGTTACTGGCACTCATTGCCAAGAGATTCTTCAACATGGGAAGAAGAGACCTCAGAAAGAAGTTCTCCAAGCATGAGGACAAGCCAAGGTATGACAAGACTCCATCTAAAGAAGTCATTTGTTATGTTTGCAGCAAGCCTGGACACATTGCCCCAGATTGTCCAGAGAAGAAGTACAAGGAAAAGAAACATGAGAAAGAGTACAGGAAGCACCACTCCAAGTCCTCATCACACAAATACAAGAAGAAGGACAAGGGATTTGTGGCTGCTACCTGGAGTGAAACAGAAGAGGATACCTGCTCCTCTAGCTCCAGTGATTCTGAAGAAGAAGAAGAGAAGAAAGCCAAAGAGGTCTGCCTCATGGCCATTGATGCCTGCAGCTCTCTGTCAGCTGCAGAGAATTCTGAAGAAGAAGGAGACAATGAAGAAGATTCCTTTATGGAGGACCAGGTAATCGACTCATTTGATTTCTCATCTCCTGAGTTCAAACTAAAATTTAAAACTCTATGTTTAGATTTACTATTATCTGAAAAAGAAATTAAGTCACTTAGATTAAAAATAATGGAACTAGACATGGAAGGTACTGAAATAATCAGATTAGAAAAGGAATTAGAAAGCTCAAAAGAAGAAGTAACATTCCTAAAATTAGAACTAGCTAAATCTAAGAGGTTAGAAGAACAATTAAATGGCAGAAGCCTTAAATTATCTGAAATAACCTGTATAGCAAACACTAGGGTTGGTAATGATAAACTAGGCTTAGGTGCTACACCTAGTGAACCCATCCTCCTCACAAAGGAGAGATTTAGCACTCCAGTAAAATTTATTTCTGAATCAGGAATAAAGAATACTGAGGAAATTGAAAAGTGTAAGAAACTTCAGAATAAGATTAAGAAAGAGAATAGGAAGAAAAAATTTCTAGCTTTACAAAAATCGTCGAACGTTCATCGACGATCGTCAAACCATTCGTCGAACGTCTATCGACGATCGCTGAACACCTTCACCAAGCATGATATCTTTGGTGCAAGAGATCGACGATCTCACCTTGAGTCGTCGACCGGTGATCGACGATCTCATTCTGAGTCGTCGACCAGTGATCGACGATCGTGGAATCCAGAACATACTACTGGAAATGATCGACGATATGGCTTGCGATCGTCGACCATCGATCGACGATCTGGACTTAAGCTGGAAAATCATTTTCAAACTTCCAGAATTACAAAACCCAATCACTACCCTAGGTTGTTTAATCCTTCAACTGAATGGATTATCCCACCTAGGAGATCACACCCTTTAGGATATAAATCTAAGCCTGCAAAATCTTTTATATCTAGTTTTTCTTTTGTAAAGAATACTAGACCCAAGGTAACCTGGGTCCACAATGTATAACTGTTATCTCTGCAGGTGAAGACCTATCCAGTCATCCATGACAAATGGTATCTGGATAGTGGATGCTCAAAGCATATGACAGGAAAGAAGAAGAACCTGTCAGGATTCAAAGCCAAGCTGGGACCAAAAGTTGTATTTGGGGATTCCAGCTGTGGACAGACTGAAGGGTATGGCAGCTTCACCATAGGAGCTGTGACATTCAAGAAGGTTGCTTATGTCTCAGGACTAAAACACAACCTGATCTCTGTAAGTCAATTATGTGATGCTGGATACAAGGTATGGTTCACTGACACTGCTTGTAATATTGCTTTAAATAATACTGTGGTGTTAGTAGGCATTAGAATTGGAAATGTTTATGTTGTAGATTTTAATTCCTCCAAATCTGAAATATGCTTATTTAATGAAGTAACCAGTAATAATACCCTTTGGCATAAGAGACTTAGTCATGTAAACTTGAAAAACATTTCTAGGTTGGCTAAATACAATCTTGTAAGAGGATTACCTTCTTGTCCCTACAAGAAGGAAGGCCTTTGCAAAGCTTGTCAACTAGGAAAGCAAACAAGAAATAGCTTTAAATCAGTTAATAAAAGTGATTCTCCCAGGATTCTGTACTTGCTACATTTGGACTTATTTGGTCCTATTGCTGTGCAGAGTCTTGGAGGGAAGTCTTACACTCTAGTAATTGTAGATGACTTCTCCAGGTTCACTTGGGTATTCTTCTTGAGAACTAAGGCTGATAACTTCAAGGTTCTTACAGATTTTCTAAAGTGTATACAGAGTGAGTATTCTACTCAGATTGCCTTGATCAGAAGTGATCATGGTACTGAGTTTGAGTCTCTTCTTATGCAAGAATTCTGTGAGAAGGAAGGTATCAAACATAGCTTCTCTGCTCCTAGAACTCCTCAACAAAATGGGGTAGTTGAAAGGAAAAACAGAACCCTAATTGAAGCTGCAAGTACATTGTTGGCAGATGCTAACATGCCTCTGTCCTTTTGGGCTGAAGCAGTTAGCACAGCTAACTATGTATTGAACAGAAGTCTGATACATAAACTTAAGGGTAAGACTCCCTATGAATTACTTAAGCAAGTGAAACCTAAAATAGACTATTTTAGAGTATTTGGCTGTGTTGCTTTTGTTCATAACAATAATAAAGAATATCTTAGAAAATTTGAGGCAAAAGCTTTGAAAGTGAAGGGATAGATACTACTCTAGAGGGGGGGTGAATAGAGTAATCAAATTTTGCACAATACAAAACTTAACTGTCTACCCAACTCCCTTGGAGTGAAGTGCGGAATGAAGAGATTATAGATTTTGATTTAACCTTAAAGCCTAACACAAGTGATGTGCAAACACAAGCTAACTGTAATTACAGTTAAAGCTTGGAAAACCTAAACAGCAACTAGCAACCTAGTTATATCTATTCACAGCCACAGTACATGAATTAAAACAATTGAATCCAGACGACACAAGGAGATTTATAGTGGTTCCCCAAACAACTTGGGTACGTCCACTCTTCTACCCACACGGTAGGAATCCACTCAGGTTTTTGATCAGGTGCCCTGCCACCAACAGAATCTGATTCAGGTAGATTCAGAAACCCTTTAGACTTTTGATCAGGTGTCTAAAAACCAAGCACAGGTTTTTGATCAGGTGCCCTGCCACCAAGGGATACTTTTGAAGGGAGTAATAACCCTGTACAGGAGGGGAAGAAGGTTAAGATGTCTTCTCTATTTTTCAATAGATTAGAGAAGCACAAAAAGCTTGCACTGAGCTAGAATGCTCTAAAGAATCAAGGCTCCCCCTGGCTCAAAGATGTCCAGGTGAAGTCTTGCTTCAGTGCAGAAAACTCTTCAGAAGGTTCTGAAGGAAAGAGCTACAAGAAGAAAGTAAACAATAAAAAGAAACAGTCTTCAAGCAGCAATCTTCTTCTTCTTCTTCAAAGAGACTCTGAGTTGAACTTCCTGAAAGCAGGAGAACTCAGGTGAAGAAGAGATGAAGGTCTTAACACTTCTCAGTTAGATGGAGTTTGCTGAGAGCAGGAGGCTTGAGCTTGATGAAGGCTTGAGTGCTTTTGAATATGTGTGTAACACTTCTGTTAACTAAAAACTAGCTTGAATCCTTCTGCAAAGGGTTCTTTAAATATTAGCAGCAAGCAACGGCTCTCTTCCATTTGAATTCTTTGTCTTCTTGTGAGCCTTGAGACCTGGGCTGTAAATATCAAGAAGACAGAAATATCTCTGCAGCAAGACATTCCATAAAAAGGAATAAATCTCTTTCTAAGAAGCTGCAGGTTTAAATCAAATAAACAGAGGACTAAATAAAGTCACATCAGAAATAAACTCTTTATAGCAAAGAAGAAGACTTTTCAGTCCAACGGCTATAAAGGGGTTGACAGCAGATAAAGTAATTTAAATGACAGCTAATAAGACAAACAACTTTATCTTAAAAGATTTGAACTCAGGCAAATAGAATGAAGTAAATAATGCCTGGAAACTTTATCATACAGCTTGAAATAATGTGCCAGAAAATGTATTAAATAATTAAATATAATAAATAAATACAAAATACAAAGGCAGGCAGAAAGCGTCGAACGACCTTCGGAGATCGTCGACCGACGCACGGAGATCGTCGATCTATCGGGCAGATAGTCGAACGATCCAGATAGTCGACCTATCAAAGAAGATAGTCGAACTACCAGATAGTCGATCTATCAGGACAGATAGTCGAACTATCAAGCGCACAGAGATAGTCGACCTATCAAGCAGATAGTCGACCTACCTCAGAAACCAGATAGTCGACCTATCAACAGATAGTCGACCTATCAGCGCAGAGCAGATAGTCGACCTATCAACAGATAGTCGACCTATCAGCGCAGAACAGATAGTCGACCTATCAACAGATAGTCGAACTATCAGCGCAGAACAGATAGTCGACCTATCAAGCAGATAGTCGAACTATCAGTGCAGAACAGATAGTCGACCTATCAAGCAGATAGTCGAACTATCAGCGCAGAACAGATAGTCGACCTATCAAGCAGATAGTCGAACTATCAGCGCAGACCAGATAGTCGACCTATCAAGCAGATAGTCGAACTATCAGCGCAGACCAAGGCGTCGACCAACTGATAGACGATCGTCGATCAGCCGATAGACGATAGTCGAACGGCGTTCGACTATGGTCGAACGAAAAAACTACTTAACCAAATTCTCAATTTGGAAAAGCGAGGACTCTACAGCTAGACTCCTAACCATTGACCATAGATATTTCTTGGGTCAAGGAGCACAAAGGAGAAGACTAAACTCAAATCAAACTAGGGTACCAACAATCTCCCCCTATTTGAGTTAAGTCTCTCAGAAACTAAAACAGCTAGCAATAGAATACTAAAAATAATTTCAACAGATAGATAACAATAAATCTGGCAGATTATCAATCAGATAAATATAACACAGCAGTTTAAATCAAACTATCAAGAATCTTTAGGGTCAGGTAATGGATCAGAAGAACTAGAGACAAAAGAAATTTTTCGAAGAGGGTCATCCGATTCCTTCTTTGACATCTTCAGATCCTGAGCTCCAAGAATCTTTAGCTCTGTAGCTCTGGGAACAACAGCTTCAGGATGTTTTTCCATGTACTTTGCTGGATCAAATATCTCAGGATTGACTTGAAATTTCTCAAATTCTTTCTTTCTAAATGCTGACATTGTAGTAAAACCAGATGTATCTTTACCTTCAGCTCTTGCTTTTCTTATTTGGGCTGCTCCTACAAGCTCTTGAAAGCGAGCCATCCTAAAATTAGGATCGAGCTCAGGATTTTCATATACTGGCTCTGGAGAAGCAGCATCAGCTATTATATCTAGATAAAACATTAGAAAACTTAGCAAAAGGAACTTGCTAGAAGGTTTTAAAACACTGTAAACTATTTACCTTTTGAAATACATTTCTCAGATTGAACTGGAGAAGGAGGTGGGGAAAAAGTTGGTCTTTGGGCCACAACCTCCTTCATCTGTCTTTGAGATCCAGAGAAAGATTTTCCTTGAAAACTTTGATGCCCTTGTCTAGGCTGGGACTGAGCAGACTCAGATTTTCCATAGGCAGCAGACTGATTTGCAGGTAGATTCCCAGAGGCTCCTGCACCGGGAGGTGGAGGGGGGCCTTTGGGAGTCCATCTGGAGACTGGACTATCATACCTTTTAGTTCTCTTCCTTTCTTTTTGCTGATTTTTCGAAAACAGCATCCAATGCTTAAAATCTTTAGATTTGGGGTCAATGCCCTTCAGGATGTAGTAGGGAGTGTCATTGTCCTTATTTGGAGGTGGAGGAGGAGCTTTTCTCTTCTTAACAGCAGATTTCTTTTTCTTTGAATTTTCAGACACATCTGAATCAACATCATCATCAGAATTGGATGATGGAGGATTCTCATAGGGATCATAGGCTTCTGAGACAGCCTTTTCTTTAAGCTTTAATGCCGACTTCTCTTTTTCTTCTTCAATGACATCCATAGCCATAAGAGAGTCTAAATCTAAACCAGGAGAATCATCCCAGATGGATGACTTCTCAAATTTCAAATCTTTCTCTTTTTCTTGTAAAGATTTTACTCTTAAGTCCCAAGCAGCCCTTGCTTGAATTTCTTCCAAACTTAAAACAGGAGAATCAACTTTGATTTCCTCTTGATTTTCATCCTCTTTATCATCTAAAAACACATCCAATTCTGGATCTAATTGAGTATCAGAATCACTTGGAGCAGCCACAGAAACAACTGCTATTTTCTGGGCAGTTACATCTTCTTTAATAATATCTGTAAAATTACGAATACAGATCTGCTAAATAAACTTGAATCATACCTTCAAGGTATTCACAGACTATCAAATTAATAGATTCATCAACAAAGCGAATGAAAGCGTTACCTTCATATTTAACCATTTCCCATGACTTGTCCAGATATGAGGTTACGATTCCTTCTAGATATCTTGCAATCACTGGGGTGGTGAGATCATCTAGGCATATTTGGACTTCAATCTCAGATAGAAACTTCGTTATAATTTCGTCTATAAATTTTGCAATCTCAGGAGTTGAAATATCTTCTAGGCATACCTTTACAGCAAATTCTGATTGCAAGATTGCATCTGCTATATCCTTCTCAGTCAAAACTGGAGCAACCTCTTGCTCAGCAGGGGCATTCTCTTCCTCAGCAGACATAACCACATCTGAAACTTCTTCTGGCTCAACTTGAGCAGATTCTGGAAGAGCAGACAAAACTGAATCTTTTACAACTTGAGGAGAGGCAGGGAGGCCTGAGACATCTTCATTGGACATCTCCCCCTGCCTGATTTCAGTGGGTACTGAAACCAGGCCCAAAGAGGAAGATGGCTCAGCTGATTTGGAAATGGATTGGATGGAGGCAGTTAGACGATCAATGGAGGCAGCAAGGGGAGCGATTGCCTCGTCAATCATGATTTTGATTGATGGGGTAATCAGCTCCACAATGCGGGAGAGGAATTCAGGGGTAATTTCAAAAGATGATGAATTTGAGGTGGATGGAGCTGCAGCAAATATGGTAGATGTGCTGGGATGAGGAATGGTGAGAGCAGGGGATCGAGCAGGAGATCTCTGAGGAGGTGAGTTAATTGGGGAATTAACATGACTGGGGGACGGAGGAGGAGAGGGAAATCTCTCAGAAACCTAACAAATCAAAACTAGGAATAGATAACCCAGTTTGATTAGAAGGAATGGGAGAGACTGGAGAGGAAGGAGAAACAACCATAGCTGTTTCAGGTGCAGCAGAAGAAGAGGGTCGTACCTCAGCTGAAGTTGATGGTACTTCAACTGAGGCAGACGGCAAAACAGAGGATGAGGAAGGGATAGCTGAGCCAGCTTCACTAGGTTGAGGAGCGACTGAGGCAGTCCTTGTGTCCTCTGATGTGGCTGGAGCAGATTTCACAAAAGTCCTCTTCCACTTAGAGAATAAGTGGGGATCCATCTTCTTGCTGGCGTTGATAGTAGTTGCGGCAGAACTCAGCAGCTGGGGGAATTTCTCCTTCAGGAAAATTCCAATAACCCTTCCCAGGGTAACTTCCTTCTTTCCTGTCTTCTTCCTGATTAGATCAAACAGAACGGCTGCCCAATCGATCCTCTTTCGATTGACAATTGCACACATAAGTGCAAATTGTTGCCTTGTTATGTTGTCATGGGCAGAGTGCTTTCCAAGGAGCACTTTTCCGACTACTTCAGCGAGAAACTTTATCTTGAAGGGAAAATTTACCTTGAGCAGCTTGGTGGGAATACCTTCAGCATGTCCCAGCTCGACAAGCATCCTTCCGAACTCCTGAGCATCTTGCTCATAGTCTTCATCACCAATAACTAAACCGAAAACATCAGAAAGAACGGCCGGAGTCAGGACAACTTCTACTCCGCCGATGGTGCCGATCATCGCTTCGTCTGTGGAAGACGACGTGAAAGCCCATTCTTTTATTTCAGGAATGTTGATCTTGATCCTCTCAGACATCAGCTTCTCTAAACCTTGATCTTTGCAAAGCTGGAGAACTTCTACTATACCGGCATCGCAACTGCTGAAAGCTTCGAAATCTACACTGAACCCGGCATCGAACTTTACTACGGCTAAAACAGCTGGAGAAATCGCCATTGATCTGCTGAAGAAACGCGAGAAGGAGGAGGAAGACGAAGAGGACGGAGCAGCAGAAAATCGCAAGCGGGAAAGCAGAATGCGAAAGGGCACGCTCCGTCGACGATAAAGCAACAGATCTTTTAACCTAGGTCGACTATCGGCTTTATGTTGAACCGGATATAGTCGGTCTATTAAAAAGATCTTGACCCGATGGTCGAACGGTCGTTCGACGATCGGCTCAGAAGCAGAGTAGTCGGACAATCGTTCGACTATTTCTGGCTTCTCAAACAACAGGCTGTCGTCGTCCAGATATCGACGATGAGCCCAAGCCGTTCGACGATGGTCGAACGTCGATCGACGATCTTCAAACAGATAAGCTATCATTAACCAGAGGTCGACGATAGGCTTAAACAGTTCGACTATCTTCGAACGTCGTTCGACTATCTTCAAACAGACCTCAACATAGGCAGATATCGTCACACTTAGTCTCGTCCATTGATCATGCCTAGTTGGACTAAAAAGAACAGATGCTTCTGTTCATCTAAAGGCTTGGTGAATATATCACCTCTCTGAAACTCAGTGGATATGAACTCAAGACAGATCTTGTTCTTTTCCACACAATCTCTCAGGAAATGGTGCCTAATCTCAATGTGCTTCGTTCTAGAGTGGTGCACAGGATTTTGTGCAATTGAGATAGCACTGGTACTATCACACATGATCTTGGTGTTCTTGTGTGAGTAACCATAATCCACAAGCTGGTTTTGAATCCACAGGATCTGTGAACAACAACTAGCAGCAGCTATATATTCAGCCTCTGCAGTTGAAGTTGAGACAGAAGCCTGCTTCTTACAGAACCAAGAGACCAATCTCTCTCCCAGGAACTGACAAGTTCCTGAGGTGCTCTTCCTGTCAACTCTGCAACCAGCATAATCAGAATCAGAATATCCAATTAATTCAAACTCTGACTCAGCTGGGTACCAAAGTCCTAGATCTGGACATCCTTTCAGGTATCTCAGGATTCTCTTTAGAAGAATCAGATGAGATTCCTTGGGGTTGACCTGGAATCTAGCACAAAGGCATGTAGCAAACATTATATCTGGCCTACTTGCAGTTAGATATAATAGGGAACCAACAATGGCCCTATAATTCTTTTGATCAACTGGCTTGCCGTGATCATCAGAATCAATAACTACATTAGTAGCCATGGGTGTAGGCATTGCTGAAGCATCAGCCATCCCAAATTTCTTTACCAATTCCTTGGCATATTTGGATTGGGAGATGAAGATACCATCAGCATCTTGCTTAACTTGGAGACCAAGAAAGTAAGACAGCACACCCATGCTACTCATCTCAAACTTAGAGTGCATCAAGTTGGAAAACTTTTTGCAAAGTTTGGGATCAGTGGAGCCAAAGATAATATCATCTACATACACCTGAACTAACAGGATTGTGTCCTTGTGATGCTTAACGAAAAGGGTTCTATCAACTACTCCCCTAGTGAAGTTGTGCTCTAACAGGAAACTAGCTAAGGTCTCATACCAGGCCCTAGGAGCTTGCTTTAGTCCATAAAGAGCTTTTTGCAACTTGAAAACATGAGAGGGCTGTGTTGATGAAACAAACCCTGGTGGTTGTTCAACAAACACTTCTTCCTTAAGCTCACCATTCAGGAATGCACTTTTGACATCCATTTGGAACACCTTAAACTTCATGAAGGCTGCATAGGCCAAGAAGATCCTTATTGCTTCTAGCCTTGCAACAGGAGCAAAGGTTTGGTCATAGTCTATACCTTCCTCCTGTCTGTAGCCCTGAGCTACAAGCCTAGCTTTATTCCTTACTATTATTCCATTTGCATCTAACTTGTTTCTATACACCCACTTGGTGCCTATGATCAGTTGGCCTTTAGGTCTTGGAACCAAAGTCCAAACTTTACATCTCTCAAACTGATTGAGTTCCTCTTGCATTGCAATGATCCAGTGGGGATCTAGCTCTGCATCTTTAAAGGTGAGGGGTTCAACCTGTGAGAGGAAACAAGCATGCATCACATCCTGTCTTAATTGATGTCTTGTTTGCACACCAGCTGATAAGTCTCCAATCACTTGAGATGTGGGGTGATCTCTAAGTGTGACAATATCAGCAGGTGGGATGTGATCTTCAGCAACAGTTGGGATTAATTCCTCAGGAGGAATTTGATCTACTGTTGGTGGAACAGCAACAGCTTCAACAGCTTCAGCACTGTCTTCATCACTGTCTGATTCAGTGATCTGAAGAGTTGAAAGTTGAAGGATTTCTTGAGGGGCATCATGTACCTGCAAAGAACTGGAGGAAGGAGAATTTTCCTTCTCCTTGTAAAACATCTGAGACTCATCAAAAGTCACATGCACAGATTCTTCTATCTTACAGGTTGATTTGTTATAAACCCTATAAGCTTTGCTTACTTGGGAATATCCAAGCATGATTCCCATTGAAGCTTTTGCTTCAAACTTTCTAATATATTCTTTATTATTATTATGAATATACACAATACAGCCAAAAATTCTAAAGTAATTAATTTTTGGTTTCTTTCCTTTAAGCAACTCATAAGGAGTTTTACACTTAAGTTTGTGTATCAAACTTCTATTCAAGACATAGTTGGCTGTACTAACAGCTTCTGCCCAATAGGATAGAGGCATGTTAGCATCTGCCAACAATGTGCTAGCAGCTTCAATTAGTGTTCTATTCTTCCTTTCAACTACCCCATTTTGTTGGGGAGTTCTAGGAGCTGAGAAGCTATGTTTGATACCTTCTCTCTCACAGAATTCTTGCATGAGAAGAGAGTCAAACTCAGTACCATGATCACTTCTGATCAAGGCCACATGAGTAGAGTACTCAGTCTGCACACAAAGTAGAAAGTCTGTAAGGGCTTTGAAGTTATCAGACTTAGTTCTCAAAAAGAAAACCCAACTGAACCTAGAGAAGTCATCTACAATTACTAAGGTGTAATACTTCCCTCCTAAACTCTGTACATTTATTGGGCCAAAAAGGTCCAAATGTAATAAATACAGGATTCTAGGAGAATCACTTTTATTTACAGATTTAAATGAATTTTTGGTTTGCTTGCCTAGCTGACAAGCCTTGCATAGACTCTCCTTCTTGTAGGGGCAAGAAGGTAAGCCTCTAACAAGGTTGTGCTTAGATAACCTAGATATATTTTTCAGGTTTACATGACTAAGCCTTTTATGCCATAATGAATTATTATTAAGGGTTAATTCATTAAACAGGCAGATTTCAGAATGAGGTGAATTAAAATCTACTAAATAAATATTGCCTATTCTATTACCTATTAAAACAACATCATTATTTAAAGTAATACTGCAAGAGGAGTTAGAAAAAGAAACCTGGTAGCCAGCATCACATAGCTGGCTAACTGAGATCAGATTATGCTTTAGTCCATTGACATAAGCAACTCTCTTGAATGTAACAGCTCCAATCGTGATCTTGCCATATCCTTCTGTTTGACCACAGCTGGAGTCTCCAAAGATAACCTTTGGGCCGAGCTTAGCTTTGTACTTTGACAGAAGCTCTTTGTTTCCTGTCATATGCTTAGAGCATCCACTATCCAAATACCACTTGTTTTGAGTGATTGGATAGGCCTTCACCTGCATATCAATTATTTAGACAGAGTGGACCCAGGTAACCTTGGGTCCCTTGTTTTTCACATAAGAAAAACTGGAAATATAAGAAAATGCAGGCTGAGGGTGATAGCCTAGTGGGTGAGATCTCCTAGGTGGGATTCTCCATGCAGATGATGGGTCAACAAACCTAGGGTTTCTATTTTCATTTAGGTTTCTATGAAACTGATTATGATTTTGAAAATCATGTTGAAAACGTCGATCGACGTTCGACGATGGGCGCTCAGATCGTCGACCTTCGTTCGACCATTGAGCTTCCGATCGTCGAGCTTCGTTCGACGCTCTTTGCATTTCTTTGAAAAATTTCTTTCTCTTTTCTCTCTTAGCCTTATTTAATGTTTTATTTACAAGGTTTAGTTGCTCAGTGTTCTTCTTTCCACTAGCTGAAATGAAGTTCACTGGAGTTGAAAGGTTATTTTTAAGCAAGACTGGGGGTTCACTAGGAGAAGCTCCTAAGCCTAGTTTATCATTACCTGACCTAGTGTTAGCCATGCTGGTAATTTCTAACAGCTTAAGGCTTCTACCATTAAGGGATTCTTCTAGTCTCTTAGACTTAGCTAATTCTATTTTAAGAAATTTAATTTCTTCACTACAGGTAGTGAGATCTTCCTTTAACCTAATGTTTTCAGAGGCTATTAATTCAGAGTCAGCTAGCCTATTTCTAAGTTCTTTTATCTCCTTTTCTGAACTAATTAAATCTAAACATAGAGATTTAAAATCTAACTTAAACTCTTCTGAAGTAAAATCATAAGATGAAAGTACCTCATCTTCAGTAGGCATTTCTTCATCTGAGTCAGAACTCTCTGCAGCAGAGTGGTTGCTGCAGGCATCTATTGCCATGAGGCAAACTTCTTTTGCCTTCTTTTCTTCTTCATCCTCACTAGAGCTTGAGGATGAGGATTCTTCATCAGAATCACTCCAGGTTTCAGCAATGAAACCTCTCTCCTTTTTCTTGTTCTTGTAGGAGGATGGCTTGGAGTGCTTCCTGTGCTGTTCTTTATCTTTTCTCTTTTCTTTGTTTTTCTCCTCTGGACACTCTGGCAAGATGTGTCCAGGCTTCCTGCACCCATAACAGATAATTTCTTTAGTTGGAGTACGATCATACCTTGGCTTTTCTTCATACTTTGAAGATTTTCTTCTGAACTCTTTTCTCCCCATTTTGAGAAATCTCTTGGCAAACAATGCCATGAGCTCCTCATTTGATTGGCTGCCTTCTGAGGCTTCAGCAGCTTTAAGAGCTAGAGATTGCTCTTTTCTTGTTGGAGTGGGGGTCTTGGCTTCTGCTTCAGCTTCCCTTGTCTTCAGCACTTGCTCAAAAGATTTGAGCTTGCCGAGAAGGGCTTCAGTTGATATCTCATTGGTGCTTCTGGCTTCCTTGATTGGCCAGATCCTCAAATCCCATGTGCTAGGGAAGCACATAAGGATCTTATCATTGACCTCTGTCAATGATATGTCCTTGTCCAGGGTCCTCAGCTCATTGATGATTGAGCTGAGCCTGGTGTACATCGCTTCAACTGATTCAGCATCAGTCTTCTTGAAGTTCTCGTACTGTGAGATAAGGTTGGACCTCCTGTCCTTCCTTTCATCAGCTGAACCAGCTACAATCTGGTTCAGTGTGTCCCACATGGCCTTTGCTGAAGAGCAGTCAGCCACCTTCTGGAACACTTCATCAGACATAGTCTGAGCTAGTATGTTCATTGCTTTGGCATCAGCAATTTTTGCCTTCTTGTACTCATCATTATAGTCTGGAGGAGGCACTGCACTCATATCAGATGATGAGGCAGTGGCAGCAGCAGGTGCTCTTGTGGGACCTGACAAAATAGAAGCAAAGATACTCTCATCAATAGAGTTCATATATAATTTAATCCTTGCCTTCCAGATGCCAAACTTTGCTAAGTTGCATGCTGGAGGTCTGGTGCTTGAATAATCCTTAGACTGGGCCATGATAGTGAATATCTATAAACTCTTGGTATCTATCAGGATCTTGTGACTTAGGTGTTAGCCTATACAGTCAGTCAACCTCCCTCTGATACCAATTGAAAGTGAAGGGATAGATACTACTCTAGAGGGGGGGTGAATAGAGTAATCAAATTTTGCACAATACAAAACTTAACTGTCTACCCAACTCCCTTGGAGTGAAGTGCGGAATGAAGAGATTATAGATTTTGATTTAACCTTAAAGCCTAACACAAGTGATGTGCAAACACAAGCTAACTGTAATTACAGTTAAAGCTTGGAAAACCTAAACAGCAACTAGCAACCTAGTTATATCTATTCACAGCCACAGTACATGAATTAAAACAATTGAATCCAGACGACACAAGGAGATTTATAGTGGTTCCCCAAACAACTTGGGTACGTCCACTCTTCTACCCACACGGTAGGAATCCACTCAGGTTTTTGATCAGGTGCCCTGCCACCAACAGAATCTGATTCAGGTAGATTCAGAAACCCTTTAGACTTTTGATCAGGTGTCTAAAAACCAAGCACTGGTTTTTGATCAGGTGCCCTGCCACCAAGGGATACTTTTGAAGGGAGTAATAACCCTGTACAGGAGGGGGAAGAAGGTTAAGATGTCTTCTCTATTTTTCAATAGATTAGAGAAGCACAAAAAGCTTGCACTGAGCTAGAATGCTCTAAAGAATCAAGGCTCCCCCTGGCTCAAAGATGTCCAGGTGAAGTCTTGCTTCAGTGCAGAAAACTCTTCAGAAGGTTCTGAAGGAAAGAGCTACAAGAAGAAAGTAAACAATAAAAAGAAACAGTCTTCAAGCAGCAATCTTCTTCTTCTTCTTCTTCAAAGAGACTCTGAGTTGAACTTCCTGAAAGCAGGAGAACTCAGGTGAAGAAGAGATGAAGGTCTTAACACTTCTCAGTTAGATGGAGTTTGCTGAGAGCAGGAGGCTTGAGCTTGATGAAGGCTTGAGTGCTTTTGAATATGTGTGTAACACTTCTGTTAACTAAAAACTAGCTTGAATCCTTCTGCAAAGGGTTCTTTAAATATTAGCAGCAAGCAACGGCTCTCTTCCATTTGAATTCTTTGTCTTCTTGTGAGCCTTGAGACCTGGGCTGTAAATATCAAGAAGACAGAAATATCTCTGCAGCAAGACATTCCATAAAAAGGAATAAATCTCTTTCTAAGAAGCTGCAGGTTTAAATCAAATAAACAGAGGACTAAATAAAGTCACATCAGAAATAAACTCTTTATAGCAAAGAAGAAGACTTTTCAGTCCAACGGCTATAAAGGGGTTGACAGCAGATAAAGTAATTTAAATGACAGCTAATAAGACAAACAACTTTATCTTAAAAGATTTGAACTCAGGCAAATAGAATGAAGTAAATAATGCCTGGAAACTTTATCATACAGCTTGAAATAATGTGCCAGAAAATGTATTAAATAATTAAATATAATAAATAAATACAAAATACAAAGGCAGGCAGAAAGCGTCGAACGACCTTCGGAGATCGTCGACCGACGCACGGAGATCGTCGATCTATCGGGCAGATAGTCGAACGATCCAGATAGTCGACCTATCAAAGAAGATAGTCGAACTACCAGATAGTCGATCTATCAGGACAGATAGTCGAACTATCAAGCGCACAGAGATAGTCGACCTATCAAGCAGATAGTCGACCTACCTCAGAAACCAGATAGTCGACCTATCAACAGATAGTCGACCTATCAGCGCAGAGCAGATAGTCGACCTATCAACAGATAGTCGACCTATCAGCGCAGAACAGATAGTCGACCTATCAACAGATAGTCGAACTATCAGCGCAGAACAGATAGTCGACCTATCAAGCAGATAGTCGAACTATCAGCGCAGAACAGATAGTCGACCTATCAAGCAGATAGTCGAACTATCAGCGCAGAACAGATAGTCGACCTATCAAGCAGATAGTCGAACTATCAGCGCAGACCAGATAGTCGACCTATCAAGCAGATAGTCGAACTATCAGCGCAGACCAAGGCGTCGACCAACTGATAGACGATCGTCGATCAGCCGATAGACGATAGTCGAACGGCGTTCGACTATGGTCGAACGAAAAAACTACTTAACCAAATTCTCAATTTGGAAAAGCGAGGACTCTACAGCTAGACTCCTAACCATTGACCATAGATATTTCTTGGGTCAAGGAGCACAAAGGAGAAGACTAAACTCAAATCAAATTAGGGTACCAACAAGCTTCAATGGGAGTTTTTCTAGGATACTCTCAAGTGAGCAAAGCCTATAGGGTCCTTAATAAATCCTCTCTTAAAATAGAAGAGTCTGCACATGTCTCTTTTGATGAGACAGTCATGTATTATAAGGAGAAGGATTCTTCCTCTAATATTACAGTGCAAGTCCTAGGAGTAAGTAAGGATTTGGAAGGTTTGAGACTCACACAGGAGAATCATCCCCAACAAACTCCTCAGGTTGCTCCCTCAGATTCTGAATCTGATGTAGAACTGCTTGAAGTTAAAGCACCTGCTCCAACAGTTGATCAAATTCCACATGAGGAATTAAATCTTGAAACTGTTGAAGATCAGATCATTGTTGAACCTACTGATCTTGTCACACTTAGAGATCACCCTGTATCTCAAGTGATTGGAGACATTTCAGCAGGAGTCCAGACAAGACATCAACTCAACAAAAATGTGATGTTTGCTTGTTTCCTTTCTCAGGTTGAGCCCCTAACCATTCAAGATGCTGAGCTTGATCCCCACTGGATTATAGCAATGCAAGAGGAGCTTAACCAGTTTGAAAGATGTAAAGTTTGGACCTTGGTTCCAAGACCAAGAGGCCAACGGATCATAGGCACCAAGTGCGTGTTTAGAAACAAGCTTGATGCCCAAGGCATAGTTGTTAGGAATAAGGCTAGGCTAGTAGCTCAAGGCTATAGACAGGAGGAAGGCATAGACTATGATCAGACTTTTGCCCCTGTAGCTAGACTAGAAGCCATTAGGATTTTCCTAGCCTATGCTGCCTATAAAAGATTTAAGGTTTTCCAAATGGATGTGAAGAGTGCCTTCCTCAATGGAGATTTAAAGGAAGAAGTGTTTGTTGAACAACCACCAGGGTTTGTTTCATCAACCTTACCCACTCATGTGTTCAAACTCCAAAAGGCTCTCTATGGACTTAAGCAAGCTCCTAGAGCTTGGTATGAGACCTTAGCAAATTTTCTTCTAGAACACAAGTTTGTGAGAGGTGTAGTAGATAGAACCCTATTCATTAGACATCATAAGGACTCACAACTGTTAGTTCAAATCTATGTAGATGACATTACATTTGGCTCTACTGATCCCAAACTATGCAAGAGGTTCTCTGAACTAATGCACTCTAAGTTTGAGATGAGCAGCATGGGTGAGTTATCCTATTTCCTTGGTCTCCAAGTGAAACAGAGTGTTGATGGCATTTTCATTTCTCAATCAAAATATGCCAGAGAGCTGGTTAAAAGATTTGGAATGTCTGATGCTTCATCAATGAGCACACCTATGGCCTCAAATGCAGTTATTGATTCTGATGTAAATGGCAAGTCTGTTGATCAAAAGAATTATAGAGCCATTGTTGGTTCCCTGCTGTATTTGACTGCAAGTAGGCCTGACATAATGTTTGCTACATGCCTATGTGCTAGGTTTCAGGTCAACCCAAAGGAATCTCACTTAACTCTCCTCAAGAGGATCTTGAGATACCTTAAGGGATGCCCTAACTTAGGACTGTGGTACCCAGCTGAGTCAGGATTTGAATTAATTGGATATTCAGATGCTGATTATGCTGGTTGTAGAGTTGACAGGAAAAGCACCTCAGGGACTTGTCAGTTCCTGGGAGAGAGACTTGTCTCTTGGTTTTGTAAGAAACAGGCATCTGTGTCTACTTCAACTGCTGAGGCTGAATATATTGCAGCAGCTAGTTGTTGTTCACAGATTCTGTGGATTCAAAATCAGCTAGTGGATTATGGGTATACACACTCAAAAACAAAAATTCTGTGTGACAGTACCAGTGCAATATCAATTGCTCAAAATCCTGTGCACCATTCCAGGACCAAGCACATTGAGATTAGACATCACTTTCTGAGAGATAATGTGGAAAAGAACAAGATAGCAATGGAATTTATATCCACAGACCTGCAGAGAGGAGATATTTTCACTAAGCCCCTTGATGAACAAAAGCATTTGTTCTTCCTGAACCAGCTTGGCATGATTAATGGTTCAGAGTAGTGAAAATTTGGTTAATTTTGTTTTCTGTCTAAAATCGTCGAACGACTGCTCGACGATCTTCGATCTGGTCAGAACTATCGTCGACCAACCATCGACGACAGCTCGCTCTGTAGTAAGGCAGAAATCGTCGACCAACTGGTCAACGATCTCTCCTTAGGTATCTATCGTCGACCAATGGTCGACGACAGATTTTCTGTGCTGGGTGGAAAATCGTCGACCAAACATTTATTGATCGACGATCGTGGTAATTGCGTGTAGTCGGTCGATGTTTAACGATTAGTCAAACATTGACTATCGTCGATCTGTGTTCGACGACCGATCTTATTCCGGGTTCGACGATCGCAGATTTGTTTCTAATAGTCGATTTAGGTCTGAAGATCGTCGTCCTTCCGCTCCGTCTTTTCATATTCCTTCTTCTGGCTTAGAATTCGCTCTCGAACTCTAATCCCGCGCGATTCTCTTCTCCCCTGTTTTGCTTCTCGATTCGCCATCTTCTCTCAAATCCTATGGCGATTCCGTCTGCTGTTCTCTTTGGGATGAAGTTCGACACTGGCTTCTGTGTCGACTTTGATTCTTTCAGCCGATGCGATCAACCAATCCAAGATATTCTGCAGCTGTGTGAAGACCAAGGCCTCAAGAAATTTATGTCGTTCTCTCCTAAGATTCATATACCAGAAATTCGTGAATGGGTATATACTTCGTCCTCCAGCGACGACGCCATGACAGGAAAGATAAATGGCGAGGAGGTCACTCTGACTCCTGAAGTATTGACTGAGCTGTTTGGACTGCCAACAGGAACTGAGGACTATGAGCAAACTGCAGAGGAATATGGCCGCATGCTCACTGTGATGGGCCATGCCGAAGGGATTCCGGCTAAGCTGCTGAAGATAAACTTGTCTCCAGAATACAAGTTTCTGGCAGACCTGGTGGGCAAGGTTGTTTTGGGAAAACACTCGGCTCACGACAACATCAACAGGAAACAGTTTGCCCTGATGTCAGCTTTGGTGAATAAGGCACAGATTGCTTGGGGAAAAGTTCTGTTTGAACTAATAAGGAGAAAGAACAATCAGAAAGAAGTAAATCTTGCCAGGGTATTGGGTGTGTTTCTATATGTGAAAGCACCCCTGCTGCTTGTGTCTGCACCCTCCGCAGTCAACGCTAGCAAGAGGTTGGACCCTTCTCTATTCAAGAAATCCCAGAGGATTATCAAGAAGTCAGCCAGGGTTGATCCTAACCCTCCTTCAGACACAAGGGCTGATTCGGCCGCTCTCCCGCTTACTGGGGAAGGCTCAGTAATCCCTCCATCCTCTCTCTCTATCCCTGCATCCTCTTCTCCTGCATTACTTTCCTCTACAACACCTGCAGTGCCATCACAACATGCATCCTTCATCCCACCTGCATCTCCATCCCAGTCACCAACACCACAACATCTGGCAGCTTCAGCCAGTGTTGACATGGTGACTGCTACCATCCTCACGCATCTCTCTCAACATGAATCCCACACTCATGTTGATGTTCACCCATCTCCACATGACTCATTTGATCATGTGGCAGATCATCCTGATACCTTTCCATCACCACCTCCCTTTGTATCCCACAGTCATCCATCCACCTCCACATCATCAGCATTTCAGATAACTCCTGAATTGCTTGCACATATTGTTGAGCTCATTACTCCCTCCATCCAAAAAATGATTGAGGCTGCCAATGCCCCTCTCATTGCATCCATCAATACCCTTACTCAAGCCATCAAATCCATCTCATCTTCTGCTGAGCCTCCTTCTGTAAGATGCATGACTCCAGTCCCCACTGAAGTCATGCAGGGGGAGATGTCTGTTGAAGTGGTCTCAGGTGATGCCCTGACCCTTCAGGACAATTCTTCTCTTCCCCTTCAAGGAACTGTAGAAGAACCTCAAGAGATTCCAGAGAAAGAACCAGAAGGTAAACCTTAAAATTCTTCCTCCAAAGGTTATAATCAGGACTTCAATTTGATATTTGTATCTAACAAAGACATTCACTCCCTAGTGAATCTAGCTTCTGAGGAAGAAGTTCCTGAAAAAGAAAATGAGGAAGTCCCCATGGACACCTGTGAGTATGATGCTGCTCAACCTGATGGTATAGCTTTATTTAAGATTCTAATTAATTCAAACTCCAACTTTGAGTTAATTTCTTATTCCTTCCTTTCCATCACAGCTGCTGATGACCTTACATCAGTATTGCAAGTTGATGCTGCTAAGTCCTTTGATTCTGATAAAGACTTGGAATCATTTCTTAACTCAGACTGTGAGTTCTCACTCACATCTACTCCTTTTGTTCTTCCTCCTCAAGAGATAGTGGTCCCTTATAGACCTGAGTACCTTGATGACCCCTTGGTCAAAGATACTCTTTTCTTTTCCTGTATGGCACTCCTCTTGTGCCTTGCAGAGGTGTCTATCCCTGATGTCACTAAACATCTAGAAGGAATTATAACCTCCTTCCTAGATGCAAAGTGGTATCCTGTGTAGATCTTCAGGTAATCCTATCTATTACCTGTTGTTTGTTCACCTTGGGGGGAATATTTTATTCCCACTTGGTTGTTAACCTATCTTTCTTTGCATGCAGGCACAACCATAAATGCTGCTGCTGCTGAAAACATCAACATCCCTGCTGATACTGCTGCTGAAGAAATTGAAGATGTGCAAGATAGGGCAGACAATGCTCCCAAGATGACTGAAATGGACTCAAGCTCAGGTACTCTAAACCTAGAACAATTTATAGCCTTTGTGGCTGAGAACATTGCCTCTGAGTACATTGAAGGGATGGCTAATTATCATCTGGATTCCCTAGCCATCTCTCTAGAGAAAGCATCTGCCCCTGCAGATATCGTCATCTTTTCTCCACCTATCCTTACCTATCCTCTATCCATTCCTTCTATTGCAGAACTGGTCCCCAAGACAGTTCCTGAGTTGTATCCAGAATCAGAACTCTGGAAGAGGTCTCCAAATGTGGATCTTGATGCCCTCCTTAGGCAAGATGCCATTGAGGAAGCTAAAGAGAAAGAAGAAAGAGAAAAGAAAGACAAAGCTGAACCTACTGCCAAGGATCCTTCTGAACTTGACTTTGATGATTATGCTGGGAAAGACTCATCTCATTCTGATGATGATGATGATGATTCTGACGATTCTGACTCCTCTAAGAAAAGGAAAAGAGCTGCTTCCAAGAAAAGAAAGGCATCTGCTCCTCCTGCTGCTAATCCAGACAAGGATGTTCCCTATTTTATTCTGAAGGGAATTGATCCCAAGAGCAAAGAATTTCAGCCTTGGATGAGACTTTCAAAGAATCAGACAAGAGAGAATAAGAGAAGAAAAAGATATGACATTCCTGTTCAGAAATTCCCCCCCAGAGGTCCTCCTCCACCTCCTGGTGCTGGAGCCTCTGGAAGTCTCTCTTCTGCCCCCTCTGCAAGGTCAGCCAGTTCTAACACTTCTCAGACCTACCAAAGAAGGAGTAACCAAAGCCAGGGAGGCCAAGATGTATCAGGACAGGGAAGAAAAAGAAACGACAATGCTCTCGTGGAACAAATAAAGGAGATGCCTTTTCAGCAACCTACATTCTCTCCTCCTCCTTCTCATAAGAAGATAGTCCCAGAAAGGAAACCTTCTCCTCCCAGGAGAGGTCCCTCCTCCTCTTCAAGGAAACCTGCTGCAGCTGAATCTAAAGGAAAAAGAGTGGTCTTTTCAGAAAAATCCCACAAAAAGTTCATTGAGCTTGCACCTCCAAGATCTCTATATGCTCAAACTGATCCTAAGAAGGCTGTGCAGATTCCTCTTGATTCAAGCAAACTTGCTACAGCTCTTCAAAGAAACATAGAGATTGCAGCTCATACAGATACTGATAGACCTCCCTCTCCATCAGATAAAACTGAAGCGGAAAGGATTGCCTCTATGGCAAGATTCAAAGAGTCTATTGCACTAAGCATGATGGAGAGAGCCAAATCTCAAGGACTAGATCCTACAGCCTACTCAACAATGTCAGAATTCAGAGAAAAGGAACTCAGCAGAATTCAAGTCAATCCAGAAGCCTTTGACACTGAGGAATACATGAGACTACATCCTGCTGCAGTTCTACCAAGTTATGCTGAAAAGAAAATCATAGGTGAACATGATCTAATGCTATCCAAGAGACAAGCAGCAAACCCTAACAGAGAAATTATTTTCAAACTAGCTGCAATACCCAAAAACTCATCTGATGCTAAACATGCTGATAAATCTGCTTGATACATTCCATTTCTGCTGATTTATGCTTGTTATATTTTCTGTGTATTGCCTGTGTTTTAACATTCTGGTTAATCTTTAGATTTGTTGTTGTCTGCTTTAGTCTTTAAATTGGATTGGATAACATAACCCAAATAGGGGGAGATTGTTGGTATCCTAGATGTGATTTGGCTTATGTAATCCCTTTCCAGCCCCTCTTGATCCATATAAAGATATATGATCATGTTTAGACTCTGTTTAGTCTCCCTAGGGCAGTTTATACACTGACCTAGAGCTTAGGTTAGAAGTTCTAGATGTTTTTGTAGTTAAGGCTTTTTCCGTTCGACTATCGTCGAACGAGGCCTCGCGATCGTCGATCATTGATCGACGATAGCAGGGCTATCGAATCGTTGAGTCAAGACAATTATCGTCGACCGATGGTCGACGATCTCAGAGCAAGCCTCTTATGCTCTGAAGGTTGGTCGACGATCTGCCATCTGCAGTTCAACGATCTTGTTCTTGTTCGATGATATCTGTCTCGACAGATATTTTGTCTTAGTCGTCGACATCTTGTGATGTTCGACGATATCTGTGTCGACAGATTGTTGCCTTAGTTGTCGACGATTTCTGGTCGACGTTTTCTGTCTCGACAGCTTTCTGCTTCAGTCGACGATATCTAGACCTGGTCGACGATTTCTGGTCGACGATATCTGTCTCGACAGATCTTTTGCTTTGGTCGACGATAGTTTGAGCTGGTCGACGATTTCCGTTCGACGATTTCTGTTTCGACAGACTTCGGTTTTTAGTCGACGATCTGTTAGTAGGTCGACGATCTTCGAACTCCTGTTCGACGATTTCTGTCTGCTTTTATCTATTTATATTTATGTTATTCCTTGGTTTATTTCCAAGTGTGTTAGCTTGTGTTTAGAAAGATTTTCTGAAGTTATTTGTTGCTAAATTTATGGCTTAAATTCAAATGAATTATTTACACAATATGTCAAGCATAAATCACGGGATTCAGTATTCTTGATAAAGCATTTTGTCCTATTATACAAATTGCGTTGACTTTATCTTTCCAGCCTGTTTTCTAGCCGTTGGTACTATGTACTATTTCCAAGAATGGTACGTATTTATGCTGAGATATTTTTCCCGCTTATTTTATTCCTTATTGGGACTGACAGAAAGTTAATAGGCCATTCTATTCCTATTGCTATATTCTATTTTGAGATAATCTGTTGCAGGGCTCGAGAATTCAAATCAATAGAGCCGTTCCAAAGGAAAAACGTGAAGACATATTTAAGAGAGATTCTTCTCTCAGAAAAGGAGAAGTTACAGACATAGAGAAATATTATTCATTCGCTCAAGCATCATCAGAGCAGCTCTTCACAATCTCACAACAAGAAGAAGAAAAGTTTTCCTAAAGCAAAAGCTCAGAGCAATCATCTTTCATTCTCAAGTCTCCTGAGCATCTGCTTAGAGTTTTCAAGACTTCAGAAAGAGCTCCAGTTCTGCTTCAAGTGCTCCAGAATCTTAAGACCTGATAAAAATCAGTCTTCAGATCTCTGAGGATTTAGTTTCAGTTTATCTGAAACTCCTTCATCCTGAAGCAAAGGCTTTCCCTGGACTTCCACTGAGCCAGGGGGAGACTTTGATTCTTTAGAGAATCCACAAATCTTCTCTAATCTGTATTTAAAACAGAGAAGATAATCTAACCCTCTCAACCCCTTTTGTAAAAGAGTTTGTTCACACCTCTTCAAAAGTGAACATTGGTGACAGGGCACCTTATCAACAACCTGTGGTTGAGCATCCTTATCAAAAGCTCAAAGGGTCTGTTTGATCTACCTGAATCAGATCATTGGTGGCAGGGCACCTTAGCAAAAACCTGTAGTGGATTCCTACCAGGGTGGTAGAAGAGTGGATGTACCTATTTAAAGGGAACCACTATATATCCTGTGTCTCTCTGGTTCTTGCTTATTCATCTTATTCTGTGGCTGTGTTAGAACTACCTAGGGTTGCTAGTTGCTGTGATAGGCTTGTAGTTAACTGAAATTTCAGTCAACTTCTTCACTTGTGCACTTCACTGTGTTAGGCTCTTAGGGTTCAAGTATCAGATTTTTTATTCCGCAAATAAACTCCAAGGGAG
The DNA here is from genome assembly GCA_039513925.1 of Platanthera zijinensis. Lineage (NCBI taxonomy): Eukaryota > Viridiplantae > Streptophyta > Magnoliopsida > Asparagales > Orchidaceae > Platanthera > Platanthera zijinensis. The sequence goes on from CM077084.1 coordinate 115,396,786, forward strand.
CTGACTAAGTGTTCATAAAATTTTGAATACTCTATTCACCCCCCCTCTAGAGTAATTTACAACTTATCCCCTCACTTTCACAGAATCAAGAATCAAGAAAATGGATTCTGGAGAAAATCACAAGGAACTAGGTTCTATGAAACTACCCATCTGCAGGAAGGAGATATTTGGTATATGGAAAGAAAGAGTCAGATTGTTTATGGAGGCTTCTGACCCAAGGATCTATATTACAGTAAAAGAAGGTCCTTATGTTCCAATGAAGGTATCTGTTCTAGATGCAAACCAGAGAACTCCCAAGGATTTTTCTGAGATGACTAAGGATGAGATTATACTGGAAACTATTGATAAAAGAGCTCAGAATATCATAGTAAGTGTCATAGATGATTCAACCTTTCAGAATTTGATTCACTGAAAGACATCCAGGGAAATGTGGGACACTTTGATAGTCTACATGGGGGGTTCTGAAGAAGTTAGATAATATAGAAAGTCTATGCTAAATTAGGAATATGAAAGCTTCAGACAAGGGAAGTCAAATAGCATATCTGAGTGCTATAAGAAGTTCTACAGAATTGTAAATGAGCTGATGTCTTATGGAAGGGTCTTCAGTACATATGAACTGAATGATAAATTCCTAAGATCCTTACAAAGGATTGACACACCTAAAATTTGTGCCATTAGGGAAGTGGCCAACTTTGTTTATATTTCACCTCACACTTTATTTGGAAAGTTGTTGTCTTATGAAATGCAACTAATGACTAGAAAAGAGGAAGAAAGAAATGCAAAATGGGAGCATAGAGAAAAGTCTGTGGCCTTCAAGGTTGAAGCCACTAAAAAGAATAGGAGGATGTCTCCATCATCTCCTAGGGAAGTTGCTGAAATTACCTAAGATAATTCAGACAACCAAAATTCAGATAGCAGTGATTCAAATGCAGATTTTGCTTCCTTTACAAGGCAGTTTCAGAGATTCTTGAAGAAGAAGCAGTGGAAATCTAGGCCCTCAACATCACAGCCAGTTGATGATTATTATCAAAAGAGAAAGTCATCAAGGAAGGACAGGAGCAGGTCTAAGCCTAGCAAATCTACAACATCAAAGATTGTTTGCTACTGCTGTAATAAACTTGGACATGTTGTTGCTGAATGTCTTGACAAAAGAAAGGAGTCTGCTGATAAAAGAAAGACTCAACAAAAGAGCAAGAAGGAGAAATCCTTTGTTGCTAAGAAGGAGAAAAGCTTGACATACCAATCAACTTCGGAGTCTGAATCTAAAGCTGAGGCATATATTGGTCTTTATGCAGTTGATGAAGAAGATGAGTTTATGCAATTGCTAGACTCCATCTATGAACAAGAAGATTATCAGTGTATTGGACTGATGGCTGTATCAGAAGAAGACAAGTGCCAGGATCAGTCTGTTCCTAGTAAGGTACAATGTATTTCTAGAAATTTTGATTGTAGCACTAGTATAGAGTCAGCTACATCTACATCAAGTGATGTGGATGGGTCTGAATCTGAAGGAGATATTCATCAGCTGATAGATGAATATGGGGACTTATTGCAAGCACTAAAGAAAAGCAAGAACCTGGCCAAAACTCAGGCTAAGGAAATTACTGATCTTAAGGTGGCTGCATCTGGTTTAGAGAAAGAGTTGGATCAAAAATTGAATGAGATTGCCAAGCTGAAAACTATAACTGTTATTCAGATGGGCACAATCACATACAAAAATGATCTAATTAAAAGTCTGGAAGTCAGACTTCAAAAGGAGAAAGATTTGGTGGCTAGTTATTCCAAGCCAAAATCAGTTTTACCTTTAATAGATTAGTTTGTGGCTCAAAAGGGTAAGGCTGGAATAAGCTTTAAGGGTAACACCAGGGCTGTCCAATTCAAGAGAAAAGGAAAAGCCTAAGTCCAGCCACTGAATTTTAAAGTCCCTATAGTTTTTAGAAAGGTGCATGAGCCTTCTAACAAGTATGACTTTGAGAATACTCAAGGTCATAGTAAGACTGAAGTTCTGAATGACAAGGGTGGTTATGTCAATAAGGCAACCCATGTTCATAAACCCCATGTTTTTAAGAAAACAGTGGGTGTAGCTGCAACAGTACCAGCACAATACAAAAGAGTTGATGTATCTAAAAATAGATATAACAAGTATGAATGCTGGTGCTGTGGCAAGAAAGGTCATTATGCCATAGATTGCTGGCACAACACTAGTGTCAGGAAGAACAAAAGTCTAACTGTTAGAAGAGCTGCAGGTAGATTTGGTAAGCATGAAGCTAACCTGAACCAAGGACCCAAGACTTACTTGGGTTCTAAGGGAAAGTAATTCTTTGTTACAGGTGAGTCCAATTCACCATACCTCTATTTGGTACTTGGACAGTGGATGTTCCAGGCACATGACTGGAACAAAGGGATTGCTGAAGGAGTACTTGCCTATCTTAAATGGGCCTAAAGTAATCTTTGATGGCTCTAAAAAAGGCATCATCAAAGGATTTGGTAACATTTCTAGTAACAAGATTACTATCACTCAAGTGGCCTATGTAAAGGGTTTGAAACACAACCTTGTCAGGCGCTACTGGGCAATCCATTTTGAATACATCGAGCTAAGGGCCCCTGACTTCTTTCCAGAATGAGAGTTCGACCGCGGCTTCCGCCTTATAAGCATAAGTCAGCTGAGTGATTTAGGATATGGCATTTCATTTGTTAAGAATGGATATCATATCAAGAGGTCAAGTGATCAAAAGATCATTTTGACATGATATAGAAAGAGGAATGTGTACTGTCTCAATTTTTAGTGTGAGAACAAAGGTTCTCCTATTTGTCTTGTAGTTGATGAGAGAGCCTCTCATTGTGTCAAATGGCACAAGAGGCTGGCCCATCTTAACTACAAAACAATTGGCCAACTCTTTAACAAAGAGTTAGTGAGGAATGGTCCCCAAGTTAAGTGTATAAAGGATGGGATATGCTCAGCTTGTCAAAAAGGCAAGTAGACAAAATCCTCCTTTCATAGCCTTGAAAACAAGAATTCAGTAAGGTGTCTATACCTCTTACATATCGATCTTTTTGGTCCTATGCTAGTTCATAGTCTAGATAAGAAGGTCTACACTTTTGTGGTGGTAGATGACTATTCTAGATATTCCTGGGTGTTTTTTCTGAGACATAAATATGAAATCCCAAGTGTTTTACATAGTTTTGTCAAACAAATTCAGAATGAACTGGATAGTACAGTGGTCAAAATCAGAAGTGACCATGGCACTGAATTTCAATATGAAAGTATGACAAGACTGTGTGAAGAATTTGGGATTTTCCAAGAATTCTCCTCACCAAGAGCACCACAGCAAAATGGTATTGCTGAAAGGAAGAATAGAACATTGATTGAAGATGGTAGAACACTATTGAGTGACACTTCTCTCCCAGAATATTTGTGGGCTGAGGCAGTAAACACTGCATGTCATGTGCTCAACAGGGCTTCTATCACTAAGTGCCACAAGAAGACTCCCTATGAGATTATGAAAGGTAGAAAACCAAATCTATCCTATTTTTGGAACTTTGGTTGCAAGTGCTATATCATTAACAATGGCAAGTCTTATTTAACTAAGTTTTCTGCCAAATCCCAAGATGGGATATTTGTTTGGTACAACAACAATAGTAAGGCTTATAGAGTCTACAACTTGATTACTCAAGTTGTAGAAGAATCTGTACATATTGTATTTGATGAAACAAGATTGATCAACAGTGAGTTGCCTTGTAGTTCATGCAGTCCAACAGGTATAAAAGAGAGAATGGACAAGCTTTCCATTGCAGAAGATTCAACTGCAGATCAACAAATGGAAAATGGTGGATGCTGTCCAGGGGGAGTACAGGATTCTCTAGAAGCTGAAGAAAACCAAGAGGTGGAACACATTGAAGAAACAGAAGGTATTCAGCCTGAAGAGAGACTACCTCCAACAGTTAGACACGTAAAGGATCATCCAGCAAATCAGATAATTGGTGATCTAAGACATGGAGTGCAACCAGAAGCAGGAACTTGAACACAGTGCTTTGCTCAAGCTTCCTATCTCAACTGGAGCTAAATAAATTTGAAGAAGCAATTCTAGATCCACATTGGATTGATGTCATGCAAGAAGAGCTGAATTAGTTCAGAAGATGCAAGGTCTGGGAGTTTGTTCCTAAACCAAAAGACCACAACATCATTGGAACAAAGTGGATCTTTAGGAACAAAATGGATGAGAATGGAATCATTGTGAAGAACAAAGCAAGACTTATTGCAAAAGGATACAGGCAGGAAGAGGGTATTGACTTTGATTAAACCTTTGCCCCAGTAGCAAGACTAGAAGAAATTAGGATGTTCATTGCCTATGCAGCACATCAAGGGTTCAAAGTATTTCCAAATGGATGTAAAATCAGCATTCCTGAATGGAAATCTAAAAGAAGAAGTCTATGTAGAGTAGCCTACAGGTTTTGTAGATTCTCTTAAACCAAATTGTGTTTATAGACTTAGAAAAGCTTTGTATGGGTTAAAGCAAGCCCCAAGGGCTTGGTATGAAACCCTGTCTACTTTCCTTATTGAGAACAAATTCTCAAGAGGGAAAATAGACAAAACTCTATTCCTAAGGGAATCCAAAGATAAGATAATCTTAGTCTAGATTTATGTAGATTACATAATATTTGGGTCTACAGAAAACAACCTTTGCAAGAAGTTTGCTAAACTTATGCAAGGGAAGTTTGAAAAAAGCAGTATGGAGGAACTTAAGTACTTCTTGGGACTCCAAGTAAGAAAGACTTATGATGGCTTGTCCATATCCCAGTCTAAGTTCACCAAAAAGTTAATTAAGAAGTATGGTATAGAATCATCCTCCACCATGAGAACTCCTATGGGAACAACTATGTCTATATGCAAAGATGATGCAGGTAATCCTGTAGATGAGTCTTTGTATAGAGGAATAATTGGCTCTATACTATATCTCACTGCTAGTAGACCAGACATTATGTATGCAATATGTTTCTGTGCTAGGTACCAAGCATGCCCTAAAGAATCTCATTACACTGTTATAAAGAGAATTTTGAGATATCTAAAGGGCACACCTAATCTAGGCCTTTGGTATCCAAGGAATGGAGATTTTCTACTAACAGGATATTCAGATGCAGACTTTAGAGGTTGCAAAGAAGATAGAAAAAGTACTACAGGTACATGTCAATTTCTAGGAGGAAGATTGATATCTTTGAGCAGTAAGAAGCAGACTAGTGTGGCAATATCCACAGCTTAGTCTGAATATGTGGCAGCAGGAAGTTGCTGTACACAGCTGTTGTGGATTCAACACCAGCTAGAAGACTGTGGTATTCAGGTAAGTAGAACATCTTTATTTTGTGATTCTACTAGTGCTATTTCTATTGCTAATAATCCTATTTCACATAGTAGGACCAAGCATATAGAAATAAGATACCATTTTCTTAGAGAACATGTAGAGAAAGAGGACATCTCACTAGAATTTGTTAAGACAGATTATCAAATTGCAGATATATTCACTAAGCCTCCAGATGAAACTAAATTCAAAAGATTTAAAATTGAATTAGGAATGTTGAACATAGACTAGTCTAATAAATTTGGCTAAGTTAAATTGTGTCGACTCATTCAGTAATAATGTGTCGACACAGAGGAGTTGTGTCGACAATTCAGGGACAAAGTGTCGACACAGAGTCGATTGTGTTGACACCTAAGGGGCAAAGTGTCGACACATCCAGAAATGTAGTGTCGACACAACCAGAGTAATGGTGTCGACACAGAATTTCTGAAGGTCTACTAAGTATGTCTTGTGTCGACATATCATCAATTGATGTCGACACATAGTAGTCATCGCCGTGGTCGAGACAACAGAAGTATGTGCCGACACTTTCCAACTGTGTCGACACATTTAGACTGTTTTTGCCCGCCTTTTGACCTTCATTATTTAAAAGGATATAAATAGGTCGAGAAAGTATTCTGTTGACACGCTCACCAGATTTTCGAGACTAAACCCTTGTGTCAACAAACTCTCTTCTCTCAATTCGAGATTTCTCTCCTTTCCAATGACGCCAAAGATTGAAGATAACATTAACGAAGGCTATGAGCTGGTGCGCAATGCCTTTGATGATGCGGCAGTAGAGATAAAAGGGGTCATTACCCTAGTTACTGAGTTTGGGTTAGAGTTTCTTGTTTCTGAACCTACAAAGATATGCAAGAAAGAAGTATTTGAATTTTATGCAGCTGCAACAGTGGATTCCACTTGACTGAAGATCAAATCGACAGTTCATGGTAATAGAGTCAAACTCACTCTAAAACGTTTAAGAAAGATTCTTCACCTACCAAGAATTATGGATGAAGAAGAGGTCCCAGCCTCAAAGACAAGGGAGGCCCTTCAATGGTGTGGATTGGATCCAGCCATGAAGATTGGAGCAACAATCAACAAAAAAGGGATGAATCAACAAGAAAAGTTTCTATCTGAAATAGTAGGGAAGGTGATTTTGTGTAAACCACGAGGACATGATAGGCTATCTACCATTATGTTCAGTCTGATGACAAGGATAATCTATAAGATTAATAAATACTGGTCTGCAGTTCTGTTTGAGAAGATAAAAGAAGGAATCAAAAAGCCTAATTTGGCTAGATTAATGAGCTCATACCTGGCTGGAGCAATTCCAGAGGTAATGAATCAGCTTCCAGGAACTAAGATAAATCATATGAGAAAGATGGATATCAGGATAATATCTAGATGGGATAGGGTTCTTTCAAAGGACATACCTGATGTGGAGATTGTAGCAAAATCACCAATCCATGAGATTACTGATCTTGATCATGTGCAGGAAGACGCAGTGAATGCACAAGTGCAGGGGGAGCATGTAAGGGAACAGGTCCAGGACCTGGCTGAAACTACCCAAGTTTAGGAAGAGATAGTTACTACACAAGTGCAAGGGGAGTAAGTTACTTCACAAGTTCAAAGGGAAGAGAGAATTCACTTGGCAAGTGAACTAGATTCACAATCTATTCTTCTGTCTCCTCATGTCAATAATTCAGCACTAGATGTGATCACGGAGGATTCATCTGTAGTTGCTGATGCTCCTGAGACAGCTGTATCACTAGTTCATAATCAACAAGAGTTCACTATGGAAGAGTTGTTTCCAGACATAGAGGGAGCAGCAGTTGAGGGGGAGCAGGCTAATATTGAGGAGGTGCAGCATGGGACTTAAAAGAAGCTGCCTCCTAGTCCTAAAGAAAGAGTTGATATTGCATGTACTTCTGCTTCAGAGGATGAGGAGATTGTAAATATTAAGAAAAGAAAACTAATGGTTTTCAGGAGGATAAGCCAGAGCTATAAGCAGGCTTTGCAAGCTACTACTTCCCAATCAACTACTGAGACTGATTATAACAAATTTTTGGAAGATTTACATATGAAATTGGATAAGCAGAGATTGTCTATGGAAAAATATGTGGATGAAAGCCATAAGGCTCTTCAATTTGATCTAGCCCAAGACATAAAGTCAATCAGATTTGAGATCAACCAGAATAAAAAAGAAATGACAGATTGCTTCCACAAGGGGGGCAATGCTGTAGTCTATCTAGCAAAGCAACAAGCTGAAATGAAGAAACAAGTTGATGATATTGCTGTCAAACAAGGCTATGTCCTTGAAAATCAAATAAGAATGAATGACAATCTGACTGAATCTCACAATGAGATAGTCACTGAAGTAAGGAAAACAGTTATTGCAATAACTGAGGATAGAAATAAGGAGAAAGAAGAATTTGCTAAGAAGCTAAAGGAAGCCTTGGATTCCTTTAAGACAGCTATTACAACTTCTCAGAAAACAATTTCTGGTCAACTTAAAAAGTTAAAGCCATTTTTTAAAGATGGAGTCAATTACTTGGATGGGCAAATAAGATTTTAAAAAGAGGATTTGAGAGATCATGTGACCAGAGAAGTCATAAAGGGGGAGAGGGTGTTAGTCTATGTAGGCTCTAATCATGCCAAATGGGTAACCAACAGCATTAGAGCCACTCTGGGATATCCACCCTTATGTGATGATTATAATATAGCTGAGTCAGGTGTGCAACCAGCTCAACTTGAAGGAGATCAACCTGAGGTTGCCCAAGTTATTTACCCCCTTGCAAAACTTGAGATGATACATCAACAAGTTCAGTCTATGTACAGCCCTCCTAAACCAGTTACTAATGTTATTATTGAAAAGATAGATATGCCAGAAGCTGGTCTGAAAGCTAAGCAAGATGCTCAATTATTAAAGAAAAGATTTAGAGAGACGGCAGATTTTAAACCTGATTTTGAGTAATGGAGCCCTATATCTAGAAATATCATATTAACTGCCTGGAATGCTGTCAAAGACTAAGTTCATGAAAGGGGTAAATGGTATAATGAGCAGGAGTGGCAGAAGTATGAGGCTAGATAAGAAGCCATAGTTCAGTACGGAAGGAAGGCCAAGATTGGGAAGCTACCTCCTGATGCACAGGAGCCTAGAAAATATTTTCCTAAGCCTTTTCATTACTTTGAAAGGCAAAGGATTAAGGCTGAAGCACAAATGAAGGCTGATTTGAAAGGCAAGAAGCTCATTGAAGATACAGAACCTTCTTTGCAGGCTCAGATTAAATCAGGAAAAAGAATAGTCATCAAGGAGCCAGACCAGCCTTAGTTTAGTTTTACTATATATTTCTAGAACTATGTAATTCTTAGTTTTAAAGAAATCTTTGTAATCAGTGTTAAGAAACTTTTTGAGATAATAAACAAAATCATGTTCCATGTTCATTTAGTTTGCATCCTTATTCTGTGATGTGATTTTGATATTTATTTTGTTTATAAGTTATCCTGTTAAAAATGCTTATGCACATCATCATGTTTATTTATCATAAGTGGTGTATATCATTGACAAAAGGGTTATGACTTCTCCAAATAGGGGGAGATTGTTGGGTACATTGGAAAATGTGTACTTGATTTGGAGAAGCCTCACTTAGCTCAATGATATACATCAAGGTGTATTTGATGTTATTTTGAGTTTATATGTGTAGGTTAAGTATTAGCTAAAATGCAGGAAAAAGTTTCTAAGTCCATGTGTCGACACCAGAGGAAGCTGTGTCGACACTTCAGCAAGTTTGTGTCGACACTTGGAAAAGGTTGTATCGACACACAGAAGCATAGTCGATATCAACTGTGTCGACACCGGGAGACTGCGTCGACACACAGAAATAGTTAGTCGACATCAACTGTGCTGACACCGGGAGGCAGTGTCGACACACAGAAGCAGAGTCGACATCAAATGTGTCGACACCTGGAGGTAGTGTCGACACACAGAATTCTTAGTCTACAACAACTGTGTCGACACACAGGACTTGTGTCGACACACATCAGAGTTTCAACATAGTTGATTGCTGTAGAGTGAAGAAGTGATTGTGTCAACACAAATAATCAGTGTCGACACATTCTCAAGATGTAGTGTCAAGAAGCTGTGTCGACATCAAGGCAGCTATGTCGACATCACCAAAGTCTGTGTCGACACTTAAGTCACTTGTGTCGACACATATTGACAGATTGTCTCGACACTTTAAGACAGTCAGTCTCGATTCTTTGTTGATAGAGACAAAGGCTCAAGAACTGTTTATGGACTTGACAACTGTGAGTTACAACAGGTTTACTGAAGCTGTCAGACTTGTCAGAAGTTAGTTAGAAACCAGATCAGCCGATTACCTTAGATGAAGTCTATATATATAGATGGATTCAGAAGAAGAAACACACAAGGTGTGGATCATACACACAATAAAGGATCATACACACAATAGAGGATCATACACACAACAAATACAACTATTGTGAGATTGATCTCTAATCAAGAAAGTGCAAGTCACAGAAGAAGATATTCGTGAGAAGATCTAAGAAGACATTTTGTAGTGTTCATCCACAAAGATTTTGTCTAAGGAGAATTCATTCCAGAATTCAGAAGAAACTTTAGAAGATTTGGGGAGAGAGAGCTCCAGCCATTTTGAGGTCAAGAAGGAGACAATCACAAGTCTCTTAAGAAGTAGATCTAGAACTAATCTACTAAGAAGATCCAGATCCATATCTGGAATCCAAGAAGGAAGTTGGCAGTTAGTCAACTTCAAAGGAGCTCAACCCAACTAAGTTCAGATTCAAGAAGCTTTGAAGAAAGCTAAGCACAGGTTGATTTCAGTCTTCAGTTTCATAAAGAAGCTGATCAAGAATTCTCTTATCCTTTCTCTCTTATCAAGGGTAAGAGACCATAAAAATTACTTATCAATTTTTGTAGGATCTTTTCAAAGATCTGAGTTGTAAGCCTATGTTATAAAGGCTGTGTGTAGGAGATTTTGATCTCTGAGTTGTAGGCCTTGTGGCAAGGCTGAGGTAAGGCTGATTGGGCCTGAGTGTAGGAGAATCTGTTCTCTGAGTTGTAGGCCTTGTGGCAAGGATGAGGTAGGGCTGTTAGCCTGAGTTATGGGAACCTTATAGGGTTCTGAGTTGTAGGAACCTTTCAGGGTTCTGAGCTGTAAGATCTGTGGATCTGAGAAGAAGGAAGAAGTTTGGCCGAATTTAGCACACTGCTAGATAGGTGAAGGGGGAAAGTGGATGTACCAAGACCTTGGGGAACCACTATAAATCTCTGTGCAATCTTTGATGCTTGTGTTATTTTAGTTTCTGTTATTTCATGTGCTGTGTTAACTATAGAGATATCTGATTTATATTAAAGAAATGAAGTTAAATTCTGCCTTAAGTTAAAACAAGGAAAAGAACCTATTCACCCCCCCCCCTCTAGGTGTTTAGGTTGTCTTGAAGTTAAAACTATCAGGACCGGAGGAAATTGAAGTAGAGGAGACCAGCCCTCGGGAGGAGGAGACGAAGGAGGTTCAGGAATCGGTCGAGGCGATGGCCATGGAGGAAGTCGAGGAGGAGGTCCTTACCCCTGGAAGGGGTAATGCTGAAGAATGGGGGGAGCAGTCTCGTCTGGAGGCGGCGGAAGAGGTGGTGGAGATGGAGGTCCTCACCCTCGGAGGCAAGGTGGAGAAGGTCCGCGTCAACGAAGGGCTGACCCCAGAGGCTTAGGGCAGGGTGCTGGAGTGCATCCGAAAGAACGTGGATATCTTCGCCTGGAGTGCCACGGAGATGTCAGGGATCGACGCGGACGTGGCATTCCAACGCCTAAACCTGGATCCGGAGGCTGTCCCCATCAGATAGAAGAAGAGGCCCACGGCGGATAGGTTGGCCGAGCCAATTCGAGAGGAGGTGGCCAAGCTCCTCGAGGCCGGTTTATATCTGAGATTCAATACCCCGGTTGGGTCTCCAATGTTGCAATGGTTAAAAAAAGGAGACGGTCGGTGGCGTATTTGTGTTGATTTTTCATTGCTTAATAAATCATGTCCCAAGGATTATTAACCCTTGCCTCAGATCGACGCGCTCGTTGACTCAGCCGTCGGTTTCCCTGTAATGAGTTTCTTTGTAACATACCATTTCTGGCTAGACCCCTAAGAGTCGGTTTGTCGTGACAGAACCCTAGGAAGCCCAAATATTGAAATCCATCGACCAAGACTTCGAGTCACGGGTTGGTCACGCCCGTGACCGACCCGTCACGCCCGTGACCTAGGGCGTGACCCCTTTGACGATCGTCGATCTCAGGAAGACAATCGTCGAGCGCAGATTTTGCATCCCGGGCCTGTCATGCCCGTGACCTACGTGTCACGCCCGTGACCTAGGGCGTGACCCCCTTCGACGATCATCGGTCTCAGCAAGATGATCGTCGAGCGCATATTTTTGCAGCCTGGGCCTGTCACGCCCGTGATCCACGTGTCACGCACGTGACCTAGGGCGTGACCCCCCCCCCCTCCTTCGACGAACTTCGATCTCCGGAAGACAATCGCCGAGCGCAGAATTTGCATCATGGGCCTGTCACGCCCGTGACTGATGTGTCACGCCCGTGACCTAGGGCGTGACCCACTTCGACGAACATCGAACTCAGTTCGACGAACGTCGACCTCAACTCGACGAACTTCGACCGTAGAACACCTGTCACGCCCATGACCTACATGTTACGCCCGTGACGAAGGCCGAAATGTCGGTTCAGGCCCGAAATTATTCTAACACGCGTTATAATAAATTATGGTATGGAAAGTTAGACCAGGAGTATTAAATGGGTCGTTTCCTTCTCTAATTTCTTAGTAAAATGAGGAAGTGTTGACCCAATAGGAAATCGCTACCTGGATCAGCCATTTCATCTTCCACCTTTTCCTATCCCTCCACCGTAACCGAAATATTATTAAGAGAGAGAGAGCATTCATGGCCATGAATGTTTCACCCTTTCCCCTCCCCACTTGGAGATCTATAAAAGCCCCCTTAGAACAAGATTAGAAGCTTACACTCTTGACCAAATGGATTCAGATTATTGCTATAGGAGAAGTTCGGGAATGCCACCATCGCGCCTTGACAATCCGACGTTCATCTCATCTCCAAACCGCGAACAAGGTCCTCATCTACTTCTTCTTTTGTGGGTAGATATTAGGATCTTAGAAATGAAGTTCGTGCTCAAAGGAGCCGGACCTATCTCGTATTTTTGTGGAAAATCATGAAAAATATATTTTTCGGGTACGCCGGAAACCGCCACCTCCGACGGTCAAACTACCGCCGACCGATAGCCATCGCCTCGACGGAGGTGGTGGTGGTGGTGGTTGGTCAGGGAAGTTACCAGACAGCAAGTGACGAATCACGGAAGAGCTACAGGAATTATATATTTTTGTGTTCAGTTCTCTGTTTTGAAGATGATGAACAGTAAAACATTTTTATTATATAAAATTATGTGTATGATATATAAAGAAAATATACATTAAATGGGCCATTTTGATATGGCAAAACGAGGCACTTAGAAGTCGATTTAGGAAAAATGTCCAGTCACAAACGTCGTAGCCCTTCAAGTCTAGATTAATTTAAAATTAATTTCAACTCGTTTGGGTATGCGGTTTGACCGCAGCACCCGTTATAGTATAGGATATACCTAGAGTTGGGCAGGAACTAAAATGAATGCCCACGCTTCATCCCTTGTCCAAATGACCTGAAATTTGTGCAGGGGGTTACCCTTAGCCATACCTAGAGGGAGTCCAAAAATGGGAATTTTCGGAGACACTTTACCTAAAGTTTTTGTTTTAATTTAATTAAGTTAGAGGAATTTATTTAAGTGGTCAAATGACCTCCAAACCCTCCCAAATTTTTGTGAGTGGTCCCTGGCTATAAAACCTAGCTCTGTACAAAGTTTCAACTCATTTGGATGAGTTTTGGATAGGAAGTCACTTATTCTTAACTAGGCAATAATGAGGCATTTTTGAGTAAAAAGTGCACTAGAGGTTAGAATGGTCATATCACCTCAACAGAGGCTGATATTTTGACCACTGACTTGGAGGGGTTATTATAACCCACTAGGAGAAAATTGTGAGGTTTAGGGTTGATTTACCTTAGGATCAAAACTCAAACCCTAGATGGAAGGTTTAGAGGGTTGTGAAGGACATGGGGGCAATCTCTCTCGTATTGCCTTGAAATTCAGTAGAGTTGACATTAGCATGATATGAATCATCTGCATAGAATATTCGAAGATTTGGAGACAGGTTGATACCTCAAAACACTAACCTTAGCTTTAGGGTAAAATACCAAATAAGTAAAATACCAAATAAGTAAAATCTGTCACTAAACATTACCTAAAAGCTGTGAAACTCAGGTAGAGTAAGTTTTGGGGAGGGTAGAATCTATGGCAATTTTACTGGAATTTTATGATGTCTATTTCCAGCACTTTATTTGTAATGATTGTTATTGCCCTAATGGATGTTTTAATTATTTGAATCTTTCTGTTCATTGAAACCCCATGAAATCTTGGAAGTAAATGTTTTAAATAAGAATGGTTGCTCTTAAATTTTTGCATAATTTTTAGTTGAGTAAATCTAGTACTTCCTTCACAAATGTTAAAAAGGGGTTTTATGCTTTTAAAATCAATTATGGATGATATTTTAGCTGAAAAATTATGAAACTTAGCCAATGCTATTTTTTAGGCTGTACCTACATAATATAATTAATTTATAATTTTTGGATGGATATTTTTTGTACTTGATTCATAAGTAACGAAAGATAGAAAATATTGCTAAAATGGTTTTAGTGCTCTTTTGATGATAGAAAAATTGTGATACTTTGGATTTACCATAATGAGATAGCAAAATATTTATAGTAATTTTGTTGGACATCTTGAATGAGTACTTAGGGTAGTTCATGCTCAAACCGGTGGCCCAAGGAATTTTGAGGAAATTAATTAAATGCCAGATAAATTAGGAAAATTATAGTTTTCTGATTATAGGCTAATCATATCATGATAAACCTCCAGTAAATAAGTTAGGGTATTTGGATGAGTATTGGATCATTTCCTAACTGGTTCGACATATAGTGTAGGTTGGTCTGCATATAGCAAATTGTTAATTGCAATAGGACATGATCTGGGATAGTTGTTGGAGTTAGTCATTTTGTCTGGGTGGATAGATGTGGATGATTTCGCAATAGAATGATAAGAAGAGTAGTGAGAAGTGGTGTTGGCTAGAGTTGAGAGGTGCTCGGGTTCGACGAAAGATCGTCTTTCCCGAAGAGAGGAAGGTTAAAAATCACACTACGTTAGTCCATTGTAACATGAGAAGGGAATGGGTAAGGGAATTCAACCAATAACAATAAGTGCCTTGCGAAAGGGAACGATGAGCTTCAGCTACCATCATAGTTCCTAGTGCCCTTTGAGAGCCCTTCACGGGGAATACCGGGGGCAGTCTTGGGTTAACGTAAACTGTATTAACAAACTGATAAGAGTAACTTTGTAATTAGGGTTGCACGTTTCACAAACACTGTAGCACAGGAATATTTTTGGGAGCTTCGGCTCGATTGGTTAAGAGACGGACGGAATGGTCCGGGAAGCTTCGGCTCGGTTGGTTAAAAGATGGACGTTTTAGTCCGGGGAGCTTCGGCTCGGTTTTTGGTTGATTACGATTAAACTTGCATGTGCATAAAAGGAACGAAAATTAAGGTGGTGGGTCTTCAGTATTGGAGGGTCGATGCACCGATGCCAATACGCTGACTCGGCAAGTGTGGTTAGCACTTCGCCAACAGAAGTCCGGTGCGCCAGCCTATAAGAGTACGCAGGAGTCCACTTCATGCACCAAGAAATGAGGCATACGATAGGTCTGACCGGTAGTGCTTTACTAGTTTAGAGGTGGGCGAGGCCCAACCCACCGCTTCCGTCTGCCACTACGGAGGTATCCTGGGAGGTAACGACTCCGAAAGGGGGAACTAAAGGTCTGTGTGCACAAAGTCGGGTGTGTGAGTTGCACCTTCATGTTCCATCATACCCACTTGCATGTCATAGCATAATCGATTCATTTAACCCTGACACCTAAAGTATAAGTAGTATGGGGCGCTTATACATTAGGACTTGCAAAACGACCCCTTGGTCTATAAGCTTGTGTGGGCAAGTTCATAAATTAAGGTTAAATTTTATAATTATATGCTGTTGTTTGATAACCGATGTAAGACCCCCTTTTTTTCTTTTTGAACACCGGGGTCTTAGCCCAAAATTGCCGCTTTGCGGTGGCACAGAATCACGGGAAGGTCGCCACTACAAAATGCCAATTCTGCCGGCCCTTTTCGATCACAATGAAAGAGAAGTATACGTAAAATGTAAACAAGTCCACAGAAACATGTATAAAATTAAATCACATCCAGTCCATCAGTAGATAATAACAGGAAATAGAGGTACTGCAAAGATACAGTTTAGATGAAATATAGATAAACGGGCTCGAGCCCGGTACATCAGAGTCCTCACTACAAATCACTCATCACGGAAGCTATAAAAACACTAATCACTCACGGAGCTGGTCGCAGGTGCACCGGTGCTAGACTGACCCACCTCTATGTGCACCGTACTCTGCTGGTGCTGGTCCCTGGACTGCTGGTCCCTGTATCACATCCGGAGCTCCTGTAATATTGTGGTTCGAAAACCATTAGTCATAAAGACTAAGCCCTATCATCCCCTACCCCTCCCCCCACGGCTCCTAAGCACCGAGCGGAGAGGAGGAAAGGGAAGCTACAAAGGTGGAGAGTAATCAAGCAGATGACAATGGAGCTAATCTAATAACTATCATGGTGTATAAACAACTATCTAGAATAAAGTACATCTAGAAATTCTACGATAGTAAGTAATAAAGTAGACATGTAGTACGTGGCAAATATATAAGAAGACAAATAGAGAATAATTAGTAAATAAGTAAGTAACCTTAACTTATATGAATGCCCATACAAACTTATAAGTTAAGGGGTCTTCTGCGAGGCTCCCATCGTATAAAAAGTCTCATACCGATTTATATGTTGGGGTGTCGGTTATATGCAAATATGAGTGTAGTGATATGTTATGCCATGACTCATGCAAGTGCAACTCACGCACACGACTCTATGCGCACAGACCTTTAGTTCCCCCTGTTTGGGCAGCTAGCTTCACTCCCAGGAACCTTCGCAGTGGCAAACGGAGACAGTGGGTCAGGCCCCCCACTCCTAGGCGGGTATCCACACTACCAGGCCTAGCCCTTCCGTACGCCCCTAGAAGAACACAACCTAGAGTATCCGCGTACTTGTGTTGGCTATATCCGCCACACTTTCTTTGGCTAAGTGTCCCACACCTCCGAGTCAACGTACCGATGTCGGTGTGAACGACAATCAAATACCGAAGACCCACCACCTTTATTCTGTACTCAAACCCTCGAGCCCTCGGCTCCCCGGACTGTCCCGTCTGTGCATCTACCTTCAGAGCTACCGTCTGAATGGCAACCAAACCAACTTATTATACCTTCCTAGCTATCGGGGTGTGTGTATGTGCAACCCTAGTTATACTAGTTGCTCTTTTAATTTATTATTCCTACGGTTTATGTTAGCCCAGGACTGCCCCCGGTATTCCCCGTGAAGGGCTCTCAAAGGGCACTATGAACTATGATGGTAGCTGAAGCCCACCGTTCCCTTTCGCAAGGCACTTATTGTTATTGGTTGATATCCATTACCCGATCCCTTTTTAAGTTACTTTAGATCTAGCCCTAGAGAATTAAGACTCTTCCTCTCCTACCCGGGGTGGACGATCTTTCGTCATTCCCGAACGCCACTTAACACTAGCCACTCTCACACTCTACTTATCCTAACTTCCAATAATGAACTTAAACTTAACTTGCCCTATCCAAACCAGCAACTACCAAAAATTCCATCTCCCCAAGTTCTTTACCCATGCTAGTTCAGTTTCCGTGGTTTTACTATATGCAGACCATCCTAGATACATGAGGTATATAAGGGGAGGTATTCCAAATTGTCTTCTGAATCTCCTATAATATTTACTGGAGGTGTATCATGTCATAATATAACTAAGTCCAAGATTTCCAAATTTTTCCTTTTTATCGGACATTTAATTTATTTATTCTAAGCCTCTAAATGCCCTAGTATGAACATGAAGTGCACTAATGAGCCAACAATAAATCATCATAAAATCAGTAAAAATCCTATGAGGCATTTAAGAAGAAATTCCAAATTTTGAGAAATTTCAGAGGTGTTTAGACCTATATTTCCTAATTTACCAATTTAGGCCACTTCTACCATATTATGAAGCAAGTACTGTAAATATGTACCCAAAAATCACAAGAAAATTACAAAAGCGTTATAAGGACCTAAACCTTTCATAAACCATGTCCCATGATTTTCTTCAAATATTTTGAGCTCTGAATTTATTTTAATGTAAAATACTAATTTTCCTAGCTTAGTGAAGGAGGTACTAGTTTTTAATTATCTAAAAATCCAAAGAAAATTACAGGGTGACTATCATGGTTTGAAACACCTACTGACCAAATTTCATAATTTTCCAATTAATAATTAGCCACTATTTGTATTTTTGACTACATATCTCAAATGGTAAGTTAAAGAAGCAAGTACCCAAAAATAATCAGATAAAACTCCCAAGAAAAATACAGAAGGTATAACATGTTATAAGATGCGCTAATCTAAGATTTCATAACTTTCCAGTGAACATAAATTCCAGAATCATCAAAATAAAAATCTAGGGCACAACTAGAGTTGTAAATGAAGTACTGTATAAATTAACTCAAAAATCTTCAACAAAATTAAATTATGACCATTTAGACCAGAAAATCACCCTGCCCAAATTTTTTTTGATTTTTAGTTCATTTGACAGCATAATAGTTTAAATTAAGATTGGTACCCTAAACTAGGGTTAGGATTTCAGATGGCCTAACTATCTCCAAATCCCCTAAGATTTTATCCAGAGAACTATAATGGCCCTATGGTCCTCTCCACCAAATTTCAAGTCAGTACAAGGTCATTTGACCCCATGACCTTCACAACCCTACAAATCCCCATTAAGGGACCTACCCTAGGGTTCTAGGGCTACCCTACACCAAACCATCCCAAACTCCCTTGGAGGGTGTGTCATGCCCTAAAAAGTCAGTGACCAAAATATCAGCCTCTGTTGAGGTGATACGACCACTCAAATTACCAAGGGGGTGATTTACCCTAAATAGCCCCTTATGGGGACAACTAGGGCTGAGTAAAACCCTTGTCAAAACACCTCCAAATGAGCTGAAAATTTTTCCAGTGTCTTATTATGTCCTCTAAGGCCACCCACCCAAATTTGGGGGGATTTTGAGGTGTTTAGGACACTTGATTAAAATACACATGATTTATTAAATTTTTCTAAAAACTTTAGAAAAATATTTTCTAAAAATCCTAATTTTTGGACAGCACCTAGATATAGGTAAGATTAGGCAACATCCAAAATTTCAAGTCATTTTGATGAATGGATTGGAGTGGGGAATTTTTCTAAGATCAGGACAGCCCTATGGATAGACCTCACCAAAATGAGTGCTGAGGTCTATCCAGTGATCCAAATCACTTGAAACAAATTTTACATTTTCCTAGACTCATCGAGCTACAATATTGGTGTTGACAACTTTTCCTGTAGGAGCCTCTAAGTATTTTTCGAAATTCATGCAAGTTGCAGGCAAAAACTACAGAAAATATATAAAAATTACTTTAATCAATATGTTTGCACAGATCTTAAAGGCTAATCCGTCGGCTGGGAGGTTGTCTTCAACCTCCAGCCGATGGTCTAGATAGAACGCACCTGGGAGCACTTCTCCCTCCCACAGTCGGCCGTCCAGCCTCCTCCCTGGCCGGCCACCGCCACCGCCACCGCCACCACCACCTCCGTTGAGGTGGTGGCCATCGCCGGGCGGCGGCGCAGCCGCAGGAGAGGCTTTTTCCGGCGAGCCCATAACTTCATTTTTGCGGGAAAATCAGAAAGAGAAGCTCTTCCAATCGGGCTCATTTGAGCCCGAATCTTAATCCTAAGTAAGCTAAGATCTACCCGTAGAGAGAGAGGAGGGGAGGACCTTGTTCGCAGGCTGGAGGCGTGCACACCGTCGGGATTCCATTGGCGCGGTGGTGGCGTCGTCGGAATTCTTCTACAGCACCGTACAAGCTCCAAATCCGTCGGGTAAGGGTGGAAAATCCATCTCTGAGTCTTGGGAGCCTTTTTAAACTAGTAAAAGGAGGGAGGGGAAAGGTCTAACGCTGGTGGCCATTAATGGCCCATTATAGCTTTTTTGGCCATGATGGTGGGGGGTTGAAACGGCTCTGTAACAGCTGGAGGAGGGCTGGAAACTCCTCCTCTCCCTGAGAGGAGTTGAATCTAGCCGTTTCAAGGGGAAGAGGATGGAACCGAGCCTAAAAGCCATTAATGGCCATGCAAACCGTCACTCGGCCATGGCTGGAAGGAGAGGAGTCGGCTTCCACATGGCATGACCAGTCAACACTCTTTAGAATAAGACTTAATTGGGTCTTATTAAAAGAAAATGGCCCACTCCTAGACCGGCCCGGTTAAGCTGAACCAGCACCCAGCCCTAACAAATCTGCCAGAAAAATGCCAGCAAAAATTCTAAGTATAATGGCGTTGAGTGAGCTCAGCTCACTGAACGCCATCCAAGCTATGGTGTTTAGTGAGCTCTGCTCACTCAACGCCATCCCAGACTATGGAATTGAGTGAGCTCAGCTCACTCAACGCCATCTGGATTATGGCGTTGAAGTAGCTCTGCTCACTCAATGCCACCCTGAATATGTCCATTTTTAAAAGATGGCGTTGAGTGAGCTTAGCTCACTCAATGCCATCCAGATTATGGCATTGAGTGAGCTTTGCTCACTCAACACCATCCAGACAACACCAAATGGCGTTGAGTGCAGTCAGTGCACTCAACGCCGTTCCACTTATGGTGTTTAGTACACTCAACGCTCTCAACGCCATCCCGCCTGACAGTTTACGACGTTGAGTGAGCTAAGCTCACTCAACGCCATCCAGTCTACGGCGTTGAGTGAGCTCAGCTCACTCAATGCCAACCTGACGACACCAAATGGTGTTGAGTGCAGTCAGTGCACTCAACGGCATTCAACTTATGGCTTTGAGTGAGCTAAGATCACTCAACGCCATCCAGACCACGGCGTTGAGTGAGCTGCTCACTCAACGCCATTCCAAGGTCACGGGCGTGACGGATTGGTCACGGGCGTGTCAGACCTATGTTGAAATTTCTGAGCTCGACGATTGTCTTCCTGAGGTCGACGATCGTCAAAGGGGTCACGCCCTAGGTCACGGGCGTGACGGGTCGGTCACGGGCGTGACCACCCCTTAACTCGAAATCTTGGTCGATAAACTTCAATTCCTGGGCTTCCCAGGGTTCTGTTAAGACAAAACCACTCTCAGGGGTCTAGTCGGAAATGAGATGTTACAAATCCCAATAAACAAAACAAAGATTTCGTCCCTGAAATCAAGGTTAAGCCTATGGGGCTCCTATCAGGAAAAAAGGCTTGTAACATCCCATGAAAGTCGAAAGATTTACATCTCTATGTTACGTTTGCTATGTGTGGTTTGAAGGTGATGGTCAAATCTAAGACCAATTCGTCCAGTTGACTAGGTATATACCCCAATAAACAAAAGATTAGCCCCTTTTCTTGAAATTTTAGTCCTATTTGTTTAAAATAGGAAAGCAAATTGATTGTACAGAGGGGTTGTGAGGTATACCTGACCGAAAAGTTCCGGGTATTTTTGTCGCATCTAGTCCTGTGGCTCCCATGTATGCTCCTCCTGCCCATGATTATTCCACAGAACCATGACTAACATAACCTTCTTTCATCGCAAGACCCGCACTGTCGTGTCATCGATCCTGATAGGCTCCAAGTTGACTGACCGATCTGAGGCCACCGGGCCATCTGCCGAGGAAATCAGCTACTCAGGGCATAGTAGAGCCCTCCGAAGTGAGGAGACGTGGAAGACATCATGCAATCCCGCTAACTCCGGCGGTAGCTCCAGTCTATAAGCCAAGGGGCCGATCCGCTCCAGGATCTTGTAAGGCCCCATATAACTCGGACTGAGCTTATTCCGCCCGCGAACCCGCGAGACTCCGTGCATCGGCCGTATCTTCAAGAAAACCCGGTCTCCCACCTGGAACTCCACTTGACGATGCCTCACATCGTAATATTTGGACTGCCTGCTCTGGGCTTCCAACATCCTGTCCCGGATCAATCTAATCTGAGCATCTGTATCCCCCACAAACTCCGAGCCTAGTGCATGCGGATCCTCATCCTGAACCCATGATAGTGGGGTCATGCACCTCCTTCCATAAAATGCCTCGTATGGAGCCATGCCTATGCTGGACTGATGGGCGTTTTTGTACGAAAACTCGACCAGTGGCAGCAATCTCTCCCAAGGCTCGCCGTGGTCCAAAATACATAGGCGCAAAAGATCTTCCAGTGTATGGTTGGTGCGCTCTGTCGGCCCGTCGGTCTGAGGGTGAAAAGCCGTGCTGAATGTCAACTGAGAACCCAGATGGGCCTGGACTGACCTCCATTCCCTGGATGTAAACCGCCCATCCCGATCTGAAACGATAGTCTTGGGCACCCCATGATAACGCACAAACTGCTCAATGAACCTCTGTACTAATACACCAACCGGTGCGTCCTTCGCCACTGGAATTAATCGGGCCACCTTTATTAGCCTGTCCACTATCACCCAGATCGAGTCATTCCCCGTACTGGATCGAGGTAGCCCATGTATGAAGTCCATGGCTATATCTTTAAATTTCCACTCCGGCACCGGAAGTGGCTGCAGCAAGCCTGTCGGGTTCCTACATTCTGCCTTCACGAGTTGGCAGGCCTCGCAATGCGTCACGAAGTACGTAATGTCTTTCTTCATACCCGACCAGTACATCGTCCTCTTCAAATCCTTTACCATCTTGGTGATCCCCGGGTGTACAGAATATCGGCTGCAGTGAGCTTCCGTCATGATGTCCTCCCGGATCTGGCCTCCTGCCGGTATGTAGACTCTGCCTCTGAAACACAGGAGACCATACCTCAAAGATTAATCTCCTGTCGTGCCTTCCTCTAAGGCTCGGAATATCGGCTCAGCTCTCTCATCCAGCTTCTGCCCATCTCTGATGCGGTCCCGAATATCAACAGTTTAACCATCGACCCCAGATACTCCATGTATAGCTCCGGGTAATCCTCAGACACTAGTGATATTTGCATCTCCTCGAATGATCTAACCAACTCCAAGGCCATCAACTGCGGGCCTACTCCTGATGTACTCGCTCTCCGGCTCAGAGCATCTGCGACCACATTCGCCTTCCCCGGATGGTAGTGCATGGTATATTAGTAGTCCGACAGAAACTCCACCCAGCGTCTCTGCCTGATGTTTAACTCCTTCTGGGTGTCGACGTACTTCAGATTCTTGTGGTCAGAGAAGATATCGCAATGTACTCTGTAGAGATAGTGTCGCCAGATCTTAAGAGCAAAAACAACTGCCCCCATCTCCAAATCGTGCACGGGGTAGTTCTGCTCGTGCTACTTCAACTGACGGGAGGCATAGGCTATTACGTGCCCGTTCTGCATCAGAACGACACCCATCCCCTAATAGGAAGCATCTGTGTACACCTGGAATCCTTCCTTCCCTGACGGAAGAGCGAGGATGGGAGCCGAGGTAAGATGATCCTTATGCTCCTGGAAAGCAGACTCGCATCGTTGTGTCCAAATAAAAGGGGACTCCTTCTTCGTCAGAGACGTAAGAGGGAGAGCAATCTGAGAGAACCCCTTTACGAACTTCTGGTAATAACCGACAAGTCCCAAGAAACTTCGAACATCCGAGGCCGACTTTAGCGGTGGCCAATCCCGTACTGCCTTGACCTTCGTCGGATCTACTGCCAGACCTGCTCCACTGATGACATGGCCCAGAAAGGCAACCTCCTTTAGCCAGAACTGGCACTTGCTGTACTTGGCATACATCTCATGCTCCCGCAGCTTCTCCAAGGTCAAGGCCAAATGTCTCGCGTTCTCCTCCTCCGTCCTTGAATAGATAAGGATGTCGTCGATGAATACGATAACAAAGACATCCAGATACTGTTCGAACACCCGGTTCATCAAGGTCATAAATACGGAGGGTGCATTCGTGAGCCCAAAAGGCATCACGGTAAACTCGTACAAACCATATCTGCTGCTGAAGGCCGTCTTCGGGATTTCCTCCTCCCGAATGTGAAGCTGGTAGTACCCTGGCCTAAGATCCATCTTTGAGAAACAATGGGCTCCCTCCAGCTTATCAAATAGCTCATCTATCCTTGGTAAGGGATAAGTATTCCGGACCGTCAACCTGTTCAGGGCCCGATAATCTATACACAGTCGAAGAGTCCCGTCCTTCTTCTTAACGAATAACACCGGTGCTCCCCATGGTGAAGAGCTAGGCCGAACAAACCCGACCTCCACTAACTCCTGAAGGTGGCTTCGAAATTCCACTAACTCCTTTGGGGCCATTCGATAGGGAGATCTGGATACCGGCTTATCCCCCGATACGAGCTGAATCTTAAAGTCCTTCTTTCGGTGCGGGGGTAGCCCTGGTAGCTTCTCCGGAAACACGTCGGCGAAGTCCCGCACTACTGGAATATCTGAAATGGAGTCCTTGGCCACGACCGCCTCAAAAAGGACCTGATAAACTTCTTCCCCTGCAGATGGGCCTTAACGGCCTGCACATGTGATAATAAGGTGTGGGGTGCTGGTAAAATACCTTTGATGATAATGAAGGAGTCGTCGTGCCTCACGGTGATCCTCTTCGACACGCAGTCGATCTGGGCATGGTTCCAGCACATCCAAGTCATGCCCAGGATCAGATCGTAATCTGGCATCTTTAGAATCGTCGATGGTGCCTCAAACGCCTTCCCGCCGATCTTTGCTTCCATATTGCAATGAGCATAGGTCATTATCTCTAATCCATTGGGTAGGCGCACCCTCATCATCTTCCCGGTGAATGGCTCCACACCTGCCAGTCCTTTCACGAAATCCTCCGACACGAACGAGTGCGAAACACCAGTGTCGAAGAGGGTGTGCGCGGGCTTTCCGCTAACGAAGTCTATGCCTGGGGTAATTAAGTGTCTTAGTATTCTTGTTGCAGTTGTCTTCTCTTAATTTCTAACTAGGTTATGTCTAGAATACTAGTTCATATGAAGAAAACTTAAAAGTACTGCCATACCTGCGATAACCTGCTCTGAGTTCTGGGGTTGTGTCAGGTCTAGAGCATACACCTGCTCCCTCTCTGGCCTGCGGCCTCGATCCTGAAATCCTCATCCTCGGTCCTTTCCTCGTCCGCCAAGCTGTCGGCGAGGTGGAGCGCCCTGAAGTGTTGGTGGGGGTGCTCGCCTCATAGGGCAGTTCCTCTTGATATGCCCCGGCTGATTACACTGAAAGCATACTGGTGCCTACTCTGCTGTCCTTGGCATCTCCAGCATCTGTAAAGGCTAGGGAGCCAGTACCCCCTGTCTTCTCTGCTCCTGTCCAAACTTTTGACGAGGCTGATCCCCATTCCTTCTCTCTGGCCTCGAGGACGGTCTCTATAACCTCCAATCACTGTATCATCAGCCGGTCTCTTCCGGCTCTTCACTGTAAGCTGATCCGCTTCTCTCTTCTTAGCCATCTCTAGAATCCTGGCCAGACTCCCCTCTAAGACGAAAAGGAGGGCCTGTCTCATGTCGTCTTGTAGCCCCTTATAAAACCTCCGGGCATAGCCAGCATCGTCTAACTGGTAAGCGTCCGCATAGCGGGCCAGGTGAGTGAACTCCTGATAGTACTCCACCAGAGTCTTGTTCCCCTGCCTCAAAAGCAGGAACCTATCCTCCCGGTCATTCCTCGCCGACTGAGGTACAAAATGTCCCAAGAGCACTGCTCTGAACTCCTCCCAAGTAATATCAGCACAATCCATCCCCACAAAGGTGGTGTCCGACTGAGATTTCCACCACCTCTTTCCGTGTGACTCCAGGTAGGAGACCGCAAAAGCATCTGCCTCCTCAATGGGGCATCGAATCCCCGCTAGCATCTCGTAAATGGTATCCAACCATTCCTCCGTACGTACTACAGACTCCGTCCCCAAGTAGGATGGAGGGGAAAGTCCACAGAAGACAGTCATCCAATTGGCCCCGGGTTTGGCTGTGGGGCCGGGGCTTGGCTGTGGGGCCGGGGCTTGCTGAGCTCTGAAGGCCTCCAGAATGGTCGTCAGTGTTTGCCCCATCTCCGTCTCTTGGAACGGAGCTGGAGCCGGCGGAGGTGGGACCACATTCAGAGCCTAAGGTGTCCCCTGCTGCGATGTAGGATTCGTCGCAGGCTACAAGGAAAAATTCCATTTGTTAGAGGATGTATGAATGGAATATAAGAAAGGGTGGGATGGACTTTCACATGTGATTTCTCTTATGGTCACACCACTGCTTCCGCTACTAGTTTGTCCGCAAACTAGGCTCGCACGGGGGTGGCCCAGGGTTTTGTGGACTAGTTCTCTTCCGATCGAGGTCCCCTCTGATACCACTTATAAGACCCCCTTTTATTCTTTTCGAACACCAGGGTCTTAGCCCAGAATTGTCGCTTTGTGGTGGCACCGACTCACGGGAAGGTCGCTACTACAAAACGCCAATTCTGCCGGCCCTTTTCGATCACAAAGAAAGAGAAGTAAGTATACGTAAAATGTAAACAAGTCCACAGAAACATGTATAAAATGAAATCATATCCAGTCCATCAGTTGATAATAACAGGAAATAGAGGTACTACAAAGATACAGTTGAGATGAAATATAGATAAACGGGCTCGAGCCCGGTACATTAGAGTCCTCACTACAAATCACTCATCGCGGAAGCTATGAAAACACTAATCACTCACGGAGCTGGTCAAAGGTGCACCGGTGCTAGACTAACCCACCTCTATGTGCATCGTACTCCGCTGGTGCTGGTCCCTGTCTTCCGTCTAGAGCTCATGTAATGTTGTGGTTCGAAAACTATTAGTCATAAAGACTAAGCCCTATCATCCCCTACCCCTCCCACCCACGGCTCCTAAGCACCGAGCGGAGAGGAGGAAAGGGAAGCTACAAACGTGGAGAGTAATCAAGCAGATGACAATGGAGCTAATCTAACAACTATCATGGTGTATAAACAACTATCTAGAATAAAGTACATCTAGCAATTCTACGGTAGTAAGTAATAAAGTAGACATGTAGTACGTGGCAAATATATAAGAAGACAAATAGAGAACAATAAGTAAATAAGTAAGTAACCTTAACTTATATGAATGCTCATACAAACTTATAAGTTAAGGGGTCTTCTGAAAGACTCCCATCGTATAAAAAGTCCCACACCGATTTATACGTTGGGGTGTTAGTTGTATGCAAATATGAGTGTAGTGATATGTTATTCCATGACTCATGCAAGTGCAACTCACGCACACGACTATATGCGCACAGACCTTTAGTTCCCCCTGTTCGGGCAGCTAGCTTCACTCCCAGGAACCTCTGTAGTGGCAAACAGAGACAGTGGGTCGGGCCCCCCACTCCTAGGCGGGTATCCACACTACCAGGCCTAGCCCTTCCGTACGCCCCTAGAAGAACACAACCTAGAGTATCCGCGTACTTGTGCTGGCTATATCCGCCAGACTTTCTTTGGCTAAGTGTCCCACACCTCCGAGTCAACGTACCGATGTCGGTGTGAACGACAATCAAATACCGAAGACCCACCACCTTTATTCTGTACTCAAACCCTCGAGCCCTCGGCTCCCTGGACTGTCCCGTCTGTGCATCTACCTTCAGAGCTACCGTCTGAATGGCAACCAAACCAACTTATTCTACCTTCCTAGCTATCGGGGTGTGTGTATGTGCAACCCTAGTTATACTAGTTGCTCTTTTAATTTATTATTCCTACGGTTTATGTTAGCCAAGGACTGCCCCCGGTATTCCCCGTGAAGGGCTCTCAAAGGGCACTAGGAACTATGATGGTAGCTGAAGCCCACCGTTCCCTTTCGCAAGGCACTTATTATTATTGGTTGATATCCATTACCCGATCCCTTTTTAAGTTACTTTAGATCTAGCCCTACAGTATTAAGACTCTTCCTCTCCTACCCGGGGTGGACGATCTTTCGTCGTTCCCGAACGCCACTTAACACTAGCCACTCTCACACTATACTTATCCTGACTTCCAATAATGAACTTAAACTTAACTTGCCTTATCCAAACAAGCAACTACCAAAAATTCCATCTCCCCAAGTTCTTTACCCAAGCTAGTTTAGTTTCCGTGGTTTTACTATATGCAGACCATCCTAGATACATGAGGTATATAAGGGGAGGTACTCCAAATTGTCTTCCGAATCTCCTATAATATTTACTGGAGGTCTATCATGTCATAATATAACTAAGTCCAAAATTTCCAAATTTTTCCTTTTTATCGGGCATTTAATTTATTTATTCTAAGCCTCTCAATGCTCTAGTATGAACATGAAGTGCACTAGTGAGCCAACAATAAATCATCATAAAATCAATAAAAATCCTATGAGGCATTTAAGCAGTAATTACAAATTTTGAGAAATTTCAGAGGTGTTTAGTCTTATATTTCCTAATTTACCAATTTAGGTCACTTCTACCATAATATGAAGCAAGTACTGTAAATATGTACCCAAAAATCATAATAAAATTACAGAAGCTTTATGGTGACCTAAAACTATCAGAAACCATGTCCCATGATTTTGCTCTAATATTTTGGGCTCTGAATTTATTTTAAGGTAAAATACTAATTTTCCTAGCTTAGTGAAGGAGGTACTATTTTTTAATTATCTAAAAATATCTAGAAAATTATAGGGTGACTATCATGGTTTGAAACACCCACTAACCAAATTTCATAATTTTCCAATTAATAATTGGCCACTATTTGTATTTTTGACTACATATCTCAAATGGTATGTTAAAGAAGCAAGAACCCAAAATAATCAGATAAAACTCCCAAGAAAAATACAGAAGGTATAACATGCTATGAAATGCCCTAATCCAAGATTTCATAACTTTCCAGTGAACAAAAATTCCAGAATCATCAAAATAAATATCTAGGGCACAACTAGAGTTGTAAATAAAGTACTGTATAAATTAACCCAAAAATCTTAAACAAAATTATATTATTGCCATTTAGACCAGAGAAACACCCTTCCTAAATTTTATTTGATTTTTTGTTCATTTGAAAGCATAATAGTTCATATTAAAATTGGGTCGCTAAACTAGGGTTAGGATTTCAGATGGCCTAACTGTCTCCAAATACCCTAAGATTTTGTCCAGAGAACTATAATGACCCTATGGTCCTCTGCACCAAATTTCAAGTCATTCCAAGGTCATTTGACCCCATGACCTTCACAACCCAACAAATCCCCATTAAGGGACCTACCCTAGGGTTCTAGGGCTACCTTACACCAAACCACCCCAAACTCCCTTGGAGGGTGTGTCATGCCCTAAAAAGTCAGTGACCAAAATATCAGCCTCTGTTTAGGTGATACGACCACTCAAATTACCAAGGGGGTGATTTACCCTAAATAGCCCCTTATGGGGCCAACTAGGGTTGAGTAAAACCCTAGTCAAAACACCTCCAAATGAAGTGAAAATTTTTCCAGTGTCCTATTATGTCCTCTAAGGCCACCCACCCAAATTTGGTGGGATTTTGAGGTGTTTAGGACACTTTATTTAAATACACATGATTTATTAAATATTTCTAAAAACTTTAGAAAAATGTTTCCTAAAAATCCTTATTTTTGGAAAGTACCTAGATATAGGTAAGATTAGGCCACACCCAAGATTTCAAGTCATTTTGATGACTGTATTGGAGTGGGGAATTTTTCTAAGGTCAGGACAGCCCTATGGATATACCTCACCATAATGAGTGTTGAGGTCTTTTCAGTGATCCAAATCACATGAAAAAAATTTTAAAATTTCCTAGACTCATAGAGCTACAATATTGGTGTTGACAACTTTTCCTGTAAAAGCCTCTATGTATTTTTAGAAATTCATGCAAATTGCAGGCAGAAACTACAGAAAATATATAGAAATTACTTTAATCAATATGTTTGCACAGATCTTAAAGGATGATCCGTCGGCTTGGAGGTTTTCTTCAACCTCCAGCTGACGTTCTAGATAGCACGCACCTGGGAGCACTTCTCCCTCCCACAGTCGGCCTTCCAGCCTCCTCCCTGGCCGGCCACCGCCACCACCACCTCCGTTGAGGTGGTGGCCATCGCCGGGCGGCGGCGCAGCCGCCGGAGAGGATTTTTCCGACGAGCCCGTAACTTCATTTTTGCGGGGAAATCGGAAAGAGAAGATCTTCCGATCGGGCTCATTTGAGCCCGAATCTTAATCCTAAGGAAGCTAAGATCTACCCGTAGAGAGAGAGGAGGGGATGACCTTGTTCGCGGGCTGGAGGCGTGCACACCGTCGGGATGCCATTTGCGCGGTGGTGGCATCGTAGGAATTCTTCTACAGTACCGTACAAGCTCCAAATCTGTCGGTTAAGGGTGGAAACTCCATCTCTGAGTCTAGGAAGCTTTTTAAACCAGTAAAAGGAGGGAGGGGAAAGGTCTAATGCTGGGGGCCATTAATGGCCCATTATAGCTTTTTCGGCCATGATGGTGGGGGGCTGAAACGGCTCTATAACAGTTGGAGGAGCGCTGGAAACTCCTCCTCTCCCTGAGAGGAGTTGAATCCAGTCATTTCAAGGGGAAGAGGATAAAGCCGAGCCTAAAAGCCATTAATGGCCATGCAAACCGTCACTCGGCCATGGCTGGAAGGAGAGGAGTCGGCTGCCACGTGGCATGACCAGTCAAACACTCTTTAGAATAAGACTTAATTGGGTCTTATTAAAAGAAAACGGCCCACTCCTAGACTGGCCCGGTTCAGCTGAACCAGCACCCAGCCCTAACCAATCTGCCAGAAAAATGCCAACAAAAATTCTAAGTATAATGGCATTGAGTGAGCTCAGCTCACTCAACGCCATCCAAGCTACGACGTTGAGTGAACTTTGCTCACTCAACGCCATCCCAGACTATGGCATTGAGTGAGCTCAGCTCACTCAACGCCATCCCAGACTATGGCATTGAGTGAGCTCAGCTCACTCAACGCCATCCGGATTATGGCGTTTAGTGAGCTCTGCTCACTCAACGCCACCCTGAATATGTCCTTTTTTTAAAAGATGGCGTTGAGTGAGCTTAGCTCACTCAACGCCATCCAGATTATGGCATTGAGTGAGCTCTGCTCACTCAATGCCATCCAGACAACACCAAATGGCGTTGAGTGCGGTCAGTGCACTCAATGCCATTCAACTTATGGCGTTGAGTGCACTCAACGCACTCAACGCCATCCCGCCTGACAGTTTACGGCGTTGAGTGAGCTAATCTCACTCAACGCCATCCAGTCTACGGTGTTGAGTGATCTCAGCTCACTCAATGCCAACCTGACGACACTAGATGGCGTTGAGTGCAGTCAGTGCACTCAACTCCATTCAACTTATGGCTTTGAGTGAGCTAATCTCACTCAACACCATCCAGACCACGGCGTTGAGTGAGCTTAGCTCACTCAATACCATTCCAAGGTCACGGGCGTGACGGATTGGTCACGGGCGTGTCAAGCCCATGTTGAAATTTCTGAGCTCGACGATCGTCTTCCTGAGGTCGACGATCATCAAAGGCGTCATGCCCTAGGTCACGGGCGTGACGGGTCGGTCATGGGTGTGACCACCCCTTGACTTGAAATCTTGGTCGATAAACTTCAATTACTGGGCTTCCCAGGGTTTTGTTAAGACAAAACCACTCCCAGGGGTCTAGTCGGAAATGGGATGTTACAACCGACACCCCAACGTATAAGTGGTATGGGACACTTTATACAATGGGAGCCTTGCAGAAGATCCCTTGGCTTATGCGCTTCCGCACATAAGTTAAGGTTACGTTTCCTACTTTCTGTTTCTGCCTTATTTATTATAGAATTGCTAGATTAGTTCCGCTGCCACCTGTTCCTTTGCTTTAATCTTTACCTTCATGTCCTTCCCTTTCTTCCTCACCGATCGGTACCAAGGATCCATGGGGGAAGGGGTAGGGGATGATAGGGCTTAGTCTTTATGACTAACGGTTTTCGAACCGCATCATTTTAGGTGATCGTGGAGCCCAGCACAAGGGAGCAGCCCCAAAGACCGGTGCGCTTGGAGATGGGGCAGTCTAGCTCCGGAGTTCATATAGCCGGGACCATGAGTCTCGACTTTGATTAGATGTTTTGTTTTGCTTCCGCATGAGTGATTTGTAGTGAGGACATGTTGTACCGGGCTTAAGCCCATATTCTATTACTCTGATGTATTATTCTGTGGACACTCCCTTCGTGGAGTTTTATTTATATATATGTGATTTTCATGTGGACTTGCTTGTACTTCTTTTTGCTACCTTCCTGTGATGGAATTGGCCGGCAGAATCGGCGCTTTGTGGTGATGACCCTTCAGGCCGTGAAGGTGTTACCGCAAAGCGGCGATCCTGGGCCTAAGACCCCAGTGTTTGAAAAGAAAAAAAAGGGGGGCCTTACAAGTGGTATTAGAGCAAACATCGATCTTAAAAAAATAGCAGTCCACTAACCCTGGGTCACCCCTGCTCGAGTTTAGTTTGGGGACAAACTAAGCAGCGGAAGCAGTGGTGTGCCCATATGGGGATCACATAAAAATTGTCCACTTTTAGTAAAAAAAAATTAAACGTTTTCTCAGTACGGGTTTTTGTTATGCAGCCTCCAGCACAGCCTACGCCATAAGGTGGAGTTCAACAGGCTCAGGACGTTGCACCACCTCCACCAGTCCCCACTCCTTTCCTTTAGTCAGACATGGGACAGACTCTGACTGCCATTCTGGAGGCTTTCAGGGGCCAGCAGGTTCCGGTCCCGCAGCCAAATCCGAGGGACAACTGGTTGAGCATCTTTCAAGGACTTTCTCCCCCGTCATACTTGGGGACAGGGTCGGCGGTTTGGACGGAAGAGTGGCTGGATATTATGTACGAGATGCTGACCGGGATACGGTGTCCCTGGGAGGAGAGGGTGGCTCTAGTTGTCTCTTGCCTGGAGTCCCATGCCAAGAGGTGGTGGAAGACGCTGCTGGACACAACGTTTGCTGATAAGGAGGTTGCGGAGGTTACCTGGGAAGAGTTCAGGGCCGCGCTGCTGGAACATTTTGTTCCGCAGTCGGCTAGGGATGAGTTGGAGGATAGGTTCTTACAGCTAAAGCAGGGCACCCAGACGGTGGTGGAGTATCATCGGGAGTTCGACCACTTGGCTCGATATGCAAATTCTTACCAGCTGGACGAAGCAGGATAAATCAAGAGGTTCAATAAGGGCCTGCAGGAGGACTTGAGGGAGGCTTTGTTGTTTGTATCTGACGGGCCTATCTCCCGGATTTTTGAGATGGCAAAAAGGATTGAGGCTGATTGGCACACCACTTGGGGCCGGAAGTGGCAAATAGAGAATCAGGGACGGAGAGCCAGAAATGACCAGCGGCGAGATGCTATACCATAGGGGAGAAGGATAGAGTACCAGCCTTGTCAGGAAGTGAGGCAGGAGCCGAGGGAGCAGGTGATATTGGCCCCTTAACCTCTTTGGATGCAGGTGAAAGTCCACCTAGTGTCAACTAGCTTCACCTATGGGGGGGGAATAGGTGTCTTTCACGGTCTTTTAGCGGAATTAAATTTATACCTGCACAATTAAACAAAACAACACAACACAAAAATACGCAGGCAGTTATAATGGTTCCCCGATTTTGGTACGTCCACTTTCCCCCTTCGACCTATCTCCGAACAAGGGACGACTCAGTCACTTCACAAACCGGATTGAAATCCAATCCTCACACTAAGGAAGAAACTCTTCCAACCGAAGGAGTCACCACTCCTCCACCACATGTTGCACCCCCCCTTACAACGCGGAACCAACGTTCCTTTACAACAAAAGAAAAATTAGAATGTATAAAATACAAACTACTTTTGGAGTGTTAGGTGTCCCTCTTCGTTCGATGACGCATTCTTGAAGAAGACGAAGAGTCCACAGCCTTAGCTCTCACTTGGAAAGGATCTCCTCTAGATCGGCAGCGGCAAAGATTGCGGCGGTGATTCTATGTAGATCCAAACTTCGTAGCAAAGCTAGCAAGGTATACCAACGATCTCACTTGGATCGATCGTCTCAATCGATTCGGAAAGGGAAGGTATTCCCGATCAACAAACCAAGAGATAATGGATCTCAAGATAGACACGTGAGATGCGTTGCTTGGCTAAGCTTCTGTCACCGGGAGATCAAGATGAATCCAAGATCAGCGGCGGTGACTTTCTCCTGAGCGGCGACGGAGGCGGAAGGAAATCTACGATCTTAGGTCACGTGAGGCGGCCCCGTACTTTACTTGGTGTTCGCCGTTTCTTACGTTCAAAATAGGAGTGTATTTATACTGTAGAATACTCCTTCATAATCGTTGTGGCCCCCCACAAGACGAAACCCTAAATCCGGTTCAAACAGCGCGTGTATACTTGGTCCGGTCCAGCGAGTAGAAGAAATTCGCCTAAGGCCAATTCGGCGAGAATCATTGGTGATTCTCGACGAATCGGCGAGAATCACTTATGATTCTCGCCGAATTCTACTTGGCAGAATTCTGGCTGAAGATCTTGCCATCAAGAGAGAATCGGCGAGAATCACAATTCATTCTCGACGAATCGCCGAGAATGCAAAGTCATTCTCGACGATTCGGCGAGAATCACTTAGTGATTCTCGACGATTCTGCCTTAGCAGAATTCTAGACGGCGTTGAGACAGCCGGCTGCATTCGGCGAGAATCAGCGAGTGATTCTCGACGATTCAGCGAGAATCACTCGTCGAATCGTCGAGAATCACTTAGTGATTCTCGACGATTTCTACTTAGACGATTTTCATCTTTCTTCCCGTGAGTTGCTTTGACCCAACCTTGCTCCTTCTCTACTCTTGATCTGTCTCAGCCCTGTACTAGAAATTAAGTACACTCCAATAGAGAGAGTACACATAAGCCAACACACTGATCTGCTCAACGAGGGATTACGTTGCGTAGACTCGTGTATATTGACCTACTGCACCCTGACATTGGTGTGTACTTAGCGTGGAATAACTGCAAGCACAACTTGAAAATATATCATCAAATACATTGTTAATTCATCTTAGCTTGACAAGTGGCTTCCTCAAATCCAGGTAATTGTGGATACAATACCCAACAATCTCCCTCTATTTGACGAAGCCAAAATCCTACTAGCTAAGATGAATACCACAATCCCGAGAACATACACAGCGTATTAACAGAGAAAAGACACAAAGAAATAAAGGCAATCAGAACAATACTTGAGTCAATCATGAAAACATATATATGTATATCCACAAGAATTGTTCAAATGATTAACATTAAAAGACAAATAAACAACAATAACAAAAATAGATAAGCCCAAGTCCTAAGTCTATTTCTCCTTAGCTTGTTCGTCCTTCAGTTGCTGAGCCAAGTACTTCTTGATTTGTCTCTCAAAATATTCCATGGGCTTCAGATAGTATCTGGGGGGAGGATCTTTTATGTTCCATGTTGGAACACCCTATTACTAATTTGGGTAAGGATCACTATGTTTTTCTTAGGAAACCAGGTTGACCTAGATGTATAGTTGAAAAGGTCAACATTAGAATGTGTCTAGGGCTTAGAACTTAGGTTTGAAGCTGCCCCCGGGACCATTCCAAGATTTCAAAAATAGAGCCAAGTCTAAGACTTTTTTCGTCGAGCTCAGTTCGACGAAACGTCGAACTCCGTTCGACGCTCTCTGAGCTCAACTAAGTTAAGTCATCGAGCTCTGTTCGACGATCTTCTAGCTCAGGTCGACGATCTTTCTTCACTTATTCTCCAGGTCGCTAAGCTCAGTTCGACGATCTTCGAGCTCAGTTCGACGTTTTCTGGCTGATGATCATTTCCAGTCTCTGAGCTCAGTTCGACGATCTTCGAGCTCAGATCGACATTTTTCTTGAGAGATCGACGTTTTTAAGGATTCAAATTCATAGATATGCCAACCGTTTTCATTTATTCTAGAGCAAGTTTCAAGGAATTATTCAGAGAATGTTTTGCTGGACTTTCCTCTCGAAGACAAAATCTTTTATGGAAGGTATTTAATGTCTGGTTAACGGCTATCTTGGACATAGAATCTTCAGAGAATTAAAAAAAAATCTTCTTCTCTTCTTTCCTCCAGTAACAAGATACACAGATACATAAATACACAGACTGATACAGATAAGAAAGAAAAAAGAAGAAGTGATTCACAGGATTCTCTGATCAATACAAGAAAACTCAAGTGATCAATCCTGAAGAATTAGCTGAAAAATTTTGTGTACTCAAAAAGTGATCACAACTTCATCCCAAGGACTCCAGACAACTCATCTTTCAGCCTCTACTGAAACTATCTTATGCTGGAGATCTGAAGCTTCTGAAGACCTATCACCCTGAAGCAAAGCTTCCACTCCTGATCTAGTCATCATCTCAGGGGGGCTTTGACAATACAAATCCACTAGTGCTTCTCTCTTTGATTGAGACAGAGAAGACATCTTCACCCTCTTTCTTTTTCTTTTCCTTTCACTCTGTAAAAGGGTTTTCAAAACTCCCTTCAAAAGCTTTGATTCTGGTTCTGAGAACCTTGTCAAAACTCAGTGGTGGCAAGACACCTGATCAAAAAATCTAGTTTGGTTTTTGAGCACCTTGTCAAAAGCTCATTGGTGCCAGGACACTTGATCAACCCTTCTGCAGTGGATTCCTACCAAGGGTGGTATAAGAGTAGATGTACCCAGGTTTTTGGGGAACCACTATAGCTCCTTGTGTTTTCTGGTTTGCTTGTGTGTTTTCTTTGCTGTGTACTGTGCTCTTCTTTTTACTGTTCTTTTAATTCAATAGCAAGACACCTTACACCTATATATAAATTAAATCTTAAAAGCTTTGCTAAGTTTAAAATTGTGAATTTACTTTAAATAAACTCTATTCACCCCCCTCTAGAGTTGAGATAGATCTTACTCTCACTTTCAATTGGTATCAGAGGCAGGTTGGTTGTTCATACAGGCTAACACCTTAACCAAAAGATCCTTGATAAGATCAATTTTTTAAGAGGGTTATTTTCATTATATTTAATTTTATATAAAGACATGGCACAGAACAAAGATTATGCAAGCACCAGGCCTCCAGTGTGCAATCTATCCAAGTTTGCACTTTGGAAAGCAAGGATTATACTTTACATGAACTCTATTGATGAAGACATATTTAATTTTGTTTTGACAGAGTGCCCAAGTCCACCAGCAAGCTCAAGTACAAATGTTGTTCCACCTCCTTCAGGAACAGATGCTGAAATAAAGAAGTGGAAGACTGCAGATGCCAAGGCCATGAACATCTTAGCTCAGATAATGTCTGATGAGATATTTCAGAAAGTAGCTGACTGCAACTCAGCCAAAGGAATTTGGGACAAGCTCTCTGAAATTGTCTCAGGATCTGCTGATGAAAGGAAAGACAGGAGATCCCATCTGATAAGCCAATATGAGAATTTCAAAAAGGGAGAAGCTGAATCAGTGGCTGACATGTACAACAGACTAAGTCTGATTGTCAATGAGTTAAAGACTCTGGATAAAGAAATCTCATTGACTGAGCTGAATGAAAAAATCTTAATGTGCTTCCCCAGCACTTGGGATTCAAGAATCTGACCAATCAAAGATGCCAGATGTCTAAATGAGATCACCACTGAAGCTCTCCTGGGCAAGCTCAAATCTTATGAGCTGCTCATTAAAAATAGAGAAGAAGAACAAAAG
Source organism: Platanthera zijinensis (assembly GCA_039513925.1). Lineage (NCBI taxonomy): Eukaryota > Viridiplantae > Streptophyta > Magnoliopsida > Asparagales > Orchidaceae > Platanthera > Platanthera zijinensis. Next base: position 115,434,078 of record CM077084.1, read on the forward strand.
GCTACTTCTCCAGTCACAAGGAAAGAAAAGACCATAGCCTTCAAAGCTGCAGAAGAGGAGCCTGAAGATAAAGCTACAGGAAATGATGAGCTTAGACTGGCCAAAAGATTCTACAAGATGACCAGAAAAGACTTCAGAAAGAGATCATACAAGGGTCATGATAAACCAAGGTATGATAAATCAAGTAACAATAAAGAAATTATATGTTTTGGTTGCAGGAAACCAGACCATATTGTGCCTGACTGTCCAGAAAATAAGAACAAGGACAAGAAAGATAGAAGAGAAAGAAGAAAGGAGAAAGATTTCAGAAAGAACAGCTCAGACAAACCCTCCTCCAGCAAGAACAAACATACAAGGAAGGGATTTGTTGTTGAGACATGGAGTGAAACTGAAGAGGACTCTGAAGCCTCATCCAGCTCCAGTGATGATGAGGATGATGCTGATGAAAAGGAATTCTGCATGATGGCTATCAATGCCTCTCAAACAGATTCAGAAGCAGAAGAGTCAGAATCAGATTCAGACGCTCAACTAAAAGAAAATCAGGAAATCAATTCATTTGATTTCAGTTCTGAGGATTTTAAACATGAGTTTAAAGTACTATGCCTAGATCTGTTGGAGTCTGAGAAGGAAATCACTTCCCTCAGAAAACAACTATCTGAGTATAGCACTGTAAAATCACAAAACCTCAAACTCTCTGAAGAGTTAGAATGCTATAGAGAGGAGATAGCTTCACTAAAAAGTTAACTATCCAAGGCCAAGCAATTTGAAGAATCCCTTAATGGGAGAAGTATCAAATTAATGGACATCACAAGCACAGTGAACTCAAGATTAAATAGTACACTGGGCTTGGGTGCTTCATCTAGCCAACCCATAGTATTAACCACCCCAATCAAATTTATTTTTAATAAAGAGAAGGGTGTTGTAGAGGTAGCTAGGAAGAATTCAGATCTACCTAAGAAAAGCAAAGTTCAACAGAAAACGTCGAGCAGAGGTCGACGATCGTCGAACAGAGATCGACGATCTCAGGCTGGAATGTCGAACTCAGCTCAACGATTCCTGAACTTTGAACTCCCTCATAGTCGATCTTCGAATGGAGCTCGACGATTTTTCCCAAGATCGTCAAACTCAGCTCGACGATCGTCGAACGCAGTTCAGAGCTTTGAATCTTCCTTCAGAGGTAAATCTCAATTCAATCCAAGAAATGCTTCATCCCAAAACTTTAACCCTTATACTGAATGGATAGTACCTCCTAGGAGATACCATCCTGAAGGTTATAAGAGTCAACCTGAGATGTCTTTTATTTCTGAATTTAAAGGTTATCAACTTAGGTTCAAGGTAAACTGGGTCAAAAATATGTAAACTCTTATCTATGTAGGTGAAGACCTATCCAACATCAAACCAATTATGGTATTTGGATAGTGGGTGCTCAAAGCACATGACAGGGAATAAGGACAACTTCACATCCTTTAAAGCCAAGCTTGGACCCAAAGTAATTTTTGGTGATTCAAACTTTGGAACTACAAAAGGATATGGTGCAGTTCAAATTAGAACAGTCACCTTCAAGAAGGTAGCCTATGTTGAAGGACTCAAACACAACCTGATAAGCATCAGTCAACTGTGTGATGAAGGATATCAAGTGACTTTCAACAAAGAAATATGCAAGGTCAAGTCAGAAGACAACACAACTGTGTTGACAGGTAACAGGAAAGATAACATTTACTTAGTAGACTTTCATTCATCTAAGGTAGATATTTGTCTGTTCAATTCCATATCTAGACCCAATATTCTATGGCATAAAAGACTAGGTCATATTAACCTTAGAACCATTGCTAGGCTATCGAAGGACAACCTTGTCAGAGGACTGCCTTCTGGCCCCTACAAGAAGGAAGGACTCTGCAAGGCTTGTCAATTAGGCAAGCAAACTAAAAGTAGTTTTAAATCAATTAACAAGAGTGATTCACCTAGGATTTTGTATCTGTTACACATGGATCTTTTTGGACCCATTGCAGTACAAAGCTTAGGAGGGAAATCCTATACTTTAGTGGTTGTAGATGACTTCTCAAGATTCACATGGGTATTCTTTCTGAGGAAGAATTCTGATAACTTTAAATGTTTGACAGATTTTCTCAAATGCATTCAGACTGAGTTCAACACTCATATTGCCCTGATCAGAAGTGATCATGGGACAGAGTTTGATTCTCTTCTCATGCAAGAGTTCTGTTAAAGTGAAGGGATCAGGCATACTTTCTCAGCTCCTAGAACTCCTCAACAAAATGGGGAAGCTGAAAGGAAAAATAGAACCCTCATTGAATCTGCAACTACATTATTGGCAGATGCTCACCTACCTCTATTTTTTTGGGCTGAGGCAGTGAACACCTCCAATTATGTGTTGAATAGAAGTGTAATACATAAACTGAAGGGCAAGACTCCCTATGAATTGCTCAAAGGGAAGAAACCTAAAGTAGACTATTTTATGGTTTTTGGTTGCACTTGTTACATTCATAATAATGATAAGAAATATCTAGCAAAATTCCAAGCTAATGCGGATGAAGGAGTATTTTTGGGATACTCGATGATCAGTAAAGCCTATAGGGTTTATAATAAAACTACTCTAAAAATAGAAGAATCTGTCCACATTTCCTTTGATGAAGCTAACATGTCTTTCAAGGAAAAGAATACTTCTATCATAGAACATTTGCAAGTGCACTCTCTAGCTGAAGACTTGGACAGATTATAAGTTACACAAAAGGATGATAGTAGTGAAGATGAAGAAGCTGCTCACCATCAGGAAGGAAATCTTCTTGAAGAACCAGCTGTTGTTCCACAAGAGGAAATAACAACACAGGTTGGTGAACCATCAACACCCCCTGTTGATCCAGTAACAACAAGAGATCATCAAATTTCTCAAGTAATTGGAGACATCTCAGCTGGTGTGTAAACTAGAAATCAGGTCAACCAGAACCTGATGCACACTTGCTTCCTCTCTCAAATTGAACCTCAAACCATTCAAGATGCAGAAGAAGATCCACACTGGATCATTACAATGCAAGAGGAGTTGCATCAATTTGAAAAAAATAAAGTTTGGGAACTAGTGCCTAAGCCAAAGGATCATCCCATTGTTGGAACCAAATGGGTGTTCAGAAATAAGCTAGATGATCAAGGAATCATTGTAAGGAATAAGGCAAGGCTAGTTGCTCAAGGGTACTCTCAGGAAGAAGGGATAGACTATGACCAGACTTTTGCACCAGTTGCAAGATTAGAAGCCATAAGAATCTTTCTGGCTTATGCTGCTCACAAGGGATTCAAAGTCTATCAAATGGATGCCAAGAGTGCTTTTCTCAATGGGGAGATCAAAGAAGAAGTCTATGTCAGACAACCTTCAGGTTTTATCTCTCTAACCCATCCTGATTATGTTTTTAAACTACACAAAGCATTATATGGTCTCAAGCAAGCTCCTAGAGCATGGTATGAGACCCTAGCATGTTTTTTGCTGAAAAATGATTTTGTTAGGGGGAGAGTAGACCAAACTCTTTTTATTAGAACCCATAAGTCCCACACCCTACTAGTGCATATTTATGTAGATGATATTATTTTTGGGTCTACTGATTCAAACTTGTACAGAAGATTCTCAAATCTAATGCATTCAAAATTTGAAATGAGTAGCATGGGTGAGTCATCCTTCTTCTTAGGATTGCAAGTCAAACAACATGCTGAAGGCATATTTATTTCTCAAACCAAGTATACAAAAGAGCTGGCTAAGAAATTTGGTATGTCTGATGCATCATGTATGAAAACACCCATGTCTACCAATGCTGTATTGGATGCTAATGAACATGGGAAACCAGTCGATCAGACAACATATAGAGAAATGATTGGCTCTTTACTGTACCTTACAGCTAGCAGGCCTGATATAATGTTTGCTACATGCATTTGTGCTATATTCCAAGTTAGCCCTAGAGAGTCTCACTTAACTTTAGTAAAGAGGATTCTTAGGTATGTTAAAAGCTGTCCAAATCTAGGACTCTGGTATCCAAAAGATTCAGCATTTGACATAACTAGATTTTCAGATGCTGATTATGCTGGATGCAGAATAGACAGGAAAAGCACCAGTGGAACTTGTCAGTTCCTTAGTGACAGACTTGTCTCTTGGTTTTGTAAGAAACAAACATCTGTGTCAACTTCAACTGCTGAAGCTGAATATATGGCTACAGGCAGTTGTTGTTCACAAATCTTGTGCATACAAAACCAACTCCTAGACTATGGTTACAACTTAGAGAAGTCAAAAATATTTTGTGATAACACCAGTGCTATTTCTATTTCACAAAATCCAGTCCTCCATAGTAGGACAAAACACATAGAAATTAGACATCATTTTCTAAGGGATAATGTTGAGAAAAACAAAATTGAACTTGAATACATCCCAACTGATTTGCAAAGGGGAGATATTTTCACCAAGCCTTTGGATGAAAAGAAGCATAACTTCTTCCTCAATCAGTTAGGAATGCTATATGGAGGCAGTTTAAAATAAACTCCAAGATTTTGTAAATCTAAAAACAGACCAAGACTAGGATAAAAACTTATCTCTTTTTGTGTCTGTAGAATAGGTTTTGTCTCTGAACTGCGCTCGACGTTTCCCCAGAAATCGTCGAACGGAGATCGACGATTTTCCAGAAATCGTTGACCGCAGATCGACGTTTCCTGAATCGTCGATCTGAGTTCAGCGCCGCCGTTAGCTCTAGGCTTCCATTCTTTTTGTTCATCGGTCGTCGAGCGGAGCTCGATGCTCGACAATATCGTCGAACGAAGTTCGACGTTATTAGAGACTCTTCAGATTCCTTTAGTAGCCCAAATCGTCGAGTTGAGTTCGAAGCTTCATCGAACTGAGCTCAACGATTTTCTGTTTCGCCGTCGAACCCTAATATAAAATCATTTCTTCGGCCTTCGTTCGTCTTTCACGCTTTCATACCCTATGCAACTTTCTCTTTTCCCTCCAAATCCTCTACACTTGGTCGTGTTTGTTTCATTGTTGCAGGTACAGATGGCTGGATCAAGTGCTGCTATTTCAAAGATGAAATTCGATACAGGTTTTGATATTGATATGAATTCGTTCGATGGAAGTGATCAGCGATTCAAGGACATTCTCAACCTCTTCCGAGAACAGCAGCTATCTCAGATCATGACAGCCCGAAAGAAGATTGCTTCAGAAGAGATAAAAGAATGGTGTTTTACCGCGACAGATGAGAATGAGAATTTTGTCATCGGCTCAATAAAAGGGACTCAGGTACCATTGTCTCCGGCCCTTCTGAATGAAGTTTTCCTCCTTAGTTCTGGAGATGACTCCATTGATTTATCTGGAGAAGAGTATGCCTCTATGCTTGATAGAATGGGTCACACTGCTGTGAACCCTAACAAACTGTTCAAAAAGAATCTGTCTATCGAATACCAATTTCTGGCTGATGTGGTTGGCAAAGTGCTTCTGGCAAAGCACTCAGCTCATGACACTATATCAAGATATCAATTCTGCTTAATGGGAGCACTAGTCGATAAGAAGCATTTAGACTGGGGATCAATCTTTTTCAGCTTAATCAAGAAGAAACTTAACAAAAACCATGTAAGCTTTGGGAGAATATTAGGGGTTTACTTACACTCCAGGTGCCCTGAGCTGCTGACCTCTAGTGGGATGTTCATCAATGCATCCAAGAGGCTTACCTGTGTCCTATTCAGCAAATGGGACAGGCAAATCATCAACCCCATCAGGGCTGCTGCAGCACCACTTGCTTCAGGCACCAGGACTACTCAAGTCACTCCTCCTCAGGTATCTGCCCCAACAGAAGAATTGACTACCTCTTTCTCTCCTCCTCCAGCTGTTTCTATCACAGTCACCACCTCAACCTCTCCTCAAATCTCAGCTTCTTCCCCCATTACCATTTCCTCACCAATGTCACCTCCTCCAGCCACAACCTCAGAAGAATTCCATCCTCTATTCTCTAATCCAACTTTCACCACTCCATCATTTTCTCTTATAGATGACTCCCTTATGGATGATTCTCCTCCTTCTCCTCCTGAGCTTCCCTCAACATCCTCCTATCAACAACTTCTTCAAGAAATCCTCTCTCAACCATCCTTTACCCCATCCTTTGACTCTTCCATCTCATCCATGTCCACCTCAATAACTTCTATCTCCACTATTCCTCCTTCAGAGCCATCCATCCCTACACATTCCACCACCACATCCTCCATCCCATTAGTCCCAGTCACCCTCATTCCAGTACCTTCACCTCCTACCTCTATTCAAGCCCATCTTGAGCAAGTAGATATTTCAAACCTGGCAGACAAGCTTTATGTGTTGCTAGCCCCCAGGCTAACCTCACTGCTGGAGACCTCCTTGGCTCCACTCCTACAACATGTTCAGGAGTTGTCTACCAAGTTGTCTTCCTTCCTCTCTTCCCAGGCAATCCCTTCATCTGGGTGCCTTGATTCAATTGTCTCTGAACCAAGGCAGGGGGAGATGCCTTATGAAGCAGTGGATGTGCTTGAGACTGCTGAAGGTTCCAGTTCTGCTCCTATTCTTACAGTAGACCTTCAGAGTCTGCCCTCTATTTTTGATACTAAATATTTCAGCTCTCTGCAAGTTCAACAATCTGAAGACCTCACTAAGGCCATTGTGCCTATCAATTACTATGATCCCAGCCTGATTGCCCTATATGTAAATTCCTTCAAAGCTGTGGATGCTGATATTTTAAGTGTTGCTGCTGCTGTTACAACAAGTCTGCTTTCAAAAGATACTGAAATGGTCTCTGTGATTGAGGATACTGCTGCTGCTACAGAACTTACTACCTACCTAGAAGAATCTAAATCTGTTTCTGCTTCAATTGTTTCTACTCCTGCTGCCTCTACTCCTGTTATTTTTGCTGCTACTGCTCCAGCTCTTACTCATGATCAAATCAAGCAACAAGAAAAGTATATAAAAAGCATTGATGACTTGTATGATAGACCACAAAGTTCAGACAGTGATCAGTTTCAAACTGAATCTGATGATTCCTCTAATACTATTGCCAAGAAAAGGAAGGCCAGAAGCAAGGCCATGATGAAGGTTCCCCCAGGTCAAGCTAAAGATTCAAATGACATTCCATATTACATTTTGCATGAATGTTCTATCACTGAGCCCTGGATACAGTACTCCAAGAATCAAATAAAAGCTATGAAGAAGAGAAGGACGTTAGACAGATATGAAAAGGGATCTTCTCAATTTCAGCCTCCTCCTCCTCCTCCTCCAGATTCTGGGTTAGGCTCAGCTTCTCAAGCCCCAGCTTCCAAACAAAGTTCCTCCCAGTCTTCTCAGAGATACCTTCCTAGGGGGCAATACCAAAGGGGCTATCAGTCCAGAAGGGGTCAGTATAGAGGAAGCCAAAGAGAGCATAGATTTCAAGCTAGGGAAGGACAAAGGTTCACAGACTCTACTTAAGGTCCTTTCCCTTACAAGCTCAGAGAAAAAGTTGAGACCAGAACTCCTATTGCTTTAGAAACTGTTAACAGATATGAGCCTGCAGTGCCATTTGAAGACCCAGAGAATAATCCATTGTCATGGACTGCAAGGATGAAAGAATTGGTTGCACTAGATCAATTGAAGAAAGCAAGAGAGCAAGCAAAAGATACCTCCAATATTACTACTCTGTCAGAACAAAGAAAAGCTGAATTGGAAAGGTATTCTTCAAGTAAATTCTTTGACCCAGTGGACTACCTGAAGCTGCATCCTGAGGCTGTGGTTCCAAGACCAAGAGCTCAAACCTCCTTAGGTGCAGATGATGACAGAAGGTCAAAGAAGGAAGCCCTTAATCCTAACAGAGAAATCATATTTAAGAAAGGAAATGAAAAGAAGTAACATGTGTAAGCAGACAGTATAATCTCTCTGAACATTTGCTGAAATTCCTCTTTGATTGCTGCTATGATTTCTTGCTCTGTTATTTTATTTGTTGTTCTTCTATATGTTGTTGTATCTTTTATTTCTGAAATATGTAAATAGTAATTCTAACCCAAATAGGGGGAGATTGTTGGAACACCCTATTAATAATTTGGGTAAGGATAACTATGTTTTTCTTAGGAAACCAGGTTGACCTAGATGTATAGTTGAAAAGGTCAACATTAGAATGTGTCTAGGGCTTAGAACTTAGGTTTGAAGCTGCCCCCAGGACCATTCCAAGATTTCAGAAATAGAGCCAAGTCTAAGACTTTTTTTCGTCGAGCTCAGCTCGACTAAACGTCGAACTCCGTTCGACGCTCTCTGAGCTCAACTAAGTTAAGTCGTCGAGCTCTGTTCGACGATCTTCTAGCTCAGGTCGACGATCTTTCTTCACTTATTCTCCAGGTCGCTGAGCTCAGTTCGACGATCTTCGAGCTCAGTTCGACGTTTTCTGGCTGATGATCATTTCTAGTTTCTGAGCTCAGTTCGACGATCTTCGAGCTCAGATCGACGTTTTTCTTGAGAGATCGACGTTTTTAAGGATTCAAATTCAGTCAGACTTTGGAATGTGTTTCAAATTATCTCAGCATTTATGTCAAGAGATCTGCCAGCCGTTTTCATTTATTCTGGAGCAAGTTTCAAGGAATTATTCAGAGAATGTTTTGCTGGACTTTCCTCTAGAAGACAAAATCTTTTACGGAAGGCATTTAATGTCTGGTTAACGACTATCTTGGACAGAGAATCTTCAGAGAATTAAAAAAAATCTTCTTCTCTTCTTTCCTCCAGTAACAAGATACACAGATACACAGACTGATACAGATAAGAAAGAAAAAAGAAGAAGTGATTCACAGGATTCTCTGATCAACACAAGAACACTCAAGTGATCAATCCTGAAGAATTAGCTGAAAAAATTTTTGTACTCAAAAAGTGATCACAACTTCATCCCAAGGACTCCAGACAACTCATCTTTCAGCCTCTGCTGAAACTATCTTATGCTGGAGATCTGAAGCTTCTGAAGACCTATCACCCTGAAGCAAAGCTTCCACTCCTGATCTAGTCATCATCTCAGGGGGAGCTTTGACAATACAAATCCACTAGTGCTTCTCTCTTTGATTGAGACAGAGAAGACATCTTCACCCTCTTTCTTTTTCTTTTCCTTTCACTCTGTAAAAGGGTTTTCAAAACTCCCTTCAAAAGCTTTGATTCTGGTTCTGAGAACCTTGTCAAAATTCAGTGGTGGCAAGACACCTGATCAAAAAATCTAGTTTGGTTTTTGAGCACCTTGTCAAAGCTCATTGGTGCTAGGACACCTGATCAACCCTTTCTGCAGTGGATTCCTACCAAGGGTGGTAGATGAGTGGATGTACCCAGGTTTTTGGGGAACCACTATAGCTCCTTGTGTTTTCTGGTTTGCATGTGTGTTTTCTTTGCTGTGTGTTGTGCTCTTCTTTTTACTGTTCTTTTAATTCTATAGCAAGATACCTTACACCTATATATAAATTAAATCTTAAAAGCTTTGCTAAGTTTAAAATTGTGAATTTACTTTAAATAAACTCTATTCACCCCCCCCCCCCCCCCCCGTCTAGAGTTGAGATAGATCTTACTCTCACTTTCATTCCACTTTGTTATTCCTGAAAAATATATTTCGTTTAGCTTCATACATCTTGTGCATCTCCCATTCATACTGATTGTATACATCATTCCAATTGATTTCCCCCCTCTGCTGTAGCATAAAAGTATCCAAAATAATGCTCCTTGAAACAGGACTCCATCTTTCATTTCTCACTTCATCCTCCTTCAATCTTACTTTCTTTTCGGTTGGAGTTTCTTTGGATGTCCCTTCTTGGAGTTTCCGCTTTCCTTTTGCTTTTGCTAGGGCTACTTGGTCAAACATGGTGCTAAGTGCAGCTTTGGTAGTAGCCTTCTTTGCATCAGCTTCATTAAGAGGAATTTCCTCAACATTTGCACCCTCATCAGCAGCAAAGGCAACCTCATCAGAAGCAAAGGTAATGTCATCAGAAGAAGGAACCGGAATTGGGATTTGTACACCTGATGCTTGCTGCACTAGCAAGTGGCAGCTATCAAAGACATACTTATTTGACTGTTTGCTAGGGCTACTTGGTCAAACATGGTGTTGAGTGCAGCTTTGGTAGCAGCCTTCTTAGCATCAGCTTCACTAAGAGGAATTTCCTCAACATTTGCACCCTCATCAGCAGCAAAGGCAACCTCATCAGAAACAAAGGTAACCTCATCAGAAGAAGGAACCAGAATTGGGATTTGTACACCTGATGCTTGCTGCACTAGCCAGTGGCAGTTATCAAAGACATACTTATTTGACTGTTTGAAGTTTTCGACCATGATCTGTTCTAGCCCTGCCATCTTAGCTATGTATGCCTTCTCCCCCTTTTTGGCTTCGAGGGCAATGGAGTTTGCATAAGAATGCAGTGACTCATCTATGTGTGTTGCAGTCTTAGTGAAATCAGTTAGAAGAGAAGTCTGATTTACGTTGAGAGTTACCATGCTGACATCGAATAGCTTGATGTTATTAGCCACAATATGTGCATTTTGATTTACCACTACCAGGTCATTCGTGTTCTTTTTGAGTCCTTGCATAAGAAGAGTAATAGCGGTGCCAGCCTCTGTATACTTGGCCTCGAACTTCTTTTCCATCACATCCAGCTTGTGATTAATTTCTACGACGTTCTTGAGCATTAGATCCTCAGATTTCTTAATCCTTTCTAACACTTTGTTCTGTGCTTGCTCAAAAGACAGTTTGAGCTCATCCACTATACCCTTAATTACGTTCACTGTGTGATTTGCTAGATTAGATCGAAGTGGATGTCCCTGAGGCAAGCCTTGGTCTGGCTCTTCAGCAAATTCACTGGGGGAGCTTGATACATGCACTGTCTCCATGGGGGGGATAGGGGCAGCCTCTGGAGTTTGCTCAGGAATGCTTATCATCTTTTGCTGAGAGGACTCCCCCTCCATTATTGCACCAGATTTCTCCATTGGAGCTTGTTCCTTAGATGGAACTTCAGCATTCTCCTGAGGCTCCATCATCTCCACCCTCTCCCTCAGGGATGTTTCATCTTCAACTTCATCATTCTCTTCTTTATTAGACTCATCTTCCATATCCTCATTCTCATCTGCAGCATCGTCCAAATCCTCTTGGTCTTCCTCCTCATCACCTAGATCAGTGGCCAGGGTATTAACTGCCTCTTTGTCTATCTGTGAAATATCAGAAACTACATCAGCAGGAACAAATACTGAGAGATCTGTCCTGTGAGTTCCAGATGTAGGGGGTAGAGACTCTCCCTCGGTTCCTGCAGGCAGCAGATCAGGAACTTCACTGGGTGCAGCCACGAAGTCTACTAGAGTCTTATTGTTCTCATTCCCAAGGGACTCAGCCAGGGATTCATCATGTTCTTCACCTACGGTAGCTTGCCCAATCCTTCTCTCCCATCTATCAAAGACACTTGAGTCCATTTTCTTCAGATAGTGTAGGGGAACTCCTTTACTCATATCAAACTTGTCTCCATCCAGTTGGTTGTTAAAGACTAATAATCCGTCCAAAACTGGGGGTTCGTAGAGTATCTTTTATTCTCTCAAACAATATGGCCCCCCAGTTGAATCTCTTCCGACAGACTATGACTACTAGGATCTTGAACATCTCTCCCGATATATGATCGTGGGAGCCTGGTTTACAGATCAGGACTTTCCCGATGATATCTGACAGAAGCTTCCCTTCCTCATTCATTTCCTTCCTCTTGATAGATTTGGTTCCTCTAGCTAGTCCACAGAACAGAAGGGTCCTTGCTCGATCCTATTCTTCCAGATAATCCTCTTGATCAGAGCTGGAGAGTTGCAGATATCTTGACAGTTTTCCTGCTGTCATCTTGATCCGTTCTCCGGCAATCTTACTCTTGTATTACTCTATCCTCATGAAGTAGCTTTGCAGTAGCAAAGAATTCCAACACCTCCTTGTCCAGAATTTTGCAAGGATGCTCCAGGATGAAAGTGAGTCCGGCCTCTTCAAGCATGAGGATTATATTCCTGAATTCATCCGAGGCATGAGAGAAGCCTGTACGAACCAGTTCACATCCAGTGACAAGGCCTGTTGTGGTTCTTGGAGCCATTTCAAACCTAAGTAGGAAGTACCCAAGTGTCTAAACCTTATTAGTCACTCTAGTATAGAAGCTACACTTCAGACAAGCCATTTCAAGGAGGAGGAAACGTTACCCTAACACCGAATGGTTGGCAGGACGACGGCGACGGGATCGACGGGACTGACGGAAATCGACGGGATCGCCTGAAGCTCTTGCGTCCTTGGGACGTTGTCGACGGGAAACCTGGAAGCTCTAGAAGCTCTTGCGTCCGGCCACTTGAAGTTCTTGCGTCCTTGGTCGATCGAAGCCGCGATCGACGGGAAACCTAGAAGAGCTCGGGAAGAAGTCGGGATTCTTGCTATTTCGGGAAGTCGACAGAACTATGCGAGAAGCCGGGATGCGGATCGTCGGGATGTGAAGGGTCGGCGAGATTTTTTCTATTTATAACCTTACGAACCAGGGGGTTCGACGGGATTTTGAAGTCCTTCTATTACTTGGCTAAGGAGAAATCGAATGAGCCTTTATTAAGCGAAATTCGATCTTTTCTATACAAACTAACCGAGACGTGTTAATTTCTAGCCTTTTCCCATTTTGTTTCTTGATCACGAACCTCGATCGAGTGGAACGGTATATTAGCCCTATACATAATTACAGTGTAACACTAGGTGAAGTATTTTGTTATACCCATGGGCAGACATTTATTAATTTCAAATGGACTAATTTACACCCATTGAGGTTAATTATCAATTGCATAAATATGTAATTACAAGGAATTCTTCAACTTGTACTCAAGTGTCATTTAGCAGTTATGTTCGTTCATCAGGTGAGTAAAATTATATGTGTATGTGATTATATGTCTATATGAACATTTGCTTTTAGAGTATGAAATGACATATTCGTGTGGATATACGTATATATACATATATAAATACATATATAAGCATCAATATAATACAACTCAAGTATTGAAACTGAATGCTTGTACCTGGGATCATAAAATAGATCATGCACATCCTCTATTTGAGGCACACCAGGCGTTCAATTTGAGTATGCCATTGTAGTTAGCACTGCTCTTATTCAAAATACTTGTTCCATGTCATTCTTGGAACATCACATGTCTAGTTTCCCTCATGTTTAAGGGAACCTAGACTACCCTGCAAAACAGAATTACCTTACCTTAGGAACCCAATATGTATTGGGTCCTAGGTTCTTGTCAACATAAAATCTTGAATGCCTTCCTATAGGAATCCTGTCAGGAAGGCTAACTCTGCCCAGAGGAAGTGGGCATACCCTTCCCCTTGGCACAGAGGGATTGTGCCAACAATCTACGGCAAAGTGACCCACCTTGCCACAACACCAACACTCGTGAATGTTGTATCGCCATTTCTGACCTGATTTGTTGACTGAGGTAGTCATGATCTTAGGTCTAAACGGGATAAATACGGTTCTGCTCACAAAATTGCCTTTTCCACCGTGACATGTGGGAGGGTGGAAAGAATGCATGTGGTGAGTGTCATGAGGTCTGGGAGGTGGTGCCTTCCTTTCAGTCAGCACACTTCCAGAGGCCCCATGGGTACTTACCACATGTTTCCTGACCCCCCTTTCCTGTGTCCTAGGGTGGAAAGTACTGCAGTGAGAGCTGGTTCTTGCATATTCATGATGAGTTGGGGCTGAAGCTGAGAATACAAAGGGTTCAGAATGATCCTTGGGTATTCTCTCATGGGTAGCCATGACAGCTCTGGCATTGTGGGTATTTCCACATGAGGGCTGATCATTCTTGCAGTGACCAACGTTGTTTCTATGGTCATACCTGAAAGCATGATGAGTGCCCTTCCTACTCGGGGTGGGGGGTCTGAACACAATTTCCCCATTTCTCCATAAATTAATAATTTGGGAGATCCACCCATTTTCTCCTTTTCTCTTGATAGCATCTATCGTGGAAAAGTTAGAAACTATTCTCTTCTTGGTCTCTAGACGAATTTCTAGATCTGAGATATTTGAGTCCTTTACCTTGATGGATTCCAATTGGATATTCATCAAGGTCTTCAGCTGAGAAATCTCCTTAGCTTGCTCCTCAACAAGTAAGTTTCTCTTCTGAAGGGCACACTGAAGGGAGTCAAGATTTTCAATCTTCTGATTGAAGCTATCCATATCCCTTGCATCACTAGAGGGAAAACCCTCTGAACTATTCATGTCTTCAGGAATGTCGAAGTATGAGACCGGGCGGTCTAGCGGTTTGAGCCTGGCGAGTTATAGACCGGGCGGTCTGGCGGCTTGAGACCGGCGGGTTGGTTTCCAGGATGTTGCTATGTGGTGTCCGGCGGTCTGGCGGTGTATCTCCGGAAGCTTGGAAATCGGGCGGTCTATCAGTCTCCTACAGCATCTCTCTCCTGCTTCTGGTATTGCCGTGCGGTTAAAATATTGTCTAACCGCACGGCCCGTTCCGGTCTGTTGTTCTAGCCGCTCGGATGCCTTTGTATAGTTTTAGTCCCACATTGTTAGTTTGTATTCTATCCTCTCTCCTCCATTCTATAAAAGGGAGGTCATACCTTTGTAAAAGATATCTTTTTGGATAATAAAATTTCAATTATTCAAAGTTCTGTCATGTTTTCTAGTCGTTTATTCGCTACTCTAGTCATTTGCTCGCTACTTTTGACATGGTATCAGAGCACTCGATCTTCTCCTGCTGATTCTCTGCGCCCTATCCGCGCTTCTTGTCCTTTCTTCCCACGACCTGTTCTCGCGGTTTGTCTCTTCCGCCTGCTTGCACCCTGTCCACGCGGCTTGTCCCTTCCTCTCGCGTCCTATCTTTTTTTGTCTATCAGTCACAGCGACCTGTTACCTTAATCGCTGCGACCTGCTGCCTTCGCCTTGTTTGTTCCTCCCTTCTATTCACGCGGACTATCTTCTAGCCGTTCGACTTCTTTCCCTGCTTGGATCTGCGGCTTGGTCGTGGCTTCTCTGGCCGCTGGTGTTTTACATCGTGACCGTCACAGCTCCTCTTCTTCCTATCCGCGCGGCTTTTCTCTTAACCGCTCGGCCTCCCGCTGTTTTCTATCCGCGCAGCTTGTCTTTTAACCGCGCGGCTTCTCGCTGTTTTCTCCTATGGCCCTTTCCGAGACCTCCACTACCACCACTCCTATCGCCACTCCGGCTCTGCATCCTACTTCCTCTGGCAACCTTGGCACGGTTTCTAAACTTGTTGGCTCCAACTATCCGGATTGGAGCGTTTCTTTCACCTTTCTTCTACGCTCTCAGCGCAAACGTCATCATCTCACCGATGACCCTCCTCCTCCAGACTCTACTGAATTTGATGACTGGGATGCCAGTGATGCGCTTGTCCGCACATGGTTGGCTAACAGCCTCTCCGATGAATGTCTTCCTGTCATACGCCATGATGAGACGGTTAAGACTGCGTGGCTTCACCTTGCTGCTCTCAACTCGAAGGGGGCCCAGACATCCCGCATTTATACTCTCTATGTGGATCTCTTCGCTCGCCCTTCCATGTCTCCTGCTGTGGCTTATCAGCAAGTTCAAGCTCTTGGAGCTGAAATCCTCCAGAATCGCCCTTTCTCCAAGGACTTGGCCGAGCAGCACAAACACTTCCAGGAACTCCTGGTTGTTTGTTATCTTCTACGGCTCCCTGAGTCTTTTGATATGATCCGCCAACAGATCTTGGGCGAAGCAGAATCTCCCACCTTGGATGCCACCGCAGCTCGCATCGCCGCTGTTACTTCCCTGCTCCAACGTCCTCTATTGTCCTCCCCTCCTCCACAGGACTCTTATGTTCACCAAGCTCAGCGGGGTGGCAATAGTGGCCGCAGCCAGTCTGGCACGCACGGTCCGTCAAGGTTTCTCTGCTCTCACTGTAGTCGTACCAGCCACTCTGTTGACCGCTACTGGCAGAAACATCCTCATCTTCGTCCCTCCGGTGATACTTCTTCCTAAACCTCCGCCTCCTCTCGGCCATCTGCTTCTGTGGCCACGACCTCACGTCGTTACCTAAGGTAAATGGCTGATTGACTCTGGTGCTACAAATCACATGACTGGAAACCCTCATTGCTTCTCTCTCCTAGAGATGCATGATCGGTTACCCCCGGTTCTTATTGCGGATGGTTCGCCTTCCCCGATTCACAAAATGGGCATGGTTCAAGTCACCCCGTCTCTTCGCTTAGAGGACACTCTCTATGTCCCGAAGTTCCCTTGCAATTTGCTCTCGGTTACTACTTTATGCAAGCAACTTCAGTGCTCTGTATTATTTACTCCTACTTCTTGTTGTTTTCAGGACCCGAGGACCCAACGGACGATTGCTACTGGGACTGAGAGTGGCGGCCTCTACTTCCTCGACAATGTTTCCGCTCTGTCCACCTTCTCTTCCACGTCTACTGATCTGCTTCAATGACATCTTCGCCATGGACATCCTCCTCCTCAGATTCTTCGTCAGCTTCTTCCCCACTTACCTCAGACAAGTTCTCCGCTCAACTGTGATGCGTGTCAGCTTGGCAAACATCATGTAACACCCCAAAAAGACTCAAAAATGGTTTTGAGGTGCAGGTCATTTTACACGGCCTAGGACACGGGCGTGTCCCAGGGCATGTCGGGGGTACACGGCCTGGGACACGGGCGTGTAGCGCAAATAAAATTCGCTTTGAGTCAGAAAGTTGCACGGCCTAGAACCAAGCCTTGAACACGGGCGTGTCAGGTTGGACACGGGCGTGTCCGATGTCGTGTGCCTACCCGTGTACTGCTTGCAGCTCGATGAGGCAGGGGTGACACGGGCGTGTCTCAGGAATGATACGGGCATGTCAGGTTCGACACGGGCGTGTCGATGCCCGTGTTCTGGTAAATCTCAGTCGGTACGAATACCGCGTGTGCCGCTTAAGGGTACACGGCCTGTGATACGGGCGTGTCACAGGCCGTGTCAGCCAAAAAAATGAGTTTTTGGGCAAATCGTGGCCGTTCAGATTTCTCTCTTTGGATCCAAGGGCTCAGGTGATTCCTGGCTGGATTTAATCCGTGGAGGCTGATGAAGACTTCATTCTTCATTTGGTTAAGGAAGAGAGAAAGAGAGAGGAGGAAGAAGAAGGAGGAGGAGATCAAGCCACCGGCGGAGTTCCCGTGGTCCGATTCGTGATCCGAAGCCGGCGTTATGAAGGCAAAGCTGCTGCGGTTCTTTCTCACCGGCTAGTTTGCGATGGCTCCCAAGAGATCGACAAGGGTAACGATCTCCCTTCTTGGACATGTGAAGTCCTTCTTTTCTGCATTGCATAGGGAAAACCCTTCCCCGCGAGTGTGCGATGGGTTGTGGTGTCCCTTAGGGTAGATATGTGAAGTCCCCCTTGTTAGAGGCCGGAATTGGAGTACGGCTCTAGGCATGCTATGTGAAGCCCATCTGGACATGCTCTGGATTGGTGATGCTTGTTTGCATATCGGAGAAGGCTCCGTGATTATGGCTTGTGTTGCCTTGTGCCTACCTGTTGCTTGGTGCAGCAGGAAGTACTGGATGATGTCCAGGAAATGAAGAGGGTTGGATGCAACTCTTGTGGCCGTGCGTTGCCACTTTATGAGCGGTTGAGCCGTTGGGCTGCAACTCGATGAAAAGGCAGATTGCCGAACAGGAAAGGTGAAACCGACCCGCGCCTATAAATAGCCATGGATACTTCCGTATTCGAGGTGGCACGGCAACTTGAGCAACGGGGGGTGGCTGATCCGTACCTGCGTTAGGTCCGTCCGACTTGGAAGCCTGGTTATAGGTTTTGTTGGAGCGCCTAATGAGAGTCTTAGGCCCGCGCGCCGAAAAGACTAGAATGCTCAAATACCGTGTAGACGGTGGTGTTGACCCTGGTATTCCGGTACACCAAGAATGTGCCCTGAGTGCACGGACTGTCGGGCCGTGTGGCCGATAGTTTTGATGGCTTGAATGTGCCTGCGCGCACATAGTTGCTATATGATGATGCCATGCTTTGCAGGGAAAGAATGCTAATGCCCCGAGAAAGGGGTAGGATTGTTATAATTGGGTCAGCTGAATGCTGACCGTTGCATTGTTTGCCACCGGTTGGGTGGAGTGTCCCTATGCAGGTGCTGGAGAGCCAAGTGGTAAGTGAAGGGCTGAAGCCCTACTGCTGTTGCTGCTGCTGCTGCGGCTAGCCCTTGAAGGCTAAGCGAATGTTTTTGCTTGTTTTCTTTTACTCATGTATGGCCGGCCTGCGCGCCGAGGTTTGTAAACCATACGGTGTGGAAAGAGGAACTGTAAGGCCTTAAGGCCAAACTCTATGTATTTGTTGTACATTCCGTGGCTATATATATAAAGGTGGTTTATATATTGGACATTCCTGGTTAGAGTTCAAATTACAACTTAAAGCTTCCGCTAGAATGCTCTGAGTTAGGATTCGTGTTTGGTTTGGTATTATCCTGTGACCTCACCGTCTGTTGGTGGCATATAGTGTGGGGCCCCGGCCGGACCTTCTACTATACGTCATTTAACGGATGGGGTCGTTACATTTTGGTATAAGCTTCGTTCGGTCTTCCTCTCTCGAACTCGTGGACGAATTCTTTTATGGGGTGGCGAGCGCGTGTTTATGAGCCCTGTTGTAACGCTAATGAACTCTGGAATGTCCACTAAGGAATGTACAAAATCTTGTTTGAGGAATCTGCGCGTTCCTTTTTGTGTTGTTTTGCTTGCATACGTTCGCTAATGTGTGTCTTGTCCACCTATAGGTGACGCGTAGTGGTGCTGGGCAGTCTGAGCCCCAGCGCTCTGATGAGAGTGCGGCACCAGCTGAGGTGCCAACACCTCCTCCATCTGCGGAAACTGTTCGCTTAGTTGCTGAGGCTCTATTTGCCATGATTCAGCTGACCGGGCAAGCGCAGCCGGCAGTGGAACCAGTTCGTGTTGTTGTACGACCCGAGCCGGTTGAGGCTGTAGATCCACGAGCAGCTGACCGACAGTTGAAGCAATTCATGAGCTTCAGTCCGCCTACGTTTACGGGAATGGGATCCCCAACGCAGGCAGAGGATTGGTTATCGCGTGTCAAGCGGATAATGACAGCGATCAGGGCGGAGGAAACTCTAAAGGTCACCTTGGCCACCTTCATGATTGAAGGAGAGGCGCGGTTGTGGTGGGACGAGGTTGAGGTACACCATTTGGCGGGCAGGCAATTAATGCAAGTATCGATTGAGGAGTTCTCTCGGATATTTCTGGCAAAGCATGTCCCAGCGGCACAACGCATTGCTATGGAAAATGAGTTCCAACGGTTAAAGCAAGGGGAAGATAGCGTGGATATCTACCTGCATGAGTTTACCAGGTTGGGACGGTATGCGGGAACAATCTTCGCGGATGACCAAAGGAAAACGAATCGGTTCTATGAAGGATTGCGGGATGAGTTGCGATTCCTGCTTTCGAGTTCAGTGAACCAAGGGTTTCAGGCGTTGGTTGATACTGCATGTGCGTTGGAGAAGGACATGCGGCGGGTGCAAGGGAACAAGGGCTTGGTTGTGTCGAAGCCAGAGGTTCAAGCACCTCGCCCTAGCAAATCGTTCTACCAGAAGAGAGGGGGCAAGAGGTCCAAGCCGTCTGGGCAAGTGACTACGACCGTTGTGTCGGGGGCGACATCAAGGCCGATTCTCGTACATGCTATAACTGTGGCCAGGTGGGGCATATAGCTCGTGACTGTCGGGTTGTTCAGCCCAAAGGGGAAAAGAAGACGGGTGCGTCTTATGCTGAGAAGGGCAAAGCGGTGGTTGATTCCTGTGCTTCCCAGGCACAGCCCCGAATCTATTAGCTTGGCCAACAGGAAGCGATTAAGCAAAGTGACGTCGTCACAGGTACGAGTTGAGTTAGCTTACTTGCTTACGTGCTATTGTTTTTGGTTATGTATAGCTTGTGCATGATGTGTGTGCTGCAGGCTTTGTCCTGATTCGGAATAATTTGGCGAGAGCCCTATTTGATACGGGTGCTTCGCATTCTTTTCTGTCTGAGGATTTCGTATCTCGAATTGGGGTACCGAGTCATGTGACGGTGGATAGTACAAGGGTGCTATTGCCGAATGGCTGTGTGATGCTTGCGGATAGGGCTTGCGATGTGGATGTGCAAATAGGAAGTCGGGATTTCGGTTTGAGTGCATCCGTGCTACCGTTGTCGGAGTTTGATGTGATCTTTGGTATGGACTGGCTCTCGGAGCAGCGTGCCTTTATTGATTGCAACTCCAAGGAGATTACACTGGGCCAGAATACCGGACTTATGAAGAAGTTCGCTGGTATGCGAGGAGATGGCGGAACTCTGTTGTCTGCGCTCCAAGTCGTCAATGCTGTTCGGAAGGGCGCGGAGTTATTCTTCACGCTAATTCAGGCTATTGAGCCAAAGGCCAGTGTCGGTGAAGTACTAGTTGTGTCAGAGTTTGCCGATGTGTTTCCTAAAGATCTTCCTGGGTTACCACCCCAGCGGGAGATTGACTTCTCTATTGAGTTGGTGCCAGGTGCGAAACCTGTGGCCCGCTCTCCATATCGCGTCGCGCCAAAAGAGATGGCTGAGTTGAAAGTCCAATTGCAAGACTTGTTGGAGCAGGGATACATACGCCCAAGTATGTCACCTTGGAGCGCGCCTGTTCTATTTGTGAAAAAGAAAGACGATAGTTTACGGTTATGTATTGACTACCGTGAATTGAATAAGCTGACGGAGAAAAACAAATATCCGATTCCGCGAATTGATGACCTATTCGATCAGCTGGCAGGATCAACGGTCTATTCCAAGTTGGATTTGAAATCGGGATATTATCAACTGAGGATTCGGGAAGGTGACATTCCCAAGATGGCGTTTGGAACACGCTACGGTCATTATGAGTTCACGGTAATGCCGTTTGGCCTCTGTAATGCGCCTTCGGTATTTATGGACCAAATGCATCGAACGTTCCGAGAGTACATGGATTTGTTCGTGATTGTGTTTATCGATGATATCTTAGTATACTCTCAGTCGAAAGAGGATCATGCAAACCATTTGCGGTTGGTCTTGCATACCCTGCGGAGGAATAAGCTTTTTGCCAAGTTCTCAAAGTGTGAGTTCTGGCTCTCTTCAGTAGCCTTTTTAGGCCATGTGGTAAGTGGAGAAGGTATCGCGGTGGATCCGTTGAAGATAAGTGCCATTCGTGATTGGCCAGTGATGTCTTCAGTGGCCGAGGTCAGGAGCTTCCTTGGACTTGCGGGCTACTATAGACGGTTTGTGGAAAACTTCTCACGGATTGCTTTACCTCTGACCACGCTGACGAGAAAAGATCAAAAGTTCATTTGGACGCCGGAGTGCGCACGAGCTTTTGAAGACTTGAAGAGTCGTTTGACCACGGCGCCTGTGTTGACATCGCCATGTGGTACAGATGGGTATGAGATCTATAGTGATGCTTTCGGGAGCGGCTTAGGCTGCGTTCTTCTGCAGTTTGGTAAAGTGATTGCTTATGGCTCGCGCCAGTTGAAAGTGCATGAGCGGAATTACCCCGTCCATGATTTGGAGTTGGCGGCGGTAATCTTTGCGCTCAAGTTGTGGCGGCACTATCTATATGGCGTTAAAGTGGATATCTATACAGATCACAAAAGCCTAAAGTATTTGTTGGATCAGAAGGATCTGAATATGCGACAACGAAGATGGATGGAGTTCCTTGGGGACTATACCTTCGAGATTCACTATACTCCCGGGAAGGGAAATGTGGTCGCTGATGCTTTGAGTCGAAAGACTCTGGTATGGGCAAGCTGGTTACAGAGGCATGATCAGCGGTTAATTCAGGAATTGGAAGCGTTGGAGATATCTTGTGTTGACAAGGGTTCTTCGACCGATGCATGCTTGAACTGGACGGAGGTGCAATATGACCTTACGGAAAGAGTTCGGCGAGCAACGGAGCTTGATGAAAACCTCCAGCGCTATGCAAAAGATGGGCCGGATGACCAATTCTCTTGGGATAACGGTTTGCTACGAAGAAATGGTCGAGTGTGCGTCCCGAGTGTGGGTAAATTGACAGAAGAGTTGATGTACGAAGCTCACTTTGCAAAGTACTCAGTTCACCCAGGGAGCACAAAGATGTACAGAGATCTGAAAAAGCTGTTTTGGTGGCCCGGACTAAAGAAAGATGTCGCACGTTATGTGGCTGAATGCAATACCTGTGCGTTGGTGAAAGCAGAATGCCAGAAGCCTGGCAGTTTCCTGAAGTCGTTACCTATTCCGGAGTGGAAGTTCGATGACATTTCGATGGATTTCGTGCACGGGTTGCCGAGATCTCAACGCGGTCATGATTCAATCTGGGTGATTGTGGACCGGTTGACAAAAGTGGCGCACTTCCTTCCAAACAGAAGAGACGATTCAGTGGAAACCTTGGCCAAGCTTTATGTGGAGAAGGTTGTTCGACTGCACGGTGTTCCTCGGAGCATCGTTAGTGACCGTGATGGGCGGTTCACATCGAATGATTGACGGATCGTTCATCAAATGTTGGGTACAAAGTTAGCGTTTAGTACGGCCTTTCATCCCCAAACGGATGGCCAGACTGAACGAACCAACAGGACGATGGAGGACATGCTCCGCATGTGCGCCCTAGACTTTGGTAAGAGATGGGAAGATTATATATTTCTTGTCGAATTTGCCTATAATAATAGCTACCAAGCGAGTATTGGTATGGCACCATTTGAGGCTTTATATGGTCGGAAATGTCATACACCATTAGCTTGGGCAGAAGCAGGCGAATCTAAGCTGAGTGGGAAAAAGGAAGTCGAAGAAGCTACCTCGCTCATACGCTCTATTCGGGAGAGGCTATTGATAGCCCAAGATCGTCAAGCAAAGTACTACAATGCCAAACATCGGAACGTGGAGTTCGCGGTGGGTGATTGGGTATATTTGAAGATCAAACCCTTCAAAGGCGTGTCCAGGATTCGGCGTTTGAAAAAGCTAAGTTCGAGGTATCTTGGTCCGTTTGAGGTGGTGGAGCGAGTTGGGGAAGCTGCTTATCGACTAGCACTTTCAGCAGACTTGGGTGGATTACATGATGTATTTCACATCTCAGTCCTTCGTAAGGCGGTGAAGGATCCAGCTCAAGTAGTGGAGAATGATCGGGTACCGGTCGACTATGGGCTAACGACGAGGGTTAGACCCATTCGGATCGAGGATCGAGCCGAGAAACAGTTGCGGAACAAAGTGATCGGGATGGTCAAGGTCCGATGGGACAATTGTGGCCGTGAAGAGCTAACATGGGAGCGAGAGCAGACCATGCGAGCTGATTTTCCCGAACTGTTTGTATAAACTGTAGATCGTGTACTTTTTGTTATAACAAAGTTATCAAGTTATAGCATTGTTGGTTCTTGTTTCCTTACCGTGCAAATTTCGGGACGAAATTTTGTTAAGGGGGGGGGGAGAATTGTAACACCCCAAAAAGACTCAAAAATGGTTTTGAGGTGCAGGTCATTTTACACGGCCTGGGACACGGGCGTGTCCTAGGGCGTGTCGGGGGTACACGGCCTGGGACACGGGCGTGTCCCAGGGCGTGTCACGCAAATAAAATGCGTTTTGAGTCAGAAAGTTACACGGCCTAGAACCAAGCCTTGAACACGGGCGTGTCAGGTTAGACACGGGCGTGTCCGATGCCGTGTGCCTACCCGTGTACTGCTTGCAGCTCGATGAGGCAGGGGTGACACGGGCGTGTCTAAGGAATGACACGGGCATGTCAGGTTCGACACGGGCGTGTCGATGCCCGTGTTCTGGTAAATCTCAGTCGGTACGAATACCGCGTGTGCCGCTTAAGGGTACACGGCCTGTGACACGGACATATCACAGGCCGTGTCAGCCAAAAAAATGAGTTTTTGGGCAAATCGTGGTCGTTCAGATTTCTCTCTTTGGATCCAAGGGCTCAGGTGATTCCTGGCTGGATTTAATCCGTGGAGGCTGATGAAGACTTCATTCTTCATTTGGTTAAGGAAGAGAGAAAGAGAGAGGAGGAAGAAGAAGGAGGAGGAGATCAAGCCACCGGCGGAGTTCCCGTGGTCCGATTCGTGATCCGAAGCCGGCGTTGTGAAGGCAAAGCTGCTGCGGTTCTTTCTCACCGGCTAGTTTGCGATGGCTCCCAAGAGATCGACAAGGGTAACGATCTCCCTTCTTGGACATGTGAAGTCCTTCTTTTCAGCATTGCATAGGGAAAACCCTTCCCCGCGAGTGTGCGGTGGGTTGTGGTGTCCCTTGGGGTAGA
Source organism: Platanthera zijinensis (assembly GCA_039513925.1). NCBI lineage: Eukaryota > Viridiplantae > Streptophyta > Magnoliopsida > Asparagales > Orchidaceae > Platanthera > Platanthera zijinensis. The sequence continues at coordinate 115,458,353 of CM077084.1, forward strand.
TATGTGAAGTCCCCCTTGTTAGAGGCCGGAATTGGAGTACGGCTCTAGGCATGCTGTGTGAAGCCCATCTGGACATGCTCTGGATTGGTGATGCTTGTTTGCATATCAGAGAAGGCTCCGTGATTATGGCTTGTGTTGCCTTGTGCCTACCTGTTGCTTGGTGCAGCAGGAAGTACTGGATGATGTCCAGGAAATGAAGAGGGTTGGATGCAACTCTTGTGGCTGTGCGTTGCCACTTTATGAGCCGTTGGGCTGCAACTCGATGAAAAGGCAGATTGCCGAATAGGAAAGGTGAAACCGACCCGCGCCTATAAATAGCCATGGATACTTCCGTATTCGAGGTGGCACGGCGACTTGAGCAACGGGGGGTGGCTGATCCGTACCTGCGTTAGGTCCGTCCGACTTGGAAGCCTGGTTATAGGTTTTGTTGGAGCGCCTAATGAGAGTCTTAGGCCCGCGCGCCGGAAAGACTAGAATGCTCAAATACCGTGTAGACGGTGGTGTTGACCCTGGTATTCCGGTACACCAAGAATGTGCCCTGAGTGCACGGACTGTCGGGCCGTGTGGCCGATAGTTGTGATGGCTTAAATGTGCCTGCGCGCACATAGTTGCTATATGATGATGCCATGCTTTGCAGGGAAAGAATGCTAATACCCCGAGAAAGGGGTAGGATTGTTATAATTGGGTCAGCTGAATGCTGACCGTTGCATTGTTTGCCACCGGTTGGGTGGATTGTCCCTATGCAGGTGCTGGAGAGCCAAGTGGTAAGTGAAGGGCTGAAGCCCTACTGCTACTGCTGCTGCTGCGGCTAGCCCTTGAAGGCTAAGCGAATGTTTTTGCTTGTTTTCTTTTACTCATGTATGGCCGGCCTGCGCGCTGAGGTTTGTAAACCATACGGTGTGGAAAGAGGAACTGTAAGGCCTTAAGGCCAAACTCTATGTATTTGTTGTACATTTCGTGGCTATATATATAAAGGTGGTTTATATATTGGACATTCCTGGTTAGAGTTCAAATTACAACTTAAAGCTTCCGCTAGAATGCTCTGAGTTAGGATTCGTGTTTGGTTTGGTATTATCCTGTGACCTCACCGTCTGTTGGTGGCATATAGTGTGGGGCCCCGGCCGGACCTTCTACTATACGTCATTTAACGGATGGGGTCGTTACACATCACCGCTCCTCCTTCCCTCCGAAGCAAGGTCGTGGTTCCTCCCGCCCTTTTGATCTCATTCATTCTGATGTCTGGGGACCTGCTCCTACTCTCACTGTTGGTCGGGGTAGTTCTTACTTTGTAACCTTTATTGATGATTTCTCTAGATGTACCTGGGTGTATCTTTTAAAAGATCGCTCTGAACTATTATCTGTATGGCAATCTTTTTACTATATGATCAAAACTCAGTTTTCTATATCTATTAAAGTGCTACGCTCTGATAATGCAAAAGAATATCTCAGTCATGAGTTTTCCTCTTTTTGTATGCAACATGGTCTTATTCATCAGACCAGCTGTGTTTACACCTCCCAGTAAAATGGGGTGGCGGAGCGTAAAAACCGTCATCTCCTTGACATCGCTCGCACTCTAATGACGCAGATGCAGGTGCCTCGCTCCTACTAGGGCTATGCTGTTTTTCTTGCCTGCTATCTCATCAATCGCATTCCCTCTTCGGTTCTCCACGGCAAGACCCCCTTCTCAATCCTCTACCCGGGCAAGGAACCCTTTCCTCTTCCTCTTCGTATCTTTGGGTGTACGGCCTTTGTGCATGCTCCGTCTGCTACTCGTGACAAGCTGTCCCCCCATTCCACCAAATGTGTCTTTTTGGGATATTCGACCACTCAAAAAGGCTATTGTTGCTTTGACCCCGTTCTGCGCAAACAGTTTGTTTCCGCGGACGTCACCTTCTTCGAAAATGCATCCTACTTTTCTTCTCCATCCCCGCTTCCTCCTGCGGTCTCTTACTCTCCACCATCTCTCAGTGATCCTTCCACGCAGATCGACGTCTCCCCTCCTATATCATCTCCTCCTCCGTCTCCTTCTCTCTCTATTATACCCCCTCCTTCTTCTCCGCAGCCGTCTCTCTCTAGTCCCGAGCCAGCTTTCTCCGCCATGGACGCTCCGATCCCTGAGGCACAAGATGACCTGGATCTTCCCATTGCTCTTCGCAAAGGGGTGCGGGCGTATACCCAACACCCGCTTGCAGCTGTTGTTTCCTATGATCGGCTTACTCCCTCTCGCAGGTGCTTTGCTTTGGCTATCTCGGCTACTACCACTCCCCGTACTTACCAGGAGGCTCTTGTTATTCCTCATTGGAAATCTGCCATGGATGAGGAAATCGCCACTCTTAATGACAGGGGTACCTGGACCCTTGTTCCTCCACCGGTAGGTACTAATATGGTTGGCTGCCGCTGGGTGTTCGTTGTGAAGTTTCGCCCCGACGGCATTGTGGATCATTACAAAGCCCGGCTGGTGGCCAAAGGCTTTACTCAGACTTATGGAGTTGACTACTTTGATACTTTCTCCCCGGTTGCTCGCCTTAGCACCATCCGGGTTCTTCTTGCAGTAGCCGTCAACAGGGAGTGGGCTATTTCCTAGCTTGATGTCAAGAATGCTTTTCTGTATGGGGATCTTCAGGAGTATGTATATGGAGCAACCTCCTGGGTATGTTGCTCAGGGGGAGACACGAGTATGCCAGTTGAAGAAGGCCATCTACGGCCTTAAACAGAGCCCTCGGGCATGGTTCGACAAGTTTAGTGGCATTGTGGCTGCCATTGGCTTTACAAGAAGTTCAACCGATCACTCACTGTTTATTTGCAAAACCACATCGGGCCTTGTGGTTTTGGTGGTGTATGTGGATGATATCCTTCTTACCGGCGATGACCAGGCTGGGGTGGACTTGACAAAGAAACACCTCCGTCAACACTTAGTCACGAAGGATATGGGCTCCCCGAAATATTTTTTGGGGATAGAAATCACTCGGAAGCTCGACTTGTTGGTTCTCTCCCAACGGAAGTATGCTCTTGATCTTCTACAAGAGGCAGGATTGACCGGTGCCAAACCAGCCAGGTATCCCATGGCCACTGGAGAGGACAAAACGTGGACAGATGACTCACCTCTTATATCCGATGCCACAAGGTATAGACGTCTGGTGGGCAAACTCATTTATCTCACTGTGACCAGACCCGACATCGCCTATGCTGTTGGAAAGGTCAGTCAGTTCATGCAAGCTCCCAGGGAATGTCATCTTCAGTCTGCCTTGAAGATACTAGAGTATGTCAAATCAGCACCGGGAAAAGGGCTACTCTTTCAGAAGCATGGTCATCTGAGAGTTGAAGCTTACTCAGACTCAAGCTATGCGGATGATAAAGGTGGCCGTAAATCTACATCGGGTTTTTGCACCTTTGTTGGAGGTAACCTTGTGAGCTGGAAGAGTAAGAAGCAGTCTGTTGTCTCAAGGTCCAGTGCAGAAGCCGAATATCGGAGTATGGCGTCAACCACGTGTGAGTTGAAATGGTTGCGAACTCTCATGCTTGACCTAGGAGAGGTCTATGACTATCCTCTGCCTATGTTCTGTGACAATAAGGCTGCTATATACATATCCAAAAATCCGGTCTTCCATGAGAGAACGAAACATATAGAGGTCGACTGCCATTTCATCCGTGAAGAGGTCTTGAAGAGATAGATATGCACTCCGTTTGTCACCTCCGACAAAGAGTTGGCAGATATCTTCACCAAGCCGGTTTCTACTTCCTTCTTCCACATTTGTGACAACCTGGGCATGATTGATATCTATGCTCCAGCTTGAGGGGGAGTGTCGAAGTATGAGACCGGGCGGTCTAGCGGTTTGAGCCTGGCGAGTTATAGACCGGGCGGTCTGGCGGCTTGAGACCGGCGGGTTGGTTTCCAGGATGTTGCTGTGTGGTGTCCGGCGGTCTGGCGGTGTATCTCCGGCGGCTTGGAAACTGGGCGGTCTATCGGTCTCCTACCGCATCTCTCTCCTGCTTCTGGTATTGCCGTGCGGTTAAAATATTGTCTAACCGCACGGCCCGTTCCGGTCTGTTGTTCTAGCTGCTCGGATACCTTTGTATAGTTTTAGACCCACATTGTTAGTTTGTATTCTATCCACTCTCCTCCATTCTATAAAAGGGAGGTCATATCTTTGTAAAAGATATCTTTTTGGATAATAAAATTTCAATTATTCAAAGTTCTGTCTTGTTTTCTAGTCGTTTATTTGCTACTCTAGTCGTTTGCTCGCTACTTTTGACAAGGAACATCAAGAGGAGAGGGGCATGATGAAGAAGTTACCTGCTCCTGGCTTTGCTGTTCAGGGTTACCGTCAAGATCGGCAGACACTGTTGAGTCAGCTTCATCAAAACTGCTTTCCTTAACTTCTTCTTCAGTCTCTGACAAGGACACAGGAGCCCTGATATTGACAGATTGATCATGCCTTCATCTTCAGAAATGAGGACCCCCACATAGGCTTCATCCTCTTGCTGACAACTAGTCCCTTCTTTCTCTGATCCCTCCATGAGGTCTGAGATGGTTTGCCACATGGACTTGGCCATGCTACACTTGTCCAATCTAGAGCAAGATGGTCCAGACCAGACATCAGTGATGATCTGACGAATCACCTTGTCTAGGTTGAACAATGAGAGCTCTGTCTCCGACATCTCTTTGGGACACTTGGGGATTTGGAGATCTTTCCCCGAGCCGGAAGCCTTCAGGGGAATGAAGGGACCCTCTTCAAGAATGAGTGATGCTCGAGGGTCGATGGCCTCCAGATGAAATAGTACTCTCATCTTCCATACAGGATAGTACTCCTTTGAACATGAAGGGAGTTTTAGAGGAGGGACATCATAATCCAACTCCATGCTTGAGTCTGATCTTCTTGTTGACACTAGAGGCAGGATTGTACTCAAGGTGTTAACCTTTTTGATGAGTAACCTCCCTCTGATACCACTTGAAAGTCCACCTAGTGTAAACTAGCTTCACCTATGGGGGGGGGGGGGAATAGGTGTCTTGCACAGTCTTTTAGCGGAATTAAATTTATACCTGCACAATTAAACAAAACAACACAGCACAAAAAAAAGCAGGCAGTTATAGTGGTTCCCCGATTTGGGTACGTCCACTTTACCCCTTCGACCTATCTCCCAACAAGGGACGACTCGGTCACTTCACTAACCTGATTGAAATCCAATCCTCACACTAAGCAAGAAACTCTTCCAACCGAAGGAGTCACCACTCCTCCACCACAGGTTGCACCCAACCCTTACAACGCGGAACCAACGTTCCTTTACAACAAAAGAAAAATTAGAATGTATAAAATACAAACTACTTTTGGAGTGCTAGGTGTCCCTCTTCGTTCGATGACACGTTTTTGAAAAAGACGAAGAGTCCACGACCTTAGCTCTCACTCGAAAAGGATCTCCTCTAGATCAGCGGCGGCAAAGATTGCGGCGGCATTTCTATGTAGATCCAAACTTCGTAGCAAAGCTAGCAAGGTCTACCAACGATCTCACTTGGATCGATCGTCTCAATCGATTCGGAAAGGGAAGGTATTCCCGATCAACAAACCAAGAGACAAAGGATCTCAAGATAGACACGTGAGATGCGTTGCTTGGCTAAGCTTCTGTCACCGGGAGATCAAGATGAATCCAAGATCAGCGGCGGTGACTTTCTTCTCGAGTGGCGACGGAGGCAGAAGGAAATCCGCGATCTTAGGTCACGCGAGGCAGCCCCGTACTTTTCTTGGTGTTCGCTATTTCTTACATTCAAAATAGGAGTGTATTTATACTGTAGAATACTCCTTCATAACCGTTGTGGGCCCCCACAAGAAGAAACCCTAAATCCGGTTCGAACAGCGCGTGTATACTTGGTCCAGTCCAGCGAGTAGAAGAAATTCTCCTAAGGCAAATTCAGCGAGAATCATTGGTGATTCTCGACGAATCGGCGAGAATCATTGGTGATTCTCGACGAATCGGCGAGAATCACTTATGATTCTCGCCGAATTCTACTTGGCAGAATTCTGGCTGAAGATCTTGCCATCCGGAGAGAATCGGCGAGAATCACAATTCATTCTCGACGAATCGGCGAGAATGCAAAGTCATTCTCGACGATTCGGCGAGAATAACTTAGTGATTCTCGACGATTCTGCCTTAGCAGAATTCTAGACGGCGTTGAGACAGCCGGCTGCATTCGGCGAGAATCAGCGAGTGATTCTCGACAATTCGGCGAGGATTCTCGTCGAATCGGTGAGAATCACTTAGTGATTCTCGACGATTTCTACTTAGACGATTTTCGTCTTTCTTCCCGTGAGTTGCTTTGACCCAACCTTGCTCCTTGTCTGCTCTTGATCTATCTCAGCCCTGTACTAGAAATTAAGTACACTCCAATAGAGAGAGTACACGTAAGATAACACACTGATCTGCTCAATGAGGGATTACGTTGCGCAGACCCGTGTATATTTACCTACTGCACCCTTATATTGGTGTGTACTTAGCGTGGAATAACTGCAAGCACAACTTGAAAATATATCAACAAATACATTGTGAATTCATCTTAGCTTGACAAGTGGCTTCCTCAAATCAAGGTAATTGTGGATACAATACCCAACAGCAGGAGATGCCGAGACCCGGGGGAATGGCGTATCCCCCACCAGAGTGCTTCTATTGTCATCAGATTGGGCACATCCAGAGGAACTGCCCCATTGGGGGCACCATGTCCAGCACCACAAGGTAGCCCACCTGCTCAGACTTTCGGAGGCCGAGGATGCGGCCGAGGTCGTGGATACCAGGGGGAGATCGTAGACAGGAAAGAGAGCAGGTGTATGCTTTGGATCTTGCGCAGCCTCGAAATCTAGAGCAAGTCATAGCAGGTAAGCTGCAATGCTTCGTTATTTTCATAGAATATCTCTCTCAGTTGTTAAATCTTAGAACCACACTAGATAGATTAACAAGGAAAGAAAACTCGTTATAGAACCCTAAGACATCTAATCACCCCAGGTATTGTCTTCATCAGCAGCAAGCCTGCTCGCATGCTTTTCGATACTGGAGCTACTCACTCCTTTGTGTCGGAAACGTTCGTAAAAGGACTGGAAGGCGTGGAGCGATTCATGGGCTCGCAGATGAGGGTGCGACTACCGGATGGATCTGAACTCCTTACCTCAGACCACTGCAATATGGAGGCAAAAATTGGTGTAAAAGCGTTCGAGGCTCCAGCAATGGTTTTGAAGCTGACGGACTACGATCTGATCCTGGGCATGGCATGGCTACACTGGAAGCATGCCCAGATAGATTTCCAAGTCAAGAGGATCACTGTGAGACACGGGGACACTTTCATTGTCATCGAAGGTATAAGACCTGCCTCTCGTATACTCTTATCTTCGGTATAGGCCATTAAGGCCCATCTACAGGGAGAGGAGGTTTATCAGATTCTATTTGAGATGGCGGAAGTCAAGGATTCTGTGACATACATCCCGGTGGTGCGAGATTTCGCTGACGTCTTTCCAGAGAAACTGTCAGGACTACCTACGCACCGAGAGCAGGACTTCCAGATACAGCTTGTGCCGGGGGCCAAGCCGGCATCTAGGGCCCCTAACAGGATGGCCCCGAAAGAATTGGAAGAGTTCTGAAGTCAGTTACAGGAACTAGTAGAGGCAGGGTTTGTCTGTCCGAGCTCATCACCACGGGGAGCTTCGGTATTGTTCTTCAAAAAGAAAGATGGGACACTCAAGTTGTGCATCGATTACCGAGCACTAAACCGGCTGACCGCCGGAATACCTATCCACTGCCGAGGATAGACGAGTTGTTCGTCCAGCTGGAGGGGCGCACTTCTTTCAAAATTGGATTTGAGGTCAGGCTACTACCAGCTTCGGATTCGAAAGGAGGATATTCAGAAGACGGATTTTAGTAGCAGATATGGATTATTTGAGTTTACAGTGATGCCCTTCGGGCTCACGAATGCACCTTCGGCGTTCATGACCCTCATGAACCAGGTTTTCAAGGAGTACCTAAATGTGTTTGTCATTGTGTTTATCGATGACATCCTCATCTACTCGAGAACAGAGGAGGAGCACACTCGCCATTTGGCACTGACCCTACAGAGACTGCGGGAGAATCACTTATATGCAAAGTTCAACAAATGTCAGTTCTGGTTGAGGGAGGTGGGCTTCCTAGGCCATATTATCAGTGGAGCCGGATTGGCAGTGGATCCGACAAAGATTCAGGCAGTTCGAGATTGGCCGCAGTTGAAGATAGCCACCGATGTACGAAGTTTCCTAGGACTTGCCGGTTATTACCGGAAGTTCGTGGAGGGGTTCTCTCAAATTGCCCTCCCACTCACATCTTTGACGAAGAAGGAGGTACCTTTCGTTTGGACCCCGTAGTGCCAGGCAGCTTTCCAAGAGCTGAAGGATCGACTCACCTTGGCTCCCATACTTACTCTCCCCTCGGGGAGGGAAGGTTTTCAAGTCTGCACCGACGCTTCCTACCAGGGTATGGGAGTTGTACTGATGCAGAAGGGCCATGTGATTGCATATGCATCTCGCCAGTTGAAGAAGCATGAGCAGAACTACCCAGTGCACGACCTTGAGATGGAAGCGGTCGTTTTTGCTCTGAAGGTCTGGCGCAATTATCTTTATGGAGTCCACTGTGACATCTACTCCGACCACAAGAACCTGAAATACGTGGACACGCAGAAGGAGCTGAATATCAGGCAGAGACGCTGGGTGGAGTTCTTAGTGGATTACCAGTATGAGATGCACTACCATCCAGGGAAGGCAAACGTGGTGGCCGACGCGTTGAGTCGGAGAGCTGCCACTTCCGAAGCCGGGCCCCAGGTTATGTCCATGGAGTTAGTCTGGTCCTTCAAAGATATGTAGATATCCCTGGTATCCGAGAATGATCCAGAGCTGTATAGGGAGTATCTAGCATTGATGGTGGCCATAGATGATATTCGGGACCGCATCCGGGACGGACAGAGGACAGATGCGTGGGCAGAGCCGATATTCCATGCCATGAAGGAGGGTTCGACGGGAGATTATTTCCTAAGAGATGGATTACTACATTTCAGAGGCAGAGTATATATACCTGGAGGAGGCCGAATTCGGGAGGACATCATGGCGGAGCCGCATTGTAGCAGATATTCTATACACCCGGAGATCACCAATATGATGGCAGATTTGAAGAAGATGATGTTTTGGCCAGGGATGAAGAAGGACATTACGTACTTCGTGACTCATTGCGAGTCATGCCAGTTGGTGAAGGCGGAGTGCAGGAACCCCGCTGGATTGCTACAGCCACTCCCGGTACCGGAGTGGAAATTTGAGGACATCGCGATGGATTTTATTCATGGACTCCCCCGATCCCGGATGGGAAACGACTCGATTTGGGTCATCGTCGATCGGTTGACGAAGGTGGCCAGATTCATTCTGATCAGGAAGGATGACTCTGTGGGAGTACTAGTGCGGCGATTTGTGGAGCAGTTTGTTCGATACCATGGGGTGCCCAAGACGATCATGTCAGATCGGGATGGCAGGTTCACTTCCAGGGAGTGGAGATCTGTGCAGGCTTACTTAGGTACGCGATTGACCTTCAGCACCGCATTCCATCCACAGACAGATGGGCAGACGAAACGCACCAATCGGACGTTGGAAGATCTTTTGAGGTTATGCATTTTGGACCGCGGGGAACCATGGGAGAAGCTCTTACCCCTAGTCGAGTTCTCCTATAACAACAGCTACCAGTCCAGCATTAGGATGGCGCCTTATGAAGCCTTGTATGGAAGGAAGTGCAGGACCCCGCTATCTTTAATTTAGGATGAGGATCCGAAGGCATTGGGATTGGACTTTGTTGAAGACACCGAGGCTTAGGTGAGACTGATCAGAGACAAGATGTAAGAGGCGCAGAGTAGACAAGCTAAGTACTATGATGCCCGGCATCGTCAGGTGGAGTTTCAGGTGCGGGACCGAGTGTTTTTGAAGATCCGGCCCATGCATGGAGTTTCACGGGTGCGTGGTCGGAGGAATAAGCTCAGCCCTAGGTATATGGGCCCTTACAGGATCCTGGAGTGGATCAGGGCCCTAGCTTACAGGCTAGAGTTGCCACCAAAGCTGGCAGCTCTGCACGATATCTTCCACAATTCTTCACTGAGGAGGGCTCTACTGCGCCTGGAGCAGCAGATTTTGACCACCGAAGGGCTGGTAGCTTCAGACCAATCTGTTCACTTGGAGCCGGTTCGGATCGATGACAAAGGAGTACGGATCTTGCGCCGCAAGAGATCCCCTTAGTCAAGGTTCTGTGGAGGAACCATGGTTAGGAGGAGCACACCTGGGAACCGCAGGACCTGATGAGGCAAAAATACCCGGAGTTGTTTAGTCAGCTATACCTCACCACCTCTTGGTATACTATAAATTACCTTCTTGTATTGAACCGGTAAGACTAGATAAGGGAAATTGAGAACCTAGGCATGCGCAGGAAAGTAGGGGCTAATCTTTTGTATATTGGGGAGATTGTCTTCGTTTATCAAACAAATAACCTCGCTTCAACTCAATAGGAAAATCATATGGGATGTTACAAGTTTACTTTATTCCGGTAGAAATCCCCGTAGGCTTAACTTCAATTTCGGGGATGAAATTTTTGTTTTGTTTATTGGGATTTGTAACATCCCATTTTCGGCTAGACCCTAGGAGTCGGTCTGTCGTGAATGAACCCTAGGAAGCCCAAAAATTGAAATCCATCGACCAAGACTTCGAGTCACGGGTTGGTCACGCCCGTGACCGACCCGTCACGCCCGTGACCTAGGGCGTGACCCCTTCGACGATCGTCGATCTCAGGAAGATGATCGTCGAGCGCAGATTTTTCATCCCGGGCCTGTCACGCCTGTGACCTACGTGTCACGCCCGTGACCTAGGGCGTGACCCCCTTCGACGATCGTCGATCTCAGGAAGATGATCGTCGAGCGCAGATTTTTGCAGCCCGGGCCTGTCACTCTCGTGACCCACGTGTCATGGCCGTGACCTAGGGCGTGACCCCCCCTTCGACGATCGTCGATCTCCGGAAGACGATCGCCGAGCGCAGAATTTGCATCATGGGCCTGTCACGCCTGTGAACGATGTGTCACGCCCGTTACCTATGGCGTGACCCACTTCAACGAACGTCGACCTCAGTTCGACGAACGTCGACCTCAGTTCGACGAACGTCGACCTCAACTCGACGAACGTCGACCGTAGAACACCTGTCATGCCCGTGACCTACGTTTCACGCCCGTGACAAAGGCCGAAATGTCGGTTCATGCCCGAAATTATTCTAACACGCGTTATAATAAATTATGGTATGGAAAGTTACACCAGGAGTATTAAATTGGCTGTTTCCTTCTCTAATTTCTTAGTAAAATGAGGAAGTGTTGACCCAATAGGAAATCGCCACCTGGATCAGCCATTTCATCTTCCACCTTTTCCTCTCCGTCCACTGTAACCGAAATATTATTAAGAGAGAGAGACCATTCATGGCCATAAATGTTTCACTCTTTCCCCTCCCCACTTGGAGATATATAAAAGCCCCCTTAGAACAAGATGAGAAGGTTACACTCTTGACCAAATGGATTCAGATTATTGCTCTTGTTGTAGGAGAAGTTCGGGAATGCCACCACCGCGCCATGACAATCCGACGTTCATCTCGTCTCCAAACCGCGAACAAGGTCCTCCTCTACTTCTTCTTTTGTGGGTAGATCTTAGGATCTTAGAAATGAAGTTCGTGCTCAAAGGAGTCGGACCTATCTCGCATTTTCGTGGAAAACCATGAAAAATATATTTTTCGGGTACGCCGGAAACCGCCACCTCCGGCGGCCAAACCACCGTCGACCGATAGTCATCGCCTCGACGGAGGTGGTGGTGGTGGTGGCTGGCCAGGGAAGTGACCGGACGGCAGGTGACGAATCACGGAAGAGCTACAGGGATTATATATTTCTGTGTTCAGTTCTCTGTTTTGAAGATGATAAACAGTAAAACATTTTTATTATATAAAATTATGTATATGATATATAAAAGAAATATACATTAAATGGGCCATTTTGATATGGCAAAACGAGGCACTTAAAAGCCGATTTAGGAAAAAGGTCCAGTCACAAACGTCGTATCCCTTCGAGTCTAGATTAATTTAAAATTGATTTCAACTCGTTTAGCGAGGCGGTTTGACCGCAGCACCCGTTTTAGTAGAGGCTGTACCTAAAGTTGGGCAGGAACTAAAATGAATGCCCACACTTCATCCCTTGTCCAAATGACCTAAAATTCGGGCAGGGGGTTACCCTTAGCTATACCTAGAGGCATTCCAAAAATGGGAATTTTTGGAGACACTTTGCCTAAAGTTTTTTTTTAAATTTAATTAAGTTAGAGGAATTTATTTAAGTGGTCAAATGACCTCCAAACCCTCCCAAATTATAATGAGTGGTCCCTGGCTATAAAATCTAGCTCTGTAAAAAATTTCAACTCATTTGGATGAGTTTTGGATAGGAATTCACCTATTCTTAACTAGGCAATAATGAGGCATTTTTGAGTAAAAAGTGCACTAGAGGTTAGAATGGTCATATCACTTCAACAGAGGCTGATATTTTGACCACTGACTTGGAGGGGTTATTATAACCCACTAGGATAAAATGGTGAGGTTTAGGGTTGATTTACCTTAGGATCCAAACTCAAACCCTAGATGGAAGGTTTAGAGGGTTGTGAAGGACATGGGGGCAATTGCTCTCGTATTGCCTTGAAATTCAGTTGAGTTGACATTAGCATGATATGAATAATCTGGATAGAATCTTGGAAGATTTGGAGACAGGTTGATACCTCAAAACACTAGCCTTAGCTTTAGGGTAAAATACCAAATAAGTAAAATCTGTCACTAAACATTATCTAAAAGCTATGAAACTCAGGTAGAGTAAGTTTTGGGGCTGGTAGAATCTATGGCAATTTTATTGGAATTTTATGATGTATATTTCCAGCACTTCATTTGTAATGATTGTTATAACCCTAATGGATGTTTTAATTATTTGAATCTTTATGTTCATTGAAACCCCATGAAATCTTGGAAGTAAATGTTTTAAATAAGAATGGTTGCTCCTGAATTTTTGCATAATTTTTAGTTGAATAAATCTAGTACTTCTTTCACAAATGTTAAAAAGGGGTTTTGTGCTTTGAAAATCAATTATGGATATAATTGTAGCTGAAAAATTATGAAACTTGGCCAATGCTATTATTTAGGTTGTACCTAGTGGTGTACAAAAAAACCGGTCCTAACCGGTCCGGTTGGGACCGGACCGGTTAGGACCGGCTAAAGACCAGTCCTGATCGGGACCGGTCCGGTCCCGGACCGGTCCCGAAAGTCCCAAAAGTCTCGTATTTCACTTCAAAGACCGGTCCCAGACCGGGACCGGTAAAAGACCGGGACCGGACCGGGACCGGTAAAAGACCGGTCAAAGACCAGTCTTTTACCGGTCTTTGACCAGTCCCGGACTGGGACTGGCCCCGGGACCGGTAAAAAGACCGGTCCCTTTAATTAAAGAGCCATAACGGCTCTAAAAAGAGCCGTTTTAAACGGCTCTTTTTAGAGCCGTTTTTAACGGCTCTTTAAAGAGTCGTTTTTAACGGCTCTTTAAAAAGCCGTTGGCCCACATTGGTGGCTGGCATGGCCGGCATGCCGGCCGGCAATTTTGTTTTTTTTTTTATTTTATTTATTATTATTTTAAATTTAATTATTTAAATAATTAATTTTATAAAATTTAAATTTTAAAAAATTTAAAAAAATCAAATCCTATAAATACCCCCTCCCCCCTTCTTAAAAATTCTTTTTCATCTCTCTCTCTCACTTACTCTCCTTCTCTCTCTCTCAACTCTCACTCACTCTCAAGTCTCGAATGGCGTCTTTCTCATCCATGCCGGCTTCTTCCTCTGCGTCCGTCGCGCACGAAGTAGTAGAACACCACCACAAGGCGGCAGTCTGGGAGAAATTCGACAAAGTGCGGATCGACGGTGAATTGAAGGCGAAGTGCAAACTTTGCGGGAAGCTAATGGCCGTTGGCAGCAATACAACGCTCGTCCGGCATGTGAAATCGTGCATTTCCAAACAAGCCCCGGAGTCTACTCAAGCTCAAATTTCGACGTCCGGGCACATTTGGACATACGATCAAGCTCGGCAGCGGGAGCGACAAATGGAGAACGTCATCAAAAAGGGATTTCCATTCAGCCACTACGACGATGAAGAGATGACATCATACATACACGAGGTACTGCAACCCAAATATCAGCAGGTAAGTCGTTCTACCACTAGACGCGATGCTTTAGCGGCTTATATGCAATCTAAAGAATATTTAAAAAATTATTTTGAAACATTTGACGGTCGCGTTAGCTTAACAAGCGACGTCTGGACAAGTGGTATATCTGAGGGACACTCATATATTTGCATTACCGCTCACTGGATCGATCCCAATAGTTGGGAACTAAATAAAAGAATAATTTGTTTTGAAGGATTTGAATATCCGCATACTAGTAAAGCTATTTATCAGGTAATAATTAAGTGTATTAGAGAATTTAAAATAAAAGAAAAAATTATGAGTATTTCTTTTGATAACGCTTCCAATAATGCGACCGCGATATTTGATTTCAGATTTACAACCAATGTTACAGAGAATTTTTTTTCATACACATTGTGTCTGTCATATTTTAAATTTAATTGTACAAGACAGTTTGGTTTATATGAACGAGTACGTAATTAAAATACGAACTATGTTACGAGTTATTTACAGTTCAAAAAAAAACAAGATTTTAAAAAATTTGTTATTTCACAAGGTAAAAAAATTTTAGGTCCTTCTTATGATATGTCTATACGCTGGAACTCAACTTATAAAATGTTAAAGCGAGCTTTGACATAAAAAAATTTATTAATAGAATTTTATAATAGTGTAGAAGCACATGATTTAGGTGCGTCAGATTGGGAGGTCCTCGAAGATTACGTAAATTTATTAGAATGTTTTTATCGATCAACAACGATTCTATCCGGAGTTTATTATCCTACTTCCTCTTTAGTTATTGAAAATATTTTATTAATTACTGAAACTTTTAAAACATACAAAACAAATGAAATGTGGCGTCCGTTAATATTAGTAATGGAGGAGAAATTTTTAAAATATTACCAAGAAATGCCACCCATGTTTTCATGCGCCGCGGCTTTAAACCCTTTAATGGGTGTGGACGGGGTAGAAAATTTTATAGAAGAAATTAATCGTAATTTAAATTTAAACGAAACGGCTATTGATTTTGTTAATTTAAGCGTTTCAAAATTTAATTCTGATTTTACTCGTTTCTATAATTATTATGATAATATGTATGGATCGCGACCTCGTGAAGAATCCACCCAACCTAAAACAAAAGATATTTTAAAAAACAAACATTTAGAATTAGCCTCTAGAAAAAAACAACGAACTTCGAGTACTTTAAATGAATTAGGTTTATATACAAAAACACAATTTCAAGATTATATGACCGCAAGCGAAATAGAAAATTTTGATATTTTAAAATAGTGAAAAACTAAAACAAATGTTTATTCTATTTTGGTCTTAATGGCCCGTGATTTACTAACAATCCAAGCTAGTACGGTAGCTTCGGAGTCTGCTTTTTCTTTGAGTGGCAGGATTTTGAATGAGCGAAGAAGCCGTTTGAACGAGGAATCTTTGGAGATTTGCATTTGCTACAAGGATCATTTGGATGCTATAAGGAGGAGGCAACACGTCTCGTCTATTGAAGATAGTGAGTCCGAAGTGGAAGACGAGATGAATAGCTTAAGTTTGGGAAGCGCGACCGAAGAATAAATAGGCAAATGTATTTTATTTTTCATTTTATTTCAATTTTGAATATCTAAATGTAATTTTCATATTTTATTTTAACTTAAATGTAATTTGCATTTTCGTTCAATGTTATTTTTTTTGTCATAATGTAAATTGTAAAATGTCAATTTGTAATTCTATTTCATTTTTAATAAAAATTAAATTTTATTTCACTTTGAAATTTTGAATTTTATTCCATTTTTAATATAAATATAGAATTTAAAATTTTAATAAAAAAAAAATTAAAAAAAAAACCGGTCCGGGACCGGTTAGGACCGGTCCTCCGGTCCCGGCCGGTCCTCCTCTTGAGCAGGAAAACCGGTCCCGTACCGGGACTGGTTTGACTGAAACCGGTCCGGGACTGGCAAGGCAAAAGACCGGTCTTTAAAAAGACCGGTCCGGGACTGCTGGGCAGTCTTTTTGTGCAGGCCTAGTTGTACCTGCATAATTTAATTAATTTATAATTTTTGAATGGATATTTTCTGTACTTGATTCATAAGTAACGAAAGATAGAAAATATTGCTAAAATGGTTTTAGTGCCCTTTTGATGATAGAAAAATTATGATACTTTGGATTTACCATATTGAGATAGCAAAATATTTATAGTAATTTTGTTGGACATCTTGCATGAGTACTTAGGATAGTTCATGCTCAAACCGGTAGCCCAAGGAATTTTGAGGAAATTAATTAAATGCCAGATAAATTAGGAAAATTATAGTTTTTTGATTATAGGCTAATCATATCATGATAAACCTCCAGTAAATAAGTTAGGGCATTTGGATGAGTATTGGATCGTTTCCTAACCGGTTCGACATATAGTCTAGGTCGGTCTGCATATAGCAAATTGTTAATTGCAATAAGACATGATCTGGGATAGTTGTTGGAGTTAGTCATTTTGTCTGGGTTGATAGATGTGGATGATTTCGCAATAGAATGATAAGAAGAGTAGTGAGAAGTGGTGTTAGCTAGAGTTAAGAGGTGTTCGGGTTCGACGAAAGATCGTCTTTCCCGAAGAGAGGAAGGTTAAAAATCACACTAGGTTAGTCCATCGTAACATAAGAAGGGAATGGGTAAGGGAATTCAACCAATAACAATAAGTTCCTTGCGAAAGGGAACGATGGGCTTCAACTACCATCATAGTTCCTAGTTCTCTTTGAGAGCCCTTCACGGGGAATACCGGGGGCAGTCCTAAGTTAACGTAAACTATATTAACAAACTGATAAGAGTAACTTAGTAATTAGGGTTGCACGTTTCACAAACACTGTAGCAACGTAAGATTTTTGGGAGCTTCGGCTCGATTGGTTAAGAGACGGGCGGAATGGTCCGGGGAGCTTCGGCTCGGTTGGTTAAAAGACGGACGTTTTGGTCCGGGGAGCTTCGGCTCGGTTTTTGGTTGATTACGATTAAACTTGCATGTGCATAAAAGGAACGAAAATTAAGGTGGTGGGTCTTCAGTATTGGAGGGTCGATGCACCGACGCCAATACGCTGACTCGGCAAGTGTAGTTAGCACTTCGCCAACAGAAGTCTGGTGTGCCAGCCTGCAAGAGTATGCAGGAGTCCGCTTCATGCACCAAGCAATGAGGTGTACGATAGGTCTGACCGGTAGTGCTTTACAAGTTTAGAGGTGGGCGAGGCCCAACCCACCACTTCCGTCTTCCACTACGGAGGTATCCTGGGAGGTAACGGCTCTGAAAGAGGGAACTAAATGTCTGTGTGCACAGAGTCGGGTGTGTGAGTTGCACTTGCATGTTCCATCATACCCACTTGTATGTCCTAGCATAATCGATTCATTTAACCATGACACCTAAAGTATAAGTGGTATGGGACGCTTATACATTAGGACTTGCAAAATGACCCCTTTGTCTATAAGCTTGTGTGGGCAAGTTTATAAATTAAGGTTAAATTCTATAATTATATGCTGTTGTTTGATAACCGACACCCCAACGTATAAGTGGTATGGGACACTTTATACGATGGGAGCCTTGCAGAAGATCCCTTAGCTTATGCGCTTCCGCACATAAGTTAAGGTTACTTTTCCTACTTTCTGTTTCTGCCTTATTTATTATAGAATTGCTAGATTAGTTCTGCTGCCACCTATTCCTTTGATTTAATCTCCACCTTCATGTCCTTCCCTTTCTTTCTCACCGCTCGGTACCTAGGAGCCATGGGGGAAGGGGTAGGGGATGATAGGGCTTAGTCTTTATGACTAACGGTTTTCGAACTGCATCATTTTAGGGGATCGTGGAGCCCAGCAAAGGGGAGCAGCCCCAGAGACCGGTGCACTTGGAGATGGGGCAGTCTAGCTCCGGAGTTCATACAGCCAGGACCGTGAGTCTCGACCTTGAGTAGATGTTTTGTTTTGCTTCCGCATGAGTGATTTGTAGTGAGTACATGTTGTACCGGGCTTAAGCCCATATTCTATTACTTTGATGTATTATTCTGTGGACACTCCCTTCGTGGAGTTTTATTTATATATATGTGATTTTCATGTGGACTTGCTTGTACTTCTTTTTGCTACCTTCCTGTGATGGAATTGGCCGGCAGAATCGGCGCTTTGTGGTGATGACCCTTCAGGGCGTGAAGGTATCACCGCAAAGCGGCGATCCTGGGCCTAAGACCCCGGTGTTCGAAAAGAAAAAAAAGGGGGGTCTTACATTCTTAGATGCATTTTCAGGTTATCACCAGATCAGGTGCATCCTCCCAACATCAAGGATGTCTCCTTCATCATTGGGGATGGGTGCTACTGCTATAAAATGATGCCCTTTGGGCTAAAGAACGCGGGTGCAACCTATCAAAAACTGATGGATAGGGTCTTCCGAGAACAGAGGGGAAGAAACTTGGAGGTGTATGTTGACGACCTCATAATCAAGAGTTGGGATGTCGACTCTTACCTCCAAGATTTGGAGGAAACCTTCGTCACCCTATGCAAACACAAGATGAGGCTGAACCCCTTGAAGTGCATCTTCGAGGCGAGTAGGGGGAAGTTCCTGGGACATCTCCTCACCCCCACCGGCGTAGAACCCAACCCGGACAAGGTCCGAGCGATCATGGAACTGGGGTCGCCTCAGAATGCCAAAGAGGTACAACGACTAACAGGGAAGCTGGCAGGGTTAAACAGGTTCCTCTCCCGGTCCGGAGAGAAGTGCTCCCCTTTCTTCAAAACCTTGAGAGGAGGCCAGAAGTTCGAATGGATCCCGGAGTGCGAGGAGGCATTCCAGGCCCTAAAGAGGCAGCTGACTCAGTCCCCCCTGCTCTAAGGGCCAAAGGAGGGGAGTACCTATTCTTGTATCTCGGGGTCGGGGCGGAGGCCCTTAGCTCTGTTTTGGTTCGGGAAGAGGCAGCTCCCAATTTACTATGTGAGTAGGGTGCTGAGGAAGGTCGAGCTCCGTTATCCTATACTGGAGAAGCTGGCCTTTGCTCTGATTGTTTCAGCCCGGAGGCTCCGGCCTTACTTCCAGGCACACTCGATCCGCGTGGTGACTGACCACCCCCTCCGCAACATCTTCGGGGGGGAGCGGTGGAGCACTCAGGTAGATTGGCTAAGTGGTCCGTGGATTTGAGCGAGTTCGACATCTCCTTCGTCCCTTGCCTATCGAACAGGGCCCAAGCAATGGCCGACTTTCTAGCTGACTACGTAGTCGAGGTGGAAATGGAGGAACTCACTCGCCCGGTCCCTTGGAGGTTCATGGTAGACGATGCCTCGGGGAGGCATTCCCTGGGGGCAGGGGTCATCTTGGAAAGCCCCCAGGGGACAAGGATCGAGCAGACGGTAGTAATGCATTTTCCCATCACTAACAACCAGGCCTAATATGAAGCTGTGATTGCAGGTCTGCGCTTGGCCAGATAATTGGGGGTAAATGACATGGAGGTCCTCACCGACTCTACGGTGGTGGCTTCCCAGATCAACGGGGAGTTTGAGGCAAGGGAGCCGACCCTGCAGCTTTACTTGGCGAAGGTGAAGGGAATCATCGGCACCTTCCAGGCTTTCTCTATCCGGCATGTGCCCAAGGGGGAGAACGAGTAGGTTGACCAACTGGCAAAGCACGGTCCCCGGGTGGGGGGTACCATCACAGATCTCTTCCGCCCATCCATCCATGAGGGGAAACTGATGGAGGTGGAGCAGCACCCCTCGTGGATGGACCCATTAATGACTTTCTTGTCAGCGGGGGAGTATCCTGAGGGGATGGACATGAAGAAGCTCAAATACAAGTCGGCATACAATCTCATGCGAGACGGCTAGTTATACCGGAAGACCCTTTCGGGGATGTTGGCACGTTGCGTGGCCGAGGAGGAGGTCCCGAGGGTCTTGGAGGAGGTCCATTTCGGGGAGTGTGGAAGTCACTCTGGGAGTCGGATGCTAGAAGGAAGAATCATCAGGCAAGGATATTTCTTGCCGACCCTGGGCCAAGATGCGGCCAAGTTTGCAAAGGAGTGTCAGCTGTTTGCTCCCCTCCAGCTGCAACCTGCCCAACGTCTCAGAAGTATCACAGCCACCTGGCCATTTGCAATTTGGGGAATGGGCTTGGTCGGGCCCTTCCCACAGACCATCGGTCAGAGAAGGTTCCTGCTCGTGATGATTGATTATTTCTCTAAGTGGCTGGAAGTTAAGGTGCTGGCCAAAGTAACCTCCCAGGTCGTCAGAAACTTTGTATGCGGTGAGATCATCTACCAATATGGGTTACCCCAGGCCATTGTCACGGACAATGGCCCTCAGTTCGCCAGCGCCGAGTTCATTAGTTTTTGTAGACAGCTTGGGATCGATCTAAGATTTGCCTCGATTCATCACCCCAGGAGCAACGGGCAGGTGGAGGCGGCAAACAAGATCATTGTTAATCTCCTCAAGAAGAAGGTAGAAAATTTGAGAGGAAGCTCGGTGGAGCAGCTCTCTTCGGTCCTCTGGGCCCTTAGAACCACGCCAAACAAGGCCATGGGAGAGACTCCTTTTAAACTCTCTCATGGATGCGAGGCATTACTACCGGTGGAGTTCGAGGTCCGTAAGCCTCGGGTGGCCGAGGAAGGAGAAGGTAAGGAAGAATGGAGGATCGAGAATGAGGAGGAGCCGCGACACTCGCTCGACATTGTTGAAGAGCTGCGAGACCTCTCTACCCTCTGATAAGAGGAAGTGAAGAGAAGAATGGCCAAGTACTTTGTCAAGCACGTCAGAGTCAAACAGTTCACGAAAGGAGACTTGGTCTTAAGAAAGGTGAATGCCGAAGGAAGGTCAGCCGCAGTGGAGAAGCTCAACCCCAATTGGGAAGGACCATATATAGTGCGGGAGGTCCTGAAGTCGGGAGGGTATCGTCTTCAGAATATGGAAGGCGAGACCCTAGGTCTAACCTAGAGTGGTGACGACCTAAAGCGTCTTTACCCCTGAGTCATGTAAGTCATGTGTTATGGAATAAAATTTTTTCTAGATTTTTATGCTCATAACATGTTTCGTACAAGTGGAATAGTGAGTCCATCCCAGACCCTGAGCAGATCCCGCTGCCAGGCTCCCACCAAGCTGGCAGTGCTGGAAATCACTCGGAGGAGTCTACCCTTTACCCCGAGCAGAACCTGCTACCAGGCTCCCACTAAGCTGGTAGGGCTGGAAGTCACTCGAAGGAGTCTACCCTCGAACCCGAGCAGATCCTGCTTCCAGGCTCCCACCAAGCGGGCAGGGCTAGAAGTCACTCGGAGGAGTCTGCCCTCGACCCCGAGCAGATCCCGCTGCCAGGCTCCCACCAAGCTGGCAGGGCTGGAAGTCACTCGGAGGAGTCTGCCCTCGACCCCGAGCAGATCCCGCTGCCAGGCTCCCACCAAGCTGGCAGGGCTAAAAGTAACTCGGAGGAGTCTGCCCTCGACCCCGAGCAGATCCCGCTGCCAGGCTCCCACCATGCTGGCAGGGCTGGAAGTCACTCAGAAGAGTCTCCCCTCGACCCTGAGAAGATCCCACTGCCAGGCTCCCACCAAGCTGGCAGGGATGGAAGTCACTCGTAGGAGTCTGCCCTCAACCCCGAGCAGATCCCACTGCCAGGCTCCCACCAAACTGGCAGGTCTAGAAGTCACTCGAAGGAGTCTGCCCTCGACCCCGAGCAGATCCCGCTGCCAGGCTCCCACCAAGCTGACAGGGCTGGAAGTCATTCGGAGGAGTCTGCCCTCGACCCTGAGCAGATCCTGCTGACAAAACCCCACCAAGCTGGCAGGGTTGGATGTCACTCGGAGGAGTCTACCCTCGACCCCGAGCATATCCCGCTGCAAGGCTATCACCAAGCTGGCAGGGCTGGATGTCACTCAGAGGAGTATGCCCTCGACCCCGAGCAGATCCCGCTGTCAGGCTCTCACCAAAGCTGGCAGGGCTGGAACTCACTCGGAGGATTCTGCCCTTGACCCCGAGCAGATCCCGCTGCTAGGCTCCCACTAAGCTGGTAGGGCTGGAAGTCACTCAGAGGAGTCTGCCCTCGACCCCGAGCAGGTCCCGCTTCCAGGATCCCGCCAAGCTGGCAGGGTGGAAGTTGCCCGGAGGATAAACCCGAAAGGCCCTCAACACCTGCCGACAGGCGAGTCAAGCGCTTACAGGCGAGTCGGGGCACGCAAGCGAGTCGAGCGCTCGCAGGCGAGTTGAGTACTAGCAGGCGAGGCGAGTATCCACCGGCGAGTCCAAAACTCGTGGACCTAGCGACTACCGACGTTCCCCAACTAACAGAAATAAAAGTTTTTGACTCGGCATACTCTTAATGGTGGCAAATTCGGTCAGAGGTCACCAAACAAAAAAGGGGGGAGAGAGAAAAATGCGCATCACTGTAGTCAAATACCAAAGAAAAGAAGATAGAAAAAATTATTTGCAATTGATGAAGTCCATTACATATTCGGAACTCGCCTTCGCGAGGATACAAACGAGGGAAAGGGAAACAAAAAGAAATAAGAAATCCAGCTTAGATCTCGCCCTCCTCCCCAGAGGCACGACCTCCTTCGCCTCCACGCCCTGGGTCCTTGTCCGTGTCCCCGAACAGGGAGGCGAAGCTATCCTCCTTCTCTCCATGCGGGCTCGGCGGGTACAGACCTGGCATGAGGTCACGAACCGCGACCTCATCGCAACCAATCGCCAGTATCCCGGTGCCTCTCATGTCGTCTAGGAGGCACTCGGCGGACTCGATCGAATTGACCAGTAGCAGCTCCGTGACCTCCTTCTCGCCAAAAAACCGCGGCTGCTAGAAGGGGTAGAGAGGCTCACCACCGCCCGTCGGGACAAGAAGCTCCGCCTGCCGAAGGATCTCGGCGTGAAGCCCCCGGTTCTACTCTTGCAGCCACCCCACCTCTGCCTCTAGTTGAGAGGTGCGAGCCCCCTGCTCGGCGACGTGCGTCCCCTGCTCGCCTGAGTGAGCCTCCTGCTCAGCAAGGCGAGTCCGCAACCGGGCAACTTCCTCCTCCAAGCCAGAGGCGCGGCCCTGCAACTCACGCGCAGCCTCGGCATCCTGCGGATCCAAGACAGCGTCAATATCAAGAAATCGCCAAGTAAAAAAGGAGAGGGACGGCCTACGCTTACCAGCCCGCCCGCGGCCTTTGCGAGTAGATCCTCAGCGATACCACACCGCCTCCCTGTGTCAGCGGCCTGGTCCTTCGCAACATCGCACTCCTGCTTGGCCTTTGAAAGAAGCCTGCTGAGGTTGAAGCTGTGCCGCGCCATCATATGGTGCAGCTCGAAGGACCTCAAATGGGCCCGAAGGCCCTCGCGACCCAGCTGACGAGGGGTCATGCGCTTGTAGGCCTCGGCGCCGCCGTGACCATAGAGGCCAAAGCCAAGCGCGTAGGCATGGCTAGTGGGAGGCTGGCGGGCACCCCAGGAAGGGTGGCGAGTGGAGATCGTGACCTGGTGGGCCGCCTCATCCCACTTGATCATCAGCTCGCAGGCCGAGTCTTTGCATTTCTCCCCCATGCCGAAGTGGGGGTGTTCTTTGGGCAGGCCCAACTCCCGGGGCGCGAATCCGCCCACGACATTGGGGGCCGGAGACTCGCGCTTTCTGCGATCCTTCCCGGACGTCTCCTTCAGCGGGCTCCCCGGAAAGGCGTCAGAGGGGGTCTCAGGCAGGTCCATGAACTGGGGGGGATCGCCTTCCCACCAGGGAGACGACCTTGGCCTTCTTTTTGCGGTCCGGGGGCCGGCAAGACGAGCCCAGTCCCCCAGGTGCCGGCCTTTTCTTACTGGATGAAGGTTGAGACGTCGCCGCCTCATCTCGGCAGGCCAGTGCTGCCGCCCGCGCGAGTTCAAGAGGGTCGTTGAAAATACTCGGGTCCG
Organism: Platanthera zijinensis; assembly: GCA_039513925.1. Lineage (NCBI taxonomy): Eukaryota > Viridiplantae > Streptophyta > Magnoliopsida > Asparagales > Orchidaceae > Platanthera > Platanthera zijinensis. The sequence continues at coordinate 115,482,483 of CM077084.1, forward strand.
CGAAGGGCGGATTCTTTGGGATGAGTCGCTCCCCTGCAGAAGAGACAGATTAGCCAACTCTATCTCTGCCGAGCCAAGTAGAGGCGAAAGGAAATCTGAACATAACTTCACCAGGGAGGACATGGAGAAGGGAATCGAGGCCTCGGCGGAGGAAGGCGACCTCGAACTCTTTGTGGAGGAAGAATTTGTGTAGATCGGCGTCGTTGCCCGACACCGACGGGGGGCGGTACACCTCCTCGACCTTCTGTTGAGGCGAGAAGGGGATGTTGTTGAGATCTCCCTTAATGAAGACGATCTTGGTCATCCAATTATGATGCTTCTGGACTTCGCAAACCTTGATGAGGGTACCACCAAAGAAGGTGACCCCGTCGGTGGTGGCCTTGTAAGAGAACAACTTGCGGAAGACCGTCAAGTTGAACTCAATCCGCTCGCGGCGGAGATAGCAGGCGAACGCCACCATCATGGCGATGGCATTCGAGTTCAGTTGCGTGGGCACCGCACCGTAGTATTTTAGCACCTGGCGGATTTCCGGCCAGAGGGGAAGGCGCAACCCATCCTCGAAATGCGAGACAGGGAAGGCGAGCTCGTCGGGGTAGAACGAGTTGATTGCCTTGTGCTCGGCGGGAAGGCGGGCCGCGAAACTAGAGGGAATATAGTCAGCCACGCACTCAGCAAGTTCTTCTGACGTGGTGTTCCCTTAAAAGAAGCAGTGCTCGACGAAATGCTGAGCATACTTGGCCCTCCCCTCCGAGTCAAGATTGCCCTTGCCCATGTTCGCCGGGGATCGAAAATGCAGAAGCAATAACAGCAGGGAATGAGAGCGAAGAGAGTACGGAAGCAATAAAGGCGTGACAGGGGTTGGTGGGGAGGCCTATTTATAGGGGGAAGAATTCGGGACCACCCTGGCCCAATCACCCCAACTCGCCTACCTCTACTCGCCCACTCGCCTATCCAACTCGCCGATTTAACCTTACTAACTGCCACAGATCAATCCTCCACTATGACGAGATGAGACTCGTGATGCGCCAATAGTTATAAATTAAGCGTATTAACAATTACGAACAAAATGTTCAGAACATTAATGGCCAGATTCGCGTAGCGTTCAAGAAAGAAAAATGAAAAATCCTCCCACCTGCGCGGGTCAGGGGAAAACAGGGGCGAGTACTGGAAGACCCATCAGGGGGCCAATCCTAGATACCCTAGTCTCGCGACCCTGACACCCCAGATCGCCGCGCGCGCAGCTCGCGAAGTCGCCCCAGGTTTCCGGTGGACTGTTTGTAAACTCTCGTCAATTTCGTCCAGAAGAATGGAAGAAGATGCCTCCTCCAATGTCGGGCTAACCCCCGCCATGACGGCAAGTCGCTTGCACTCCCGCTGCAGTCTGAGATTGTCCCTCCGCACCTCGTGGAACTCGCACACCAACTTCTTGAGAACCAGTTGTTCTCGCCTCGACCGTTCAGGGCCCTCCAGCTCGGAATCCAGAAAGGAATCCAAAGTGCGCAGGGAGGGTAGAGGCGAGTACCGAGTCTGACCCGCAGACTCATCAGCCTCTGAGTCCACAGTAAGATCTGTGCAAACCATGTCGAGGTTCAGTAAGATGAGGCGAGCACCATCAGGATCAAAAACAGTTCGAGAAAGCTTACCATGCACTCCCCCTTCCAGACCGACACGGCGAGGGGGGACTGTTGGGTTTGTCTATGAGGATGGCACAACACTTGTGCACGCAGCAGAAGTAATAAAATCATGAACAACCCAAAAGAGATTGGGATCGGGCCATGAATGTTGAATCAAGAAGTTAACGAACAACTAGGAAAAATTACCTTAGCGGCATTGAGTCACAACTCAATGAAGATGCCCCAAAATATGAGTCCTTATCGGTGGCGAGTTCCACGTAGAATAGCGTCTACGTCTCTGCAGAAATCCACACGAGAGGGAGAACACCGAGCTTCGTCACACGAAGGATCCAGAAAGTAGATCGACTGCACCTTGCACTTCCACGGACTGTTAGGTCTGCTCCAAGAAGAGCAGCACCGGCGACTATCGTCGGAGAAAAGGTGGTCGGCGGAGCGAACGAGGCGGCGGAACACTTCCGTCGGGCGGGGTTCGGGATGCGGCGGACCGACAGAACGACAGAACACTTCTGTCGGCTTCGATTCTGCCACATGAGAAATTACGAGGTTCCCAAAACCCTAAGTCCTAATTTATACCAAAAGTATAAACATACCTAGGAATGTCGCTATCCGCAGACCACCCAAAATAGGGTTTCTGAATCGTTCGGCGAGAATCAGCTCTAGGTTCGGCGAGAATCAACTTACAGAATCGGCGAGAATCAACTTACAGAATCGGCGAGAATCATCTGTAGAATCGGCGAGACTCAGCTGCAGAATCATCGAGAATCATCAACTGGAATCGTCGAGTATCACCATTCGTCGGGAATCTAACAGTTCAATTTTCGAGGAATTTGCCTTAGTCGGCGAGTCATACTCGATGATACTCGACGACTCATTCTCGACGACTCATTCTCAACGAATTATTCTCGACGAATGATTCTCGATGAACCTCATAGGCAACGTTTGCCTGACCCCATTCTGTATGGTGATTGGTAACCCTTACCAACACAGTCAATCTTCCAACTTCTCCACATGCTCTTATGTGCGACCCTGCAGGCTCATATTGCGTTGGCAGTGAGATTACATGTTTGACCACTTCTAGATCACCATGGTAACTCCAACAGTCTACCACTTGATCTTGAAAGTATCAAACCAAAAACCTCACAAATAATGAGCTGTTTCTAGCAATGCATCATTGCTACCCAAGCAATAAGAGTTCATAACTCATCAGCCTTTATGAACAATGTCCCAGCGTTGTCTTTGTCCCTTTGTCCCTTACATCCGGAAAGAACTAGAGGCATGGACCGTGTCACCCTCATAATAGCTCAATCCAAGTTTCTTGATCTAGAACGGACTTCCAGAGAATGGTGAGTCCAATATCACATATTGACTCAACCAAGCATGGCCATGCATTTCTCAGTCCAGTTCCATCAAGGGGCCCATGGATGCAACTCCTGTCATATAGGAGGACAAATCCCATATCTGCTCACACACAAACACCCAAATGATTCGTAACGTGCCCAATAACCACCCTTATCATCAACCTTTCTCAAGGAAGACTTTAGATGGCATCAAAGAACGCTCTTCCTAACTTGATGAATGTTGTGACTTCAGGTCAAAGGACCACAACACCATTGTCAATTGAGACCTACTCGTGACACATTTAAATAATAATCCACAAAGTAGTCTCAGGTTGGGTCTGTCCAATACAACTTGTTCATTAACAAGTACCCACGTGATGACTTGATATCACAATATCATGACATGTGAGAACTTGTCATCAGTCAACGCACATGCTAGTCTAAATGTATCATCATCACCCTTAGCTTCTATGATGATACAATGACCAAGGACATTTAAAGAATGAAGCTTCAAATAAATCATAGGCTCTCACATTCAAGTCACGTACTTGATGTCCTATAGAAGCGAACATTCTAAGGGTATTTATTATGTTAACATTTAACTATCGCATAGAGAAATCATAATAAAAGAACTTGCCATTAATTGTAAAAGAAAAATTCTGGTACACAATTCATCATATGAATAAATAACGAATAGCCAACAGAATATATGTTTGCACGCAACCCACAAGACTCTCACTAGAGTTGATCATTTAGGTATCGTATACCCATTGATCTAGTATGACCATCATGCTTTCTCTGCGCGAGAGGCTTTGTCAGTGGATCCACAATATTCTCCTCAGTTGGCACTCTGCAAATTTTCACATCTCCTCATTCGACAATCTCACGAATAAGATGGAACCGCTGAAGAATGTGCTTGGAGCGCTGATGGGATCTAGGTTCCTTAGATTATGCAATTGCACCATTTTTATCGCAGTAGAGAACTACGGGACCAACAATGCTAGGAACTACATCAAGCTCGCCGATGAATTTCCTAATCCATACAGCCTCCTTCGCTGCGTTAGTTACAGCGATATACTCGGCTTCTGTCGTAGAATTAGCAACTGTCTCTTGCTTGGAACTCTTCCAGCTCACAGCTCCTCCATTAAGGCAAAACACAAACCCTGACTGAGACTTTGAATCGTCTCTATCAGTTTGGAAGCTAGCATCCGTGTAACCACTTACAACGAGCTCTTCCTCTCCACCATACATCAAGAACACATCCTTTGTCCTTCTCAAGTACTTCAGGATATTCTTGACTGCAATCCAGTGACACTCACCGGGGTCTGACTGATACCTACTAGTCATGCTCAAAGCAAAGGAGACATCGGGTCGAGTACATAACATTGCATACATGATTGATCCAATTGCCGAAGCATATGGAATAAACTTCACGTGGTCCTTATCTTCATAAGATTTTGGACAGTGGTCCTTAGAGAGATTCACACCATGAGACATGGGTAAAAATCCTTTCTTTGACTCAAGCATGTTGAACCGCTTCAACACCTTCTCAATGTATGTACTCTGGGTCAAACCCAGCAACTTCTTCGATCTATCTCTAACGATCTTAATACCGAGTATATAAGTCGCTTCACCCAGTTCCTTCATAGAAAAGCAGTTCCCTAGGTTGTTCTTAACAACTTTCAGGGTAGCAATGTCATTCCCAATCAACAGTATGTCATCTACATACAATATCAGGAAAACAACAATGCTCCCACTGATTCGCTTGTAAACACAAGGCTCATCTTAATTCTTGATGAAACCAAACTCTTTCATTTTCTCATCAAAATGAAGATTCCAACTTCGAGAGGCCTGCTTCAGTCCATAGATGGACCTATTCAGCTTGCATATTTTAGTGGCTTCATTTGGGGATACAAAACGCTCGGGTTGTGTCATGTACACTTCCTCAAGGAGGTTTACATTAAGGAAAGTCATTTTGACATCCATCTGCAAGATCTCGTAGTCATAATATGAAGCAATAGCAAGTAATATCCTTATGGACTTTACCATGGCAACAGGGGAAAAGGTCTCATCATAGTTAATACCATGAATTTGCTTAAAACCCTTAGCCACCAGTTGCCCTTTGAATGTCTGTACTTTCCCATCCATGTTGGTCTTCTTCTTGAAGACCAATTTGCACCCTATGGGTCGTACCCCTTCAGGTGGTTCCACCAAGTTCCAAACTTGGTTTGCGTACATGGAGTCCATTTCGGATTTCATAGCCTCAAGCCATTTGTCGGAGTCTGGTCCATACATAGCCTCTTGGTAGGTTGCTGGTTCATCATCATGATCCATAAGCAACACATTAACTATTTGAGACACAAGAAATCCATATGTCTCAGGCTCAAATCTTGGTCTACCAGATCTACGTAGGACTTGTGTTTCTTGAGTAGGTTCTCTAGCTACAATATCTTGTAGTCCTATCTCAGAATCCAATTCCGGCTCATTCACTACTTGTGGTTCTTGAACTTCTTCAAGTTCTACCTTTTCAGTCTTTCTTGATAAGAATTCTCTCTCCAAGAAGACGCCAGTCCTTGCGACAAACACTTTGCCCTCGGACGGTAGGTAAAAGTAATACCCTTTCATTTCCTTAGGATATCCCACCAGATAACATTTATCCGATTTGGGTTCCAACTTGTCAGGCATTTGACGTCGCACGTATGCCTCACAACCCCAAATTTTAATGAACGACATACTAGGACGCTTCCCAGTCCATATCTCATATGGTGTCTTTAGAACCGTTTTCGTTGGAGCGCGATTCAGTGTCATTGCAGCAGTCTCTAAATCAAAATACAAAAAGGAAACAGGCAAGTCTGCATGACTCATCATCGAACGTACCATGTCTAACAGAGTACGATTTCTCCTCTCAGACACACCATTATGTTGTGGTGTTCTAGGTGGAGTGAGCTGTGATACAATACCACACTCTTTTAGATGATCACGGAACTCATGACTCAGGTATTCGCCACCTCGATCAGATCGGAGTGCTTTAACCCTTTTACCCAACTGGTTTTCTACTTCATTCTTGAACTCTTTGAACTTTTCAAAGGTCTCGAATTTGCACTTCATAAGATACACATATCCGTATCTACTGAAATCATCAGTAAATATAATGAAGTAGAAATACCCACCTCTAGCCATGGAGCTCATGGGTCCGCATACATCACTATTTACAACACCTAAGAGATCCTCAGCCCTCTCAGTACAACCCGTGAAAGGGGCTTTAGTCATCTTGCCTAACAAACAAGATTCGCATCGCTCAAATGATTAATAATCAAATGAGTCTAAAAGTCCATCTTTATGGAGCTTAGATATGCGCTTCTCATTTATATGGCCCAAACGACAATGCCAGAGATATGTAGGGTTTGAGTCATTTGTTCTTAGTCTTTTATTATTTTCTACATTATAGATCAGATGGTCTAAGTTCAAAACATAAAGACCATTAAACAATTGGGCTACAGCATAACAAACATCATTCTTAAATATAGAACAACAGTTGTTCTTAATTATAAAAGAAAATCCAATCATGTCCAAGCATGAAATGGATATAATGTTTCTAGTTATGGCCGGAACGAAATAACAATTATCTAGTTCTATTACAAGCCCACTAGGCAAAGAAAGACGGTAAACCCCTACGACTACATCATTAACTCTTGCTCTATTGCCGACACGCATGTCCACCTCCCCTTTACTCAGCAATCTTCTCCTTTCCAGTTCCTGCACATTTGTACAAATTTGAGAACCACATCTGGTATCCAATACCCAAGATGAAGAAGCAGAAAGGTTTATCTCTATAACGTAAATATTTGAAGCGGAAGTCATACCTCCCTTCATTTTCTACAGACCCTCAATGTAAGAAGGACAATTCCTCCTCCAATTACCAGCCTTGCCATAGTGGTGGCATTTCCATTCCTTTACCGTGCTCTTCTTTTTCTTCAGTGCAAAAGACTTGGGCTCAAGATATGACTTTGGTCCCACCTTCATCTTCTTAGAGCCCTTGGCCTTGCCCTTATGCACCATCAGTATGGGGCTGGCAGGCTTGACCTTTTCATGTTGATCTCGGCAGTTCTTAACATGCCTAGGAGCTCGGGCAGTGTCTTGTCTATTTCATTCATGTTGTAGTTCAAGACAAACTGCTCATAACTGTCCGGCAACGATTGCAGGATCAGATCTGTGGCCAACTCTTGACCTAGAGGAAAACCCAGCCTTTCAAGGTTCTCTATATACCCAATCATCTTGAGTACGTGAGTCCCTACTGAGTCTCGAACTCCCATCTTGCACTGAAATAATGCTTTTGTGCCATCAAACCTCTCTTGACGAGCCTGCCCTTGAAACATTTTCTTGAGATGCTCGTCAATCTCCTTGCACCCCATGTTCTCATGTTGCTTCTAAAGCTCAGAGTTCATGGTGACAAGCATAAGGCGTTCGACGTCTAAGGCATCATCAGTATACTTCTTATAAGTATCCTTATCAGCACGGGAAGAGTTCCTGGTCGGCACCTCGGGGGCTTCTTCTTCCAAGACATAGAGCTTTCGCTCTTGCCTAAGAACAATTCTCAGGTTCCTGTACCAGTCCATGTAGTTAGTCCCATTGAGCTTGTCCTTCTCAAGGATGGCTCTCAGAGACAGAGTGGAGTGTAAACCACTTTCCATGGAATTCTATAAGAATTCATGCAGAATATATCAGCACAAAATTTCAAAATACAATTTATTTTTAATTTGGACTTCAATTAAAACTCCCACTATTTTATTCGAAATGATGGCCCTCACTATCAATTCGGAGAGTTCATGCGAGCTACTCTCTTAGTGGACAAGATCTGTATTTCACCAACACAATGAGTCAGCTTTGGCTTTTCTCTCATGATGTGGTTATTTAGGTAGGCAACGCTTGCCAATTGCATCCTCATGCAATTCTTGTATGGTTGGTGAATAACTCCTTATTCGCATCCATCATATGGTGCATGCAAACCCTATGCCTCTAGGCACTCAATCTTTGAGGTCACCTAGTTTAGTTAGACCCGATGTCGACAGTGGGATATCACAATTATCCGCTCGCACCCTTACCAAGATAGATTAATGCACCTTGCTTTGGCAAGCCCACACTTCATCGATCGAGGCAGGAAGAATGTCATCCATCGGAAGGCATCCGAACACTTAATATTTGATGAAGGGATTTTTGATAATAGGTTAACAATTAACCGTGATCAACATTTGATCAATGTACACATCCACAGAAAAACATTTTCTAAAATCCACATGCATCCCTTTTGTGCACAACATGGTACTATCAATATTTGATGAAAGAAAGGGCTAAATCTGAACATCCAGACTCTTCCAAATCTTTAGATTTACATGCATTGGACAAAGGCAAAGGCAACTCGACTTAAAGCAGTAGACAAGCTCGTCTCTCCTTGTTGGATTCAAAATCCAAAACAATACACGGGTTTATTAACCACTCGAGGGACGGTTACTGCTAAGGAGACAACAATTTCTAACAATAAGAAATAACCACGAAATCCCAGACGTTCCTGGCGGGGTTCCAAGGGGCAGAGCACCTAACCTGTGGGTTATGGGCCCACCGATTTCCCTTGGAAAAACCATCAACAATTAATGATCCAGGATAAAATCTAGACATTTAGAACACTTCTAAATCCCTAGGTTTACACGTACTGGAATAACCTAACTTCTAATACAACAATCATGGACGAAACCTCCCTCTGATACCACTGTTGGGTTTCTCTATGAGGATGGCACAACACTTGTGCATGCAGCGGAAGTAATAATATCAAGAACAACCCAAAAGAGATTTGGATCGGGCCATGAATGTTGAATCAAGAAGTTTACGAACAACTAGGTAAAATTACCTTAGCGGCGTTGAGTCACAATTAAACGAAGATGCTCCAAAATATGAGTCCTTGTCGGTGGCAAGTTCCACGTAGAATAGCGTCTATGTCTCTGCAGAAATCCACACGAGCGGGAGAACACCGAGCTTCGTCACACGAAGGATCGGGAAAGTATATCGACTACACCTTGCACTTCCGCGTACTGCTAGGTCCGCTTTAGGAAGAGCAGCACCGGCGACTATCGTCGGAGAGGAGGTGGTCGGCGGAGCGAACGAGGCGGCGGAACACTTCCGTCAAGTGGGGTTCGGGATGCGGCGGACCGACAGAGCGGCGGAACACTTCCGTCGGCTTCGATTCGGCCACAGGAGAAATTACGAGGTTCCTAAAACCCTAAGTCCTAATTTATACCAAAAGTATAAACATACCTAGGAATGTCGCTATCCGCAGACCACCCAAAATAGGGTTTCTGAATCGTTCGGCGAGAATCAGCTCTAGGTTTGGCGAGAATCAACTTACAGAATCGACGAGAATAAACTTACAGAATCGGCGAGAATCATCTGCAGAATCGTCGAGACTCAGCTGCAGAATCGTCGAGAATCATCAGTTGGAATCGTCGAGTATCACCATTCGTTGGGAATCAACCAGTTCGATTCTCGACGAATTTGCCTTAGTCGGCGAGTCATACTCGACGATACTCGACGACTCATTCTCGACGACTAATTCTCGACGAATGATTCTCGACGAATGATTCTCGATGAACCTCCTAGGCAATGTTTGCCTGACCCCATTCTGTATGGTGATTGGTAACCCTTACCAACATAGTCAATCTTCAAACTTCTCCACATGCTCTTATGTGCGACCCTACAGGCTCATATCGCGTTGGCAGTGAGATTACATGTTTGACCACTTCTAGATCACCATGGTAACTCCAACATGGAGACCCTCCAGAACCTTGCCGCGGCCATAGCGAGGAATCTCCAGAGAAAGGCGAACGAACCCGGGTGTAGGGATGACCTCGATCCCTTCCCCTCAGGGTGCGGAGGCGAAATGTAGCTGAGAAGGGTTGCGAGTCGGCGACATTGGCTTTTGGAGGTCTCGCCTTGTAGTGCCGAAGTTAGAGGGAGAGACTCGCAAGTGCGCGTCTGACGCCTGACCCCGCGGGCTGCTGAGAGGGCTCTTGACCTGCGGTGCAGAATTTTCCCCACTTTGCCCTTGGCTGGTCTGAGCGGCGAGAGGAGCAACGACCTCCTTCCCCCTAGACAGGGTCGGCCGCGTGGAAGAGTCGGCCCCATTATTCAGGACAGTCTGGAGATCGTGATAGATGAGCTCAGCATCTTTTGGAAGGGGCTTCACCCTTTTGGGCGAGCCGAACTCGGCAAGATTGTGAGGCGGGGCGCTGAGGTTGGTTAGGCACGCGTCACGAGCCGCAGTCTCCACCCGTGATCGCGCCAATCGATCCAGAACCTCTTTGGGGAGCAGCATCTTAGCAAGGCAGCAGTGAAGGGAAGTGTAAAGGTCAGCCCGACATGCAGGTGCAGGTATATATATAGCCGTCGGTGGACCCCACCGAGAGATTCCCTCAGGGCCTGTCCCACTCGCCGAATCTTGCGGGGTTGGATGTTTCTTTCCGAGTTTGTGCCAACCTCGCAAAGAGCGGAGATTGTGTACAACCCCGTATCCGGCGAGTGGGGTCGGCAGGAGCCAGATTGGCCAAGTCTAGCCCAGACCCCACACGAGCCAAGTCCGTGGCGTCGAGTAGAGCTCACTCAACGCCTTCAGCCATAGCGTCGAGTGAGTAGAGCTCACTCAACGCCTTCGGCCAAGGCGCCGAGTGAGTAGAGCTCACTCAACGCCTTCAGCCATGAGACCGAGTGAGGCGAGCTCACTCAACGCCTTCGGCCATGGCGTCGAGTGAGGCGAGCTCACTCAACGCCTTCAGCTGCGGCGTCGAGTGAGGTGAGTTTTGTCAACGCTTTTTAACCTCGGCGTTGAGGGACATCCCGACACCCGTAAGCTCGCACTCGCCAGCTTGCACTCGCGGCAGACGAGTGGATAGGCCGAGATTGAGCTCGCCTACTGCCGAGCCGAGGCCTGCGAGTACCAGCTCCATCGATACTCGCCGCATTTGCTAAGTAGAGGCCATTGCAGGGCCGCTCGCCCCCGTCAGTTGTTATGTGTTTTCCACCATTTTGCCCCCGCTAGCCTGCCCATAGCCCGTTAGAACAGCGGAGTCTCGCTGTTGGAAGACCTAGGTGGGCTGCACATAGTTATTCAGAACACCGGAGTTTGGCTGTTGGCAGACCAGCCCAAGGGGTTTTCAGTAATTTAAGGCCGGCAGAGGTTAGGTACTTGCAGACCGTTTTAAGAAAACTATAAATAGGACCCAAGGGATACCTCAGAAGGCACGCTTACTTGTTTACAGTTTTCCAACGCCTTCTTATTTACCTTAGCCCGGCATTTGGCTAAGGAGGGGAAGCGCTTAGTGAACTTCTTGTTGTGTGGTTGGACCTCCGCGCCGGACCCTTGGTCTAGTCCTTTGCTCTTTTCCTTGGTTGTTTTTCTTGCAGGAGCGAAGTAGATGCGCGACCACGCCTTCCCCAAGAGTGAACTCCACAAGAGACCGGTTCTCGGTTTCAACCGAGTTTAATAGAGTTAAAAGTCTATTAGTTTGTACTAAAGGGTTTGGGATATCTCCCATCTTTTTATTAATAAATATTTTAAAAAATATTTTCTTTTCTTTCATTAGATTTTTTTTAGCAAATGAATATTTTGTTTATTGTTGTATTTAATGATGAAATAAATAATTTCAATAACAAAAAGTTATTATTGCATTGCACAAGCAATGACATAATAAGTTTGGTCACTAAATATATTTAGTGGCAAAAAAGTAATCACTAATAATATATATTTAGTGACGAAAAATAGTTGTTACTAATGATATACAGTTAGCGATGAAATTAGTTAGTCACTAAAAATGTACATTTAGTGACGAAAATTAATGGTCACTAAAACAATATATTTAGTGACGAAATCTTATTATCACTATAAATATACATTTAGTAACGAATTGTTTTTTGTTGCTAAATATATTTTGTGACACCCATTTTGCAATCACGTTATGACAGATCAAATTTGGTTGCAAAATGTCTTTAGTGACCAAACCGCATTATTTTGTGACTAAAATTTTTGTCACTAAATGTCAATTTTCTTGTATTAAGGGACCTCCTCGCTGCGGCTCGGGGGGCTGTTTGAGGTTCTGGTGAGAAGGTATCAAAAATCCAAGTCCCCAGCCAAGTGTATTGGTTCGGGAGAAGTAAATTCAAGATACAACTCCGGTCTGAACTCCTCATTCAACCGTGATTTCCGGGTTCAACATTTATGTTGTGGTGAGCGTGGACCGTAGCTTGTCAGGAAAATCCCAAGCAAATATCATTGCTAGAGATGAGGGGCAAGGAGCTGACCCGAACAAGTCACCCCCGGAGGTAACCAAGAAAGACTTAGATGAGTTTAAGAAGATCATCTTTGACACCGTGCAGTCCATCCTCATGCTGCGGATGGGCGAGTGCTTGACCCTTACGTTCCTGATACTCGCCCCGCAGGCTTTAGGCAAGGAGGCGCCATGAGGGAGAGTCTGGTAGGAGATAGTAGTGGAAGGGGGAGAGAGGTCATTCCAGAGGTGGGAGTTGTTCCCTAGCCCACCGACTGCTCCACAGTTGGGCAAGCTGGACAGGCTAAAACCTTCAACTCGCCTCGAGGGCTCAAGAATCCCCTTTTGCAAGCTCATCCTCTCAGCCCCAGTGCCGGGGGGTTTCAGGGACCCGATCATGTCTTTCTACGACGGCCATTGCCGAGTGAGTCATGGAAGCCTAGTGCTGGAGTCACCAGAAAGCGGAGCGCCTCAACAAGGTCCTGAGAGATGAAGATATGGTTGGCGCCGCTATCGATTATAAGTACTACTTGTGTCTACAACAGGGTGGATGCCAACTTCATGGTGCATGGATCGGTGATGTCGCGTTCCGAGTAGCAAGAAACTTCCAAGCGCTGGAAGGTGGCACTTGGCTCGGCTAAATTGGGTCCTTCATCATCAATCTCGAGGGCCTCAAAGTCGGCCATGATAATCTCTTCGTCATCGGCTACTAAGAGCATCCGAAGGTCCCTGTTGGGACACTCGTGGGTAGGCGAGTACGTGCCCTAGTAGTGGAAGCAGAGACCCTTCCCCTGAAGGTCAAGGTACTCCTAATGAGAGATCCAATGAGGGGGGGGCGCCCGTGGTGGGGCAGATGCGACTGTGGAAGGGGGAGTCCTAAGGACAGGGGCATTATCCAGAGTTATCCGATCCAGTGGGGGAGGTGGCCGAGACGTGGCGAGTCGAGGGGGGTAGGAAGAGTCACTGAGATCCGGGCAGCTGGGGAGGCTGCTACAGTGGTGAAATCTGCCTCCACAAAACGCTCTTGCTCCATTGCGCGAGCTATGGTAGTGGGATCGTGGACCCGCAGAGGGTTACGGATGTGTGGGCACAAACCATTGAGGAACGTGCCCAAGTAGTAGTCCGACGATAGGTCAGGGATGTGCATGGCCACCTAGATGAAGTCGTCTATGCAAGCATCCATGGAGTTGGCTTGGAGGATGTTGCTCAAGCACTCATACGGATTGCCAGCGTGGCAGTTGTCGTAGCGGCTGATCAACTCGTCCTTGAGGAGCGACCATGACAAGGCCGACGACGATTTGCGGAGCCAACAGACCCAATGAAGAGTCAATCCTTCAATGTAAATCATGGTGAGTGGAACCATTTGAGCTACGGGTGTTCCCTAGATGTCAATGTAGTGCTCGGCCCATGCGAGCCCACCCAAGGGATCAGTCCCGTCGAAGCCGGCAGTTCGAGGCGGCGGAGGGCGTCCAAGGAGAGTTCGGGCAAGTGATGGTCACTGACCGGAAGGTCACCGGGCTGTCCGACGTTGTGGTGGCGTACGGATGGACCTACGGGCAGCCGATGACAGGGTCAAGGAGGAGAGGAGGGTGTGGATGTCACGGAAAGCCACTTGGAGGTCTGAGAGGGTCGTATCAACCTGATCGAGGCGATCGGAGAGAACCGATGTGGCAGTGGCCGGATCGGAGTCACGTGCCATGCTGCGGGTGACGGGCATGTGTCGGGGCCACGAAAATGAGTCGAAGGCTGGGCAGAGTCGAGATCTGAGGGCAAGACAACATTGGGCAGCGTCCTCGTAGAATCTGGACGACGAATAGGCGGCGAGATCCGATTGACGGATGTGATGCACAGCAGGAGGCGCGACATGGCAAGGGCCGGCAAACTGATGAGTCCATATTTTATACTTAATTCCGGACTCATCTGGGCTCATTTGAATGTCTTTGCACTACCATTTAGCGCATTAGCACTCCTTTTGGTTCGCTACGACATTCCACATCTTGTGCACCTTTTTAGCCTATTTTTATGCGTGCGTTTATTTCCCCTTTTTGCTTGCATTTTATTAATGTCTGTGACAGCCATGATCGACAACCCGTCCAGTTTTCCTGCAGGTTCGGGGATCGTGTGGGCGTCTGGGATAGGGCTTTCACCATTTCTGGCTAAGGAGTCAATGGTCGTGCGTTTTTACCCACGCAGGACCATCGACCTCTTTTGTGCACGATCATCGGTCGTGCATAGTCATGACCTCTTTTGTGAAAGTTCTGTCCCGCCATATCGCACGATCACCAGCTATACCGCGCACGATCACTGCTCGTGTGTTGCCGATCGTGCGTAGTCATGACCTCTTTTGTGCAAGTTCTGCCGCCATATCGCATGATCACGGGCCATAGCGCGCACGACCACTGGTCGTGCGCCTGTGATCGTGCGCAGTGTTTAATTCTGTTTTCTATAAATAGCGCAGGTCTCGCCCTAATTTAGAGATCCGCGATTTCTTCCGCCGTTTTTCGTCCCCGACGAAGGTTCCGCCATTTCCCTTCATCCTCCACCTTAGGGAGAGGCTCCGGGCAAGCTTTCACCTCCAAATCCAAGCCGGAGCTTCCTCTCGGCCTCCTCCATCATCTCTTGGGCTTATTTCAAGCTTCAACGCCATATCCACCAAGCAAGGGGAAGCTTGCAATCTTCTTCCGCTATCGTGACACGAAGAAGACGGGTCATTGTAAGGTGGTGACAGCCCTTCTCTACCCCGGACCCAGTTTAGGACCGAGCTTGGACGCGGATTGACAACCCGACGATTCCAACCGTGAATCCTCAGCAAGACTTCTGATGCGGTCGATCTCTTGTCTTGTTCTTCCATTATTGTGTTTATGTGTTGTTGTAAACTTAATTAATAGATGATGTATGCTTAATTGTAGAATACATTTATATGAAATCATGTCTTTGTGATTTGTATTTTCGTTATTTCTTGCTTGAGGTGCGCCTTGTTCCATCCACCTCCATCCACCCTTGCCGCACTATCAATTGCTAGTGGCGTGCGTTGCGAAGAGGTGCTCTCGACCCTCATTCCGCAAGCCTACTCGCCCATACGCCTAGTCATTCGGTGCATAGCGGCCCGACTTGTCCTCCATCCCGCCTGACGAAGCTTCGCATAGCGGCGTTGCATAGGAGTAGTTGATAGTGTTTTATTTTCTTTTTCCGCAACAATCAAAACCCCCATCGTTACCGCCGACCTAAGGACTTCAATCTCAAGTCCTCCTCGAAATTAACTCCACCTTACTATGTTCCTTGTGAGATCGATACTTGGGAAAACTTACCCATTTTATATTACTTGTGCGACCGGTTCACTTCCGTGATCTTTTATGCATCAAGTTTTTGGCGCTGTTGCCGGGGAACACAGTCGTGTGAGTTTTTTGAGAGAGAGATTATAGATTGAAGACCTTCTCCATCTGTTCATTCCATGTTTTATTTTTCTTTGCTTTAGTTTTTATAATTTGTTGCTTATTTTTCTTTATTCCTTTTCTAATTTTGATATTTCAGTAGCAGGTATTCCTTTTTATTTATCTGCTTGTGTGTAGTTAATTTTTGTCTTAGAAAATTCTCGTGGTGAATTATTTCTTGCTGCACCATGTATTCTTATGCGAATATCCGTTGCCGTTGGTGCGGGGATTATAGGCATAGCTGTGATGAGTGCCCCACTGAAGAATGGGAGCATAATTCTCGTGGTTCAGTGTATGGAGCACCGTTGTCTTATGGTACTTCATACACCGTATCCCAGTCTTATGGTCACTACTCTTCTCCGCCTTCACCTTTTTCATATTCCTCTCCGGTCCCACCTGGACCGAGGAGTAATGGAAAATTGTGTTTGTGTTGTCGTAGCACCGACCATGTGTTGAAAGATTGCGCAGAATTTCAGCGCCAGTTGGAGGCGGATGATGAACTGGATATCCGGATTGTCTCATCCACCTCTCAAATGGCTGCTCCTTCTGATTCTGATGATGTATTCGCAGTACCACCTTGTCTATGGGGGACTGCTGTGGATACACCCATCAGACTTTCTACTGATCGATGTGATGACATTGCGGTACCGTCGCCCTCTATACCTTCTTCCCCTCTTCTTGATTCACCCCCGGAGGAACCTGCACCTATTTTCTCTGATGTTGTTGTTCCTCCGCTTTTTTTGCAAGAATCATCTACTCCTCTTTTTAGTGAGTTGGTCGATGATGTTGTGCCCTTTGGAGATTGGGAACATGAGGATGCGCCATGGTGTGACGAGGACATTATTCTCTTCAATGGAGAGTATTATGTCTTGGAACACGGTGACGCACCGAGGTGTGTTGATGAGGAGATCCGTGATGATGAAGAAGTTTCCACTTCCTTGTTGGTTGAGGAGGTCCAAATCACCACCAAGGACCTCATGGTCTCACCTTCCCCTCCCCATGACTCACATGACACCGACAGTGATCTATGCTTGGATCCTGCTGAGAGTGATTCGGGATCACTCTCCCTATTTCTGATTCTTTTGGTTTTTCTTCTACTTTATTTCTTGACCCCCCTTCTTTATCTGAGCCTGTACAGGTGGAATCTCCACGGGTATGTGAGGTTGTCGATGCGCCTGGAATTTTTGCCGCTGCCGTCGCTTCCTACGAACCTGTGGTGGACGATACCTTGTTAGGCAAGGATATTTTTTGTGGTGAGTTGAGTGAGGACCAGTGCTCCTCCTCATCTTACTTCTTATTTCCTCTGCCTGCGAGAAGCAGGTATGATTATTTAGGCAGAGGGGTAACTGCTCTTTCTCCGTATCGGTACCCGTTACCGACACGGATATTAGAACAGTTACCTGTTCATTTTTCTTTTCATAGGCCCATTAGCTAGAACTGTATAGAATTTAATAAGTCGTGCTGGGATGACAGTAACTCCAGTAGTTATCTTATTTTCTGCATTCTTATTTTCATGTATATTTTCGTTTTAGCATTTGTTTTTGTATTTTTTTTCTTTTGTTTTTGCGGAGCTCACCCCTGCAGGTATTCATGGAGACTACGCATCGGCAGGGTTGTGATTCTTCGTTTGGCAGGCCTGCTTCTACTTTTCATGCGTCTTCTGGTATGCTCACTAGCTGAGCATTAGGTAACCTCTTCCCTTAGCTCTTTTTGATTTAAATTTCTATATCATTTGATGTGTTGTTTAGTTTAAGTCTGGGGGAGAGTAAGTTTACCTTTTGCACGCACACATTTCATGTGCATACTAGAAGCTTTTATAGTTATTATTTTGTTTAGTTCATTTCTTGCACACCACTGCACCCACATGAGCGCATGCTTAGTTGTTATCGTGCCGCGAGTTAAACTTGTGTCTTTGTTAGATTTGGTAAAATTATGGTGCTGGCTTAGGATTGTGAGACGGAGTAAAATGTTGACATTGCTGTGTTTCTAGTCAACTGCTCTCGTCTTGTGTAGAAATTTGAGTAGATTTAATTTTTCTGTATGCTTATAGATTTATAATTTTCTATTTACGTAAATACTTTTTATTCTACTCAAAAATTTGTGAATCCGGTGTGAATCAAACGGTAGCTTAGGAATGCGTGTAGCCGTCACTAGACTCGTTTTGCTCGAGTCGGAAGGAAGGATTATCTTTTTCGGTGGCTAAGAACTTGCCCCAAGCTACTTTCGAAGCATTGGTGCATGGTTTTTCTAGCGTGAGCGTGATGTAGGCCATCATTTTGGCCCGATTGAGCTTTGTACCGTTCCTAACGTCATATCCTCGCTAAGCCCCATTGTGCCTACCCTCCTTTTGATTCAGCTTCACCTTTATTTCACCAAAGCCTCATAGCCGATCCTAGTCGCACACCCAAGTCGAGCTTAGTGTTTTACATGTTTATGTTGGGTTGTGATGTGGTATTTTTATTCGTGAAAATGTGGAAGTGCGCCCAAGTTTTTATTTGCTGAGAATTTGATAATAATAATAATAAAATGAATGAAATGTTTGTAAAAAGAAAAGAAAAAAAATGAAAGAAAAAGTTTAATTGAAAATCTTTTTGGTGTTGATTTTGATTTGGAGTAGGCGGTGCACACACCCATGTTGTAAAAATTAAGTCTGGGGGTGTGGTGTACTTGTTTATATTTTGGATTAGCGGAGGATATCTTTTAGGCTAGCTCATTTGGGTTAGGTGTTTAGCCTTTCTGTTTATCATTGTTTACCTCACCGTAACCCAAGCCCCGTGATTATCCTAAAGTCCTACAGATTTGCGCTTGAGTCAAACTAGTGTCGTGGAGAGAGTGTGAACGGGCAAGCGTGTGGTCCCCGACATTGGTGGATTCCTTTGGAGGTGATCCTGAGCCCCGATCTTTGGCAAAGCTCACCTTAGTGGCCAGTTTACTTTCTTCCTATGCGTGACCGTTTGATTCACCGTGATTCCATTTTTGAGTAATAATAAAATTTTGATACGCATTGTGAAAAATATGAACTATTTTGCATACTTAGGAATTTCTTCTATTGTATTTTTATGCACGCGAGCATGCGAATTCGCATGGTACTCCGTATTTCAATTTCTATATCAGCTAGATTATTTTCCCTGCCTGCTTAGATTGTGTTTGCTCGGGATGCGCAAACAGTTAAGTCTAGGGGTGTGATGAGTCCATATTTTATACTTAATTCCGGACTCATCTGGGCTCATTTGCATGTCTTTGCACTACCATTTAGCGCCATTAGCACTCCTTTTGGTTCGCTACGACATTCCACGTCTTGTGCACCTTTTTAGCCTATTTTTGTGCGTGCGTTTATTTCCCCTTTTGCTTGCATTTTATTAATGTCTGTGACTACCATGGTCGATAACCCGTCCAGTTTTCCTGCAGGTTCGGGGATCATGTGGGCGTCCAGGATAGGGCTTTCACCATTTTTGGAAAAGGAGTCAATGGTCGTGCGTTTTTACCCACGCACGACCATCGACCTCTTTTGCACACGATCATCGGTCGTGCGCAGTCATGACCTCTTTTGTGAAAGTTCTGTCCCGTCATATCGCACGATCACCAGCTATACCGCGCACGATCACTGCTTGTGCGTTGCCGATCGTGCGCAGTCATGACCTCTTTTGTGCAAGTTCTGCGGCCATATCGCACGATCACGGGCCATAGCGCGCACGACCACTGGTCGTGCGCCTGTGATGGTGCACAGTGTTTAATTCTGTTTTCTATAAATAGCGCAGGTCTTGCCCTAATTTAGAGATCCGTGATATCTTCTGCCGTTTTTCATCCTCGACGAAGGGTTCCGCCATTTCCCTTCATCCTCCACCTTAGGGAGAGGCTCCGGGCAAGCTTTCACCTCCAAATCCAAGCCGGAGCTTCCTCTCGGCCTCCTCCATCATCTCTTGGGCTTATTTCAAGCTTCAACGCCATATCCACCAAGCAAGGGGGAGTTTGCAACCTTCTTCCGCTATCATGACACGAAGAAGACGGGCCATTGGAAGGTGGTGACAGCCCTTCTCTACCCCAGACGCAGTTCAGGACCGAGCTTGGACGCGGATTGACAACCCGACGATTCCATCCGTGAATCCTCAGCAATACTTCGGATGCGGTCGATCTCTTGTCTTGTTCTTCCTTTGTTGTCTTTATGTGTTGTTGTAAACTTCATTTATAGATGATGTACGCTTAATTGTAGAATACATTTATATAAAATCATGTCTTTGTGATTTGTATTTTCGTTATTTATTGCTTGAGGTGCGCCTTGTTCCGTCCACCTCCATCCACCCTTACCGCACTAGCAATTGCTAGTGGCGTGTGTTGCGAAGAGGTGCTCTCGACCCTCATTCCGCAAGCCTACTCGCCCATCCGCCTAGTGATTCGGTGCATAGCGGCCCGACTAGTCCTCCATCCCGTCTGACGAAGCTTCGCATAGCGGCGTTGCATAGGAGTAGTTGATAGTGTTTTATTTTCTTTTTCCGCAACAATCAAAACCCCCATCGTTACCGCCGACCTAAGGACTTCAATCTCAAGTCCTCCTCGAAATTAACTCCACCTTACTATGTTCCTTGTGAGATCGATACTTGGGAAAACTCACCCATTTTATATTACTTGTGCGACCGGTTCACTGCTGTGATCTTTTATGCATCACAAACAAAAGGCGGACAGACCAGTTGATGGAACGATGTTGGGGATGCAGTGGAGTCGAGGGCCGGCGATGTTGTGTCGAGCAGGCGAATGCATTAGAGAGAGCACACAGGCTGGCGGTCGGCTAGGGAAAATGGGAGAATACCGCTGGATCGGTTCTCCTATTCCGATTTCAAATCCAAAATAAACCAAACATACATAATTAGTTCACATCTCTCCCTTTTATAGGGAGAGACCCACAAAGGCTGATCGGTCATACAAACACCAAATAAATGCTAAGGAATAAAAATGTGAAAAGATAAATAAATACTAGGCCCGCCAAGTACTCCAAATACTCGTGTCGCCTCCTTCCCTCACGCGCGCCTAGTTTAGACATGCGCGAAATGCCTTCCTTCGATCAGATCCACTCCACTTGTATCAGGGGAGGTAGTTATCTTGTCTTCAGCACCAAGGATCTACGGAATCAGCACCATGGAGAGACAATAAAAGCCTCCTTTAAAACTTAGCAAAATTCCATTATACCATAGAATCGGCCCCTAGACTTCTATTTATAAACTTAAAACGCACTACAGACAACCAAAATTGTCTGGAACATAAATCAACTATTTTTTCATGAAATAAAAAATACATGAAAAATGTCGTTGACGGTCTGAATGTGATAATTGATTTTGATCGTCAATCTGACTATCCTAATAATGTTTCCCTTGTAAGTAGATTGGGAGGGTTCTGATAAGGGTCACCCGGCCCGTGAAATGTGATCCCCATTTATTCCCCTAGCTTGAGAGCATTCAACTCCATTGAGTGAAGATTATCATACTCCCCAAGAAGTTCAGGGGAAGGTAATCTTCTCTGGCATCATCCAAGTATCATAAAAGGTCGGCCTCCCCCTCCAATGAACCAGGAATCATATTGTGGATTCGTTTGGTGTCTCTGTAATGTCATGGCTCACAATGTCCAAAATGCTTTGGGTGCAAGAAATGTATGCTCTCGATTGCCAAATGAGAGACAAGTACCAAACTAGAAACTAATGAATCTACTTGTAGTTAGGTAATGGGTTGAGGTGGGAGTTGATTATGCATGTGTGGTATAGGTTGTAGCTGACGTTCTTGGGTAGCATCAGAGATTTGACTCAAATACTCGTGGAGCTCATACTATGGAGTTAAATCCTCAATATTAAATAGAAGATGAATTCTCATATTCTTCAGGATATTTAATTCACAAATTTTCAACCAAATTTTTGTACTGCTCTGTAGGGGCTCATTCGCTTAACATTTAATGGTGTTGTTGCTCCTAGAAGGAACCTGAAGGAGATCGACGACATTTGGATAATCAGATAGATGATCATAGACCCTGATCGCGACCAGCTCGATTTTTTTCATTTTTATGTTCTTATTTTTTGGATTTGTATTTTGGAAGTTAGGTTAAAATGTCCATCGGATGATCGTGGCCGTTAGATATTCTTAACATAACTTCTCCACCTTTATATCTCTATTCAACCACAAAAAATAGGCTTCCGTGTGACATCTTCTGCTCCTCGTGCTGACGTCGGGCGCTTCTACCGGCTCCAGGGGGTGCGCCGCCCCCTTCCGCTGCCACTCTCCCACTCTCCAGCCACTGACCACCCCTCCAGAGCCCCTCAAGCCAGCCGACCTTGCCTCCAATGCTTATCCAGTCCTTCAGCCACCTCCTTCTGCCATTTTCACGGTTTATCCGATCTACCCTGCTACCGCTGTCGCCTACTCCACCCTCCCCTGCTACCACCTGCTCTACATTCCCCTGCTACCGTCGCCGCCTACTCCACCCTCCCCTGCTAATGCCGCCACTTTACTCTTAATTTTGTTGTCATCGGCCACTCTCAGCAGCCGCCACCCTTTTGTGGATCCACCACCAGCCTCCCCTCTATCAGATCTCCCTCCCACAGCTTGGATCCGCCTCCATACTGCTGGATTTACCCTCCCGCAGCCCCGATCTGCCCTCATACGGTTAGATCTACCTCTCCACCGCAAGGATCCGCCTACATACAACCGAATCTACCTTGCTACAGCCTGATCCCATTACCTAAAGTCACATCCAGTCCAAACATCCCTTGTTTCCCTTCCGGACAACCACCACATTTACCGACATCCATTATATGGTAAGTTTTTACTTTCTAGTGTTCAATTCTTCGCATTGTATGGATAATTTGTATTATTTAATGTTTGGCTTGAATTAATTTAATTTTTTTATTTTTTTATTGATGTGCCAGAATTATTAGATTCACGTTTAATTTAAATGCATTCTCAATTAACTTGTAATTATTATATGTTTACTTTCATTGCAATATTTGTAATCAATTGCGACGTTTGCACGAGATTTCAAAATTAATTTGTTTAATTAATTGTGCGTAGGAAAATACTTGCATGATCGAGTCATCGCATGTGCATAACATTAGGTTATCTCTCGCCAGTTCATTGGATTATGTGATTGTATTCATTGGCATCGTAATTTTAGTGTTCATCATTGGCCAATTAAATTCATCGCATACTCATGAGTGTTGCATTTAGGGTTAGGTCATTATAAGTCCACATCCTATAGATTTGTCTGACGTCAAAACCTCTCAGCCTTAACTATAACCATAACTTTCTTTCCTTCGCTAAAACTCTACTCTCTCCTGTGAACGCCTGCATAACTTTTATAATTTCCATTACTTATTATAAACTTATGACAGACAAGTTGATGTAGTTCATGCAAAAGGCTCGATGGTGCTGTAAGGAGCTCCTAAGATCGTTACATGGTCAGGAGATTCAGGTGACATGGTGTAGAAAATTTTATTGCAAGTGCGATGATCACTGAAATAATCACTCATGACATCAATAATTAAATATGATAATATAGCGTGTTGAATGTCTCCTAGAGTGTTGATAGTTATATAATATGTAACATTTTGTCTGCAAATGTTATATAATATGGGTCTGATTAGGCCACCAAAACATACAACTTTTACAAGTTAAACATTATAAGATGATACATACTCAACAACTAGTACAAAAGAGTAATCACCAACAAAAGTAGCAGGGTCTCAAAAATTCATATTAGAATGTCTACAACTAAAGTACAACAACACTACAAACAACAAAACAAAAGCCATTATCCAACTATAATTGGGTCGGTTATATATTCATTTCAAGTCTTTATTGAACTACCCCTCCCCCATTAACGTGCCAAGAGACTAAACTTGCTGGAATGGGGCTCGGAAGATGTCGATGGCCTGGAGCAGTAGATAGTGGTCGACACTTGCAGAGAAATGTTCGTTTCTCTGCACTTGTCTGAGATCATTTTTCTTCTTCGTGGGGCCATGAATATAGAGCAGTAGTAGTGACGTGAGATTTCTTCCATAAGTGTTTGTGTAATATTTCCTCCCAAATGGACGGTTCAATCCGTAAGTGTTTTTACGGTCTAAGGAATAGAATATTTCCTGTTAATTGAATATAGCTGGTCCAATCTAAGGGTCTGTTTGGCGCAGCTCTGGCGGCTGGAAAATCTCTATTCCAGCCGCCAGAGCTGCTTTCAGTCTGTTTGAGACAGCTCCCTGTGAAGAGCTTTTCAAAAATCTGGAGTTGTTTTGTAGCTTTTCAGAAATCTCTCCCTCCCCAGCTTCTGCTCCCGCAAAATAGCTTTCTCTCTCACATGTTTTGGAAATCTAATGGTTTCTTCAGTTGGAATATGCTCAGAGGCCGGACGGCCTTCCTCCATCGATTTTGAGCCCCGGACGGCTTTTCTCCGGCAATTCCGAGCCCCCGACGTCCTTCCTTCGGCGATTCCGAGCGCACTTCTGCACAGAACACCCAAACAGTCTGCAGCTTTTCAAAACTGCTCCACAGAGATCTATTTTAAAACAGCTCTATCCGGACAGCAGCTTTTCAATCCTCCAGAGCAGTCCCAAACAGACCCTAAATTGAAGGTTTCCAAGTATAATATCTCGTATTATTGCCATTTTGAATTTTTTAAACTTATGCCCAAATGGACGGTTCAATCCGTAAGTGTTTTTATGGTCTAAGGAATAAAATATTTCATTTTAATTGAATATAGCTGGTCCAATCTAAATTGAAGGTTTCCAAGTATAATAACTCTTATTATTGCCATCTTGAAATTTTCTTAAGCTTATGTTCCCTAAAACTAAATTAGTGAGCCGCACCATGAAACTATGGGAGCGAGTAATAAAACGAAGAGTAAGACTAGAGACTAACATCTCAGAGAATTAATTTGGATTCCTGGCAGGGCGGTCGACCATGGAAACTATACATCTCTTGAGAAGACTCATTGACAACTATCTATAAAAAAAATAAGATTTGCATATGTTGTTTATCGATCTAGAGAAAACTTATGATAGAATTTCAAGAGAGATCTTATGGAGAGTCTTAGAAAAGAAATGTGTAAATGTATCATACATTGACATAATCAAAGATATGTATACAAATTCAGTGAAAAGGGTTAAGACAGCTGGAGGATTAACACAGGAATTCTCTATCACTGTTGGCTTACATCAAGATTCAGCTTTAAGCCCTTATCTCTTTACCATTATCTTAGATGAGCTCACCGGACATATCCAACAAGCAATACCTTGGTGTTTATTATTTGCGGATGATATTTTTTGGTCGATGAGACGCGAGAGTGTAAACTCAAAACTTGAATCTTGGCGAGAAACTTTTAAAAAGATGGGTTTTAGGTTGAGCAGGGCAAAGACGGTGAATATGTAGCTTAAATTTAGTAGTCCAAGAAGGACGAATGAGTTCGTTATTAAGTTGGGTGATCAAGAAATTTCTCGTAGTGAATGTTTTAAATATCTTGAATCAATAGTTCAAAAAGATTGAGATATTGATAAAGATGTGACACATAGAATCCAAGCGGGTTGGTTGAAGTGGAGAGGCGCATCAGAGATTTATGTGATTTTAAAGTACCATTAAAACTTAAAGAAAAGTTTTACTCTACTGCAATTAGACCAGTTGTTGGAACCCCAGTTTGGATTTGGGCAAGGATTACTATTAGGATGCTTAGAATGACCCAATATATATAGTCTTGGTCATAGGTTTTTCCAGGGTATTGCCTTAGAAGATTTCAAGAGTTCAGAAATTCAGATCAACGAAAGCTGAGCTCCGATCGACAAACTCCGATCTCTTCTCAGAATCTCAACTCGTAGAAAGCCAAGCTCAGCTCGACGAACTCTGAGCTCAGGTCGACAAATGACATCTTCAGCTTGACGAACTCCAGGCTCAGGTCGACGAAATGCAGGCTCAGTTCGACGATTTCCAGGCAGTGTTTTAGGCAGTTATTTTAAGCAGAAGAAGAATATTTTCAGGCTAAATCTCAGGCTATTTTATATTCTAAAGGCAGAATATTTTAATGGGATAAACTTCAGGTAGTTATGACTCTGACATTTAATGCAATATATTCTAACGAATATAGCCGTTTAGAGGCAGCATTAATGTGGATATTATCACAGAGTTTATTGCTGATTAATTTCCAAGGGCAGTTTCCTTTTCAAGGAATGCTCCAGCTGTATCAGTGTTAATGAATCCAAATATTTGAATTCTGATCAAGCATTCCAGATATATAGAAGTTTTTCTTAAGGACATAACATGATATATATACACATACAAAGATACAATAGAAATTTTTATTTTGATAGACTCTGCTTCAAGCTTTCTTTCAGGGAACACTTCTTAATTCTGAGATCAAAAATCTCACAATATTTCAGATATAAATACTGGACAGAGAAGCTCACATCAAGGCCTATACCCTGAAACAAAGCTTCCATCTCCTGATCATCTACACAACTCAGGGGGAGCTTTGACATCATCAACAATCCACTATTCTTCTCAGAGCTTATTGACAGAGAAGAACACCATCAATATTTTTGTTTATTTCCATCAATCTGTGTACATGGTTTTAACTCCCTTCAAAAATTAGATCTTTGGTTCATAAGTCACCTGATTTAAAGACTTAGATTTGGTTTTTGGGCACCTGATCAAAAGCTCAAAGGGTTGCCAGATTTCCCTTAGAAAAATTTATCTTGTGGTGACAGGGCACCTGAGCAAAAACCTATGGTGGCAGGAAACCTGATTAAAAACCTGTAGTGGATTCCTACCAGGGTGGTAGAAGAGTGGATGTACCCAGGTTTATTGGGGAACCAGTATAATCCTTGTGTCGTCTGTGTTGATTGCCTTTTCTGTTTGTGTGCTGTGATTTTCTTTTTGTACTTATATATATCACTAACTTTTAATCCGCTATAAAAACAAGTTAATAAAATTTTAATACTCTATTCACCCCCCCCCCTCTAGAGTAAAGATAAAATCTATCTCACACTTTCACCAGCGATGCTAGATGATTCTGAGCGTTTGGCAGTGAATTGTGTACATGAACAAAAAATGGGAGTTGCGGAGATAAGAATTGTTAGGTGGATGTGTGGACACACAAGGCTGCATAAAATTAGGAATGAATATACCATGGATAAGATAAGAGTAGCACTAATTGCAGAGAAGACGCGAGAAGCTCGACTAAGATGGTTTGGACACGTACAAAGGACACCATTAGAGGTACTTGTTAGGCGTTGTGAGAGTCTAGTCACTAAGCATATTAAATGAGGGGTAGACCAATAAAGACTTGGAATGAAATTATAAGGAAAGACATGATGTACTTAAACATTAGTGAGATTATGACTAAAGATAGGGCACAATGACGACAAAAGATTCATATAGCCGACATCACTATAGTGGGATAAAGGCTTGAGTGTTGTTGTTTATGTTCCCTAAAATAATTTAAGCTTCCTTTTACCGCCCTAATTACTATAATTACTAGACCATTTATTCATGGCCTAACCGGACGGTCAACCCGATGAGCCGCAAAATAAAGATGGGCACACGGGAAAGAAATACCAGACACGAAATAAAGAACTGCATAATAAAGAAACTATTATGCGTCTTTAAGTGAGCCGAAAGATGTATCAGTATTCATGTAACATATGCACGTAGGATTGCATTAGTGTGTTGACACCGTCATTTTCATGTCCCGTCAATGTTGTGGACATCAGCTGGAATATCCAACATGTCGGTCGACATGAATGTTTGGGAGCTAAAACGACACGAAACCATTTTAAATTTTGTTCGTAATGTTTTGAAAAAAGCAGACTGATATATCGGTCCTAAAAAATGGGGGGGGTATAGGTTTTTAATTCTTTTTTTTTATTCTCCATGCGC
The DNA here is from genome assembly GCA_039513925.1 of Platanthera zijinensis. NCBI lineage: Eukaryota > Viridiplantae > Streptophyta > Magnoliopsida > Asparagales > Orchidaceae > Platanthera > Platanthera zijinensis. Next base: position 115,510,084 of record CM077084.1, read on the forward strand.
TTTTTATTCTCCCCCACCCACCCCGCGCGGTTCAATTCTTGCCCTAGCTCTCGCATGCACTCTCTGTTGGTGCACTCGCTCGCGCTCTTCGCGGGTGCTCTCGCATTCGCTAGTTGTTATCTCTCTCATGCGCTCTCGACACTTTAGCTCTCTGGTTCTTTCTTCTCCCTGCTCATTGGTGCTCTCACGCTAGTTGTTATCTCTCTCTCTCTAGGAACTCTAACTCTCTGGTTCTTTCTTCTCCCTGCGTAAAGATCATACAATATCTGAGGTGGATGAGGCGGATCTAGAGAGTTCATTAGATGAAGATCATATTCTATCTATTTTGCTGACTATAGATGAGTCTGTAAGTGATGAAGAATGAGATATGTTTGAAATTTAATTTTTAAAATTTTTATCTCATAGAAATAATATATAAATGCAAGTTTCTTAAAATCACTTGTTTTACACATTTTTTATCATTAAAGAATTGTATGTTAAATATTACATATAATTTTTAATATTTAGAAGTTCAATAGCTGTAAAATAGGTAGAACTGTGACATGTATAAAAATAACATTTAATTAATATATAATTAATTAAATATTAAAACCTGATATATGAAATATCTCTAATATATACTCCGATATATAAAAAACCGAAATGAAAATCCAAACCGGCGTGTCCCAGACATCCTACATCTGCAACATTGTGTCCTATCCTGCGTCAGTTTGGTATCAGAGCCCCGGGCTAGGGCTTACTTTAAAATATGCGTTACTATATGTTATGCTATCCAATGTCTTATCATAGTGGTCTCACTACACTGATCCTCAATTTGATGAACCACCATCCGTCTACACTCGATCCCATAGAGCGCCGTCAGAGGGGTATTCAAAATATTATGACGATTATCATCGGCCTTATCCCCGAACTCAAAAGGATCATATTGATCCTTCGACATGACTATATGAGGGTAGAGTTGAGTATCGTTCAGGTCATCGTTACTACGCGTCCCCTCTATTTGAGGAACCCGAGTCAGTATATGCACGACCACCACCGCACGTTCGTAGGACTCACGTTCATTCATGAGTACGGTATGATTATGTTATGGACGACCACCTCGATGACCATCTCGATGACTCTCAAGAATCCTATAGAGGCCACTCTCATCAAGATCACATCACACGTATTGGTCTTCCTAGTGTTCCGAAAGCGGACATGACTGAAGCCGAATTTAAGCAATGAGTTCTTAAGAAGTTTCATCAATCAGATGCTCAATTTGACGACCCGCACACTCGCGTTGGCGGCATTGAGGGTCGGCAAGAGCACTCCACTTTCCAAAGCAGGAAAACCTCACCCACTCCACTTGTTAGTCTCTTGAGGAAGAAGAGGTTGCCCTCCCAACACGGGATGTGCGTGTTAGGAATCAACCACCGCGAGAGACCGCTCCACTTAGAGAGCATGCCCTCGACACTATACATATTAGCTCACTATTGAGTTTTAGGCAGTTATGACAATAAATAGTAGCGGTTAGTGGCGATTCTAGGTAATTTTAAGCGGTTATGTCTGAGGAGATGGTTATGGGTAGTGTGGAGGTAGTTACCTTGGATTTGGCGCCAAGGACCGCAAGAGCCCATAAAATCCATCCTAATTATGCAAACACAAAAATCTGCCCCTAGAACTCTATTTATAAACTTAGAATCCACTATGGACAGCCAAAATCTTTCGTAACATAAACCAACTAATTTTACATGAAATAAGAATATAAAAAATACATAAATGACGTCGTCGATCTACAGGAGAACATGGACTCAAATGGTCCATATGATGATCCAAATTCCGCCTCTGTTTGAGTAGTGTGGGGCGGGTTCTGATAAGGGTCGGTCCGCCGGTGAATTTTGGTCCCCATCAGGTTATCTTAAATGAACTTGTACTTTTGTTCTTAACAAAATGGTTGCAACATAAGCAGCAATACATTCATTTGATTTCTTGCATATATAGAACGTATTTTAGAAAATGAAGTTTTCGTCCACTCATTTAATGAGTGATGATAATATTACTTTTGAAAGATTCTGAAAGTGTTTTCGTTAGAACAATGAGCACACAGACTCTGTAAAGTGTACTTTCATGCGCACCATTAGAACTGATGATAGGAGCTTGTAGCAGTTCGATTGCAACTAGGTATAATAAATAACGTTTGTGGTACATGGATGTCAATGATAATACATGGAACTTTGTGCAGCGCATCTGTTCAAGGACGTGCAAAAATTCACAGATATCCACTCATTTGCTCAATTTAGGATGGATGTATGCAATCGCTTGCTAGCAGGTTGTGTCTATGCACCCCCTTGCTGGCAGGTTGTTTCTACGCACCCCTCCACAACAAATTGAAATATCAAATTCTGTACAGATTCTTCCCCGTCGTGTTTGAGATTTCATTTGTAGGTCTTCGAAATTCACTAGGAATATTTAACATAAACCTAACAGCTGTCAAATAAGCTATATTTTCTATACATAATACTGTTGTGAAATTGGGTCCGATCCGCGACTACGGGGCTCGCCGCGGATTATGCAACGGAAGACTTGAGCAATTTGAAATAGCGCGCAATAAATAACGGAAGAAATTCCACAAGCACACACATAGATGACAAAATAATATACGTGGTTCGGAGATGGGCTCCTACGTCCACGGGGAGAGCGCGCCGGAGAAATCCACTATAATCAATGAGGTTACAAGTTACAAACAGAGACCGTTAACACAGTCGAACAACAAGAGAAAAGCAAAAACTAAAGAAGACCGCTGTCGCCGCCAATATCGCCTGGCGATATCGCCCTGTCTTCTTTCTCCTGGATCCGCCGCGTCCTGCAACTGTTGTCGCTGCCTGGATCCACCACTGCACAGTCGGCCGCCGGGATGAGCCCGGCCAGATGTCGATCCATCTGGATCGCCCGAACGCCGCCGCCTCTCTGTTGTCGCCGGAGCCTGAAATCGCCGCCTCCTCCTGGAGTTATCTGCCGCCGCTGGACAGAACACGAAGCCGCCTGAAGCTCTCACTGCTGCCTCTAATGGCTCTCACGGATTTCTCTCTCTGGTTGCACAAATGAAACGGCTGGGGGCGGGCTCATATTTATAAGATCAAGATCCAACACCAAATTAGGAAGATGATCTCCTATTAAGGAGATTGTCTTATTTCTCCTCATAAAGATATTCCAAATATAGGACTCCTCCAAAATTAGGAATTATGGAAGCACACGGATTGATCAGCTGTCACAATCCAATAATAATATATTCTTCTATTAATGATTTTACTAAATAATATTCCTAAATAGATTTAGCCCGGATTAAGAATCGAGGCCTCGCACGGATCGATGATGTGTCGCGATCCCGACAATCTGGGCACGTGGATCGCGAAGATGTCATTATCTCAACAATCTCCACCTTGACGCCTCACGCGATGAACTCCACCTCGACGCCTAATGAACGCAACTCTACCTCCAGCCTGGATCTCCCCTACCAGCGACTACAAGCCCCCTCTCCCTGGGGTCTCTACGATCAACATGCATCAATATGAGTCAAGTCAAGACCGTTCTTGAACTTGACTCCTGTCACTGATTTCGTCCGCATGTTCGCACTGTTATCCTCCGTAGAGATCTTCCGCAACTTCATGCCTCCACCTCTAGCGAACTCCCTCGACTCCTGGTAGCGCATACCGATGTGCTTTGTCCTTTCACGATAGACCGGGTCTTTTGCAAGAAAACTTGCACTCGGACTTCCACTGTGCAACTCCACCTTCTCCTGAGTGATCCTAAGTTCCTTGGTGGGACTTTTGAGCCAGATTGATCCCCTTGCGGTGCATGGGCACTTCTGAGACAATACTATGCCCTCCTTCTCCACGGCTGCGAAGATTTTATCTTCGCCAAGGTCCTTTCTCTGCGCGAACTCCTTCGCCACGAAACTTGCCTTGTTCTTCCACTGGTCCTTTTTAGCTTTCCCCGTAGAGCGGTATTTGCTCTCTAAAGAATTTTCATAGGAACCGGGATCTGAGGAACTGGCCTAAAAGGCATAGCTACCGTGTCCTGTAGCCTGAGAGACAATCTGACCTCTCTCCTCGCCATTCCACTCGCAATCGTGGTATCGATCAGTCTGTAGAGAGTACCATAACCTTCTCCTACCATGACTACATGCGTGCCTCTTCTAACCTCATTGACCAAGCACAACTGGATTGTGCTGATGACCTTCAGATCTATCTCATCCCACTTGTCGTCCTTCTTCAACTCGGTCTTCTCCTTTCCAAGGAGCGTCTTATGAAGACCTTGCTGGACGAGCACCGTTTTGATCGGTTTTTGCCACAGACCAAAATCAATTTTGTCGTCGTACTTGGGAATTTCAAGTTTTGCCGCCATTGCTTTGCTCGCAGGGCTACTAGGTAATCCGATTAAGTTCTTGGATCAGATCTGAGAAGATAGGGAGCGGAGCGATGGTCGTCACCTACCGTTGACCCAAACCTGAAACGGAACGTACAATCGATCACCTCCGTCGAACCTGCCTCTGATACAAATTGTTATGCAATCGGATCCGATCCGCGACTACGGGGCTCGCTGCGGATTATGCAACGGAATACTTGAGCAATTTGAAATAGTGCGCAATAAATAACGGAAGAAATTCCACAAGCACACACACAGACGACAAAATAATATACGTGGTTCGGAGATGGGCTCCTACGTCCACGGGGAGAGTGCGCCGAAGAAATCCACTATAATCAATGAGGTTACAAGTTACAACCAGAGACCGTTAACACGGTCGAACAACAAGAGAAAAGCAAAAACTAAAGAAGACCGCTGTCGCCGCCAATATCGTCTGGCGATATCGCCCTGTCTTCTTTCTCTTGGATCCGTCGCGTCCTGTAACTGCTGTCGCTGCCTGGATCCACCACTGCACAGCCGGCCGCCGGGATGAGCCCGGCCAGATGTCGATCCGTCTGGATCGCCCGAACGCCGCCGCCTTTCTGTTTTCGCCGGAGCCTGAAATCGCCGCCTCCTCCTGGAGTTGTCTGCCGCCGCTGGACAGAACACGAAGCCGCCTGAAGCTCTCACTGTTTCCTCTAATGGCCTTCACGGATTTCTCTCTCTGGTTGCACAAATGAAACGACTGGGGGCGGGCTCATATTTATAGGATCAAGATCCAATACCATATTAGGGAGATTATCTCCTATTAAGGAGATTGCTTTATTTCTCCTCATAAATATATTCCAAATATAGAACTCCTCCAAAATTAGGAATTATGGAAGCACACGGATTGATGAGATGTCACAATCCAATACTAATATATTCTCCTATTAATGATCTTCCTAAATAATATTGCTAAATAGATTTAGCCCGGATTAAGAATCGAGGCCTCCCACGGATCGATGACGTGTCGCGATCCCGAAAAACTGGGCACGTGGATCGCGAAGGTGTCATAATCTCAACATAATACAACCTGTGATTTTCAAAACACTATGAGCCATCTTGTACAAAGTGGTCTCTCTCAAGAAGTGTTGGTTCATGGTGGGTTCATTGTCAAAGAACAGCTGGTATCTCCACCACAGAGTGTTTGGCTTTCTCTATGGCGAAGAAGTTTTTGGCTTCTCCACTGTGAACGAGTGTTTGACATTCTCACCACGAATAAATGATAGTGGGCACCTAGATTAGGGAATCATTTGGAAGACTGGAAGTAGACAGCTTCACAGAACCACTATAGATAATTAGAATTCTCTTTTACTTCCCGCATTTTTACATAAATTGCAAAGTTTGTGTTTTTTGTTTAAATCTATTTGCTATATCTTGTTGTCGCTGCAATCTCATAATCTCTCATATCAACAATCTTTCAGGTTAGAGTTATAAATTCATAGTCTTCTACCTACATCCATCCAATCAATGATTCTATCTAATAAATTTTATATTCTTCAAAACATGTTTCTAAAGAAACAAACCTGGCCAAAGGTTAAAAATGAAAACAACTCGCCATAAGCTGATCAGCAAGCTCCAACGATGAGCAGAAGAGGAGGCGGTTTTTCCCAACTTTCACAAGTTCCTCAATGCTTCAAATAGAATATTATGATGAATAGTTCCATGTATCAGCAACATTGAAAAAGAATTTTCCAATAAAGGAAGTAAATGTGTAAAATATACCATGAGAAGAAAACAACACAAACAGGAAGACCGCATCCGAACATGTCAACAACTTGAAATTAATTCAATACTTTGGTTAACCTCAAAAGCTGTCAAGGAGAAAAATAAAAAATGCTGCCACTAATAGTCACCTTCATGGGAAGGTCCAAACCCGTCGATGATGTGTGAAGGCTCACACCGAGATCTGCTGATCCTACAAATAAACATAATATAAGAGGGTAAACATATTTTAATTCAAAGATATACTCGGAGGAGATTCTATGACACTAAACTTATCATATTCCAAGTAACAGTGGATAATCTTCAGCAGGGAGCCACATAGTTTGGAAGGCCACACTCCTTAGCTTTAACTTCTTTATCTGTTCCTCATATTTCTTTCTTTCTGGTCCTTTTCCTTGAACATTTGAGACATCCATGTATAACAATAGACATTAATATACTGAGCAATTGTTCAAAGCAAACAATAAATTTCACACCAGCGATGATAAATAGAATCCTCGGATATAAATATCACTTTCCATCTTTTATATCAATCCAAAGTTTCTCTCCGTCGATCGAATCATCCTCATTTAAGGCTGCAGAGACACGCCTATCATACATGACTGCTGCTTCTAGAAGCAAGCTAAAATTTTCTTCTGAAGTCCTACGGCACAAGCAAAAGAAATTTATGTTTGCAAAAGCAGTAGCTATTGTAACTTCAAAGAAAACACTACATCTTGATGCTTCAAGAGTAACAAAAAATTTCTCAAACATAAAACATAATCACCACAAGAACATATCAGGGATAGATGATACATTCAAGTGAACAAGCATGAGACTAACATGAAAAATGTTTTGCTAAAAAAGGGAATAATTGAACAAAGCTGAAGAATTGTTCTAAAAGAAATTGTTTAAGGGCCTGTTTGGCAGGCTGACAGCTCGCCGGTGTGTCATCGACGAATGCAGAATGGGAAAGCACCCTAACATTTTTGTCGCTGACGCTGGACGGGGCTATGTGAGAAATATGACGGTGACGGTGCCGACACGCTAATGCAATTCTACGTGCATGTGTGACATGAATGCGATCAAGCCAGACCTAAATGTTACATGCATGTTGTAATTAATTTTCTGGAAACAAAACTTTAATAAATAAAATTATATTAGGGTAGCAAATTAACACAATATGAATCTTTAATTTTCAAGTGCACAAGCAATATCAAGAGTTTTCTCCACATGAAGATTTTTGAACTACAATTTGCACGAATAATTTTTATAAGATTTTAATGAATGCAGACATCTCGGAGAATCAATTCATGTCAGGGAGGTCGACCATGGAAATTGTTGGGTACATTGGAAAATGTGTACCTGATTTGGAGAAGTCTCACTTAGCTTAATGATATACATCAAGGTGTATTTGATGTTATTTTGAGTTTATATGTGCAGGTTAAGTATTTACTAAAATGCAGAAGAAAAGTTTCTAAGTCCATGTGTCGACACTTAAGGAAGTCTGTGTCGACACTTGGAAAATCTGTGTCGACACCTGAAGCAGCTGTGTCGACACACTGAATATATTTGTCGACATCAACTGTGTCGACACCGGGAGGCAGTGTCGACACCCACAATAGTTAGTCGACATCAACTGTGTCGACACCGGGAGGCTGTGTCAACACACAGAATTCTTAGTCTACATCAACTGTGTCGACACACAGGACTTGTGTCGACATACAGCAGAGTTTCAACATAGTTGATTGTTGTGGAGTAAAGAAGTGTTTGTGTCGACACAAATACTCTATGTCGACACATTCTCAAGATGCAGTGTCAAGAAGCAGTGCCGACATTAAGGCAGCTATGTCGACTTCACCAAAGTCTGTGTCGACACTTAAGTTACATGTGTCGACACATATTGACAGTTTGTCTCGACACATAATGACAGTCAATCTCGACGCTATGCTGACAGAGACAAAGGTTCAAGAGCTGACTGGGGACTTGACAGCTGTGCATTCCAACAACTTTAATGAAGCTATCAGACTTGTCAGAAGTTAGTTAGAAACCGGATCAGCCGGTTACCATGGATGAAGTCTATATATATAGATGGATTCAGAAGAAGAAAGAAGGAACAACAGATCATACACACACAACTAACACAACTATTGAGAGATTGATCGTTGATCAAGAAAATGCAAGTCACACAGAAGAAGATCTTCGTAAGAACATATAAGAAGACAATCTAAAGTGATTATCCACTCAGATTTTGTCTAAGGTGAATTCATTCAGAATTCAGAAGGAACTTCAGAAGATTTGGCGAGAGAGAGCTCCAGCTGTTTTGTGGTCAAGAAGGAGACAATCACAAGTCTCTTAAGAAGTAGATCCTGAACTAATCTACTAAGTAGATCCAGATCCATATCTGGATTCCAAGAAGGAAGCTGCAAGTCAGTCAACTTCAAAGGAGATCAACCCTACTAAGTTCAGATTCAAGAAGCTCAAAAGAAAGCTAAGAACAGGTTGATTTCAGTCATCAGTCTCATCAAGAAGCTGATCAAGAATTCTCTTATCCTTTCTCTCTCAACAAGGGTAAGAGTTCATCAATTTACTTATTAAATTCTGTAGGATCTTTTAAAAGATCTGAGTTGTAAGCCTGTGTTATAAAGGCTGAGTGTAGGAGATTTTGATCTCTGAGTGGTAAGGCTGATTGAGCCTGAGTGTAGGAGAATTTGTTCTCTGAGTTGTAGGCCTTGTGGCAAGGCTGAGGTAGGGCTATTAGCCTGAGTTGTAGGAACCTTATAGGGTTCTGAATTGTAGGAACCTTTCAGGATTCAGAGCTGTAAGATCTGTGGATCTGAGAAGAAGGAAGAAGTTAGGCCGAATCTAGCACACTGCTAGATAGGTGAAGGGGGAAAGTGGATGTACCAAGACCTTGGGGAACCACTATAAACCTATGTATAATCTGTGATGCTTGTGTTATTTTAGATTCTGTGATTGTATATGTTGTGTTAGCTGTAGAGATTTGAGATTTATATTAAAGAACTGAAGCTATATTTTGCCTTAGTTTAAAATAAGGAAAAGAATCTATTCACCCCCCTCTAGGTGTTTAGGTTGTCTTGAAGTTAAATCTATCAAGTGGTATCAGAGGCGAGGTTGCTCAAAGAAAGACTTAACAGTCTGAGTTAGATCCCTAAGGCAGAATCAAGAATCAAGAAAATGGGTTCTGGAGAAAATCACAAGGAAATAGGTTCTATGAAACTATCCATCTGCAGGATGGAGATATTTGGTATATGGAAAGAAAGAGTCAGGTTGTTTATGGAGGCTTCTGACCCAATGATCTATATTACAGTAAAAGAAGGTCCTTATATTCCAATGAATTTGTCTGTTCTAGAAGCAAATCAAAAAGCTCCTAAAAATTTTTCTGAGATGACTAAGGATGAGATCATCCTGACAACTATTGATAAAAGAGCCCAATATATCATAGTAAGTGTCATAGATGATTCAACCTTTCATAATTTGATTCACTGCAAGACCTCCAAGGAAATGTGGGACACCTTAATAGTCTACATGGAGGGTTCTGAAGAAGTTTGACAAGATAGAAAGTCTATGCTAAATCAGGAGTATGAAAACTTCAGACAAGGGAAGTCAGATAGCATATCTTAGTGCTATAAGAAGTTCTATAGAATTGTAAATGAACTGATGTCTTATGGAAGGATCTTCAGTACATATGAACTGAATGATAAATTCCTAAGATCCTTGACAAAGGATTGGGACACCAAGATTTGTGTCACTAGGAAAGTGGTCAAACTTGCAGATATTTCACCTCCAACTTTATTTGGAAAGTTGCTGTCTTATGAAATGCAACTAATGACTAGAAAATAGGAGGAAAGAAATGCTAAAGGGGAGCATAAAGAAAAGTCTGTGGCCTTCAATGTTGAAGCCACTAGAAAGAATAGGAGGATGTCTCCATCACCTCCTAGGGAAGTTGCTGAAATTACCTCAGATAATTCAGACAACCAAAATTCAGATAGCAGTGATTCAGATGCAGATTTTGCTGTCGTTACAAGGCAGTTTCAGAGATTCTTGAAGAAGAAGCAGTGGAGATCTAGGCCCTCAACATCACATCCAGTTGATGACTATTATCAAAAGAGAAAGTCACCAAGGAAGGACAGGAGCAGGTCTAAGCCTAGTAAATCTACAACATCAAAGATTGTTTGTTACTGCTGTAATAAGCCTGAACATGTTGTGGCTGAGTGTCCAGACAAAAGAAAGGAGTCTGCTGATAAAAGGAAGACTCAACAAAAGAGCAAGAAGGAGAAATCCTTTGTTGCTAAGAAGGATAAAAGCTTGACAGACCAATCAACTTCAGAGTCTAAATCTGAAGCTGAGGCATATATTGGTCTTTATGCAGCTGATGAAGAAGATAAGCTTATGCAATTGCTGAACTCCATCTATGAACAAGAAGACCATTAGTACATTGGACTGATGGCTGTATCAGAAGAAGACAAATGTCAGGATCAGCCTGGTCCTAGCAAGGTACAATGTTTGTCTAGTAATTCAGTTTGTAGTACTAGCACAGAGTCAGCTACATCTACATTAAGTGATGTGGATAGACATGAGTCTGAAGGTGATATTCATCAGCTGATAGATGAATATGGGGACTTGTTGCAAGCACTAAACAAAAGCAAGAACCTGGCCAAAACTCAGGCTAAGGAAATTGCAGATCTTAAGATGGCTGCATCTGGTTTAGAGAAAGAGTTGGATCAAAAATTGAATGAGATGCCAAGCTGAAAATTATAAATGTTATTCAGATGGGCACAATCACATACAAAAATGACTTAATTAAAAGTCTGGAAGTAAGACTTCAAAAGGAGAAAGATTTGGTGGCTAGTTATTCCAAGCCAAAATTAGTTTTACCCTTAATAGATGAGTTTGTGGCTCAAAAGGGTAAGGCTGGAATAAGCTTTAAGGGTAACACCAAGGCTATCCAATTCAAAAGAAATGGCAAAGTTTCAGTCCAGCCACTGAATTTTAAAATCCCTATAGTTTTTAGAAAGGTACAAGTGTCTTCTAACAAGTATGACCTTGAGAATACTCATAGTCATAGTAAGACTGAAGTTCTGAATGGCAAGGGTGCTTATGTCAATAAGGCAGCCCATGTTCATAAACCTCATGTTTGTGAGAAACCAGTGGGTGTAGCTGCAGCAGTACCAGCACAATACAAGAGATTTGCTGTCAATCAGACAATCAAGAATGTATCTAAAAATAGATACAACAAGTATGAATGCTGGTGCTGTTGCAAGACAGGTCATTATGCCATAGATTGCTAGCACAACACTAGTATCAGGAAGAACAATATTCTACCTGTTAGAATAGATGCAGGTAGATTTGGTAAGTATGAAGCTAACTTGAACCAAGGACCCAAGACTTACTTGGGTTCTAAGGAGAGGTAATTCTTTATTGCAGGTGAGTCCAAGTCACCATACCCCTATATGGTACTTGGACAGTAGATGCTCCAGGCTCATGACTCGAATAAAGGGATTGCTGAAGGAGTACTTGCCTATTATAAATGGGCCTAAAGTAATCTTTGGTGGCTATGAAAAAGGAATCATCAAAGGGTTTGGTAACATTTCTAGTAATCAGATTACTATCACTCAAGTGGCCTATGTGAAGGGTTTGAAACACAACCTTATAAGCATAAGTCATTTGAGTGATTTAGGATATGACATTTCATTTGTTAAGAATGGATGTCATATCAAAAGGTCAAGTGATCAAAAGGTCATTTTGATAGGTTATAGAAAAAGAAATGTGTACTGTCTTAATTTTGAGTGTGAGAACAAATGTTCTCCTATTTGTTTTATAGCTGATGAGAGAGCCTCTCATTGTGTCAAATGACACAAGAGGCTGGCTCATCTTAACTACAAAACAATTGGTCAACTCTTTAGCAAAGAGTTAGTGAGGAATGATCCACAAGTTAAGTGTATAAAGGAAGGGATATGTTCAGCTTGTCAAAAGGGCAAGCAAACAAAATCCTCCTTTCATAGCCTTGAAAACAAGGATTCAGTGAGGTGTCTATACCTCTTACATATGGATCTTTTTGGTCCTATGCCAGTTCATAATATAGGTAGGAAGGTCTAGACTTTTGTGATGGTAGATGAATATTTTAGATATTCCTGGGTGTTCTTTCTGAGACAAAAATCAGAAACCCCAAGTGTTTTACATAGTTTTATCAAGCAAATTCAGAATGAACTTGACAGTACAGTGGTCAAAATCAGAAGTGACCATGGCACTAAATTTCAATCTGAAAGTATGACAAGACTGTGTGAAGAATTTGGGATTTTTCAAGAGTTCTCATCACCTAGAACACCACAACAAAATGGTATTGCTGAAAGGGAGAATAGAATATTGATTGAGGCTCGTAGAACTCTATTGAGTGACACTTCTCTCCCAGAATATTTCTGGGCTGAGGCAGTAAACACTGCATGTCATGTGATCAACAGGGCTTCTATCACCAAGTGCAACAAAAAGACTCCCTATGAGATTATGAAAGGTAGAAAACCAAATTTATCCTATTTTAGGATCTTTGGTTGCAAGTGTTATTTCCTTAACAATGGCAAGTCTTATCTAACTAAGTTTGCTGCCAAATCCCAAGATGGGATATTTGTTGGGTACAACTACAATAGTAAGGCTTATAAAGTCTACAACTTGATTACTCAGGTTGTATGAAAAATCTGTACATGTTGTTTTTGATGAAACTAGATTAATCAACAGTGAGTTGTCTTGTAGTTCATGTAGTCCAACAGGTATAAATAAGAGAATGGATAAGCTTTCCATTGCAGAAGATTCAACTGCAGATCAATAAATGGAAAATGATGGCTACTGTCCAGGGGGAGTACAGGACTCTCTAGAAGCTGAAAAAAATCAAGAGGTGCAACACATTGAAGAAACTGGAGGTATTCAGCCTGAAGAAAGACTACCTCCAGCTATTAGACACTTAAAAGATCATCCAGTAAATCAGATAATTGGTGATCCAAGACATGGAGTGCAAACCAGAAGCAGGAACTTGAACACAGTCCTGTACTCAAGCTTTCTGTCTCAATTAGAGCCAAAGAAATTTGAAGAAGCTATCCTAGACCCATATTGGATTAATGCCATGCAAGAGGAGCTAAATCAGTTCAGAAGGTGCAAAGTCTGGGAGTTAGTTCCTAAACCAAAAGACCACAACATCATTGGAACAAAGTGGATCTTTAGGAACAAACTGGATGAGAATGGAATCATTGTGAAGAACAAAGCAAGACTTGTTGCAAAAAGATACAGGTAGGAAGAGGGTATTGATTTTGATCAAACCTTTGCCCCAGTAGCAAGACTGGAAGCCATTAGAATGTTCCTTGCCTTTGTAGCATATCAAGGATTCAAAGTATTCCAAATGGATTTAAAATCAGCATTCCTGAATGGAAATCTAAAAGAAGAAGTCTATGTAGAGCATCCTTCAGGTTTTGTAGATTCTCTCAAACCTGATTATGTTTATAGACTTAGGAAAGCTTTGTATGGGTTAAAGCAAGCCCCAAGGGCTTGGTATGAAACCCTGTCTACTTTCCTTATTGAGAACAAATTCTCAAGAGGGAAAATAGACAACTTTATTCCTAAGAGAGTCCAAAGGAAAGATAATCTTAGTACAGATTTATGTAAATGACATAATATTTGGGTCTACAGAAAGCAACCTTTGCAAAAAGTTTGCTAAACTTATGCAAGAGAAGTTCTAAATGAGCAGTATGAGGAAACTTAAGTTCTTCTTGGGACTCTAAATAAGACAGACTAATGATGGCTTGTCCATATCCCAGTCTAAGTACACCAAGGAGTTAATTAAGAAGTATGGTATGGAATCATCCTCCACCATGAGAACTCCTATGGGAACAAGTATGCATATATGCAAAGATGATGCAGGTAAACCTGTAGATGAGTCTTTGTATAGAGGTATAATTGGCTCACTACTATATCTCACTGCTAGTAGACCAGACATTATGTATGCAACATGTGTCTGTGCTAGGTACCAAGCATGCCCTAAAGAATCTCATTACACTGCAGTAAAGAGAATTTTGAGATATCTAAAGGGCACACCTAATCTAGGCCTTTGGTACCCTAGGAATGGAGATTTTCTACTAATAGGCTATTCAGATGCAGACTTTGCAAGTTGTGAAGAAGATAGGAAAAGCACTACAGGCACCTGTCAATTTCTAGGAGGAAGATTGGTGTCTTGGAGCAGTAAAAAGCAGACTAGTGTGGCAATTTCCACAGCTGAGTCTGAATATATGGCAGCAGGAAGTTGTTGTGCACAGCTGTTGTGGATTCAGCACCAGCTAGAAGACTATGGTATTCAGGCAAGTAGAACAACTTTGTTTTGTGATTCTAAAAGTGTTATATCTATTGCTAATAATCTTGTTTCACATAGTAGAACTAAGCATATAGAAATAAGATACCATTTTCTTAGAGACCATGTAGAGAAAGAGGACATCTCACTAGAATTTGTTAAGACAGATTTTCAAATTGCAGATGTATTTACTAAGCCTCTAGATGAAACTAAATTCAATAGATTTAAAATTGAATTATGAATGTTGACTATATGTTAGATTATCAAAAGTGGCTAAGTAAAATTGTGTCGACTCATTCAGTAATAAAGTGTCGACACAGAGGAGTTGTGTCGACAATTCAGGGAAATTATGTCGACACAGTGTCGTAGTGTCGACACCTAAGGGTCAAAGTGTCGACACTTCCAGGAAAGTAGTGTTGACACATCCAGAGGAGTGATGTCTACACCTTCAGAATTTGTGTCGACACTTCGAATAAGTGTCGACACAGTCTTTCTGTTCAACATCTACATAAGTCAAGTGTCGACACATCATCAATTGGTGTCGACTCATAGAGGTCAACATTGTTGTCGAGACATTAGAAGTATGTGTCGACACATTTCAACTGTGTCGACACATCTAGTCAGTTTTTCCCGCCTTTTGACCTTCTTTGTTTAAAGGGTATAAATAGGTCCAGAACAAATTCTGTCAACACGCTCTCCACGTTTTCGAGACTAAAACTCTATGTCGACAAACTCTCTTCTCTCCATTCAAGCTTTCTCATCGTCCCAATGGCGCCAAAGGTTGAAGAAAACATTAACGAAGGCTACGAGCTGGTGCGCAATGCTTTTGATGATGCAGCGACAGAGATTAAAGAGGTCGTTACTCTTGTTACTGATAATGGATTTGAGTTTCTTGTATCTTAACCTAGCAAGATCTGGAAGAAAGAAGTGTTTGAGTTCTATGCTGCTGCAATAGTGGACTCCACTGGACTGAAGATTAAATTGATAGTTTATGGTAATAAAGTCAAACTTACTCTGAAGAGTTTAAGAAAGATTCTTCACCTTCCAAGAATTCAGGATGAAGAAGAGGTCCCAGCCTCAAAGACAAGGGAGGCTCTCCAGTGGTGTGGATTGGATCCAACCATGAAGATTGGAGCAGCCATAAACCGAAAAGGAATGAATCAACAAGGGAAATTTCTATCTGAAGTGGTAGGAAAGGTGATTTTGTGTAAATCAGGAGGCCATGATAGGATCTCTACCTTTATGTTCAATCTGATGACCAGGATAATCTATAAGATTAACATAGATTGGTCTGAAGTTTTGTTTGAGAAGATAAAGGAAGGAATCAAAAAACCTAATTTGGCTAGATTAATGAGTTTATACCTGGCTGGAGCAATTCCAGAGGTAATGCATCAGCTTCCAGGATCTAAAATAAATCATATGAGAAGGATGGACATCAGGATAATATCCAGGTGGGATAGGGTTCTCTCCAAGGACACACCTGATTTGGATAACCAAGAGACTGCAGCAAAATCACCAGTCCATAACATTACTGAGCAAGATCATGTGTAGGAGGACACAATGAATGCACAAGTGCAGGGGGAGCAAGTTAGGGAAAAGGTCTAGGACCTGAATGAAACTGCCCAAGTCCATGAGGAGACAGTTACTGTACAGTTGCAGGGGGAACAACATTCTGCACAAGGACAAGGGGAAGAAAGCCTTCACTTGGCAAGTGAAATGAGTTCACAATCTATTCTTGAAACACCTCATGTCAACAGTCCAGCAGTTGATGTGATCATGGAGGATACATCTATGGTTGCTGATGCTCTAGAAAAAGTAGTTCACACTCAACAAGAGTTCACCCTGGAAGAATTATTTCCTGACATAGAGGGATAAGTTGAGGGGGAGCAAGTTAACCTTGAGAAGGTGGAGCATAGGACTGAAAAAGAGATGCCTCCTAGTCCCAAAGAAAGAGTAAATATTGACAGTTCCTCTGATTTAGAGGATGAGGAGATAACAAGTTTAAAGAAAAGAAAACTGATGGTTTTTAAGAGGAGAAGCCAGAACTATAAGAAGGCTTTACAAGCTACTACTTCTCAACCAGCTCCTGAGATTGATTACAGCAAATTTTTGGTTGATTTACAAGTGAAATTTGATGAGCAGAGACTGGCTCTTGAAAAATATGTGGATAAAAGCCGTAAGGCCTTCCAATTTGATCTAACACAAGATATAAAATCCATCATATTTGAGGTAAATTAGAATAAGAAAGAGATGACAGATTGCTTCCACAAGGGGGGTAATGCTGTGGTATTTCTAGCAAAGCAACAAGCAGAAACAAAGAAACAGGTGGATGATATTGCTGTCAAATAAGGCTATGTCCTTGAAAATCAAATAAGAATGAATAACAATCTGACTGAATCTCACAATGAGATAGTCACTGAAGTAAGGAAAACAGTTATTGCAATGACTGAGGCAAGAAATAAGGAGAAAGAAGAATTTGATAAGAAGCTACAGGAAGCCTTAGATTCCTTTAAGAAAGCTATTACTACTTCTCAGAAAACAATTTCTGATCAGCTTCAAAAGTTAAAGCCATTCATTAAAGATGGAATGAATTACCTGGATGGGCAAATCAGATTTCAAAAAAATGATTTGAGAGATCATGTGGCCAGAGAATTCATAAAGGGGGAGAGGGTGTTAGTATATGCCGGCTCTGATCATGCCAAATGGATAACCAACAGTATTAGAGCCACTCTGGGATATCCACCCTTATGTGATGATGATAATGTGGCTGAGTCAGGTGTGCAACCAGCTCTACTTGAAGGTGATCAACCTGAGGGTGGGATATCCACCCTTATGTGATGATGATAATGTGGCTGAGTCAGGTGTGCAACAAGCTCTACTTGAAGGTGATCAACCTGAGGTTGCCCAAGTTATTTACCCCCCTGCAAATCTTGAATGATACATCAACAAGTTCAGTCTATATACAACCCTCCACAACAAGTTACTAATGTTATTATTGAAAAGGTAGATATACCAGAAGCTGGTGTGAAAGCTCTACAAGATGCTCAATTATCAAAGAAGAGATTCAGAGAGCAGGTAGAGTTAAAACCTGATTTTGAGCAATGGAGCCCCACTTCTAGAAATATCATATTAACTGCCTGGAAAGATGTAAAAGACCAGGTTCATGAAAGGGGTAAATGGTATAATGAGCAGGAGTGGCAGAAGTATGAGGCAAGACATGAAGCTATAGTTCAATACAGAAGAAAGGCTAAGAGTGAGAAGCTACCTCCTAATGCTCAGGAGCCTATCAAGTATTTTCCTAAGCCTTTTCATTATTTTGAAAGACAAAGGATTAAGGCTGAAGTTCAAAAAAAGGCTGAGTTGAAAGGCAAGAAGCCCATTGAAGATACAGAACCTATTGTGCATGCTCAGATTAAATCAGGGAAAGGAATAATCATCAAGGAGCCTGTCCAGCCTTAGTTTAGTTTTACTAGTTTTTTCAAGAACTATGTAATTCTTAGTTTTTTAAAGAAGTCTATGTAAACAGTGTTAAAAAACTTTTTGATATAATAAACAAAATAATATTTCATGTTCATTTAATTTGCATCCTTATTCTGTGATGATAGTTTATTATTTGTTTTGTTTATAAGTTACCCTGTTAAAAATGCTTATACACATCATCATATTTATTTATCATAAGTGGTGTATATCATTGACAAAAGGGTTATGACTTCTCCAAATAGAGGGAAATTATTGGGTACATTGGAAAATGTGTACCTGATTTGGAGAAGCCTCACTTAGCTCAATGATATACATCAAGGTATATTTGATGTTATTTTGAGTTTATATGTGCAGTTTAAGTATTGGCTAAAATGCAGAAGAAAAGTTTCTAAGTCCATGTGCCGACACTTAAGGAAGTATGTGTCGACACTTGGAAAAGCTGTGTCGACACCTGAAGCAGCTGTGTCGACACACAGAATATATTAGTCGACATCAACTGTGTCGACACCGGGAGGCAGTGTCGACACCCAGAATAGTTAGTCGACATCAACTGTGTCGACACCGGTAGGCTGTGTCGACACACAGAATTCTTAGTCTACATTAACTGTGTCGACACACAAGACTTGTTTCGACACACAACATAGTTTATACATAGTTGATTGCTGTGGAGTAAAGAAGTGTTTGTGTCGACACAAATACTCTAAGTTGAAACATTCTCAAGATGCAGTGTCAAGAAGCAGTGTCGACATTAAGGCTTCTATGTCGACTTCACCAAAGTCTGTGTCGACACTTAAGTTACATGTGTCGACACATATTGACAGTTTGTCTCGACACATAATGACAGTCAATCTCGATGCTTTGCTAACAGAGGCAAAGGTTCAAGAGCTAACTGGGGACTTGACAGCTGTGCATTCCAACAACTTTAATGAAGCTGTCAGACTTGTCAGAAGTTAGTTAGAAACTGGATCAGCTGGTTACCATGGATGAAGTCTATATATATAGATGGATTCAGATGAAGAAAGAGGAACAACAGATCATACACACACAACTAACACAACTATTGAGAGATTGATCGTTGATCAAGAAAGTGCAAGTCACACATGAGAAGATCTTCGTAAGAAGATCTAAGAAGACAATCTGAAGTGATTATCCACTCAGATTTTGTCTAAGGTGAATTCATTTAGAATTCAGAAGGAACTTCAGAAGATTTGGGGAGAGAGAGCTCCAGCTATTTTGAGGTCAAGAAGGAGACAATCACAAGTCTCTTAAGAAGTAGATCCTGAACTAATCTACTAAGTAGATCAAGATCCATATTTGGATTCAAAGAAGGAAGCTGCAAGTCAGTCAACTTCAAAGGAGATCAACCCTACTAAGTTCAGATTCAAGAAACTTTGAAGAAAGCTAAGAACAGGTTGATTTCAGTCATCAGTCTCATCAAGAAGCTGATCAAGAATTCTCTTATCCTTTCTCTCTCAACAAGGGTAAGAGTTCATCAATTTACTTATCAAATTCTGTAGGATCTTTTCAAAGATTTGAGTTGTAAGCCTATGTTATAAATGCTGAGTGTAGGAGATTTTGATCTCTGAGTGGTAAGGCTGATTGAGCTTGAGTGTAGGAGAATTTGTTCTCTGAGTTGTAGGCCTTATGGCAAGGCTGAGGTAGGGCTGTTAGCCTGGGTTGTAGGAACCTTATAGGGTTCTGAGTTGTAGGAACCTTTCAGGGTTCTGAGCTGTAAGATATGTGGATCTGAGAAGAAGGAAGAAGTTAGGCCAAATCTAGCACACTGCTAGATAGGTGAAGGGGGAAAGTGGATGTACCCAGACCTTTGGGAACCACTATAAACCTATGTGCAATCTGTGATGCTTGTGTTATTTTAGATTCTGTGATTGTATATGTTGTGTTAGCTGTAGAGATTTGAGATTTATATTAAAGAACTGAAGCTATATTCTGCCTTAGTTTAAAACAAGGAAAAGAACCTATTCACCCCCCTCTAGGTGTTTAGGTTGTTTTGAAGTTAAATCTATCAGAAATTATACATCTCTTGAGGAGACTCATTAACAACTACCGATAAAGAAAACAAGATTTACATATACTTTTTATCGATCTTGAGAAGGCTTATTATAGAGTCCAAGAGAGATCTTATGGAGAGTCTAAGAGATGAAAGGTGAAAATGTATCATACATTGACATAATCAAAGATATGTATACAAATTCAGTGACAAGGGTGAGGACATCTGGTGGATTAATGCAGGAATTCCTTATTACTGTTGGCCTACTTCAAGGTTCAACTTTAAGCCCTTATCTCTTTACCCTTATCTTAGATGAGTTCACCAAACATATCCAACAAGCAATACCTTGGTGTTTATTGTTTGTGGATGATATCGTTTGGTCGCTGAGATGCGTGTGGGTGTAAACGCAAAGCTTGAATCTTGGCGAGACACTTTAGAAAAGAAGGATTTTAGGTTGAGCAGGAGAAAGACGGAGTATATGGAGGTTAAATTTAGCAGTGCAAAAAGGGCAGATGAGTTCGTTATTAAGTTGGGTGATCAAGATATTTCCCGTAGTGAGTGTTTTAAATATCTTGGATTGATAGTTCAAAAAGACGAAGGTATTGATAAAGATGTGACACATAGAATCCAAGCGGGTTGGTTGAAGTGGAGAGGTGTGTCAGGGAACTTATGTGATCGTAAGGTACCATTAAAACTTAAGGGAAAATTTTATCGTACTGCAATTAGACCAGCGATGCTCTATGGTTCTGAGTGTTGGGCAGTGAATTGTGTACATGAGCAAAAAATGGGAGTTGCGGAGATGAGAATGCTTAGGTGGATGTGTGGACACACGACACTAGATAAAATCAGGAATGAATGTATCAAGTATAAGAACGGAGTAGCAACAATTGTAGAGAAGATGCGAGAAGCTCGACTAAGATGGTTTGGACATGTACAAAGGAGACCATTAGAGGCACCTGTTAGGCATTGTGAGATTCTAGTCACTAGGAATGTTAAACGAGGGAGGAGTAGACCAATAAAGACTTGGAATGAAACTATAAGGAAAGACATGATGTACTTAGTGAGATTATGACAAAAGATATGACACAATGGAGACAAAGGATCCATATAGCTGACCCCACTATAGTGAGATAAAGACTTGAGTGGTTTTGTTTGTTGTTGTTTCAAGAATGAAAATAATTATGCAACAAGCTAAATTCTCAAACAAATATAAAGTGTTCTCCAATATTCAAAAGTTTTAAAACTACACAATACAAATACCTACATAGCATGAGGAATCCAGGAGTGGGTTGGTGAAAACGGGTTGGTACTGCATCTAGAATTGACTGTAACTGCTGGAATCAGAGATGTGAGCAAATTACCTTCACTGAAAATTAAATGTTGGCAAGAAGTGACTGTTGGAAAACAGCTTCAGGTGATGGGGTGATGATTGGGAGGAATAGGGCCGGCAGTTTGGGCTCTGTTAAATGGGAAGGGTGTTGGGAAATGATAGGGGAAAGTGGCTAACGGGGTCGAGAAACTCTTCAACAGAAGGATAATAAGGCATCAAAACAGAGTGAGTTTGCATTGTTAATGGATGGCAGGGATGGCAGGGATTGCGGTTGGAAGAAGAATCTATGTGGTGGAAGAAGGGCGGGGCTGTGATTCTAAGCAAGGAGGAATCTTGGGGAGGGTGCAATGAAGACGAACAAGGCTTTACGACGTGCAACTGCTGGAGGATGATGGGATCGGAGCTTGCAGATTTTTGTTCGGTAGGAGGACTCAATCGCAGGCGTGCGGTTAGGGTTGGGCCTGGGCGACTTCGATTATGGAGTGGGATGAAGGACGAGCGGTGATATGCGGTTAGCAGTTGTTTTCGTCGAGAGGAAGGGGGAGGTGAACAATTGCTGGCGGTTTTACTCTTCCGTATGGAGAAGAAATCGTGGGTTAGAGGGGAAATAACAGTGGTTCCACGATAATAGTGATTTGGCTCACGGGAACAGTAGAAAAATAGAAAGAAATTGGAAATTAAAAGTAAAACTAAAAAATATCCGAGGAGTGACACCCCGGGATCTTGCAGCGTCGCACCACGAATGACCGTGAATTCTGGATTCGCTCATAAAATACACCGTGAATGTAAATTGCAATGCCCTCCCCTATTTATAACAAGATGGGGAGGTTGGGCACTCGACGTGAAGGACTAAGATTATCTGTTACGCCCGGTGTCCAAAAACGCTAAATACATGCCAGAAAAATAAAATAAAATACATACAAAATGAAAAGCAATGCTCTGGACGCGCTCGCTATCTCGGATCTCCAATCTGATCAATGCATCTCTTACAAATATGTAAAAATGGGTAACTCTGAGTGGTGGTCCGATCTCCTCCGATCATGAACATGGGGTCGATCCCCATCATTCGCCCAACACGGGATGCCGAAAGTAAATTTCAGTAATTTGCGCTTCATCTAGAATAGGACATTGTAGTTTAATGGTGCTCCCCGTTTTGACATTCATGTGAGATAGCCCACCAAGCAGACCCTAAAAAGGATCTAGATAAGCAAATAGCATGGGCTTAAACTACATAAATTTAGTGATACGTAAATGTTGGTACCCTAGGTTTTGATTTGAGTTCAGTCCTCTCTTTCTGTCTCTTGACCCAAGAATCATCTACGATCAAAGGTTAGTTGATAGGTTAGATTCTCTAGTTGTGTAGAATTGCTTTTCCAGATGAATATTTGGTTAAGTAGTTTTTCGTTCGACTATAGTCGAACGTCGCTCGACTATCGTCTATCGGCTGATCAACGATCGTCTATTAGTAGGTTGACGTTCTGTCTGCGTTGATAGCTCGACTATCTGTTGATAGGTCGACTATCTGTGTTGCTTTGATAGCTCGACTATCTGTTGATAGGTCGACTATCTGCTTGCTTTGATAGTTCGACTATCTGTCCTGATAGTTCAACTATCTGATAGCTCGACTATCTGTCGATAGGTCGACTATCTGTGTTGCTTTGATAGCTCGACTATCTGTTGATAGGTCGACTATCTGCTTGCTTTGATAGTTCGACTATCTGTCCTGATAGTTCAACTATCTGATAGCTCGACTATTTGTTGATAGATCGACTATTTGTGTTGCTTTGATAGTTCGACTATCTGTTGATAGGTCGACTATCTGTTTTGTTTGATAGGTCGACTATCTGTTGATAGGTCGACTATCTGTTTTCTGTGATAGGTCGACTATCTGCTTGATAGGTCGACTATCTGTTTTTGTGTGGTAGTTCGACTATCTGTCCGGATAGATCGACTATCTGATAGCTCGACTATCTGTTCTGATAGGTCGACTATCTGCCGAGGTAGTTCGACTATCTTCTTTGATAGTTCGACTATCTGGATCGTTCGACTATCTGTCTGATAGGTCGACGATCTCCGTGCGCCGTTCGACGATCTCCGAGGGTCGTTCGACGTTTTGCTGTATGCTCTTATTTAGTTTTGTCGTCTTCTATGATGTGACTAATTTCATATCTATTTTGGCATATTTTATGACAGATTATCTGAATAATTTGTGACATTATTTCCATGCAATATCAGTTCTATTCTATATGCATGAACTAATCTTTTCTGACAAAGTTGTTTGTCTTGTAGCTGAGATATGCAATCTGCTTTATCTGCCAGGCTGTCCTTTATAGCCGTTAGACTCAAAAAGTCTTCCTTGGCCGTAAAGAGTTCTTTCTGATGTGACTTTCTCTTATATTATTTCATCAGAAGTATTTGCAGCTTCTTAGAAAGCTTTATCCTTTTATAGGATATCTGCCTGCAGTATTTTTGTTTTGCTTTATGCTTTTTGCAGCCCAGCTTGCAGATTTCAGAAAAAGATAAGATTCAAACTCAATTAGAGCCGTTGCTGCTGCTGATATATAAAGACTTCTTTGAAGAAGAAATCAACTAGTCCACATAGAAAAGAGATCAACTAGTTCACAGAGATAAGAAATTCATTCAGCAAGCTTACAGCAAGAACAAGTTTAACTGCTCTCAGCAATCTTCACTCAACTGAGAAGTGTTAGCTCTTCTGCTCTTCTTCAACCTGAGTTCTCCTGTTCCAGGAAGTTCTGACTCAGAGATCTTTTGAAGAAGAAGAAGAAGATAGCTGCTAGAAGATTTTCATTTCTTATTTTATATCTTCTTGTAGTTCTTCCTTCAGTATTTTACTGAAGTGTTTCTGCACTGAAGCAAGACTTCACCTGGACGTTCTTTGAGCCAGGGGGAGCCTTGATTCTTTAAGAGCTGTGTAGCTCAGTGCAAGTTATTGTGCTTCTCTAATCTATTGTAAAATAGAGAAGACACCTTAACCTCCTTTCCCCCTCCTGTACAGGGTTATTACTCCCTTCAAAAGTATCCCTTGGTGGCAGGGCACCTGATCAAAAACCTGTGTTTGGTTTTTAGACACCTGATCAAAAGTCTAAAGGGTCTCTTGATCTACCTGAAGCAGATCTTGTTGGTGGCAGGGCATCTGATCAAAAACCTGAGTGGATTCCTACCTTGTTGGTAGAAGAGTGGACGTACCCAAGTTGTTTGGGGAACCACTATAAATTCCTTGTGTCGTCTGGATTGCCTTATTTAATTACTTGCATTGTGTCTGTGATTAGATCTTAACTAGGTTTGCTAGTTGCTGGATAGGATCCAAAGCTAAACTGTAATTACAGTTAGCTTTAGTGTGTGCACAACACTTGTGTTAGGCTCTAAGGTTTAATCTTAAATATCTATAACTTTCATTCCGCATTTAACTGCAAGGGAGTTGAGTAGAAAGTCAACTTTGCTAGTGCAATTTTTGATTACTCTATTCACCCCCCTCTAGAGTAATATCTATCCCTTCTCTTTCAGTAAAGAAAAAATATATTGCACTAGAAATGAAAAACGGGATACAAACTCGCGAGGTATGCTTGTGCCTACCATTCTAGGGCTAGTTCGCTCTTCAAGCCCCCTCTCCAAATTAAAGATCAAAATCTAGAAGTAATCCTAAGACTCCACTCTCTCATATAGACGAGAGTGGACCTATTATAATCAAAATGCCACTACGACTACATAACAAAATCGTGGAAAGAGCTGTACGACGCGGAAGGGGGCCTGGGAGTTGTAATTGTTTCATTAATGAAGGACAATACTTGGTGTTTTCAAGATTTTAAAAAACGGTAATATAAAAAAATTACTTGAATTTGATCTTGGAGATGAATGATCTTCATTTTGTTGCCAATCATGTGTGCTGCTTTGATTTAACAAAAAAAATCTAATCAACATGAACGGCTTGATGAGGCTAATAAAAGTGAAGAAAGAAGGTGCACTAGTGAGTTGGATTCATGTCAATAAAGAGATACTGTGCGGCAGAAGTATGATATCAAATTCAATTCTATCACCATATTCAATAACCTTAGGGTTTGTCGTTTGAATAAAATTAGGGCCCTGAAATTAAGGCTCTGTTTGGAAGTGCTTTTCGAAAAGAAAAAGGAGTGGTATCAAAAGAAAGGTGAGAAAATGAGCTTTTGAAAAATGTAAAGTGCAAAAGGAGATCTGTTTGGGTAAACTTCTTTTGCAGAGTTTTCAGAAAGGAGCATTTTATAAACTGTTTGACAAATCTGCGTTGGAGTGACTTTTTTATTAAAATTACGCATATTTTTCGGCCGAGCGTCAATTTTTCGGACGGACAAAAATTTCGCGCCCGGTCAAAAATTTCGCGTCAGGGCGAAAACATCGCTCAAAAACTGCGCGCCCGGGAGAAATATTCGCGCCCGGGTGAAAATTTCGAACCGTGGCGAAAATTTTGCGCCCGGGAGAAATATTGGTGCCCGGGAGAAAATTTCGCGCCGGGGCAAAATCATCGTGCACGGGTGAAAAAATTGCGATCGGCCGAAAAAACTTCGCTCGAGCGAAAAAACTGTGTCCGGAGGAAAAAACCCGCTCCCGGGCAAAAAAACCGTCCCCGGGGAAAAACTGCTCCCGGGCGAAAAATGCACAATCGGGCGAAAAAGCAGTGCCTGGGCGAAAAAGTCGCGCCCAGGCGAAAAATTCGCGCCCGGGCGAAAAATTTGCGGCGGGAGAAAAAATTTGCGCTCAGGTGAAAAAATTTGCGCCCGGGTGAAAAATTCGCATCCGGGCGAAAGAATGCCGCCCGGGCAAAAAATTCCGTGCCCGGGCGAAAAATTCGCGCTTGGACGAAATATTTGCGTCCGGGCGTAAAATTCGCGACCGGGCCAAAAATTCGAGCCCCGACAAAATATTTGCGCCCGGGCGAAATATTCGCGCCGGGAAAAAAAAATTTGCGCCCGGGTGAAAAAATTTGCGCCCGGGTGGAAAATTCGCGCAAGGGCGAAAGAATGTCACCCGGGCGAAAAATTTTGCGCCCGGCCGAAAAATTCGCGCCCGGGCGAAATATTCGCGTTCGGGCGAAAAATTCGTGACCGGGCCAAAAATTCACGCCCCGACAGAAAATTCTTGCCCGGGTGAAAAATTCGCGCCCGGGAGAAAAATTAGCGCACGGGCGAAAAATTCCGCGCCGGGCCAAAAATTTCGCGGCCGGGCGAAAAATTCGCCCGTGCTAAAAAATCGCACCTGAGCGAAATATTCATCTAGAGAAAGACTAGTGTTTTCGCAGTGTTGTCGAACTAGATGCAGAGGAGTAAAATATTTTCATAGCATCAACTGTGTATCGGGGTTAGAAGTTACTTTTCGAAAAGTAGAAAAGTAGAAGGCTAGTGACTTTTCAAATAGAGGAGAAAAAAGAGTTTTTGGTGGTAGTTTTTCTCACCGGTAGACATTCCAAACGGTTTATTATGTGCGGTGGCGTTTTCTAGAAAATGAAAAGCAGCTAGAAAGCCATCCCAAACAGGCCCTAAAATTGAAGGTCCATTTTATTAGAAATGGGCCTCCGATTTATTTCTGAAGCCCCAATTCCATCCGATCAAACGGACTCTAAAAGAGTTTGTGGGAATTGCCATAATTAGAAAATGTTGTTGTCCAAAAAACTTCTCTAATTCGATTGGGCCGAATTAGTACTTCAGAATTGCAATGGGAGGTTCAATTATAATGGAAACAAACAGTCGTGCACGGGGGACCCCGTGCGGAAAATATTTGTCGTGGGTGCGACATTTGTCGAGGGGGCGACATTCGTCGGGGGTGCGACATTCGTCGGGGGTGCGACATTCGTCGGGGGTGCGACATTCGTCGGGGGTGCGACATTCGTCGTGGGGGCGACATTCGTCGTGGGGGCGACATTCGTCGTGGGGGCGACATTCGTCGTGGGGGCGACATTCGTCGTGGGGGCGACATTCGTCGTGGGGGCGACATTCGTCGTGGGAGATGACATTGGTCGTGGGGGCGACATTGGTCGTGGGGGGCGACATTGGTCGTGGGGGGCGAAATTGGACATGGGGACAACATTGGTCGTGGGCGGGGACATTGGTTACAGGTGGAAACATTGGTCGTCGGCGACGACATTTGTCGTGGGCGACGACATTCGTCGGGAGCGGAAAATTCTTCCGGGGAGGAAACATTAGTTGGTGGCGGCGTCATTTGTCGGGGATGGCAACATCCAGTAGGGAAGGTGACATCCGGCGGGGAGGAAGAGATGAGAGGCATCGTCCATGTCATCAGGCATGGAGAGGTAAGAAATAAGAACCTGGAAAGAAAGAGGAGACATTCCTGGAGAAAGGCGATGACGTCGCCGACGGCACGAAGTTCTCTCCTTGTGGAAATCGTGAAGCTGTGTGAGAGCGCGAGACATGTGTTAGATAAGCCGCGCCAAACGTTGCCTAAATGAGCTGCTCCACCACATTCTTACTAGAGTGCAACCTGCTTATTTTATAATTTGCAAGTATTAAATCTAAAACATGCAGTTATTATAAAATTATAATATACAGTTTTAATAAAACAATGACGTAGATTAGACATCATAAGGAAGAATAAAATTGTGATCTTACCTGGAGGAAATTAGCATTCGAGATACCTAATTGAATGAACGAAATCCGCACAGAAATTCACCCCGTCACTCTAATGGGAAATCACACATGAATTAAGATCAATTTTAGCAAGGAAAACACTTATGCAGAGATCGAAGAAGCTTCATTAAGAAATTGCAGAAGCTTATGAGGGGCCAAAAATATTTGCATAACCACTTGATTGGCAGCATTCAGAAGTTTTGATCTTCTTGATCCAACATTTTAGGTAGAAATCTTGAGACCGCTGAAGAGAGGTAGACACATTGAAGCACAGTCACAATTGCCAAAAAGAAGAAATCTTGAATTTGCCTAAAAGTTTCACATGCATTTATTTTTCACATGCTTCTTCTCGTAAAATCTCAATCAGATTGTATCAGAGATTCTCAAGGACATTAGACAATCTTGAGACCGCCTAAAGTTCAATTCCAACAATTAGAAGCTAAGCTATGACCAGGGATAAATTAAGGCCCGAGATAACACATGGCTGCAGTAAACTGCTGTGCAAACAAACTGCTGGTAGCAGCAGCTGTTTTTACAAACTAAACCATCTTTTTTGTACATGCTAGACGCTCTAGTTATAAATAAAATTGCTCCCATGCTTAAAAAGGAAGAATATTTACGCTGAAATAAAAAATAAATAGGGTGAATTTAATGAATAGTGCATGAAAACATCACAAATATGGCATGGCAATGCCAAGTTTTAATAAAAATTGCTCCCATGCTTCATAGAATGACAACTATCAGTTGCTCCCAACTTAATTGTTTGAGTTTCGAGTAATAGAGAATTGAGAAGATGCATAAGATTAAATCAAAAGCAGGAGGAAGAAAAACTACAATGATTCAACCGAATTTGTTGAAGGACACAGAATTAAGCTTAGATCTTATCAAGTATGACTCAAAGATTATGTTTCTGCTAAGGTTGTCCAATTGTTCAAAATCCCCACGAATAAAACATCAGCATACTTGTTAGAATAAACTGTTGCAAGGAAAAAAACAGCAGAATAACAACATAATGATCATTTAACAATATTAACATGACATACAGACCTGGTTCAAAACACCCTTGATCAATTCTCTGCAAAACCAACTTGCTTTTTGATCCCTATAATTGTAACTGTTGGTTCCTTTGATGAATTACCATCAGGAGGATGTGGTTGTAATAGGGATTAGATACCTGAAAGCCTAAAGAGAGAAGAGTGTGTAATGCGATTAGGCGTGATGAAGACGTTAGGGGCGCCGTCCATGCCATTAGGCACGAAGAAGTAAGAAATCAGAATTTGGAAAGAAAGAAGTAAGAAATCGCGAGTTGGGGGAGGAAGAGGTGAGAGGCGTCGTCCATGTCATCAGGCATGAAGAGGTAAGAAATAAGAACCTTAAAAGAAAGAAGAGACATTCCTGGAGAAAGGCGGTGGATCTTATAATAGTAAAAAGAACATCTCAAAACTCATTGAAGGGTGTGGTGTTGGCTAGGGCTTCAGAAGCGGTGGATCTTACCGGAGGTTTGAAGGATGTGGTGTTGTCTAGGGCTTCAGAAGCAGTGGATCTATTGATGTCGGGATTTCGTGGAGCAGAGGAGTCCCCGTTGAAGATGATATCTTGGGAAGATGACCTAGCATCGTGCTGTCTGCGGAGGACTTCATTGATGGCGTAATCTCGAGGGGAAGCTGATACAAAGGAGGAAGGTGATCGGGGTGGGAAGAAAAGAACCCTAGCCATTGAGGAAGGTGATCTCCTGGGTGGGAAGAAAAGAACCGTGGGGTATCGGGAATTTGAGGCGGGTGAATAGTGTCGGCCTGTTTTAATTAAGCCCTAATCAGTCCAAATGACAAAAATACCTACCAATTAACTCACAAAAGATGGTTTTATGAGGACATTCCGGGATTAAAATGTTACACCATGCCTTGAATTAGGTTTCCTTATAGTATAAAGATAAAGATAAATACACACAACCTGAACCACACAGAGATTAAGAATAACAGATCACTGCTTCCAAACATGTGTAGAAGAAGTAATTCAATGCATAAAAAGAGAAGCTAAGCTAAGAGAGAATATTCATGAAAGTACACTGAATACCAAAAACAGACAAAAAAAATACAGTTCTTTAATATTACAAATGTTACATTGATACATACAATCTATGTAATTTGGCTCGATGCATGTAATTTTGTGAATATTTCCTTGAACACCACATTTCTAGTGTACACTCCTTTGTGCACCTCCAATGTACCATTTTTAACCATCACCTTAGTGCTATTTGCAGAAACTCCTCTTGACAATGCCACATACAGTTGTCCATGGCTAAAAACATCATTTGGTAAATATACTCCAACATTTGAAATTGTTTGGCCCTGTGATTTGTTGATGGTCAGAGCAAAACTCAATCGTATTGGGAATTGCTTTCGGGTGAGCTCGAATGGCATCTTAACATCCTCCGCGCTCTTCAAGGGAATTCGTGGCAGAAATACTCTGTGTCTTTTAAACTCCCTACTCAATACTTCAGCTTCAATAACATTTATTGAAAAGTTTACACATATAAGCTTTATTCCGTTGCACAACCCAGTTTTTGGATCAATATTTCTAAGAGGCATTATCGGTGAACCTTTCTTGAGATTGAGCTCGTGAGGTGGTAGATTTCCCGGATTTATTGAATTTAAGAATTCTGGCAAATATAAATTATGAGTGTCATCCACTACTGAGTCAAAAGAATAGTAAGTTTTACATTCTCCCGGAAATATTTCAAGACATTTTTCATTTATTTTGTTGACATCTTCATTCAAAGGCGTTATTATTGCTCTGCTTTCCATGTAATGGACATCTGTTGGGGAACCAAGCTCAAGGAATATTGCATCAATCAATATATTTACAGAGCGTTCATCTACCCAAGGTATAACCATGGAGGTTGGAATCTGAATCATATCATTTAGAACAGCTGGTTCATCACCGTTACCCACGCAAAGTAAGAACTCCGAGAAATGTGGATCGTCGTGAGCTCTCATGTTCATTGTTAAGCTAAGAATGCGAACATTCGTCCATAAATACGATTCAACAATGCTTGCGCTAATAATTTGAGATTTTGTTCCATTTATGACGACTGGTGTTAGCTGACGGAAATCACCACCAAAGATCATAACCTTACCGCCGAAGGGCTCATTGACGTCAAGGACATCCTTGAAAGATCGATCCACAACTTCAAATGCCTTTTTATGAATCATTGGGGCCTCATTCCAAATAATTGCCCTGGCTTGTTGTATCAATTCACACAAATCAGACTACTTATTAAATATGCATGTCGACATTATTTCATATCTGATAGGTATTTTGAACTTCGAGTGTGCAGTCCTCCCACCCGGGAGTAGGTTTGCCGCGATCCCCGATGAAGCTGTGGCTAGTATAATGAGCCCTTCCTTTCTGAAAGTTGCCAGCAATGCTCGATAAAGGTACATTTTTCCCGTACCTCCGGGCCATCCAAGAAGAACATTGCATTTTGTCGTTTTCGTATCGATGCACTGATGATGTTGAATGCAGACAGCTGTTCTAGATTAAATGAGTTTACTGAATTTAAGTCAACATCAGATATTAAGAACGAACGTTCATGTTCTATTAGGCTAGAGAAGAGGTGCAAACCCTCAAAACCTTCACTTATGGCCGGCAAACCAAAATCTTTTATTGTTTTCTTATGTTGTTGTAGAATGTCATCTAAATCATGAAGTAACTTATCTTTTTTATAAGTGCTATTTGAAGTGCTGCTTGAAGTATAATCTTCCATCATACTCTCAAAATTGTCATCCCACAAATCTTGTACAGAGGTCGGTTCACAGTATAACAAAATTGTTGCAAAAAGCCTTCTCAACGAAATTGGCATTCTAAAACATCTTGCTTCAGCCAGGCAATCTCGAATGCTATTGTCTTCTTCAAGAAGTCCGTGTTGCTCTGCCGCCTGTTTAAAGGTTGTACATTGAACACCGCCGATAAACTTTAGATCCTCAAACGATTTTGGACCCTTAACACGATTAAGTAGCAGTCATAAGTAAAACCTTTCGCCTTCCATTGGGTTGACTGAATATATTCTACCAATAACCTTTTGATTTGATACTCTCGGTATCCACTTGCACTGGGCAGTTAAATATCTGTAATATTTTGGAAAATCTTTATATAAGTATTTCTCACACTCTTGGTCGTCATTATACAAACGAAAAAATTCAGTTAGCATCGATTTGGAGTTCCTCTCATTTGCCAATACACTTGAAATCATGTCCTCACTACCGAAGTGAACCTGATGTTGATTTGGTAAATGAATTTGCAATCTCAAAACAGAAGGATACATCCTCATCATCTCAAACTTAAATATTTTCCACAATGCCTCTGGTGCACAAACCCATCGACCGTCAACGTACTTGCTCACCTCATCATAATTTGGGGAAGGACGAACTTCAAACGACACACAATCATGTCCCTTGTAGACATACTTGTACAAATACTTAATACTCTTAATACTACTACATATCTACACATTGATGTGACAATCATACCTTAAGAGTAACCACGGGTTGTATCGAACGACCCATCTATTATCCACCACAATGCCACGACCAACTGTAATAGTTCTACTATTGTCATTTCGACATCGATAAACAGGATATGAGTCATTCCCATGAACAGTATACTCTGCGAAAGGCTAAGGATACCCCTTACTACACACAAAATTCTTCATGCATTGTGCATGCGGTTTGAAGTGACCACATGATCCATGTATCATATGTTTTAGAACTGCATCATATAAAGGGCGATTCGCCTCTTGATTGGGTATCTCAACGCTAACCAAAGAATCGTACTCATCTAGAGTATTTAATTTATCTTCCGCATCAAAAATAACCAACATATGTACGTGTGGTAGACCTCTCTTTTGAAACTCAATAATGTGAATGTGCGCAACCACCTTTCCAAGGATACCTTTATTGAAGATCTCAACCTTTAAGTTTTCATATTTAGCTCGAAAGATTCTCGTAAGTACATCTGGACGATCATGCGGAAGTTGTCGTGGATAAAGTTCATTTTTGATTTCATTCCAGTTAGGATTGCACGTCATTGTTAAAAATATATCTGGTTTGCCGTAATGTTGCACGATTGACATTGCATCTTGATACCTCTGATACATATCCCGAGGGCTGCCAATGAATGAAGACGGAAGGACGGTTCGTCGCCCAATGTTTCCTAAGCAAACATAATTATGATCGAAGAAATGAAAGAAGTTAATCAGCAACTGCACATATTAGAACAGTTTGAGAAATACGAATAAACAAGTACATATACCTGCATCATTTTCACCAGCATTTAAGCAATCTTGTAATCCTTGATAAAGCTCCGCACGAATTTTATTTTGGTTCAGGCTAATCCATCTGAGTTTTTGAGTCTCAATCTTGATGTAATTATCCACAACGTATTGTTGGAGCAGTCGTCCTCCGCGAAGAAGTATTGATGAATTATTTGTGCGTACCTGTATTAGGCCACAAACTATACGAAATTAGGAAATTTAAAATATGTTACACGAAGCTCTTAATCAACAGTCGTGAAATGTATAACCTGGAGCAAGCATGCGTAGTAGTCACAACAACTAACACGTAACCACTGATCCGTCTGTAAAGCTAAATCCCAACCAAAAGTACCGTGCGAGAGCAGGAGTGGGTATTGTAGTGGATCATAAAAACCTGCGTATTCCCTGACTGTAGTCAAATGCCCGCTTGTAGAATGGACTTTGATGTCCCTATCTATAGACTCAGCAAAATCTTCAGCTCCCACCAAGACTGCAGCTACTTGAGATGCGGTAGGAAGGATATATTGTCGGTCGGTAGACGGTCGTTCACGAATAAGTAGTTGATACGACTGTAGTTGTGCGTGCTGAGAAATTTGTCTAAAGGTTCTGACATATGGGTTGTGTGTATCAAGGATATCTTTGATCTCATTCAATATTTCAATATCGAGTCCATTACTTTTTGCCAAACGATGTGATGTCTCATGTTCGGTGTCGTAGATGAACATTTGTAGAAATCGTAGTCTTTCCCCCGGAGTAGGAAGAAGAGATCCAATTTTGTGATATATAGCCCCATGTGCTCTGAAAGTGTACAAACCCTGGTTGAAAGCTTGAAGTGTTTAGTCAAGTGTAACGCCCATGGATGTGAAAGAGAATACGTGGTTGTATGCACGTATATTTTGCCTGAAATGACGCCCTCTTGTTGTCTGATCAGTGTAAAGAGCAAACAACTGTGGGGAGACGGGAATGGCAGGTAAAATTACTTTGCCGAGTTTACAGCATAAATTTTTTGTTTCTTTGTGGAATAATCGAGCTGCACAGTGAGGGCAAATCGTTGGTTGTGGGAGCTGGAAGACGCGGACGTTGTCTGAGGAACGATAATTTCTTGCAATGTTACGACGTCCTATCCGCTAAGTGGGCGCAGAAATGTCATCTTCAATTTCATTCGGTTGATTTGGAGGTTCTGGATGTGTTGGTTGGACTTCCACGGACGATGGTAAAGTCATCGCTGAGCGTGATTGTACTCTCCATGCATTCAGTGCACTCCGTTGTTTTGCAGTCAATGACCGTCGCCAATTACTAACACGTACTCGGGTTGACGCTCGAGTTTGCTCAGCGGTTGGCACCGAAGTTGAAGGAGGCCCTCTTTTATGTTGGTCTGGCCCACCCTGGTTTGGCAATAATGACGATGCCTCAGCATGATTTTGGTTGGTCATCTCCATGTTTCTGCAATGTGATGTAATTAACTCATGAATTATCTGTTTTCTTCCAGACATGTAATCGTTTTTTGTGTTTGATGAAGTACCACTTGTTTAAAAGTAAACTAATTTAATTCCATACAGGGTACACGGGGCAATGCCCCTACTGCCAAGCGCGACCGTACCAGGCCCGCGAGGGAAATTATTAATCGCTTAAATATTAGTATTAATATTGACAAAAATCTACCTGAAAATACAGAAAATTAAAAAATCACACATGAAGTTGGACAATCACTGGGTAACTTTAAAAAATGGCAATTGTATTGATATTATGGCTTGAACTAAATTCATGTACGTCTATGTTCACACTGTCCATGAACAGAAAATGGTGATTTTGGACTAAATTCCTGAATAATTCCTGAACAGAAACTAAAAATCCAGAGAACGATGAGTAATAGCAAAAATGAAAGTCCACCTAGTGCCAACTACCTTTACCTATGGGGGAGGGGGGGGGGGAATAGGTGTCTTGCAGCGTTTTTAGCGGAATGAAAATTGTACCTGCACAAATAAACAAAACAACACAGCACAAAAAGACACAGGCAATTTATAGTGGTTCCCTGATATGGGTACGTCCACTCTCCCCCTTCGACCTATCTCCCAACCAGGGACGACTCGGTCACTTCACCAACAGGATTGAAATCCAATCCTCACACTAACGGAAGGAACCCTTCCAGACGAAGGAGTCACCACTCCTACACCTCGGGTTGCACCCAACCCTTACAACTAGGAACCAACGTTCCTTTACAACAAAATTTAAAATGGAGTGTATTAGGAATACAAACTACTTATGGAGAATAGGGTGTCCCTCTTCATACGAAAACGTGTTCTTGAAGTCGACGAAGAGTCCACGACCCTAGATCTCACTTGGAGTGAATCTCCCCGAAACCGGCGGCGGCAAGAAGGGAGGCGGCTTGGCTCTCGGGATTGGCGGCGACAACGGAGTGCTACGGCTGTTCTTTGGAGATTCAAACTTCGTAGCAAAGCCGACAAGGTCTACCAACGGTCACACTAGGATCGATCGTCTCGATCGATTCAGAAGGGGAAGGTT
This sequence comes from Platanthera zijinensis, assembly GCA_039513925.1. NCBI lineage: Eukaryota > Viridiplantae > Streptophyta > Magnoliopsida > Asparagales > Orchidaceae > Platanthera > Platanthera zijinensis. The sequence continues at coordinate 115,545,847 of CM077084.1, forward strand.
TTCCCGATCTACGAATCAAGAGACAAAGGATCTCTGGTTAGACGCGTGAGACGCTGTGCTTGGCTGAGCTTCTGTAGCCGGGAGATCTGGAAGAAACCTCGATCAACGACGGGAATCAGCAGGCACGAGCGGCGACGGCGGCGGAGCAAGATTCACGATCTAGGTCACGTCGGCGGCTCGTCTTTTTGAATCCGTGTATTCGTATCTCTGCTGCTCAACAATACCGATGTATTTATACAATAGGATGATCCAATATGACCGTTGTGGGCCCCACCAGAAAGAAACCCTAAGTCCGGCTCCAAACAACACGAGTTAACTTGGACCGGTCTAGAGAATAGCAGAAATTTGCCCAAGTCAAATTCGGCGAGAATCGAAGGTGATTCTCGACGAATCGGCGAGAATCACCTACGATTCACGCCGAATTCCACTTAGCAGAATTCTAGCTTCATTGAAATAGCAAGCCGGAGAGAATCGGCGAGAATCACAATTGATTCTCGCCGAATCGGCGAGAATGCAAGATCATTCTCGACGATTCGGCGAGAGTCACTTAGTGATTCTCGCCGATTCTGCCTTAGCAGAATTCAGGGCGGCGTTGAGACGGCCGGTTGCATACGGCGAGAATCAGCGAGTGATTCTCGTCGATTCGGCGAGAATCTCGTCGAATTGGCGAGAATCACTTAGTGATTCTCGATGATTTCTACTCAGACGATTTTCGTCTTTTCTTCCCTTGAGCTGGTCTTTGGCCCATCCTTGCTCCTTGTCTGCTCTTGATCTTTTTTAACCCTGTGCTTGAAAGTTTATAGAGAGAGTACACGTAAGCCAACACACTGATCTGCTTAACGAGGGATTACGTTGCATAGACCCGTGTATATTGACCTACTGTACCCTGACATTGGTGTGTACTTAGCGAGGAATAACTGCAAGCACAACTTGAAGACAAGTGATCAAATACATTGTCAATTAACCTTAACTTGTTCAGGGGCTTCTTCAAATCAGGTACATTGTGGATACAGTACCCAACAATCTCCCCCTATTTGAAGAAGCCTAAACCCTACAAGCTAAGGTGAAAATAACGGCTAGAAGAAAACACAACTTTGAAAGATGAGAATAGAAGTTCCATACCATGAAAGATGAGAATAGAAGTTCCATACCATTATCTTTTAGAGCAATTGGAGCATACACCTTAGCATCTTAGCCGAGAGGGTAATCTCCCCCTTTTCGGCTTCTGTAAATCTGGGACTGTTGCACTTGATACCATGCTCCCCCTCAGTTCTTGCACCTGTGCTTACACTTGAGTTCCTAGCAGATGCTCCCCCTAGATGCACGAGCCAGGGGCTTCTGAAGTTTTCATTCCTCATAGTTTAGCATCCCCAGTTCAGTTTTGAAGAGACTGAACTTGGCCTTGTCTAGGGGCTTTGTGAAAATATCTGCAATCTGCTTATCTGTGGGGACATAGTAGAGAGAAATGTCCTTGTTCTCCACGTGCTCCCGAATGAATTGGTATCGCACTTCAATATGCTTCGTTCTGCTGTGCGATACCGGATTGTTGGCAATAGCAATTGCACTGGAGGAGTCACAATACATTGGTACTTCCTTGAACTGAAGGTCATAGTCTGCTAACTGGTTTCTGATCCATAGGAGTTGTGCGCAACAACTGCCTGCTGAGATATACTCAGATTCAGCTGTGGAGGTCGCTACACAATTCTGCTTTTTGCTGTTCCATGAGATAAGCCTTGTTCCGAGGAATTGACACGTCCCGGAAGTGCTTTTCCTGTCATCCCTACTCCCTGCAAAATCAACATCTGAAAAACCTATTAGCTCAACATCATTGTTTCTCGGGTACCACAAGCCAAGATTAGGGGTACCTTTAAGGTATCTAAGAATTCACTTTGCAGTGACATAATGAGATTCCTTAGTGTTCACCTGATATCTGGCACAAACACATGTGGAGAACATGATATCTGGTCTACTTGCAGTAAGGTATAGCAAGGATCCAATGATGCTTCTGTATTTGGTTTCATCAAAAGGTTTCCCTTTCTCATCCTTATCCAGAGACATGGTAGATCCCATTGGAGTCCTCATAGAGGTTGCATTCTCCATTCCGAATTTCTTGAGGAGTCATTGGTGAACTTCGTCTGAGAAATGAAAATTCCCTCCTCAGACTATTTCACTTGAAGTCCCAATAAATACTTTAGCTCTCCCATGCTGCTCATTTCAAACTTTCCTTGCATAAGTTTAAAAAACTTTTTGCAAAGATTGTTGTCCGTTGAGCTGAATATAATGTCATCGACATAGATTTGCACCAGCAAGATCTTGCCTTTGACTTCCCTGAGAAACAATGTCTTGTCTATTTTTCCTCTGGAGAACTTGTTCTCAAGAAGAAAGCTAGACAAGGTCTCATACCAAGCTCCAGGAGCTTGTTTTAACCCATATAGAGCTTTATTAAGAAAGTATACATGATTAGGATAAGTAGGATTGACAAAACCTGGGGGTTGAGCGACATATACTTCCTCTTTCAAGTCTCCATTCAAGAATGCCGATTTCACGTCCATATGATAGACTGTGAATCCTTTGTGAGAGGCATAGGCTAAGAACAGTCGGATTGCCTCGAGCCGAGCAACTGGTGCAAACGTCTGGTCGAAGTCAATCCCCTCCTCCTATCTGCATCCTTGAGCCACCAGTCTAGCCTTGTTCTTGATGATGACCCCGTGTTCATCCAGCTTATTTCTGAAGATCCACTTGGTGCCAATCACGTTTTGCGTCTTAGGTCTGGGAACCAGCGTCCAGACGTTGTATCTTTCGAATTGATGCAGCTCATCTTGCATGACCAATATCCATGACGCATCTTTGTTCGCTTTGTCGAACTTCTTTGGCTCAACCTGCGACAGGCAGCTAAAATGCAGAATCTCACTAAGAGTACCTCGGCGAGTTCTGACACCATCTCGGGGATCTCTGATGATTTGATTTCTGGGATGATCCCTCATGTGTCGGAGCTATAGTAGTCTTGCATCAGGAGCTCTGGCAATTTCTGGAGCACCTTCCTCTTCAGGGAGGACTACTCCATCCTGACCGTCATCCTCCCCGATCGGTGTTGAGGTGGAGACCTTGACGTACTTTGGAGTTGCATCTTTCTCGGGCACATCCAGGTGTAGCTTTTCGATTCTCGCACCTGCATCTTCAAGAGGACCACTGGAAGAATTGCAATTAAGCAAACTTCCTTCATAAAATACAACATTTATTGATTCCTCTACCATTAGGGTGTTCTTGTTGAAAACCTTATAAGCCCGGTTATGGATACTATAGCCCATGCATATGCCTTCGAAGCATTTTTCACTAAACTTAGTACGCGGGTACTTCCCATTATTCAGTACATAACATCTGCAACCAAAGATCCTCAAATAGGACATGGTTGGTTTCCTACCTTTCAGAAGCTCATAAGGCGTCTTACGATGGTTCTTGTTGATCAACGCCCGGTTTTGCACATGACAAGCCGTATTGACAGCCTCGGCCCAGAAGTATTCTGGGAGAGAGGCGTCATTCAATATTATCGTGCACGCTTCAATGAGTGTTCTATTCCTCCTCTCCGCAACTCCATTCTGTTGAGGAGTGCGCGGGGAGGAGAACTCATGAAAGATACCAAATTCTTCACAAAACTCTGTCATAGCACCAGACTCGAACTCTGTTCCATGGTCACTTCTGATTTTGACCACTGAGCAGTTAAGTTCGTTCTGAATCTGCATGACAAAACTGGTGAAGATGTCAAACGTATCAGACTTGCGTTTTAAAAAGAATACCCAAGTAAACCGAGAGTGATCATCTACAATCACTAGCGTATAAGACTTGCCTCCTAAGCTATGAACTTGCAATGGACCAAACAAGTCCATGTGCATAAGATAAAGACATCTGGAGGAGTCTTTGTCTGAGATGCCCTTAAAGGTAGCCCGAGTCTGTTTGCCCTTCTAACATGCAGGACAGGGGCTATCTTTGATGCACTTAATAATGGGAGCATCCCTTACTAAATCTTTAGAAAACAACATACTAATTGTCTTGAAATTAATATGTGCCAATCTCTTGTGCCACTGTTCACACAGAGATGCACTGCCTTTTGCTACTAGGCATACAGGGGTAGAAGAATCTAGACTAAGAAAATCTAAATAGAAAATGTTTCTGCTCCTAATGCCGGTTAATTCCGTCTCCGAAGAGACACATGATATTATCAGGCATTTATCCTTGCAGAACTTAACGTCATACCCTTTATCACATAATTGGCTTACACTGATCAGGTTATGATTTAACCCTTCAACATAAGCCACATCAGTGATAGAGAGTATACCGTTGGAAATCATACCGTAGCCTCTAGTAACTCCCCGATCAGATCCCCCAAAGATGACTTTGGGTCCATTCTCGACTGGAGAGTACTCCCGTAGCAGGCTTCTTGTCCCAGTCATATGTCGGGAGCATCCACTGTCCAAATACCATATAGGAGTCTTGGTGGCCTTTGGACATTCCTGCAAAATAGAATTAATTTCCCTTAGGAACCCAATCGAACTTGGGTCCTAGATTCCTTGTTAGCATGCTCCCCCTCGAATGGTTAGCCCTACGAGTGGTCTGCCTCGCATTGCCAACATGAGGAGTCTCGTTATTCCACGGATTAAACCAGCAATCCACGACAAAGTGACCAACTTTGCCACAGCATCAGCAGTCAAATTTGTTATACTTTCTCCTAGGCATCTGCTTCACTCTTGGAACAGGAGGTTCAGCCGGGGCCTTGGACCTGGAGGTGGAGGCATCATGATGACAACAGTCGCTTGATTTCTTCACCTCCTGGTTTCTCAGTGTAACAGGCTTGGCCTTGGGTGTCTGCTTCCTATTATGGCCGCTAGTGAAGTGGCCATAATCCTCCATCTGAACTTCCTCATAAGGTGCCTTGATGACACTCTCGCCAAAGTTGCGGGGGAAGGCCCACCCCTCATACCGGCTCTTGGGCTTTTCAACCGAGGGCCGGAAGAAGTGGCCATAAGTTGACTCAAAGTCCTGTTCATTGCAGGGATAGCCAGGCTTCCTGAATACAACAGGGTTGAGTGGGGCCTTTCCCTTTTATGCAGTAGAGGCCTTCTTAGCAGCCTTATTTCTCCTCTGTTTTTTGTTTCTCCTGGATGATTTACCAGGAACACCCACATGCCACAAGCCAGCCCCCTTAGCCTGAGCAGAGAAGGTATCAACCAGTGGAAGAACAGTCTTTGGCATAGAGAAGCTTTGGACAATCTTCTTTTCTGCCGTAAGTTGTTCTTCCAACTTATTGATTTCTTCCTGTTTAAGGTCAAGGAGACTTAGAGACTCTGAGTGCTTAGAGATAAGGTCCTGGTGCTCCTGTCGGAGAGAAATCAGGCTAGTGATCTCTTCCCTTAGGGAGGCACCCTCGACCTTAAGGAATTTGACTTCCTTTTTCTGAGCCCTCAATCTCTTGCGACATTACTCGAAGGTGTTGAGCAAAAGCTCATACTTTTCGAGGAGCTCAGCTTCTCGGGCAGAAGGGCTGTCCTCGAGATCATCATCAGGAGACTCATAGTCAGAGTCAGAGAGGGGGGTACGAGCTTTTACCTTCCCAGTGAATGGGAGGCATTCTCCTTCTGAGTCAGAGCGACCCACCAGCCCGAAGTAGGCTTCCTCATCATCACTGGAGTCTGAGGAATCAGACTCACTCAGTGTCTTTGACTTCTTGGCGATGTAGCTCCTCTCCTTCTTCTTATCTCTAGAGGTCCTATGCTCTTCTCCCTTCCCCTTCTCTCTCTTGCCTTGATGGCAGTCGGTCATGACGTGTCCTTGCTTATTGCATCCAAAACAAATGATGTCAGTATTACGATGTTTGTTCGGTTTTGATTCATACCTGTCAGAAGAATAATTCTTCTTCTGAATTCTGGAGGAGGAGCCGTCTCTCTTTCTTTGATTCCTCATCTTGAGGAACTTCTTGAATTCTCGGGTGATCAGGGAGAAATCTTCTTCAGATAACTCTGAGCCGGAGGAGCATGGCTCGGAGTCTTCCTCCTCATCCTTTTCCCCGCACGGGATGAAGCCGCACCCTTTCCCTTCCTGGAGTGAATGGCTTTTAGGGCCACAGTCTTTTCCTTGGCTGTCGCCTTCTCTGCTTCTTCTTCAGCTTTCCTCGTGTTCAACTGGAGCTCATAGGACATGAGCTTCCCAAAGAGTATCTGAGGATCAGTTTCAGCTAATCTGCCAAACTCTCGGATGGCGCAGATCTTTGTGTCCATTCCTTAGTAAGGGACCTAAGGAATTTATCATTAAGTTCACCATAAGTGAACGCTCTTCCATATCTCTTGAGAGCATTGACGATCTTGAGGAATTTTTCGAAGGTAACTCCGATCTCTTCCTTGGGCCCCTGCCTGAATGCCTTATATTTCTGATTCAGGAGGGATCTCCGATCATCCCTCACTTCGTCTGTGCCCTCCATCAGGATAATCAAGCTGTGCTAGATATCCTTAGCCGTCTTGTAGTTGCAGAAGTTCTGCATCATGGAGTCATCGACTGCACTGATCAGTATGTTCTGTGCCTTCTTGTCAAGTCCGACCAGCACCATCTCGTCCTTGTCCATTTCAGAAAGCATCTTTGGCACCATTTTGGTAGGATCAATGGTGGAGGCCTTAGTGGGAATATATGGTCCCTCCTCCACGACCATGAAGAGTCGAGGGTCGACTGCTTCCATGTAAAATCTAATCCTTTCCTTCTAGATAGGAAAGTTTAGCCGGGTGCACACTGAGATCTTGCCAGAGTACTTGAGTCCGTCCATAGTAGATATCTGCCTTCTTCTTGACACTAGTGGCAGGAACTTACTCGAGGTGTTAACCCCTTTGATGAGAAACCTCCCTCTGATACCACTTGAAAGTCCACCTAGTGCAAACTACCTGTACCTATGGGGGGGGGGGGAATAGGTGTCTTGCAGCGTTTTTAGCGGAATTAAAATTATACCTGCACAAATAAACAAAACAGCACAGCACAAAAAGACACAGAAAATTTATAGTGGTTCCCCGATATGGGTACGTCCACTCTCCCCCTTCGACCTATCTCCCAACTAGGGACGACTCGGTCACTTCATCAACAGGATTGAAATCCAATCCTCACACTAACGGAAGGAACCCTTCCAGACGAAGGAGTCACCACTCCTACACCTCGGGTTGCACCCAACCCTTACAACTAGGAACCAACGTTCCTTTACAACAAAATTGAAAATGGAGTGTATTAGGAATACAAACTACTTATGGAGAATAGGGTGTCCCTCTTCGTACGACAACGTGTTCTTGAAGTCGACGAAGAGTCCATGACCCTAGATCTCACTTGGAGTGAATCTCCCCAAAACCGGCGGCGGCAAGAAGGGCGGCGTCTTGGCTCTCGGGATTGGCGGCGACAACGGAGTGATGCGGATGTTCTTTGGAGATTCAAACTTCGTAGCAAAGCCGGCAAGGTCTACCAACGGTCACACTAGGATCGATCGTCTCGATCGATTTGGAAGGGGAAGGTTTTCGCGATCTACGAATCAAGAGACAAATGATCTCTGGTTAGACGCGTGAGACGCTGTTCTTGGCTGAGCTTCTGTAGCCGGGAGATCTGGAAGAAAACTCGATCAGCGACGGGAATTAGCAGGCACGAGCGGCGACGGCGGCGGAGCAAGATTCATGATCTAGGTCACGTCGGCGGCTCGTCTTTTTGAATCCGTGTATTCGTATCTCTGCTGCTCAACAATACCGATGTATTTATACAATAGGATGATCCAATATGACCGTTGTGGGCCCCACCAGAAAGAAACCCTAAGTCCGGCTCCAAACAGCACGAGTTAACTTGGACCGGTCCAGAGAATAACAGAAATTTGCCCAAGTCAAATTCGGCGAGAATCGAAGGTGATTCTCGACGAATCGGCGAGATTCACCTACGATTCACGCCGAATTCCACTTAGCAGAATTCTAGCTTCATTGAAATAGCAAGCCGGAGAGAATCGGCGAGAATCACAATTAATTCTCGCCGAATCGGCGAGAATGCAAGATCATTCTCGACGATTCGGCGAGAGTCACTTAGTGATTCTCGCCGATTCTGCCTTAGCAGAATTCAGGGCGGCGTTGAGACGGCCGACTGCATACGGCGAGAATCAGCGAGTGATTCTCGTCGATTCGGTGATTCTCGCTGAATCGGCGAGAATCACTTAGTGATTCTCTACGATTTCTACTTAGACGATTTTCGTCTTTTCTTCCCTTGAGCTGGTCTTTGGCCCATCCTTGCTCCTTGTCTGCTCTTGATCTTTCTTAACCCTGTGCTTGAAAGTAAGTATACTCCAATAGAGAGAGTACACGTACGCCAACACACTGATCTGCTCAACGAGGGATTACGTTGCACAGAACCGTGTATATTGACCTACTGCACCCTGACATTGGTGTGTACTTAGCGAGGAATAACTGCAAGCACAACTTGAAGACAAGTGATCAAATACATTGTCAATTCACCTTAGCTTGTTCAGGGGCTTCTTCAAATCAAGTACATTGTGGATACAATACCCAACAAAAAAAAAACTAATAATTCTCTCAAACCTGCAAAAAAAGAAGAGATTACCCATCCAAACTACTTTCTAGCCTATTCTAAATTGTCTATAGCATTTTATAAATAAATGCATAAAAACAGCCGAGATTTAATTTGCAACTTCAACTTTAATTAGAAGGAATGGACAATGAAATGAAAATGGAGAAAGCATGGGTTAAACAGTCATTCGTTTGAACATAAAAATAGATGAAGTTTCTTAGATGTGTGTTAACAAAATGACAGTTTAACCCCCATGTTCACGATCATCACCACCGTGCCAAACAGAGCCTACATCTGATTAGGCTTAGTGATCAACAACTCTTCTATGTCACCAACCACCTCCTATACAAATGTAAAAAGTTTGCAAGTCTAAGGTTTGCACACCCTCTTACTTCTTAAATTAAAAGTTTGCACACCCTCTTACTTTTGAAATTACCAAAATCAGGGAAAAAAAAGAATAAACATAAATACAGAGCATTGTTTACTGAGGAAGGCATTTCTTTATCAAAAATAATATTGCAGATAGAGATGGCTTAAGTATGCAGATAAATACAACATCTGTGGCTTAAGTATGCAGATGGAAATGGCTTATAATGAAATAATATTGCACTCACAAAATCTATAAAGCATGACCTGAAAATCAAAAAGCAAACCTAAAGAAATCTAAAGCAAAGAAGAGCATGCAGAAATCTAAACCGAAGAAGAGGATGCATAAAATAATCCAAACCTGATGCCTTAAGCGAGGAAAAATCTGGGAGGAGGAGCTCTGTTAATGGAGGATGAGCCTGGTGCCTGCTATGGTGCAGGAGGGTCTCAAGGGAAAGCCTGGAAATCAGAAAATCTGATGATTGAAGCGAAGAAGAGGATGCAGAAATATAAACCAAAGAAGACTAAATCCAAACCTGATGCCTGTAGCAAGGGAGAATGAGCCTGAAAATCAGAAAATCTGGGAGGAGCTCTGTTAATGTAGGATGAGCCTGATGCCTGCTATGTTAAGTGATGAAGCTCTAAAACCTCCTTGAAAAAAAAATCAAAATGGGAAAACAGTGAGGAGAACGCGGAATGATACTGTGAAGAGAGGAGGAGCTGGCTGCAACCATGGAGGCGAGGCTCTGTGTAGGAGGTACCTTTTAGAAAATTAGCTCTGTCTAAGAGTGTTCTGATCTGGAAGAGAATAGAAAAAGGGAAGCGTTGCGTGACCGGCGAAGAGCGTGTGAGGAGCGGTGGATTTGCGGGTGCGGCGGAGAGGGAAGCGTTGCGGGAGCGGCGAAGAGCGGCGGAGAGGCGCGGCGAAGAGCGGCGGAGAGGCGCGGCGACGGGGTCTGCGCTGTACTTTGGAAACGGCAGAGCGGAGGGGAGAGCTGCGGGATTTTTAGGTTTAGGGTTGGCGCTGCCGATTTTATTAGAGGCGAACCCGAAATTTTGAGCGGGTAATAGGGCGGCAAGGTAGAAATGACACCATGAACCCTTAACTTTTGATATGAGAATAAGAGATCAAGGGGTATTTTGGGCACTTGAATGTTACACCATGCCTTGAATTGGGTTTCCTTATAGTATAAAGATGAACCTTCAATTCTAATTCTAGGGTCTCAATTCGCCCCAAATATTCTAGGGTCTCAATTCGCCCCAAATGAATGGACTATATTCTTGTAGACTATATTGGTGATATTCTTTAGTGTCATGTACTCGTGTCTGACAAGTTATATTTGTCTAATAATTACACATTTAAAATTCTTGCTTTTTAAAAAAAAATAGTAAGCAAGAGGAGATGGTGAAACGTAAAAGCTGTAGTGTATATAAATCAAGAAACTGCTGTTTCTGACAGTTATTTTAGTAGTTTACAAGATGAATTAAGAAAATGACTATGAATAGAAACTTACCAGCTGGTACTGCTCATAACATGTGCAGGCCTGCTTGCCTTCAGTGAAATATTAACACCATTCTGACTGCTAAAACAAGTATGTGATGGATCACGAGAAGCATCATTTAGGTCGTAGTTCCCTACAAAATGGTATTACAACATTCACACCATTTATAGTTTGATAATGAACTTACATGGCTATAATACTGATGAGTTACATAATTATTTACACTACCTCTGCTAACATAATCATGAAGGCCAACTGGGTAACATATGCTCTTATCTAATCTGCAAAACAACTAAGAAATATTCAATGTCAGCTCATACAATTTTTGCATAATGGCCAAAAAATTATGGAAATAAAAGGTTAAGATTCACCTCATGACTCTCCTTTAGAGCAGCATGACGGAAAAATTCAGGAGGTTGATCATAGAGAACTGATGCTCTGATGGGATGAGTAAAAAAAATACAAAAATACATCAAATAAACTATCAAGACGCCTTCTATGCCCACAAAGTGAACAGGCTTCGTTACAAAAATACATCAAATAGTCCTCCATAATCTGGTTAATTATACAAACACAAACACAATGCTACTAGATAAATAACTACAATGGCAGCAGTAGACAGGCACATCCAATCTGTAAAAGGTAACACTGCCACAAGTGCAAAGGCATCATTTTGATTTTTTCCAGGTCTTGTGAACAAAGTTATAAAAAGAAAGTTAAGAGAACAATTTTATTGTAAAAGACTTCATGGTTGTGCAGAAAAAAATTTTCAGAAGGAGAAGAATAAGTAAATGAAGCTTATCCTTGCAAGGAAATAAATTAAACATAAAAAATAGTATTCTTACAGTCTATTCATAAGGTATTTGTGATAGACGAGGCTATCGGAATTACTCATCTTGCTTGATGTTAGGGAAAATGAAAGAGGTGCTGGATTCTCCCACTTCTGCTATTTTGAATAGAAAATAGTCCAAAGATGATATAATACTAGTGTTAAGTCACATAATACGACAACGCGCGACGAGCCCGATCCGCATTGGGGACGCACGTATCAGCGCCGACCTTCCACAACGACCACATGATGGCAACCAGGCTAATTTATGTTTTTATGCTTTTATTATCTCATGTGTTTTACGTATTGTTGACCCACGTGTTTAAGCCCAAGTGGGGGGCACGTTTTGGACTGGGTTATATGTTGCTTGGGACCGGATGAAAAAGCATGAAAGGAATTAGTATTCCCCCCTCTCTCTCTAAACTCTCTCCCTCTCTCTCTGCCGATCGCGCATTCCGCACCCTAACCGCTCTGCCGAACCCGCTGCATCCCGCGCCCTAGCCGACCACCGTTTCCTCCTCCTCTCCTACAGTATCTCTCCTTCTCCATCTCTACCTCCCTCTTTATCTCTTCTCCTTCTCACTACCCTTGCTCTTCTCCCCCATCTTCAAACATAGCATCCACCAGATCCAAGACGGGGCCGACCCAACCGTGGAGACCTTCTTCCTTTTCTGGCCCAATCACTAGATCGAGATCGGGAGATCACAACAACTTGGTATCAGAGCCAAACACCTGGCCTCCTCTCCCAGGTACCTACTGAACAGCCCTCACCCGCCTTTGCCGGCCGCCGACTCTGCTTTTGCCGCCCGCAAATCAAGCGGGACTGCTCCCTCCGCCACCCGCAGACCTCGCGCGGTCACCGCCAATGGCCGACGACAGCCCCTCCCTCACTCAAGTCATGGAAATGTTTCAAGCTATGTTAGCCACCCAAAATGAGAAGATGGAAGCACTTAACGCCTGTTTGGACTCCATCAAGGGCGCTCCACCGCCGCCCTTTCCGCAGCCAGTGACTTCTCCAACAACCAGTCAGGTTGCTTTGGCTCCTCGCGAGGATACCTTATCATTCTCTCGCACCGTCCGCATGGATTTTCCCATCTTTGATGGACGCGAAGACGCCCTCCCATGGCTCACGCGTTGCAAGTTCTTCTTCACCAATCAACATTGAAAGTGAGGGATTGATCTAACTTAACTCTAGAGGGGGGGGGGGGGGTGAATAGAGTATTTTAAAAACTTTAAGTTATTTTTATAGCGGATTAAAATAGGTGATATATATATATATAAAGAGAAATATCACCGCACAGAAAATAAACAAGTAAAAGCACAACCAGACGACACAAAGAATTTATAGTGGTTTCCCAATAAACCTGGGTACATCCACTCTTCTACCACCCTGGTAGGAATCTACTACAGGTTTTTGCTCAGGTGCCCTGTCACCACATAATCTATTTTTCTAAGCGAGATCTAGCAATCCTTTGAGCTTTTGATAAGATGCCTGAAAACCAAACCCAAGTCTTTTGATCAGGTGACTTGTGAACCAAAAAGGCTAACTTTTGAAGGGAGTTAAAACCCTGTACACAGTGAAAGGAAAATGTAAAAAGATGTTTTCTCTGTCTCAAGGCTCTGAGAATACTAGTGGATTTATTGATGTCAAAGCTCACACTGAGTTGTATGGATCTTATCAGGAGTGGAAGCTTTGCTTCAGGGTGTAGTCCTTCAAAGTGATGTTGCTCTTCAGCAAGCTTTTAGAATGATTTTGATTTGTTGTCTCTTGAAAGCCTGAATCAGATGAAGAAGAACTCTGTGTATATGAGAGCTGTGTTGTGTTCTTCACTTTTCAGTACACTATTCTGATTTTCTAATTCTTAGTTCATACAATCTTCTAAAAAATCACTTTATATATTGATTGCAGATTCAAAAACATTTGAATTTTAAATTCTTTTCTTGAAATCCTCTGTATAATTTTTGAGAGTTGGAACGGCTAATTTAGTCCTGAAAGCATTTTCCTAACTGTCCCAGTAAATTTGGTAGAGTAATAACTCTGTGAAATCCATAATTAATACTGTCAGGTAACAACTTTCTGCATTCTTTTTAACTGTTTTTCCTCTGATGTCTTCTGTCTCTAAAGTCTTCTGAAGGAGGGTACTGACAATCTAAGTATGTGATGCTGACCTTGACCCTGGAAATAACCTATGACCCTAGACTATACATGTTGGGTCATCTAATCAATCCTAATAGTGAACCTAGCCCAAATCATAAGTAGGGTTCCAATAATATCCCCCTATTTGGGTGAGGTCACTATAAAAATAAAGAAAATCACAAAGCAATAAAAAAAATATCTGATAGAATTATAGAACTTTAGCAGATATAAACAATTGTGCTTTATGAAAATATATACAACAATAATAAAGTTCAAAATGCATAAGCGAAAAATTATGAATCTTTCTTTGGAGCATCTGAAGAAGGGTCTGAAGCAGGTTTTGTGAAAACCATTATTCTTGTGGGGTCCTCTGCTTCTCTTTGAGTTATTTTCATATGTCAAGCACCAAGAATCTTCACTGATGTAGCACTAGGCACTACTGCCTCTGGATGCAAACTCATATAAGTATCAACATTAAAAAGATTTTTCTTTTTATACCTTTCTAATTCCTTCTGTCTGTAGGAAGACATTGTTGAAAATTGAGAAGTGTCTTTTCCTTCTTCCTTGCCTTTCCTTATCTGTGAAAGAGCTACAATTTCCTTGAATCTGACCATTCTAAAATTAGGATCCAACTCTGGATCATAGGTTGGAGAAGGAGGCCTTTCTTGCTCTTGACATGATTGTTGATTGCTTTGATTAGTCTGTTGTTGTTGAGAGCTTCTCTGACTTGACTTCTGTTGTTGGCTGCCTTGAGAGGGTCTAAAATGATGAGAAGTAGACCTATGAGACTGAGAAATGCTTCCCGCTGATCCTGCTGTAGGAGGAGGAGGAGGTCCTCTCCAAGAACTTTGAGGTGAATTGTATCTCTTCATTTTATTCCTTCTTTTTTGTTCATTTTTAGAAAACCTCATCCAGTAAGGAGTATCTGGAGTGAGTGTAATTCCATGCAAAATGCAATAAGGAATGTCAGCATTTGATGAAGGTTTAGAAGCAACTTTTACTAGAGCCTTCTTCTTGGCTTTTCTTTTCTTTGAACCAACATCTTCTGAATCATCTGAATCAACATCATCATCATCAGATTTATCTTCTAAATGATCATATAACTCATCAATTTGCTTAATTAAATCAGCTTGATTCTTAGCTTGGCCTTCTGGCTCTTTAAGTACAATATATGTAATAGCTTGAGCCTAAAAACTGTCAATCTCTGGCCCCATATCTTGAAACATGAGTTCATCAAGATTTGGCATAGGAGTTTCATCTCAAGCATAAGTGGGAGGGGATGAAACTGGCTCTATGATATTTACTATATTCTCTACTGATATATTCTCAGATACTGAATAAATACTAGAAGAAATATTACAAAAACTAGCTCTAATCTCTTCTAAAACTGAAGAATGTACTTGAGAAGTAAAGCAAACTATTGCTTTAGAAAAATTATCAAAAAATGGAGGAAAACTGGGCTGAACTTCAAAAGCAGATAATAAGGAAGATAAGTCAACTGTGGGATTTATAAAAACATCACCAACAGTGATTATTTCTGGGGTTGCTGCCTCTTCTTCAAAGCAAATCATTTCTGAATCAACAATTTCAACTGCTACTGCTATTACTGGGATTGTTATTGCTGCTGCTGGAGCTTCTTCATAGGACATCTCCCCCTGCTTGGATTCAGAGAGACCTGAACCCAGGCCCCCAGAAGAAGGGACAGTGGAGGAGGAAGCTAGTTTAGAAGATAGGTCAGAAATGGTTGCTACAAGAGGAGCAATTGATTCTTCTATCAACTTCTTGAGGGTAGGAGTGATAAAAGCAAGAATATTAGAAGAGATGGATGAGAAATCCTCATGCATAAACTCAGGTGTAGACTGAGTAGATGTAGAGGATGGATTGGAAGAGGAGGGAATGGAGGTAGAATAGTCCTGACACAGATAGAATGACTGATCCTGATGATTGAAGGTAGAGGGAGTGATATTAGGGATGATCTCTTCCTGGATAGGAGATGAAATTTCTTTAGTAATTTCTGCCTGTACAGGGGAGTGAGGTGAAGATGGAGAAGAGAGAAGATTGGAAGTTGAAAAGAGGTAGATGGATGTCCTCAAAATGATGAGATGGTAGAGGTGATTAAGGAGGTGGAGATGGTGTATCCTCAGAAATGTGGATTGGTGAGTGTAGGAGATGGTGGTTGAGATGGTGAGGCAGGAGGGATGGAAGTAGAAGGTGTGTCTGCAATAATAGTGGATGGTTGTTGAAGAGGAGGAGATGGTAAATGAGCAGGAGAGGGAGGAGGAGCAGGAGCTTCTTTAGGGGTTGGGAGAGTGGCGGTTACAGCCCTTGTATCCTCTGAATCTATCCTGGAAGAGGAGGCCCTGGAGGAATTTGGGATAACTGAAAGTGAGGGTAAGATCTATCTTAACTCTAGAGGGGGGGTGAATAGAGTATTTTTAAAATAACTTTACAATTTAAACAAGCAAAACAATTAAGATTTAATTTATGTATAAGTGTAAGGTGCCTTGCTATATAATTTAAAACTAAGACAGCAAAAAGAAAATCACAGCACACAGCAAAGAAAATACTCAAGCAACCAGAAGACACAAGGAGCTATAGTGGTTCCCCAAAAACCTGGGTACATCCACTCTTCTACCACCCTTGGTAGGAATCCACTGCAGGAAGGGTTGATCAGGTGTCCTGGGCACCAATGAGCTTTTGATAAGGTGCTCTAAAACCACACTAGATTTTTTGATCAGGTGTCTTGCCACCACTGAGTTTTGACAAGGTTCTCAGAACTAGAATCAAGACTTTTGAATGGAGTTTTGGTAACCCTTTTACAGCAGGAAAGAAAAAGAAAAAGAGTGAAGTTGTCTTCTCTGTCTCAATCAAAGAGAGAAGCACAAGTGGATTGATTTTGTTGTCAAAGCTCCCCCTGAGATGTAGACTAGTTCAGGAGTGGAAGCTTTGCTTCAGGGTGATAGGTCTTCAGAACCTTCAGATCTCCAGCAGAAGATGGTTTCAACAGAGGCTGAGAAAATTGAATTGTCTGGAGTCCTTGTGATGAAGCTGTGATCACTCTTTCAGTATGCCAAAATGTTCAACTGATTCTTCAGAATTGATCACTTTAATTTTTGAATTAATCTCTCTATCTTGTGAATCTGTACTGTAAATTTCTTGTAGTTTTCTTGTTATGTATATCTGTCAGACCCAAAAAGATCATTTATTCTCTGAAGATCCTCCATCCAAGATAGCCATTAGCAGACATTAAATGTCCTCCATAAAAGTCTTGTCTTCTAGAGGAAAGTCCAATAAACATTCTCAAAAAGAATTCCTTGAAACTTGCTCCAGAATAAAGCAAAACGGCTAGCAGATCTCTTGAAATAAATGCTGAGATAATTTGAAAAACATTCCAAAGTCTGACTTGATTTGAATCCTTAAAAACATCGATCTCTTAGGAAAAACTTCGATCTGAGCTCTACGATCGTCGACCTGAGCTCAGAGATTGGAATGAAGATCAGACAGAAAACGTCGACCTGAGCTCGAAGATCGTCGACCAGAGCTCAGCGACCTGAAGGACAAGTCGAAGACAGATCGTCGATCTGAGCTCGAAGATCGTCGACTGGAGCTCGATGATTTACCATAGTTGAGCTCAGAGAGCGTCGAATGGAGTTCAACGTTTCGTCGACCTAAGCTCGACGATAGTTGTCTTTGCCTCAGCTTTAAGTCTGATTCCTTGAATGGTCCTGGGGGCAGCTTCAAACCTAAATTCTAAGCCCTAAACACATTCTAATGATGACCTTTTTAACTATACATCTAGGTCAAACTGATTTCCTAAGACAAACATAGTGATCCTTGCCCAAATTAGTAATAGGGTGTTCCAACAATCTCCCCCTATTTGAGTTAGGATTACTATTTACAAATCTCAGAAATAAAAACAACAACAACATACAGAATAGCAATAAACTAAAACAAAAGAAAAGAGCAAGCAACAGGGTAGCAGTCATATGGAATATCAACAAATGTTTAGAATGATTGTATTGTCTGCTTACAGATATTACTTCTTTTCACTTCCTTTCTTAAATAGAATTTCTCTGTTGGGATTAAGAGCTTCCTTCTTTGACCTTCTATCATCCTCTGCACCTAAGGAGGTTTGAGATCTAGCCCTGGGAACCACAGCCTCAGGATGCAATTTCATGTAGTCCACTGGGTCAAAGAATTTTCTTGATGCATACCTTTCCAGTTCTGCTTTTCTCTGATCTGATAAAGTAGTAATATTGGAGAAGTCTTTCCCTTATTCTCTGGCTTTCTTCAACTGATCTAAAGCAGCAATTTCTTTCATCCTAGCAGTCCATGATAGAGGATTGTTCTCTGGATCTTCAAAAGGAACTGCAGGCTCATATCTGTTTACAGTTTTTGAAGCAGTAGGAGTTCTAGTATCAATATTTTCTCTGAGTTTATAGGGGAAAGGACTTAGAGTTGAGTCCATGTGCCTTTGTCCTTCCCTTGCATAAAATCTATGTTCTCTTTGATTTCCTCTATACTGTCCCCTTCTGGACTGAGAACCCCTTTGGTATTGTCCCCTGGGATGATTTCTTTGTGAGGACTGGGAGGAACTATGCTTTGAAGCTGGGGTTTGAGAAGCTGAGCCTCCACCTTATCCTGATTCTGGAGGAGGAGGAGGAGGAGGAGGAGGCTGAAATTGAGATGAACCTTTCTCATACTTTTCAAACTTTCTTTTCTTTCTCAAGGCTTTTAGTTTATTTTTATAATATTGCATCCAATGTTCAGTAATTTGGCAATCATTCAAAATATAGTATGGAATGTCATTGGTATCTTTGGCTTGAGCAGGAGGAACCTTCATCATGGCCTTGCTTCTGGCCTTCCTTTTCTTGGCAATAGTACCAGAAGAGTCATCAGATTCAGTGTGAAACTGATCACTTTCTGAACTTTGAGGTCTATCATATAAATCATCAATGCTCTTTATATATTTCTCTTGTTATTTCAATTGATCAGGAGTTGGAGTAGGAACAGCAGCAACAGCAGAAATTGGAGCAACAGCAGGAGCAGAAGTTGGAGCAGCAGCAGGAGCAAATTCTTCCAGATATGTAGCAAGTTCTTTAGCAACAGTATCATCAACAATAGGCAACATTTCAATATCAGAAGATTCAATGGAAGCAGTAGCAGCAGCAATAGAGATGGAAGAAATAACATCCACAGCCTTGAAAGAATTGACATATGAGGCAATCAGGCTGGGATCACATACTGAGATAGACACAATGGCCTTAGTAAGATCTTCAACTTATTGCACTGGCAGAGAACTGAGAGATCTGAAATACATAGAATCAAATACTGATAGCAGACTCTGAAGATCCACTGCAAGGACAGGAGCAGGAACTGAACCTTTAGCAACCTCAGGCACAACCAGAGCTTCATAAGGCATCTCCCCCTGCCTGGATTCAGTGGCAACTGGATCAAGGCACCCAGGAGAAGGGATTGCCTGAGAGGAGAGGAAGGGAGAAGCCTGGTAGACAGCTCCTGAACACTTTTCAGAAGTGGAGCCATGGTGGTCTCCAGCAATGAGGTTAGCCTGGGGGCTAGCAACTCATATAACCTGTCTGCCAAGGCTGAGAGATCTACATGCTCAAGAGGGGCTTGAGTAGAGGTAGGAGAGAAGGTGGCTAGAATGATGTTGGCTGGAGCTGATGGAAAGGAGAATGTGGAGGTAGGAGGTGTAGGGATGGATGGCCTAGGAGTAGGAGATGTTGAGATTGATGTAACTGGGTTGGAGATGGATGAGATGGTAGGGGAAAAGGATGGTTGAGAGAGTATGTCTTGAAGAAGTTGTTGGTAGGAGGATGTAGAGGGAAGCTCAGGAGGAGTTGGAGGAGAATCATCCATGAAGGAGTCATCCAAGAGAGAAAATGATGGAGTGGTGACAGGTGGATAGTAGAATAAAGGATGGAATTGATTTGAGGTAGTGGCTGGAGGAGGTGAAAGGGGTGAAGAGATTGTAATGGGGGAAGATATGGCTATGGTGGAGATTGGTGGTGAGGTTGAGATGACTGGGGCAGAAATAGCTGGAGGAGGAGGAGAAGCAGGCAAATCTTCTGCTGGGGCAGAGACCTGAGGAGGAGTGACTGAGGCAATCCTTGTGCCAGAAGCAGATGTTGCTGTAGCAGCCCTGTTGGGGTTTATGATCTGCCTGTCCCACCTGCTGAAGAGGGCACAGGTAAGTCTTTTGGATGCATTGATGTACATCCCACTTGAAGTCAGCAGTTCAGGGCACCTGGAGTGCAGGTAAACCCCTAGGATCCTCCCAAAGCTTACACATCTTTTGCTAAGTTTCTTCTTGATCAAATTAAAGAAGATGGAGCCCCAGTCCAGATGTTTTTTGTCAACCAATGCTCCCATTAGACAGAACTGGTATCTTGAAATTGTGTCATGGGCGGAGTGCTTTGCCATGAGCACTTTTCCAACAACATCAGCCAAGAATTGAAATTCAATAGATAAATTCTTTTACAGTAATTTATTAGGGTTCACAGCAGAGTGACCCATTCTATCTAGCATTGAATCAAACTCTTCTCCAGACAAATCAATAGAATCATTTCCAGTACTGAGGTTGAAAACTTCTGTTAGTAGAGCGGGGGATAATGGTACCTGAGTCCCTTTGATCGAGCCGACTATAGAATTCTCATTCTCATTGTGGTAGAAAAACACCATTCTTTTATTTCGTCTGCTGCAAGCTTCACTCTGGTGGACATAATCTGAACTAACCGTTGTCCTTGGAAAAGATTTAAGATGTCTTTGAATCTCTGGTCGCTTCCATCGAAAGAATTCATGTCGATGTCGAAGCCTGTATCAAATTTCATCTTTGAAAGAGCAGCAACTGACGCAGCCATCTGTACCTGCAAATATTGAGCAAACACGACCAAGTGTAGAAAGTTTGGAGGGAAAGAGTTGCAGAGAGTATGAAAGCGTAAACGACGAGCGGCGGCCGAAAAATGATTTTATATTAGGGTTCGACGCGAAAAAGGAAGGATCGTCGACCTACGTTCGACGATCAGGACTCCTGATGGAAGCTGAAAGGGCTTCAATATCGTAGATCTCAGTTCGACGATCTAGGGAGAACGTCGAACTCAGGTCGACGATCGAAGGCCTGAAAGAGATAGTATACAACTATCTGACACGCTCTGAACTCAGGTCGACATTTTGGGAAAACGTCGATCTCCGTTCGACGTTTCTCTGGTAAACGTCGATCTCCGTTCGACATTTTCTGTGGAGAACGTCGAGCGCAGTTCAGAGTCAGAAACTATCCTACAGACAAAAAAAGAGATGAGTTTTTAGCCTAATCTTGGTCTGTTTTTAGCTTTTCAAAATCTTATAATTTACTTTAGGCTTCCTCCATCTAACATGCCTAACTGATTGAGGAAGAAGTTGTGTTTCTTTTCATCCAAAGGCTTGGTGAAAATATCTCCCCTTTGCAAATCAGTTGGGATATATTGAAGTTCAATTTTATTTTTCTCAACATTATCTCTTAGAAAATGATGCCTAATTTCTATGTGTTTTGTCCTACTATGGAGGACTGGACTTTGTGCAATGGAAATAGCACTGGTGTTGTCACAAAATATTTTAGACTTCTCTAAGTTGTAACCATAGTCTAGGAGTTGGTTTTGTATCCACAATATTTGTGAACAACAACTGCCTGCAGCCATGTATTCAGCTTCAGCAATTGAGGTTGACACAGATGTTTGTTTCTTACAATACCATGAGACAAGTCTGTCACCAAGAAACTGACAAGTTCCACTGGTGCTTTTCCTGTCTATTCTGCATCCAACATAATCAACATCTGAAAATCCAGTTAAGTCAAATGCTGAATCTTTTGGATACCAGAGACCTAGATTTGGACAGCTTTTAACATACCTAAGAATCCTCTTTACTAAAGTTAAGTGTGACTCTCTAGGGCTAACTTGGAATCTAGCACATATACATGTAGCAAACATTATGTCAGGCCTACTAGCTGTAAGGTACAATAGAGAGCCAATCATTGCTCTATATGTTGTCTGATCAACTGGTTTCCCATGTTCATCAGCATCTAATACAGCATTGGTAGGCATGGGTGTTTTCATACATGATGCATCAGACATCCCAAATTTCTTAACCAATTCTTTTGCAAATTTGGTTTGAGAAATGAACATGCCTTCAGCATGTTGTTTGACTTGCAATCCTAAGAAGAAGGATAGCTCACCCATGCTACTCATTTCAAATTTAGAGTGCATAAGCTTGGAAAACTTTTTGCACAAATTTGAATCAGTAGACCCAAATATAATATCATCTACATAAATTTGTACTAGTAGGGTATGAGACTTATGGGTTCTAATAAAAAGAGTTTGGTCTACTCTCCCCCTAACAAAATCATTCTTCAGCAGAAAGCATGCTAGAGTCTCATACCATGCTCTAGGAGCTTGCTTGAGACCATATAATGCTTTGTATAGTTTAAAAACATAATCTGGATGAGTTAGAGAGATAAAACCTGGAGGTTGTCTGACATAGACTTCTTCTTTGATCTCCCCATTGAGAAAAGCACTCTTCACATCCATTTGATAGACTTTGAATCCCTTATGAGCAGCATAAGCCAGGAAGATTCTTATGGCCTCTAACCTTGCAACAGGTGCAAAGGTCTGGTCATAGTCTATCCCCTCTTCTTGAGAATATCCTTGAGCAACTAGCCTTGCCTTGTTCCTTACAATAATTCCTTGATCATCCATCTTATTTCTGAACACCCATTTTGTTCCAACAATGGAATGATCCTTTGGCTTAGGCACTAGTTCACAAACTTTGTTTCTTTCAAATTGATGCAACTCCTCTTGCATTGCAATGATCCAGTGTGGATCTTGCTCTGCATCTTGAATGGTTTGAGGTTCAATTTGAGAGAGAAAGCAATTGTGCATCAGGTTTTGATTGACCTGATTTCTGGTTTGCGCACCAGCTGAGATGTCTCCAATCACTTGGGAGATTGGATGATCTCTTGTTGTTACTAGATCAACAGGGGGTGTTGATTGTTCACCAACCTGCGTTGTTGTTTCCTCTTGTGGGACAACAACTGGCTGTTCAAGAAGATTTTCTTCCAGATGTGGAGCAGCTTCTTCATCTTCACTACTTTCATCCTTTTGAGTAACTTGTAATCTGTCCAAGTCTTCAGCTAGAGAATGCACCTGCAAATGTTCTATGGTAGAAGTATTCTTCTTCTTGAAAGACATATTAGTGTCATCAAAGGAAATGTGGACAGATTCTTCTATTTTTAGAGTAGTTTTATTATAAACCCTATAAGCTTTACTGATCATGGAGTATCCCAGAAACACTCCTTCATCAGCTTTTGCTTGAAATTTTGCTAAATATTTCTTGTCATTATTGTGAATGTAACAAGTGCAACCAAAAACTTTAAAATAGTCTACTTTAGGTTTCTTCCCTATGAGCAATTCATAGGGAGTCTTGCCCTTCAGTTTATGTATTAGACTTCTATTCAACACATAATTAGAGGTGTTCACTGCCTCAGCCCAACAGGATAGAGGTAGGTGAGCATCTGTCAATAATGTAGTTGTAGATTCAATAAGGGTTCTATTTTTCCTTTCATCTACCCCATTTTGTTGAGGAGTTCTAGGAGCTGAGAAAGTATGCCTGATCCCTTCACTTTGACAGAACTCTTGCATGAGAAGAGAATCAAACTCTGTCCCAAGATCACTTCTGATCAGGGCAATGTGAGTGTTGAACTCAATCTGAATGCATTTGAGAAACTCTGTCAAACACTTAAAGTTATCAGACTTCTTCCTCAGAAAGAATACCCATGTGAATCTTGAGAAGTCATCTACAATCACTAAAGTATAGGATTTCCCTCCTAAGCTTTGTACTGTAATGGGTCCAAAAAGATCCATGTGTAACAGATACAAAATCCTAGGTGAATCACTCTTATTAATTGATTTAAAGCTATTTTTAGTTTGCTTGCCTAATTGACAAGCCTTGCAGAGTCCTTCCTTCTTGTATGGGCCAGAAGACAATCCTCTGACAAGGTTGTCCTTGGATAGCCTAGCAATGGTTCTAAGGTTAATATGTCCTAGTCTCTTATGCCATAGAATATTAGGTCTAGATATGGAATTAAACAGGCAAATATCTACCTTAGATGAATGAAAGTCTACTAAGTAAATGTTACCTTTCCTGTTACCTGTCAACACAGTTGTGCTGTCTTCTGACTTGATCTTGCATATTTCTTTGTCGAAAGTCACCTGATATCCTTCATCACACAGCTGACTAATGCTTATCAGGTTGTGCTTGAGACCTTCAACATAGGCTACTTTCTTGAAGGTGACTGTCCCAATTTAGACTGCACCATATCCTTTTGTTGTTCCAAAGTTTGAATCACCAAAGATTACTTTGGGTCCAAGCTTGGCTTTAAAGGATGTGAAGTTGTCCTTATTCCCTGTCATGTGCTTTGAGCACCCACTATCCAGATACCATAACTTGTTTGATGTTGGATAGGTCTTCACCTGCACATAAACAGCTTATATGTTTTTGACCCAGTTAACCTTGGGCCTAGGTTGATATCCCTTAAATTCAGAAATAAAAGACATCCTAGTTTGATTCTTATAACCTTCAGGATGGTATCTCCTAGGAGGTATTATCCATTCAATATAAGGATTAAAGCATTGGGATGAAGCACTTCTAGGATTGAATTGAGATTTGCCTCTGAAAGAAGGTTCAAAGTTCTGATCTGTGTTCGACGATCGTCGATCTGAGTTTGACGATCTTGGGTAAGATCGTCGAGCTTCGTTTGAAGATCGACTGTGAGGGAGTTCAGAGTTCAGGAATCGTTGAGCTGAGTTCGACGTTTCAGCCTGAGATTGTCGATCTCTGTTCGACGATCGTCGACCTCGGCTCGACGTTTTCTATTGAACTTTGCTTTTCTTAGGTAGATCTGAATTCTTCCTAGCTATCTCTACAACATCCTTCCCTTTATCAGAAATAAATTTGATTGGGGTGGTTAATACTATGGGTTGGCTAGATGAAGCACCCAAGCCCAGTGTACTATTTAATCTTGAGTTCACTGTGCTTGTGATGTCCATTAATTTGATACTTCTCCCATTAAGGGATTCTTCAAATTGCTTGGCCTTGGATAGTTCACTTTTCAGTGAAGCTATCTCCTCTCTATAGCATTCTAACTCTTTAGAGAGTTTGAGGTTCTCTGATTTCAAAGTGCTATACTCAGATAGTTGTTTTCTGAGAGAAGTGATTTCCTTCTCAGACTCCAACAGATCTAGGCATAGTACTTTAAACTCATGTTTAAAGTCCTCAGAACTTAAATCAAATGAATTGATTACCTGATCTTCTTCTAGTTGAGCTTCTGAGTCTGATTCTGACTCTTCTGCTTCTGAATCTGTTTGAGAGGCATTGATAGCCATCATGCAAAATTCGTTTTCATCAGCATCATCCTCATCATCACTAGAGCTGGATGAGGCTTCAGAGTCCTCTTCAGTTTCACTCAATGTCTCAGCAACAAATCCCTTCCTTGTATGTTTGTTCTTGCTGGAGGAGGGTTTGTCTGAGCTGTTCTTTCTGAAGTCTTTCTCCTTTCTTCTTTCTCTTCTATCTTTCTTGTCCTTATTCTTGTTTTCTGGACAGTCAGGCACAATATGGCCTAGTTTCCTGCAACCAAAACATATAATTTCTTTATTGTTATTTGATTTATCATACCTTGGCTTATCATGTCCCTTGTATGATCTTTTTTTGATGTCTTTTCTGGCCATCTTGTAGAATATTTTGGCCAGTAAACTTAGGAGCTCATCATTTCCTGTAGCTTTATCTTCAGGCTCCTCTTCTGTAGTTTTGAAGGCTATGGTCTTCTCTTTCCTTGTGGCTGGTGATGCAGCCTTCTATTCTTCTTCTCTATTTTTAATAAGCAACTCATAAGATTTGAGCTTGCCCAGGAGAGCTTCAGTGGTAATCTCATTTAGACTTCTGGCATCTTTGATTGGCCAGATTCTTGAATCACAAGTGCTGGGGAAGCACATTAGGATTTTGTCATTCAGTTCAGTCAATGAGACTTCTTTATCCAGAGTCTTTAACTCATTGACAATCAGACTTAGTCTATTGTACATGTCAGCCACTGATTCAGCTTCTCCCTTTTTGAAATTCTCATATTGGCTTATAAGATGGGATCTACTGTCTTTTCTTTCATCAGCAGATCCTGAGACAATTTTAGAGAGCTTGTCCCAAATTCCTTTGGCTGAGTTGTATTCAGCTACCTTCTAAAATATCTCATCAGACATTGTCTGAGCTAAGATGTTCATGGCCTTGGCATCTGCAGTCTTCCACTTCTTTATTTCAGCATCTGTTCCTGAAGGAGGTGGAACATCATTTGTACTTGAGCTTGCTGGTGGACTTGGGCACACTATCAAAACAGAATTAAATATGTCTTCATCAATAAAGTTCATGTAAAGTCTAATCCTTGCTTTCCAAAGTGCAAACTTGGATAGATTGCACACTGGAGGCCTGATGCTTGCATAATCTTTGTTCTGTGCCATGTCTTTATATAAAATTAAATATAATGAAAATAACCCTCTTAAAAGATTGATCTTATCAAGGATCTTTTGGTTCAGGTGTTAGCCTGTATGAACAACCAACCTCCCTCTGATACCAATTGAAAGTGAGGGTAAGATCTATCTTAACTCTAGAGGGGGGTGAATAGAGTATTTTTAAAATAACTTTACAATTTAAACAAGCAAAACAATTAAGATTTAATTTATGTATAAGTGTAAGGTGCCTTGCTATATAATTTAAAACTAAGACAGCAAAAAGAAAATCACAGCACACAGTAAAGAAAATACTCAAGCAACCAGAAGACACAAGGAGCTATAGTGGTTCCCCAAAAACCTAGGTACATCCACTCTTCTACCACCCTTGGTACGAATCCACTGCAGGAAGGGTTGATCAGGTGTCCTGGGCACCAATGTGCTTTTGATAAGGTGCTCAAAAACCACACTAGATTTTTTGATCAGGTGTCTTGCCACCACTGAGTTTTGACAAGGTTCTCAGAACTAGAATCAAGACTTTTGAAGGGAGTTTTGGTAACCCTTTTAGAGCAGGAAAGAAAAAGAAAAAGAGTGAAGTTGTCTTCTCTGTCTCAATCAAAGAGAGAAGCACAAGTGGATTGATTTTGTTGTCAAAGCTCCCCCTGAGATGTAGAGTAGTTCAGGAGTGAAGCTTTGCTTCAGGGTGATTGGTCTTCAGAAGCTTCAGATCTCCAGCAGAAGATGGTTTCAGCAGAGGCTGAGAAAATTGAATTGTCTGGAGTCCTTGTGATGAATCTGTGATCACTCTTTCAGTATGCCAAAATGTTCAACTGATTCTTCAGAATTGATCACTTTAATTTTTGAATTGATCTCTCTATCTTGTGAATCTGTACTGTAAATTTCTTGTAGTTTTCTTGTTATGTATATCTGTCAGACCCAAAAAGATCATTTATTCTCTGAAGATCCTCCATCCAAGATAGCTGTTAGCAGACATTAAATGTCCTCCATAAAAGTCTTGTCTTCTAGAGGAAAGTCCAATAAACATTCTCAAAAAGAATTCCTTGAAACTTGCTCTAGAATAAAGGAAAACGGCTGGCAGATCTCTTGAAATAAATGCTGAGATAATTTGAAAAACATTCCAAAGTCTGACTTGATTTGAATCCTTAAAAACATCGATCTCTTAGGAAAAACGTCGATCTGAGCTCTACGATCGTCGACCTGAGCTCAGAGATTGGTATGAAGATCAGACAGAAAACGTCGACCTGAGCTCGAAGATCGTCAACCAGAGCTCAGCGACCTGAAGGACAAGTCGAAGACAGATCGTCGATCTGAGCTCGAAGATCGTCGACCGGAGCTCGATGATTTAGCATAGTTGAGCTCAGAGAGCGTCGAACGGAGTTCGACGTTTCGTCGACCTAAGCTCGACGATAGTTGTCTTTGCCTCAACTTTAAGTCTGATTCCTTGAATGGTCCTGGGGGCAGCTTCAAACCTAAATTCTAAGCCCTAAACACATTCTAATGATGACCTTTTTAACTATATATCTAGGCCAAACTGATTTCCTAAGACAAACATAGTGATCCTTGCCCAAATTAGTAATAGGGTGTTCCAACAATAACCCTCTCCCATCTGCCAAAGAGGGCAGAGGTAAGGCTCTTAGAAGCATTAATGAAAATGGTCTGGGAGACCAACAAATCTGGGCATTTAGCCTGTTGGAATATGGCCAAAATCTTGCCATAACCTACATCTTTCTTATTTATCTTTTTCTTAATAGATTCAAATAGACTTTCTCCCCAGTTAATCCTTTTCTGATTCACCAAGGCACACATCAGATGAAATTGATGCCTGGTTATGTGATCGTGAGCTGAGTGCTTGCCCAACATCACTTTTCCAACAATATCTGCCCATCTATCGAAAGATTTTTCTTAAGAAGGTGGTTAGGGTTTCCTTCTGAATGACCCAGCCTATCTAGCATTTCATTAAACTCAGAGCAAGATAACTCTATATCATCTTCCCCAGGGATAAAGCCAAAAACTTCAGAAAGAACAATAGGGGTAAGAGAAACCTGGTGTCCAGAAATTGATCCAGTAATGGTGGTTTAATCTGGAAAAGTTGTTGTGAATACCCATTCTGAAAGTTAGGGTTAGATCTGATATACTCTAGAGGGGGGGGGGTGAATAGAGTATGTCTGTGTTTTTTCAAAACTTTCTTCGCTAACAGTATACTATCTTTATCTTTAACAACTATGTCTAACTATCACCGATTAAAGTAAATCAAAGATCACAGAATATCTAACTAACACAGCCACAACAAGAACAGAAAAGAAAGAGCAACCAGACAACACAAGAAATTTATAGTGGTTCCCCAAACTAGGTATATCCACTCTTCTACCACCCTTTGTAAGAATCAACTACAGGTTTTGATCAGGTGACTGTCACCAATGAGCTTTTGATCAGGTGCTCAAAAACCAAACCTCAAGTATTTTGGTAGGAGACTTGCAACCAGAATTATTTTGAAGGGAATTAAAACCCTGTATAGAGGTGGGAAAAAGAGAGTTATGTGAGTCTTCTTTTCTCAAGTCAAAATGAGAAGACTGTGTGGATTCTTATTTGTTGTCAAAGCTCCCCCTGAGATCTTGAATGGTTTAGGAGTGGAAGCTTTGTTCAAGGGTGTAGGCCTTCAGCTTTTCAGAGATCCTTGACTGATTTGAATATTGTTGTCACTTGAGATCCCTGAAAACAAAGAGGGAGAGAGAGAAAGAAAGAAAGACTCTTGATGGTGATGATTGTTCTTTCTTCTTCTCTTGAGAGTAGTTGATTTTCCTGAGATTTGTTTTTCACTGCACTTCAGGACGTTTTCTATACTGTGACTCAAAAGTGATGATCAATCTCTGCTCTTCTGTGTTGCTTTTTTTCTTGGCAGGGAGATGTGTATTAGATCACTACAACTTGGTCGAATTCAAAAGAGATTCTGCAATAAATGTTCAGCCGAAATCTTGGGAATGAGAAACAGCAAGAATGCTGTCAATTATTCTATTCTATGTTTGTCCCGAGATATAAGCAATTAATTCCATAGAGGATGTTAGCAATCAATACTGCCAGTAACGGCTCTTTTCAGAGAATATAAGTGCATTAATTTACAAGGGAATTAATAGCCTATAATAGTTAAAATGATGAGACAGAAAGAGAAAGAATAAATAACAAAATGTCTTATAGTTTTCGTCGACATGAGATCATCTTTCGTCAACCTCTAATTAGCTTTCGTCGACCTGATATTTCGTTGACCTCTGATCATCTTTCGTCGAACTGAGATCAACTTTCGTTGACCAGAGCTCTTTGAATCAATCGATGTGCATAAACTGACTAATTCTGCGCTTTATGTTCGTCGACTTGAGACTGTGAAGTTATTCGACCTAAGAACTTGGTCAATCTGTTGGTGTTGAGTGAATAACACATCTGGCGTCGAGTGTTCTTTGTCTCTGAGTCAGTCTTGGCTTTGAGTGAATTATGGCGCTGAATGTTGAAGAATTAGTCGATCTGAGAACAGAGTTCGTTGAGATAAGCTAAGAGATTTTAGATCTGAGTTAGTCGAGCTGAGCACGACTATCGTCGACCTGAGATCGACGAATGTAGATTTCTTTTTCTAATTCTTGATCTCTCTAAGTCTTGAGTCATTGGCAGTGATGGAGTCTGGTCCTTTGTACTGTTTGACTTGAAGGACTTGCCCTTGACTCTAAGACACACCTATGACCTTGATCTATACATATTGGGTCATATCCTAACTCAGTGAACCTAGCCCAAATTCAACTAGAGGTTCCAACAATCTCCCCCTATTTGGGTGAGGTCACTGATTACAGACTCAGTAAAGAAAATACACAAAGCAGGAACATAACATATATCTGGCAGATAATTTACTAACAAGTGCAGCAAATATAAGTACATAGCTTTGTAACAGATAACAAAAACATAAATTTAACAGAGTATACCACAGGTAGCAATTTTTTCTTCAGGATTCTCTGCTACTACTTCTTGGATTTTTCCTCCATCTTCTTTTCTCCTGGCTTTGTAAACATAATTTCACTGCTAGGATTTTCAGCTTCTCTTTTTGACATATATAAATCAACTACTCCAATCACTGTCTGAGTTGATGTTCTGGGAACAATTGCTTCTTGATGTCTAGCCATATATTCAGTAGGATCAAATTGTTTCTTGCTTATCTGAAGCCTTTCAAGTTCTTTTTCTCTGTATATGGACATTGTGGAGAATTTTATTGGATCCTATCCTTCTTCTCTGGCCTTTTTCATTTGTGACAAACCAATTAATTCTTAGAGTCTGGCCATCCTGAAGTTTGAATCATCATTCTGACTTGCTGAAGAGTGATCTTCCTGTGAGGATACCAGTGCAATAGGCTTGAAATGTGTAGACTGTACTTGAAAGTTTGTCTCAGCTTGGCTTTCAGTACTTAGAGTGTATAAGGGTTTGGGAGGTGCAGTTTTATTGTATTTTCCTTTAGGCTTGAATGATTCAAAATGCCTTCTTTGTTCAGTTTGAGGTTGAGGAGGAGAGAATTCTGGTTTTTGATAAACAATTTCCTTTATTTGTTCTGAACCACTAACACTTCTCTGGTGACTGCTTCTATGAGAATGCTGACCGGATGACCTTTCCTGTCTCTAATAAGTTCTTGTGTAGGAGGTCTTGGAAGGTGCATCTGACTTTTGAGAACTCATTCCAGAAGCACCAGCAGCTGGTGGAGGAGGAGGAGGAGGATCCTTCCTGTATTTGTGAGCTGGATGTGGAGAATACCTTCTGCTTTTCTTCCTGGCCTTCTGTTCATTCTTTGAGAGCCACATCCAGGCTGACATTCCCTTATATGGGGTTATTTTTTGAAGGATATAGTAGGGAGTATCATTGGTATTTCCAGGTTTGGGAGCAGGAGGAGGTGGAGCCTTCCTTTTCTTTAAGAGCTTCCTTTTCTTATATTCCTCATCAGAATCATCATCATCATCATCATTAGAGGATTTAGGATTGTCATACAGGTCATCTATCTCTTTTAAGAACTCAGCAGGAATGGAGGTTTTTCTATGCTGGACAGGAGCTG
This sequence comes from Platanthera zijinensis, assembly GCA_039513925.1. NCBI lineage: Eukaryota > Viridiplantae > Streptophyta > Magnoliopsida > Asparagales > Orchidaceae > Platanthera > Platanthera zijinensis. The sequence goes on from CM077084.1 coordinate 115,576,898, forward strand.
GAGGAGGAATGTCAATTGGTCCTAGAGAGTTGCTTGTGATAGTGATTTTAGCAGCTGCCTTATTCTCTTCTTAAACATCAGCAATGATCAAGGAATCAAGATCAGGCATTGGAGAATCATCCATGATAAATGTTGGAGCAGAAAATGTTTCTGGAGGGGAGGAGGCTCTTATTGAATCAGCTTTGGTTGTCTCTGCTGGAGGAGCTATCAGACTTTCCTTTATACTGGCTAACACTTCTGAACTAGCAGGGGAGGTGTAGCATACTATTGCTCTGGATGATTGAGTGGGAGAGGAGAGGCAGAACTGAATATAGGATCCAAAAATTTTCAGCAGATTATGTAGATTTACTTTAGATTTAATGAAGTAGACCCTTCCAGGCAGAACTTCTGGCAAGATGGTCTCTTGAGCATTGGATACTATAATATCTGTATACTGATTGTCTACATCTGCTCCCGAGTAAGTTGTCTCTATATCAACTGATTCCATATCAGTATCAAGAAACTGTAGAAAATCTGATTCCATGTTAACATTAGTTCCTGCTGCTGCTGGTTCTGTTGCTGCTACGGAATCATTAAGTGTAATATCAACATTTATTCCTACTGCTGTTGTTGGTTCTGCTACTACTACTTCATCATTAAGTATCTCCCCCTGGCTGGTTTCAGTATGTACTGAAGCTAGGCCCCCAAATGAAGAGAGGGTAGAGGTGAGGGTAGAGATTTGAGCAGAAAGAGAGGATATAGAGATAGACAGAGGTTGTTGGGTATTGTATCCACAATGTACCTGATTTGAAGAAGCCCCTAAACAAGCTAAGGTGAATAGATAATGCATTTTATGATTTTTTTCAAGTTGTGCTTGCAGTTATTCCACGCTAAGTACACACCAATGTCAGGGTGCAGTCGGTAAATATACACGGGTCTGCGCAACATAATCCCTCATTGAGCAGATCAGTGTGTTGGCTCACGTGTACTCTCTCTATTGGAGTGAACTTATTTTCAAGTACAGGGTTGAGATTGATCGAGAGCTGAAGAGGAGCAAGGATGGGTCAAAGACCAGCTCTTGGGAAGGAAGACGAAGAATCGTCCAAGGAAAATTCGATGAAAATCACAAAGTGATTGTCGCCGATTTGATGGGAATCAGTAGTGATTCTCGCCGAATCGTCGAGAATCACTCGCCGATACCCGCCGTCTGCTTCCGGCTGACTCAACGCCTTCAAGAATTCTACTAAGGCAGAATCGATTGGAATCACCAAGTGATTCTCGCCGATTCGTCGAGAATCACCGCGCATTCCCATCGATTCCCTCCGGATGACCAGAATTCCAACTGGAATTCTACTAAGGAAAATTCGACGGGAATCGTAAGTGATTGTCACAACCCGTATTTTTCCCAACAATTTAATTATACCAGAGCAAGGGGAAAATACGCGTCGTGATGCCACGCCGTACAGGGGATAACTGCAGACGTTCAGGCAAGACTCCAAACTCTACAATTTTAAAAGAAAACATAAATGGTTATGAATAAAATCCAGTTTAAGTTATGATGGTAGCCGTATCCCTCAGCTTAGTGAATCATCTAGTCCACAGTTTAAAATACAAGTTATACGCTTGCGGAAGATACTTGTTTAAATTGACTCTAATATTCTACAAGAGTATAAATGTCCCAGAGGGACAACTCATACTATGCAACCCTAGATTTACAATAAGTATAGAAAGTCTTTACGCTAAATAGAAAGTAGTGGCTTAGTTTTGAAAGAGATGACACGTATGCTTTACTAATAGTAGGGTTTTATAGGTTAAAAATATCTAACATGCAATCCTAGCAATAAATCATCCCAGAGAGCAAGTAACATACACCGAACGTAAGAAAACCACATCAGCTAGCAAGTGTCAAAAGAAATCAACAATCCTATGGGCGTCAACAACCTGACACGAACCCACAGTATGAATATGTCTGAAACCAGGCAAAGAAAACTAAAACAACAAACTACCTCGCTACGGCGAGGGGAAAAACCACAGCCAACCTGCTGCTGCAAGGGCTCCAAAACCGGCTCCGCTACCTGCTAATGCTCTGATCCTGAGGCATTCCAAAGACAGAACACCTCAGCAAGAGGGACAAATGGCGGCAGAGAAGTAAACAAAATAAAACAAAGGTCAAACGGGGTACCAACCCAAGACCAACAGTACTGAAGTAATGTACATAAATAAAACTCAAGAAATAAATCAGAAGTAAAGAACTCACGTGAATCGCCACGTACAACAAATCATACAGGATATCCGAAGCAAGGGAAGAGCATGATTAAATCATAAGAAAGAATACTCCAAAACTTTATTAGCAACCTGTAGTCAACTCTACTCATAAACACAGGCAGGGTGGTCACTTCTCTAGATACACCCCTCACAGATGTTAAAATCTGTCTAACTGCGGGGGAGACTTGCACACTCCACCAATCACCGCAGATGCCCAAAACCCAGTAGAGTTCCACGGGGTACTAATGAAGGAAACAAACCTTGCGGTCGGTGGATTTGCCCACTAACACCCGCAACAAAGAATCATCATGAAATAAACCTCGGGACTTGGCACGTCAGATTCTACTTGACACTTCTAGTTTCAAGACATGGTTGATCAACCCTTAGGAACGATTTACAATCCTAAATAACACTAATCCGTTCAATAATGAAATCTAAGATGTTTAAAGTCATCAATAAGACACTTCAAGAACGATTAAATATATCATGACAAGATCAAGTTCACTAAGACAAAAATCTTACAACATCGAGTGATCATCCAAAAAAGTTAATCGTAGCAATAACTTGGAAGACAAAGTGCAGAAAATTTTAAAGAACATAAAAACTAAACCGTTACCATCAAATCGGACAAGGAGAAATGAGGGGAGACCACCACTTGCCTTGATTTTAGCGGAAAAGTTCTCCAAATCAGTCCACGTCACAGATCGGGGCAAAAGAGGATGGAGGAAGTTGAAATCTAGACAAAAATGGTCGAAAAAGGGGGTTAGGGCCGAAAAACCCTAACGAGAAAACTCAAAGAAAGGGGAAAAATTTACCACGATGGCGTAGCTCTCGATGAGAGCTTTCCAGAACTACGCTCGGTTGAAGATTTCGAGCACCGGAGCTCCGTCGGCGGCCACCGGAAGGTTCATGAAGTATTTTCTCTCTCACGCTCACGCCGCTCTGGTTCGGGAGGAAAATAATCGGAGAAGATGAAGTTCTGATCAAACCTAAGTCCAAATATATATATATATATATAATATATATATATATATATATATTATGTAAAAGTACTTATAAATTTTTTTGTCTAAATACAAGAAAACGTGTAATTTATGAGTTGGCTACGGGAAAACCGATAATAGAGGTCTAAGATGACATCAAATCGAAAAGTGTTCAACATAAAAGTTGTAGATTTCGTCAAAACGAACAAATTTTATGCTGACTAATTGTTCGCTTGACACTATTTTGACCCTCAAAACAGTGCCCGAACTCTAACTGTACAGAACCACTCGAGTGGAATGGGTCTACTCGAGATGGAGAAGTCTACTCGAGATGGTGACTCGAGAGAGAGGTAACTACTCTAGATAGAGACTTGGGAACTCAAGATAATCATCTGGAACTCGAGAGGATAGGTATAGAACTCGAGTGGATCAATTCTACTCGATATAAAAGACATAGAACTCGAGTGGATCAAGTTTACCCGAGCTGGACATGAGCTGCTTCGGGAAAATCAAAAATAGGGGTCTAAGCTGGCTTCAAATCAAAAAGCGGTCAACATAAAAGTTGTAGCTATCGTCAAGACGAACAAATTTCATGTTTACTATATTTTGATACGACACCTTTTTGACCCTTAAAACGGCGTCCGATCGAAATCTGAAACGGGCTACTCGAGATAACAAAGCGCAAATTCTTGAAATGAAATTTTTGAACAAAGGGACACGAGTTCAAAACAGAGGCCCATACACACGCCGAATTAAACGAAACTCACACCATATGCAAAAACTGGCGCTACGATTCCAACGGCGAAGCCAAAACCTAAATCCGACGAGCCATTCTCGAGATATAAATTTTCAAAGTTTACGACGAACATAAATTCCACAAAACTTCGGAAAAACACCGAGGCCCAAATATCGCTTGGATCGCGCCGAAACTGGACGAGCAAGTCAAAAATTACTTAACTTAAATTCTAGATGCAAAAATTTCCCATTACAACAAGAATTCGGCCGACTTGACCGCATGAACGCGAAAATGCCTTTACGACATTGCGTTATCAACTTGACGTTAAAGGTAACGCCACGACGTCATAAATATGATGTTTCCCATTTAAATAAAATCGTCGAGCAAAATCGGGGGCGTTACTGTCACTCCTCCTAAAAAGAAGTTTCGTCCCGAAACTTAACACAACTCCAAAACCAACTCAAAATGATAAAATCAAACGTAACTAAAAACATATCGACGTACCCGAAACTAAGAGAAGAGGTGCGGATGAGATTCCCTCATTACTGATTCCAATTCCCACATCGCGCTCTCGACGTCTTGATTTCTCCAAAGAATTTTAACCATGGGGATGGTCTTCCTTCGCAAGACACGCTCTTGAGATTCCAAAACGCGGACATGCTCTTCCATATACGGCAGATTGGGCTGAATTTGGGGCACCGAGTCAAGAATTTGACGATCACTACGAACACACTTCCGCAACTAGCTCACATGGAACACATCGTGGACACCAGGGAAGGTAGCAGGTAAATCCAGTCGATAAGGTGACACTCCGATGAGCTCCGAAATCTTAAAAGGTCCCACATACCGAGGGTCTAACTTGTGGTTCCTTCCAAATCTTTTTACTCTGGCATCGGAGAAACTTTCAGAAAAATCAAGTCCCCAACGACAAACTCCAAATCGACCCTTCGTCGATTAGCATATTTCTCATTGCGCTCTTGTGCTACACGAAGCTTCTCTCGAATATGAGTCACCGCACAATTCATCTCCTCAAGGGCTTCCAGACCTAGCAATTGTCTCTCACCAACCTCCGCCCAAAATAAGGGAGTCCTACAACGCCTCCCATACAAGGCCTCAAACAGGGCCATCTGCAAGCTCTCTTGATAACTATTATTGTAAGCAAACTCCATGAGCCTGAGACCCTCATCCCAAGAACCCCCATGATCCAAAATATAACACCTAATCATGTCCTCCACGATCTGATTTACTCTTTCTGTTTGCCCATTCGTCTGCGGATGATAGGCGGTGGAATACCTCAAGTCGGTACCCAACCCCTCTTGCAGGCTCTTCCAAAAGCGAGACGTAAATCTGGAGTCCCGATCTGATACAATGCTAACAGACACTCCATGTAACCTGATGACCTCTTCCAGATATAGCTCAGCTATCTTCTTATTCGAATACCCAATCTTAAACGGAACAAAGTAGGCACACTTTGTCAATCTGTCGACTATCACCCAAACTGAGTCATGCCCACGGGGAGATTTTGGTAGATCGGTGATAAAATCCATTGAAATACTTTCCCATTTCCAACTTGGAATATTCAGAGGTGTCAATTTACCACCAGGCCTTCTATGATCAGCCTTGACACGCTGACACGTATAACATTCTGATACAAACTTTGCGATATCGCTCTTCATCCCTACCCACCAAACAATTTGCTTTAGATCTTTATACATTTTGGTGGAACCAGGATGATAGGAAACACTGGAACCATGAGCTTCTTCACAAATTTTAGCTCGGATGTCACCCATGTCAGGAATACAAAATTGATGCGCGTAAAATACGGCAAGCGTACCGGTCACACAAGTAATAAAGTTGGGAATAAATCCCCGGATGTCGGTCTCTTGAGGAATGCAATTAGCGTCGAACGATTTAGACTCTAAAACTATTATTATGAGAGTTAATTGAAATAAACAGAAAAAGAAGGGGCTTTGGTTGGTGGTCTTACGACTGATTACACTAATGTAAACTATGCGGGTCGCAATCACCGCTTCTCAAGACGAGATGGATGTAGCGGCCGCGATGCCGTACTTCGGTTGGTGAGTGGATGGAAGTCTAGCGAGTGAGGTGATTAGTGCGGAGTGAAATTGAGTGAAATGAACGTGTGGAGTGGAGCGAGATGGAGCGAGGCGCATCAAAGAATAATTCTCATAAGCAAGATGAAACACCAATGATCAAATTAACACTAGAAATTGATGTTCATTACATGCATAAACATTCCATGCAACAAGAAAAGATAGAAAATGCAAAACCACGAGATTGAAGATCCACCGCGGTTGTTGGCCGGAGGTGCGGGTTGTCAATCCGCTTCCAAGCGTAGTCCGAGGAGGGCTTCCGGTACCACCGAGCTGTCACCTCGAGGGCCTGTAATTCCGTTCTCTAGGTATGTTTCGTCTTCTTCCTCGGTGGAAAGCTCGGAGAAGAATGCTTCAATGGCCGGGAGGATCACTGGAGGATGCGAAATGCTTTGGAATCGCTGGAGAAGTTCCTCCCGATGGTAGGGATGAAGGTGGAGGCGAATGGAACTGCTGGAGGGCGAAACGGCGGACTGGCGGAGGTTTCGTAACAATGTCCGTTACCTTAATTCGCGGAACAGGGCTTTTTATAGCTTGCAGAATAAATAGGGTGCACGACCACTGGCGCACGACCAGTGGTCGTGCGCGACCAAGGTCAGCGCCCGTGCGTGAGCAACCTGTAGACCTGCATCAGAAAATCAATGGTCGTGCACGATCAGCAGCGCACGATCAGTGATCGTGCGAGGCAATGCTGATGATCGTGCGGAAATAGCCAGGCAGAACTTTGTAAAATAAGTATGACTGCGCACGATCGGCGGCGCACGAGCAGTGGTCGTGCGCGGTATGGCAAGTGATCGTGCGAAAGGTTCAAGACAGGGATTTCACAAATGAGTCCGGGCTACGCACGATCAGTGATCGTGCGCCAGGAGGTCGATGGTCGTGCGTGGGTAAAAACGCACGACCACTGACTCCTTTGCCAAAAAATAGTGAAACGCCTATCCAGAATGCCCTCACGATCCCCAAACCTACAGGAAAACTACACGGGACATCGATCGTGGCAGCCACAGCAAACAATAATAATCATAGCAAGAATGTAAATGCACACAAGCACAGAAATGGGCTAAAAAGGTGCACAGGGCGTGAAATGTCGTAGCTAACCAAAAGGAGTACTAATGACGCTTAAAGATAGTGCAAAGCTGAGGAAAAAGGCCTAGATGAGTCCAAAATAAGGTATAAAATAGGGACTCAACACACCCCCAGACTTAACCATTTGCACGTCCCGGGCGAATAATCACCTTGTGGACTCAAAAATGGCTAGCTGACGTAGTAATTTCAAAATACAGTAGGGCGAGAAATCGAGAAACACAAGTGCATAGAAAATATAATAGATGGAGTTTTTAATCATGCTATGCAATTTATAATTTTTGATAAACGTAAATAAATACTGTCACTACTCAAAGATTGAATTTCCGGAGAATCGCACGGTCATGTGTAGGAAGAAAATAGGCAAGTCGGATGGTGGAGCATTGCCAAAGAGTGGGGCTCGTGATCACCTCCAAAGGAATCCACCAATGTCGGGGACCATATGCTTGCCCGTTCACACTTTCTCCACGATGCTAGTTCGACTCGAGCATAAATCCGTAGGACTTTAGGTGAAGAGTTTGGGCTTGGGTGTAGACGTAGGTATGGATAAAAAAAATGAAAACGAAGGCTACACACAACCCAACGGAGCTCGCACAATTACATATTTCCAACTAGCAAAATGAATGCGAGTGCACCACACCCCCAGACTTGGTTTTTACAACATGGGTGTGTGCACCGCCTACCCCAAAACAGATTTCTCAAAAACAGATTTTCATTTATACTTTTTATTTTCTCTTTTTCGTTTCTTTTTCACAATTTTTGCTTTTATAAATTTTTCTTTTTCAAATTCTTGAATTTCAGCAAATATAACAAGATGGCAGATCCACATTTTTCACAAAACCACTTCCCACATCAACAACCCAACGAGAAAATGCTTGGAACTAGAGCTCGACGCGGGTGTGCGACTAGGATTGGCTTGAGGCATTGGTGAATTGAGTGTGGAGCTGAAACAAAAGGAAGGTAGGCTCAACGGGGCTAGCGAGGGCTATGTTAGGATGGGTACAAGGCTCAACCGGGACAAAGTGATGGCCTACGTCACGCTCACGCTCGACTAACCGTGCACCAATGCTTCGAAAGTAGCCTGGGGCAAGTTCTTAGTCACCGAGAAAAGTGATCCGTCCTCCCGACTCGAGCAATACAAAGCTAGCGACGCCTACACACATTCCTACACTACCGAGTGATTACTCTGGATTCATAGATTTGAGTAGGACAGACAGTATTTACGAGTGCAGAAAAAAATATAAATTGCAAGCATAAAGAAAAACTAAATCTATACAATTTCTACACAACGTGAGCACTCGATTAGGAGCACTGCACGAGTTTCGAACTACTCTAAATCAAAATCCTACGTCAGCACCACCATCTTAAAGTTTACACGAAATAATACATCAACTCGAGCCGCACGCGTGGTCAAGTGCGCGCTCATGTGGGTGCCAAAGTGTGTGCAGCAGGAGTCAAAAACAATGAAGCAAAAAGGAAAACTACTGGCATGCGAAATTAAATGTGCTCGTGGAGTGCACAAGCGGCTCTTCCCCCCAGACATGAATGAAAACATAAGCAAGTAAAATAGACATTCAACCAAGGAATGAAATCTGAAGTGCGAGAGAGTACCTATGCTCCAAAGAGGGGAGCTTGTCAGAAGATTGCGTGATGATTCGCGGGAGTTGCTGCTTCGCACAAAAGATAAGCTGAACCTGCGAATTAGGCCGAACTACAGAAAATATAAAAAAATAGAAAACATAAAATAAAAAGCATAAACGAGGGGACCAAAAGGTCCAAGCTTGGGTTGTCTCCCGAATAGCCCTTTTGTTTACCGTCCTTAAGGTGGACCAAATACCTGTATTAGCAGTTGTATATAATGTTTTTGCAGCAAAATAAAAGCTACGAAATAGAGAGCGAAATAAGGTCCCAAAGCAACTAGGAAAATAAGCAGGAAAAGCGAGGCAGAGTGGCAAAGAAGCAATCAGCTATATGCCGATTTATGTTAAGTCTTTCCGGTGGAGAGCGAAGGAGAAGCAGAATTTTTCATAGCATCTTGAGAAGGGGATTTCCCCTTGCTCAGATGGTGCGTGTCTTCGCGCCGGAAGGAAGAATAACGCTTATCGCGCAAGCGCTTGGCCTCCTTCAGCTTCTCAACCGATGGAGACTTCCAAGGAGTGGATTCCACAGTTTTCCCAGATTTTATGATCGATGGCGTCATTTCCGGCACCGCGATGGCGATCGGATCAGCCCAAGCGACAAAACGCTTAGCACAGTCATGAATATTATTACAAGAATAAATGTCTAGGGATTTCTCCCGCATGGAACTAGGTATGTCATGCTCAACAACAGCATCGGTGGGAAATGGCACGGTCGCCGTGTATTTGGTGCACTCGAACATCTTCGTGGTCAATAAGTCATTCTTCTCATCAGTCGTCTCGGTCAATCCTCCCTTTGTTTTCTCATCCGTAAGGGTTGCCTTCAAAGCTTGGATTCCAGAATCTTCCTTGAAATCTGCACTACTCAGAAAAACGTCGTTTTGAACAATAGGGGGGTGTACGGAAGTATCATCGAGGGCGAAATCATCGGCCGGCCAGGTGACGCGTCCTTTGGAAAAATCCAGGGATGCGCCACTGGCCGTCAGGAACGGGACACCAAGTATCGGAATGGAGTCATTTTCTTTTGGTACCATGACCTGAAAATCAGTGGTAAAATGTTTGCCGTTAACCTCGATCTCAACTTCCCTCACACCACCTTCAGTATCAATCACATTTCCATTAGCTAAAATAAGTGATTTCCGGTCTTCGGTGTTTATTTGCAATTGCATCTTCGCGACATCCTACAGTGTGAGGATATTGCTAGATGCTCCGGAATCACATAAAGCAGTGGTTTCAACATTGTTGATCATACAGCTAATCACGAGCTCGTTGTTATTCCCCAGCCTTTCCTCCCCAAGGCTTTTCCCTTGTTCGTGGGGATTTTTTTCAAGGTTGCTTGGGAGAGTACCATGAGTGCGCTCAGAGACCATTTGAGCCAATTGGCCCAACTGTGCCTCAAGCTTACGCATTGAAGCGGCTTGGTTTGTCATGTTCGTCTGGGAAACTTCAACAAATTTTTCAAACATTTCAGCCAATGAATTGGTTTTTACGGCGGGGGGCCCTTGGGGGTAATTCGGGTGAGGCGGCCGCGGTTGGCTTCCGGAGGCAGAGGCATCATTTTGATGCTGCCCCGGTTGCCATCGTTGGCCCGGTGCGTTTTGATTCCACGAGAAGTTCGGGTGATTTCTCGCACCCGGATTATACGCATTTCCATAAGGCGCGCCCCTGTTTTGATACGCGATAAAATTAACAGTTTCATTGGAAAAGGAGGGGTCATACGTTACCTTCGCTCCAGGGCACTCAAAGCTATGATGATCGGCTCCTCCGCATCCTTGACACGAAATGGCCAACACCGGAGCAGCAGAAGCGGGCGTTGATGCTTCCACAACAAAGACTCCACTTGTCCCACGGGGGGTATTCCTTCCTGCGGTCCAAAAGGTGTTGTGCGTGGAGGTGTCCTGCAAAACTCTCAAAGCATCCTCAGGAGCAAGGTTCATAATTGTTCCACCAGAGGCGGCATCAATCATGGCGCGGTGTTGAGGTTCGATGGAGAAGTAGAAGCTTTACACGAGATTCCACGTTTGGAATTCGTGGTTGGGGCACTTCCGCAGCAACTCATTGAAGCGCTCCCAAACTTCCGCTAAGCTCTCTTGGTCGTTTTGCCTGAAATTAGCGATGGCCCGTCTCAAGCTCACGATACGGTCGACCGGATGGAATTTGGCTAGAAACTTTGTGGTAAGAGCCTCCCAGGTTGTGGCAGTTCCAGGAGGAAGGGCATGAAGCCATGACTTGGCTTTGTCACGTAGAGAGAAGGGGAAGAGACGGAGCTTGACCGTATCATCAGGAATCCCAGCATAGTGGAAAGTAGCGCAGATTTTCGAAAAGTCTGCCAAGTGAAGATGGGCATCCTCCGTGGCCATTCCGGAGAACTGTGCGTTGTTCCGGATGATGTTAAGAATTGCTGGTTTGATCTCGAACTGCTGGTTTGCGATCGCCGGTCCGAACCCAGGGTAAATGCTCCCTATAGTGGGAGTGGTGTAGTCTCTCATGGTTCGGACAAGCGGCGGATTCACCTCATTCTCATCCCCATTCCGGTTATCATGGAGGTTCCCTCCAACACGAACTCCGTTGTCATTATTCAACTGATCTCCCATTGTGATTGGATTGATAGCAGCGGCACGCCTTTGCGCACGAAGAGTTCGCTCGATCTCAGGATCGTAAGTAACGAGATCTCTTGCAGCACGTCCCTGCATCCACTGAAGCAACAAAACAAAGAAACAAAAATCAAAAAGCACTAACTCTTATACCAATACTTCCAGAAATCATAATCGTTCAACAGTTGCATTCCACGGCAACGACGCCAAAAACTTGATGCGCGTAAAATACGGCAAGCGTACCGGTCGCACAAGTAATAAAGTTGGGAATAAATCCCCGGATGTCGGTCTCTTGAGGAATGCAATTAGCGTCGAACGATTTAGACTCTAAAACTATTGTTATGAGAGTTAATTGAAATAAACAGAAAAAGAAGGGGCTTTAGTTGGTGGTCTTACGACAGATTACACTAATGTAAACTATGCGGGTCGCAATCACCGCTTCTCAAGGCGAGATGGATGTAGCGGCCGCGATGCCGTACTTCGGTTGGTGAGTGGACAGAAGTCTAGCGAGTGAGGTGATTAGTGCGGAGTGAAATTGAGTGAAACGAACGTGTGGAGTGGAGCGAGATGGAGCGAGGCGCATCAAAGAATAATTCTCATAAGCAAGATGAAACACCAATGATCAAATTAACACTAGAAATTGATGTTCATTACATGCATAAACATTCCATGCAACAAGAAAAGATAGAAAATGCAAAACCACGAGATTGAAGATCCACCGCGGTTGTTGGCCGGAGGTGCGGGTTGTCAATCCGCTTCCAAGCGCAGTCCAAGGAGGGCTTCCGGTACCACCGAGCTATCACCTTGAGGGCCTGTAATTCCGTTCTCTAGGTATGCTTCGTCTTCTTCCTCGGTGGAAAGCTCGGAGAAGAATGCTTCAATGGCCGGGAGGATCACCGGAGGATGCGGAATGCTTTGGAATCGCCGGAGAAGTTCCTCCCGATGGTAGGGATGAAGGTGGAGGCGAATGGAACTGCTGGAGGGCGAAACAGCGGACTGGCAGAGGTTTCGTAACAATGTCCGTTACCCTAATTCGCGGAACAGGGCTTTTTATAGCTTGCAGAATAAATAGGGCGCACGACCACTGGCGCACGACCAGTGGTCGTGCGCGACCAAGGTCAGCGCCCGTGCGTCAGCAACCTGTAGACCTGCATCAGAAAATCAATGGTCGCGCACGATCAGCAGCGCACGATCAGTGATCGTGCGAGGCAATGCTGATGATCGTGCGGAAATAGCCAGGCAGAACTTTGTAAAATGGGTATGACTGCGCACGATCGGCGGCGCACGAGCAGTGGTCGTGCGCGGTATGGCAAGTGATCGTGCGGAAGGTTCAAGACAGGGATTTCACAAATGAGTCCGGGCTGCGCAAGATCAGTGATCGTGCGCCAGGAGGTCGATGGTCGTGCGTGGGTAAAAACGCACGACCACTGACTCCTTTGCCAAAAAATAGTGAAACGCCTATCCCGAATGCCCTCACGATCCCCAAACCTGCAGGAAAACTGCACGGGACATCGATCGTGGCAGCCACAGAAAAAAATAATAATCATAGCAAGAATGTAAATGCACACAAGCACAGAAATGGGCTAAAAAGGTGCACAGGGCGTGGAATGCCGTAGCAAACCAAAAGGAGTACTAATGGCGCTTAAAGATAGTGAAAAGCTGAGGAAAAAGGCCTAGATGAGTCCAAAATAAGGTATAAAATAGGGACTCATCACACCCCCAGACTTAGCCATTTGCACGTCCCGGGCGAATAATCACCTTGTGGACTCAAAAATGGCTAGCTGACGTAGTAATTTCAAAATACAGTAGGACGAGAAATCGAGAAACACAAGTGCATAGAAAATATAATAGAAGGAGTTTTTTTATCATGCTATGCAATTTATAATTTTCGATAAACGTAAATAAATACTGTCACTACTCAAAGATTGAATTTCCGGAGAATCGCGCGGTCATGTGTAGGAAGAAAATAGGCAAGTTGGATGGTGGAGCATTGCCAAAGAGCGGGGCTCGTGATCACCTCCAAAGGAATCCACCAATGTCGGGGACCATATGCTTGCCCGTTCACACTTTCTCCATGATGCTAGTTCGACTCGAGCATAAATCCGTAGGACTTTAGGTGAAGAGTTGGGGCTTGGGTGTAGACGTAGGTATGGATAAAAAAATGAAAACGAAGGCTACGCAGAACCCAACGGAGCTCGCACAATTACAGATTTCCCACTAGAAAAATGAATGCGAGTGCACCACACCCCCAGACTTGGTTTTTACAACATGGGTGTGTGCACCTCCTACCCCAAAACAGATTTCTCAAAAACAGATTTTCATTTATACTTTTTATTTTCTCTTTTTCGTTTCTTTTTCACAATTTTTGCTTTTATAAATTTTTATTTTTCAAATTCTTGAATTTCAGCAAATATAACAAGATGACAAATCCACATTTTTCACAAAACCACTTCCCACATCAACAACCCAACGAGAAAATGCTTGGAACTAGAGCTCGACGCGGGTGTGCGACTAGGATTGGCTTGAGGCATTGGTGAATTGAGTGTGGAGCTGAAACAAAAAGAAGGTAGGCTCAACGGGGCTAGCGAGGGCTATGTTAGGACGGGTGCAAGGCTCAACCGAGCCAAAGTGATGGCCTACGTCACGCTCACGCTCGACTAACCGTGCACCAATGCTTCGAAAGTAGCCTGGGGCAAGTTCTTAGTCACCGAGAAAAGTGATCCGTCCTCCCGACTCGAGCAATACAAAGCTAGCGAAGCCTACACACATTCCTACACTATCGAGTGATTACTCAGGATTCATAGATTTGAGTAGGACAGACAGTATTTACGAGTGCAGAAAAAAATATAAATTGCAAGCAAAAAGAAAAACTAAATCTATACAATTTCTACACAACATGAGCACTCGATTAGGAGCACTGCACGAGTTTCGAACTACTCTAAATCAAAATCCTACGTCAGCACCACCATCTTAAAGTTTACACGAAATAATACATCAACTCGAGCCGCACACGTGGTCAAGTGCGCGCTCATGTGGGTGCCAAAGTGTGTGCAGCAGGAGTCAAAAACAATGAAGCAAAAAGGAAAACTACTGGCATGCGAAATTAAATGTGCTCGTGGAGTGCACAAGCGGCTATTCCCCCCAGACTTGAATGAAAACATAAGCAAGTAAAATAGACATTCAACCAAGGAATGAAATCTGAAGCGAGAGAGAGTACCTATGCTCCAAAGAGGGGAGCATGCCAGAAGATTGCGTGATGATTCGCGGGAGTTGCTGCTTCGCACAAAAGATAAGCTGAACCTGCGAATTAGGCCGAACAATAGAAAATACAAAAAAATAGAAAATATAAAATAAAAAGCATAAACGAGGGGACCAAAAGGTCCAAGCTTGGGTTGTCTCCCGAATAGCCCTTTTGTTTACCGTCCTTAAGGTGGACCAAATACCTGTATTAGCAGTTGTATATAATGTTTTTGCAGCAAAATAAAAGCTACGAAATAGAGAGCGAAATAAGGTCCCAAAGCAACTAGGAAAATAAACAGGAAAAGCGAGGCAGAGCGGCAAAGAAGCAATCAGCTATATGCCGATTTATGGTAAGTCTTTCCGGTGGAGAGCGAAGGAGAAGCAGAATTTTTCATAGCATCTTGAGAAGGGGATTTCCCCTTGCTCAAATGGTACGTGTCTTCGCGCCGGAAGGAAGAATAACGCTTATCGCGCAAGCGCTTAGCCTCCTTCAGCTTCTCAACCGATGGAGACTTCCAAGGAGTGGATTCCACAGTTTTCCCAGATTTTATGATCGATGGCGTCATTTCTGGCACCGCGACGGCGATCGGATCAGCCCAAGCGACAAAACGCTTAGCACAGTCATGAATATTATTACAAGAATAAATGTCTAGGGATTTCTCCCGCATGGAACTAGGAATGTCATGCTCAACAACAACATCGGTGGGAAATGGCACGGTCGCCGTGTCTTTGGTGCACTCGAACATCTTCGTGGTCAATAAGTCATTCTTCTCATCAGTCGTCTCGGTCAATCCTCCCTTTGTTTTCTCATCCGTAAGGGTTGCCTTCAAAGCTTGGATTCCAGAATCTTCCTTGAAATCTGCACTACTCAGAAAAACGTCGTTTTGAACAAGAGGGGGGTGTACGGAAGTATCATCGAGGGCGAAATCATCAGCCGGCCAGGTGACGCGTCCTTTGGAAAAATCCAGGGATGCGCCACTGGCCGTCAGGAATGGGACACCAAGTATCGGAATGGAGTCATTTTCTTTTGGTCCCATGACCTGAAAATCAGTGGTAAAATGTTTGCCGTTAACCTCGATCTCAACTTCACTCACACCACCTTCAGTATCAATCACATTTCCATTAGCTAAAATAAGTGATTTCCGGTCGTCGGTGTTTATTTGTAATTGCATCTTCGCGACATCCTGCAGAGTGAGGATGTTGCTAGATGCTCCGGAATCACATAAAGCAGTGGTTTCAACATTGTTGATCATACAGCTAATCACGAGCTCGTTGTTATTCCCCAGCCTTTCCTCCCCAAGGCTTTTCCCTTGTTCGTGGGGATTTTTTTTGGTGTTGCTTGGGAGAGTACCATGAGTGCGCTCGGAGACCATTTGAGCCAATTGGCCCAACTGTGCCTCAAGCTTACGCATTGAAGCGGCTTGGTTTGTCATGTTCGTCTGGGAAACTTCAACAAAATTTTCAAACATTTCAGCCAATGAATTGGTTTTTACGGCGGGGGGCCCTTGGTGGTAATTCGGGTGAGGCGGCCGCGGTTGGCTTCCGGAGGCGGAGGCATCATTTTGATGCTGCCCCGGTTGCCATCGTTGGCCCGGTGCGTTTTGATTCCACGAGAAGTTCGGGTGATTTCTCGCACCCGGATTATACGCATTTCCATAAGGAGCGCCCCTGTTTTGATACGCGATAAAATTAACAGTTTCATTGGAAAATGCGGGGTGATACGTTACCTCCGCTCCAGGGCACTCAAAGCTATGATGATCGGCTCCTCTGCATCCTTGACATGAAATGGCCAACACTGGAGCAGCAGCAGCGGGCCTTGATGCTTCCACAACAAAGACTCCACTTGTCCCACGAGGGGTATTCCTTCCTGCGGTCCAAAAGGCACTGTGCGTGGCGGTGTCCTGCAAAACTCTCATAGCATCCTCAGGAGCAAGGTTCATATTTGTTCCACTAGAGGCGGTATCAATCATGGCGCGGTGTTGAGGTTCGATGGAGAAGTAGAAGCTTTCCACGAGATTCCACGTTTGGAATCTGTGGTTGGGGCACTTCCGCAGCAACTCATTGAAGCGCTCCCAAACTTCCGCTAAGCTCTCTTGGCCGTTTTGCCTGAAATTTGCGATGGCCCGTCTCAAGCTCACGATAAGGTCGACCGGATGGAATTTGGCTAGAAACTTTGTGGTAAGAGCCTCCCAGGTTGTGGCAGTTCCAGGAGGAAGGGCATGAAGCCATGACTTGGCTTTGTCACGTAGAGAGAAGGGGAAGAGACGAAGCTTGACCGTATCATCAGGAATCCTAGCATAGCGGAAAGTAGCGCAGATTTCCGAAAAGTCTGCCAAGTGAAGATGGGCATCCTCCGGGGCCATTCCGGAGAACTGTGCGTTGTTCCGGATGATGTTAAGAATTGCTGGTTTGATCTCGAACTGCTGGTTTGCGATCGCCGGTCCGAACCCAGGGTAAATGCTCCCTACAGTGGGAGTGGTGTAGTCTCTCATGGTTCGGACAAGCGGCGGATTCACCTCATTCTCATCCCCGTTCCGGTTATCATGGAGGTTCCCTCCAACACGAACTCCGTTGTCATTGTTCAACTGATCTCCCATTGTGATTGGATTGATAGCAGCGGCACGCCTTTGCGCATGAAGAGTTCGCTCGATCTCAGGATTGTAAGTAACGAGATCTCTTGCAGCACGTCCCTGCATCAACTGAAGCAACAAAACAAAGAAACAAAAATCAAAAAGCACTAACACTTATACCAATACTTCCAGAAATCATAATCGTTCAACAGTTGCATTCCCCGGCAACAACGCCAAAAACTTGATGCGCGTAAAATACGTCAAGCGTACCGGTCGCACAAGTAATAAAGTTGGGAATAAATCCCCGGATGTCAGTCTCTTGAGGAATGCAAATAGCGTCGAACGATTTAGACTCTAAAACTATTGTTATGAGAGTTAATTGAAATAAACAGAAAAAGAAGGGGCTTTGGTTGGTGGTCTTACGACCGATTGCACTAATGTAAACTATGCTGGTCGTAATCACCGCTTCTCAAGGCGAGATGGATGTAGCGGCCGCGATGCCGTACTTCGGTTGGTGAGTGGATGGAAGTCTACCGAGTGAGGTGATTAGTGCGGAGTGAAATTGAGTGAAACGAACGTGTGGAGTGGAGCGAGATGGAGCGAGGCGCATCAAAGAATAATTCTCATAAGCAAGATGAAACACCAATGATCAAATTAACACTAGAAATTGATGTTCATTACATGCATAAACATTCCATGCAACAAGAAAAGATAGAAAATGCAAAACCACGAGATTGAAGATCCACCGCGATTGTTGGCCGGAGGTGCGGGTTGTCAATCCGCTTCCAAGCGCAGTCCGAGGAGGGCTTCCGGTACCACCGAGCTGTCACCTCGAGGGCCTGTAATTTCGTTCTCTAGGTATGCTTCGTCTTCTTCCTCGGTGGAAAGCTCGGAGAAGAATGCTTCAATGGCCGGGAGGATCACCGGAGGATGCGGAATGCTTTGGAATCGCCGGAGAAGGTCCTCCCGATGGTAGGGATGAAGGTGGAGGCGAATGGAACTGCTGGAGGGCGAAACGGCGGACTGGCGGAGGTTTCGTAACAATGTCCGTTACCCTAATTCGCGGAACAGGGCTTTTTATAGCTTGCAGAATAAATAGGGCGCACGACCACTGGCACACGACCAGTGGTCGTGCGCGACTAAGGTCAGCGCCCGTGCACGAGCAACCTGTAGACCTGCATCAGAAAATCAATGGTCGCGCACGATCAGCAGCGCACGATCAGTGATCGTGCGAGGCAATGCTGATGATCGTGCGGAAATAGCCAGACAGAACTTTGCAAAATGGGTATGACTGCGCACGATTGGCGGCGCACGAGCAGTGGTCGTGCGCAGTATGGCAAGTGATCGTGCGGAAGGTTCAAGACAGGGATTTCACAAATGAGTCCGGGCTGCGCACGATCAGTGATCGTGCGCCAGGAGGTCGATGGTCGTGCGTGGGTAAAAACGCACGACCACTGACTCCTTTGCCAAAAAATAGTGAAACGCCTATCCCGAATGCCCTCACGATCCCCAAACCTGCAGGAAAACTGCACGGGACATCGATCGTGGCAGCCACAGCAAATAATAATAATCATAGCAAGAATGTAAATGCACACAAGCACAGAAATGGGCTAAAAAGGTGCACAGGGCGTGGAATGCCTTAGCTAACCAAAAGGAGTACTAATAACGCTTAAAGATAGTGCAAAGCTGAGGGAAAAGGCCTAGATGAGTCCAAAATAAGGTATAAAATAGGGACTCATCAAGAATCTTCCCCGATATTTCAGAGTACCTAGCTCGTCCAAAGAAAAATCAGGTAACTCTCCTTTCTCAGTTCTATTCCAGAGGTGCAACAATTCCGGATCATCCTTTTCGTGCACCCTAGTAAGGGAAATCCAAGAGGGCGCTTCTACTTCCAATCTAGCAGACATAGAACTACTCCCAATCTCGATGTTCATCAACAAGAATTCTTCTACTAAGGACTGTACCGATAGATTAAAAATTTTAGCGGTCTTCCTACTCAAAGCATCAGCTACTACATTGGCCTTTCCCGGATGATAAAGAATTTCTACTTCATAATCCGCCACATATTCTAACCACCGACGCTGGCGTAGATTTAGTTCCTTCTAAGTGAAGACGTACTTCAAACTCTTATGGTCCGTATAGATCTTGCACAGCGCGCCATACAATAAGTGTCGCCACAGCTTCAGCGCATAAATTACGGCAACAAACTCCAAATCGTGCGTAGGATAGTTTCTCTCATGAATCTTTAGTTGCCTCGATCCATACGCGATCACCTTACCATCTTGCATTAAAACACAACCAAGTCCGATGTGTGACGCATCGACGTACACGGCATACTCGACTCCTTCAGTAGGTAAGGTTAAAATTGGGGCAGTACACAGTCTCTTCTTCAACTCTAGGAAAGCCTCTTCACACTTATCACTCCAAATGAATGCAGTATTCTTCTGAGTAAGTCTAGTTAAAGGAGCAGAAAACACCGAAAATCCTTCCACAAATCTTCTATAGTAGCCAGCGAGGCCTAAGAAGCTCCTAATCTCCTTAGGTGTAGAAGGTCTTTCCCATTCCATCACGGCAGAAATCTTGGTCGGGTCTACAGAAATACCGTCCTTGCCTACAACATGACCCAGAAAGGACACCTGAGGTAGCCAGAACTCACATTTGCTCAACTTCGCATATAGATTATGCTCCCTCAGGGTCGACAAAACCAAACGCAAATGCTGAGTATGCTCCTCAACATTATGGGAATACACTAGGACATCATCTATGAACACAATAACGAATCGGTCCAAGAAATCCTTAAACACCCTATTCATCAAATCCATAAAAGCAGAGGGTGCATTGGTTAAACCGAAAGACATCACCAAAAACTCATAATGTCCATGTCGTGAATGGAATGCGGTTCGGGGAATATCTTCCTCGCGAATCCTCAACTGGTGGTAGCCTGAGCGAAGATCGATTTTTAAAAATACCGAGCTACTACGCAACTGGTCGAACAAATCATCGATCCTTGGCATGGGATATCTATTCTTAACGGTCACCTTATTTAATTCCCTATAATCGATGCAAAGCCTCATCGATCCGTCCTTCTTCCTTACGAACACAACCGGAGCACCCCACGGAGAAGAACTTGGTATAATAAAACCACACCTCAGCAACTCATCGAGCTGAGTACGCAACTCATCCAACTCACGCGGAGCCATACGGTACGGTGCTTTGGCGATGGGACGAGTGCCTGGCTCGAGGTCAATCACGAACTCAATCTCCCTCTCAGGAGGAAGTCCTGGAAGACTATCAGGAAAGACATCTGGAAACTATCGCACCACCGAGACATCCTTGAGACGTGGTGTAATAGAAGCTGTTTCCAGAGCAGAAATAGAAACTAAAAACGCCTCGCAACCAGACTTTATAGCACGTACCGCAGAAATGACAGGGGAAACTCTGTCCTGAAATCCATATACGCTCATAGGTTGGCCATTGTCCATCCTGAAGTCCAGTCTTTTTGCCTTGCACTGGATGACTGCATCATACTTGGACAGCCAGTCCATGCCCAAAATCACATCAAAATCAGCCAAGTCTAAAATTATCAGATCCGCAAGGGCCAGAAAATTGCCAAGATGAATAGGGCATCTCAGGACTCCTTGATTGGATATCACCGAATTACCGGAGGGAAGCTTGACGTCGAAGGAGTCTCTCAATTGATCAACATCCAGGCGATGTTTATCAACAAACCTCCTGGCCACAAAGGAATGAGTGGCACCCGAATCGAACAGAACACGCGCCCACCTATTCCGCACCTTAAACTCCCCTAAAACCGTAACATACATAACTAAACGAACATAACTAGGTCAACAACGATAAATAATAGGGATAAAATAGACTGGGGCTAACCTGAAATAACTTGCGTAGAGTTTTGAGCTTCCTCTCTAGTCATCACATTCAGCTTTCCTTTTCCTTTATCTAGGGTTGGTGGTGGCGGCAGAGCTCGAAGCGGGGCAGGCTGTAGTGGGGTTTGAGCGTTGGGGCACGAAGATTTCTGGTGTCCCTTCTGCCCACACTGGAAGCATGTCCTTTCTTTCATCCTAGCACCGACTCACATCATGACCCTTCCTTGCACAGAACAAGCACACGAGCTCTCCCTTGGGTGCACCTTGGATGGCATGCACTTGTTGCTGCTTCAGGGTGGCTGTTCTCTTGAAACATCTTTCGTAAGGGTGGCCAGGATGACCACAGAAACTACACACTTCCTTACCTTTCTTCTTCGAAGAAGGGCCAGATGCCCTGGAGCTACCATCCTCAACACCCTTCCTTTTCTCTTTCCTCGCCGCAGCACCGTGGTTCTTGGCATTTTCAATCGCTTCAACTTTTAGTGCGGCTTCCACTGCCACAGCATAACTGTCAGCTCCATAAGCGCATGCCCACTGCTGGACATCACTTCTTAGTCCTCCCAGGAAACGTTTCACTCTTCCCTCCTCCGAAGCTACCAAATCAGGAGCAAATCTACTCAACTTGTTGAACTCAATCTCATATTCGCTCACCGTGAGCTGTCTCTGCTTCAAATGCAGGAAGTTATTCATGAGACGGTCCTGCTCGACCGAGGGCAGAAACTTCTTCAGCAACATCTTCTTGAAAGAGTCCCAGGTACAGCCTTCCTTCAGACTCTCCTTTTCACGAATCCACCAACTCTTTGCTAGGACTTTTAACTGATAGGCTACAATCATAACCTTCTAGGCTTCTAGAATCCCGGAATACGAAAACATCTCCTCGATTGAGATGATCCAATCATCCAAGATCATAAAGTCGGCACTCCCGTCGTAGGTGGGAGGTCCCAATCACTGGAAATGCGATATGAAATTCATTTCTGGTGGTATTGCCACCGGGGCCACCAGAGGAGCAGGGGTATCGGTCACGGCTTGACCCAAGGCAGGCTCTTGCACTGAAGGTTGCCGCGCTGGAGCGGTAGACAACAATGACTAAATTTGCGTTTGCATCGCAACTACTTGCCTTGACAGAGCCTCGTTGCTCTGGCGCAAACTCTCAATCAACGCATCACTCTGTGCACCTAACGACTCACCCTCCGACTGGGGAGTCGATCTCGTCGCAATACGCTTTGGAGGCATTTCTAAAAAGGTAAACGAACAACCCGATTAAAATCCTAGATTACGACTAGGGCAAACAAAACTAGTTCAGACCATACTTGAAAGACACTTGCTAAAGCTGTCACTTGCTCTGGGATTATATGATGATGATATGTCCTACTCAGGATGATATCCTATCATCCTATTGACTCATGTGCCTATGATATGAATGCATAAATTCTTTACTCTTATTTAAAATCATGTGTGTACATATGTTATGAAAGTGAAGGGATAGATACTACTCTAGAGGGGGGGTGAATAGAGTTATCAAATTTTGCACAGACAAAACTTAATATTCTACCCAACTCCCTTGGAGTGAAGTGCGGAATGAAAAGATTATAGATATTGATTTAACCTTAAAGCCTAAAACAAGTGATGTGTACAAACACAAGCTAACTGTAATTACAGTTAAGCTTGGAAAAACCTAATCAGCAACTAGCAACCTAGTTATATCTAATCACAGCCACAATGCAGGAATTAAACAGTGGAATCCAGACGACACAAGGAAATTTATAGTGGTTCCCCAAACAACTTGGGTACGTCCACTCTTCTACCCACACGGTAGGAATCCACTCAGGTTTTTGATCAGGTGCCCTGCCACCAACAGAATCTGATTCAGGTAGATTCAGAAACCCTTTAGACTTTTGATCAGGTGTCTAAAAACCAAGCACAGGTTTTTGATCAGGTGCCCTGCCACCAAGGGATACTTTTGAAGGGAGTAATAACCCTGTACAGGAGGGGGAAGAAGGTTAAGATGTCTTCTCTATTTTACAATAGATTAGAGAAGCACAAAAGCTTGCACTGAGCTAGAATGCTCTAAAGAATCAAGGCTCCCCCTGGCTCAAGAATGTCCAGGTGAAGTCTTGCTTCAGTGCAGAGAAACTCTTCAGAAAGTTCTGAAGGAAAGAGCTACAGGAAGAAAGTAAATAATAAAATCAAAGTTCTTCAAGCAGCTATCTTCTTCTTCTTCTTCTTCAAAGGAACTCTGAGTTGAACTTCCTGAAAGCAGGAGAACTCAGGTGAAGAAGAGATGAAGATCTTAACACTTCTCAGTTAGATGGAGATTGCTGAGAGCAGGAAGCTTGAGCTTGATGAAGGCTTGAGTGCTTGAGAATATGTGTGTAACACTAGCTTCAATCCTTCTTCAAAGGGTCCTTTAAATATTATCAGCAAGCAACGGCTCTCTTCCATTTGAATTATTTGTCTTCTTCTAAGCCTTGAGACCTGGGCTGTAAATATCAAGAAGATAGAAATATCTCTGCAGCAAAACATTCTATAAAGGGAATAAATCACTTTCTAAGAAGCTGCAGGCTTAAATCAGATAACAGAAGGACTAAATAAAGTCACATCAGAAACAATCTCTTTATAGCAAAAGAAGACTTTTCAGTCTAACGGCTATAAAGGGCTGACAATAGATAAAGTAAATTAAAATGACAGCTAATGAGACAAACAACTTTATCTTAAAAAGATTTGAACTCAGGCAAAAAGAATAGAGCAAATAATGCCTGGAAATATTATCATACAGCTTAAAATACTGTGCCAGAAAATGTATTAATTAATTAAATATAATAAATAAATACAAAATACAAAGGCAGACAGAAAACGTCGAACGACCTTCGAAGATCGTCGAACGACGCACGGAGATCGTCGAACTATCGGGCAGATAGTCGAACGATCCAGATAGTCGAGCTATCAAACAGATAGTCGAGCTACCGCAGCAGATAGTCGAACTATCAGGACAGATAGTCGAACTATCAGATAGTCGATCTATCTAGGACAGATAGTCGAGCTATCAAACGCACAGAGATAGTCGACCTATCAAGCAGATAGTCGACCTACCTCAGAAAACAGATAGTCGATCTATCAAAAGATAGTCGAACTATCAAAACAAACTAGATAGTCGATCTATCAGCAGATAGTCGAACTATCAGAACAAACTAGATAGTCGATCTATCAGCAAATAGTCGAACTATCAGATAGTCGACCTATCAGGACAGATAGTCGAACTATCAAAACGAAACAGATAGTCGATCTATCAACAGATAGTCGAACTATCAGCGCAGAACAGATAGTCGAGCTATCAACAGATAGTCGAACTATCAGCGCAGAACAGATAGTCGAGCTATCAACAGATAGTCGAACTATCAGCGCAGAACAGATAGTCGAGCTATCAACAGATAGTCGAACTATCAGCGCAGAACAGATAGTCGAGCTATCAACAGATAGTCGAACTATCAGCGCAGAACAGAGCGTCGACCAACTGATAGACGATCGTCGATCAGCCGATAGACGATAGTCGAACGGCGTTCGACTATAGTCGAACGAAAAATCTACTTAACCAAATTCTCAATTTGGAAAAGCGAGGACCCTACAGCTAGACTCCTAACCATTGACCATAGATATTTCTTGGGTCAAGGGCACAAAGGAGAGGACTAAACTCAAATCCAACTAGGGTACCAACAATCTCCCCCTATTTGAGTTAAGTCTCTCAAAAACTAAAACAGCTAGCAATAAAACACTAAAAAATAAATTCAGCAAATAGTTAACAATAAACTGGCAGATAATCAATCAGATAAACAAATAATCAAATATATCACAGCAGTTTAATTAAACTATTAAGAATCTTTAGAGTCTGGTAAAGGATCAGAAGAATTAGAGACAAAAGAAATTTTTCTTAGAGGGTCATCTGATTCTTTCTTTGACATCTTCAGGTCCTGAGCACCAATGATCTTCAGCTCTGTAGCTCTGGGGACAACAGCTTCAGGATGTTTTTCCATGTATTTTGCTGGATCAAAAATCTCAGGATTGACTTGGAATTTTTCAAATTCTTTCTTTCTGTAGGTTGACATGGTAGTAAAACCAGTCGTATCTTTACCTTCGGCTCTTGCTTTTCTTATTTGGGCTGCTCCTACAAGTTCTTGAAAGCGAGCCATCCTAAAGTTAGGATCGAGCTCAGGATTTTCATATACGGGCTCTGAAGAAGCAGCATCAGCTATTATATCTAGATAAGACATTAGAGTATACTTAGCAGAGAGGTTCTTGCTAGATATCTTAAAACAAAATAAACTATTTACCTTTTGATACAGTTTCCTCAGTCTGAACTGGAGAAGGAGGTGGGGAAAAAGTTGGTCTTTGGGCCACAACCTCCTTCATTTGTCTTTGAGAACCATAAGATGATTTGCCTTGAGAACTTTGATGACCTTGTCTTGGTTGGGGCTGAGCAGACGCAGATTTTGCAGAAGAGGCACCCGGATTGGCTGAAAGGTTCCCAGAGGCTCCTGCACCAGGAGGTGGAGGAGGACCTCTGGGAGTCCATCTTGAGACAGGACTATCATACCTCTTGGTTCTTTTTCTCTTTTGCTGATTCTTCGAAAACCTCATCCAATGCTGAAAATCTTTGGATTTGGGGTCAATGCCCTTCAAAATGTAATATGGAATATCATTATCCTTATTTGGAGGTGGAGGAGGAGCAGCTTTTCTTTTCTTTGCAGCAGATTTCTTTTTCTTTGACTTCTCAGACATATCAGAATCATCATCATCAGAATGGGATGATGGAGGGTTCTCATAAGGATCATAGGCTTCTGAGACAGCCTTTTCTTTAAGCTTTGAAGCAGATTTCTCCCTTTCCTCTTCCATGGCATCCAGAGCCAGAAGGGAGTCTAAATCTAAACCTGGAGAGTCATCCCAGATGGATGACTTTTCAAATTGCAAATCTTTCTCTTTCTCTTTTAAAGATTGAACTCTTAAATTCCATGCTGCTCTTGCTTGAGCTTCTTCCAAACTCAGAACAAGAGAGTCAACTTTAACTTCCTCTTTCTCAGGCTCATCTTCTTTATTATCTAAGAAGGATTCCAACTCAGGGTCTACTTGAGTAGCAGGAATACTTGGGTCAGCCTCAGAAACTACTGCTATGATTTGAGCAGTTAAATCTTCTTTAATAATATCTGTAAAATTATGAATACATATCTGCTAAATAAGCTTGAATCATTCCTTCAAGGTATTCACAAACTATCAAATTAATCGACTCATCAACAAAACGAATGAAAGAGTTACCTTCATATTTAACCATTTCCCATGATTCATTCAGATAAGAACTTATGATTCCTTCCAGGAATCTAGCAATCATAGGAGTGGAAAGATCTTCTAAGCAAACCTTAACTGCAATCTCAGATAGCAGGATTCCATCTGCTATTTCCTTCTCAGACAAAACTGGAACTAAAACTTTCTCAGCAGGAGCTATTTCTTCCTGGGCTGGAGCTATTTCTTCCTCAGCTGGATCTATCTCTTTCTCAGCTGTCATGACAACATCTGGAACTATTTCTTCCTGAGCAGACATTACTGAATCTTTTAAAGCTGGAGGAGAGGCAGGAAGATCTGAGGCATCTTCATTGAACATCTCCCCCTGCCTGATTTCAGTAGATACTGAAACCAGGCCCCTAGAGGAAGATGGCTCAGCAGATTTAGTAAAGGATTTGATGGAGGCAGACAAAAGATCAATGGAGACTGCAAGGGGAGCGATTGCCTCGTCAATCATGGTTTTGATTGACGGGGTAATCAGCTCCACAATGCGGGAGATAAGCTCTGGAGAGATTTCAAAAGATGAAGGATGAGAGGTGGATGGAGCTGCAGCAGATATGGTAGTGGTGCTGGGATGAGGAATGGTGTGGACAGGGGATCGAGCAGGAGATGGAGCAGGAGAGTTTATTGGGGAATAAATTGGAGAATGAATTGGAGAATGAATTGGAGATTCAGGAGGAGTAAGAATTCTCTCTGATCCTAACAAATCAAAGCTAGGAGCAGATATCCTAGCCAGATGAGCAGGTAGAGGAGAGGCTGGAGGAGACAGAGGAACAACCGTAGTTGTTTCAGGAGCAGCAGAGGAAGAAGGTCGTACCTCAGCAGAAGTTGATGGTACTTCAACTGAGGCAGACGGCAAAACAGAGGAGGAGGAAGGAAGAGCTGAGCCAGCTTCAACAGGTTGAGGAGTGACTGTTACAGTCCTTGTGCCCTCAGATGTTGCTGGAGCAGATTTCACAAATGTCCTCTTCCACTTAGAGAACAAGTGGGGATCCATCTTCTTGCTGGCGTTGATTGTAGTTGCAGTGGAACTCAGCAGCTGGGGATATTTCTCTTTAAGGAAAATACCGATAACCCTTCCTAGGGTGACTTCCTTCTTGCCAGTCTTCTTCCTGATTAAATCAAACAAAACAGCTGCCCAATTTATCCTTTTTCGATTAACAATTGCACACATGAGTGCGAATTGCTGCCTTGTTATATTGTCGTGGGCAGAGTGCTTACCCAGGAGCACTTTTCCGACTACCTCAGCGAGGAACTTGATCTTGAAGGGGAAGTTTACCTTGAGCAGCTTGGTGGGAATGCCCTCAGCATGTCCCAGCTCAACCAGCATTCGTCCAAATTCCTGAGCGTCTTGCTCATAATCCTCTTCACCAATAACTAAACCAAAAACATCAGATAAGATGGCCGGAGTCAGGATAACTTCTTCTCCGCCTATGGTACCAGTCATCGATTCGTCTGTGGAAGACGACGTGAAAGCCCATTCTTTTATTTCTGGAATGTTGATCTTAATCCTTTCAGACATCAGCTTCTCCAAACCTTGATCCCTGCAGAGCTGGAGAACTTCCACGATTCCGGCATCGCAACTGCTGAAAGCTTCGAAATCCACACTGAATCCGGCATCAAACTTTACTACGGCTAGAACAGCTGGGGAAATCGCCATGGATTCGCCGGAGAAAGCACGAGAAAGCTGGAGAGAGAACGAGAAAGACGAAGCGCCAGAAAATCGCAAGCGGTAAAGCAGAATGCGAAAGGGCACGCTCCGTCGACGATAAAGCAAAAGATCTTTTAACCTAGGTCGACTATCGCTTTTATATTGGACCGGAAATAGTCGATCTATTAAAAAGATACTTGACCCGATAGTCGAACGGCCGTTCGACGATCGGCTCAGAAGCAGAGTAGTCGAACCATCATTCGGCTATTTCTGGCTTCACACGCAACAAGCTGTCGTCGTTCAGAGATCGACGATGAGCTCAACCTGTTCGACGATGGTCTAACGTCGATCGACGATCCTCAAACAGATAAGCTACCATTAACCAGAGGTCGACGATAGGCTCAATCCGTTCGACGATCTTCGATCATTGTTCGACGATCTTCAAGCAGATTTCAACAACGGTAGATATAGTCACACTTAGTCTCGTCCATTAATCATGCCTAGTTGAACTAAAAAGAACAGATGCTTCTGTTCATCTAAAGGCTTGGTGAATATATCACCTCTCTGAAACTCAGTGGATATGAACTCAAGACAGATCTTGTTCTTTTCCACACAATCTCTCAGGAAATGGTGCCTAATCTCAATGTGCTTGGTTCTAGAGTGGTGCACTGGATTTTGTGCAATAGAAATAGCACTGGTACTATCACACATGATCTTGGTGTTCTTGTGTGAGTAACCATAATCCACAAGCTGGTTTTGAATCCACAGGATCTGTGAACAACAACTGGCAGCTGCTATATATTCAGCCTCTGCAGTTGAAGTTGAGACAGAAGCCTGCTTCTTACAGAACCAAGAGACCAATCTCTCTCCCAGGAACTGGCAAGTTCCTGAGGTGCTCTTCCTGTCAACTCTGCAACCAGCATAGTCAGAATCAGAATATCCAATTAATTCAAACTCTGACTCAGCTGGGTACCAAAGTCCAAGATTTGGACATCCTTTCAGGTATCTCAGGATTCTCTTTAGAAGAATCAGATGAGATTCCTTGGGGTTGACCTGGAATCTAGCACAAAGGCATGTAGCAAACATTATATCTGGCCTACTTGCAGTTAGATATAATAGGGAACCAACAATGGCCCTATAATTCTTTTGATCAACTGGCTTGCCGTGATCATCAGAATCAATAACTACATTAGTAGCCATGGGTGTAGGCATTGCTGAAGCATCAGCCATCCCAAATTTCTTTACCAATTCCTTGGCATATTTGGATTGGGAGATGAAGATACCAT
Organism: Platanthera zijinensis; assembly: GCA_039513925.1. Lineage (NCBI taxonomy): Eukaryota > Viridiplantae > Streptophyta > Magnoliopsida > Asparagales > Orchidaceae > Platanthera > Platanthera zijinensis. Next base: position 115,606,248 of record CM077084.1, read on the forward strand.
CAGCATCTTGCTTAACTTGGAGACCAAGAAAGTAAGACAGCACACCCATACTACTCATCTCAAACTTAGAATGCATCAAGTTGGAAAACTTTTTGCACAGTTTGGGATCAGTGGAGCCAAAAATAATATCATCTACATACACCTGAACTAACAGGATTGTGTCCTTGTGATGCTTGACGAAAAGGGTTCTATTAACTACTCCCCTAGTGAAGTTGTGCTCTAACAGGAAACTAGCTAAAGTCTCATACCAGGCCCTAGGAGCTTGCTTTAGTCCATAAAGAGCTTTCTGCAACTTAAAAACATGAGAAGGCTGAGTTGAAGAAACAAACCCTGGTGGTTGTTCAACAAACACCTCTTCCTTAAGCTCACCATTTAGGAATGCACTTTTGACATCCATTTGGAACACCTTAAACTTCATGAAGGCTGCATAGGCCAAGAAGATCCTTATTGCTTCTAGCCTTGCAACAGGAGCAAAGGTTTGGTCATAGTCTATACCTTCCTCCTGTCTGTAGCCCTGAGCTACAAGCCTAGCTTTATTCCTTACTATTATTCCATTTGCATCTAACTTGTTTCTATACACCCACTTGGTGCCTATGATCAGTTGGCCTTTAGGTCTTGGAACCAAAGTCCAAACTTTACATCTCTCAAATTGATTGAGCTCCTCTTGCATTGCAATGATCCAGTGGGGATCTAGCTCTGCATCTTTAAAGGTGAGTGGCTCAACCTGTGAGAGGAAACAAGCATGCATCACATCCTGTCTTAATTGGTGTCTTGTTTGCACACCAGCTGACATGTCTCCAATCACTTGAGATGTGGGGTGATCTCTAAGTGTGACAATATCAGCAGGTGGGATGTGATCTTCAGCAACAGTTGGGATTAATTCCTCAGGAGGAATTTGATCTACTGTTGGTGGTACAACAACAGCTTCAACAGCTTCAACAATGTCTTCATCACTGTCTGATTCAGTGATCTGAAGAGTTGATAGTTGAAGGATTTCTTGAGGGGCATCAGGTACCTGCAAAGAACTGGAGGAAGGAGAATTTTCCTTCTCCTTGTAAAACATCTGAGACTCATCAAAAGTCACATGCACAGATTCTTCTATCTTACAGGTTGATTTGTTATAAACCCTATAAGCTTTGCTTACTTGGGAATATCCAAGCATAATTCCCATTGAAGATTTTGCTTCAAATTTTCTAATATATTCTTTATTATTATTATGAATATACACAATACAGCCAAAAACTCTAAAGTAATTAATTTTTGGTTTCTTTCCTTTAAGCAACTCATAAGGAGTTTTACACTTAAGTTTGTGTATCAAACTTCTATTCAAGACATAGTTAGCTGTACTAACAGCTTCTGCCCAATAGGATAGAGGCATGTTAGCATCTGCCAACAATGTACTAGCAGCTTCAATTAGTGTTCTATTCTTCCTTTCAACTACCCCATTTTGTTGAGGAGTTCTAGGAGCTGAGAAGCTATGTTTGATATCTTCTCTCTCACAGAATTCTTGCATGAGAAGAGAATCAAACTCAGTACCATGATCACTTCTGATCAAGGCCACATGAGTAGAGTACTCAGTCTGCACACAAAGTAGAAAGTCTGTAAGGGCTTTGAAGTTATCAGACTTAGTTCTCAAAAAGAAAACCCAACTGAACCTAGAGAAGTCATCTACAATTACTAAAGTGTAATACTTCCCTCCTAAACTCTGTACATTTATTGGGCCAAAAAGGTCCAAATGTAATAAATACAGGATTCTAGGAGAATCACTTTTATTTACAGATTTAAATGAATTCTTGGTTTGCTTGCCTAGCTGACAAGCCTTGCATAGGCTCTCCTTCTTGTAGGGGCAAGAAGGTAAACCTCTAACAAGGTTGTGCTTAGATAACCTAGATATATTTTTAAGGTTTACATGACTAAGCCTTTTATGCCAAAGGGAATTATTATTAAGGGTTACTTCATTAAACAGGCAGATTTCAGAGTGAGATGAATTAAAATCTACTAAATAGATATTACCTATTCTAATGCCTATTAAAACAATATTATTATTCAAAGTAATATTGCAAGATGAGTTGGAAAATGAAACCTGGTAGCCAGCATCACATAGCTGGCTGACTGAAATCAGGTTATGCTTCAGTCCATTGACATAAGCAACTCTCTTGAATGTAACTGCTCCAATTGTGATCTTGCCATAGCCTTCTGTCTGACCACAGCTGGAGTCTCCAAAGATAACCTTTGGGCCGAGCTTAGCTTTGAATTTTGACAGTAGATCTTTATTTCCTGTCATATGCTTAGAGCATCCACTATCCAAATACCACTTATTTTGAGTGATTGGATAGGCCTTCACCTGCAAGACAATTATTTAGACAGTGTGGACCCAGGTAACCTTGGGTCCCTTGTTTTTCACATAAGAAAAACTGGAAATATATGAGAATGCAGGCTGAGGGTGATAACCTAGTGGGTGAGATCTCCTAGGTGGGATTCTCCATGCAGATGATGGGTCAACAAACCTAGGGTTTCTATTTTCATTTAGGTTTCTATGATACTGATTATGATTTTGAAAATCATGTTGAAATCGTCGATCGACGTTCGACGATGGGCGCTCAGATCGTCGAGCTTCGTTCGACCATGGAGCATCCGATCGTCGAGCGGCGTTCGACGCTCTTTGCATTTCTTTGAAAAACTTCTTTCTCTTTTCTCTCTTAGCTTTATTTAGGGTTTTATTTACAAGGTTTACTTGCTCAGTGTTCTTCTTTCCACTAGCTGAAATGAAGTTCACTGGAGTTGAAAGGTTATTTTTAAGGAGGACTGGGGGTTCACTGGGAGAAGCTCCTAAGCCTAATTTATCATTACCTGACCTAGTGTTAGTCATGCTGGTAATTTCTAACAGCTTAAGGCTTCTACCATTAAGGGATTCTTCTAATCTCTTAGACTTAGCTAATTCTATTTTAAGAAATTTAATTTCTTCACTACAAGTAGTGAGATCTTCCTTTAACCTAATGTTTTCAGAGGCTATTGATTCTGAGTCAGCTAACCTATTTCTAAGTTCTTTTATTTCTTTTTCTGAACTAATTAAATCTAAACACAAAGATTTAAATTCTAACTTAAACTCTTCTGAAGTAAAATCATAAGATGAAAGTACCTCATCTTCAGTAGGCATCTCTTCATCAGAATCAGAACTCTCTGCAGCAGAGTGGTTGCTGCAGGCATCTATTGCCATTAGGCAAACTTCTTTTGCCTTCTTCTCTTCCTCATCTTCACTGGAGCTTGATGAGGATGATTCTTCATCAGAATCACTCCAGGTTTCAGCAATGAAACCTCTCTCCTTCTTCTTGTTTTTGTAGGGGGATGGCTTGGAGTGCTTCCTGTGTTGTTCTTTGTCTTTTCTCTTTTCCTTGTTCTTCTCCTCTGGACACTCTGGCAAAATGTGTCCAGGCTTCCTGCAACCATAGCAAATGATTTCTTTAGCAGGAGATCGATCATACCTTGGTTTGTCTTCATAGCGTGAAGACTTCTTTCTGAGCTCCTTTCTCCCCATCTTGAGAAACCTCTTGGCAAACAGTGCCATAAGTTCCTCATTGGATTGGCTGCCTTCAGAAACATCTGCAGCCTTAAGAGCTAGAGATTGCTCTTTTCTTGTTGGAGTGGGGGTCTTGGCTTCAGCTTCTGCTTCTCTGGTCTTCAGCACTTGCTCAAAAGACTTGAGCTTGCCGAGGAGAGCTTCAGTTGAGATCTCATTAGTGCTTCTGGCTTCCTTGATGGGCCAGATTCTTAGATCCCATGTGCTTGTGAAGCACATAAGAATCTTATCATTGACCTCTGTCAATGATATGTCCTTGTCCAGGGTCCTCAGCTCATTGATGATTGAGCTGAGCCTGGTGTACATAGCTTCAACTGATTCAGCATCAGTTTTCTTGAAGTTCTCATACTGTGAGATAAGGTTGGACCTTCTGTCCTTCCATTCATCAGCTGAACCAGCTACAATCTGGTTCAGAGTATCCCACATGGCCTTTGCTGAGGAGCAGTCAGCCACCTTCTGGAACACCTCATCAGACATTGTCTGAGCCAGTATGTTCATTGCCTTGGCATATGCAATTTTGGCCTTCTTGTATTCATCATTGTAGTTTGGAGGAGGCACTGCACTCATATCAGATGATGAGGCAGTGGCAGCAGCAGGTGCTCTTGGGGGACCTGACAAAATAGAAGCAAAGATGCTTTCATCAATAGAGTTCATATATAATTTAATCCTTGCCTTCCAGATGCCAAACTTTGCTAAGTTGCATGCTGGAGGTCTGGTGCTAGAATAATCCTTAGACTGGGCCATGATAGTGAATATCTATAAGCTCTTGGTATCTATCAGGATCTTGTGACTTAGGTGTTAGCCTATACAGTCAGTCAACCTCCCTCTGATACCAATTGAAAGTGAAGGGATAGATACTACTCTAGAGGGGGGGTGAATAGAGTTATCAAATTTTGCACAGACAAAACTTAATATTCTACCCAACTCCCTTGGAGTGAAGTGCGGAATGAAAAGATTATAGATATTGATTTAACCTTAAAGCCTAACACAAGTGATGTGTACAAACACAAGCTAACTGTAATTACAGTTAAGCTTGGAAAAACATAATCAGCAACTAGCAACCTAGTTATATCTAATCACAGCCACAATGCAGGAATTAAACAGTGGAATCCAGACGACACAAGGAAATTTATAGTGGTTCCCCAAACAACTTGGGTACGTCCACTCTTCTACCCACACGGTAGGAATCCACTCAGGTTTTTGATCAGGTGCCCTGCCACCAACAGAATCTGATTCAGGTAGATTCAGAAACCCTTTAGACTTTTGATCAGGTGTCTAAAAACCAAGCACAGGTTTTTGATCAGGTGCCCTACCACCAAGGGATACTTTTGAAGGGAGTAATAACCCTGTACAGGAGGGGGAATAAGGTTAAGATGTCTTCTCTATTTTACAATAGATTAGAGAAGCACAAAAGCTTGCACTGAGCTAGAATGCTCTAAAGAATAAAGGCTCCCCCTGACTCAAGAATGTCCAGGTGAAGTCTTGCTTCAGTGCAGAGAAACTCTTCAGAAAGTTCTGAAGGAAAGAGCTACAGGAAGAAAGTAAATAATAAAATCAAAGTTCTTCAAGCAGCTATCTTCTTCTTCTTCTTCAAAGGAACTCTGAGTTGAACTTCCTGAAAGCAGGAGAACTCAGGTGAAGAAGAGATGAAGATCTTAACACTTCTCAGTTAGATGGAGATTGCTGAGAGCAGGAAGCTTGAGCTTGATGAAGGCTTGAGTGCTTGAGAATATGTGTGTAACACTAGCTTCAATCCTTCTTCAAAGGGTCCTTTAAATATTATCAGCAAGCAACGGCTCTCTTCCATTTGAATTATTTGTCTTCTTCTAAGCCTTGAGACCTGGGCTGTAAATATCAAGAAGACAGAAATATCTCTGCAGCAAAACATTCTATAAAGGGAATAAATCACTTTCTAAGAAGCTGCAGGCTTAAATCAGATAACAGAAGGACTAAATAAAGTCACATCAGAAACAATCTCTTTATAGCAAAAGAAGACTTTTCAGTCTAACGGCTATAAAGGGCTGACAATAGATAAAGTAAATTAAAATGACAGCTAATGAGACAAACAACTTTATCTTAAAAAGATTTGAACTCAGGCAAAAAGAATAGAGCAAATAATGCCTGGAAATATTATCATACAGCTTAAAATACTGTGCCAGAAAATGTATTAATTAATTAAATATAATAAATAAATACAAAATACAAAGGCAGACAGAAAACGTCGAACGACCTTCGAAGATCGTCGAACGACGCACGGAGATCGTCGAACTATCGGGCAGATAGTCGAACGATCCAGATAGTCGAGCTATCAAACAGATAGTCGAGCTACCGCAGCAGATAGTCGAACTATCAGGACAGATAGTCGAACTATCAGATAGTCGATCTATCTAGGACAGATAGTCGAGCTATCAAGCGCACAGAGATAGTCGACCTATCAAGCAGATAGTCGACCTACCTCAGAAAACAGATAGTCGATCTATCAAAAGATAGTCGAACTATCAAAACAAACTAGATAGTCGATCTATCAGCAGATAGTCGAACTATCAGAACAAACTAGATAGTCAATCTATCAGCAAATAGTCGAACTATCAGATAGTCGACCTATCAGGACAGATAGTCGAACTATCAAAACGAAACAGATAGTCGATCTATCAACAGATAGTCGAACTATCAGCGCAGAACAGATAGTCGAGCTATCAACAGATAGTCGAACTATCAGCGCAGAACAGATAGTCGAGCTATCAACAGATAGTCGAACTATCAGCGCAGAACAGATAGTCGAGCTATCAACAGATAGTCGAACTATCAGCGCAGAACAGATAGTCGAGCTATCAACAGATAGTCGAACTATCAGCGCAGAACAGAGCGTCGACCAACTGATAGACGATCGTCGATCAGCCGATAGACGATAGTCGAACGGCGTTCGACTATAGTCGAACGAAAAACCTACTTAACCAAATTCTCAATTTGGAAAAGCGAGGACCCTACAGCTAGACTCCTAACCATTGACCATAGATATTTCTTGGGTCAAGGGCACAAAGGAGAGGACTAAACTCAAATCCAACTAGGGTACCAACATGTTATCAAGTAAATCTTTAGCCTTGCATGTTGTGCTCATGTTATGTTATGCTATGCATGTGGTGCTATGAATTCTATAAAAGGCCTTAATGCATGTTATGAGCGGCGTACACATGCAATGTTATGCATCCCATACTATATAATATTGCATGCAACGAAAAAAAATGAGCTAATGGGCATTCATGTGGTGAGGTTATGCATCCCATACTACATAACCCTCATATGTTGCCACCTATGGTGGATCCATATACAAACATATATTATGCATCCCATACTACATAATATGCCCCGTATACTTCTAATCATGCTTATGAGTGTAGTGTTCATGCTTCAGCCAAGACATATTGATGACACATCGGTGTGTGCATGATATGACACTAAGCAACTAACACTAACAAGGGGAGGTTGCCCGACCAATTGTCAAGCAACCTCCCTCTGATACCAACTGTCACAACCCGCATTTTTCCCAACAATTTAATTATATCAGAGCAAGGGGAAAATACGCTTCGTGATGCCACGCCGTGCAGGGGATAACTGCAGATGTTCAGGCAAGACTCCAAACTCTACAATTTTAAAAGAAAACATAAATGGTTATGAATAAAATCCAGTTTAAGTTATGATGGTAGCCGTATCCCTCGGCTTAGTGAATCATCTAGTCCATAGTTTAAAATACAAGTTATACGCTTGCGGAAGATACTTGTTTAAATTGACTCTAATATTCTACAAGAGTATAAATGTCCCCGAGGGACAACTCATACTATGCAACCCTAGATTTACAATAAGTATAGAAAGTCTTTACGCTAAATAGAAAGTAGTGACTTAGTTTTGAAAGAGATGACACGTATGTTTTACTAATAGTATGGTTTTATAGGTTAAAAATATCTAACATGCAATCCTAGCAATAAATCATCCCAGAGAGCAAGTAATATACACCGAACGTAAGAAAACCACATCAGCTAGCAAGTGTCAAAAGAAATCAATAATCCTGTGGGCGTCAACAACCTGACACGAACCCACAGTATGAATATGTCTGAAACCAGGCAAAGAAAACTAAAACAACAAACTACCTCGCTACGGCGAGGGGAAAAACCACAGCCAACCTGCTGCTGCAAGGGCTCCAAAACCGGCTCCGCTACCTGCTAATGCTCTGATCCTGAGGCATTCCAAAGACAGAACACCTCAGCAAGAGGGACAAATGGCGGCAGAGAAGTAAACAAAATAAAACAAAGGTCAAACGGGGTACCAACCCAAGACCAACCGTACTGAAGTAAGGTACATAAATAAAACTCAAGAAATAAATCAGAAGTAAAGAACTCACGTGAATCGTCACGTACAACAAATCATGCAGGATACCCGAAGCAAGGGGAGAGCATGATTAAATCATAAGAAAGAATACTCCAAAACTTTATTAGCAACCTGTAGTCAACTCTACTCATAAACACAGGCAGGGTGGTCACTTCTCTAGATACACCCTCACAGATGTTAAAATCCATCTAACTGCGGGGGAGACTTGCACACTCCACCAATCACCGCAGATGCCCAAAACTCAGTAGAGTTCCACGGGGTACTAATGAAGGAAACAAACCTTGTGGTCGATGGATTTGCCCACTAACACCCGCAACAAAGAAACATCATGAAATAAACCTCGGGACTTAACACGTCAGATTCTACTTGACACTTCTAGTTTCAAGACATGGTTGATCAACCCTTAGGAATGATTTACAATCCTAAATAACACTAATCCGTTCAATAATGAAATCTAAGACGTTTAAAGCCATCAATAAGATACTTCAAGAACGATTAAATATATCATGACAAGATTAAGTTCACTAAGACAAAATCTTACAACATCGAGTGATCATCCAAAAAAGTTAATCGTAGCAATAACTTGGAAGACAAAGTGCAAAAAATTTAAAGAACATAAAAACTGAACCGTTACCATCAAATCAGACAAGGAGAAATGAGGGGAGACCACCACTTGCCTTGATTTTAGCGGAAAAGTTCTCCAAATCAGTCCACGTCACAGATCGGGGCAAAAGAGGATGGAGGAAGTTGAAATCTAGACAAAAATGGTCGAAAAAGGGGGTTAGGGCCGAAAAACCCTAACGAGAAAACTCAAAGAAAGGGGAAAAATTTACCACGATGGCGTAGCTCTCGATGAGAGCTTTCCAGAACTACGCTCGGTTGAAGATTTCGAGCACCGGAGCTCCGTCGGCGGCCACCGGAAGGTTCACGAAGTATTTTCTCTCTCACGCTCACGCCGCTCTGGTTCGGGAGGAAAATAATCGGAGAAGATGAAGTTCTGATCAAACCTAAGTCCAAATATATATATATATATATATTATGTAAAAGTACTTATAAATTTTTTTGTCTAAATACAAGAAAACGTGTAATTTATGAGTGGCTACGGGAAAACCGATAATAGAGGTCTAAGATGACATCAAATCGAAAAGTGTTCAACATGAAAGTTGTAGATCTCGTCGAAACGAACAAATTTTATGCTGACTAATTTTTCGCTTGACACCGTTTTGACCCTCAAAACGGTGCCCGAACTCTAACTGTACAGAACCACTCGAGTGGAATGGGTCTACTCGAGATGGAGAAGTCTACTCGAGATGGTGACTCGAGAGAGAGGTAACTACTCGAGATGGAGACTTGGGAACTCGAGATAATCATCTGGAACTCGAGAGGATAGGTATAGAACTCGAGTGGATCAATTCTACTCGAGATAAAAGACTTAGAACTCGAGTGGATCAAGTTTACTCGAGCTGGACATGAGCTGCTTCGGGAAAATCAAAAATAGGGATCTAAAATGGCTTCAAATCAAAAAGCGGTCAACATAAAAGTTGTAGCTATCGTCAAGACGAACAAATTTGATGTTTATTATATTTTGATACGACACTGTTTTGACCCTCAAAACGGCGTCCGATCGAAATCTGAAATGGGCTACTCGAGATAACAAAGCGCAAATTCTTGAAATGAAATTTTTGAACAAAGGGACACGAGTTCAAAACAGGGGCCCATACACGCGCCGAATTAAACGAAACTCACACCATAGGCGAAAACTGGCGCTACGATTCCAATGGCGAAGCCAAAACCTAAATCCGACGAGCCATTCTCGAGATATAAATTTTCAAAGTTTATGACGAACATAAATTCCACAAAACTTCGGAAAAACACCGAGGCCCAAATATCGCTTGGATCGCGCCGAAACTGGACGAGCAAGTCAAAAATTACTTAACTTAAATTCCAGATGCAAAAATTTCCAATTACAACAAGAATTCGGCCGACTTGACCGGTTGGACGCGAAAATGCCTTTACGACATTGTGTCGTCAACTTGACGTTAAAGGTAACGCCACGACGTCATAAATATGATGTTTCCCATTTAAATAAAATCGTCGAGCAAAATCGGGGGCGTTACAGTTATTCCCGCCGACTTCGACGGGAATCACCAGCGATTCCCGCCGAATTTGCCTTAGGTATTTTTTTGTCTGCTCGCTGGACCGGTCCTGGTCGTCACGCGCTGTTTTGGCCCGTGCGTATGGTTGACCTGGTGGGTCCCCCAACAGCTATCTTGGGATGTCTTTGGGTATAAATACTTGTGTATTTTGAAACCCTAAAGACAAGAAGAACAGAATATTCATATCTACGAAATCGAGCCGCCGTCGACCTAGCTGATCGCGGAACTCCACTGCTCGCCGTCGCCGCTCGCAAGATCGTCGTCATTGCAGATCTCAGATCTTCTCTGATCTCCCGACGACAGAAATGAAGCTAAGCTTAGCGTCTCATGTATCTATCTTGAGATCCTTTGTATCTTTATTTGTTGAGCGGGAATATCTTTCCCCTCCGAATCGATTGAGAAGATCGATCCAAGTAAGATCGTTGGTAGACCTCGCTAGCTTCGTCAAGAAGTTTGGATCTATAAAGCATCGCCACCGCAATACTTTGCCGCCGCCGATCTCGGGAAGATCCTCTCCAAGAGAGTGTTTCGGTCGTGGAATCTTCATCTTCTTCAAGAATGCTTCATCGAACGAAGAGGGACACCGAGCTATCCAAACGTAGTTTGTATTTCTATACATTCTATTTTCATTTTGTTGTAAAGGAATTTTGATTCCTAGTTGTAAGGGTTGGGTGCAACCCGTGGTGAAGGAGTAGTGACTCCTTTGGGTGGAAGGGTTTCTTCCATAGTGTGAGGATTGGATTTCAATCCGGTTGGTGAAGTGATCGAGTCGTCCCTTGTTGGGAGATAGGTCAAAGGGGGAAAGTGGACGTGCCCAAATCGGGGAACCACTATAACTGCCTGTGTGTTTCTGTGTTGTGCTTGTTTTGTTTCTTGTGCAGGTTAATTATTAATTCCGCAAAAAGACTGCAAATCACCTATCCCCTCCATAGGTGAAGGTAGTATACACTAGATTGACTTTCAAGTGGTATCAGAGGGAGGTTACTCATCAAAAAGGTTAACACCTTGAGTAAGTTCCCACATCTAGTGTCAAGAATAAAGAAGCTCTCTGAAATGGAAGGACTCAAGTATTCATGGAAGATCCCAGTGTGCACCAAGTTGAACTTTCCTATCTGGAAGGAAAGGATCAGGTACTACATGGAAGCAGTCGACCCACGACTCTTCATGATAGTAGAGGAGGGACCTTATATCTCCACTAAGGCCTCCACCATTGATCCTACCAAGAAAGTACCCAAGAAACTTTCTGAAATGGATAAGGATGAGATGGTGCTTGTCGGACTTGACAAGAAAGCTCAGAACATTTTGGTAAGCGCCGTCGATGATTCTATGATGCAGGTTTTCTGCAACTGCAGGACTGCCAAGGACATTTGGCACTGCCTGATCATCTTGATGGAAGGCACTGATGAAGTAAGGGATGATCGAAGATCCCTTCTGAACCAGAAGTACGAGGCCTTCAGCCAAGGCCCCAAGGAGGAAATCAGAGTGACATTCGAGAACTTCTTGAATATCGTCAATGCCCTGAAGGGTATGGCAGAGTTTTCACCGATGGTGAACTAAATGACAAGTTCCTTAGGTCCCTTACTAAGGAATGGGACACCAAGATCTGCGCCATCAGAGAATTTGGCAGGCTGGCAGAGACAGATCCCCAGATTCTGTTTGGGAAACTTCTGTCCTATGAGCTTCAGCTGAACACAAGAAAAGCTGAAGAAGAAGCCGATAAAGCCATTGCCAGAGAGAAGACTGTGGCCCTAAAAGCCAATCACTCAAGGAAAGGCAAGGGTGCAGCCTCATCCCGCTCTCGGAAAATGGATGAGGAAGAAGAATCTGAGCCATGCTCTTCCGGCTCAGAGCTATCTGAAGAAGACTTCTCCCTCATCAATCGGGAGTTCAAGAAGTTCCTCAAGTTGAGGAATCAAAGAAAGAGAGACGTCTCCTCCTCCAGACATCAGAAGAAGAACTATTCTTCTGACAGGTATGAATCCAAACCGAACAAACATCGCTCTAATGATATTATTTGCTTTGGATGCAATAAGCCAGGTCACGTCATCGCTGACTGTCACCAAGGCAAGAGAGATAAGGGGAAGGGAGAGGAGCACAAGTCATCTAGAGATAAGAAGAAGGAGAGGAGCTACATCACCAAAAATTCAAAGACACTGAGTGAGTCTGATTCCTCAGACTCCAGTGATGATAAGGAAGCCTACTTCGGGCTAGTGGGGCGCTCTGACTAAGAAGGAGACTGCCGCCCATTTACTGGGAAGGTAAAAGCTCGTACCCCCCTATCTGACTCTGACTATGAGTCTCCTAATGATGATCCCGAGGACAACCCATCTGCCCATGAAGCTGAGCTCCTCAAAAAGTATGAGCTTCTGCTCAATACCTTTGAGGAATGCCGTAAGAGGTTGAGGGCTCAAAAAAAGGAAGTCAAATTCCTTAAGGCTGAGGGTGTGTCCCTAAGAGAAGAGATCACTAGCTTGATCTCTCTCCGACAGGAACACCTGGGCCTGACTTCTGAGCACTCAAAGTCTCTAAGGCTTCTTGACCTTAAACAGGAAGAGGTCAACAAGTTGGAAGAACAACTTGTGGCAGAAAGTAAGATTGTCAAAAGCTTCTCTATGCCAAAGACTATTCTTCCACTGGTTGATACCTTCTCTGCTCAGGCTAAGGGGGCTGGCTTGGGGCATGTGGGTGTGCCTGGTAAATCATCCAGGAGAAACCGAAAGCAGAGGAAAAATAAGGCTGCTAAGAAGGCCTCCGCTGCAGAAAAGGGAAAGGCCCCACTCAACCCTATTGAATTCAGGAAGCCTGGCTTTCCCTGCAATGAACAGGACTTTGAGTCAACCTATGGACACTTCTTCCGACCCTCGATTTAAAAGCCCAAGAGCCGGTATAATAGTTGGGCCTTCCCCCGCAACTCTGGCGAGAGTGTCTTCAAGGCACCTTATGAGGAAATCTAAGTGGAAAATTATGGCCACTTCTCTTGCGGCCATAATAGGAAGCAGGCACCAAAAGCCAAGACTGTTATACTGAAGTAACATGAAGTGAAGAAATCATGTGATTTCTTTCATCATGATGCTTCCGCCTCCAGATCCAAGGCCCCAGCTGGACCCACCGTTCCCAGGGTAAAGCTGGAGCCTAGGAAGCGGTACAACAGGTTCGACTGTTGGTGTTGTGGCAAAGTTGGTCACTTTGCCGTGGATTGCTGGTTTAATCCAAGGTTTAACGAGACTCCTCATGTTACCAATGCAAGGCCGACCACTCGTAGGGTTAACCACCCGAGGGGGAGTATGCTTACAAGGAATCTAGGACCCAAGTTCGATTGGGTTCCTAAGAGAAACTTATTCTGTTTTGAAGGTATGTCCAAAGGCCACCAAAACGCCTATCTAGTACTTAGACAGTGGATGTTCCCGGCATATGACTGGGACTAGAAGCCTGCTGCGTGATTACTCTCCAGTCTAAAATGGATCCAAAGTCATCTTTGGAGGATCAGATCGAGGAGTCACCAGAGGTTACGGTATGATTTCCAACGGTATAATCTCTATCACCGACATGGCCTATGTTGAAGGGTTAAATCATAACCTGATCAGTGTAAGTCAGTTGTGTGATAAAGGATATGATGTTAAGTTCTGCAAGGATAAATGCTTGATAATATCGTGTGCCTCTTCGGAGACGATATTAACTGGCATTAGGAGAAAAAATATCTTTTGCTTAGATTTTCGTAGCATAGATTCTTCTACCCCCGTGTGCCTAGTAGGAAAAGGAACTGCATCTCTTTGTGAACAATGGCACAAGAGATTGGCACACATTAATTTCAAGAATATTAATATGTTGTTTTCTAAAAATTTAGTAAGGGATGCTCCCATTATTAAGTGCATCAAAGATAGCCCCTGTCCTGCGTGCCAGAAGGGCAAACAGACTCGGGCTACCTTTAAGGGAATTGCAGACAAAGACTCTTCCAGATGTCTTTATCTTCTACATATGGACTTGTTTTGTCCAGTGCATGTTCATAGCTTGGGAGGCAAGTCATATACGCTAGTGATTGTTGATGATCACTCTCGGTTTACATGGGTGTTCTTCTTAAAACGAAAGTCAGATACGTTTGACATCTTCACGAGTTTTGTCAAGAAAATTAAAAACAAACTTAACTGCTCAGTGGTCAAAATTAGAAGTTACCATGGAACAGAATTCGAATCTGGGGATATGACAGAATTTTGTGAAGAACATTGTATCTTTCATGAGTTTTCCTCCCCGCGTACTCCTCAGCAAAATGGAGTTGCGGAGAGGAGAAATAGAATGCTCATTGAAGCTTGCACGACAATGTTGAATGACGCTTCTCTCCAAGAATACTTCTGGGCAGAGGCTATCAATACGGCTTGTCATGTACAAAACCGAGCATTGATCAACAAGAATCATCGTAAGACGCCTTATGAGCTACTGAAAGGAAGGAAACCAACCATGTCTTATTTAAGAATCTTTGGCTGCATATGCTGTGTTCTCAATAACGGGAAGTACCCGCGTACTAAATTTGGTGAAAAATGCTTCGAAGGCATATTCATGGGCTATAGTAGCCATAGTCGGGCATATAGGGTTTTTAATAAGAAAACCCTAGTGGTAGAGGAGTCCATTAATGTTGTTTTTGATGAAGGAAGCTTGCTTCATAGCAATTCTTCCAGTGGAATTCTTGAAGATGCAGGTGCAAGACTTGAACAGCCAAGTCTCGATGAGACCGCCAAACATGTAACTCCCAAGTACGTCAAGGTTTCCACCTCAACGCCAACTAGATAAGTTGAAGCTCAGGATGGAGAAAATCTCCTAGAAGAAGGAGAAGCCCGAGAAGATGTCAGAGCTCCAGATGCCAGACTCCTAGAGCTCCGACACGTGATGGATCATCCCAGAGATCAGATCATTGGAGATCCTCGTGACGGTGTCAGAACTCGGAGAGGTACAATTAATGAGATTTTGCACCTTAGTTTCCTGTCACAGGTTGAGCCAAAGAAGTTCGACAAAGCGAACAAAGATGCAGCTTGGATATTGGCCATGCAAGATGAACTGCATCAATTTGAACGATGCAACGTCTGTACGCTTATTCCCAGACCAAAGAACAAGAATGTGATCGGCACCAAGTGGATCTTCAGAAACATACTGGATGAACACGGTGTCATCATAAAGAACAAGGCCAGGCTAGTAGCTCAAGGTTACAGATAGGAGGAGGGGATTGACTTCGACTAGACCTTTGTACCAGTTGCAAGGCTCGAGACGATTAGATTGTTCCTGGCATATGCTTCGCATCATTCCTATGGTTTAAGGTATACCTGACTCGAAGAGTTCCGGATACTTTTGCTGCATCAAGTCCTGTGGCTCCCATGTATGCTCCTCCTGACCATGATTGCTCCACAGAACCTTGGCTAACGGAACTTTATTATGTCACAAGACCCGCACTGTTGTGTCATCGATCCTGATCTGCTCCAAGTTGACTGATCGATCCGAGGCCACCGGGCTGTCTGCTGTGGAAATCAGATGCTCAGGGCGTAACAGAGCTCTCCGTAGTGTGGAGACGTGGAAGACGTCATGCAATCCCGCTAACTCCGGCGGTAGCTCCAGTCTGTAAGCCAAGGGGCCGATCCGCTCCAGGATCCTGTAAGGCCCCATATATCTCGGACTGAGCTTCTTCCGTCCGCGAACCCGCGAGACTCCGTGCATCGGCCGTATCTTCAAGAAAACTCGATCTCCCACCTGGAACTCCACCTGACGATGCCTCGCATCATAATATTTTGCCTGCATACTCTGGGCTTCCAACATCCTGTCCCAGATCAATCTAATCTGAGCATCCGTATCCCACCAAAACTCTGAGCCTAGTGCCTGCGGATCCTCATCCTGAACCCATGATAGTGGGGTCCTGCACCTTTATCCATACAATGCCTCATATGGAGCCATGCCTATGCTGGACTGATGGGCGTTGTTATACGAAAACTCGACCAGTGGTAGCAACCTCTCCCAAGGCTCTCCGCGGTCCAAAATACATAGGCGCAAAAGATCTTCCAGTGTACGGTTGGTGCGCTCTGTCTGACCGTCAGTCTGAGGGTGAAAAGCCGTGCTGAATGTCAATCGAGAACCCAGATGGGCCTGAACTGACCTCCACTCCCTGGATGTAAACCGCCCATTCCGATCTGAAACGATAGTCTTGGGCACCCCATGATAACGCACAAACTGCTCAATGAACCTCCGTACTAATACACCAACCGGGGTGTCTTTCTCCACTGGAATGAATCTGGCCACCTTCGTTAGCCTGTCCACTATCACCCAGATCGAGTCATTTCCCGCATGGGATCGAGGTAGCCCATGTATGAAATCAATGGCTATATCCTCAAATTTCCACTCCGGCACCGGAAGTGGCTGCAGCAAGACGGCAGGATTCCTACACTCTGCCTTTACGAGTTGGCAGGTCTCGCAATGTGTCACAAAGTACGTAATGTCCTTCTTCATACCCGGCTAGTACATCGTCCTCTTCAAATCTTTCACCATCTTAGTGATTACCGGGTTCACTGAGTATCGGCTGTAGTGAGCTTCCGTCATAATGTCCTCCCGGATCTGGCCTCCTGCCGGTATGTAGACCCTGTCTCTGAAACACAGGAGACCATCCCTTAAAGAGTAATCTCCTGTCGTGCCTTCCTCCAAGGCTCTGAATATCGGCTCAGCCCTCACATCCAGCTTCTACCCATCTCTGATGCGGTCCCGAATATCATCAGTGGTAACCATTGACCCCAGGTACTCCATGTATAACTCCGGGTCATCCTCGGACACCAGTGATATCTGCATCTCCTTGAATGATTTAACCAACTCCAAATCCATCAGCTGCGGGCCTACTCCTTATGTACTCGCTCTCCAGCTCAAAGCGTCTGCGACCACGTTTGCCTTCCCTGGATGGTAGTGCATGGTATACTGGTAGTCCGACAGAAACTCCACCCAACGTCTCTACCTGATGTTTAACTCCTTCTGTGTGTCTACGTATTTCAAGTTCTTGTGGTCTGAGAAGATGTCGCAGTGAACTCCGTAGAGGTAGTGCCGCCAGATCTTTAGAGCAAAAACAAGTGCCCCCATCTCCAAGTCGTGCATGGGGTAGTTCTGCTCATGCTGCTTCAGTGGACGGGAGGCGTAGGCTATTACGTGCCTATTCTTCATCAGAACGACACCCATCCCCTGATAGGAAGCATCTGTGTACACCTGAAATCCTTCCTTCCCTGAAGGAAGAGCAAGGATGGGAGCCGAGGTAAGATGATCCTTCAGCTCCTGAAAAGCAGATTCGCATCATGGCGTCCAAATAAAAGGAGACTCCTTCTTCGTCAGAGACGTAAGAGGTAGGGCAATCTGAGAGAACCCCTTTACGAACTTCCGGTAATAACCGGCAAGTCCTAAGAAACTTCGAACCTTTGAGGCCGTCTTTAGTGGTGGCCAATCCCGTACTGCCTGGACCTTCGCTAGATCTACTGCCAAACCTGCTCCACTAATGACATGGCCCAAAAAGGCCACCTCCTTTAGCCAGAACTGGCATTTGCTGTATTTGGCATACATCTTATGCTCTCGGAGCTTCTCCAAAGTCAAGGCCAGATGCCTCGCGTGCTCCTCCTCCGACCTTGAATAGATAAGGATGTCGTCGTTGAATACAATAGCGAAGACATCCAGATACTCTTCGAACACCCGGTTCATCAAGGTCATGAATGCGGAGGGTCCATTCATGAGCATGAAAGGCATCACGGTAAACTCGTACAAACCATATCTGCTGCTGAAGGCTGTCTTCGGGATGTACTCCTCCCGAATGCGAAGCTGGTAGTACCCCGATCTCAGATCCAGCTTTGAGAACCAATGGGCTCCCTCCAGCTAGTCAAATAGCTCGTCTATCCTTGGCAAGGGATAAGTATTCCGGACCGTAAACCTGTTTAGGGCCCGATAATCTATACACAGTCGAAGAGTCCCGTCCTTCTTCTTGACGAATAACACCGGAGCTCCCCATGGTGAAGAGCTAGGCCGGACGAACCCGGCCCCCACTAACTTCTGAAGCTGGCTTCGAAATTCCACCAACTCCTTCGGGGCCATTCGATAGGGAGCTCTGGATACCGGCTTAGCCCCCGGTATGAGCTGAATCTGGAAGTCCCTCTCTCGGTGCGGGGGTAGTCCTGGTAGCTTCTCCGGAAAAACATCAACAAAGTCTCGCACTATTGGAATATCTGAAATGGAGTCCTTGGCCACGACCGCCTCGAAAAGAACCTGATAAACCTCCTCCCCCAGCAAATGGGACTTGATGTCCTGCAAAGGTGATAATAATATGCGAGGTGCTGGTATAATACCTTCGATAACAATGAAGGAGTCCCCGTGCTTCACGGTGATCCTCTTCGCCACGCAGTCAATCTGGGCATCATTCCAGTACAACCATATCATGCCCAGGATCAGATCGTAATCTTGCATCCTCAGAATCGTCGTTGGTGCCTCAAACGCCTTCCCGCCGATCTCCGCCTCCATATTGCAATGAGTAGAGGTCATTAGCTGTGATCCATCGGGTAGGCGCACCCTCATTACTTTTTCGGTGAACTGCTCCACTCCTGCCGGTCCTTTCACAAAATCTTCCGACACAAACGAGTGCGAAGCACCGGTGTCGAAGAGCGTGTTAGCGGGCTTGCCACCGATAAAAACTATGCCTGAGGTAATTAAGTGTCTTAGTATTCTGGTTATAGTTGTCTTCTCTTAGTTTCTAACTAGGATATGTATAGAAAACTAGTTCCTAGGAAGGGAAATAAAAATTTAAACGTACTCACATACCTGCGATAACCTACTCCGGGTTCCGGGGCTGTGTCAAGTCTAGAGCATACACCTGATCCCTCTCTGTCCTGTGGCCTCGGCCCTGATATCCTCATCCTCGATCGTTTCCTCGGCCGCCAAACTACCGGGGAGATGGGGCTCCCTGAAGTGCTGGTGGGGGTGCTCGCCTCATAGGACAGTTCCTCTTGATATGCCCCGACTGATTGCACTGAATGCACACCGGTGCCTGCTCTGCTATACTTGGCATCTCCAGCATCTGTAAGGGCTGGGTAGCCAATACCCCCTGACTCCTCTACTCCTGCCCAATCTCCTAACGAGGTTGATCCCCGTTCCTTCTCTCCCCAATAACCTGTCCTCGAGGACGGTATCTACGACCTCCAATAACTGCATCGTCAGCCGGTCTCTTCGGGCTCTTGACTGTAAGATGATCCGCTTCTCTCTTTTTACCATCTCCAGAATCCTGGCTAAACTCCCCTCTAAGACGAAGAGGAGGGCCAGTCTCATGTTATCTTGCAGCCCCTTGTAAAACCTCCTGGCATAGCCAGTGTCGTCCAACAGATTAGCGTCCGCATATCGGGCCAGGTAAGTAAACTCCTGACAATACATTAGCACTGTCCTGTTCCCCTGCCTCAACCGCAGGAACCTATCTTATAGTTCGTCCCTCGCCCATTGAGGTATGAAATGTCCCATGAGCGCTGCTCTGAACTCTTCCCAAGTAATATCTGCGTAATCCAAACCCGCAAAGGTGGTGTCCGGCTGTGACTTCCACTACCTCTTCCCATATGACTCCAGGCAGGAGACTGCCAAAGCAACCGCCTCCTCAGTGGGGCATCAAATCCCCGCAAGCATCTCATAGATGGTATCCAACCATTCCTCCGTGCGTACTATCGACTCTGTCCCTAGGTAGGATGGAGGGGAAAGTCCCCGGAATACACTCATCCAGTTGGCCCTGGGGTTTGGCTGTGGAGCCGGGGCTTGCTGAGCTCTGAAGGCCTCAAGAATGGCCGTCAGTGTTTGCCCCATCTCCGTCTGCTGCAACGGAGCTGGAGCCGGCTGAGGTGGGACCACATTCGGAGCCTGAGGTGTCCCCTCCAGTGGGGTAGGGTTTGTCGCAGGCTACAAGGAAAAATTTCATTCGTTAGACAGCATATGAAAAGAATATAAGAAAGGGGTAAGATTGGACTTTACATGTGATTTCCTTATGGGCACACCACTGCTTCCGCTGCTAGTTTGTCCGCAAACTAAGCTCGCACGGGGGTGGCCCAAGGTTTTGTGGACTACTTCTCTTTCAATCGAGGTCTCTTCTGATACCACTTGTAGGACCCCATTTTTTTTCCTTTTCAACCACCGCGGTCTTATGCCTAGAATCGCCGCTTTGCGGTGGCACCGACACTTGGGAAGACCGCCACTACAAAATGCCAATTCTGCCGGCTTTTTTCGATCACAAAGAGAGAGAAGTAAATGCAACGTGTCCACATAATCATATATGAATAAAAATCACAGCAAGTCCATCAATATATAAAAAGTAGAGTACTGCGAAAGAATAGTACAAATGAAATATATAAACGGGCTCAAGCTCGGTACATCAGAGTCCTCACTACAAGTCACTCATCGTGGAAGCTATAAAAAAGACTAATCACTCACGGAGCTGGTCATAGGTACTCCGGAACTAGACTGGCCCACCTCCATGCGCACCGTACTCCGCTGGTGCTGGTCCCTGGACTGCTGGTCCTTGTCTCCCATCCGGAGCTCCTGTAATGTTGTGGTTCAAAAACCATTAGTCATAAAGACTAAGTCCTATCATCCCCTACCCCTCCACCTATGAATCCTAGGCACCGAGCGGATAGGAGGAAAGGGAAGCTACAATGGTGGAGAATAAGCAAGGCTGGTGACAGCAGAACTAGTCTAGCAGTAAATATATATTGTATAAGCAGCTAAGTATGAAAGATACATCTAGCAGTTCTAAAATAGTGAGCAGTAAGGTAAACATGTAGTAAATAAATATATATATGAAATTACAAGTAGAAATTAAATATATAACCTTAACTTATATGAATGCCCATACAAACTTATAATTTAAGGGGTCTTCTGCAAGGCTCCCATCGTATAAAAAGTCCCATACCGATTTATATGTTGTGGTGTCGGTTGTATGCAAATATGAGTGTAGTGATATGCTATGTCATGATTCATGCAAGTGCAACTCACGCACATGACTCTATGCGCAAAGACCTTTAGTTCCCCCTGTTCGGGCAGCTAGCTTCACTCCCAGGAACCTCTATAGTGGCAAACAGAGACAGTTTGTCGGGCCCCCCACTCATAGGCGGGTATCCACACTACCGGGCCTAGCCCTTACATACGCCCCTAGAAGAACACAATAAAGAGTATCCGCATACTAGTGCTGGCTGTATCCACCAGAATTTCTTTGGCTAAGTGTCCCACACCGCCGAGTATACGTACCGACGTTGGTGTGAACGACAATCAAATACCGAAGACCCACCACCTTATTCTGTATTTAAACCCTCGAGCCCTCGGCTCCCCGGACTGTCCCGTCCGTGCATCTACTTTCAGAAGCTACCGACTGAAAGACAAGTAAACCAACCTACTCAACCTCCCTAACTACCGGGGTGTGTGAATGTGAAACTCTAGTTATACTAGTTACTCTTTTGGTTTATTATTCTTACGGTTTACGTTAGGCCAGGACTGCCCCCGGTATACCCCGTGAAGGGCTCTCAAAGGGCACTAGCAACTATGATGGTAGCTGAAGCCCATCGTTCCCTTTCGCAAGGCACTTACTTTTATTGGTTATTACTCATTACCCGATCCCTTTTAAATTACTTTGGATCTAACCTTAGTGTATTAAGACTCTTCCTCTCCTACCGGGGAGGACGATCTTTCGTCGGTCCCGAGCACCTCTTACGACTAGACAACCTACCAACCTATCCTCATCTTGGCTACTGAGGATGCATTCATACACATTTCCAAACCATTATCCCAATATCCAAATCCTCTAAGTTCATCCTGCAGCTTAATATGATTTCAGTAGTTTTTACTAAATGCAGACCATCCTAAGCTATATGAGGTATACAAAGGGAGGTACTCCAAGTTGTCTTCCAAAATTCCTATAAAATTTGCTGGAGGTCTATCATAAAAAGTTTAGTCTAAAATCAGAGATTCATAATTTTTCTAATTAATTTGATATTTATTGAATTTTCCCAAATGTTTGGCCATGGGCAATTTTGAACATGAACTATAAGATCTACTCAAGTAATGGCCACCCAAAAATTTTGATCACTAAATAACAAAGATATATTATTAGATACTAATTTCCATAATTTTTCAGAAACTATTTGACCTCTAATTAATTTATTCAAAATAATTTCTTTAATCATATGTAAAGAAGGAAGTAGCAAAATTATTCATCAGAAAATTATATAAAAGTTACAGAATCTTAATATAGTATACAAAGGGTCATTGTGCAAAAATCATAATTTTACAGGCTTGCTACACACCAAAATAAATTTAATTAAGTTTTCATGGAAAATAATACTTAATGAACCAACTTTTAGAAATAATCTTCCAAAAATCCCATAAAAATTCACAGAGTTTTAAAACATAATAAAAGTTCTCTGGCTAAAGTTCATAAATTTCCAGCTAGTAGTTACTCCATAATAAATTTCTAAGTAAATAATACAAATTACTAAATTGTTAATGAAGTATCCAAAATAATAGTCCTAAATTCATAACAAAATCTCCAGAGCTTGTGCTAACTTTAACACTATTCTACCCAAATCTCACCACTGTTCAGTGAGTTTTAGTGTCATTTTCTATCACTACAAGGTTTGTTCTCTAAACTAGGGTTAGGGTTTTGAGGGACTTATTTACTTTAAAATCCATTTTGATATCTGCCAGAGGATTCTAGCTACCCTAGAATCCTCTCCACCAAGTTTCAAATCATATCAAGGTCATTCGACCACCTGCCCTTCACAAACCACCAAGAACCATCTTTAGGGTTTGGTCTTGGGTCCTAGGGCAAATCTACCCCAATCCTCCCCATCTCCCATGGGAGGGTGTTAGAGGTCATTCCAAGTCAGTGGTCACAATCTCATCCTCTATTGAGGTGATTTGACCACTCAAATCACAAAGTGCACTTTTGACCTAAAAACCCCTTAATAGGGTAAAGCTTAGGTTTGTTCATTTCCAATCTAAAACATCTCTAAATGAGATGAAAAATTATACAGATCCTTATGATGAACCCAGGGAACACTCACCAAAATTTGGGAGGGTTTGGAAGTCTTTAGATTACCTAATTAATTTATATAGGTATTATTAAATTTTTCTAAAAACAATAGAAAATATTCTCCAAAAATTCCCATTTTTGGACAGGCCCTAGGTATAGCTAGGGTAGACTCCCTGCCAAAATTTCAGATCATTTAGATAAGGGATGAAGGGTGGGAATCCATTTGAATCTCAGGATAGCCCTAGGTATAGGTACCACCAAAATGGATTCTGTTGTCAAACCACTTATCCAAACGAGTTGAAATAAATTTTAAAATAATCTAGACTCGAAGGGCTACAACTTCTGTGACTGGCCATTTTTCCTAAAACGGCCTATAAGGGCCTCATTTAGTTGCATCAAAATGAGATTGATAAAGGGTAAATAATTACTATAAATTATATATAAATGTACATCATAAATCATAATTTCACAGTTCATCTTCTTAAGTACCCAAAAACAGAAAAACCTAAAACGCATAAAACCTATAGTTTTCCAAGTGGATTTTCCGTCCACCCAGCCATCTCTCTGGCCGACCACTACCACCACCACCTCTGTTGAGGTGTGGGCTACCGTTAGGGCGCGACACGACCGTCGGAGAGGCGGTTTCCGGCGAACCCGACCACCATGAATTTCGGAAAACCATGGAAACGCTCACCCGATCCAGCTCTTTTAAGCCCGATATCTCTCTTAATAATTCCTAAGATCTATCGATAGAAGAAGAGGTAGAGGAGGACCTTGTTCGCGGGCTGGAGGCATGCAGATCGACAGAAAGCCATTAGTGGTGGAGGTGTCACCGACGCTCTTCAACAGCATGCAGAATTCTCTCGTCTCCTTCGAGCAAGGTGTGTAAACGAATGCTCTAGGTCTAGGGAAGCTTTTAAACCAGTAAATGGGGGAGGGGGAAGGCCTAACCGATGGTGGCCATTAATTGTCCATAAAGGAAATTTCGGCCATGGTGGAGGGGGGCTGAATATTGCTTAATCCAGCCAAGTAACAGCTGGAAACTCCTCCTCTTCCCTAGAGGAGTTGAATCCATCCATTAAAGAGGCAGGGAAGGGGGCCACGACATCAAGTGCCATTACTGGCCGTGAAAGCTGGCTATCGGCCATGGCCGTGACTGTTCATAACCGTCGGCCACATGGCATTTCCTCAATTGACCGATCAACATTTTAAAATAAGACTTAATTAGGTCTTAATAAAAAAACGGCTAATTTAAGATATCTTGGCCCGCTTCCTGAAATGGATCGGTTCAACTGAACCAGCAGCCAAGCCAAAACTGTCGAAAAAAAATTCGAAGTAAAATGGCGTTGAGTGAGCTCAGCTCACTCAACGCCATCCAGCATACGGCATTGAGTGAGTTCAGCTCACTCAACGACATCCAAACTACGGCATTGAGTGAGCTCGGCTTACTCAACGATATCCAGACTACGGCGTTGAGTGAGCTCAGCTCACTCAACGCCATCCAAACTACGGCGTTGAGTGAGCTCAGATCACTCAACATAATTCAGACTACGACATTGAGTGAGCTTAGCTCACTCAACTCCATCCAGTCTACACAGGATGGCGTTGAGTGCAGTCAGTGCACTCAATGCCTTTCAGCTTATGGCGTTGAGCGCACTCGACGCACTCAACGCCATCTAGCCTAAGTAAGGTGGCGTTGAGTGTAGTCAGTGCACTCAACGCCGCACAGCTTATGGCGTTTAGTGCACTCAATGCACTCAACGCCATCCAACCTGTGAGATGGCATTGAGTGCAGTCAGTGCACTCAACGCCATTTTTCTTATGGC
Source organism: Platanthera zijinensis (assembly GCA_039513925.1). Classification (NCBI taxonomy): domain Eukaryota; kingdom Viridiplantae; phylum Streptophyta; class Magnoliopsida; order Asparagales; family Orchidaceae; genus Platanthera; species Platanthera zijinensis. Next base: position 115,631,235 of record CM077084.1, read on the forward strand.
GTTGAGTGCACTCGATACACTCAACGCCAGCCAGCCTTTGGCATTGAGTGCACTCGACGCACTCAATGCCCGAGCCCGAATCCTATTTTTAAGCAAATTCTGACCTATTATTTGCAGACCAAGGTGATTTTCACCTTGAGCTTAGGTCACTTGGCCTCCTTGGGCTTCTTAGGGTTTTGTCATGACTTGGTCATGATAAAACCTCTCCTAGGAGTTTGGTCGAAAATGGGATGTTACAATCATAGCTTTGATTAACACATGCCGAGGTGATTCATGATCGAGTACTATCCCTTAACCATCGTTCAACCCCCCCTTTTAATCGTTAGTAGTAGTCTTTCTTAATAGTTGCAAGTAATTTCCTTTTTCCAATTTAGTAATCAAACCCTAAACCCTTCTATAAGATAATAGCAATTAGTGTGAGTATAAGTACTCAACGGTTCCCAGATCTAAATACGACACTTGTGTCCCCTTACTATAATTCGATAGGTATACTTGCCTTCATTGGATTGTTAGTTCAGATTTCTTTTCGTAATGATTTTAGACATCATAGGTGTTTGCAGCCTTGAACTAATCTTTCATTGAAGCTTCAAGCACATTAACTTTAGTTTGTAGTTGTACCTCCCCCTTTCTGACTTCTTTAAGTACCTCTAAAGCACTAACATTGCTGTAGTAGACCATCTGATTATCAAAATGATTCATACCTGTATTTTGAGCCTCTATGATTGTTTTGGCATTTTCATCAACATTTTGGAGAATAGTTAGGTTGCTCTTCATCCCAGCCATAGTATTGGAAATGGCTTGTACACCTTGCATAAACAAACTATCCAGCGTGGATTCCAACTTATAAAAACATACCTTTATCTCTACAAGTCCGTTGTTCATATCTCTTGCTGTTTCTTTTATTCTCTTCAAAACTATCTTCTGAACTATCTTCAGAGATCTATCAAAATGAGCTTGTTGCTTTGCCATCATGAATTCTATAGACTTCAAAATGGAATTATCTGAACTTGTACTTGGTAAATCTACATCAGGAACATTGGGAGGAGATGTAATGTTTGTACTGGCCTTAGAGTCACTAGATGACTCTACAAAAGGAGAAATTTGAGCTTTAGATAGAAGTCTAGTATCTGGAGTCTCTAGGACAGGAGGCTGCACCTCTATATCTCCTTCCTCATCAGAAAGATCAACAATCTATACTCCCTCCACTGGAGGTCCACCAGGAGTTTTTGAAATTCTTTTCTGAAGATTTCACACAAATCTATCCAACTCTGTTTGAATCGATATTGAAGGATGACTCTGATCCCCCTCAATCCTTATAGGTAGAACGTCTGGGAGATTTACGATCATATTTTTTATAAAAGCGAGCTCAGTAGAATCTTTTACATTATTAACAATAATAGTGTGTTTTGCAACATTTACATTATCAACAGCTAGCTCATCCACATCAGTATCCACATCATGATCAACAATATCTAACTCAATATCAACATCAGTAGTATTTAAAACATCATCAACAAGCCTCTCATCCACAACCTTAATAGATCCAACCTCAGCAACAACAACCCTACCCATTTCAGCAATCTCTGTATGAAGATCATCTATCTCTGCAACTGTATCTTGTATCACTGGTTCTGGAACATCTGGAATTGCAGAAGAAGAATCCACCAAGGGCACTTGCTCATTAGTAACCACTTGGGTTTGAGTTGACTCCCCCTCAATTCCTGCACACGAGCTTTCAGGAATTTCACGGGGGATAGGAGTATGAATTATTGGATCTTACGACACCCTTAGAGGTGGGGGGGGGGGTGAATAAGGGCTAACAATAATTATTTCTTAATCAGAGTTTACCTGATTAAATAATTGTATAATTCAAAACTAATTTTTCATAATCAAAGATACACACTTAGAAATTCATAAGACTAGAAATGATGATATTTTATTTCACATCTGCTAAAATATAATATAGTGTATCTCTATAAAGTTAGAGATCAAAACTATGAAAAATATAATCTTCTTTTGATTTCACCGGTCATTCTACAAGAACCAGCTGGCTAAAGCATATCTCTCCCTATATCTTACTACTAGCCTCCCCCTAGATCTAACCTCGACATAGTCGCTGCACACAAGGCAGCGAATTTCTCCTAAGCCATACAAGGACCTAGACGCCACACATAAGGTGGAAATTTTCTCCTAAGCCACACATGGACCTAGATGTTACGCACAAGGCGATGATTTCCTCCTAAGACACACACGGACCTAGACGCCACGCACAAGGCGATAATTTCTCTACTGATTACAAAGATGAAAAGATAAGTGACAAAATAGAAATTCAGAATAAAAACTCCCTCAAAATGAAGATTTGAAGATGACGTCGAATCCTTGCAATGATTGTCTGAAATACTATGCACGAACCGTCTTTTCTTCGCTCTTGAATGTTCTTAGGAAAGTAGGAGTTTTTGAAGGCTGGAGCTCTCTAGATGAATTGCACATGAAATAATACTCCAGGTAATAAAAAAATCTTGTCTCACAAGAAAATGAGCCAAATTTATTCTTTGGCAATATCGCTGGGCGACATTGGCTATCGCCTGACAGCAATATCATATCCAACAGCCACGTGTCCCATGATTCTGAAGTTTTTGAGGCTGATTTTATCATGGCGCTATCGTCCGGCGATATCCAATATCGCCTGCAGATACCTCCAAATAGTGGCTTAGTGGCTTGCTCGTGTGTAACATGGCCTTCATCATGCCGACGTCATTTTCGCTATCGCCTGATGATACAAGCTATCTCCTGGAGATATCTCCTTTTTATTTTTGTTTTCCGAACCTATTCCAGAGTGTATATGACTTTGTTCTCATTTCAGAATGGGGTGGCACGTTCTGTAACTCCTCCCGGATTGAAAGTTATGGCTGTTTGATGTTTAGTAAACAAAACTCGTCTCCTCATTCAACCTGTACAACCTGTACAACCTGCACACTATAAACACACAAAATACTAGATCAAGTACATTATGGTATTTATTATTCTCAAATAAAGAGATGCGGAACGCATGATCCAACAATCTCCCCTTTTTGATAATATCAAATACCTATATGAGAAATTAGTGAGTTTAAGAACAATTGTGTTTATAGGTAAGTGTGGTAAAAGATATGTATGAATAATAAGTTTATAACATGGTAGTTTTTAAAGTACAAGTGCATTCTTTTCCTATATGAAGACCCCCTACATAAGTGTTCCCTATATATTTTACTCCCCATAAATATCTAGTCCACTAGATTTCTCAGTTTATTCTCCCTCTTTTATTATTAGCAAAAGTGGGTAGGGATGAATATATACCTTTTAAGATTCATTAGGGATAACTTATTGGAAGAATAATCATGATCGAGCAATAAAATAATATATGCACTTCTTATATGATTACTCCACCTACATAGCTGCTTCCTATGAATTTTTAATGTACTCCCCCTAAATAATTAGATTTGTGCAATTCATTCTCCTCTTTGGTAGTATCAAATGAGTGTGTATTAGGTGAGTGTAAGCAATAAGAATTAATGTGCTTTATGTGAAAAAAAATGTAAAATATAGCTTATTAAATACTACTTGTTAAAAAATAAGTATGATGACACATAATGTAGTAAGCAACATAGATGAAATGATAGAGTAAGCATTTTTATTTCAAGATACCACTTGAAAAAAAATCATGAATAAGTGTAAGTAGTAATCCCATCAGAAAGTATAACAAGCATTCTTAAAAATAAACATCTTTTTAGAAAGTAAGAGCATATAAAAGATAATGAGTTTTAAAAATGAAAAGTTGATGTTTGATTTAAAGTTCCAAGAGATGCTCTTCAATTGAGATATAATTGCAAGCATGATTTGAAATATCAAGAAAAGATACAAAGCTACAATGTAATAAAATTTGCATTTCAAGTAAACAAAAACATTGAAGTGACCATGCTTTTCTATCTAGTGCATTTACTTAAATTTATAGAGAATTCTATAGATATGCATTAGGATCCAATTCTCATGAGTAGAAGTTTTATATATGATAATAATGTGTACCAAAGTTATTTGATAAAGCATACAAATGTATTAATCAAAATGAATGACATATATAATGAAATTAAATAATATTAAAATACACAACTAAAATTAGTTCCACGATATTTCAATGCAAATACATAAAAAGTATAACAACCAAGGTGTTTGGCATACACAATGCTCATTAAGACTTATCAAGGAGAGAAGTAGTTTGGGGGATCACTTTTATTCTTTTTAATTTTGTTTTTATTTTTGTGATCCCGTGTATTAATAGAAGTGGTGAATACTTTTGTTTGTTACAAGACACTTTATAATCCTTTCCAAAGTGCTTAAACTCACAATGCTCATTAAGACTTATCAGGAGAGTTAGTTGTGCTTGGTGGAGTTTTCCTTGTAATTTATTATATGCTTTTTATGCTTGTGACCAAGGACTCCGAATTCACTTGCTTTGCAAACAATATCATTTAAATTTTTTAAGCCACTTTTCTCTAATGAATAAGTGCGTGAAAAATAAAGAAGTGAAATAAACAATTCAATATAGTATAAGTAATCTATTTATGCATTTTAATTATTATGTTATTACACTACACAATCATGCAAGTATAAGATTAAAAACACATGTAAGTTATCAAAATAAGTGAGTGTGTAAAATCATTATAAAACACAAAACATTACTCATACTTAGATGCATGCTAAACAATTCTACACATATTTTCCACATTCAATTTCATTGCACATAATAAGATAATATTCAAGGCATGATAAAATCAAAACAATGTTTTAAGAAACGTGAAAACTAAATAAAACATTGTATTTAATCTTTAATTGATATAATTAATCATCCTTGATAATGACAATGAATAACAAGCAATTTTTATAATTTTTGTTTTTTTAAATAAAATACAAAATTAATATGCTTGACATAAAAAATAATAGATTTTATAATAATGTTTATGCAGTGATTGCAATGTAGTATGTCCTAGATTAATAATACCCTAACTATATATCTACACCCTAGCCCCGTACTAAGTGACAGATGGACATGAGGAGCTGCACACATGCGGTAGGTTGGGGTGTTAATCCTATATGCATACAAAAGATGACTCTTGACTTAGCACTCTTTCCCCCCAGTGCCTTGCAAGTCCCCACTCTAACCCTCCTCGGTTAAGGAAAAGACATGAATTAGAGGTTAGGTCTTTAATACACACAATCCTACGCCCTCGCTAATATGAGACACAAATTATTGGTAAATAATCATGGATATACTAAGGGTTTAATCCTAAGAATGATTTCATAAACTAAGGGTTTAATTGATATTTAAAGTTATAGTAGATTTTAAACCACATAGTTATTATGAATTTAACTTTTAATTTTTCAACTTTTAATTTATTTAATTATGACAATAGGAAATAACTAGCATGGATAATAATATTCAATATGTGTGGATAATAATATTCATTATGTGATAATATGCACATTTAATATTTTAGCTTAAGACCTCTTAATAGCGCATTTAAATCCATTTTTTAGAATAATTTCATTAAACTTGATAGTATCACATAAGAAATTCAGTACTCAATTTATAATGAAAATATAAGATAATAATAGGCAATGAATTTGATAAGTTTGAATGCTAGAAAATAAGATAGATAAATCACTTGAAATTTAAAAATAATATGACTTGTTATTCAATTTCATTCAAGTTGATTTATTAGAGAATTTAGGCTTAATATGCGAAAGTCATATATCAAAATATATAAAGTGACCAAAATAAGTGTTGGCTTAAAAGCAAAAACAAATTTCACAAAGAAAAATATATTCATTTTAGCATATTGTGAAGTAGATTTTTATGTATTTCATATTAGATTGATTTCTACTCCACACAAGTGATTGTACACTAATGAATAAGAGATTTAGGTACCCAAACTGAACAAATTGTGATGGTTCTTTTAGGTACCCAAATATAGCGTGTTGGATTATGGGGAGAAAGTGAAGAATGGACCATTTCAAGCGGAGTTAATTAATGTTTCATTTTTTAATTTTGGGTCTCCATTCATACTTTGCTTGAATATGTTTCAAATTTCCATAGTCATGAAAATGATGCTTATAATTATAGTGATTTTTAAAAGTATTATTAATGGAAAATTTGTGGACATTTAATTTAGAGTTGGGAGTAAATCGATTTTGTGAAAAATAATGATAGTTGTTTGAAAAATAATGAATTGAAGATTTATGAGTTTTGAAATTATTTTTCAAATTATAATTGAGTTGTTTTTCATTTTCACTCTTCTTTTTATAAATACTTTTATTTAAAATACTAGTAGAAGTCTTACATAATTTTGAAGATAAACTAGAAATAAAAGATTTTTTATTACTTGAAAATTATTTCACAAACAATTTTAATGATTCAAGTTTATTCATTATAGCATTGTTTTCTTTTACCAATTTTTCATTATGCTCTTTTGAAATTAAAAGATCTTTTTCAAAATCCTTGAATCTTTCTTTAAGATCATTGCAATCATAACAAGGGGTAGAACCTTCAACTATAGAGCATGAAAGAAAATTTGATACATCAATATGTGATTCTTCTTTAGATTTTGCTTTTAAACTTATATTTTCTAAATGTAATTTTTAATTAATAATTTTCAATTTCTTAATTCTACATTTTGCAATTTCAAGCATGTGATATGTAGAAATAAAATTTGAAATAAAAAGAGAAGAATTAGATTTTCTTATAACACTTTTGGATGAGACATGATTTGAACATATAGTTCCTTTGACATCTTCATCGTCCTCTTCCATAATTGAATTTTCATCTTCTCTTTCGCATGATGTGTTCACTTCTTACAATCCATTTGATGTGAACTCCAGGGATTCATCAAAGGATGAGATTTATTGAATAACTATGCAAGCATTCATATTCTCCATGTCTTGTACTTGTTTTATTCCCGTGGATGGAGAATCATAAGTTTCTTCAAAAAATTTCCAAACTTCATAACTAGTCGGAAACATATATATTTGTTTAAAAATATTTTGGCATAATGCACAAAATAAACTATGTTAGGAGTTAGCATTTAAAACCATTTCGTTTTTATTTAATATACTTGGGGGCTTTTTAATAGTAATATTCCAAACTTTTTCATCTAAAGATTTAAGAAAAATTTTCATTAGAAATTTTCATCCTTTATAGTTTTCACCCATAAATAATGGCGGTGCTAAAGATTTTTCAATTAATAAAATTTCATCCCCTCTAGTGGTTGCGAGATCATGAAGCGCCATTATTCCAATTATGAAGCCGTTTTGGAATAACCTGCTCTCATAACAATTGTTGGATCTTACGACGCCCTTAGAGGGGGGGGGGGTGAATAAGGGCTAACAATAATTATTTCTTAATAAGAGTTTTCTTGATGAAATTATTGTAAAATTCAAAACTAATTTTTCATAATCAAAGATACACACTTAGAAATTCATAAGACTAGAAATGATGATATTTTATTTCACAAGTGTTAAAACAGAATATAGTGTATCTCTATAAAGCTAGAGATTAAAGCTATGAAAAATATAATCTTCTTTTGATTTTACAAGTCCTTCTACAAGAACCAACCGACTAAAGCATATCTCTCCCTAGATCTTGCTACTAGGCTCCCCTAGATCTAACCTTGACTTAGTCACTGCACACAAGGCATCAAATTTCTTCCAAGCCACACAAGGACCTGATGCCACGCATAAAGCGGAGATTTCCTCCTAAGCCACACACGGATCTAGATGCCACGCACAAGGCGGTGATTTCTTCCTAAGCCACATATGGACCTAGACGCCACGCACAAGGAGGCGATTTCTATACCGATTACAAAGATGAAAAGATAAGTTACAAAATAGAAATTCAGAATAAAAACTCCCTCAAAATGAAGCTCTAAAGATGACATCGAATCCTTGCAAAGATTGCCTGAAATGCTGCGCACGAACTGTCTCTTTTTCGCTCTTAAACATTCTTGGGAAAGTAGTAGTTTTTGAAGGTTGGAGCTCTCTGGATGGAATGCATGGGAAATAATACTCCAGGTAATGAAAAAAATCTTATCTCTATAGAAAATGAGCCAAATTTATACTTTGACGATATCGCTGGGCGACACTGGCTATCGCCTAACAACGATATCATATCTGGCTGTCATGTGTCCCAAGATTCTGAGGTTTCCGTGGACTGATTTGATTGTGGAGCTATCTCCTGACATTATCCGATATCGCCTGGCGATACCTCCAAATAGTGGCTTAGTGGCTGGCTCGTGTGGAACATGGCCTTCGTCACGCCGACGACATTTTCGCTATCGTTTGATGATAGTGGCTATCACCTGGCGATATCTCCTTTTTATTTTTGTCGTCCGAACCTATATCAGAGTGTAGATGACTTAGTTCTCATTCCGGAATGGGGTGGCATGTTCCGTAACTCCTCCCGATTGAAAGTTATGGCTGTTTGAAGTTTAATACATAAAACTCATCTCCTTATTCAACCTATACAACCTGCACACTATAAACACACAATATACTAGATCAAATACATTACGGTATTTGTTATTCTCAAACCAAGAGATTCGGAATGCATGCTCTAACATGAATTCTTTTCTCAGGAACTTCCTTCTCCTGTACCTCAGGCATGTCTTACAGACCACCTTGCCTTGGGATTCTTCACTCCCATCTAGAGAAGATAGTGGAGTCAATTTTCTTCAGGTGGTGAATAGGAACTCCTTTGGACATATCAAATGTGTCTTTGTCCAACTGATTCAAGTATAGGATGAGCATCCTTCAAAAGTTAGGTGCTCGAAAGATGTCCTTTATCCTACCAAAAAGCACTGCACCCAGTCTATTCTCTTCCGGCATATGATGACGACTAGGATCATGAATATGTCTTAGGACAAGTAGTTAGAGATCCAGTCTTGCACAAAAGAACCTTGCCAATGATATCTGACAGAAGTTTCCTTCATCGTTCATCCCTTTTTTCTTGACTTCTTTAGTACCTCTTGACAGTCTACAGAATAACAGAGCCATGGAGAAATCACTATTTTCCAACTGATCTTCCTCTTCACATACTGGGAGTTGTAAATACCTTGTGAGTAGGTAAGCTATCACCATAACTCTAACCTGTCTGACTTTACTTTTGAATACGGTGTCTTTACTATGCAGCTTTGCATTCTAGAAGAACTCAAGAACCTCCTTGTCCAGCACCTTGCAAGGGTGTTTGAGGATGAATGCGAGATAGATCGACTCCAACATTAGGATGACATTCCTTAATTCATCCATGACCGTAGTGAAACCAGTTCGAACCATTTCTCCCCTATGAGAAAACCAATTATACCTCGAGGAGCCATTGGCGGATAGCAGAGAATCGAGAACGAAACAAACTGGTTCAGGAAGAGTTGCTGTTGCAGAAACTGAAGCGGCGATGTGGAAATCGACGCTTGTGAAGTAGCTGCTGTCCCAGAAACTGAATCGTTGCGGAAGAAATTGTTGGGTTCGGGACTTTGCTTCGATGAAGTGTTTTGAGTTTACCCCGATAGCCCTATATATAAATATTTAAAGTTTTGAAGAGAGAGAAATATGCGCGGACCTTTACACCAGGTGACTCTTCGGATCCAATAAAAAATGTTCCAAATACAGTTCTTCGAAACCCCACGGAAGCTAAGTCAAATTTGTCGATTATCGCCGTGATTCTTTGAGAAGAATTGATGAATTCGTCAAATATAACTGTGTTATCTCGACGAATTCATAGAGTTTCCGCGAGTGATTCTCGACGAATTTGCCTTAGACAATTTGACTTCTTTGAGATGTACTTCACCGAGAGAAATTTTGATTCCTTAGCCGTCTTCATGACTCCTTGTTGAGCATACCTAGTTCCATTTTGAAGAATGAGAACTTGGCCTCGTCCAGTGGCTTTGTGAATATGTCTGCAACTTGCTTATCCGTCGAGACATAGTTGAGAGTTTTGTACCTATTCTCCACATGCTCCCGGATGAAAATTATATCTGATTTTAATGTGTTTTGTCCGGTTGTGAGAGATTGGATTATTTGCAATCGCTATGGTACTGGAGGAGTCGTAAAACATCAGAATCTCCATGAATTGCAAGTTGTAATCCTCAAGCTAATTCCTAATCTAGAGAATCTTTGAGCATCAACTACCTGCAGAGATGTACTATGATTCGATAGTGGAGGTTGCCACACAATTTTGCTTCTTGCTGCTCCATGAAATAAGCTTCTTCCGAGGAATTGGCAAGTCCCGAAAGTGCTTTTCCTGTCATCTCTGTTACCTGCAAAATCTGCATCTGAAAATCCAATTAGCTTGACTTCATTACTTCTTGGGTACCATAAGCCAAGATTTGGTGTACCCTTAAGGTATCTCAAGATCCTCTTTGCAGCGACGTACTGAGATTCCTTAGAGTTCACCTGAAATCTAGCGCACACGTACATTGCGAACATTATCTACCAATTATGCTTCTATTCTTTGTTTCATCAAAAGGTTTCCCTTTCTCGTCCTTGTCTAGAGACATAGTTGAACCCATTGGAGTCCTCATCAAGGTTGCGTTCTCCATTCCGAATTTCTTAAGAAACTCTTTGGTGAACTTCGTTTGAGAGATGAAAATTCCATCTTCATATTTTTTCACCCTAAGTCCTAAGAAATACTTTAGCTCTCCCATACTGCTCATTTCAAACTTCCCTTGCATGAGTTTAGAAAACTTCTTTCAAAGGTTGTCATTTGTAGAGCCAAAAATAATGTCGTCGACAAAAAATTGCACTAACAAAATCTTGCCTTTTACTTCCCTAAGAAATAATGTCTTGTCTATCTTTCCTCTTTTGAACTTGTCATCAAGAAGAAAGCTAGACAATGTCTCATACCAAGCTCAGGGAGCTTGTTTTAAGCTGTATAGAGCTTTACTAAGAAAATATACATAATTAGGGAAAGTTGAGTTGACTAAACCTTGGGGTTATGCTATATATACTTTCTCTTTTAGATATCCGTTGAGGAATGCTGAATTCACATCCATTTGATAGACCTTGAAGCCTTTGTGAGCAGCATATGCAAGAAATAAACTGATCGCTTTGAGTCCGACCACTGGGGCAAAGGTCTGATCGAAGTCGATCCCTTCTTCTTATCTATTCTCTTGAGCTACAAGCCTGACTTTATGAAAGTTCACCTAGTGTCAACTACCTTCACCTATGGGGGGGGGGGGGATAGGTGTCTTTGCAGCGTATTTGCGGAATTAAGATTTACCTGCACAAGAAAACAAAACAACCAAGCACAGAAAATACACAGGCAATTTATAGTGGTTCCCCGATTTGGGTACGTCCACTTTCCCCCTTCGACCTATCTCCCAACAAGGGACGACTCGGTCACTTCACCAACAGGATTAAAATCCAATCCTTGTACTAACGGAAGGAACCCTTCCACACGTAGGAGTCCACACTCCCACAACCCGGGTTGCACCCAACCCTTACAACTAAAGACCAATCGGTCCGTTACAAAGAAATTGAAAATGCTTGTAAGAAATACAAACGACGTTTGGAGAGTAAGGTGTCCCTCTTCGTTCGACGACGTGTTCTTGAAGTCAACGAAGAGTCCACAACCCTAGATCTCTCTTGGAAAGAATCTTCCCGAAACCGGCGGCGGCTTAAAGCGACGGCAAGGTTCTCGGAATCGGCGGCGGCGACGGAGAGCAGCAGCAGTGCCAACTTGATTCAAACTTCGTAGCGAAGGAAGCAAGGTCTTCCAACGGTCACACTAGGATCGATCGTCTCGATCGATTCGGAAGGGGAAGGATTTTCCCGATCAACGAATCAAGAGACAAGGGATCTCTGGTTAGACGCGTGAGACGCTATGCTAGCCTAAGCTTCGGTCGCCGGAGATCTGGAAGAACCTGAGATCAGCAGCGGCGACAGGTGCACGAGCGGCGAAGAGATCGGCGGAGCGTTAGGGCTTGTCGGCGGCTCGTGCTTTTTGAAATCTCCTTTCTTCTTGTGTTTTACTGTTCATACATACGGAGTATATATACATTAGGTCAAGTATATGACCGTTATGGGTCCCACCGATATGAAGACTTGAGCCCGGTTCGAAACAGTTTAGATAATTTGAACCGGTCCAGAGAACAACAGGAAATCGCCTAAGTCAAATTCGGCGAGAATCGAGAGTGATTCTCGACGAATCGGCGAGAATCACTTACGATTCTCGCCGAATTCTACTTAGAGAATTCTGGCTGCACAGGTTATAGAGGCCGGGGAGAATCGGTGGGAATCACCTTGGATTCTCGCCGACTCGTCGATAATGCGAAGTCATTCTCGACGAATCGGCGAGAATCACTTGGTGATTCTCGACGATTCTGCCTTAGACTATTTTTCTGACTGCGTCGCGACAGCCGGCCCAACCCGGCAAGAATCAACTAGTGATTCTCGTCGACTCGTCGAGAATCACAAGTGATTCTCGACGAATCGGCGAGAATCACTAAGTGATTCTCGACGAATTATATTTAGACGAATTTTCGTCTTTCCACCCGTGAGCAGGTCTTTGGCCCATCCTTGCTCCTTGTCTGCTCTTGCTTTATCATAGCCCTGTACTTGAAATTAAGTACACGCCAATAGAGAGAGTACACGTAGGCCAACACACTGATCTGCTCAACGAGGGATTACGTTGCACAGACCCGTGTATATTGACCCACTGCACCCTGACATTGGTGTGTACTTAGCATGGAATATCTGCAAGTACAACTAGAAATATTTCATCAAATACATTGTCTATTTACCTTGGCTTGCACAGGGGCTTCTTCAAATCAGGTACATTGTGGATGCAATACCCAACAATCTCCCCCTATTTGAAGAAGCCTAAACCCTACAAGCTAAGGTGAATAGAGCATATAGGAATGAAAAACCGAAACTTAAAAGTGAGGTGATAAGGATATGCATTACCAGTTACTTGAGAGCAGACTAGAACATTGAGCTACCTTAGCCTTAGCCGAGAGGGTAATCTCCCCCTTTTCGGCTTCTGCAAATCTAGGTCTGGTGCACCTGACACCATGCTCCCCCTCAGTTCGTGCACTTATGTTTTCACTTGAGTTTCTGGCAGATGCTCCCCCTGGAGGCACGAGCCAGGAGCGTCTGGAGTCTTTATTCTTCATAGTTGAGCATCCCCAATTCAGTTTTGAAGAGACTGAACTTGGCCTCGTCTAAGGGCTTTGTGAAAATATCTGCAATCTGCTTGTCCGTGGGGACATAGCAGAGAGAGATGTCCTTGTTCTCCACGTGCTCCCGAATGAAGTGGTAGCGCACTTCAATATGCTTCGTTCTGCTATGCGATACTGGATTGTTTGCGATGGCAATTGCACTTGAGGAGTCGCAGTACATGGGTACTTCCTTGAACTGAAGATCATAGTCTGCTAACTGGTTCCGTATCCATAGGAGTTGTGCGCAATAGCTTCCTGCCGAGATGTACTCAGACTCTGCTGTGGAGGTGGCGACACAATTTTGCTTCTTGCTGTTCCAGGAGATAAGCCTTCTTCCGAGGAATTGGCACGTTCCGGAGGTGCTTTTCCTGTCATCCCTACTCCCTGCAAAATCAGCATCTGAAAAACCTATTAGCTCGACATCATTGTTTCTCGGGTACCACAAGCCAAGATTGGGAGTACCTTTAAGGTATCTAAGAATTCGCTTTGCAGCGACATAATGAGATTCCTTAGTGTTCACCTGATATCTGGCACAAACACATGTGGAGAACATGATATCCGGTCTACTGGCAGTAAGGTAGAGCAGGGATCCAATGATGCTTCTGTATTTGGTTTCATCGAAAGGTTTACCTTTCTCATCCTTATCCAGAGACATAGTGGATCCCATTGGAGTCCTCATAGAGGTTGCATTCTCCATTCCGAATTTCTTGAGGAGTTCATTTGTGAACTTCGTCTGAGAAATGAAGATTCCTTCCTCAGACTGTTTCACTTGAAGTCCCAAGAAATACTTCAGCTCTCCCATACTGCTCATTTCAAACTTTCCTTGCATAAGTTTGGAAAACTTTTTGCAAAAATTGTTGTCCGTTGAGCCAAATATAATGTCATCAACATAGATTTGCACCAGCAAAATCTTGCCTTTGACTTCCCTGAGAAACAATGTCTTATCTATTTTTCCTCTAGAGAACTTGTTCTCAAGAAGAAAACTAGACAATGTCTCATACCAAGCTCGAGGAGCTTGCTTTAGGCCATATAGCGCTTTATTAAGAAAATATACATGATTAGGATAAGTAGGATTGACAAAACCTGGAGGTTGAGCAACGTATACTTCCTCTTTCAAATCTCCATTCAAGAAAGCCGATTTCACGTCCATCTGATAGACTGTGAATCCTTTGTGAGAGGCATAGGCTAGGAATAGCCGGATTGCCTCGAGCCGAGCAACTGGTGCAAACGTCTGGTCAAAGTCAATCCCCTCCTCCTGTCTGTATCCTTGAGCCACCAGTCTGGCTTTATTCTTGATGATGACTCCATGTTCATCCAACTTGTTTCTGAAGATCCACTTGGTGCCAATCACATTTTGCGTCTTTGGTCTGGGAACCAGCGTCCAGACTTCGCATCTTTCGAATTGATGCAGCTCCTCTTGCATGGCCAAAATCCACGATGCGTCTTTGTTCGCTTCGTCAAACTTCTTTGGCTCCACCTGCGACAGAAAGCTAAGATGCAATATCTCGTTAAGAGTACCTCGGCGAGTTCTGACACCGTCTCGGGGATCTCCAATGATTTGATTTCTGGGATGATCCCTCACGTGTCTGAACTCTAGAACTCTTGCATCAGGAACTTCAACTATTTCTTGGGCATCTCCTTCTTCTAAAGGATTTGCCTCATTTTGAGCTTCAACTTCTCCGATCGGCATAGATGTGGAGACTTTGACATACTTTGGAGTTGCATCTTTCTCGGAATCATCCAGTTGAAGCTTTTCGAGTCTGGCACCTGCAGCTTCAGGAAGACAACTAGAAGTCTTGCAGTTAAGCAAGCTTCCTTCATCAAATATAACATTTATTGATTCCTCTACCACTAGAGTTTTCTTGTTGAAAACTCTGTAAGCCCGGCTGTGGCTACTATAGCCCATGAATATGCCTTCGAAGCATTTTTCACCAAACTTAGTACGTGGGTACTTCCCATTATTCAGTACATAACATTTGCAGCCAAAAATCCTCAGATAGGACATGGTTGGTTTCTTGCCTTTCAGTAGCTCATAAGGCGTCATACGATGGCTCTTGTTGATCAATGCCCGGTTTTGTACATGACAGGCCGTGTTGACAGCCTCGGCCCAGAAGTATTCTAGGAGAGAAGCGTCATTCAACATTGTCGTGCATGCTTCAATGAGTGTTCTATTCCTCCTCTCTGCCACTCCATTCTGTTGAGGAGTGCGAGGGGAGGAGAACTCATGAAAGATACCAAGCTCTTCACAGAACTCTGTCATAGCCCCAGACTCAAACTCTATTCCGTGGTCACTTCTGATTTTGACCACTGAGTAGTTAAGTTCGTTCTGTATCTGCTTGACAAAACGGGTGAAGATGTCAAACGTATCAGACTTGCGTTTTAAAAAGAACACCCACGTAAACCGAGAGTGATCATCTACAATCACTAGTGTATACGACTTTCCCCCTAAGCTATGAACTTGCATTGGACCAAACAAGTCCATGTGCAGAAGATATAGACATCTGGAGGAATCTTTGTCTGGGATGCCCTTAAAGGTAGCCCGAGTCTGCTTGCCCATTTGACAGGCAGGACATGGACTATCTTTGATGCACTTAATAAGGGGAGCATCCCTTACTAAGTCTTTGGAAAACAGCATATTAATCGTCTTGTAATTAATGTGTGCCAATCTCTTGTGCCATTGTTCACAAAGAGATGCACTGCCTTTAGCAACGAGGCATACTGGGGTAGAAGAATCTAAACTAAGAAAGTCTAAACAGAAAATATTTCTGCTCCTAATGCCTGTTAATACGGTCTCCGAAGAGTCACAAGATATTTTAAGGCATTTATCCTTGCAGAACTTAACGTCATACCCTTTATCACATAACTGGATTACGCTGATCAGGTTGTGATTTAACCCTTCAACATAAGCTACGTTTGTGATAGAGAGTATACCGTTGGAAATCGTACCGTAACCTCTGGTGACTCCCCGATCAGATCCCCCAAATATGACTTTGGGTCCATCCTCGACTGGAGAGTACTCCCTCAGCAGGCTTCTTGTCCCGGTCATGTGACGGGAGCATCCACTGTCCAAATACCAAATAGGAGTTTTGTTGGCCTTTGGACATCCCTGCAAAACAGAATTAATTTGCCTTAGGAACCCAATCAAACTTGGGTCCTAGATTCCTTGTTAGCATACTCCCCCTCGATTGGTTAACTCTACGAGTGGTCGGCCTCGCATTGCTAACATAAGGAGTCTCGTTATACCTTGGATTAAACCAACAATTCACGGCAAAGTGACCAATTTTGCCACAGCACCAGCAGTCAAACCTGTTATACTTCCTCTTGGGCGCCTGCTTTACCCTTGAAACGTGGGGTTCAGCTGGGGCCGAAGACCTGGAGGTGGAGGCAACATAATGACCACAGTCACATGACTTCTTCACCTCTTGGCTTTTTAGTGTAACATGCTTGCCCTTAGGTGTCAGCTTCCTATTATGGCCGCTAGAGAATTGACCATAATTTCCTAAATGGATTTCCTCATAAGGTGCCTTGAAGACACTCTCACTGAAGTTACGGGGAAAGGTCCACCCATCATATCGGCTCTTTGGCTTTGCAACCGAGGGCCTGAAGTGATGCCCATATGTTGACTCAAAGTCATGTTAGTTACAGGGAAAGCTAGGCTTTCTGAACTCAACAGGGCTAAGTGGGGCCTTTCCTTTCTCATCAGCAGAGGCTTTCTTGGCAGCCTTATTCTTTCTCTTGTTCCTGTTTCTCCTGGACGAGGAGCTAGATACCCCTACGTGCCCCAAGCCAGCCCCTTTGGCTTGAGCAGAGAAGGTATCAACTAATGGAAGAACAGTTTTTGGCATAGAGAAGCTCTTGACGATCTTCCTTTCTGCCGCAAGTAGTTCTTCCAACTTGTCGACTTCCTCCTGCTTAAGATCAAGGAGCTTAAGAGACTCTGAATGCTTTGAAGTCAGGTCCAAGTGCTCCTGTCGGAGGGAGATCAAACTGGTGATCTCTTCCCTCAGGGATACACTCTCACCTTTAAGGAATTTAACTTCCTTTTTCTCCGCCTTCAGTTTCTTTCGACATTTTAGGAATGTATTGAGCAAAAGCTCATACTTATCTAGGAGTTCAGCTTCAAGGGCAGAGGGGCTATCCTCAGCATCATCATCATGAGACTCAGGATCAGAGTCAGAGTCGGAGAGAGGGGTGTGAGCTTTTACCTTCCCAGTAAATGGGGGGCATTCTCCTTCTGAGTCAGAGCGACCCATTAGCCCAAAGTAGGCTTCCTCATCATCACTGGTGTCTGACGTGTCAGATTCACTCAGCGTCTTTGGCTTCTTTGCGATGTAACTCCTCTCCTTCTTCTTGTCTTTTGAGGACCTATGCTCCTCTCCCTTTCCCTTTTCCCTCTTGCCTTGATGGCAGTCGGCCACGACGTGTCCTGGCTTATTGCAACCAAAACATATGATGTCAGAAGAGCGGTGTTTGTTCGGTTTGGAAACATACCTGTCAGAAGAATAGTTCTTCTTCTGATCCCTTGAGGAGGAGCCGTTTCTCTTTCTCTGATTCCTCAGCTTGAGGAACTTCTTGAATTCCCATGTGATAAGGGATAAATCTTCCTCAGATAACTCTGATCCGGAGGAGCTCGGCTCAGAGTCTTCCTCTTCATCCCTCTTCCACGCACGGGAGGAAGCAACACCCTTACCCTTTCTGGATTGAATGGCTTTCAGAGCCACCGTCTTTCCTTGGCCGCGGCTTTCTCTGCTTCCTCTTCAGCCTTCCTTGTGTTCAACTGAAGCTCATAGGACATGAGCTTCCCGAACAGAATCTGAGGGTCGGTTTCCGCAAGTCTGCCAAACTCGCGGATGCCGCAGATCTTTGTGTCCCATTCCTTAGTGAGTGACCTAAGGAATTTATCATTGAGTTCACCGTCAATGAACACTCTTCCATATCCTTTGAGTGCATTGACGATCTTGAGGAAGTTTTCGAAGGTGACTCCAATCTCCTCCTTTGGCCCTTGTCTGAAGGCCTCATATTTCTGATTGAGGAGGGATCTCCGATCGTCCCTCACTTCATCTGTGCCCTCCATTAGGACAATCAGATAGCTCCAGAGATCCTTGGCTGTCCTGCAGTTGCTGAAGTTCTGCATCATAGAGTCGTCAACTGCGCTCACCAGGATGTTCTGAGCTTTCTTGTCGAGTCCGAACAGCACCATTTCGTCCTTGTCCATTTCCGAAAGTTTCTTGGGTACTTTCTTGGTAGGATCAATAGTAGAGGCCTTAGTGGGAATGTAAGGTCCCTCCTCCACTATCATGAAGAGCCGGGGGTCGACTGCTTCCATGTAGAATCTGATTCTTTCCTTCCAGATAGGAAAGTTCAGTCTTGTGCATACTGGGATTTTGCCGGAGTGCTTGAGTCCGTCCATGGAGGATATCTGTCTGCTTCTTGACACTGGTGGCAGGATTCTACTCAAGGTGTGAACCTTTTTGATGAGCAACCTCCCTCTGATACCACTTGAAAGTTCACCAAGTGTCAACTACCTTCACCTATGGGGGGGGGATAGGTGTCTTTGCAGCGTATTTGCGGAATTAAGATTTACCTGCACAAGAAAACAAAACAACCAAGCACAGAAAATACACAGGCAATTTATAGTGGTTCCCCGATTTGGGTACGTCCACTTTCCCCCTTCGACCTATCTCCCAACAAGGGACGACTCGGTCACTTCACCAACAGGATTGAAATCCAATCCTTGTACTAACGGAAGGAACCCTTCCACACGTAGGAGTCCACACTCCCACAACCTGGGTTGCACCCAACCCTTACAACTAAAGACCAATCGGTCCGTTACAAAGAAATTGAAAATGCTTGTAAGAAATACAAACGACGTTTGGAGAGTAAGGTGTCCCTCTTCGTTCGACGACGTGTTCTTGAAGTCAACGAAGAGTCCACAACCCTAGATCTCTCTTGGAAAGAATCTTCCCGAAACCGGCGGCGGCTTAAAGCGACGGTAAGGTTCTCGGAATCGGCGGCGGCGACGGAGAGCAGCAGCAGTGCCAACTTGATTCAAACTTCGTAGCGAAGGAATCAAGGTCTTCCAACGGTCACACTAGGATCGATCGTCTCGATCGATTCGGAAGGGGAAGGATTTTCCCGATCAACGAATCAAGAGACAAGGGATCTCTGGTTAGACGCGTGAGACGCTATGCTAGCCTAAGCTTCGGTCGCCGGAGATCTGGAAGAACCTGAGATCAGCAGCGGCGACAGGTGCACGAGCGGCGGAGAGATCGGCGGAGCGTTAGGGCTTGTCGGCGGCTCGTGCTTTTTGAAATCTCCTTTCTTCTTGTGTTTTACTGTTTATACATACGGAGTATATATACATTAGGTCAAGTATATGACCGTTGTGGGTCCCACCGATATGAAGACTTGAGCCCGGTTCGAAACAGTTTAGATAACTTGAACCGGTCCAGAGAACAACAGGAAATTGCCTAAGTCAAATTCGGCGAGAATCGAGAGTGATTCTCGACGAATCGGCGAGAATCACTTACGATTCTCGCCGAATTCTACTTAGAGAATTCTGGTTGCACAGGTTATAGAGGCCGGGGAGAATCGGTGGGAATCACCTTGGATTCTCGCCGACTCGTCGATAATGCGAAGTCATTCTCGACGAATCGGCGAGAATCACTTGGTGATTCTCGACGATTCTGCCTTAGACAATTTTTCTGACTGCGTCGCGACAGCCGGCCCAACGCGGCAAGAATCAACTAGTGATTCTCGTCGACTCTTCGAGAATCACAAGTGATTCTTGACAAATCGGCGAGAATCACTAAGTGATTCTCGACGAATTATACTTAGACGAATTTTCGTCTTTCCACCCGTGAGCAGGTCTTTGGCCCATCCTTGCTCCTTGTCTGCTCTTGCTTTATCATAGCCCTGTACTTGAAATTAAGTACACCCCAATAGAGAGAGTACACGTAGGCCAACACACTGATCTGCTCAACGAGGGATTACGTTGCACAGACCCGTGTATATTGACCCACTGCACCCTGACATTGGTGTGTACTTAGCATGGAATATCTGCAAGTACAACTAGAAATATTTCATCAAATACATTGTCTATTTACCTTGGCTTGCACAGGGGCTTCTTCAAATCAGGTACATTGTGGATGCAATACCCAACACTTTATTCTTTATAATCACTCTATTTTAGTCCAACTTGTTTCTGAATACCATTTGGTGCCGATTACGTTCTGCCCTTTGGGCCTGGGAACCAACTACCAAACCTTACACCTTTTAAACTAATTGAGCTCCTCTTGTATAGCCATAATTCAAGAGGCATCCTTGTTTGCTTCTTCAAATTTCTTGTGCTCAACCTGAGACAAAAAGCTATGATATAGAACTTCATTATCAGTACCTCTTCTGGTTCTACCACCTTGGCCTGGCTCTCCAATTATAACATCTCCATCCGTCACATGGAATATAACAAAGGGTCCGGTCAGGGCCCCAAGCCATATTTCACAGACAGATGGCGGAATAAGGCGTGAATACCAAAATACTTTCTACTCGCATCTTAACTCCGAGCATTCTAGCGGAAGTTTATAGCTTGCAAGAACTCATCCAATGAATGCCCACTAAATATATAAATAACACATTTATATAAAACACCAGGAATGTATACAAATATACAAACGCTCACGGCCTTGAGGCCTTACATATTTCTCTTTACAAGAGGTGGTTTCATACATCGGCACGCAGGCTGGCCACACATGAAATCCAATTCTTCGCACGACCTTCAAGGGACTGCAAGCAGCAGCAAGGACTTCAGCCCGCTCAATCCAAGTCAGCACTAGCAAGGGCATCACCTTTATACGGACGTCCACCCCAAGGGTGATAAACAAAGCAATGGACAGCATTCAGCTGACCAATTATAACGACCCTACCCCTTACCCAGGGCAGTGGTTCCTTCCCTACATGCATTGCAATCACAACATATATATCATAACAAGTGCACTCACACACAACAACATTACAAATGCCGGCTTTCGTGCCAGATGCTCCGTGCACTCAGGGCACGCCTACAGTGTACCGAATCATTCCAGGTCCCACCATCGATTAGAGGTTATTAGCTTGTTGGTCGGGCACTTGTCTACTACAACACGCATGTTGGAGACATCCTCACCCCTCCCACTTAGAGGCGTTCACCTCACGGCAACCTGTTAGTAATTTAGATCGACCTACGCCCATTGTGTAACAAACCGGGAAGGCCCGCAACACCCCATTTGCAGTGCTACCAATCGACCACTCACAACGGAGGTACATAGTACCTCTAGATCAACTTACCACCGTAGTGTACCATGCCGGGAAGGCCCGCATCCCCCTATTTGCATTGCCACCACTCGATCTCTCATAACAGTACCGCTTCAACACACAACTCACGTAGAGCGTACAATTCCAATGCCACAAAGGCTCCACAATCCAAAAGAATGGCTCTCACGGCCACATCGCATATAGCTCATACAGAGCATACAACTCAAGGAACTCACAAACATCCTCACAAACTCCGTTACCTACACGTTACATACACGGAGTCTTCTCCGATTTGTAATATAAACATTATCAATCCATACTAACTATCCAGATTGGCTTCACACAGTATGCCTATTCCATACTACTCATTTCCGGATCTAGATGCAGACTCAACCGGGAATATCAACTATCAACCTGCTGGAATCGCTTCTGCTTTCCACCTCTTGGAGGACGATTCCATGCACATGCATAAAGTTGGACTCCACTTGTCAAAGAAGGAGATCGTTACCCTTGACAATCACTTTGGATCCATGGAAATTTAGACGGATGGTAATCACCGCGATGGCTTTGCCTCCACAACGCTGAACTCGACTCTCGATTCGGATCGCTGAAGCTCCAGCGACGGTTGGAATACTTCTCCTTCTTCCTTCCTTGCTCTCCCCTCTCTCTAGCTCTTTTATAAAGAGAATGTCCAAAAAGATGAGAGTTTATCTCTCAATCCTTGGTCTTATAACAACAGGAAGGAGCTTGGACCACAGGATCCAATTAGAAGGAAATGAATGACCATGATTTGCTCTGAAAAGCATCTTCCCTAGGCTGACACGGCTTGTGACACGCCCATGTCACATGCCATGTACCTTAAGCGGCACACAGCCGACTCAAACCAGACCAGGACACAGGCTTAGACACGCCTGTATCATGCTCCTGACACTCCCGTGTCAATCAGTACACGCCTGTGTTGAGGGGCGTGTCCCTCAATCGACACAGGACCAACAATCCTGAAAGGGATACGGGTTCCCAACACACCCGTATCAACTTTGACACGCCCGTGTCACTCAGAACACGCCTGGGATCCAGGCCGTATTCCTCGCCCGACACAGACCGACTACCAGCCCGAGCAAGAAACGGCCTGGGACATGCCCGTGTCCCTGGCCGTGTCGCCTCTCGAAGATCGTCTACTGCATTTCGTCGAGAACTCGCGACACCCAGTGAAGGACATGGCTTGGGACACACCCATTTCCCAGGCCATGTGCCTCACTCGAGACACACTCGAGACCAAAAACACACTCAAGCAAACATAGCAGGACACGCCTTGGGACACACCCGTGTCCTAAGACGTGTTTCCCAGCTTGACCTCAGATTTGGGATTTGGGGTGTTACAACCCTCCCCTCCTTACAGAAATTTCATCCCGAAATTTAGCTCAACTGTAGACACCAACACAACCATTCCTTTGTTGCACCTTTAACAAAAATGATCTGGGTTTAGAGCTCAGAGGCCACAACTTGTATTGCCCCACGACATCGCACAAACACAAGTTTTTACAAACAGACATACAACATTACAATATTAAAGTACACTCTTTACTTTATTTCCGCTCATCCGCGTCCATCATAATCCTCTTTATGGCATCTTGTAACTCCAGATTATATACGCGAGGCTGCTGTACTTCACGATTTGAGCTTTGCAACTCTTGCAATTCGAGAGTGTACAATTGAGGTTGCGCCCGGGATGCAGATGACTCTGCTACTGCCTTGCCCTTTTCCTCATAGGACGCACCGGTCTTTTTCTCACCCTTTGACAGGCCACTCCAAAAATTGCGGGCAACATGTCCCTGCTTCCCACAATTAAAACACGTACGTGTCTCCACACATCCTTGCCCATACATTGCTCCCGAAGCAACATCCGAAGAAGTTTGTTCAGCAGGTCTGAACCTCTTCTTATCTCGCTTCCTCAATTCCGATTGTTCTGACTGCGGAACTTTGAACTCCGGCTTTTCCACCGCCAATTTCTTCTTGTCCTGCACTCGTTTCAAATCCTTCTCTAGCGCACAGGCTGTATCTACTAACGCTTGGAAGCCTTGGTTCACTGAACTCGGGAGCGCCAACCTCAGCTCATCACGAAATCCCTCATAGAACCTATTCGTCTTCCGCGCTTCTTCTACAAAAGTAGACCCCGCATAGAGCCCTAACCTGGTAAAATCATGCAGGTAATTCTCAACAATACTCTCACCCTGCACTAGACGTTGAAATTCATTCTCTATTGCAATTCACCGCGATACTGTCAAATACTTTGCCCAAAATAACCTGGATAATTCCTCCATCGATATCTCTCTTAGGCCTCTGCCTGCCAATTGGTGCAATTCGACTTCATCCCACCAAAGCCTCGCCTCTCCTTCCAGCAGGAAAGTGGCTAAAGTAACTTTCTGCCCCTCATCAGTCCTGATCGCTGTCAGGATCCTCTTCACTCATGTGAGCCAATCCTCAACTTGCGTTGGGAAACCTGCCCCAACGAACGTAGGTGGATGAAACTCCATAAACCGTTTCAATTGATCATCAGCTGCTTGCTTGTCAATCATAGCCTCAACACGCTCTTGCCTCGCACTAACCTGTATTAGCTCCACTGCTGGCCTTGCCTGCCCAATAGGCGGTGCCTGAAATATGGCAAATAGAGCCTCCGCAACTAAGCGTATGGTTTCCGCAGAAGGAGGAGGTGTTGGTACCTCGACTGTTGTCGTCCTCTCATTCGAACGCTGGGGTTCAGACTGCCCAGCTCCACTCCTTGTCACCTATACGGGAACAAGACATCATTAACGTCTATTTAAAAATGGCAAAAATGCCTAGTATACACACTCACATTCCTAGTGGACATTCTTGAGTTCAATTATGTCATCCCTACCAAACCTGCCTCTAATACCACTTTATAACTCCTCCATCCGTCACATGGAATATAACAGAGGGTCTTGCCGGGGCCCTACGTCATATTTCACAGACAGACGGCGAAATCACGTGTGAATATCAAAATACTTTCTACTCGCATCTTAACTCAGAGCATTCTACTGAAAGTTTATAGCTTGCAAGAACTCATCCAATGAATGTCCACTAAATATATAAATAACACATTTATATATAACTCCAGGAATATATACAAATACACAAACGCTCACGACCTTAAGGCCTTACATGTTTCTCTTTACAAGAGGTGGTTTCATACATCGGCATGCAGGCCGGCCACACATGAAATCCAATTCTTCACACGGCCTTCAAGGGCATATAAGCAGCAATAGTAAGGGCTTCACCCCACTCAATCCAAGTTAGCACCAGCAAGGGCAGCACCTGCATACAAACGTCCACCCCAAGGGTGATAAACAAAGCAACAGTCAACATTCAGCTGACCAATTATAACGACCCTACCCCTTACCCGGGGTAGTGGTTCCTTCCCTGCATGTATTGCAATCATAATATATATCACAACAAGTGCACTCACGCACAACAACAACACAATCGCCGGACTTCATGCTAGATGCTCCTTGCACCCAGGTCACGCTTACGATGTACCGAATCATTCCAGGTCCAACCACCGATTAGAGGTTATGAGCTTGTTGGCCGGGCACTAGTCTACTATAACACGCATGTTGGAGACATCCTCGCCCCTCCCACTCAAAGGCGTTCACCTCACGGCAACCTGTGAGTACTTCAGATCGACCTACGCTAGTAGTGTAACAAGTCGGGAAGGCCCGCAGCCCCCCATTTGCAGTGCTACCAATCGACCACTCACAACGCATGCACATAGTACCTTTAAATCAAATTACCATCGTAGTCTACCACGCCGGGAAGACCCGCAACCCCCCCATTTGCATTGCCACCACTCAATCTCTCATAATAGTGCCACTATAGCACATAACTCACGTAGAGCGTACAATTCCAATTCCACGAAGGCTTCACAATCCCAAAGAATGGCTCTCACGTACACATCGCATACAGCTCATGCAGAGCATACAACTCAAGGAACTCACAAGCATCCTCACAAACTTCGTAAGCACGTTACATACATGTAGTCTTCTCTGGTTCGCAATATAAATATCACCAATCCAGACTAACCGTCCGGATGGGCTTCACACAGCATGCTATTCCGTACTAATCATTTCTGGATCTAGATACAGACTCAACTGGGGATATCAACTATCAACCCGCTGTAATAACTTCCGCTTTCCACCTCTTGGTGGAGGATTCCATGTACATGCATTAAGTAGGACTTCACTTGTCCATGAAGGAGATTGTTACCCTTGACGATCTGTTTGGAGCCATGGAAATCTAGCCGGATGGTAATCACCGCGATGGCTTTGCCTCCACAATGCTGAACTCGGCTCTCAATTCGGATCGCTGAAGCTCCACAGGCGGCCGGAATCCTTCTCCTTCTTCCTTCCTTGCTCTCCCCTCTCTATAGCTCTTTTATAAAGAGAATGGCAAAAAAGATGAGAGTTTATCTCTCAATCCTTGGTCTTATAATAGCAGGAAGGAGCTTGAAACACAGGATCCAATTAGAAGGAAATGAACGACCACGATTCACTTTTAAAAGCATCTTCCCTGGGCTGACACGGCGTGTGACACGCCCGTGTCACAGGCCGTGTACCTTAAGCGACACACAACCGACTCAAACCAGACCAGGACACGGGCTTAGACATGCCCGTGTCAAGCTCCTGACACGCCCGTGTTAATCAGTACACTCCCGTGTTGAGGGGTGTGTCCCTCAATCGACACAAGACCAACAATCCAAAAAAGGACACGGGTTCCCAACACGCCCGTGTCAACTTTGACACGCCCGTGTCACCCAGAACACGCTTGGAATCTAGGCCGTGTTCCTCACCCGACACAGCCCGACTACCAACCCGAGCAGGACACGGCCTGGGACACTCCCGTGTCACTTACCGTGTCGCCTCTCAAAGATCGTCGACTTCATTTCGTCTAGAACTCGCGACAAACAGTGAATGATACGGCTTGGGACACGCCCGTGTCCCTGTCCATGTGTATAATGCCCCTAGCCTATCCAACGTGATAATGTCATGGCTTCGCTCTAGGTGACGCTATCGGGCTGCAGCCCAAGCACCCCAACCCCTCTCCATCCACAGCCGGGTTGTTGGTGGCCACATCCACCCTTTGATGAGCGAACTCGACAGTTAAGTTGGGCCGTACGGGGACTTTCCAGGAGATCACCTATCCCAGTACTACTCTCACCCAAGCATGCTTAACTATAGAGTTCCTTCACTTCTCATCACCAATTGAGCTGCAGCTCAGTTGGTGATGAGAAGTGATGGAAATCCATAGTTAAGCGTGCTTGGGCGAGAGTAGTACTGGGATGAGTGACCTCCTGGGAAGTCCATGTACGACCTAACTTAACTATTGAGTTCGCTCATCAAAGGGAGGCTGTGGCCACCAACAACCCGCCTGTGTGCTGGAGAGGGGTTTGGGTGCTTGGAATGCAGCCCGGTAGCGTCGCATAGAGCAGAGCCGTGACATTTTCATGTTAAATCGGCTAGGGGCGTTACAATAAAAAGTGCAGCTCAGTTGGTGATGAGAAGTGAAGGAACTCCATAGTTAAGCGTGCTTGGGTGAGAGTAGTACTGGGATGGTTGACCTCCTGGGAAGTCCCCATACGACCCAACTTAACTGTCGAGTTCGCTCATCAAAGGGTGGCTGTGGCCACCAATAAACCGCCCGTGGATGGAGAGGGGTTGGGGTGCTTGGGCTGCAACCTGATAACGTCGCCTAGAGAGGTGCCGTGACATTGTCACGTTGGATAGGCTAGGGGCGTTACAATAAAAAGTGCACTTTTAATGTAACGACTTCGGATTTTGCCCATAGCCCCCCATGGCATCGCTACCGGGCTGCAACCCAAGCACCCCAACCCCTCTCCAGCCCACCGGCGGGTTGTTGGTGTCCACAACCTCCCTTTGATGAGGCAAACTCAATAGTCAAGCGTGCACCACGGGGAATTTCACGGAGGTCACCCATCTCAGTACTACTCCAGCCCGAACACGCTTAACTATGAAGTTCTTTCAACTCTCATCACAAATTGAGCTGCGGTACTACTCCAGCCCGAGCACGCTTAACTATGGAGTTCTTTCAACTCTCATCACCAATTGAGCTGTAGCTCAATTGGTGATGAGAGTTGAAAGAACTCCATAGTTAAGCGTGCTCGGGCTAGAGTAGTACCAGGATGGGTGACCTCCTGGGAAGTCCCCGTGGTACGCGCTTGACTATCGAGTTTGCCTTGTCAAAGGGAGGTTGTGGCCACCAAAAATCCTCTGGTGGGCTGGAGAGGGGTTGGGGTGATTGAGATGCAGCCCAGTAGCGATGCCATGGGGGGATATGGGCCAAATCCTGGGTCGTTACAATGTGCCTCACTCGAGACACACTCGAGACCAAAAACACACTCGAGCAAGCAGAGCAGGACACGCCCTGGGACACGCCCGTGTCCCAGGGAGTTTAGTGAGTAACCTTCTCTCAATGCTTGTGGACTTTGGCAGATTTGTGTTTATCCATATCTTTTGTAAGAGTTTACCTAACTTAGCCACTTATGCTACCTATCCCATCATTGTTGCTAGGACATCCTGCAATCACTAAACTCTAGCACAAGTTAGATCACCACATGTTTATACATTGTTTGCTAGGCCTTCTTTAAATCCAGGATATTGGGATCAATGGATCCAACAGGCCATTCACTCAACGCACTCAACGCCTGGAATGAAACTGAGAAATTGTCTAAGTCCACAGATGCTGATGTCAGCAAAACTCAACAAAAGTCAACAAAGTTCAAATTAGTTGCGAGAAAGCTACAATAGACGACAAACGACGCAGTAGGTCTACAGTACGACTTTTGCAGATAAAGATGGTTGCAGCCAACAACTTCAGTGGGGCCCATTACACTAATAGTCGTTGGACATGAGGAATAAAAGAAATTAGATTAGTGAGAAGAAAATAGCTTTCCAGGATTATTTTGAAAAGGCACTGGACTTCATCTTCTTCCTCTCGCCATTGTTTTAGAGCCTGAAGAACAAAGTTCAAATAAGTTGGTCTGAAAGTTCAGAAAAGTAAACTGTTGACATTTTCACCATCAACAACAAGATCAGAGTAATTTTTTAGAGAGAACGAGGTAGCAGTAAGGGGCTAACCCTACCTACAGTATTGCAAGTCTGATAACTTCAGAAAAGCTAGTTCAGTGAGATTTCTCTCACGGAGGTAAGAAGAAGAAAAAGAGCAAGCCTAAGCGGCTATGACTTCTCAGCTCAACCAAGACTAATCCTAAAGATCAACTTCTGGAGTTGATAAGAAGATAGGACTAAGCTTCTAGTTTAGTTCAGGAAGAAGCAGAGTTCTGCAAGGTACTTCCAACACAAGCAACTGTTAACTGAAGATCTTTTCTTGTTGCTGAGTAGAAGTTAGGGCTGAGTTTATCTCAGCTCAGGAAGCAGAAAGGTCTAACCCTAGCTGCATCAGCTGGAATTTGAAGAGAGATAGCTGGTGGCATTCACACCTGCACCATCAAGTTTGGAGGAAATCTCTGAGGAAGAAGATACAGCAAAGGGCCAACCCTAGCTGCAGCACTTCACAAACCAAGCATAGTAAATCCTAAGGATCAATTTCTGGTGCTGTGAAGAAAAAGATATGGCTGAGATTTTCTCAGTTCAGGAAGCAGTAGGCTCAGGGACTATTTCTCTGGAGTCAAAGTTGGGCTGAGTTCACTCAGTCATAGAAGGTAGATTCAGAGATCATATCTCTGTAGTCATATTTCACCAACCCAATTTCATCCAGTAAGATCCATTTGGATCTGAGATGTAGGCCTAACAATATATAAAGGCCGAGTGTAGGATCTGGTTGCAGATCTGAGTGTAGGGCCTGTGTGCTTGAGGTAGGGCTTTGTCCTGAGAGTAGGATCCAATTTAGATTTGAGGTAGGGCTTTTAAGCCTGAGGTAGGAGAGTCATTCTCTCTGAGTTGTAGGGCACTTGTGCCTAAGTTGTAGGATCCTTTGGATCTGAGGTATGACCTTTGTGCCTGAGCTGTAGGAGAGTCATTCTCTCCGAGTTAGGGCTGTCCTCCCAGCCTGAGTTGTGGGGCCTTTGGGCCTGAGGTAGGTGATCTTTGGATTACTGAGTTGTAGGGTTGTGTGCCCGAGCTATAGGTCTTGGAGGAGACTGAGTGGTCCTGCGGGATCATGTTGTAAGCTCTTAGGAGCCGAGATTGGAGAAGTGCCTTGTCTAACAAGCTATTAGAAAGGTGAGAGGGAAAGTGGACGTACCCATAATCTCGGGAACCACTATAAAATTGATGTGTTGTCTATGTGATTGTCTTGAAAGCAAAAGTAACTAAATCACTACATACCCTAAAACAAATAAAAGCAAAAGATAGTCACAAAGACCAAGAAACCTATTCACCTCCTCTAGGTGATTTAGCTATCCTTGAAATTAAAGACTATTAAGTGGTATCAGAGGGAGTTTGCTCAAAAAGGACATAACTGTTTGATTAGATCCCCAAGGATAGCTAAAAGGTTTGTACTTATGGGTTCAGGAGTGAATCATAAGGAGTAGAGCTCAATGAATCTTCAAGTCTGCAGAAAGGAAAAGACCTATATTGGGCTGTTGCCAGCTGTTGTAGAAGATAAAGACTATCCTATTGTCAGGATAGGAATCAGAGCCCCACTATCGTCTATGTTGAGTGATAGTGACAAAGGTGATGTCTATCCAGATGTAAGATTAGAGATCAAGGACCCTCTGTCACATTCAGAAAGTGATTCAGAAGATGATGATGATGAGGAAGTAGATGCCAACTAATGCTATGGGCTGATGGCTATGTCAGATGAAGAATTCTACAAGGATCTGCCTGGTCCAGATCAAGTACATTCCCTATCTAGCTCATCCTAAGAATCTGGTTATGAGATTAGTCCAAACTCTAATGCATACACATCAAGTGTTGATGATGGATCAGAATAAAGGGATGATGTCAATCAATTGATCGACCAATATGGTGCACTTCTGGAGTGTTGGATTCCGAGTTTGGATTTGGGCTAGGTTCACTAATTAGGATGTGTTTGAGCCATATTGTATAACTAGAGTCAAGTCTGTTATTCTTAGAGTTTAGGCTAGTATTTAGGTTTAATCTTCATGGACTAGCCTGTAGTGGACTTCAGAGACTCAAGACTTAGAAGAATTCAGAGTTCAGAATTTCAGTTCGAATTTCTTCGAACTCAGCTCGACGATCGTCGATTGAAGATCGACGAACTCAGTATTCATTCTCTGAGTTGAGCTTAATGATATTCGAGCTCAGGTCGACGATCTCTTCCTCAGTACAGGAATTCTCAGCTCGACGAACTTGGAACTCCAGTCGACGAAATCTGCCCAGAGGTAACGAGTTTTGTCCCGAGTCAGACTGAGAAGTTTTCCTTATTTCTATTCCCAATTTATTATATTATTTAGCAGTATTTCTCTGAGTAATTAATGCTCATATTCTCAAGGATATAGTTATTCTTGGCATCATTGATTATGTATTTCATCAGAGTTAATTACTTGCTTATTTTAATGGGACAGTTGGGGAAACTCACTAAAGAAGATATTCCAGCCATTTCATTCTCCAAAATCAATATGCAATTATTGCTTGGAATTCAAAATTCAAGAGAGAATTTGACAACATAATATAAAAGTGATTTCTTTCAGACGGCTCTCAAGGAATACACAGACTGAGTACTTAGAACACACAAAAAAGAACACAAGAACACAAGTGTGATACAGAGAAGAGAAACAAAATATATAGAAGAATATCTACTTCTTCTCTATGAAAAAAATAATCTGTTTTCCCCTTGTTCTTACAGAAGACAGAAGAAGAACAACAATCAAATATCAAGAGTCTTCTTCAACTTATACTCCAGGAATCTTCAAGGAAAACAACTCTTGATCAGTCTGCAAGTTCCTGGATCTCATTAAGACAAGGCTGGAGACCTATACCCTGAGTAAAGCTCCTGTCTTCCTGAACCATTCAACATTTCATGGGGATCTTTGAAAACAACAATCCACTAGTATTCTCTATTGTAAAGAGAAAAGAGAAGACAACATCACCTTCCTTCCTCACAGTAAAAAAGGTTTATTAAATCCCTTCAAAAGTTCTTGTGTTGGTTATTTGGCACCTGATCAAAAACCTAAAGGGTTGTGAGATCTCCCTGCAAATAGATCTTGTGGTGATAGGGCACCTGAGCAAAAACCTATGGTGGCAGTCACCTGATCAAAAACCTGATAGTAGATTCCTACTAGGGTGGTAGAAGAGTGGATGTACCCAGATTTGGGGAACCACTATAAAATTCTTATATTGTCTGTGTGATCATTTTCTTTTTGTTTTTGCTGTGCTGTGATAGAGTAGCTTAGCCTATTTCCATTTCTTTTATTCTATTACTGGTATCACTTATTTTATCTGATAAATTTAAAATTAGCCAAAAGTTTTAATTACTCTATTCACCCCCGCTCTAGAGTAAATCAGGTCTATCCCTTATCTTTCAATTGGTATTAGAGGGGTGTTCCTTTGGGGATCAAAAGATCTTAGATAGATCTGATTCCTTTTTCCTAGTTATTTTGTTTATTATATATCATGATACATAACAAGGATTATGCAAGCACTAGACCTCAAGTTTACAATCTGAACAAGTTTGCAATCTGAACAAGTTTGCAATCTAGAAGGCAAGAATTAGGCTTTATATGAACTCTATTGATGAAGAAATATACAAATCTATTT
The DNA here is from genome assembly GCA_039513925.1 of Platanthera zijinensis. Classification (NCBI taxonomy): domain Eukaryota; kingdom Viridiplantae; phylum Streptophyta; class Magnoliopsida; order Asparagales; family Orchidaceae; genus Platanthera; species Platanthera zijinensis. Next base: position 115,663,534 of record CM077084.1, read on the forward strand.
TGACAGGTCCACTAGCTCCAGTGTCTACCACTACTGCAACTTCCAGCACACATGCTGTTCCACCACCTGAGTGGACAAATGCATAAAAGAAGGCCAAGGTAGCAGATGCCAAGGCAAAGAACATCTTAACACAGACTATGTCAGATGACATATTCCAGAAGATGGCTGAATGCACCTCTGCTAAAGCCATCTAGGACTCTCTCAATCAAATGGTTGCTAGATCTGCTGATGACAAAAAAAGACAGAAGGTCTAATCTCATCTCCCAGTATGAGAACTTCAAGAAGGAAGAGTCTGAGTCAGTGGGTGAAATGTACAATAAACTGAGATCAATTTTCAATGAGTTGAAAACCTTGGACAAGGACATAACCCTGACTGAGATCAATGATAAGATTCTCATATGCTTCCCCAGCTCATGGGATTCCAGGATCTGGCCAATTAAGGAAGCCAGAAGCCTGAATGAGATCTCTACCTAATCTCTATTGGGAAAGCTCAAATCTTATGAGCAGTTGATGAAGACCAGAGAAGCTGCTGAGCTGAATACCTCCACACCAGGAAGAAAAGAGCCAAGCATTGCATTCAAAGCATCTGAAGAAACAGAAGCTCCCTTAGTTAGTGAAGAATTTCTGAGTCTCCTAGCCAAAAGATTCTACAAAATTGGCAAGAAGGATTTCAGAAGGAAGTCATCCAGACAGGATGACAAACCAAGGTATGACAAAACACCTACTAAAGAGATTGTGTTTTGGATGCAAGAAACTAGGACATATCATATCAGAGTGTCCAGAGAATCAAATGAAGGAGAGAAGAAGAGAAAAGGAGCCCAGGAAGCAGCACTACAACAAGCCCTCCTCCAGCAAGCATAAGAGGAAGGATAAAGGTTTTGTTGCTGAAACCTGGAGTGAAACTAAAGATGAATCTTCATCTTCCAGCTCCTGTGAAGATGAAGAGGAAGCAAAAGCAATAGAGGCTTGCTTGATGACTATCAATGCTTCAGGCCGCCTCACAAATGATGAGCAGTCAGACAATGAAGAACCTCTATCTGAAGAAGATCTGGTACTATCGTCCTTTGATTTTGACTCAGATGATTTTAGAACTAAATTTAAATCACTATGTATTGATTTGATTAATTCTGAGAAAGAAATTAAACTACTTAGAGATAGGATAACTGAACAAGACAATCTTCTATCAGAAAATATCAAATTAAAGGATGAACTAACTATTGCTAATGAACAAATCATTTTACTAAAAACTGAATTATGTGAGGCAAATCAACTTGAGGAATCTCTCAATGGGAGAAGCCTTAAGATGATGGACATCACAAACACTGTAAATGCCAGATTAAATGGTAAGCTGGGCTTAGGTGCTTCATCAAGCTTACCCCCCATATTTAAGAAAAATATACTTTCTACACCTATCAAATTTATCTCTGAAAAAGGCAAAGAGAAATTACATGAGAACAAACCAACTGAAATAACCAAGAAATCTAAGAAAAAGAACAAGAAGTATAAAAATAATAACAATGTTCAGCAGATTTCGTCGAAGTCAGATCGACGAAATGTGTACAGTTCGTCGAACTCAAGTCGACGAACTCCGAATGCAAACTTTTATTATGATTATTCTTTGAACTGCGATCGACGAAATCAGTATGGTTCTTCCAGCAGAGATCGATGATATTAGGGCACAGAGAATGTATACTTTCATTCTCTGAGCGGAGTTCGAAGAAATCATCCCCATTCGTCGACCTCAGATCGACGAACTTACCAGAATTCGTCGACCCCAGTTCAGAATAACATAAACTTTAATTCTTACAGATCATTTAATCAACTAAGAGAATATATTAATCCATTCACCCAGTGGATAATTACACCAAGAAGATATCACCCTCTAGGGTATAAAAATCAACCTGAATATTCTTATATTTCCAGTTTTAACTATGAAGAGACAAGGACCCAAGGTAACCTGGGTCAAGAATATCTAATCTGTTTAAATGCAGGTGAAAAACTATCCCACCATAGAGGAACAATGGTACCTGGATAGTGGATGTTCAAAACACATGACTGACAGCAAGGACAACCTAATCAACTACAAGTCTAAGGTAGGACCCAAAGTAATATTTGGTGACTCCAACTGTGGCCAAACTGAAGGCTCTGGGAAGGTCAAAATTGGAGCTGTCACCTTCAAGTAGGTAGCTTATGTAAGTGGACTGAAGTACAACCTTATATCCATAAGTCAATTAGGTGATGAAAGGTTTCAGGTATCATTTGATAAATCCTCATGTATTATTACTTCAGTAGACAACAAAGTTGTTTTAACTGGAACTAGAGTATGAAATATTTATGTAGTTAACTTTAAATCAGCTAAATCCGAAATATGCTTATTCAATCAAACTAATAATAATAATGAACTTTTGAATAGGAGATTAGGACATGTTAATATGAAAAACATTGCTAAACTCTCTAAGGACAACCTTATTAGAGGATTGCCCTCTTGCCCCTACAAGAAGGAAAGCCTTTGCAGGGCTTGTCAATTAGGCAAACAAACTAAAAATAGCTTTAAGTCACCTAATAAGCGTGATTCACCTAGAATTCTGTATTTGCTTCACATGGATCTCTTTGGACCCATTGCTGTACAGAGTCTAGGAGGGAAGTCTTATACCTTAGTGATAGTTTATTACTTCTCAAGGTTCACTTGGGTGTTTAGCTTGAGAAATAAGTCTGATAACTTCAAGGTTCTTACAGATTTTCTTAAGAGCATAAGGATTGAGTATTCTACTCCAGTTGCATTGAACAGAAGTGATCATGGTACTGAGTTTGAGTCTCTTCCCATGCAAGAATTCTACGAGAAGGAAGGTATCAGGCATTGCTTCTCTGCTCCTAGAACTCCTCAACAAAATGGGGTAGCTGAAAGGAAAAATAGAACACTAATTGAAGCTGCAGGCACATTACTTGTAGATGCTCACTTGCCCCTATCCTTTTGGGCAGAGGCTGTGAGCATAACAAACTATATACTGAATAGAAGTTTGATTCATAAGCTTAATGGGAAGACCCCTTATGAACTACTCAAAGGGAATCAACCTAAAGAAGATTATTTTAGAACTTGTTACATTCACAATAACAATAAGAAACACCTTAGAAATTTTGAAGCCATGGCTGAAATAGGAATTTTTCTTGGATATTCCTAAGTCAGCAAGGCATATAGGGTTTATAATAAATTAATTATGAAAATGGAAGAATCTATACATATTTCTTTTGATGAAACTAACATGTTTTATAAGTAGAAGAATCCTTCTACCAGTGAAACCTTGCAGGTACCAAATTTGTGTGAGAAGTTGGATGAGTTGACCCCCACCAATGAGGATGCTGCACATCCTTCTCCACATATTGCTGAAGACAGTGAAGATGAATCCACTGAAGTGGATGTTGAACCAACAATAACTACCATAATTCCACAAGAGGAATTAATTCCCCAAGTTGTTGCTGAACCAACTCCTCCTACTGAATTAGTCATACTTAGAGATCACCCTGTATCTCAAGTGATTGGAGACATATCAGTAGGTGTGCATACAAGGCATCAACTCCACCAGGACATGATGCATGCCTGCTTCATATCTCAAACTGAGCCCCAATCCATAAAAGATGCTGAGCAAGATCCACACTGGATTATTGCAATGCAAGAGGACCTCAACCAGTTTGAGAGATGTAGAGTTTGGGATTTAGTTCCAAGACCCGAAGACTACCCAGTCATTGGAACTAAATGGGTATTCAGATACAAACTAGATGCTCAAGGTATTATCATTAGGAACAAGGAAAGGCTTGTAGCTCAAGACTATAGACAAGAGGAAAGCATTGACTATGATCAAACATTTGCTCCTGTTGCAAGGCTTGAGGCAATGAGAATCTTCCTTTCTTATGCTGCTTATAAAAGGTTCACTGTATACCAAATGGATGTAAAGAGTGCATTCCTCAATGGTGTACTGAAAGAAGAGGTTTATATGGAACAACCACCAGGTTTTATCTCTCCCACTCATCCCTCTTATTACTTTAAATTGTATAAGGCTCTCTATGGTCTAAAGCAAGCTCTAAGAGCTTGGTATGAGACCTTAGCTAGCTTTCTCTTAGAGCATAATTTTACTAAAGGCATTATAAATAGGACTTTATTCATTAAGCATCATAAGGACAAAATTTTATTAGTACAAATTTTTGTAGATGACATTATTTTTGGTTCTACTGATTCCAAACTATGCAAGAGGTTTTCCGACCTAATGCATTCCAAGTTTAAAATGAGTAGTATGGGTGAACTTTCGTACTTCCTTGGTCTCTAAGTGAAGCAATTGCATGATGACATCTTCATATCCCAATCAAAATATGCTAAGGAGCTAATAAAAAGATTTGGGATGGCTGATGCCTCAGCAAAGAAGATACCCATGGCTACAAATGTTGTGATTGGCTCTGATGAACATGGCAAGCCTGTTGATCAGAAACTATATATGGGCATTGTTGGGTCCTTGTTATATCTCACAGCAAGTAGGCCAGACATAATGTTTGCTACATGCCTTTGTGCTAGGTTCCAGGTGAACCCTAAAGAATCTCACCTTATTTTTCCTAAAAGGATTTTAAGATATATAAAGAGTTATCCTAGTCTAGGACTTTGGTATCCAACTGAGTCAGAGTTTGAGTTGACTGGATAATCAGATGCTGAATTTACTGGATTTAGAGTGGACAAAAAAAGCACCTCAGGGACATACAAGTTCCTTGGTGCTAGACTTGTGTCCTGGTTTTGAAAAAAGTAAACATTTGTGTCTACTTCAACTGTAGAAGCTGAATACATAACAGCTGGCAATTGTTGTTCACAAATACTGTGGATTCAGAACCAAATCCTAGATTATGGTTTCAACTTAAATAATTCAACTCTCCTTTGTGATAATACAAGTTCAATTTCCATTGCATAGAATCCAGTGCATCATAGTAGAATTAAGCATATAGAAATAAGGCATTATTTCATTAGAGATTGTGTTGACAAAAATAAAATTAAACTTGTCTACATATACATTGATTTGCAAAGAGCAGACATCTTCACCAAACCCTTTGATGAGAGGAACCATCTGTTCTTTCTTAATCAACTAGGTATGATTAATGGAGAAGCTTTAATTTAATTTTATGTCTGCGGTCGAAGAATTGGTCACTGTTCGTCGAACGGAGATCGACGATCTGAGGACAGTTCTTGAGAAATTCGTCGACCTGAGATCGACGAAATCTCTGTGTGAAGTCATATTTGTCGAACAGAGATCGACGATATTGCTTCAAAAAAATTTCGTCGACCTGAAAATGACGAAAAGTTTTCATCTCTTCAGACTGAGATCAACGAAATCTTTTGTCAATAAAATATTTCGTCGAACTCAGATCGAAGAATTTTGTTTATTTTGCAGGACGGAGTCTGACGCTTCATATTATGAAAATCTTATAACTAGGTTTTCTTTGAGCTCTATCCCGCGCTTCATATTATGTACAGGGCATAAGCCCCTTTTTACTCTCTATTTCTTTTGTACTCATTGTGGACTGGTTGTACTTTAATTTCACTTTTATGATATGTACTGTGGCTGTGGACTGACTTATAGTTTTTCCTACACTGCTTTTATACTATTGTTTCTCATACTAGCCGAATAGGTTTATGATCGTGCTAGCCGGCAGGATCGGCATCTTGCGGTGTCGACGAACCCGTAAGTTAGTGTCACCGTAAGGCGGCAGTTCTGGGCATAATACCGGGAGCCTCCTTGGTAAGGGGGAGGGGTCTTACAAACTGGTATCACTTGAATAAACGATCATATGAGAAAAAAGTCCACAACACTGGAACACCCTGCTCAAACATTAGTTTGCGGACAAACTATGCAGTAGAAGCAATGGTGTGCCCATGTGTAAAAAGTCACATAAAACAGTCCATTTAATACAATGAGTTAGGCCAATTCTGTTTAAACCTTACCTTTTTGCAACCTTCACCGGTCGCTCCACCGCATAATATAGCTCCTCCCCCTCCGACTGCCACTCCCTTTATGCAGACAGAGATGGGGCAAACTTTGACGTCTATCCTGGAAGACTTCAGAGCCCAGCAGGTCCCAGCTTAACAGCCAAATCCGGGGTCAAACTGGTTGAGTGCCTTCAAAAGCCTGTCCCCGCCGATGTACCGCAGGATAGAGGATGCTGTGAAGACTTAAGAGTGGCTAGAGGCCATACAGGAGCTGCTGGCAGGCATCAGCTGCCCTATCAGTCATGTAGTTCCTCTAGCCACCTCTGTACTAGATGCTCATCCAAAGAGATGGTGGAAGTCCATTCGAGATTCCATTTATGCTGATAGGGAGCTGACAGACATCTCATGGGAGGAGTTTAGCGAGACATTCTTGGAGCACTATGTGTCCACCACAGATAGGGATGTGCTGGAATAGAGGTTTTTGAACCTTAAGCAGGGGACCAGGTCTGTTATCGAGTATCAAAGGGAGTTCTCCCATCTGACTAGATTTTCGGGGATCTATGACTTGGATAAAAGGAAGTACGCCAAGAGATTATACCATGGGCTCAGAGATTCCTTGAGGCAGCCCCTGCTATTCATCTCTCATGGAACCTCGGCACAGATCATAGAGATGGCCAAGAAGTTGGAAGCAGACCAGCTGATGGTACAAAATAGAGGAAAGAGGCCACTAGGTTGGTCATCATCCGGGGAGAGCAGCAGGGGATCCAAGAGAGGCAGAGTTATTGGATACAAGAGGGGTGGGGGACGTCGTCTTCCAAACATAAGACAGGAGTAGGGGACTCCTACAGTGTTAGCTCCCCCACCTCTACAGATGCATGAACCAATGAGGCAAGATGGTCGTGGCCATCGACCGATAGTTTGTTTTGGATGCCACCAGCCTGGACATATCAGATTGGAGTGCCCGCATCAGTTTTGTCCACTTCCTCCTCCTCCACCTCTAGTGGCCCCTCCAGTACAGCAGTGTCGAGGCTGAGGACGAGGTCGAGGTTGAGGCTGGGGATATCACGACTGAGGTCGAGAGTAGGAGCAGGTATACGCACTAGACCTCGCCGAACCGAGGAATCCAGAGGAGGTCATCACAGGTACTTAGATTATTGTAAATTTAAAGATTTCATTTATATGGTACCTGATGTTATAGAATAACAGTCTATTTAAATCCAAACAACCTTAGGCATAGTCATGATCAGCGGCAAGCCCGCTTGTACCTTGTTCAACATGGGTGCCTCCCACTAGTTCTTTTCTGAGGCCTTTATAAAGAGAATGGAAGGAGTGGAAAGATTTCCAGGCTTATAGATGAGGGTGCGCCTACACGATGGGTCAGAGCCACTGACCACTGCCCATTACAACATGGAGGCCGAGATTGGTGGCAAGGCATTTGAGGAGCCAACAACGATCCTGAGATTACCAGATTTCGACTTGATCTTGGGCATGACATTGTTGCAATGGAATCATTCCTATATCAATTTCTTGTCGAAAAAGGATCACACTGAGGCACGGTGACTCCTACGTCATCTCGAAGGTATTATACCTATCTCCCATCTATTATTATCATCTGCACAGGCTGTCAAGGACAACCATTTGGGAGAGGAGGTATATATTATATGCTTCGAGATGGCGGGAGCAGAAACTTCCATTGCTGACATCCCGGTGGTTCGGGATTTCCCCGATGTATTTCTGGAGAAATTTCCCGGATTACCATCAGCTAAAGATGTGGACTTCCGGATACAGTTAGTGCCAGGAGCGAGGCCCGTATCTCAGGCACCGTACAGGATGGATCTTAAGGAGTTGGCGGAGTTCAGGACCCAGCTTCAGGAGTTAGTGGAGTCAGGCTTTGCTCGACCCAACTCATCATCATGGGGAGCACCAGTATTATTCGTCAAGAAGAAGGATGGGTCGTTGCGGCTCTGTATCGACTACGGAGAGCTGAACTGGCTGACAGTCTGGAACACATACCCATCGCCCCAGATCGATGAGCTATTTGATCAGCTTCAGGGAGCCTTCTGGTTCTCCAAGATGGATTTACTATCTGGGTATTATCAGCTAAGGATTCAGGAGGAAGGTATTCCGAAGACAGCATTCAGTTCCCGCTATGGGTTATACGAATTCACGGTGATGCCTTTCGGGCTCACGAATGCACCTTCCGTATTCATGAGTATGATGAACCGTGTTTTCGAGCCCTACTTGGATAGATTTGTCATAGTATTTATTAATGACATCTTGATCTATTCTCGGACAAAGGAGGAGCATATGCAGCATTTGGCACAGGTGCTGGAGAAGCTGAGGGAGAATGCGTTGTATGCAAAGTTTCCAAGTGCTTGTTCTGGCTGCAGGAGGTGGAATTCCTGGGACATGTTGTCAGTGGATCCGGGTTGGATGTAGATCCAGCCAAAGTATAGGCAGTGTGTGATTGGCCACGACCAAAATCAGCTTCTGACATACGCAGCTTTTTGGGACTCGCCGGGTATTATCGCAAGTTCGTGGAGGGGTTTTCGAGGATAACACTTCCCCTCACGAATTTTATGAAGAAGGAGGCAGCATTTGTGTGGACAGATAGGTACGAGGAATCATTTCAGGAGTTAAAGAACCAGCTCACCTCTTCCCCTATCCTTGCACTTCCATCTGGGAAGGAAGGATTTTAGATTTACACCGACACTTCCTATCAGGGGATGGGTGCCGTCCTGATGCAGCACAGCCATGTCATTGCCTATGCCTCAAGGCAATTAAAGAAATATGAGCAGAATTACCCGGTGCATGACTTGCAGCTTGAGGCAGTAGTATTCGCACTAAAGATATGGAGACATTACTTATATGGGGTTCATTGTGATATCTTCTCGGATCACAAGAACCTCAAATACGTCGACACGCAAAAGGATTTGAACCTTCACCAAAGGAGATGGCTGGAGTTTCTTTGCGATTATGACTACAAAATGCATTATCACCCGGGGAAGGCGAACACTGTAGTAGATGCCTTGAGCAGGAGAGCCGACACTACTGGACCGGAGCCACGGATGATGTATATGGGATTGATGCAGATAATGGATGATATGTATATCACTATGGTTTCAGAGTACGAGCTAGACGTTTATCGGAAGTATCTGAACTCCTTGATCGGGGAGAGTGACCTATAGGAGCGCATCATGACGCAGCAGAGGCTAAATGCAGCCTTAGAGCCGATATTTAGAGCCCTGGAAGGGGGAAATTCGGGGATTATACACTATAGGATGATCTCATTCATTTCCATGGGTGTATTTATATACCTGCAGGTAGTGGTATTCGGGAGGATATACTTAGAGAGTCGCACCATTCTCCGTACTCAGTGCATCCCGGTATCACCAAGATGATAGCTGATTTGCAGAGGAGTATGTATTGGCCAGGGATGAAGAAGGAGATCACCTGTTTGGTGACACACTGCGTGACATGTCAGCGGGTAAAAGCAGAGTGCAGGAGCCCAGGTGGATTGTTACAGCCATTACCGGTGCAAGAATGGAAGTTCGAGGATATATCTATGGATTTCGTGCGCGGATTGCCTCGCTCCCACTCTTGTCACGATTCTATATGGGTCATCATCGACAGACTGACCAAGATGGATCAATTTATTCCGATCAGGAAGGACTGCCTAGTTACTATTTTTGTGAGGATGTTTGTAGAGAAATTCATCAGGTACCACGACGTTCCCAGGATGATTATCTCGGATCATGATGGTCAGTTCACTTCTAGGGAGTGGAGGGCGGTGCATGCTTACTTGGGTTCTCGGCTGACTTTTAGCACCGCTTTCCATCCATAGACCGATGGCCAGACAGAGCGGACCATCAGGACCATGGAGGATCTGCTTTGTCTATGCATATTGGATACGGGAAAGCCCTGGGAGAGACTGTTGCCCCTGACCGAGTTCTCTTACAACAACAGTCACCAGGCGAGCATTGGGATGATGCCTTATGAGGCTATGTATGGGAGGAAGTGTCGGACACCTCTATCTTAGGTTCAAGATGTGGACACGAGGACTCTTGGTTCAGAGTATATTGAGGATACGGAAGCTCAGATTCGACTAATCAGGGATCGGATGCTGGAGGCTCAGAGTAGGCAGAATAAGTAATACGATGAACGACATCGGAAGGTAGAGTTCTAGGTGGGGGACATGGTGTTCTTGAGGATATGTCTGGTGCATGGTGTATCTCGGGTGCGGAGACACAAGAAGCTCAGTCCATGATATATGGGGCCGTACTTGATTCTGGAGTGGATCGATCCTTTGGCTTATAGACTACAGCTGCCACCAGAGTTGGGGACTTTGCACGACGTCTTTCATGTATCTTCATTACGAAGAGCTCTCCTCTGGCCAGAACAGCACATCACCACTACAACAAGCTCGATAGCACCTGACAGATCAGTTCGTTTGGAGCCAATCCAGATCGATGATACAGCGGTCTGAGTGTTGTGGAAGAAGAATGTTCCCCTTGTGAAGGTGTTATTTTCCAACCACAGACGGGAGGAGAACACCTGGGAGACAAGGGACCTGATGCTAGAGCGGCACTCGGAGCTTTTTACTTATGGTAATATTTTAATTTCTTTTTAGTTTCTTAAATATTTGCAGAACCCCGTAGACCCGAACTTAAATTTTGGGGACGAGATTGTTTGTTTGTTTATAGGGTTTTGTAACATCCCTTTTTATATTAGGTCCCTCAACATAGATTTGGGTAGGACATGTGGTGTAGGTGTGGGCTTAGGCTAGGTTTGACCCTTGGATATAGGGAATAGCCATATGGGGCCCACTATGGGCCCAAGTCAACCTAAGTCAAACTAGGCCAATTTGGAACCCTAACCACACCTTGACCCCACCACTATGCCCTATCCCTAAAAACAATCTAATTAAACCCTAAGGCATACTAATGGGTCACCTGTTGACCTAAGTTGACCCAAGTCAACCCTAACCCTAATTTGGTCAAACTCATACCTAAAGGCCCAATAAGCCCAAGTAGGGCATCACCATTTCCCAACTAGTGTTGGGTGATTACATAGACCTCATGATCACTAAGTGGGTTCAGCCCACCCATTATGATAGACCAAGTCAACTCAAAGTCAACTCAAGTAAACAAGTCAACAAAATGACATAAAGAAGAGAAATGGTGCCAAGCCCACCCTCCTTGGGCTAAGCCCACTAAACATGGCCCATGACAAGCCCAAGTTGTCAAAGACAGCCCCTACCCCTCTTGTTTGGGAGAGAGAACGCATGCATGGGGGTAAAATGGGTATTTTAGGGAGAGATGGTGGAGAAAAGAGAGTGAGGGCCATGCGGCCCTCCTTCCTTCTTCCCAAGAGATCTAGCAGGCTTCCCCAGCTCATTCCAGAAGGAATATGCTGCTGCATGGCCACTTGGAACCATGGGTGGAGCAAACAAAGCCTTGCCGAACGCCCACCATGGAGTAACTTCTTATACACCCACTCCCAGCCAAAATCAGCCCCACCATTAACTTTAGAAGGAGGAAACGAGTGAAGTTTGAGTGCTGGAGCAAGGAAGTTGGTGGAGAAACCAGGAAACGGGAAGGAATCGCCGGAGCAAGCTCGTCCATGGCTCACCGCCGCCAAGCTCATCGCCAAGCCTCAATTCTAGTTCATTTCGCTTCACCTCTCTCCGTACTAGAATCCTAGATCGATTAGGAGAGATATCAAGCTCAATTGAGCCCGATGCCATGTGAGCAGAGAGCTAATTTCCCGAGTTTTTTTTCTTGCTCGAGATTGCCGGAGGAGCCGCCTCTGGCAGCCTCACCATCGGGAAACGCTAGCCACCGCCTCAACGGAGGTGGGGGCAATTATCGTCGGCGGTGGCGCCGGCCCAAGTGGCCGGAAATAGCCAAGCAAAGTGGCCCAGCAAGGTTGAATCTCAGCCATTGGCGATTGGGGATGATAAACCGATGCCATCCATTTTTCTTTTAATTGATTTATTAAAATGTTATAATATTAATAGTAGATTAAATGTGACATTATTTCAGTGACATGCATGTTTAAATTTATCCAACTTAGGTGCATTTTCAGGGATAGAAACCAAAATTAATTTGTAGTCTTAGGTCCTACCTTTCATTTGCCACCCTAAAGGCCAAATTTGGGTTAGTAGATTTTCCTGTAGGGCCAATCTACTAGGACTGGTCCTAGGCTAGGGCAGAAGTTTGATTGAATGCCCATGCCAAACCAGAAGCCCAAATGACCCAAAATTTTGGGTGTGTGCTTGTTTAGGTTAAACTTAGACCCTGTAAAAATATGACAATTTTTGGAAGATATTTGTCTATAGTTTTTGTGGAAATAAACTTATTTAAATTATTGAAATTTTTGGAGTATTATACCATCTTGGTGGCATGTTCTTGGGGTAAATATTATCCCATACTTAAACTATCAGCCTCTGTGGACCTCTGAATGTTGGGTAAACCCACTTGCATGAGTAGGTTGAATAAAGGCTTGGGGTGCATTTAGCAAAATTTATATAATGGGGATTTAGCCCATCTGAGTCATTAAAAGTCTATGAAATTGTTGTCAAAGGTTTATTATTGTGGAATACACCTCTAATAGAAATAATGGGATTTTTGGGTTCAAAAATCCCATTATTTGGTATTTTTGAAAATTTAGGCTCTTATGTATAAGAATTTGAAAATGGAGCTAGTGATGAGTTAAAATTCTAAAATTTGGTTTAGAACTCAAGGATGTCATATTTAATATCTGGAAAATTGTATGGGTCTGTTTGATGATTATATTTTGGAATTATATAGACTTTACAATTTTGCCATTTATAGAAATTATTTAAAAATGATGGAAATTATAGTGGGAATATTATGGGAAAATTTCTATTAAAATATTTATGTATTTGTGACCTTGTGTAAATTTTTTAGAATTTTTGGATGCATACATAAATTTAAAAGCCAATAAATGGCATTTTGTAATATTGTCATATGAGTGTTGGTAGACCAAATTACTGTTTAGGACTATGGATATTTGTAATTGGTATTATTTTAGCAATTTACATCTGCAATAATATTCCTAGAATTTTTAGTAACATAATTAATGTACTTCATTTGGAAGTGACAGATTCTTGGATTTAATTTAAATGAAAAAAATAAATAGATATATAAATGGTAAAATTACAAATCTTGGTAACTAATTACATTCAAACTAGATAATCATCAGGAAAATTTATTAGACCAGGGGAATTATTTGATGAAGTACTTCATGTGTAAAGTGACCCAGGCCACTTAATTAAAGGATTTAATTTAGGGTCCTTACGACTTAGGAAAATAGTGAAATTCCACTTAGTCATCATCATATACCATACCATCCCATGATAAATGGTTAGGGTCATTTTGGCTAATAATTTGGAAGTCAAACCTTAAGGGTGGTATTAGGTCATGGGTTGGGTCTAGCACAGATAGTATATACTACTAGGAACACAGGGGGATATGATAGAAGGCTGCGTTGATTACTATTTTGGAAGATAAGCCCTGGTTGGTGTCTAGTAGGTCATTTCATAGTATCGAGTGGTAGAGTGCAAAAACCTAAGGATAGTAGCTAAAACTGAGATAGGCGGATGACCGCCAATTTCCCGGTAATATCTTAAGACATTAGGATAGTTCAAGTAACAATAAGAGCTGGTATGAATCGTGGGTAGACAGTAATAAAAGTAAATATCCTTGAGAAAGGGAGCTTTGGGCTTCAACCCATCATAGTTCCTAGTGCCCCCGAGATCCCTTCTCCGGGCATGCCCTAGGCAGTCCTGAGATTAACCTTAAGGATATGAAGAAGCTGTTCTGGTAGCATGGAATGAAGGACATATCACACTATGTTTCTAAATGACAAACTTGTGCCTTAGTAAATATGGAATGCAAAAAACTGGGTTGTCTACTGAAGTCTTTACCCATCCCTGTGTGGAAGTTTGATGATATTTCCATGGACTTTATGCATGGATTACTGAGGTCACAGCGGTGAAATGATGCGATATGGGTGATTGTGGACTGGTTAACCAAGGTGTCTCACTTCATCCTGAACCGAAGGGACGATCTAGTGGAGAAATTGGCAAAGATGTACGTGGATACTATTGTACGATTGCACGGTGTAACCCGTAGCATCGTTAGTGATCGAGATGGGCATTTCACTTCGGGCGGTTTGAAATTAGTCCATGAACTGTTGGGTATGAAATTGCATTTCAGCACAGCCTTCCATCCTCAAACAAATGGTCAGACCGAGAGAACCAACATGACATTGGAGGATATGATCCGAATGTGTGCGCTGGATTTTAAAAAGAATTGGGAAGATTGTCTCGCTGTGATTGAATTCTCCTACAACAACAGCTACCAAGCTAGCATCTAGATGGCGCCCTTTGAAGCTTTATACGGTAGGAAATGCCATACACCTTTTGCTTGGGCGGAGACTGGCAAAACAAAGTTGTACCGGTGAAAAGAGTTAAATGATGCAAACTCAATCATACGGTTGATACGTGAAAGGCTGATAGTGGCTCAAGACAGGCAAACTAAGTATTACAATGGCAAGCACCGAAATGTGGAGTTTGCAGTGGGCGATTGGGTGTACTTGAAAATCAAACCATTCAAAGGTGTGTCCAGGATACGGCGTCTGAAAAGTTGAGCCCGAGGTATCTGGGACCGTTTGAAGTGGGTGAACGTATTAGTGAAGCCACCTATTGGTTAGCACTTTCTTAAGAGATGAGTGGTTTACATGGGGTATTTCATGTCTCAGTGTTGCGGAAGGTGGTCAATGATTCAGCTCAAGTAATTAAGAGTGACCGAGTACCAGTTGGGTATGGGCTAACGTTGAAGGTTAGACCCATTCAAATCGATGATCGAGCCGAGAAACAGCTACGAAACAAAGCGATCGGGATGGTCAAAGTCCGATGGGACAATTGTGGTCGAGAAGATCTAACGTGGGAGCGGTAGCAGACAATGAGAGCTGAGTTTCCCGAGTTGTTTATGTAAAGCTGTTAGCTCGTCTGTATATTGTTAAACCTTATATGTAAAGTGTCACATATGGTGTAATGCTTGTACTTCCTTACTATGCCTAAATTTCAGGATGAAATTTTATTAAAGAGGAGAGGATTGTAACACCCCAGAAATATCAAAAGCAAAAATTGGGATTCAGGTTAGCTGACATGGCCTGAGACACGGGCGTGACTCAGGGCATGTCAGATGTACACGGCCTGGGATACGGGCGTGTCCCAGGGCGTGTCTAACTTTGTTGAGAACCAGTTGCGTCCGAGGAGGACACGACCTATGAAACGGGCGTGTCACAGGGGCGTTTTTAGAACACAGCTAGGGATACGGGCGTGTGCCTTAGCCGTGTTGTTCTCGGGTGATTTTGGAGATCGTGTTACAGGGGTGACACGGCCAAGTACACGGCCGTGTACTTGGTGACACATACGTGTCAGGGTTGACATGGGCGTGTCTCTGCCCGTGTTCTGGTTTATTTTAAGTCGCTTGTGCACCGCTTCAGGAACTCGTCCTGTGACATGGGTGTTTCATAACCCGTGTTTGGCCCAGGAAATTCAATTTCAGGACTAATCTGAGCCTTCCATTTTATTTGACCAAGATCTAATGGTCTAGGTTATTCCCTGGGTTTATAAGGCCGGATTTGAGATGGAGAAAACTCATTTGAGTTGTGCCATTCTCTTTCCTAAGTGAAGAGAGAGAGCAGAGCAAGGGGTGGAAGAAGAAGGGAAAGCCGGCTGTCGGTGGTGCTGCGGTGGTGCAAATCGCGAGCCGAGTTCAGCTCTGCGGAGGCTTGATCGCTGCGAAGCTTTCCAATCGTGTATTTGCCATGGCGCCAAAATGTCCTTCAAGGGTAACGATTTACTTCTTGGATAAGTGAAGTCCTTCTTTCTTACATTTGCATAGGAATCCTCCCCCAAAAGGTGGATGGCGAAGTGATTCCCTTGGGTCGGCGGTACGTCCCTTGTTGTATTGCATTAGAACCGGAAGTGTGAGTACGATTAGGCATGCTGTGTGAAGCCCATCTGGACATGTTGGTCTGGATTGGTGATGCTTGTTTGCACATCGGAGAAGACTCCATGAACATTGCTTGTACGTATGAAATTCGTGGTGGATACCTGTGGCTTGGTGCCACAGGAAGTACTGGAGGAAGTCCAGGAAATGCTGAGAGTTGGGTTCAACTCTTGTGGCCGTGAGTGCCATATGTTATGAAGTTGAGCCGTTAGGCTGTGATGAGTATAAAAATATACAATTTTGTATAGTATTAAATTTGCATATTTATAAATAAAACCTTAATTTTTATATATAAAACTAATTATTTTTGTTATATTATGTTTTATACTTATTTTCTTAGTTTTTCTGATTTTTTGTATTTTTTTCTTATGTCATGCCCATAGTCACGCCCGTGACCTAGGGCGTGACAACCCTTTTAATCTTTTTTTTAGTTTCTGTTTTTACCCAAGAAAATCGGGAAATTGACGAACATGCCCGTGATAGATGAACACGCCCGTGACAAAATCGCCACGCCCGTGCCCTATTGAAGTTTTATCCAGAATGCCAGCAAGCTGCCGCGCTGTCTCCACGCCCCGTACTGCCTGATGAATTAGCTGCCTGACACGCCCTTGACATAATCAGTCACGCCCGTGACCTGCTCAAATTCTATCTGAAGTTCCAACCAGCTCGACACCTATCCCAACACGCTGGCACTCACTCCCGTTACCCTGTCACGCCCTCACCGACACGCCCGTGTCAGGGGGCATGTCACTTTAAATTTTTTCCTATAAATAGATGGGCATGGCTGAGTAGAATTATTCGAACACCAGCAGCTTTCTTAAGAACTGTTAGGACTCCCCAGCTCTCTGACAAGGAACTGGTAGTAGCCTTCAAGTATTCTAAAGTTCTGTAAGTTGTAATATTTTTGCTTTCTTTTCAGCTTTTTAGAAAGTTGTAATAATTTTTCGGACTTTATAAAATAGACTCTTTCAATTTCAATTCTGAGTACTTTAATGCTTTATTTTTAGTTTTACTTTCTTTTTTCATACTATCCCGAATGAATGGCGAAGCTCTGCTTATGTCCTTGATTAAGATAGTGTGAAACTGCTTTCAAAATTATTTTCAAAAACCTTATTATTTCATACTATCCCGAATGAAGGGCGAGGCGAAAGCCTATGACCTGGATTAAGATAGTGCGAAAACTCTGCAAAATTTTAGATTTTACTACACTATCCCAATTAAAAGGCAAAGCGAGAGCTTAAGTCCTGGATTAAGATAGATAGGTAGATATTATTTTTTGTACTTTATACCGCCCCCATCGTGAGAAGAGGCTAAGAACCCTTAGCACTTGGTCAAGATGAGATCTAGGCTAGATATTATTTTCAACTATTTCAACTCTACTTTCTAGTTATCCTCACTAGGGTTTTTTGTTAATTGATCATATACCAGGTGAAGAGACACTATGTTTACGTTAACCCGTTTTAAACGCAAGCCTCCCCGATCGTACTTTCGAGTTAGTGATGCTACCAAAGGGACCCTCTCGTTAAGTTAGGTAATAAAGAAATAAAGTTATTCTTTAATAGCTGAATTAATATTCTCTCAAAGTAATTCTGAAATCGAGGACTACCTTCTAAGTACCTATCTTAATAAAATCACGTATATATATTTTTCTATCCTTTGTTTCTAAATATAAACTCCACTCCATTCGTTCGATAAAATAATTGTCCGTTCTTAAAAGTAGAATAATTAACACCGATCCCAGGAAAAATATGACCTTGATATTTTCTACAAAATACTATACTCCTATGCGATAGGTACTCTTGCCTTAATCAACAGGATATAAGTAAGTAAAAAAGAGATAGACTTATATACGTAAAAGATTATATAAAACCAAATCTATCTTCTTTAAAACAAAATTTACTTATCAAGCTTTTTGGCGCCGTTGCCGGGGACTCGATTATATATGTTAATATTTGAAAATAAAAGAACGTTATTAATTTTATCTTTTCTTGTTATTTAAAAACCTTAGTTTTTATAAAAATAAAACAAACATAAAATTCCCTGAATTTAAAAATTTGTTTTTATAAAACCTACTTTTTAATTAACAAGTTTATTAACCACTAACGAATTCTAAAAAAAAAACCTAACCTACTATTTTAACGTATTTTATATAAAATTTTTCTTCTTAAAAAAAACTAGTTTATAATAAAAACTGTCTTTTATTATAAAACCAATTTTAAAGAAAACCTGTTTTATATAAAAAACCTGTTTTTAGTTATTTTTCGTTTTATGTCTTTTCGTGTGTTTGTATTTGTGTGTTTAACTTAGTTTTTTTTTACTTATTTTTTTGTTTTTCTCAAAAAGTCTTTTTTAGTGTATGACCCGCAGAACTCCATCTGATTTAAATTTTGAACTTGATCCTGAAATCGATCGCACCTTTCGCAGGCGCCTCCGATCTCTGAATCAAGAGCTCGTATTAAATCTGGAAGAGTCCATAGGCACCACACACATTCAAGAAATGGCAGCAGAGCAACAACAAACGCCAGAGGTGGTCCCCCAAAGGACCATGTCTTATTATGCACGACCCAATTTAGATGACACCGGGACTAGTATTGTTCGTCCACCAATTGCTAATAATAACTTCGAGATTAAATCGAGTATAATCCAAATGATTCAAAATTTTGTTCAATTCGATGGATTGCCCGACGAAGATCAAAACACGCACTTATGCAACTTCTTAGAAATATGCGACACATTTAAGATAAATGGCATCACTGATGATGCCATCCGTCTTCGCTTATTTCCTTTTTCGCTACGAACAAAAGCCAAATAGTGGCTAGGTTCTCTCCCCAGAGGATCTATTACCACTTGGGCTGAAATGACCGAAAAATTCCTTACAAAATATTTTCCACCTGCAAAAACCGCACTTCTGCGTGCAGATATTTATTCCTTTGTACAAGGCGAGTCCGAGTCTCTTTATGAGACTTGGGAACGTTTTAAGGAATATCTACGTCAGTGTCCACATCACGCACTGCCAACTTGGCTCCAGGTACAAATATTTTATAATGGTTTGAATATTCAAACCAGACAAGCCATTGATGTTGCCGCTAGGGGCACGCTCAATAACAAAACCCCCGAGGCTGCTCAAACCCTCTTTGAGGAAATGGCCATGAATGCGTACCAGTGGAACGTGCTAAGGTCACGCCCTAAAGAAGCTGGGATTTATGAGCTCGACACTTATTCTACTTTAGCACTCCAAGTAGAAAAATTAACTAAATAATTGGCAAGAATATCTGCTTCCTCCGCCACAACTACTTGGAATCCAAATAATAATGTAATTGAAGAAATCTATTATATGGGGAACTCTTATAGACCTTCCTATAATCCTAATATTAACTCAAATAAAAATTCTTATAATCCAGGATATAGAACCATCCTAATTTTTCATGGAGCAACCCCAATAATGTTAGACGCCCTCCGATTGCAAATCAGAGTGGATTTGCACTACAACCACCATAACCACAAACACCACCACCACAATCGCAGCAATTTAGGCCAACCCCGATAGAAGACATATTTACGAAATATGTCAGTATTAATGAATCCAATATCCGGAACCTGACCGGATCAATTAAAAATTTAGAAACATAAATTGGACAAATATTAAAAATGCTATCGGAACTCCAACCAGGTAATTTGCCAGGAAATACGGAACCAAATCCGTGGGATACTGGCCATTCCAGTAACCCACCAAGTTGACAAGCCGTCAAACTACGAAGTGGCAGGGATCTACCACCACCCGTTAGGGTAGAAAAAGAAGCTAAAGATAGCCTCCCTACACCACTTCCCGTTACGTCTTTGCCTCCTCAACCCCCGCAAATTTCTTCCCACATGTTGTTTTACCTTATCCATCTAAATTAAAAGATGAGCGAGAAGATGAACAATATAAAATTTTTCTAAAAATGCTAAAACAAATTCAAATCAATATACCTTTCTGCGAGGCAATTGCACAAATTCCTAAATACGCAAAATAATTAAAAGCGTTATTTTCAAATAAAAAGAAACTCGAAGATATTTCGAGAGTTTTCCTTAATGCCGAATGTTCAACCGTTTTATTACATAAATTACCCCCAAAATTAAACGATCCAAGACGATTTTCCATCCCATGTCTCTTCGGTAATCTATTAATAAAAGATGCGTTAGCAGATTTAGGTGTTAGCATAAATTTAATGCCCTACTTGCTCTTTCAGAAACTAGGATTAGGTTATCCAAGCCTAACTAAAATGAGCATCCAATTAGCAGATCGTTCTATTAAATATCCAATAGGGATAGTAGAGGATGTTTTGGTCAAAATAGACAAGTTTATCTTCCCAGTAGACTTTGTTATACTTGATATAGAGGAAGATGCCGATGTTCCTATAATTCTCGGTCATCCTTTTCTCGCAACCTCTCGCGTGATAATAAACGTAAGTAACAGTAGACTTCTCTTACGAGTAGGAGATGACGAGGTTACTATCGATATAGATCCCTCTATGAAAAATTCATTAATAAACGATGATTCCTGCTATCTTGCGAAAGCCTCTTTTGAGGAAAATGATTTTCCCTATTCTGATTTACTGTCAATAACTGTAGAAGAATCAGACTTGGCAGACTTAACCCTTTCAAAAGAAATGCCTACCGATGATCCTTTAGAACCTTTTATATCTTTAACTTCTACAATTCTAAAAACTCCAACTTCATATGAAAAACAACCAACCCTCGAGCTTAAAACACTTCCTGCACATTTAAAATACGTTTTCCTTGAAGTCGAATCTAAACTCCCTGTTATCATTTCTACCGAATTAAATGATAAGAAAACGTCTTAATTAATAGAAGTGTTAAAACAACATCGCCATGCATTAGCATGACAAATTTCTGATATCCAAGGACTCAACCCATCTTTTTGTATGCATAAAATATTTTTGGAAGATAACCCTCGTAAATCTATCCAGTCCCAACGACGTTTAAATCCTAATATGAAGGATGTCATAAAAGCTGAAGTAATGAAATTATTAGACGCAGGAATTATCTATCCAATCTCAGATAGCACATGGGTTAGTCCCGTACAAGTCGTCCCTAAGAAGGGCGGTATAATGGTAGTGCTAAACACTAATAATGAACTAATTCCAACACATACTATTATGGGTTGGAGGATGTGAATCGACTATCGAAAATTAAATGATGCCACCAAGACAGATCACTTTCCACTACCGTTTATAGATCAAATATTAGAGCGACTCTCGGGTCACTCATATTATTATTTTCTCGATGGTTATTCAGGGTATTTACAAATTCCTATAGCCCCTGAAGACCAAGAAAAAACTACATTTACTTGCCCCTTTGGTACTTTCGCCTATAAGTGAATGCCATTTGGACTTTGTAATGCGCCAACTACATTTCAAAGATGTATGCTAGCTATTTTCAGCAAGTTAGTCGAGGATGTTATGGAAGTATTTATGGATGATTTCTCCGTATTTGGAGACTCATTCCATACGTGTTTAGATAACCTCGCTCGTGTTCTTCAACACTGTGAAGACACGAATTTATTATTGAACTGGGAGAAATGCCATTTTATGGTCCGCAAAGGTTTAGTTCTCGGTCATAAAATTTCTTCCCAGGGAATCGAGGTAGATAAGGCCAAAATAGAAATAATTGAAAAACTTCCTCCTCCAACAAACGTAAAATCTATTCAAAGTTTCTTAGGCCATGCAGGTTTCTATAGACGGTTCATTAAAAATTTCTCTAAAATAACGAAACCGTTAACTCATTTATTAGAAAAAGAAGCCCCATTTATATTTGATAGTGAATGCTTAGTAGCATTCAATATTATTAAAGACAAACTTATCAACTCTCCTATTTTAGTAGCCCCAGACTGGTCCTTTTCTTTTGAGATCATGTGTGATGCGAGTGATTTTGCGGTAGGAGCTGTCTTAGGACAACGAGTAGACAAATATTATCATCCTATCTATTATGCAAGTAAAACTCTCACATCCACACAAACCAATTACACGACCACGGAAAAGGAATTACTGACGATTGTATTTGCATTTGATAAGTTTAGATCTTATATAACACTATCAAAAGTTATAGTTTTTACGGATCATTCTGCTTTAAAATATTTACTATCTAAGGCAGACACAAAACCCCGTTTATTACGTTGGATTCTCTTATTACAAGAATTTGATTTAGAGATCCGAGATAAGAAAAGCGCAGAGAATTTGGCAGCCGATCATCTTTCTTGACTAGAGAATGATGCAACAGATAAACTCGTGGAAGCTGACATCGAAGATAAATTCCCTGAAGAAAGTCTCCTCGCCCTCGAAAAGGTAACAAACTCTTCTACTCCTTGGTTCGCAGACTTGGCTAACTATTTAGTAGCACGGGTCCTTCAAAAAGCTTTTTCAATTCAAGAAAAGAGGAAATTCTTTTCTAACTTGAAAAACTACTTTTGGGAAGACCCGTATTTATTTCGAGTCTGTGCCGACCAAGTAATTAGAAGATGTATTTCGAATGAGGAAGGACTAAAAGTACTACGACACTGCCACGAAGGACCAACCGGCGGACATTATTAATCCAACTGGACTACACGTAAAGCCCTTGAAGCAGGATTCTTTTGGCCTACTTTATTCAAGGATGCTCAAAAATTGGTAAGCGTTTGCAACCGCTGCCAACGGTCAGGTAACATTTCCCGTCGGGACGAAATGCCCCAAAACTTTTACTTAGAATGTGAAATTTTTGATCTATGGGGCATAGATTTTGTTGGCCCTTTACCTTCTTCTTTTAAAAATCGTTATATCTTAGTAGCGGTCGATTACGTTTCACGGTGGGCTGAAGCGCAAGCTTTTCCCACCGCTGACTCGAGAGTCGTCGTTAAATTTCTAAAAACCTTATTTTCACATTTTTGCACGCCTAGGGCTATAGTTAGCAATCGAGGTACTCATTTTTGTAATACCCAGATGGCTAAAGTGTTAGCCAAATATGGAGTTACTCATAAACTCGCTACCGCTTATCACCCCCAAACAAGCGGCCAAGTGGAGGTAGTCAATAAGGAACTAAAGCGCATATTAGAAAAGACTGTAGATACCAATCGAAAAGAGTGGTCCCTTAAATTTGATGATGCACTTTGGGCCTATCGTACAACATTCAAAAATGTGATCGGTTGTACACCTTATCGTTTAGTATATGGAAAGGCATGTCACCTACCTGTAGAATTAGAACATCGCGCATACTGGGCACTAAAATTTCTTAACTTAGATACAAACTTAGCCGCCGAACAACGTAAACTTCAACTCAATGTACTTGAGGAATGACGTGCAAATGCCTATGAAAATAATAAATTTTATAAAGAGCGATCTAAGTTTTATCATGATTGGAAAATTAAATTTCCAAAATCTTTTTCACCAGGTGATCTTGTCCTACTATATAATTCACGCCTTAAATTATTTCCAGGAAAATTAAAATCCCGTTGGACCAGACCCTTTATTGTTAAACAAATCTGGCCGTATGAGACCGTTCTTATTTCTAACCCTGAACTCGGAACTTTCAAAGTAAACGGTACTGTTTAAAATAATATTTTACTGGGGACCCTTTTCATAAAGAACCTGAAACCCTAACACTACTCCATAACCTCGAAATATAAATTCACTTGTATATTTCCATCTTTTATGCTTTTTTATATTCTGTACATATTTTTCACTTCATACCTATGCCTAACATAAGTATGGGGGTGCTTTTAGCTGCAATTGTTTTTATCACTTATATGTTTTCAATAAAAGCATTATTTATTTTAGTACTTATCCCAAACAAGTCAAAACTTTCAAAACCATACTATGTATATATATTCCAAAAATCTGAGTTGATCAAAAATGCAATTTATTCAATTTTCAAATTTACTTCTCCTTCTCATAACTAGATAGATTTAAATATCAGGAATAAACTTGTAAAACCCTACCTTGTAAAATTTCATTACAATCAGAGTTATTATTTTAGCAAGCCTGCTTTAACATATCAAAAATACATATATATACAATTGAAGAAAAATATATTATGTTCACCAAACAATTTTAGACTGTAATTATCACTACTCCAATCTTGTTAAAATATAGAAAATATCAAGCTATTACCATTGCTCTCAAAATCTTTTATCAAAATTATTTTTACAACCCCCTACCTACTATTTCGCTTGGCATGTTTCTTTACGCACGAAAGCATCTAGGAGTATGTGCTCCTAGAAAAGAAAAGATCTTATGTCCATGGGAATAAAAAAATTCCGTAAACATAGACATCCAATAAATGTTAAAAGACCATATGAAATGGAGTATGTGCTCCTAAAAATATGCATTGGATTAATTCAAGTTCAATTCTGCAAAGTTTTTTTCTATTTTGGAAAATATTTTCCTAAAATAGTTGTAACAATGCATGAATATGAAAAAAAGGTGAGAGGATAAAATTCATCACCTCCTATATTCAAAGCCTCTGTATGGGCAAAACCACCAAGTTGATATCCCCTAAAACCACTACAAAATTAAATTAATTTTGCTTAAAATTTTGAGAGAGCATAATTAATAGGTTATAATTTTTCAACATATCTCATGCAAGATACAGTAGTCATAAAGCCAATCTATCTTTGTTATATCTGAATTTAATATATGCTTACTATTTGTTTTCAAAAACTTTTATGGCTATAAATTCTAACTCTGGTATCAATGATATATATATGATAACATTTAAACTCTTTATCCACCGGATGTTTATACCTGTTTTATCTTGAAGAAATAAATTAATAGTAAATAGAAAATTTCATAACTTGTAAATATACTCAACGCTATATTTGCTCTGGAAGAGCAAAATCTAAGTATGGTGGTATTTGATGAGTATAAAAATATACAATTTTGTATAGTATTAAATTTGCATATTTATAAATAAAACCTTAGTTTTTATATATAAAACTAATAATTTTTGTTATATTATGTTTTATACTTATTTTCTTAGTTTTTCTTATTTTTTGTATTTTTTTCTTAGGTCACGCCCATAGACATGCCCGTGACCTAGGGCGTGACAACCCTTTTTAATCTTTTTTTTAGTTTTTGTTTTTACCCAGGAAAATCGGGAAATTGACGAACACGCCCGTGACAGATGAACACGCCCGTGACAAAATTGACATGCCCGTGCCCTATTGAAGTTCTATCCAGAATGCTAGCAAGCTGCCGCGCTGTCGCCACGCCCCGTGCCGCCTGATGAATCAGCTTCCTGACACGCCCGTGACATCATCAGTAATGCCTGTGACCTGCTCAAGTTCCAACCAGCTCGACACCTGTCCCAACACACTGGCAGTCATGCCCGTTACCCTGTCACGCCCTCACTGACACGCCCGTGTCAGGGGGCGTGTCACTTGATATTTTTTCCTATAAATAGATGGGCAGGGCTGAGTAGAATTATTCGAACACCAGTAGCTTCCTTAAGAACTGTTTGGACTCCCCAGCTCTCTGACAAGGAACTGGTAGTAGCTTTCAAGTATTCTAAAGTTCTGTAAGTTATAATATTTTTAGCTTTCTTTTCAGCTTTTTAGAAAGTTGTAATAATTTTTCGGACTTTATAAAATAGACTCTTTCAATTTCAATTCTGAGTACTTTACTGCTTTATTTTTAGTTTTCCTTTCTTTTTTCATACTATCCCAAATGAAAGACGAAGCTCTGCTTATGTCCTGGATTAAGATAGTGTGAAACTGCTTTCAAAATTATTTTCAAAAACCTTATTATTTCATACTATCCCGAATGAAGGGCGAGGCGAAAGCCTATGACCTGGATTAAGATAGTGCGAAAGCTCCGAAATTTTTTAGATTTTACTACCCTATCCCAATTGAAAGGCGAAGCGAAAGCTTTTGTCCCTGATTAAGATAGATAGGTAGATATTATTTTCTGTACTTTATACCGCCCCCATCCTGAGAAGAGGCTATGAACCCTTAACACTTGGTCAAGATGAGCTCTGGGCTGGATATTATTTTCAACTATTTCAACTCTACTTTCTAGTTATCCTAACTAGGGTTTTCTGTTAATTGATCATATACCAGGTGAAGAGACACTACGTTTACATTTACCCATTTTAAACACAAGCCTCCCCGGTCGTACTTTCGAGTCAGTGATGCTACCAAAGGGACCCTATCGTTAAGTTAGGTAATAAAGAAATAAAGTTGTTCTTCAATAGCTAAATTGATATTCTCTCAAAGTAATTCTGAAATTGAGGACTACCTTCTAAGTCCCTATCTTAATAAAATCACGTATATATATTTTTCTATCCTTTTTTTTAAAAATATAAACTCCACTCCATTCGTTCGATAAAATAATTGTCCGTTCTAAAAAGTAGAATAATTAACACCGATCCCAGGAAAAATACGACCTTGATATTTTCTACAAAATACTATACTCCTATACGATAGGTACTCTTTCCTTAATCCACAGGATATAAGTAAGTAAAAAAGAGATATACTTATATACGTAAAAGATTATATAAAACCAAATCTATCTTCTTTAAAACAAAATTTACTTATCAAGCTGCAATTGGAAAAATGCCTTGGTGGAGGATGGGCAAAGTGAAGCTGTACCCGCGTCAGTCCAGTCATGAGTCTGACGATTTTGAGCAACGGGAAAGGTGGATCTGTACCCGCGTTATGGTTGTCTAACCTTGTGTGCTTAAGGCCCTATTAGGATCACATAGCGAGAGTCTATTGCTTGCGTGCCGATCAGACAAGAAATTCTCAAATTGGACCGTCATGTCTGGGACCTCTGAACGGTGGTGGGACCCGGTGTTTGCGGTACACCAGAATGTTACCTGAGTGCACGGAATGTCGGGTCATCGTGCTGGCATTGGTGATATGTATTGCCTTGGTGGCTGGATATATATATATATGAGATGTAAAATGCTGTGCAGGGAAGGAATTTCACTGCCCCGTACCAGGGGAAGGGTCATTATAATTGGTCAGCTGAATGCTGACCGTTGCCCTGTTTGCCACCGCTTGGTGGATTGATTCTTGTAGGTGCAGGTGGTGCTGGTCCGAGCGGGACTTAGGGGGTTGAAGCCCAAGCTACGTTGCTGCTCTCGAAGGCTTTGTTTTGTTTCTTCTTGTTCATGTATGGCCGGCCTGTGCGCCAATATTTGGAAACCACACTTTTGTTAAGAGAAACCTGTAAGGCCATAAGGCCATTTACTTTGGGTGTAAACATTCCTATTTTGTTATAGTGGACAGTTCTTTTAACTCTTGAGTTTAGGTTTTCAACCGTGAAGCTTCCGCTTGAATGCTCTGTGTTAGGATACGTTGGTTTTTATATTATTTAGTAGCATCTCTGCCTGTTTGTGGAATATGGTGTGGGGCCCCGGCCGAACCCTCTATTATATTCTTCTTGACGGGTAGAGATGTTACATGTGAACTAGCATAAGACCAAATCGGTCCAAGTGCAAGAGGTATATGCACCTCATAGAGTCTTTGGTCCCAATACCATTGAAGGAGACTTTTGTGTTCTTACAATTTTGGCAAGCTGAGAAAATGCCCTCCTTAGAGCACTTCATATTGGGCCCATTCCTAACTAGCTCTTGACAGAAGAGCTTGCCAATAGTCTTGAAATTCAAATGGGCAAGTCTCTTGTGCCACTGGACACAGTAGGAGACTTTCACATTTGCTACTGAACAGATAGGAGAATTTGTGTCTAGACATAGAAAGTTCAAACAATAAATATGAAACTGAGGGGATAAGTTGTAAACTACTCTAGAGGGGGGGTGAATAGAGTATTCAAATTTTATGAACAACTAGTCAGCTCCCTTGGAGTTTATTTGCGGAATAAATAATTTGATACTTGAACCCTAAGAGCCTAACACAGTGAAGTGCACAAGTGAGAGAGTTAACTGAAATTTCAGTTTAACTAAAAAACCTATCACAGCAACTAGCAATCCTAGGTAGTTCTATCACAGCCACAGAATAAACAATTAAACAAGATAGCCAGAGACACAGGATATATAGTGGTTCCCTCTAAATAGGTACTCCACTCTTCTACCACCCTGGTAGGAATCCACTACAGGTTTTTGCTAAGGTACCTTGCCACCAATGATCTGATTCAGGTAGATCAAACAGACCCTTTGAGCTTTTGATAAGGATGCTCAACCACAGGTTGTTGATAAGGTGCCCTGTCACCAATGTTCACTTTTGAAGAGGTGTGAACAAACTCTTTTACAAAGGGGTTGAGAGGGTTAGATTATCTTCTCTGTTGCAAATACAGATTAGAGAAGACTTGTGGATTCTCTAAAGAATCAAAGTCTCCCCCTGGCTCAGTGAAAGTCCAGGGAAAGCCTTTGCTTCAGGATGAAGGAGTTTCAGATATACTGAAACTAAATCCTCAGAGATCTGTAGACTGATTTTTATCAGGTCTTCAGATTCTGGAATAATTGAAGCAGAAACGGAGCTCTTTCTGAAGTCTTGAAAACTCTAAGCAGATGCTCAGGAGACTTGAGAATGAAAGTAATTGCTCTGGGCTTTTTCTTCAGGAGAGCTTTTCTTCTTCTTTTTGTGAGATGGTGAAGAGTTGCTCTGAAGATGCTTGAGAGAATGCAGCACTAAGAAAAAAATCTCTCTGTATCTGTAACTTCTTGTTTTTCTGAGAAAAAATCTCTCTTAAATATGTCTTATCATTTGTCCTTTGGAACGGCTCTATTGATTTGAATTCTCGAGCCCTGCAACAGATTATCTCAAAATAGAATATAGCAATAGGAATAGAATGACCTATTAGCTTACTGTCAGTCCCAATAAGGAATTAAATAAGTGGGAAAATATCTCAGTATAAAGACTTACCATTCTTGGAAATAGCAAACAGTGCCAACGGCTAGAATACAGCCTGGCAATATATTTTGTATAATAGGACAAAAAATGCTTTATCAAAATACTGAATCCCGTGATTTAAGCTTGACATATTTGGTAATTAATTTATTTTGAATTTAAGCCATAAATCTGCAAAAACAACTTCAGAAAATTCTCTAACCGCAAGCTAAAACACTTGGAAATAAACCAAGGAATAGAATGAATATAAAAAGATAAAGGCAGACAATAATCGTCGAACAGGGGTTCGATGATCGTCGACCTAGCTAACAGATCGTCGACTAAAAGCAGAAATCTGTCGAAACAGAAATCGTCGAACAGAAATCGTCGACCAGCTCAAGATATCGTCGACTAAAGCAGAAAATCTGTTTAAGCAGAAATCGTCGAACATCTCATGATATCGACGACTAGGGCAAAAATCTGTCGAGACAGAAATCGTGAAGCAAGAACACGATCGTTGAACTGCTGATGGCAGATCGTCGACCAACCTTCAGAGCGTAATAAACTTGCTCTGAGATCGTCGACCAGCGGTCGACGATAATTGTCTTGACTTCAACGATTCTATAGCCCTGCTATCGTCGACCAATGATCGACGATCGCGAGGCCTCGTTCGACGATGGTCATACGGAAAATGCCTTAACCAAAAATACATCTAGAACTTCTAGCCTAAGCTCTAGGTCAGTTATAAACTGTCCTAGGGAAACTGAACAAGGCCTAATCATGATCATATATAGTTATATGGATCAAGAGGGGCTGGAAAGGGATTACATAAGCCAAATCACATCTAGGGTACCAACAATCTCCCCCTATTTAGGTTATGTTATCCAATCCGATCTAAAAACTAATGCACACAATAACAAAAGCAGAGATTAACCAAAAATTTAAATCACAGGCAATCCACAGAAAAACATAAAAACATAAATCAACAGAACTATAAAGTATCAAGCAGATTTATCAGAGGTTTTAGCATCAGATGAGTTCTTAGGGATTACAACTGGTTTGAAAATAATTTCTCTGTTTGGATTTGCTGCTTGTCTTTTGGATAGCATTAGGTCATGTTCACCAATAATTTTCTTTTCAGCATAGCTTGGCAGAACTGCAGCAGGGTGCAACTTCATGTATTCTTCAGTATTAAAAATTTCAGAGTTGACTTGAATTTTGCTGAGTTCCTTTTCTCTGAATTCAGACATAGTTGTATATGCTGTAGGGTCTAGTCCTTGAGCTTTGGCTCTCTCCATCATGCTTAGTGCGATAGATTCCTTAAATCTTACCATAGAAGCAATTCTTTCAGTTTCAGTCATGTCTGATGGAGAGGGTGGTCTGTCAGTATCAGCTTGAGCTGCAATCTCCATGTTCCTTTGAAGAGCTGTGGCTAATTTGCTTGAGTCAAGAGGAATCTGTGCAGCCTTCTTAGGATCAGTTTCAGCATATAGAGATCTTGGAGGGGCAAGTTCAATGAACTTCTTGTGGGATTTCTCTGAATAGACCACTCTTTTTCCTTTTGTTTCAACTGTCTCAGAAGCAGCAGGTTTCCTTGATGTGGAGGATGGACCTTTCCTGGGAGGAGAAGGTTTCCATTCTGGAACATTCTTTTTAGGAGAAGGAGGAGGAGAGAAAGTAGGTTGCTGACATGTCATCTTCTTTATTTGTTCCATGGGAACATTTTCATTTCTTTTCCTTCCTTGTCCTGATACATCTTGGCCTCCCTGGCTTTGGTTACTCCTTCTCTGGTAGGATTGAAAGGTGTTAGAACTGGCTGACTTTGCAGATGGGGCAGAAGAGAGACTTCTAGAGGCTCCAGCACCAGGAGGTGGAGGAGGACCTCTGGGGGGGGGGGAATTTCTGAATTGGAGTGTCATATCTTTTTGTTCTCTTCTTCTCTCTTGTCTGATTCTTTGAGAGTCTCATCCATGGTTGAAATTCTTTGCTCTTGGGATCAATTCCCTTCAGAATGAAATAGGGAACATCCTTGTCTGGATTAGCAGTAGGAGGAGCAGATGCTTTTCTTTTCTTGGATACAGCCTTTTTCTTCTTCTGGGTGCTATCAGAATCCTCAGAATCATCATCATCAGAGGAGTGGGATGAGGTTCTGCCAGCATAATCATCAAAGTCTTGTTCTGAGATATCCTTGGCAACTATAGCATGTTCAGCCTTTTCTTTCTCCTGCTTCTCTCTATCTTCTTTTTCTCTTGCTTCCTCAATGGCATCTTGCACAAGGAGGGCATCAAGATCAACATTTGGAGATCTCTTCCAGAGTTCTGATTCAGGATACAAGTCAGGAACTATCCTGGGGACCAGTTCTGCAATAGAAGGAATGGGTAGAGGATAGGTAAGGATAGGTGGAGAAAAGATGACTGTATCTGCAGGGGCAGATGCTTTTCCTAGAGAGATGGCTAGGGAAACCATATGAAATTTAGCCAACTCTTCAATGTACTCAGAGGCAATATTCTCAGCCACAAAGGCTATATATTGTTCAAGGTTTAGAGTACCTGAGCTTGATTCCTTTTCAGTCATCTTGGAGGCATTCTCTGGTAAGTCTTGCACGGCCTCAACTTCTTCAGCAGCAGCAGCAGCAGGGATGTTGATTGTGCCTGCATACAAAGAAAGATAAATTAACAACCAAGTGGGAATAGAGTATTCCCCCAAGGTGAACAACAGCAGGTAATTGATAGAGTTACCTGTAGATCTACACAGGATACCACTTTGCATCTAGGAAGGAGGTTATAATTCCTTCTAGATGTTCAGTGACATCAGGGATAGACACCTCTGCAAGGCACAAGAGGAGTGCCATACAGGAAAAGAAGAGAGAGTCCTTGACCAAGGGGTCATCAAGGTACTCAGGTCTATAAGGGACCGTTTTCTCTTGAGAAGGAGGAACATAAGGAGTAGATGTGAGTGTGAACTCACAGTCTGAGTTAAGAAAAGATTCCAAAGCATTATCAGAATCAATGGAATCTGCAGCATCAACTTGCAACACTGATGCAAGATCATCAGCAGCTGTGATGGGAGGAGAGGAATAAGAGATTAACTCAAAGTTGGAGTTTGAATTAATTAGAATCTTAAATAAAACTATACCATCTGGTTGAGCAGCATCATTCTTTGATTTTTGAACCACTACTTTTGAGTCAGTAGTGTCCATTGGAACTTTTTCACACAAGTCCATGAGGACTTCCTCATTATCTCTCTCAGAGACTTCTTCATCAGCAGCTATATTCACTAGGGAGTGAATGTCTTTGTTAGATAAAGATATCAAATTAAAGTCATGATTATAACCTTTAGAGGAAGTGTTTTACCTTCTGGTTGCTCTGGATCTTTCATCAGAGACTCTTTCTCTGGAATAGCTTGCTCTGGAAGCTCTTGAGGTTCTTCTACAATTGCTGTAAGGGGAAGGGAAGAATTGTCCTGAAGGGTCAAGGCATCACTTGAGACCACTTCAACAGACATCTCCCCCTGCATGACTTCAGTGGGGACTGGAGTCATGCATCTTACTGAAGAGGGCTCAGCAGAGGGTGGAAGTGATTTGATGGCTTCAGTAAGGGCTTTGATGGATGCAATGAGAGGGGCATTGGCAGCCTCAATCATTTTTTGTATGGATGGAGTGATGAGCTCTACAATTTGTGCAAGCAATTCAGGAGTTATCTGAAATGCTGAGGGTGTGGAGGTGGATGGATGACTGTGGGATGCAAATTGAGGTGGTGATGGAATGGAAGCAGTATGATCTACCACATGATCAAATGAATCATGTGGAGATGAGTGATCATCAACATGAGTGTGGGATTCATGTTGAGAGAGGTGTGTGAGGATGGTAGCAGCATGTAGAGATTCATGTTGTGGTGGCACTGCAGAGTGTGTGGAGGGTAATGCAGGAGATGAGGATGCAGGGGTAAAAATGGAGGATGGAGGGATTGCTGAGCCTTCCCCAGCAAGCTGGAGAGTGGATGAATCAGCCCTTGTGTCTGATGGAGGGTTAGGATCAACCCTGGCTGACTTCTTGATGACTCTCTGGGATTTCTTGAACAGAGAGGGGTCCAACCTCTTGCTGGCATTGACTGCGGATGGTGCAGAAACAAGCAGCAGGGGTGCTTTCACATACAGAAACACACCCAACACCCTGACAAGGGTTACTTCTTTCTTGTTGTTCTTTCTCCTTATCAGTTCAAACAGAACTTTTCCCCAGGCTATCTGCGTCTTATTCACCAAAGCTGACATTAAGGCAAATTGTTGCCGGTTGATGTTGTCGTGAGCAGAGTGTTTTCCCAAAACGACCTTGCCCACCAGGTCTGCCAGAAACTTATACTCTGGAGACAGATTAATCTTTAGCAGCTTAGCTGGAATACCCTCAGCATGGCCCATCACAGTTAGCATGCGGCCATATTCCTCTGTATTTTGCTCATAGTCCTCAGTACCGGTTGGTAGTCCAAACAGCTCAGTCAGAACTTCAGGAGTCAGAATGACCTCCTCTCCATTTATCTTTCCAGTCATGGCTTCGTCGCTGGAGGACGAAGTGTATACCCATTCTCGAATCTCTGGTATATGAATCTTCGGTGAGAAAGACATAAATCTCTTTAGCCCTTGATCTTCACACAGCTGCAGAATGTCTTGGATGGGTTGATCACATCGACTGAAGGAATCGAAGTCGACACAGAATCCAGTATCGAACTTCATTCCGAAGAGAACTGCTGAAGGAATCGCCATTGGATTGAAGAGAGAATGACGAATCGAGATGCAAGGCAGGGGAGAAGAGAATCGCGCGGGATTAGAGTTCCAGAGCGAATTCTAAGCCAGAAGATGAAATATGAAAAGACGGAGCGGAAGAACGACGATCTCTAGACCTAAATCGACTATCAGATATAAATCTACGATCGTCGAACCTGGAACAAAATCGGTCGTCGAACAAAGACCGACGATAGTCAATATTTGACTAAACGTAAAACATCGACCGACTACAAACAATCACCACGATCGTCGATCAATATATGTTGGTCGACGATTTACCACACAGCACAGAAAATCTGTCGTCGACCATTGGTCGACGATAGATACCTAAGGAGAGATCGTTGACCAGTTGATCGACGATTTCTGCCTTACTACCGAACGAGCTGTCATCGACTGTTGGTCGACGATAGTTCTGACCTGGTCGAAGATCGTCGAGCAGTCGTTCGACGATTTTAGACAGAAAACAAATCTATCCAAATTTTCACTACTCTGAACCATTAATCATACCAAGCTGGTTCAGGAAGAACAAATGCCTTTGTTCATCAAGGGGCTTAGTGAAAATATCTCCTCTCTACAGGTCTGTGGATATAAATTCCATTGCTATCTTGTTCTTTTCCACATTATCTCTCAGAAAATGATGTCTAATCTCAATGTGCTTGGTCCTGGAATGGTGCACAGGATTTTGAGCAATTGATATTGCACTGGTACTGTCACACAGAATTTTTGTTTTTGAGTGTGTGTACCCATAATCCACTAGCTGATTTTGAATCCACAGGATCTGTGAACAACAACTAGCTGCTGCTATATACTCAGCCTCAGCAGTTGAAGTAGACACAGATGCCTGTTTCTTACAAAACCAAGAGACAAGTCTCTCTCCCAGGAATTGACAGGTTCCTGAGGTGCTTTTCCTGTCAACTCTACAACCAGCATAATCAGCATCTGAATATCCAATTAATTCAAATCCTGACTCAGCTGGGTACCACAGTCCTAAGTTAGGGCATCCCTTAAGGTATCTCAAGATCCTCTTGAGAAGAGTTAAGTGAGATTCCTTTGGGTTGACCTGAAACCTAGCACATAGGCATGTAGCAAACATTATGTCAGGCCTACTTGCAGTCAAATACAGCAGGGAACCAACAATGGCTCTATAGTTCTTTTGATCAACAGACTTGCCATTGACATCAGAATCAATAACTGCATTTGAGGCCATAGGTGTGCTCATTGATGAAGCATCAGACATTCCAAATCTTTTAACCAGCTCTCTGGCATATTTTGATTGAGAAATGAAGATACCATCAACACACTGTTTCACTTGGAGACCAAGGAAATAGGATAACTCACCCATGCTGCTCATCTCAAACTTGGAGTGCATTAGTTCAGAGAACCTCTTGCATAGTTTGGGATCAGTGGAGCCAAATATAATGTCATCTACATAGATTTGAACTAACAGTTGTGAGTCCTTATGATGTCTAATAAATAGGGTTCTATCTACTACACCTCTCACAAACTTGTGTTCTAGAAGGAAATTTGCTAAGGTCTCATACCAAGCTCTAGGAGCTTGCTTAAGTCCATATAGAGCCTTTTGGAGTTTGAACACATGAGTGGGTAAGGTTGATGAAACAAACCCTGGTGGTTGTTCAACAAACACTTCTTCCTTTAAATCTCCATTGAGGAAGGCACTCTTCACATCCATTTGGAAGACCTTAAATTTCTTATAGGCAGCATAGGCTAGGAAAATCCTAATGGCTTCTAGTCTAGCTACATGGGCAAAAGTCTGATCATAATCTATGCCTTCCTCCTGTCTATAGCCTTGAGCTACTAGCCTAGCCTTATTCCTAACTACTATGCCTTGGGCATCAAGCTTGTTTCTAAACACCCACTTGGTGCCTATGATCAGTTGGCCTCTTGGTTTTGGAACCAAAGTCAAAACTTTACATCTTTCAAACTGGTTAAGTTCCTCTTGCATGGCTATAATCCAGTGTGGATCAAGCTCAACATCTTTAATGGTTAGGGGCTCAACCTGAGAAAGGAAACAAGCAAACATCATATCTTTGTTGAGTTGATGTCTTGTCTGGACTCCTACTGAAATGTCTCCAATCACTTGAGATACAGGGTGATCTCTAAGTGTGACAAGATTAGTAGGTTCAATAATGATCTGATCTTCAACATGTTCAAGATTTAATTCCTCATGTGGAATTTGATCAACTGTTGGAGCAGGTGCTTTAACTTGTAAAAGTTCTACATCAGATTCAGAATCTGAAGAAGCAACCTGAGGTGTTTATTGGGGATGATTCTCCTGTGTGAGTCTCAAACCTTCCAAATCCTTACTTACTCCTAGGACTTGCACTGTACTATTAGAGGAAGAGTCCTTCTCCTTATAATACATGACTGTCTCATCAAAAGAGACATGTGCAGACTCTTCTATCTTAAGAGAGGATATATTAAGGACCCTATAGGCTTTGCTTACTTGAGAGTATCCTAGAAAAACTCCCATTGAAGCTTTTGCCTCAAATTTTCTAAGGTATTCTTTGTTATTGTTATGAACAAAAGCAACACAGCCAAATACTCTAAAATAGTCTATTTTAGGTTTCACTTGCTTAAGTAACTCATAGGGAGTCTTACCCTTAAGTTTATGTATCAGACTTCTGTTCAATACATAGTTAGCTGTGCTAACTGCTTCAGCCCAAAAGGACAGAGGCATGTTAGCATCTGCCAACAATGTACTTGCAGCTTCAATTAGGGTTCTGTTTTTCCTTTCAACTACCCCATTTTGTTGAGGAGTTCTAGGAGCAGAGAAGCTATGTTTGATACCTTCCTTCTCACAGAATTCTTGCATAAGAAGAGACTCAAACTCAGTACCATGATCACTTCTGATCAAGGCAATCTGAGTAGAATACTCACTCTGTATACACTTTAGAAAATCTATAAGAACCTTGAAGTTATCAGCCTTAGTTCTCAAGAAGAATACCCAAGTGAACCTAGAGAAGTCATCTACAATTACTAGAGTGTAAGACTTTCCTCCAAGACTCTGTACAGCAATAGGACCAAATAGATCCAAATGCAGCAAGTACAGAATCCTGGGAGAATCACTTTTATTAACTGATTTAAAACTATTTCTTGTTTGCTTACCTAATTGACAAGCTTTGCAAAGGCCTTCCTTCTTGTAGGGGCAAGAAGGTAAGCCTCTTACAAGATTGTATTTAGCCAACCTAGAAATGTTTTTCAAATTTACATGACTAAGTCTTTTATGCCAAAGGGTATTATTACTGGTTACTTCATTAAATAAGCATATTTCAGATTTGGATGAGTTAAAATCTACAACATAAACATTACCAATTCTAATACCTACTAACACAACAGTATTATTTAAAGCAATATTACAAATAGTGTCAGTAAACCATACCTTGTACCCAGCATCACACATTTGGCTTACAGAGATTAGGTTGTGCTTTAGTCCTGAGACATAAGCAACCTTCTTGAATGTTACAGCTCCTATGGTGAAGCTGCCATACCCTTCAGTCTGTCCACAGCTGGAATCCCCAAATACAACTTTTGGTCCCAGCTTGGCTTTGAACCCTGATAGATTCTTCTTCTTTCCTGTCATATGCTTTGAGCATCCACTATCCAGATACCATTTGTCATGTATGACTGGATAGGTCTTCACCTGCAAAGATATCAATTATACATTGTGGACCCAGGTTACCTTGGGTCCAGTATTCTTCACAAAAGAAAAACTAGATATAAAAGATTCTGCAGGCTTAGATTTAATCCTAAAGGGTGTGATCTCCTAGGTGGGATAATCCATTCAGTTGAAGGATTAAACAACCTAGGGTAGTGATTGGGATTTGCAATTCTGGAAGTTTGAAATTTATTTTCCAGCTTAAGTCCAGATCGTCGATCCACGGTCGACGATCGCAAGCCATATCATCGATCATTTGTAGTAGTGCTATGTTCTGGATTCCACGATCGTCGATCACTGGTCGACGACTCAAGATGAGATCGTCGATCTCCTGCACCAAAGATATCATACTTGGTGAAGGTGTTCAGCGATCGTCGATAGACGTTCGACGATTGGTTTGACGATCGTCGATTAATGTTCGACGATTTTTGTAGAGCTAGGAATTTTTTCTTCCTGTTCTCTTTCTTAATCTTATTCTGAATTTTCTTACATTTTTCAATTTCCTCAGTATTCTTTATTCCTGATTCAGAAATAAATTTTACTGGAGTGCTAAATCTCTCCTTTGTGAGGAGGATGGGTTCACTAGATGTAGCACCTAAGCCTAGTTTATCATTACCAACCCTAGTGTTTGCTATACTGGTTATTTCAGATAATTTAAGGCTTCTGCCATTTAATTGTTCTTCTAACCTCTTAGATTTAGCTAGTTCTATTTTTAGGAATGTTACTTCTTCTTTTGAGCTTTCTAATTCCTTTTCTAATCTAATTATTTCAATACTTTCCATGTCTAGTTCCATTATCTTTAATCTAAGTGACTTAATTTCTTTTTCAGATAATAGTAAATCTAAACATAGAGTTTTAAATTTTAATTTGAACTCAGGAGATGAGAAATCAAATGAGTTGATTACCTGTTTTTCCATAGAAGGATCTTCTTCATTGTCTCCTTCTTCTTCAGAATTCTCTGCAGCTGACAGAGAGCTGCAGGCATCAATAGCCATGAGGCAGACCTCTTTGGCTTTCTTCTCTTCTTCTTCTTCTGAATCACTAGAGCTAGAGGAGCAGGTATCCTCTTCTGTTTCACTCCAGGTAGCAGCCACAAACCCCTTGTCCTTCTTCTTGTATTTGTGTGAGGAGGACTTGGAGTGGTGCTTCCTGTACTCTTTCTCATGTTTCTTCTCCTTGTGTTTCTTCTCTGGACAATCTGGAGCAATGTGTCCAGGCTTGCTGCAAACATAACAGATGATTTCTTTAGATGGAGTCTTGTCATACCTTGGTTTGTCCTCATACTTAGAGAACTTCTTTCTGAGGTCTCTTCTTCCCATGTTGAAGAACCTCTTGGCAATGAGTGCCAGTAACTCCTCATTTGATTGACTTCCTTCAGAAGTCTCAGCAGCCTTAAGAGCTAGAGAGTGCTCTTTCTTTGTAGGTGTAGGAGTTTTTACTTCAGTTGCAGCGGCTCTGCTCTTTAAAGTTTGCTCATATGACTTGAGCTTTCCCAACAGAGCTTCTGTGGAGAGTTCCACAGTGTTTCTTCCATCCTTGATGGGCCATATCCTTGAGTCCCAAGAGATGTGAAGGCACATCAGGATCTTGTCATTGACTTCTAACAAAGTTATCTCCTTGTCCAAAGACCTCAATTCACTTATTATTGAGCTGAGTCTTGTGTACATTGTGTCAATGTCTTCAACATCATCCTTCTTGAAATTTTCATACTGAGAAGTGAGGTTGGATCTCCTGTCCTTCCTCTCGTCAGCTGAGCCAGCAACTATGTGGTTGAGGGAATCCCACATAGCTTTGGCTGAGGTACATTCAGCGAGCTTCTGGAATATTTCATCAGACATTGTCTGAGCTAGGATATTCATTGCTTTTGCATCAGCTGCTTTTGCCTTCTTGTAAGTTTCATTGTAGTCAGGTGGTGGCACAGCACTGAGATCAGCAGAAGTGGAAGCAGCAGCAGGCCTAGCAGGTGGTCCTGTCAAAATAGAAGAAAAGATATCTTCATCAATAGAATTCATGTATAGTCTTATCCTGGCCTTCCATATGCCAAACTTGGACAAGTTGCATACAGGAGGTCTGGTGCTTGAATAATCCTTAGACTGGGCCATGTGTGAAAGTGTTTGTGAATGGTATCAGGAAACAACTTATCACAGGATCTTTTAACTCAGGTGTTAGCCTGTATGAACAGCCAACCTCCCTCTGATACCAATTGAAAGTGAGGGGATAAGTTGTAAACTACTCTAGAGGGGGGGTGAATAGAGTATTCAAATTTTATGAACAACTAGTCAGCTCCCTTGGAGTTTATTTGCGGAATAAATAATTTGATACTTGAACCCTAAGAGCCTAACACAGTGAAGTGCACAAGTGAGAGAGTTAACTGAAATTTCAGTTTAACTAAAAAACCTATCACAGCAACTAGCAATCCTAGGTAGTTCTATCACAGCCACAGAATAAACAATTAAACAAGATAGCCAGAGACACAGGATATATAGTGGTTCCCTCTAAATAGGTACTCCACTCTTCTACCACCCAGGTAGGAATCCACTACAGGTTTTTGCTAAGGTGCCCTGCCACCAATGATCTGATTCAGGTAGATCAAACAGACCCTTTGAGCTTTTGATAAGGATGCTCAACCACAGGTTATTGATAAGGTGCCCTGTCACCAATGTTCACTTTTGAAGAGGTGTGAACAAACTCTTTTACAAAGGGGTTGAGAGGGTTAGATTATCTTCTCTGTTGTAAATACAGATTAGAGAAGACTTGTGGGTTCTCTAAAGAATCAAAGTCTCCCCCTTGCTCAGTGAAAGTCCAGGGAAAGCCTTTGCTTCAGGATGAAGGAGTTTCAGATATACTGAAACTAAATCCTCAGAGATCTGTAGACTGATTTTTATCAGGTCTTCAGATTCTGGAATAATTGAAGCAGAAACGGAGCTCTTTCTGAAGTCTTGAAAACTCTAAGCAGATGCTCAGGAGACTTGAGAATGAAAGTAATTGCTCTGGGCTTTTTCTTTAGGAAAGCTTTTCTTCTTCTTTTTGTGAGATGGTGAAGAGTTGCTCTGAAGATGCTTGAGAGAATGCAGCACTAAGAAAAAAATCTCTCTGTATCTGTAACTTCTTGTTTTTCTGAGAAAAAATCTCTCTTAAATATGTCTTCTCATTTTTCCTTTGGAACGGCTCTATTGATTTGAATTCTCGAGCCCTGCAACAGATTATCTCAAAATAGAATATAGCAATAGGAATAGAATGACCTATTAGCTTACTGTCAGTCCCAATAAGGAATTAAATAAGTGGGAAAATATCTCAGTATAAAGACTTACCATTCTTGGAAATAGCAAACAGTGCCAATGGCTAGAATACAGCCTGGCAATATATTTTGTATAATAGGACAAAAAATGCTTTATCAAAATACTGAATCCCGTGATTTAAGCTTGACATATTTGGTAATTAATTTATTTTGAATTTAAGCCATAAATCTGCAAAAACAACTTCAGAAAATTCTCTAACCGCAAGCTAAAACACTTGGAAATAAACCAAGGAATAGAATGAATATAAAAAGATAAAGGCAGACAATAATCGTCGAACAGGGGTTCGATGATCGTCGACCTAGCTAACAGATCGTCGACTAAAAGCAGAAATCTGTCGAAACAGAAATCGTCGAACAGAAATCATCGACCAGCTCAAGATATCGTCGACTAAAGCAGAAAATCTGTTTAAGCAGAAATCGTCGAACATCTCATGATGTCGACGACTAGGGCAAAAAACTGTCGAGACAGAAATCGTGAAGCAAGAACACGATCATTGAACTGCTGATGGCAGATCGTCGACCAACCTTCAGAGCGTAATAAACTTGCTCTGAGATCGTCGACCAGCGGTCGACGATAATTGTCTTGACTTCAACGATTCTATAGACCTGCTATCGTCGACCAATGATCGACGATCGCGAGGCCTCGTTCGACGATGGTCGAACGGAAAATGCCTTAACCAAAAATACATCTAGAACTTCTAGCCTAAGCTCTAGGTCAGTTATAAACTGTCCTAGGGAAACTGAACAAGGCCTAATCATGATCATATATAGTTATATGGATCAAGAGGGGCTGGAAAGGGATTACATAAGCCAAATCACGTCTAGGGTACCAACAAAATATTTCCACTCCCACTGACTATCAAGATGACCTCTTAGTCACTTGACC
This sequence comes from Platanthera zijinensis, assembly GCA_039513925.1. Lineage (NCBI taxonomy): Eukaryota > Viridiplantae > Streptophyta > Magnoliopsida > Asparagales > Orchidaceae > Platanthera > Platanthera zijinensis. Next base: position 115,704,992 of record CM077084.1, read on the forward strand.
TCCTAATTAGGCACTCATACTTATGGAAGACAGTAACATAGCCAAGATCAGAAAGCTGGGTTATTCTTATAAGGTTGTGATGCAACCCTTCAACATAAGCCACCTTGGTGATGGTGACTATGCCATTGTTAATTTTACCATATCCTTTGGTTACACCTCTATCAGAACCTCCAAAGATGACTTTGGGTCCATCTTTTACTGAAGTAAACTCCTTCAAGTTGCTCCTTGTTCCAGTCATGTTCCTGGAACAACCACTGTCCAAGTACTATATAGGGGTATGACACCTTGGACTATCCTGCAATATACATATTACTTAATCTTAGGACCCCAATATCTATTGGGTCCTAGGTGCATGTTAGCATGAAACTAAACATGTACACTAGCAGAATTTTTGATTGGTGGACTTACCCTAGCTCTGGCCACATTGGGATTGTGCCAGCAGTAAATGGCAAAATGCCCTATCTTACCACAGCATCAACAATCAAGTAAGTTATATCTTCTTTTCTGTGAAGGCCCTACAACTTGATGAGCAGCAACCTTGATAGGAGGAAGATGTGTTGCTTCCCTTTTTATGATTTCTTTCAGCCAGAATTTGACTAAAGGTAAGACTTATAGCTTGCTGATTTGGTCTGCACTGAGAGCCAGCAACAGCTAACAGCTTTTCAAAAATCATACTTCTGATGGATTCAGATATGCCCAGATCAGCCTGACTCTTAGACTTGCCCTTAGTAAGAACCTTTGTCGTCAGAATCTGAGCCTTGGCTGTAGCAACATTCTTGAGAGTTGGTACAGAAGCACCGAAGACAAATGGTCTAGATTGGGCCATTTGAAATTTCTTATTGGCAGCCTTGTCTGCACACACCCTACCAAAACATTCACCATGGTAATGAACATCTTTGTTCACTCCAGATAAACAACCCTTCTCCCAGTGACCATAAGAGCTTTCTTGGTCATACCTGTTAGAAGGTATCAAATCTTTTCTGAAAAGAATGGGAGCCTTAGAAGCAATAGGCTGAGGTGGAGCTGGAGTTGTGCCCTTCCTATTGGAAGGTGAAACTCTTGTGCTTTCCTTGAATCCCAACCGCTTCTTGCCCTTTTGAGAGGAGAAGGAGTCTATCATGGGGAGGATAGTACTTGTCTTATAATAGCTAGCCACTAATCTTTTCTCCTTCTCAAGCTAATCTTCAAGCTCCCTGATGAGATAGTTCTTGTGCTTGATGGATGCTACCTGAATGTCCAAGAGGGACTTAAGTTGGCTAATTTCCCTAGCTTTCTAGTCCAGCAGATTTGTTGTTATACTCTGCTGGGCAACTGCAGGATTAAGAGATGAAATCTCTTTAGTTTTCTTCTTAGACAACTTCTTGACCTTCTTGAAGGCATTCAGAAGTTTTACATAGATGTCAATCTGTTGATTGACATCTCCTTCAGATCCAGATTCTTCTTAACCACAGGGTGAAGAGTCTTCTGAGCAAGGACTAGTCTCAAACTCAAACAAATAAGCAGGGTTAGGTTATAGATGTACCTTACTTTGACCAGGTTGATCCTGGTTCCCTTCCTCATCTGTCATTATCATCAGCCCTCTATAAGTGTGGATATCTTCATCCACCTCTGAATCACTATCTGACAGTGTCAGAGGGGCCATAATTCCTATCCTACATAGAGGATTGGCCTCTCCTATTGCAATAGCTTCATCTTTAACATTAGCAACAACAACAAGCCCAATATAGGCTTCCTCTTCTTCAGACTCAGAAGATTATAAGTCTATCTAACTCTTTTACTTCTTGGAAATGAAGGACTTTTCCTTCTTTACTTTATACTGGTACTACTTCTTCTCCTTAGTCTTCTTCCTCTTCTCTGGGTAATCAGCTATCACATGCCCAGGCTTGCTGCAACAGTAGCAAATTGCTTTAGAGGAGTTATATTTATTATGTTTAGAATAATACCTGTCAGTCTTTGACTGGTTCTTTCTGTGATGACTGGAATTGGAAGGCCTCTTATTCCAATACTTCTTTATCATTAACCTCTAGAGTTGTCTAGAAAAGGATACAAAATCTCCATCAGACATGCTGCTATCTGATACCTCTGAGTCTGAGCTGTCTGACTCAGCTGGTCTCCTTGGTTGAGAAGGAATCCTTTCCTTGTATTGCCTTATGCTTTCAGCTATGAAGTCCAAGGTCTTTTGTTTAACCAGTGATTTGTTGGAGGCATCCTCCTCCTTCCTGGCAGCCAGTTTCATCACATAGGATACCAGCTTCCCAAATAATATTTGGGGAGGAATATCAGCAAGCTTGGCCATCTTTCTTGTGGAACAGATCTTAGTATCCCAGTCTCTAGTGAGAGACCTGCCAAACTTGTCATTTATTTCATAATTATTGAATACCCTTCCATAGGTCTTCAACTCATTTATGATCCTGAAAATTCTTTCATAACATGTAGTTATGTTCTCCTTTAGGATTTGCCTGAAAGCCTCATACTCTTGGTTGAGCAGAGACTTCCTATCATCTCTTACCTCATCAGTACCCTCTATATAGACCACAAGGGTATCACACATCTCCTTAGAGGACTGGCAGTGAACCAAGTTCAGGAAGGTTGAGTCATCTACTGCACATGCAATGATGTTCTGTACTCTCTTGTCCAAGCCAGCTAATATGACCTCATCTTTGGTCATTTTACAGAGTGTCTTTGGTGTCTGGATGTTGGCATCCAGAGTAGATACCTTCATAATAATGACAAGTCCCTCCCTAAAAGATACAAAAATTCTTGGATCATAGGCTTCCATTAATAGCCTCACTCACGCCTTCCATATTCCAAACTGCTCCTTTCTGCAGATGGGGAGTTTCATGGAACTCAGCTCTCTCTTGCTCTATCTTGATCTCTCCTGAGACCATGACCACTTAACAGCAGCTACCTTGGAGGATCACTCAGATTGTTAAATCCTTTTTGAGCAACCTCCCTCTGAAACCACTTGAAAGATCTTTTTTTCAATGTAGCTAGCAACCTAGAGGGGGTGAATATGTTTGCCTAGGTCTTTTGATAGTCTTTTAAATCACATGTTTATTTCTTTTATCTTTTAGCTTAAAGTGATCTAGAGCTTGTCCTTATCACCTGACTTTAAGAAAATAAAAGCAAACACAGAAAAGCACACAAGTGTTTTATAGTGGTTCCCCAAAATTATGGGAACATCAACTCTCTTCCCACCTTGCTAACTTCTTGTTAGTCACGGAACTTCTTCAAACCAATGCTCCAAGGAGCTTACACCTCAGATCCCTCAGGATCTCTCAGTCTTCTACAAGACTTACAACTCAGTCACAAAGGCCTACACTCAGTGATACAAGTATCACCTACCTCAGGCACTTAAGCCCTACCTCAGAGCATGCTTGCTCCTACTACTCAGAGAGATGCACTCTCCTATAGTTCTGACAAAACTGCCCTACTACTCAGTGAGTCAAACTCACCTTCCTCAAAGAGCAGCACTCTCTTAAAGCTCAGGAAAATTTGCCCTACCTCATACCCAAAGGTCCTACAGCTCAGATCCAGAAAGATCCTACAAATAGAAATAGTTTAATTAACTTTGACACAGAAATTTATCTGTGCCAACCACTTGAGCATGAAATTTTTTGCACCAACTCTCCTTACACCAGGGAAAGGATTTGTTGGAGGAACTTAGAAGATAACTTCTGAAATTGCTACTGAAGGCTAAAGATCTATTGATCTTGAGTCTTCAAATAACTCGCTAAACCTGATAAAGGATTAAGGTTCTTCTTTCTTCAGAATTGATTCTGAATCTGCTGTGGCAGATGAAGACTTGCACAATTAACTTAACTTTTCTTATTGGAGAGCTTCAAGATTTCAACATGCACCAATAGCGAAGAAGATGAAGATGGCTGCTCTCCTTTTTGAATATTGTATGCCCTAAAAGTTGTCTTTCTCTTGGCCCTATCTCTTCCTTTTGTAGTTCGCTGATCAACGGCTCTTAGAGAACAGTGGGCCACACCTGCAGCTTCCAATCGTGCCTTGCTTTATCAGATGAAGACGTATAGTAGCTTCAGGGTAAGATTTGTCCTGTACTGGAGTTTCCCCATACCTGATTTGACCTAAGTTGATTTTGTCGATTTTGCTGACGTCAGCACCTATGGACCTAGTCAAAATCGAGTATCAGAGAATAGATGTTGAGTGAGTAAGCATCACTCAACGCCAAAACACTTAGATAGATTTGCTGTCTCTTGGCGTTGAGTGAGTAACCTTCACTCAACAGCAAACTACTTAGAATATAAAGTCTGTTTCTAGGTGTTGAGAGATTCAGCTTCACTCAATGCAAACTTGCTTTATCAGCTTTATGCTACTTGGCTTTGAGTAAGTAAGCATCACTCAATGCCAAAGCCCTAAGACAAAATTTTGTCTTCACTAAGCGTTGACAGGGTTGAGTCAGTAACTTCCACTCAACGCTTTTTGCCTTAACCAAATTTCTGCTTCTTCAGCAACTTAAGCGTTGAGAGCGTTGAGAGCATTGAGTGAGCACGCTTCACTCAACGCTTTTTGCCTTAGCTAGAATCCTAAACTTAGTTTGACGAACTGAACTGATTTCGACGAATGGCTAGCTTTGCTTGACGAATGGCCAAAATCTTTCGGCAAATAAGGCGTTGAGAGAGTTGAGTGAGCAAGCTTCACTCAATGCTTTTTGCCTTAGCCAATTTTTTGTGTTTAAAACAACTGGGCTTAGACTATCATACTTTGAACTGAGTTCGACAAATGGTGAACTGAGCTCGATGAATTTGGAACTCAGTTCAACAATTTCTCAACTGAGCTCGACGAACTGAGAATCTCAAGCTCAGAACTTAGCTCGATGAAATGTGAGCTGAGCTCGACAAACTCTGAACTCAGTTCGATGAATTCTGAACTTAGTTCAACCAGTTCAACTTACAGCCTTTTTGTTGAATGGCGTTGAGTTTGTCTTCATCACAATGCCAAAACATTTAGCCAAATTTCTCTTTAGTAGCATGGCATTGAGTGAGTTGACTTAACTCATCGCCTGTGGACTTAGCCACATTTCAGATCATTCCAACTTAGGCTATGACAGTATAGGCTATACTCAACGGTATAAGTCATCTTGCATTGAGTGATGTTCATTCACTCAACGCCTGTGGACTTAGACAGATTTTTGTCATCCCACACCTTAGGTAAATGGTTACCTGACTTAGCCACTTAGGCTACCTGACCTATCATACTCATCTAATGATATGTGTATATCATAGATAAGATTGACTTCACTCAAATCCAGGACATTATGGGCAATGGACCCAACACCTGGGACCCTAGCTTTGAGCTGGCTTTAAGCTAATTGGGTCAGATGAAAAAAATTGGTGGAAGGGTTCCCGCCTAGGTTATGCTGGAAGACTTTCTCCTGGGCAAGCGAGAGGCCCGCATAAGGGGCGTTGAGTGATGCTTCTCCACTCAACACCCTTTATTTTTTGGTTTTGGGTTGAGTGATTCTTCTCCACTCAACGCCCTTTGGTTTTTGGTTTGGCGTTGAGTGATGCATCTCCCCTCAATGCCCTTTGGTTTTTGGTTTGGCATTGAGTGATGCTTCTCCACTCAAGGCCATTGGTTTTTTGGTTTGGCGTTGAGTGATGCTTCTCCACTCAACGCCCTTTGTTTTTTGGTTTGGAATTGAATGATTCTTCTCCACTAAACGCCCTTTGGTTTTTGGCATTGGGTGATGCTTCTCAACTCAGCGCCCTTTGGTCTTTTTTGCTCCCGCATGCGGTAGGCGGGAAGGCTAAGGAATGAGAGGGTTCCTGCCTAGGGCATGCAAGAGGTCTTGCGCCATAGGATAAGTGAGAAGCCCACAGGATCAGCAAAAAGGCTTCTGCCAGGGAGAGCCCGGAGGTGAAATTACCTGGGAACCCTTATGTAAAATTACCTGGATGCCCTTGGCTCTGTATTTAGCTCCTCAGAACAATGGAGTTTGGCTATTGGCAGACCAGCCCAGGATATTTCAGTAATTTCGGGGTAGCAGAATTACGCTTTTGGCAGACCATATACTAAAAACCTATAAATAGGGCCACAGAGTTGCTCAGAAGGCAGGCTTTCACAATTTCTAAAATCTTATAGTGCTTTCTGAGGTTCTCCTTACCTAATAATTTACTTTGGAGGGGAAGCACTCAGAGATCTTCCGGGTTAGTGGGGGGACTTCCCAACTAAGGCTTAGGGTCATTTCCTGGTACTTTATTACTAGTTATGGGTCTGGGTTTGGGAGAAGTAGGTGTCGGCTACACCCCAAGGTCCGAACTCTCATTGAGGCCAGTTTTTGGCTCCAACATTTTTGGTGAGGTGAGCATGAACCATAGCTGGTGCAAGAAAAATCTCAAGCTAAGTCTCATGGCTGGAGGCAAAGGAGAAGGAGTTGGTTTAGGAGGTTCTCCCTCTCCGAGAAGTGGGGTGACGCTAGAAATTTTTGAGGTCTTTAAGAAGGAAGTCTTACAGACAATCCACTTAGCATTCTCAGCGAGAACCGAGTCGGCGATGTCGTCAACTCCGGTGGTCGCGGCCCCTTCACTAGGCGAGTACGCACCCGAGCAGCGTCTTGGGAAGGAGGTTCCGACGTAAGTTGCTGAGAGGGATCTCACCGGGCGGGAGCTGTTCACTGGGAAGGCTAGCACAGACAGGGCTAGCGAGCCGAGGCAGCGGGAGGAGCCCTCTCGGTAGGCTAGGGGAGGGAGCCCTTTTAGTGAGCTTATCATCTCTACTCCTGTTCTAGATGGGTTTCGGGAGCAGGACATGTCATACTAAACGGGCAAGGACTACCCCACGCAGCATGTACATTGGTTCGAGGATTCTGTTTCCTTAAGGCAGATGTTTGATGCCTTTAAGTGTCGGCTCTTTGCCATTTCTCTGAAGGAGAAGGTAAGGGACTGGTTCTATTAACTCCCAACGAGCTCCATTTACTTCTTGTTCGATTTGCAACGACGGTTCTTATTCAGGTTCTCAACATCAAAGAAAAGGAAGAAGTCGTTGGATTGCTTGTTCTCCATCAAGCAGAAGCCAGAGGTGACTCTAGGACACTATGTCGATATGTTCCAGGAGGAGATTCTGCAGGTCCAGGAGATGTCGGGGTACACGGTGATGCTATCCTTCACCTTGTGATTGAGGACCGGTTTCTTTAGCATGTAGTTGAAGAGAGTTCCCCCCTCTCCTTTGAGGAGTCAAAGGAGAGGGCTGCGAAGGAGATTGAGATTGAGGCGGACAATCTGGCATTCGCCAAGAAGTTTGCGAAGTTAGCGAATGAGGATCTGAAAGAGTCGGGATCCAGGAGGTAGAGAGAGCATAGGGACAAGATGGAGCAGAGAGAGGAGAGGAAAAGGGAAGAGCCTTAGGGTCAGGGGAAGTACCAAGGATGGGGACAGCGCAAGCCGAATAATAGGTTGGGCTGGAGTCCACAGGAAGGACACCCATAGGGGAATGGTGGTGGTCTCCAAGAAAGGGAAAACTTATGTGAACAAAGGAGGTTCAGCCACCCGACCTGGAGGCTGGGATAGAGGGTCCCCCTCCCACCACAGTAGGAAGCTATAGAGATAGTGAGGGGAAGAGGAGGAAGGAGAGGAGCTCGGGGAGGAGTGAGGAGACGGGAAGGTAGAGTAGGGTTGCCCTACTGTAACTTCCACCAGGAAGTGGGTCATGCAACGACCACCTGCACAGAGTTCTTAGAGGTCAGAGGTGCCAGGGGGCAAGTCCAGCAGCAATAGCCTGTGAGGATTGAAGATGTTAAACTAGGAGGAGGAGAGGATCGATACGAAGACTGAGCAGATGTGGGGGCCCGAGGAGGGATCAGGGTGATCCATGGGGGAGTGGGGATCGAAGCCACCCGTAAGGGGAGCTTCCAGACCATGTATAGAAGGAGTGTCATCTCGAACTCACAGACCCCTCCCCCCTAGGAGGAGGGAAGGATCACCTTCTCGTCGAAGGATATGCTCGACTATGAAGACCCGTTCTATGATGCCTTTATGATCCAGACTGCGGTAGAAAATTTCACGGTCTCCCGGATCTTTGTAGATAACCGGAGCTCGGTAAATGTGATATTCATGAAGGCCTTCGACGAGATGAATGTGGAGGCTTGGAGGGTGCAAGCCTCGGACGAACCATTGTTTGGATTCTCAGGGGACAGAAAGGAAGTCGAAAGAGGGGTTGGGCTGCATATGATGTTGAGGGGAGGGGTGTCGAGGAACTATCAGTTCGTCATCATTGACGCTTAGAGCATCAACAACGCAATATTTGGGCACCCTCTCATCAACGTATTCTGTTGCTTCCCTTCTTCATTCATCAATGTTTGAAGTTCCACCGTGGAGGAGTGCAGGTCCGGATTAGGGGGGATCTAAAAGTGGCGAGGCAATGTTATGTGACTGTCATTACTACCATTTCGTGGATAGCTGAGGCAGAGGAGCTGGAGAAGGAGATGGCGGCACAGGAGGAAATTGTAGAGGAGGGGGAGGTGAGCCTAGGTGAAGCTGGAGAGAAGGCTGTGGAAAATGAAAGGGCAGAGGGAGAAGCTGGGGTTGAGGACTTGGATGGTGGAGAAGTGGAGCGGCCGGGGGAGAGCCTGTTGGAGGTAATGGAGGATGAGAAGGAAGGGGGATAAGAAGAGTAGGGGCAGGAGGATGATCCGGGGACCTGCAGGGAGCAGTCCCGGCTTGAGACGGCAGAGGAGGTCGTGGAGATGAAGGTATTCATCAAGGCGGGCCAGGCGTAAAGGGTGCAGATCAATGGTGGCTTGAGCCCCGAAGACAAGGAGAAGATGTTGGAGTGCATCCAAAAGAACCTTGAAATCTTTTCTTAGAGTGCGGCGGAGATGCCAGGCATCGATGCGGATGTGGCCTGCCACCTCCTTAACCTTGACCTCAAGACGCGTTCGATCTGCCAGAAGATGAGAACCATCACCACCAAGCGGGATGAACCCATCTGCGAGTAGGTCAAGAAGCTTCTCGACGCAGGTTTCATCTCGGAGATCCAGTATCTAGGCTGGGTCTCAAATTTGGTAATGGTAAAGAAGGGTTATGGGAAATGGCGCATGTGTGTAGATTTATCTTTATTAAATAAATCATGCCCTAAGGATTGCTACCTGAAAGTGAGGGGATAAATCAAATCTACTCTAGAGGGGGGGGGGGTGAATTGAGTATTAAAAACTTTTAATTAATTTTTATAGCAGAATTAAAATAGGTGTTACTTATAAGTATAAGAGAAGAAAATAAATCACAAACACACAACACAACAAAAAATAAATAAGGATGAGCAACCAGACAATATAAGAAAATTATAGTCGTTCCCCAAATCTGGGTACATCCACTCTTCTACCACCTTGGTATGAATTCACATAGCTTTTGGATCAGGTACCCTATCACCACAAGATCTGCTTCAGGTAGATCTAGAAATCCTTAAATCTTTTGATCAGGTGCCTAAAAACCAATAGGTTTTTCATCAGGTGCCCTATCACCAAATAAATCTGATGTAGGCTTGCACGTTTCACACCGAATAGAACTACGGTCTGACGCAACGCCACTAGATCTATGCGACACGACGCAATTAGATCTATCAATATTATGCTAGCATATGGGTATCCAAACCGGTTTGGATCAAACAAGGGCTATAAGGCCAATGTTCGATCGAGCTAAAAGGACCAATACTGCGTCCGACCGAGTGGCATTGTACCAAAAGAGATCTACCGAAAAACTTCGATTCGGAATGGGTAGATCTCTCCCAACTAAAAGATTGCGAAGGTTCGCCAAACCTCTTGAATGAAAAATAACAATAAAGAGAATAACAAACAAGAGAAAATCAACCACGATGAAATCCGAATATTTCAATAGTTAATGCTACGGATAAAAACCACCACTTGAATGTTTCTAAAGAAAATAATCTCACAAAAGTGGAAGTATTTCGTTACCCAGTCAGAATGGGTGATTCCGATTAATCTCGACTTGGATTATTCTCCAACGGTTCCGCTGGAGTCGCGCCAGAAGGAGATGAGAACCTCGTTCTCCAATATTGCTTCACGTCGGTGTTGGAGATCCACAAAGGGAGTTGCAGGAGATGATGTAGGTTGCCAGATTTTTGAGAGGAGGGATGGTGGTGGCTCAGGTTGGTGGAGGTTGGAGGCTAAGGGAAGGGGTTGCCGAATTTGTTGAGGTGGAATTGTTTGGCGGCTTTTGGGATGGTGGCCGGAATGGAAGGAGGGGATATGGGGGTAGTTTCCTTAACAAGGAGAGGGGGAGGGGAAGAGAATAGGGAGGAGGAAATAAGAGGGAGGACGGGCAAGAGGAGGGGAGAGGAAGAGTGGCCAGCGGCCAAGAGGGGGAGAGGAATAGGGTGGGTGGCCAAGGAGGAGAAGGGAAGAGAATTTCAAGGGGTTTAGGGTTTTCTTAATCTTTTCATTCACTAAGTAAAATTAGGAAAGTCCATGCCTATATATAGGCTTTACATCATGCATAGTCTATGTGCAGCCCACTAAATAAAAATAAAAACAATACTAAATATCTTTAAACATTACATGTTGAAAATAAAATGCAAATAGAAAGAAACTAAATAATGTTGAAAAGCCTTCATCTCATGTAGCTCCACATCATTTAGTCTTCATCTTCATCATGTAGGAGAACATCGTTGCCGTCGCCGTCATCATCTTCAACATGTAGGAGAACGCCGTCGCCGTCGCCATCATCATCTTCAATTGTAGGAGAACGTCGTCGTTGTCACTACTTGGGGACGGAGAAATATCTTCCGTAAGCGCACCATCCTCGTCTTCAACCTGTTTAGGGCCATCGTCTCCATCAATCCTCCACCGCTTGAAAATACTCATCACCGATGAGTTGGCCTGAAAGTACAAGAGCGGGAAAGCATCATCCAATAGAACCTCGGGGCGGCAGACAGCAGCACTTGGAGAGGAGAGCACAACCACCTGGAGTATCCCGTCAAGCATAGATATGTTCCTACGAAACCTTGGAAGAACATTAGTCAATAAAGGAAAACAAGATTAAGCGTCCACAACCAAAGTACCTCCAGAGAAGACCGATGAAGAAAACAATCCAAGTACAATCTCACAACCCATACCCAAAGAGAACATAGTGGACCCACACGGATAGGAAGAAAATTCAAGTGGCGGAGAATCATATAGCATTAAATTAGAAACATCGAAAATAAGGGGAAAACCCCAATCAGTGGATAATTTCAAATGAAATGTGTATTCTCCTAAGGTCATTAATAACCAAAGAGGATTCAGCTTACAAACTCGCCAACTTTCTAAAGTGCCCGAAGGCATCCGTTCAGGGACGAGACACACCAAAACTAAATCGTCACTCTTATAGTGAGAAACTCTTTTATGTACGCTAGGATGAATATGATACGAATTAATTGGAATGGCTAGCGCTTTAATAGTGTGCTTATATAAGAGGGGATCATAACGAGAATAATCTGGAGTGAGTTTCGCCGACAAACTAGAGGGTAAGTAATGAGACGCCACCAGAGTGATTAATTCAATTAAAATGTGCCTAGATAACTTGCTACCGTGTGGTGTGAACCCATGCGCTATATGACACACCCCAAATTCAGAGAATAAAGGAGTTAAGTCCGGAGGGATGGGAGCTTTAAAATCAAAGATGATTTTCATAGGCGTGAGTGTCGCAGTTCTACTTTTATAATTAATATAATCACGCTTGGCATGAAGATATGCCAAGGGAAACCGCTCATCATAAATACAAGTAGAGCTAAATGCTCCCGGGTGTGGCAACAGGTGCGAGCGATACAACTCACGTGGCCTAACCGTGGTCACTAACGAGTGGGAAAAAGGGTCATCAAATGGCGGGGGGTAGATTTGCGTGACCGGGTGTGGAATATAAGTGTGTGAAAGTGAAACCACCTCTAGTATCAAAATAGTCAAAGAATGAGGAGTACACGAGGGTAAGGGTGTAGCCGGACACACAGAGAAAAACATAGTCAAATGTGATGCATCGTCAGATCTACGCAGATCGGTGAACACACCAGAAACTAGCGCGCTCAACTGACTAAGACCTAAGAACGGGGACATCATCAATACATGAACTAATATAGTGGGCGTGTCATAACAAATCATTCTAGTCCATCCGATCCCACTGCCTAAAACATCTACGAAAGCGGGCACAAAAATAGGAGGAAGGGTTGGTGAAATCAAACCCGGAAATTCCAAATCAGAATTAATTTTACCAATCGAAGTTAACATCAAAGAACTTTAAACCGGGGGTAAGACTAAATAATCATCCAAAAATACCACTTCCTCGCTTGCCATTTCGTCTAACATGCTAGTCTCGTCGATTAATTTAGAATCGGTAATGGTCTCATAAAAGGGGAAAATCAAGCCCGATGAAAATTTTAATTCAGGAACTTCAGATAAAGGTGTTTTCATCAAGGAACTATCGTTCGGGCTCATAGCGCCAATATTATCGAAACATAATTCATTCACAAACGGTAGATCTTCCCAATCAGTCGGAATGTCCAATACAATAGGGTCATCAGAACAACCTTCAACATATCTCAGTCTAAAAGGAACCAGCTCGAGTCCGAACAGGTCATTCTCCAAGTCACTACTAGGTAATCTCTCAATAGAAGGTGACTCTACTGACTCAGCCAAAATGCCTACCGACTCAGGCATTTTCTCAACATGTGTAATATTACACTCTAACACGACGGGGATCATAGTTTGGAGAGGGCTCTCAAAACTAGGGTGAACAGACACAACACTAGTATGGCTAAAAAATAGGCAAGGTGCTATTCTCACATATCAGGCTATCTTCACCCCAAGATAAACTTTCATCCCACGAATACTCTTCCAACACTTGTTAAACATCTAACAACACTGGTTCGACCGAAGACTCCATAATAACCAAGGGAGATGGCTCCAAAATATCGTCAATGGGGAGTGGAGAGGATTCCTCAGAGGTGAAATCCTCATCCAGGTCACTAGGGTAACCAATACCCTCATCGTCGCTATAATCGTTAGAGGTAACAGCCTCGTCCTCAGTGACAGGCACGATCCTAGACATTACCTTAGACTCAACAGGAGAGTCAACAACTAGACTAGACAACTCAGGGGGAGACTCAAAAAGGTCTACAGGCATAATCGACGGAGATCGCTCAATAGATCCAAAATCAGATATGCCACTAGACTCATAAGTAGTGGTCGTCCGAAACGAGGAAACCTTAGGCCTAGGAATATGGTGCTTCTCAATTTCCAACGCCGTACTGAAGGTGGTGTCTAGGTCGGTGTGCAGATAACTCAATAACTTACTCTGGATGTAAGGGTTTAACCCCCTAAGAAACCTAGAGAGGGTCATCTCGAGCAATTCCTTCATACCGCTCCTAACCATCATATCCTTAAATAGTTGCATGTACTCTGAGACCGACTTATTCCCTTGTTGTAGGGGAGCCAAATCATCAGTATGCGGCGGCGTTGCCTAGGGGGAGGCTTAGCCATGGATTTTTCATACCAATAGTCCAAACGGGACACGTGAACGTCATAGGCCATAATCGTAAGAACCGGAGAGAAAACTTGATCCGATACTTGTGCACATGCAAAGAAAAGTAAACTGGCCCAAATAAATTAGGATTGTCGGAATTGTTCCCGCTTAACCACTAGGGTAATATTAATATAAAATATATTTTCTTGCAGAATAAAATATGAAGGTTATTAATTAATTTTTTTTGATTTTTTTGCTGAAAAATAAGAAATTTAAGCCGCTATTGGCAGACCAAAAATAATTTTTTATGTGATTTTTGACAACTAACGTGCAAACAGAAGTGCGGGTTAACGTGCCACAAGATGGGGGAGGGGTGCCAATTAGGAAATTGACGTGAACCTCCATCTGATACCAAATTGATGTAGGCTTGCACGTTTCACACCGAATAGAACTACGGTCTAACGCCACGCCACTCTTCAATCCAATCCCTACACTCGCACAACCGCTCTACGTGACACCACACAATTATATCTATCAATATTATGCTAGCAAATGGGTAGCCAAACCGGTTTGGATCCAACAAGGGCTATAAGGCCAATGTTCGATCGAGCTAAAAGGACCAATATTGGGTCCGACCGAGCGGCGTTGTACCAAAAGAGATCTACCGAAAAACTTCGATTCGGAATGGGTAGATCTCTCCCAACGAAAAGATTGCGAAGGTTCGCCAAACCTCTTGAATGAAAAATAACAATAAAGAGAATAACAAACAGGAGAAAATCAACCACGATGAAATCCTAATATTTCAATAGTTAACGCTACGGATAAAAACCACCACTTGAATGTTTATAAAGAAAAGAATCTCACAAAAGTGGAAGTATTTCGTTACCCAGTCGGAATGGGTGATTCCGATTAATCTAGACTTGGATTGTTCTCCAACAGGTTTCGCCGGAGTCGCGCCGGAAGGAGATGAGAACCTCGTTCGCCAATATTGCTTCACGTCGGTGTTGGAGATCCACAAAGGGAGTTGTAGGAGATGATGTAGGTGGCCGGATTTTTGAGAGGAGGGATGGTGGTGGCTCGGGTTGGTGGAGGTTGGCAGCTAAGGGAAGGGGTGGCCGAATTTGGTGAGGAGGGAGGAAGTGGTTGGCGGCTTTTGGGATGGTGGCCGGAATGGAAGGAGGGGATATGGGGGCGATTTCCTTAACAAGGAGAGGGGGAGGGGAAGAGAATAGGGAGGAGGAAAGAAGAGGGAGGCTGAGCAAGAGGAGGGGAGAGGAAGAGTGGCCGGCGGCCAAGAGGGAGATAGGAATAGGGTGGGCGGCCAAGGAGGAGAAGGGAAGAGAATTTCAAGAGGTTTAGGGTTTTCTTAATCTTTTCATTCACTAAGTAAAATTATGAAAGTCCATGCCTATATATAGGCTTTACATCATGCATAGGCTATGTGCAGCCCACTAAATAAAAATAAAAACAATACTAAATATCTTTAAACATTACATGATGAAAATAAAATGCAAATAGAAATAAACTAAATAATGTTGAAAAGCCTTCATCTCATGTAGCTCCACATCATGTAGTCTTCATCTTCATCATGTAGGAGAACGCCGTTGCCATCGCCGTCATCATCTTCAACATGTAGGATTATGCCGTCGCTGTCGCCATCATCATCTTCAACTGTAGGAGAACGTCGTCTCCTTCACTACTTGGGGATGGAGAAATATCTTCCGTAAGGGCACCGTCCTCTTCTTCAACCTATTGAGGGCTGTCGTCTCCATCAAGTTCACTTTTGAAGGGAGTACTAACCATGTACAAGAGAGGTAAAAGAAAATAGATGGCAGTCTTCTTTTTCTCAAAGCAAATGAGAAGACTATGTGGATTTTGATGATATCAAAGCTCCCCCTGAGATGAAGAATCGTTCAGGAGTGGAAGCTTTACTTCAGGGTGTAGGTCTTCAATAGACTGGTGTTCTTACTCTTCAAAGTCTGTAGAATGATGTTGATTTTCTGACTCTGTAGATTCCTGACAATTGAAAACTGAAGAAGACTCAAGATAGAGTTTTTGTTGTTCTTCCTCTGTTTCCTGAGAGCAATAAAAGTTCTTGAAAGGTGAGAGAAATTTGCAAGAGATTAGAGCTATGGCTGGAAAAATTCTCTCTCAGTATTTCTCTCTGTATCTTGATCAGTCAAAATGTCTGTATATCTTTCTCTAACTGAATATTTGTCTCTCTTGTTCTTGAGGACTGGAATAAGAATGATATATCTCATTTTAATTTTAAAAACTATTCCTTTATTTTCTGCAAAAATCGAGAAGAGAAACGACTATTAATTCTTACAAATAATTTTCTCCCCAACTGTCTTGGCAAATAAGTCAAAACAATAACTCTGTTAAATACCATAGTTAATGTTGTAAAGAAACAGCTATATGCCTTGAGAATGTCAGCATTAACTACCAAAGATTATTTGACATAAAAAGAATCAATGAAGTAGGAAATAAATCTTCAAGACAGCTACTGAAAATAAGAAGGCGGGCACAGAGAAAGATCGTCGATCTGAGCTGGAAGATCGTCGATCTGAGATCAACTATCTGCGATCTGAGAATACTGTGAACAAATATGAGATCGCCGACCTGAGCTCGTAGATCATTGAGCTCAGTTCAGAGACTAAGATCTGAGATCGTCGATCGGAGATAGACGATCATCGAGCTGAGTTCGACGAAAGTATAACTGATACAAAATTCACAGATTTCTTCTAAGTTTGAGATCTTGGAGAGAAAAATACACAGCTGGTCTTGAGAAGTCTTACCTGTAGAGACTTTCTTAGACCTAGACCTTGAACCTGACTATACATATGGGTCAACAACCTAAGAGTGGACCTAGCCCAAATCAAACAAGGGTTCCAACAATCTCCCCCTATTTGTGTGAGGTCACTCAACATAGAATAAAACCAAGAAGAAAAACAGAAATATAATAAATACAATGCCATAGATATCAGATTGAATGCAACAGATATAGTATAGCAATGTAATTCATATAGAGTTCAGGCAGAGCAATAAAACAGTAAAACAATAAAGGTTCAGAGAATGACTTAAGAATTTTCAGGAGGAGGAGCAGGAGAAGATATAGCAATGATAATCTTCCTGGTTGGGTCTTCTACTTCCTTCTTAGACATCTTCAAGTCTTGCTCACCAAGGGTTTTCTGAGTTTCAGCTCTGCGTACAATTACTTCTGGATGAAGTTACATATATTCAGCAGGATTTAATTCTTTCTTACTTACCTACAGCCTTTCAAGTTCTTTTTCTCTGTAAGAAGACATAGTAGTAAACTGTGAGTGATCTTGTCCTTCTTTTCTGGCTTTGTTAATCTGAGACAATCCAATTAGCTCATTAAGTCTGGCAATCCTGAAGTTAGGATCAAGCTCTGGATCAGCAGGAGGAGATGAAGGTTTCTCTTGATCAGCATCCTGTGATAGCTTCTGAGATAAACTTTTGAATTGGGTAGATTGAGCTTGAAAATTTATTGATACAAGATTTTATTGCTTTTGACTGGCGTAAAGAGATCTTTTAGGAGGAACTTGACTTAACATGCCTCTGGACTTAGAAGATTGAGATGAAGAATGCCTTTGAGATCTAGAAGGAGCCCGCTTCTGATGCTGAGAAGGTGCTGGCTTCTGAGCTTGAGAAGGAGCTGACCTTGAAGGCTTAGAGATATTGGAACTTTGAGTCACAGTGCCTGAAGCTCCTGTAGTTGGAGGAGGAGGAGTAGGACCTCTCCTGAACTTTTGAGGAGGAGGAGAGTACCTTCTTTTCTTCTTCCTAGCCTTTTGCTCATTTTTTGGCAACCACATCCATTGTGGCATTCCTTGATAAGGAGTAATCTTTTAGAGTATGTAGTATGGAGTGTCATTATGAGTATTTGGATTTGGAACTGCCTTAGGTGGAGCTTTCCTTTTTTTAGACACTTTATTTTTGCTATCATAAGAATCTGAATCATCATCTTGATCATCATCAGATGAGCCTTGGGGATTATCATACATTGCATAAATCTCTCATATTACATCTTTTTGAACTTTCTTTTCAACTGGAGGAGAGATAACTTCCGCAGGAACTTCTTCAGTTTCCATAGTAATATCTTGAGCAATGAGATCATCAAGACTTGGAATGGGGCTATCATCCAAAACATAGGTTGCACCAGAAGATCTTGAAATAAGTGAATCATACTTTTCTGCTATAGGAACTTCAACTATCAATTCTTCATTTATAGGAACTACAAAACTTGCCTTTAGTTGTCTAACAACTTCTGGACTTATAGAGGGAGTACAACACACAATAGCCAAAGGTTGCTTTATACTTGGAAGACAATTTAGAAAAAGTGTACAGAAGTAACTCAATAACCTAAAGATATCTACTGTGGGATTGATGCAATAATCACAAATAGCCAAAAATTCTTGAAGAACTATTTCTTCTATATCAGTACCAATATCAATAATCTCAGTATCTGAAGCCATCTGATCATCTAAGGAGTCATCTTTCTGCAAATTAGCTGAATCTATTGCTGTTGGAGAGAGCATAGGAGCTTCTTCATTGGATATCTCCACCTGCCTGGCTATAGCGGCATTTGTAGCCAGCCCCCAGAAGAAGGGACAGAGGAGAGGGCAGCAACTCTATTGGAAAGAGTTTTGATGGAGGCAGAGAGAGGAGCTATAAATTCGGCTATAAGTTTCTCTAAGGAGAGAGAAATGAATTTCAGAAGATCTTGAGCTATAATTGAGAAATTTAGGTATAGGGGTTCAGGCTCAGGGGAGGTGTAAGGAGTTTGATGTCCATAATTTGAACAAACTTAGAAGGTAGATGGGAAGTCTGTAAGGGTAAACTCAGGAAAAAGAGGTGGATGGAGGAACACCAGTGGGAAGTGATGATGATGGAACATCCTTTTCGATGGGCTAAGAGGGAATCTGAGAGGGTAAGGATGGAGGAATGATGGGAGAAGCAATGTGCTGAGGAGATGCATGTTGATTTGGGGAGGTCTGAATTTGTATAGGTGAAGCAGGAGGTGGAGGTGAAGGAACTGGAGAGGATTGGATTTGGGAGGCAAGAGCTGAGGGGATTGAGGTTGAGATAGAGAGAGGAACATCTTCTGGGGTTGGGGTAGCAGCTGCATCAGCTCTTGTATCCTCATAAGTCCTGGAGGCACTAGAAGGCCTAGGAATGGTCCTCTCCCACTTAACAAACAGAGAGGATTCCAAGCTCTTACTGACATTTATGAATTGGGTCTGGGAGACCAGCAATTCAGGAGCCTTAGACTGGAGAAATATTCCTAATATTCTCCCAAAACAAACCTCTTTCTTAGAGTTTTTCCTTTTAATCAACTCAAATAAAAGAGCTGCCCAGTTTATAGATTTACTATTAACTAGAGCAGACATCATAGAGAACTGCTGCTTGTTAATGTTATCATGAGCTGTATGCTTGCCCATCAGAACTTTACCAACAACATCTGCCAAGAATTTAAATTCTACAAACAGATTTTTCTTAAGCAGTTTTTATGGTGTTCCTTCTGGATGACACATTCTTATCAGTATTGAACTATACTCAGAGGTATCTAGTTCTAGAGCATATTCTCCATTCACTAATTCAAAAATTTCAGAAAGTATAGTTGGAGTTAGAGTAACCTGGGTTCTAGAAATAGTTCCAACTATAGTCGATTCAATTGGAGATGTTGAAGAGTAAACCCATTCTTTAATTTCAGATGCTGGAATCTTGATCCTGGTGGACATTATCTTCTTTAGATTCTGTTCTTTGAAGAGATTTAGTATATCCAAGAAGATATGATTGCAGTGGTTGAAGTAATCCATGTCAATGTAGAATCCTATATCGAACTTCATCGAAGTAAGAACGGCCGCTGAAATCGCTATTAGAGTCTTACAAAGAAAACAAAGATTAAGTGTAAGAGAACTTAGAAGGCACGGGATAGAGCATGATAAGAAATCATAATATAGGTTTTTTTTGGAATATGAACGGTCGGGCTCTGTCCTACGATAAGATAAGAAAACTTCCATCTTAGGTCAATGACAGATTTATAGACAAATATTATCGCCGGCCTCTGAATGAAGAGGGAAAATAGATCGTCGATCTCAAGTCGACGATTTATTTTCTGAAGTAAAAGTCTTCTATCTCTGGTTGACGATTTAAGCTTCACGTAGAGTTGTCGTCGATCTCAGGTCAACGATAGAGCTAAAGATGAGTTCGTCGATCGTCGATCTCCATTCAACGATTTGTGAATAGATCTTCAAACACAGACAGGAAATAAATTAATCCACTCCATTTATCATTCCAAGCTGATTTAGGAAGAATAGATGTTTCTTTTCATCCAAAGTCCTGGTGAAGATATCTGCTCTTTAAAAAACAGTGGGGATAAAGTTAAGATTAATTTTCTTTTTGTCTACACTATCTCTAATGAAATGATGTCTTATTTCTATATGCTTAGTTCTAGAATGATGGACCGGATTCTGAGCAATAGAAATTGCACTAGTACTATCAAAAAATATAATTGAATTATTTAGATTGTATCCATAATCTAGCAATTAATTTTGAATCCACATTATCTGTGAACAGCAACTATCAGCTGCAATGTATTCAGCCTCTGTAGTTGAAGTGGACACTGATGTTTGCTTCTTACAAAACCAATACACAAGCCTATCACCAAGAAACTGGCATGTTCCTGATGTGCTTTTTCTTCCTACTCTGCATCCAGTATATTTAGCATCTGAGTATCCAGTTAACTCAAACTCTGACTCTGCTGGATACCAAAGTCCTCGATTAGGGCAACCCTTTATATATCTCAAAATTCTTTTTAGTAAAATGTAGTGAGATTCTTTAGGGTTCACTTGGAACATAGCACAAAGACATGCAGAGAACATGATGTCTCGTCTACTTGCTGTGAGGTATAATAGGGATCCAACAATAGCCCTATAAGTTTTCTTATCAATAGGTTTCCCTTTTTCATCAGAATCAACCACAACATTGGAAGCCATTGGTGTTTTCATTACTGAGGCATCAGGCATCCCAAATCTTTTCACTAATTCCTTAGCATACTTGGACTGAGATATGAAGATGCCATCAGGTGATTGCTTCACTTGGAGACCATGAAAGTAAGAGAGTTCACCCATGCTGCTCATTTCAAACTTAAAATGCATCAGGTCAGGGAACCTTTTGCATAGTTTGGAATCAGTAGAGCAAAAAATGATATCATCTATATAAATTTGTACTAAAAAGATTCTATCATGATGATGTCTAATAAATAAAGTTCTATCTACTATGTCTCTAGAAAATTTATGCTCAAAGAGAAAGCTAGCTAAGGTTTCATACCAAGAACTTGGAGCTTGCTTTAGACCATAGAGAGCTTTATGCAATCTCAAAACAAAAGAGGGATGGGTTGTAGAGATAAAATATAGAGGTTATTAAACATAAACTTCTTCCTTTAGTTCTCCATTGAGAAAGGCACTCTTGACATCCATTTGATATACTTTGAACTTCTTATGTGCAGCATAAGCAAGAAATATCCTGATTGCTTCTAGGATGGTAATAGGTGCAAAAATTTGGTCATAATCAAGGCCTTCCTCTTGCCTATAGCCTTGAGCAACAAGTCTTGCTTTGTTCCTTATGATTGATCCAAGGGCATCAAGCTTATTCCTGAAAACCCACTTAGTTCCAATGATTGGGTAGTCTTTGGGTCTTGGAACTAAGTCCCAAACTCTACATCTCTCAAATTAGTTAAGCTCCTCTTGCATTGTAATAATCTAGTGTGGATCTTGCTCAGCATCTTTAATAGATTGGGGCTCAATTTGAGATAAGAAGCAGGTATGCATCAAGTCTCTATTGAGTTGATGCCTTGTCTGCACACCAGCTGATATGTCTCCAATCACTTGAGATGTTGGGTAATCTCTAAGTATGACAAGTTCAGGTGGTAGAGTTGGTTCAACAACAGCTTGGGGAAATAATTCCTCTTATTGAATTGAGTTAGCTGTTGGAGGAAGTTCAGCCACTTCCAAAGTTTATTCTTCACTTTCTTCATCAACTTGTGAGGAGGAATGTGATGTAACCTTTTGAGTAAGGTTGAGATCATCCAATTTTTCACAAATTTGGGGTACCTGCAAAGAGTTACTGGTAGAATCTTCCTTCTCCTTGTAAAACATATTAGCTTCATCAAAAGAAATATAAACTGACTCTTTTATTTTCAAGGTTTATTTATTAAACACCCTATATGCCTTGCTGACTTGGGAATATCCAAGAAAAATTCCAATTATAGCTTTGGCTTCAAACTTTCTAAGATGTTTCTTGTTATTGTTATGAATGTAACAAATGCAACCAAGGATTCTAAAATAATATATTTTAGGTTTCTTTCCTTTGAGCAATTCATAGGGAGTCTTGCCCTTAAGTTTATGTATCAAACTTCTGTTCAAGACATAGTTTGCTGTGCTCACAGCCTCTGCCCAATAGGATAGTGGCATGAAAGCATCAACAAGTAATGTACCTGCAGCTTCAATGAGTGTTCTGTTCTTCCTTTCAACTACCCCATTTTATTGAGGAGTTCTAGGAGCAGAGAAATAATGCTTGATACCTTCCATCTCACAGAATCTTTATATGGTAAGAGATTCAAACTCAGTACCATGATCACTTCTGATCAAAACAACTGTAGTAGAATACTCAATCCATATGCCTTTAAGAAAGTCTGTAAGAACCATGAAGTTTCCATACTTGTGTCTCAAGAAGAAAGCCCAAGTGAACCTTGAGAAGTCATCTACAATAACTAAAGTATAGAACTTCTTTCCTAAGCTCTGTATATCAATGGGTCCAAAAAGATCCATATAAAGCAAATACAGAATCCTAGGTGAATCACTCTTATTAATAGATTTAAAACTATTTTTAGTTTTCTTGCCTACTTGACAAGCCCTGCAAAGGCTTTCCTTCTTGTAGGGGCAAGATGGCAATCCCCTAACAAGGTTGTCCCTAGATAATTTGGAAATGTTTTTAAGGTTTACATGACCTAGTCTTTTATGGTAAAGAGTATTATTATTGTTGATCTAATTAAATAAATAAATTTCTGAGCTAGCTGAATTAAAATTGATTAGATAAATGTTAACTTGTCGAAATCCTGTTAGAACAGTTTTTCTATTTAAAGAAATAATGCATTGAGATTAAGAAAAGAAAACCTGATAGCCTGCATCACATAGCTAGCTTATTGATATGAGGTTATGTCTCAAACCACTCATATAGGTTACCTTGCTGAATGTAACATCTCCAATGTAGAGATCTCCATATCCTTCTGTCTGACCAAAGCTGGAATCACCAAAGATCAGCTTTGGACCTAGCTTGGACTTATAATTGATTAGCTTGTCCTTGCTTCCTGTCATGTGTTTTGAGCACCCACTATCCAGGTACCACTTGTCCTGTATGGTAGGATAGTTCTATACCTGCAAGAAAATAGATTAAATGTTCTGGAACCAGGTAACCTTTGGTCCTTATCTCTTCTCATACTTGAAACTGGAAATAAAGGAGCATACAGGTTGGCATTTATAACCTAAGGGATGAAATTTTCTAGGTGGAATTACCCAATTTGAAAAAGGATTAACATGTTTTGGTTTATGGATATTAGAATTTTTGTTACAGTTATGGTTTTGGTAAACATGATCTGGGTTTGACGATTTATATAGAGATCATCGATCTGCGTTCGATGACCAGTGCTGATCTCGTCGATCTCGATTCATAGAATAAGAGTAGCTACTATCTGTGCTCCATAATCATCGATCTCTGATCGACGATGTTTAATGATATCGTCGATCTCCCTTTCCTGAGTAATTTTACTAAAAATCTGGGTTCAGAGATCGTCGGTCGGCGATCGACAAAAAGCACTGCGATCGTCGATCTTGGTTCGACGATTTCTGTTTAGGATTATTTTTCTGAACTTGTTTCTTCTGCTTTTCTAGATCAATTTGTTTTAATGCCTTATTAACTTTTTCTACCTGCTCTGTATTCTTTTTACCCTTATCTGAAATAAAGTTTACTGGTTGGGATAAGCTATTTTTCTTGATTATTGGTGGTTCACTAGATGAAGCACCTAAACCTAGTTTACTCTTGTTTAATCTAACATTTAGGGTACTAGTGATTTCAAACATTTGTAGGCTTCTTCCATTTAATGTTTCTTCAAGTTGTTTAGCTTTGCTTAGTTCAGTTTTCAGAAAAATGATTTGATTGCTATACTCAATTAATTCATCTTTCATTTTTAAATTTTCAGAGATTAAGTTTTCATATTCAGGTTATCTATCTCTAAGAAGTTTGATTTCCTTCTAAGATTTTATAAGATCATTACACAGTGATTTGAATTCTATTTTAAAATCTTCAGAATTAAAATCATAAGATGTTATTAACTGATCACAGTCTGAGTCCTATCCTGAATCTTCTGCTTCTGATTCAGGGATTGTAGCATTAATGGAAATCAGACATAATTCTCTGGCCTTGGTTTCTTCCTCATCCTCACTGGAGCTGGAGGAGGAAGATTCTTCTTCTGTCTCACTTCAGGTGTCAACTACAAAGCCCTTTTCTTTCCTCTTGTGCTTGTTGGAGGATGGCTTGCTGGAGTGTTTCCTGGATTCTTTTTCTTTTCTCCTTTCTTTGTGTTTTTTTTCTGGACACTCTGGTAGAATATGTCCAGGATTCCTGCAACCAAAGCATATAATTTCTTTAGTTGGAGTTTTATCATACCTTGGCTTGTCTTCATTTCTGGATGACTTCCTCCTGAAGTCTTTTCTACCCATTTTTAAGAACCTTTTGGCAAACAAACTCAATAGCTCTTCATTTGAAGGTGTTGCTTCTGATTCTTCAGAGGCTTTGAATGCAATATTGTGCTCCTTCCTTGCAGGTGGAGGAGTCCTTTGTTCTAAAATATCCCTGGATTTGATTAACTGCTCAAAGGATTTGAGCTTTCCCAGGAGTGATTCTATGGAAATCTCATTCAAGCTTCTGGCCTCTTTGATTGGCCAGATCCTGGAGTCCCATGAGCTTGGGAAGAACATTAGGATCTTGCCATTCACCTCTATGAGAGAGATGTCTTTAGCCAAGGTCTTCAACTCACTAATGATGGAGCTTAATCTATTGTAAGTGTCACTAACAGATTCAGCTTCATCTTTCTTGAAATTCTCATACTATGAGATGAGAGTTATCTTCTATCCTTTCTCTCATCTACTGAGCCAGCAACCATCTGGTTGAGAGAATCCAAGATTGTTTTTGTAGAGGTGCATTCATCCACCTTTTGAAAGATGTCATCTGACATGTTTTGAGCCAGAATGTTCATGGCCCTTGCATCAACAATCTTTGCCTTTTTCTTAGCATCAGTATAATCTGGAGGTGGGACTGCACAAAGATTTGTTGAAGTTGAAGGAGTGGAGGCCACTGGAGTTAGTTGTCCTGTCAAGATAGAGTTGAAAATATCTTCATCAATAGAGTTCATATAAAGCTTGATTCTTGCCTTCCAGATACCAAACTTGTTCAGGTTGCATACTAGAGGTCTGGTGCTTGCATAATCTTTATTTTGTGCTATGGTTTATAAAAAAGAAAGAAGGAGAGAAGAGGATTTATCAAGGATCTTCAGATTCAAGTGTTAGCTTGTACAACCAATAGAAAAACACACGCTCTGATACCAATTGAAAGTGAGGGGATTGATCAAATCTACTCTAGAGGGGGGTGAATAGAGTATTAAAAACTTTTAATTAATTTTTATAGCGGAATTAAAATAGGTATTACTTTTAAGTATTTGAGAAGAAAATAAATCACAAACACACAGTACAGCAGAAAATAAATAAGGACGAGCAACCAGACGACAAAAGAAAATTATAGTGGTTCCCCAAATGTGGGTACATCCACTATTCTACAACCCTGGTAGGAATCCACTTAGGTTTTTGATCAAGTGCCCTATCATCACAAGATCTACTTCAGGTAGATCAAGAAACCCTTCAGGCTTTTGATCAGGTTCCTAAAAACCAATAGGTTTTTTATCAGGTGCCCTATCACCAAAGAGTTCACTTTTGAAGGGAGTAATAACCCTGTATAAGAGAGGTAAAAGAAAATAGATGGCAGTCTTCTTTTTCTCAAAGCAAATGAGAAGAATATGTGGATTTTGATGATATTAGAGCTCCCGCTGAGATGAAGAATGGTTCAGGAGTGGAAGATTTGGTTCAAGGTGTAGGTCTTCAATAGACTGGTGTTTTTGCTCTTAAGAGTCTGTTGAATGATGTTGATTTTCAGACTCTGTAGATTCCTTACAATTGAAAATTGAAGAAGACTCAAGATAGAGTTTTTGTTGTTCTTCTTCTGTTTCTTGAGAGCAATAAAAGTTATTGAGAGATGAGATAAATTTGCAAGAGATTAGAGCTGTGGCTGGAAAAATTCCCTCTGAGTATTTCTCTTTGTATCTTGATCAGTCAGAATGTCTATATATCTTTCTCTAACTGAATATATGTCTCTCTTATTCTTGAGGACTGGAATAAGAATGATATATCTCATTTGAATTTCAAAAACAATTCCTTTATTTACTATAGAAATCGAGGAGAGAAACGATTAATAATTCTGGCAATTAATTTTCTCCCCAACTGTCGTGGCAAATAAGTCAAAACAATAACTCTGTGAAATACCATAGTAAATGTTGTAAAGAAACGGCTATATGCCTTGATAATGTCAGTATTAACAACCAGAGATTATTTGACATAAATAGAATCAATGAAGTAGGAAATAAATCTTCAAGACAACTGTTGAAAATAAGAAGACGGGCACAGAGAAAGATCGTCGATCTGAGCAGGAAGATCGTCGATCTGAGATGGAAGATCGTCGATCTGAGATCAACTATCTGTGATCTGAGAATACTTCTAACAAATATGAGATCATCGACCTGAGCTCATAGATCGTCGAGCTCAGTTCAGAGACTAAGCTCTGAGATCGTCGATCGGAGATCAACAATCGTCGAGCTGAGTTCGACAAAAGTCGAACTAATACAAAATTAACAGATTTCTTCTAAGTCTGAGATCTTGGAGAGAAATGTCCGTAGCTAGTTTTGAGAAGTCTGACCTGTAGAGACTATCTTAGACCTAGACCTTGACCCTTGCTATACATATGGGTCAACAACCTAAGAGTGGACCTAGCCCAAATCAAACAAGGGTTCCAACACTACCCACTACCATGGATCGACGCGCTGGTTGATTTCGCCATTGTTTTTCTATTATGAGAATTTTGGATGATTTTTCAGGTTACCATCAGATTTGGATGCATCCCCCCGATGTCAAGGATGTTTCCTTTATCACCAGGGAGGGGTGATTCAGCTACAAAATGATGCCCTTTGGGCTTAAGAATGCAGGAGCAACCTACAAGCGCATTATGGATCGAGGTTTCCAAGAAGACCAAAGGGGTAAGAACCTCGAGGTCTACGTTGATGATCTCATGGTAAATATCAGGGATGTGGGTTCACACCTACTTTACTTTGAGGAGACCTTCGCGACCCTGCAAAAGTTCAAGAAGAGGCTAAACCCCCAAAAGTGTGTCTTCGGGGTAAGACAAGGCAAGTTCCTTGGACATCTTCTTACCCTGGCAGGGGTCAAGCCTAACCCAGATAAGGTGAAGGCCATCATGGAGCTTGAGTCCCCATGCAACGCGAGGTTCAGCGTCTGACGGGAAAGCTCACCCGGCTCAGTAGATTTCTCTCTCGGGCTGGGGAGAAATGTTAAACATTCTTCAAGGTGCTACGGGGAAACTAGAAGTTCAAATGGACCAGGGAATGTGAAGAGGACTTCCATGCATTGAAGGGTCAACTCTCCCAAGCGCCGCTCCTTCAGAGCTTGAAGGAGGGGGAGGACCTAACCTTGTACCTCAGGGTAGGGGCAGAGGTCGTTTGTTCCATATTGGTCAGGGATGAGGGAAAGATGTAGTTACCAATCTACTATGTTAGCAGGATCATGAAGAAGGCAGAGCTCCGCATTCCCATCCTAAAAAAGCTGGCTTTCTCCCTGATCATCTCAGCTAGAAATCTTAGGCCGTATTTTCAAGCCCACTCAATACGGGTGGTGACAGACCATCCCCTCCTTAAACTTTTCAAAGGGGTAGAGTACTCGGGTTGGCTAGCCAAGTTGTCCATCTAGCTCAGTGAATTCAACATCTCATTTGTGTCGAGGCTTTCCATCAAGGCACAAGTGGTGGCTGATTACCAGGCTGACTACGTCATTAAAGTCGAGAGTGACGAACCACGACCGTGGGAGGCTTTTAAGATGTTGGTTGACAGAGCTTCTAGGAAGCATTCCCTCGGGGGAGGGGTAGTGTTAGTAAGCCCTCAGGCAGTCTCAATAGAGCACGCAGTTGCGTTTCACTTCCCAGTCACAAATAATCAAGCAGAGTATGAGGCCGTCATTGCCGGGTTGCAGTTGGCTAAGGAGCTCTGGGTGCAACACGTAGAAGTGTTCACAGATTTGATGGTGGTGGCATCCTAGATTAAGGTTGAGTATGAAGCCCAGGAGCCTACACTCATGAAGTATTTGGCCAAAGTGAGGGTGATTGTCGGTGGATTCCGGATGTTCTCAATCTAGCATGTCACCAGGGAGGAGAACGTAGTAGCCGATCGACTGGCTAAGTCCAGACCCCGGGGAGGGGGAACCTTTACTGAGCTGTTCCGACCAACAATCAAAGAGGGGGAGTTGATGGAAGTGGATCGGCCACCCTCGTGGGTGGATCCCTTCTTAACCTTTTTTTTACTATGGGCGAGCTTCCCTAAGGGACCAAGGATGCAAATGGCTTCAGGCACAAGACGACTCATTATCTAATGTAAGAAGGTGGGCTGCATAGAAAGATTTTGTCAGGGCTCGTAGCGAGATCCGTGGCGTACGAAGAGATCCCTCCGATCTTAGAGGAAGTGCACTCGGATGAGTGTGACAGTCACTCAGGGGGAAGAACCTTAGAAGCAAGGGTGGTCATGCAGGGGTACTTTTGGCCTTCCCTGAGGAAGGAAACGACTAAGTTTGCAAGAAGGTGCCAGAAGTGTCAACTCTATGCTCCCCTCCAACTCTTGCCTTCCCAAAGGCTCTGAAGCATCACGACATCATGTCCTTTTGCCATCAAGGGGATGGACTTAGTTGGACCTTTTCCACCAGCAAGTGGGCAAAGAAGGTTCCTCCTAGTAATGATCGACTATTTCTCGAAGTGGTTGGAAGTCAAGTCATTGGCCAAGGAGACCTCCCAAGTCATCCGAAAATTTGTTTGGGGAGAGATCATATGTAATACCCCCCTCCCAGAACACAAAACACAGCACAAGGGGAGTCTTATTCCCAAAATAGCCTCCTTGCAATAGCGCTAACACTCGAGCTAACTTGTACCACAAGACGCCTATCCTGTCATCTATAACCAATATCAACCAATGCCAACCCAACCAAGAATATAAAACAGAAGTCAATCCTCACATAAGTAATAATAGTCCAAAAGTATAACAAATAAAAAAGCTATAACAAGCTTCTTAAATATCAGAGTACGGGTAAAACTTGCCCAAAGGGGATACATCATGAGTTTCTAAAACTCACATCGATCACTGACGTTAGTGAGGGCACGTTCCCTTCAGGCCATGTTGTCCTGGCCTAGCTGTCCTGCTGCAAAATCTGCGGCTGCTCTGACTACGAGGATTCCTCCTAAAAAGGAAGACGTAGCAATCGTTAGTCATAATGACTAAGTGGCTATAACATACGGTCTCCCGGCAACTCCTCGGCACCGGGCGGAGAAAGGAATAAGGGTACAATATATTTATATAAGCAATAGTACAAATAGGTTGTATAGAGTGAGCAATATCAAGTATATCAGCAGTATAATGAACGACTGAACATTCTAATCTAGAAGTTCTCCCATCTACAGCAATATATGAAAAATGTAAAGCTATGACAAAAAGTAACTCAACTTATATGAATGCCCATACCGACATATAAGTTAAGGATCGGCTCAATAGTAAAGTAACTCATAGTATAGGAGTTCCCATACAAACTTATACGATGAGGATCCTGTGTACACAAAGTAATGCAATGCAATGAATGTTATGCAATGACTCACCCCTGATCACGAACACGCAATTTCTAGGTCGACACAGACTTGTAGTTCCCACTTTTCGAGCAGGTAGCTAACCTCTCAGGCGTCATCCTTTGTGGTCAGACGGTGAAATTAGAGCGGGCTTCTCCACTACTAGGCGGGTATCCATACTACCAAATATTTTTCACTGTACGCCTTAACGCTAAGAACACAACAGCAGAGTACATATGTGTACTACGGCTCAATAGGAGTCTTGGGTAGATCTGCACCGAGAACCAAGCCCTGAACTTGCCTATGCTGTGACCCGGAAGGAGCCTCAAAAAAAGCACGAGGACTAAGCCAAACCGTCCACTTGGCACGGAAGGAGCCTCGGTAATAAAAACCGAGGACCTAACCCAACTGCCCAAAGTCTATCTGTTAACTCTCATCGGTGTGATGACTGGCGAGCCCGTAGACCTGCCACACTATCCTTAACCAAGGATTATAACATCGCGTGTCGACTCACACCGCATGTAATTTCACATCATCGTGGAACGAAAGGAGCCTCGGGAATGAACACAGAGGACAAAGCCTAACTGTCCACTTACGTCTCTTCTCAACATTACCAAATCAGTGCGGTCAAACCCCGAACTTACACCCTTTCACAATCTGGTGCCACATGCACGTATGGGTTCATCGTCGACATAAAGGTACCTTACATATTCATCAACCATTCAACCAGTCGTTCATAATAGTCATTACAAATTATGTACAGTATCTTCAAGACATAACTCATCGTTATTCAATGCAGTACCCTTGCCAAGTACATCCTTATTGATTCACATATTTAAACCATTCCTACCATCCCAACTCGTCAATCCATTCATTCTCAAACCTTCACCAAATCTCATTGATCAAGTACATTTTACCACATCATTTGTTCATTAAGGGTCTATACAATTGATGTCATAAACATGTTTTATCGCAAATGCATATAGACTCCATTCAACAAAACATTAGTATTAATGTATTACAATCTCTCTACCAGCCCAAGGCCGGTAAAAAACAAACACGAGATCTACATGTGTAGGAATGATTACTATACAGCAAATTCAAACGGGGATTCCCGAGGCTACATGAATCCAGTGAAGACGTTTAACCCACTATTGGAAATGCATTTCCAAGGGCTGCGACTTTCGTGTTTAGTCAAAAGCCCTTATCTGGCCGCATCAAGTCCGAAAATGGCCTTGAAGACTACTGCATACAGAAAACAAATTTTTGCACTCATCTTAAGGCAAGATGAACGACATCGGCTCATCTTCTTCATCAAGCCATATGTTTAAACCATGTCCAGAAATTCCTCCATAATTATTCACCCTCATGAGACCATTTCCTATTCATGAACCAAGTCCACCATCTACTCATGGAGAGGGGAAAGGTTGAAGACATAAATATTCTTAGGGCACATGCCCTAGAAGGTCTTTTCCTAGGAAATCTTCATTTCACAAGTCAAAACTCTCTTGAGTCGACATCTCTCCTAGAAATAACTACAGATCTAGCACCAAGGGAGAGGGTAGGAAGCTCACCTCGTTTCCGACATTTCTACCATTTCCAGCCATGGATCTTGTCACCCTTCTTGGTGGCATCTTCTTCTCCTCGGTCGGTGTTAGTTCTTTAAGGGAAGAAGATTGGCTCCAACACCTTCTTCCTCTCCAGCAGTTTCTTACAGCAATGGCTTGGAAGAAAGACTAGAAAAGGCTAGGGTTTTCTACCCTTTTCATGTGGGAAGTGGGTAACTGCATAGCCATGTGTAAGCCTGTTATTGGACCGCCAATCAACTCAATAAATTAGTCCCTTCGAAACGACGTGGCCGGAAAATTCTCCAAAACTCGAAATTGAACTACACGGGTAGGGACACTGCAGTGTCACTACCCGTGCCCTGCTCGGGAGGAATGCGGTCGATGATTCGTCGAGCTCTGGTCGACGAACGTCTAACTGCTGCTTGGACACACATGGGTATGGACACGCCCGTGTCACTACCCATGTCCTGCTCGGGAGGAACACGGTCGACAATTTTTTAGTCGAGCTCTGCTCGAGGAATACACACATATAGGTAGGGACACGCCTGTGTCTCTACCCGTGTCCTGCTCAGGAAACACAACAAGGAATCCGCATCATTGCCAGATAGCCATACAGGTATGGACATGCACATGTCACTACCCGTGTCCTTCTCTAGAAATTCCACAAAGTAGACACAAAGGCACCAGAGTACCACACATGTATGGACACCCATGTCACTAACCCTGTCCTACTCTGGACCAACTTCTCCTCCCTTACACAAGTGTAAGCCTAGCTGTCAGCACTCCCTGAGCCCAAGTCAGCTCCCCTGACTTAAAAGTGCGCACAAGGGGCCTAGCGCGAATTGGGACGTTACAAATACTATAAACAAAATAAAAGATTTTGTCCCCGAAATCAGGCTAAGGCTATGGGGAGAGAAAAGAATGAAATAAAATAAAATATGCTTTTAAAATTACCTAGAGGAAACAACTCCGGCTAGCGCTTTTCAATTAAGTCCACCAGCTCCCATGTATACTCCTCCTTCCCATGGTTAGACAAAAACACCTTTACCAAAGGAACACTCTTGCGGCGCAAAATCCTTGTCTTATTGTCTACTATCCGCACCGGCTCTAGTCGTACAGATCTATCGGTTTCTACTGCTCCATCAATGGTGGGAATATGTTGATCGGGCCACAACAGCGCCTTTCGGTGAGACGATACATGGAATACGTCATGAAGTTTCTCCATCTCCAGTGGTAACTCTATCTAGTAGGCCAAAGGGCCAGTCTTTTCCAATATGGTGTAACGTCCAACGTACCTTGGGCTGAGCTTCTTCACACCACGTACCCGTGACACTCCATGCATCAGCCGGATCTTCAGGAACACTTCATCACCCACTTGAAATTCTACCGTCCGGTGCTTTGCATTATAATATTTTGCTTGCCAACATTGAGCCTCAAGCATGTGGTCCCGTATTAGCCTAACAACCGCATCGGTATCATCGATGTACTCAATTCCTAAAACCTTTTGGTCTTCATCTTGTACCCATGACAAGGGGGTTCTACACATTCTTCCATAAAGGGATTCATGGGGTGCCCTCCCGATGCTGGCATGGTGACAGTTATTATAGGAGAATTCCACAAGGGGTAAGAGCCTTTCCCATGGCTCTCCTCTATCCAACAAACACAGTCTCAATAGGTCCTCCAATGTTTTTATGGTCCTCTCAGACTGCCCGTCCATCTGAGGATGAAATGTTGTGCTAAAGGTTAGGCGTGAACCCAAGTAAGCCAGTACGTCCTTCCATTCCTTGGATGTAAACCAACCATCCCGGCCAGAAACAATTGTCCTTGGCATGCCATGATACCGTACAAACTGCTCC
Organism: Platanthera zijinensis; assembly: GCA_039513925.1. NCBI lineage: Eukaryota > Viridiplantae > Streptophyta > Magnoliopsida > Asparagales > Orchidaceae > Platanthera > Platanthera zijinensis. Next base: position 115,737,965 of record CM077084.1, read on the forward strand.
ACAAAGAGGCATACCATAACATCCACATGAGCTTCTTTCTTCATAGGAATAAACCTGGCTACCTTTGTCAAGTGGTCGATGATTACCCACACTGAATCATTCCCTGAGCATGAGCGAGGTAATCCGTGGATGAAGTCCATAGAGATATCCTCGAACTTCCACTCGGGGATGGGCAATGACTATAATAATCCACCGGGGATCTTTCATTCTGCCTTCACCCTTTAACAGACATTGCAGTGCGTAACAAAATATCTGACATGCCTCTTCATTCCCGTCCAACACATGGTCTTTTGCAAGTCGGCGTGCATCTTGGCAATCCCAGGATGCATATAATACTGTGGACAATGTTCCTCTCTCAGGATATCTTCCGGAATTTTACTGCCTTTGGTAATGTAAAGCCAGCCACGGAGATGAACGAGGCCATCTTTTAGGGAATACTCATCTGTAGTCCCAGCTTCAATTGATTTGATTGCTAGGTCCAGAGAAGCATCCTTTCCTTGCTCTGCCTGGATTCGGTCTCAAATATTACAGACTATGCTCATCGCGGTTAAGTACTCCGTATACCCTTCCGATTGGTATTTATATACCATGGTAATCTCCATCTCTTCGAGCATCCGAGCTAACTTCATACTCATCAATGGGGACTCAGGGCTTGGTTATGGTACCTTCCTGCTCAAAGCATTATCTACGGAATTTGCTTTTCTGGGATTGTAGTTCAAAAAAAAATTCATAATCACATAAAAACTCTATCCACCGCCGCTGTCTCAAATTCAATTCCTTCTGAGTATGAACGTACTTTAAATTCTTATGATCCGAAAAGATTTTGCAGTGGACGCCAAACAGATAGTGTCTCCAAACCTTCAAGGCAAACACCACCGCTCCCAATTATAAATCATGTATTGGATAGTTGATTTCATGCTTCTTCAGCTATCTTGAAGCATACGCAATCACATGCTCGTGTTGCATCAATATCTCTCCCATCCCTTGATACGACAGGTCAGTGTAAACTTGAAATCCTTCCTTCCCGGATGGGAGGGCTAGGATGGGTGCGGATGTAAGTCTGGCCTTCAGTTCCTGGAACGCAGCTTCATACTAGGGTGTCCACTTATATGGCACACCATTCTTTGTTAGAGAAGTAAGAGGAAGGTCAATCTTTGAGAACCCTTTTACAAACTTGCGATAGTTCCCGGTAAGTCCAAGGAAGCTTTGCACATCGACCGCTGACTTCAAGGGATACCACTCTCTCACGACACACACTTTGGCTGGATCCACAGCTTGTCCCGTCCCACTGATCACATGGCCCAAGAAGGAAACCTCTTGGAGCCAGAATTCACACTTGCTGAACTTGGCAAACAAGGCGTGACCTTTTATCTTCCTCAGTACCAAGGTCATATGTTCGATATGCTATTCTTCTGTCTTTGAGTAGACTAAAATGTCATCGATGAAAACGATGACGACGATATCTAGGTAAGGCTCGAACACTTTGTTCATCAAACTCATCAAAGCTAAAGGGGGCATTTGTGAGCCCAAACGACATCACGGTGAACTCGTACAAACCGTACCTTGAGCTAAAAGCCGTTTTCTGAATGTCCTCCTCTTATATACTCAATTGATAATACCCCGAGTGCAAATCAAACTTGGAAAACCAATGTTCTCCTACAAATTGGTCGAACAACTTGTCGATCCGGGGTAGCATATAGGTATTCCGTACTGTCAGTCGGTTGAGCTCCCGATAGTCTATGCATAATTGTAAGGTTCCATCCTTCTTCTTAATGAACAGGACAGGGGCTCCCCAAGGTGATGAGCTGGGGCGAACAAACCCTGATTCCACCAATTTTTGCAATTGAACTCTAAACCCTGCAAGTTCTTTCGGGGCCATTCTATAAGGGGTCCTAGAGACGGGCTTGGCACCCGGTACTAGCTTAATTTGAAAATCCACCTCTCTATGAGGGGGTAATCCTGGCAATTTCTCAGGAAATACCTCGGGGAAATCCCGCACCACTCACACATCCTTCATATCTATTATCCTCTCTTTCTATTCGAAACATATCATGTCAACTTCAACCCCTCTCATGTGAGCTTTCAAGGCCCGAATCGAAGGCAATAACAAACGTGGTGCGAATTTTATACCTTGGAAAATGACATCGGTTTCCGCATGTCTCAAGTAAATTCGCTTCTCCGTATAGTCAATTCTTGCGAAGTGACAATCCAGCCATGCCATGCCAAAAATGAGATCGAATTCTGGCATTCTCAAAACTGTGGTAGGGGTATCAAAGGTCTTTCCCCCAATGAGTATCTCCAATTTGTAATTGGCGGTTGCGGACATCTCAGAGCCGTCTAGAAGGCGTACTCTTCGAGCAATACCAGTGAAGGATTGCACTCCTTCTAGGTCTTTAATGAAGTCCGCAAACACAAACGAGTGCGAGGCACCGGTATCGAATAACGTATAGGCCGGTTTCCCGCCGACCACCATGGTTCCTAAGTACCAAGAACAATACTCAAAGCTAGATATCTAGTACATCTTAAGCAACTTAAGGATAATAATGAATATGTGATAACTAACTGTAACATACCTGAAAGCACCTCCTTAGGGTTCCGCTCCTGTGTCATATCCATCCCGAACACCTGATTCCAAGCAGGTCTGGGGTTTCCTCCTCGTGGTCCTCGTCCCCAACCACGAATATGTCTCCGCCCTCGCGGAGATGCCGGAGGGAGAGCAAGAGGAGCATTCCCCAATAGCTGCGGGCAGTAATGTCGGATGTGGCCCGGTTGGTTGCATTGGAAGCACACTCGCACATTCCTCCCCTTGGGTTGCTAAAACTGTTTAAGCTGTGGAGGTGGAGGCAATGCTGTGGCTGCGGAACCGGGTGCTCCATTCTAAAATACTAGTGTAAATGCCTGCCTCCTCTCTGATGTCATCTTCCTCCTCCGTAGGCGGGTCTCCATCTATTGCTAGGGACAACTTCCATTACACCATCATCAGGTCTCTTACCACTTCCCAAGTGGTCTTCTTCTAGCCTCTTCGCCATGTCTATTATTTTCACCAAACTTGAGTCCACTATAAATAAAAGGGCCTACCTCAGGGGGTCCCGGAGCCCTTTGTATTAGCGGTTGGCGTATCCTCTGTCATCCTAGTCATATAATCAGCAAATCTCGCGAGATGCTGGAACTCTCGTTGATACTCCGTAACCGACTTCGATCCTTGCTTCAGCTATAAAAATCTCTCATCGAGTTCATCTCAAGCAGAAGAGGGAATAAAGTGCTCTAAAAAGGCTCCTGAGAAATCGCTCCAACTAATCTCCATATAAACTCACCCTTGAAAGGTGAAGCCCATGAGGGACTTCCACCACCTCTTGGCATGCAGTTCCACGAGTGTAACTACCAGGGTCACAGCCATATTGTTCGGACATCTAATTCCAGCCAGCAGTTCTTGCACGATGTCGAGCAATTCTTCTGTACGCACTGCCGACTCTATCCAAAGGTAGACAAGAGGGGAGAGAGCTCAAAAGTTCTCACCCAATTGGAGCCCGGAACTTGTTGTCGTATGGGAGCTTTTTGGGATCTAAAGGCATCAAAGATAGCTGTGAGCATTTGCCCTATCTCTGATTGCTGAAACTGTGTGGGTACGGATGGGGCGGGGGTGCCCCCCACTGGCTCAACATGTACTGGGATCTATATGTAGAGTACAAACCTAAGGTCAAGATGGCTAATCTTAAGGTCAATGTTGGACATACTTAGTGTGAATTATATAAGGGCAAACCACTTCTTCCGCTAAGTTAATTTGTCCCCAAACTGACTAATCGAATGGGGGTGGCACCACTGTTTAATGACTTCTTTAGTCCAGGATCGTAGCAAGCTGATACCATTTGTAAGACCCCCCTCCCAAAACACAAAACATGGAACGAGGGGAGTCTTATGCCCAGAACAACCACCTTGCAGTAGCGCTAGCACTCGGGCTAACCTGTACCACAAGATGCCTATATTGCCAGCTATAAGAAATATCAACCAATGCCAACCCAACCAAGAATATAAAACAGAAGTCAATCCACACATAAGTAATAATAGTCCAAAAGTAAAACAAATAAAGAAGCTACAACAAGCTTCTAAAAAATCAGAGTACGGGTAAAACATGCCCAAAGGGGCTACATCATGAGTTTATCAAACTCACATCGGTCACTGATGGTAGCGAGGGCACCGTCCCTTCAGGCCCTGTCGTCCTTGACTGGCTGTCCTGCTAAAAAATATACAGCTGCTCTGATTGCGGTGTTTAATCCGAAAAAGGAAAACGTAGCAACCGTTAGTCATAAAGATTAATTGGCTATCACATCCGCTCCCCCGACGAGTCCTCGGTACCGAGCAGAGAAAGGAATAAGGGTACAATATATTTATATAAGCAGTAGTACAAACAAGTGGTATAGAGTGAGCAATATCAAGTATATCAGCAGTATAATGAACTAGTAAACATTCTACTCTAGCAGTTCTACCATCTACAGCAGTATATGAAAAATGTAAAGCTACGACAAAGAGTAACTCAACTTATATGAATGCCCATACAAACATACAAGTTAAGGATTGGCTCAACAGTAAAGTAACTCATCATATAAGAGTGCCCATACAAACTTATACGATGAGGATGTTGTGTATGCAATGTAATGCAATCCCATGAATGTTATGTAATGACTCACCCATAATCACACACATGCAATTGCTAGGTCGACACAGACTTGTAATTCCTACCTTTCGAGCACGTAGCTAACCTCTCAGGCATCATCCGTCGGGGCCAGACGGAGATAGTAGAGCGGGCTTCTCCACTACTACGCGGGTATCCAAACTACAAAATTTAGTACTCTGTATTGCCTCAATGCTAAGAACATAACAGTGGAGCTTACATGCGTACTACGGCTCAACAGGAGTCTCGGGTAGATGTGCACCGAGAACCAAGCCCTGAACTGGCCTATGTTGTAACCCGAAAGGAGCCTCAGAAAAAGAACGAGGATGAAGCCCAACCATCCACTTGGCATGGAAGGAGCATCAGGAATGAACACCGAGGACCAAGCTCAACCTCCCATAGTTTATCTGTCAAATACTGTCGGTGTGATGACTGGCGAGCCCATAGACCTGCCATACTATCCTTAACCCAGGATTACGACATCGCGTGTCGACTCACACCGCATGTAATTTCACATCATCGTGGCATGGAAGGAGCCTCAGGAATGAACACCGAGGACCAAGCCAAACCGTCCACTTACGTCTCTTCTCAACATTAAGAAACTAGTACGGTCAAACCCCGCACTTACACCCTTTCACAATCTAGTTCCACAAGCACTTAAGTGTTCCTCATCGACATAAAGGTACCTCACATATTCATCAACCATACAACCATTCGTTCATAATAGTCGTTACCAATTATGCACAGTATCTTCAAGCCCAAACTCATCATTATTTAACGCATTACCTTACCAAGTACATCCTTATAAATTCACATATTTAAACCATACCTACCATCCCAACTCGTTATTCCATTTGTTCTCCAACCTTCACCAAATCTCATTTATCAAGTACATTTTACAACATCATTTGTTTATTAAGGGTCTATCCAATTAATGTCATAAACATGTTTTGTGGCAAATGCTTATAGTCTCTATTCAACAAAACATTTGTATTAATGTATTACAATCTCTCTACCAGCCCAAGGCCGATACAAAACAAGCACGAGATCTACATGTACAGGAATGATTACTGTACAGAAACTTCAAACGGGGTTTCCGAGGCTACAGGAATCCAGTGAAGACATTTAACCCCTCGTTTGAAAGGCATTTCCAAAAGCTGCGAATTTCGTGTTAAGTCGAAAGCCCTGATTTGGCCGCATCGAGTCCGTAAATGGCCTCGAAGACTACTGCGTGCAGAAAACAGATTTATGCTTGCATCTTAAGGCAAGATGAATGACATCGGCTCATCTTCATCATCAAGCAACATGTTCAAACCATGTACAGAAATTCCACCACCCTTATTCACCCTCATGAGACCATTTCCTCTTCACCAAGCAAGTCCACCATCTACTCAAGGAGAGTGGAAAGGTTGAAAACATCAATATTCTTAGGGCACAAGCCATAAAACGGTCATTTCCTAGGAAATGTTCATCTCACAAGTCAAAACTCTCTTGAGTCGACATCTCTCATAGAAATAACTACAGATCTAGCACAGAGGGAGAGGGTAGGAAGCTCCCCTCATTTTCGGCGTTTCTACCATTTGCAGTCATGGATCTTGTCACCCTTCTTGGCAGCATCTTCTTCTCCTCGGTCAGTGTTAGTTCTTTATGGGAAGAAGATTGTCTTCATCACCTTCTTCCACTCTAGCAGTTTCCTACAGCAATGGCTTGGAAGAAAGACTAGAAATGGCTAGGGTTTTCTCCCCTCTTCATGTGGGAAGTGGGTAAATGCATAGCCACGTGTCAGTCTTTTATTGGACCGCCAATCAACTCGGTAAATGAGTCCCTTCGAAATGACGCGGCTGGAATATTCGCCAAAACCAGAAATTGAACTGCATGAGTAGGGACATGCCCGTGTCACTACCCGTGTCCTGCTCGGGAGGAACGCGTCGACGATTCGCCGATCTCCAGTCGACGAATGTCGTACTACTACTTGGACACACACGGGTAGGTACACAATCGTGTAACTACCCGTGTCCTGCTCGGGAGGAACACGGTCAATGATTCGTTAGTCGAGCTCTGCTCGAAGAATATACACACACAAGTAGGGACACGCCCGTGTCACTACCTGTGTCTGGCTCAGGAAACATAACAAGGAATACGCATCGTTGCCAGAGAGCCACACGGATATGGACACGCCCGTATCACTACCCGTATCCTTCTCTGGAAATTCCACAAAGCAAACGCAAAGGCACCAGAGTACCACACGGGTATGGACATGCCCGTGTCACTACCAGTTTCCTACTTTATAACAACTTCTCCTCCCTTACACAAGTGTAAGCCTAGCTGCCAGCACTCCCTGAGCCCAAGTCAACCCCCCTGACTTAAAAGTGCGTACGAGGGGCTTAGCGAGAATTGGGATGTTACATCATATGCCGACATGGGTTGCCTCAGGCATAGTCACAGATAACGATACCCATTTTTGAAGCGAAGAATTCATCAGCTTTTATACCCAGTTAGGGATCGACCTCAGGTTTACCTCCATCCACCACCCTAGGAGCAATGGTCAGGTGGAGGCGGCAAACAAAATCATCATGAACTTGCTTAAAAAGAAGGTAGAGAACTTGAGGGGGAACTGGGTGGAGAAACTCCCCTAAATGAAATGGGCCTTGCAGACGACCCCAAATCTGGCACTAGGGATACCCACTTCAAGCTTTCGCATAAGTGAAAGGCGGTCCTGCCCATGGAGTTTGAGGTTCGATCTCGGAGAATTGCGGCAGCTAAATAAGGAGACGAGACATGGAGGGAGGAAAATGAAGGGGATCTACGGTTATCATTGGACATGGTAGAGAAACTTTGAGACGTGGCCGCCATCAGGAAGAAGGAGGTCAAGCAGGGGATGACAAAGTATTTTGACAAGCACGTACGGATCAAACAATTCACAGATGGAGATCTAGTCCTAGATAAAGTTGACGCTCTTGGAAGATCAAGCCCCGTTGGTAAACTCAACCCCAATTGGGAGGGGCCTTACATTGTTGAAATAGTCCTGGGGTCGGTGGGATACCACCTCTAGAATATGGAGGGGGTGTCTATGTGCCATGCTTGGAGTGGTGATGACCTGAAGCGCTTCTACCCATAGTTGGGATGAAGACTGTACGCTCAAACTTTACATTCAAATTTTATTGTAATAATATCTGTTTGCGTGCTTCCATTTTTTCTCTTAGAGCTGGTAGAGAATGCGAAATTTGCAAGACCTTGAGAGGATCCAGCTGCTCAGGGTCTCATTAGCTAGCAGGGCTGGGAGGTGCATTCGGCCCAGGGTAGACCCGCTGTCCAGGATCTTACTTGCTAGAAGGGTTGTAGGCTCGCCTGGGGGGTAAGGGAATACCCCGAGAGGATCCCACTACTCAGGCTCTCATTAGCTAGCAGGGATGGAAGGAATACTAGGCCCTTAGTAGACTCGCTATCAGGCTCTCACAAGCTGGCAAGGCCGTAAGATCGCTTGGGGGGAAAGAAAGGGGAGATGGCAATTTGCAAGACCCCGAGAGGATCCCCCTACTCAGGCCCTCATTAGCTAGTAGGGCTGGAAGGCGCACTCGGCCCCGGGTAGACCCGCTATCTAGGCTCTCACTTGCTGGCAGGGTTATAAGCTCGCTTGGTGGGTAAGGGAATACCCCGAGAGGATCTCGCTGCTCAGGCTCTCTTTATCTAGCATGGTTGGAAGGCGCACTCAGCCCAGAGTAGACCCGCTTCCAGGCTCTCACTAGATGGCAAGGCCATAGGCTCGTTTGGGGGGAAATGAAAGGGAGATGGCAATTTGCATGACCCCGAGAGGATCCCGCAGCTCAGGCTCTTATTAGCTGGCATGGCTTGAAGTCACACTCGACCCTATGTAGACCCACTATCTAGGCTCTCACTAGCTGGCAGGGCTGTAGGCTCGCCTGTGTGGTAAGGGAATACCACGAGAGGATCCCATTACTCAGGCTTTCATTAGCTGCAGTGCTAGAAGGAGCACTCGGCCTTGAGTAGACCCGCTTCCATGCTCTCACTAGTTGGCAAGGCCGTAGGATCGCTTGGGGGCAAAGGAAAAGGAGATGGCAATTTGCAAGACCCCGAGAGCATACTGCTGCACAGGCTCTCATTAGCTGGTAGGGCTGGAATGCACACTCAGTCCCAGGTAGACCCATTGTACATAATCTCACTAGCTAGTAGGGTCGTAGGCTCACCTGGGGGGGGGGGTAAGGGAATATCCCGAGTGTATCCTGCTGCTCAGGCTCTCATTAGATGGAAGGGCTGGAAGACGCACTCAGCCCCGAGTAGACCTGCTGCCGGGCTCTCACTAGCTGGCAGGGTCGTAGGCTCGCTTGGGGGGAAAGGAAAGGGAGATCGCAATTTGCAAGACACCGAGAGGATCTTGCTGGTCAGGTTCTCATTAGCTGGTAGGGATGGAAGGGACACTCGGCCCCGTGTAGACCCGCTGTCTAGGCTCTCACTAGCTTGCAGAGTTGTAGGCTCGCCTGTGGTGGGGGGGGGGGGGGTAAGGGAATACCCCGAGAGGATTGCGCTGCTCAAGCTCTCATTAAGTGGCAGGCCTGGAAGGTGCACTTGGCCCTGAGTAGACCCGCTGCCAGGCTCTCACTAGCTTACAGGGTCATAAGCTCTCTTGGGGGGAAAGGAAAGGGAGATGGAAATTTGCATGACCCCAATAGAATCCCGCTGTCCAGGCTCTCAATAGTTGACAGGGCTGTAGGTTCTCCTGGGGGGTAAGGGAATACCCGAGAGGATCCCGATGCTCAGGCTCTCATTAGCTCGCAGGGCTGGAAGGCGCTCTCGGCCCCAAGTAGACCCGCTGCCAGGTTCTCACTAGCTGGAAGGGTCGTAGGCTCGCTTGGGGGAAAGTAAAGGGATATTGAAATTTGTAAGACCCCGAGAGGATCCCGCTGTGCAGGCTCTAATTAGCTAGCAGGGCTGGAAGGCACACTCGGCCCCGGGTCGACCCGCTGTCTAGGCTCTCACTAGATGGCAGGGTCGTAGGCTTGCCTGGGGGGAAAGGGAATACCCTGAGAGGATCCCGCTGCTCGGGCTCTCATTAGCTGGCAGGGATGAAAGGCGGACTCGGCCCCGATTAGACCTGCTGCCAGGCTCTTAGCAGCTGGCAGGGCTGCAGGCTCACTTGAGGGGAAAGGAAAGGTAGAGTGTAATTTGCTAAACCACGAGCAGACCTGCTGCTAGGCTCCCACTAAATGGCAGGGTCGAAGTCTCCTTGGTGAAGAAGAGAAAAACATTACGTGGAGCTTCACTAGCAGGTTGGCAGATGGTCAGAATCGACTCTAAGTCTTGAGAGGGGGATTTCATGGCCTCTCGGCACATAGCTTCTCGGCAAGGGCCTTTTGGCAAAAGTCTTTTCGGCAGGTTCAATTCGATGAATTGTCACTCGGCAGGACGGGTTTGCATTAATCGCCCAAAATCCTAAGGTCCTAATGAGGGTGTGGAAGCATTCCGTTATTAACGGGCAAGAGTGAGAAGAAGAAAGGACGCAATTGTAAAGCATTCTGGCAAAAGGGTAAAGAAAATAAACTAATGTATCTCCAAAAATTTACATAGTCTCAAGGTGTAACACCCTCGGTTTTTTTCGATGATTTTATTTGATTTTGTATCATCATATTTATGACATTGGGGCGTTACCCCGCTTTCTTTTTATTAATAGCATTGCACCGCTTGTGCGTTTTCGCATCCGTTGGGTCTGTTTTACCAGTTTTGGGTTTTTGAAGATATTGAATGTTTCCATGTTGATAGCTTTGAGTTTTGAAGCTTTGAACTCATCTGGTTTTATTCCGCACCGAGCATTCTTGGGTCTCGGCGCGTGTTTTTAATCCTTGTGATGACTTTGCTTAAGTAATAATTTTTTGATAGTGTATCAAGATTGGTGCGTCGAATTTTAGGGTCGTCTGTCCCGCTAAATTCTTAGAGTCGACATTTCTCTTCTAGAATTTAAGACAATTCGGAAATTTTCGAAATTTTCTGGTTCAGTTCTTGAGAGGACCTGGAGTTCTCGAGAATTATCCTCTAGTACTCGAGATACCTATCTTCAGTACTCGAGTAGAGCGTGCCTGGTTCTCGAGATGCATTTCTGTTAGTACTCGAGTAATCTTATTCTAGTACTTGAGTAATCGCCCTTAGTACTCGAGTAATCTTCTTCCAGTACTCGAGTAATTTCCCTTAGTACTCAAGTAATCTTCTTCCAGTACTCGAGTAATCACCCTAGTACACGAGTAATCCCCTAGCTCTCGAGAAAGCCTTATCCTGTTCTCGAGTAAGGTCTTCTCTTCTACTCGAGTAGCCCTAGTAGTACTCGAGTATCCCTTGCTGTACTCGAGTAGTCCTTCCAGTACTCGAGTAGTTCTTCCAGTATTCGAGTAGTCCTTCTAGTACTCGAGTAGTCCTTTCTTCCTTCTCGAGAAACCCGGTTCAGCCGACACCAATTCTTCTTTTAAGTGCGGTTATTCTGATTTGACCCTAAGTATAAATACCTACTTTTTCTTCATCTATTAATCGACCAAAATTCTTGTAGACCTCCCGAACCAAAGCAGCGTGAGTGAGTTAGAGGTTGTCCATCCGTACTCCTTCCGGTGCCCGCTGATGGTGCTCCGGTGCTTGAAATCGTGAACCGATCATTGATCCGGAAAGCTCTCGTTGAGAGATACACCATCGTGGTAAAACTTTCCCCATTCCTTGAGTTTTCTCGTTAGGGTTTTTCGGCCCTAACATCTATTTCAGCAATTTTTTTTCAGATTTCGACTCCTCCCGTCTTCCTTTGCCCCGATCTACAACATGGAGTAATTCGGTGAACGTTTCTGGTAAAACCATGGCAAGTGGTGGTTTACCCTCGTTTCCTCTTCTTCATTTAATGGTAATTATTAAGTTCTTCATATTTGTTAAATTTCTACACTTTTTCCCCAAGGTATTACAGTAATTAATCTTCCTTAATAATCACTTGATGTTATAAGATCTTGTCATGGTAAACCTAAAATATGTCAGGTCATGTTTATTCATTCTTGAGGTGTTTTATTAGCGGCTCTAATCACATTATCCATCGTTGTTGATCGTGTTAGAATTGATCTAAGCCTTGTAAAACTTCCTAGAGGTCGATCAACCGCATCTTTAATCTAGAATGTTGTGTAGAATTCGATGTGCCAAGTCTCGAGACATATGTGTTGTGGTTTCTTTGGGATTTTTTGATTGCAAGAGTTAGTGGACATAACCACCTATGCAAGGTTTGTTCCCTTTATTGGTACCTCATGGAAGTGTACCGGGTTTTTGGGCATCTGTGGCGTATGGTGGAGAGTATGAGACTCCCCCGCAGTTAGATGGATATTATATTTGTGAGGGGTGGGTCCAGTTGAGTGACCACCTCTCCAATGTTTTTGGGTAGAGTCGACCACAGGTGCCTAATGAAGGTTGTGCATTTTCTTCCTCATGATTTACTTATATTTGTCACCTTATAGCCATGTGCATATGTTATATTTGTCGATGTATGTGACGATTCACGTAATTGTTCTTTTTTCCCTGTTTGATGCTTTACTTTTGTACTTTACTTTAGTACTGTTGGTCTTGGGTTGGTTCCCCTTTTGACCTTTGTTTATTTTGGCTTACCTTTCTGCCACTATTTTTACATTCTTGTTGAGTTATTCTGTCTTTGGAATGCCTCAGGTTCAAAGCAGTAGCAGATAGCGGAGCTGGTTTTAGAGTTTCTGGGCAGCAGTTTTGGCTGTGGTTTTCTCCTCGTCGTAGCGAGGAAGTTTGTTGTTTTAGTTTTTTTGTTTAGTTTAGACATACTTCTGTTTTATGTGGGTTTGTGCCAGATTGTTGACGCCCACAGGATAGACGGTTTTGGATACCTTACTAGCTGCTAGTTATTCTTTCTTTGTGATGTATTACTTGCTCTCTGGGAAGCTTTATGCTAGGAATGCATGAAAGGTATTTTCAAGTATAAAATCTACTATTATTACTCCATGCATTGCATAATTTAAAACTATAATTTGTTATATTTAGCGACCGTAAAAGCTATCTTTACTACTACTATTATAAATCTAGGGCAGGCATAGCATGAGTTTTCCTTTGGGGACATTTATACTCATGTAGGTTGTTGGAGTCAATCTAAACAAGTATCTTCCGCAGCTTATAATTATATTTTGAATCGTGGACTAGTTGATCCACTAAGCCGAGGGATACAGTTAACTAGTTAACTTAAATTGGATTTTCCTCTAAATAACCTTAAGATCTTTCTTTATGCATTAAGTAGGAGTTTTATCTGAGCGTCCCCAGTTATCCCCTGCTGACATGGCATCATGACGCACATTTTCCCTTACTCAGATAAGTTATTAAATGTGGTGAAAATGCGGGTTGTGATTGTTGGTATCAGAGGGAGGTTTCTTTATAATTGGTCGGGCAACCTTCCCTTGGTAGTGTTAGTTGTTTACTGTCATTTCATACACACACCGATGTGTCATAAGTACGTCTTAGACGAAGCATAGTCACTACAGTCATAAAATGATAAGAAGTATACGTGGCATATTATGTAGTATGAGATGCATAATATGGGTTTGTTTATGGATCCACCATAGGAGGCAATATGTGATAGTTATGTAGTATGGGATGCATAACCACCATCACATGGGTGCCCATTAGCACATTTTCTTTCCTCGTTGCATGCGATGTTATGTAGTATGTGTTGCATAACATTTCATGTGTACGCTGATCATAACATGCATTAAGGCCTTTATTAGATTGCATAACACCACATGGATAGCATATCATCGCATAAACACGCGTGCTAAGTTAAGGTTTACATGATGAAACATGTACACTATTTATTTTAAATAAGAACAAATAATCCATGCATTCATGTCATAGGCACAAGAGTTAATAGGATGAGAGGATATAATCCTAAGTAGGACGTAGCATCATTATAAAATCCCAGAGCAAGTTGCACCATAAGCAAGTTTCTTTTAAGTTTGGTCTGAACTAGTCGTGTGGCATGTTGGTAATCTAGGATTTTGATTGGTTGTTTGCCCTTTTTAGAAATGTCGCCAAAGCGTATTGCGATGAGATAGACTCCCCAGTCAGAGGGTGAGTAGTCAGGTGCGTAGGGCGATGTGTTGATCGAGGGTTTGCGCCAGAGAAACGAGGCTTTGTCGAGGCAAGTAGTGGTGATGCAATCGCAAATTCAGACTTTGTTTTCTGCCGCTCCCACACAACAACCCTTAGTGCAAGATCCTGCCATGGATCAATCTATGCCCGATGCCCCTACTCATTTGGTGCCCCCAGTGAATCTACCACCAGAGATGAATTTCATATCGCATTTCCAACAATTGAGACATCCTACTTATGATGCGATTGCTGACTTTATGCTTTTAGATTATTGGATCATCTCCATCGAGGAGATGTTTTCGTATTCCAGAATTCTAGAAGACCAGAAGGTAATGATTGCACCCTATAAGTTAAAAGGCCTGGCAAAGAGTTGGTGGATTCAAGAAAGGGAGATTCTGAAGGAAGGCTGTTCTTGGGAATCTTTTAAGAAGATGCTGTTGAAGAAGTTTCTACCCTTGGTCGAGCAGGACCGCCTAATGAATAACTTCATGGATCTAAAGCAGAGATAGCTCTCGGTGAGCGAGTATGAGATTGAGTTTAGCAAACTGAGTAGGTTTGCTCCTGATTTGGTAGACTCGGAGGAGGGTAGAGTGAAACGTTTGCTGGGAGAACTAAGAAGCATTGTCAAGCAGTGGGCATGCACTTATGGAGCTGACAGTTATGCTGTGGCAGTGGAAGATGCACTAAAAGTCGAGGCGATCGAGAACGCCAAGAATCGAGGTGCTGCGGCAAGGAAAGAGAAGAGGAAGGGTGTTGAGGATGGAAGCACTAGGGCATACGACCCTTCTTCGAAAAAGAAAAGTGGAGAAATATATAGATTTTGTGGTCGACCTGACCACCCTTATGAAAGGTGTTTCAACACGACTGCCACCATGAAGCAGCAGCAGGTGCACGCTATCCAAGGTGCACCCAAGGGAGATTTGGTGTGCACATTCTGTTCTAGGAAGGGATGTGACGCGAGTCGTTGCTGGACAAATGATAAGGCTTGCTTCCAGTGAGGGCAGAAGGGGCATCTGAAGTCTTTGTGCCCCCAGGCTCAGTCCCCATAGCAGCTTGCCCCGCTTCGATGTCTGTCGCCGCCACCAAACCAGGACAAAGGCAAAGGAAAGTTGAATGTGGTGACCAGTGAGGAAGCTCAAACCTCTACGCAAGTTATATCAGGTTAACCCCTGTTTAATTTATCTTTATTATTTATCGTTGTTTCCCCAGTTATCATTCATTAAGTTATGTATGTTATGATTTTAGGGGAGTTTAAGGTGCGGAATAGGTGGACGCACGTTCTTTTCGATTCGGGTTCCAACCATTCCTTTGTAGCTCGGAGGTTTGTAGATAAACATCGTCATGATGTAGATCAATTAGGATACTCCTTCAACATCAATCTTCCTTCCGGTGATTCGGTGACATCTAATCAAGGAGTTCTTAGATGCCCTATATACTTAGGCAATTTCATATCCTTTGCAAGACCGATGGTGTTGGATCTGGCAGACTTTTGACGTGATTTTGGGCATAGACTGGTTGTCCAAGAATAATGCGGTCATCCAGTGCAAGGCAAAGCGATTGGAATTCAGGATGGACAATGGCCAACCTATAAGAGTGTATGGATTTAAGACAGGGTTTCCCCTATCATTTTTGCGGTACGTGCTTGTTGTGCTATAGAGTCTTGTTGCGAGGCATTTTTGGTTTCTATTTCTGCTTTAGAAACTTATTTTGCTACTCCGCGTCTTGAGGATAACTCGGTGGTGTGAGAGTTTCCAGATGTTTTTCCTGACTGCCTTCCAGGACTTCCTCCGGCGAGGGAGATAGAGTTTGCGATAGACCTCGAGTCAGATACTCGTCGATTGGTTAAGAGACTGACGGAATGGTCCGGGGAGCTTCAGCTCGGTTGGTTAAAAGACGGACGTTTTGGTCCGGGGAGCTTCGGCTCGGTTTTTGGTTGATTACGATTAAACTTGCATGTGCATAAAAGGAATGAAAATTAAGGTGGTGGGTCTTAGGTATTGGAGGGTCGATGCACCGACGCCTATACGCTGGCTCGGCAAGTGTGGTTAGCACTCCGCCAACAGAAGTCCGGTGCGCCAGCCGGCAAGAGTACGCAGGAGTCCGCTTCGTGCACCAAGCATTGATGCGTACGATAGGTCTGACCGGTAGTGCTTTACTGGTTTAGAGGTGGGCAAGGCCCAACCCACCGCTTCCGTCTGCCACTACGGAGGTATCCTGGGAGGTAACGGCTCCGAAAGGGGGAACTAAAGGTCTGTGTGCACATAGTCGGGTGTGTGAGTTGCACTTGCATGTTCCATCATACCCACTTTCATGTCATAGCATAATAGATTCATTTAACCCTGACACCTAAAGTATAAGTGGTATGGGATGCTTATACATTAGGACTTGCAAAATGACCCCTTGGTCTATAAGCTTGTGTAGGCAAGTTTATAAATTAAGGTTAAATTCTATAATTATATGCTGCTGTTTGATAACCGACACCCCAACGTATAAGTGGTATGGGACACTTTATACGATGGGAGCCTTGCAGAAGATCCCTTGGCTTATGTGCTTCCGCACATAAGTTAAGGTTACTTTTCCTACTTTCTATTTCTGCCTTATTTATTATAAAATTGCTAGATTAGTTCCTCTGCCACCTATTCCTTTGATTTAATCTCCACCTTCATGTCCTGCGCTTTCTTATTCACCGCTCGGTACCTAAGAGCCATGGGGAAAGGGGTATGGGATGATAGGGCTTAGTCTTTATGAATAACGGTTTTCGAACCGCATCATTTTAGGGGATCGTAGAGCCCAGCACAGGGGAGCAGCCCCAGAGACCGGTGCGCTTGGAGATGGGGCAGTCTAGCTCCGGAGTTCATACAGCCGGGACCGTGAGTCTCGACCTTGAGTAGATGTTTCATTTTGCTTCCGCATGAGTGATTTGTAGTGAGGACATGTTGTACCGGGCTTAAGCCAATATTCTATTACTCTGATGTATTATTTTGTGGACACTCCCTTCGTGGAGTTTTATTTATATATATGTGATTTTCATGTGGACTTGCTTGTACTTCTTTTTGCTACCTTCCTGTGATGAAATTGGCTGGCAGAATCGGTGCTTTGTGGTGATGACCCTTCAGGGCGTGAAGGTGTCACCGCAAAGCGGCGATCCTTGGCTTAAGACCCCGGATTTTGAAAAGAAAAAAAGGGGGTCTTACAAGTGGTATCAGAGCGAAACATCGATCTGAAAAAGGTAGAAGTCCACTAACCCTGGGTCACTACCGCTCGAGTTTAGTTTGGGGACAAACTAAGCAGCGGAAGCAGTGGTGTGCCCATAAGGGAAATCACATGTAGAAGTCCACTTCTTCATTAATTGGAAATTCTTCTTTGTAGCCTACGACAAACCCTTCCCTAGCAGTAAACACCTCCGGATGCGAAGATCTCATCTTATAATCCTCTAACCAACGAGTTAGACTCAACCAACTAGTACTCGTGACTAACCATGATAATTTATAGTATACCCTAGTTCAAAATAGACCTTGGGTATGAAATTGATTAAGGTAAGGAGATACCCAAAGAGAATAAAGGAGGAGTTTAGCACGAGAATTACTACCTAAGACGTAAACTCAGGTGTCCCTACTATCCCAATCAATGATTACTAAAACTGGTAGGATGACCTTAAGGAGAATTGAGGACAATGATCTATTAGCAGAATGGCAGAAGACATTTTATCTCGACCCTCGTACCAGTAACAAAATTACCTGGAGGCAACTACTGAGACAAACACTGAGGGTCGGATATGAATTCAAGTTCAGAAGATACACATTTGGGATTGGGAACATTTTGACCCCGATATGGTCATCGTAAATATGACTTATAGAGTTTAAAGTATGGAGTATTTTGACAAGTTTCAGGTTGGAACCCCAAGTCGAAGATTGATGCCCTAGGGATTATACACCCAGCTGGGACGGATATAACATGGAATATCAAGGATGCTTAGACTAAGGTAGGTAGGGGCTTTCTTTTGTTTATTGGGCAAATTAGTATTGTCTTGGGTTTTCTTGAACCTAGTTTAGGGAAAGTGGCGTAACAAACATAGTGAGATTGAAGTCGATATAATTCGACGTTATTCGAGCGAAGATAAGATTTTGTAAAAAACATGTTTGGAATGATGAACCGTAGCGTTACCAAGACAATGACATGATAATAAGACGGAGTAATTACGAGAATTAACTAATATCACGTGAAATTAGATGACGGGTAACAAGATTCGAGATATCTGAGAAGGTAAAAATTTTATCGCTATGTTGTATCATCAGAAGGATGGTGTATCTCAGAACATGTACCTTCGAAGTGGAAATTTGAGGACATCGCGATGGATTTTATTCATGGACTCCCCCGATCACGGACGGGAAATGACTCGATTTGGGTCATCGTCGATCGGTTGATGAAGGTGGCCATATTGGTTCTTATTAGGAAGGATGACTCTGTGGGAGTACTAGTACGGAGATTTGTGGAGCAGTTTGTTCGATACCATGGGGTGCCCAAGATGATCGTGTCGGATCGGGATGGCCGGTTCACTTCCAGGGAGTAGAGATCCGTGCAGGCTTTCTTAGGTACGCGATTGACCTTCAGCACCGCATTCCATCCCCAGACGGATGGGCAGACGGAACGTACCAATCAGACTCTGGAAGATCTTTTGATGCTATGCATTTTTGACCGCGGGGAACCATGGGAGAAGCTCTTACCCTTGGTCGAGTTCTCCTATAACAACAGCTACCAGTCCAGCATCAGGATGACACCTTATGAAGCCTTGTATGGAAGGAAATGCAGGACCCCGCTTTCTTGGGTGTAGGACGAGGATATGAAGGCATTGAGATCGGATTTTGTTGAAGACACCGAGGCTCAGGTGAGACTGATCAGAAATAGGATGTTAGAGGCGCAGAGCATACAGGCTAAGTACTATGATGCCCGGCATCGTTAGGTGGAGTTTCAGGTGGGGGACTGAGTGTTTTTTAAGATCCAGCACATGCATGGAGTTTCACAGGTGCGTGGTCGGAGGAAGAAGCTCAGCCCTAGGTATATGGGCCCTTACAGGATCCTGGAGCGGATCGGGACCCTAGCTTACAGGCTGGAGTTGCCACCAGAGTTGGCAGCCCTGCACGACGCCTTCCACATTTCTTCGCTTAGGAGGGCTCTACTACGCCCGGAGCAGCTGATTTTGACCACCGAAGTGCCGGTAGCTTCAGACCGATCTGTTCACTTGGAGCTGGTTCGGATCGATGACAAAGGAGTACGGATCTTGCGCCGCAAGTAGATCCCCTTTGTCAAGGTTTTGTGGAGGAACCATGGTCAGGAGGAGCACACCTGGGAACCGCAGGACCTGATGAGGCAAAAATACACGGAGTTATTCAGTCAGGTATACCTCACCACCTCTTGATATACTATAAATTATCTTCTTGTATCGAATTGGTAGGACTAGATAAGGGGAATTGAGAACCTAGGCATGCGCAGGAAAGTAGGGGCTAATCTTTTGTTTTTTGGGGAGATTGCCTTTGTTTATCAAACAAGTAGTCGCTTCGACCCAATAGGAAAAACCATATGGGATGTTACAAGTTTACTTTATTCCGGTAGAAATCCCCGTAGGCTTAACTTCAATTTCGGGGACGAAATTTTTGTTTTGTTTATTGGGATTTATAACATCCCATTTCCGGCTAGACCCCTAGGAGTCGGTCTGTCGTGACAGAACCCTAGGAAGCCCAAAAATTGAAATCCATCGACCAAGACTTCGAGTCACGGGTTGGTCACGCCCGTGACCGACCCGTCACGCCCGTCACCTAGGGCGTGACCCCCTTCGACGATCATCGATCTCAGGAAGATGATCGTCGATCGCAGATTTTTGCAGCCCGGGCCTGTCACGCCCGTGACCCACGTGTCACGCCCGTGACCTAAGGCGTGACCCCCCCCCTTCGACGATCGTCGATCTCCGGAAGACGATCACCGAGCGCAGAATTTGCATCATGGGCCTGTCACGTCCGTGACCAATGTGTCACGCCCGTGACCAATGTGTCACGCCCGTGAACTAGGGTGTGACCCCCCTTCGATGATCGTCGACTCAGGATAACGATAGTCGAACTCAGACTTTCCACTAATACCTGTCACGCCTGTGACCTACGTGTCACGCCCGTGACAAAAGACGAAACGTCGGTTCAGCCCCGAAATTATTTTATCACGCGTTTTAATAAATTCTTGTATGGAAAGTTACACCAGGAGTATTAAATGGGCCGTTTCCTTCTCTAATTTCTTAGTAAAATGAGGAAGTGTTGAACCAATAGGAAATCGCCTCCTTGATCAGCCATTTCATCTTCCACCTTTTCCTCTCCCTCCACCATAACCGAAATATTATTAAGAGAGAGAGCATTCATTGCAATGAATTCTTCACCCTTTCCCCTCACCATTTGGAGATCTATAAAATCCCCCTTAGAGCAAGATGAGAGGTTTACACTCTTGACCAAACGGATTCAGATTATTGTTCTTGTTGTAGGAGAAGTTTGAGAATGCCACCACCGCTCCATGAAAATCCGACGTTCATCTCGTCTCCATACCACGAACAAGGTCCACCTCTACTTCTTCTTTTGTGGGTAGATAATAGGATCTTAGAAATGAAGTTCGTGCTCAAAGGAGCCTGACCTATCTCGCGTTTTCATGGAAAACCATGAAAAATATATTTTTCGGGTACGCCGGTGTAACACCCCCGATTTTTTTCTGCGATTATTAAAATTCCCGTTTGGCGTTACGTTGACGCATTTTCTTGGCTTGCGCCATCTGTGGAGTGTGGTCTTAACTCCTTAGAACTTGGTGCCCTATTTTGTAGCCTGTTGGCAAGTTCTCCCTAGCAAGCCGAGTCGTTTTGGGTGACCCGGTGTGGCCTCTCGGGGGATGCTTGTGTTTTGGCTTCGGGAGGGTATAACTTGAGTTCTTTTTGTCGAAAGTTAGTTTCGACTTCGCCGTTGTGTTTGTAGCGTGGATATTTAGCTACAGTGCGAATTTCGTCGAATTCCGAGATAGTTTGGTTTTCGCGTCGCTTTGGGTGTGCCATTAGTAAAGACTAGAAGAAATTCTCTTTTTTTATTTAAGGAGCAGGCGGTTGGGTTTGGTTTTGCTGAACTGATGCTTTAAAGCTTGTATAAAAGCCTTATTAAGAAGTGGCGGGCCCACTTCTCCTCTCTTCTTCTCCCCAAGACCGAAACCGCTGCTCCTGTTCGCGGAAAACAGGGGAAACCGCCGGACCTACTTCTCCTTCGGATGGCGATTCCGGGAGTGTTCATGGACGGATTTCGATTCCGAAAGCGGCGTTGTCTTGCTCTCGCACAAATCTTCATTTTGACGGTAAGAGGTTTGTTTTTCGTGGAGTTTTAGGAGACTTGGATTTTCGGTTTCTTGTGGTTTCCGCCATTAAAGTGCGGGTTTGCTTGTTAGGTGATGCTCCTTCTAGTGCAGAGTGAAGAGGAGGGAAAGCCGACCAAGCTTCACCGGAAATCGAGGCAAGTTGTATTCTTGCCCTTGCCATTGTTGTTCTTTTGAATTTTGGAATGTTTCCCGGTTAGCCCTAGGGTAGAAACCAAGCATATTCTCTTTTATCTTGCTAAATTTTAGGGCTTAGATTCTCCTATGAGCCCCCTCCTTGTGCTGTTTGCTCAACCTGCTAGTTGTGTTCACCATTTTGACTCCAGATTTGTAGTTCTAGTTGGGTGCTTTTGCGGGTGGGGCCGAGAGAGAGAGTGAGGGAGGAAGTTGTGGTAGGGCTCTGGTTAGAACCAGTCTTGGTAGACTCTCGGGTTTTGGTATTGAGTGTGGTGTACACACTCAAAGCCAAAAGCCGCCCGGACTTGGCGTTGAGTGTGGTGGACACACTCAAAGCCATAGTTTTGTATGTTCCTTACGGCTGAGTGGTGGGGTGATTGAGTGAGAATTTTCGTCTATGTCAAAATCGACGGGAATCACCAAGTGAATCACCAAGTGATTCCTGCCGATTTCGACGTGTATCGTCAGTAATTCCCACCGACCAGCGAGAATCATCCTTGATTCCCGCTGATTCGTCGAGAATCATTATGGATTTCCGTCGATCGGCGAGAATTATACTGGATTCCCGCCGATTCGGCGAGAATCATCCTGCATTCCCGCCGATTCGGCGAGAATCAGTCGGCATTCCCGTCGACCTCCTCTTGTTGGCGATGGTTTAGGGTTTGCCTGCGGGAATGAACTTTGGCGTAGAGTGAGTTGACCTCACTCAACGCCAAAGCAGCTTTGGCGTCGAGGGAGGTGGACTCACTCAACGCCACCGTTGGGTTTTGTGGTTTTGCTAAAGGCGTTGAGGGAGTGGACCTCACTCAATGCCATAGCTGTTTTGGCGTTGAGTGAGGTTAGCTCACTCAACGCCGCTGCCTCTTTTGCTGAAGGCGTTGAGGGAGTGGACCTCACTCAACGCCATGGCTGTTTTGGCGTTGAGTGAGGATAACTCACTCAACTCCATAGCTGTTCTTGCGGAGGGCTTTGGGTGAGTGATTCTCACTCAACTCCATGACTGTTGTGGCGCTGAGTGAGGCTAACTCACTCAATGCCAAGGTCTGGTTAGGCGCTGAGTGGGTTCCACTCAACGCCAAGCCGTGTTGAGTAACTTCAACACTATTTCTCTTTCCTCGATTTTCGTTCCCGAGTGAATTCTTTGATTTTATTTTGAGTTTCCTTGTCATCCATGTTTTCCTTTCCTAAAGGCCGCATCGTGGGTCGTGGTAAGTAGTGGTGGTTTGAAGCTCTTCATGGGAGAGGTGTTGTGTAATTTAGCCAAGGCCACCCTTATTCTTCTATCTTGCTCCAGGTACGGGCTGGGCAAGGGGGTGGAAGGTCCCTTGTGCTTTCACATGTAGACCCTTGAGCTTGTTGGCTTGGAAATGGTGGTTGGGGGACTGAGTTTGCCTCCAACCAAAATCCATGTTGTTTGTTTTTTCTACTACCATCTCCCACAGCTTAGCATGTTAGAAGTTTCTCCCTTGGTAGATTGCAGAACTTTGGGCTCTTAGTAGACTAGTAGACCCTGCAGGATGTAGTTTCTAGGCATGGTTGGTGCTGTTTCCTCGCACGTGGTGCATTCCTTATTGTCTTGCCTTGGGCAGTTGTGACTTTTCTGCTGTGTGTTTTCCTCTTTTATTTATTCCCTGGTTGACACTTCCATACAGTTTTTCCTTGTTTTGCTTGCTGAGGTATTCTTTCTTACTTTTGAATGCCTCAGGTTCTGAGCAGTAGCCAGTTTGGTGGCTAGGTTGCGGTGGTGTTGCTGGTGGTCTCTTGGACTTTGGATATCCTGTTGCTTTGTTAGTGAGGTAGTTTTTCTGTACTTTTCTTACAGACATATGTATTTGCTTGTGGGTTCGTGTCAGGTTGTTGGCGCCCATAGGTAATTTTTACCTTTGTACTAGATATATTACTTTTGCTGCTACCATTTTCTTGAGATAGTGTACTTTCTCTGGGGAGGATTTATGCTAGGTTGCTAGTTATTTTAAAACTACAATTATTATTATAAGTATATCACATGATCAACATGTTTTATAAAGGTAAATCACTATTTTCCAAACAACGTATAAAGATCGTTTCCTTATATATAATATAAATTAAATGTAGAGTCTTGCATGGCATAAGTGGTCCTCTTAGGGCTCTTATGCATTTCTTAGGATGTCAAACCTGAATAAAATATTTTTCCGCGGCGCTTAAGTATAGTTTTTAACTATGGACTAGGTGATCCACCGAGCCGAGGGATACGACCTCTAAAGTATAACTGATTTTTTAATTATTAAACATATAAATTTATTTCATAAAGTGTAGTAGATTGTTTTGCCTGAGCGTCAGCAGTTATCCCCTGCTTGACGTGGCATCATGACACGCGTTTTCTCATACTCTGATAATTCTTTAATTCGGAGAAAATGCGGGTTGTGACCGTTGGTATCAGAGGGAGGTTGCTTGACAAGTTAGTCGGGCAACCTTCCTTTGATTACTTTAGTAGTTCAGCATCATGTCATTCACACACCAATATGTCATCAGCACGTCTTGGCAAAAGCACGAACACTACACTCATAGCATAACATAAAGTATACGGGGCATATTATGTAGTATGGGATGCATAATATGTGTTCGTATATGGATCCACCATAGGGGCAACATGTGAGGGTTATGTAGTATGTGATGCATAATCTCACCACATGGCTACGACTAGCACGTTTTCTTTTCTTCATTGCATGCGAATGTTATGTAGTATGGGATGTATAACATTTTCATGCGTACGCCGCTCATAACATGCATTAGGGCCTTTTTAGAATGCATAGCACAAACATGCATAGCATAACATTGCATAAGCACAACGTGCCAAGCTAATGACTGGCAAGATGACATATGTACACACATAAGTTTTCGAGTCAAAAATAATATAAAGTCATGCATTCCCGATCTAGGCACAAGAATTAGTATGGTGGTGGTTAACCATCCTAGGTTAGGGCATAACATCAAGTTTTGTAAAAAAATAAACTTCCAGAGCAAGTTTAGCAGCTTTAAGTTCATATCTATATATGTATTGTCTGTACTTGTAGTTGGGTCTAGCCGTTGTACTAAGATCTAACTAGTGTTGCTTTGACTTTAGGATGGCGAGACGTCCTTCAACTAGATCGACTCCCCTATCTGAGGGTGAGTCATCTGGAGCTCAGAATTATGCGGTAATCGAAAGCTTGCACCAGAGTAGCGATTCTTTGAGCAGGCAGTTGGTGGAGGTGCGAGCCCAGATCGAGTCTTTGGTAGTAGTTGTGGCAGGACAGACTCAGGGAGTGTACGGCCCTGTAGGGGGGATTGCTGTTCCTCCCCCTCCTGCACCCTTAAGACCTCCAGTGGTGGTGCCAGCGGAGATGGCCTTCATCTCGCAGTTTCAGAGGCCGAGCCCTCCTACTTATGACGGGAAGGCAGATTTCATGGTGATAGACGACTGGATGATCTCCATGGAGGAGATATTCTCGTACTCAGGGATTGCAGACGATCAGAGGGTGATGATAGCCGCCTATCAGCTTAAAGGTTTGGCTAAGAGTTGGTGGCTGAGAGAGAAGGAGAGCTTGGTAGCTGGATGCTCTTGGGAGGTGTTCAAGGAGATGCTATTGAGGAAGTTCTTACCCTCGGTCGAGCGTGACCGCCTCATGAACAACTTCCTCCATCTGAACCAAAGGTAACTCACGGTGGGTGAGTATGAGATAGAGTTCAGCAAGCTGAGCCGTTTTGCCCCTGGATTGGTCTGCATTGAGGCTGATCGAGTTAAGCGATTTCTCGGTGGTTTGAGGAGTGAGGTGCAGCAGTTGACCAGTGCTTATAGGTCAGAGACTTATGTAGGAGTAGTGGAGGCTGCTCTGAAGGTAGAGGCTATTGAGACCGCGAAGAGCAGAGGACAGCAAAGTAGGAAGGATAAGAGGAAGTCTGTGGAGGAAAAGAAACCCCAGGTACCCGGTACGGTTCCTGGAAAGAAGAGCAAAGTGGTGTGCAGTTTCTGTGGCCGGTCAGGCCACCCTGTCGAGAGATTTTTCAAGAGGGCAGCAGCTCAGAAGAAAGAGCAGGTTCATGTGATTCAGGATGCTCCTAGGAGAGATGTCTCCTGTTCTATTTGCAAGCGACCCGGGCATGATGCTGCCCAGTGCTGGTCCAAGGATAAGGTCTATTTTCAGTGTGGGCAGAAGGGACACATCAAGTCTAGGTGTCCTCATGTCCAGCCTGCTCTTCATGCAGTTCCTCTTCAGGCATTACCTCCATCTCAGCGCGTGCACAAGGGAAAGGGAAAGCTGAACGTGATCTCTTCCGAGGAGGCTGAAGCTTCGACTCAGGTCATCTCAGGTTAGTTCTCTTTCCAGCCTGAATGTTTTGTTCTTGTCTTGCTAGAATGTTTGTAGTATTGTTGTGGTAGTTCCTTAGTTATATATGTTCCTATAGGGAAGTTTAAGGTGAAGAACCACTGGGCGCGTGTTCTGTTTGACTCTTGCGCTACCCACTTGTTCGTGGCTAGAGCCTTTGTAGAGCGACATTGGTTGACTTTAGATCGAGTTCGGGATACCTTTCGTGTCAAGTTCCCCACTGGTGAATCTGTGTTGTCAGATTTGGGCGTGTCTGATTGCCCTGTTTTGTTGGGGGACTTCCTTATAAAGGCAGACCTGAAGATGATTGATCTGGAGGACTTCGATGTTATTTTGGGCATGGACTTGCTGTCTAGGTATGATGCAGTCATTCAGTGCAAAGGGAAGCGCTTGGACTTCATCAGGGACGACGGTCAGCCCAAAAGCATGTATGCAGATCTGAGCCAGGATTCTCCTGTCATCTCTGCAGTATGTGCTCAGAAGTTTTTTCTTTCAGATTGTTTTGCTTGTTTGGTCTCGGTGGTTGGGACCGCTGTTAGTGTACCGCGCTTAGAGGAGATTCCAGTTGTTTGTGATTTCGCCGATGTTTTTCCTGATGAGCTTCCTGGTCTTCCTCCCGAGCAGGATGTTGAGTTTGTGATCGATTTGGAGCCGGGTACGCGTCCTATTGCTAAAGCGCCGTACCAGATGGCCCCTCGAGAGCTAGAGGAGTTGCGAGTCCAGTTAGATGAGTTATTGTTGAAAGGGTTTATCAGGCAGAGTTCGTCGCCTTGGGGTGCTCCTGTTCTATTTGTGAAGAAGAAAGATGGGTCAATGCGGCTTTGCATCGACTATAGGGAGTTGAACAAAGTCACAATTAAGAACAGGTACCCTCTGCCGAGGATCAATGATTTATTTGACTAGTTGCGCGGTAGCACTGTCTTCTCTAAGATTGACCTTCGTTCAGGCTATCATCAGCTTAGGATCCGTGAGGCAGATATTCCACGGACTGCATTTTGATCGAGGCATGGACATTTTGAGTTCTTAGTGATGTCGTTTGGATTGACCAACGCACCATCAGCGTTCATTGATATGATGAACCGGGTGTTCAAGGATTTCCTAGATAAGTTCGTGGTGGTCTTCATCGATGATGTGTTGGTTTATTCTCGTAGTGCTGAGGAGTATGAGCAGCATCTGTTCTTGGTTCTATCGGAGTTGAGGAACCATAAGTTATTCGCCAAGTTAAGCAAGTGCGAATTTTGGTTGCCTCAGGTCTCGTTTCTGGGCCACGTGGTAAATAATAATGGGATCTCGGTTGACACGGAAAAGATCGCAGCAGTGATGGATTGGAGTAGGCCGGGCACGCCCAAGGAGATCAGGAGCTTTATAGGATTGGACGACTACTACAGGAGGTTTGTGGAGGGTTTCTCTATCCTACCTGCACCTTTGACTAAGCTGACTCAGAAGAACATGGCTTTTGTTTGGAGCGAGAAGTGCGAAGAAGCCTTCCTGGAGTTAAAGAGGAGATTGTGCACTGCTCCCGTTCTGACCATGCCTGCTGAGGGTGTGGATTATGATGTATACTTGGATGCTTCGCATGTAGGTCTGGGATGTGTATTAATGCAGGTTGGTAAGGTGATTGCCTATGGGTCAAGACAACTGAAGACTCATGAGAAGAATTATCCTACGCATGACCTCGAGTTCGCAGCGGTTATTTATGCGTTGAAACTGTGAAGACACCTACTTTATGGGGCTCAATGCAAGATCTTCACCAACCATAAGAGCTTGAAGTACGTGTTCACGTAGAAGGAGTTAAATCTGCGCCAGCGTCGGTGGCTAGAGTATGTGGCCGATTATGATGTAGAGATCCAGTATCATCTAGGCAAGGCCAATGTGGTGGCCGACGCCCTGAGCCGTAAGACGGGAAAGATCTTTAATCTCACTGCCGATCATTTAGTGGAGGAGTTCATCCTATGTATATATTAGTGGGATGCTGTGGCAAGCAGAGTAGTTTGTCAGTGGAAGAGACGTCTTGGATTTCTTTGACCAGACTTCACCAGAAGGACGACCCGGATCTTCTACACTTATACTCCAGGACTGAGAGAGGAGAGTTGCCAGATTATTCCATCGATGATGCGGGAACTTTGAAGTATCGCGGCAGATTTTGCTACCCGTGGTTGGGGACATTCGGGGTATGGTTTGCAGAGAGGCTCATGGATCCAGCATTGCCTACCATCCAGGATCTACAAAGATGTATCGTGACTTAAAGCAAATTGCCTGGTGGTATGGCATGAAAGGAGATATAGCCCGATTTGTTGCGGAGTGCCACACTTGCAAGCGGGTGAAAGCCGATCATGGAAGGCCTGGTGGCAAGTTGACTCCGTTAGAGATCCCGACTTGGAAGTGGGAAAGTATATTAATGGATTTCATCACGAGTTTACCGCGATCCCCGAGGGGATTTTATTCCGTTTGGGTCATAGTGGATAGACTGACGAAGTGTGCTCACTTCGTGCCATATAAGATAGATTACCCGATGAAGAAGATAGTGGAGTTGTACTTGAATGAAGTCATCTGACTGCACGGTGTGCCGGTTAGAATAATTTCTGATCGAGACTCCCGGTTTACTTCTCGTTTTTGGCAGAGTCTGCAGGAGGGTTTGTGTATGGATCTGAGGTATTCTACTGCGTACCACCCACAGACTAATGGGAAGACGAAGCGGGTGAATCAGATAGTTTAGGATATGATCCGATGCTACATTTTAGACCAGGGTGGAGCGTGGGACGAGCGGCTGCGACTTATGGAATTTGCATACAACAATAGTTATCAGGAGAGCTTGCAGATGGCTCCGTTCGAAGCCTTGTATGGGATGCACTGCAGAACTCCATTATTTTTGGCTGAGGCTGGTGAGAGGCCATTGTTGGGTCCTGATGCGCTCGAGGAAATGGAAGTCGCAGTGAAGCTTGTTCGAGAGAAGCTTTGTATAGCTCAGGAGAGGTACGAGAAGAACACCAATCGGCGTAGGTCTGCCTTGGAGTTTTCTGTAGGGGACCTTGTATTTCTTAAAGTTTCCCCGATGGTGGGTGTAAAGAGGTTTGGTAAGAATCGGAAATTGGACCCGAGGTATGTGGGCCCATTTAAGATTTTGGAGCGGATTGGCGTGTCAGCTTATAGGTTGGATTTGCCAGCAAACTTCCCAGGTGTTCATAATGTTTTCCATGTTAGCTAATTACGGAAGTGCGTGCGCAGCAGTGGGCAAGTCTTGGACGTTGTGCCCCAGTTGGAACCCAACCTCTCTTTTGTTGAAGTGCCGGTGCGTATTTTGGATACTCAGGAACGGGTGCTGCGAAAGAAGTCTATTCCGATGGTGAAAGTTCTTTGGAGGAATCAGGATTTGGAGAGCGCGACTTGGGAGTTAGAGTCGGCTATGAGGGAGGCTTACCCTCAGCTGTTTCCTAGATTAGTTTGGTTTGTTTTTCTTCTTGTAATGTTTGGATTATTACTTTCCTCTGTAGTAGAGGTGTTGTGCATAAAGTTTCGGGACAAACTTTCTTTTAAGGGGAGTGACTGTAACGCCCCCGATTTTTTTCTGCGATTATTTAAATTCTCGTTTGGCGTTACGTCGATGCATTTTCTTGGCTTGCGCCATCTATGGAGTGTGTTCTTAACTCCTTAGAACTGGGTGCCCTATTTTTTAGCCGTTTGGCAAGATCTCCCTAGCAAGCTGAGTCGTTTTGGGTGACCCGGTGTGGCCTCTCGGGGGATGCTTGTGTTTTGGCTTCGGGAGGGTATAACTCAAGTTCTGTTTGTCGAAAGTTAGTTTCGACTTCGTCGTTGTGTTCGTAGCGTTGATATTTAGCTACGGTGCGAATTTCGTCAAATTCCGAGATAGTTTGGTTTTCGCATCGCTTTGGGTGTGCCATTAGTAAAGACTAGAAGAAATTCTTTTTTTATTTATTTAAGGAGCAGGCGGTTGGGTTCGGTTTTGCTGAACCGATGCTTTAAAGCTTGTATAAAAGCCTTATTAAGAAGTGGCGGGCCCACTTCTCCTCTCTTCTTCTCCCCAAGACCGAAACCGCTGCTTCTGTTCGCGGAAAATAGGGGAAACCGCCGGACCTGCTTCTCCTTCGGACGGCGATTCCGGGTGTGTTCGTGGACGGATTTCGATTCCGAAAGCGGCGTTGTCTTGTTCTCGCTTAGATCTTCGTTTCGACGGTAAGAGGTTTGTTTTTTGTGGAGTTTTAGGAGAATTGTATTTTCGGTTTCTTGTGGTTTTCGCCATTAAAGTGCGGGTTTGCTTGCTAGGTGCTGCTCCTTCTAGTGCAGAGTCAAGAGGAGGGAAAGCCGACCAAGCTTCGCCGAAAATCGAGGCAAGTGGTATTCTTGCCCTTGCCATTGTTGTTCTTTTGAATTTTGGAATGTTTCCCGGTTAGCCCTAGGGTAGAAACCAAGCATATTCTCTTTTATCTTGCTAAATTTTAGGGCTTAGATTCTCCTATGAGCCCCCTCCTTGTGCTGTTTGCTCAACCTGCTAGTTGTGTTCACCATTTTGACTCCAGATTTGTAGTTCTAGTTGGGTGCTTTTGCGGGTGGGGCCGAGAGAGAGAGAGTGAGGGAGGAAGTTGTGGTAGGGCTCTGGTTAGAACCACTCTGTGTAGACTCTCGGGTTTTGGTGTTGAGTGTGGTGCACACACTCAAAGCCAAAAGCCTCCCGGACTTGGCATTGAGTGTGGTGGACACACTCAAAGCCATAGTTTGGTCTGTTCCTTGCGGCTGAGTGGTGGGGTCATTGAGTGAGAATTTTCATCTAAGTCAAAATCGACGGGAATCACCAAGTGATTCCCGCCGATTTCGACGTGTATCGTCAGTGATTCCCACCGATCGGTGAGAATCATCCTTGATTCTCTCCGATTCGTCGAGAATCATTCTGGATTCCCACCGATCGGCGAGAATCATCCTGGATTCTTACCGATTCGGCAAGAATCATCCTACATTCCCGCCGATTCGGCGAGAATCAGTCGGCATTCCCGCCGACCTCCTCTTGTTGGCGATGGTTTAGGGTTTGCCTGCGGGAATGAACTTTGGCGTAGAGTGAGTTGACCTCAGTCAATGCCAAAGCTGCTTTGGCGTCGAGGGAGGTGTACTCACTCAATGCCACCGTTGGGTTTTGTGGTTTTGCTAAAGTCATTGAGGGAGTGAACCTCACTCAACGCCATAGCTGTTTTGGCGTTGAGTGAGGTTAGCTCACTCAACGCCGCTGCCTCTTTTGCTGAAGGCATTGAGGGAGTGGACCTCACTCAACGCCATGGATGTTTTGGCGTTGAGTGAGGATAGCTCACTCAACGCAAGAGCTGTTCTTGCGGAGGGCGTTGGGTGAGTGATTCTCACTCAACGCCATGGCTGTTCTGGCACTGAGTGAGGCTAACTCACTCAATGCCAAGGTCTGGTTAGGCGCTGAGTGGGTTCCACTCAACGCCAAGCCGTGTTGAGTAACTTCAACACTATTTCTCTTTCCTCAATTTTTGTTCCCGAGTGAATACCTTGATTTTATTTTGAGTTTCTTTGTCGGCCATGTTTTTCTTTCCTAAAGTCCGAATCGTGGGTCGTGGTTAGTAGTGGTGGTTTGAAGCTCTTCATTGGAGAGGTGTTGTGTAATTTAGCCAAGGCCACCCTTATTCTTCTATCTTGCTCTAGGTACGGGCTGGGCAAGGGGGTGGAAGGTCCCTTGTGCTTTCACATGTAGACCCTTAAGCTTGTTGGCTTGGAAATGGTGGTTGGGGGAATGAGTTTGCCTCCAACCTGGATCCATGTTGTTTGTTTTTGCTACTACTATCTCCCACAGCTTAGGGTGTTAGAAGTTTCTCCCTTGGTAGATTGCAGCACTTTGGGCTCTTAGTAGCCTAGTAGACCCTGCAGGATATAGTTTTTGGGCAGGGTTGGTGCTGTTTCCTCGCACGTAGTGCATTCCTTGTTGTCTTGCCTTGGACAGTTGTGACTTTTTTTGCTGTGTGTTTTCCTCTTTTACTTATTCCCTGGTTGACACTTCCCTGCAGTTTTTCCTTGTTTTGCTTGCTGAGGTATTCTTTCTTCTTTTGAATGCCTCAGGTTCTGGGCAGTAGCAAGTTTGGTGGCTAGGTTGCGGTGGTGTTGCTGGTGGTCTCTTGGACTTTGGAGATCCTGTTGCTTTGTTAGTGAGGTAGTTTTTCTGTACTTTTCTTACAGACATACGTATTTGCCTGTGAGTTCGTGTCAGGTTGTTGGCGCCCACTGGTAGTTTTTACCTTTGTACTAGATATATTACTTTTGCTGCTACCATTTTCTGGAGATAGTCTACTTGCTCTAAGGAGGATTTATGCTAGGTTGCTAGTTATTTTAAAACTATAATTATTATTATAAGTATATCGCATGATCAACATGTTTTATAAAGGTAAATCACTATTTTCCAAGCGACGTACAAAGATCGTTTCCTTATATATAATATAAATTAAATGTAGAGTCTTGCATGGCATATGTAACACCCCAAAATGTTGTAGGAGCAACGGGGATCGATTTTGGCCAAGACAAGGTTTTGGTACAGGTGACACGGGCCCCGACACGGGCGTGTCGGAGGCCGTGTCGGGCGTGTCAAGCTCGGGTCATCGAGCTAGCCATGTAGTCGACCAGTTCAGGTCGACGATGGTCGTGTGGAGGAACACGGCCTAGGACACGGGCGTGTCCCAGGCCGTGTCACTCCTGGGCTGTGCGGTGGGATACACGGGCAGTGACACGGGCACGAACACGGGCGTGTCTAGTTTGACACGGGCGTGTCTGAGGCCGTGTCACCAAGCCGTGTACCTCTCTGACTGCGAATTGTTGGCTGATTGCACACGGGGGGCGTGACACGGGTCCCGACACGGGCGTGTCGCAGGTGACACGGGCGTGTCGGAGGCCGTGTCACATGCCGTGTTGCTGGTTTTTAATTTTGGTCGAGACGGCGAATGAGCTACACGGCCAGGCACACGGCCGTGTGTGAACCCGTGTTCGGCCCAGATTTTGTATTTTTAGGTCTAATCCTGGCCGTTCGTTTCCTTGGCTTTGGATCCGACGGTGGGGTGCTGTTCCTGAGAGGTTTTAGCTGGGTTTTAGGGTTAGAATCCCTCATTCCATCCAAGTAAATCTCTCTCTAAGTTTTAGAGAGAGGGGAGAGCAAGTTTGGAGGAGGAGACCAAGATCCGGCCGCCGGAGGAGCTTCGGACCTCCGAATCACGATCCGAGTCCAGATCCGCGGAGGTGACGCCATTGCGGTGCTTTTCAACCGCATAGTTTTCGATGGCACTGCGGAAGAACGCAAGGGTAACGATTTCTCATCCTTGGGCATGTGAAGCCTTCTTTTCCTTTGCATAGGAAGCCCTCTCTCGCGAGTTAGCGAAGAGTTGGAGCGTTCCTTGGGGTAGATATGTGAAGTCCCCCTTGTGTAGAGTCCGTATGCATAAACGGACATAAGCATTGTGTGTGAAGCCTATCCGGACAAGTAGAGCCGGATCGGTGATGTTGCATTGCATTTGAACCAGGCAAGAATCCGGATGTTTGGGTGTTTTTCGGGTTTTCTACGTGGTAGATTGCATCAGGGAGCCTTGGAGATTAACTCCAAGGTGCACCCGGAAAACTGGGCAAAAACAGGTTTTGCCAACACGATGGCCGGGGAGCCAACGTGAACATAACTGGGTTATGTGATTATTGTGGTGGAAACGGGACTCGGTGATTCTTGGCCTGCGCATATGGCTTAAATTGTCGTTGAGATGTGAGCACGGGTCAGGCGGAACCGTACCCGGTCTATGTCATTCGGTAGGACCGTTGGCATGGATGAGGGTCTTCGGCGGTCTATGGCTTAAATTGCCGTGACCAAGGCCAGGAAGGCAAAATGCTCATATGGATGACCGTCCAAGAGGCGGTGGTGGATTGGGAACGTCTATGGCTTGAATTGACGTGACGTTGGCCGGTTCGCCGAGAATGTGCCCTGAGTGCACGGGGTGTGTGGCCATGCGAGCCTACGCCTGTGGTGAAGTGCAAATACTTTATATAATTGCTTATGCTAATAAAGTGCAGGGAAAGAGCATTGCCGCCCCGAATGTGGGGGCGGGATCGTTATAATTTGGTCAGCATTGCTGACCGTTGCTATTGTTTGCCACCGGGCGGTGGTTTGTGGCTTGCAGGTGCTGCGGAGCAGAGCGGGAAATAGCGGGCTGAAGCCCTTGTTGCTGTGCCGGCCCTCGAAGGCCTAATTGCTTATGTTTCTTTCCCGTTTTTCATGTATGGCCAGCCTGCGTGCCGAAGTTTGGAAAACACTTCTTTTGTTAAGTGAACAGTGTAAGGCCTTAAGGCCATTTCTCTTTTGGTGTATGTGTACATTCCTGGGTTTGTAGTGGACATTCATGCTGTTGTGGCTGGGTTCTTATTTCTTTTGCAACCTAATAAATTGCTTCCCCTAGGTGTTGTGTAGGACGTCATGATTGGTTGAATGGTTTCAACGTGTAACCAACCGGTCTGTCCGTAGTATATGGCGTCGGGCCCCGGCCGGACCTACTGCTATATGTTATGTGACGGATAGGGGTGTTACAAATTGGTATCAGACTTTTGGTTTCGGTCAAGCTTAAATGAATTCGTGGGCGAATTCACTTTAAGGGGTGGTGAGCACATGTGTGTGCGTCATCGTTATAACAAGAAAAGAACCCATGAATGTCCACTTAGGAATGAAAATACACATGTTTGAGGAACCTGCGTGTTCCTATTATTGCTGTTTGCAGTAATTTTTGGTCGCTTATCGGTGTTTTGCACGATTATAGGTGACCAGGAGTGGTGCTGGGCCGTCTGAACGGCCAGGTTCTGAGGCGAGCAGTGCGCCAAGTGATGCGTCTGCAACACCTCCGTCTGTCGAGACCATTAGATTGGTGGCAGAAGTTGTCTTTGCTATGATCAATGCACAGCCTGCAAGGCAGGTGCAGCAGCCTGCTCCTGCTGTGGAGCAAGTACCGCTTCAGACGGCAGAGCAAAGGAGGGTTGAGCAAGTAGTTTTGGAGCCAGAGTTGCCTCGGAGAGCAACTGAAAGACAACTGAAGCACGTGATGGGCTTTCATCCACCGGTATTCACGGGGGCAGAAACCCCGACCCAAGCAGAGGATTGGATCTCAAGGGTCAACAGGGTGATGACTGCGACGGAAACGGAAGAGTGGCAGAAGACCACTATAGCGACATTCCTTTTGGATGGGGACATAAGACTATGGTGGGAAGGCCTAGAGCTACATCAGTTGCAGGGAAGGCCGTTGGCCGAAGTTTCTATGGAGGAGTTTGCGAGACTATTCATGGCTCGATACCTCCCCTCGGCGCAGAGAATTGCGCTAGAAAGCGAATTTCAGAAGTTGGAGCAAGGGGATTGCACCGTTGATGAGTACCTCCACGAGTTTACTCGTTTGGGGAGATATGCCGGCGCTATCTTCGCAGATGAGGAGCGCAAGACGAGCCGCTTCTATGAAGGGCTAAGAGACGAATTAAGGTTGCTACTGTCGGGGACCAAGGCGCAGGGTTTCATGACCCTAGTCAGTTCGGCCCGGTCCTTGGAGAAGGACATGAAGAATGTCCAAGCGAAGAAGGAATCCGGTAGTAAGAAGGCAGAGTTCAAAGCGCCGACTACGTCGAAGTCGGGCTATCGAAAATTCTTCAAGAAGGCTAGGACCTCAGGTCCAGCTTCTTCTACGGGTGCCTCGGGGGCAACTACCAATCAAACCCCGGGCGCCTGTTTCACCTGTGGAAAGATGGGGCACTTTGCCCGTGATTGCTGGAGTGGATGCTCAAAGTCCTAAAGGAAACAAGGAGCTACCTACGAGGAGATGGGCAAAGCGGTGGAGTCGACCGCGTCCCACTATGCTCCGACTCAGCCTAGAGTCTATAACTTGGGCCAGCAGGAGGCCATCAAGCAAGCGGATGTGGTGACAGGTATGAGTTAATTTATAGCAAGTTAGCTTTAATACCGTTATCTATTGCTTGTTAGCCTAATATTATTTGTGTAGGCTTTGTTGTGATTAGTGATAGTCTGACACGGGCACTGTTCGATACGGGAGCTTCACACTCCTTCTTGTCTGAAAGTTTTATATCGCGCATCGGAGTCCCTTCTTCGATGACAAAGGACAATTTGGATGTGCTGCTACCGAATGGGTACTCGATGCGCGCGGACAGAGTGTGCGCAGTGAAGGTTCGCATTGGGAGCCAAGAGTTCGACTTGCTAGCCTCATTGTTGCCGCTAGTAGAGTTCGACGTGATCTTTGGAATAGATTGGCTTTCGGAGCAGAAAGCTTGGATTGACTGTGACCGGAAGGAGGTCAAGCTGTGTGTAGGGCAGGAGACTACATTCGAGGGGCTGAAAGGGTCGAGCAAGACACTGATGTCTGCTCTTCAGATGGTGAAGGCAGTTCGTGCTGGTGCAGAGCTGTTCTTCGCAATAGTGGGGGCTGTGGAGCTAAAGTCCACTTTGGTTGAGATTCCCGTGGTTTGCGAATACCCCGATGTGTTCCCGGATAGTCTTCCCAGAGCCCCACTGCAGCGGGAGATCGATTTCACCATCGTGCTCGTGCCGGGTGCCAAGCCCGTGTCACGTGCTCCTTATAGGTTGGCGCCAAAGGAGATGGCGGAGTTGAAGGTTCAGCTGGAGGAGCTGATGGAGCAAGGTTATGTGCGTCCAAGTTCGTCGCCTTGGAGCATACCGGTCCTCTTCGTTAAGAAGAAGGACGGAACTATGCGGCTGTGTATCGATTACAGAGAATTGAACAAGCTGACGGAGAAGAATAAGTACCTGATCCCGAGGATTGATGATCTCTTTAATCAGTTAGTCAGATCGTCGGTATACTCCAAGTTGGACTTGAAGTCAGGGTACTATCAGCTGGGGATCAGGGAGTGTGATATCCCGAAGACGGCGTTCAGCACAAGGTATGGGCATTTCGAGTTCACGGTCAGGCCGTTTGGACTGACGAATGCGCCATCGGTATTTATGGACTTGATGAACAGGACGTTCCGAGATTTCCTAGACCGCTTTGTGATCGTCTTTATGAATGATATTCTAGTGTACTCGCAGTGCGAGGAAGACCACTTCAAGCACTTGCACCTGGTGTTAGAGACTCTGAGAAGGAATGAGGTTTACGCAAAGTTCTCC
The DNA here is from genome assembly GCA_039513925.1 of Platanthera zijinensis. NCBI lineage: Eukaryota > Viridiplantae > Streptophyta > Magnoliopsida > Asparagales > Orchidaceae > Platanthera > Platanthera zijinensis. Next base: position 115,774,824 of record CM077084.1, read on the forward strand.
AAGTGCGAGTTCTGGCTACCCTCGGTAGCGTTCCTTGGTCATATAGTGACTGGGGAAGGTATAGCGGTGGATCCGGCGAAGATTGTTGCGATACGGGAGTGGCCTACGTTGTCTTCTGTCGCGGAAGTCCGTAGTTTTCTCGGGCTTGCCGGATATTACAGGCGCTTTGTAGAGAACTTCTCGCGGATAGCTTTACCTCTCACAAAGTTGACAAGGAAGGATCAGAAATTCTTGTGGACGCAAGAGTGCGTGCAAGCTTTTGAGGAGCTGAAGAGGCGGTTGACCACGGCGCTAGTGTTTAGTTCGCCGAGTGGGACTGAGGGCTTCGAGGTGTATAGCGACGCTTCGGGTAGTGGCTTGGGCTGCATGTTGTTGTAGCATGGGAGCGTGATAGCGTATGGATCGCGTCAGTTGAAGGTGCATGAAAGGAATTATCCGGTGCACGACTTGGAGTTAGCGGCCGTGATATTTGCACTCAAGTTGTGGAGGCACTACCTTTACGGCGTAAGGGTCGATATATACACCAATCACAAGAGGCTAAAATACTTGTTGGATCAAAAGGACCTTAATATGAGGCAGAGGAGGTGGATGGAGTTCCTAGGGGACTATACCTTCAAAATACATTATGTACCCGGGAAGGGCAACGCAGTTGCGGATGCGCTGAGCCGCAGGGCTCCCGCCCAAGCCAACTGGTTGTCGGTGCATGATGAGCGGCTAGTACGGGAGTTGGGGGAGCTTGAGATCTGTTGCGTTGACAAGCAGACGAGCGCCAAAGCAATGTTAAACTGGACAGAGGTGCAGTATGACTTGGCTGACCGGGTTCGGCAGGCATTGGAGTTAGATGACTCCATGAAGGAGCTTTTGGAGGCCGCTCTGGATGGCTCAAATTCCCAGTTCTCGGTGGAAGATGGTTTATTAAGGAAGGATCATCGGTTGTGCGTCCCGAGTGGGGGTAACCTCCGGGCAGAGTTGATGTACGAGGCTCATCATACCAAGTACTCAATCCACCCAGGGAGCACGAAGATGTATCGTGATCTCAAAAAGTTGTTTTGGTGGCCGGGGCTCAAGAAAGATGTGGCGTTGTACGTGGCTAAATGCCAAACGTGCGCCTTGGTGAAGGCGGAATGCCAAAAGCCGGGAGGATTTCTGAAGTCCTTGCCTATACCGGAGTGGAACTTCGACGACATATCTATGGACTTTGTGCACGGGTTGCCAAGGTCGCAGAAGGGGAACGACGCCATCTGGGTGATCGTTGATCGGCTAACTAAGGTGTCGCATTTCATTCCGCATAGGAAGGATGACTCGGTGGAGAAGTTGGCGAAGCTATACGTGGACAATATTATTAGGCTGCATGGTGTGCCCCATAGCATTGTGAGTGATCGCGATGGGCGGTTCACGTCAAATGATTGGAGGTTGGTGCAGCAGATGCTGGGAACAAAGTTAAAGTTCAGTACAGCTTTCCATCCGCAGACGGATGGTCAGACCGAGAGGGTCAATAGAATGATGGAGGACATGCTACGCATGTGTGTTCTGGATTTTGGTAAGCATTGGGAAGACCACCTGTATTTGGTGGAGTTCGCGTACAACAACAGCTACCAAGCAAGTATACAAATGGCGCCCTTCGAGGCCCTGTATGGTAGGAAGTGTCGCACGCCGTTATCGTGGCTTGAAACGGGTGAGGCAAGGTTGTACAAGAAGCAGGAGGTGGAGAGTGCTACCTCGTTAGTGCGGATCATTCGGGAGCGCTTGTTGATCGCTCAGGACAGGCAGGCGAAGTATTACAATTCCAAGCACCGGAACATGGAGTTCGCGGTAGGTGATTGGGTATACTTGAAAGTGAAGCCGTTCAAGGGGGTTTCGTGGGTGAGACGCTTGAAGAAGCTGAGCCCAAGATACCTTGGACCTTTTGAGGTTCTGGAGCGAGTCGGCAAAGCTGCATACCGTTTGAAGCTATCGGAGGAATTAAGTGGGCTACATGATGTGTTCCATATTTCTGTGTTGCGGAAGGCGGTGCAAGAGCCTTCGCAGGTGATCGCGGCTGATCAAGTGCCGGTGGATGAAAGGTTGACGAATAGGGTCAAGCCCATTCGTATTGAAGATGTTGAGGTCAAGAGGCTTCGTAACAAGGAGATCCGGATGGTTAAGGTCCGGTGGGATAATTGCGAGCGTGAGGAGCTCTCTTGGGAACGGGAGCAGACTATGCTCGAGGAGTACCCGAAATTGTTCCGCTCAGGTACTGATTTACATTAAGTCCTGTTTTTCCTTTATTAATTTCGTGGACGAAATTCTTTAAGGGGGGTAGAATTGTAACACCCCAAAATGTTGTAGGAGCGACGGGGATCGATTTTGGCCAAGACAAGGTTTTGGTGCAGGTGATACGGGCCCCGACACGGGCGTGTCGGAGGCCGTGTCGGGCGTGTCGAGCTCGGGTCGTTGAGCTGGCCGTGTAGTCGACTAGTTCAGGTCGACGATGGTCGTGTGGAGGAACACGGCCTAGGACACGGGCGTGTCCCAGGCCGTGTCACTCCTGGGCTGTGCGGTGGGATACACGGGTAGTGACACGGGCACGAACACGGGCGTGTCTAGTTTGACACGGGCGTGTCTGAGGCCGTGTCACCAAGCCGTGTACCTCTTTGACTGCGAATTGTTGGCCGATTGCACACGGGGGGCGTGACACGGGTCCCGACACGGGCGTGTTGCAGGTGACACGGGCGTGTCGGAGGCCGTGTCACATACCGTGTTGCTGGTTTTTAATTTTGGTCGAGACGGCGAATGAGCTACATGGTCAGGCACACGGCCGTGTGTGAACCCGTGTTCGGCCCAGATTTTGTATTTTGAGGTCTAATCCTGGCCGTTCGTTTCCTTGGCTTTGGATCCGACGGTGGGGGGCTGTTCCTGAGAGGTTTTAGCTGGGTTTTAGGGTTAGAATCCCTCATTCCATCCAAGTAAATCTCTCTCTAAGTTTTAGAGAGAGGGGAGAGCAAGTTTGGAGGAGGAGACCAAGATCCGGCCGCCGGAGGAGCTTCGGACCTCCGAATCACGATCCGAGTCCAGATCCGCGGAGGTGACGCCTTTGCGGTGCTTTTCAACCGCATAGTTTTCGATGGCACCGCGGAAGAACGCAATGGTAACGATTTTTCCTCCTTGGGCATGTGAAGCCCTCTTTTCCTTTGCATAGGAAGCCCTCTCTCGCGAGTGAGCGAAGAGTTGGAGCGTTCCTTGGGGTAGATATGTGAAGTCCCCCTTGTGTAGAGTCCGTATGCGTAAACAGACATAGGCATTGTGTGTGAAGCCTATCTGGACAAGTAGAGCCGGATCGGTGATGTTGCATTGCATTTGAACCGGGCAAGAATCCAGATGTTTGGGTGTATTTTGGGTTTTCTACTTGGTAGATTGCATCAGGGAGCCTTGGAGATTAACTCCAAGGTGTACCCGGAAAACTGGGCAAAAGCGGGTTTTGCCAACACGATGGCCGGGGAGCCAACGTGAACATAACCGGGTTCTGTGATTATTGTGGTGGAAACGGGACTCGGTGATTCTTGGCCTGCGCATATGGCTTAAATTGTCGTTGCGATGTGAGCACGGGTCAGGCGGAACCGTACCCGGTCTATGTCGTTCGGTAGGACCGTTGGCATGGATGACCGTCCAAGAGGCGGTGGCGGATTTGGAACGTCTATGGCTTTAATTGACGTGACGTTGGCCGGTTCGCCGAGAATGTGCCCTGAAAGCACGGAGTGTGTGGCCGTGCGAGCCTACGCCTGTGGTGAAGTGCAAATACTTTATATAATTGCCTATGCTAATAAAGTGCAGGGAAAGAGCATTGCCGCCCCGAATGTGGGGGCGGGATCGTTATAATTTGGTCAGCATTGCTGACCGTTGCTATTGTTTGCCACCGGGCGGTGGTTTGTGGCTTGTAGGTGCTGCGGAGCAGAGCGGGAAATAGCGAGCTGAAGCCCTTGTTACTGTGCCGGCCCTCGAAGGACTAATTGCTTATGTTCCTTTCCCGTTTTTCATGTATGGCCGGCCTGCGTGCCGAAGTTTGGAAAACACTTCTTTTGTTAAGTGAACAGTGTAAGGCCTTAAGGCCTTTTCTCTTTTGGTGTATGTGTACATTCTTGGGTTTGTAGTGGACATTCATGCTGTTGTGGCTGGGTTCTTATTTCTTTTGCAACCTAATCAATTGCTTCCGCTAGGTGTTGTGTAGGACGTCATGATTGGTTGAATGGTTTCAACGCGTAACCAACCGGTCTGTCCGTAGTATATGGCGTCGGGCCCCGGCCGGACCTACTGCTATATGCTATGTGACGGATAGGGGTGTTACAGCATAAGTGGTCCTCTTAGGGCTCTTATGCACTTCTTAGGATGTCAAACCTGAATAAAATATTTTTCCGCAGCTCTTAAGTATAGTTTTAACTGTGGACTAGGTGATCCACCGAGCCGAGGGATACGGCCTCTAAATTATAACTGATTTTCTAATCATTAAACTCATAAATTTCTTTCATAAAGTGTAGTAGATGGTTTTGCCTGAGCGTTAGCAGTTATCCCCTGCTTGACGTGGCATCATGACGCGCGTTTTCTCATACTCTGATAATTCTTTCATTCGGAGAAAATGCGGGTTGTGACAGCCGGAAACCGCCACCTCCGGCGGCCAAACCACCGTCGACCAATAGCCATCGCCTCGACGGAGGTGGTGGTGGTGGGTGGCCAGGGAAGTGACCGGACGGCCAGCGACGGATCACAGAAGAGGTACAGGAATTATATATTTCTGAGTTCAGTTCTCTGTTTATAAGAAGATGAACAGTAAAACATTTTTATTATATAAAATTATGTGTATGATATATAAAGGAAATATACATTAAATGGGCCATTTTGATATGGCAAAACGAGGCACTTAGAGGCCGATTTAAGAAAAATGGCCAGTCACGAACGTCGTAGCCCTTCGAGTCTAGATTAATTTAAAATTATATTGCAACTCGTTTGGGTAAGCGGTTTGACCGCAGCACCCATTTTAGTGGGGACTATACCTAGAGTGGGGAAGAAACTAAAAAGGATCCCCACTCTTCGTCCTTTGTCCAAATGATCTGAAATTTGGGATGAGGGTTATCCTTAGCCATACCTAAGGGCTGTCCAAAAATGGGAATTTTTGGAGATACTTTGCCTAAAGTTTTTGTTTTGATTTGATAAAGTTAGAGTAATTTATTTAAGTGGTAAAATGACCTCCAAACTATCCCAAATTTTTGTGAGTGGTTCCTGGCTATAAAACCTAGCTCTGTACAAAATTTCAACTCATCTGTATGATTTTTTGATAGGAAGTCACCTATTCATAACTAGGCATTAATGAGGCATTTTTGAGGAAAAAGTGCACTAGAGGTTGGAACGGTCACATCACCTCTACAGAGGCTGATATTTTGACCACTGACTTAGAGGGGTTATTATAACCCACTCGGAGAAAATGGTGTGATTTATGGTTGGTTTACCCTAGGATCCAAACTCAAACCCTAAATGGAGGTTTTGAGGGTGGTGAAGGACATGGGGGCAATTGCTCTCGTATTGCCTTGAAACTCTGTAGAGTTGACATTAGCATGATAAGAATCACCTGGATGGAATCTTGGAGGATTTGGAGATAGGTAGATACCTCAAAATCCTAACCTTAGCTTTAGGGTAAAATACTAATTAAGTAAAATATGCAACTAAGCTTTATCTAAAAGCTGTGAAACTCGGAAAGAGTAAGTTTTGGGGCGGATAGAATCTATAGAAATTTTACTAGAATTTTATGATGTCTATTTTCAGCACTTTATTTATAACAATTGTTATAGCCCTAATTAATGTTTTAATTATTTGAATCTTTCTGTTTATTGAAACCCCATGAAATCTTGGAAGTAAATGTTTTAGGACAGAATGGATCCCCATGAAATTTTTGTATAATTTTTAGTTGTGTAAATCAAGTACTTCCTTCACAAATGTTAAAAAGAGTTTTATGCTTTGAAAATTAATTATGGATAATATTGTTGCTGGAAAATTATGAAACTTCGTCAATGCTATTTTTAAGATTGTACCTGCATAATATAATTAATTTATAATTTTTGGATGGATATTTTCTGTACTTGATTCATAATTAATGGAAGATAGAAAATATTGCTAAAATAATTTTAGAGCTCTTTTAATGCTAGAAAAATTGTGATACCTTGGATTTACCATATTGAGATAGCAAAGTATTAATAATAATTGTTTTGGACATCTTGCATGAGTACTTAGGGTAGTTAATGTTCAAACCGGTAGCCCGCGGAATTTTCGAGGAAATTAATTAAATGCCAGATAAATTAGGAAAATTGTAATTTTCTATTTATATGATAATCATATCAGGATATATCTCCAGTAAATAAGTTAGGGCATTTGGTTGAGTATTGGATCATTTCTTAACCGGTTCGACATATAGTCTAGGCTGGTCTTCATATAGCAAAATGTTAAATTGCAATAAGACATGATCTGGGATAGTTGTTGGAGTTAGTCATTTAGTCTGGGTGGATAGGTGTGGATGATTTTGTAATAGAATGATAGGAAGAATAGTGAGAAGTGGTGATGGCTAGAGTTAATAGGTGCTCGTGTTCGACGAAAGATCGTCTTTCCCGAAGAGAGGAAGGTTAAAAATCACACTAGGTTAGTCCATCGTAACATGAGAAGGGAATGGGGAAGGGAATTCAACCAATAATAATAAGTGCCTTGTGAAAGGGAATGATGGGCTTCAGCTACCATCATAGTTCCTAGTGCCTTTTGAGAGCCCTTCACGGGGAATACCAGGGGCAGTCCTGGGTTAACGTAAACTGTATTATCAAACTGATAAGAGTAACTTAGTAATTAGGGTTGCACGTTTCACAAACACTGTAGCACAGGAAGATATTTGGGAGCTTCGGCTTGATTGGTTAAGAGACGGACGGAATGGTCCGGGGAGCTTCGGCTCGGTTGGTTAAAAGATGGACGTTTTTGTCCGGGGAGCTTCGGCTCGGTTTTTGGTTGATTACGATTAAACTTGCATGTGCATAAAAGGAACGAAAATTAAGGTGGTGGATCTTCGGTATTGAAGGTTCGATGCACCGACGCCAATACGCTGGCTCAGCAAGTGTGGTTAGCACTCCGCCAACAAAAGTCCAGTGCGCTAGCTGGCATGAGTATGCAGGAGTCTGCTTCGTGCACCAAGCGTTGAGGCGTACGATAGGTCTGACCGGTAGTGCTTTACTGGTTTAGAGGTGGGTGAGGCCAAACCCACCGCTTCCGTCTACCACTACGGAGGTATGTTGGGAGGTAACGGCTCCGAAAGGGGGAACTAAAGGTCTGTGTGCACAGAGTCGGGTGTGTGAGTTGCACTTTCATATTCCATCATACCCACTTGCATGTCATAGCATAATCGATTCATTTAACCCTGACACCTAAAGTATAAGTGGTATGGGACGCTTATACATTAGGACTTGAAAAACGATCCCTTGGTCTATAAGCTTGTGTGGGCAAGTTTATAAATTAAGGTTAAATTCTATAATTATATGCTGCTGTTTTATAACCGACACCACAACGTATAAGTGGTATGGGACACTTTATACGATGGGAGCCTTGCAGAAGATTCCTTGGCTTATGCGCTTCCGCACATAAGTTAAGGTTACTTTTCCTACTTTCTATTTGTGCCTTATTAATTATAGAATTGCTACATTAGTTCCGCTTCCACCTATTCCTTTGATTTAATCTCCACCTTCATGTCCTTCCCTTTCTTCCTCACCGCTCGGTACCTAGGAGCCATGGGGCAAGGGGTAGGGGATGATAGGGCTTAGTCTTTATGACTAACGGTTTTCGAACCGCATCATTTCAGGGGAGTGTGGAGCCCAGCACAGGGGAGCAGCCCCAGAGACCGGTGCGCTTGGAGATGGGGCAGTCTAGCTCCGGAGTTCATACAGCCGGGACCGTGAGTCTCGACCGTGAGTAGATGTTTTGTTTTGCTTCCGCATGAGTGATTTGTAGTGAGGACATGTTGTACCGGGCTTAAGCCCATATTCTATTACTCTGATGTATTATTCTGTGAACACTCCCTTTGTTGAGTTTTATTTATATAAATGTGATTTTCATGTTGACTTGCTTGTACTTCTTTTTGCTACCTTCCTGTGATTGAATTGGCCGGCAGAATTGGCGCTTTGTGGTGATGACCCTTCAGGGCGTGAAGGTGTCACCGCAAAACGGCGATCCTGGGCCTAAGACCCCGATGTTTGAAAAGAAAAAAAAAGGGGGTCTTACACCAGGAAGGCACTTCAATGGTGTGGATTGGATCCAACCTTAAAGATAGGTGCAGCCATCAACAGAAAAGGCATGAATCATTAAGGGAAATTCATGTCTGAAATAGTAGGAAAAGTGATCTTATGTAAACCAGGTGGCCATGATACGATATCATCCTATATGTTCAGCCTGCTGATAAGAAAAATCTTTAAGATTCACACCAATTGGTATGAAGTACTGTTTGATAAGATAAAAGAAGGAATCAAGAAGCCAAACTTGGCTAGGATCATGAGTCTATACCTGGTTGGAATAATTCCAGAGGTGATGCAACAGATTCCTGGATCAATGATAAATCACATGAGGAGAATGGACATAAGGTTATTCTCAAGATGGGATAGAGTTTTTTCAAAGGAGATGCCTTATGTGGACAGGCAAGAGATAACGAAAAAAAACACCAGCACATGACCTTTCTGAGCATGGTCATGAAGATGAACAAGAACAGGAAGCACAAGTTAGAGAACAAGTTCAGGATCAGACTGAGACTACCCAAGTCCAGGAAGAGACTATATCTGCACAGGTGTAGGGGGAGCAAATTACTGCACAGTTGCAAGGGGAGCCACATTCTGAACAGGTGCAGGAGGAAGAAAGAATCAATTTATCAGAAGACATAGTTTCTCAAACTGGTCTTGATATTTCTGGAGGTCCTGCTACTGTTGAGAAAGTACTATCTCCTGCTCACACTCAACAAGAATTCACTCTTAAAGAGTTGTTTCCTGATCTTGAAGGAGCAACAGATAAAATGTAGACCCTAAGATTTGAGAGGGAGTAAGTAAGGATTGAGTGGGAGCAAGTTAATATTGAGGAGGAGCAATATTGCACTGAGAAATAAATTTCTTCCACTCCTTAAGAGAGAGTTAATATTGACAGTTCTTCAGAGTCTGAGCATAAAGAAGTCAGGGAGGCCAAGAAAAGAAAACTAATGGTCTTTAAGAGAAGAAGTCAAAGCTATAAGAAGGCTCTCCAAACAACTACTTCACAATCTACTTCTTATTTTGATTATAGGCAAGCTTATGGTGAATTTACAAATGAAGCTGGATGAGCAAAGGCTGGCCTTGGAAAAATATGTAGATGAAAGTCATAAGACACTCCAGTTTAATCTAGCCCAAGAAATAAAGTCCATCAGATTTGAAGTAAACCAGAATAAGAAAGAGATGACAGATTGCTTCCACAAGGGGGGCAATTCTGTGGTATTTCTGTCAAAGCAATAAGCAGAAATAAAGAAGCAGGTGGATGAGATTGCTGTCAAACAAGTCTATGTCCTTGAAAATCAAATAAGAATGAATGACAATCTGACTGAATCTCACAATGAGATAGTCACTGAGTTAAAGAATGTTGTTATTGGAATGGATGCTACAAGGGCTAAAGAAATGGAAGACTATGATAAGAAGCTACAGGCTGCCCTAGATTTAGTTCAAACTGCCATCACTTCTTCTCAGAAGTTAATTAATGACAAGCTTCAAAATTTAAAGCCATTCTTTAAAGATGGAGTCAATTACTTGGATGGGCAAATCAGATTTCAAAAAGAGGTTTTAAGAGATCATATGACCAGAGAAGTCATAAAGGGGGAGAGGGTGTTAGTATATGCTGGCTCTGATCATGCCAAATGGGTAACCAACAGCATTAGAGCCACTTTGGGATATCCACCCTTTTATGATGATGATAATGTGGCTGAGTCAGGTGTGTAACCAGCTCTACTTGAAGGTGATCAACCTGAGGTTGCCCAAGTCATTTACCCCCCTACAGATATTGAAATGATACATCAACAAGTTCAGTCTATGTATAACCCTCCTTAACAAGTTACTAATGTTATTATTGACAAGGTAGATATGCCAGAAGCTGGTCTGAAAGCTCAACAAGATGCTCAATTATCAAAGAAAAGATTCAGAGAGCAAGAAGAATTAAAACATGACTTTGAGCAATGGAGCCCCACTTCTAGAAATATCATATTAACTACCTGGAAAGCTGTCAAAGACCAAGTTAATGAAAGGGGTAAATGGTATAATGAGAAGGAGTGGCAGAAGTATGAGGCTAGGCAAGAAGCTATAGTTCAATACAGAAGGAAGGCTAAGATTGGGAAGCTACCTCCTGATGCACAGGAGCCTAGCAAGTATTTCCCTAAGCCTTTTCATTACTTTGAAAGGCAAAGGATTAAGGCTGAAGCTCAAAAGAAGGCTGATTTGAAAGGAAAGAAGCTCATTGAAGATACAGAACCTTCTGTGCAGGCTCAGATTAAACCAGGGAAAGGAATAGTCATAATGGAGCCAGCCCAGCCTTAGTCTAAGTTTTACTAGTTTTTGTCCAAGAACTATGTAATTGTTAGTTTGTTAAAGAAATCAATGTAAATAACTTGTAACAAACATTTTTGAGTTAATATACAAAACATTGCTCTGTGATCATTTTCTTTTACATCTTTATTATGTGATGTAACTATGATATATGTTTTGTTTATAAAGTACCCCGTAATATAATGCTTATGTACATCATCATGTTTATTTTCTAAGTGGTGTATATCATTGGATAAAGGGTTATGGCTTCTCCAAATAGGGGAGATTGTTGGGAACATTGGAAAATGTGTACCTGATTTGGAGAAGCCTCACTTAGCTCAATGATATACATCAAGGTGTATTTGATGTTATTTTGAGTTTATATATGCAGGTTAAGTATTGGCTAAAATGTAGAAAAAGTTTCTAAGTCCATGTGTCGACACTTAAGCAAGCCTGTATCGACACTTGGAAAAGCTGTGTCGACACCTGAAGCAACTGTGTCGACATACAGAATTTTGTAGTCGACATCAACTCTGTCGACACCGGGAGGCAGTGTCGACACACAGAATATGTTAGTCGACATCAACTGTGTCGACACCAGGAGGCAGTGTCGACAAACAGAATCATAGTCGACATCAACTTCTGAGACTATATCAACTGTGTCGACACACAGGACTTGTGTCGACGCACAACAAAATTTCAACATAGTTAATTACTGTGAAGTGAAGAAGTGGTTGTGTCGACACAAATAATCAGTGTCGACACATTCTCTAGATGGAGTGTCAAGAAGCTGTGTCGACATCAAGGAATCTATGTCGACATCACCAAAGTCTGTGTCGACACTTAAGTCACATGTGTCGACACATATTGGCAGACTGTCTCGACACTTTATGACAGTCAATCTCGACGCTTTGCTGACAAAGACAAAGGCTCAACAACTATTTGAAGACTTGACAGCTGTGAGTTACAACAGGTTTACTGAAGCTGTCAGACTTGTCAGAAGTTAGTTAGAAACCAGATCAGCCGGTTACCATGGATGAAGTCTATATATAGATGGATTCAGAAGAAGAAGATGATGAATTGACACAACTAACACAACTATTGTGAGATTGATCTCTGATCAAAAAAGTACAAGTCACAAAGAAGAAGATCTTCGTGAGAAGATCTAAGAAGACGTTCTGAAGTAGTTATCTATTCAGATTCTGTCTTAGTTGAATTAAATCAAGAATTCAGAAGTATCTTCAAGAGGTTTGGAGAGAGAGAGATCCAGCTATTTGAAGTCAAGAAGGAGAAGATCACAGGTCTCTTAAGAAGCAGATACTAAACTAATCTGTCAAGAAGATTCAGATCTATTTCTGTAATCTAAGGAGAAAGCTGCCAGTCAGTTATATTCAAAGGAAATCAACCAAACTAAGTTCAGATTCAAGAAGCTTTGAAGAAAGCTAAGATCAAGTTGATTTCAGCCATTCTCCTCTTCAAGAAGCTGATCAAGAAAGTTCTTATCCTTTCTCTCTCAACAGGGGTAAAAGATTATAAAATTCCTTATCAAATTCTGTAGGATCTATTCATAGATCTGAGTTGTAAGCCTGTTTTATAAAGGCTGAGTGTAGGAGATTTATTCTCTGAGTGGTAGGGCTATTTGTGCCTGAGTTGTAGGAGAAGGTATTCTCTGAGTTGTAGGCCTTGTGGCATGGCAGAGGTAGAGCTTGTTAGCCTGAGTTGTAGGAATGTGGAAACATTCTGAGTTGTAGGAATCCTTCTGGATTCTGAGCTGTAGGATCTGAGGATCTGAGATAAAGGAAGAAGTTAGGCCGAATCTAGCATACTGCTGGATAGGTGAAGGGGGAAAGTGGATGTACCCAGACCTTGGGGAACAACTATAAATACTGTGTGCAATCTGTGAATTGTGTAGCTGTAGAATCTGTGATTGTGTGTGCTGAGTTTGCTGCAGAATTTTCTGTTTTATATTACAGCGTTGAAGTGATATTCTGTCTTAATTTTAAAACAAGAATTAGAACCTATTCACCCCCTCTCTAGGTGTTTAGGTAGTCTTGAAAGTAAAACTATCAGTATATTTATCGTGATTTTGTCAATTTATCATAAAAATTTAACGTCCCGAAAATAAATATTGCGAAATCTGATGGGACTAAAATTTTGTGGTAATGATTAAAATATTAATTATGAACTATGGTGGAAATTTCAGAGGATTTGATTTTAAAATGAGTCCCTAATTAAATATCTTATTGTAAATTATTGTGATGAATGTGAAATATTATGATGTCCAATTTGGCCGAGATTTCAGAAGCATGTATATAATAATAGCTATATCTTTTGATAGAGATATCAATTGGTTTGGACCTTAAATTAAGCATTTAATAAATACCTAACAAACTCTATATAGGAGAATGAACATGTAATGATTAATAATTATTAGTAGTGACTTATTAGTGTTCATGAATTTAATTACAATCATGGCATGTTTTGACTCTAGCATAAGGTTGAAAATGGTTAATGAAATTAGTTGAGCATACCTGTATAGTGACATGAACATAGCACTAAACTCAGAAGAAGTCCTAAAGGATCATAAAGAGTATTTCCACGACGTACATATTCCACCACACTAGAGTTATGATCACTTATTATGGGTAGCAGTGATGTCTTGACGCAAGTATAAGGATATGATTATATCCTATGATGTCATTATAAGTACTCAGTTGGAAGTCCTTGGGTGCTTATTAACAAAATACTAAACATGGTAATTGGTAAAATGTGTTAAGGACTTGGTTGTTGGTCCTTGGGTGCTTATTAGTATGGTTTTTATCATAGGAATTACATGGGTGTATATGGTCTAGAAACGGATGCATTTTGATCCTTGTGAGAGAATTCCTTATAGGGATTCTATGTGCATACTTACCATTAAACCAACAGAAGCTGACAGATAAACTCTATCCCGGTGGGGCTGTAGTCCTTGCTGTTGTCCTCCCATGGACCCTTTCCTTGTATCATTAAAACTCAGCTGGTTTAGCAAGCAAGAATATGCAAGGTATCTGTTGTCTGGTTCTTAACATTGAGGCATACATAAGGCCTAAGTCTGGTAGTGTACATACACACCGAGTAGTGGAGAAGCCCATTCCACTGTCTCAATCTGGCCACGACGGGAGGTGCCTGAGTGGTTTGTTACCCTCAAAAAGTGTGAACTAAGGTTTTTGTCAACATAGCAAATCAGAGTGCTTAGGTAAGCATAGGTGAGTCATCTACTTTCAATGCATTGTATTGCACTGTATCATTCCACATAAAATCCTCATCATATAAATTTGTATTGGTTCTTTCATATGATGAGTTATTTTTATCTACTAGATCCTTAACATAAAAATATGTATGAGCATCTTTATAAGTTAACTTTAATTCAGTTCTTATACTCCTTATTACACTACCAGTGCTTTTGTGCTATTACTTTCATGATGGTATTCCTAGTTTTACTTGTGCTTCTTTTAATATCGTTGACATATTAAATTGTTAGCTTAGGTATTTATCACCAACTTCTATTATACTTACTACTTGTATTGGAGTCTTCCTTTTTCCCTCCTTCTGTCTGATGCCTAAGAATTGCCAGGAGACGGGATATGTAGCCTCTTAGTCTTTATGACTAATGGTTATTACACTACTATTTTTAGTAGCACACCCCACAAGAGGAGCATCATCCACACCCCTATAGGAGGGAAGCCAGGCTAGGGAGATAGGGTATGACACTACAAAACCATTGTTACCTTCTGTGACTAATGTGAGATTTAAGCGTTTGATGCTGCCATGGTGGCATTTTTGTACTCTGATGATTCCAGGAGCCCTTTGTTGCTCTGTATTTTACATTTATAAACTTGTGGACTTTATGCATATATGGATTATGAACTTTTTATGTTTCTTATAATGATAGGTTGGCATAGCGATACATGAGATAGCTTGCAGATAGATGTCTTGTGGGACATGTTAACCCGTATGTTGTTGCTATAAAAGGCAACGGTTTTGGGCAAAAGTTTTCCCTCGATCGTGTTTTGTGTTCCGGGTGGGGGGTCTTATATAACACCCAAAAAATAGTACCCCATATCTGAGCATGCCTGGAGATATCATGTAACGTCCCGATTCGCGCTAGGACCCTTATGCGCACTTTTGATTAAGGAGAGTTGATTTAGGCTCAGAGAGTGCAGGAGATCAGGCGTGCACTCGGGGGGGGGGGGGGGGAAAGCGAATTTTGTCCTGTGTAGGACACGGGTAGAGACACGGGCATGTACCTACCCGTGTGTCGTGGCTTTGGGTGGCATGGTGTTGAGTGGCATTGCGTTGAGTGGCATGGCGTTGAGTGGACTGTCCCGAGAAGGACACGGGTAGAGACACAGGTGTGTCTCTACCCGTTGTCGTGGCGTTGAGTGGCATGGCGTTGAGTGTCTGTTTCTAGTATGACACTGGTAGAGACCTGGGCGTGTCCCTACCCATGTGTCGTGGCACTGAGTGGCATGGAGTTAAGTGTCTGTTTTGAGTATGACATGGGTAGATACACAGGCATGTCCCTACCCGTGTGCCGTGGCGTTGAGTGGCATGGCATTGAGTGATAAGAAAATGGTGCCGAGTGGTCTGACCCAAGAAGGACACGGGTAGAGACATGGGCATGTCTCTACCCGTGTGCATCTATTAGGAATAAGAAGGATTGTCCCGAGCAGGACACGGGTAGAAGCACGGGCAAGACCACGGCCGTGTCACCTTGACACAGGTATAAACACGGGCGTGTCAGTACCCGTATATGTGCATGATGCGGCAGTCGAACCGTTGACGATGTTTCGCCCGAGAAGGATACGGGTAAGGATACGGGCGTGTCCCTACCCGTGTCACTTCTAAATAAAAAGGCAAAAAGAAACCTAGCCGTTTTTATTCTCTTATAAGCAACATATTCTGGAGAAAACTTCTGGAGGAGTGAAGAACTTGCTGGAGCCAACCAAACATTGTGAGTAATCGCCATCGCTTCCAAGGAAAAGGGATGCCGACGTGAAGAATGACAAGATCCATGGCCAGAGATGGAGGAACCGCTGGAAATGAGGTGAGCTTCCTCCCCTCTCCCTTGGTGCTAGATATGTAGTTATCCTTAGGCAAGAGATCAACTCAAATGAGTCTTTATGTATGAGATGAAGATTTCTAGGAGGGTCATGCTAGAACTTGTGTTCAAAGGTTTAGTCATCTTCAACCTCCCCTTCCTTCAAAGTGATGATGGGGTAGTTTCGTGAAGATGAATGACTTTAAGAGGGTGAATAAAGGTGGAGGAACTTCTTGTTGTGATTTGGGAGGATCGGCTTGAGGAGGAATATGAATCGAAGCCATTCATTTCGCCTCAAGATGCGTGCAGAAATCTATGTTCTGCATGCAACGACCTTCTTGGCTATTTTCAGGCAAGATATATCAAGATCTGGCTTCCGACTAAAGACGAAAGTCGTGGTCCTTGGAATTACCTTTCCAACGAGTGGTTAAATGCCTTCGGGTGAAGTCTGTAGCCACAAGAATGTCTTATCGAAGTAGAGGGATGTCAGACTAAGAGTGCAGAAATTGTATTCTGTATACAGCAGGCTTTGGAGCCAATTTCATGTATGATACACTCTGATATGGGTTGCAGACTAAACATGAAAGTTGTAGCACATGGAAATTCCTTTCCATAGAGGGGTTACACGCTCTCACCGGATTCCTGTAGCCATGGGAATCTCCTGTTGAATTTGCTGTCCAGCAGGTGTTCTGCACCTTAAATTCCTGGGTAAGTGTAAAGTTGGGTTTGGACTTGGAAGAAATTTTTTAACAATCCGACGTTAAATTGTAGGCGATTAAAAATATGCCTAATTGTGAAGATTCAACACATGTTGAAATTACTGGATAGACCCCACGTAAACAAATGGTGAAATGGTATGTGGTTGAACGGAACGACTTGGTGGGGGTTAATAAACGAAGGATAATGAGTCGTTTATTAACAAGATTTAATAGAGCTTGCATAATTGATTCGGTGTTGGTTGTATGAACATGTGAGTTGTTAAATAGGTGGTTAACTCATGTGTACACAACTTATTGATTTTGGGTAAAGGAGTTGTAAGTGGTGATGTTAAAGTTATGTGACCATAACATTAAACGTAATCATGGTCTTGAGGCTTATCATATAAGGGAGTCAAAAATGGTCCATTGTATGAGGTGGCTCGCCACCTGTGTTTGTGGTAAACCCTTGAGGTGCCTTGGGAACAGGATTGTGAAGGGAGTGAGTGTGGATATCTGATCGCACTGGTTGGTAACGTTGGGAAGAATCATAAATGGACGGTTGGGCTTGGTCCTTAGTGTTCATGTCCCGAGGCTCCTTCCATGCCAAGTGGTCGGTTGGTCTTGGTCCTCATGCTCGTTTCTGAGGCTCCTTTCATGCCAAGATGTGGTTATATTGCATGCGGTGTGAGTCGACACACGGTGTCTTAATCCTCGGTAGAGGATATTGTAGCAGGTCTATGGGCTCGCCAATCGTCACACTGATGAGAGTTGACGAATAGACCTTGGGGGGTTGGGTTAGGTCCTCAGTGTTCATGTCCTGAGGCTCCTTCCGTGCCAATTGAATGATTGGGCTTGGTCCTCGTGCTCATTTCCGAGGCTCCTTCCGTATCACACCTTAGGCCAGTTCGGGGCTAGGATCTCGGTGACAATCTACCTGAGACACCCGCTGAGGCGTAGTGCGTATGTGAGCTCTGCTATTGTGTTCTTAGCGTTGAGGCATATGAAGTCCTAGGCCAGGTAGTGTTGAGACCAGCCTAATAGTGGAGATGCTCGCTCTACTATCACCGTCTATCCATGACGGATGACGCTTTAGAGGTTAGCTACCTACTCGAAAATTGGGAACTTCAAGTCTGTATCGACATAGCGATATCATGTGCGTGATCATGGGTGAGTCATTGCATTGCATACATGTCATTACACTTCATTTCATACACAAAGGCCATCATCGTATATGTTTATATGGGCACTCCTATACGATTAGTTACTTACTGCTGAACGATCCTCAACTTATATGTTTGTATGGGCAATCATATAAGTTGAGTTACTTACTATTATAACATTATACTCTCATGATGCTATAGATGATAGAATTTCTAGAATAAGCTGTTGCTCATTTATTACGCTTCTTTATATACATAGTGATATACCACCTGCTTGTACCTAAGTTTCATATATATTGTACCCTGTTCCTTAATCCTCCCGGTGCCGAGGAGTCGTCGGGGGAGCGGGTGTGAACCAATTAGTCTTTAGGAATAACGGTTGCTACGTCTTTCTTTTAAGGAGGTAACCCCGTAGGTGGATCAGCAGGTTATGCAGACGGACAACCAGGCCAGGACGACAGGGCCTGAGGGGACAGTACCGTCGCTACCATCAGTTACAGATGTCAGTGCGAGAGGTTTTGTTGTAGCACTTTTGGCAACTATTTACGTACTCTAATATTAAAAGCTTGTTGTAGCTTCATAACATATGTATTTTATGGACTATATGCTTGGTGTGGATGTGACTTTTGTACTGTTATATTTTTTTGGTTGGCAATGTGTGATATTGGTTGTGGCCGGCAAAATAGGCGTCTTGTGGTACAGGCTAGCCCGAGTGTTAGTGTTACCGCAAGGCGGATGTTCTGGGAATAAGACCCCTCTCATGCCGTGTTTTGTGTTCCGAGAGGCGGGTATTACATATCATGGGTGATAACTAAATCACCAGATAATAATGTACCATTGTTCCTGTATGGAAGACACGATGATATTGTCGTGTGTGGTGAACACGACAGTACCATCGTGTGAATTTATTAGAAACGACGATATCATCGTGTGTGGTGAACACGCAAGCACCATTGTGTTCGTATGGTAGACACGACAATATCATCATGTGCATAGTGAGCATGATGATATATTCATGTTTAGTGAAATACTGATGTGTGTGAGCTAGAGCGTTGTTTTCTAAGTGTCCTGAGCTGGTTTTGTAAATAGCCGTTTTTGGGCGTTTGATTTTATTGGGACTTGATCCAATGACCTAGATTTTATGTATGTTAACCTTAAATAGGGCGGAGGAGTTCAACTCTTAGGTTATTCCAAGTTCTTTTTCCTAACAACTCATGAGCAGGGGACTGAATAAAAGAGAAAGAAGACCTAGACCTGCCATTATTAGAGATTTGGAGCTCTATTTGTCGCTCTGAGACCGGATCCGTAGATAGGGATTAAAGGCAAACACATTCATTCGTGCTTCTTCAAGTTTCCATGGAAAGAAAGAGGTTTGGTAAGGTAACCACATCAATCATCTTGGTTTTAGGATGCTTGCATTACATCCCTTTCATTTATGCCTGTTTATGCATTTTTGCACAAGATCTCCCAAATGAGATGGGTTTGGGTTGCCTTTATTAAAGAGGAACCACTAGGTCGATTGAGTCTGTCCCTGATATTTTTTGCATTAGAAATTGGCTCCGTTAGTGGATTAGGCATGGTTGGTAAAGTCGTAATAACGACCAGTGGTCCGATTTTGTGATGTTGATTGACGTGCATCTTAGGAATATTGTTAGAAATCATATTACGATGAATACACTGTTGTTTTGTCATTAATTTTGTGTGAGAATGAATAGTGGTTTTGTAAAGACCCGATTCACGCTAGGCCCCATGCGCACGCTTTTGAAGTTAGGAGAGCTGATTTAGGCTCAGGAGGTGAAAGCGATCAGGCGCGCACTCGTGGGGAAAAGGAAATAAGTTGAGTACCTTTTGTTGAGTATGACACGGGTAGGGACACAGGCATGTCCCTACCTGTGTTTCATGGCATTGAGTGACAATGGCGTTGAGTGATTTTGGCATGACGATGAGTGGATTGTCCCGAGGAGGACAAGGGTAGAGACACGGGTGTGTCCCTACCCGTGTGCCGTAGCATTGAGGGCCATGGCTTTGAGTGGCACGGAGTTGAGTGGACTGTGCCGAGGAGGACACGCGTAGAGACATGGGCGTGTCCCTACCCGTATGCCGTGGTATTGAGTGCTATGGATTTGAGTGGCATGGCTTTGAGTGGCAGACATGGCTGATAAGAGAAGGACATGGATAGAGACACGGGTGTGTCCCTACCCGTATGCTCCAAGGCAAGCAAAACGAGAAGTGTCCTGAGCAGGACACTAGTATCGACACGGCCAGAATCACGGCCGTGTCACCTGAACATGGGTACAGACACGGGCATTTCAGTACCCGTGTATGAGCACGAAATAACAGTCAAACCGGTTATGTTGTTTCACCAGAGAAGAACACGGGTAAGGACACGGCCTTGTCCCTACCCGCGTCACCTCTGTATAAAAGAGAAAAACGAAACACTAGTCGTCTTATTCACTTCCAAACCCTATTTTCTGGAGAGGAATTTTTGAAGGAGATAGATCTTGCTGGAGCCAACAAACCCCGTGAGGAAACGCCTCCCCCCCCTCTCCCTTGGTGCTAGATACATAGTTATTATTAGGTGAGTCATCGACTCAAATGAGTCTTGATGTGTGAGGTGAAGGTTTCTAGGAGGGCCTTTCTAAAACTGGTGTTCTAATGTTTAGTAATCTTCAACCTCCCCTTCTTTAAAGTGATGATGGGGGTGGATTCGTGAAAAGGAATGGCCTTAAGAGGGTGAATAAGGGTGGAGGAACTTCTGGTTGTGATTTGGGGAGGATTGGCTTGAGGAGGAAGATGAACCGATGTCGTTCATTTCGCCTCAAGATGCGTGCAAAAATCTGTGTTCTGCACGCAGCGACCTTCTTGGCTATCTTCAGGCAAGATATGGTCAGATCTGGGCTTTTGACTAAACACAAGAGTCATAGCCCTTGGAATTACCTTTATGACGAGTGGTTACATGCCTTCAGGTGAAGTCTGTAGCCACGGGAATGTCTGATCGGAGTAGAGGGATATCGGACTAAGCGTGCATAAATTGTATTCTGTACGCAGCGGGCTTTGGAGCCAATTTAATGTGGGATACAATCAAATATGGGTTGCAGACTGAACATGAAAGTTATAGCCCATAGAACGACCTTTCCATCGAGGTGTTACACGCACTCACCGGATTCCTGTAGCTACAACAACATTCGGTTGAAGTTGCTATCCAGCAGGATTCTGTACCTGAATTCCTGGGTTACTTATATAAATGAATTGGGACTGTGAGGTGGTCTTGTAATAATCCGACATTAAGCTGTAGGCGAATCATTATATGTACACTGTGATAATTCAGTGCATGATGATAGTATTGGAATAGACCCCACGTAAACAAAGGGTGAATGATATGCGGTTGAGCGAAACAACTTGGTGGGGATTAGTGAACGAATGCTATTTAGTATTTAATAATAATGATTACTAGAGCTTGGGTATTTTCTCAGTGTTGATTGATATGAAATTGTGTGTTGATTATCGGATGAGTATCTCATGTGCTCATGAGTAATTAGGTTTGTAGAATAAATCTTGTTGGTGTCGTGAGAAGAGTCATAAATTGGACGGTTAGGCTTGGTCCTCGGTGTTCATGTCCCGAGGCTCCTTCCGTGCCAAGTGGTCAGTTGGGCTTGGTCCTCGTTCTCATATCCGAGGCTCCTTCCGTATCATGATGTGGATATAATGCATGTAGTGTGTGTCGGCACGCGGTGTCGTAATCCTGGGTTAAGGATAGTGTGGCATGTCTACGAGCTCGCCAATCGTCACACCGACGGGAGTTGACAGCTAGACCTTTGGCTGTTCGGCTTGGTCCTTGGTGTTCACGTCTCGAGGCTCTTTCCGTGACAAATGAACGGTTGGTCTTGGTCCTCATGCTCTTTTCCAAGGATCCTTCCGTATCACACCTTAGGCCAGTTCGGGGCTAGGATCTCGGTGCACATCTACCAGAGACACCTGCTGAGCCGTAGTATGAATGTGAGCTCCGTTGTTGTGTTCTTAGTGTTGAGGCATACAAAGGCCTATGCCAGGTAATGTGGATACCAGCCTAGTAGTGGAGATGCCCTCTCTACAGTCACCGTCTGGCCACGACGGATGACGCTTGAGAGGTTAGCTACCTGTTCAAAAAGTGGGAACTACAAGTCTTAGTCGACAAAGCGATTGCATGTGCGTGATCATTGGTGAGTAATTACATTGCATACATACCATCACACCTCATTACATACACAAGATCCTCATCGTATAAGTTTGTATGGGCACTCCAATATGATGAGTTACTTACTGCTTAACGATCCTCAACTTATAAGTTTATATGGGCATTCATATAAGTTGAGTTACCTTCTATTATATCATTACTCATATGTTGTTGTAGATGGTAGAAATGCTAGAACTATAAGTTACTTGTTTATATACTGCTTTATATATATAGTGATATACCACCTGCTTGTACCTTTGATTTATATATATTGTACCCATTTCCTTTCTTCGCCCGGTGCCGAGGAGTTGCCGAGGGAGCGGATGTGAAGCCACTTAGTCTATATGACTAACGGTTTCTACGTCTTCATTTTTAAGAGGAAACCCCGTAGGTGGAGCAGCAGGTTAAGCAGACGGACAGCCAGGTCAGGACGACAGGGCCTGAGGGGATGACACCATCGCTACCGCCAGTTACTGATATGAGTGTGAGAGCCTTTTGTTGTAACCTTTTTTGGGAAAACTATTTACGTACTCTGATATTAGAAGCTTGTTGTGGCTTATCTACTATTGTTATATTATGGACTATATGTTTGGTGTGGATTTGACTTCTATTCTATATTCTGGTTAGGTTGGAAATGAATGATATTTGGTTGTAGCCGGCAGAATAGGCGTCTTGTGGTACAGACTAGCCCGAGTGTTAGTGCTACCGCAAGGCGGCTGTTCTGGGCATAAGACCCCTCTCGTGTCGTGTTCTGTGTTCTGGGAGGGGGTCTTACAAATGGTATCAGCTTGCTACGATCCTGAGCTGAAGAAGTCATTTAACAATGGTGCCACCCCCGTTCGATTAGTCAGTTTGGTGACAAACTAACTTAGCAGAAGCAGTGGTGTGCCCATATATAATTCACACTAAGTTTGTACAACTTTGACCCTACGATTAGCCAACCTTACCTTAGGTACGTACCTTTGTACGTCGATCTCCTAAAGTCTGGATAAACCTAGGAATGTAAAGCTATTGTATAAAGTCTTGCGAGACCCCTAGGGAAACACTTTTGTTTATAGCGGATTTTGAACCTAGCGTAGATAATAGACATGGAAGATTCCCTAAGGCAACCACTTTTGTTTATAGCAAACTCGAGCTTGGCTGAGATAGTAGATACAGTAAAGTGGTTAGAAGTTGGTCTTTTGGGTGTTTATACATGCGTTAAAAGACTCGTTGAAGGAGCAATTGAAGCAGGAACAAGCTCCAGGATGAGGGCTATGAGGAAGAAATTCATACATTATAAGCATTCGTCCTTAGTTTGCCTATGTTTATTTTAGGAATCTGGCTTGAGCCTTCATAATTTGATACTTAGGCACTGTGATGGTCGGAGGGAAACCAGCCTATACGTTATTCGACACGGGTTCCTCGCACACTTTTGTGTCTGAAGACATCAAAGATATAGATGGAGTGCAATACTTCACTTGTATTGCTCAAAGGGTGCGCCTTCCAGACGGATCAGAGATGATGGCAACCGCGAAGTGCGAGTTTGAGGTTCTCCTTGAAGGAAAGTTCTTTGACACCCCTTCCACAGTCTTTAGAATGCCAGAGTTCGACCTCATTTTGGGCATGGTATGGCTGGATCAGCACTATGTGAAGATTGACTGCGCGTAGAAGAGGATCTCGTTGAGACATGTGGAGAAGTTGGAAGATTGACTGTGTTGGTAAAGGTTACCAATCACCATACAGAATGGGGTCAAGCAAACGTTGCCTAAGAGGTTCATCGAGAATCATTCATCGAGAATCATTCGTCGAGAATGAGTCGTCGAATATCGTCGAGTATGACTCGCCGACTAAGGAAACTTTGTCGAGAATCGAACAGTTGGATTCCCGATGAATGGTGATACTCGACGATTCCAACTGATGATTCTCGACGATTCTGCAGCTGAGTCTCGACGATTCTCCAGATGATTCTTGCTGATTCTGTAAGTTGATTCTCGCCGATTCTGTAAGTTGATTCTCGCCGAACCTAGAGCTGATTCTCGCCGAACGATTCAGAAACCATATTTTGGGTGGTCTACGGATAGCGACATTCCTAGGTATGTTTATACTTTTGGTATAAATTAGGACTTAGGGTTTTGGGAACCTCGTAATTTCTCCTGTGGCTGAATCGAAGCCGACGGAAGTGTTCCGCCGTTCTGTCGGTTCGACGCATCCCGAACCCCGCCCGACAGAAGTGTTCCGCCGCCTCGTTCGCTCCGCCGACCACCTCCTCTCCGATGATAGTCGCCGGTACTGCTATTTCTGGAGCGGACCTATCAGTCCGTCGAAGTGCAAGGTGCAGTCGATCTACTTTCTCGATCCTTCGTGTGACGAAGATCGGTATTCTTCCGCTCGTGTGGATTTCTGTAGAGACGTAAAAGCTATTCTACGTGGAACTCGCCGCCGACAAGAACTCATACATTGGAGCATCTTTGTTGAGTTGTGACTCAACGCCGCTAAGGTAATTTTACCTATTTGTTCATTAACTTCTTGATTCAACATTCATGGCCCGATCCCAAATATCTTTTGGGTTGTTCTTGATTTTACTATTTTCGCTGCGTGCACAACTGTTGTGTCATCTCATAGAGAAACCCAACAGTGGTATCAGAGGGAGGTTTGCGGCCATGATTGTTGTATTTGAAGTTAGGTTATTCTAGTACGTGTAAACCTAGGGATTTAGAAGTGTTCTAAATGTCTAGATTTAATCCTGGATCATCAATTGTTGATGGTTTTTCCAAGGGAAATCGGTGGGCCCATAACCCACAGGTTAGGGGACTTGCCCCTTGGAACCCCGCCAGGAACGTCTGGGATTTCGTGGTTATTTCTAATTGTTAGAAACTGTTGTCTCCTTAGTAGTAACCGTCCCTCGAGTGGTTAATGAACCCATGTATTGTTTTGGATTTTGAATCCAACAATGAGAGACGAGCTTGTCTACTGCTTTAAGTCGAGTTGCCTTTGCCTTTGTCCAATGCATGTAAATCTGAAGATTTGGAAGAGTCCGGATGTTCAGATTTAGCCCTTTCTTCTATCAAATGTTGATAGTACCATGTTGTGCACATAAGGGATGCATGTGGATTTTAGAAAAATGTTTTTATGTGGATGTGCACATTGATCAAATGTTGATCATGGTTAATTGTTAACATATTATCAAAAATTCCCTTCATCAAATATTAAGTCTTCGGATGCCTTCCGATGGATGACACTCTTCCTGCCTCGATCGATGAAGTGTGGGCTTGCCAAAGCAAGGTGCCATTAATCTATCTTGGTAAGGGTGTGAGCGGATAATTGTGATATCCCACTGTCGACATCGGGTCTAACTTAACTAGGTGACCTCAAAGGTTGAGTGCCTAGATGCATAGGGTTGGCATGCACCATATGAGGGATGCGAATAAGGAGTAATTCACCAACCATACAAGAATTACATGAGGATGCAATTGGCAAGCGTTGCCTACCTAAATAACCACATCGTGAGAGAAAAGCCAAAGCTGACTCATTGTGTTGGTGAAATACGGATCTTGTCCACTAAGAGAGTAGCTCGCATGAAATCTCCGAATTGATAGTGAGGGATATCATTTCGAGTAAAATAGTGGGATTTTTAATTGAAGTCCAAATTAAAAATAAATTGTATTTTGAAATTTTGGTGGTTATATTATTCTGCATGAATTCTTGTAGAATTCCATGTCAAGTGGTTCACACTCCACTCTGTCTCTGAGAGCCATCCTTGAGAAGGATAAGCTCAGTGGGACCAACTACGTGGACTGGTACAGGAACCTGAGAATTGTTCTCAGGCAAGAGCGAAAGCTCTATGTCTTGGAAGAAGAAGCCCCCGAAGTGCCAACCGGGAACTCTTCCAATGCTGATAAGGATACTTATAAGAAGTATACTGATGACGCTTTAGACGTCGAATGCCTTATGCTTTCCACCATGAACTCTAAGCTTCAGAAGCAACATGAGAACATGGGGTTCAAGGAGATTGACGAGCATCTCAAGAAAATTTTTCAAGGGCAGGCTCATCAAGAGAGGTTCGACGTCACAAAAGCGTTATTTCAGTGCAAGATGGGAGTTCGAGACTCAGGAGGGACTCACGTACTCAAGATGATTGGGTATATAGAGAACCTTGAAAGGCTGGGTTTTCCTCTAAGTCAAGAGTTGGCCACAGATCTGATCCTGCAATCGTTGCCTGACAGTTATGAGCAGTTTGTCTTGAACTACAACATGAATGAAATAGACAAGACACTGCCCGAGCTCCTAGGCATGTTAAGAACTGCCGAGATCAACATGAAGAAGGCCAAGCCTGCCAGCCCCATACTGATGGTGCATAAGGGCAAGGGCAAGGGCAAGGTCTCTAAGAAGAGGAAGGTGGGACCTAAGTCAAATCTTGAGCACAAGTCTTCTGTAATGAAGAAAAGGAAGAGCACGGTGGAGGAAGGGAAATTCCACCACTGTGGAAAGGCTGGTCATTGGAGGAGGAACTGTCCTTCTTACATTGAGGGTCTGCAGAAAATGAAGGGAGGTATGACTTCCGCTTCAAATATTTACGTTATAGAGATAAACCTTTCTGTTCCTTCATCTTGGGTATTGGATACCGGATGTGGTTCTCACATTTGTACAAATGTGCAGGAACTAGAAAGGAGAAGATTGCTGAGTAAAGGGAAGGTGGACCTACGCGTCGGCAATGGAGCAAGAGTTGCTGCTGTCGCCATAGGGTTTTACCGTCTTTCTTTGCCCAGTGGGCTTATAATAGAACTAGATAATTGTTATTTCATTCCGGCCATAACTAGAAACATTATATCCATTTCATGCTTGGACATGATTGGATTTTATTTTATAATTAAGAACAACTGTTGTTCTATATTTAAGAATGATGTTTGTTATGTTGTAGCCCAATTGTTTAATGGTCTATATGTTTTGAACTTGGACCATCTGATCTATAATATAGAAAATAATAAAAGGCTAAGAACAAATGACTCAAACCCTACATATCTCTAGCATTGTCGTTTGGGCCATATAAACGAGAAGAGCATATCTAAGCTCCATAAAGATGGACTTTTAGACTCATTTGATTATGAATCATTTGAGCGATGCGAATCTTATTTGTTAGGCAAGATGACTAAAGCACCTTTCACTGGTTATACTGAGAGGGCTGAGGATCTCTTGGGTATTGTACATAGTGATGTATGCGGACCCATGAGGTCCATGGCTAGAGGTGGGTATTTCTAATTCGTTACATTTACTGATGATTTCAGTAGATACGGATATGTGTATCTTATGAAGTGCAAATCCGAGACCTTTGAAAAGTTAAAAGAGTTCAAGAATGAAGTAGAAAACCAATTGGGTAAAAGGGTTAAAGCACTCCAATCTGATCGATGTGGCGAATACCTGAGTCATGAGTTCCGTGATCATCTGAAAGAGTGTGGTATTGTATCACAGCTCACTCCACCTAGAACACCACAACATAATGGTGTGTCTGAAAGGAGAAATCGTACTCTGTTAGATGTGGTACGTTCG
Source organism: Platanthera zijinensis (assembly GCA_039513925.1). Lineage (NCBI taxonomy): Eukaryota > Viridiplantae > Streptophyta > Magnoliopsida > Asparagales > Orchidaceae > Platanthera > Platanthera zijinensis. The sequence goes on from CM077084.1 coordinate 115,802,078, forward strand.
ATGATGAGTCATGCATACTTTCCTGTTTCCTTTTGGGGTTTTGCTTTAGAGACTGTTGCAATGACACTGAATCGCGTTCCAACGAAAACGGTTCTGAAGACACCATATGAGATATGGACTGGGAAGCGTCCTAGTATGTCGTTCATTAAAATTTGGGGTTGTGAGGCATACGTGCGACGTCAAATGCCTGACAAGCTGTGTCACAACCCGCATTTTCTCCGAATTAAGAATTATCAGAGTAAGAGAAAACACGCGTCATGATGCCACGTCAAGCAGGGGATAACTACTGACGCTCAGGCAAATCCAACTACAATCTTTATGCAATAAAATCATGTGCTTAATGAATAGAAAATCAGTTATGTTTAGAGTCCGTATCCCTCGGCTCAGTGGATCATCTAGTCCACAAAAGAAAACTATATTTAAACGCTGCGGAAAAATACTTTAATTAGGTTTTACACCCTAAAGAGCGCATAAGGGTCCCAAGAGAACCACTCATGCTATGCAAGACACTACACTTAGTTTATATAATATATATAAGAAAACGGTTTTCGTACGTGATTTGGAAAATAGTGATTAAGTTTACAAAACATGCTGATCATGAGCTTCATTTATAATAATAATTATAGTTTAAAAATAACTAGCAACCTAGCAAAAAACCTTCTCAAAGCAAGTAGACTATCTCCAGAAAAAAAAATGGTAGCAGCAATAGTATATATCTAGTACAAGGTAAAAACTACTAGTGGGCGCCAACAACCTCACACGAACCCACCAGCACACATATATGTCTGTAAGAAAGTACTGAAAACAACCTCACAAACAAGGTAAACAAAACTCCAAAGTCCGGGAGTCCACCAACAACAACACCTCCAACTAGCCACCAGACTGGCTACAGCTCAGAACCTGAGGCATTCCAAAAGAAAACAGAATACCTCAGCAAGCAAAAATCAAGGTAAAACTGCATGAAAGAGTCAACCAAAAGGACAAAATAACAGAAAACATGCAGTAGAAAGAGTCACAACTGTCCAAAACAGGACAACAAGAAATGCACAACGTGCAAAGAAACAGCAACGACCCAGCCCAAGAACAACATCCTGCAGGGCCTACTAGGCTACCAAGAGCCAGAATGCTGCAAACTACCAAAGAAGAAACTTCTAACACCCTAAACTGCGGGAAGTGATAGTAGCAAAAAACAACAACGAGGAACCGGTTCGAAGGCAAACGCAGTCCCCCAATCCACCATGTCCAAGTCAAAAGCTCGAGGGTCAACACGTGAAAACACAAGGGACCTTCCACCCGACATGCCCAGCCCGTACCTGGAGCAAGAAATCCATGGGTGGTCTTGGCTATATCACACAACTCCACCCCCATAAAGAGCTACAACCACCACTACTATCCACGACCCACGATTCGGCCTTTAGGAAAATAAAGAAAACGACCGACAAGGAAAACCCAGAAATACATCTGGAAATCCACTCGGAAATGAAACACAAGGTAAAGGAAGAGTGTTGAAATAAACCAACACGACTAGGCGTTGAGTGAAACCCACTCAGTGCCTACCTAAACTTTGGCGTTGAGTGAGCTAGCCTCACTCGCCGCCAAAATAATACCACTACCCACAAGCCCACTAAAGAATACGGAGCTCGACGACAGTCGAACGACCAAGGCAGAAGATCCAGAACTCGAGTAGTTGCCTGCCACTTGAGTATCTAAACTCCCGCACTCGAAACCATCTAAATTCGCCTAGCAACAGAAAATATACAAAGCGCACGATCAGTGACGCACGATCAGTGGTCGTGCGCACTCATCGGCTGATGATCGTGCGAAGCGAACCTAGTAAACCTGACAGAAAACCTAGCAACTGCGCACGATCAGTGTCGCACGATCAGTGGTCGTGCGCACTGTTGCCAGCGCTCGTGCGATTGCCCGAGACAGAACTTTGGAAACTGAAATTTATACGCGCACGAACAGAGGCACACGACCAGTGGTCGTGCGCCCTAAAGGTTGATGACCGTGCGCGGTCAACCTGCACCGTTTGGAATTTCCCGAACGACACCGGAACGCGCACACGACTCACGCCACTGCAGTAGCAGCAGACAACTATCAACGTCGCACGCGACTACCATTCAAACTATGCCTAACCATTCGAATAATACCTTAACGAAGGAAATTGGCAACCACACCCCCCCCTCCTAACTCTCCCTCTCGGCTACACCCGAACCAGAGCAACAATAAAAAATAAAGGAAAACAATGGCTCCACGCCGACAATTTGGATTCCAATCATCACAACATAGGGGGGGTTTCAGTAGGAAGAACTAAGCCCTATAGTTAGCAAAAAAAATGAGAACAACAAGGCCTCTAACCTGGGCTAATCGGGATTTCAATTTCAGCAGGTAAAATCAAAGAAAACACTTGGCAAGGGCAAGAATACCACTTGCCTCAAATCTCAGCGAAGCTTTGGACTGCTTTCCTCCTCTTCGCACGGATCAAAACGGCCGCAACACCTAGAACAAAGACTCGGCCATTAATGGCGGAAAACTTCCAAAACCGAAAATTCCAATCCTCCCAAAACTCCACGAAAATCGAATTTCTTACCGCAGGAATGAAGGTCTCGACGAGAGCAATCCGAATCCACTCTCGGAATCAAATTCCGTCCACAAACGCTCCGGGAATCGGCGTCCGAAGGCAAGGTAGGCGGTTTCTCCGTTTCTCTCGTACAAGGGGCCGGCGGTTTCTTATTTGGAGAAGATGAACGATGGCTTTCATTCTAATTCTATATATATATATATATATATATAATTATATAATTATATTATTAATTACAAAATTACATAAAGCACCAAATCGACGCGAAAACCAAACTACCTCGGAATTCGACGAAATTCGCACCGTAGCTAAATACCCACGCTACGAACGCAACGGCGAAGTCGAAATTAACTTTCGACGAACAGAACTCGAGTTACACCCAAACAAAGCCAAACACAAACATCCCCCCGAGAGGCCACACCGGGTCACCAAAACTACTCGGTTTGCTAGGGAGATCTTGCCAACAGGCTACCAAACAGGGCACTCAGTTCTAAGGAGCTAAACCGTACTCCACACATGGCACAAGCCACGGAAACGCGTCATCGTAACGCCAAACGAGAATAAAAATAATCGCTGAAAAAACGGGGCGTTACAGTCACTCCCCCTAAAAGAAAGTTTCGTCCCGAAACTTTACGCACAACCCTCCTATAAAAGAAGGAAAAGTAACAAACAGAAGTTACAAAGGGAAACATACCGATCAAATCAGCGAAACAGGTGAGGGTACGCCCTCTTCATGGCCGACTCTAGCTCCCAAGTCGCGCTCTCCAAATCCTGATTTTTCCATAGAATTTTCACCATCGGTATGGACTTCTTTCGCAGCACGCGCTCCTGAGTATCCAAAATACGAACTGGCACCTCAACGAAAGAGAGGTTGGGCTCTAACTGGGGCACAACATCCAAGAGTTGCCCACTGCTGCGCACACACTTCCGCAATTGGCTAACATGAAAAACATTATGAACACCAGGGAAGTTCGCTGGCAAATCCAATCTATAAGCAGACACACCAATCCGCTCCAAAACCTCAAACGGGCCCACATACCTTGGGTCCAATTTCCGATTTTTACCAAATCTCTTTACACCAACCATTGGAGAAACCTTAAGGTATACATGATCCCCTACTAAAAACTCCAAAGCAGACCTACGCCGATTGGCGTTCTTTTCATACCTCTCCTGAGGAAAAAGAAGCTTCTCCCGAATAAGCTTCACGGCGACTTCCATCTCTTCCAGAGCATCTGGACCCAACAAAGGCTTCTCACCAGCCTCAGCCCAAAACAACGGAGTCCTACAGCGCCTCCCATACAAAGCTTCGAACGGAGCCATCTGCAAGCTTTCCTGATAACTGTTATTGTAAGCAAATTCCATGAGTCGCAGACGCTCATCCCACGCTCCACCGTGGTCTAAAATATAGCACCGGATCATATCCTCAACAATCTGATTGACCCGCTCCGTCTGCCCATTGGTCTGAGGGTGGTACGCAGTAGAATACCTCAGATCCGTACCCAAACCCTCCTGCAGACTCTGCCAAAAACGAGAAGTAAACCGGGAGTCTCGATCAGAAATGATGCTAACCGGCACACCGTGGAGTCGGATGACTTCATTCAAGTACAACTCCGCTATCTTCTTCATCGGGTAATCAATCTTATAAGGCACGAAGTGAGGACACTTCGTCAATCTATCCACTATAACCCAAATAGAATCATATCCTCTCGGGGATTTTGGCAAACCCGTAATGAAGTCCATAGATATACTCTCCCACTTCCAAGTCGGGATATCTAGCGGAGTCAACTTACCACCAGGCCTCCCATGATCGGCCTTCACACGCTTGCAAGTGTGACACTCAGCAACATATCGGGCTATATCTCCTTTCATACCATACCACCAAGCAATTTGCTTTAAGTCACGGTACATCTTCGTAGATCCTGGATGGTAGGCAACGCTGGAACCATGAGCCTCACTGCAAATCATACTCCTAATGTCCCCAACAGCGGGAACGCAAAACCTGCTGCGGTACTTCAAAGTACCCGCATCATCAATAGAAAAATCTGGCAACTCTCCCTTCTCTGTCCTGGTAAAAAGGTGCAACAGATCCGGATCGTCCTTCTGATGCAGTCTAGTCAAAGAAATCCAGGACGGCTCTGCCACTAACAAACTACTCTGCAAACCACAGCATCCCACTGAAATATCCATAAGGAGGAACTCCTCAACTAATTGATCGGCGGAGAGGTTAAAGATCTTTCCCGTCTTTCGGCTCAGGGCGTCGGCCACCACATTGGCCTTGCCCGGATGATACTGGATTTCTACATCATAATCTGCCACATACTCAAGCCACCGCCGCTGACGCAGATTCAACTCTTTCTGCGTGAACACGTACTTCAGGCTCTTATGGTCAGTAAAAATCTTGCACTGAGCCCCATAAAGTAAGTGCCTCCACAACTTCAACGCATAGATAACCGCTGCAAACTCAAGGTCATGCGTAGGATAATTCCTCTCATGAGTTTTCAACTGCCTTGACCCATAAGCAATTACTTTTCCATCCTGCATTAATACGCACCCCAGACCTATATGTGAAGCATCCACATACACATCATAATCCACGCCCTCAGTAGGAAGGGTCAGAACGGGAGCAGTACACAATCTCCTCTTTAACTCCTGAAAAGCTTCTTCGCACTTCTCGCTCCAAACAAATGCCATATTCTTCTGAGTCAGCTTGGTCAACGGTGCGGCTAGAGAAGAGAAACCCTCCACGAATCTCCTGTAATATCCAGCCAACCCTAAGAAACTTCTGATCTCCTTAGGAGTATTCGGCCTACTCCAATCCGTCACTGCTGCAATCTTTTCTGGGTCAACCGAGATCCCATCCTTGTTCATCACGTGGCCTAGAAAAGAAACCTGAGGCAACCAAAATTCGCACTTGCTCAACTTGGCGAATAACTTGTGGTTCCTCAACTCTGATAGGACCAAACGCAAATGCTGCTCGTGCTCCTCAGCACTGCGAGAATAAACCAACACGTCATCAATGAAGACCACAACGAACTTGTCTAGGAAATCCTTGAACACCCTGTTCATCATATCCCTGAAGGCTGATGGTGCGTTGGTCAAACCAAATGACATCACCAAAAACTCAAAGTGCCCATGCCTCGACCTAAACGCAGTCCGTGGAATATCTGCCTCACGGATCCTGAGCTGATGATAGCCTGAACGAAGATCGATCTTGGAGAACACCGTGCTACCACGCAACTGGTCAAATAAATCATCGATCCTCGGCAGAGGGTACCTGTTCTTGATAGTGACCTTGTTCAACTCTCTATAGTCGATGCAAAGCCGCATCGACCCATCTTTCTTCTTTACGAACAAAACAGGAGCACCCCAAGGCGACAAACTCTACCTGATAAAACCTTTAGCCAACAACTCATCTAACTGAATTCGCAACTCCTCTAACTCACGAGGGGCCATCCGGTACGGCGCCTTAGCAATAGGACGCGTACCCGGCTCCAAATCAATAACAAACTCCACATCCCGCTCAGGAGGGATACCAGGAAGATCATCAGGAAAAACATCGGCGAAACCACGAACAATAGGAATCTCCTCCAAGCGTGGCATGCTAACAACGGTTCCAACCGCCGAGACTAAACAAACACAACAATCAGAAAGAAACAATCTCTGAACACATACCGCAGAGAGAACAGGAGAATCCTGACACGGATCAGCATACACGCTGTCGGGCTGACCGTCATCCCTGATGAAGTCCAAGCGCTTTCCCTTGCACTGAATGACCGCATCATACCGAGAGAGCCAGTCCATGCCCAAAATGACATCGAAGTCCTCTAGATCAATCATCTTCAGATCCGCCTTCGCAAGAAAATCCCCCAACAAAACCGGGCAATCCAAAATACCCAAATCTGACAACACAGATTCACCAGAGGGAAACTTGACACGGAAGGAATCCCGAACACGATCTAGAGACAACCGATGACGCTCCACAAAGGCTCTAGCCACGAACGAGTGGGTAGCGCCGGAATCAAACAGAACACGCGCCCAGCGGTTCTTCACCTTAAATTTCCCTATAGGAACGCACAAAGCTAAGGAACTAGCACAACAGTACCGCAAACAATCTAGCAACTAAACTACCAGGCTAGAAAGAAAAACAACCAACTACTAACCTGAGATCACCTGGGTCGAAGTCTGAGCCTCCTCGGAAGAAATCACGTTCAGCTTCCCTTTTCCCTTGTCCACACGCTGAGGTGGAGGTAATGCCTGCAATGGAACTACAAGAAGAGCTGACTGGACCTGAGGACACCTCGACTTAACGTGACCCTTCTGCCCACACTGATAGCAGACTCTATCCCTGGACCAACACTGGGCTGCATCATGCCCGGATCGCTTGCAAACTGAACAGGAGACATCTCTCCTAGGAGCACCCTGAATCGCATGAACCTGCTCCTTCTTCTGAGCTGCCGCCTTCTTGAAACACCTCTCGACAGGATGGCCTGACCAGCCACAAAAACTGCACACCACCCTGCTCCTCTTTCCCAGAACAGCATCGGGTACCAGGGGTTTCTTCTCCTCTACCAACTTCCTCTTATCCTTCCTCAACTGCTGGCCTCTGCTCTTCACCGTCTCAATGGCCTCAAGCTTAAGAGCAGCCTCTACAACTCCAGCATAAGTCACTGACCCATAAGCACTGGCCAACTGCTGCACCTCACTCCTCAAACCACCGAGAAATCGCTTAACTCGATCAGCCTCAACGCTGACCAATCCAGGGGCAAAACGGTTCAACTTACTAAACTCTATCTCATACTCACCCACCGTGAGCTGCCTTTGCTTCAGATAAAGGAAATCATTCATGAGGCGGTCACGCTCGACCGAGGGTAAGAACTTCCTCAACAGCATCTCCTTGAACATCTCCCACAAGCACCCCGCCACTAAGCTCTCCTTTTCTCTCAGCCACCAACTCTTAGCCAACCCTTTGAGCTGATAGGTGGCTTACATCACCCTCTGATCATCTGAAATCCCTGAGTACGAGAACATCTCCTCCATGGAGATCAGCCAGTCGTCTATCACCATGAAATCTGCCTTCCCATCATAAGTGGGAGGGCTCAGCCTCTGAAACTGCGAGATGAAGGCCATCTCTGCTGGCACCACCATTGGAGGCCTCAAGGGTGCAGGAGGAGGAGGAACAGCTAACCCCCCTGCAGGAACTTGCGCACCCTGAGCCTGCCCTGCCACAACCGCAACCAAAGACTGAATCTGGGCTTGCACCTCTTCCAACTGCCTACCCATAGCTTCGCTACTCTGACGCAGACCCTCGATCACCGCATCGTTCTGAGCTCCGGAAGATTCACCCTCAGACAGGGGAGTCGATCGAGTCGCAGGACGCCTAGCCATCCTAAAAATCAATACAACGCAAATCAGATCCAAATATCACGACTAGAACCGACTACCAGTACAGACAATACATATGTAGATATAGACTTAAAGCTGCTAAACTTGCTCTGAGAGTTTATCTTCTTCACAATAATTAGATGATATGCCCTATCCTAGGATGGTTAACCACCACCTCACTAACTCTTGTGCCTAGATCGGATGCATGAACTTATGTTAATTTGAAAACTCATGTGTGTACATATGTCATCCTGCAAATCTTTAGCTCGGCGCATTGTGCTTATGCAATGTTATGATATGCATGTTTGTGTTATGCATTCTAAAAAGGCCCTAATGCATGATATGAGCGGCGTACGCATGAAAATGTTATGCATCCCATACTACATAACATTTCCATGCAACGAAAAAGAAACGTGCTAGTCGCAGTCATGTGGTGAGGTTATGCATCCCATACTACATAACCCTCACATGTAGCCCCTATGGTGGATCCATATACGAACACATATTATGCATCCCATACTACATAATATGCCCCGTATACTTCATGTTATGCTATGGGTGTAGTGTTCGTGCTTTTGCCAAGACGTGCTGATGACATATCGGTGTGTGAATGACATGATGCTGAACTACTAAAAGCATCCAAGGAAGGTTGCCCAACTAACTTGTCAAGCAACCTCCCTCTGATACCAACTGTCACAACCCGCATTTTCTCCGAATTAAGAATTATCAGAGTAAGAGAAAACACGCGTCATGATGCCACGTCAAGCAGGGGATAACTGCTGACGCTCAGGCAAATCCAACTACAATCTTTATGCAAGAAAATCATGTGCTTAATGAATAGAAAATCAGTTATGTTTAGAGTCCGTATCCCTCGGCTCAGTGGATCATCTAGTCCACAAATGAAAACTATATTTAAACGCTGCGGAAAAATACTTTAATTAGGTTTTACACCCTAAAGAGCGCATAAGGGTCCCAAGAGAACCACTCATGCTATGCAAGACACTACACTTAGTTTATATAATATATATAAGAAAACGGTTTTCGTACGTGATTTGGAAAATAGTGATTAAGTTTACAAAACATGCTGATCATGAGCTTCATTTATAATAATAATTATAGTTTAAAAATAACTAGCAACCTAGCATAAAACCTTCTCAAAGCAAGTAGACTATCTCCAGAAAAAAAATGGTAGCAGCAATAGTATATATCTAGTACAAGGTAAAAACTACTAGTGGGCGCCAACAACCTGACACGAACCCACCAGCACACATATATGTCTGTAAGAAAGTACTGAAAACAACCTCACAAACAAGGTAAACAAAACTCCAAAGTCCGGGAGTCCACCAACAACAACACCTCCAACTAGCCACCAGACTGGCTACAGCTCAGAACCTGAGGCATTCCAAAAGAAAACAGAATACCTCAGCAAGCAAAAATCAAGGTAAAACTGCATGAAAGAGTCAACCAAAAGGACAAAATAACAGAAAACATGCAGTAGAAAGAGTCACAACTATCCAAAACAGGACAACAAGAAATGCACAACGTGCAAAGAAACAGCAACGACCCAGCCCAGGAACAACATCCTGCAGGGCCTACTAGGCTACCAAGAGCCAGAATGCTGCAAACTACCAAAGAAGAAACTTCTAACACCCTAAACTGCGGGAAGTGATAGTAGCAAAAAACAACAACGAGGAACCGGTTCGAAGGCAAACGCAGTCCCCCAATCCACCATGTCCAAGTCAAAAGCTCGAGGGTCAACACGTGAAAACACAAGGGACCTTCCACCCGACATGCCCAGCCCGTACCTGGAGCAAGAAATCCATGGGTGGCCTTGGCTATATCACACAACTCCACCCCCATAAAGAGCTACAACCACCACTACTATCCACGACCCACGATTCGGCCTTTAGGAAAAATAAAGAAAACGGCCGACAAGGAAAACCCAGAAATACAACTGGAAATCCACTCGGAAATGAAACACAAGGTAAAGGAAGAGTGTTGAAATAAACCAACACGACTAGGCGTTGAGTGAAACCCACTCAGTGCCTACCTAAACTTTGGCGTTGAGTGAGCTAGCCTCACTCGCCGCCAAAATAATACCACTACCCACAAGCCCACTAAAGAATACGGAGCTCGACGACAGTCGAACGACCAAGGCAGAAGATCCAGAACTCGAGTAGTTGCCTGCCACTTGAGTATCTAAACTCCCGCACTCGAAACCATCTAAATTCGCCTAGCAACAGAAAATATACAAAGCGCACGATCAGTGACGCACGATCAGTGGTCGTGCGCACTCATCGGTTGATGATCGTGCGAAGCGAACCTGGAAAACCTGACAGAAAACCTAGCAACTGCGCACGATCAGTGTCGCACGATCAGTGGTCGTGCGCACTGTTGCCAGCGCTCGTGCGATTGCCCGAGACAGAACTTTGGAAACTGAAATTTATACGCGCACGAACAGAGGCACACGACCAGTGGTCGTGCGCCCTAAAGGTTGATGACCGTGCGCGGTCAACCTGCACCGTTTGGAATTTCCCGAACGACACCGGAACGCGCACACGACTCACGCCACTGCAGTAGCAGCAGACACCTATCAACGTCGCACGCTACTACCATTCAAACTATGCATAACCATTCGAATAATACCTTAACGAAGGAAATTGGCAACCACACCCCCCTCCTAACTCTCCCTCTCGGCTACACCCGAACCAGAGCAACAATCAAAAATAAAGGAAAACAACGGCTCCACGCCGACAATTTGGATTCCAATCATCACAACATAGGGGGGGTTTCAGTAGGAAGAACTAAGCCCTATAGTTAGCAAAAAAAATGAGAACAACAAGGCCTCTAACCTGGGCTAACCGGGATTTCAATTTCAGCAAGTAAAATCAAAGAAAACACTTGGCAAGGGCAAGAATACCACTTGCCTCAAATCTCAGCGAAGCTTTGGACTGCTTTCCTCCTCTTCGCACGGATCAAAACGGCCGCAACACCTAGAACAAAGACTCGGCCATTAATGGCGGAAAACATCCAAAACCGAAAATTCCAATCCTCCCAAAACTCCACGAAAATCGAATTTCTTACCACAGGAATGAAGGTCTCGACGAGAGCAATCCGAATCCACTCTCGGAATCAAATTCCGTCCACAAACGCTCCGGGAATCGGCGTCCAAAGGCAAGGTAGGCGGTTTCTCCGTTTCTCTCGTACAAGGGGCCGGCGGTTTCTTATTTGGAGAAGATGAACGATGGCTTTCATTCTAATTCTATATATATATATATATATATATATAATTATATAATTATATTCTTAATTACAAAATTACATAAAGCACCAAATCGACGCGAAAACCAAACTACCTCGGAATTCGACGAAATTCGCACCGTAGCTAAATACCCACGCTACGAACGCAACGACGAAGTCGAAATTAACTTTCGACGAACAGAACTCGAGTTACACCCAAACAAAGCCAAACACAAACATCCCCCCGAGAGGCCACACCGGGTCACCAAAACGACTCGGTTTGCTAGGGAGATCTTGCCAACAGGCTACCAAACAGGGCACTCAGTTCTAAGGAGCTAAACCGTACTCCACACATGGCACAAGCCACGGAAACGCGTCATCGTAACGCCAAACGAGAATTAAAAATAATCGCTGAAAAAACGGGGCGTTACAAGCTGGAACCCAAATCGGATAAATGTTATCTGGTGGGATATCCTAAGGAAATGAAAGGGTATTACTTTTACCTACCGTCCGAGGGCAAAGTGTTTGTCGCAAGGACTAGTGTCTTCTTGGAGAGAGAATTCTTATCAAGAAAGACTAAAAAGGTAGAACTTGAAGAAGTTCAAGAACCACAAGTAGTGAATGAACCGGAATTGGATTATGAGATAGGACTACAAGATGTTGTATCTAGAGAGCCTGCTCAAGAAACACAAGTCCTATGTAGATCTGGTAGACCAAGATTTGATCCTAAGAGATATGGATTTCTTGTGTCTCAAATCGGTAATGTGATGCTTATGGATCATGATGATGAACCAGCAACCTACCAAGAGGCTATCAATGGACAAAACTCCGACAAATGGCTTGAGGCTATGAAATCCGAAATGGACTCCATGTATGCAAACCAAGTTTGGAACTTGGTGGAACCACCTGAATGGGTACGACTCATAGGGTGCAAATGAGTTTTCAAGAAGAAGACCGACATGAATGGGAATGTACAAACATTCAAAGGGCGACTGGTGGCTAAGGGTTTTAAGCAAATTCATGGTATTGACTATGATGAGACCTTTTCCCCTGTTGTAATGGTAAAGTTCATAGGGATATTGCTTGCTATTACTGCGTATTATGACAACGAGATCTGGCAGATGGATGTCAAAACGGCTTTCCTTAATGGAAACCTCCTTGAGGAAGTGTACATGACACAACCCGAGGGTTTTGTATCCCCAAATGAAGCCACTAAAATATGCAAGCTGAATAGGTCCATCTATGGACTGAAGCAAGCCTCTCGAAGTTGGAATCTTCATTTTGATGAGAAAATCAAAGAGTTTTGTTTCATCAAGAATGAAGATGAGCCTTGTATTTACAAGCGAATCAGTGGGAGCATTGTTGTCTTCCTGATATTGTATGTAGATGACATACTGTTGATTGGGAATGACATTCCTACCCTGAAAGTTGTTAAGAACAACTTAGGGAACTGCTTTTCTATGAAGGACTTGGGTGAAGCGACTTATATACTCGGTATTAAGATCTATAGAGATAGATCGAAGAAGTTGCTGGGTTTGACCCAGAGTACATACATCGAGAAGGTGTTGAAGCGGTTCAACATGCTTGAGTTCAAGAAAGGAATTTTACCCATGTTTCATGCTGTGAATCTCTCTAAGGACCAGTGTCCAAAATCGTGTGAAGATAAGGACCGCATGAAGTAGATTCCATATGCTTCGGCAATTGGATCAATCATGTATGCAATGTTATGTACTAGACCCAATGTCTCCTTTGCTTTGAGCATGACTAGCAGGTATCAGTCAGACCCCGGTGAGTGTCACTAGATTGTAGTAAAGAATATCCTGAAGTACTTGAGAAGGACAAAGGATGTGTTCTTGGTGTATGGTGGAGAGGAAGAGCTCGTTGTAAGTGGTTACACGGATGCTAGCTTCCAAACTGATAGGGACGATTCAAAGTCTCAGTAAGGGTTTGTGTTTTGCCTTAATGGAGGAGCTGTGAGCTGGAAGAGTTCCAATAAAGAGACAGTTGCTGATTCTACAACACAAGCCGAGTATATCGCTGCAGCTTACGCGGCGAAGGAGGCTGTATGGATCAGGAAATTTATCGGCGAGCTTGATGTAGTTCCTAGCATTGTTGGTCCCGTAGTTCTCTACTGTGATAACAATGGTGCAATTGCACAATCTAAGGAACCTAGATCCCATCAGCGCTCCAAGCACATACTTCGGCGTTTCCATCTTATTCGTGAGATTGTCGAACGTGGAGATGTGAACATTTGCAGAGTGCCGACTTAGGAGAATATTGTGGATCCACTGACAAAGCCTCTCGTGCAGAGAAAGCATGATATTATACTAGATCAATGGGTGTACGATACCTAAATGATCAACTCTAGTGAGAGTCTTATGGGTTGCGTGTAAACATATATTCTGTTGGCTATTTGTTATTTATTCATATGATGAATTGTGTACCAGAATTTTTCTTTTATGATTAATGACAAGTTCTTTTATTATGGTTTCTCTATGCGATAGTTAAATGTTAACATAATAAATACACTTAGAATGTTCGCTTCCATAGGACATCAAGTACGTGACTTGAATGTGAGAGCCTATGATTTATTTGAAGCTTCATTCTTAAAAGGTCCCTGGTCATTGTATCATCATAATAGCTAAGGGTGATGATGATACATTTAGACTAGCATGTGCGTTGACTAATGACCAATACTCACAGGTCATGATATTGTGATATCAAGTCATCTTGTGGGTACTTGTTAGTGAATAAGTTGTACTGGACAGACCCAACCTGAGACTACTTTGCGGATTGTTATCTAAACGTGTCACGAGTAGGTCTCAATTGACAATGGTGTTGTGGTCCTTTGACCTGAAGTCGCAACATTCATCAAGTGAGAAAGAGCGTGCTTTGATGCCATCTAAAGTCTTCCTTGAGAAAGGTTGATGATAAGGGTAGTTGTTGGGCACGTTACGAATCATTTGGGTGTTTGTGTGTGAGCAGATATGGGATTTGTCCTCCTATATGATAGGAGTTGCATCCATGGGCCCCTTGTTGGAACAGGACTGGGAAATGCATTCCCATGCTTGGTTGAGTAAATATGTGATATTGGACTCGCCATTCTCTGGAAGTCCGTTCTAGATCAAGAAACATTGATTGAGCTATTATGAGGGTGACACGGTCCATACCTCTAGTTCTTTATGGATGTAAGGGACAAAGGGACAAAGACAATGCTGGAACTTTGTTCATAAGGCTTATGAGTTATGAACTCTTATTGCTTGGGTAGCAATGATGCATTGCTAGATGCCGCTCATTGTTTGTGAGGTTTTTTGTTTGATACTTTCAAGATCAAGTGGGAGACTGTTGGAGTTACCATGGTGATCTAGAAGTGGTCAAACATGTAATCTCACTTCCAACACGATATGAGCCTGCAGGGTCGCACATAAGAGCATGTGGAGAAGTTGGAAGATTGACTGTGTTGGTAAGGGTTACCAATCACCATACAGAATGGGGTCAGGCAAACGTTGCCTAGGAGGTTCATCGAGAATCATTCGTCGAGAATCATTCGTCGAGAATGAATCATCGAGAATGAGTCGTCGAGTATCGTCGAGTATGACTCGCCGACTAAGGAAAATTTGTCGAGAATCGAACAGTTGGATTCCCGACGAATGGTGATACTCGACGATTCCAACTGATGATTCTCGATGATTCTGCAGCTGAGTCTCGACGATTCTCCAGATGATTCTTGCTGATTCTGTAAGTTGATTCTCGCTGATTCTGTAAGTTGATTCTCGCCGAACCTAGAGCTGATTCTCGCCGAACGATTCAGAAACCCTATTTTGGGTGGTCTGCCGATAGCGACATTCCTAGGTATGTTTATACTTTTGGTATAAATTAGGACTTAGGGTTTTTGGAACCTCGTAATTTCTCCTGTAGCCGAATTGAAGCCGACGGAAGTGTTCTGCCTTTCTGCCGGTCCGCCGCATCCCAAACCTCGCCCGACGGAAGTGTTCCGTCGCCTCGTTTGTTCCGCCGACCACCTCCTCTCTGACGATAGTCGCCGGTGCTGCTATTCCTGGAGCGGACCTAGCAGTCCGTGGAAGTGCAAGGTGTAGTAGATCTACTTTCCCGATCCTTCGTGTGACGAAGATCGGTGTTCTTCCGCTCGTGTGGATTTCTGCAGAGACGTAGACGCTATTCTACGTGGAACTCGCCGCCGACAAGAACTCATACATTGGAGCATCTTCATTGAGTTGTGACTCAACGCTGCTAAGGTAATTTTACCTAGTTGTTCGTTAACTTTTTGATTCAACATTCATGGCCCGATCCCAAATCTCTTTTGGGTTGTTCTTGATTTTACTATTTCCTCTGTGTGCACAACTGTTGTGCCATCTCATAGAGAAACCCAACAGGAGGCTGCCGAGGTGATGTGGGAGGAGTTCAGGCCCATGCTGTTGGAGCACTTTGTTCCGCAGTTGGCCCGAGACAAGCTGGAGGACTGCTTCTTGCAGTTGAAGCAAGGTACCAGGACAGTGGTGGAGTACCATCGAGAGTTCAACCATCTGGATCGTTTTGCAGACTCTTACCAGCTAGACGAGGCAGCGTACATCAAGAGGTTCTACAAAGGTTTACGGGAAGACATGAGGGATGCCCTTCTTTTCATTTTAGACGGGCCTATCACTCGTATTCTGGAGATGGAAAAAAGGTTAGAGGCAGATTGGCTCACCACTAAAGGCCGAAAGCGGCCAACGAAGGATCAGAGCCGGGGAGCCCGGAACGATCAGCGGCGAGGTCGTGCGCCAGAGGTACTAAAGGTGGAGGATCAGCCTCGACAGGAGGCGAGGAAGGAGCCGAGGGAGAAGGTGACACTAGCCCCTCAGCCTATTCAGATGCGAGATGTGCAGAGACCGGGAGGTGGGGCTTACACTCCGCCGGAATGTTACCACTATCATCAGGTGGGGCACATCAAGAGAAACTGTCCCTTGAGAGGGATGCCTCCACCAGCACCTTAAATTGCCCCACCGGCTCAACATTATGGAGGTCGAGGACGTGGCCAAGGACGCGGATATCAGGGTAGAGACCCAGGCCAGAATGATAGCAGATTTATGCACTGGACCTCGCTCAACCCAGAAATCCGGAGCAAGTGATTACAGGTACGACCAAAAAGTTTTCTTTTTTACTTAAGTTCTTTTCTTTCCTAGAAAGTAGTTTCATGAACTTGAATTATTCAGACTAGGCAGGAAAGCTAGAAATAGAACTCTAAGTAAATTTACAATCTTAGGCATCGTCTTCATTTACGGCAAGCCCACACACACTCTCTTCGACACGGGTGCTTCGCAGTCGTTTATTTCGGAGACCTTTATCCAAGGGTTAGGAGGCGTGGAGAGGATCCCAGGCAATACATTACGGATACGGCTACCATACGGGTCGGAGCTGTTCGCATCATCCCATTGCGATATGGAGGCATGGATATGCGGAAAACCCTTTGCAGCTCCAGCGACAATTCTGTTGCTGTCTGATTATGATATGATTTTGGGTATGACATGGCTCCATTGGAACCATGCCCAGATTGACTGCTTGGCCAAGAGGATTACCCTGAGATATGGGGACTCGTTCGTCGTGGTGGAAGGTATTAGATCCGCCTCCCATATATTATTATCATCTATTCAGGCCGTCAAGTCCCACATGCAGGGCGACGAGAATTATCAGATTCTCTTCGAGATAGCGAAGGTTAAGGGATCTATATCCGACATTCCCGTGGTGCGAGATTTTGCGGACGTCTTCCCGGAGAAACTACCAGGGCTACCCCCGCACGGAGAGCAGGACTTCAAGATATTGCTTATGCCAGTGGCTAAGCCGGCATCCAGAGATCCCTACCACATGGACCCAAGGGAGCTGACAGATTTTCGGTGTCAGCTGCAGGAGTTGGTGGAAGCCGGGTTTGTCCGGCCAAGCTCTTCGCCATGGGGAGCCCCCGTGTTGTTCGTTAAGAAGAAAGAAGGAACACTCAGGTTGTGTATTGATTACCGAGCGTTGAACCGGATAACAGTCAGGAATACCTATCCTCTGCCAAGGATAGACGAGTTGTTCGACCAGCTGGAAGGAGCCCACTTCTTCTCGAAGTTGGACTTGAGATCGGGCTATTATCAGTTGTGGATCCGAGAGGAGGATATACAGAAGACTGCTTTTAGTAGCAGGTATGGATTCTACGAGTTTACCGTGATGCCCTTTGGGCTCACGAATGCGCTGTCAGCATTCATGACTCTCATGAACCGGGTCTTCGAGACATATCTATATGTGTTTGTCATCATTTTCATCGATGAAATCCTCATTTACTCTAGGACAGAGGAGGAGCATAAGAAGCATCTGACACTGACCTTGGAGAAGCTACGGGAACATCAATTATATGCCAAATTCAGCAAATGCCAGTTCTGGCTGAAGGAGGTGGCCTTCCTCGGACATGTTATTAGTGGATCAGGGTTGGTAGTAGATCCGGCCAAGATTCAGTCAGTCCGGGATTGGCCATAATTGAAGACAGCTACGGACGTATGAAGCTTCCTAGGACTTGCCGGCTACTACAGGAAGTTCGTAGAGGGTTTTGCTAGGCTTGCCCTTAAACTTACCTCTCATACGTGGAAGGAGACACCGTTTGTCTTTACGCCACAATGCGAGACGGCGTTCCAAGAGATGAAAAGACGACTCACTTTGGCCCCGATACTTGCCCTCCCCTCGGGGAGAGAAGGATTTCAGGTTTATACGGATTCCTCCTACCAGGGCATGGGAGCAGTTTTGATGCAGAAGGGACATGTGATCGCTTATGCCTCCCGCCAGCTAAAGAAACATGAGCAGAACTACCCAGTTTACGATCTAGAGATGGGAGCGGTTATATTTGCATTGAAGGTCTTGCGGCACTACCTCAATGGTGTCCACTGCGACATATTTTCAGATCATAAAAATCTGAAATATATGGATACGCAGAAGGAACTGAATATCCGGCAACGCAGATGGGTGGAGTTTCTAGCGGACAATCAGTATGAGATGCACTACCATCCGGGTAAGGCAAACGTGGTGGTCGATGCACTAAGCCGGAGAGCTTCCACTTCTGGAGCAGGGCCCCAGCTTATGTCCATGGAGCTACTACGGAGTTTTGAAGAGATTCATATCACTCTGGTATCATCTGATGTACCTGAGTTGTACGAGGAGTACCTGGCCACTACGAGCACCACCTATGATATACATGACAGAGTCAGAGATTGGCAGAGGCGGGATGCCAAGCTCGAGCTGATTTTCCAGGCCTTGGAGGCAGGCTCAGTCGGGGACTACACGATACAAGATGATCTGATATGTTTTAGAGGTCGGACTTACATACCGGATGGAGGCCAGATTCGGGAGGACATCATGGCCGAGGCTCATCATAGCAGTTATTCTATACATCCCGGGATCACTAAGATGACGGACGATTTGAAGAAGACTCTATACTGGCCGGGCATGAAGAAGGACATCACCTACTTCGTGACCCACTGCGAGGCGTGCCAGTTAGTAAAGGCAGAGTGCAGACATCCCGCTGGTTTATTGCAGCTACTTCCAGTGCCGGACTTCATCCATGTCCTCCCTCGATCACAGGCGAGAAACGATTCTATCTGGGTAATCGTTGACCGACTGACGAAGGTGGCTAGGTTTATCCCGATCGGGAAGGGGGATACTATCAAAGTACTGGCGCGGAAGTTCATAGAGCAGTTTGTACGATATCATGGGGTGCCCAAGACGATCGTATCAGATCGAGATGGACGATTCACGTCCAGAGAGTGGAGGTCCGTACAGACATACTTGGGTACTCGACTGGCTTTCAGTACGGCCTTCCACCCCAAGATAGATGGGCAAATAGAGCGCATAAACCGGACACTGAAGGACCTTCTGAGGCTGTGTATTATGGACCGTGGAGAACCCTGGGAGAGGATGTTGCCCCTAGTGGAGTTTTCGTACAATAACAGTCATCAGTCCAGTATACGGATGGCTCCGTATAAGGCATTGTATGGGCGGAAGTGTAGGACTCCGTTGTCTTGGATACAAGACGAGGATCCGAAGACTGTGGGCACGGACTTTATTGAGGATACTGAGGCACAGGTACGCCTGATACGGGATAGAATGCTAGAGGCGCATAACAGGCAGGCAAAATATTATGACGCTCGACATCGTCTAGGGGAGTTTCAGGTAGAGGATCGGGTGTTCTTGAAGATCCAACCGATGCATGGGGTTTCACGAGTACGTGGTCTGCGGAAGAAGCTTAGCCCGAGGTACATGGGGCCGTTCTGGATCCTAGAGCGGATCGGTCCCCTAGCTTACCGGCTGGAGCTACCACCAGAGCTGGCTGACTTGCACGACGTTTTTCACGTGTCTTCACTCAGGAGGGCTCTACTATGCCCAGAGTTGCAGATTGCGGCCACTGATGGGCCGGTAGCTTCAGATCGATCTGTACATTTGGAGCCAATATGGATCAATGACCAGGGGATACGAGTCTTGCGTCGCAATAAGATCCCGCTAGTTAAGGTCTTGTGGAGGAACCACGGACCAGAGGAGCATACTTGGGAGCCACAAGACCTGATGCAGGAAAGATATCCGGAACTATTTCTTCAGGTATACCTCGCAACTCCTCAAGTGGTTTAAGCGTTCTTCCTAATTGCTTTTACTCATAGAATCATCCGAAAGGATAGAGGCTAATCTATTTTGATTATTGGGGCAAGCCCTTGTTATATTAAGCAAGTAGGCATGTCAACTCACTTATGGGATGTTACACTTTAGTTTTGCCGATAGAAAAACCCCGTAGCCTTAACTTTTATTTCGGGGACGAAATTTTTATTTTGTTTAATGGGATTTGTAACATCCCATTTCCCAACTATACCCCTAGGGATGGCTTTGTCCTGACAAGGTCAGGACAAACCCTTAGAGAACCAAGAAGGACCAAGTGACCTAAGGTTTCAGTTGAGTTTCGCTTGGTCTGCAAATAGTAAAACCTAGAAACCCTAGAATTGGAGGGCCAAGTAA
The DNA here is from genome assembly GCA_039513925.1 of Platanthera zijinensis. Classification (NCBI taxonomy): domain Eukaryota; kingdom Viridiplantae; phylum Streptophyta; class Magnoliopsida; order Asparagales; family Orchidaceae; genus Platanthera; species Platanthera zijinensis. The sequence continues at coordinate 115,822,308 of CM077084.1, forward strand.
GTCCAACTTAAGTTGTCCCTAGGGTAGGTCATAGGGTCAACCATAGGACCCATGTTGACCCCAGTAAACACTTTGACCTAATTGGTCAGAAATGACCCTAAGCCCTATTCCTTGAGTTGGTCCCACCCAAACAAACCCAATGCCACCCAATAGGTCAAAGTCAACTCATACCCCATAGGGAGGAGAAAAATGGGTTTGATGCTTGGATATTTTGAGAGCCTAGGAGAGAGAATTTGAATAAAATAGGAGAGAGAAAGGATATTTTGGGGTGATATTGAGTTTGGGCCCACTTGTGTTCATGCCACTAGCCCACACATGGGCTGGCCGACCCCCTTTAACCCACTTAGGGGGAATGGGAGCAAGTGGGGCCCACATGCATGCTTGGAGGCAAGCCCAAGCCCAAAACCAACCCTACCTAACCATGTGGCTTCATACCCTCCTCCCCACTCATTCCCTCAGCCCACACATGGGATGGCCGACCCACTTAACCAAATTAAGAGGAGCTTGAACCAGTGGGGCCCACCCATGCATGCATGGTGACAAGAACTATGCAAACCCGCCCCCCTCACTTAGGAAATATCGCCCCCCCCTATACTTCATCTCCTCTTCCCTCCCCTCACTCCCCTCGGTCTCTTCACCCTCAGAACAAGGAGAGAAGCAGAGGGAGAGAGAGAGAGAGAAGCTGAGCTCGAGCTATGAAACCAATGGAAACGCCACCACCTCCGCCGGAAATGGCTCCCCACTACTCCTCACGTCGCATGGCCGCCGGGAAGGTCCTCCCTCACCTCTCTCTTCTTGTTGTAGATCTTAGGAATGTTAGGGATAGGGTTCAGGCTCGAATGATCCCAAACCCAGCTTCGTTTTCTCCATTAATGGAGGTTCTGGAAGCTCACGGGTTGGGTGGCGCCGCCGTCTCCCGCCGCCCTAGCCGCCGACAAAGGCTCGCCACCACCACCGTGAGGGTAGAGGAGAAGATTGCCGGGGGTTCCGCCGCCCCTAGCAGCCGGGAACCGCCCCGTGAAACACCACCGTGCGCCGACTCGATTCCAGGTCATTTGGAGAAGAAATACAATGGCCATCCAATTGCTTTAGGATTAGTGCCATGTAATATTATAAATCCTGTATTTATTTAATCATATGAATAGTGCAAAATTCTGCCTTATAAAACAGACTTTTACATGTCAAATTTAGGGCCGTTACAGCCCCTTTCATAAAACATTTTCAACATAAAATTTGTGGGTCTTGAAATTAACTTTAATTTGACATGTTACACATTTATTTTGGTTAAGTAGACTGCCCTATAGAGCCATTTTCTTAGGACTTGTCCTAGGGTAGGTCAGAAATTAAAATGAGTGCTATGCCCAAACACTAAGGTCAAATGGGCTGAAATTTTGGGCATGTGTCCTATTTATGTATATCTAAATCCTCCCCAAAAATGGGATTTTTGGGGAAAATAATCCTATAGTTTTAGTCAGAATATGATAAATCAAATAATGTTGATTTTTGGAGCATACCAATCCCAATTGGCCCCAAATTTCTGTGGCCTGCCCTTAGGGGTATATTAGAACTATGGTAGAAAAATTAGTCAATTTAGCCCTCTGCATGTTGAGATATCTCACTTGCAAGATCTGAGAAAGGAATTGTTTTGGGCTGCAAATAGCAAAAATGCAGAAAATTGGAAGGGATGCCCAAGTCCATTTAGAGACCCAAATGACCTTAGATTTTGGACAGCAACTGGTTTAGGGCATATTTAGGCCCTTCCCAAAAATGGGATTAAATTGGAATAAAAAAATGGGGGGAAATTACTAAAATACCCCTGGGCTTGTTTAGGTGATTCTTGGAGTAGTTCAACTCCAAATGGCCCTAATTTTTGGTGGCATGTCCATGGGGACATTATTAGGGCATGTTTAAACTTTTAGCACATTTGGACAATTGTATGTTAGTTAATCCACTTGCATGTGTTGGTTATTTATACCCTTGGGGTGCAAATAGCCATAAATGAAATTGTTGAACATTTTGCCTAATTAAGACATCCAAAAATCATGAAATTAATTCCAGAAGTTCATTAGGGTAAATTAACCCGCAGAGTAATTATGGAACTTTTGGGACCAGAAATCCCATTATTTGGAATTTAAAAGAATATACACCTTTTTGAAGAAATAATTGGAAAAATAGGTTTTGACTAAGTAAGGACCACCAAACTCTGTCAAATTAAAAAAAGGAGGTTATACTTGACTTAGGAAAAAATTTACATTCTTGTTTGAGAACCTTTTTAGTAAATGAATGGAAATTTCCATTTTACCCATAATGCAACCATTCATGATTTGATGGAAATACTTATCAGAAAATTATGAAATTATTTATAGCATTGTATAATATCATGATTATCATTGGGTAATTATCTCAAAAATTTTGGATGCACTAATAATTTTTAAATTAGCATTATGGCATTTTGGTAAATACTTAAGAATGCAATTTGATATGCCATTACTCTGTAAGGATATCGAAACTCTGCCAGTAGTTTTAAATTGTTGATATGTATGCCCTGTAATTTTATTGGAATTTTGAATCATGTATTTCATATTCTTCATTTGGATAATGGCAACTATGGTATTCTTGTATTAATTAGGGAATAAATGTAAATAATTTTAGGAAAATTATGAAATTCCGTAGTTAGTAATAATTTATCAATATACAATCCAGGAAAAATTCCTTAGGTCAGTGGATCACAAATTGTACTACTTCATGTGTAAAATGACCTGAAGAATTAATGGAAGAAATTAATTTAAGGATGTAATTAAGTTGAAGGTGTCACCGCAAAGCGGCGGTTCTAGGCATAAGACCCCGAGGTTTGATAGAAAAAAAGGGGGGGGGGGGTCTTACACAGAGATCCCTCCTGCTCCTCCTTGACCCCCAGCCAGACAATCTTCTCACCTTTTTCATCCATCAACTCCACCTCCAAGCCCTACTCCAGCATCTCCTCCTCCTCTATCCCCTCTATCAAATTATCTAAAAGAGATCCATACCACTACCATTTCTATCCAAACCTCACCAACCTTTGATCTTAACTTTACATCACCTTCACCTTCCCCTTCCCCAACTCATTTACCTTCCCCACCTAACTCCCATCCAAAACAAATGGTTATCCCTGACTCAATCACTCAACCTACCATTTCCAACATATGTATATCTTGTGGGTATTCTACTTCTTCCCTACCATCCACATCATCTGACCCATCTGTTCGCATTGCTCTCCTCAGCCCTTCCATCAAAACCATTGTTGAGGATGCAATCGCACCTCTTCTAGCTTCTCTCACTTCTTTTGTTGCCTCTTTCTCTGGCCCTTTTTCATCCAGGGGCCTGGCAGCAGAAAATACTGCAACTAGGCAGGGGAGATGTCCAGTGAAGAAGTCCATCCTCCTCCAGCAGTTACAGCTTTGGCAGTTGTAGATACAGAGATTGTAGATACAGGTTTGATAGATATAGAGATTGTAGATACAGTATTAATAGATGCAGAGCTTGAAACTTTTCTGACAGATGATTCTTTGGATTCTTTGAAAGTAGAAACTCTTCTTGTTGAACATACTGTACATTCTTCAGGAGAATTGTCTGCTATCTTAGATCTCTTTGATCACTCTTTTAGCACCATTCCTTCTTTTGGAATTGCTCCATATTGTAGAGATATTGTATGTTATATTGCTCAGTGAGCCTTGATATTTTACATCAGTTTCTTCAGAGTCTTTCAGCTCCAGTGCCTGAGAACTCTACAGCTCCAGAGGCTGAGCTTATTAGTATGCCAGAGTTTGAGATTTCAGAGCCCAAGACTTTCTCTCCTCCAGCCTATGTCTGTTCTACTTCTCCAATCCCAAACTTGGATGAAATTATGGAAGTTGATGCAACTGAAGAACTTTCAGTTATCAAAGAGATTGATGTTTGTATGATAATCCACTAGGCTCAACTGATAATGATTCAGATTCAGATTCAGACTCAGATCCAGATGTCAGCAAGAAGAAGAAAGTGACCGAGAAAAGATAAGATCCATTGAAGGAAGTGCCTAAGTCTAATCCTCAAGATGACATTCCTTACTTCATCGGGCACAATATTACTCTCACATCCACTACTCCTCACTGGATGAGATTTTCCAAGAATGAGATGAAGTCTAAGAAGAAAAAAACAAAGACTGGCTCCTCTCCTATCAATTTTTTCAGGAAGGATCCACCACCTCCTCCTCCTCCTTCAGCAGGTGTTAGTGGGAATGTTTCTTATAGGGCTGCTACCTCCTCAAATAAGTAGAGTTATTATGCCCCTCACTCTCACAATAGACCATCCATGTCCTACTCTAAGGGTTATTTAAGAAGGAGAGGTAGATAGCATGATCAGGCTCACAGAGATGCTGGTTTAGATTCTAGCAGGAGAATCAAAATTCCTGAAAAGTTCAGTGAAGTTAGACCTCCTCCAAATCTCCATGTCAGTCAGTCTCATCATTAAATAACAGAAACAAAATTCCAAGAATAGTCAATCAGGCACAGGAAGAGTCCAAAGATCACCCTTGATTCAAAAGAAGATTCTTCACAGTATGAACCTGAGCTAGATCCAAACTTCAGGATGGCTAGGTTTCATGAGTTGATTGGTCTCTCCTAGATAAACAAAGCTAGACAAGAAGGAGCTGATCCTTCTCAATTTTCAACAATGTACAAGTACAGGGTGAAAAAGTTTGAACTATTTGATATTGATAAGAATGTTTTTGATGTTAATGCCTATATGTAGGTTCACCCTGAGGAAGTTATTCCTAGAGCAGCATCCATAAAAGTTCTTGGTGAAGCTGACATGAAAATGACAAGAAAGCAAGCAGTAGATCCAAAAAGAAGAATTGAATTTACTAAGCCAGCTTCTGGCAAGTCTTAGTACTCTTTTTTTGTGTCTGTATCTCTTATTGTAAATATCTGTTGAACTTTTCTTATCATTCATGACAGATATGTTGTTTAGTTTTGTTATTGTATTCTTTTATTTTTGCTTAGTGACCTCACCCAAATAGGGGGAGATTGTTGGATCCCCATGTTGTATTTGGGCTAGGTTCACTAATCTAGGCTAAGTCAAACCCACATTATATAGCCAGGGTCTAGTCTAGTATCTTAGGTGTAAGTTAAATCAACAACTCAGTGAGATAAGACCAAGACATCAGAGACTTAGAAGATAGTAGAGACTGAACTAGGCAGAAAAGTCATTTGACGATCTCTTAAGAGAGTTCGACGATCTTTGTTCTGCGTCCGAAGATCTCAAGAGTTAAATCTCTAAGTAGTGAGATCGACGGTTACTGAACTTCGTTCAGCGATCTCTGATCTACTTTCAGGATAGAGATCAATGATCAACCATCTCAGTTCGACGATCTTGGAGCGCAGTTTGTAATGCAGATCTTCAAGACAATGATCACAAGGCTCAGCTCGATGATAGAGGATGTTTTAGTTCGACGATCTCAGGACCAGATCGACGATTACTGCCAGATCAATATTTTTTCCCTACAGTTATTGTTTTCCTTATTGACTGATTATTATATTGCTTAAATGACTCTGAGTGATTAATGCATATATTCTCTGAATATAGTCGTTCCATGGCAAGCATTAATTTATTAGTATTCACAGAATTATTATACAGCCACTCTCGAGACAGTTAAGGAATTGAGTTAATTCTCTTATTGCCGTTGCACGAGTTCCCGTGATTCTGCAGACAATCAATGTGTGCCATTTCAAATTCAGTTTGGAATTATTCAAAGAGAAAGAGACTCAGAGAATAAAATAGATAGAGAATTATTTCTTAGGGATACACAAACAGACAGACACAAAAAGATTTTGTTAGAGAACACAAGTTAGAGAAAGAAGAACAGCCTTCAGTTCTTCATACAAGTGTTCATCCAGGAAGCTTGTAGAGACATTCATCTTCAATTAGTCTCAGCTTTTTAGAATTCAAGGCCTACACCCTGTATAAGGCTTTGGATTCCTGAACAAATCAAGATCATCATGACAAGCCTTGACTCCATCAGGATCACTCTCAAGTCTTCTCTCATTTTGTTTGAGAAAAGAGAAGACAACTCAACATTTTCTTCCCCCCTCTGTGTACAGGGTTCTTACTCCCTTCAAAAGTAATTCCTGGTTGTGAGGTCTCCTGATCAAAAGACTTCAAGTGGTTTTCCGGCACCTGATCAAAAGCAAGAAGGGTTGCTATATCTCCCTGGAAATAGATATTTCTTGGTGGCAATCACCTTATCAAAAAGCTGAGAGTGATTTCTACCAGGGTGGTAGAAGAGTGGATGTACCCGGATTTGGGGAACCACTATAATTTCTTGTGTCGTCTGGTTGCTCTTTCTTTTTCTATTCTTGTTATTTGCTGTGATATTTAGAATTGCTCTTTAGTTTTCTTTATTGATTTAATTATTGGTATCACCTATTTTAAACTCTTATAGAATAGCATAAAACAGCCAAAAGTTTTAAACACTCTATTCACCCCCCTCTAGAGTAGATCTGAATAACACCCTCCTTTCAGAGTGAACCTAATGTCATAAGGATATTGCAGTAAAGCAGGGAGAAGGAAACCCTTCTTAGTCATAGTAGAAGTTAGAAGGGAGAAAGTAGAAGAAGAAGCCCACTACTATTAGGTCAAGGGAGAATATTGGTGCTATGTTAGGAGAGTCCTCTGTCTAGGGAATATCGATGTGCTATAAGTGTTGCAAGTGTGCCACAAAGCTCGAAATTGTACCGAGGGTGGTGCTAAGCCAGATCCGAGGTAGGAGCAATCAGTGCTTTCTTATCCTAATTATGCGAAAAAGGTGAAAGCAGAAGAGTCAAGTGCTTCATTTTTCCCTCCAGTGCAGCCAAGAGCTTACAACCTTGGGCATTAGGAAGAGATTCATCCACTGATGTGCTGACAGGTACAAATGGTTTGAGTTCATTTACTATTTTATAACTATTTATAACCTTTTGGGTGTGTTGCATGTATGCTAGGCTCCGTGCTACTTTCCGTCTACCTCGCTAGAGTGTTGTTTTATACGGGAGCATCACACTCCTTTCTTGTGAAAATCTTTATCTGGAGTATTGGTGTTGAGCACTTTGCGACAGATGCTGAGATTAGTGTGTGCATGCCTAATGGGTCATTCATGACCACCAGGAAGAAGGGGGTACTTTTTTTGTATATGGGAGTTGAGTTCATGTTAGTAATGGAAATACTACCGTTAGACAAATTTGATAAGATATTAGGTATGCAATGGCTTGTTGTACAACGAGGTAGTATTGAATGCCTACTAAAGGTGGTGATCCTAAAGGGCAAAGGAAAAGAGGAGGCCATATTTGAGGGCCTTGGTGGAGAGTCCTGCTCATTAATTTAAATAATGCAGATGGCGCGTACAGGGAATAAGGGAGGTGTAGTGTTTCTATCTTTATTGGGCAGTCAGAGATGTGTCTATTGTGTCAGAGTTTCAGTACGTGTTCCCCAAAGCGCTTCCGGGAGCACCTCCTCAGCATGAGATCGTCTTTATAATAGAATTGGTACCAAGAGCAAGGTCGGTGTCGCGTCCATTTCGGACGGCACCGAAAGAATTGGTAGAGCTCAAATTCAGCTGCAAAAATTGTTGGATCCAGGATCAGCCTTGTCAACATAAGGTACATTCTACGTCTAAGTCTTATTCTGAGTCTGGCTATAAGACCAGCCTAGATTCTGAGGCTCATTCATTAAGATATGAAGGAAACTCAGAATTTGAGGAAGATGTCAATTATTTATTAACAAATACGGTGTTCTTTTGAGTGCTTTCAGGAAAAGCAAGTTGCTGGCTAAGAAGCAAGCTAAGGAAATTTCCTCCCTTCAGTTTGCTGCCTCCAAGTATGCAGAATTAGCTTCCCTGTTAGATCTAAAGATAAAGGAAATAAGTGAACTAGAAACTATTTCCTTCATTCTAATAGGCACCATAGAGTACCAGGAAAACCTAATAAGGGACCTAGAAGAGCTGCTAGGGAGGGAGAAGAGGATAGTGGCTAGCTATTCAAAGCCAAGCTCAGTACTGTCCTTGATAATCACCTTCACCTCCCAAAAGGGTAAGATGGGGTTGGGATTCAAGGGGCACACAAGAGTTACTAATCCCAAAGGAAAGGGAAAACTCCTGTGCATCTACTAGCCTCCTAGCCGTGTATTCCATTTAAGAGATTTTTGTTACGTTCTAATAGGTATGACCAAGAGAGCATCTATGGTCATTGGGAGAATGGTAGATCTACTAGTGGGAATAAAGATGTTCTATACTATGGTAGTAGATATAGCAAAGCTGCAAGTGCCTTCAAGGCAGCCTATGAGGATATCCAAATGGCCCATCATGGCCTATTTGTGTTTGGTGCACTAGTCCCAACACTCAAGAGTAAGGTGGCAGTATTCTCTCAGGATCTCCCAACCCACTATCAGAATAAGGGAAAGTCTATCAGTAGACCAGACTTGGGTATATCTGAGGCCATAAAGAGCATGTCTTCTGAAAAGAAGACTACTGTTGGTTGGAGTCATGATATTCCAATTATTTCTACTACTAGACACATCCCAAGTCATATTATGGCTGGGAGATACAAGAATAAGGCTGCTGCTGTACCTTATGGAATGAGAGCTGCTGACAGTATAGCTATAAGACTATCTCTAAAGAGAAGGTATAATATTTATGAGTGTTGGTGTTGTGGCAAGCTGGGCCACTATACTATCGATTGCTGGCACACTCCATGTGTGCCAAGAGCAAGAGTGGGCTTACCTGTCAAAAGAGTTGAAGGTAAGCCGGTTCATTATCAGAGTAACTTGCACCAAGGACCCAATAAGAATTGGGGGCCTAAGGTTAACTGATTTATGACTTGCAGGTTAGTCCAAGTACCTATACCCCTAAATGGTACTTGGACAGTGGATGTTCCAGGCACATGACTAGAACAAGGAGCTTGCTGAAGGATTACACTCCAGTAAAGAATGAACCCAAAGTCATCTTTGGGGGCTCAGATAGGGGAGTGACAAGAGGTTTTTGTAAGATCTCTAATGGTATAGTCACTATCACAAAAGTAGCTTGTGGAAGGGTTGCAACACAACCTGATAAGCATTAGCCAAGTTTGTGATCTTTGTTATGACATAGTTTTCCACAAGGATGATTGCCATATTAAGAGGTTAAGTGACTAAGAGGTCATCTTAACAGGAACTAGGAGTGGAAATGTGTATTGGCTAAACATCCTCTGTTTAGATAAGGACTCTCCTATATGCCTAGTGGCAAATGAGAAAATATCATATTGTGTACAATGGCACAAGAGATTAGATCATTTGAACTACAAGACCATTGGGAAGCTCTTTAGTGAAGAGCAAGTTAGAAATGGTCCTAATTTGAAATACACTAAGGAGGGTATCTGCTTTGCATGCCAAAAGGGAAAATAGACCAAGACCTCTTTCATGAGCATTTTGACCAAAGACTCAGTGAGGTTCTAGTACCTCCTGAATATGGACTTGTTTGGTCCGATGTTAGTACATAGTCTTGGTAGGAATGTCTACACCCTTGTGGTGGCTGATGACTATTCTAGGTTTGTTAGGTTGTTCTTCCTTAAGAGAAAGGATGAAACCCTTTATGTCTTCAATACCTTTGTCAAATAGATATAGAATGAGCTAGACAGTACTATGGTTAAAATTAGAAGTGACCATGTGAATGAATTTCAGTCTACAAGCATGACAAGTTTATGTGAAGAACATGGGATTCACCAAGAATTCTCCTCTCCTAGAACACCCCAGCAAAATGGAATAGCTGAGAGAAAAAATAGGACTCTCATAGAAGCTGGCATTACCTTACTGAATGACACAACTCCTAGAATACTTCTGGGCTGAGGCAGTAAACGCTGCGTTTCATGTACTTAACAAGGATTCTATCACCAAAAGCCAAAAGAAGACACCCTATGATATCTTGAAAGGTAGAAAACCAAACTTATCCTACTTCTGGATCTTTGTAGAGAGTGTTATGTGATGAACAATGGAAATTCCTATGTGACTAAGTTGGCTACCAAATCCTATGAAGGGATCTTTGTTGGGTACAACAACCATAACAGGGCATATAGAATCTATAACTTAGCAAGTCATGTTGTAGAATAGTCAGTGTATGTGGTGTTTGATGAATCAAATATGATTGATAGTGAGCTGCCTAGCTCCTTTCCTAGTACTGCAGGTACAAAATAGTTGATAAACAAACTTGAAATCAAAGATGATCCAATAGTGCAAGATATAGATAAAGATAAGTGTTGTTTAGAGGAAGCACAAGACTCATAAGTTGTGAATGAATAACTGTTAGCAGAAGACAATGAAGAGAAGCAAGCTTAAATTAGATTGCCTCCAACTATCAGGTATCTAATGGACCATCCATCACACCAAATCATTGGTGCGGCAAGACAAGGAGTCCAAACTAGAAGCAAGAGTCTCAACACAGCACTTGACTCAAGTTTTCTAACACAAGTAGAGCCCATGAATTTTTAAGAAGCCAATATAGACAAATTCTGTATTAGAGCAATGCAAGAGGAACTGAACCAGTTCAAGAGATGTAAGATCTAGAAGCTGGTTCCCATACCAAAAGGACATATTATCATTGGAGTCATGTGGATCTACAAGAATAAACTTGATGAAAATGGTATTATAGTGAAGAATAAAGCTAGACTGTTGGTTAAAGGATATAGGCAAGAAGAAGGGATCGATTTTGGTCTGACATTTTCTCGAGTAGCTAAATTGGAAGTAATAAGACTCTTTCTTGCATTTGCTGCCTACCAAGGATTCAAAGTCTACCAGATGGATGTTAAGTCAGCCTTCCTAAATGGGGACTTAAAGGAAGAGGTCTATGTTGAACAACCTCAAGGTTTTGTTTATTCTAACTCACCTGATTTTTTTTTTGACTTAGGAAAGCTCTATATGGGTTGAAGTAAACCCCTAAAGCATGGTATGAGACTTTGTCTAGCTTCCTCATTGAGAACAAATTCTCAAGGGGGAAGATAGACAAGACCAGATTCCTAAGGGAATCTAAGGGCAAGATCATCCTAGTCTAGATATATCTTAAAGGCATTATCTTCGGATCTACTGATGAAAACCTTTGCAGAAAGTTTGCTAAACTTATGCAAGGGAAGTTTGAGATGAGTACTATGGGTGAGCTCATGTTTTTCTTAGGACTCCAAGTTAGACAGACTGATGATGGCTTGTCCATATCCCAGTCCAAGTTCACTAGGGAGTTGATTAAGAAATATGGAGTGGAGAATGCCTCCACAATGAAAACTCTTATGGGGTCAATTATGCCTATGAAAAATGATGAAGTAGGGAAACCTGTTGATGAAACTTTCTATAGAGTGATAATTGGTTCCCTTCTATATCTTACTACTAGTTGGACTGGCATCATGTATGTTACGTATGTCTGTGCTAGGTATCATGCCTACCCTAAAGAATCTCACAACTCAGATGAAAAGAGAATCATAAGATATCTTTAGAGCACACAAGATCTTGGCATATGGTACCCCAAAAATAGGGATTTTGAACTAATAGGCTATTCAGATATAGATTTTGCAGGCTGCAAAGAGGATAGGAAAAGCACTTCAGGATCCTATCAATTCTTAGGCGGGAGACTAGTATCTTGGAGCAGTAAGAAGCAAACTATTTTGGCAATCTCAACTACAGAGTCAGAGTACATATCAGTAGGTAGCTGTTGTGCTCAGGTTCTATGGATCCAGCATCAGCTCCAGGTTATAACCTCCAGATAAGTAGAACTCCTCTCTTTTGTGACTCTACTAATGCTATTTCTATTGCTAGGAATCCTGTGTCACACAGCATGACTAAACACATAGAAATTTGGTATAACTTTATTAGGGAGCATGTGGAAATAGAAGATATCAGCATCGAGTTTGTCCCCACTTACAAGAACGTGGATGACATCGGTACTAAGCCCCTAGATGAAGAAAAGTTCAACACCTTCAAGTTTTAATTGAGCATGTTGAATCATGTGTAGCTTTAGTCACTCCCTATAGTATTTCTTTTGCAGGATTTGTGCTTCTTGTAGGATGTGAAGACTTCAAGTGATATGGAGATTGTGGAGACCATAGTGTCTATCAGAAGATGGTGACAGAAGATGCTCTTATAGAGGGGGAGCAAGTCCAACAACTATAGGGGTAGTTCCTGCCTCATAAAGAGAGGGAGCTAGTAGCTGTATCAGCTGGTCATCTACAATCAGCTAGGGTGTTGGAACACCCTATTACTAATTTGGGTAAGGATCACTATGTTTGTCTTAGGAAACCAGGTTGACCTAGTTGTATAGTTGTAAAGGTCAACATTAGAATGTGTTTAGGGCTTAGAATTTAGGTTTGAGCTGCCCCCAGGACCATTCAAGGAATTAGACTTAAATCTGAGCCAAAGTCAGTTATCGTCGAGCTTAGGTCGACGAAATGTCGAACTCCGTTCGACGCTCTCTGAGCTCAACCTTGCTAAAGTCGTCGAGCTTCGGTCAACGTTCTTCGAGCTCAGGTCGACGATCTCTCTTCTCTTATTCTTCAGGTCGCTGAGCTCGGTTCGACGATCTTCGAGCTCAGTTCGACGTTTTCTGTCTGTTTGATCTTTTTCATCTCTGAGCTCAGTTCGATGATCGTAGAGCTCAGATCGACGATTTTCTAAGAGATCGACGTTTTTAAGGATTCAAAAGCTGTCAGTCTTTGGAATGTTTTTGAATTCTCTCAGCATTTATGTCAAGAAGATCTGCCAGCCGTTTTTCTTTATTCTGCAGCAAGTTTCAAGGAATTATTCAGAGAATGTTTTATTGGACTTTCCTCTAGAAGACAAAATTTTTATAGAAGACATTTATGACTGCCAACGGCTATCTTTGACACGTAATTTTTCAGAGAATAAGATCCTCCTTTTTGTCTTCAGTCAATAATATAGAGAAAACTACAGACAGCACAACAATAAGATTTTTTAACAGTGACAGACACAAGTGATCATTTTTCTGAAGAACTAGTAGAACAATCCTTTTGACCTACCAAAAAAAGTGATCATAGCTTCAACATCAAGAACTCCAGACAACAAACATTTCAGCATCTGCTGGAATCATCTTCTGCTGGAGATCTGAAGCTTCTGAAGACCTATCACCCTGAAGCAAAGCTCTCACTCCTGAACCACTCTACATCTCAGGGGGAGCTTTGACATCATCAACTATCCACTAGTCTCCTCTCATTTGATTTGAGAACAGACAAGACAACTTCACCTCTTTACTTTTTCTTTTCCTGCTGTAAAAGGGTTATCAAAACTCCCTTCAAAAGTCCTGAGATTGGTTCTGAGAGCCTTGTCAAAACTCAGTGGTGGCAAGACACCTGATCAAAAAATCTAGTTTGGTTTTTGAGCACCTTATCAAAAGCTCATTGGTGTCAAGGACACCTGATCAACTCATCCTGAGTGGATTCCTACCAAGGGTGGTAGAAGAGTGGATGTACCCAGGTTTTTGGGGAACCACTATAGTTCCTTGTGTCTTCTGGTTGCTTGAGTATTTTCTTTATTGTGTGCTGTGATTCTTCTTTTTGCTGTCTTAGTTCTGATTTATCTAGTAAGACACCTTACACCTATACATAAATTAAATCTTAATTGCTTTATTTGTTTAAATTGTAAAGCTATTTTAAAAATACTCTATTCACCCCCCTCTAGAGTTTAGATAGATCTTTATCTCACTTTCAATTGGTATCAGAGGGAGGTTGGTTGCTCATACAGGCTAACACCTGAACCAAAAGATCCTTGATAAGATCAATCTCTTAAGAGGGTTATTTTCACTATATCTATCTATTTATATAGACATGGCACAGAACAAAGATTATGCAAGTACCAGACCTCCAGTGTGCAACCTTTCCAAGTTTGCACTCTGGAAGGCAAGGATTAAACTTTATATGAATTCTATTGCTGAGGATATATTTAATTCTATTTTGACAGTGTGCCCAACACCTCCAGAGACCACAAGCACAAGTACTGTTCCACCTCCCTCAGGAACAGATGCAGACATAAAGAAATGGAAAACTGCAGATGCAAAGGCCATGAACATCTTAGCTCAGACAATGTCTGATGAGATATTTCAGAAGGTAGCTGACTGCAACTCAGCCAAAGGAATTTGGGACAAGCTCTCTGAAATTGTCTCAGGGTCTGCTGATGAAAGGAAAGACAGGAGATCCCATCTAATAAGTCAATATGAGAACTTCAAAAAGGGTGAAGCTGAATCAGTGGATGACATGTACAATAGACTAAGTCTGATTGTTAATGAGTTAAAGACTTTGGATAAAGAAATCTCATTGACTGAGCTGAATGACAAAATCTTAATGTGCTTCCCCAGCACTTGGGATTCAAGAATCTGGCCAATCAAAGATGCCAGAAGTCTAAATGAGATTACCACTAAAGCTCTCCTGGGCAAGCTCAAATCCTATGAGCTGCTCATTAAAAATAGAGAAGAAGAACAAAATGCTACTTCTCCAGTCACAAGGAAAGAAAAGACTATAGCCTTCAAAGCTGTAGAAAAGGAACCTGAAGATAAAGCTACAGGAAATGATGAGCTCCTAAGTCTACTGGCCAAAAGATTCTACAAGATGGCCAGAAAAGACTTCAGAAAGAGATCATACAAGGGTCATGATAAACCAAGGTATGATAAGTCAAATAACAATAAAGAAATCATATGTTTTGGTTGCAGGAAACCAGGACATATTGTGCCTGACTGTCCAGAAAATAAGAACAAGGACAAGAAAGATAGAAGAGAAAGAAGAAAGGAAAAAGACTCCAAAAAGAACAGCTCAGACAAACCCTCCTTCAGCAAGAACAAACATACAAGGAAGGGATTTGTTGCTGAGACATGGAGTGAAACTGAAGAGGACTCTGAAGCCTCATCCAGCTCCAGTGATGATGAGGATGATGCTGATGAAAAGGAATTCTGCATGATGGCTATCAATGCCTCTCAAACAGACTCAGAAGCAGAAGAGTCAGAATAAGATTCAGAAGCTCAACAAGAAGAAGATCAGGTAATCAATTCATTTGATTTCAGTTCTGAGGTTTTAAAATATGAGTTTAAGGTACTATACCTAGATCTGTTGGAGTCTGAGAAGGAAATCACTTCCCTCAGAAAACAGCTATCTAAGTATAGCACTATAAAATCAGAGAACCTCAAACTCTCTGAGGAGTTGGAATGCTGTAGGGAAGAGATAGCTTCACTGAAAAGTGAACTATCAAAAGCCAAAAAGTTTGAAGAATCCCTAAATGGGAGAAGTATCAGACTGATGGACATTACAAGCACAGTGAACTCTAGACTTAATAGTACACTTGGATTGGGTGCTTCATCCAGCCAACCTACAATATTAACAACTCCAATCAAATTTGTCTCTGACAAAGGGAAGGGAGTTGTAGACATAGCTAGGAAGAATGCAGATCTGCCAAAGAAAATTACAGTTCAACAGATTGCTTCAAGCAGAGCTCGACGATCGTCGAACAGAGCTCGATGATCTAACCAAAGATCGTCGACCTCAGCTCGACGATATCCAAACCCTGAACTCCAGTATAATCGATCTTCGAACAGAGATCGACGATCTGACCCAAGATCGTCGACCTCAGTTCGACGATCGTCGAATAGAGATCAGGTCTGTGAACAATCCTTCAATGGTACATCTAGATTCAATACTAGAAGTCCCACATCCCAAGGCTTTAACCCTATACTGAATGGATAGTACCTCCTAGGAGATACCATCCTGAAGGTTATAAGAGTCAACCTGGGATGTCTTTCATTTCTGAATTCAAGGGATATCAACCTAGGTCCAAGGTTAACTGGGTCAAAAACATATAAGCTGATTTTGTGCAGGTGAAGACCTATCCAACATCAAACCAGTTATGGTATCTGGATAGTGGGTGCTCAAAGCACATGACAGGGAACAGGGAGAACCTATCATCCTTCATAACTAAACTTGGACCCAATGTAATTTTTGGTGATTCAAATTTTGGCCAAACCAAAGGATATGGTGCTGTTCAGATAGGCTCAGTCACTTTCAAGAAAGTGGCATATGTTGAACGACTAAAGCTAACCTCTGCTGGGATGTTCGTTAATGCCTCCAAGAGGCTCTCCTGTGCCCTTTTTAGCAAATAGGACAGGCAAATTGTTAACCCTACCAGAGCTGCTGCTGCACCACTAACTTCAGGCACCAGGACTACCCAAGTCACTCCCTCTCAGGTTTCTGCCCCAGCAGAAGACTTGTCTGTTCCTTCCTCTCCTCCTCCAGCTGTCTCCATCCCAATCTCAACCTCAACCTTCTCTCAAACCTCAGTATTGGTAACTTCCCCCATTACCAGTTCACCACCAATTTTCCCCCCTCCAGCATCTACTTCAGAAGAATTCCATCCTCTTTTCTCTTATCCAACTTTCACCTCTCCATCATTTTCTCTTGTAGATGATTATTTTATGGATGATTCTCCTTCCACTCCTCCTGAGCTTCCCTTAACTTCCTCTTATCAACAACTTCTCCACGAAATTCTTTCCCAACCATCCTTCACCCCATCTCTTGCCTCATCTAGCTCCATCTCAACAACCTCTATCTTCACTATTCCTCTCTCAGAACCTTCTATTCCTACTCCTCCCATCTCCACATTCTCCATGCTATCAGCTCCAGCTACACCCCCAGTAACTTCTACTCCTACCTCTGCTCAAGCCCATCTTGAGCATGTAGATCTTCCTGTTTTGGCAACAAACTCTATGAGCTGCTAGCTCCCAGGCTGACATCTCTGTTGGAGACCATCTTGGCTCCACTCCTGAAATAAGTCCAGGAGTTGTCTACCAAGATCTCCTCCTTTAGCTCCTCCCAGGCAATCCCTTCTACTGGGTGCCTTGATTCAGTTCTCCTTGAACCAAGGCAGGGGGAGATGCCTCATGAAGTAGTGGATGTGCCTGAGTCTGCTCCCGCTCTTACTCCTGCTCCTACTTTTGCAATGGACCTCCCGAGCCTGCTCTCTGATTTTGGTACAGTTTATTTCAGTTTTCTGCCAGTTCAACATACTGAAGACCTTACTAAGGCCACTGTGCCTATAAATTACTGTGATCCCAGCCAAATTGCCTCATATGTAAATTCCTGCAAGGCTGTGGATGTTTATGCTTCCTCCTCTAATGCTGCTAACAAGGCCATTGTGCCTATTGTTAATTAATCTGATGCTGCTGCTACAACAAGTTTGACTTCAGAAGATACTGAAATGCTCCCTATGACTGAAGATACTGCTGCTGAAGAACTTGCTTCTTATGTGGAAGAACCTGCTGCTGCTCCAACTCCTGATGCTGTTTCTGTTTCAAGTGTTACTACTCATGCTGTTTCTGCTCAAATTTCTGCTGCTGCTACTGCTCCTGCCCTAACTCTTGATCAGTTGAAATTACAAGAGAAATATATTAGGAGCATTGATGACCTATATGATAGACCCCAAAGTTCAGAGAGTGATCAGTTTCAAACTGAATCTGATGATTCTTCAAATACAGTTGCCCAAAAAAGGAAGGCCAGAAGTAAGGCCATGATGAAAGTACCCCCAGCTCAAGCTAAGGATTCTAATGACATCCCTTATTATATTTTGCATGACTGCCCCATCTCTGATCCCTGGATGCAGTATTCCAAGAACCAACAAAAGGCTATGAAGAAGAGAAGGAAGCTGGACAAGTATGAAAAGGGATCTTCTTAGTATCAGCCTCCTCCTCCTCCTCCTCCAGATTCTGGTTCAGGCTCAGCCACTCAAGCCCCAGCTTCTAGGCAAAGTTCCTCCCAGTCCTATCAAAAATATCACCCAAGGGGACAATATCAAAGAGGCTATCAATCTAGAAGGGGTCAATATAGAGGAAGCCAAAGAGAGCACAGATTTCAACAAAGGGAAGGACAAGGCCATATTGAATCTACTTTAGGTCCTTTCCCTTATAGGCTAAAAGATACAGTTGTCTCCAGGACTCCTCATACTGATTCTGAGTCTATCAACAGATATGAACCTCCTGTTCCATTTGAGGATCCTGAGAACAACCCCTTGTCATGGACTGCCAGAATGAAAGAGCTTGCTGCTCTAGATCAAATGAAAAAGGCTAGAGAGCAAGGTAAAGACTTTTCCAACATTACAACCCTATCAGATCAGAGAAAGGAAGAACTAGAGAGATATGCTTCAAGGAAATTCTTTAATCCAGAAGATTATATGAAGCTGCATCCTGAGGCTATAGTTCCAAGGCCCAGATCTCAAACTTCCTTAGGTGCAGAAGATGCCAGAAGATCCAAGAAAGAAGCCCTCAATCCCAACAGGGAAATTTTGTTTAAAAAGGGAACTGAGAAGAAGTGATTTGTGTAAGCTGAACAATCATCCACCTCTGAACATTTGCTGATATTTTATCTCTGATCTGCAATGCTGCTATGACATTTTCTTGATTTGATTGGTTTAGTTCTTGTTTTGTCTGTATGCTTATTTATTTCCTATTTTTGTGTAACATCCCATTTCCGGCTAGACCCCTAGGAGTCGGTTGGTCGTGATGGAACCCTAGGAAGCCCAAAAACCGAAATAAATCAACCAGGATTTCGGGTCACGGGTTGGTCACGCCCGTGACCGACCCGTCACGCCCGTGACCTGGGGCGTGACTCATTCGACGATCGTCGATCTCAGGGAGACGATCGTCGGGTGCAGAATTTTCAACCTGGCCCTGTCACGCCCGTGACCCAGGAGTCACGCCCGTGACCAGGGGCGTGACCCCTTCGGCGATCGTCGATCTCAGCGCGACGATCGCCGAGCACGGAAACTACCTTGTGACCCTGTCACGCCCGTGACCCGCAATGTCACGCCCGTGACATAGGGCGTGACCATGATCGACGATCGTCGATTTCAGCTCGACGGTCGTCGACCCAGATTTGGTCACACGGCCTGTCACGCCCGTGACCCCCAATGTCACGCCCGTGACATAGGGCGTGACCATGTTCGACGATCGTCGATTCCAGTTCGAAGGTCGTCGACCCAGAAATGACCACCGGGCCTGTCACGCCCGTGACCCAGCTGTCATGCCCGTGACCACCCTTCGACGATCGTCGATCTCAGTTCGACGATCGTCGAACCCAGAACTGGCTAACCGGGCCTGTCACGCCCGTGACCTATGTGTCACGCCCGTGACCAAGGCCAAAATTGACAGCCAGGTAGGAAATTTCGGTAACCGACGCCATAATAAATTCTGACTATGGGAATGAAAATCAAGAGTATTTATGGGACGTTCCCTACTTTAATTATGTTAATAATTAAGGAAAAGTGGGTCCAATAGGAAATTGCCACCTGGCAAACACCTCTTCATCTCCAACATTTCAACTGCCATTCGTCATAACCAAAACGTCATTAAGAGGATTATTAATGGCCGCGAACGTTTCATCTCCAACGTTTCAACCTTTCCCCTCCCTTCTTTCTTCCCTTTAAAAAGGCCCCATAGGCTCAAGGATGAAGTTTCCAAGCCCTTACCTGAAGTTTCGAGCCTCCTACTGTGCTTTAGAAGAATTCCGACGACGCCACCACCGCGCCGTGACAGTCCAACGTCCATCTCGCCGTCAAACCATGAATAAGGTCCTCCTCTACTCTTTCTTCTATGGATAGATCTTAGAAATCATTAGGAGAGATATTGGGCTCAAAAGAGCCGGATCGGGTGAGCGTTTCCATGCTTTTCCGAAATTTGCATGGTGGCGGGTTCGCCGGGAACCGCCTCTCCGGCGGCCGTGCCGCCGCCCGACGATAGCACTCGCCTCAACGGAGGTGGGGGTGGTGGTGGCCGGCCAGGGAGATGGCTGGATGACCGGGAAATAGCTTTGAAAAAGCTACAGGAAAAATGAATTTTCAGGCTTCTGGTTTCGGGCTGTTGAAGAAGATGAACAGTGCCATGAGAATTAAATTCTATTTTTAAAGCAATTTCTGAATGAAAATACCTGTCACCTTAGATAATTTGGGAAAAATACCTAAATGCTCCTACAGGGAAAATGATCAACATAGAAAATGTAGCCCTTGACGTCTTCTTTAATTCAAAATTGATTTCACTCGATTTGGAGTCCTGGATAGACCACATCACCCTTTTTGGTGAGGTCTATCCAGAGGGCTGCCTTGACCTTAGAAAAATTCCCCACTCCAATCCAGTCATCCAAATGACTTGAAATTTGGGGTGTGGTCTAATATTACATATATCTAGGTGCTATCCAAAAATGAGAATTTTTGGAGAATAGTTTTCTATAGTTTTTAGAAAAAAATTCAATAATCCTAGCCGAATTTAATTAGATAGTTAAATAATTTCCAAACCCTCCCAAATTTTGGTGAGTGGTCCCTGGGTTCACCATAAGATTCTGTATAATTTTTCATCTCATTTTGAGATGGTTTGGATTAGAAATGAACAAACCTAAGTTTTGCCCTAATAAGGGGTCTTAGGTTAAAAGTGCACTTTTGAAGTTTGAGTGGCCAATCACCTCAACAGAGGCTGAGATTTTTACCACTGGCTAGTAATATTCTCTAGCACCCCCTCATGGAGTTTGAGGTGGATCGGGGTAAGTTTACCCTAAGGACCAAGGCCAAACCCTAAGGATGGGTCTTGGTGGTTTGTGAAGGTCATGTGGTCAAATGACCTTGGATTGATCCGAAATTGGGTGAAGAGAACCATAGGGCCAATATAGTTCTCTGGACGAAATATTAGTAGATTTGGAGACCGTTGGGATATCTAAAAATCTAACCCTAGTTTAGGGTGCAAAACTTGTAGAGATAGGAAATGACACTAAATCACATTGAAAAGTGATAAGAATTGGGTAGAGTGCATTATAGGGATGGTACAAACTCTGGATATTTTTCTATGAATTTTATGATCATTATTTTGGATACTCCTTTAATTACTTAGTAGTTGTATGATTTGCTTAGAAAATTTATTATGGAGTACACACACTTCCTGGAAATTGATGAAATTTAGGCAGAGAATGTTTATTATGATTTTATATCTCTGTGAATTTTTATGGGATTTTTGGAGGATTATTTCTAAGGCTTGCTTCTTTAAGTATGTTTTACCTTGATTATTTGATTAAATCTTTAGTGGTATTTAGCAAGCTAGTAAAATTATGATTCTCTGCACAAAGAACTTTTATATATCATACTACTGACTAGCGATTTTTCTATAATTTTAAGATGAATAATTTCAGTACGTCCTTCATTACGTAGAATTAACGTGATTATACTGAATAAATTATTTAGAGGTTAAATTCTTTCTATAAAATTCTGAGAATTTGGATTTGAGGTTATCTTACTGTTATTTAATGATCATGATTTTTGAGTAGCCATTACTTAAGAGGATCATGTAGTTCATGTTTAAAATGACCCATGGCCCGTTCTTTGGGAAAATTAAATAAATATCGGATTAATTAGGAAAATTATAAGTTTCTGGATTTAGACAAATTATGATATGGTAGACCTCCAGTAAATATTTTAGGAGATTTGGAAGATAATTTGGTGTACCTCCACTTGTGTATCTCATATAGCTTAGGATGGTTTGCATATAGTAAGCCATGGAATTTTGGTAGTTGATGGTTGGTAGGGCAAATTAAGATTGAGTTCATCATCGGAAGTCAGGATAAGTGGAGTGTGAGAATGGTTAGGATAAGGGAGTACGAGAACGACGAAAGATCGTCCATCCCGGGAAGAAGAGGAAGAGTCTTAATACTCTAGGGTTAGAATTAAAGTAACTAAAAGGGGATCGGGTTAAGGGAGATCAACCAATAATAATAAGTGCCTTGCGAAAGGGAACTTCGGGCCGTAATGCCTCCGTCTTGGTTCCTAGTGCCCCTTGAGAGCCCTTCACGGGGTATACCGGGGGCAGTTTTGGGCTAACGTAAACCGTAGGAATAATAAATTAAAAGAGCAACTAGTATAACTAGGGTTGCACGTTTACACTCCCCGATAGCTAGGAAAGTAGAATTATAGGATTACTTGCCATTCAGACAGTAGCTCTGAAGGTAGATGCACGGACAGGACTGTCCGGGGGGCCGCGTGCTCGAGGGTTGGAGTACGGAATAAAGGTGGTGGGTCATCGGTACTAGGCGATCGATCACACCGACAGCGGTACGATGACTCGGTGAAAAGTCTGGAGGGTACATCCAGCAGCAGTATGCGGATACTCTAGGTTGTGTTCTTCTAGGGGCGTACGGAAGGGCTAGGCCTGGTAGTGTGGTTACCCGCCTAGGAGTGGGGGGCCCGACCCACTGTCTCCGTTTGCCACTACGGAGGTTCCTGGGGGTGAAGCTAGCCTCCCGAACAGGGGGAACTAAAGGTCTGTGCGCATAGAGTCGTGTGCGTGAGTTGCACTTGCATGAATCATGGCATTGCATATCACTACACTCATATTTTGCATACAACCGACACCCCAACGTATAAATCGGTATGGGACTTTTTATACGATGGGAGCCTTGCAGAAGATCTCTTAACTTATAAGTTTGTATGGGCATTCATATAAGTTAAGGTTACATACTTATTTACTTGTTGTTACTTACTGTTCTCTAGCTGCCTTTTTATATACATTGCTACTTATTAATTGCTTTTCTTATTACAACATTTAAACTGTTCACCCATTATAACTTGCTAGCATAGGTCCGCTGTCACCTGTTTGTTTGGTTTAATCTCCACCTTCATGTCCTTCCCTTTCTTCCTCTCCGCTCGGTACCTAGGAGCCATGGGGGAAGGGGTAGGGGATGATAGGGCTTAGTCTTTATGACTAACGGTTTTCGAACCACAACATTTTAGGTATACCATATGGAAGGGTCACCGCTATTGCAGTTTCTGACAGAGCTGGCCCCGCGACCGTGTTACCATTGTCACCAGCCGGGACACACACGGGTCAAATGCCCCTTGATGGGTGGGACCCCACCAACTCAGCAACCAGGAGGCCGAAGACGTAGACGCAGACGTAGATCGCGAGGCAGCGACGGCAGGCCGAAATGGAAGAAGCACCCAGAGATGCAGCAACAGCGGAGTATAGAGTCGATGGAGATGGGCCAGTCCAGCTTGGGTGCTCTCAGTTCAGTGGCAGTTACGGTGACGCTTAGTTTTAGTTTTGCTTCCGCGAGTGACTTGTAGTGAGGATTACATGTACCAGGCAAAAGCCTGTAGTTTCAGTACTCTGATATATTGTGGACACTCCCTTCGTGGAGATTTATTTATAAACATGTGATTATTGTGGACTTGCTCTTACTTTATTATGCTACTATTCTGCGATCGAAAAGGGCCGGCAGAATTGGCGTTTTGTAGTGGCGACCTTCCCGTGAGTCGGTGCCACCGCAAAGCGGCAATTCTGGGCTAAGACCCCGGTGGTTGAAAAGAAAAAAAAAGGGGGTCTTACAAGTGTATCAGAGGGAAACCTCGATCGGAAAAGTAGCAGTCCACTAACCCTGGGTCACCCCCGCTCGAGTTTAGTTTGGGGACAAACTAAGCAGCGGAAGCAGTGGTGTGCCCATAAGGGAAATCACATGTGAAAGTCCACTTCATCGTTAATTGGAATCTTTCTTTGTAGCCTATGGCCTACCCTGCCCCCAGCAGGGAACACCTCCGGCGGCAGAGAACATTTCACATAATCCTCTAATCTACGATTTAGACTCAACCAACTAGGACTCGTGACTTACCAGGACAATCTATAGTATGCCCTAGTTCAAAATAGACCTTGGGTATGAATTTGGTTAAGGTAAGGAGATACCCAAAGAGAATGAAGGAGGAGTTTAGCACGAGAATGACTACCTAAGACGAAAACTCTGATGTCCCTACTATCCCAATCAATGATTGTTCGAAGCGGAAGGCTACCTTAAGGAGAATTGAGGCCAATGATCTACTAACAGAAGGGTAGAAGAAAAGCAGTTTTATCCCGCATACCTGTGACAAGAATTACTTAGGGGCAACCACCGAGACAAACACTGAGGGTCGGATAGGAATACAAGTTCGGAAGATACCCATTTGGGATTGGGAACATCTTGACTCGGACAAGGCTGTCGAAAATGTGACTCAAAGTGTCTGAAGTACGGGGTATATCGACGAATTTGAGGGTTGAACCCCAAATCGAATATTGATGCCCTAGGGATTGTGCACCCAACTGGGACGGAGATAACATGGTAATATAAAAGATGCTTAGCCCAAGGTAGGTAGGGGCTTATCTTTTGTTTATTGGGGGCTAAACTTTTGTTTATTGGGCAAATAGGATTGACTTAGGTTTTCTTAGCCCGAGTTTAGGAATAGTGAGATTGAATTCGACATAATTCGACGTTGTTCGGGCAAGATAAGACTAGATCGCTATGTTATATCATCGGAAGTACAATGACTCTAGGAAACTACCCGATGTGAGCAAACAATATATTGAAAGACGGATACCTTAAATATAACCCGTAAGGTTGAATTGATTGATTTCGGGCGTACTCGAAGGAATAGGACAATCATCGTGTGGAGATTTTATAGATCTGTTGCCTACACACACAAATGAGAAATTAAACTACCGGAAGTGTGGTGTATCTCAGAACATCTACCCCCTGGAGTGAATAAAAGTGTCACGGATTTGGTGATGCACGGTGAGATCCTTCAGTTGTTGAAGGCTAAGTGAAAGAATTTTTGGGAAACTATTACAGCCACTGCCCGAGATATAATGGAAGTACGAAGGTATAATTGGAGATTTCATGCACAAGATTCGTCGTCCCCACCCCAGGCACAATGGTAAAGGGAGCGTCGAGGATAGACTGGACGAGGTAGTTGGCGTCACCTCGACCCGAAAGAAAACTCTTGTGGGTGTTTCATAAGAATGGTGAGTAGTTGTTCGTTAGCACGGGGTGCCCAAGACGATTGTGTTGAATCGGTCAGTCAACTTGGGTCCTATCAAGATCGATGACACTACAATGCGGGTCTTGCGACGGAAGAAGGTTCCGTTAGTCAGGGTTCTGTGGAACAATCAAGGACAGGAGGAGCATACATGGGAGCCACAGGACTTGATGCGATAGAAGTATCCAGAACTTTTCGGTCATGTATACCTCACAACCCCTCTGGACAACCAATTTGTGTTCCTATTTTAAACCAGTAGGACTGAAATTTTCAGGGATAGGGGCTGATCTTTTGTTTATTGGGATATATACCTAGTCAATTGGACGAATGGTTCTTAGAATCAAAACTACACACTGCAAACGTAACGCAGAGATGTAGATCTTTCAACTTTCATGGGATGTTACAAGCTTCCTTTTCCCGATTAGAGTCCCGTAGGCTTAACCTTGATTTCGGGGACGAAATCTTTGTTTTGTTTATTGGGATTTGTAACATCCCATTTCCGGCTAGACCCCTAGGAGTCGGTTGGTCGTGATGGAACCCTAGGAAGCCCAAAAACCGAAATAAATCGACCAGGATTTCGGGTCACGGGTTGGTCACGCCCGTGACCGACCCGTCACGCCCGTGACCTGGGGCGTGACTCATTCGATGATCGTCGATCTCAGGGAGACGATCGTCGGGCGCAGAATTTTCAACCTGGCCCTGTCACGCCCGTGACCCAGGAGTCACGCCCGTGACCAAGGGCGTGACCCCTTCGGCGATCGTCGATCTCAGCGCGACGATCGCCGAGCGCGGAAACTACCTCGTGACCCTGTCACGCCCGTGACCCGCAATGTCACGCCCGTGACATAGGGTGTGACCATGATCGACGATCGTCGATTTCAGCTCGACGGTCGTCGACCCAGATTTGGTCACACGGCCTGTCATGCCCGTGACCCCCAATGTCACGCCCGTGACATAGGGCGTGACCATGTTCGACGATCGTCGATTCCAGTTCGACGGTCGTCGACCCAGAAATGACCACCGGGCCTGTCACGCCCGTGACCCAGCTGTCATGCCCGTGACCACCCTTCGACGATCGTCGATCTCAGTTCGACGATCGTCGAACCCAGAACTGGCTAACCGGGCCTATCACGCCCGTGACCTATGTGTCACGCCCGTGACCAAGGCCAAAATTGACAGCCAGGTAGGAAATTTCGGTAACCGACGCCATAATAAATTATGACTATGGGAATGAAAATCAAGAGTATT
This sequence comes from Platanthera zijinensis, assembly GCA_039513925.1. Taxonomy (NCBI): domain Eukaryota; kingdom Viridiplantae; phylum Streptophyta; class Magnoliopsida; order Asparagales; family Orchidaceae; genus Platanthera; species Platanthera zijinensis. The sequence continues at coordinate 115,848,411 of CM077084.1, forward strand.
TATGGGACGTTCCCTACTTTAATTATGTTAATAATTAAGGAAAAGTGGGTCCAATAGGAAATTGCCACCTGGCAAACACCTCTTCATCTCCAACATTTCAACTGCCATTCGTCATAACCGAAACGTCATTAAGAGGATTATTAATGGCCGCGAACGTTTCATCTCCAACGTTTCAACCTTTCCCCTCCCTTCTTTCTTCCCTTTAAAAAGGCCCCATAGGCTCAAGGATGAAGTTTCCAAGCCCTTACCTGAAGTTTCGAGCCTCCTACTGTGCTTTAGAAGAATTCCGACGACGCCACCACCGCGCCATGACAGTCCAACGTCCATCTCGCCGTCAAACCATGAATAAGGTCCTCCTCTACTCTTTCTTCTATGGATAGATCTTAGAAATCATTAGGAGAGATATTGGGCTCAAAAGAGCCGGATCGGGTGAGCGTTTCCATGCTTTTCCGAAATTTGCATGGTGGCGGGTTCGCCGGGAACCGCCTCTCCGGCGGCCGTGCCGCCGCCCGACGATAGCACTCGCCTCAACGGAGGTGGTGGTGGTGGTGGCCGGCCAGGGAGATGGCTGGATGACCGGGAAATAGCTTTGGAAAAGCTACAGGAAAAATGAATTTTCAGGCTTCTGGTTTCGGGCTGTTGAAGAAGATGAACAGTGCCATGAGAATTAAATTCTATTTTTAAAGCAATTTCTGAATGAAAATACCTGTCACCTTAGATAATTTGGGAAAAATACCTAAAGGCTCCTACAGGGAAAATGATCAACATAGAAAATGTAGCCCTTGACGTCTTCTTTAATTCAAAATTGATTTCACTCGATTTGGAGTCCTGGATAGACCACAGCACCCTTTTTGGTGAGGTCTATCCAGAGGGCTGCCTTGACCTTAGAAAAATTCCCCACTCCAATCCAGTCATCCAAATGACTTGAAATTTGGGGTGTGGTCTAATATTATATATATCTAGGTGCTATCCAAAAATGAGAATTTTTGGAGAATAGTTTTCTATAGTTTTTAGAAAAAAATTCAATAATCCTAGCCGAATTTAATTAGATAGTTAAATAATTTCCAAACCCTCCCAAATTTTGGTGAGTGGTCCCTGGGTTCACCATAAGATTCTGTATAATTTTTCATCTCATTTTGAGATGGTTTGGATTAGAAATGAACAAACCTAAGTTTTGCCCTAATAAGGGGTCTTAGGTTAAAAGTGCACTTTTGAAGTTTGAGTGGTCAAATCACCTCAACAGAGGCTGAGATTTTTACCCCTGGCTAGTAATATTCTCTAGCACCCCCTCATGGAGTTTGAGGTGGATCGGGGTAAGTTTACCCTAAGGACCAAGGCCAAACCCTAAGGATGGGTCTTGGTGGTTTGTGAAGGTCATGTGGTCAAATGACCTTGGATTGATCCGAAATTGGGTGAAGAGAACCATAGGGCCAATATAGTTCTCTGGACGAAATATTAGTAGATTTGGAGACCGTTGGGATATCTAAAAATCTAACCCTAGTTTAGAGTGCAAAACTTGTAGAGATAGGAAATGACACTAAATCACATTAAAAAGTGATAAGAATTGGGTAGAGTGCATTATAGGGATGGTACAAACTCTGGATATTTTTCTATGAATTTTATGATCATTATTTTGGATACTCCTTTAATTACTTAGTAGTTGTATGATTTGCTTAGAAAATTTATTATGGAGTACACACACTTCCTGGAAATTGATGAAATTTAGGCAGAGAATGTTTATTATGATTTTATATCTCTGTGAATTTTTATGGGATTTTTGGAGGATTATTTCTAAGGCTTGCTTCTTTAAGTATTTTTTACCTTGATTATTTGATTAAATCTTTAGTGGTATTTAGCAAGCTAGTAAAATTATGATTCTCTGTACAAAGAACTTTTATATATCATACTACTGACTAGCGATTTTTCTATAATTTTTAGATGAATAATTTCAGTACGTCCTTCATTACGTAGAATTAACGTGATTATACTGAATAAATTATTTAGAGGTTAAATACTTTCTATAAAATTCTGAGAATTTGGATTTGAGGTTATCTTACTGTTATTTAATGATCATGATTTTTGAGTAGCCATTACTTAAGAGGATCATGTAGTTCATGTTTAAAATGACCCATGGCCCGTTCTTTGGGAAAATTAAATAAATATCGGATTAATTAGGAAAATTATAAGTTTCTGGATTTAGACAAATTATGATATGGTAGACCTCCAGTAAATATTTTAGGAGATTTGGAAGATAATTTGGTGTACCTCCACTTGTGTATCTCATATAGCTTAGGATGGTCTGCATATAGTAAGCCATGGAATTTTGGTAGTTGATGGTTGGTAGGGCAAATTAAGATTGAGTTCATCATCGGAAGTCAGGATAAGTGGAGTGTAAGACTGGTTAGGATAAGGGAGTACGGGAACGACGAAAGATCGTCCATCCCGGGAAGAAGAGGAAGAGTCTTAATACTCTAGGGTTAGAATTAAAGTAACTAAAAGGGGATCGGGTTAAGGGAGATCAACCAATAATAATAAGTGCCTTGCGAAAGGGAACTTCGGGCCGTAATGCCTCCGTCTTGGTTCCTAGTGCCCCTTGAGAGCCCTTCACGGGGTATACCGGGGGCAGTCCTGGGCTAACGTAAACCGTAGGAATAATAAATTAAAAGAGCAACTAGTATAACTAGGGTTGCACGTTTACACTCCCCGATAGCTAGGAAAGTAGAATTATAGGATTACTTGCCATTCAGACAGTAGCTCTGAAGGTAGATGCACGGACAGGACTGTCCGGGGGGCCGCGGGCTCGAGGGTTGGAGTACGGAATAAAGGTGGTGGGTCATTGGTACTAGGCGATCGATCACACCGACAGCGGTACGATGACTCGGCGAAAAGTCTGGAGGGTACATCCAGCAGCAGTACGCGGATACTCTAGGTTGTGTTCTTCTAGGGGCGTACGGAAGGGCTAGGCCTGGTAGTGTGGTTACCCGCCTAGGAGTGGGGGGCCCGACCCACTGTCTCCGTTTGCCACTACGGAGGTTCCTGGGGGTGAAGCTAGCCTCCCGAACAGGGGGAACTAAAGGTCTGTGCGCATAGAGTCGTGTGCGTGAGTTGCACTTGCATGAATCATGGCATAGCATATCACTACACTCATATTTTGCATACAACCGACACCCCATCGTATAAATCGGTATGGGACTTTTTATACGATGGGAGCCTTGCAGAAGATCCCTTAACTTATAAGTTTGTATGGGCATTCATATAAGTTAAGGTTACATACTTATTTACTTGTTGTTACTTACTGTTCTCTAGCTGCCTTTTTATATACATTGCTACTTATTAATTGCTTTTCTTATTACAACATTTAAACTGTTCACCTATTATAACTTGCTAGCATAGGTCCGCTGTCACCTGTTTGTTTGGTTTAATCTCCACCTTCATGTCCTTCCCTTTCTTCCTCTCCGCTCGGTACCTAGGAGCCATGGGGGAAGGGGTAGGGGATGATAGGGCTTAGTCTTTATGACTAACGGTTTTCGAACCACAACATTTTAGGTATACCATATGGAAGGGTCACCGCTATTGCAGTTTCTGACAGAGCTGGCCCCGCGACCGTGTTACCATTGTCACCAGCCGGGACACACACGGGTCAAATGCCCCTTGATGGGTGGGACCCCACCAACTCAGCAACCAGGAGGCCGAAGACGTAGACGCAGACGTAGATCGCGAGGCAGCGACAGCAGGCCGAAATGGAAGAAGCACCCAGAGATGCAGCAACAGCGGAGTATAGAGTCGATGGAGATGGGCCAGTCCAGCTTGGGTGCTCTCAGTTCAGTGGCAGTTACGGTGACGCTTAGTTTTAGTTTTGCTTCCGCGAGTGACTTGTAGTGAGGATTACATGTACCAGGCAAAAGCCTGTAGATTCAGTACTCTGATATATTGTGGACACTCCCTTCGTGGAGATTTATTTATAAACATGTGATTATTGTGGACTTGCTCTTACTTTATTATGCTACTATTCTGCGATCGAAAAGGGCCGGCAGAATTGGCGTTTTGTAGTGGCGACCTTCCCGTGAGTCGGTGCCACCGCAAAGCGGCAATTCTGGGCTAAGACCCCGGTGGTTGAAAAGAAAAAAAAAGGGGGGTCTTACATTTTGTCTGTAAATAGTAATCCTAACCCAAATAGGGGGAGATTGTTGGAACACCTTATTACTAATTTGGGTAAGGATCACTATATTTATCTTAGGAAACCAGGTTGACCTAGTTGTATAGTTGTAAAGGTCAACATTAGAATGTGTCTAGGGCTTAGAATTTAGGTTTGAGCTGCCCCAACGACCATTCAATGAATCAGACTTAAAGCTGAGCCAAAGTCAGTTATCATCGAGCTTAGGTCAACGAAACGTCGAACTCTGTTCGACGCTCTCTGAGCTCAACCTTGCTAAAGTCGTCGAGCTTCGGTCGATGTTCTTCGAGCTCAGGTCGACGATCTCTCTTCTCTTATTCTTCAGGTCACTGAGCTCGATTCGATGATCTTCGAGCTCAGTTCGACGTTTTCTGTCTGTTTGATCTTTTTCATCTCTGAGCTCAGTTCGATGATCGTAGAGCTCAGATCGATGATTTTCTAAGAGATCGACGTTTTTATGGATTCAAAAGCTGTCAGTCTTAGGAATGTTTTTGAATTCTCTCAGCATTTATGTCAAGAAGATCTGCCAGCCATTTTTCTTTATTCTGGAGCAAGTTTCAAGAAATTATTCAGAGAATGTTTTATTGGACTTTCCTCTAGAAGGCAAAATTTTTATGGAAGACATTTATGACTGCCAACGGCTATCTTTGACAAGGAATTTTTCAGAGAATAAGATCCTCCTTTTTGTCTTCAGTCAATAATATAGAGAAAACTACAGACAACACAACAACAAGATTTTTTTAACAGTGACAGACACAAGTGATCATTTTTCTGAAGAACTAGTAGAATAATCCTTTTGACCTACCAAAAAAGTGATCATAGCTTCAACATCAAGAACTCCAGACACCAAACTTTTCAGCATCTGCTGGAATCATCTTCTGCTGGAGATCTGAAGCTTCTAAAGACATATCACCCTGAAGCAAAGCTCTCACTCCTGAACCACTCTACATCTCAGGGGGAGCTTTGACATTATCAACTATCCACTAGTCTCCTCTCATTTGATTTGAGAACAGAGAAGATAACTTCACCTCCTTACTTTTTCTTTTCCTACTGTAAAAGGGTTATCAAAACTCCCTTCAAAAGTTCTGAGATTGGTTCTGAGAGCCTTGTCAAAACTCAGTGGTGGTAAGACACCTGATCAAAAAATCTATTTTGGTTTTTGAGCACCTTATCAAAAGCTCATTGGTGTCAGGACACCTGATCAACTCATCCTGAGTGGATTCCAACCAAGGGTGGTAGAAGAGTGGATGTACCCAGGTTTTTGGGGAACCACTATAGTTCATTGTGTCTTCTGGTTGCTTGAGTATTTTCTTTATTGTGTGCTGTGATTCTTCTTTTTGCTGTCTTAGTTCTGATTTATCTAGTAAGTCACCTTACACCTATACATAAATTAAATCTTAATTGCTTTATTTGTTTAAATTGTAAAGCTATTTTAAAAATACTCTATTCACCCCCCTCTAGAGTTTAGATAGATCTTTATCTCACTTTCATAGGGGGAGAACATAAAAGCAGTTAAGCATCTCACTGATTATCTAAAGCAGTCAAAAAGGGGGAGAAAAGGAATTGATCAAAAGAATTAAGGATGAAAGAAGGAATTGATCAAGAGGCATCAAGTAGCATTAGAGGCTGATCAAGTGGTATCAAAGTAAAAAAGAAATAATCAAGTATTGCAACAAAATAGGGGGAGTAGGTGATGCTCACCATACAGGCAGAAAATGTGGTAACCTTCCTAAATCTATTATGTTATAATAGTACAGTTTATTGCTGCATATGTTGTGTATTTCACTGACTAAGAAATTTGATCAAGGGTTTTGACTTCTTCAACTAGGGGGAGATTATTGGATATATTTATCCTAATGTCCCAGATTTGTAAGAAGTCAAAAAAGTCAATGGCATACATATAAATTGTAGTTGATGTGTGTTTATGTTCATGCATGTAGGTTAGTCCTTCTCATATTCATTGGACAAGTGGACACAAAGTTGTGGGCTGGATAGATAGAAAATTGCTTAAATCCACAAGCGTTGAGTGAAGACAGTTCAGTCAATGCCATTACACAAAAGGAGCTGAATATACTAGGATATTTCAAAGCCTTAACTATGGCAGATAAAAAAGTGGCTACATCCACAGGCATTGAGTGATGTCAATTCACTCAATGTCAAGCATCAAACTTGTCGAGTAAAGCTTCCTCAGTCAAAGCTAGAGAGATTTTGTCAAAGGAAAAGTTTCTAAGTCCAAAAGCATTGAGTGAAGCCAATTCACTCAATGTTATGCTGATTCTGTCAAATCCTTGGGAGAAAGACAGGAGAAATCTGTATAAGTCCAAAGCGTTGAGTGAAGCCTGTTCACTCAATGCCAAAGGTAGAAAGAGTTGAGTCATGCTACTGTACGCAAAGCCTAAGAAGAAACTGGAACTTGGCTAAGTCCAAAAGTGTTGAGTGAAGCCAGTTCACTCAATGCCCAGTCAAATGTTGAAGTAGAAGAAAGATAGTGTTGAGTGTAGTCAACACACTCAACGCCTTCATGCAGAGTAGAATTGTTTGAAGTACAGAAGCATTGAGTGAATCCAGTTCACTGAACACCTCAGCAGAAGGCAGAATTTAAAGCAGTCACCGAGGAAAAAAGCTTTGAGAAAAGCCCATACACTCAACACTCTCAACGCTTAAGATGCAAAAAGTGTAGAATGGTAAGCCAAGTCTAAAAGCGTTGAGTGAAGGACTTTCACTCAATGCAACTTAACACTTGAGTTGATTCTGAGAAATTTTCTAAGTCCAGAATGGTTGACGTCAGCAAAGGTAAACAAAGTCAACGCTTTTCAAATTCCTTGCGGAAAAGATGCAGTATGTCGTTATTGGCACCGACATCCAACTATTGTCATTTTCTGTAAAAGGAAGGTGGTAACCCGTTCCTTAAGGGTGGGCCCATAGAATAAAGAGTCGTTGATCAGCTGTTTATAAAAGGGAAAGTTTAGATAAAAGATCGCAGCAATTAGGGTTATTTGATTACGCATACTGTCGGGACATCATCTTCTTCGTTGCCATTATCTTTGAGCCTGAAGCACAAGTTTTGATTAGTTGACCTGAAGCAAATATAATTAGTTGTTGCGGTTCTCATCAGTGACAGCATGTTCGGAATCGATTTCTGATTGAGAAGAGAAGCAGAGCATTTAGAGTCTGCTAGTCCTGGTAGCTATTTAAAGAAGATACAAACCTTTCAGATCCAGTGTATTCAATAGCATATCAGAATCTTGATTCTGAGTTAATTCCAGCACAAGCTGCCCCGTACTGAAGATCTTTTCAACTTGTTGCTATGAAGAAGATAGGGTTGAAATTTGCTCCGCTTAGGAAGACAGACACAGAAAATTCTTTGGAGTCTTAACTATTTTAGAAAATTTCAATTTTCTGTAGGATCCAGTCTTGGATCTGAGTGAAGGATTCCTGTGAGAATCTGATTTGTAAGCCTATGTTATAAATGTTGAGGTATGATCATTTGTTGATCTGAGTCTATGATCCATTTTGGATCTGAGTGTAGGGTTGTCCTCCCAGCCTAAGTTTTAGGGCCATTGGCCTGAGGTAGGTGATTATTTAATCACTAAGTTCTAGGGCCTTGTGCATGAGCTGTAGGTCTTGGAGGAGACTGAGTGGTCCTGTGGGATCGAGTTGTAAGCACTTAAGGAGATGATTTTTGGGGAAGAGCCTTGTCTAACATACTGTTATAAAGGTTGAGATGTGCATTCGACGTACCCATAATCTGGGGAGCCAATATAATAAAATGTGTCGTATGTGATTAATCGTGAAAGCTAAAATAACCTAATCAATAAGTACAACACAATCGTGTAAGGTCTAAAAGACTTAAAGAAAGAGCAAAAACCTATTCACCCCCCTCCTCTAGGTGTTTAGCTAACTTTGAAAACAAAGACTTTCAAGGCTTGAAGAAACAGTCTTTTGTAAGTTACTTCACAGCACAAGCTGAATAACCTTGAAGATCCATTCTTGGTGCTTTGATGAAGATAAGACTGAGTCTTCTCAGTTCAGAAAGACGCAGACTCAGAGATCACTTCTTTGGGTCAATCATAAACAACAACCAAAACTTTATCTATAGGATCATAACTGATATGAGTTGTAAGGCAGAATTATATATGATGAGGTAGGATCCTTCTATGGATCTGAGTGTAGGATCTTTCTATGGATCTGAGGTAGGGCCTGTGTGTCTGAGTTATTAGAGAATTATTCTCTGAGGTAGGATCCTGTGGTGGATCTGAGTGTAGGGATATCCTCCTAGCCTGAGTTGTAGGACTTTGATTAAAGTCTGAGGTTGGTGATCTGTGGATCATTGAGATATAGGAGCATCATTTGCTCTGAGTGGCAGGGCATTGGGCCTGAGGTAGGACTTGGAGGAGTCTGAGAGATCCTAAGGGATCTATTTGTAAGCTCTTGGAGCCGAGAATAAAGAAGTTGGCCATGTCTAACACTCTGTTAGAAAGGTGGGAGGGATAGTGGATGTACCCATACCTTGGGGAACCACTATAAACACTTGTGTGTCGTTTTGTATTCTTTAAAGCTAACTTAAAACTAAGTCACAACACATCAAAGAAAAAGGTAGTCATAAAAAGACCTAAAAACCTATTCATCCCCCCTCTATGTGTTTAGCTACTCTTGAAAACAAAGGCTTTCAACTAGATTCGGCTATTTTACCTTTATCTTAGATTGAAAACAATCTTACAAATCAGAGCCTCAACTCTTACAAACTCGGAGACAACTCTCCTAACACTCGAAGAACAACCACTCCTATAAACTCAATCCTATAAATAATGATCAACAACTCGGAGGCAAAACCTCTTACAATCTTATAAAAAGAGATATACAAACTAATCTTCTTCATATCTAAAAACTTCTGTCTTCTATTCCTCTGAAAAGTAGAACATGAAAACCTTGAGGAAATAGAGAACTTGAAATCTTTGAAGTCTTGATCTGAATAATAGGGATCAATTAGATCTGAGAAGAAATTGGACTTTTAGAGATCAAAGATCTAGTCAACACTTCTCGTTGAATAGACGAATCATGAAGAATGTAACACATAAGCTGATGGGAGATTTCTAAAATTTCTGGATTTGAAAATGTAAATGCACGATTAGGGTTGAAAGAAAAGAACCCTATGTATTTATTGGAACACCTATTCTCTAACGACTAGAAATCCCTTCCATACGGAGAAATCACAAGTTACTGTACATGGCGGTCAGGATGAGCCTAGACGGAATTTTGAAAAGCAGAAAAAAAAACCTAAGTCATATTCATCGAGTATCGTCGAGTATATAAGGGTATACTCGTCGAACTACTTCGAATCTTGACGAAAATTCCTTAGACGAATCCAAACAAATCTATTTGAGAGCTCATCACATTCTTAGAGAGACTCGACGAATTTGACCAAAATTGACTAGCATACCCGACGAATTCGATGAGTATCGAAAGATACTTCATTGAATTCGATGAGTAGGCAAAGTGATACACGACGAATTTTACTTGGTCGATTCTCAAGGAAGCAGGAAATACTCACAGGGTAAATTCCTATGAATTCGACGAGTCTCAGTAGGTATACCCGACGAATTTGATGAGTCTACTCTACGATACTCGACGAATTCGACGAGTCCACTCTACGATTCTCGACAAATTTTCTTTAGAGAAGATTCTATACATCCTGAATAGAGCAACACACCCTTCATTGAATCTGCTAATGCACTTGTAATAGAAGTACACTCCAATAGAGAGATTATACGTTGGTCAACACATTGGCGTACACAATGAGGGATGACATTGTATAGTCCTTTGTCTCATGACCCACTATAACTTAAGATTGGGTTGTACTTGGCAATAATGTACTGCAAGAACATAACTAAAAACACGCAATAAAACAAAATCTCAATTCATCTTAGTTCAAGGGACACTTTTTCAAATTTGGGTTATTGTGGATACAATACCCAACAATCACCTCCTATTTATAGAATTCAGAACCCTACAAACTAAGGTGAATTGTACACAAGATAATAAATATGGAAAGAGCATGAAAATTTAGAAATAAGAACAATCAGAGTCCAAACATTAATACATACATATATATATATATTTAATCGGGGCAAACAGTGTTCACAAATATCAAGAAAAAAATAAGAATTTTAAACTAGTTTGTCCTGGCTCTTCTGTTACTGCCTGTCAAAATAAACTTTCGGCTTCAGGAAATACTTTGGCAGCAGAGGAGGGGCATCAAGATCATCCCTTCTGTATTCTTTGAAGTGAATTCTTCTCTTAGCATTGCTCACTTCATGTTTCTACCATTCCTACCTACTATAGTGTTCCATACTTCTTTAGGCTCCATTTGGTTTGGAGGTGGCGGGTCGATCTGGCGGGTGGAAATGGAGTGTTCGAACCGAAGAGAGGAGGTTGCTGCTCCAAACAGAGCTTTTTGGGGTGTTTCTCAAGGCGGGCAGGTGAAAACGGAGCAAACGCCGACGGAGGTTCATTTATTTACCCTCCTTCCGGCGGCATTTGCCCAAAACGGAGCAGCATAACACTCAAACAAATAGATCCTTAATTTCCCAGGTCCACTAAAGTGAAGGTGTGTAGGATAATGCATTTTGAAATAGCACTCCACACTTCACATAGTTCCCGGTTTGGATCAGACCTGACAGCAGAAGGGCCTTCCCCATACTTTCTTCTCTTAAGAGCTGGTTGAGGTACATCTTCAACCAGTTGAGCATCTGGGTGAGTAGCAGCAACAGATATATCTTTAGATTCTACACAGTATTATGTATAATCCTTAGCAGAATGAACATAGTCATATATAGGATTAGGTATCCCTAATTTTGGAACTAGAGGTTAAGGAATCCTCCCTTCAGCACTGCCTTGGACCACCAAACTACTCTTCATATAGCAATTTGAAGTTATCATAACTGTAGATGTTGACATCTCGAAACTTTTCTTTTATGGAGATTTCAATTGCATTTACCTTAGCCTTTAGTTCTCACTTCCCCTTTCTGACTTCTTTAAGCACTTCCGAAGAAATCGCATTGCTTTAATACACCATTTGATTATCGAAATGATCCATCTCGGCATTTTGGGCATTTATTACAGTTTTGGCTTTCTCATCAATATTCTTGAGTACTTCCAAAATGCTCTTAAACTCAGCCATTGTGAGAGGAATGGCTTGCCCACCTTGAATAAACTAGTTGTCAAGAGTGGATTCCAACTTATCAAAATGCACCTTGATCTCAATAAGGCCACTGTTCATATCCCGTTCAGCCTCTTTTACCTTCTTCAATACTTTCTTTAGATATATATCAAAATGAGCTTGCTACCTGGCCATCATAGCTTCTATAGACTTTAGTAAAGAACTATCTGAACTAGTACATGGAAGGTCTGCAGTTGAAATTCTTCGAGGAGAGGGTAGATCTGCACTATCCTTAGAGACACTGGATGACTCTGGCACTGGAGAAATATGAGCTTGCGTTAGTAGCCCGGTATTAGGAGCTACTAGGACAGGAGGAAGCAACTCAGCTTCTCCTTCCTCATCAGATATTTCAACAATCTCTTCTTCCTCCATTAGAGGTCATCCTGGAATCTTTGAAATTAATTTCTGAAGATTTTGCACAAACCTGTCTAACTCTGTCTAATTGAATTTAATGGTTGAATCTGCTCCCCCTCAAACATTACAAGTAGAATCTCTAGGAGAATTACGATCATGTTTTCTGTAGTAGCAATATTAGTAGAATCAATTACATTATCAACAGCTAATACCTTGTTTGTATCATTTACATTATCAATAGCCAATATATCATCATCATCAGCATCATCAAAATCATCAGCAACTACCTCATCATCAGCCTCATCAGGCACAACCTCAGCAGGACACGACCAATATCAGCAATCAATGTGTTTAGAGTAACTGTCTCTACAAATGTATCTGGTACCACTAACTCTGTAAAAAGTGAATCTTAAGGAACTTCAACTTCAGCTACCTGAACAACTGTATCAGTAGGGGAGGGAAAAATCAAGGGTACTTGAACATCAATATCCACTTGAGTTTTAAAAGACTCCCCCTCAATTCTTGCACTCGAGCTCTCAGGAATTTCATCGGGGGGAGGGGGGGGGGGTAAGAGCGGGAATCCTATCCTCAGGAACTACCTCCTACTCTTCCTCAGGCAAATCTCTGACTCCCCCTTTCCATGGGATCCTCCTTTCACATCTGGTGAAGATTGATGCATCGATTTTCTTCAAGTGATGAATTTGTATAGCTTTTGTCATATCAAAAGTATCTCTGTCAAGCTGATTCAGATACAGGCTAAGTATTCTTCAGAAGTTTGGTCCGCAGAGAGTGTCCATTATTCTGCCAAACAATACTGCTCCCCAGTCAATTCTTTTTTTGCAAATGATGGCTGATTCATAAAAATCGTCTCACGGCAGTTTCATTTTATAGTATAGTGATAAAAATATATAAAGGTTGTATAAAAAATCAGGGCAGGCAAGGACTATTACTCACAATGATTCTATTATCCTACCGAACGATTGATGGGTTTGAAAATTAAAATGAACTAAGCTTAATTAAAAGAGAAATAAAATATTGCGAAAGAGTGCTCGACCGATGATTCACTTTGAAATAAAATAACGAAATAAATTAGTTTAGCATTTGCAATACTATTAAGACCATGACGGATCCGATATTAGGAAGTAATCTCGCTAGAGCATTAAATCCCCTAACTTATAGACGTTTTGACCGAAATCTCTTTACAAGTCAAAATGGCCAAAAGTCGCATTACCGAAGTGACCCGCACTATTGGATTTGACTCCAATCCGGAGGATTTATGTCATTCTATTTCAAGGGTTGCGTTCAACTCCTTCCTTCTTTGAGTGATCTTTCAAATCAATGAGTCTCTCGACTTCTATGATATAAGAAAAATTGCCTACTACCGTATACCGAAAATACGGAGTCGGCAAGAGAGAAATAAAATAAGGATAAAAAATAGAAAAAATACAAATGCAAAGATAACATTAAAGATGCCTTATTTTATCGCAAAGCTCATCGCGATCGGGCACAAAATATAATTCGCTAAGCATAATAGAGGAAGAAAACAAAATAGAAGAAAGAGAAATCATTTGTATTGCTTAAGAAAAGGAAATACACAAAAAAAAATAGGACAATGCTATTCTACTACAAAAAGGAAATTACAATAATAAAAACTACAACATGGAAATAAATTCTCATGAACTAGCTCTCTACTTCCTACCACAAAAAACTTCACTTCTAAAGTATGAGGCAAGGGGTCCTTTTATAGGAGAGGCAGAAGGTTCTAGAAAATAGGAAATATGAAGGTAATAATAGGGTGAACGGCCATGTGTATGGGGAGGGTTCATGCATTTCATTTAGTGAAGGGAGAGAGAGAGGATGGGATCCATTGCATGGCATTTAATGGAAATGAAAAGAGAAAATAAAATAAACAAAGGGGATGAAAGAGGAGGCTGGCCGGCCATGTGTATGAGGAGATGCATGCATGGCATTAAATGAGGGAGAGAAGAGAGAAAATAATAAAAAGGAGAGAGAGGTGACATGATGTGGGTGGTCGGCCATGCAAAGGAAGTGCATGTATGTAATAAATGAAGGGGGCCGGCTATGCAAGGGCTTGATGAAGTGGGCAGGATGCACTTGAAGAGGGGTCGGGTTTGGGGCTATTTGTAGGCTTTGTGGGCTCGGGTAGTGCTAGGATTCCATGTAGGGGCTGCGCTTAAGTGGCCGGGCTGCTCCAAAGGTCTAAGTTGAATGTTGAAGGGCTTGATCAAGTGAAAGGGTTGCATCAACATGGGCTCGGGTTGCATCATAGTGGGGCTCAAGTGACATCATAGTGGGCTGCTCTAGCTTTTAATTTGAACTAAATGGCTGCATATGTAGGCTTCATCATGGTTGGGCTTTGAAACTACAAATAAAACAAAACAAAACATTAGTTAATACAAAAAAAACTAAACATTACAAACATAACATATTATACTATTAATTAATTATATTCATAACAAAACACAAGTAAACATAAAACATAAACATATACTAAAACTATAGATTTTTATATCAAAACATAACAAAATAAAATTGCAACATAACAAGCAAATAAAACTATAATAAAACTAGGAAATATAATATCCTAACACAAAAAGACTTTAAGAAGAAATAAAACAAAACATGCTTAAAAATACTTAAAATATATAATTAAACTAGGAATTTTGCATACTAAACTACCCCAAAAATGATTACTAAAAGTAGTCATCTAATTCCTCCATGCTTGAGCATTTGCTATTCCAGAGCAAAAGTATGAGAAATATTTATATGACATTTATAAAATTTTCAATTAAACTAAAAATTTATTTACACCAAAATCAAGCCAAAAATAAAATTTAGGGATTTACGAATTGATTCCGAATTTATGGAATTAAAGTGAAAAGAGAGAAATATTTAGCCAATTTTTTTTTCAAATAAATTAACTAGCACTCAAAATTGAGTAAATTGCAAACAAGGTTAGATTAAAATTATAAAAACCATAACTTAAAAGAAACTTAAGGAAGAATGTAACCTACTACTTATGCTCTACCAATATTTTAATTTAAAATCTAAGACAATGATATTAGCTAAGGGGTTTGGGGAGGAAATCAACATGAAGAGGTTTTTGATTGGAGGTGATCATCATTATTTTTTTTCACACCCCACAAATTTTTTAAAATAAAATATATATGTAATACAAGAAAATGCTAGACTAACATCCTATCACTTCCCATGACATATATGAACTTTTAATTCTTCTCTTCATCAGGGTTGCATATGTTTACCAGAAAATAAGGAACTAACATCTCCTTATTCTAACAATAAAAATATAAAAAGAAAGAGGTTAAATAAAATTTTAGAAATTAAACAAAAACACTAGAGAGCAACTACTAGTAGATTAAGATTTCCTAAGAATCTAAAAGCATGAGGTAATAATAATTAGAATCCAAAATTGTTAAGCAAAATTACTACAAAATTGAAACAATTTAAAATAAAAGAGAAAAAAAGTGCTAAATAAATTACCCTAAGCAAATTAAAACCATAAGATAATTCTCACAACTAAATCACTAAATATAGATTTAACTAAATCTGATGAAACAAAAAATTAACAAATCAAAAATAATAAAAATTCTTATAAACAAACTCAAACAAAATTTCTGAAAACAACAAAAAGACTAAGCAAGGGATTTATTAATTTTTTGGATTTTTTAAATATTTTTCTTTTTTTTTTGAATTTTGAAATCTAATTTTTTTTGGAATTTTTGAATTTTTTTTTAGATTTTGCTCTAGTTAAAGAAAAAGTAGTTCTAAAGAAGCTTAATAAAACTATACTAATTTTTTTTGTTTTGGTTTTTGTAGAAATTTAAAACATTTTTTTAGAAAAGAAAGAAGAAAGAAAACAACTAAACTCTCCCCCATGCTTAAATTTTGCATTGTCCTCAATGAAAAATAAAAATAAGAAAGAAAAAGGAAGAAGAAAAGGGAAGGGGATGCAATAAAGTAAATACTTAAAAAGAAAACGACTTCCCTGGATTCGTAAGGCCGAATGCAGATGTCACACCCCACATGCTTGAGCTGGACACCGGCTCAGGCCTAAGGAAGAGAGGAAAGGATGGAGCCAAACGAACCGCCAGAGGTTTTATTCCTGTAAGACACAATAAACAAACAAAAAGAAAAAGAAATAACAAAGAGGATAAGTAAGGGGTGCCTCCCAAGAGCACCCTTTGTTTAACGTCGTCTGAGCCCGACGTTATTGGTTAGCTAAAAGAAAAATAAAAACTAAAGTGAAGAGGTAACTCCCTAAGTATGCGCTTAGGAGAGTAAATCAAAAAAAAGAAAAATTGAAGAATCGCACCGACATGCGGTGGAATCTTCAAGGGAATGATGCCTGAAAATGAACGGACGGAGTTAAAGAAGAACTCCGCAGTATGTAAAATGGGAAAGAAGGGGTCGTCAAAAGAAGAAGAAGAAAAAAGAAGAAATAGAAAGAGGAATAGAAAAAGAAATTTCATCAACGGAAATTTCACAAGTAGAAGGAGAGACTTGTGAAATTTGGGGAAAAGATGGGGTAGAGAGGACTAAAGAAGAATTATCTAAAATAAAAGAAGAAGAATAAAAAGACTCGCTAAAACTAGAAAAATTTGGAACAGTTAAAGTTTGAAGCGAAATGGAATCACAAACGTCTTCAGAAAAAGAAAGAGAATGATGAGACATCTTGTCATCCTCAAAAGGTAAGAAGCACACCGGAATATCCATAAGGGTGTCATCCAAAAGAGGAAGGAAACAATCCGGAATATCCGAATAATTATCCTCCTCGAGAGGAAAAAGACAAGCCGTGATATTCGGTGACTCATTACAAGATGAAATTGGAGGAGACGGAGAAGAAGACGAAGAAAACGAAGCTGCCTCATGAGAAAAATAATCCATAATAGCTTTGAAATGCAAATTAAAATTATCAAGAGAAGTTTGCAATTTAAGATACCCATTATCGATTGAATTAAAATTTAGAGGCGCGATGCTTTGTAGAGCAAAATCATAAGAAAAATAAGACGGGTTCCCCATCTTCCAAGTGGGATAAAAATTGGAGTAAGAGTCAAATTGGTCACTTTTACCTGCTCTAGAAAAATTGAAATCAAAAGAGGGAGCGGTTCCTGAAAGACATTCAGAATAAAAGTAGTCGGGCGACCCGCAAAAAGCGCAAAAAGATGATGATTCTATAAAAAAAATAAACTGTTACTAAAAAAAAGAAATTTAAATTTTGATTTTTGTATTTTTTTTAGTAGAAGTAATAAACTCGGTGCTTTCGTAATATTGCAAAAAATAGTTCCCGACAACGGCGCCAAAAACTTGATGCGTAAAAATTGTCTCACGGACTACAATCTGAATAGGCAAGTGTACCTATTGTTTTATAGTATAGTGATAAAAATATATCAAGGTCATATAAAACCTCGAGGCAGGCAAGTACTATTACTCATAACGATTCTATTATCCGACCGAACGATTGATGGGTTTGAAAATTAAAATGAACTAAGCTTAATTAAAAGAGAAATAAAATATTGCAAATGAGTGCTCAACCGATGATTCACTTTGAAATTAGATAACGAAATAAATTAGTTTAGCATTTGCAATACTATTAAGACCGTGACGGATCCGATATTATGAAGTAATATCGCTAGAGCATTAAATCCCCAAACTTATAGACGTTTTGACCGAAATCTCTTTACAAGTCAAAATGGCATAAAGTTGCATTACCAAAGTAACCCGCACTATTGGATTTGACTCCAATCCAGAGGATTTACGTCATCCTATCTCTAGGGTTGCGTTCAACTCCTTCCTTCTTTGAGTGATCTTTCAAATCAATGAGTCTCTTGACTTCTATGAAATGAGATCAATTGCCTACTACCGTATACCGGAAATACGGAGTCGACACAAGAAAAATCAAAGAAGGATCAAAAATAGGAAAAAA
Source organism: Platanthera zijinensis (assembly GCA_039513925.1). Taxonomy (NCBI): domain Eukaryota; kingdom Viridiplantae; phylum Streptophyta; class Magnoliopsida; order Asparagales; family Orchidaceae; genus Platanthera; species Platanthera zijinensis. The sequence continues at coordinate 115,866,123 of CM077084.1, forward strand.
ACAAATGCAAACATAAAATTCAAGATGTGTTATTTTATCGCAAAGCTCATCGCGATCGGGCACAAAATATAATTAGCTAAGCATAATAGAGGAAGAAAACAAAATAGAAGAAAGAGAAATCATTTGCATTGCTTAAGAAAAGGAAATACACAAAAATTAAAATAGGATAATGCTATTCTACTACAAAAAGGAAATTATAATAATAAAAACTACAACAAGAAAGAAATTCTCATGAACTAGCTCTCTACTTCCTACCACAAAAAACTTCACTTCAAAAGCATGAGGCAAGGGGTCTGAAAGAGAAGGGATAGATACTACTCTAGAGGGGGGGGGTGAATAGAGTAATCAAAAATTGCACTAGTAAAGTTGACTTTCTACTCAACTCCCTTGGAGTTAAATGCGGAATGAAGGTTATATATATTTGAGATTAAACCTTAGAGCCTAACACAAGTGTTGTGCACAAAAAGGCAGCCAACTGTAATTACAGTTAAGGCTTGGAAACCTAAACAGCAACTAGCAAACCTAGTTAAAATCTAATCACAGCCACAATGCAAGTAATTAAATAAAGCAATCCAGACGACACAAGGAATTTATAGTGGTTCCCCAAACAACTTGGGTACGTCCACTCTTCTACCAACAAGGTAGGAATCCACTCAGGTTTTTGATCAGGTGCCCTGCCACCAACAAGATCTACTTCAGGTAGATCAAGAAACCCTTTAAACTTTTGATTAGGTGTCTAAAAACCAACACAGGTTTTTGATCAGGTGCCCTGCCACCAAGGGATACTTTTGAAGGGAGTAATAACCCTGTACAGGAGGGGGAAAAGGAGGTTAAGGTGTCTTCTCTATTTTACAATAGATTAGAGAAGCACAATAACTTGCACTGAGCTAGAAAGCTCTAAAAGAATCAAGGCTTCCCCTGGCTCAAAGAATGTCCAGGTGAAGTCTTGCTTCAGTGCAGAAACACTTAAGAAAATACTGAAGGAAGAACTACAAGAAGATATAAAATAATAAATGAAAATCTTCTAGCAGCTATCTTCTTCTTCTTCTTCTTCAAAAGATCTCTGAGTCAGAACTTCCTGGAAACAGGAGAACTCAGGTTGAAGAAGAGCAGAAGAGCTAACACTTCTCAGTTGAGTGAAGATTGCTGAGAGCAGTAAACTTGATCTTGCTGTAAGCTTGCTGAATGAATTTTTTATCTAAGAACTAGTTGATTTCTTTCTTCAAAGAAGTCTTTATATATCAGCAGCAGCAACGGCTCTAATTGAGTTTGAATCTTGTCTTTTACTGAACTCTGCAAGCTGGGCTGCAAAAAGCATAAAGCAAAACAAAATACTGCAGGCAGATATCCTATAAAAGGATAAAGCTTTCTAAGAAGCTGCAAATACTTCTGATGAAATAATATAAGAGAAAGTCACATCAGAAAAGACTCTTTACATCCAAGGAAGATTTTTTGAGTCTAACGGCTATAAAGGACAGCCTGGCAGAAATCATATCTCAGCTATAAGACAAACAACTTTATCAGAAAAGATTAGCTCATGCATAAAGAATAGAATAGATATTGCATGGAAGAGTTATCACAATTTACTCAGATAATCTTTTATAAAATATGCCAAAATAATTATGAAATTAGTCACATCACAGAAGACGACAAAACTATTAAAAACATATAGCAAAACGTCGAACGACCCTCGGAGATCGTCGACCGACACACAGAGATCGTCGACCTATCAGACAGATAGTCGAACGATCCAGATAGTCGAACTATCAAAGAAGATAGTCGAACTACCTCAGCAGATAGTCGACCTATCAGAACAGATAGTCGAGCTATCAGATAGTCGATCTATCCGGACAGATAGTCGAACTACCAAACAAAACAGATAGTCGACCTATCAAGCAGATAGTCGACCTATCACAGAAAACAGATAGTCGACCTATCAACAGATAGTCGACCTATCAAAACAAAAAAGATAGTCGACCTATCAACAGATAGTGGAACTATCAGATAGTTGAACTATCCAAGCAGATAGTCGAACTATCAAAGAAATACAGATAGTCGACCTATCAACAGATAGTCAAACTATCAAGGCGGACAGATAGTCGACCAATCAACAGATAGTCGAGCTATCAGATAGTTGAACTATCAGGACAGATAGTCGAACTACCAAAACAAACAGATAGTCGACCTATCAACAGATAGTCGAGCTATCAGATAGTTGAACTATCAGGACAGATAGTCGAACTACCAAAGCAAACAGATAGTCGACCTATCAACAGATAGTCGAGCTATCAGATAGTTGAACTATCAGGACAGATAGTTGAACTACCAAAGCAAACAGATAGTCGACCTATCAACAGATAGTCGAGCTATCAATGCAGACAAAACGTCGACCAACTGATAGACGATCGTCGATCAGCCGATAGACGATAGTCGAGCGACGTTCGACTATAGTCGAACGAAAAACTACTTAACCAAATATTCATCTGGAAAAGCAATTCTACACAACTAGAGAATCTAAACTATCAACTAACCTTTGACCATAGATAAATCTTGGGTCAAGAGACAGAAAGAGAGGACTGAACTCAAATCAAAACCTAGGGTTCCAACATGGTCCTTTTATAGGAGAGGGAGAAGGTTCTATAAAATAGGAAATATGAAGGGATTAATAGGGTGGTCGGCCATTTGTATGGGGAGGGTTCATGAATTTCATTTAGTGAAGGGAGAGGGAGAGGATGAGATTCATTACATGACATTTAATGGAAATGAAAAGAGAAAGTAAAATAAATAAGTGGGATGAAAGAGGAGGGTGGTCGGCCATGTGTATTGGGAGATGCATGCATGGAATTAAATGAGGGAGAGAAGAGAGAAAATAATAAAAAGGAGAGAGAGGTGACATGATGTTGCTGGCCGGCCATACAGAGGAAGTGCATGTATGTAATAAATGAAGGGGGCTGGCCATGCATGGGCTTGATGAAGTGGGTTGGCTGCACTTGAAAGGGGCCCGGGTTTTGGGTTGTTTGTAGGCTTTGTGGGCTCGTGTAGGGCTAGGATTGCATGTAGGGGCTTCTCTTAAGTGGCCGGGCTGCTCCAAAGGGCTGAGTTGAATGTTGAAGGGCTTGATCAAGTGAAAGGGCTGCATCAACATGGGCTCGGGTTGCATCATAGTGGGGCTCGGGTAGCATCATAGTGGGCTGCACTAGCTTTGAATTTGAACTAGAGGGTTGCACATGTAGGCTTCATCATGCTTGGGCTTTGAAACTACAAATAAAACAAAACAAAACATTAGTTAATACAAATAAAACTAAACATTACAAACATAACATATCATACTATTAATTAATTATATTCATAACAAAACAAAAGTAAATATAAAACAAAAACATATACTAAAACTATAGATTTTTATATCAAAACATAACAAAATAAAATTGCAACATAACAGGCAAATAAAACTATAAAAAAACTAGGAATTATAATATCCTAACACAAAAAGACTATAAGAAGAAATAAAACAAAACATGCATAAAAATACTTAAAACATATAATTAAACTAGGAATTTTGCATACTAAACTACCCCAAAAACGATGACTAAAAGTAGTCATCAATGGCGACCAGAAGCATGAACATTTTTGAGGAAAGATAGTAATGAGATCCAACTTTGGACGGAAAGACTTTTCCAATGATGTCTGATAAAAGTTTGCCTTCATCGTTCTTCACTTTCCGCTTCACGGCTGTTATTCCTCTTGGTAGTCCACAAAAAAGATAGCCCTTTTTAAATCATCATCTTCTAATTGGTCGGCTTCTTCATACTCTGGAAGCCGCAGATACCTCATGAGAAGGGAAGCATTCACTTTAACTGAAACATTTCTGACTTTTCTTTTTATGAGAATGACTTCATGGCAGAGCTTGGCTTTGTGGAAGAACTCCAAGACATCCTTGTCTAGCACTTTGCATGGGTGTTCGAGAACGAAGTTAAGTCCGGTCGATTCAAACATAAGAATTACGTTGCAGAATTCATCTGTGGCCGAGGCGAAACCCGTTCGTACTAATTCTCCCCCAACAAGCAAGTTGCCAGTTCCTTATAGAGTCATGAAGAATTGCAGAAATCTAGAGATGAAACAGATGGAGGAGACGACGAGCATGATGTCACGGAATTTGAAAGGCAGAAGAAGATTCGACGGGAAGCAGAAGTTTGTTCTCGATAAAGTGAAAATATTTACCCCGATATCCCTATATATACCTAATATTTTAAACAGAGAGAAATTGGCACTTACATTAGACCGGGTGACTCTTCAGATCCAATACAAAAAAATTGTCTTGTAGTAAGATTTGTCGAAATTCCACAGGAGTGAAGTAGAATTCGTGGGATATCGTAGAGTTTCGTCAAAGGATTACGTGTTGTTTCGATGAATAGTTGAGTTTCCATGAATGCTTCTCAACGAATTTGCCAAGAAAATTTTTGACTTCTTTGAGATGTACTTCACATAAAGATTTCTGATTCCTTAGCAATCTTCATGATTCCTTGTTGAGCATGCCCTGTTCCATTTTGAAGAATAAGAACTTGGCCTTGTTCAGTGGCTTCTTGAATTTGTCTACGACTTACTTATCTGTCGGGACATAGCTGAGATTAATGTCACTATTCTCCATATGCTCCCGGATTAAATGATATCTGATTTCAATATGCTTTGTCTGGCTGTAAGAGAATGGATTTTTTGCAATCACATTCGCACTGGAGGCGTCACAAAATAATTGAATCTCCTTGAATTGCAAGTTGTAATCTTCAAGATGATTCCTGATCCATAGAAGTTTTGCGCAAAAGCAGCCAACAGAGACGTATTCTGACTGCATTGTGGAGATTTCCACACAATTTTGCTTCTTGTTTCTCCATGAGATAAGCCTTCATCCGAGGAATTGGTAAGTCCCGGAAGTGCTTTTCCTGTCATCCCTACTACCTACAAAATCAGCATCTGAAAATCCAATTATCTCGACATCATTACTTCTTGGGTACTATAAGCTAAGATTTGATGTACCATTAAGGTATATAAAGATCCTCTTTGTAGTGGCATAATGAGATTCCTTCGAGTACCCCTAAAATCTAGTGCACACACATGTTGAAAACATTATGTCGGGTCTACTGGCAGTAAGTTTGAGCAAGTACCCAATTATGCTTCTGTACTTGGTTTCATCAAAAAGTTTCTCTTTCTCATCCTTGTCCTGAGACGTAGTGGAGCCCATTAGAGTCCTCATCGAGGCTGTGTTCACCATTCCGAATTTCTTAAGCAACTCTTTGGTGAACTTCATCTGAGAGATAAAAGTTCCATTTTTAGACTATTTCACCTGAAGTCCTAAGAAATACTTCAACTCTCCCAGACTACTCATTTCAAACTTCCATTGCATAAGTTTAGAGAACTTCTTACAAAGGTGAACATCCGTAGATCCAAATATAATGTCGTCGACATAGATTTGCTCTAGCAAAATCTTGCCTTTAACGTACCTAAGAAATAATGTTTTATCTATCTTTCCTCTTGTGAGCTTGTTCTTAAGAAGAAAGCTAGACATAATCTCATGCCAAGCTCGAGGAGCTTGTTTTAAACTATATAGAGCTTTATTAAGAAAATACACATAATCCGGGAAAGTTGAGTTGACAAAACACGGGGGTTGTGCCATATATACTTTGTCTTTCAGATTACCATTCAGAAAGGCTGATTTCACATCCATTGGATAGATCTTGAAGACTTTATGAGCAACATACACAAGGAATAACAAGATTGCTTCAAGTCTGTCCACAATAACAAAGGTTTGATCGAAGTCGATCCCTTCCTCTTGTTTGTAATCCTGAGATACAATCCTGGCTTTATTCTTTATAATTACTCCATTCTCGTCCATCTTATTTTTGAATATCAATTTGGTACCGATCACGTTCTGTCCTTTGGGACTTGGCACTAACTCCGAAACCTTACACCTTTCAAACTGGTTGAGCTCCTCTTGCAAAGCCATTATCTAAGAGGCATCCTTGTTTGCTTCTTCAATTTCCTATGGCTCAACCAGAGAAAGGAAGCTAAGATGCAAAAATTTGTTAGTAGTACCTCTTCTAGTTCTTACACCATCGTCGTGCTCTCCAATGATCAAATCAACTGGGTGATCTCTTAGGTATGTAAACACTAGATTTTTTCCTATCGCACCGGCAAGTTCTCAAACATCTATTGCATCTCCTATTGGTTAAAGGAGTCCTTCATCTAGTAGCTCTTCTTCCACCACACTTGGATTGATGACTTTGACTGAGCTAGGATCATCTTCCTGTACCACTTCTTCTAGGCTTAGTTTTTTTATCCTGGCACCTACATTTACACCAATAACATTAGACGAGCTGCAATGGAGCATACTTGTCTCATCAAATACAACATGTATAGATTCTTCTACAATCAAGGTTTTCTTGTTTAAAATCTTATATGTCTGGCTATTATGACCTACAAAAATACCTTCAAAAAACTTTTCACTCAACTTCGTACGATAATACTTCCCAATGTAAGAATGAAGCATTTGCTGCCAAAGATCCTAAAGTAGGGCACAGTCTGTTTTCTGCCCTTCAACAGTTCTTAGGGAGTCTTATGATTGCTTTTGTTGATTAAAGCTCTGATTTGCATGTAGCAAGCCGTATTGATTTCTTTGGCCTAGAAGTAATCCTGTAGTGAAGCATCATTCAACATAGTTGTACATGCTTCAATAAGGGTTCTATTCCTTCTCTCAGCTACTCTATTTTGTTGTGGAGTACACGGAGATGAAAACTAATGAAAGATACCTTGACTTCTACAAAAAAATTTCATGTCCCCAGACTCAAATTCTATTCCATGATCACTTTTGATTTTGAACACTGAGCAGTTTAATTTGTTCTGAATTTGTCGGACAAAATTAGTGAAAGCCTCAAAGGTGTCTGACTTGTGTTACAAAAAGAACACCCAAATAAAATGATAGTAGTCATCAAAAATGACCTACGTATAGACTTTACCTCCTCATTTGTGAACTAGCATAGGACCAAACAAGTCCATATGAAGTAGATAAAAACAACTAGAAGAATCCTTTTCAGGAATACACTTAAAGGTAGCCCTTGTCTGCTTACCCATTTGGCATGCATGACATGGACTCTCTTTAAGGCACTTAATGCTGGGGGCATCATGCACTAAGTTTTGAGAAAACAACATACTTATAGTTTTGAAATTAATTTGTGATAATCTCTTGTGTCATTGGTCACAGAGAGATGCACTATCTTTTGCTAAAAAGCATACTAGTGTAGAATTGTAAAAACAAAGAAAATTCAAGAAGAAAATATTTCTACTCCGAGTGCCGGTTAAGATTATCTGCAAATTAGAAGAAGATTATATAAGACACTTGTCCTTGTAGAACACAACGATAAGGCATTTATCACATAATTGACTTATGCTTATGAGATTTTGTTGTAATCCTTTAATATAAGCCCCTTCTGTGAAGGAAACTATATCATTGGTAATCATACCATAGCCTTTGGTGATTCCCCGATCTGACGCTCCAAAGATTACTTTTGGACCATCTTCAACTGGGGTATATTATTGTAAAAGGCATCTAGTCCTGATCACATGCCGAGAGCATCCATGGTCCAAATACTAAATTGGAGTTTTGTTGGCATTTGGACATACCTGCAATCATGAATCATTTTCCCTAAGGAACCCAAATAGTTTTGGGTCCTTGGTTCCTTGTAGCTTAATACCACTAGGAACATTAACAATTCGAGTGGTCGGTCTCGTAATGTTAACTTGTGGAATTTCATATTTTACCATATAAAATCAGCAGTCCATGGAAAAGTGACCAATCTTGTCGCAACACCAACAGTCAAACATGTGCTACCTTCTCTTATATTCATGCTTCACCTTATGAATGGGAGTTCTAGAAGGTGTTGCAGACTTGGAGGTGGAAGCCTCATGATTGCAGCAAACACAAGGCTTCACTATCATCATAGACCTGGAAATAACAATTTTGGATTTTGGATCTTTCTTGGCACTTTGTTGGATCCCAAGTAGGATTTGGGCTTGGTTCACTAAGTTAGGATCTTATGACCCAACATGTATAGCCATGGTCATGGTTGTGTCCTAGAGTCTAGGCCAAGTCCTTAGAGTCAACATCACTTGGACCAGCTATCAACAGACTGCCAAAGACTCAAGACTTAGGGATTTCAAAGACTTAGAAAAAATTAGTTAGACATTCGTCGAACTCAGGTCAATGAAAGTCGTGCTCAGCTAGACGAAATCAGAGAAAGATTCTCTGAGCAGAGCTCGACGAACTCAGTTTTTTGGTCTCAGGTCGACTAATTCTTGATAATATGCTTCAACACTAAACGGCAGAAAACATCTCAAATATTCTAAGTCCAGAATCAAACTCTGGTCGACGATCTTGGATCTCAGATCGACAAACTCAGTTCTCAGGTCTCAGGTCGACTAATTCTGGATCATATGCTTCAACACTAAACGCCAGAGGACATCTCAAATATTATAAGTCTAGAATAAAACTCAGGTCGACGATCTTGGATCTCAGCTCAACGAACTATGGACTCAGGTCGACGAATCCAGACTTGGTTATTTTTCATCCTTTTGTCCCTATTATAATTTAATAATTCATAAGTAATTAATGCCAAAATATTCTCTTAATATTACCGTTAGACGGAGCATTAATTATGGTCTTCATCAGGGTTATTACCTGCCGTTTTTCATAAGGACAGTTGAAATCAATGCAAAACATTCTCTGGCCGTGAGCATTGAATGCAGAAAGGATTTCAAAATTCAAAAGGAATTTTACATGGAAAATATAAAAGAGAGATTTTTCCACTTCCATGACACATAACTGAAACAGACACACAGAAAATAAGTCAGGAAGAGTATAACACCATCGTCTTGCAACAAGGATTTCTCTTCTCTCGCGCTCTCTTGAAAACAAAGTGCTAGAAAGAAAGAACTGCTAGACGAGAAGAAGAGTAGCTTTCAGAAGAAGAAGAAGAACTATTCAAATCAAGAGTCTTCTTTTTCTGTCATCCTCTCAAGAACTTTCAAAGGACAACAAATACTGCATCAGTCAAAGAGGTTCCGGAAGATCTTCTGGTTGAAGCTAAAAGCCTGAAGGCCTATCACCCTAAAGCAAAGTTCCAACCACCTCAATCTATTCACTATCTCAGGGGGAGATTTTGCTACCATCAAATCCACAGAGTCTTCTAAAGTTGTATAATTGAGAAGGAGAAGACATAATCACTCTCTCATCCCCCCACTGTATAAAGGGTTCTCTACTCCCTTCAAAAGTGATTCCTGGTTGCAATTCACCTAACCAAAAGACTTGAGGTTTGGTTTTTGAGCACCTGATCAAATGCTCATTTGTGTCAGGCACATGATCAAAAATCTGAGTGGATTCCTACCAGGGTGGTAGAAGAATGGATGTACCCAGGTTAGGGAACCACTATAAATTCTTGTGTTGTCTGGTTGCCATTTTATTTTTGTTCTTGTTGTGGCTGTGCTAGTTGGGACTGCTCTGTTTTTGCTTAATTAATTTTTCATTTTGCAATTTTTATTTACTGCTAAAGTTCAAATAGTTTTCAAGGATACTGTATTCACACCCTCCCCCCCCCCTCTAGAGTATTCCAAATCTAACACCTCACTTTCAATTGGTATCAGAGGGAAATTCTCTTTGTTGTACAAGCTAACCCTTGAACCAAAGATCCTGATTTAGATATGTCATTCTATTCCCATTATATTTATACTCACACAGCATGGCCCATAACAAAGATTTTGCAAGCATCAGACCTCCAGTTTGCAACCTGAACAAGTTTGTCATCTGGAAGGCAAGAATAAAATTATATATGAATTCCATTGATGAAGATATCTATAATTCCATTTTGACAGGTCCCCCTACAACACTTACAACATCAACATCATCAAGCACTAATGCAGTTCCACCACCTAAGTGGACTGAGGCTCAGAAGAAGGCCAAAGTTACTGATGCTAAGGCAATGAACATATTAGCCCAGACAATGTCAGATGACATTTTTCAAAAAGTGGCTGAATGTACATCAGCCAAGGCCATTTGGGATTCCCTGAATCAAATGGTGGATGGATCTGCTGATGAAAGAAAGGATAGAAGATAAAATCTCATATCATAATATGAGAATTTCAAGAAGGAGGAAGCTGAGTCAGAGGCAGAAATGTACAACAGGTTGAGCTCAATCATAAATGAGCTGAAAACCCTAGACAAGGACATCACCCTCACAGAGGTGAATGATAAGATCCTCATGTGCTTCCCAAGCTCATGGGATTCAAGGATCTGGCCCATCAAGGAGGCCAGAAGCCTAAATTAGATTTCCACTAAATCTCTTTTGGGAAAGTTAAAGTCATATGAACAACTCATCAAGACAAGAGAAGCAACTGAGCAAAGAACACCTCCACTAGCAAGGAAGGAGCACATCATTGTATTCAAGGCTGTTGAAGAGACAGAGACTCCAACAGTTAATGAAGAGTTGATGAGTCTATTTGCCAAAAGATTCTACAAGATGGCAAGGAAAGACTTCAGGAGAAAGTCATCCAGGCAGGATGATAAGCTAAGATATGATAAAACCCCTACTAAGCCTATGGTTTGCTTTGGCTGTAGGAAACCTGGACACTTCATCTCTGAGTGTCTAGAGAATCAGAAGAAGGAGAAGAGAAGAGAGAAGGACATAAGAAGATAGCACAGCATCATGCCTTCTTCCAGCAAATATAAGAAGAAGGATAAAGGCTTTGTAGCTGAATCCTGGAGTGAAACAGAAGATGAATCCACATCTTCCAGATCTAGTGAAGAAGAAGAGGAGGCAAAGGAAAAGGAAGTTTTCCTCATGGAAATTGATTCCAGCAGTAGCAGATCAGAGTTAGATGAATCTGATGATGAAGAAATCCTGTCAGCTGAAGACCAGGTATTAGCATCATATGATTTTGAATCTGATGAATTCAAATTTGAATTTAAAAATTTATGCTTAGATTTGATAAGCTCTCAGAAGGAAATCAAACTTCTCAGATAAAAATTAAAAGATCAAGATAAAATAATTTCTGAAAATGATAATCTATCTAATGAACAAAAGTCTGCCAATAAACAAATCATCTTTCTAAATTTTGAACTTTACAAAGCTAAGATATTGGAATAAACATTAAATGGCAGAAGTTTAAGACTGTTAGATATAGCCAGCACATTAAATACTATAACTAATAACTATAGATTAGGGTTAGGAGCTTCATCCAGTGAACCAATACTAATCCAAAAGAACCATCTTTCTAAACCTGTAAATTTTGTTTCTGATAAAGGAAAGAAAAACACTAAACAAGTCAATAAGGTTTATGAAGTCCTTAAACAAATTGAAACTAAGAACAAACTTAAAAATATAAGAATAATAAAAGTAACAATGTTCAGCAGTTATCGTCAAACTTAGATCGACGATGCATGAATAGATCGTCGACCTCAGAACGACGATCTCTGAACACAAATTTCAGTAATAATCAATCTTTGATTTACGATCGATGATATCAGTATGGTTCGTCGACCAGAGATCGACGATTTTGGTGCCCCAAGAATGAATATCGTCATTCTTCGAGCATAGATCGAAGATCTCATCCAACATCGTCGAGCTCAGTTCCACGATCCAATCAGAAATCATCGATCCCAGATCCTAACAACATAAACTTAAATTATAATAGCAACACTAATCCTTTTAATCACTGGATAATACCACCAATAAGATATCATCCGAAGGGTTACAAAAACCAACAAGAATACTCTTACATTCTCAGTTACAGTTATGTAAATCAACAAGGACCCAAGGTTACCTGGGTCAAGAACAACTAACTATCATTCTTGCAGGTAAAGAGCTGTCCAGTATTTAATCAACAATGGTATCTGGATAGTGGTTTCTCCAAGCATATGACAGGCAACAAGGATAACTTAAGTGATTATAAGTCCATGTTGGAACCAAAGGTTATCTTTGGTGATTCAAAATATGGCCAAACCAAAGGCTATGGTAAAGTCAAGATTGGAGCAGTGACTTTCAAGAAGGTTGCCTATGTAAGTGGATTGAAGCATAACCTCATCTGAATAAGTCAACTTTTTGATGAAGGTTATCAGGTAATTTTTAACTCTAGCTCTTGTATTATTTCATCTAAGAAAACAAAACTGTTTTAATTGGAAATAGACAAGACAACATATACTTAATTGATTTTCTCTCTGCCAACTCAGACATCTGCTTACTTAATATAATTAGTAATTAGAATGAACTTTGGCTTAAAAGGCTAGGTCATGTGAACATGAAAAATATTGCTAGGCTATCAAAAGACAACCTTGTGAGAGGTCTGCCTTCTGGTCCCTAAAAGAAGGAAGGTCTCTGCAGGGCTTGTAAACTAGGCAAGCAAACTAAATCTAGTTTTAAATCAGTTAATAAAATTGATTCACAACGAATCTTGTACTTGTTATACATGTATCTCTTTGGACCCATTGCTGTACAGAGCCTAGGAGGGAAATTCTACACCTTAGTTATTATAGATGACTTCTCAAGGTTCACTTTGGTGTTCTTTCTGAGATCTAAGTTAGATACCTTTAAAGTTCTTACAGATTTTTTCCGGACCATACAAATTGAGTACTCTACTCATGTTGCATTGATCAGAAGTGATCATGGTATAGAGTTTGAGTCTCTTCTTATGCATGAGGTCTGTGAGAAGGAAGGTATCTGGCACTGCTTCTCAGCTCCTAGAACTCCCCAACAAAATGGGGTAGCTGAAAGGAAAAATAGAACCCTAATTGAAACTGCAGGCACATTACTTGCAGATGCTTACATGCCCCTAAACTTCTGGGAAGAGGCTGTAAGCACAACAAATTATGTCCTGAACAGGAGTCTTATACACAAACTAAAGAATAGGACTCCCTATGAATACTTAAATGGAAGAAATCTAAAATCACTTATTTTAAAGTATTTGGATGTATATGTTATGTACATAACAACAATAAGAGATACATTAGAAAGTTTGAAGCTAAGGCTGAAGAGGGAATTTTTCTAGGATATTCCCAAGTAATCAAAGCTTATAGGGTTTTCAATATATCATCATTAAAAAATTGAAGAATCTGTTCATGTTATCATTGATGAAACTAACATGTCTTGCAAGGAGAAAGAGATTTCTACCAATAGTCCTTAGCAGGTATGTTGGAACACCCTTTTTATATTTGGGTCAGGATAACTATGCTAAGGATTCATGACCTTATTGTATAGCATAGGTCATTGAGTGTGAGTTTAGAACTTAGGATATTTGAGAATTTAGTTCTGCTCAGCTCGACGGATAGTCGACCCCAGCTCGACGTGTCGTCGTCCTCAGCTCGACGCGTAGTCGACCGCTGCTCGACGCATAGTCGATCGCAGCTCGACGCAGCGTCGTCCTCAGTTCGACGTAACGTCGACTTCAGCTTGACGTTTTGGCGTGATTCTCTCTGCATCATTAATCACTCTCTGATCGACGGATAGTCGTCTTCAGATCGACGATTTATGATGAGATCGATGTTTTGAGTTCTCCCGTCTGTTGACATTTGAAATTCAAATTAAAGATCATCAAAGCAGTTATTGCAAGAGATCCCCTGGCCGTTTCAAGACTTAATTGGTCCATATCTCAAGGAATTTTCATTGGAAATCAATTAAGGCACTTCCTTCCAAGGCATGGACAGTTAAGGAATGCATTGAATGCCCTGCCAACGGCTATCTATCAGACAGTAGTAATTCTATTACTCAGAGATTTTTTCGAGAGAGACAGTAACACAGTTATTCAGATTTGTTACAGAGAACATTCTTCATCATCTCTCTCTCACAGAATCTGCTGCAGAGAATTCAAAGAGAAGAACATCACTCAGAGAAATATCATCATCAATACTCTCTGATTCTCTTCTGCTCTGCAATCAACTCTTCTACAGACTGCCTTCTACCTTCAGACATCAAACACTCAGTTTCTGAGTTATCTATTGCTGAAGAAGGACAAGCAGTGAAGATCTTGTCACCCTTGTGCAAAGCTTCTTCTACCTGAACTCATCTACATCTCAGGGGGAGCTTTGACAACATCAAAATCTACAAGCTTCTCTCTGATAGTTGACAGAGAAGCATACTCATCCTTTCTTTACCTTATTCCATCTGTACAGGGTTTTAACTCCCTTCAAAAGTTACCCTTTTGGTTAGCTGAGACCTTGTCAAAATCAGTGGTGGCAAGACACCTTATCAAAAAATCTGGTGGTGCCCAGGACACCTGATCAACCATCCTGCAGTGGATTCCTATCAAAGGGTGATAGATGAGTGGACTACCCAAGTTTGGGGAACCACTATAATTTCCTTGTGTCTTCTGTAGTTTATGTTTACTTCTTGCTGTGTGTTGTGTGCTGTTTGCTTTATCATATATTTAACCATTGCATAACTCACTTTCTACACTAAGTAAATCAAAAGTTTTAAATACATCAATCTATTTGAACTTACTCTATTCACCCCCCCTCTAGAGATAGATAGATCTTATCACCTAACTTTCAATTGGTATCAGAGGGAGGTTGGTCTTTCCTTCAGGCTAACACCTGGACCACAAAGATCTTTGATAAGATCAGACTCTACAGAGGGTTTATTTTGTTTTGATAAAAATTGTTTTTATAAAAACTCATGGCACAAAACAAGGATTATGCAAGCACAAGACCTCCAGTGTGCAATCTATCTAAGTTTGGACTCTGGAAGGCAAGGATAAAATTATATATGAACTCTTTTGATGAAGACATTTTTAACTGTGTCTTAACAGATTGTCCAAGGCCTCCTACTACAACAAGTACCTCAGCTGTTCCACCACCTGCAGGAACAGACACTGATATAAAGAAATGGAAAGTTGCTGATGCAAAGGCCATGAACATCTTGGCCCAAACAATGTCAGATGACATATTTCAGAAGGTTGCTGAATGCAACTCTGCCAAAGAAATCTAGGACAAACTAACTGAGATAGTCTCAGGTTCAGCTGATGAAAGAAAAGATAGAAGAGCTCAGCTGATAACACAGTATGAGAATTTCAAAATGGCTCAAGCTGAATCTGTGGCTGACATGTACAACAGATTTAGTCTGATTGTCAGTGAACTGAAAACTTTGGACAAGGATATATCTCTCACAGAGATAAATGATAAAATTCTCATGTGCTTACCTAGCACTTGGGATTCAAGAATCTGGCCAATTAAAGATAGCAGAAGTCAAACTGAGACATCCACTGAAGCTCTCTTAGGCAAACTCAAGTCCTATGAGCTATTTGTCAAAAATAGAGAAGGGGAGCAAAACATAACTTCTTCTGCACCCAAAGTGGAGAAGACAATAGCTCTCAAAGCTTCAGAGGAAGTACCTAAAGAGAAGGAGATAGGCAATGAAGAACTATTAAGCCTTCTAGCCAAAAGATTCAACAAGATGGCTAGAAAGAACTTCAGAAAATGGTCTTCTAAAGACCAAGATAAGCCAAGGTATGACAGATCTAATAATAAAGATATTATATGCTATGGCTGCAGGAAACCAGGACACACTGCACCAAACTGTCCTGAAAATCAAGGCAAAGACAAGAAAGACAAGAGAGAAAGAAGAGACAAGAAAAGAGATAAAGACTCCAAGAAATACTATGATAAATCCTCCTCCAGCAACACCAAACATACAAGGAAAGGATTTGTTGCTGAAACATGGAGTGATACTGAAGAGTCTGAAGAATCATCCAGCACAAGTGATGATGAGGATGATGCCACTGAGAAAGGATTCTGCATGATGGCAATCAATGCATCACAAAGCAGCTCAGATTCAGAGCATGAATCTGAATATATGACTGATCAGGAATTAAGTGAAGATCAGGTACTTGACTCCTTTGATTTTTCTTCTGATGATTTCAAATTTAGATTTAAATCTATGTGCATAGACTTGCTGACTGCTGAGAAAACAATTGATTCTATTAGAAGTCAGTTGTCTGATTACAGCACATTAAGTGCAAATAATCTCAAGCTTTCTGATGAGTTAGAATGCTGTAGGGAGGAGATAGCTTCACTAAAGAGTGAGCTATACAAGGCTAAACAGCTTGAGGAAACTCTCAATGGGAGGAGTCTCAAGTTAATAGACATCACAAGCACAGTTAATTCAAGAATGAATGGTTCACTAGGTTTGGGTGCCTCTTCAAGCCAACCTATAGTGCTAACAACTCCCATAAAGTTTACCAGTAACAAGGGTAAAGAAATTATGGTGGTAGCCAGAAAAAATTCTGATCTACCTAAGCCATTTCAAGTACAACAGAAAACGTCGAACAGAGCTCGACGATCTTCGACCAGAGCTCGACGCCATTCTAACAAGAATCAGCAACACCATGCTGAAGCGTCGAACTCAGGTCGACACACGTCGAACTCAGGTCGACTGGCTGTTGTCCCTGAAGGTAGGCTTGTTCGAACGTCGAATGGAGCTCGACGTCCTGAAACATCAGCGTCGAACTTAGATCGACGATCGTCGAACAGAGCTCAGAGCCTTGTTTTACTTACACAGGATAAATCTAAATCAAATCATAAATATCCTACATCTCAGCCTAACCCTTATACTGAATGGGTGATTCCTCCTAGGAGATATCATACTGAAGGCTATAAGAGTCAGCCTGAAATGTCTTTCATTTCTGATTTCATTGGTTATCAACCTCAACCCAAGGTGAACTGGGTGAAAAACAATTAAGCTGTTACATGTGTAGATGAAGAGCTATCCAGTGGTGAACCAGCATTGGTACCTGGATAGTGGTTGCTCCAAACATATGACAGGGACCAAAAGCAATCTTACATCCTTCAAAGCAAAGCTTGGACCAAGAGTAATCTTTGGTGATTCCAACTTTGGACAAACCAAAGGATATGGTCAAGTTAAAATTGGATCAATCACCTTCAAGAAGGTAGCTTATGTGGAAGGACTAAAGCACAACTTAATCAGCATCAGTCAACTTTGTGATGCTGGTTATCAGGTTTGGTTCACTGATTTGGTTTGTAATATTGCTTTAGATAACAATATTGTGTTGATTGGAAATAGACAAGATAATATATATTTAGTTGATTTCAATTCTTCTAAAGTAGATATATGCCTTTTCAATTCTCTTAGTAAGTCAAATGAGCTTTGGCATAAAAGATTAGGACATGTTAACCTTAGAACTATTGCTAGGCTGTCTAAACTCAACCTTGTTAGAGGACTACCTTCTGGTTCCTACAAGAAGGAAGGACTCTGCAAGGCTTGTCAATTAGGAAAGCAAACCAAAAACAGTTTCAAATCACTTAATAAGAGTGATTCACCTAGAATTTTGTATCTGTTGCACATGGATCTTTTTGGACCCACTACAGTACAAAGCCTAGGGGGGAAATCTTATGCCTTAGTGATTGTAGATGACTTCTCAAGATTCACTTGGGTGTTCTTCCTGAGAAAGAAGTCTGATAACTTCAAAATTTTGACAGATTTTCTCAAGAGCATACAGATTGAGTTCAATACTCATATAGCCCTGATCAGAAGTGATCATGGGACAGAGTTTGATTCTCTTTTTATGCAAGAGTTCTGTCAGAATGAAGGGATCAGGCACACTTTCTCAGCTCCTAGAACTCCTCAACAAAATGGGGTAGTTGAAAGGAAAAATAGAACCTTAATTGAATCTGCCACAACATTATTGACAGATGCTCATCTTCCTCTAACCTTTTGGGCAGAGGTTGTGAACACCTCCAATTATGTTTTGAATAGAAGCCTGATACATAAACTAAAGGATAAGACTCCCTATGAATTGCTCAAAGGGAAGAAACCTAAAGTTAGCTTTTTCAAGATTTTTGGTTGCATATGCTTCATTCATAATAATGACAAGAGATATTTAGCAAAATTTGAAGCTAAGGCTGATGAAGGAGTGTTTCTGGGATACTCTTTGAACAGCAAAGCTTATAGGGTTTATAACAAGTCATCCCATAAAATTGAAGAATCCATGCATATTACCTTTGATGAGTCTAATATGTCTTATAAGGAGAAGAATTCTTCTACCATAGACCATTTGCAGGTACAATCTCTAGCTGAAAATATAAATCAGTTAACCATCATGGATAATGGTTCTTTATCTTCCACTACACAACAAGAACCAAATGTTAGTAACAATGAAGATACTGATCAGATTTTGGAAGGAAACAATGAAGAACTTGAAGAACCAGTTGTTGTTCCACAAGAGGAAACAACAACACAGGTTGGTGAACAATCAACACCCATTGTTGATTTAGTAACAATAAGAGATCATCCAATCTCTCAAGTGATTGGAGAAATCTCAGAAGGTGTGCAAACCAGAAATCAGATAAATCAACATCTGATGCACACTTGTTTTCTCTCCCAAATAGAGCCTCAAACAATTCAAGATGCAGAGCAAGATCCAAACTGGATCATTACAATGCAAGAGGAGCTAAACCAGTTTGAAAGAAACAAAGTATGGGAATTGGTTCCAAAACCAAGAAACCAGCAAATTGTTGGAACTAAATGGGTATTCAGGAACAAGTTAGATGATCAAGGGATCATTGTGAGAAACAAGGCAAGGCTTGTTGCTCAAGGCTATTGTCAAGAAGAAGGGATTGATTATGACCAAACCTTTGCACCAGTTGCAAGGTTGGAGGCCATAAGAATTTTCCTTGCTTATGCTGCACACAAGAAATTCAAGGTATTCCAAATGGATGTTAAAAGTGCATTTCTCAACGGAGACATCAAGGAAGAAGTCTATGTCAAGCAACCTCCAGGTTTTATCTCTCCAACCTTTCCTGAACATGTTTTCAAATCACATAAGGCTTTATATGGTCTCAAGCAAGCTCCAAGAGCATGGTATGATACCTTAGCCTCCTTTCTGCTTGAAAATGATTTTAAAAGGGGTAGAGTTGACCAAACTCTTTTTATTAGAACCCATAAGTCCCATATCCTACTAGTACAAATATATGTAGATGACATAATTTTTGAGTCTACTGATTCAAGCTTGTGCAAAAAGTTCTCACAACTAATGCACTCAAAGTTTGAAATGAGTAGCATGGGTGAGCTTTCCTTCTTCTTGGGATTGCAAATCAAACAACATGCTGATGGCATATTTATTTCTCAAACCAAGTATGCAAAAGAATTGGTTAAGAAATTTGGTATGTCAGATGCATCTTCTATGAAAACACCCATGCCTACTAATGCTGTTTTAGATGCTGATGAATCTGGTAAACCAGTTGATCAGACTAACTATAGAGCAATCATTGGCTCTCTTTTATATCTTACAGCTAGCAGACCAGATATTATGTTTGCTACATGTGTATGTGCCAGGTTCCAAGTGAGCCCTAGAGAGTCACACCTCACATTAGTTAAGAGAATTCTTAGGTATGTAAAAAGCTATCCAAATCTAGGTCTCTGGTATCCACATGACTCAGGATTTGATCTCACTGGATTTTCAGATGCTGACTATGCTGGATGTAGAGTAGACAGGAAAAGCACCAGTGGAACTTGTCAATTCCTTGGTGATAGACTTGTCTCCTGGTTTTGCAAAAAGTAAACATCTGTGTCTACATCAACTGCTGAAGCTGAATACATGGCTGCAGGTAGTTGCTGCTCACAGATATTGTGGATCCAAAACCAGCTCCTAGACTATGGCTATAACTTAGAGAAGTCAAAAATTCTTTGTGATAATACTAGTGCAATTTGCATTGCTCAAAATCCAGTTCTCCATAGTAGGACAAAGCACATAGAGATCAGACATCACTTCTTAAGGGATAATGTGGAAAAGAATAAAATAGCACTAGAGTACATTTCTACTGATTTACAAAGGGGAGATATTTTCACCAAACCTTTGGATGAAAAGAAGCACATCTTCTTCCTTAATCAGTTGGGAATGATAGATGGAGATAGCATAAGTTAATCTACAAGATTTTGAAACCATAAAAATGACAAAGTCTAGGCAAATGTATCTCTTTCTTAAGTGTCTAGAGGTTCTGTCTGAACTCTGCTCGACGCTCGACGTTTTTCATTTGAAAACGTCGACAAGAGATCGACTGATCGTCGACCGCTAAAAAGCGTCGACCGTCGACCTCATCTTTGCGTCGACCAGAGATCGACCCTGTCTAGAGTTTGTTAAGTTTCTGTCTCGGTCGACGACGTTAATTTACGTCGACTAGAGCTCGACGTTCAGCATCCCAAATAGCGTCGACCGTCGACCTTCAAAACGTCGAACGTCGATCTAAGCTGAACACCACCGAGTCTCTTCGTTTCCCCTAGAGCTTCTTAGCGTCGATCTAAGCTCGACGTTATTTCCTTTTTTGCGTCGAACCCTAGTATAAAATCATCTTCTCGGCGTCGATTTCATTTGCGCTTTCATATTTTCTGCAAGTATTTTCCCCCTCCAAAGATTTTACACTTGTTTTCGAGAGGTATTCTACAGGAAATGGCGATTCCAGCAGCAATCTTGGCGGCAATGAAATTTGATTGCGGTTTCGACATTGATTTGGATTCCTTTGAAGGATCATCTCAGAATTTTCTGGAAATTCTGGAGCTGTTCAAGGAACAGAAATTGGAGAAGTTCATGACAACCAGAATGCCAATAGCAGAAACAGAAATCAAAGAATGGATTTATACAGCAGTCACTCAAGATGAAAGCACCATTACTGGTTCAATCTCAGGGACTCAGGTATCCTTAACCTCTGCTATATTTACTGAGGTGTTTGAATTGGAAAATGGCAATGACAGTATGGAGCTGTCCAATGAAGAATATGCTGCAATGTTAGACAGGATGGGTCATTCCTCTGAGAATGCCTCCAAATTGTTGAAAGTAGACCTTGCCATAGAATTCAGACTTCTAGCTGATGTGGTAGGCAAGGTTATCTGTGCTAAGAGAACAGCACATGATGCCATTTCCAGGCATCAATTTTGCATCATGGCTGCTCTCCTGGACAAAAAGCACTTGAATTGGGGAGAAATTCTGTTTGATTTAGTGAATAAGAAGGTCAACAAGACCTATGTCCATTTTGGAAGAGTGCTGGGTTTGCTGCTTTATCATATCTTCCCTCAGCTTCTGGTATCCTCTAAGCATATCAATGCTTCTAAGAGACTGACCTGTGCCCTCATTGGTAAGTGGGACAGGAAAATCACCAATCCCAGAGCTGCTGCAGCTATGAAAACTTCTACAGAAACAAGGACTATTGTGGTCACTTCACCTCAGCCTTCTAATCTAGTAGAAGAAGCCATGCCATCCATCACCATTTCATCTTCCTTCAGCTTTCCAACCACCTTCACTCCATCCACATCTCAATTTTCATCCCCTATGCCAACAACATCATCAATTGCTACAATTGCTTCTTCCATTCCTCCATCCATTACCACATCTGAAGATTTTCATCCTCTTCACTTCTTCCCTCCAATGGATATTGAGATCAACAATCCAGATGATTCTTTCTTGGATAGTTCTCCTGATGACATATCTGAGACACCATCATTTTCTGACCTCATCATGTCATCCATCATTGAACCTACCACCCTCATTACATCTATCCCAACATCATCTCCTGTTGCATCTGTTTCTCCTCCCTCTACCTCTGCTCAACATCCCCTTGAGCAAGTAGATTTGCTTCCCTTGGCCAACAAGCTCTATGAGCTCTTGGCTCCAAGGCTTTCTTCTCTATTGGATGCTTCCCTAGCTCCAATAATCCTCTCTCTGAACTCCATCTCATCTAAACTCTCTTCCCTTACTCCTCTTGTGGCTGGCCCTTCTTCTAGGGGCCTAGAGTCAGTTCTTACTGATTCTAGGCAGGGGGAGATTTCTGTAGAAGAAGAGCTGCCTCCTTTTGATAGAGAAGAGCTGTTAGTTTCAGAAATTCAGCCTACAGATAGAGAGTTTGTTCAGCCTCCAGTTGAAGACTTTACAGTGGCAGTGCCAGCATGCTTTTTCCAAAGGTCTTTCAGCCCATACAGATTATTGCTTCCTGAAGATATGTCCAGGGCTATTGTTCCCTTTTCTGCTGCTGCTGCTGTTATTTTTGATGAAATGATCCTTGATGGTGATGCAGTGGTAGCTGATGCTCCTGTTAGTTCTGTTGTTCCAGAGGCAGTGGTAGCTGTTGCTCCTGCCAGTTCTATTATTTCTCAAGTCTCTGATGTAGTGGTAGCTTCTGCTCCTGCTAATAAGATCTATCCAGCCAGTTCAGTTGAGGCTGTAATATCTGAAGTTATCAGTGACTTAGCTGCTCCTATGTCTGTTGCACCTGAAGCCATTTCTTTTCCTGCAGTGTTAGATACATCATCTACACTGACAGCTGCTTCTGTTCCTGTTTCAGGAATTGCCTCCAAGAAGGATTTTTATGATCCTTATGATCATGTGCAAAGCAGCTCCTCTGATGAGTTTGCCACTAGCTCAGATGATTCATCTGCCACCATTGCTAAAAAGAGAAAAGCTAGAAGCAAAGCTCTAAAGAGAGTTCCAATGGAAAGGGCCACTGACCATGATACTCCCTATTACATTCTTCACAACTGTGAGATTACAGAGCCCTGGATGCAATTTTCCAAGAACCAACTCAAGGCTATGAAACAGAAGAAAAAGTATTTCAAAGGCCCCTCTAAATCTATTCTTCCTCCTCCTCCTCCATCTTCTCCAGGTGCAGGAGGCAGTGCTAACCCTGTCAGCAAACCTCCCACATCCTCCTTCTAAGGCAAGACATATCAATCCAGGAGAGGACAAAGAGGTAGCCAACCAAGAGGTTATCAACAAAGAGGATCTTCAAGAGGAAACCAATCAAGAGGTCAAGCTAGACACCAGCCATATCAAAGGGGAGGAAAGACTATTGCTTCAGCCTCTGGTCCTTTTCCCTTCAAGCTCAATGATGGTGTAAGGCAAAAACCTCCTCCTTCAGATCAAAGCAACAAATATGAACCTCCTGTCCCTTATGATGATGCAGTCAACAATCCTACTGCTTGGAAAGCTAGAATGACTGAGCTTGCTGCTCTAGACCTGATTAAGAAGAATAAAGAAAGAGGACTGGACACATCAAATATCAGTACTATGTCTGAGCAGAGAAGACAAGAATTGGACAAATACAACTCCAGTAAATTCTTTGAATTTGATAGGTACATGGAATTGCATCCTGCTGCTGTTCCTCCCAGTGGAAAAAGCATAACTTCCTTGGGTACTTCTGAGGATTACAGATTCAGGACAGATATTGCCAATCCTCAAAGAGAAATCAAGTTCAAGAAAAGCTTTGAAGAAGAACCAAAGAAGAAGTAATGTAAGATGGCTCTACCTCTCTACAACTGCCATAAACACTTTTGATATTTATATATCTGCTCCTGCTCCTATCTGTGGTTTATGGTTTTGTCTGTGTTTTAATCTTCTGTATGCATTTTATTTCCTTATAATCATGTGAATAGTAATCCTAATCCAAATAGGGGGAGATTGTTGGAACACCCTTTTTATATTTGGGTCAGGATAGCTATGCTAAGGATTCATGACCTTATTGTATAGCATAGGTCATTGAGTGTGAGTTTAGAACTTAGGATATTTGAGAATTTAGTTCTGCTCAGCTCGACGGATAGTCGACCCCAGCTCGACGTGTCGTCGTCCTCAGCTCGACGCGTAGTCGACCGCTGCTCGACGCATAGTCGATCGCAGCTCGACGCAGCGTCGTCCTCAGTTCGACGTAACGTCGACTTCAGCTCGACGTTTTGGCGTGATTCTCTCTGCATCATTAATCACTCTCTGATCGACGGATAGTCGTCTTCAGATCGACGATTTATGATGAGTTCGATGTTTTGAGTTCTCCCGTCTGTTGACATTTGAAATTCAAATTAAAGATCATCAAAGCAGTTATTGCAAGAGATCCCCTGGCCGTTTCAAGACTTAATTGGTCCATATCTCAAGGAATTTTCATTGGAAATCAATTAAGGCACTTCCTTCCAAGGCATGGACAGTTAAGGAATGCATTGAATGCCCTGCCAACGGCTATCTATCAGACAGTAGTAATTCTATTACTCAGAGATTTTTTCGAGAGAGACAGTAACACAGTTATTCAGATTTGTTACAGAGAACATTCTTCATCATCTCTCTCTCACAGAATCTGCTGCAGAGAATTCAAAGAGAAGAACATCACTCAGAGAAATATCATCATCAATACTCTCTGATTCTCTTCTGCTCTGCAATCAACTCTTCTACAGACTGCCTTCTACCTTCAGACATCAAACACTCAGTTTCTGAGTTATCTATTGCTGAAGAAGGACAAGCAGTGAAGAGCCTGTCACCCTTGTGCAAAGCTTCTTCTACCTGAACTCATCTACATCTCAGGGGGAGCTTTGACAACATCAAAATCCACAAGCTTCTCTCTGATAGTTGACAGAGAAGCATACTCATCCTTTCTTTACCTTATTCCATCTGTACAGGGTTTTAACTCCCTTCAAAAGTTACCCTTTTGGTTAGCTGAGACCTTGTCAAAATCAGTGGTGGCAAGACACCTTATCAAAAAATCTGGTGGTGCCCAGGACACCTGATCAACCATCCTGCAGTGGATTCCTATCAAAGGGTGATAGAAGAGTGGACTACCCAAGTTTGGGGAACCACTATAATTTCCTTGTGTCTTCTGTGGTTTATGTTTACTTCTTGCTGTGTGCTGTGTGCTGTGTGCTGTTTGCTTTATCATATATTTAACCATTGCATAACTCACTTTCTACACTAAGTAAATCAAAAGTTTTAAATACATCAATCTATTTGAACTTACTCTATTCACCCCAGATCCAAAGTCTTGCAAGGAGAAAGAGATTTCTACCAATAGTCCTTAGCAGGTACCTCACTTATGCAAGAATTTTGATGGACTAAGCCTCACCCAAGAGGTTCCAACACATCTTTCTCCACAAGTTAATGAAAAAAGTGAAGAAGAAACCACTGAAGGAATTGACAATCCCTCAACAACACACAAATTTCCACAAGAGGAATTAGTTGCAAATGCTGTTTTAGAACCAACTCCACCCACTGACTTTGTCACACTAAGGGATCACCCCAGATCCAAAGTGATTGGAGACATCTCAGTAGGTGTATTGACAAGGCATCAACTCAACCAAGATTTGATGCATGCCCTTTTTCTCTCTCAGGTTGAGCCTCTATCCATTAATGATGCTGAGCAGGATCCCCACTAGATCATTGCAATGCAAGAGGAATTAAACCAATTTGAGAGATGTAGAGTTTGGCATATGGTTCCAAGACCCCAAGACCACCCAGTCATTGGAACCAAATGGGTATACAGAAATAAGCTAGATGCCCAAGGAGTGATTGTGAGAAACAAGGCTAGGCTTGTTTCTCAAGGATATAGGCAAGAGGAAGGCATTTACTATGATCAAACATTTGCCCCTGTTGCCATTCTAGAAGCTATAAGAATATTTATGGCTTATGCTGCATTCAAGAAATTCAAAGTATATCAAATGGATGTCAAGAGTGCATTCTTAAATAGAGAACTTAAAGAAGAGGTTTATGTTGAACAACCTCTAGGTTTCATCTCTCCAACTCATCCCTCTTTTGTCTTGAAATTGAATAAAGCTCTTTATGGTTTTAATCAAGCTCTAAGAGCTTGTGATGAGACCCTAGCTAGCTTTCTGATAGAGCATAAGTTCACTAGAGGCATAGTAGATAAAACATTATTCACTAGACATCATAAGGACCAAACTTTTGTTAGTACAAATTTATTTGGATGACATCATATTTGGGTGTACTGATTCCAAATTATGCAAGAGGTTTTCTGACCTCATGCATTCAAAATTTGAAATGAGTAGCATGAGTGAGCTCACCTACTTCCTTGGTCTCCAAGTGAAGTAACTGTCTGAAGGCATCTTCATCTCCCAAGATAAATATGCTAAAGAGCTTATCAAAAAGTTTGGGATGGCTGATGCCTCAACAAAGAAAATACCAATGGCTACCAATGTTGTAATTGACTCTGATGCACTTGGGAAACCTGTGGATCAAAAACTATATAGGGGCATTATTGGGTCCCTATTATATCTTACAGATAGCAGACCTGATATCATATTTGCCACATGTCTTTGTGCTAGGTTCCAGGTGAAACCTAAAGAATCTCACCTAGTTTTTCTAAAAAGGATTTTAAGATATATAAAGAGTTGTCCTAGTCTAGTACTCTGGTATCCCACTAAGTCAGAATTTGAGTTAACTGGATACTCAGATGCTGAATTTACTGGATGCAGGGTGGACAGAAAGAGTACCTTAGGAACTTGCCAGTTCCTTGGTATGAGATTAGTTTCCTAGTTTTGTAAAAAGCAGTCATCTGTGTCTACATCAACTACTGAAGCAGAATACATTGCAGCTGAAAGTTGCTGTTCCCAGATGCTGTGGATCCAAAACCAACTCCTTGACTATGGCTTCAACTTAAATAATTCAACTCTCTTATGTGATAACATAAGTGCTATAGCTATAGCATAAAATCCAGTCCATCACAGTATGACTAAACATATAGACATTAGGCATAATTTCATTAGAGAGTATGTAGACAAAAACAAAATTAAACTTGTCTATATCTACATTGATTTTCAAAAAACTGATATTTTCACCAAGCCCTTGGATGAAAGACACCACTTATTCTTTGTAAATCAGCCTGGAATGATCAATGGAGAAGACTTAGTTTAGTTTCTGTCTACACTCGAAGAACTCTTCAGATTTCGTCGACCTGAGATCGACGAACTCTCTGTTAGTAAAGTTAGTTTCGTTGACCTGAGATCGACGAACCTACTTCAGAAAACTTTCGTCGAACGGAGCTCTGCGAAATGTCTTAAACCCTTCAGACTGAGATCGACGAATTATTTAACTCCAAATTATTTCGTCGACCTTAGATCGAAGAACTATTTATTTTAGCGGAACAGAGTTTGTCGTTTCATATTCTAGAAAACCTTATATTTTGGTTTTCTTCGACCTCCGTCCCGCCCTTTCAGTTCACCATGCATTTAATCTTCGTTTTCTCTCTTGCAGGTGCACTCATGGCGATTCCAATAGGAACACTTGCAGCGATGAAATTTGACAACGGATTCGACGTGGATTTTGATTCCTTCCAGCACTCAGATCCAATATTCCTACACATTCTGAAACTGCTGGAAGGCCAGCAACTGAAGAATATGGGGAAAACCAGAATCAAATTACCTGACACAAAGATCAGAGAATGGGTATACACTACGTCTATAGCAGAGTACAACACCATGATCGGATCAATAGCGGGTACTGCCGTCTCTCTCTCTCCTGCCGTCTTAACTGAAATTTTTTGATTAAATAATGGAGACGAAGAGTTAGAGATCGATAATGAAGAATATTATATGATGCTGAGTATGATGGGTTACTCTAGAGAAAAGCCAAATAAGTTGCTAAAGAAACGCCTATTTGCTGAGTTCAAGTTTCTAGCAGATATTATTAGGAAAGTCTTGCTGGGCAAGCACACTGCGCACGACTATATAACCATGCATCAATTTTTTGTTATGTGTGTAGTGGTGAATAATAAATAGGTGAACTGGGCACAGATCATTTTTGATCTTATCAAGAAAAAGAACAATAAAAAGGAAGTTAACTTTGGAAGGATCCTGGGGATCTTCTTAAAAGAAATAGCTGCTGAATCACTGGTCTCCCAGACCATATTCATCAATGCTAGCAAAAGGCTCACCCGTGCCTTGTTTGGCAGGTGGGGAGGACAATCACAAATCTCTCTTAGGCTTCATCCTCTGCCACCCAAGCTCCTGAGAGTATAAGGGCTGCTCCAGCCACTTCCCACCCTACTGAAGAGATTCCATCCACCACTACACAATCTCTAGCTCTCCAAACTCTTTCCCAGCAAGCAATTCCTACATCTCCAACTCATATTCCTTCTCATACTCCTTCCCCCCAGCATGATACATCACTGCCATCACCACCCCCATCTCCTCTTCCAAGGCATTTAGCTGAGATCCCCCAATCCAACCTCTCATCCCTCCCATACTTCAACCTCCTATCATCCCCTCTCAACACTCCCTCTCCTCCAAATGACTCATACCAAGACTCTCATCTCCCACCTCCACCTCCACCTCCACCTCTAACTCCACTAGCAAATACCACCTCCACTCAACCAATGCCTGCCAGAACACCTACCTCCCCCCTCTTGGACCCTTCCATTGTCTCTCCACTCATTACCCTCCTCACACCCCCTCTAATATCACTCATACAAGACGCTATCTCTCCTCTTACTGCCTCCATCTCCTCTCTAGCTGCACAAATATCTACTTTCACTAATGCTCCCTCTTCAGTTGGGGGCCTGGATTCAGTTCCTACTGAAACCAGGCAGGGGGAGATACTTGATAAAGAAGCAGTAGCAATTGTAGCAGAACTAGCAGCACTAGAAGAATTAGTTGAAAAGGATATGGACATAATAGATGTAGCAACAGATGTAGCAACAAAAGCAGCAGCAACAGTAGAGTTAGTTGAAACTGAACTGGAAACAGTATCAAATATAGCAGCAGATGTACAAGAAGAATTTATAGCAGCAGATGTACCAGCTGACAGCACTAAGCCATCTATGGCTACAATTCCCTATATCACACCAATCTGGCTCAATGCCACTTATGCAGCTCCAGAGTCTCCTCCCAGAGTTATTTCTCCCACCATCTCATCCCCTAATGCACCAGTTTATGTTATGGATGATTCTCCAATGCCTGATCTCGATACACTGGTCATGGTTGATATTGAGGAAGAAAATAAAACAGCTACTGAATGCTCTGATGTATATAGTTCTCAAACATCTGCTCCAGTTCCTTCCAAGATAGAAAAGTCAGAAATTCCTGATGACATAATAAGAGAGATTGATACACTATATGACAATCCACAGTAATCAGATGATGATGATGATGATGATTCTGATGAGGATCCAAAGAGGAAGAAAGTTTCAAAGAAGAGAAAATCTCCTCCACCTCCTGCCCCAAAACCCAATCCAGCAAATGACACACCCTACTACATCTTGCAGAATATAACTCCATACAAGGGCATGCCAACATGGATGTGGCTATCCAAAAATGAACAAAAGGTTAGGAAGAAGAGCAGAAGATACTCTCCTCCTCTACAGAAATTTAAGAGAGGTCCTCCTCCTCCTGCTGGTGCCTCAGGAGCTACTTCTCAAAGTTCAAATGTATCTTCCAAGCCTACATCTTTCACCAGAACATATCAAAGGCAAGAAAGGTCATCCAGACATCATTCCAAAGGAGGCAGTCAACATAGGAATATTAGTTCTACAGAGGAAAACAAGGAAGTCGTTTATCAACGGCCAGAATTCTCACCTCCCAAACAACAAGCTCCACAAAACCAATACAGAAGAAACACAGAGTTCCATAAGCCCAAAAGAAAATATAGTGAGGCTAATCCTCCAAAGTCCCTATACACTCAAAGTGATGAAAGCAAAAAAGTGACATGTTTGAAAGTGAGGAAAAGATCTACCTTAACTCTAGAGGGGGGGGGGGTGAATAGAGTATTTTAAAATAATTCACAATTAAAATGGTAAAGTAGTGGAAGACTTAAATTTATGTATATGTGTAAGGTGCTTGTAGTGAAGTAAAAAACTAAAGCAAGAAATAAAGAATCATACAGCACACAGCAAAGACAAACACACAGCAACCAGAAGACACAAGGATCTATAGTGGTTCCCCAACAACCTGGGTACATCCGCTCTTCTACCACCCTTGGTAGGAATCCACTGCAGGAAGGGTTGATTAGGTGTCCTGGGCACCAATGAGCTTTTGATAAGGTGCTCAAAAACTAAACAAGATTTTTTGATCAGGTGTCTTGCCACCACTGAGTTTTGATCAGGTCTCAGAAACCAAGAGTTCACTTTTGAAGGGAGAGATAACCCTGTACAGATGGTGGTAAAATAAAAAGGTGATAATGTCTTCTCTGTCTCAAATCACTGAGAGAAGACTAGTGGATTGTTGATATTGTCAAAGCTCCCCCTGAGATGTAGAATAGTTCAGGAGTGAAAGCTTTGCTAGGGTGATAGGTCTTCAGATGCTTCAGATCTCAAGCAGAAGATGATTCCAGCAGATGCTGAAATGTTTTGTGTCTGGAGTCCTTGATGTTGAATCTTTTGAACACTTGAAGATTTGGATGAGTTGAGTAGCAGAAGATCTCCTCTATAGCAGAATTTTCTTGTGTTCTTTAAGATTCAGTAGATTTGAAAATCACAAAAGATGAACTGTTGATCAGAGAAGTTGTATTGTTCAATCTTCTGTATTGTAATCTAATTCTTCTGTATCTCTTTGTATTCTCTGTGTATTGTTGTTATTTTTGTTGTTATCTCTATTCTCTTCTGCAGGAGTATATCAAAAATCTGACTTAGATGGCCGTTATTCAGTCATAAATGACTTCCATAAATGACAACTGTCTCTGGGGAAAGTCCTAAGCAACATTCCATTTAGTCTTTCCTTGAAACTTGCATCAGATTCCTTGAAACGGCTAGAAAATCCTTTGTAATAAATGAAGAAAATAACTCTGAAAGAATTTGAATTAATTCCAGAACTGTCTTTGAGTTGAATTCTGAAAGCATCGATCTCTCACAGAAATCGTCGATCTGAGCTCTACGATCGTTGAACTGAGCTCAGAGATTGGATTTTCACAGCAGACAGAAACATCGACCTGAGCTCTACGATCGTCGACCTGAGCTCAGCGACTTGGAAAATAGCTAAAGACAAAACGTCGATCTGAGCTCGAAGATCGTCGACCGGAGTTCGACAATTTGCAGACTTGAGCTCAGAGAACGTCGAACTGAGTTCGACGTTTCGTCGACCTGAGCTCGACGAAAATTGTCTTGTCTCAGTACTTAGTCCGGATCTTTGAATGGTTTTGGGGGTAGCTCCAAACCTAAGTTCTAAGCCCTAGACTCATTCTAATTTGACCTTTTCAACTATACAACTAGGTCAAACAATTTTCCTAATAACATAGTGATCCTTGCCCAAATTAGTAATAGGGTGTTCCAACAATCTCCCCCTCTTTGGGTTAGGATTACTATTTACAGGACATAATCAGGAAATATAGAATCATACATACAGAAACAGAAAAACTAAACTAACAATGAAGAAAAGATAATCAAAGCAGCATTCCAGAACTCAAAAGGAAATCATCAAAAGTTCAGATATAGATGTATTGTCTGCTTACAGAATTCATTTCCTTTCACTGCCTTTCTTAAATAAAATCTTCCTGTTGGGATTGAGAGCATCTTTCTTTGATCTTTTGTCATCTTCTGCACCTAAGGAGGTTTGGGATCTGGGCCTTAGAACTACAGCCTCAGGATGCAGTTTCATGTAATCTTCTGGATCAAAGAACTTTCTTGAAGCATATCTCTCCAGTTCTTTCTTTCTTTGTTCATAAAGTGTAGTGATGTTAGAAGTATCTTTCCCTTATTCTCTGGCCTTTTTCAACAGATCTAGAGCAGCAAGCTCTTTCATCCTGCCAGTCCATGATAAAGGATTGTTTTCTAGATCCTCAAAAGGAATTGAAGGTTCATATCTATTTATGGTTTCTGAAGCAGTAGATGTTCTTGTAACAACATTATCTCTGAGTTTGTAAGGAAAAGGACCTTGAGTTGAATCCATATGCCCTTGTCCTTCCCTTTGCTGTTTGGAATAGGTTCTATATTCTCTCTGACTTCCTCTGTGTTGTTCTCTTCTTGAATGATAACCTTTTTGATACTGTCCTCTGGGCGGATATCTTTGAGAGGGTTTAGAGGAACTTTGCTTTGAATCTGAAGATTGAAATGCAGAGCCTCCACAAGATCCTGAATCTGGAGGAGGAGGAGGAGGAGGTTTATACTGAGAGGATCCTTTCTCATACTTCTCCGGTTTCCTTTTCTTCTTCATAGCCTTTGACTGATTTTTGGAATATTGCATCCAGGGCTCTGTAATCTGGCAGTCATGCAGAAGATAATATGGTATGACATTTGCATCTTTGGCCTTGGCAGGAGGAACTCTCATCATAACTTTGCTTCTAACTTTCCTCTTTTTGGCAATGGTGCTAACAGAGTCATCAGATTTAGTATAGAATTTGTCACTGTCAGAGCTTTGTGGTCTGTCATAAAGATCATCAATTCTTTTTATG
This sequence comes from Platanthera zijinensis, assembly GCA_039513925.1. NCBI lineage: Eukaryota > Viridiplantae > Streptophyta > Magnoliopsida > Asparagales > Orchidaceae > Platanthera > Platanthera zijinensis. Next base: position 115,898,298 of record CM077084.1, read on the forward strand.
TATTCCTCTTGAAGTTTGAATTTCTCAGAATCAGCAGGAGCAGGAGGTGTATGAACAGCAGCAGGAATCTCAGCTGGAGCAGTTGGAATAACAGACACTTGTGGAGCAGTTGCATCAACAGGATTCTCAGAAACTTGTTCTTCCAGATAACTTGTCAGTTCTTCAGCAACAGTAGTATCAACAGACAGCATCTCAATATCAGTAGATTTAATAGAAATATCAGCAGCAGCAGCACTAACAGTAGCAATAGTTTCCTCAGCCTTAAGAGACTTGACATAGGATATGATCAGGCTTGGATCACATACAGAAATAGGCACAATGGCCTTAGTGAGATCTTCAACTCCCTGAGTTAGTAAGCTTCTTCTGTGAAGAAGATGAAAAGCAGTTAACAGTGACCTGAGGTCCACTGTGAGAACTGGTTCTGGAGCAGCAGGCATTACTTCAGCTTCATAAGGCATCTCCCCCTGCCTTGATTTAGTCATGAATGGATCAAGGCACTCCATAGAAGGAACTGCCTGAGGAGAGGAAAAAGAGGCTAGCCTGTCAGATAGCTCCTTTATTTATTGTAGGAGTGGAGCCATGGTGGTCTCCAACAGGATTACTAGCTTGGGGGCTAGTATCCCATATAGCCTATCTGCTAAAGCTGATAAATCCACTTGCTCAAGTGGGGCTTGAGTAGAGGTGGAGGATGGAATTGCTTGAACTGATGGTGAATGGGCTGCAGTTGATGCTATGGTGGATGGGAGAATTGATGGTTGAGATGTAGGGATGGTGGAGATCGATGGTATGGGTGTGGAGATGGATGGAGTGAAGGATGGTTGGGAGAGTATATCATGAAGAAGTTGTTGGTAGGAGGAGGTAGAGGGAAGCTCAGGAGGAGAGGAAGGGGAATCATCCATGAAGGAATCTTCCAATATGTTGAAGGATGGAATGGTAAGAGGTGGATAGTAATGGAGTGGATGGAATGATTCTGAGGTGGCTGGAGGTGAAAGAGGTGATGAGATGGTAATGGGGGAAGAGATGGTTATAGTTTAGGAAATTTTTGTGGTTGATGTGGAGGTGGAGGTAGAAACAAGAGGAGGAGAAGGAGGAGCAGAGGTGTAGGCAGGCAGTTCTTCCATGAGGGCTGGAGCTTGAGGGGAAGTGACTACAGGAGTCCTTGTGCCTGAAGCTATAGTAGTCCTAGCAGGATTGATGATCTGCCTGTCCCATTTCCCAAATAGGGCACAGGTTAATCTTTTAGATGCATTAATGTGCATCCCATTGGAAACCAGCAGCTCTGGGAACCTGGAGTGCAGGAAAACCCTTAAAATCATCCCAAAATTGACAAAACTTTTATTAATTTTCTTATTGATCAAATCAAAGAAGATTGTTCCCCAATTCAGATGTTTCTTGTCCACTATAGCTCCCATTAGACAGAACTTATACCTTGATATGGTATCATGTGCTGAGTGCTGAGCCAGCAGCACTTTCCCCACAATATCAGCCAAAAAACGAAATTCAATAGATAGATTCTTTTTCAATAACTTATTAGGGTTTGCAGCAGAGTGACCCATTCTATCCAACATAGAATCAAATTCTTCTCCAGACATAGCAGTAGAATCATCTCCATAACTTAAGTTGAATACCTAAGTCAGAAGGGTAGGGGACAATTGTACCTGAATCCCGCTGATAGAACCGACTAGGGTATTCTCATCCAGATTGTTTGCAGTAAATAGCCATTCCTTTATTTCGTCGGCCGCAATCTTCATTCTGGTCAACATAATATCCACTAGCTATTGTTCCTTGAATAGTTCCAGGATATCCTTGAAGATTTGATCGCTGTCATCGAATGAATCCATATCAATATCAAACCCGATATCAAACTTCATCTTCGCGAGAGCCGCAACATTCACCGCCTTTGAAGACCTGTAAAAAAATTACCAAACACAACCAAGTGCAGTAGAGTTTGGAGGGAAAGAAAGAAATTGCAGAGAGTATGAATGCGCAATCGAAGAACGACGACAAAAAATGATTTTTATATTAGGGTTCGACGGCGGAAAGGAAGGATCTTTGAAATCCGTTCGACGATCTGGGCTTCTAATGAAATCTGAAGAGTCTTCAATAACATCGATATTTGTTCGACGATACTGGAGAGCGCCGAACTCCGTTCGACGATCGTTGACCAGAGGAAGATAGCCTAGTGCTGCCTGGAAAATGCTGAACTCCGATCGACGGTAATTGGAAAGCGTCGATCTCCGTTCGATAATTTTTGGAAAATTATCGAGCGTAGTTCAGAGACAAAACAGAACCTACAGACACTAGAAAATATCAGTTTTTAGCCTAGTCTTGGTCTGTTTTTAGATTTAAAAATCTTGGGATTTATTTTAAACTTCCTCCATCTAACATTCCTAACTGATTTAGGAAGAAGGTGTGTTTCTTTTCATCCAAAGGTTTGGTGAAAAAATCTCCCCTTTGCAAATCAGTTTGGATATATTGAATTTCAATTTTATTTTTCTCTACATTATCTCTTAGAAAGTAATGCCTAATCTCTATATGCTTTGTCCTACTATGGAGGACTTGATTTTGTGCTATGGAGATCGCACTAGTATTATCACAAAATATTTTTGACCCTTCTAAGTTGTAGCCATAGTCTAGGAGCTGGTTTTGAATCCACAGAATCTGTGAGCAACAACTGCCTGCTGCCATATATTCAGCTTCAGTAGTTGAAGTGTACTTTGATGTATGTTTCTTACAGAACCAGGAGACAAGTCTGTCACCAAGGAACTGGCAAGTTCCACTGGTGCTTTTCCTGTCTACTCTACATCCAGCATAATCAGCATCTGAAAATCCAGTTAATTCAAATCCTGAGTCTTTTGGATATTAGAGTCCTAGATTTGGACAACTTTTCACATACCTGAGAATCCTCTTTACTAAAGTTAGGCGTGACTCTCTAGGGCTTACTTGGAACCTAGCACATATGCATGTTGAAAACATTATATCAGGTCTACTAGCTGTAAGGTATAGTAGAGAGCCAATCATTGCTCTATATATTGTCTGATCAACATGTTTTCCATGTTCATCAGCATCTAATACAGCATTAGTAGGCATAGGTGTTTTCATACAAGATGATTCAGACATACCAAATTTCTTAACCAGTTCCTTTGCACACTTAGTTTGAGAAATGAATATGCCTTCAACATGTTTTTTGACTTGCAATCCTAGAAAGAAGGAAAGCTCACCCTTGCAACTCATTTCAAATTTAGAATGCATTAGGTTTTTATTACACAAATTTGAATCAGTAGAACCAAAGATGATATCATCTACATATATTTGTACTAGTAGGGTATGCGACTTATGGGTTCTAATAAAAAGAGTTTGGTCTACTCTACCCCTTATAGAATCATTTTTCAGAAGAAAGCATGCTAAGTTCTCATACCATGCTCTAGGAGCTTGCTTAAGACCATATAATGTTTTATGCAATTTGAAAACATGGTCAGGATAAGTTGAAGAGATAAAACCTGGAGGTTGTCTAACATAGACTTCCTCTTTGATATCTTCATTGAGAAATGCACTCTTCACATCCATTTGGTAGACCTTGAATCCTTTGTGAGCAGCATAGGCAAGGAATATTCTTATGGCATCTAACCTTGCCACTGGTGCAAAAGTCTGGTCATAGTCAATTCCTTCTTCTTGAGAGTAGCCTTGAGCAACTAGCCTTGCCTTGTTCCTTACAATAACTCCTTGATCATCCAACTTGTTTCTGAACACCCACTTTGTTCCAACAATTGAGTGATCCTTAGGCCTTGGCACTCGTTCCCAAACTTGATTCCTCTCAAATTGATGTATTTCCTCTTGCATAGCAATGATCCAGTGTGGATCTTATTCTGTATCTTGAATGGATTGAGGCTCAACTTGAGATAGAAAGCAAGTAAGCATCAGGTTCTGATTCACCTGATTTCTGGTTTGCACACCAGCTGAGATGTCTCCAATCACTTGGGAGATTGGATGATCTCTTGTTGTTACTAAATCAACAGGGGGTGTTGATTGTTCACCAACCATTATTATTGTTTCCTCTTGTGGAACAACAACTGGCTCTTTTAGATGTTGCACATCCTCTTCATCATCACTGCTCTCATCCTTTTCCTGGATAGGTGGAGGAGCTGTATCCTTTTCTTTAACCTGTAATATGTCCGAACTTTCTGAAAGAAAGTGTGTAACACCCCTATCCATCGCATAGCATATAGCAGTAGGTCCGGCCGGGGCCCGACGCTATATACTACGGACAGACCGGTTGGTTACGCGTTGAAACCATTCAACCAATCACCACGTCCTACACAACACCTAGCGGAAGCAATTTTATACAGTTGCAAAGAGAACAAGAACCCTGCTACACAGCATGAATGTCCACTACAAACTCAGGAATGTAATCATACACAAAAGAGAACTGGCCTTAAGGCCTTACATTGTTCACTTAACAAAATAGTGTTTTCCAAACTTCGGCACGCAGGCCGGCCATACATGGAAACGGGAAAGAAACATAAGCAATTAGGCCTTCGAGGGCCGGCACAGCAACAAGGGCTTTAGCCCGCTATTTCCCGCTCTGCTCCGCAGCACCTGCAAGCCACAAACCACCGCCCGGTGGCAAACAATAGCAACGGTCAGCAATGCTGACCAAATTATAACGATCCCGCCCCCAAAATCGGGGCGGCGATGCTCTTTCCCTGCACTTTATTAGTATAGGCAATATATTAATGTGAACACACATCAACACAGGCGTAGGCTCGCACGGCCACACACCCCGTGCACTCAGGGCACATTCTCGGCGAACCGGCCAACGTCACGTCAATTCAAGCCATAGACGTTCCCAATCCACCACCGCCTCCTGGACGGTCATCCATATGAGCATTTTGCCTTCCTGGCCTTGGTCACGGCAATTTAAGCCATAGACCGCCGAAGACCCTAATCCATGCCAACGGTCCTACCGAACGACATAGACCGGGTACGGTTCCGTCTGACCCGTGCTCATATCGCAACGGCAATTTAAGCCATATGCGCAGGTCAAGACTCACTGAGTCCCGTTTCCGCCACAACAATCACATAACCCGGTTATGTTCACGTTGGCTCCCCGGCCATCGTGTTGGCAAAACCCGCTTTTGCCAAGTTTTCCGGGTGCACCTTGGAGTTAATCTCCAAGGCTCCTTGATGCAATCTACCACGTAGAAAACCCGAAAAACACCCAAACACCCGGAGTCTTCCCCGGTTCATATGCAATGCAACATCACCAATCCGGCTCTACTTGTCCGGATAGGCTTCACACATAATGCCTATGTCCGTTTTCGCTTACGGACTCTACACAAGGGGGACTTTACATATCTACCCCAAGGAACGCTCCAACTCTTCGCTCACTCGCGAGAGAGGGCTTCCTATGCAAAGGGAAAAAGGGCTTCACATGCCCAAGAATGAGAAATCGTTACCCTTGCATTCTTCCGCGGCGCCATCGAAAACTATACGGTTGGAAAGACCCGCAACGGCGTCGCCTCCGCGGATCTGGACTCGGATCGCGATTCGGAGCTGCGAAGCTCTTCCGGCGGCCGGATCTTGGACTCCTCCTTCCTCCTTGCTCTCCCTTCTCTCTAACTTTTAGAGAGAGATGGACCAAAGAAAAATGGGTTTCTAAACCCTATTTCCCGGCCATAACCACCCAGGAGCAGCCCCCCACCGTCCGATCCAAAGCCAAGGAAACGAACGGCCCGGATTAAATCCAAAATCATAAAATCTGGGTCGAACACGGGTTGGCACACGGCCGTGTGCCTAGCCGTGTAGCTCATTCGCCGTCTCGACCCAAATTGAAAACCAGCACACGGCATGTGACACGGCCTCTGACACGCCCGTGTCGCCTGCGACACGCCCGTGTTGGGACCCGTGGCATGCCCCCCGTGTGCAATAAATCAACACTTTGCAGTCAGAGGGGTACACGGCTTGGTGACACGGCATGGGACACGCCCGTGTCAAACTATACACGCCCGTGTTCGTGCCCGTGTCACTACCCGTGCACCCAACCGCACAGCACAGGTGTGACACGGCCTGGGACACGCCCGTGTCATAGGCCGTGTTCCACCACACGACCATCGTCGACCTGCGCTGGTCGACGACACGGCCCGAGCTCGACACGCACGACACGGCCTCCGACACGCCCGTGTCGGGGCCCGTGTCACCAGTACCAAAAACCTGTCTTGGCCAAAATCGATCCCCGTCGCTCCTATAATAATTTGGGGTGTTACAATTCTACCCACCTTAAAGAATTTCGTCCACGAAATTAATAAAGGAAAAACAGGACTTAACGTAAAATACTACCTGAGCGGAATAATTCGGGGTACTCCTCGAGCATAGTCTGCTCCCATTCCCAAGAGAGCTCCTCACGCCCGCAGTTATCCCACCGGACCTTAACCATCCGGATCTCCTTGTTACGAAGTCTCTTGACCTCAACATCTTCAATATGAACGGGCTTGACCCTTGTCGTCAACCCTTCGTCCACCGGCACTTGGTCAACTGCGATCACCTGCGAAGGCTCTTGCACCGCCTTCCGCAACACAGAAATGTGGAACACATCATGTAATCCACTCAACTCCACCGATAGCTTCAAACGGTGTGCAGCTTCGCCGACTCGCTCCAGAACCTCAAAAGGTCCAAGGTATCTTGGGCTCAGCTTCTTCAAGCGTCTCACCCGCGAAACCCCCTTGAACGGCTTCACTTTCAGGTATACCCAATCGCCTACCGCGAACTCCACGTTCCGGTGCTTGGCATTGTAATACTTCGCCTGCCGGTCCTAAGCGATCAACAAGCGCTCCCGAATGATCCGCACTAACGAGGTAGCACTCTCCACCTCCTGCTTCTTGTACAACCTTGCCTCACCCGTTTCAAGCCACGATAACGGTGTGCGACACTTCCTACCATACAGGGCCTCGAAGGGCGCCATTTGTATACTCGCTTGGTAGCTGTTGTTGTACGCGAACTCCACCAAATAAAGGTGGTCTTCCCAATGCTTACCGAAATCCAGAACACACATGCGTAGCATGTCTTCCATCATTCTATTGACCCTCTCGGTCTGCCCATCCGTCTGCGGATGGAAAGTTGTGCTGAACTTTAACTTCGTTCCCAGCATCTGCTGCACCAACCTCCAATCATTTGACGTGAACCGCCCATTGCGATCACTCACAATGCTACGGGGCACACCATGCAGCCTAACAATATTGTCAACATACAACTTTGCCAATTTCTCCACTGGATCATCCTTCCTATGCGGAATGAAATGCGACACCTTGGTTAGCCGATCTACGATCACCTAGATGGCATCGTTCCCCTTCTGCGACCTTAGCAACCTGTGCACAAAGTCCATAGATATATCGTCGAATTTCCACTCCGGTATAGGCAAGGACTTCAGAAATCCTCCCGGCTTTGGCACTCCGCCTTCACCAAGGCGCACGTTTGGCACTTAGCCACGTACAACGCCACATCTTTCTTGAGCCCCGGCCACCAAAACAGCTTCTTGAGATCACGATACATCTTCGTGCTCCCTGGGTGGATTCAGAACTTGGTAAGATGAGCCTCGTACTTCAACTCCGCCCGGAGGTTACCCCAACTCGGGACGCACAACCGATGATCCTTCCTTAACAAACCATCTTCCACCGAGAACTGGGAATTTGACCCATCCAGAGCGGCCTCCATAAGCTCCTTCATGGAGTCATCTAACTCTAATGCCTGCCGAACCCGGTAAGCCAGGTCATACTGCACTTCCGTCCAATTTAACATTGCTTTGGCGCTCGTCTGTCTGTCAACGCAACAGATCTCAAGCTCCTCCAACTCCCGTACTAGCCGCTCATCATGCACCGACAACCAGTTGGCTTGGGCGGGAGCCCTGCGGCTCAGCGCATCCGCAACTGCGTTGCCCTTCCCGGGTACATAATGTATTTTGAAGGTGTAGTCCCCTAGGAACTCCATCCACCTCCTCTGCCTCATATTAAGGTCCTTTTGATCCAACAAATATTTTAGGCTCTTGTGATCGGTGTATATATCGACCCTTACGCCGTATAGGTAGTGCCTCCACAACTTGAGTGCAAATATCACGGCCGCCAACTCCAAGTCGTGCACCGGATAATTTCTTTCATGCACCTTCAGCTGACGCGATCCATACGCTATCACGCTCCCATGCTGCAACAACACGCAGCCCAAGCCACTACCCGAAGCGTCGCTATACACCTCAAAGCCCTCGGTCCCACTCGGCGAACTAGGCACTAGCGCGTGGTCAACCGTCTCTTCAGCTCCTCAAAAGCTTGCACGCACTCTTGCGTCCACAAGAATTTCTGATCCTTCCTTGTCAACTTCGTGAGAGGTAATGCTAACCGCGAGAAGTTCTCTACGAAGCGCCTGTAATATCCGGCAAGCCCGAGAAAACTACGGACTTCCGCGATAGTAGATAACGCAGGCCACTCCCGTATCGCAACAATCTTCGCTGGATCCACCGCTATACCTTCCCCACTCACTATATGACCAAGGAACCCTACCGAGGGTAGCCAGAACTCGCACTTGGAGAACTTTGCGTAAAGCTCATTCCTCCTCAAAGTCTCCAACACCAAATGCAAGTGCTTGAAGTGGTCTTCTTCGCACTGCGAGTACACCAAAATATCGTCAATAAAGATGATCACAAAGCGATCCAGGAAATCTCTGAACGTCCTGTTCATCAAGTCCATAAATACTGATGGCGCATTCGTCAGTCCAAACGGCATGACCGTGAACTCGAAATGCCCATACCTTGTACTGAACGCCGTCTTCGGGATATCACACTCCCTGATCCTCAGCTGATAGTACCCCGACTTCAAGTCCAACTTGGAGTATACCGATGATCCGACCAACTGATCAAAAAGATCATCAATCCTCGGGATCGGGTACTTATTCTTCTCCGTTAGCTTGTTCAACTCTTTGTAGTCGATACACAGCCGCATACTCCCATCCTTCTTCTTAACGAAGAGGACCGGTGCGCTCCAAGGCGACGAGCTTGGACGCACATACCCTTGCTCCATCAGCTCCTCTAGCTGAACTTTCAACTCTGCCATCTCCTTAGGCGCCAACCTATACGGAGCACGTGACACCGGTTTGGCCCCCGATACGAGCTCGATGGTGAAATCAATCTCCCGCTGCGGTGGGGCTCCGGGAAGACAATCCGGGAACACATCGGGGTATTCGCAAACCACGGGGATGCTATCCAACGGAGACTTTGGCTCCACAGCCCCCACTATTGCGAAGAACAGCTATGCACCAGCACGAACTGCCTTCACCACCTGAAGAGCAGACATCAGTGTCCTGCTCGACCCCTTTAACCCCTCGAATGTAGTCTCCCGCCCTACACCCAGCTTGACCTCCTTCCGGTCACAGTCAATCCAAGCTTTCTGCTCTGACAGCCAATCCATTCCAAAGATCACGTCGAACTCTACTAGCGGCAGCAATGACGCTAGCAAGTCGAACTCTTGGCTCCCAATGTGAACCTTTACGGCGCACACCCTGTCCGCACGCATCGAGCACCCATTCGGTAGCAGCATATCCAACTTGTCCTTCGCCATCGAAGAAGGGACTCTGATGTGCGATATAAAGCTTTCGGACAAGAAGGAGTGTGAAGCTCCCGTATCGAACAGTGCCCGTGCCGGACTATCACTAATCACAACAAAACCTATACAAACAATATTAGGCTAACAAGCAATAGATAACGGTATTAAAGCTAACTTGCTATAAATTAACTCATACCTGTCACCACATCCGCTTGCTTGATGGCCTCCTGCTGGCCCAAGTTATAGACTCTAGGCTGAGTCGGAGCATAGTGGGACGCGGTCGACTCCACCGCTTTGCCCTTCTCCTCGTAGGTAGCTCCTTGTTTCCTTTCGGACTTTGAGCGTCCACTCCAGCAATCACGGGCAAAGTGCCCCGGCTTTCCACACGTGAAAAAGGCGCCCGGGGTTCGATTGGTAGTTGCCCCCGAGGCACCTGAAGCAGCTGGACCTGACGTCTTAGCTTTCTTATAGAATCTGCGGTAGCCCGACTTCGACATAGTCGGTGCCTTGAACTCCGCTTTCTTGCTACCGGATTCCTTCTTTGCTTGGACATTCTTCATGTCCTTCTCCAAGGACCGGGCCGAACTGACCAGGGTCATGAAACCCTGCGCCTTGGGCCCCGACAGTAGCAACCTTAAATCATCTCTTAGCCCTTCATAGAAGCGGCTCGTGTTGCGCTCCTCGTCTGCGAAGGTAGCACCGGCATATCTCCCCAACCGAGTAAACTCGTGGAGGTACTCATCGACGGTGCAATCCCCTTGCACCAACTTCTGAAACTCGCTTTCTAGTGCAATCCTCTGCGTCGAGGGGAGGTATCGAGCCATGAACAGTCTCGCAAACTCCTCCATCGAAACTTCAGCCAACGGCCTTCCCCGCAACTGATGTAGCTCTAGGCCTTCCCACCATAACCTTGCGTCCCCATCCAAAAGTAATGTCGCTATAGTGGTCTTCTGCCACTCTTCCGTTTCCGTCGCAGTCATCACCCTGTTGACCCTTGAGAGCCAATCCTCTGCTTTGGTTGGGCTTTCTGCCCCCGTGAATACCGGTGGGTGAAAGCCCATCACGTGCTTCAGTTGTCTTTCAGTTGCTCTCCGAGGCAACTCCGGCTCCAAAACTACTTGCTCAACCCTCCTTTGCTCTGACGTCTGAAGCGGTACTTGCTCCATAGCAGGAGCAGGCTGCTGCACCTGCCTTGCAGGCTGCGCATTGATCATTGCCATGACCGCTTCTGCCACCAACCTAATGGTCTCGGCAGATGGAGGTGTTGCAGGCGCATCGCTTGGCGCACTGCTCGCCTCAGAACCTGGTCGTTCAGACGGCCCAGCACCACTTCTGATCACCTATAATCGTGCAAAACACCGATAAACGACCCAAAAATTACTGCAAACAGCAATTATAGGAACACGCAGGTTCCTCTAACATGTATATTTTCATTCCTAAGTGGACATTCATGGGTTCTTTTCATGTTATAACGATGACGCACACATGTGCTCACCACCCCTTAAAGTGAATTCGTCCACGAATTCATTTAAGCTTGACCGAAACCAGAAGTCTGATACCAATTTGTAATACCCCTATCCGTCGCATAGCATATAGCAGTAGGTCCGGCCGAGGCCCGACGCCATATACTACGGACAGACCGGTTGGTTACGCGTTGAAACCATTCAACCAATCACCACGTCCTACACAACACCTAGCGGAAGCAATTTTATACAGTTGCAAAGAGAACAAGAACCCTGCTACACAGCATGAATGTCCACTACAAACTCAGGAATGTAATCATACACAAAAGAGAACTGGCCTTAAGGCCTTACATTGTTCACTTAATAAAATAGTGTTTTCCAAACTTCGGCACGCAGGCCGGCCATACATGAAAACGGGAAAGAAACATAAGCAATTAGGCCTTCGAGGGCCGGCACAGCAACAAGGGCTTTAGCCCGCTATTTCCCGCTCTGCTCCGCAGCACCTACAAGCCACAAACCACCGCCCGGTGGCAAACAATAGCAACGGTCAGCAATGCTGACCAAATTATAACGATCCCGCCCCCAAAATCGGGGCGGCGATGCTCTTTCCCTGCACTTTATTAGTATAGTCAATATATTAATGTGAACACACATCAATACAGGTGTAGGCTCGCACGGCCACACACCCCGTGCACTCAGGGCACATTCTCGGCGAACCGGCCAACGTCACGTCAATTCAAGCCATAGACGTTCCCAATCCACCACCGCCTCCTGGACGGTCATCCATATGAGCATTTTGCCTTCCTGGCCTTGGTCACGGCAATTTAAGCCATAGACCGCCAAAGACCCTCATCCATGCCAACGGTCCTACCGAACGACATAGACCGGGTACGGTTCCGCCTGACCCGTGCTCATATCGCAATGGCAATTTAAGCCATATGCGCAGGTCAAGACTCACCGTGTCCCGTTTCCGCCACAACAATCACATAACCCGGTTATGTTCACGTTGGCTCCCCGGCCACCGTGTTGGCAAAACCCGCTTTTGCCTAGTTTTTCGGGTGCACCTTGGAGTTAATCTCCAAGGCTCCCTGATGCAATCTACCACGTAGAAAACCCGAAAAACACCCAAACACCCGGAGTCTTCCCCGGTTCATATGCAATGCAACATCACCGATCCGGCTCTACTTGTCCGGATAGGCTTCACACACAATGCCTATGTCCGTTTTCGCTTACGGACTCTACACAAGGGGGACTTTACATATCTACCCCAAGGAACGCTCCAACTCTTCGCTCACTCGCGAGAGAGGGCTTCCTATGCAAAGGGAAAAAGGGCTTCACATGCCCAAGGATGAGAAATCATTACCCTTGCATTCTTCCGCGGCGCCATCGAAAACTATACGGTTGGAAAGCACCGCAATGGCGTCGCCTCCGCGGATCTGGACTCGGATCGCGATTCGGAGCTCCGAAGCTCTTCCGGCGGCCGGATCTTGGACTCCTCCTTCCTCCTTGCTCTCCCTTCTCTCTAACTTTTAGAGAGAGATGGGCCAAAGAAAAATGGGTTTCTAAACCCTATTTCCCGGCCATAACCACCCAGGAGCAGCCCCCCACCGTCGGATCCAAAGCCAAGGAAACGAACGGCCCGGATTAAATCCAAAATCATAAAATCTGGGCCGAACACGGGTTGGCACACGGCCGTGTGCCTGGCCGTGTAGCTCATTCGCCGTCTCGACCCAAATTGAAAACCAGTACACGGCATGTGACACGGCCTCCGACACGCCCGTGTCGGGACCTGTGTTATGCCCCCCATATGCAATAAATCAACACTTTGCAGTCAGAGGGGTACACGGCTTGGTGACACGGCATGGGACACGCCCATGCCAAACTAGACACGCCCGTGTTCGTGCCCGTGTCACTACCCGTGCACCCAACCGCACAGCACAGGTGTGACACGGCCTGGTACATGCCCGTGTCCTAGGCCGTGTTCCACCACACGACCATCGTCGGCCTGCGCTGGTCGACGACACGGCCTGAGCTCGACACGCCCGACACGGCCTCCGACACGCCCGTGTCGGGGCCCGTGTCACCTGTACCAAAAACCTGTCTTGGCCAAAATCGATCCCCGTCGCTCCTACAATAATTTGGGGTGTTACAGAGTGTACCTGCATAGGTTCTATGGTAGAAGAAGACTTCTCCTTATAAAACATGTTAGTCTCATCAAAAGAAACATGAACAGATTCTTCTATTTTAAGAGTAGATTTATTATACACCCTATAAGCCTTGCTGATCATGGAGTATCCCAGAAACACTCCTTCATCAGCCTTAGCTTGAAATTTTACTAGGTATTTCTTGTCATTATTGTGAATATAACATATACAACCAAAAATTTTAAAATAGTTTACTTTAGGTTTCTTCCCTTTGAGCAATTCATAGGGAGTCTTGCCCTTCAGTTTATGTATTAGGCTTCTGTTAAACACATAGTTGGAGGTGTTCACTGCCTCAGCCCAAAAAGATAGAGGTAGGTGAGCATCTGTCAACAATGTAGTAACAGATTCAATTAGGGTTCTATTTTTCCTTTCAGCTACCCCATTTTGTTGAGGAGTTCTAGGAGCTGAGAAAGTATTCCTGATCCCTTCACTCTGATAGAACTCTTGCATAAGAAGAGAATCAAACTCTGTCCCATGATCACTTATAATCAGGGCAATGTGACTATTGAACTCAATCTATATACATTTGAGAAACTCTGTTAGATAATTAAAGTTATCAGACTTCTTCCTTAGAAAGAATACCCAAGTGAATCTGGAGAAGTCATCTACAATCACCAAAGTATAAGATTTCCCTCATAAGCTTTGCACTGTAATGGTTCCAAAAAGATCCATGTGTAACAGATACAAAATCCTAGGTGAATCACTCTTATTAAGTTACTTTAAACTATTTTTATTTTGCTTGCCTAATTGACAGGCCCTGCAGAGTCCTTGCTTCTTGTAGGGTCCAGAAGGTAGTCCTCTAACAAGGTTGTCCTTGGACAGCCTAGCAATGGTTCTAAGGTTTAAGTGTCCTAGTCTCTTATGGCATAAATCATTTGGTTTGCAAACTGAATTAAATAAGCAGATATCTATGTTGGTTGAAAGGAAATCTACAAGATAAATGTTACCTTTCCTTTTACCTGTTAACACTATTGTGTTATCCTCTGACTTGATCTTGCATAAGGATTTGTTGAATGTCACTTGATATCCTTCATCATAGAGTTAACTGATGCTGATTAGTTTGTGCTTCAGTCCTTCCACATAAGCCACCTTCTTGAATGTGACTGAGCCAATCTGAACAACACCATATCCTTTTGTTTGACCAAAGTTTGAATCTCTAAAGATTACTTTGGGTCCAAGTTTGGCTTTGAAGGATGTGAGATTGTCCTTGCTCCCTGTCATGTGCTTTGAGCACCCACTATCCAGATACCATTATTGGTTAACTTCTTGATAGGTCTTCACCTGCACATAATTAGCTTATATGTTTTTGACCAAGTTTACCTTGGGCCTAGGTTGATATCCTTTAAATTCAGAAATAAAAGACATCCCTGGCTGACTCTTATATCCTTCAGGATGGTATCTCCTAGGAGGTATTATCCATTCAGTATAAGGATTAAAGCCTTGGGATGAAGCACTTCTAGGATTAAATTGAGATTTGCCTCTGAAAGAAGGTTCAAAGCTCTGAACTCCATTCGACGATCGTCGATCTGGGTTCGACGATCTTGGGTAAAATCGTCAAGCTCCATTCGAAGATCGACTATACCAGAGTTCAGAGTTCAGAAGTCGTCGATCTTAGTTCGACGATCCAGCCTTGGATCGCCGAGCTCTGTTCAACGATCGTCGAGCTCTGTTCGACGTTTTCTGTTGAACTTGATTTTCCTTAGGTAAATCTGGATTCTTCCTAGCTACCTCTACAACACCCTTTCCTTTATCAGAAAAAAATTTAATTGGGGTTGTTAATACTATAGGTTGGCTGGATGAAGCACCTAAGCCCAGTGTACTGTTGAACGTTGAGTTCACTGTGCTTGTAATGTCCATCAGTCTCATGCTTCTCCCATTAATGGATTCTTCAAACTTCTTTGCCTGGGATAGATCACTTTTCAGTGAAGCTATCTCCTCCCTACAGCATTCTAACTCCTCAGAGAGTTTGAGGTTATTTTACTTTAGGATACTGTAGTCAGATAATTGATTTCTTAAAGTGATTATCTCTTTCTCAGACTTTAGCAAATCAAAACACAGTGTCTTAAATTCAATTTTAAAGTCCTCAGAAGTAAAATCAAAAGAGTTTATTACCTCATCCTCTTCAGATCCAGTTTCAGCTTCAGAATCAGACTCTTGTTCTGTATCAGAGTTTTGCTGGGAGGCATTGATTGCCATAATGCAGAATTCTTTTTCCTCAGCATCATCATCATCATCACTTGAGCTGGATGAGGCTTCTGATTCTTCTTCTGTATCACTCCAGCTTTCAGCTACAAACCCCTTCCTTATATGTTTATTTTTGCTGGAGAAGGATTTGTTGCTGTTGTTTCCCCTAGAGTCCTTGTGATGTAGGGTATCGCCTTGGGATGCGTAACGGAAGCCTTAACGACGCTTTTAATGACGCTCACGCTCTCTATTTCACATGCTAGCATAAACGCAGCTATTCCAATTATTTTATTTAACGTTCGCACTAACATACGACGCTTTTAATGACGCTCACGCTCTCTATTTCACATGCTAGCATAAACGCAGCTATTCCAATTATTTTATTTAACGTTCGCACTAACATACGACGCTTTTAATGACGCTCACGCTCTATATTTCACATGCTAGCATAAACGCAGCTATTCCAATTATTTTATTTAACGTTCGCACTAACATACGGATCGCCGTTCCGCAAGTAGAACGAAAAGTTGGCTATAGGCCAATTTCCTTCCGGCTAAATGGGATAAAATTGATCCCGAACGAGCGTAGTTGTACCCAAGAGAACCCACCGAAAATAAACGATTCGGAAAAGGGTGGTTCTCTCCCAACAAAATAAACGAGGGTCGCCAAGCCTCACGAACGTAAATGAAGATCGGAAATACGCAAGCAAATCAAAGAAATATAAGTCACTAAAATCATGCGTCACAGATCACAAAACATGTCGTAGCCACAATATATGTCATGAGGGAAATCACTAGATTTGTGAAGAAATATTCGTTACCCCCGCTCGGGTGTCGACGAGGTTGTAGGGATCGTTCCGGTTCCGGTTCCACCGAAGCCACACCGGTTGGAGGAAAACCAATCGCCTTCTTCGGACCACGTCGGAGATGGTACCGCCCAAGTAACGGAAGGTGCGCCGTTCAAGAAGGCGTAAGAAATTTGAGTGGGAGAGGGGGATGGGAGGCCGGTGGGTTGAGGGAGGAGGAGGGAGGTGGGCGGCCTAACCTTGGCCGAAATGTTGGAGGGGAGAGAAGGAGGAGGGCGGCCTCTAGAGGGAGAGGGATGGAGGTGGTCGACGGTTAGAAGGAGGTGGGGAGAGGTGGTCGGCCTTGCTTGGCCGAGAGGTTGGAGGGGGAAGAGAGGGAGGAAGAAGGCCGGCGGCCTAATGAGGAAGGAGAGGAGATGTGGGCGGCCACAAGAGGGAGGAAGAGAGGGATTTCAAAAGCTGAAATTAGGTTTTCTTTTTTTTCATTCATTCTACCAAAATAAAGCAAGGGTTAGCCTTATATAGGCATTACAAGAAAGGAGGCTAAACGCACTCCAAACATGGCTAAACATAGGCCATTTTAAACAAAATTAAAAATGCTGAAATTATAAATAAAAAATGCGCGAAATTAACTTGCAGAATTAAACAACAATAATAGTAATTTCTTGCGTAGTTGCGGAGGAACTTTTGACGCGGCAATGACGGTGGATGTCGCGGCGCGGCGATGGCGGTTGGATGTTGCGGCGCGGTGATGGCGGTTGGATGTTGCGGCGCGGTGATGGCGGTGGATGTTGCGGCGCGGTGATGGCCAAGTCCCAACCTTCAAGCTTGCGGCAACGGTCGTCATAATCATCGAACTCTATGTGGCAACGAACATTGGCAACAATCATATCCGGTTCACCATAATCATCCGGAAGGGGGTCTACATCAACCAGCACTGGATCACCAAAGTCGTCCAGGGGAGGACGCTCCAAATCAACACGCCGGGGGTAGTCGGCTCCATCAATCCTCCCCCTCTCAAAATTACTCATCACCGATGAGTAGACCTGTGTGTACACACCAGGAATAGCGTCGACGGGGAAGAAGAACCTGCAGGGCAAAAGGTGGTCTTGGGGGGACCTCATAAATGCATTAGCCAAAAAAGGAAACAAAGCTTCCACAACATCAACCAACATACCTCCGATGGAGACCAAGAAAGAGAACGATCCTGGGATACTCTCACCACCCATCCCAATAGAAGAGACAGTGGAAAATAAAAACGGGAAGGTAGACATATCAAGTGGCATATAAGCATGAATTGTAAAATGTGACACAATGAAAACAGGAGCTATGCCCCAATCAGTGAAAAATACCACAAGAGATGCAAGGTCACCAACCTCCAAAAATATTCGCAAAGGATTGACTTGATTCGTTAAAATTTCTAAGGCGCCCGAGGGCATCCCTTCAGGGGTGAGATCAGCCAAATCCAAATCATCCACATAACTGTGGGAAGCTCTCCGATACGCACTAGCGTCGAGTAAGTAAAACGCATTTAGGTTGAAAAATAATTTAAGAATGCGCTTAAGAAAATAGTGAACGTGAGGGGTGAACCCATGTGCAATGTGGCGGGGGGCTCTCCGAAACAAACTAGCGCATAAAGTGCAAAACACATTTAGAACGATAAAGATTTTAAAAGTGCGCATGCGTAAACTATAACCGTGAGGAGTGAACCCGTGTGCAACAAGACGGGAAACCAAAGTGTAGACTAACGTGAGTAAATCCGGTGGCACGGGCACTCTACAAACATAAAGAAAGACTAGAGAAATTCGCACATCCCCAACCATAGAGTTGGAGGCATCAAAATATCCCAGACTAGAAGGACCCAGCACGTGTCCTAACAAGTCAACTACCTGCGTCAAGGTAACCAAAGGATTTAATTCAAAAGGATCATCATACCATGGAGAAATCATCAAAGAGAAATCCTTCGGGCGCGTACTATCAAACTCAAGAAAAGTATCATCACCTAACTCAATCTCAGCCACACACTTGTTACCAGGTGACTCAACCAATTTACTAACACTAATACCTCGAAATACACCCAAAGGAGGGGCCAAAATGGTCGACAGAATTGAACGACACGGACCCGGCAAAATAGACTCGTATCCAAAAAGGTCCACAAATCGGGTCAAGGGATCCGGAGGGAGAGGTGGTAAAATCGAGCCCGGGTGAAAATCAAAGTCATTTTTAAGCACAAGTAACGGGGACTACATCACCAGTAACATGCCCGGTCCAGCAACAATAACATCATCTAAAAGTCTATCTCCCTTGCTAGGATAATCTACCAACATACTAGAGGCTATACTCAAATGAGTGCCAGAAACGTGCTCAGAAATAGGAATAGCCGAACCTGACAAACTGTCCAAATCAATTTGTCCATCAGGAGATGGAGATAACACCAAGAAGGCATCGCTCGGGTACTTAGCACTAATATCTTCCAAAAATAAATTCCCTTTACTAGGTGACTCATCCAAGACGCTTCTTCCCAAGTCTTCCAATAACACCTTACTCTCGACAGCTAAATCTTCCCACGACGTAGGCACATCATCAAAATCAGGAAGGAGGGTAGGACAAATCCAATCCCGAGGAGACTCCAAGATAGCTTGAGTCTCGAGTAAAGGCAATAAAATCAAAGATCTATCTTCTGAGCGCTCATAACTAAGATCTTCCCATATCACGCCTTCGTCCAAAGGAGACTCTTCCAACACCGTCGAAATATCACCCAAATCAATGTTAACAGAAGGCTCAATGACTGTCAAAGGGGACGGATCAGAAATATGGTCGAGGGGAAGGGGTATAATCCCAGGGGGAACTTCCTCAAAGGAGAAATCCTCATCCAAATCACTAGGATATCCCAGTTCCTCAGCGTCACTACAATCAACAGTGAGTTCGACCTCGCCCTCAGTGGCGGGCTCAGGTGGATCAACAGCTAGAACAGATGGGCCTGGAAGGGACTCAGGAGAGACTACGGGGGTAATCGGAGTGGAACACATGATAGAGCTAAGGTCAGACACACCACTAGACTCACAAGTCACATTCGCCTGACTAACCGTACAGATAGGACTACTCTCATAAACAGGAAAGGGTCTAGTGCCCTGCCGTAAAGGGGTCACTACATCCAACAATTCCACAGGAGCGTATTGATGGGTGAGGAGACTTTTCATGATAGTCCAACTGACATCAGGTGCATAACGTCTCTTGGCGCTGTTCCAAAAGCGCCAAGCTAGACCAGTTAATTGTATACTCGCAACGCAAGCCTGGGAGTGGTCTGGCACAAGTGCACGCTCGAAGTAACTCTCCAACTCAACAACCCAG
This sequence comes from Platanthera zijinensis, assembly GCA_039513925.1. Classification (NCBI taxonomy): domain Eukaryota; kingdom Viridiplantae; phylum Streptophyta; class Magnoliopsida; order Asparagales; family Orchidaceae; genus Platanthera; species Platanthera zijinensis. Next base: position 115,917,886 of record CM077084.1, read on the forward strand.
CTAAGGAAGGCATGGGGACCTCCCAACCCATTGTAGGGGGCTGATACGATCCTAGTTGACTTAGAATTACCATCACGCTGGTGGGGTTGTCTAGGGGCCTCCAGAGGAGACGTCGGAAACTGACCACTAAGTTGGGCTATTAAATCCTCAAGGTTGTCAAATTTGCGGTTCATCTCATTGCGAAATGCACCAGCCGAGGAAGGTGGGGGAGGAGGACTCCGACAACCCGTCATAAATGATTTTCCTCGGGTGACGTTGACGTCACGGGCCATTTCAGAGGGAACCGGAGAGAAAACTCAACCTGATCCGGTGCACATGCAAAGACAAGAAAAGCCTGGGCCTATTTATTTTTTAAAGATTGATTTGTTCCCGCTAAACCTCTAGGGCTGTAAAGATTATAGGATAGGGTTTTTGCTGGAAAAATAGGATGAACATTAAAAATTTTTGCTGGAATTTTTTTATTTAGAAAATAAGAATCTAGACCGCTATTAGCACACCAAATACTAAATTTTCAAATTAATTAATAAAAATAAGTACTTAATAAAAATATATATTTTTTGGTTTTCTTACTAATAATTAGAGGGAGAAATTCCAGAAATTTTAAATTTTATATTTTGAGAAAAGTTGACATTTTAAGGCCGCTATTTGCAGACCATTATGTAGAAAAACTAGTTTCATGAATTGCAACGAAACGGAAAAAGGTGTTCGAATGTGCCACAAACGAGGGGGAGGAGTGCCAATTAGGAAATTGACGTGAACCTCCCTCTGATACCAAATTGATGTAGGGTATCGCCTTGGGATGCGTAACGGAAGCCTTAACGACGCTTTTAATGACGCTCACGCTCTCTATTTCACATGCTAGCATAAACGCAGCTATTCCAATTATTTTATTTAACGTTCGCACTAACATACGACGCTTTTAATGACGCTCACGCTCTCTATTTCACATGCTAGCATAAATGCAGCTATTCCAATTATTTTATTTAACGTTCGCACTAACATACGATGGTTTTAATGACGCTCACACTCTATATTTCACATGCTAGCATAAACGCAGCTATTCCAATTATTTTATTTAACGTTCGCACTAACATACGAATCGCCGTTCCACAAGTAGAACGAAAAGTTGGCTATAGGCCAATTTCCTTCCGGCTAAATGGGATAAAATTGATCCCGAACGAGCGTAGTTGTACCCAAGAGAACCCACCGAAAATAAACGATTCGGAAAAGGGTGGTTCTCTCCCAACAAAATAAACGAGGGCCGCCAAGCCTCACGAACGTAAATGAAGATCGGAAATACGCAAGCAAATCAAAGAAATATAAGTCACGAAAATCATGCGACACAGATCACAAAACATGCCGTAGCCACAATATATGTCAAGAGGGAAATCACTAGATTTGTGAAGAAATATTTGTTACCCCCGCTCGGGTGTCGACGAGGTTGTAGGGATCGTTCCGGTTCCGGTTCCACCGAAGCCACACCGGTTGGAGGAAAACCAATCGCCTTCTTCGGACCACGCTGGAGATGGTACCGCCCAAGTAACGGAAGGTGCGCCGTTCAAGAAGGCGTAAGAAATTTGAGTGGGAGAGGGGGATGGGAGGTCGGTGGGTTGAGGGAGGAGGAGGGAGGTGGGCGGCCTAACCTTGGCCGAAATGTTGGAGGGGAGAGAAGGAGGAGGGCGGCCTCTAGAGGGAGAGGGATGGAGGTGGTCGACGGTTAGAAGGAGGTGGGGGGAGGTGGTCGGCCTTGCTTGGCCGAGAGGTTGGAGGGGGAAGAGAGGGAGGAAGAAGGCCGGCGGCCTAATGAGGAAGGAGAGGAGATGTGGGCGGCCACAAGAGGGAGGAAGAGAGGGATTTCAAAAGCTGAAATTAGGTTTTCTTTTTTTTCATTCATTCTACCAAAATAAAGCAAGGGTTAGCCTTATATAGGCATTACAAGAAAGGAGGCTAAATGCACTCCAAACATGGCTAAACATAGGCCATTTTAAACAAAATTAAAAATGCTGAAATTATAAATAAAAAATGCGCGAAATTAACTTGCAGAATTAAACAACAATAATAGTAATTTCTTGCGTAGTTGCGGAGGAACTTTTGACGCGGCAATGACGGTGGATGTCGCGGTGCGGCGATGGCGGTTGGATGTTGCGGCGCGGTGATGGCGGTTGGATGTTGCGGCGCGGTGATGGCGGTGGATGTTGCGGCGCGGTGATGGCCAAGTCCCAACCTTCAAGCTTGCGGCAACGGTCGTCATAATCATCGAACTCTATGTGGCGATGAATATTGGCAACAATCATATCCGGTTAACCATAATCATCCGGAAGGGGGTCTACATCAACCAGCACTGGATCACCAAAGTCGTCCAGGGGAGGACGCTCCAAATCAACACGCTGGGGGTAGTCGGCTCCATCACCTTGTCTTTTCTCCTATCTTTCCTATCCTTCTTGTCCTTGTTCTGATTTTCTTGACAGTCAGGCAAAATATGGCCTGGTTTCCTGCATCCAAAACAGATTATTTCTTTATTATTTGATTTGTCATACCTTGGCTTCTCATGCCATCTTGATGACCTCTTTCTGAAATCTTTCCTGGCCATTTTATAGAATCTTTTTGCCAGCAAGCTCATCAATTCTTCATTGCCTGTGACCTTGTCTTCAGGCTTCTCTTCTATGTCTTTGAAAGCTATGGTCTTCTCCTTTCTGATGACGTGAGAAGTAGTCTTTTGCTCTTCTTCCCTATTATTAATGAGCAGCTCATAGGATTTAAGCTGTCCCAAAAGAGCTTCTGTAGTTATTTCAGTTAGACTTCTGGCATCTTTAATTGGACAGATTCTTGAATCCCTAGTGCTGGAGAAGCACATTAGGATTTTGTCATTTAGTTCAGTGAGTGTGATCTCCTTATCCAATGTCTTCAACTCACAAACTATCAGACTGAGCCTTTTGTACATATCTACAACTGACTTAGCTTCTCCTATCTTGAAATTCTCATATTGACTTATGAGATGGGATCTCTTGTCTTTCCTTTCATCAGCAGATCCTGAGACAATTTCAGATAACTTGTCCCATATCTCTTTTGCTGAACTACATTCAGACACTTTTTGGAATATCTCATCAGACATGGTCTGAGCAAGAATATTCATAGCCTTTGCATCTGCAACTTTCCATTTCTTTATTTCTGCATCTGTTCCTGAAGGAGGTGGAACAACACTTGTACTTGTGATCACTTGAGGTCTTGGACAAACTGTCAAAACAGAGTTAAAAATGTCCTCATCAATAGAATTCAGGTAAAGCTTAATCCTTACCTTCCAAAGTGCAAACTTTGAGAGGTTTCACAATGGAGGTCTGGTGCTAGCATAATCTTTGTTTTGTGCCATGGTTTTGTTTGAAAATAAATATAATATAAAAAGTAATAACTATTCTATATAGAAGGTTTATCTTATCAAGGATCTTTTGGCTCAGGTGTTAGCCTGTTCAACCAATCCATTGAAAATACAGATGTTGAATAACCAACCTGCCCCTGATACCAATTGAATGTCAGGAAAACATCTACCTTAACTCTAGAGGGGGGGGGGTGAATAGAGTATTTTAAAATAATTCACAATTAAAAAGGTAAAGCAACGGAAGACTTAAATTTATGTATATGTGTAAGGTGCTTGCAGTGAAGTAAAAACTAAAGCAAGAAATAAAGAATCACACAGCACACAGTAAAGAAAAATATACAGCAACAAGAAGACACAAGGATCTATAGTGGTTCCCCAACAACCTGGGTACATCCACTCTTCTACCACATTTGGTAGGAATCCACTGCAGGAAGGGTTGATCAGGTGTCCTGGGCACCAATGAGCTTTTGATAAGGTGCTCAAAAACCAAACCAGATTTTTTGATCAGGTGTCTTGCCACCACTGAGTTTTGATCAGGTCTCAGAAACCAAGAGTTCACTTTTGAAGGGAGAGATAACCCTGTACAGATGGTGGTAAAATAAAAAGGTGATGATGTCTTCTCTGTCTCAAATCACTGAGAGAAGACTAGTGGATTGTTGATGTTGTCAAAGCTCCCCCTTAGATGTAGAATTGTTCAGGAGTGAAAGCTTTGCTAGGGTGATAGGTCTTCAGATGCTTCAGATCTCCAGCAGAAGATGATTCCAGCAGATGCTAAAATGTTTGTGACTGGAGTCCTTGATGTTGAAGCTTTTGAACACTTGAAGATTTGGAGGAGTTGAGCAACAGAAGATCTCCTCTATAGCAGAATTTTCTTTTGTTCTTTAAGATTCAGTAGATTTGAAAATCACAAAAGATGAACTGTTGATCAGAGAAGTTGTATTGTTCAATCTTCTGTGTTGTAATCTAATTCTTCTGTATCTCTTTGTATTCTCTGTGTATTGTTGTTATTGTTGTTGTTATCTCTATTCTCTTCTGCAGGAGTATATCAAAAATCTGACTTAGATGGCCGTTATTCAGTCATAAATGACTTCCATAAATGACAACTGTCTCTGGGGAAAATCCTAAGCAACATTCCATTTAATCCTTCCTTGAAACTTGCATCAGATTTCTTGAAACGGCTAGAAAATCCTTTGTAATAAATGTAGAAAATAACTCTGAAAGAATTTGAATTAATTCCATAACTGTCTTTGAGTTGAATTCTGAAAGCGTCGATCTCTCATAGAAATCATCAATCTGAGCTCTACGATCGTTCAACTGAGCTCATAGATTGGATTTTCACAGCAGACAGAAAACGTTGACCTGAGCTCTATGATCGTCGACCTGAGCTCTGCGACTTGGAAAATAGCTGAAGACAAAACGTCGATTTGAGCTCGAAGATCGTCGACCGGGGTTCGATGATTTGCAGACTTGAGCTCAGAGAACGTCGAACCAAGTTCGACGTTTCGTCGACCTGAGCTCGACGAAAATTGTCTTATCTCAGTACTTAGTCCTGATCTCTGAATGGTCCTGGGGGCAGCTCCAAACCTAAGTTCTAAGCCCTAGACTTATTCTAATTTGACCTTTTCAAATATACAACTAGGTCAAACAATTTTCCTAATAACATAGTGATCCTTGCCCAAATTAGTAATAGGGTGTTCCAATAATGTTTCCAATCACAATCCACACAATTCAAGCCTGTTACCCTACTACCTCCACAAGATGATCAATCATCTGTCAGTTAGGATGTTGATCCCAATTTCAGGATGGCAAGGCTCTAGGAGTTGATTGGTCTATCACAAATTAAGAAGGCTATGGAGGAAGGTGAAGATCCATCAAGGTTTACAACAATGTCATCATATAGAGAAAGAGAACTGGATAAACTTCAAGTCAGCAAGAAAGTGTTTAATCCAGCAGAATACATGGCATTACATCCAGAGGCTTTTGTACCAAAAACTTCTACCCTTACTATTATTGGAGCATCAGATCTATACAAATCAAAGAAAGAAGCTGCCAATACCAACAAGGAGATCATTTTCACTAAGTCTGGGGATAGTAGCAAAGAAGAGAGGCCAAAGGAAAAGAAGCAGAAGAAATAAAACCTGAACTGCTGTGTTTATGGTGTTATTTTTGAAAAATTGTGCTCTTATAATACAAAGCTTACTGTATATAAATATATCTGCTACATATATGGTTTCATTCTCTGCCAGATATATGTTTTTCTTGCTTTTTACATTTCTTTTTATCTTTGAGTCTGTAATTAGTGACCTCACCCAAATAGGGGGAGAATGTTAGATCCCAAGTAGGATTTGGGCTAGGTTCACTAAGTTAGGATCTTATGACCCAACATGTATAGCCAGGGTCATGGTTGTTTCCTAAAGTCTAGGAAGATTCCTTAGAGTCAACATCACTTGGACCAGCAATCAATAGACTGCCAAAGACACAAGACTTAGAGATTTCAAAGACTCAGTAAAATTGAGTTCGACGTTCGTCGAACTCAGGTCGACGAAAGTTGTGCTCAGGTCGATGAAATCAGAGAAAGATTCTCTGAGCTGAGCTCGACGAACTCAGTTCTTAGGTCTCAGGTCGACTAATTCTTGATCATATGCTTCAACACTCAACGCCAGAGAACATCTCAAATATTCTAAGTCCAAAATAAAACTCAAGTCGACGATCTTGAATCTCAGATCGACGAACTCAATTTTCAGGTCTCAGGTCGACTAATTCTGGATCATATGCTTCAACACTCAACGTCATAGAACATCTAAAATATTCTAAGTCCAAAATCAAACTCAGGTCGACGATCTTGGATCTCAGCTCAACGAACTATGGACTCAGGTCGACAAATCTAGACTTGGTTATTTTTAATCCTTTTGTCCCTATTATAATGTGTTGGAACACCCTATTACTAATTTGGGCAAGGATCACTATGTTTTTAGGAAATCAGTTTGAACTAGATGTATAGTTGAAAAGGTCAAGTTAGAATGAGTCTAGGGCTTAGAACTTAGGTTTGAAGCTGCACCCAGGACCATTCAAGGATCAAGACTTAGAGCTGAGACAAAGACAATTTTCGTCGAGCTCAGGTCGACGAAACGTCGAACTCCGTTCGACGATCACTGAGCTCAACTCTGCTAAGTCATCGAACTCCAGTCGACGATCTTCGAGCTCAGATCAACGATCTACCTTCAGCTTGTTTCCAAGTCACTGAGCTCAGTTCGACGATCTATCCTCACTTATTCTTCAGGTCGCTGAGCTCAGTTCGACGATCGTAGAGCTGAGTTCGACGTTTTCTATCTGATGTTCAATCCAATCTCTGAGCTCAGTTCAACAATCGTAGAGCTCATATCGACATTTTTCTGAAAGATCGACGACTTTAATGATTTAAATTCAATCGGCCTTTGGAATGTTTTTCAAATTCTCTCAGCATTTATTTCAAGAGATTTGTTAGCCGTTTTCATTTATTCTTGAGCAAGTTTCAAGGGATTTCTCAGAGAATGTTTATTGGACTTTCCTCCAGAAGACAAAATATTTATGGAAGACATTTATGACTGCTAACGGCTATCTTGGACAGAGGATCATCAGAGGATAAAATATCCAACAGCAGATCAAGAGAAACAACTACTCAATACACACATACACAGATAGTCAGATCAACAGAGAAAAATCAAGTGATCAATCCTAAAGAGTTAGATTGAAAATTAGCATACTGAAAAGTGTTCACAGCTTCAACATCAAAGACTCCAGACAACTCATATTTCAGCCTCTGCTGAAATCATCTTCTGCTGGAGATCTGAAGCTTCTGAAGGCCTATCACCCTAGCATAGCTCTCACTCCTGAACCATCTACATCTCAGGGGGAGCTTTGACAACATAATCAATCCACTAAGTCTTCTCTCAGTGATTGAGACAGAGAAGACAACTTCACCTCTTCCTTTTTCTTTTCCTGCTATAAAAGGTTTATCAAAACTCCCTTCAAAAGTTTTGACTCTGGTTCTGAGAGCCTTGTCAAAACTCAGTGGTGGCAAGACACCTTATCAAAAAATCTAGTTTGGTTTTTGAGCACCTTATCAAAAGCTCATTGGTGCTCAGGACACCTGATCAACTCTTCCTGCAGTGGATTCCTACCAAGGGTGGTAGAAGAGTGGATGTACCCAGGTTTTTGGGGAACCACTATAGATGCTTGTGTCTTCTGGTTACTTGTGTATATTCTTTGCTGTGTACTGTGATTTTTATTTTACTGCCTTAGTCTTATTTCTACAGCAAAGCATCTTACACCTATACATAAATTAAGTCTTTACTGCTTTGCCATTTTAAATTGTAAATTTACTTTAAAATACTCTATTCACCCCCCTCTAGAGTTGAGATAGATATTTCCCTCACTTTCAATTGGTATCAGAGGGAGGTTGGTTGTTCATATAGGCTAACACCTGAACCACAAGATCTTTGATAAGATCAATCTTGTAAGAGGGTTATTTTCATTATATCTAACTATATATAAAGACATGGCACAGAACAAAGATTATGCAAGCACCAGGCCTCCAATGTGCAATCTATCCAAGTTTGCACTTTTGAAAGCAAGGATTAGACTTTATATGAATTTTATTGATGAAGACATATTTAATTTTTTTTGACAGTGTGCCCAAGTCGACCAGCAAACACAAGTACAAGTGTTGTTCCACCTCCTTCAGTAACAGATGCTGAAATAAAGAAGTGGAAGACTGCAGATGCCAAGTCCATGAATATCTTAGCTCAGACAATGTCTGATGAGATATTTCAGAAGGTAGCTGAATGCAGCTCAGCCAAAGAAATTTAGGACAAACTTTCTGAGATTGTCTCAGGATTTGCTGATGAGAGAAAAGATAGAAGATCCCATCTCATATCCCAATATGAGAACTTCAAGAAAGGAGAAGCTGAGTTAGTAGCAGACATGTACAACAGATTAAGTCTGATTGTCAATGAGTTAAAGACTCTGGATAAAGAAATCTCATTAACTGAGCTGAATGACAAAATCCTAATGTGTTTCCCCAGCACTTGGGATTCAAGAATCTGGCCAATCAAAGTGCCAGAAGTCTAAATGAGATTACCACTGAAGCTCTCCTGGGCAAGCTCAAATCTTATGAGCTGCTCATTAAAAATAGAGAAGAAGAACAGAAGGCTGTCTCACCAGCCACAAGGAAAGAGAAGACAATAGCCTTCAAAGCTGTTGAGGACCTGCCTGAAGAAAAGGTCACAGACAATGAGGATCTACTCAGCTTATTGGCCAAAAGATTCTACAAAATGGCCAGAAAAGACTTCAGAAAGAGATCATACAAGGGACATGATAAGCCAAGGTATGATAAATCAAATAACAACAAGGAAGTTATATGTTTTTGTTGCAGGAAACCAGGCCATATTGTGCCTGACTTTCAAGAAAACAAAAACAAGGACAAGAAAGATATAAGAGAAAGAAGAAAGGAGAAAGACTTTAAGAAGAACAGCTCAGACAAACCCTCCTCCATCAAGAACAAACATACAAGGAAGGGATTTGTTGCTGAGACATGAAGTGAAACTGAAGAGGATTCTTAAGCTTCATCCAGCTCAAGTGATGATGAGGATGATGCTGATGAAAAGGAATTTTGCATGATGGCTATCAATGCCTCTCAAACAGATTCAGAAGCAGAAGAGTCAGAGTCATATTTAGAAATTCAACTAGAAGAAGACCAGGTAATCAATTCATTTGATTTCAGTTATGAGGACTTTAAACATGAGTTTAAAGTACTATGCCTAGATCTATTAGATTCTGAGAAGGAAATCATTTCCCTCAGAAAACAACTGTCTGAGTATAGCACTTTAAAATCAGAGAACCTCAAACTCTCTGAAGAGTTAGAATGCAATAGGGAGCAGATAACTTCACTGAAAAGTGAACTATCCAAGGCCAAGCAGTTTGAAGAATCCCTTAATGGGAGAAGCATCAAACTGATGGATATCACAAGCACAGTGAACTCTAGACTTAATAGTACACTGGGCTTGGGAGCTTCATCCAGCAAGCCTATAGTTCTGACAACTCCAATCAAATTTATCTCTGATAAAGGGAAGGAAGTTGTAGAGGTAGCTAGGAAGAATGCATATTTGCCAAAGAAAGTTATAGTCGAACGGCGCTCGAAGATCCAAGAAAAAATCGTCGAACTCAGCTCGATGACACCTGAACTCTGAACTCAAGGACAGTCGATCTTCGAACAAAGCTCGACAATCTGACCCAAGATCGTCGACCTCAGCTCGACGATCGTCGAACAGAGATCAGGGCTTTGAACAATCTTTCAAAGGTACATCTAGATTCAATCCTAGAAGTCCTACATCCCAAGGTTTCAACCCCTATACTGAATGGATAGTACCTCCTAGGAGATACCATCCTGAAGGTTATAAGAGTCAACCTGGGATGTCTTTCATTTCTGAATTTAAAGGATATCAACCTAGGCCCAAGGTAAACTGTGTAAAAAAACATGTAAATTCTTGTATGTACAGGTGAAGACCTATCCAACATCAAACCAGCTATGGTATCTGTATAGTGGGTGCTCAAGGCACATGACAGGGAACAAGGACAACTTCACATCCTTTAAAGCCAAGCTTTGACCCAAAGTAATTTTTGGTGATTCAAACTTTGGAACAACAAAAGGATATGGTGCAGTCCAAATTAGAACAATCACCTTCAAGAAAGTAGCTTATGTTGAAGGACTCAAGCACAACTTGATAAGTATCAGTCAACTTTGTGATGAAGGATATCAAGTGACTTTCAACAAAGCTATATGCAAGGTCAAGTCAGAAGACAACACAACTGTGTTGACAGGTAACAGAAAAGGTAACATTTACTTAGTAGATATTTGCCTGTTCAATTTCATATCCAGTCCTAATATACTATGGCATAAGAGACTAGGACATATTAACATTAGAACCATTGCTAGGCTATCCAAGGACAACCTTGTTAGAGGACTACCTTCTGGCCCCAACAAGAAGGAAGGACTTTGCAAGGCTTGTCAATTAGGCAAGCAAACTAAAAACAGTTTTAAGTCACCTAATAAGAGTGATTCACCTAAGATTTTGTATCTGTTACACATGGATCTTTTTGGACCCATTACAGTACAAAGCTTAGGAGGGAAATCCTACACTTTAGTGGTTGTAGATGACTTCTCAAGATTCACATGGGTGTTCTTTCTGAGGAAGAAGTCTGATAACTTTAAGTGTTTGACAGAGTTTCTCAAATGTATACAGAGTGAGTTCAATACTCATATTGCCCTAATCAGAAGTGATCATGGGATAGAGTTTGATTCTCTTCTTATGCAAGAGTTCTGTCAGAGTGAAGGGATCAGGCATACATTTTCAGCTCCTAGAACTCCTCAACAAAATGGGGTAGCAGAAAGGAAAAATAGAACCCTAATTGAATCTGCAACTACATTATTGTCAGATGCTCACCTTCCTCTATCCTTTTGGGCTGAGGCAGTGAACACCTCCAACTATGTACTGAATAGAAGTTTGATACATAAACTGAAGGGCAAGACTCCCTATGAATTACTCAAAGGGAAGAAACCTAAAGTAGATTACTTCAAAATTTTTTGTTGCATTTGTTATATTCACAACAATGACAAGAGATATATAGCAAAATTTCAAGCAAAAGCTGATGAAGGAGTGTTTCTGGGATACTCCATGATCAGTAAAGCTTATAGGGTTTATAATAAAACTACTCAAAAAAAGAAGAATCTGTCCATATTTCCTTTGATGAAACTAATATGTCTTTCAAGGAGAAGAATGCTTCTACCATAGAACATTTGCAGGTACATTCTCTAGCTGAAGACTTGGACAGATTGCAAGTTACTCAAAATGATGAAAGTAGTGAAGATGAAGAAGCTGCTCAATATCTGGAAGAAAATCTTCTTGAAGAGCCAGTTGTTGTTGTACAAGAGGAAACAACAACACAGGTTGGTGAACAATCAACAACCCCTGTTGATTTAGTAACATCAAGAGATCATCCAATATCCCAAGTGATTGGAAACATCTAAGCTGGTGTGCAAACTAGAAATCAGGTCAACCAAAACCTGATGCACACTTGCTTTCTCTCTCAAATTGAACCTCAATCCATTCAAGATGCAGAGCAAGATCCACACTGGATCATTGCAATGCAAGAGGAGTTGCATCAATTTGAAAGAAACAAAGTTTGGAAACTAGTGCCTAAGCCAAAGGATCATTCCATTATTGGAACAAAATGGGTGTTCAGAAACAAATTAGATGATCAAGAAATTATTGTAAGGAACAAGGCAAGGCTAGTTGCTCAAGGATATTCTCAAGAAGAGGGGATAGACTATGACCAGACCTTTGCACCAGTTGCAAGGTTAGAGTCCATAAGAATCTTCCTGGCTTATGCTACTCACAAGGGATTCAAAGTCTACCAAATGGATGTGAAGAGTGCTTTTCTCAATGGGGAGATCAAAGAAGAAGTCTATGTCAGAAAACCCCCAGGTTTTGTCTCTCCAACTCACCCTGACTATGTTTTCAAACTACATAAAGCATTATATGGTCTAAAGCAATCTCCTAGAGCATGGTATGAGACTCTAGCATGCTTTCTTCTAGAAAATGATTTTATTAGGGGGAGAGTAGACCAAACTCTTTTTATTAGAACCCATAAGTCTCATACCCTACTAGTACAAATATAAGTAGATGACATCATCTTTGGTTCTACTGATTCAAACTTGTGCAAAAAGTTTTCCAAGCTTATGCACTCTAAATTTGAAATGAGTAGCATGGGTGAGCTCTCCTTCTTCTTGGGATTACAAGTCAAACAACATGCTGAAGGCATATTTATTTCTCAAACCAAGTATGCAAAAGAGCTGGTTAAGAAATTTGGTATGTCTGATGCATCATGTATGAAAACACCCATGCCTACCAATGTTGTATTGGATGCTGATGACCATGGGAAACCAGTTGATCAGACAACATATAGAGCAATGATTGGATATTTATTGTACCTTACAGCTAGTAGGCCTGATATAATGTTTGCTACATGTATATGTGCTAGATTCCAAGTTAGCCCTAGAGAGTCACACTTAACTTTAGTAAAGAGGATTCTCAGGTATGTTAAAAGCTGTCCAAATCTAGGTCTCTGGTATCCAAAAGATTAAGCATTTGACTTAACTGGATTTTATGATGCTGATTATGCTGGATGAAGAATAGACAGGAAAAGCACCAGTGGAACTTGTCAGTTTCTTGGTGATAGACTTGTCTCATAGTTTTGTAAGAAACAAACATCTTTGTCAACTTCAACTGCTGAAGCTGAATATATGGCTGCAGGTAGTTGTTGTTCACAAATCTTATGGATACAAAATCAACTCCTAGACTATGGTTACAACTTAGAAAAGTCTAAAATATTTTGTGACAACACCAGTGCTATTTCCATTGCACAAAATCCAGTCCTCTATAGTAGGACAAAACACATAGAAATTAGGCATCATTTTCTAAGGGATAATGTTGAGAAAAATAAAATTGAACTTCAATATATCCCAACTGATTTGCAAAGAGGAGATATTTTCACCAAGCCTTTGGATGAAAAGAGACATAACTTCTTCCTCAATCAGTTAGGAATGCTAGATGGAGGCTGTCTAAAATGAATTCCAAGATTTTAAAATCTAAAAACAGACCAAGATTAGGCTAAAAACTCATTTCTCTTTGTGTCTGTAGGATAGTTTTTGTCTCTGAACTATGCTCGATGTTTTCCCCAGAAATCATCGAACGGCGATCGACGGTTTCCCAAAAATCGTCGAACGCAGATCGATATTTCCTGAATTGTCGACCTGAGTTCAGCGCCGCCTGATAGCTTTAAGCTATACTTCCTCCTGTTAAGCGGTCGTCGAGCAGAGCTCGACGCTCGTCAATGTCATCGAACGGAGATCGACGATATTGAAACCTCTTCGTATTCCATTAGAAGCCCAAATCGTCGAACAGAGTTCAACGATTTTTCGTTTCGGTGTCGAACCCTAATATAAAAATCTTTTTTCGGCTGCCGTTCGTCTTTTATGCTTTCATACTCTCTACAAATTTTTCTCTTTCCCTCCAAACTCTCAACACTTGGTCGTGTTTGTTCAATCTTTGCAGGTACAAATGGCGGTGTCCGTTGCCACTCTTTCCAAAATGAAATTTGATACAGGTTTTGACATAGATATGAACTCCTTCAGTGGCAGTGATCAGAGGTTCAAAGATATTCTGAATCTTTTCTGAGAACAGCAGTTAGTTCAGTTTATGACCACCAGAATAAAGATTGTGGCAGATGAAATAAAGGAATGGGTTTTTACTGCAACCAATGAGAATGAAAATACTATAGTCGGCACGGTCAACGGGACTTAGGTACCATTGTCCCCTATTCTTCTGACTGAAGTATTCAGCTTAAGTACTAGAGATGACTCTATTGATTTGTCTGGAGAAGAATTTGATTCCATATTAGATAGAATGGGTCACTCTACAGTATACCCTAATAAGCTGTTGAAAAAGAATCTATCAATTGAATTTCAATTTTTGGCTGATGTTATGGGGAAAGTGCTTCTGGAAAAGCACTCAGCTCATGATACCATCTCAAGGTATCAGTTCTGTTTAATGGGAGCAATAGTTGACAAGAAACATCTGGATTGGGGAACTATCTTATTTGACTTGATCAAGAAGAAAATTGACAAAAGTTGTGTCTATTTTGGGAGGATTCGAGGGGTTTTCCTGCATTCCAGGTGCTTTGAATTACTGGTTTCAAATGGGATGCACATCAATGCATCCAAAAGGCTCACCTGTGCCCTTTTCAGCAAGTGGGACAGGCAGATTATCAACCCCAATAGGGCTGCTGCAGCACCATCTGCTTCAGGCACAAGGACTGTTTCAGTCTCTTCCCCTCAGGTTCCTGCCCTCATTGAGAAACTGCATGCTTCCTCCTCTGCTCCTCCTTCTCCACCTCCTATTGTTTCTGTCTTACCTTCCTCATCAACCATCCAATCAGCCATCTCCTCCCCCATCACAATTTCATCACCTATTTCACCTCATCCAGCCACCACCTTAGAACCATTACACCCTCTGTACTACTATGCACCCATTGATTCTTCCATTCCATCTTTCAACATTTTGGATGACTCCTTCATGGATGATTACCCCTCCTCACCTCTTGAGCCTCCATCATCCTCCTCATACCAACAGCTCCTCCATGACATCCTTGCTAAACCCTCTTTCTCACCATCCATCTCCACACCCGTATCATCTATCTCCAAAATCCCAATATCTCAACCATCCATCCCTATACCTCCTACCACCACACCATCCACCATTATGCCAGCAACATCAACTCCTACTTCTACTCAAGTATCCCTTGAGCAAGTGGATCTTTCAGCTATGGTTGATAGGCTTTATGGGATACTGGCCCGCAAGCTAGTAGCCCTGCTAGAGACCTCCTTGGCTCCACTCCTCAAATCTATCCAGGAGCTATCTGACAGGCTGTCAGCTATCTCCTCTCCTCAGGCAATTCGTTCAATAGAGTGCCTTGATCCAGTCCTTCCTGAATCAAGGCAGGGGGAGATGCCTCATGAAGCTGAAGAAGTGCCTACTGCTGCTCCAGTACCAGTGTTTACAGTGGACCTCAGGTCACTGTTTAGTGCTTTTGATTCTCTTCACAGAAGATATTTACCAGTTCAGCAAGTTGAAGACCTTACTAAGGCCATTATTCCAATTTCAGAATGTGATCCCAGTCTGATTGCATCATATGTCAACTCTTTTAAGGCAGAGGATATTGTTGCTTCTATTTGTACTGCTGTTATATCTATTGGATCTACTGATATTGAAATGCTGCCTGCTGATATTGATAATACTGCTGATGAAGAATTGGCCAAATATTTGGAAGTACATGTATCTGAGACTCTTGCTAGTTCATCTGCTCCTACTGAGAGTACTGCTGTGATTACTGTTGTTGTATCAACACCTCCTGCCCCTATTGATACTGAGAAATCAAAAGTTCAAGAGGAATACATCAAAAGTATAGATGATTTGTATGACAGACCACAGAGTTCTAAAAGTGATCAGTTCAATACAGAATTTGATGACTCTGCTGGCACTTTTGTTAGGAAAAGGAAAGCTAGAAGTAAGGCCATGATGAAGGTCCCTCCTGCAAAGGCCAAGTATGTTAATGACATACCCTATTATATTCTACATGACTGCCAGATAACTGAACCTTGGATGCAGTATTCTTAAAACCAGCTAAAGGCCATGAAGAAAAAAGAATGTTGGATAAGTATGAGAAAGGATCATCCCAGTTTTAGCCTCCTCCTCCTCCAGATTCAGGATCAGGTGGAGGCTCATCTTCTCAAACCTCTGCTCCAAAGCAAAGCTCCTCCCAATCTTCATAGAGATATTATCCCAGAGGGCAATATCAAAGAGGTTATCAGTCCAAAAGGGGACAATACAGAGGTAATCAGAGAGAACACAGGATTCAATCAAGACAACAAAGGGAAGGACAAAGACATATGGACTCAACTCAAGGTCTTTTCCCTTATAAACTCAGAGAAACTGTTGATACAAAGACTTTTACTACTTCAGAAACTATTAATAGATATGAACCTGCAATCCCTTTTGAAGATCCAGAGAACAATCCTTTGTCATGGACTACTAGGATGAAAGAACTTGCTGCCTTTAGATCAGTTGAAGAAGGCCAGAGAGCAAGGAAAAAACACTTCCAACATCACTACCTTGTCAGAGCAAAGGAAGGCAGAACTGGAAAGATATGCTTACTGGAAGTTCTTTGACCCAGTGGATTACATGAAACTGCATCCTGAGGCTGTGGTTCCCAGGCCAAGATCTCAAACCTCCTTAGGTACAGATGATGACAGAAGGTCAAAGAAAGAGGCTCTCAATCCCAACAGGGAAATCATATTTAAGAAAGGAAGTGAAAAGAAGTGATCTCTTTAAGCAGACAGTATATTCATTTTAAAACACTTGCTGATATTCTTTCTGAATGCTGCTATGCTGCATGTTCTGCTCTGTTGCTTTAATTTTTGCTTTTCTGTATTTGCTTTTGTATTTATTACTGAGCTCTGTAAATAGTAATCCTAACCCAAATAGGGGGAGATTGTTGGAACACCCTATTACTAATTTGGGCAAGGATCACTATGTTTTTAGGAAATCAGTTTGACCTAGATGTATAGTTGAAAAGGTCAAGTTTGAATGAGTCTAGGGCTTAGAACTTAGGTTTGAAGCTGCCACCAGGACCATTCAAGGATCAAGACTTAGAGCTAAAACAAAGACAATTTCCGTCAAGCTCAGATCGACGAAACGTCGAACTCCATTCGACGATCTCTGAGCTTAACTCTGCTAAGTCATCGAACTCCGGTCAACGATCTTCGAGCTCAGATCGACGATCTGCCTTCAGCTTGTTTCGAAGTCACTGAGCTCAGTTCGACGATCTATCCTCACTTATTCTTCAGGTCACTGAGCTCAGTTCGACGATCGTAGAGCTCATTTCGACGTTTTCTGTTTGATGTTCAATCCAATCTCTGAGCTCAGTTCAACGATCGTAGAGCTCAGATCGACATTTTTTTGAGAGATCGACGGCTTTAAGGATTCAAATTCAGTCGGCCTTTGGAATGTTTTTCAAATTCTCTCAGCATTTATTTCAAGAGATTTGTTAGCCGTTTTCATTTATTCTGGAGCAAGTTTCAAGGGATTTCTCAGAGAATGTTTATTGGACTTTCCTCCAGAAGACAAAATATTTTTGGAAGACATTTATGACTGCTAACGGCTATCTTGGACAGAGGATCATCAGAGGATAAAATATCCAACAGCAGATCAAGAGAAACAACTACTCAATACACACAAACACAGATAGTCAGATCAACAGAGAGAAAAATCAAGTGATCAATCCTGAAGAGTTAGATTGAAAATTAGCATACTGAAAAGTGTTCACAGCTTCAACATCAAAGACTCTAGACAACTCATATTTAAGCCTCTGCTGAAATCATCTTCTACTGGAGATCTGAAGCTTCTGAAGGCCTATCACGCTAGCAAAGCTCTCACTCCTGAACCATCTACATCTCAGGGGGAGCTTTGACAACACAATCAATCAGCTAAGTCTTCTCTCAGTGATTGAGACAGAGAAGACAACTTCACCTCTTCCTTTTTCTTTTCCTAATGTAAAAGGGTCATCAAAACTCCCTTCAAAAGTTTTGAATCTGGTTCTGAGAGCCTTGTCAAAACTCAGTGGTGGCAAGACACCTTATCAAAAAATCTAGTTTTGTTTTTGAGCACCTTATCAAAAGCTCATTGGTGCTCAGGACACCTGATCAACTCTTCCTGCAGTGGATTCCTACCAAGGGTGGTAGAAGAGTGGATGTACCCAGGTTTTTGGGGAACCACTATAGATCCTTGTGTTATCTGGTTACTTGTGTATATTCTTTGTTGTGTGCTGTGATTTTTTTTTACTGCCTTTGTCTTATTTCTACAGCAAAGCACCTTACACCTATACATAAATTAAGTCTTTACTGCTTTGCAATTTTAAATTGTAAATTTACTTTAAAATACTCTATTCACCCCACCCCCTCTAGAGTTGAGATAGATCATTCCCTCACTTTCATAATGTAATAATTCCTGAGTAATTAATGCCAAAATATTCCCTAAAAATTACTGTTAGATGGAGCATTAATTATGGTTTTCATCAGGGTTATTGCCTGCCGTTTTTCATCAGGACAGTTGGGGAAATCAATTAATGCAAAACATTCTCTCGCCGTCAGCATTGAATGCAGAAAGGATTTCGAAATTCAAAAGGAATTTTATATGGAAAATATAAAAGAGAGATTTTTCCTCTTCCAAGACACATAACTGATACAGACACAAAGAAAACAAGTCAAGAAGAGTAGAACACCATCATCTCGCAACATGGATTTCTCTTCTCTCTCTCTCTCTTGAGAACAAAGTGTTAGAAAGAAAGAACTGCTAGACAAGAACAAGAATAGCTTTCAAAAGAAGAAGAAGAACTATTCAAATCAAGAGTCTTCTTTTTCTTGAACTTTTAAAGGACAATAACTATTGCATCAGTCAAAGAAGTTCCTGAAGATCTTCTGGTTGAAGCTAAAAGCGTGAAGGCCTATCACCCTGAAGCAAAGCTCCAACAACCTAAATCTATTCACGATATCAAGGGGAGCTTTTGGTAACATCAAATCCACAGAGTCTTCTCAATTTGTATAATTGAGAAAGAGAAGACATAATCACTTTCTCATTCCCCCACTATATAAAGGGCTCTCTACTCCCTTCAAAGTGATTCCTGGTTGCATGTCACCTAACCAAAAGACTTGAGGTTTGGTTTTTGAGCACCTGATTAAAATCTTATTGGTGTCAGGTACCTGATCAAAAATCTGAGTGGATTCCTACCAGGGTGGTAGAAGAGTGGATGTACCAAGGTTAGGGAACCACTATAAATTCTTTTGTTGTCTGGTTGCCCTTTTCTTTTTGTTCTTGCTATGCCTGTGCTTGTTAGGACTGCTCGGTTTTTGCTTAATTAATTTTTCATTCTGCAATTTTTATTTACTGCTAAAGTTCAAATAGTTTTCAAGGAAACTCTATTCACCCCCCCGTCCTCTAGAGTATTCCAGATTTAACACCTCACTTTCACACTTTCTCAATGAACATATAAACCATAATTATTAAGGGTGACTTCTTCAGAAGGTGCCTTGAACACACTTTCTCTGAAATCCTTGGTTTTGGTCCATTATTTGCCCCTTTTGATAGGTTCCACATATATAGGCCTGATATAGTGATCATAAGATGATTCAAAGTCATATTTGTTAGTCGGGAAGAGTACCTTCTTGAATGTGGTTTGACATTAAATAGCCTTTACCTTACCCTTAGCAGCTTTATGCCCCACCCTGTTATAATTCTTTGAGGCCGAGAATCCATCAATAAGGGGAAGCGCAGTATTTGGCTTCGATAAGCTTTCTACCTGCTTCCTTTAGACCGCTAACTTCTCTTCCATCTCATTAAGGAATATCTCCTTCTGAGACAATAGCTCACTCTAGTCCTTTAATTCTTCCTTCAGGGATTGGACTTCGTCTCTGAGAGGAGTTAATTTTTCAATTTCCTCCCTCAGATTTGATTCCACTTCCTTGAGGGAAGCACTCTCTTTTGATTGCACTTTGACTAGCTTTTGGCATTTATCAAGGGCCTTCAGTAGGACTTGATACTAAGACATTAAATCAGAATCATCCTCTTTAGAGGAGTAGACTTCATGGAAATCAGAGGCAGTTTTTGTCTCAGAGAGAAGAGTGTGAGATTTTACCTTCTCGTCGTATTCAGATTCTCCTTCAATCTCATCGGTGTGTGCCATTTGCCCAAAATTGGCTTCTTCATCAGAACTTGACAAACTGGAGTCACTATCATTGAGGGTTTTTGGCTTTTTCGTGATGAAACTATTTTCCTCTTTCTTCTTGCTTCAAAATGATTTCTTTTCTTCCATTATTCCATCTTTCTTCTTGTAGGGACAGTCGGCAATTATATGCCCTGACTTATTGAAACAATAACACACAACATTAGTAGAAATATTTTTATTCGGTTTTGACTTATACCTGTCGTTGTAACATTTATTTTATTATTCACCATCTTGATATGACATTTTGAATTTGGTGGAGGAGGACTGAGTTTTCATTTGACTCCTTTTGGTTAACCTCTTGAAATGCTTGGAGAGAAGAGAATACTCTCCATTAGACGATTCTGAGCTTGAAGTATTTGTCTCAGAGTCCCCTTGACCTTGTGAAGTTTGTTTCCTAATGGGTGAAACAACATCAAGTTTTTTTGGCCCTTCAGCCTTTAGTGCTAAAGACTTACCTTTTCTTGATATCTTGTTGAGTTGCTCCTTTTTCTTCCTTGTGCTCATTTATAGTTCGTAGGAAAGGAGCTTTCCGAAAAATTTTGAGGATCAATTTCACGCATCTTCCCAAATTCCTTAATAGCCGCCACCTTAGTATCCTAGTCTTTTGTCAGAGATCTTAAGAATTTATCATTGAGCTCACCATTAGTGAATGTTCAACCATAGTTTCTAAGGCCGTTGATGATCTTGAAAAACTTTTCAAAGCTATTTGCAATAGTATCTTTAGAGCCTTGCTTGAATTCCTCATACTCTTAATTTAGTAGAGATCTCTGATCATCTCTAAATTCTTCAGTTCCCTCCATGAAAACTACGAGACAGTCCCACATCTCCTTGGAAGATTTGGAGTGAAATAGATTTTGCAGCATCGAGCCATCAACTGCACAAGCTATGATATTCTTTTCCTTTATATCCAAAGAGACTAGAGCAATCTCATATTTATTCAGACCCATCATCTTTTTCGGAACCATCATATTCGGATTTATAGTAGATGGTTGAGTAGGAACATGAGGGCCTTCTTCAACATTCTGAAAAATGCGGGATCAACAACTTTTATGTAGATTCTAACTCTCTCCTTCCACATGGGGAAGTTCTCCTTAGTACACACTAGCAACTTCATCGAAGACATATCCTTGCATCTGTCCAGTTCAGCTAAGCGGTGTATCTTGACAACTAGACGGAGATCTTATTCAATGTGTTTACCTTATATTGAAAAACCTTTCTCTGATACCAATTGAAAGTGTCTAATAGTCAACCTAAATCACTTAAAGGGGGTGAATTGGTGAGTTCTGTGTCTTTTTGCGGAATAAAAAATTAGTACAAATAAGCACACAGAAACACAGATAATTTATAGTGGTTTCCTAAGTTAGGTACATCCACTATCCTGCCTCGCCTATCTATCCCGAAGGGCTAGATTAAGCTACTTCACCTTTATCTCAGATTGAAAACAATCTTACAACTCAGAACCTTAACTACTATAAACTCAGAGATAACACTCCTACCACTCGGAGAATAACCACTCCTACAAACTCAATCCTATAAACAAGGATCTACAACTCAGAGGCAAAACCTCTGAAAATGGTATAAAAAGATATATACAATCTAATCTTCTTCAGATATGAAAACTTTAGTCTTCTGTTTCTCGAAATGTTGAACTTGAAAGCCTTGAGGAAATGGAGAACTTGAAATCTTTGAAGTCTTAATCTGACCAATTGGGATCAACTAGATCTGAGAAGAACTTGGACTTTCAGAGATTAGAGATCTAGTCAACACTTCTTGTTGAAGAGACAAATCATGCATCAAAACGTGGCCGAGAGAATCATGAAGAACGTATCACATAAGCTGACAGGAGATTTTTGAAATTTCTTGATTTCAAAATGTAAAGGTACGATTAGGGTTGAAAGATAATCACCCTAGTATATGAGCACCTCTTCTCTAACGGCTAGAAATCCCTTCCATACGGACAAATCATGAGTTATTATACACGGCGATCAGGATGAGCCGAGACGGAATTTTGAAAAATTGAAAAAAAAACCTAAGTCTTATTTGTCGAGTATCATTGAGTATATAAGGGTATACTCGTCGAACTACTTCTAATCTTGACGAAAATGTCTTAGATGAATCCAGACAAATATATTTGAGAGCTCAGAGCATTCCTTGAGATACTCGGCGAATTTGAAGAATATCGACTAGCATACTCGACAAATTCGACGATTATCGAAACATACTTTCAACGAATTCGATGATTAGGCAAAGTGATACATGATGAATTTTACTTAGCCAATTCTCAAGGAGCAGGAAAGATTCATAGAGTTAATTCCTACGAATTCGATTAGTCTAAATAGGTAGACTCGACTAATTCAACGAGTCTACTCTGTAACATCCCTCAAATAACTAGGCCCCTAAGAGTGGTTTTGTCATGACTGGGTCATGACAAAACCCTAGGATGCTCAAGAGACCATGTGAACAAGGCATGAATGTGGAAATCACCTAGGTCTTCCTATAGCACAACCTTATCACCAGACCTAGGGTTTGCCCTTAGGGCTTCAACTTGACTACATGACCCCACCATAACACCCCTAACCCTCAAGGGAGGTCAATGGGTCACCAAGGACCCATTGGGATCAACCCTAAAAGTCAAGTTGACCAAATTCAACCCTAGCCCTAAAATGGTCAAAGTGCCCTAATTAAGGGTCAAGTGGCCTCCAAGGTGCCAAACAACCCCTACCCAACCATTCATAGACCTTAGAGGATGTCAATGGGTCACCAAGGACCCATTGGGGGCAACCCAAAAGGTAAATTTGACCAAAGTCAACTCAACCTTCGTTTAGGTCAAATTACCTCAAGTTGACCTAACCTAGCCCAATCCACTTGGGCTAGGCTAAGTTGGAATGGCCCATCAACCTTAGGTGCTGATAATTACCTAAAATGCCACTCAATTTTTTGAGGTCATGACTAGGAGAGAGAAAGCTCCATTTTTTCCCTTAATGGAGGAGAGAGAAAGTGAGGAGTAAAAGTCATTCATGGCTTGGAAGGCCAGGGCACCTCTCTTCATCTCCACTTACTGGATTCATTCTCCCTGGTCAACTATGGGGAGATCATGAGGCTTTCAAAGCTATTCAAGGCTTTAATTCAGTGGGTTCTCCTTTGGCCGAAAACCACCATTCATGGCCATTAATGGCATTGAAGCCATGACCCTCCCACTCCCCCATTTGGCTATCTTAAAAGCTTTGTTGGATCCCTAGTAGTCATTTCCACTCCTTCCCTGAAGAATTTGAGCACTCCTTTAGTGCAGTTGCAGAGCACCTGAAATCTCCAAAAATGGAAATGGCGATACGGCGGTCAGCCCGACTCCATCCCTCCCAAAAGGTCCTATCCTCCTCTCCTTTTTTCAATGGATAGATCTCAATCAATAGGCGACTTGATTCGACTATGATTGTCTCTGGATCAGCTAGGCCAAAAGCTTGATTTTCATGCTTTTAGTTTGTAAGACCCCTTTTTTTGTTATGCTACCAGGTCTTACGCCTAGAACCGCCGTTTTGTGGTTACACCGACACTCGGGAGGGTCGTCACTACAAAATGGAGGTTCTGGGCATAAGACCCGGTAGCATAGCAAAAAAATGGGGTCTTACAAACTGGTATCAGAGCCAGGTTTCGATCCTGGGACCTGTGGGTTATGAGCCCACCATTCTTCCTTGTCGAATAGGGTGTGAGCAGGCTTGCCACACACCATCACTATCCCTGAGTTAGTTTAGTTTTTTCTTCTTAGATATCTAGTTTCAAATTCTTCCCTAATTTTACAGTTCTATATTCATGTAATCTAGCTTCTAGAAAGGAAAGAAACTTAAATCACTGGCATTCCTGCTATCACCCGCTCTGGGTTTTAGGGCTGAGCCAGGTTTAAGGCATATACCTCCCCTTTATCCTGTCTGCGTTCAACTCCTTGAATTCCACATCCTCAGCCGTATCCTCGACCACAAAATTGTCGTGCAGGTTGGGCATCCTGAATTGCTGGTGGGGGTGCTTTCCACATGGGGAAGTCCCACCACATGTGCCCCAGCTTGTTGCACCAAAAGCATGTCGGTGCCTCCTCTACTGGCCTCTACATCTCCCGCATCTGCAAGGGCTGAGGAGCTAACACCACCTGGTTCCTCTACTCCTTCCTTCTTTCCTAGCATGGTTGATCCCCATTCCTCCTTTCCCTTATGACACAGCCTCTAGGATGATCTCTCCTGCATCCAATCACTGAGTCATTAGCCAGTCTCTTTCGGCCACGGACTATAAGCCAGTATGCCTCCAGCTTCTTGGCCACCTCTAAGATCCTGGCAAAGTTTCCGTTAGAAATAAAGTAGAGGGCCTGCCTCATGTCATTGTGAAGGCACTTGTATAACCTCTTCACATAGCCCGCGTAATCCAACTGATATGAGTTTGCAAAGCAGGCTAGATGTGTGAACTCCTAGTACTATTCCAACACCATCCTGTTGCCCTACCTAACTTGTAGGAACCTATATTCCAACTCATCTCTCGCCGATTGTGGTACAAAATGCTGCAGTAGAGCTACTCCGAACTCTTCCTAGGAAATGTCCGCACAATCCACTCAAGTGAAGATGGTGTATAATAGTGACTTCCACCATCTCTTCACGTGCGACTACAAGAAGGAAACTACCAAGGCTACTGCCTCCTCCATCGGGCCTCGAATTCCAGCCAGTATCTAAAAGATAATGTCCATCCACTCCTTTGTATGGACTGCTGACTCCGTCCTAAGGTAGGATGGAAGAGAAAGACCTCGGAAGGCACTCAACAAGTTAGCCCCGGGACTTGGCTGTAGGGTAAGAGCATGCTGAGCCCTGAAGGGCTTTAGAATAGCTATCAGTGTCTGCCCCATCTTCATCTGTTGGAATGGAGTCGAAACCAGCATAGGTGGAACTATGTTCTATGCCTGAGGTGTCCCTTGTTGAGGAGTAGGGTTTGTCGCAGCCTACAAAGGGCAAAATTCCAATTGTTAGTTAATGTACAAGTAGAACTAATGAAAAAGTGGCCTTATGCATGTGATTCTCCTTATGGGCACACCATTACCTACTCAAATCAACCCTAAATGGGCTATAATTTTTACCAGAGTCATGTCATGACCCTATTGGACAACCACCAAAATTTTGGATGGTTTTGAGGTCATTAGACCCCTTTATTAATTCATACATTTTTTATTAAATGTTTATAAAAACTATTGGAAAATGTTTTTCAAAAATTCAAATTTTTAGATATGGTAGAGGTATGGATAAGAGTGACCCCCAGTCCAAATTTCACGACATTTGGATGGCTGGATTGATGGGGGCACTCAATTTAATCTCTTGTTAACCCTAGGTATAGACTGCACAATTTTAAGTGATGTGGTCAGACCAATGACCCAAATACGGTGAAATTAATTTTAAAATAAACTAGACTTCAAGGGCTACAACTTTCATATTAAACATTTTTCTATAAAAGGCCTCTAAGTATTTTTATTAAATCAAACCATTCACAACATATTATGTAACAAAATTATATTAAAATGAAATAATATTAATTTGATCACGCACGAATCTTGGCACGGGATGAGCGACATCCATTCATTATCCCCGTGAAGCCAACGACTAAGATTGGCCCGTCTAGGGCGATGTTTGCCCTTGATTCCCGGCCACCCGCTCCCTTTCCTGGACAGCCATCATGTAACGCCCCGAAACTCAGAAGTGAACCAGGCGGTGTTTTGAGCCAAGTTCATGTCAAGGAAGGGTGAACACGGCCTATGACATGGGCGTGTCACAGGGCGGGTCGTGCTCGGGTAGTCAAGTTGAGGTCGATGAGCATTGAGTGCTCGAACACGGCCTGTGACACGGGCGTGTCACAGGGCATGTCAGGCACACAGCCTGTGACACGGGCGTGTCATATGGCCGTGTACTCCTATGGAAGATTGGTCCTGTGTCAACTGAGAGACATGGCCCGGAACACGTGTAACATCCCATTCCTGGCTAGACCCCGAGGAGTCGGTTGGTCGTGAGAGAACCCTGTGAAGCCCAAAAATTGAAATAAATCGATCGAGGTTTCGGGTCACGGGTTGGTCACGCCCGTGACCGAGCCGTCATGCCCGTGACTTTGGGCGTGACTACTACGACGATCGTCGATCTCCGCGAGACGATCGTCGAACTTGATGCCCGGGCATGTCACGCCCGTGACCAAGGTGTCACGCCCGTGACCTAGGGCGTGACTCCTTCGACGATCGTCGATCTCCGTGAGATGATCGTCGAACTTGCTGCCCGGGCATGTCACGCCCGTGACCAAGATGTCACGCCCGTGACCTAGGGCGTGACTCCTTCGACGATCGTTGATCTCCGTAAGGAGATCGTCGACATTGAAACGCGGGCCTGTCACGCCCGTGACCTAGGTGTCACGCCCGTGACCTAGGGCGTGACCACACTTCGACGACCGTCGATCTCAGTTCGACGATCGTCGACCCAGAACTAACCACCCGGGCCTATCACGCCCGTGACCCAGGTGTCACGCCCGTGACCACCCTTTGACGATCGTCGATCTCAGTTCGACGATCGTCGAACCCATAATTGGCTATCCGGGCTTGTCACGCCCGTGACCTATGTGTCACGCCCGTGACATTGGCCGAAACGACGGTTCAGGCCCGAAATTATTCTAACACGCGTGGTAATAAATGCTGCTGTGGGAAGTTACACCAGGAGTAATTACAGGCCGTTTTTCCTTCTGTAATTATATAACAAAGGAGGAAGATGTGGTCCGATAGGAAACCGCCAACTGGACACACCTATTCATCTTCCACCGTTTCTTTTCCCTTCACTGTAACCGAAATGTTATTAGGAGGAGCCTTCATGACCATTAAAGCTTTACCCTTTCACCTCCCCACATGCTGACTTATAAAAGCCCACTTGGAGCAAGAGGACAAGGTTACACGCTCAATCAAACGATCAGATCCTTGTTTTTGCTGTAGGAGAAGTTCAGCAACGCCACCACCGCGCCATGGCACCCCGCCGTTCTTCTCGCCTCCAAACCGCGAATAAGGTCCTCCTCTGCTTCTTCTCTTTCATGGGTAGATCTTAGGATTCTTAGAAAGGAAGTTCGCGCTCAACGGAGCCGGACCCATCTCTCGTTTTCATGGAAAACCATGAAAAGTGTATTCTTGAGTTCGCCGGAAACCGCCACCTCCGGCGGCCAAACCACCGCCAACCGATAGCCATCGCCTCAACGGAGGCGGTGGTGGTGGTGGCTGGCCAGGGAAGTGACCGGACGACCGGTGACGGAGCGCGAAATAGCTACAGGAAATATGATTTTCTGTGTCTGGTTTTCGGGTTCTGTAGAAGATGAACAGTAAAAACTGTTTTTAATGTATAATTTATGTAAATAATTTTGTAAGGAAATTATACTTGGAAGGGCACATTTTAATGCTGCAAAACGAGGCACTTAGAGGCCATTTTAGGAAAAGTGACCAGACACAAAAGTCGTAGCCCTTCGAGTCTAGATTAATCTAAAATTGGTTTCAACTCGTTTGGGTAAGCGGTTCGGCCGCAACACCTGTTTTAGTGGGGGCTGTACCTAGAGTTGGGCAGAAATTAAAACGGATGCCCACTCTTCGTCCCTTGTCCAAATGACCTGAAATTTGGGTAGGGGACTAGCCTTAACAATACCTAAAGGCAGACCAAAAATGTGAATTTTTGGGGATACTTTGCCTAAAGTTTTTGTTTCAATTTAATAAACTTAGAGGAATTTATTTAAGTGGTCAAATGACCTCCAAACCCTCCCAAATATTGGTGAGTGGTCCCTGGCTATAAAACCTAGGTCTGTACAAAATTCCAACTGATTTTGAGGAGTTTTGGGTAGGAAATCTTCTACCCTTAACTAGGCATTAGTGAGACACCTTTTAGTAAAAAGTGCACTAAGAGTTTGGAAAGGTCAAATCACCTCAACAGAGGCTGATTTTCTAATCTCTGACTTAGAAGGGTGTTATAACCTGCTTGGAGAAAAACGGTGAGGTTTAGGCTTGGTTTACCTAGGATCCAAGCTCAAACCCTAAATGAAGGGTTTTGAGGGTTGTGAAGGACATGGGGCAATTGCTCTTGTTTTGCCTTGAAACTCTGTAGAGTTGACAAAAGCTTGATAAGAATGGTCTGGATGTAATCTTGGGGAATTTGGAGACAAGTAGATACCTTAAAACCCTAACATTAGTTTTAGGGTAAAATTTCAAATAGGCAAAATCAGTCACTGAACCTTACTTAAAAACTGTGAAATTCGGGTAGAGTGAGTTTTGGATCAGGTAGAACTTATAGCAATTTTCCTGGAATTTTATGTTGATTATTGCTAGCACATCATTTGTAAAGCTTGCTATGGCCTTAGATGATTATTTAATTATTTAGGAATCTCTGTTCATTGAAATCTCATGAAATTTTGGAGATATAGATTTTAGAACAGAATGATTACCCCTGAATTTTTATATAATTTTTAGTTGAGTACATCCAGTACTTCCTTCACAAAAGTTAAAAAGGGGTTCTATGCTTGAAAAATTATTTCGGGATGATTTTATTACTTAGAAATTATGAAACTGGGCCAGTGCTAATTTTAGGCCTTTATCTGCATGTCATAAATTATTTGTAATTTTTGGAAGAATATTTTCTGTACTTGATTCATAAATAACAAAAGATAGAGATTATTTCTAAAATAGTTTTAATGCCCTTTTGATGATAGAAAAATTATGATACCTTGGATTTAACCTACTGAGATAACCTACTATTTGTCATAAATTTTCTGGACATCTTGCATGAGAACTTAGGGTAGTTCATGTTCAAACCTGTAGCCCTTGGGATTTTCGAGTAATTTAATTTAATGCCAAATAAATTATGAAAATTTCCATTTTCTGGATTTAGGTCATTTATATCATGGTAAATCTCCAGTAAATAATTTAGGGCATTTGGATGAGTATTGGATCATTGCATACCGGTTCGACATGTTGTCTAGGTCGGTCTGCATATAGCAATTTGTGAAACGCAATAGGACATGATCTGAGGAAGGCATTGGAGTTATTCATAATGTGTGGGTGGGCAATGGTGGAGGAAATCGCAATAGGAAGGTATAAAGATTAGTGAGAATTGGTGATAGCTAGAGTAAAGAGGTGCTCGGGTTTCGGCGAAAGATCGCCTTTTCCCGAAGAGAGGAAGGTTAAAAATCACCCTAGGATAGTCTATCGTAATATGAGAAGGGAATCGGGTTGTGGAGATCAACCAATAACAATAAGTGTCTTGCGAAAGGGAACTTCGGGCCGTAATGCCACCGTCTTGGTTCCTAGTGCTCCTTGAGAGCCCTTCACGGGGAATACCGGGGGCAGTTCTGGGCTAACGTAAACTGTAATAACAAACCGACAAGAGTAACTTAGTAACTAGGGCTGCACTTTTCACAAACACTGTTGGCACAGGAAGCTTGATGAGAGCTTCGGCTCGGTTGGTTGGAGACGGACGTTTTGGTCCGGGGAGCTTCGGCTCGGTTGGTTTGGAGACGGACGTTTTGGTCCGGGGAGCTTCGACTCGGTTGGTTTGGAGACGGACATTTTGGTTCGGGGAGCTTTGGCTCGGTTTTTGTGTGTTTACGATTAAACTTGCATGTGCATAAAATAGGAAAAGTTAAGGTGGTGGGTTTTTCGATATCGGGGAGTTCGATTGCACCGACACCGATATCGTTGACTCGGCGGGGTGATTAGCACTTCGCCAACAGAAGTCCGGTGTGCCAGCCGGCAAGAGTATGCAGGCGTCCGCTTAGTGCACCAAGCGTTGAGGCGTACGATAGGTCAGACCAGTGGTGCTTTTACTAGTTTTGAGGTGGGCGAGGCCCAACCCACCGCTTCCGTCCGCCACTACGGAGGTATCCTGGGAGGTAACGGCTCCGAAAGGGGGAACTAAAGGTCTGTGTGCACAGAGTCGGGTGTGTGAGTTGCACTTGCATGTTTCATCATACCCACTTGCATGTCATAGCATAATCGATTCATTTAACCCTGACACCTAAAGTATAAGTGGTATGGGATGCTTATATATTAGGACCTGCAAAACGACCCCTTGGTCTATAAGCTTGTGTGGGCAAGTTTATAAATCAATGGTTAATTTCAATATATAAACATATGTTGTTGTTTGATAACCGACACCCCAACGTATAGGTGGTATGGGACACTCTATACGATGGGAGCCTTGCAGAAGATCCCTTGGCTTATGCGTTTTCGCACATAAGTTAAGGTTACTTTCCTTACTTTCTGTTTCTGTCATATTATCATAGAATTGTTAGATTAGTTCCGCTGCCATCTGTTTCTTGATTAATCTCTACCTTCATGTCCTTCCCTTTCTTCCTCTCCGCTCGGTACCTAGGAGCCATGGGGGAAGGGGTAGGGGATGATAGGGCTTAGTCTTTATGACTAACGGTTTTCGAACCGCATCATTTAGGGGATCGTGGAGCCCAGCATGGAGGAGCAGCCCCAGAGATCGGTGCGCTTGGAGATGGGGCAGTCTAGCTCCGGAGTTCATACAGCCGGGACCGTGAGTCTCGACTCTGAGTAGTTCCTGTTTTTGCTTCCGCATGAGAGACTTGTAGTGAGGACATTTTGTACCGGGCATAAGCCCGCATTTATAGTACTCTGATGTTTTCTGTGGACACTCCCTTCGTGGAGATTTATTTCTATATATGTGATTTATTATTGTGGACTGCATTGCTCTTACTTCTATTATTGTGCTACCTTTCTGTGATCGAATTGGCCGGCAGAATCGGTGCCTTGTGGTGATGACCCTTCAGGACGTGAAGGTGTCACCGCAAAGCCGCGATTCTGGGCCTAAGACCCCGGTGGTTGAAAAAGAAAAAAAAAGGGGGGTCTTACAAGTGGTATTAGAGGGAAACATCGATCTGAAAAAGTAGCAGTCCACTAACCCTGGGTCACCCCCGCTCGAGATTAGTTTGGGGACAAACTAAGCAGCGGAAGCAGTGGTGTGCCCATATGGGGATCACATATAAATTGTCCACCTTTATGTAATATTTGCACATTTTCTCAGCATGTGTTTTTGTTACGCAGCCTCCAACACAGCCTACGCCACAAGACGGAGTTCAGCAGGCTCAGGGTGTTGCACCACCTCCACCGGTCCCCACTCCTTTCCTTCAGTCAGACATGGGATAGACTCTGACTGCCATCCTAGAGGCTTTCAGGGCCCAGCAGGTTCCGGCCTCGCAGCCAAATCTGGGGGCCAACTGGCTGAGCATCTTCCGGGGTCTTTCTCCCCCGTCCTATTTGGGGACTGAGTCGGTGGTTCGGACGGAAGAGTGGCTAGATATCATGTACGAGATGCTGACCGGGATACGGTGTCCTTGGGAGGAGAGGGTGGCTCTGGTTGTCTCTTGCCTGGAGTCCCATGCAAAGAGGTGGTGGAAGACGCTGTTGGACACGACATTTGCCGACAAGGAGGTTGCGGAGGTTGCCTGGGAGGAGTTCAGGGCCGCACTGCTGGAGCATTTCGTTCTGCAGTCAGCTAGGGATGATTTGGAGGAGCGGTTCTTATAGCTGAAGCAGGGCACCTGGACCGTGGTGGAGTACCATCGAGAGTTCGACCATCTGGCCCGATACGCAGATTCCTATCATCTGGACTTGAGGTCAGGATACTACCAGCTACGGATCCAGGAGGATGATATCCCGAAGACGTCCTTCAGTAGCAGATATGGCCTGTATGAGTTCATCGTGATGCCCTTCGGGCTCACGAATGCCCCGTCGGCGTTCATGAGTCTCATGAACCGGGTCTTCGAGGCCTACTTGGATGTGTTCATCATAGGATTCATAGACGACATCCTGATCTACTCTAGGATGGAGGAGGAGCACACTCGGCATCTAGCACTGACTTTGGAAAGGTTGCGGGAGCATCTCCTTTATGCAAAATTCAGCAAGTGTCAGTTTTGGTTGAAGGAGGTGGCCTTCCTGGGCCATATTATCAGCGGAGCCGGGTTGGCAGTGGATCCGGCAAAGATTCGGGCAGTTCGAGATTGGCCGCAGTTGAAGACAGCCACCGATGTACGCAGTTTCTTGGGACTTGCCGGTTACTACCGGAAGTTCGTGGAGGGGTTCTCTCAGATTGCCCTCCCCCTCACATCTTTGACGAAGAAGGAGGCACCTTTCGTTTGGACCCCGTAGTGCCAGGCGGCTTTCCAGGAACTGAAGGACCGACTCATCTCAGCCCCTATTCTGGCCCTTCCATCTGGAAAGGATGGATTCCAGGTATATACCGACGCATCATACCAGGGGATGGGAGCAGTGCTGATGCAGAACAGACACGTCATAGCATATGCCTCCCGCCAGCTGAAGACCCATGAGAAGAACTACCCAGTGCACGACCTCGAGATGGGAGCGGTCGTTTTTGCTCTGAAGGTCTGGAGCCATTATCTTTACGGAGTCCACTGCGACATCTACTCCGACAACAAGAACCTGAAATACGTGGACACGCAGAAGGAGCTGAATATCAGCCAGAGGCGCTGGGTGGAGTTCTTAGCAGATTATCAGTATGAGATGCACTACCATCCAGGGAAGGCAAACATGGTGGCCGATGCGTTGAGCCGGCGAGCTGCCACTTCCGAAGCTGGGCCCCAGGTTATGTCCATGGAGCTAGTCCGGTCATTCAGAGATATGCAGATATCCCTAGTGTCCGAGGATGACCCAGTTCTGTATAGGGAGTATCTGGCATCGATAGTGGCCATAGATGATATTCGGGATCGCATTCGGGACGGACAGAGGACAGATGCGTGGGCAGAGCCGATGTTCCGTGCTTTGGAGGAAGGTTCGATAGGAGATTATTCCCTGAGAGATGGATTGCTACATTTCAGAGGCAGAGTATATATACCCGCAGGAGGCCAGATCCGAGAGGATATTATGATGGAGGCGCATTGCAGCCGGTACTCTGTGCACCCGGGGATCACAAAGATGACCGCTGATCTGAAGAAGACGATGTTTTGGCCGGGCATGAAGAAGGACATTACGTACTTCGTGACCCATTGCGTGGCGTGTCAGATGGTGAAGGTGGAGTGCAGGAACCCCGCAGGATTGCTGCAGCTACTCCCGGTGACGGAGTGGAAGTTCGACGATATAGCTATGGATTTTATATATGGTCTTCCCCGGTCTCGGACGGGGAACGACTCGATCTGGGTGATTGTTGATTGGTTGACGAAGGTGGCCCGCTTTATACCGATCAGGAAGGATGACTCGGTGGGAGTGCTGGTACGGAAGTTCGTGGAGCAGTATATCCGATATCATGGCGTGCCCCGGACGATAGTGTCGGACCGCGATGGACGGTTTACATCCAGGGAGTGGCGGTCAGTGCAGGCATATTTGGGCACCCGGTTGACTTTTAGCACGGCCTTCCACCCTCAGACGGACGGGCAGACAGAGCGCACCAACCGGACCTTGGAGGATTTACTACGACTGTGTATACTGGACCGAGGGGAGCCGTGGGAGAAGATGTTACCGTTTGTCGAGTTCTCCTATAACAATAGCTACCAGTCCAGCATCAGGATGGCGCCTTATAAAGCCTTGTATGGAAGAAAATGTAGGACCCCGCTTTCTTGGGTTCAAGACGAGGATCTGAAGGTGTTGGGATCGGATTTTGTTGAAAACACCGAGGCTCAGGTGAGACTGATCAGAGATAGGATGTTGGAGGCGCAGAGCAGACAGGCTAAATACTATGATGCCCGGCATCATCAGGTGGAGTTTCGGGTAGGAGATCGAGTGTTCTTGAAGATCCGGCCCATGCACGGAGTCTCACGGGTGCGCGGTCGGAGGAAGAAGCTCAGCCCTAGGTATATGGGCCCTTACCGGATCCTGGAACGGATCGGACCCCTAGCCTACAGGCTAGAGTTACCGCCAGAGCTGGCAGCTCTACACGACGTCTTCCACATTTCTTCACTGAGAAGGGCTCTACTACGCCCGGAGCAGCGGATTTTGACCACCGAAGGGCCGGTAGCTTCAGACCGATCTGTTCACTTGGAGCCGGTCCGGATCGACGACAAAGGATTATGGATCTTGCGCCGCAAGAAGATCCCCTTAGTCAAGGTTCTGTAGAGAAATCACGGTCAGGAGGAGCACACCTGGGAACCGCAGGACCTTATGAGGCAAAGATACCCGGAGTTGTTCAGTTAGGTACATCTCACCACCTCTCGGTATACTATAGATTGCCTTCTTGTTTTAGACAGTTAAGACTAGATAAGGAAAATTCAGGACCTAGGCATGCACACTCAATCAGAAAGGTAGGGGCTAATCTTTTGTTTATTGGGGAGATTGTCTCCGTTTATCAAACGAATAGTCGCCTAAACCTGATAGAAAGATCGTATGGGATGTTACAAGTTTAATTTATTCCGATAGAAATCCCCGTAGGCTCAACCTCAATTTCGGGGACGAAATTTTTGTTTTGTTTATTGGGATTTGTAACATCCCATTCCCGGCTAGACCCCTAGGAGTCGGTTGGTCGTGACAGAACCCTGTGAAGCCCAAAAATTGAAATAAATCGATCGAGGTTTCGGGTCACGGGTTGGTCACGCCCGTGACCGACCCGTCACGCCCGTGACTTTGGGCGTGACTACTACGACGATCGTCGATCTCCGCGAGACGATCGTCGAACTTGCTGCCTAGGCATGTCACGCCCATGACCAAGGTGTCATGCCCGTGACCTAGGGCGTGACTCCTTCGACGATCGTCGATCTCCGTGAGACGATCGTCAAACTTGCTGTCCGGGCATGTCACGCCCGTGACCAAGGTGTCACGCCCGTGACCTAGGGCGTGACTCCTTCGACGATCGTCGATCTCCGTAAGGAGATCGTCGAAATTGAAACTCGGGCCTGTCACGCCCGTGACCTAGGGCGTGACCACCCTTCGACGACCGTCGATCTCAGTTCGACGATCGTCGACCCAGAACTAACCACCCGGGCCTGTCACGCCCGTGACCCAGGTGTCACGCCCGTGACCACCCTTCGACGATCGTCGATCTCAGTTCGACGATCGTCGAACCCAGAATTGGCTATCCGGGCTTGTCACGCCCGTGACATTGGCCGAAATGACGGTTCAGGCCCGAAATTATTCTAACACGCGTGGTAATAAATGCTGGTGTGGGAAGTTACACCAGGAGTAATTACAGGCCGTTTTTCCTTCTGTAATTATATAACAAAGGAGGAAGATGTGGTCCAATAGGAAACCGCCAACTGGACACACCTGTTCATCTTCCACCATTTCTTATCCCTTCACTATAACCGAAATGTTATTAGGAGGAGCCTTCATGACCATTAAGGCTTTACCCTTTCACCTCCCCACATGCTGACTTATAAAAGCCCACTTGGAGCAAGAGGACAAGGTTACACGCTCAATCAAACGATCAGATCCTTGTTTTTGCTGTAGGAGAAGTTCAGCAACGCCACCACCGCGCCATGGCACCCCGCCGTTCTTCTCGCCTCCAAACCGCGAATAAGGTCCTCCTCTGCTTCTTCTCTTTCATGGGTAGATCTTAGGATTCTTAGAAAGGAAGTTCGCGCTCAACGGAGCCGGACCCATCTCTCGTTTTCATGGAAAACCATGAAAAGTGTATTCTTGAGTTCGCCGGAAACCGCCACCTCCGGCGGCCAAACCACCGCCAACCGATAGCCATCGCCTCAACGGAGGCGGTGGTGGTGGTGGCTGGCCAGGGAAGTGACCGGACGACCGGTGACGGAGCGCGAAATAGCTACAGGAAATATGATTTTCTGTGTCTGGTTTTCGGGTTCTGTAGAAGATGAACAGTAAAAACTGTTTTTAATGTATAATTTATGTAAATAATTTTGTAAGGAAATTATACTTGGAAGGGCACATTTTAATGCTGCAAAACGAGGCACTTAGAGGCCATTTTAGGAAAAGTGACCAGACACAAAAGTCGTAGCCCTTCGAGTCTAGATTAATCTAAAATTGGTTTCAACTTGTTTGGGTAAGCGGTTCGGCCGCAGCACCCGTTTTAGTGGGGGCTGTACCTAGAGTTGGGCAGAAATTAAAACGGATGCCCACTCTTCGTCCCTTGTCCAAATGACCTGAAATTTGGGCAGGGGACTAGCCTTAACATTACCTAAAGGCAGACCAAAAATGTGAATTTTTGGGGATACTTTGCCTAAAGTTTTTGTTTCAATTTAATAAACTTAGAGGAATTTATTTAAGTGGTCAAATGACCTCCAAACCCTCCCAAATATTGGTGAGTGGTCCCTGGCTATAAAACCTAGGTCTGTACAAAATTCCAACTGATTTGGAGGAGTTTTGGGTAGGAAATCTTCTACCCTTAACTAGGTATTAGTGAGACACCTTTTAGTAAAAAGTGCACTAAGAGTTTGGAAAGGTCAAATCACCTCAACAGAGGCTGATTTTCTAATCTCTGACTTAGAAGGGTGTTATAACCTGCTTGGAGAAAAACGGTGAGGTTTAGGGTTGGTTTACCTAGGATCCAAGCTCAAACCCTAAATGAAGGGTTTTGAGGGTTGTGAAGGACATGGGGGCAATTGCTCTTGTTTTGCCTTGAAACTCTGTAGAGTTGACAAAAGCTTGATAAGAATGGTCTGGATGTAATCTTGGGGAATTTGGAGACAAGTAGATACCTTAAAACCCTAACAGTAGTTTTAGGGTAAAATTTCAAATAGGCAAAATCAGTCACTGAACCTTACTTAAAAACTGTGAAATTCGGGTAGAGTGAGTTTTGGATCAGGTAGAACTTATAGCAATTTTTCTGGAATTTTATGTTGATTATTGCTAGCACATCATTTGTAAAGCTTGCTATGGCCTTAGATGATTATTTAATTATTTAGGAATCTCTATTCATTGAAATCTCATGAAATTTTGGAGATATAGATTTTAGAACAGAATGATTACCCCTGAATTTTTATATAATTTTTAGTTGAGTACATCCAGTACTTCCTTCACAAAAGTTAAAAAGGGGTTCTATGCTTGAAAAATTATTTCGGGATGATTTTATTACTTAGAAATTATGAAACTAGGCCAGTGCTAATTTTAGGCCTTTATCTGCATGTCATAAATTATTTGTAATTTTTGGAAGAATATTTTCTGTACTTGATTCATAAATAACAAAAGATAGAGATTATTTCTAAAATAGTTTTAATGCCCTTTTGATGATAGAAAAATTATGATACCTTGGATTTAACCTACTGAGATAACCTACTATTTGTCATAAATTTTCTGGACATCTTGCATGAGAACTTAGGGTAGTTCATGTTCAAACCTGTAGCCCTTGGGATTTTCGAGTAATTTAATTTAATGCCAAATAAATTATGAAAATTTCCATTTTCTGGATTTAGGTCATTTATATCATGGTAAATCTCCAGTAAATAATTTAGGGCATTTGGATGAGTATTGGATCATTGCATACCGGTTCGACATGTTGTCTAGGTCGGTCTGCATATAGCAATTTGTGAAACGCAATAGGACATGATCTGAGGAAGGCATTGGAGTTATTCATAATGTCTGGGTGGGCAATGGTGGAGGAAATCGCAATAGGAAGGTATAAAGATTAGTGAGAATTGGTGATAGCTAGAGTAAAGAGGTGCTCGGGTTTCGGCGAAAGATCGCCTTTTCCCGAAGAGAGGAAGGTTAAAAATCACCCTAGGATAGTCTATCGTAATATGAGAAGGGAATCGGGTTGTGGAGATCAACCAATAACAATAAGTGTCTTGCGAAAGGGAACTTCGGGCCGTAATGTCGCCGTCTTGGTTCCTAGTGCTCCTTGAGAGCCCTTCACGGGGAATACCGGGGGCAGTTCTGGGCTAACGTAAACTGTAATAACAAACCGACAAGAGTAACTTAGTAACTAGGGCTGCACTTTTCACAAACACTGTTGGCACAGGAAGCTTGATGAGAGCTTCGGCTCGGTTGGTTGGAGACGGACGTTTTGGTCCGGGGAGCTTCGGCTCGGTTGGTTTGGAGACGGACGTTTTGGTCCGGGGAGCTTCGACTCGGTTGGTTTGGAGACGGACATTTTGGTTCGGGGAGCTTTGGCTCGGTTTTTATGTGTTTACGATTAAACTTGCATGTGCATAAAATAGGAAAAGTTAAGGTGGTGGGTTTTTCGATATCGGGGAGTTCGATTGCACCGACACCGATATCGTTGACTCGGCGGGGTGATTAGCACTTCGCCAACAGAAGTCCGGTGCGCCAGCCGGCAAGAGTACGCAGGCGTCCGCTTAGTGCACCAAGCGTTGAGGCGTACGATAGGTCAGACCAGTGGTGCTTTTACTGGTTTTGAGGTGGGCGAGGCCCAACCCACCGCTTCCGTCCGCCACTACGGAGGTATCCTGGGAGGTAACGGCTCCGAAAGGGGGAACTAAAGGTCTGTGTGCACAGAGTCGGGTGTGTGAGTTGCACTTGCATGTTTCATCATACCCACTTGCATGTCATAGCATAATCGATTCATTTAACCCTGACACCTAAAGTATAAGTGGTATGGGACGCTTATACATTAGGACCTGCAAAACGACCCCTTGGTCTATAAGCTTGTGTGGGCAAGTTTATAAATCAATGGTTAATTTCAATATATAAACATATGTTGTTGTTTGATAACCGACACCCCAACGTATAGGTGGTATGGGACACTCTATACGATGGCAGCCTTGCAGAAGATCCCTTGGCTTATGCATTTTCGCACATAAGTTAAGGTTACTTTCCTTACTTTCTGTTTCTGTCATATTATCATAGAATTGTTAGATTAGTTCCGCTGCCATCTGTTTCTTGATTAATCTCTACCTTCATGTCCTTCCCTTTCTTCCTCTCCGCTCGGTACCTAGGAGCCATGGGGGAAGGGGTAGGGGATGATAGGGCTTAGTCTTTATGACTAACGGTTTTCGAACCGCATCATTTAGGGGATCGTGGAGCCCAGCATGGAGGAGCAGCCCCAGAGATCGGTGCGCCTGGAGATGGGGCAGTCTAGCTCCGGAGTTCATACAGCCGGGACCGTGAGTCTCGACTCTGAGTAGTTCCTGTTTTTGCTTCCGCATGAGAGACTTGTAGTGAGGACATTTTGTACCGGGCATAAGCCCGCATTTATAGTACTCTGATGTTTTCTGTGGACACTCCCTTCGTGGAGATTTATTTCTATATATGTGATTTATTATTGTGGACTGCATTGCTCTTACTTCTATTATTGTGCTACCTTTCTGTGATCGAATTGGCCGGCAGAATCGGTGCCTTGTGGTGATGACCCTTCAGGACGTGAAGGTGTCACCGCAAAGCCGCGATTCTGGGCCTAAGACCCCGGTGGTTGAAAAAGAAAAAAAAAGGGGGTCTTACAAGTGGAATTAGAGGGAAACATCGATCTGAAAAAGTAGCAGTCCACTAACCCTGGGTCACCCCCGCTCGAGATTAGTTTGGGGACAAACTAAGCAGCGGAAGCAGTGGTGTGCCCATATGGGGATCACATATAAATTGTCCACCTTTATGTAATATTTGCACATTTTCTCAGCATGTGTTTTTGTTACGCAGCCTCCAGCACAGCCTACGCCACAAGGCGGAGTTCAGCAGGCTCAGGGTGTTGCACCACCTCCACCGGTCCCCACTCCTTTCCTTCAGTCAGACATGGGATAGACTCTGACTGCCATCCTAGAGGCTTTCAGGGCCTAGCAGGTTCCGGCCTCGCAGCCAAATCTGGGGGCCAACTGGCTGAGCATCTTCCGGGGTCTTTCTCCCCCGTCCTATTTGGGGACTGAGTCGGCGGTTCGGACGGAAGAGTGGCTAGATATCATGTACGAGATGCTGACCGGGATACGGTGTCCTTGGGAGGAGAGGGTGGCTCTGGTTGTCTCTTGCCTGGAGTCCCATGCAAAGAGGTGGTGGAAGACGCTGTTGGATACGATATTTGCCGACAAGGAGGTTGCGGAGGTTGCCTGGGAGGAGTTCAGGGCCGCACTGCTGGAGCATTTCGTTCTGCAGTCAGCTAGGGATGATTTGGAGGAGCGGTTCTTACAGCTGAAGCAGGGCACCTGGACCGTGGTGGAGTACCATCGAGAGTTCGACCATCTGGCCCGATACGCAGATTCCTATCATCTGGACTTGAGGTCAGGATACTACCAGCTACGGATCCAGGAGGAGGATATCCCGAAGACGTCCTTCAGTAGCAGATATGGCCTGTATGAGTTCATCGTGATGCCCTTCGGGCTCACGAATGCCCCGTCGGCGTTCATGAGTCTCATGAACCGGGTCTTCGAGGCCTACTTGGATGTGTTCATCATAGGATTCATAGACGACATCCTGATCTACTCTAGGACGGAGGAGGAGCACACTCAGCATCTAGCACTGACTTTGGAAAGGTTGCGGGAGCATCTCCTTTATGCAAAATTCAGCAAGTGTCAGTTTTGGTTGAAGGAGGTGGCCTTCCTGGGCCATATTATCAGCGGAGCCGGGTTGGCAGTGGATCCGGCAAAGATTCGGGCAGTTCGAGATTGGCCGCAGTTGAAGACAGCCACCGATGTACGCAGTTTCTTGGGACTTGCCGGTTACTACCGGAAGTTCGTGGAGGGGTTCTCTCAGATTGCCCTCCCCCTCACATCTTTGACGAAGAAGGAGGCACCTTTCATTTGGACCCCGCAGTGCCAGGCGGCTTTCCAGGAACTGAAGGACCGACTCATCTCAGCCCCTATTCTGGCCCTTCCATCTGGAAAGGATGGATTCCAGGTATATACCGACGCATCATACCAGGGGATGGGAGCAGTGCTGATGCAGAACAGACACGTCATAGCATATGCCTCCCGCCAGCTGAAGACCCATGAGAAGAACTACCCAGTGTACGACCTTGAGATGGGAGCGGTCGTTTTTGCTCTGAAGGTCTGGAGCCATTATCTTTACGGAGTCCACTGCGACATCTACTCCGACCACAAGAACCTGAAATACGTGGACACGCAGAAGGAGATGAATATCAGCCAGAGGCGCTGGGTGGAGTTCTTAGCAGATTATCAGTATGAGATGCACTACTATCCAGGGAAGGCAAACATGGTGGCCGATGCGTTGAGCCGGCGAGCTGCCACTTCCGAAGCTGGGCCCCAGGTTATGTCCATGGAGCTAGTCCGGTCATTCAGAGATATGCAGATATCCCTAGTGTCCGAGGATGACCCAGTTCTGTATAGGGAGTATCTGGCATCGATAGTGGCCATAGATGATATTCGGGATCGCATTCGGGACGGACAGAGGACAGATGCGTGGGCAGAGCCGATGTTCCGTGCTTTGGAGGAAGGTTCGATAGGAGATTATTCCCTGAGAGATGGATTGCTACATTTCAGAGGCAGAGTATATATACCCGCAGGAGGCCAGATCCGAGAGGATATTATGATGGAGGCGCATTGCAGCCGGTACTCTGTGCACCCGGGGATCACAAAGATGACCGCTGATCTGAAGAAGACGATGTTTTGGCCGGGCATGAAGAAGGACATTACGTACTTCGTGACCCATTGCGTGGCGTGTCAGATGGTGAAGGTGGAGTGCAGGAACCCCGCAGGATTGCTGCAGCCACTCCCGGTGCCGGAGTGGAAGTTCGACGATATAGCTATGGATTTTATATATGGTCTTCCCCGGTCTCGGACGGGGAACGACTCGATCTGGGTGATTGTTGATTGGTTGACGAAGGTGGCCCGCTTTATACCGATCAGGAAGGATGACTCGGTGGGAGTGCTGGTACGGAAGTTCGTGGAGCAGTATATCCGATATCATGGCGTGCCCCGGACGATAGTGTCGAACCGCGATGGACTGTTTACATCCAGGGAGTGGCGGTCAGTGCAGGCATATTTGGGCACCCGGTTGACTTTTAGCACGGCCTTCCACCCTCAGACGGACGGGCAGACAGAGCGCACCAACCGGACCTTGGAGGATTTACTACGACTGTGTATACTGGACCGAGGGGAGCCGTGGGAGAAGATGTTACCGTTGGTCGAGTTCTCCTATAACAATAGCTACCAGTCCAGCATCAGGATGGCGCCTTATGAAGCCTTGTATGGAAGAAAATGTAGGACCCCGCTTTCTTGGGTTCAAGACGAGGATCCGAAGGTGTTGGGATCGGATTTTGTTGAAAACATCGAGGCTCAGGTGAGACTGATCAGAGATAGGATGTTGGAGGCGCAGAGCAGACAGGCTAAATACTATGATGCCCGGCATCATCAGGTGGAGTTTCGGGTAGGAGATCGAGTGTTCTTGAAGATCCGGCCCATGCACGGAGTCTCACGGGTGCGCGGTCGGAGGAAGAAGCTCAGCCCTAGGTATATGGGCCCTTACCGGATCCTGGAACGGATCGGACCCCTAGCCTACAGGCTAGAGTTGCCGCCAGAGCTGGCAGCTCTACACGACGTCTTCCACATTTCTTCGCTGAGAAGGGCTCTACTACGCCCGGAGCAGGGGATTTTGACCACCGAAGGGCCGGTAGCTTCAGACCGATCTGTTCACTTGGAGCCGGTCCGGATCGACGACAAAGGATTATGGATCTTGCGCCGCAAGAAGATCCCCTTAGTCAAGGTTCTGTAGAGAAATCACGGTCAGGAGGAGCACACCTGGGAACCGCAGGACCTTATGAGGCAAAGATACCCGGAGTTGTTCAGTTAGGTACATCTCACCACCTCTCGGTATACTATAGATTGCCTTCTTGTTTTAGACAGTTAAGACTAGATAAGGAAAATTCAGGACCTAGGCATGCGCACTCAATCAGAAAGGTAGGGGCTAATCTTTTGTTTATTGGGGCGATTGTCTCCGTTTATCAAACGAATAGTCGCCTAAACCTGATAGAAAGATCGTATGGGATGTTACAAGTTTAATTTATTCCGATAGAAATCCCCGTAGGCTCAACCTCAATTTCGGGACGAAATTTTTGTTTTGTTTATTGGGATTTGTAACATCCCATTCCCGGCTAGACCCCTAGGAGTCGGTTGGTCGTGACAGAACCCTGTGAAGCCCAAAAATTGAAATAAATCGATCGAGGTTTCGGGTCACGGGTTGGTCACGCCCGTGACCGACCCGTCACGCCCGTGACTTTGGGCGTGACTACTACGACGATCGTCGATCTCCGCGAGACGATCGTCGAACTTGCTGCCCAGGCATGTCACGCCCATGACCAAGGTGTCATGCCCGTGACCTAGGGCGTGACTCCTTCGACGATCGTCGATCTCCGTGAGACGATCGTCAAACTTGCTGCCCGGGCATGTCACGCCCGTGACCAAGGTGTCACGCCCGTGACCTAGGGCGTGACTCCTTCGACGATCGTCGATCTCCGTAAGGAGATCGTCGAAATTGAAACTCGGGCCTGTCACGCCCGTGACCTAGGGCGTGACCACCCTTCGACGACCGTCGATCTCAGTTCGACGATCGTCGACCCAGAACTAACCACCCGGGCCTGTCACGCCCGTGACCCAGGTGTCACGCCCGTGACCACCCTTCGACGATCGTCGATCTCAGTTCGACGATCGTCGAACCCAGAATTGGCTATCCGGGCTTGTCACGCCCGTGACCTATGTATCACGCCCGTGACATTGGCCGAAATGACGGTTCAGGCCCGAAATTATTCTAACACGCGTGGTAATAAATGCTGGTGTGGGAAGTTACACCAGGAGTAATTACAGGCCGTTTTTCCTTCTGTAATTATATAACAAAGGAGGAAGATGTGGTCCAATAGGAAACCGCCAACTGGACACACCTGTTCATCTTCCACCATTTCTTATCCCTTCACTATAACCAAAATGTTATTAGGAGGAGCCTTCATGACCATTAAAGCTTTACCCTTTCACCTCCCCACATGCTGACTTATAA
Organism: Platanthera zijinensis; assembly: GCA_039513925.1. Classification (NCBI taxonomy): domain Eukaryota; kingdom Viridiplantae; phylum Streptophyta; class Magnoliopsida; order Asparagales; family Orchidaceae; genus Platanthera; species Platanthera zijinensis. Next base: position 115,961,529 of record CM077084.1, read on the forward strand.
AAGCCCACTTGGAGCAAGAGGACAAGGTTACACGCTCAATCAAACGATCAGATCCTTGTTTTTGCTGTAGGAGAAGTTCAGCAACGCCACCACCGCGCCATGGCACCCCGCCGTTCTTCTCGCCTCCAAACCGCGAATAAGGTCCTCCTCTGCTTCTTCTCTTTCATGGGTAGATCTTAGGATTCTTAGAAAGGAAGTTCGCGCTCAACGGAGCCGGACCCATCTCTCGTTTTCATGGAAAACCATGAAAAGTGTATTCTTGAGTTCGCCGGAAACCGCCACCTCCGGCGGCCAAACCACCGCCAACCGATAGTCATCGCCTCAACGGAGGCGGTGGTGGTGGTGGCTGGCCAGGGAAGTGACCGGACGACCGGTGACGGAGCGCGAAATAGCTACAGGAAATATGATTTTCTGTGTCTGGTTTTCGGGTTCTGTAGAAGATGAACAGTAAAAACTGTTTTTAATGTATAATTTATGTAAATAATTTTGTAAGGAAATTATACTTGGAAGGGCACATTTTAATGCTGCAAAACGAGGCACTTAGAGGCCATTTTAGGAAAAGTGACCAGACACAAAAGTCGTAGCCCTTCGAGTCTAGATTAATCTAAAATTGGTTTCAACTCGTTTGGGTAAGCGGTTCGGCCGCAGCACCCGTTTTAGTGGGGGCTGTACCTAGAGTTGGGCAGAAATTAAAACGGATGCCCACTCTTCGTCCCTTGTCCAAATGACCTGAAATTTGGGCAGGGGACTAGCCTTAACAATACCTAAAGGCAGACCAAAAATGTGAATTTTTGGGGATACTTTGCCTAAAGTTTTTGTTTCAATTTAATAAACTTAGAGGAATTTATTTAAGTGGTCAAATGACCTCCAAACCCTCCCAAATATTGGTGAGTGGTCCCTGGCTATAAAACCTAGGTCTGTACAAAATTCCAACTGATTTGGAGGAGTTTTGGGTAGGAAATCTTCTACCCTTAACTAGGCATTAGTGAGACACCTTTTAGTAAAAAGTGCACTAAGAGTTTGGAAAGGTCAAATCACCTCAACAGAGGCTGATTTTCTAATCTCTGACTTAGAAGGGTGTTATAACCTGCTTGGAGAAAAACGGTGAGGTTTAGGGTTGGTTTACCTAGGATCCAAGCTCAAACCCTAAATGAAGGGTTTTGAGGGTTGTGAAGGACATGGGGGCAATTGCTCTTGTTTTGCCTTGAAACTCTGTAGAGTTGACAAAAGCTTGATAAGAATGGTCTGGATGTAATCTTGGGGAATTTGGAGACAAGTAGATACCTTAAAACCCTAACATTAGTTTTAGGGTAAAATTTCAAATAGGCAAAATCAGTCACTGAACCTTACTTAAAAACTGTGAAATTCGGGTAGAGTGAGTTTTGGATCAGGTAGAACTTATAGCAATTTTTCTGGAATTTTATGTTGATTATTGCTAGCACATCATTTGTAAAGCTTGCTATGGCCTTAGATGATTATTTAATTATTTAGGAATCTCTGTTCATTGAAATCTCATGAAATTTTGGAGATATAGATTTTAGAACAGAATGATTACCCCTGAATTTTTATATAATTTTTAGTTGAGTACATCCAGTACTTCCTTCACAAAAGTTAAAAAGGGGTTCTATGCTTGAAAAATTATTTCGGGATGATTTTATTACTTAGAAATTATGAAACTGGGCCAGTGCTAATTTTAGGCCTTTATCTGCATGTCATAAATTATTTGTAATTTTTGGAAGAATATTTTCTGTACTTGATTCATAAATAACAAAAGATAGAGATTATTTCTAAAATAGTTTTAATGCCCTTTTGATGATAGAAAAATTATGATACCTTGGATTTAACCTACTGAGATAACCTACTATTTGTCATAAATTTTCTGGACATCTTGCATGAGAACTTAGGGTAGTTCATGTTCAAACCTGTAGCCCTTGGGATTTTCGAGTAATTTAATTTAATGCCAAATAAATTATGAAAATTTCCATTTTCTGGATTTAGGTCATTTATATCATGGTAAATCTCCAGTAAATAATTTAGGGCATTTGGATGAGTATTGGATCATTGCATACCGGTTCGACATGTTGTCTAGGTCGGTCTGCATATAGCAATTTGTGAAACGCAATAGGACATGATCTGAGGAAGGCATTGGAGTTATTCATAATGTGTGGGTGGGCAATGGTGGAGGAAATCGCAATAGGAAGGTATAAAGATTAGTGAGAATTGGTGATAGCTAGAGTAAAGAGGTGCTCGGGTTTCGGCGAAAGATCGCCTTTTCCCGAAGAGAGGAAGGTTAAAAATCACCCTAGGATAGTCTATCGTAATATGAGAAGGGAATCGGGTTGTGGAGATCAACCAATAACAATAAGTGTCTTGCGAAAGGGAACTTCGGGCCGTAATGTCGCCGTCTTGGTTCCTAGTGCTCCTTGAGAGCCCTTCACGGGGAATACCAGGGGCAGTTCTGGGCTAACGTAAACTGTAATAACAAACCGACAAGAGTAACTTAGTAACTAGGGCTGCACTTTTCACAAACACTGTTGGCACAGGAAGCTTGATGAGAGCTTCGGCTCGGTTGGTTGGAGACGGACGTTTTGGTCCGGGGAGCTTCGGCTCGGTTGGTTTGGAGACGGACGTTTTGGTCCGGGGAGCTTCGACTCGGTTGGTTTGGAGACGGACATTTTGGTTCGGGGAGCTTTGGCTCGGTTTTTGTGTGTTTACGATTAAACTTGCATGTGCATAAAATAGGAAAAGTTAAGGTGGTGGGTTTTTCGATATCGGGGAGTTCGATTGCACCGACACCGATATCGTTGACTCGGCGGGGTGATTAGCACTTCGCCAACAGAAGTTCGGTGCGCCAGCCGGCAAGAGTACGCAGGCGTCCGCTTAGTGCACCAAGCGTTGAGGCGTACGATAGGTCAGACCAGTGGTGCTTTTACTGGTTTTGAGGTGGGCGAGGCCCAACCCACCGCTTCCGTCCGCCACTACGGAGGTATCCTGGGAGGTAACGGCTCCGAAAGGGGGAACTAAAGGTCTGTGTGCACAGAGTCGGGTGTGTGAGTTGCACTTGCATGTTTCATCATACCCACTTGCATGTCATAGCATAATCGATTCATTTAACCCTGACACCTAAAGTATAAGTGGTATGGGACGCTTATACATTAGGACCTGCAAAACGACCCCTTGGTCTATAAGCTTGTGTGGGCAAGTTTATAAATCAATGGTTAATTTCAATATATAAACATATGTTGTTGTTTGATAACCGACACCCCAACGTATAGGTGGTATGGGACACTCTATACGATGGGAGCCTTGCAGAAGATCCCTTGGCTTATGCGTTTTCGCACATAAGTTAAGGTTACTTTCCTTACTTTCTGTTTCTGTCATATTATCATAGAATTGTTAGATTAGTTCCGCTGCCATCTGTTTCTTGATTAATCTCTACCTTCATGTCCTTCCCTTTCTTCCTCTCCGCTCGGTACCTAGGAGCCATGGGGGAAGGGGTAGGGGATGATAGGGCTTAGTCTTTATGACTAACGGTTTTCGAACCGCATCATTTAGGGGATCGTGGAGCCCAGCATGGAGGAGCAGCCCCAGAGATCGGTGCGCCTGGAGATGGGGCAGTCTAGCTCCGGAGTTCATACAGCCGGGACCGTGAGTCTCGACTCTGAGTAGTTCCTGTTTTTGCTTCCGCATGAGAGACTTGTAGTGAGGACATTTTGTACCGGGCATAAGCCCGCATTTATAGTACTCTGATGTTTTCTGTGGACACTCCCTTCGTGGAGATTTATTTCTATATATGTGATTTATTATTGTGGACTGCATTGCTCTTACTTCTATTATTGTGCTACCTTTCTGTGATCGAATTGGCCGGCAGAATCGGTGCCTTGTGGTGATGACCCTTCAGGACGTGAAGGTGTCACCGCAAAGCCGCGATTCTGGGCCTAAGACCCCGGTGGTTGAAAAAGAAAAAAAAAGGGGGGTCTTACAAGTGGTATTAGAGGGAAACATCGATCTGAAAAAGTAGCAGTCCACTAACCCTGGGTCACCCCCGCTCGAGATTAGTTTGGGGACAAACTAAGCAGCGGAAGCAGTGGTGTGCCCATATGGGGATCACATATAAATTGTCCACCTTTATGTAATATTTGCACATTTTCTCAGCATGTGTTTTTGTTACGCAGCCTCCAGCACAGCCTACGCCACAAGGCGGAGTTCAGCAGGCTCAGGGTGTTGCACCACCTCCACCGGTCCCCACTCCTTTCCTTCAGTCAGACATGGGATAGACTCTGACTGCCATCCTAGAGGCTTTCAGGGCCCAGCAGGTTCCGGCCTCGCAGCCAAATCTGGGGGCCAACTGGCTGAGCATCTTCCGGGGTCTTTCTCCCCCGTCATATTTGGGGACTGAGTCGGCGGTTCGGACGGAAGAGTGGCTAGATATCATGTACGAGATGCTGACCGGGATACGGTGTCCTTGGGAGGAGAGGGTGGCTCTGGTTGTCTCTTGCCTGGAGTCCCATGCAAAGAGGTGGTGGAAGACGCTGTTGGACACGACATTTGCCGACAAGGAGGTTGCGGAGGTTGCCTGGGAGGAGTTCAGGGCCGCACTGCTGGAGCATTTCGTTCTGCAGTCAGCTAGGGATGATTTGCAGGAGCGGTTCTTACAGCTGAAGCAGGGCACCTGGACCGTGGTGGAGTACCATCGAGAGTTCGACCATCTGGCCCGATACGCAGATTCCTATCATCTGGACTTGAGGTCAGGATACTACCAGCTACGGATCTAGGAGGAGGATATCCCGAAGACGTCCTTCAGTAGCAGATATGGCCTGTATGAGTTCATCGTGATGCCCTTCGGGCTCACGAATGCCCCGTCGGCGTTCATGAGTCTCATGAACCGGGTCTTCGAGGCCTACTTGGATGTGTTCATCATAGGATTCATAGACGACATCCTGATCTACTCTAGGACGGAGGAGGAGCACACTCGGCATCTAGCACTGACTTTGGAAAGGTTGCGAGAGCATCTCCTTTATGCAAAATTCAGCAAGTGTCAGTTTTGGTTGAAGGAGGTGGCCTTCCTGGGCCATATTATCAGCGGAGCCGGGTTGGCAGTGGATGCGGCAAAGATTCGGGCAGTTCGAGATTGGCCGCAGTTGAAGACAGCCACCGATGTACGCAGTTTCTTGGGACTTGCCGGTTACTACCGGAAGTTCGTGGAGGGGTTCTCTCAGATTGCCCTCCCCCTCACATCTTTGACGAAGAAGAAGGCACCTTTCGTTTGGACCCCGCAGTGCCAGGCGGCTTTCCAGGAACTGAAGGACCGACTCATCTCAGCCCCTATTCTGGCCCTTCCATCTGGAAAGGATGGATTCCAGGTATATACCGACGCGTCATACCAGGGGATGGGAGCAGTGCTGATGCAGAACAGACACGTCATAGCATATGCCTCCCGCCAGCTGAAGACCCATGAGAAGAACTACCCATTGCACGAGCTTGAGATGGGAGCGGTCGTTTTTGCTCTGAAGGTCTGGAGCCATTATCTTTACGGAGTCCACTGCGACATCTACTCCGACCACAAGAACCTGAAATACGTGGACACGCAGAAGGAGCTGAATATCAGCCAGAGGCGCTGGGTGGAGTTCTTAGCAGATTATCAGTATGAGATGCACTACCATCCAGGGAAGGCAAACATGGTGGCCGATGCGTTGAGCCGGCGAGCTGCCACTTCCGAAGCTGGGCCCCAGGTTATTTCCATGGAGCTAGTCCGGTCATTCAGAGATATGCAGATATCCCTAGTGTCCGAGGATGACCCAGTTCTGTATAGGGAGTATCTGGCATCGATAGTGGCCATAGATGATATTCGGGATCGCATTCGGGACGGACAGAGGACAGATGCGTGGGCAGAGCCGATGTTCCGTGCTTTGGAGGAAGGTTCGATAGGATATTATTCCCTGAGAGATGGATTGCTACATTTCAGAGGCAGAGTATATATACCCACAGGAGGCCAGATCCGAGAGGATATTATGATGGAGGCGCATTGCAGCCGGTACTCTGTGCACCCGGGGATCACAAAGATGACCGCTGATCTGAAGAAGACGATGTTTTGGCCGGGCATGAAGAAGGACATTACGTACTTCGTGACCCATTGCGTGGCGTGTCAGATGGTGAAGGTGGAGTGCAGGAACCCCGCAGGATTGCTGCAGCCACTCCCGGTGCCGGAGTGGAAGTTCGACGATATAGCTATGGATTTTATATATGGTCTTCCCCGGTCTCGGACGGGGAACGACTCGATCTGGGTGATTGTTGATTGGTTGACGAAGGTGGCCCGCTTTATACCGATCAGGAAGGATGACTCGGTGGGAGTGCTGGTACGGAAGTTCGTGGAGCAGTATATCCGATATCATGGCGTGCCCCGGACGATAGTGTCGGACCGCGATGGACGGTTTACATCCAGGGAGTGGCGGTCAGTGCAGGCATATTTGGGCACCCGGTTGACTTTTAGCACGGCCTTCCACCCTCAGACGGACGAGCAGACAGAGCGCACCAACCGGACCTTGGAGGATTTACTACGACTGTGTATACTGGACCGAGGGGAGCCGTGGGAGAAGATGTTACCGTTGGTCGAGTTCTCCTATAACAATAACTACCAGTCCAGCATCAGGATGGCGCCTTATGAAGCCTTGTATGGAAGAAAATGTAGGACCCCGCTTTCTTGGGTTAGAGACGAGGATCCGAAGGTGTTGGGATCGGATTTTGTTGAAAACACCGAGGCTCAGGTGAGACTGATCAGAGATAGGATGTTGGAGGCGCAGAGCAGATAGGCTAAATACTATGATGCCCGGCATCATCAGGTGGAGTTTCGGGTAGGAGATCGAGTGTTCTTGAAGATCCGGCCCATGCACGGAGTCTCACGGGTGCGCGGTCGGAGGAAGAAGCTCAGCCCTAGGTATATGGGCCCTTACCGGATCCTGGAACGGATCGGACCCCTAGCCTACAGGCTAGAGTTGCCGCCAGAGCTGGCAGCTCTACACGACGTCTTCCACATTTCTTCGCTGAGAAGGGCTCTACTACGCCCGGAGCAGCGGATTTTGACCACCGAAGGGCCGGTAGCTTCAGACCGATCTGTTCACTTGGAGCCGGTCCGGATCGACGACAAAGGATTATGGATCTTGCGCCGCAAGAAGATCCCCTTAGTCAAGGTTCTGTAGAGAAATCACGGTCAGGAGGAGCCCACCTGGGAACCGCAGGACCTTATGAGGCAAAGATACCCGGAGTTGTTCAGTTAGGTACATCTCACCACCTCTCGGTATACTATATATTGCCTTCTTGTTTTGGACAGTTAAGACTAGATAAGGAAAATTCAGGACCTAGGCATGCGCACTCAATCAGAAAGGTAGGGGCTAATCTTTTGTTTATTGGGGAGATTGTCTCCGTTTATCAAACGAATAGTCGCCTAAACCTGATAGAAAGATCGTATGGGATGTTACAAGTTTAATTTATTCCGATAGAAATCCCCGAAGGCTCAACCTCAATTTCGGGGACGAAATTTTTGTTTTGTTTATTGGGATTTCTAACATCTCATTCCCGGCTAGACCCCTAGGAGTCGGTTGGTCGTGACAGAACCCTGTAAAGCACAAAAATTGAAATAAATCGATCGAGGTTTCGGGTCACGGGTTGGTTACGCCCGTGACCGACCCGTCACGCCCGTGACTTTGGGCGTGACTACTACGACGATCGTCGATCTCCGTGAGACGATCGTCGAACTTGCTGCCCGGGCATGTCACGCCCGTGACCAAGGTGTCATGCCCGTGACCTAGGGCGTGACTCCTTCGACGATCGTCGATCTCCGTGAGACGATCGTCAAACTTGCTGCCCGGGCATGTCACGCCCGTGACCAAGGTGTCACGCCCGTGACCTAGGGCGTGACTCCTTCGACGATCGTCGATCTCCGTAAGGAGATCGTCGAAATTGAAACTCGGGCCAGTCACGCCCGTGACCTAGGTGTCACGCCCGTGACCTAGGGCGTGACCACCCTTCGACGACCGTCGATCTCAGTTTGACGATCGTCGACCCAGAACTAACCACCCGGGCCTGTCACGCCCGTGACCCAGGTGTCACGCCCGTGACCACCCTTCGACGATCGTCGATCTCAGTTCGACGATCGTCGAACCCAGAATTGGCTATCCGGGCTTGTCACGCCCGTGACCTATGTGTCACGCCCGTGACATTGGCCGAAACGACGGTTCAGGCCCGAAATTATTCTAACACGCGTGGTAATAAATGCTGGTGTGGGAAGTTACACCAGGAGTAATTACAGGCCGTTTTTCCTTCTGTAATTATATAACAAAGGAGGAAGATGTGGTCCAATAGGAAACCGCCAACTGGACACACCTGTTCATCTTCCACCATTTCTTATCCCTTCACTATAACCGAAATGTTATTAGGAGGATCCTTCATGACCATTAAGGCTTTACCCTTTCACCTCCCCACATGCTGACTTATAAAAGCCCACTTGGAGCAAGAGGAGAAGGTTACACGCTCAATCAAATGATCAGATCCTTGTTCTTGCTGTAGGAGAAGTTCAGCAACGCCACCACCGCGCCATGACACCCCGTCGTTCTTCTCGCCTCCAAACCGCGAATAAGGTCCTCCTCTGCTTCTTCTCTTTCATGGGTAGATCTTAGGATTCTTAGAAAGGAAGTTCGCGCTCAACGGAGCCGGACCCATCTCTCGTTTTCATGGAAAACCATGAAAAGTGTATTCTTGAGTTCGCCGGAAACCGCCACCTCCGGCGGCCAAACCACCGCCAACCGATAGCCATCGCCTCAACAGAGGCAGTGGTGGTGGCTGGCTGGCCAGGGAAGTGACCGGACGACCGGTGACGGAGCGCGAAATAGCTACAGGAAATATGATTTTCTATGTCTGGTTTTCGGGTTCTGTAGAAGATGAATAGTAAAAACTGTTTTTAATGTATAATTTATGTAAATAATTTTGTAAGGAAATTATACTTGGAAGGGCACATTTTAATGCTGCAAAACGAGGCACTTAGAGGCCATTTTAGGAAAAGTGACCAGATACAAAAGTCGTAGCCCTTCGAGTCTAGATTAATCTAAAATTGGTTTCAACTCGTTTGGGTAAGCGGTTCGGCCGCAGCACCCGTTTTAGTGGGGGCTGTACCTAGAGTTGGGCAGAAATTGAAACGGATGCCCACTCTTCGTCCCTTGTCCAAATGACCTGAAATTTGGGCAGGGGACTAGCCTTAACAATACCTAAAGGCAGACCAAAAATGTGAATTTTTGGGGATACTTTGCCTAAAGTTTTTGTTTCAATTTAATAAACTTAGAGGAATTTATTTAAGTGGTCAAATGACCTCCAAACCCTCCCAAATTTTGGTGAGTGGTCCCTGGCTATAAAACCTAGGTCTGTACAAAATTCCAACTGATTTGGAGGAGTTTTGGGTAGGAAATCTTCTACCCTTAACTAGGCATTAGTGAGACACCTTTTAGTAAAAAGTGCACTAAGAGTTTGGAAAGGTCAAATCACCTCAACAGAGGCTGATTTTCTAATCTCTGACTTAGAAGGGTGTTATAACCTGCTTGGAGAAAAACGGTGAGGTTTAGGGTTGGTTTACCCTAGGATCCAAGCTCAAACCCTAAATGAAGGGTTTTGAGGGTTGTGAAGGACATGGGGGCAATTGCTCTTGTTTTGCCTTGAAACTCTGTAGAGTTGACAAAAGCTTGATAAGAATGGTCCGGATGTAATCTTGGCGAATTTGGAGACAAGTAGATACCTTAAAACCCTAACATTAGTTTTAGGGTAAAATTTCAAATAGGCAAAATCAGTCACTGAACCTTACTTAAAAACTGTGAAATTCGGGTAGAGTGAGTTTTGGATCAGGTAGAACTTATAGCAATTTTTCTGGAATTTTATGTTGATTATTGCTAGCACATCATTTGTAAAGCTTGCTATGGCCTTAGATGATTATTTAATTATTTAGGAATCTCTGTTCATTGAAATCTCATGAAATTTTTGAGATATAGATTTTAGAATAGAATGATTACCCCTGAATTTTTATATAATTTCTAGTTGAGTACATCCAGTACTTCCTTCACAAAAGTTAAAAAGGGGTTCTATGCTTGAAAAATTATTTCGGGATGATTTTATTACTGAAAAATTATGAAACTGGGCCAGTACTAATTTTAGGCATTTATCTGCATGCCATAAATTATTTGTAATTTTTGGAAGAATATTTTCTGTACTTGATTCATAAATAACAAAAGATAGAGATTATTTCTAAAATAGTTTTAATGCCCTTTTGATGATAGAAAAATTATGATACCTTTGATTTAACCTACTGAGATAACCTACTATTTGTCATAAATTTTCTGGACATCTTGCATGAGAACTTAGGGTAGTTCATGTTCAAACCGGTATCCCTTAGGATTTTCGAGGAATTTAATTTAATGCCAAATAAATTATGAAAATTTCCATTTTTTGGATTTAGGTCATTTATATCATGGTAAGTCTCCAGTAAATAATTTAGGGCATTTGGATGAGTATTGGATCATTGCATACCGGTTCGACATGTAGTCTAGGTCGGTCTGCATATAGCAATTTGTGAAACGCAATAGGACATGATCTGAGGAAGGGATTGGAGTTATTCATAATGTCTGGGTGGGCAATGGTGGAGGAAATCGCAATAGGAAGGTATAAAGATTAGTGAGAATTGGTGATAGCTAGAGTTAAGAGGTGCTCGGGTTTCGGCGAAAGATCGTCTTTTCCCGAAGAGAGGAAGGTTAAAAATCACCCTAGGATAGTCTATCGTAATATGAGAAGGGAATCGGGTTGTGGAGATCAACCAATAACAATAAGTGCCTTGCGAAAGGGAACTTCGGGTCGTAATGCCGCCGTCTTGGTTCCTAGTGCCCCTTGAGAGCCCTTCATGGGGAATACCGGGGGCAGTCCTGGGCTAACGTAAACTGTAATAACAAACCGACAAGAGTAACTTAGTAACTAGGGCTGCACTTTTCACAAACACTATTGGCACATGAAGCTTGATGAGAGCTTCGGCTCGGTTGGTTGGAGACGGACGTTTTGATCCGGGGAGCTTCGGCTCGGTTGGTTTGGAGACGGACGTTCTGGTCCGGGGAGCATCGGCTCGGTTGGTTTGGAGACGGACATTTTGGTCCGGGGAGCTTTGGCTTGGTTTTTGTGTGTTTACGATTAAACTTGCATGCGCATAAAATAGGAAAAGTTAAGGTGGTGGGTTTTTCGATATCGGGGAGTTCGATTGCACCGACACCGATATCGTTGACTCGGCGGGGTGATTAGCACTTCGGCAACAGAAGTCCGGTGCGCCAGCCGGCAAGAGTACGCAGACGTCCGCTTAGTGCACCAAGCGTTGAGGCATATGATAGGTCAGACCAGTGGTGCTTTTACTGGTTTTGAGGTGGGCATGGCCCAACCCACCGCTTCCGTCCGCCACTACGGAGGTATCCTGGGAGGTAACGGCTCCGAAAGGGGGAACTAAAGGTCTGTGTGCACAGAGTCGGGTGTGTGAGTTGCACTTGCATGTTTCATCAAACCCACTTGCATGTCATAGCATAATCGATTCATTTAACCCTGACAACTAAAGTATAAGTGGTATGGGACGCTTATTCATTAGGACCTGCAAAACGACCCCTTGGTCTATAAGCTTGTGTGGGCAAGTTTATAAATCAATGGTTAATTTCAATATATAAACATATGTTGTTGTTTGATAACCGACACCCCAACGTATATGTTGTATGGGACACTCTATACGATGGGAGCCTTGCAGAAGATCCCTTGGCTTATGAGTTTTCGCACATAAGTTAAGGTTACTTTCCTTACTTTCTGTTTCTGTCATATTATCATAGAATTGTTAGATTAGTTCCGCTGCCATCTGTTTCTTGATTAATCTCTACCTTCATGTCCTTCCCTTTCTTCCTCTCCGCTCGGTACCTAGGAGCCATGGGGGAAGGGGTAGGGGATGATAGGGCTTAGTCTTTATGACTAACGGTTTTCGAACCACATCATTTAGGGGATCGTGGAGCCCAGCATGGAGGAGCAGCCCCAGAGATCGGTGCGCCTGGAGATGGGGCAGTCTAGCTCCGGAGTTCATACAGCCGGGACCGTGAGTCTCGACTCTGAGTAGTTCCTGTTTTTGCTTCCGCATGAGAGACTTGTAGTGAGGACATTTTGTACCGGGCATAAGCCCGCATTTATAGTACTCTAATGTTTTCTGTGGACACTCCCTTCGTGGAGATTTATTTCTATATATGTGATTTATTATTGTGGACTGCATTGCTCTTACTTCTATTATTATGCTACCTTTCTGTGATCGAATTGGCCGACAGAATCGGCGCCTTGTGGTGATGACCCTTCAGGACATGAAGGTGTCACCGCAAAGCGGCGATTCTGGGCCTAAGACCCCGGTGGTTGAAAAAGAAAAAAAAGGGGGGGTCTTACAACACGGGCGTGTACTGTCTGACACGGGCATGTCACATATGACACGGGTGTGTTTCCACCCATGTCCACCAAGCGACGTGACGGTTGGCGTGGCGGTTAATCGTGACAAGGCACCTGATCACGGGTGTGTCGAGGACCCGACACGGGCGTGTCAGTTTAGGACACGAGCATGTACCAACCCGTGTCCTTTTTTGTGCTCGATATTAGTGGCTGGATCGAGGCACACGACCTGGGACACGGCCGTATGCAAAGCCGTGTTCGGCCCAAGCTTAAGGAATTTCAGCATAATCTGAGCCGTTCGTTTTCTTTAAATAAGATTTAACGGCCCAAATGAGTTCCTGCTTGTGTTTAGTCCGAGATTAGAGGTTTAATTCCTCATTTCATCCTAAACTCTCTCTTTCTAAGAAGTTAGAGAGAGGAGAGAGCAAGGAAGAAGGAAGGGGGGAATCCGGCAACCGACAGAGCATCGGAGCACGAAAGTGAGAACTGAGACAAGATCCTTGGAGAGAATTCCCTTGCGAAGCCTTTCATCCAGCTAGTTTTTCATGGCGCCTAAGCAGACTTCAAGGGTAATGATTCTAAACTTGGACAAGTGAAGTCATCTTCCTTTCTGCATGGGAAACCCTCTCCTGTGAGTGTGTGGTGAGTGTGCGGTGTTCCTTGGGGTAGAAATGTGAAGTCCCCCTTATTTAGAGTCCTGAATCGAAGTACGAGCATATGCATTGTGTGTGAAGCCTACCCGGACGTGTTTGTCTGAATCGGTGATGTTGCATTGCATGAATAGCCGGAGAAGACTCCGTGCATTGTTTTTGGGTTTTTATATGGTAGATTTCAGAAGGGATCCTAGGGGATTAACTCCAAGGCGCACTCGGAAAACTGGGCGGAAATGTGATTCTGCTAACTTGGCGGCCAGGGAGCCAGCCTTGAACATAACTGTGTTATGTGATGTTTTGAAATGTTTTAGGCTCCGGGTGAAGCTTGGCTCGCGCGTACGTCTTAAAGTGACTAGGCGGCGTGAGCAATGGGCGGGTGGAAACGGACCTGCGCTTTGCGGTTCGGTGCTAGAGGCCCTTAAGTGGAACTGGCCATTGGAATAGTCGGGAGTCTTGGACTGCGGTCAGAAAGACTCAAAAATGCTCACAATGTTTGCCATCCTGAGGGTGGTGGTGAAGCCACGGAATTAACCGGATTCACTAAGAATGTTCCCTGAGTGCACGGGGTGTTCGGCCGAGCGAGCCTACACCTATGGCGAAATATATATTTGCACTTTACTATTTAGCTGGGCTAATAATATACTGGGAAGGAGAAATGCTGTCCCGAGTATGGGGCGGGGTCGTTATAATTTGGTCAGCTTTAGCTGATCATTGCTTTATTTGCCACTGTGCGGTGGAATATTGCTTGCAGGTGCTGCGGAGCCAAGCGCCAAGTAGCGGGCTGAAGCCCAAGTTGCTGAGCTGGCCCTTGAAGGCCAAGCGAACCGTAGTTTACTTTTGTCATGTGTGGTCGGCCTGTGAGGCGATGTATGTAAAACATTATATTGTCAAGTGAACATTTGTAAGGCCTTAAGGCCATGTACTCTTTTGTGTATTTAATGTATTTCATTCCTGTGGTATAGTGGACATTCATGTCGTGGTTATGCAAATTCTGGATTCTCTTAAACAATTAAAAAGCTTCTGCTAGAATGCTCTCTGTTAGGACGAGTCGTTGAGTTTTTTGTATTTTTTCGTAACCCTTCCGACTGTCCGTGGTATATGGCGTCGGGTTTCAGCTGGACCTTCTGTTATATGTCATACGATGGATGGGGGTGTTACAATTTGGTATCAAACTAGGGTGTCGGTCATCTGTATTTGAATTCGTGGGCGAATTCTTTTAAGGGGTGGTGAGCACATTTATGTGTGTCATCGTTATAACATAAAAGAACCCATGAATGACCACTTAGGAATGAAAAAAATACACTTGTTTTGAGGAAACTGAGTGTTCTAGTGATTGCTTTTAGCAATTTATGTGTCGCCTAATCAAGGGTTTATACTATTATTGGTTCCTAGGAGTGGTGCTGGGCAATCGTAACGTCCGCAATCGGCGGAAAGTACTGCACCGATTGATGTGCCTACAACACCTCCTTCAGCAGAAACCATCAGATTGGTGGCTGAAGCAATCTTTGCTATGATCAATGCCCAACAAGTGCATCCTGCACCACCTACTAATGAGCAAGAACCGATTAGAGTGGCAGTGCTGGGTGTTGTAGAACGCATGGCAGTTTATCCGGTAGCACCAAGGAGAACCACAGAGAAACAGCTCAAGCATGTGATGAGCTTTAATCCTCCGGTGTTCGACGGTATGGGAACACCAACTCAAGCTGAGGATTGGCTCTCTACGATTAAGAGGGTCATGACCGCCACAGAAACTGCGGAGTGGGAAAAGACCACAATAACGACTTTCCTATTGTATGGTGAGGCAAGGATGTGGTGGGACGAGTTGGAGGTTCATCTCTGAGTGGGAAGGCAACATGCCGAAGTACCGATGGAGGAATTCTCAAGGTTGTTCTTGGCCAGATACCTACCTTCTGCTCAGAAGCTTGAAATGGAGAATAAGTACCTTGGATTGTCTCAGGGAGCGAGTAGCGTGGATGAGTATCTCCACGAGTATACTCGGTTAGGTCGTTATGCTGGTGCTATGTTTACAGAAGAAGAGCGGAAGACCAACCAATTTTATGAGGGCCTACGGGGCGACCTACAGCTACTCCTCACTGGGCCTAAAGCACAGGGCTTCCAAGCCTTGGTTAATGTGGCTCGGTCTTTGGAAAGGGTCGCGAAGAAAGTTCAAGAGAAGAAGGAGCCAGGGGAAAAGAGTTCAGAGTTCAAAATGCCGAGTTCAAAGTCTGGTTTTCGCAGATGGAACAAGAAGCAGAAGACTTCAAGTTCAACCCCTTCATCTGGTGCAATGGGGGAAAACTCAAGTCGGGTCCCAGAAGAGTGCTACAACTATGGAAAGGTGGGGCATTTTGCACGTGAGTGTAGGAGCGGACGTGCAAAGTCCGAGAAGTAGATTGGAGAAACTTATGAAGAAAATGGGAAGGCGGCGGAGTCGACCGCATCCCACCATGCTCCAGCCCAGCCTAGAGTTTACAACCTTGGTCTACAAGAGGCCATTAAGCAAGCTGACGTGGTGACAGGTATGAGTTAAATATTTTCTGTTTAACTTTTGTAGCCGTTACCTTTCTACATGTTAGCTTATAAATATTGGTGCTAGGCTTTGTGTTAGTTTTCGATAGTCCGGCGAGAGACTTGTTTGATACGAGAGCTTCGCATTCCTTCTTGTCCGAAAGATTCGTATTGTGCATCAGAGTTCCTTCCCCGTTGGAAAAAGATAAGTTGGATGTGTTGTTGCCCAATGGGTGCTCAATGCGTGCGGATAGAGTCTGTGTGGTAAAGATTCGGATCGGGGATCAGGAGTTCGTTTTGCATGCGTTGGTGATGCCGTTAGTGGAGTTTGATGAAATCTTTGGAATGGACTGGCTCTCAGAGCAGCGAGCATGTATTGATTGCAACCGAAAGGAGGTTAAGTTGGGACTGAATTCTGATCAGGAGACTAAATTTGCGGGTATGAAAGTGTCGAGCAAGATTATGATGTCGACTCTTCAGGTGATTAAGGCAGTTCGGTCTGGGGCTGAGCTGTTTGACATTTCAGTACATTCTTCAACGCCTAATCCTAGTCTAGACAGTATTGCAGTGGTGTCTGAGTATCCTCATATATTTCCAGACGTTCTCCCGGGAGCGCCTCCTCAGCGGGAGATTGATTTTACTATTTAGCTGGTGCTGGGTGCCAAACCGGTGTCACGCTCTCCGTATCGTATAACGCCTAGGAGATGGCGGAATTGAAGGTACAAATACAAGAGTTATTAGAGCAAGTGTATATGCGTCCAAGCTCGTCGCCTTGGAGCGCACCGGTCCTTTTCGTTAAGAAGAAAGATGGGAGTTTGCGACTTTTTATTGATTATGGGGAGTTGAACAAACTTACAGTAAAGAATAAGTATCCGATCCTAAAGATTGACGATCTATTTGATCAGTTGTGTGGGTCAACGGTATATTCAAAGCTAGATCTAAAATCCGGATACTACCAACTAAGGAAAAGAGAAAGTTAAATCCCAAAGACAGCGTTCAGCACGCGGTTTGGGCATTACGAATTTATGGTCATGCCGTTTGGGTTAACCAATGCGCCTTCCGTGTTTATGGATTTGATGAACAGGACATTCAGAGAGTACCTAGACCACTTCGTGATAGTATTTATCGACGATATCTTGGTGTACTCGCGGTGTGAGGATGATCACTTCAAACATCTGCATATGGTATTAGAGACGTTGAGGAAGAATCAATTGTATGCTAAGTTTTCCAAGTGTGAGTTCTGGTTATCCTCGATCAAATTCCTTGGTCATATTGTTAGTGGTGAAGGCATAACGGTGGATCTGGCAAAGATAGCGGCAATTCAGGAGTGGCCAGTGTTGACTACGGTGGCGGAAGTCCGGAGCTTTCTGGGGCTTGTCGGCTACTATAGGCGCTTTGTGGAGAACTTCTCGCGGATAGCGCTACCACTCACGATGCTGAAAAGGAAGGATCAAAAGTTTGTGTGGATGCTGGAATGCGCACAAGCTTTTGTAGAATTGAAGAGGCGGTTGGTCACGACGCCTATTTTACGTTCGCCAAGTGGGTCCGAAGGGTTTGAAATTTATAGTGATTCTTCGGGCAGTGGTTTGGGCAGTGTTCTGCTACAACATGGGAGCGTAATAGCCTATGGATCACTACAGTTGAAGGTTCATGAGATAAATTATCCGGTCCATGATTTGGAGCTAGCAGCCGTGATATTTTCTCTAAAACTATGGAGGCACTATCTGTACAATGTTAAGGTCGACATTTATACCGATCATAAGAGCCTAAAGTATTAACTAGATCAGAAGGACCTGAACATGAGGCAGTGAAGGTGGATGGAGTTCTTGGGGGGCTACACTTTCAAGATACATTATGTGCCTGGGAAAGGAAATGCAGTGGCGGATGCTTTGAGTCGTAGGGCTCAGGCGCAGGCCAACTGGTTGGCGGTGCATAATGAAAGATTAATCTGTGATTTGGAGGCATTGGAGATCTCTTGCGTCGACAAGAAGACTAGTGCTGAAGCAATATTGTGTTTGACGGAGGTGCAGTACGACCTAGCTGATAAGATTCGACGGGCTTTGGTTAAGGATAGCAGTATGAAGCAGGCATTGGATGAATCGTTGGATGGGTCAAATTCCTAGTTTGCAGTTGTGGATGTACTGCTAAGGAAGGACAGTCATCTATGCATTCTTAGTGCGGATAATCTTCAGGAGGAGTTGATGTACGAGGCTCATCATACCATGTACTCAATCCACCCGGGGAGCACGAAGATGTATAGGGATATGAGGAAGTTATTTTAGTGGCCAGGATTGAAGAAGGATGTAGAACTTTATGTGGCGAAGTGCCGAACATGTGCCCTTATGAAGGCAGAGTGCCAGAAGCCTGGAGGTTTCTTAAAGTCCTTGCCTATCCCGGAATGGAAGTTCGACGACATTTCCATTGATTTTGTGCATGGTTTGCCAAGGTTGCAAAGGGGAAATGATGTCATATGGGTGGTCGTAGATAGAATGACAAAGGTGTCGCACTTCATCCCGAATAGGAAGGAAGATCCGGTGGAAAAGTTAGACAAGCTCTATGTGGATAATATTCTATGGTTGCATGGTGTGCCACGCAGTATTGTTAGTGACTGAGACGGACGCTTCACGTCAAATGACTGGAGGATGGTGCATAAGTTGTTGGGAACTAAGCTGAGTTTCAGCACAGCCTTTCATCCGCAGATGGATGGTCAGACTGAAAGGGTCAACAGGACGATGTAGGACATGCTTCGCATGTGCGTCTTGGATTTAAGAAAGCAGTGGGAAGATCACTTGTACATGGTAGAGTTTGCTTACAATAACAGTTTTCAAGCGAGTATTGGTATGGCACCTTTCGAGGCCCTGTATGGTAGAAGGTGTCGCACGCCATTGTCTTGGTTGGAGACAGGCGAGTCAAAGTTATATAAATGTCAGGCAGTGGAAGACATCACTTCAATGGTATGTACGATTCAGGAACGGTTAAAGATCACCCAGGACAGACAGGGTAAATACTATAATGCGAAGCAAAGGAATGTGGAGTTCAGTATTGGCGATTTGGTGTACTTGAAAATCAAGCCATTTAAGGGTGTCTCATAGATTCGACGCTTGAAGAAGCTGAGTCCGAGATACATTGGACGGTTTGAGATCCTGGAGCGGGTTGGCGAAGCAGCGTATCGATTGAAGTTGTCTGTGGAATTGAGTGGACTACACGATGTATCCACGTTTCGGCATTGCGTAAGGTGGTACAAGAGACTTCTTAGGTTGTTGCGGTCGATCAAGTGCCGATTGATAATGGGTTACAACCAAGGTCAAGCTAATTCACATTGAAGACTTTGAAGTCAAACGGCTCCGCAACAAGGAAATCTGAATGGTTAAAGTCTGTTTGGATAACTGCGGATGAGAGGAGCTTTCTTGGGAATGAGTGTAGACTATGTTGGATGCATACGCCAAATTATTCTATACTGGTAATCTTTAGTAGTTTTGTGTACATTTACATAATTTCGTGGATGAAATTCTTTAAGGGGGTGGGAGATTTGTAATGCCCCGAAACTCAGAAGTGAACCAGGCGGTGTTTATAGCCAAGTTCGTGTCTAGGAAGGGTGAACACGGCCTATGACACGGGCGTGTTACAGGGCGTGTCGTGCTCGTGTAGTCGAGTTGAGGGCGACGAGTGTTGACTGCTCGAACACGGCCTGTGACACGGGCGTGTCACAGGGAGTGTCAGACACACGACCTGTGACACGGGCATGTCACATGGTCGTGTACTCCTCTGGAAGTTTGGACCTGTGTTGACTGAGGGACACGGCTCAGAACACGGGCGTGTACTGTCTAACACGGGCGTGTCACATCTGACACGGTCGTGTCGCCACCCATGTCCACCAAGCGACGTGACGATTGGCGTGGCGATTATTCGTGACACGGCCCCTAGTCACGTGTGTGTCGAGTACCCGACACGGGCGTATCAGGTTGGGACACGGGCATGTCCCAACCCGTGTACTTTTTTGTGCTCGATATTAGTGGCTGGATCGAGGCACACGGCCTGGGACACGGCCGTGTACAAAGTCGTGTTCGGCCTAGGCTTAAGGAATTTCAGGCTAATCTGAGCCGTTCGTTTTTTTTAAATAAGATCTAACGGACCAGATGTGTTCCTGTTTGTGTTTAGTCAGAGATTAGAGGTTTAATTCCTCATTTCATCCTAAACTCTCTCTTTCTAAGAAGTTAGAGAGAGGAGAGAGCAAGGAAGAAGGAAGGGGGGAATCCGGCCGCCGGCGGAGCATCAGAGCACCAAAGTGAGAACCGAGACCAGATATGTGGAGAGAATTCCCTTGTGAATCCTTTCATCCGGCTAGTTTTTCATGGCGCCTAAGCAGACTTCAAGGGTAACGATTCTCAACTTAGACATGTGAAGTCCCCTTCCTTTCTGCATGGGAAACCCGCTCCCACAAGTGTGCGGTGTGTGCGCGATGTTCCTTGGGGTAGATATGTGAAGTTCCCCTTGTTTAGAGTCCGGAATCAAAGTATGGGCATAGGCATTGTGTGTGAAGCCTACCTGGACGTGTTTGTCTGGATCAGTGATGTTGCATTGCATGAATAGCTAGATAAGACTCCGTGCGTTGTTTTCGGGTTTCTACGCGGTAGATTTCAGCAGGGATCCTTGGGGATTAACTCCAAGGCGCACCCAAAAAACTGGGCGGAAACGTGATTCTGCTAACTTGGCGGCCGGGGAGCAAGCCTTGAACATAACTTGGTTATGTGATGTTTTGAAAGGTTTTAGGCTCCTGGTGAAGCTTGGACCGCTCATACGTCTTAAAGTGACTAGGAGGCATGAGCAATGGGCGGGTGGAAATGGACCTACGCTTTGTGGTTCGGTGCTAGAGGCCCTTAAGTGGAACTGGCTGTTGACATAGTCGGGAGTCTTGGACTACGGTCGAAAAGACTCAAAAATGCTCACAATGTCTGCCATCTTGAGGGTGGTGGTGAAGCCACAGAATTTACTGGATTCACTGAGAATATTCCCTGAGTGCACGGGGTGTTTGGCCGAGCGAGCATACACCTGTGCCGAAATATATATATTTGCACTTTACTATTTAGCTTGGCTAATAATATGCAGGGA
This sequence comes from Platanthera zijinensis, assembly GCA_039513925.1. Taxonomy (NCBI): domain Eukaryota; kingdom Viridiplantae; phylum Streptophyta; class Magnoliopsida; order Asparagales; family Orchidaceae; genus Platanthera; species Platanthera zijinensis. The sequence continues at coordinate 115,982,276 of CM077084.1, forward strand.
AGGAGCACCGCCGTCCCGAGTAAGGGGCGGGGTCGTTATAATTTGGTCAGGTTTAGCTGACCGTTGCTTTGTTTTCCACTGTGCGGTGGAATGTTGTTTGCAGGTGCTGCGGAACCAAGCGCCAAGTAGCGGCTGAAGCCCAAGTTGCTGAGCTGGCTCTCAAAGGCCAAGCGAACCGTTGTTTACTTTTGTCATGTGTGGCCGGCCTGTGAGCCGATGTTTGTAAAACATTATATTGTCAAGTGAACAGTTGTAAGGCCTTAATGTCATGTACGCTTTTGTGTATTTGATGTATTTCATTGCTGTGGTATAGTGGACATTCATACCATGGTTGTGCAAATTCTAGGTTCTCTTAAACTGTTTAAAAGCTTCTGCTAGAGTGCTCTGTGTTAGGACGAGTAGTTGAGTTTTTGGTATTATTTTGTAACCCTTCGGACTGTCCGTGGTATATGGCATCAGGTTCTAGCTGAACCTTCTGTTATATGTCATACGACGGATGGGGGTGTTATACATCATCACCCCCACCTTCGTTGAGGTGGTGGATGGCGATTCACGGTGGTTGGTCGGCCGTAGGTGGCCGGAATAGTGAGATGTGATTGGAATTAAAGCTTGAAAATCAAGCTTTCGGCCTACCTGATCTAGAGCCAATTAGAAGGTTTATTCGGGAGGGTCGTCACTACAAAATGCCGATTCTTTCGGCATTGGACCCGGTAGTATTGCAAAAAAATGAGGTCTTACATACTTTATGATACTTGATGAATTCAACGAGTCTACTCTACGATACTAAAAAAATTTTACTTAAAGGAGATTTTGTCCTTCCTGAATACTGCAACTCATCCTCCTTTAATCTTCTAATGCACTTGAAGTAGAAGTACATTCGAATAAAAATATTATACGTGGGTCAACATATTAGCCAACATAAGGAGGGATTACATTGTATAGTCCTGTGTTTCATGAACCACTGTAACCTAGCATTGGGTTGTACTTGGCAATAATGACCTGCAAGCACATAACTAAAAACATGCAATCAAATACAATATCAATTCATCTTAGTTCAAGGGACACTTCTTCAAATCAGGGTTATTGTGGATACACAAGTGTACTCGGCTGGACTGAAACTCGATTTAAGAGGGAAAGGATTTGGATTTGAACCTAGGCTCAACACAGAAGTTGTATCTCTTGAAAATGCCTTTCTGATTTGTGGTTGCTCGTAATTTTTGGTGGATTGTAGCTTCCCGAATGCCAGTTCTTATAACTGTGGCGCATAGCCATGATATAATAATATTTTGATGTTTTCTTTGTTATACGAATTGATCACTCGGGAGCTCAGATGGTAAATAGTTGATGACAATGTGATCACCCCTTGCATGATTAATAAGATTTTGAAAGAGTACTTATTGTGAGTACCTGTAGGTTTGTGAAATGAAGCACTATAGAGATGATTGAATAATTATCTTGTATATGCATATGATAAATGCTAGAAAGGGGTGGATGATGTATACACCAATGGCCATGTGAAGATTTGAACCTTGGTCTCAAGTATTAAAGAGATGATTGGCTTAGTAAATATGATGGTTTGTCATCCTGTGCTAAAAGTGGACCTTTGTGTGCTTTGGAGCACAGTGTTAGATGTGACATGAAGGGACTCGGTTGTAGCCCATGAAAACATGATTGTCTGGTAAATGTGAATTGCATGGGTTGGGTATGTGTTGACATACAGTATATGATCCTTTGTTGAGGATTTGGTGGCTGGTCTACGGGCTCGCCAGTCATCACACCGATGGGAGCTGCAATATAGACTTTGGGCGGTTGGGCTTGGACCTTTGGTGCTTACTCCCAATGGCTCCTTCCACGTCTGTGGGCAGTTCGTCTTGGTTATTCGGTTATACGCTCCTAAAGACTCCTTCCATGAAAGTTATATACTTGTTGGTATGGGCACTTGGTGCAAATCTACTCAAGACCACTTCTGAGTTGTAGTATGTAGGGGCTCTGCTGTTGTGTTCTTAACGTTGAGGCATATAGAGGCCTAGGCCCGGTAGTGTGGATTCCCGCCTAGTAGTGGAGACGCACACTCTACTGTCACCTTTTGGCCACGACGGATGATGATTGAGAGGTTAACTACCTGCTTGAAAAGTGGGAACAAAAGGTCTATGTCGACATAGCAGTGTGTGTGTGTATTTTCATGGATGAGTCATCATACTGCATTCATTTCATATCATTGCATTGCACCACAAGAGATCCTCATTATATAAATTTTTATGGGCACTTTTATATAATGAGTTACTTTGATATACTCGATCTTTAACTTAAAAATTTGTATGGGAATCTTTAAAAGTTATGTTAAATTATATAATTATCATTAATATGTTGATGTTGATAGTGTAGTTTAGTTCTTTTCTTGTTGATGTTAACTGTCGACACTTGTTTATTATAAATTGTTGATATATATACACGAACTGCTAAATAACAATGATCTTCTGTCACTCGTTTCTTATATACTATTGTTATATTGAGCTCCTCGTTTTCCTCGGCCTGGTGCCTAAGATTTATTGGGGTGGCGGATATGATAGCCACTTAGTCTTTATGACTAACGGTTGCTACGTCTACCATTTAAGGAGGATACCCCGCACTTGGAGTAGCACCACCACCTTGTGAAGGAGGATAGCATGGCGAGGAGGATAGGGTCAGATGTGACGATGCCCTCTCTTCCTTTGGTGAATGATGTGAGTTGTGAGCGTTAAGATGTAGCCTTTGAGTCATTTTTTCTATACTTCTATATTATAGGAATTGATGTAGTTCCTTATTATTGATGTACTGTTTTGGACATTTATTTGTGATTTATACTTCTATAATCTTTTTTTTGGTTGGGCTGGCATTTATGATATCAGATATTAGCCGACAGAATAGGCGACTTGTGGTACAGATTAGCTCGTCTGCTGATGCTATAGCAAGGCAACTATTCTGGGCATAAAACTTCATTCAGTCTTGTTTTGTATTCTGAGAGAGGTTTTTTCAATTAATATCAGCTTGCACCATCCTGCGATAAAGATGTTATTGAACATGGTGCTGCCCCCGCTAGATTATTTAGATTGTAGACAAGTTGGATTAGTAGAAGTAATGGTATGGCCATTTGTAATTCACACTAAGTATGTACACCAATTACCCCACGTTTAGCGAACCTTACCCAAAATTTGTATTTTTTTCATAGACTCTGGTACATGCAGAGCCGGTGATAGGCATTCCTATCCCCCCGATCCCTGCTCCATTCCAACAATCAGAGTTAGGATATGCCTAAATGCAATCTTGAATGCCTTCAGGTCTCAACAAGCCCCGATGTAACGCCCCCAGTCTTTCTGCGTTTTGTTTGATCATTGCTTGGCGTTACGATGACGTATTCTCAGCTTCTGCCATTGTTAAAACATGGTCTTAGCTCTTTAGGTTCCTCTAGTGACCCATTAGGAGCCTATTTGCAAGATTCCCCAGCAAGTCGGAGTCTGTTTTGGTGACTCGGTTGGGCCTCTCAGGGAATGCTTGAGTTTTGGCTTCGGGCAGTGTTAGCCCAAGTTTTGATCGTCAGATGTTGTTTTCGACTTCGCCGTTGTATTTTTAGCTGTGGTGTTTAGCAACGGGGCGAGTTTTGTCGAAATCCGAGATCGTTCGTTTTTCGCGTCGTTTCGACGTGCGTTTGGTTAGCCGGTAGTGGCTACCCGTTTGTCGAGCATGGCCTGGTGTGATCGAGCTTGGTAAGGCTGGTGCTTGTTTTAGGCTAAGCATGGTAAGCCAATTATGTTATATATGTATATGTATGTATATAAATATATATATTTATGTTTGTGTGTAGGTTGGGGTGCCGATAGTGTTTTTTTATATATATATATAAATATATACATATATATGTGCATGATACATATACAAATAAGATTGTGGCTTGGGTGCTTATTATATATATATATATATATATATATATATATATATATATATATATATTATAAATAAATAAATATATATATGTTAGCTTGCTGGTGGGGCTCGGGTAGCAGCTAGTGGATGCTTAGGCTTAGTATTGTTATAGCTTAGTGGCTGTTACATATATATATATATATATATATATATATATATATATATATATATATATATATATATATATATATGTGTGTGTGTGTGTGTGTGTGTATTATATAAATATATATATATATGTTAGCTTTTGGGTAGTGGCAGACCAATTAGGATAGAATATCATTTTCTTATAGCCTAGTGGTTGCTAGTGGCCGAATGGTTGCATAAGCTTATTATTATATTAGCTAAAGTAAGTTAGTGGGAGAATTTAGATAAGCTCCAGTTGTGCTCCTCCTCCCCATTTCCCGAGCACGACTAGCTTCCATTGGAAGGAGCAGGCGGTAGGCGGAGAAGCTACAACCTTGGCTGGCGATTCCAGCTGCTCCAGTGGTCGGTTTGCTTGGGAAATTCCAGATCCGAGCTGCTCTCGCCGAGAGCTAGCTTCCTAGGTATGTATTTTAGCTTTTAGGGCTGTCTTTAGAGCCCTGAGAGTTTCGGGTTTCTCCTTTTTTCTTCCCTAATGCTCCAGCTTAGCTTCCTAGGTGGCCGATCTTGCCGCCGAAGCTGAAGATTGGAGGTTTCCGGTTGTTTCTGAGAAGTAGAGGCAAGTGGCTCCCTTGCCCTTTCCCCCTTTGTGTTTGTAAAGCTTGCTCAACTCCTTTATTTCATTTTATTTCCTGTGTAATAGCTGAATCAGCCACTTTGGGCTGTTTTGTTTTGGGTTTCTTTATCCTTCCTTTCAAGTATCTCGGTTAGTAGCTTAGTTAGCAGCTTGTTTGAATTTTAGCCTAAGTGTAATGGTGTCTTAAGGGTAGGGTAGTGATGCTAGATCAGTTAAGAAAGAGCAGCATGAGCCTTGGAATTTATTTTCCAAGACTCCGCTTGCTGGCTTTGAGTAGAGTTTGGGCTTATTTGGGTTATAGTCTAATTTATTAGGCTGTGGTCGGGCAAGGGAGATAGGAGTGAGAGCTGGAATTAAATCCCAGCCCTCTGGTTGTAAAAAGCTTAGTGATAAGCTAGTTTGGAGTTGCTGTGGTCAATCTTGCCAAAGCAGGTTTGGCGTTGAGTGAGGTAGACTCACTCAATGCCATGGCCAGGGCTTGCGGTTAAGTCTCTTACATTGAGCAAGGTAGACTCACTCAGCACCGCCGTTTCTTTTTAGGCTAATGTTATAGCCTTGGGATGTGAGCTTCTTTAGGGCTGTTAGAAAAGTTTTACCTTCCTAAGGGGGGTATTGGGGGTGTTCGGCTAGTTTTTGCATGCCGACTCGTGGTCTATGACCAGGGGGTGTTGTTGTTTGGACTCTGAGGGGTGAATTGTGTGTGCTAAGCTGTGGACACCACTAAGTTTGGATACTGTGGCCAACTTGTTGGGTGTGTGGACTCTGAAGCTGCCACCAGTTGTGTTTTCACCCTTGAGTATTTTTTTGGTTTCTGGTTGTTGGTGTTTGACACTGTGGCCGCCCACTCCAGTCCCCCTTATTTTTTTACACCCCGGTCATTTGCCCACAAGCTTAGGACTGTTAGTTTCCTATTGTCTACTTTTGGTTTTTCCCTGCTTTTATGCTGATGCATTTCTTCTGCAGGTTGATTCTTTCCAGAGCAGGTAGATTTGTGCTCGCACTTAGTGTGTTTTGCCTTTATTGCTCAATAAGCAATGCTTCTTTCTTTTCCTACTTCTGTAGTTTAGTACTTTGTTGCCGGGTTGTAAAACCCTTATTTATTTAAGTAATCTGACACTCATTTCTTTTGTTTATTTCCTTGCTGAGGCATTTCTTTTCTTGAATGTCTCAGGTCCAGGTTGTAGCCGATTGAGCGGCTGATTTCCCATTTGCTGGGTCTTGCTGGTAGCCTCCATGGTAGCAGAGTTGCAGATCACTCCCTCGTGAGGTAGTCATTTTTCTTTTCTGTATGGACATGCACACTCACCGGTGGGTTGGTGTCGGGTTGTCGACGCCCACTGGTGGCTTTCTTGTTTGCTAAGTATGAATTTAGACTACTGTTATTGCCCTCTTGGGGTTGTTTACTTGCTTCTGGGAAGGTTTTATGCTAGGTTGCATGTTAGGTATTTTAAAACCCTAAACTATTATATGTACCTCATGCATAACATGTTTGCCAACTAAAATACTATTTTCTTATATGCATAAAAACATCTTTTAATACATATATACTATACTCACCTTAGGCGTCGTGCATACTATAAGTGGCCTCTTGAGGGCCCTTATACTCATTTAGGGTCTCAAACTAACTGAATCAAAGTATTTTTCCGCTGTAAGCATAAATATTTTCTTGGCGTGGACTAGCTGATCCACTGTGCCGAGGGATACGGCCTTCAAACAAACTGGTTACCTATTAAATTAAAACTTGTGATTTATGGTTTTGGTGTGTCGTCTGAGCGTCGGCAGTTATCCCCTGCTCGATGTGGCATCACAAAACGTGTTTTTCCCTTACTCTGATACTTCTTAACCTCGGGGAAAATGCGAGTCGTGATAGTTGGTATCAGAGGGAGGTTGTCTTGACAATTGGTCGGGCAACCTGTCCTTTTGATTGCATTAGACGTTTAGCTTCATAAGCATACACTCACTGATATGTCATCAGCACGTCTTGGCCGAAGCACGAACACTACACTCATAAGCATAAAGAAGTATATGGGGTATATTATGTAGTATGGGATGCATAATATGTGTTCGTATATGGATCCACCATAGGAGGCAACATGTGAGGGTTATGTAGTATGGGATGCATAACCTCACCATATGGATGTGGCTAGCACGTTTTTCTTTTTTGTTGCATGAGAATGTTATGTAGTATGAGATGCATAACATTTTCATGTGTACGCCACCCATGGCATGCATTTAGGCCTTTTTAGAATGCATAGCACGACATGCATAACATAACATTTCATAAGCACAACGTGCCAGGCAAAAGATTTGCATGATGACATATGTACACACATGGTTTTGAGTCAAAACGAATATAAAAGCATGCATCCATGATGTAGGCATATGAGTTAGTGTGGTGGTTGTGAGCCATCTTAGAATAAGCATGACCTCATCATTATAAAACAAATCCCAGAGCAAGATTTGCAGTCACAATTCATATTTAAGTATGCTTGTCTGTACCGGGTAGGTTTGTTTTAGTAGTTGGGATGGGTTTTAATTAGGATTGGTGCGATTATAGGATGGCAAAGCATCCTGCGACGCGATCGACTCCCCAATCTGTGGGTGAGTCTTCGGGATCCCAGAGCGAGGCCCTGATTGAGAGCTTGCGGCTAAGTAATGAAGCCTTGTCAAGACAGATGGTGGACATGCAGAGCCAGATCCGGTCTTTGGTTGCAGTAGTGGCAGGGCAGGCTCAGAGAGCTCAGGACCCCGTTGGGGGTGTAGATGTTCCTCCTCCTCCTCTGGTACCTCCTGTTGTGGTGCCACCGGAGATGGCATTTATTTCTCAATTTCAGCGACTTGGACCACCTACCTATGATGGAAAAGCGGATTTCATGGTTTATGATGATTGGCTGATAGCAATTGAGGAGATGTTCTCTTATTCTGGAGTCACTGTCGATCAGAGGGTGATGATCGCTGCTTATCAGCTCAAGGGTCTAGCAAAGACTTGGTGGTTGCGAGAAAAGGGAAGTGTTGGGTATTGTATCCGCAACCAGGGATATGATGCGGTTATCCAGTGCAAGGGTATGCGCTTGGACTTCGTGAAGGATGACGGTCAGCCCGGGAGCATTTTTGCCGACCCTCTCCAGGAGCCTCCGATTGTTTCTGCGGTACATGCTTGCAATTTGCTTGTTCCGAGCTATTTTTCCTGTTTGGTCTCTCTAGTAAGGGCAGATGTTAGTGTGCCGCGGTTGGAAGAGATTCCTGTTGTTTGTGAGTTCCCCGATGTTTTTCCTGCTGATCTTCCCGGACTTCCACCCGATAGAGTGTTGGTACCCTAGTTTGGATTTGAGTTTAGTCTTCTAATTTAGTTTCTTGACCCAAGATTTATCTATGGTCAAAGGATAGTTGTTTAGTTAGATTGCTCTAGTTGTAGAGTTGTCACTTATCCAGATGAAAATTTGGTTAAGTTGTTTTTGGTTCGACTATAGTCGAACGCCGCTCGACTATCGTCTATCGACTGGTCGACGATCGTCTATCAGTTGTTCGACGTTTGTTTGTCAGCAGATCGTCTAACTCTAAGTTAGTTCAACTTATGTTAGCTCGACGATCTGTGGTATCTGACTCGTCGATCGTCGAACCCCGCTCGACTTCTTTTGACCAGACAGATTTCTTGATAGTTCAACTATCTGCTAGGATAGTTCAACTATCTAATAGCTCGACTATCTGTTTGATAGGTCGACTATCTGTTTTGCTTGATAGTTCGACTATCTGTTTGATAAGTCGGCTATCTGTTTTGCTTGATAGTTCGACTATCTATCTTGATAGGTCGACTATCTATTCTGTTTGATAGTTTGACTATCTGCTTGGATAGTTCAACTATCTGATAGCTCGACTATCTGTTTGATAGGTCGACTATCTGTTTTGCTTGATAGTTCGACTATCTGCCTTGATAGTTCAACTATCTGATAGCTCGACTATCTGTTCTGATAGTTCGACTATCTGCTGTGGTAGTTCGACTATCTTCTTTAATAGTTCGACTATCTGTGTCGTTCGACTATCCGTTCTGATAGGTCGACGATCTCTGTGCCTCGTTCGACGATCTCCGAGGATCGTTCGACGATCTTTTGTCTGCCTTTAGTAATTTTGTACTCCTTCTGTTCTATGATTTAATTCCTGTTTATTTAGCATATTTTATTAAAGATTATTTCATTGATTTTGTGCATACATCTCAAGGCAATCTTTTCCCCATCCTTTGTGCATAAGTCATGCTTTATCTGACAAAGTTCTTTGTCTTATTAGTTGAAATATCTTTTTGCTTTATCTATCATGCTGTCCTTTATAGCCGTTAGACACAAAAAGTCTTCTTTGGCCGTAAAGAGTTTGGTCTGATGTGACTTTCTTTTGTACTCCTTTTATCAGATTGGATTTGCAGCTTCTTAGAAAGCTTTACCCCTTTATAGCATGTCTGCCTGCAGGATATGTTTTATTTTGTGCTACTTGCAGCCGAGATCGAAGATCTCAGAAGAAGAAAAAATTCAAACCAAGATTAGAGCCGTTACAAAGGCTCATATATAAAGAGCTTCTTTTGAAAGAAGAGAAGATATACAAGACACAAACACAGAATAGAGATCAACACAGATATTCATATACAGATTCAAGAAAGATATACAACTCTCAGTCATTGATACATTCAACTGAGAAGTTTTACTCTCTTCAATATTCTTCTTCAACCCTGAGTCCATCCTGCTTACAGGAACATTTACTCAGTGCCTAGAAGAAGAAGAAGAAGAAGAAGAAGAAAGGAAGCTGATTAAAGAAGAACAACCTATTACAAATCAAGAGTCTTCTTCAAGCTTCTCCTTCAGAATTTCAAGACAGTTCTCTGTCAAGAATTAAGAAGAGTTCCTGCACCCTAAAGCAAGACTTCTTCATTGATATTCTCTATGCCAGGGGGAGCCTTGATTCTTTAGAGCTTTCTAGCTCTGTGCAATCCACTAGCTTCTCTAATCTGTTTTAACAATAGAGAAGAAACTTTAACTCTCTCAACCTCCTGTATAAAGGGTTATTACTCCCTTCAAAAGTGAACCTTGGTGGTAGGGCACCTGATCAAAAACCTGTGTTGGATTTTGAGCTCCTGATCAAAAGCTCAAAGGGTATACTTGATCTACCTTAAGCAGATCAGTTGGTGGCAGGGCACCTGAACAAAAACCTGTAGTGGATTCCTACCAGGGTGGTAGAAGAGTGGACGTACCTATTTTGATGGAACCACTATAAACTTCTTGTGTCGTCTGTGTTGCTTAATTAATTAATTGCACTGTGGCTGTGAGTAGAAATAACTAGGATTGCTAGTTGCTGTGATAGGACCAAAGCTCAAATGTAATTACAATTAGCTTTCTCTAGTGCACTTCACTTTGTGTTAGGCTTTAGGGTTTAAAATATCTATAAAATCATTCCGCAAATTAACTCTAAGGGGGTTGAGTAGGGTGTCATAATTTTTGAATACTCTATTCACCCCCCTCTAGAGTTGTATCTATCCTCACTTTCAGTTGGTATCAGAGGGAGGTTGACTGACTGTAGAGGCTAACACCTGAGTCACAAGATCTAGATAGATACCAAGCTTATAGATATTCACTTAATGGACCAGTCCAAGGATTACTCTAGCACCAGACCTCCAGCTTGCAACTTAGCTAAGTCTAGCATTTGGAAGGCAAGAATCAAATTATATATGAACTCTATTGATGAAGACATTTTTTCTTCTATTTTGTGTAAGACCCCCTTTTTTTTCTTTTAAAACCCGCGGTCTTAGGCCCAGAGTCGCCGCTTTACGGTGACACCTTCACGTCCTGAAGGGTCATCACCACAAGGCGCCGATTCTGCCGACCAATTCGATCACAGAAAGGTAGCACAATAATTGAAGTAAGAGCAATGCAGTCCACAATAATAAATCACATGTATATAAACTCCACGAAGGGAGTGTCCACAGAAAACATCAGAGTACAACGATACTAGAAATATAAGGGCTCATGCCTGGTACATCAAGTCCTCACTACAAAATCACTCAACGCGGAAGCAAAACTAAAACTCTACTGAAGGTCAGGACTCACGGTCCCTGCAGTCTGGACTCCAGTGCTAGACTGCCCCATCTCCAAGCGTACCGGCCTCCTGAGCTGCTCCTCCATGCTGGGCTCCGCGATCCCCTAATATGATATGGTTCGAAAACCGTTAGTCATAAAGACTAAGCCCTATCATCCCCTACCCCTTCCCCCATGGCTCCTATGTACCGAGCGGAGAGGAAGAAAGGGAAGGACATGAAGGTGGAGATTTAATCAAGTTACAAATGGCAGCGGAACTAATATAGCAATTCTATAATAATATGACAGAAACAGAAAGTAAGAAAGGTAACCTTAACTTATGTGCGAAAGCGCATAAGCCAAGGGATCTTCTGCAAGGCTCCCATCATATAGAGTGTCCCATACCACTTATACGTTGGGGTGTCGGTTATCAAACAATAGCATGTATATATATTGAAATTAACCTTTAATTTATAAACTTTCCCACACAAGCTTATAGATCAAGGGGTCGTTTTGCGGGTCCTAATGTATAAGCGTCACATACCACTTATACTTTAGGTGTCAGGGTTAAATGAATCGATTATGCTATGACATGCTAGTGGGTATGATGAAACATACAAGTGCAACTCACACACCCGACTCTGTGTACACAGACCTTTAGTTCCCCCTTTCGGAGCCGTTACCCCCCAGGATACCTCCGTAATGGCAGACGGAAGTGGTGGGTTGGGCCTCGCCCACATCTAAACCAGTAAAGCACTACCGGTCAGACCTATCGTACGCCTCAACGCTTGGTGCACTAAGCGGACTCCTGCGTACTCTTGCCGGCTGGCGCACCAGACTTCTGTTGGCAAAGTGCTAACCACACCTGCCGAGTCAGCGTATTGGAGTCGGTGCATCGACCCTCCAATAACGAAGACCCACCACCTTAATTTCCATTCCTTTTTATGCACATGCAAGTTTAATCGTAAACACACAAAAGCCGAGCCGAAGCTCCCCGGACCAAAACGTCTGTCTCCAAACCAACCGAGGCGAAGCTCCTCGGACCATCCCGTCCGTCTCTTAACCAACCGAGCCGAAGCTCTCATCAATCTTCCTGTGCCAACAGTGTTGTGAAAGGTGCAGCCCTAGTTACTATGTTACTCTTGTCGGTTTGTTATTACAGTTTACGTTAGCCCAGGACTGCCGCCGGTATTCGCCGTGAAGGGCTCTCAAGGGGCACTAGGAACCAAGACGGCGACATTATGGCCCAAAGTTCCCTTTCGCAAGGCACTTATTGTTATTAGTTGATCCCCTTTACCCATTCCCTTCTCACATTACGATAGACTATCCTAGGGTGATTTTAAACCTTCCACTCTTCGGGGAAGACGATCTTTCGTCGAACCCGAGCACCTCTTAACTCTAACTATCACCACTTCTCACCACTCTTCATATCATCCTACTGTGATATCATTCACAATTGTCCACCCAGACAAAATGATTAACTCCAATGACTTTCTCGGATCATGTCCTATTTCAATTCACAAATTTGCTATGTGCAGTCCAACCTAGACTATATGTCGAACCGGTTAGGCAACGATCCCAAACACATCCAAACGCCCTAAATTATTTACTGGAGACTTATCATGATATAAATGACCTAAATCCAGAAAATGGTAATTTTCCTAATTTATTTGGCATTTAATTAATTTTCTCGAAAATCCCAAGGGCTACCGGTTTGAACATGAACTACCCTAAGTTCTCATGCAAGATGTCCAGCAAATTTATGATAAATAGTAGGTTATCTCAATAGGTTAAATCCAAAGTATCATAATTTTTCTGTCATCAAAAAGTCACTAAAACTATTTTAGAAATAATCTCTATCTTTTGTTATTTATGAATCAAGTACAGAAAATATTCTTCCAAAAATTATAAATAATATATGACATGCAAATAAAGGTTTAAAATTAGCACTGGCCAAGTTTCATAATTTTTCAGTAAGAAAATCATCCCTAAATAATTTTTCAAGCATAGAACCCCTTTTTAACTTTTGTGAAGGAGGTACTGGATGTAATCAACTAAAAATTATATAAAAATTCAGGGGTAATCATTCTGTTCTAAAATATATATTTACAAGATTTCATGAGATTCTCTTGAACAGAAAGGTACAAATAATCAAAACATCAATAGGGGTTAAAATCAACTTTACAAACAAAGTGATGGAAATAAACATCATAAAATTCCAGTAAAATTTTTATAAACTCTACCCACTTCAAAACTAACTCTACCCGAGTTTCACAGCCTTTAGATAATTATTAGTGATGGAAGGTGCTTAATTAGTATTTTAACCTAAAGCTAAGATTAAGGTTTTGAGGCATCTACTTGTCTCCAAATTCTCCAAGGTTCCATCCAAACGATTATTATCGTGCTAATATCAACTCTACAGAGTTTCAAGGCAATACAAGAGCAATTGCCCCCATGTCCTTCACAACCCTCAAAACCCTTCATTTAGGGTTTGAGCTTGGATCCTAGGGTAAACCAACCCTAAACCTCACTGTTTTTCTCCAAGTAGGTTATAACACCCTTCTAAGTCAGAGGTCAGAATATCAGCCTCTGTTGAGGTGATTTGACCTTTCCAAACTCTTAGTGCACTTTTTACTAAAAGATGTCTCGCTAATGCCTAGTTAAGGGTAGAAGATTTCCTACCCAAAACTCCTCCAAACCAGTTGGAATTTTGTACAGATCCAGGTTTTATAGCCAGGGACCACTCACCAAAATTTGGGATTGTTTGGAGGTCATTTGACCACTTAAATAAATTTCTCTAACTTAATTAAATTGAAAAGAAAAATTTAGGCAAAGTATCTCCAAAAATTCCAATTTTTGGTCTGCCTTTAGGTATAGCTAAGGTTAACCCCCTGCCCAAATTTCAGGTCATTTGGACAAGGGACGAAGAGTGGGCATCCATTTTAATTTCTGCCCAACTCTTTGTACAGCCCCCACTAAAACGGGTTCTGCGGTCAAACCGCTTACCCAAACGAGTTGAAATTAATTTTAAATTAAACTAGACTCAAAGGGCTACAACTTTCGTGACTGGTCATTTTTCCTAAAACGGCCTCTAAGTGCCTCATTTTGCAGCCTCAAAACATACTCAGATAATATATCTTTCCATTATGTATTATATAATAATCTATATATTATAAAATTGATTTTACTGTTGATCTTCTACATGAAACCGAAAACAGAACTCAGAAAACCATTTTTTTCCTGTAACATTTCCGTGATCCGTCTCCGGCCGTCCGGTCACTTGCTTGGCCAGCCACCACCACCACCACCTCCGTCGAGGCGATGGCTAGCGGTCGGCGGTGGTTTGGCCGCCGGAGGTGGCGGTTTCCGGCGAACTCAAAAATACATTTTTCATGGTTTTCCATGAAAACGAGAGTTAGGTCCGGCTCCATTGAGCACGAACTTCCTTTCTAAGAATCCTAAGATCTACCCATGAAAGAAGAAGCAGAGGAGGACCTTGTTCGCGATTTGGAGGCGAGATGAACGACGGGGTGCCATGGCGCGGTGGTGGCGTTGCTGAACTTCTCCTGCAGCAAGGTACAAAGATTTGAGTCTGTTTGGTCAAGAGTGTAACCTTCTCATCTTGCTCTAAGGGGTCTTTTATAAGTCAATAAGTGGGGAGGTGAAAGGGCAAAGCCTTAATGGTCATGAAGGCTCCTCTTAATAACCTTTCGGTTACAGTGAAGGGATAAGAAATGGTGGAAGATAAAAAGGTATGTCCAGTTGGCGGTTTCCTATTGGACCACATCTCCTTATTTTATTAAGAAATTACAGTAGGAAACGACCCATAATTACTCCTGGTGTAACTTCCCACACCAGCATTTATTACCACGCGTGTTAGAATAATTTCGGGCCTGAACCGTCGTTTCGGTCAATGTCACGGGCGTGACACATATGTCACGGGCATGACAGGCACGGGTGGCCAATTCTGGGGTCGGCGATCGTCGAACTGCGATCGACGGTCGTCGAAGGGTGGTCATGCCCTAGGTCACGGGCGTGACACCTTGGTCACGGGCGTGACATGCCCGAATGACAAATTCTGAGGTCAACGACCGTCGAACTGAGATCGACGGTCGTCGAAGGGTGGTCACGCCCTAAGTGTAACACCCCAAAAAGTCTCAAAAAATGGATTTGAGGTGCAGGTTGTTTTACACGGCCTGGGACACGGGCGTGTCCCAGGGCGTGTCGGGGGTACACGGCCTGGGACACGGGCGTGTCCCAGGGCGTGTCACTCAAATAATAGGCGTTCTGAGTCAGAAGATTGCACGGCCCGGGACCAAGCCTTGAACACGGCCGTGTCAGATTTGACACGGGCGATGCCGTGCGTGTACTGCCTCGATGAGGCAGGTGACACGGGCGTGTCTCATGACTGACACGGGCGTGTCAGGTTCGACACGGGCGTGTCGATGCTCGTGTTCTGGTAAAGTTCAGTCGGACATGTGTGACACGGGCGTGAGGCCGTGTGCCATGTGCCGTTCACTGGCTGTGACTGCTGGATTAAAATAGTAGAGGCTTGGAGTTTTGGAGCTCCAGCTGCTGCGGCTAGTTTTCGATGGATCCCAAGAGACCACAAGGCGTGATCTCCCTTCTTGGACATGTGAAGTCCTTCTTTTCTGCATTGCATAGGGAAAACCCTTCCCCGCGAGTGTGCGGTGGTTGTGGTGTCCTTGGGGTAGATATGTGAAGTCCCCTTGTTAGAGTCCCGAATTGGAGTACGGATCTAGCATGCTGTGTGAAGCCATCTGGACGGCTAGTCTGGATTGTGATGCTTGTTTGCATATCGGAGAAGGCTCCGTGATTATGGCTTGTGTTGCCTTGTGCCTACCTGTTGCTTGGTGCAGCAGGAAGTACTAGATGATGTCCAGGAAATGAAGAGGGTTGGATGCAACTCTTGTGGCAGTGCGTTGCCACTTTGTGTGCGGTTGAGCCATTGGGCTGCAACTCGATGAAAAGGCAGATTGCCGAACAGGAAAGGTGAAACCGACCCGCGCCTATAAATTGCCATGGATACTTCCGTATTCGAGGTGGCACGGCGACTTGAGCAACGGGGGGTGGCTGATCCGTACCTGCGTTAGGTCCGTCCGACTTGGAAGCCTGGTTATGGGTTTTGTTGGAGCGCCTAATGAGAGTCTTAGGCCCGCGCGCCGAAAAGACTAGAATGCTCAAATACCGTGTAGACGGTGGTGTTGACCCTGGTATTCCGGTACACCAAGAATAGGCCCTGAGTGCACGGACTGTCGGGCCGTGTGGCCGACGGTTGTGATGGCTTGAATGTGCCTGCGCGAACATAGTTGCTATTGTTGATACCATGCTGTGCAGGGAAAGAATGCGACTGCCCCGTGAAAGGGGTAGGATTGTTATAATTGGGTCAGCTGAATGCTGACCGTTGCCTTATTTACCACCGTTGGGTGGTTTGTCCCTATGCAGGTGCTGGAGAGCCAAGTGGTAAATGAAGGGCTGAAGCCCTACTGCTGTTGTTGTTGCTGCTGCGGCTAGCCCTTGAAGGCTATGCGAAAAGGGTTTTGTTTGTTTTGCTTTTCCTCATGTATGGCCGGCCTGCGCGCCGATGTTTGTAATCCATGTTGATGGAAAGAGGAACTGTAAGGCCTTAAGGCCAAACCTTTGTTGTACATTCCGTGGTTGTATATATAACTGTGGTTTATATATATATTGGACATTCCTGGTTAGAGTTCAATTTACACCTTAAAGCTTCCGCTAGAATGCTCTGAGTTAGGATTCGAGTATGGTTTGGTATTATCCTGTGACCTCACCGTCTGTTTGTGGCATATAGTGTGGGGCCCCGGCCGGACCTTCTACTATACGTCATGTAACGGATGGGGTCGTTACATTTTGGTATCAGCTTCGTTCGGTCTTCCTCTATCGAATTCGTGGTCGAATTCTTTTATGGGGTGGCGAGCGCGTGTTTATGCGCCCTACTGTAACGCTAATGAACTCTGGAATGTCCACTAAGGAATGTACAAAATCTTGTTTGAGGAATCTGCGCGTTCCTTTTTGTGTTGTTTGGCTTGCATACGATCGCTAATGTGTGTCTTGTCCACCTATAGGTGACGCGTAGTGGTGCTGGGCAGTCTGAGCCCTAGCGCTCTGATGAGAGTGCGGCACCAGCTGAGGTGCCAACACCTCCTCCATCTGCGTAAACTGTTCGCTTAGTTGCTGAGGCTCTATTTGCCATGATTCAGCCGACCGGGCAAGCGCAGCCGGCAGTAGAACCAGTTCGTGTTGTTGTCCGACCCGAGCCGGTTGAGGCTGTAGATCCACGAGCAGCTGACCGATAGTTGAAGCAATTCATGAGCTTCAGTCCGCCTACGTTTACGGGACTGGGATCCCCAACACAGGCAGAGGATTGGTTATCGCGTGTCAAGCATTTAATGACAGCGATCAGGGCAGAGGAAACTCTCAAGGTCACCTTGTCCACCTTCATGCTTGAAGGAGAGGCGCGGTTGTGGTGGGACGAGGTTGAGGTACACCATTTGGCGGGCAGGCAATTCACGCAAGTATCGATTAAGGAGTTCTCTCGAATATTTCTGGCGAAGCATGTCCCAGCGGCGCAACACATTGCCATGGAAAATGAGTTCCAACGGTTAAAGCAAGGAGAAGATAGCGTGGATATCTACTTGCATGAGTTTACCAGGTTGGGACGGTATGCGGGAACAATCTTCGCGGATGACCAAAGGAAAACGAATAGGTTCTATGAAGGATTGCGGGATGAGTTGAGGTTCCTGCTTTCGAGTTCAGTGAACCAAGGGTTTCAGGCGTTGGTTGATACTGCGTGTGCGTTAGAGAAGGACATGCGGCGGGTGCAAGGGAACAAGGGCTTGATTGTGTCAAAGCCAGAGGTTCAAGCACCTCGCCCTAGCAAATCGTTCTACCAGAAGAAAGGGGGCAAGAGGTCCAAGCCGTCTGGGCAAGTGACTACGACCGTTGTGTCGGGGGCGACATCAAGGCCGGATTCTCGTACATGTTATAACTGTGGCCGGGTGGGGCATATAGCCCGTGACTGTCGGGTTGTTCAGCCCAAAGGGGAAAAGAAGACGGGTGCGTCTTATGCTGAGAAGGGCAAAGCGGTGGTTGATTCCTATGCGTCCCAGGCACAGCCCCGAATCTATCAGCTTGGCCAACAGGAAGCGATTAAGCAAAGTGACGTCGTCACAGGTACGAGTTGATTATAGCTTACTTGCTTAAGTGCTATTGCTTTTGGTTATGTATAGCTTGTGCATGATGTGTGTGCTGCAGGCTTTGTCCTGATTCGGAATAATCTGGCGAGAGCCCTGTTTGATACGGGTGCTTCGCATTCTTTTCTGTCTGAGGTCTTCGTATCTCGAATTGGGGTGCCGAGTCATGTGACGGTTGATAGTACAAGGGTGCTATTGTCGAATGGCTGTGTGATGCTTGCGGATAGGGCTTGCGATGTGGATGTTCAAATAGGAAGTCGGGATTTCGGTTTGAGTGCAGCTGTGCTACCGTTATCGGAGTTTGATGTGATCTTTGGTATGGACTGGCTCTCGGAGCAGCGTGCCTTTATTGATTGCAACTCCAAGGAGATTACACTGGGCCAGAATACCGGACTTGTGACGAAGTTCGCTGGTATGCGAGGAGTTGGCGGGACGTTGTTGTCTGCGCTCCAAGTCGTCAATGCTGTTCGGAAGGGAGCGGAGTTATTCTTCACGCTAATTTAGGCTGTTGAGCCAAAGGCCAGTGTCGGTGAAGTTCTGGTTGTGTCAGAGTTTGCCGATGTGTTTCCTAAAGATCTTCCTGGGTTACCACCCCAGCGGGAGATTGACGTCTCTATTGAGTTGGTGCCAGGTGCTAAACCTGTGACCCGTTCACCATATCGCGTCGCGCCAAAAGAGATGGCTGAGTTGAAAGTCCAATTGCAAGAGTTGTTGGAGCAGGGATACATACGCCCAAGTATGTCACCTTGGAGCGCGCCTGTTCTATTTGTGAAAAAGAAAGACGGTAGTTTACGATTATGTATTGACTACCGCAAATTGAATAAGCTGACAGAGAAAAACAAATATCCGATTCCACGGATTGATGACCTATTTGATCAGCTGGCAAGATCAACGGTCTATTCCAAGTTGGATTTGAAATCGGGATATTATCAGTTGAGGATTCGGGAAGGTGACATTCCCAAGACGGCGTTTGGAACACGCTACGGTCATTATGAGTTCACGGTAATGCCGTTTGGCCTATGTAATGCGCCTTCGGTATTTATGGACCTAATGCATCGAACGTTCCGAGAGTACTTGGATTTGTTCGTTATTGTGTTTATCGATGATATCTTAGTATACTCTCAGTCGGAAGAGGATCATGCAAACCATTTGCGGTTGGTCTTGCATACCCTGCGGAGGAATAAGCTTTATGCCAAGTTCTCAAAGTGTGAGTTCTGGCTCTCTTCAGTAGCCTTTTTAGGCCATGTGGTAAGTGGAGAAGGTATCGCGGTGGATCCGTTGAAGATAAGTGCCATTCGTGATTGGCCAGTGATGTCTTCAGTGGCCGAGGTCAGGAGCTTCCTTGGGCTCGCGGGCTACTATAGACGGTTTGTGGAAAACTTCTCACGGATTGCTTTACCTCTGACCACGTTGACGAGAAAAGATCAAAAGTTCATTTGGACGCCGGAGTGCGCGCGAGCTTTTGAAGACTTGAAGAGTCGTTTGACCACGGCGACTGTGTTGACGTCGCCATGTGGCACAGATGGGTATGAGATCTATAGTGATGCTTCCGGGAGCGGCTTAGGCTGCGTTCTTCTGCAGTTTGGTAAAGTGATTGCTTATGGCTCGCGCCAGTTGAAAGTGCATGAGCGGAATTACCCCGTCCATGCTTTGGAGTTGGCGGCGGTAATCTTTGCGCTCAAGTTGTGGCGGCACTACCTTTATGGCGTGAAAGTGGACATCTATACAGATCACAAAAGCCTAAAGTACTTGTTGGATCAGAAGGATCTGAATATGCGACAACGAAGATGGATGGAGTTCCTTGGGGACTACACCTTCGAGATTCACTATACTCCCGGGAAGGGAAATGTGGTCGCTGATGCGTTGAGTCGGAATACTCCGGTACGGGCAAGCTGGTTGCGAAGGCATGATCAGCGTTTGATCCAGGAATTGGAAGCATTGGAGATATCTTGTGTTGACAAGGGTTCGTCGACCGATGCATGCTTGAACTGGACGGAGGTTCAATATGACCTTACGGACAGAGTTCGGCGAGCAACGGAGCTTGATGAAAGTCTCCAGTGCTATGCTAAAGATGGCCGGATGACCAATTCTCTTGGGATAACGGTTTGTTACGAAGAAATGGTCGAGTGTGCCTCCCGAGTGTGGGTAAATTGAGGGAAGAGTTGATGTACGAAGCTCACTTTGCAAAGTACTCAGTTCACCCAGGGAGCACAAAGATGTACAGAGATCTGAAGAAGCTGTTCTGGTGGCCCGGACTAAAGAAAGATGTAGCACGTTATGTGGCGGAATGCCATACTTGTGCATTGGTGAAAGCGGAATGCCAGAAGCCTGGCGGTTTCCTGAAGTCGTTACCCATTCCGGAGTGGAAGTTCGATGACATTTCGCTGGATTTCGTGCACGGGTTGCCGAGATCTCAACGCGGTCATGATTCAATCTGGGTGATTGTGGACCGGTTGACAAAAGTGGCACACTTCCTTCCAAACAGAAGAGACGATTCAGTGGAAACCTTGGCCAAGCTTTATGTGGAGCAGGTTGTTTGACAACACGGTCCTCGGAGCATCGTCAGTGACCGTGATGGGCGGTTCACATCGAATGATTGGCGGCTAGTTCATCAAATGTTGGGTACAAAATTAGCGTTTAGTACGGCCTTTCATCCCCAAACGGATGGCAAGACTGAACGAACCAACAGGACGATGGAGGACATGCTCCGCATGTGCGCCCTAGACTTTGGTAAGAGATGGGAAGAATATATATTTCTTGTCGAATTTGCCTATAATAATAGCTACCAAGCGAGCATCGGTATGGCACCATTTGAGGCTTATATGGTCGTAAATGTCGTACACCGTTAGCTTGGGCAGAAGCAGGCGAATCTAAGCTGAGTGGGAAAAAGGAAGTCGAAGAAGCTACCTCGCTCATACGCTCTATTCGGGAGAGGCTATTGATAGCCCAAGATCGTCAAGCAAAGTACTACAATGCCAAACACCGGAACGTGGAGTTCGCGGTGGGTGATTGGGTATATTTGAAGATCTAACCCTTCAAAGGCGTGTCCAGGATTCGGCGTTTGAAAAAGCTAAGTCCGAGGTATCTTGGTCTGTTTGAGGTGGTGGAGCGAGTTGGGGAAGCTGCTTATCGACTAGCACTTTCAGCAGACTTGGGTGGATTACATGATGTATTTCACATCTCAGTACTTCGTAAGGATGTCAAGGATCCAGCTCAAGTAGTGGAGAATGATCGGGTACCGGTCGAGTATGGGCTAACGATGAGGGTTCGACCCATTCAGATCGAGGATCGAGCCGAGAAACAGTTGCGGAACAAAGTGATCGGGATGGTCAAAGTCCGGTAGGACAATTGTGGCCGTGAAGAGCTAACATGGGAGCGAGAGCAGACCATGCGAGCTGAATTTCCCGAACTGTTTGTATAAACTGTAGACCGTGTACCTTGTGTTATAACAGAGTTATCAAGTTATAGTATTGTTTTTCCTTGTTTCCTTACCGTGCAAATTTCGGGACGAAATTTTGTTAAGGGGGGGAGGATTGTAACACCCCAAAAAGTCTCAAAAAATGGATTTGAGGTGCAGGTTGTTTTACACGGCCTAGGACACGGGCGTGTCCCAGGGCGTGTCGGGGGTACACGGCCTGGGACACGGGCGTGTCCCAGGGTGTGTCACTCAAATAATAGGCGTTCTGAGTCAGAAGATTACACAGCCCGGGACCAAGCCTTGAACACGGCCGTGTCAGATTTGACACGGGCGTGTCTTATGCCGTGTGCCTACCCGTGTACTGCTGGTTGAGTTTGGAGCTCGATGAGGCAGTGGTGACACGGGCGTGTCTCATGACTGACACGGGCGTGTCAGGTTCGACACGGGCGTGTCGATGCCCGTGTTCTGGTAAAGTTCAGTCGGTACGAATACCGCGTGTGCCGCTTAAGGGTACACGGCCTGTGACACGGGCGTGTCACAGGCCGTGTCAGCCAAAAAAGTGGGTTTTTGGGAAAATTGTGGCCGTTCATTTTCTCTCTTTGGATCCAAGGGCTCAGGTGATTCCTGGCTGGATTAAAACAGCAGAGGCTGATGAAGAGTTCATTCTTCATTTGGTTAAGGAAGAGAGAAAGAGAGAGGAGGAAGAAGAAGGAGGAGGGGATCAAGCCACCGGCGGAGCTCCCGTGGTCCGATTCGTGATCCGAGGCCAGCGTTGTGAAGGCAAAGCTGCTGCGGTTCTTTCTCACCGGCTAGTTTTCGATGGCTCCCAAGAGATCGACAAGGGTAACGATCTCCCTTCTTGGACATGTGAAGCCCTTCTTTTCTGCATTGCATAGGGAAAATCCTTCCCCGCGAGTGTGCGGTGGGTTGTGGTGTCCCTTGGGGTAGATATGTGAAATCCCCCTTGTTAAAGTCCGGAATTGGAGTACGGATCTAGGCATGCTGTGTGAAGCCCATCTGGACATGCTAGTCTGGATTGGTGATGCTTTTTTGCATATCGGAGAAGGCTCCGTGATTATGGCTTGTGTTGCCTTGTGCCTACCTGTTGCTTGGTGCAGCAGGAAGTACTGGATGATGTCCAGGAAATGAAGAGGGTTGGATGCAACTCTTGTGGCAGTGCGTTGCCACTTTGTGTGCTGTTGAGCCGTTGGGCTGCAACTCGATGAAAAGGCATATTGCCGAACAGGAAAGGTGAAACCGACCCGCGCCTATAAATTGCCATGGATACTTCCGTATTCGAGGTGGCACGACGACTTGAGCAACGGGGGGTGGCTGATCCGTACTTGCGTTAGGTCCGTCCGACTTGGAAGCGTGGTTATGGGTTTTGTTGGAGCGCCTAATGAGAGTCTTAGGCCTCGCGCGCCGAAAAGACTAGAATGCTCAAATACCGTGTAGACGGTGGTGTTGACCCTGGTATTCCGGTACACCAAGAATGTGCCCTGAGTGCACGGACTGTCGGGCCGTGTGGACGACGGTTGTGATGGCTTGAATGTGCCTGCGCGCACATAGTTGCTATTGTTGATACCATGCTGTACAGGGAAAGAATGCGACTGCCCCGAGAAAGGGGTAGGATTGTTATAATTGGGTTAGCTGAATGCTGATCATTGCCTTGTTTACCACCGTTGGGTGGTTTGTCCCTATGCAGGTGCTGGAGAGCTAAGTGGTAAATGAAGGGCTGAAGCCCTACTGCTGTTGTTGTTGCTGCTGCGGCTAGCCCTTGAAGGCTATGCGAAAAGGGTTTTGTTTGTTTTGCTTTTCCTCATGTATGGCCGGCCTGCGCGCCGATGTTTGTAATCCATGTTGATGGAAAGAGGAACTGTAAGGCCTTAAGGCCAAACCTTTGTTGTACATTCCGTGGTTGTATATATAACTGTGGTTTATATATATATTGGACATTCCTGGTTAGAGTTCAATTTACACCTTAAAGCTTCCACTAGAATGCTCTGAGTTAGGATTCGAGTATGGTTTGGTATTATCCTGTGACCTCACCGTCTGTTTGTGGCATATAGTGTGAGGCCCCGGCCGGACCTTCTACTATACGTCATGTAACGGATGGGGTCGTTACACTAAGTTACGGGCATGACACCTTGGTCACGGGCGTGACAGGGTCATGAGAAAAATTCCGCGCTCGGCGATCGTCGCGCTGAGATCAACGATCACCGAAGGGGGGGGGGTCACGCCCTTGATCACGGGCGTGACACCTGGGTCACGGGCGTGACATGCCCGAGTGGAAAATTCTGAGGTCGACGACCGTCGAACTGAGATCGACGGTCGTCGAAGGGTGGTCACGCCCTTGGTCACGGGCGTGACACCTTGGTCACGGGCGTGATAGGGCCGGGTTGAAAATCCTGTGCCCGACGATCGTCTCCCTGAGATCGACGATCGTCGAAGGTGTCACGCCCTAGGTCACGGGCATGACGGGTCGATCACGGGCGTGACCAACCCATGACCCGAAATCTTGGTCGATTTATTTCAATTTTTGGGCTTCCTAGGGTCCTGTCACAACCAACCGACTCCTAGGGGTCTAGCCGGAAATGGGATGTTACAAATCCCAATAAACAAAACAGAAATTTCATCCCCGAAATTGAGGTTGAGCCTACGGGGATTTCTATCGGAATAAATTTAAACTTGTAACATCCCATACGATTTTTCTATTGGGTTCAAGCGACTATTTGTTTGATAAACGAAGGCAATCTCCCCAATAAACAAAAGATTAGCCCCTACTTTCCTGCGCATGCCTAGGTTCTCAATTTTCCCTATCTAATCTTACCGGTTTTGTATAAGAAGGTAATTTATAGTATACCAAGAGGTGGTGAGGTATACCTGACTGAACAACTCCGGGTATTTTTGCCTCATCAGGTACTGCGGTTTCCAGGTGTGCTCCTCCTGACCGTGGTTTCTCCACAGAACCTTGACTAAGGGGATCTTCTTGCGGCGCAAGATCCGTACTCCTTTGTCGTCGATCCGGACCGGCTCCAAGTGAACAGATCGGTCTGAAGCTACAGGCCCTTCGGTGGTCAAAATCTGCTGCTCCGGGCGTAGTAGAGCACTTCTCAGCGAAGAAATGTGGAAGACGTCGTGTAGAGCTGCTAGCTCTGGTGGAAACTCTAGCCTGTAGGATAGGGGTCCGATCCGCTCCAAGATCCGGTAAGGGCCCATATACCTAGGGCTGAGCTTCTTCCTCCGACCGCGCACCCGTGAGACTCCGTGCATGGGCCGGATCTTCAAGAACACTCGATCCCCTACCCGAAACTCCACCTGACGATGTCGGGCGTCATAGTATTTAGCCTGTCTGCTCTGCGCCTCCAACATCCTATCTCTGATCAGTCTCACCTGAGCCTCGGTGTCTTCAACAAAATCCGATCCCAAAACCTTCGGATCCTCGTCTTGAACCCAAGAAAGCGGGGTCCTACATTTTCTTCCATACAAGGCTTCACAAGGCGCCATCCTGATGCTGGACTGGTAGCTATTATTATAGGAGAATTCGACCAACGGTAACATCTTCTCCCACGGCTCCCCTCGGTCTAGTATACATAATCGTAGTAGATCCTCCAACGTCCTGTTGGTGCGCTCTGTCTGCCCGTCCGTCTGAGGGTGGAAGGCCGTGCTAAAAGTCAATCGGGTGCCCAGGTATGCCTGCACTGACCGCCACTCCCTGGATGTAAACCGTCCATCGCGGTCCGACACTATCGTCCGGGGCACGCCATGATATCGGATATACTGCTCCACAAACTTCCGTACCAGCACTCCCACCGAGTCATCCTTCCTGATCGGTATAAAGCGGGCCACCTTCGTCAACCGATCAATAATCAACCAGATCGAGTCATTCCCCGTCCGAGACCGGGGCAAACCATGTATAAAATCCATAGCTATATCGTCAAACTTCCACTCCGGCACCGGGAGTGGCTGCAACAATCCTGCGGGGTTCCTGCACTCCGCCTTTACCAACTGACATGCCTCGCAATGGGTCACGAAGTACGTAATGTCCTTCTTCATGCCAGCCAAAACATCGTCTTCTTCAGATCAGCGGTCATCTTTGTGATCCCCGGGTGCACAGAGTACCGGCTGCAATGCGCCTCCGTCATAATATCTTCTCGGATCTGGCCTCCTGCGGGTATATATACTCTGCCTCTGAAATGTAGCAATCCATCTCTTAGGGAATAATCTCCTGTCGAACCCTCCTCCAAGGCACGGAACATCGGCTCTGCCCACGCATCTGTCCTCTGTCCGTCCCGAATGCGATCCCGAATATCGTCTATGGCCACCATCGATGTCAGATACTCCCTATACAGCTCTGGATCATCCTCAGACACTAGGGATATCTACATATCTCTGAATGACCGGACTAGCTCCATGGACATAACCTGGGGCCCAGCTTCGGAAGTGGCAGCTCGCCGGCTCAACGCGTCGGCCACCACGTTTGCCTTCCCTGTATGGTAGTGCATCTCATACTGATAGTCTGCTAAAAACTCCACCCAGCGCCTCTGCCTGATATTCAGCTCCTTCTGAGTGTCCACGTATTTCAGGTTCTTGTGGTCGGAGTAGATGTCGCAGTGGACTCCATAAAGATAATGGCGCCAGACCTTCAGAGCAAAAATGACCGCTCCCATCTCAAGGTCGTGCACTGGGTAGTTCTTCTCATGGGTCTTCAACTGGCGGGAGGCATATGCTATGATGTGTCCGTTCTGCATCAGCACTGCTCCCATCCCCTGGTATGATGCGTCGGTATACACCTGGAATCCTTCCTTTCCAGATGGAAGGGCCAGAATAGGGGCTAAGATGAGTCGGTCCTTCAGTTCCTGGAAAGCCGCCTGGCACTGCGGGGTCCAAACGAAAGGTGCCTCCTTCTTCGTCAAAGATGTGAGGGGGAGGGCAATCTGAGAGAACCCCTCCACGAACTTCCGGTAGTAACCGGCAAGTCCCAAGAAACTTCGTACATCGGTGGCTGTCTTCAACTGTGGCTAATCTCAAACTGCCATAATCTTTGCCGGATCCACTGCCAACCCGGCTCCGCTGATAATGTGGCCTAAGAAGGCCACCTCCTTCAACCAAAACTGACACTTGCTGAATTTTGCATAAAGGCGATGCTCCCGCAACCTCTCCAGAGTGAGTGCCAGATGCCGAGTGTGCTCCTCCTCCGTCCTAGAGTAGATCAGGATGTCGTCTATGAATACTATGACGAACACATCCAAGTAGGCCTCGAAAACCCGGTTCATGAGGCTCATGAACACCGACGGTGCATTCGTGAGCCCGAAGGGCATCACGTTGAACACATACAGGCCATATCTGCTACTGAAGGCCGTCTTTGGGATATCCTCCTCCTGGATCCGCAGCTGGTAGTATCCTGATCTCAAGTCCAGCTTCGAGAAATAATGGGGCCCCTCCAGCTGATCGAACAATTCGTCTATCCGTGGGAGCGGATAGGTATTCCGGACGGTCAGACTATTTAGTGCTCGATAATCGATGTACAGGCGGAGTGTCCCATCCTTCTTCTTCATGAATAGGACCGGTGCTCCCCATGGCGAGGAACTCGGTCTAACAAATCCTGCATCAACCAATTCCTGCAACTGAGTCCGAAACTCTGCCAACTCCTTCGGGGCCATTCGATAAGGGGCCCTAGATGCCGGCTTGGCTCCCGACACAAGCTGTATCTAAAAGTCTTGCTCTCGGTGTGGAGGTAGTCCCGGCAGTTTCTCTGGAAAGATGTCAGCAAAATCTCGCACCACCGGGATGTCAGTCACCGACTCCTTAACTTCCGCCATCCCAAATAGAGTCTGATAAACCTCCTCTCCCTGCAGATGGGCCTTAACGGCCTGTACCGAAGATAAGAGTATACGAGAGGCAGGTCTTATACCTTCGATGACAACGAAAGAGTCCCCGTGTCTCACGATGATCCTCTTCGCCTGGAAGTCAATCTGGGCATGGTTCCAGTGCAGCCATACCATGTCCAGGATCAGGTCGTAGTCTGTCAGCTTCAAAATCGTCGCTGGAGCCTCGAACGCCTTTCCGCTAATTTCTGCCTCCATATTACAGTGATCCGTGGTAAGGAGCTCAGATCCATCCGGTAGTCGCACCCTCATCCTCGAGCCTGTGAATCGCTCCACGCCTTCCAGTCCTTCTAGGAACGTCTCCGACACAAAGGAGTGAGTAGCTCCATTATCGAACAACGTGCGGGCCGGCTTGCCACTGATGAAGACTATACCTAGGGTGATTAGATGTCTTAGGGTTCTATAGTGAGTTTTTCTTTCATTGCTAATCTATCTAGTGCGGTTCAAAGCTTTAACCATTTAAAGGGAAATTCTATGAAAATAAAGAAGCATTGCAGCGTACCTACTATGACTTGCTCCGGATTCCGAGGCTGCGCAAGGTCCAAGGCATATACCTGCTCCCTTTCCTGTCTACGATCTCCCCCCTGGTATCCACGACCACGGCCGCGTCCTCGGCCTCCGTAATGCTGAGCTGGTGGGCCGCCCTGTGGTGCTGGAGGTGGTGCCCCCCTCATGGGGCAATTCCTCCGAATGTGCCCAATCTGATGACAAAGGAAGCACGTTTGTGGGGGATACGCCATTCCCCCGGGTCTCGACATCTCCTGCATCCGAAGAGGTTGAGGTGCCAATATCACCTGTTCTCTCGGCTCCTGCCTCACGTCCTGACGAGGCTGGTCCTTTGTCCTCCTCCCCTCTAGTACAGTACCTCGCCGCTGGTCATTTCTACATCTCCGTCCCTGATCCTTTGCTGGCCGCTTCCGGCCCCGGGTGGCGTGCCAATATGCATCAATCCTTTTTGCCATCTCCAAAATCCGGGAGATGGGCCCGTCAGATACAAACAACAAAGACTCCCTCAAGTCCTCCCGCAGGCCCTTATAGAACCTCCTGATATACCCTGCTTCGTCCAGCTGGTAGGAATCTGCGTATCGAGCCAAATGGTCGAACTCTCGATGGTACTCCACCACAGTCCGGGTGCCCTGCTTCAGCTGTAAGAACCGCTCCTCCAAATCATCCCTGGCCGACTGCGGAACGAAATTCTCCAGCAGTGCGGCCCTGAACTCCTCCCAGGTAACCTCCGCAACCTCCCTATCGGCAAATGTCATGTCCAACAGCGTCTTCCACCACCTCTTTGCATGGGACTCCAGGCAAGAGACGACCAGAGCCACCCTCTCCTCCCAGGGACACCGTATCCCGGTCAACATCTCGTACATGATATCCAGCCACTCTTCCGTTCGAACTGCCGACTCTGTCCCCAAGTAGGACGGGGGAGACAGTCCTTGGAAGATGCTTAGCCAGTTGGCCCCCGGATTTGGCTGCGGGGCCGGAACTTGCTGGGCCCTGAAGGCCTCCAGGATGGCAGTCAGAGTCTGTCCCATGTCTGACTGAAGGAAAGGAGTGGGAACCGGTGGAGGTGGTGCAACACCCTGAGCCTGCTGAACTCCGCCTTGTGGCGTAGGCTGTACTGGAGGCTGCGTAACAAAAACCCATACTGAGAAAACGTTCAATCTTAAATAAAAGTGGACAATTTATATGTGATCCCCATTTGGGCACACCACTGCTTTCGCTGCTTAGTTTGACCCCAAACTAAACTCACGCGGGGTGACCCAGGGTTTGTGGACTGCTACTTTCTTCTGATCGCTGTTTCCTCTGATACCACTTGTAAGACCCTTTTTTTCTTTTAAAACCCGGGGTCTTAGGCCCAGAGTCACCGCTTTGCGGTGACACCTTCACGTCCTGAAGGGTCATCACCATAAAGCGCCGATTATGCCGGCCAATTCGATCACAGAAAGGTTGCACAATAATTGAAGTAAGAGCAATGTAGTCCACAATAATAAATCACATGTATATAAACTCCATGAAGGGAGTGTCCACAAAAAACGTCAGAGTACAACGATACTAGAAATATAAGGGCTTATGCCCGGTACATCAAGACCTCACTACAAAATCACTCAACGCGGAAGCAAAACTAAAACTCTACTGAAGGTCAGGACTCACGGTCCCTGCAGTCTGGACTCCAGTGCTAGACTGCCCAATCTCAAGCGTACCGGCCTCCTGAGATGCTCCTCCATGCTGGGCTCCGCGATCCCCTAATATGATATGGTTCGAAAACCGTTAGTCATAAAGACTAAGCCCTATCATCCCCTACCCCTTCCCCCATGGCTCCTAAGTACCGAGCGGAGAGGAAGAAAGGGAAGGACATGAAGGTGGAGATTTAATCAAGTTACAAATGGCAGCGGAACTAATCTAGCAATTCTATAATAATATGACAGAAACAGAAAGTAAGAAAGGTAACCTTAACTTATGTGCGAAAGCGCATAAGCCAAGGGATCTTCTACAAGGCCCCCATCGTATAGAGTGTCCCATACCACTTATACGTTGGGGTGTCGGTTATCAAACAACAGCATGTATATATATTGAAATTAACCTTTGATTTATAAACTTGCCCACACAAGCTTATAGACCAAGGGGTCGTTTTGCGGGTCCTAGTGTATAAGAGTCTCATACCACTTATACTTTAGGTGTCAGGGTTAAATGAATCGATTATGCTATGACATGCTAGTGGGTATGATGAAACATGCAAATGCAACTCACACACCCGACTCTGTGCACACAGACCTTTAGTTCCCCCTTTCGGAGCCGTTACCTCCCAGGATACCTCCGTAGTGGCAGACGGAAGCGGTGGGTTGGGCCTCGCCCACCTCTAAACAAGTAAAGCACTACCGGTCAGACCTATCGTACGCCTCAACACTTGGTGCACTAAGCGGACGCCTGCGTACTCTTGCCGGCTAGCGCACCGGACTTCTGTTGGCAAAGTGCTAACCCCACCTGCCGAGTCAGCGTATTGGCGTCGGTGCATCGACCCTCCAATACCGAAGACCCACCACCTTAATTTCCATTCCTTTTTATGCACATGCAAGTTTAATCGTAAACACACAAAAGCCGAGCCGAAGCTCCCCGGACCAAAACGTCCGTCTCCAAACTAACCGAGCCGAAGCTCCCCGGACCATCCCGTCCGTCTCTTAACCAACCGAGCCGAAGCACTCATCAATCTTCCTGTGCGAACAGTGTTGTGAAAGGTGCAGCCCTAGTTACTATGTTACTCATGTCAGTTTGTTATTACAGTTTACGTTAGCCCAGGACTGCCCCCAGTATTCCCCGTGAAGGGCTCTCAAGGGGCACTAGGAACCAAGACGGCGGCATTACGGCCCGAAGTTCTCTTTCGCAAGGCACTTATTGTTATTGGTTGATCCCCTTTACCCATTCCCTTCTCACATTACGATAGACTATCCTAGGGTGATTTTAAACCTTCCACTCTTCGGGGAAGACGATCTTTCGTCGAACCCGAGCACCTCTTAACTCTAGCTATCACCACTTCTCACCACTCTTCATATCATCCTACTGTGATATCATTCACAATTGTCCACCCAGACAAAATGATTAACTCCAATGACTTTCTCGGATCATGTCCTATTTCAATTCACAAATTTGCTATGTGCAGTCCAACCTAGACTATATGTCGAACCGGTTAGGCAATGATCCCAAACACATCCAAACGCCCTAAATTATTTACTGAAGACTTATCATGATATAAATGACCTAAATCCAGAAAATGGTAATTTTGCTAATTTATTTGGCATTTAATTAATTTCCTCGAAAATCCCAAGGGCTACCGGTTTGAACATGAACTACCCTAAGTTCTCATGCAAGATGTCCAGCAAATTTATGATAAATAGTAGGTTATCTCAATAGGTTAAATCCAAAGTATCATAATTTTTCTGTCATCAAAAAGGCACTAAAACTATTTTAGAAATAATCTCTATCTTTTGTTATTTATGAATCAAGTACAGAAAATATTCTTTCAAAAATTATAAATAATTTATGACATGCAGATAAAGGCCTAAAATTAGCAATGGCCCAGTTTCATAATTTTTCAGTAAGAAAATCATCCCTAAATAATTTTTCAAGCATAGAATCCCTTTTTCACTTTTGTGAAGGAGGTACTGGATGTACTCAACTAAAAATTATATAAAAATTTAGGGGTAATCATTATGTTCTAAAATATATATTTCCAAGATTTCATGAGATTCTCTTGAACAGAAAGGTACAAATAATCAAAACATCAATAGGGGTTAAAATCAACTTTACAAACGAAGTGATGGAAATAAACATCATAAAATTCCAGTAAAATTTCTATAAACTCTACACACTTCAAAACTAACTCTACCCGAGTTTCACAGCCTTTAGATAATTATTAGTGATGAAAGGTGCTTAATTAGTATTTTAACCTAAAGCTAAGATTAAGGTTTTGAGGCATCTACTTGTCTCCAAATTCTCCAAGGTTCCATCCAGACGATTATTATTCGTGCTAATATCAACATACAGAGTTTCAAGGCAATACAAGAGCAATTGCCCCCATGTCCTTCACAACCCTCAAAACCCTTCATTTAGGGTTTGAGCTTGGATCCTAGGGTAAACCAACCCTAAATCTCACCGTTTTTCTCCAAGCAGGTTATAACACCCTTCTAAGTCAGAGGTCAGAATATCAGCCTCTGTTGAGGTGATTTGACCTTTCCAAACTCTTAGTGCACTTTTTACTAAAAGATGTCTCGATAATGCCTAGTTAAGGGTATAAGATTTCCTACCCAAAACTCCTCCAAACTAGTTGGAATTTTGTACAGATCCAGGTTTTATAGCCAGGGACCACTCACCAAAATTTGGGAGGGTTTGGAGGTCATTTGACCACTTAAATAAATTTCTCTAACTTAATTAAATTGAAATGAAAACTTTAGGAAAATTATCTCCAAAAATTTCCATTTTTGGTCTGCCTTTAGGTATATCTAAGGTTAACCCCCTGCCCAAATTTCAGGTCATTTGGACAAGGGACGAAGAGTGGACATCCATTTTAATTTCTGCCCAACTCTTGGTACAACCCCCACTAAAACGGGTTCTGCGGTCAAACCGCTTACCTAAACGAGTTGAAATCAATTTTAAATTAAACTAGACTCAAAGGGCTACAACTTTTGTGACTGGTCATTTTTCCTAAAACGGTCTCTAAGTGCCTCATTTTACAGCCTCAAAACATACTCAGATAATATATCTTTCCATTATGTATTATATAATAATCTATATATTATAAAATTGATTTTACTGTTCATCTTCTACATGAAACCGAAAACAGAACTCAGAAAACCATTTTTTCCTGTAACATTTCTGTGATCCGTCGCCGGCCGTCCAGTCACTTCCCTGGTCAGCCACCACCACCAACACCTCCGTCGAGGCGATGGCTAGCAGTCGGCGGTGGTTTGGCCGCCGGAGGTGGCGGTTTCCGGCGAACTCAAAAATACATTTTTCATGGTTTTCCATGAAAACGAGAGTTAGGTCCGGCTCCATTGAGCACGAACTTCCTTTCTAAGAATCCTAAGATCTACCCATGAAAGAAGAAGCAGAGGAGGACCTTGTTCGCGGTTTGGAGGGGAGATGAACGACGGGGTGCCATGGCGCGGTGGTGGCGTTGCTGAACTTCTCCTGCAGCAAGGTACAAAGATCTGAGTCCGTTTGGTCAAGAGTGTAACCTTCTCATCTTGCTCTAAGGGGTCTTTTATAAGTCAGTAAGTGGGGAGGTGAAAGGGTAAAGCCTTAATGGTCATGAAGGCTCCTCTTAATAACCTTTCGGTTACAGTGAAGGGATAAGAAACGGTGGAAGATAAAAAGGTATGTCCAGTTGGCGGTTTCCTATTGGACCACATCTCCTTATTTTATTAAGAAATTACAGTAGGAAACGGCCCATAATTACTCCTGGTGTAACTTCCCACACAAGCATTTATTACCACGCGTGTTAGAATAATTTCGGGCCTGAACCGTCGTTTCGGTCAATGTCACGGGCGTGACACATAGGTCACGGGCGTGACATGCCCGGGTGGCCAATTCTGGGGTCGGCGATCGTCGAACTGCGATCGACGGTCGTCGAAGGGTGGTCACGCCCTAGGTCACGGGTGTGACACCTTGGTCACGTGCGTGACATGCCCGAATGGCAAATTCTGAGGTCGACGACCGTCGAACTGAGATCGACGGTCATCAAAGGGTGGTCACTCCCTAAGTCAAGGGCGTGACACCTTGGTCACGGGCGTGACAGGGTCATGAGACAAATTCTGCGCTCGGCGATCGTCGCGCTGAGATAAACGATCACCGAAGGGGGGGTCACGCCCTTGGTCACGGGCGTGAAACCTGGGTCACGGGCGTGACATGCCCGAGTTGCAAATTCTGAGGTCGACGACCGTCGAACTGAGATCGACGGTCGTCGAAGGGTGGTCACGCCCTTGGTCACGGGCGTGACACCTTGGTCATGGGCGTGACAGGGTCGGGTTGAAAATCCTGCGCCCGACGATCGTCTCCCTGAGATCGACGATCGTCGAAGGAGTCAGGCCCTAGGTCACGGGTGTGATGGGTCGGTCACGGGCGTGACAAACCCGTGACCCGAAATCTTGGTCGATTTATTTCAATTTTTGGGCTTCCTAGGGTTCTGTCACGACCAACCGACTCCTAGGGGTCTAGCCAGAAATGAGATGTTACATTTTGACAGGACCTCCAACACCTCCTACTGCAGCCACTGCTACAACATCTACAAATCTCAGTTCAGTGCCTCCTCCAGACTATAATTATGCCTACAAGAAGGCAAAGATAGCTGATGCCAAAGCTATTAACATTCTGGCTCAGACTATGTCTGATGAAATCTTCAAAAAAGTGGCTGATTGCACCTCTGCAAAAGCCATGTGGGACTCACTGAACCAGATTGTAGCTAGTTCAGCTGATGAAAGGAAGGACAGAAGGTCCAACCTTATATCTCAGTATGAAAACTTCAAGAAGACTGAAGCTGAATCAGTTGAAGCCATGTACACAAGGCTCAGCTCAATCATCAATGAGCTGATAACTCTTGATAAGGAGATTACATTGACAGAGGTCAATGATAAGATACTGATGTGCTTCCCCAGCACATGGGATCTTAGGATCTAGCCTATCAAGGAGGCTAGAAGTACAACTGAAATCTCAACTTAAGCTCTCCTTGGAAAGCTCAAATCTTTTGAGCAAGTTCTAAAGACCAGGGAAGTTGAGGCTGAAGCCAAGACTCCAACTCCAATAAGGAAAGAGCAAACTCTTGCTCTCAAAGCTGCTGGTGCTTCTGAAGGAAGCCAATCCAATGAGGAGCTGATGGCACTCTTTGCCAAAAGGTTTCTCAAGATGGGCAGAAAGGACTTCAGAAAGAAATCTTCAAGATATGAAGATAAACCAAGGTATGACAGATCTCCTGCTAAAGAAATTATTTGTTTTGGGTGCAGGAAACCTGGACACATTCTACCTGAGTGTCCAGAGGAAAAGAACAAAGAAAAGAGAAAGGAAAAAGAACATCACAAGAAGCACTCCAAGTCCTCCTCCTACAAAAATAAGAAGAAGGAGAAAGGATTTGTTGCTGAGACCTGGAGTGATTCAGATGAGGAATCTTCCTCCTCAAGCTCCAGTGAAGATGAGGAAGAGAAGAAGGCAAAGGAAATTTGCCTAATGGCAATTGATGCCTGCAGCAACCACTCAGCTGCAGAGAGTTCTGGTGATGATGAAGAAATGCCTACAGAAGATCAGGTATTATCTTCTTATGATTTTTCTTCTGCTGAATTTAAATCTGAATTTAAATCTCTTTATTTAGATTTAGTTAGTTCAGAAAAAGAAATTAAGGAACTTAGAAATAAGTTAGCTGAATCCGAATCTAATTCTAATGAAAACACTAGGCTAGAAGCAGAACTCACTAAGTCTAGTGAAGAAATAAAGTTTCTTAAAAATGAACTAGCAAAGTCAAAGAGATTAGAAGAATCTTTAAATGGTAGAAGCCTTAAGCTGCTAGAAATCACTAGCATGACAAACACTAGGTCAGGCAATAATAAGCTAGGCTTAGGAGACTCATCAAGTGAACCCCCATTGATTCTTAAAAATCATCTTTCAACTCCAGTAAACTTTATTTCAGCTAATGGAATAAAGAATACTGAGCAAGTAAATCTAGTTAACAAAGCCTTAAATAAAGCTAAGAGAGAAAAGAGAAAGCAAAAATTTAAGGAGCTACAAAAAGCGTCGAACGCTGTTCGATGATCGAAGGCTCAATGGTCGAACGATGCTCGATGATCTGAGCATCAATCGTCGAACGCTGATCGACTATTTCAATTTGATTTTCAAAATTACAACCAGAACCTTATAAACCCTAATATAAATTGAAACCCTAGGTTTGTGGACCCATTAACTGCTTGGAGTATCCCACCTAGGATATCTTACCCTTTAGGATATAAACCTCAACCTGCGTATTATTTTATTTCAAGTTTTCATTGTGTGAAAAATAATGTACCCAAGGTTGTCTGGGTCCACAATGTCTAATTATCTATTCTGCAGGTTAAGACCTATCCAATTACTAAAGATAAATGGTATTTGGATAGTGGCTATTCCAAACACATGACAGGAAACAAAGAAAATCTGTCAAGATACAAGGCCAAGCTTGGACCAAAGGTGATCTTTGGGGATTCCAGCTTGTTGGGATTTGTCTCCACAATACCTCAGATTTGTAGGAGGTCAGACCTTGAACTAAGATGAATTAAGGTGTATTTGATGCTGTGTTTAAGTTGTATGTGTGCAGGTCCTTAATGCCAAGTGTAGACCAATGTCAGTCTATAATGGGTCACCAAACACAGGACCATACAATGTAATCCCTCATTGTGTGATCCAAAGTGTTGGCCCATGTATAGCCTCTCTATTGGGATACACTTTCTATATGCACTTGGATTGATGGACAGAAGCATTGGAGCTAATTTCCTCAGAAAAATTTCTAAGTCCAAAATACTCGAGTAACCCCTTTGTTATACTCGAGTATCAGACTTAATACTCGAGTAGCTAGTTAGACATACTCGAGTAGTTAGTTAGACATACTCGAGTAATCAGTTAGACTTACTCGAGTAGGGTCTGAATACTCGTGTATATATTTCTATACTCGAGTAGTTAGTTAGTCACTCGAGTAAGTTATTTTCATACTCGAGTAAGTAACTTAATCACTCGAGTAAATCATGTATCATACTCGAGTAGATCTTTTTTTCTTCTCTTTTCTGCAAGTTCAAGTTGTCATACTCGAGTAAGTATTCTGATACTCGAGTAAGTTGTTTTAATACTCGAGTAAGTATTTCCATACTCGAGTAATTGACTTTGATACTCGAGTAAGTGAATGTTTCCCGGATACATATTATGATACTCGAGTAACTTCCCCTTTCACTCGAGTATATCTTTCTTTCACTCGAGTATATATTTCTGATACTCGAGTATATATTTCTGATACTCGAGTATATCTCTTCTGATACTCGAGTAGTTCATCTTTCACTCAGTAAATTTCTCTTCCCTTACTCGAGTATATTTCTCTTTGTCACTCGAGTATCTAAATTCCCATACTCGAGTATATCTTCTCTTACTCGAGTATAGCAGTTCTCTATTCCAGAATTCTTCTAAGTTCGAATTCGCCTTAAGTATTTTTGAATCCGTCATTTCTGATTGGTCCACGTGTCATCCTTAATTAAGATTATGACCGTTGGAGTCCACCTATAAAAAGGTCATTTCAGAATTGACTAATTAACAAGATTACAGAGATATTCTCTTTAAGAAAGAGAAAATTCCGTGAACCCTAATTCTCACGCCGCCGCCGCCATTATTGTTCACGGAAGAAATTCTGGATCGTCGATCTCCGTCTTCAACGACTATTTCTCCAGTGATCCAGACAAAAGTGAATCACTCGATCTCGCCGAGCCTCAAAGATTTCAGATCTATCTTCTCGATCGAGGTGGTTTTAGTTTTCAGATTTGTGGATCTCTCTCAAGTCATCTTCAACCTTTTCTGATCAAGCCGAAGTTCCTAAAGAAGAAGACTGTCAAAGATCAAGATCTGAAATTTGTTGTTTTGAATTTTTATTCTCAAACCAAAATTTCTTTGTAGGAGTTTTTCTCCGAGATTTGTAGGAAGATCTTTCTTCCGAGTTTTGTAGATCCAGTTGGATCGAGTTTTGTAGGAACGTGGTTCCGAGCTGTAGGATTGTTTTCAATCCGAGATAGTGGAGTAGCCGAGTCTAGTGATTTGCTAGATCGGTGAGGAAAGTGGACGTACCCAAGGTTGGGGAACCACTATAAATCTCTTGTCGTCTGTGAGTGCTTGATGTGTGCTGTGTTAATTTTTTAATTCCGCATTTGACACGCATTTCACCTATTCACCCCCCTCTAGGTGATTTAGGCTAACAACTTAGACCTCTCAATTGGTATCAGAGGGAGGTTGATCATTAAAAGGTTAACACCTTGATCGTATCCTTCTAAGTTGAGTATCAAGCATGAGTAAGACTAAGGATTTTGCCAAGCTCCCTATCTGCACCAAGAACAACTTTCCTATGTGGAAGGAAAGGGTCAAATTCTTCATGGAAGCTGTAGACCCTCGGATCTTCATGATTGTTGAAGAAGGTCCTCATGTTCCTATGACCGCATCAACAATAGATCCAACCAAAAAGGTACCAAAGAAATTGATGGATCTAGACAAGGATGAGATTGCACTTGTCTCTCTGGACAAGAAAGCAAAGAATATCATAGCAAGTGCAGTTGATGACTCAATGCTGCAAAATCTGATTCATTGCCAATCTGCCAAAGAGATGTGGCAATCCCTAGTGACTCTAATGGAAGGTACAGAGGAAGTGAGGGATGATCGGAGATCCCTTCTGAATCAAAAGTATGAAGCCTTCCGGCAAGGTCACAAGGAAGCCATAGCTGACACGTTCGAGAACTTCTTCAAGATAGTGAACGGCCTAAGAGTTGATGGCCGAGTCTTCACCAACGGGGAACTCAATGACAAATTCTTAAGATCCCTAACCAAGGAATGGGACAATAAGGTATGTGCCATTCGGGAGTTTGGAAGGTTAGCTGAGACGGACCCGCAGAATCTGTTCGGAAAGCTTATGTCTTACGAGCTGCAAATCAACTCAAGAAAAGCTGAAGAAGAGACAAGCAGGTCTGCATCCAAGGAGAAATCTGTCGCTCTAAAGGCAGATGGCTCAAGGAAGATAAAGGCTAGCTCTCCTGCCCCAATTCCTGAGGCTGATGAAGAAGAATCATCTGAGCCTAGCTCATCTGGCTCAGAACTATCTGATGGAGAGTTCTCCCTACTCTCAAGGCAGTTCAAGAAGTTCTTGAACAAGAAGAAGCAATGGAGAGGCAAGGATGACTCATATAGAAGATCACGACATGACGGTGATCATCGGAAGAAAGGCTCAAGCAGCCATGACAGGTATAATCCTAAACAGAACAAACAGATCTCAACTGACATCATTTGTTATTGTTGCAATAAGCCAGGTCACGTCATCGCCGATTGCCCTCACAAAAAGAAAGAGGGTGGAAGAAGAGAGGAAAAGAAATCCTCACACCATAAGAACAGGAAAGAGAAAAGCTTAGTAGCCAAGAAGAGCAAAACTCTCAGCGACTCTGACTCATCTGAGTCGAGTGAAGAAGAGGAAGCTTACTTTGGGCTCATGGCTCATTCGGATGATGAACAAGTCCTCCAGTTTACTGGGGAGGTAAAATCTCACACTCCTCTCTCTGATTCTGATGATGACAATGAGCAAGAGGGATATTCCTCTGAAGATGAATCTGAGCTCATGGGTCAGTATAAGGAGTTACTCACCGCTTACGAAAAATGTCGTAGATTAATGAAAACTCAAGCCAAAGAGATAAATTCTCTACGAGCTAGTGAGAGCAGCTTGAGAGAAGAAGTCGATAAGACTAACTCTCTTCAAGAGAACCTCAATGCAGCTATGGAGGGATACAATAAAGCTCTCAAGCACATCGACCTTAAAGAGGAAATCATCAAAGAATTGGAACGACAACTCGAGGCTGAAAAGAAGCATGTTGAGAGTTTTTCTAAACCTAAGACAGTTCTTCCAATCGTTGCTGAATTCTCTGCTACGGCCAAGGGTGCTGGTTTAGGCCACATTGTCTCTTCTAGTAAATCCTCTAGGAGAAACAAGGCCAAGAGAAAGAATAAGGCTGCCCGGAAGGCTCTAGCTGAAGAAAAAGGGAAAGCTCCCTTGGAACCTGTTGTGTTCAAGAAAGTTATCTTTCCCACGAACGAACTCGATTATGAGTCCACCTACGGACACTTTTCTAGGCCGATCCCTGAGAAGCCTAAGTCAAGATACCAAGGTTGGACTCGTCCTCGTAACTTTGGCGAGAGTGTCTTCAAGGCACCTTATGAGGAGATTCAGCTTCAAAGCTATGGACCTTATGCTCATGGTCATAATTTCAAAAAGACACCAAGAGTAAAACCCATTGTAGAAAAGCCTATGAAGGAGAAGACCTCATGTAACTGCCATCATCATGAAGCCTCCTCCTCCAAGAGTAAAGCTCCTGCTGGACCTTCATTCCAGAAAGTCAAGCAGGACTACACAAGGCAAAGATACAACAGGTTCAACTGTTGGTGCTGTGGCAGAATTGGTCATTTTGCCAGTGATTGTTGGTTCAATCCTGAAAATGCTGCAACCCCTAAAGTTAGCAACGTGAGAGTGACCACTCATGAGGCTAATACTCGTAGGGGGAGTACTCTAACTCGAGACCAAGGACCCAAACTTGTTTGGGTTCCTAAGGATAAATGATTGTAATTGCAGGTATGTCCAAAGGCCACCAAAATGCCAATCTGGTACTTGGACAGTGGATGTTCTCGGCATATGACCGGGACAAGGAGCCTACTACAGAATTACACCTCAGTCTGCAACGGACCAAAGGTCATCTTTGGAGGTTCAGATCGAGGAATAACTAAAGGCTATGGTATGATCTCTAACGGTAGCATATCCTTTTCGGATGTAGCCTATGTTGAAGGATTGGAACACAATCTCATTAGCATAAGCCAACTATACGACAAAGGATACGTAGTTGAATTTCATGCTGACAAGTGTTTGATAAAATTGGTTAACAATATGGAAACTATTTTATCAGGCACTCGAAGCAGAAATATTTTCTGTCTAAATTTTATTTGTATAGACTCTTCGACACCAGTGTGTCTTTTGGCAAAAAGTAGTGCATCTCTTACTGACCAATGGCACAAGAGACTAGCACACATTAATTTCAAAACTATTAATAAATTATTCTCTCAAAACTTAGTACGTGATGCGCCTAATGTCAAGTGCGTTACGGACAGCCCTTGTCACGCTTGTATTAAAGGCAAGCAAACAAGAAGCTCGTTTAAAAGCATAATAGGCAAGGATTCCAATAGAAGTTTACAGCTTCTCCATATGGACTTGTTTGGTCCACTGCAGGTTAGAAGTTTGGGAGGTAAGGAATATACGTTGGTTATTGTGGATGATTACTCGCACTTTGCGTGGGTGTTCTTTCTAAAACACAAGTCAGATACCTTCGGTATTTTCACTAATTTTGTGAGGCAGATCCAGAATGAATACAACTGTTCCGTAGTCAAAATCAGAAGTGACAATGGAACGGAATTCAAATCTGGAGCCATGACAGAATTTTGTGAAAGTCAAGGTATCTTTCATGAGTTTTCCTCTCCTCGCACTCCACAGCAAAATGGAGTAGCTGAGAGAAGGAACAGAACACTCATAGAGGCTTGTCGGACCATGTTGAGTGATGCCTCACTTCCGGAGTATTTCTGGGCTGAAGCCGTCAACACCGCTTGTCACGTGCAAAATCGAGCACTCATCAACAAGAACCATGATAGGACTCCTTACGAACTTCTAAAAGGCAGGCAACCAACCATTTCATACTTTAGAATCTTTGGCTGTAAATGCTTCGTGCTCAACAACGGGAAGTATCACTCTACCAAGTTTAGCGAGAAAAGCTTTGAAGGTATTTTTGTAGGATATAGTAGCCATAGTAAGGCTTATAGAGTATTCAATAGAAAAACTCTGGTGGTGGAAGAGTCGATACATCTTGTATTTGATGAGACGAGTCTGTTGCAAAGCAACTCGTCTAGTGTGCCTATTGTAGATGCAGGTACAAAGTTGAAAGAACTTAGCTTGGATGAACCTAGTGAAGATAAAGATGAGACATTCATCAAGGTCCCCTCTACAACCACCATTGGAGAGGTGAATGATCAAGATGAAGAAGACATCCCAGCTGAAGATGCAACTCCAGTGGCTGAAAAGATCCCAGATGCAAGGACTTTAGAGTTCAGACACTTGAAGGATCATCCTGTTGACCAAATAATAGGAGATCCTCGGGATGGCGTCAGAACTCGTCGAGGTACAACTAACGAGAATTTACACTTAAGTTTTCTCTCACAGGTTGAACCAAAGAAATTTGAGGAAGCCAACTCCGACGCATCCTGGATTCTAGCCATGGAAGAAGAATTGAATCAGTTCAAACGATGCAAGGTTTGGACACCTGTTCCTAGACCCAAAGGTAAGAATGTCATTGGGACAAAATGGGTCTACCGGAACAAGATGGATGAAGATGGGATAATCGTAAAGAATAAGGCCAGACTTGTCGCCAAGGGATATCGCCAAGAGGAAGGAATCGACTTCGACCAGACTTATGCTCCAGTAGCAAGACTGGAGGCGATCAGGTTATTTCTTGCCTACGCTGCACTTAAGGGCTTTACCGTCTATCAGATGGACGTAAAGTCCGCCTTCCTGAATGGTGACATAAAGGAAGAAGTGTACGTAGAGCAACCGCCAGGTTTTATTGATTCAACCTATCCTAATTATGTATATTTATTACAAAAAGCACTATATGGTCTTAAACAAGCTCCTCGAGCTTGGTATGAGACTCTGTCTAGCTTCCTTCTTGAGAACAAGTTCACAAGAGGAAAGATAGACAAAACATTATTTCTTAGGGAAATAAAAGGCAAGATTTTGCTAGTGCAGATCTATGTCGACGATATTATTTTCGGCTCTACGGATAACAACCTCTGCAAGAAGTTTTCTAAAATTATACAAGGGAAGTTTGAAATGAGCAGTATGGGAGAGCTAAAGTATTTCTTAGGGCTTCAGGTGAAACAATCTGAAGATGGGATTTTCATCTCACAGACCAAGTTCACCAAAGAGCTACTTAAGAAATTCGGAATGGAGAATGCAACCTCTATGAGGACTCCAATGGCCTCAGCTATGTCTCTAGACAAGGATGAGAAAGGGAAACCTTTTGATGAAACCAAGTACAGGAGCATAATTGGGTCCTTGCTCTATCTTACTGCGAGTAGACCAGATATAATGTTCTCAACATGTGTATGTGCTAGATTTCAGGTGAACTCTAAGGAATCTCACTACATCGCTGCAAAGCGAATCTTGAGATACCTCAAAGGTACACCAAATATTGGCTTATGGTACCCAAGAAGTAATGATAGTGAACTAATTGGTTTTTCAGATGCAGATTTTGCAGGTAGCAAAGATGACAGGAAAAGTACCTCCGGGACTTGCCAATTT
Organism: Platanthera zijinensis; assembly: GCA_039513925.1. Classification (NCBI taxonomy): domain Eukaryota; kingdom Viridiplantae; phylum Streptophyta; class Magnoliopsida; order Asparagales; family Orchidaceae; genus Platanthera; species Platanthera zijinensis. The sequence continues at coordinate 116,025,176 of CM077084.1, forward strand.
CTCGGAAGGAGACTCATTTCCTGGAGCAGTAAGAAACAAAACTGTGTAGCCATCTCAACGGCTGAATCAGAGTACATCTCTGCAGGCAGCTGTTGTGCACAGCTCTTATGGATCAAGAATCAGTTTGAAGACTACAACATAAAGTTCCAGAACTTTCCCCTGTTCCGTGACTCTTCCAGCGCTATAGCAATAGCCAACAATCAAGTCTCCCACAGCCGGACCAAGCATATAGAGCTTCGCTATCATTTCATCTGGGAGCATGTGGAAAATGGAGATATAGCTCTACAGTATGTCTCCACAGACAGGCAAGTTGCAGATATTTTTACCAAGCCGCTGGACGAGTCCAAGTTCTCGTTCTTCAAAACTGAGCTTGGACTGCTCAACAAAGAAGACCAGTGATGAACTCTCAAATTAAGAAGATATCAGTAATGTTGGCTGCTCAGAGGTACAGCTTTTCAGTGGAAATAGACATCTACCAGGGCAATTCCTTCAAGTATTAGAGACTCGAGCATCATTACACTTACACGAGTAAACGGCTAATACTCGAGTAAAAAGTTTCATATACTCGAGTAATCCAAAAGATACTCGTGTATGAACTTCTTATACTCGAGTATGAAAATTCGTTAAGAACTTAATACTCGTGTATGCTGGTTACATACTCGAGTATGAATTATTGATTACTCGTGTATGTTGTGCGCACTCGAGTATACTAAACCTCATACTCGTGTATGCTGTCATCTTCTACTCGAGTACTCGGATTCCTTTTGATTTTCAAAATTTCTACTCGCACCCAGCAAATTGTCGCCTCGTTCAGGTATGTCACTATACTTAATTCTCTCTAAACCTAATTAGGATTATTTATATATATATTCAAAACAAAAAAGTCCTTTCCACTTCTCATTCACTCGAGTAGCCGCCGACTTTTCGTATTCCCGACTCCTGTTCTTCGTCTTCCTTCGCTGCAAGTTTTCCGAATCGCTGATGGCTCCTCCCTCCTCCAAGTTTGGAATCGGCTCTGAATTAGTGACAGATGGCATTGAAGATATTTCGGATGACTTCAAGAACCTACTGATTCTCCTGGATACGGCCGGATTGACCTTCGTTCTTCAAGAACCCTGCCGCCTCTTGCTTCCTAATGTTGAAGAGTTCTACAAAAATCTGAAGGTTAGACACAATGGCACCGTTCTGAAATCCAAGATAAGGGGAGTTGAAATTCGGTTAGATAAAACCTCAGTCGCCACTCTGCTTCGGATGCTAGTGGTCGACGAAGAAGATGACTTAGACAAGGCAGATGCCGACCGCACCTCTCTATTCTGTGGTCGAGATCCTGAAGGTGGAGGTGCAACCTTGAATCGATCCTTGTTCAATTCAGAAGGGAAGTTTCTCGTTGACATCATTGCCAAAATCCTATGGTGCAAGACTTACTCCATTAGAGATGTATCCCAGAATCTATTCGACGTTATGCAAGCTATTGTCTGCAGGAAGAAATTCCAATTCGGAATGATGATACTGGATAAGATTCGAGAAAGCGTCAAACATCCCAGTTTTGCTAGGATTATCTCCCTCCTCCTCCATGAGATCAATCCTACAGTGTTTGACTTCTCTAAAGGGACTCCTCTTCACCACATGAAGAAAGTTTCTATCTCTTCCATTCAGAGGTATGACCTCAAGATCCTGAACCCTGCCCAAGCCTCAAAGGCTGATGCCATCTCAGAACTACAACAAGACAGCAGCTTACCTGAAGACAGGATCCCATCTCCTCCTCTACATCAAACTATTGCTACCTCTGGTGCCTTAGTTGAGGGGGAGCCTGCCTCTTCTCTTTCTCAGCTTAAAGTTTCTTCTAAATCAGTGATTCCAGCACAAGAAGAAGTCAGAGTTGCTACTCCTCCAGTTTCTCCTACTCCAGCTCATCTTCAATCAGCAATTCCTGAATCTGAAATTTCAGATACAGCTCACCTACTGTCTACAGCTGAAGACATCAACAGATTCATTGATGAGCTAAGCTCAGATGATCCTCTTTTTTAGAATGTTTCAGCTGCCAAGTCTCCTACCAAATCTCCATTACAGTCTCCTACCAAGTCTACTGATAGTGAGCCAACCAAATCTGATCATGTTATCTTGTCTGATGATGAGGAAATGTCTCCAGATCCTGTGGAGGCACCTCTGAGGACTTTGGATTTCTCCCTGCCATCCTTCCTCAATCCAGAAGAAGCTGTTGTAATAGAACCCTTCAAAAGGGCTGTCAGCTCAGTGGTCCTAACAGAAATTCCTCCTTGGACTGCTCCTCCTCCTGCTCCTTCAATTCCTGCACCACCCTCAGCACCCTCTTCTTCAGATTTGGTAAGTCAGATTGCACAGTTGCTCCTTGCACAAAGAAACTATTTTGATGAATCTCTAGCATCAGTCAATAACAAAGTCACTACTCTTGAACAAGAGATGAGTAGAGGATTTGCAGAAATCCAGGCAAATACTGATAAACTAAAAAGATTGTTCCAGCTAGGTGGCAAGGCCATAGATCACACTATCTCAAGCATAGGAGAACTGAGAAATCAGCAAGAAACTGTTGCATATAATCAGATCCATTTGGACAAGAATGCTGATGCCAATCTTATGAAAATTTGTGAAGAAGTGGGCAAGTTCAGAGATGAAGCTATAGCTCAGCTATCTGTAGATATCACCAAGGGGGAGAAGACAGTAAAAGAACAAGTGGAAAAACTATCTGAACAAGCTCAAGCAGTTATAAAAGAACAAGTTGACAAACTATCTCTCCAAGCTCAAGCTACTGTGGATGGTCTGGTAAAAGAAATGAAAGCAGAAATTCTCTCCCAGCTCCAGTCTGTAAAATTCTATACCTATGATACTGCTGTTTGGCTGCACAACATGAATTTCCCTAATGCCCAGCTCAACCCAGCCATCATTCCACACTTCTTGAATCCTCTTGAAGCTCAACCTCCTGCAGATGCTCCAGACCAGGCAGCCATTCCTGAAAGTATGCCAGCTTTCTCACCTAGATCTGAGGGTGATGTGACTGAGCCTCCCCTATCCTATTCTGAAGCATGGCAAGATGATTTTCCTTCCAGTTCTCAAGGCCCTTCTAAGAGGAAAAGAAAATATGGTGACGGCGCTTCTGCCAGCCGTTCTGCACCAAGGAAAGAGCCAGCTCCTGAAGGTAGACCACCTATTGTTCATGCTGAAGTATGGAGTCCTACCTCTAAGTCCCTAATTCTTGATACTTTGAGGTTAGTGACTGATCTTGGGGAGAACAGAGATAATTACTACAGTTATTCAGAGTGGAAAGCCTATGAAGCATCTCAGATAAAGATCAGGCTACATGACAGAAATTGGGGGCATAACAACCCAGCTGCTCCTCCTAGGCCCAGGACTTACTTTCCAAAACCTTTCAGCTACCTAGAGAGGCAAGACCTGAAAAGAGAAAGGATGCACAAGGATGCCCCATCTTGAGTTGAACTGAGAATGTGGAATTGGACCTTTGTTTCTGTGCTTAAAACATTTCTATATATATATATTTAATTCTGGTTATGGCTATTTCATTAATTAACCTGCTTTAGCTTATGTCTTGCTTTTCAAGTATATGTGCATTGTTCTCTTTACTCTGTATAATTCACCTTAGTATAGAGGATGCTGACATCTACAAATAGGGGGAGATTGTTGGGATTTGTCTCCACAATACCTCAGATTTGTAGGAGGTCAGACCTTGAACTAAGATGAATTAAGGTGTATTTGATGCTGTGTTTAAGTTGTATGTGTGCAGGTCCTTAATGCCAAGTGTAGACCAATGTCAGTCAATAATGGGTCACCAAACACAGGACCATACAATGTAATCCCTCATTGTGTGATCCAAAGTGTTGGCCCATGTATAGCCTCTCTATTGGGATACACTTCCTATATGCACTTGGATTGATGGACAGAAGCATTGGAGCTAATTTCCTCAGAAAAATTTCTAAGTCCAAAATACTCGAGTAACCCCTTTGTTATACTCGAGTATCAGACTTAATACTCGAGTAGCTAGTTAGACATACTCGAGTAGTTAGTTAGACATACTCGAGTAATCAGTTAGACTTACTCGAGTAGGGTCTGAATACTCGTGTATATATTTCTATACTCGAGTAGTTAGTTAGTCACTCGAGTAAGTTGTTTTCATACTCGAGTAAGTAACTTAATCACTCGAGTAAATCATGTATCATACTCGAGTAGATCTTTTTTTCTTCTCTTTTCTGCAAGTTCAAGTAGTCATACTCGAGTAAGTATTCTGATACTCGAGTAAGTTGTTTTAATACTCGAGTAAGTATTTCCATACTCGAGTAATTGACTTTGATACTCGAGTAAGTGAATGTTTCCCGGATACATATTATGATACTCGAGTAACTTCCCCTTTCACTCGAGTATATCTTTCTTTCACTCGAGTATATATTTCTGATACTCGAGTATATATTTCTGATACTCGAGTATATCTCTTCTGATACTCGAGTAGTTCATCTTTCACTCAGTAAATTTCTCTTCCCTTACTCGAGTATATTTCTCTTTGTCACTCGAGTATCTAAATTCCCATACTCGAGTATATCTTCTCTTACTCGAGTATAGCAGTTCTCTATTCCAGAATTCTTCTAAGTTCGAATTCGCCTTAAGTATTTTTGAATCCGTCATTTCTGATTGGTCCACGTGTCATCCTTAATTAAGATTATGACCGTTGGAGTCCACCTATAAAAAGGTCATTTCAGAATTGACTAATTAACAAGATTACAGAGATATTCTCTTTAAGAAAGAGAAAATTCCATGAACCCTAATTCTCACGCCGCCGCCGCCATTATTGTTCACGGAAGAAATTCTGGATCGTCGATCTCCGTCTTCAACGACTATTTCTCCAGTGATCCAGACAAAAGTGAATCACTCGATCTCGCCGAGCCTCAAAGATTTCAGATCTATCTTCTCGATCGAGGTGGTTTTAGTTTTCAGATTTGTGGATCTCTCTCAAGTCATCTTCAACCTTTTCTGATCAAGCCGAAGTTCCTAAAGAAGAAGACTGTCAAAGATCAAGATCTGAAATTTGTTGTTTTGAATTTTTATTCTCAAACCAAAATTTCTTTGTAGGAGTTTTTCTCCGAGATTTGTAGGAAGATCTTTCTTCCGAGTTTTGTAGATCCAGTTGGATCGAGTTTTGTAGGAACGTGGTTCCGAGGTATAGGATTGTTTTCAATCCGAGATAGTGGAGTAGCCGAGTCTAGTGATTTGCTAGATCGGTGAGGAAAGTGGACGTACCCAAGGTTGGGGAACCACTATAAATCTCTTGTCGTCTGTGAGTGCTTGATGTGTGCTGTGTTAATTTTTTAATTCCGCATTTGACACGCATTTCACCTATTCACCCCCCTCTAGGTGATTTAGGCTAACAACTTAGACCTCTCACAGCTGTGGTCAAACTGAAGGATATGGTAGGATTACCATTGGAGCAGTAACTTTCAAAAGGGTTGCATATGTAACTGGACTGAAGCACAACCTTATCTCAGTAAGCCAATTATGTGATGCAGGATATCAGGTATCTTTCACAAACTCTCTCTGTAATATTACTTTAATTAGTAATGTTGTGTTAGTAGGTATTAGAAAGGGTAATATTTATTTAGTAGATTTTAACTCAACCCATTCTGAAATCTGCTTATTTAATAAAGTAACAAATAACAATACCTTATGGCATAGGAGGCTTATCCATGTTAACCTAAAGAACATATCTAGGTTATCTAAATACAACCTTGTTAGAGGTTTACCTTCATGCCCCTACAAGAAGGAGAGCCTATGCAAGGCTTGTCAATTAGGCAAGCAAACCAAAAACTCCTTTAAATCTATAAATAAAAGTGATTCACCTAGAATCCTGTATTTATTACATTTGGACCTTTTTGGCCCAATAAATGTACAGAGTCTAGGAGGGAAGTATTACACTTTAGTAATTGTAGATGACTTCTCTAGGTTCACTTGGGTGTTCTTCTTGAGAACTAAGGCTGATAACTTCAAAGTTCTTACAGATTTTCTGTTATGTGTGTAGACTGAGTATTCTACTCATATTGCCTTGATCAGAAGTGATCATGGTACTGAGTTTGATTCTCTTCTTATGCAAGAATTCTGTGAGAAAGAAGGTATCAAACATAGCTTCTCTGCTCCTAGAACTCCCCAACAAAATGGGGTAGTGGAAATGAAGAATAGAACCCTGATTGAAGCTGCTGGAACATTATTGGCAGATGCTAACATGCCTCTCTCTTATTGGGCAGAAGCTGTTAGCACAGCTAATTATGTCCTGAACAGATGTCTTATACACAAGCTTAAGAGTAAAACTCCTTATGAGTTGCTTAAAAGAAAGAAACCTAAAATTAATTATTTTAGAGTATTTGGTTGTGTAGTATACATTCATAATAATAACAAAGAATACCTTAGAAAGTTTGAAGCAAAAGCTTCAATGAGAATTTTTCTTGGATATTCCCAAGTAAGCAAAGCTTATAGTGTATTTAATAAATCAACATCTATAATTGAGGAGTCTGTACATGTTTCCTTTGATGAATCTCAGATTTATTACAAGGAGAAGGAAACTTCTCCTTCCTCAAGCTCATTGCAGGTACCAGACTCATGCAAAGATGTTATCCAAGAGATTCTCCCTCTTTCAACTCTCCACATCACTGATTAAGACAGTGATGGAGACACTGTGGAAGCAGTTGTTGTACCACCAACAGTTGATCCAATTCCTCAGGAGGAATTAATCCCAACTATTACTGAAGATCACATCCCACCTGCTGATCTTGTCACACTTAGAGATCATCCTACATCTCAAGTGTTTGGAGACATATTAGCTGGTGTAAAAACAAGACATCAATTAAGACAGGATGTGATGCATGCTTGTTTCCTTTCACAAATTGAGCCCCTCACCATAAAAGATGCTGAGCTAGAACCCCACTGGATCATTGTTATGCATGAGGAGCTCAATCAGTTTGAAAGATGTAAGGTATGGACTTTGGTTCCAAGACCAAAAGGCCAACTGATCATAGGCACCAAGTAGGTGTTTAGAAACAAGTTGGATGCAAATGGAATTATTGTAAGGAACAAATCTAGGCTTGTAGCTCAGGGCTACAGACAGGAGGAAGGTATAGACTATGACCAAACCTTTGCTCTTGTTTCAAGGCTAGAGACAATAAGGATCTTTCTAGCCTATGCAGCCTATATGAAGTTTAAGGTCTTTCAGATGGATGTCAAGAGTGCCTTCCTAAATGGTGAGCTAAAGGAAGAGGTGTTTGTTGAACAACCTCCTGGGTTTGTCTCTTCAACTCAACCCTCATTTGTGCATAAGTTGCAAAAAGCTCTTTATAGACTTAAACAAGCACGCAGAGCCTGGTATGAGACTCTAGCTAGTTTCCTGTTAGAGCACAACTTTGTTAGGGGTGTAGTTGATAGAACCCTTTTCGTTAAGCACCACAAGGACACAATCCTGTTAGTTCAAGTGTATGTGGATGATATTATTTTTGGCTCCACTGATCCCAAACTGTGCAAAAAGTTCTCTGACCTGATGCACTCTAAGTTTGAGATGAGTAGTATGGGTGAGCTGTCTTACTTTCTTGGTCTCCAAGTAAAGCAAGATGCTGATGGAATCTTCATCTCCCAATCCAAATATGCCAAGGAATTGGTAAAGAAGTTTGGGATGGTTGATGCTTCAGCAATGCATACACCTATGGCTACTAATGTAGTTATAGATTCTGATGATCAGGGTAAGCCAGTTGATCAGAAAAACTATAGGGCCATTGTTGGTTCCCTATTGTATTTAACTGCAAGTAGACCAGATATACTGTTTGTCACATGCCTATGTGCTAGATTCCAGGTCAACCCCAAGGAATCTCATTTGATTCTTCTCAAGAGAATATTGAGATACCTGAAGGGTTGTCCAAATTTAGGACTATGGTACCTAGCTGAATCAGAATTTGAGTTAATTGGATACTCTGATTCTGACTATGCTGGTTATAGAGTTGACAGGAAAAGTACCTCAGGAACTTGTCAGTTCCTGGGAGAGAGATTGGTCTCTTGGTTCTGTAAGAAATAGGCTTCTGTCTCAACTTCAACTACAGAGGCTGAATATATAGCAGCTGCTAGTTGTTGTTCACAGATCCTGTGGATTCAAAACCAACTTTTGGATTATGGATACACACACAAGAACACAAAAATCATGTGTGACAGTACCAGTGCTATCTCCATTGCACAAAATCCTGTGCACCACTATAGAACCAAGCATATTGAGATTAGACACCATTTCCTTAGAGATTGTGTGGAAAAGAACAAGATCAGCCTTGAGTTCATATCCACTGACCTTCAGAGAGGTGATATTTTCACCAAGCCCTTAGATGAACAGAAGCATCTGTTCTTTTTGGTTCAACTAGGCATGATTAATGGAAAAGACTAAGTGTGACTTCTGCCTTTGTTGAAATCTGTTTGAAGATCGTCGAACGACGTTCGATGATAGTCGAACAGGTCGAGCCTATCATCGACCTACGGGCGATGACAGCTTATTTGTTTGTGAAGACAGAAACAGTCGAATGATTGATCGACTACTCTGCTTCAGGAAACGATCGTCGAAAGACCGTTCGACCATCGTCTCCAGTATCTGTTAAAATAGATCGACGATTGCTGTTTTAATATAAAACTGATGGTCGACCTAGGTTAATAGATCATTCTATTTGTAGTCGACGGAGCTCGTCTTTTCGTATTCCGTCTTTCTATTTGAGCTCTTCCTCGCGCTCTCTGCCGTTTCGCTTTCGTCGTCTCTCTCGTCTTCTCAAACCCAATCAATTGCGATTGCTCCAGCTCTTCTGTCAGTGATGAAGTTCGACGTCGGCTTTAGCGTAGATTTTGACTCCTTCAGCGCCTGTTATTCTGAGATAGTAAAAATCCTCCAGCTCTGCAAGGAACAAGGATTGGAACGTCTAATGTCCACAAGGATCAAGATAAACATCCCAGAGATTAAAGAGTGGGCCTTCACTTCGTCTTCTAGTGACGAATCTATGACTGGGATGATTGGCGGCGAAGTGGTAAGCTTGACTCCTGCCTTATTAACTGATATTTTCGGATTACTGAATGGTGAAGAGGAATATGAACAAGATACTCCAGAGTTTGGGAGGATGTTGATTGAATTAGGACATGCAGAAGACATTCCTTCTAAATTGCTAAAGGTTAATTTTCCGTTAAGGATAAAGTTTTTGGCTGAACTAGTTGAAAAAGTGCTTCTGGGCAAGCACTCTGCTCATGATAACATCACCAGGGAACAGTTTGCCTTGATGTGTGTAATAGTAAATAAGAAACAGATAAATTGGGCAGGAATTATGTTTGACTTGATCAGAAAGAAGAATAGCAAGAAGGAAGTAACCCTGAGTAGGGTATTTGGGATATTTCTAAGAGAGAAATATCCCTAATTGTTGGTTACAGTCTCAACATCCATCAATGCCAGTAAGAAGATGGATCCAACATTGTTTGTTAAGTGGAAAAGGAGTTTTCAGAAGCCTTCTCCAACAGGGGTAGCTCCAGTTGTGTTTGAGAGCACAAGGACTGTTTCAGTCACTCCCCACCTACATGAAGCATGCTCATCCATTCTCTCCATTCCATCCACCTCCTCTGTATTACCATCTTCCTCCACATTGCCATCCACCTATGCTTTACCATCTACTTCAATTGAAGTTCCATCTACTTCAATTGAAGTACCATCTATTGCCTCTCTTTTTCTTGATTCCTCCACAATTCTCCATGCATCACCACCAGCATCTCCACTTCCGTCTCATCTTGCTAGGATTTCTCATCCTAGTTTTGATTTATTGGTTTCTGAGCTATCCACTCCTCCTCAGTCACCAATTCCTCATTCAGATCATATTGATCTTCCTGCATCCACTCATCAATCACCAGTTCACACTCCATCTCATCAGGAGAACACCATCCCTGATGATCATCCATCTACTGTGATTCCCCCACCATTATTTGAAATCACACCAGCCTTCATTTCAAACATCTTGGAGCTAATTACTCCTTCAATCAAAATAATGATTGAAGAAGCAATTGCCACTCTCGTTTCTTCCATCTCTACCTTGTCATCCTCCATCTTAGCCCTCTCTAAGTTTGCTGAGCCATATTAAGTTAGGGGCCTGACTTCAGTTTCTACTGAAATCAGGCAGGGGGAGATGTTCGAGGAAGATGCCTCTGGACTGCCCCTTGTTTCTCGTCCAGCAGAGCCCCAATCTGAGATTCAAGAAGTAACAGCAGTTCCAGTTGACATTGCAACATCTTCTACAGTTCCAGCACCAGTTCAGAAGCCTTCCAATATCATAATGGAAGCAGAATTTGCGTTCAAAGTATGCCTTGAAGAAGCTTCTACTCCCTTAGTTACTCTATTCCTAGAAGGAGTCATTACCTCCTTTCTAGATGACTTGTGGGAGTTAGGAAATTCCGAAGAGAATCCTGAAGGTAATTCATTTACTCATTTCCTTGACATGTTAACTGACATGCTAGTCTGTGAATACCTAGAAGAGATGTTTCAATTTCATTTAGCAAATCTGTGTTCCTGATACTACAGATCTAGTGGAAGAAGTTCAAGCTGCTTCAGAACCAGCTTCAGAACCAGTGCAAGAACCTACTATTCAAGATCATGTATCTTCTCCTCCAGCTCAGATAGCTGTGAATGATGAACTGGTCCTCATGATAGTTGCAGTTGAGAAAGAAAAAGTTTTAGATGTTCAAGAAGAAAAGTCTACAGTCTAGGATGACACCCCAGGACTAGATCTGGATACTCTTCTGGCACAGGATGCCTTAGAAGAAGAGAAAGAAAAAGCTGCTTTAAAAGATAAAGAAAAAGCTGTGCAAGAGGCCTTTGATCCTTATGATCATCCTCCATCAACTCATTCTGAGGATGAGGATGACTCTGATGATTCAGAAGGAACCAAGAAAAATAAATCTGCTAAAAGGAAAAGGAAAGCTGCTGCTCCTCCTCCTCCCAATCTTGATCATGACATTCCTTATTATATATTGAAAGGAATAGATCCCAAGTCAAAAGAATATCAGCACTGGATGGAATTTTCCAAGAATCAGCAAAAGCAAAGAAAGAAAAGTAAATGGTATGATAGTCCAGCTCCAAAATGGACCCCTAGAGGTCCTCCTCCTCAACCTCCCAGTATAGGAGCATCTGGAAATATGTCTGCAAATCCTTCAGCCCCGTCTGCTAGATTCACTCCATCTCAAGCTCATCAAAGAAAAGGCAATCAAGGATATCAAAGGCAAGATGCTTATACAAGAGAGCAAGTAAAGGAGGTAGTATATCAGAAGCCAACTTTTTCTCCTCCTCCTTCTCCCAAGAGAAGAGCATCACCTTCCAAAGAAACCAAAAGCATATCTTCCTCAAAGCCAGCTCAAGCAAAGAAAACTGATTCAAAAGGTAAAAGGATTATTTTCTCTGAAAAATCAAGTAAGAAATATGCTGAGTTTGCTCCTCCATCTTCCTTAGTTATTCAAGAAAATAGAGAACCAGCTGCAAGCATGTTAGAACTATCTACAAAATTTAAAGCTGTAAAACCTTTAGATTCAACTGGTGAAAAGGAATATGAAAGTCAAGAGCTTAATCCTTATTTCAGGATGGCTAGATTTCTTGAACTAGTTGGATCAGCTCAAATTAGAAAAGCCAAAGCTGAAGGAAAAGATATTACAGGCTTAACCACCATGTCTAAATTCAGAAAGAAGGAGCTAGACAAATTCCAGGTTAGACCTGAGGTCTTTGATCCTTCTAAATATATGGAAAAGCACCCAGAAGCAGTAGTACCAAGAACAGGAGAATCTAGAATTATTGGAGAACAAGATTTGAAGATATCAAAGAAAGAAGTTTTAGACTCTTTCAGAAAAATTTCTTTTCTTCCTGGTTCCTCTGTATCTAAACAAGATTCTGATGCTTCTTAAGTTTCATTGATTGACAGTTGTTTATTTGTCTGTTTGATTGATGCTATTTGCTGCTTAGATATTTCTTTTCCTGAATTTTATTTATTTCCAATAGTTTGTTTTGTTTGTTTTATTATTGAGAGACTTAACCCAAATAGGGGGAGATTGTTGGTACCCTAGTTTGGATTTGAGTTTAGTCTTCTAATTTAGTTTCTTGACCCAAGATTTATCTATGGTCAAAGGATAGTTGTTTAGTTAGATTGCTCTAGTTGTAGAGTTGTCACTTATCCAGATGAAAATTTGTTTAAGTTGTTTTTGGTTCGACTATAGTCGAACGCCGCTCGACTATCGTCTATCGACTGGTCGACGATCGTCTATCAGTTGGTCGACATTTGTCTGTCAGCAGATCGTCTAACTCTAAGTTAGTTAAACTTATGTTAGCTCGACGATCTGTGGTATCTGCCTCGTCGATCGTCGAACCCCGCTCGACTTCTTTTGACCAGACAAATTTCTTGATAGTTCAACTATCTGCTTGGATAGTTCAACTATCTGATAGCTTGACTATCTGTTTGATAGGTCGACTATCTGGTTTGCTTTATAGTTCGTATATTTGTTTGGTAGGTCGACTATCTGTTTTGCTTGATAGTTCGACTATCTGTCTTGATAGGTCGACTATCTGTTCTATTTGATAGTTCGACTATCTTCTTGGATAGTTCAACTATCTGATAGGTCGACTATCTGTTTGATAGATCGACTATCTGTTTTGCTTGATAGTTCGACTATCTGCCTTGATAGTTCAACTATCTGATAGCTCGACTATCTGTTCTGATAGTTCGACTATCTGTTGTGGTAGTTCGACTATCTGCTTTGATAGTTCGACGATCTGTGTCGTTCGACTATCTGTTCTGATAGGTCGACGATCTCTATGCCTCGTTCGACGATCTCCGAGGATCGTTCGACGATCTTTTGTCTACCTTTAGTAATTTTGTACTCCTTCTGTTCTATGATTTAATTCCTGTTTATTTAGCATATTTCATTAAAGATTATTTCATTGATTTTGTGCATACATCTCAAGGCAATCTTTGCCCCATCCTTTGTGCATAAGTCATGCTTTATCTGACAAAGTTCTTTGTCTTATTAGTTGAAATATCTTTTTGCTTTATCTGCCATACTGTCCTTTATAGCCGTTAGACTCAAAAAGTCTTCTCTGGCCGTAAAGAGTTTTGTCTGATGTGACTTTCTTTAGTACTCCTTTTATCAGATTGGATTTGCAGCTTCTTAGAAAGCTTTACCCCTTTATAGCATGTCTGCCTGCATGATATGTTTTGTTTTGTGCTACTTGCAGCCTAGATCGAAGATCTCAGAAGAAGATAAAATTCAAACAAAGATTAGAGCCGTTACAAAGACCCATATATAAAGAGCTTCTTTTGAAAGAAGAGAAGATATACAAGACACATACACAGAATAGAGATCAACACAGATATTCATATACAGATTCAAGAAAGATATACATCTCTCAGTCATTGATACATTCAACTGAGAAGTTTTACTCTCTTCAATATTCTTCTTCAACCCTGAGTCCATTCTGCTTACAGGAACATTTACTCAGTGCCTAGAAGAAGAAGAAGAAGAAGAAAGGAAGCTGATTAAAGAAGAACAACCTATTACAAATCAAGAGTCTTCTTCAAGCTTCTCCTTCAGAATTTCAAGACAGTTCTCTGTCAAGAATTCAGAAGAGTTCCTGCACCCTGAAGCAAGACTTCTTCCTGGATATTATCTAAGCCAGGGGGAGCCTTGATTCTTTAGAGCTTTCTAGCTCTGTGCAATCCACTAGCTTCGCTAATTTGTTTTAACAATAGAGAAGAAACTTTAACTCTCTCAACCTCCTATATAAAGGGTTATTACTCCCTTCAAAAGTGAACCTTGGTGGCAGGGCACCTGATCAAAAACCTGTGTTGGATTTTGATCTCCTGATCAAAAGCTCAAAGGGTCTACTTGATCTACCTGAAGCAGATCAGTTGGTGGCAGGGCACCTGAACAAAAACCTATAGTGGATTCCTACCAGGGTGGTAGAAGAGTGGACGTACCTATTTAGAGGGAACCACTATAAACTTCTTGTGTCGTCTGTGTTGCTTAATTAATTTATTGCACTGTGGCTGTGAGTAGAAATAACTAGGATTGCTAGTTGCTGTGATAGGACCAAAGCTCAACTGTAATTACAATTACCTTTCTCTAGTGCACTTCACTTTGTGTTAGGCTCTAGGGTTTTAAATATCTATAAAATCATTCCGTAAATTAACTCTAAGGGAGTTGTGTAGGGTGTCATAATTTTTGAATACTCTATTCACCCCCCCTCTAGAGTTGTATCTATCCTCACTTTCATAGAGACGTTGAGTTCGTTATAGATTTAGAGCCGGGCACGCATCCTATTGCTAAGGAGCCGTACCGCATGGCCCCGCGAGAGCTGGAGGAGTTGCGGACCCAGCTAGATGAGATGTTGGCAAAGGGTTTTATCAGGCCGAGTTCGTCGCCCTGGGGTGCGCCTGTTCTATTCGTAAAGAAGAAGGATGGGTCGATGAGGCTATGCATCGACTATAGAGAGCTGAACAAGGTTACAATTAAGAAAAGGTACCCATTGCCTCGAATTGATGATTTGTTTGACCAGCTGAGTGGTAGTGCTGTGTTTTCAAAGATAGACCTTCGTTCGGGCTATCACCAGTTGAGGATTTGGGAGTCTGATATTCCGCGGACGGCATTCCGTTCTCGTCATGGACACTTTGAGTTTTTAGACATGTCTTTTGGTTTGACTAATGCACCTTCTGCCTTCATGGATTTGATGAACCGCATGTTCAAGGAGTACTTAGACAAGTTCGTGATTGTCTTCATTGATGATGTTTTGGTGTACTCCCGGAGTGCAGAAGAGCATGATCGCCATTTGCGTCTAGTTTTGGCGACTCTGAGAGACCATAAGCTTTATGCCAAGCTGAGCAAATGTGAGTTTTGGCTGCCTCAAGTATCTTTCCTAGGCCATGTGGTGAACAAGGAGGGGATCTCAGTAGACCCAGAGAAGATCGTTGTAGTTATGGAGTGGGCGAGACCTGTTACTCCTCGTGAGATCAGAAGCTTCTTGGGTTTGGCAGGTTATTATTGAAGATTTGTGAAGGGATTCTCCACCCTGTCTGCGCCCTTGACCCGGTTGACACAAAAGAATGTAGCCTTTGTTTGGGATGGCAAGTGTGAGGAAGCTTTTGAGGAGCTAAAGAAGACGCTATGTTCAGCCCCTATTTTATCTTTGCCTACTGAAGGTGTCGAGTATGAGGTATATGTGGATGCTTCCCATATTGGACTGGGATGCGTGCTGATGCAAGATGGAAAGGTGATTGCATATGGGTCGAGACAGCTGAAGACTCATGAGAGTAATTACCCTACGCACGACCTAGAGTTTGCTGCTGTGATTCATGCTTTGAAGTTGTTGAGGCATTTACTTTATGGTGTACAGTGCAAGATTTTTACTGATCATAAGAGCTTGAAGTATGTCTTCACGCAGAAGGAGTTGAACCTGCGTTAGCGGCAATGGTTAGAGTACATGGCCGACTATGATGTTGAGATTCAGTATCATCCGGGCAAGGCCAATGTGGTGGCCGATGCCTTGAGTCGGAAATTAGGAAAGATCTTTGGTCTCACAACTGAGTCGTTGGTAGAGGAGTTTCTGTTAATGGACATTTCTGTGGGTAGCTATGATGGACAGAGTAGCCTGGTAGGGGCAGAGCCTTCATGGATCGCGCTTACAAGATTGCATCAGAAAGATGATCCTGAACTACTGCGGTTGTATGTTCGAGCTGAGAAAGGCGAGCTGCCAGATTTTTCTATAGATAATTTGGGTACCTTGAGATGCCGAGACAGATTTTGCATTCCCGATGTTGGCGATATCAGGGCTATGGTGTGCATGGAAGCCAATGGTTCTAGCGTTTCCTACCACCCAGGATCCACTAAGATGTACCGCGACTTAAAGCAGATTGCCTGGTGGTACGGGATGAAGGGAGACATAGCCAAATTTGTTTCTGAATGCAACATTTGCAAGCAAGTGAAGGCTGATCATGGTAGGCCAGGGGGCAAGCTGACTCCCTTGGAGATTCCTACTTGGAAGTGGGAAAGCATCTCAATGGATTTTATTACAGGCTTACCAAGGTCTCTGAGGGGGCATGATTCAGTATGGGTGATCGTGGATAGATTGACGAAGTGTGCCCACTTCGTGCCGTTCAAGATTGATTACCTGATGAGAAAGATAGTTGAGCTGTATGTGGAAGAGGTTATCAGACTGCATGGCGTCCCCGTGAGCATCATATCAGATCGAGACTCCAGGTTCACGTCTCGTTTTTGGAAGAGTCTTCAGGAAGGATTGGGGACAGATTTGAGGTATTCCACTGCTTACCACCCGCAGACTAACGGCCAAACAGAGCGAGTAAATCAGATTGTGGAAGATATGATCTGATGCTATATTCTGGAGCATGGTGGGGGGTGGGACGAGCGTTTGCGGATTATGGAGTTTGTTTATAACAATAGCTATCAAGAAAGCTTGCAAATGGCTCCTTTTGAGGCTTTATATGGGAGGCGCTGCAGGACTCCCTTGTTTTGGGCTGAGGTTGGAGAGAGACCGTTGTTAGGTCCAGAGGCTCTCGAGGAGATGGAAATTTCGGTGAAGCTTGTTCGGGAAAAGCTTCGAGTAGCCCAGGAGAGATATGAAAAGAACTCCAACCAGCGTAGATAAGATTTGGAATTTGCTGTGGGGGACCAGGTGTTCTTAAAAGTTTCTCCGATGACTAGGGTCAAGAGATTTGGAAAAGACCAGAAGTTGGACCCGAGATATGTGGGGCCTTTCAGGGTTGTTGAGCGGATTGGTGTGGCAGCTTATAGGCTAGAGTTGCCCGCAAATTTTCCTTGCGTACATGATGTTTTTCACGTCAGTCAGCTGCGGAAGTGTGTGCATAGTGGCAGGCAGGTTTTGGATCTGTGCCTCTGTTAGAGCCGAACCTTTCTTATGTGGAAGTGCCTGTCCGCATTTTGGATGCTCGGGATCGCGTGTTGCGGAAGAAGACGATTCCTATGGTGAAAATATTGTGGAAGAACCATGATGTTGAAAGGGCGACTTAGGAGCTGGAGTCAGCTATGAGGGAGGCTTACCCTCACCTTTTCCCCTGACTTGTGCATGGTATGTTTGCACTCTTTCTTTTATGGCTCTTGATTTGCTTGTTCTTATTCCCTTTTGATAAAAGGGTTGTGTGTAAATTTTCGGGGCGAAACTTTCTTTTAGGGGGAGTGACTGTAACGCCACCAGTCTTTCTGTGTTTTGTTTGATCATTGCTTGGCGTTACGATGGCGTGTTGTCAGCTTATGCCATTGTTAAAGCGTGGTCTTAGCTCTTTAGGTTCCTCTAGTGACCCATTAGGAGCCTGTTTGCAAGATTCCCCAGCAAGCCGGAGTCTATTTTGCTGACTCGGCTAGGCCTCTTAGGGAATGCTTGTGTTTTGGCTTCGGGCAGTGTTAGCCCAAGTTTTGATCGTCGGATGTTGTTTTCGACTTCGCCGTTGTGTTTGTAGCTGTGGTGTTTAGCAACGGGGTGAGTTTTGTCGAAATCTGAGATCGTTCGTTTTTCGCGTCATTTCGACGTGCGTTTGGTTAGCTGGTAGTGGCTACCCGTTTGTCGAGCATGGCCTGGTGTGATCGAGCTTGGTAAGGCAGGTGCTTGTTTTAGGCTAAGCATGGTTAGCTAATTATGTTATATATGTATATGTATGTATATATATATATATATATATATATATATATATATATATATATAAATATATACATATATATGTGCATGATGCATATACAAGTATGCTTGTGGCTTGGGTGCTTATGTATATATATATATATATATATATATATATATATATATATATATATATTATATAAATATATATATATATATATATATATATATATATATATATATATATATATATATATGTTAGCTTGCTGGTGGGGCTCGGGTAGCAGCTAGTGGATGCTTAGGCTTTGTATTGTTATAGCTTAGTGGCTGTTATATATATATATATATGTATATATATATATACATATATATATATGTGTGTGTGTATTATATAAATATATATATATATATAGGTTAGCTTTTGGGTAGTGGCCGACCAATTAGGATAGAATATCATTTTCTTATAGCCTAGTGGTTGCTAGTGGTTGAATGGTTGCATAATCTTATTATTATATTAGCTAAAATAAGTTAGTGGGAGAATTTAGATAAGCTCCAGCTGTGCTCCTCCTCCCCATTTCCTGAGCACGGCTAGCTTCCAGCGGAAGGAGCAGGCGGCAGGCAGAGAAGCTGCAGCCTTGGCCGGCGATTCCAGCTGCTCCAGTTGTCAGTTTGCTCGGGAAATTCCAGATCCGAGCTGCTCTCGCCGAGAGCTAGCTTCCTAGGTATGTATTTTAGCTTTTAGGGTTGTCTTTAGAGACCTGAGAGTTTCAGGTTTCTCCTTTTTTGTTCCCTAATGCTCCAGCTTAGCTTCCTAGGTGGCCAATCTTGCCGACGGAGCTGAAGATTGGAGGTTTCCGGCTGTTTCCGAGAAGTAGAGGCAAGTGGCTCCCTTGCCCTTGCCCCCTTTGTATTTGTAAAGCTTGCTCAACTCCTTTATTTCATTTTATTTCCTATGCAATAGCTGAATCAGCCACTTTGGGCTGTTTTTTTTTTGGTTTCTCTATCCTTCCTTTCAAGTATCTCGGTTAGTAGCTTAATTAGCAGCTTGTTTGAATTTTAGCCTAAGTGTAATGGTGTCTTAAGGGTAGGGTAGTGCTACGAGATCGGTTAAGAAAGAGCAGCATGAGCCTTGGAATTTATTTTCCAAGACTCTGCTTGCTGGCTTTGAGTAGAGTTTGGGCTTATTTGGGTTATAGTCTAATTTATTAGGCTGTGGTTGGGTAGGAGAGATAGTTTGGAGCTGCTGTGGTCAATCTTGCTAAAGCAGGTTTGGAGTTAAGTGAGGTAGACTCACTCAACGCCATGGCCAGGGCTTGCGGTTAAGTCTCTGGCATTGAGCGAGGTAGACTCACTCAGCACCGCCGTTTCTTTTTAGGCTAATGTTATAGACTTGGGATGTGAGCTTCTTTAGGGCTGTTAGAAAAGTTTTACCTTCCTAAGGGGGGTATTGGGGGTGTTCGGCTAGTTTTTGCATGCCGACTCGTGGGCAATGAACAGGGGGTGTTGTTGTTTGGACTTTGAGGGGTGAATTGTGTGTGCTAAGCTGTGGCCACCACTAAGTTTGGACACTGTGGCCAACTTGTTGGGTGTGTGGACCCCGAAGCTGCCACCGGTTGTGTTTTCACCCTTGAGTATTTTTTTGGGGTCTGGTTGTTGGTGTTGGACACTGTGGCCGCCCACTCCAGTCCCCCTTATTTTTTTACACCCCGGTCATTTGCCCACAAGCTTAGGACTGTTAGTTTCCTATTGTCTACTTTTGGTTTTTCCCTGCTTTTTTGCTGATGCCTTTCTTCTGCAGGTTGATTCTTTCCAGAGCAGTTAGATTTGTGCTCGCACTTAGTGTGTTTTGCCTTTATTGCTCTATAAGCAATGCTTCTTTCTTTTCCTGCTTCTGTAGTTTAGTACTTTGTTGCCTTATTTATTTAAGTAATCTGACACTCCTTTCTTTTGTTTATTTCCTTGCTGAGGCATTTCTTTTCTTGAATATCTCAGGTCCAGGTTGTAGCCGACTGAGCGGCTGATTTCCCATTTGCTGGGTCTTGCTGGTAGCCTCCAGGGTAGCAGAGTTGTAGATCACTCCCTAGTGAGGTAGTCATTATTCTTTTCTGTATGGACATGCACACTCACCGGTGGGTTCGTGTCAGGTTGTAGATGCCCACTGGTGGCTTTCTTGTTTGGCTAAGTATGAATTTAGACTGTTATTTTTTCCCTCTTGGGGTTGTTTACTAGCTTCTGGGAAGGTTTTATGCTAGGTTGCATGTTAGGTATTTTAAAACCCTAAACTATTATATGTACCTCATGCATAACATGTTTGCCAACTAAAGTACTATTTTCTTATATGCGTAAAAACATCTTTTAATACATATATACTATACTCACCTTAGGCGTCGTGCATACTATAAGTGACCTCTTGAGGGCCCTTATACTCATTTAGGGTCTCAAACTAACTGAATTAATGTATTTTTCCGCAGTAAGCATATATATTTTCTTAGCGTGGACTAGCTGATCCACTGTGCCGAGGGATACGACCTTCAAACAAACTGGTTTTTTATTAAATTAAAACTTGTGATTTATGGTTTTGGTGTGTCGCCTGAGCGTTGGCAGTTATCCCCTGCTCGACGTGGCATCACAACACGTGTTTTTCCCTCACTCTGATACTTCTTAACCTCGGGGAAAATACGAGTCGTGACACCCGATGCGGCAACCATCCCCAGTTATTGGTATTACTGTGGTGATCTGCAAGTTATCAACCATATAGGGTCACTGCCAACACAATATAATCCTATGGGGTCATATATAAGACCATTTGAGAAATTGGAAAGGTTGGTGTTGGCCTTCATCATATGTGATATAAGTGTAGGACCAAGCCTATGATGTTCTAGATCTGAAGGTTTTTCATTCCAGGACCTATATTGTGAATATGGGTCATCAGGTAAGTGGTAGGAAGACCTAAATGGGAATTCATCAAGTATAGTATTAAGTTTTCAACAAATAGTTTGAATTCATCGAGTATCGTCATGATAACTCAATGAATCTATCTTGGATTCATCGAGTATCGTGTTGACACTTTCGATGAATTGGACATGTATTCATCGAATATCGCCTTGATGCTTGGACGATTTGCTCTGTATGAATTCGTCGAATATTTACGTGTCATTTTGATGAATGGCCTTTTGATTCGTCGATTGTCGACGTATAATCTCGATGATTTATGTTTACCTCTGGTTTAATCCTCTAATTTCCGGTTTGGCATGGACTGCAAGTATCAAATTATTCAATCTATAATATATATACAATGTGAATAGTAAACTGATGTGTGTGAGAATTTCTTCTTTTACCTAATCGATTTTGAGATCGTAGAGGGCGGTGTCTTCCCCGTAGGAACGGTTCCATACCAAATAAGTCACAACCAATGATCCATCCTGTCGACAATCAGAATTGTTGCTGTCGTCAGGAAAGTGTTTCCTTAGGCTTCATCTTAATCATTTTCTCCTCTCCTTTAATGGTTCTAGAAAGCCATGTAGACGTTGAGGGAATACCTTCTTCCAACATAGATATTGTGTGATAAGATTCTATGAGTTCATCACCTTGGGGTGCCCCTGTTTTGTTTGTTAAGAAGAAGGAAGGATAACTATGATTATGTATTTATTATCGGGAGCTCAACCGATTGACGGTGCGGAACACCTATCATTTGACCCGAATCTACGAGTTATTCAATCAACTTGTGGGAGCGCATTGGTTCTCCGAGCTAAATTTGTGGTCGGGGTACTATCAGTTGAGGATACAAGAAGAAGATATCAAGAAAACTACATCTAGCTTGAGATACCACTTATAAGAATTCACTATGATATCGTTTGTACTCACAAACGCCCCTTTTGTGTTCATGAGTCTGATGAATAGGATGTTTGAGCCATATTTGGATGTGTTTTTTGTCATATTCATTGACAATATTTTGGTCTACTAAAGGACAAAGGAGGAACATGTAAGGCACTTGGCCTTAGTTTTGGAGAAACTGAAGGAACACTGTTTGTTTGCTAACTTCAGCAAGTGCGAGTTTTGGCTCCGAGAAGTTACTTTATTGGGCCATATTATTAGTGTAGTTGGACTAGCAGTAGATCTGGCCAAGGTGCATGCCATGAAGGAGTTATCGCCTTTTAGGTTAGTGGCCGATGTGCGAATTTTTCTCGTACTTGCTGGGTACTATCGCAAATTTGTTAAAGGACATTCGAAGATCGCCCTTCCCCTCACTACTCTGACGAAGAAGGGTGTACCTTTTGTGTGGGAACCTACGTATGCTGTTGTTTTCCAAGAGTTGAAGGAACAACTTACCTTTGCTCCAATCCTTGCCCTAACATCTCGCAAGGAAGAATTCCATATTTATGTTAATGCATCCTACCAAGACATGGTGGCGGTGTTGATACAGCACATGCATTTGATTGCGTACACCTCTAGATTGCTTAAGAATCAAGAAGTGAATTACCAAGTTCATGACCCAGAACTGGGAGCAGTGGTCTTTGCCTTGAAATTTTGGTGGCACTATTTATATGGCTTCCTCAGCGAGATCTTTTCATATCATAAAAACATGAAGTACATCCACACCCAGAAAGATCTGCACTTGAGGCAGCGGTGGTGGCTGGAGTTTCAATGTGATTATGAGTTTATATTTAACTACTACCCCGAAAGGCAAACTTAGTGGCGGATGCTTTAATCAATAAGGCACCCACATCGAGCCCCGAGTCTCAGTTAATGATAATGAAGCTGGCTCGAGTACTTAAATAGATGGAGATTACACTTGTGTCTAAGGCTTGTCCCTAGGCCTATACGGAGTACATGGCCACCATGAGTATAGTTTATGACATCCGTGATTGGATTCGGGAAGAGCATGGGAAGGATTCTGCGTTGGTCCCTGTGTTCCAAGCAATTGTGGGAGGATCAACTGAGGGATACATGCTAAATGAAGACCTAATTCATTTCCATTATAGACTTTACATTCCCGCAGGTGGTGGGATTCAGGAAGACATCTTGAGAGGGGCCCATTGCACCAAGTAATCAGTGCCTCCTTAAATTTCAAAGATGTAAACTTACTTGCAGAGCACCATGTTTTCTGTCTGAATGAAGAGAGATATCGTGTACTATATTACAAACAGCGAGGCTTGTTAGAAGTTGAAGGTGGAGTGCAAGAGCCCTGGTGGATTATTCTAGTCATTGTCCATCCCAGAGTTGAAGTTCTAGGATATTTTCAAGGATTTTATTCATGACCTTCCCCAATCTCGCTCAAGGAGTGATACAGTTTGGGAGATTGTGGATAGCTTGACAAAGGTCACCAGGTTTATCTTGATGATTAAGGAGGTGCATGTTGATGTGTTGGTGCGTCTCTTTATGGAGTAGTTTGTTTGGTATCATGGAGTGCCAAGGACAATAGTCTCAAACTGTGATGGTCGTTTCACCTCTAAGGAATAGAGGGTAGTTAAGGTATATTTGGGCTCTCGTCCTACCTTCTGCATAACTTTTAACCCTCACAGACGGCTACTCTGAGAGAACAATCAGAACAATGGAGGACTTGTTGAGGTTATATGATGTAGGCCCAAGGTTTCGACGGGTTAAACTATGCGTTCTTAGGTTTGACAATTAATATAAAATATCTAGTGCACGGTTTCTCTACTTAGCACTATCGGATACCCGAGCAATTAATTGTACTACTTCCAATATTAAATAATTAATCAACGCAAAGGGACACTACCCCTTATTTTAGATTGAATGAGTAGGCGGGATATTACAAGCCCTACTGAAACGAGTAGGCGGGAAATAGTAATTCCTACTTAAACGAGTAGGAGGGAAATTAAAGCGATTCCTACTCAAATGAGTAGGCAAGAAATAGTTGCACACACACACACAAACTCTACATAATTGAAAGAAAACATTAAAAATTATCACATACACACCCACACTCTACATGGAATTGAGAAAGCGATAAAGAAAGCAACAAAAATTAACTCATACACGCACACACTCTACATGAAGTTGAAAGATCAAAGTGAAACTTAATCTCAAACACTCACACACACACAATTTAAAAATAAAAACAAAGTAATCGAAAAATTAAAACAAATACATTCCTACTTCTAGAACTTGCTAAAAATCAATAAAAAATGAAATAAAAATAAAAAAGAGCAAAAGTTTTTAGAAATAAAAGCTAAAAATTAAAGTGTTTAAAAATATTAAAATGATAACTTTTCATTCTTATAATTTTATAAAAGAGTTGAAAAGTGGAAAATCGGTTGACAAGATGATGGCGACATTGCTGATGCGGCCGTTGATCCCCGTCTGAGAGAGTTCGTGGATTGGGATGGTCGTTGCCGCAAGCTCGAAGATGGGATTCTACCATGTCGCCACCGCCGCCGCCACTACATGTTTTCCTCAACATCCGCAATTAAATAAAATATATAATTATAAAATAAATAATTTTAATTATATATTTTATATAATAGTATTTTATCAATTATTAATTCTAGCAATTTCTACTCAATGCAATTTTACTTTAAGCATTTTTATTTTCAAGCATTATATTATTGTGTTTTCATTTCATGTATTATGATGGGTTCCTATAACCATCATAATCTCTTTTTGAATTTTGAATTTGGAATGGAGGATGAGTTGTGTAGGCTATAAATAGCCATGTTGATGAAGGATTATTTAGAGAATGAATAATAAGAATTTGAATCCCTAAAAATCTTCCTTGAGATCTTTTCCCCCCTCCTTCTTCCTTCTCCAAAATTTAGGCCCTTCTCCTCCTTCCCCCTATTTAGCCATCGGGCACCCATCTCTCTCCCCTCTCTAGTTCAGCCCCCCTCTCTCCCTCTTCCTCCTTTGACTCATCTCAGCCACCTCTCCTTTCCTCTCTCTCTCTCGGCCAAGTTCTCTCCTAGCTGCCAACAACACCACCCCCTACTCGGCCAACCCTAGCAAACTACCCCTCCCAAGACCGGCCACCTCCACCCTCTTGGCCACCCACCTCCGTCCCTCACCCGATCCTACTCCTCAATTGCACCCAAGAAATTCGACCACCCACATCCACCTAAACCCGAACCCCTTCATCCACACCCTTGGAATATTTTTCCACCACCTTTCCTCTCTCATCTTTCCTACAATTTATCTATTGGCCCTTTTCAACATACTTCCTCTTCAAGGTTTTGTCAAAGGAGAAAATGGCGAGCATCTTAATCGTCCGGTGCAAATCCGAGGAGTTGCGTGGAAATAGAGAATCTACCAACGTCGTGTGCGCCTCCTCCACTCATCTTGTGGGCAGACTATTATTGGGATTGAGTAAAGATTCTTCAACACCTCTTTGTGTGATTTTCTTCTATATTATTTGTGAGGTTTTGGTGGAATTAGAAGGCTAGTTTTTAGTCCGGTTTTATATTGAGATTAGCGCTTACAAAATCTGAATTTTCAAGCATTTATTTCCCGAATATTTTTCGTATTAATTGGAGCGGGTAGATCTCGCGAACACTAGATGAAGTCGGGTTCATCACCTTTGATTTCCCCTTGAGTTCACGTGATTTGGTATACCCTCATATTAATTAATTTTGGGATCGATTAGAACATAATTTTTAAATCATTTATTTAGTATGGATATTCTTTTATTAGATGTATGAACGTTTGTGCATAATTTAATTTTAATTGCTAATTGTCTGGATCGGGTGGGTCCATTTCGCTCGAGCGAACACTGGCATATAGCCCTTGTTCAATCTAAATTAAGGGGCGGCGTCACATTGCGTTGATTAATTATTTAATATTAGAAGTAGTACCATTATTTGCTCAGTTATCCGATAGTGCTAAGTAGAGAAACTGTGCGCTAGATATTTTATATTAATTGTCAAACCTAAGAATGTGTAGTTTAACCCGTTGAAACCTTGGGCCTGCATCATTATGTGTTTTGGATAAGGGAGAGCCATGGGAAAGACTTTTACCATTGGTGGAATTTCATATAATAATAGCCACCAAGTAAGAATCGGAATGGCACCTTATGATGCCATCTATGGTAGGAGGTGTAGAACCCCTTTATCATGGGTTCAGGACAAAGATCCTAAGGCATTGCGAGTGGAGTACATCAATGACACTGATGTTATGTTTAGATTGATTTGAGATCGCATGCAAGAGGCTCAGAACCGACAAGGGAAATATTATGATGCAAAGCATGGGCTGGTGGAATTCCAAGTTGGTGACAAGGTATTTATAAAGATTAGGCCAATGTAGGGGGTAACACATGTTCATAGAAGGAGAAAGCTCAGCCCGCGGTACATGGGGCCTTATACCGTGTTGGAGAAGTTTGGTCTGTTAGCTTATAGTTTGGATCTTCCACAGGAATTGGAGAACTTACATGATGTCTTTCATGTGTCTTCCCTTAGGAAAGCACTACTTCAGCCTGAGTAGTTTATCACTACTACGTCTGGCCCCATGCCATCATATAGATCTATTCAACTAGAACCTGTGTCGATAGTAGATTCTGAAGTATTAAGGTGGAGGATAAAAAGTTTTCCACTAGTAAAGGTCTTGTGGTACAATCATGGAAAAGAGGAGTACACTTGAGAGCCTATGGACCTGATGCGACAGCGCTACCCAGAGTTGTTTCACCAAGGTAAATATAAACACATACCTTGTATTCTTCATACTTTGTTTTCCCGTACACTTAGCTCGATTTTAGGGACGAAATATTTTGTTTGTTTATATGATTTGTAACGTCCCATTTAAAGCTAGAATCCTTGTAAAAAGAGCTAAATAAAAGGTAAATTTTATTGCTCCAAAAAGATAAATAATACATAGGTATGCCCCTTGATATATAGAAAATTGGGAAGATGACAGAATATAACAAACGATGTGGAACTAATTACAAGCTGCGTGCGCAGGATTGTTTGACATAATCAAACATATAGACTTCCCTGAAAAACCGTGATAGCTTTATCATCAGGGGGGATTCAAAAGCCCGACGTCAGACATCCCTGTGTAATCACAAAGTTACTCAGAGGAGGATTTTTAACTCACTTTGATGAAGATTTTATAGTTTAAAAAATAAGTCCAAACAAATATCTCAAAATAGACAAGCGTACCTATCGATATATAGTATAGGAAATGTCGTATTAGACTCGGGGCCTGTTGAGTACTTCTACTCACGCAAATTAATATTATTTAATCTAATAATAATCATAGAGAATAATTAAACTAAAAGAGAAATTTTTTTGGAATGCAAATTAACACTTGATCTAGAATCCCTTTGGATTAAAATAGACTTTCTAGAAATGAAAAAAGCACAAGCTCCTAATCACTTACTTCGACCGTAGAGGTTCCAAGAATACAAAAGTGTCTCTCTCAAGCTCATGCTTTTGACTAACCTTTGTTTGATTGATTAAGAAACCTCGGTCAGTCGAAACCCCTAAGCTTGCTTTAAGCGGTGAACCCCACTATTGGATTTGACTCCAATCCGGCGAATTTATGTCGTCCTCTCTCGAGGAGTGCATGCAACTCCTTTTATCTTTGAGCGATCTACTCATATCCACAACCTCTCGGTCATTTATGATACAGATCTAGGATTGAAGAACATATCCGCGAAATATGAATTTGACACAAAACAAATCAAATATAGATCGATAGTGAGCAAAAATAGAAAGCTTGACAATTTTGAGAAAAATAAAGAAATTTTATTTCATTGCAAAGTTCATCATGATCAATTGCTAAACAAAGTTTAGCTACTTAACATGATGAAGTAACTACAATAAAAGAAGGACAAGAACATGATAGAAAAATTCATGAAAGTAGTGGTATGAACTATCGTTCGTGAATGCCCGACCTCACATCTAGAATTGCATTAATGTTTAGGGTTAAAATTGTGTTTTGTTGCGGCTACATTTGCAACTGTTCCATTCCAAAATGATGTTTTACGGTTGTTGTGTTGATCAAAAAGAAGAGGGATACCACATAGAATGTTGATGGATGCCCTAGAGTTCACGTTCGTCTTGATTAGAGGAGAGTGTGGATGGATGCCTCAGATTTCCACTTAGTTCCCCAAGATCAAATTAAAGAACAATGAAACAATTATGAAGTACACACTTATCATTTTGAGATGATAAACAACAACTTAATAGATAAGAGATGGCATATAGGGAAGAGATCCTGAAGCAGGCTTTTCTTTCTACAAGGAATGCACCAGGTATGAGAATTCATGTGAGTCCACACTCCTCCACAAAGATTTGAGTTAACTTGATCTCCATTTTGCCCAATATCTTGGCCTTGAGGGATAAATGAAAGGTCTTGTAGAAAATCTCTAGTACTTTCTCTTGAACTATGGTGTATAATGGCTCCAAATCTAAGGCCAGGGAAGAAAAAAAATAGAAACACAACTAATGGATGTACACATTGGCAGTAATAAGAGATCAATACAATAGCATGGTGTAATTAGGTAAGAAGAGGAGACATACTGAGCAAGAGAGTGTCCATGGAAGAATACAAAAAATGACTACTTATTCTTGTTGAATCTTGGATATCGTTCAGGATCTCTTTATGGCTCAACATTATTATTATTATGGAATGCTAATTAACTCAAAAAAAATTATATTCCAAGTTTGAAATTATGTAGGGAACCATTTTAAAAAGATGTTAAGTACAATCCAATTGATTAATTAAGCGGCAAAACAAATTCTATTTACTCTTGTCAAATCAGTAATGATCCAGATCTGTAGCCATAGCATATAAAAAAATTGTATTCTAAAGATAATACTCTATGATGGTAAGAACTCCATCCACATGCTCTTTGCTTCATTATCTGGAAGGCCAGATTATCTGAAAGACCACATTTTACCTAGATTGGAGAAAAGTAATTTAATATGATTTAATAGTCAATTTAACATGATCTTTAGGATTGGTTTGCTTACAATCATTTTTAAGAAACTAAATGAAAAAAAATGGACTGAAATTTGAATAACATGAACAAATGAAATATTTCGACCACCTTTATGAGACAATTTTAGAGCCATCCATATTCCTAAGGTGATAAACATAAACGAAGCTAATCCTTTTGAAAAAACTGGATAACCAATTTCTTTTTTGGATGAATGGTAATGGAACCAAATACTAAGAGAATAAGTTTGGTGACTGCAGGAGAAATGAAAAAAAACAATGAAAATATGTAGTAGAAATTGTGAAAAAATTAGAAAAATTACCTAGATATGGCGGCGGGATGAAGAAATATCAGTTGAGGCTTAGATGGGAAGGAAAGTCTTGTTCAGATCTCAGAGAAAAACTGTGAACCTGTGTACATAGGAAAAATCACAACCTGAAATCAGAGTTCTATATATTTGGATGAATTGTAATGGCACTAAATAATAGGAGAAGAAGTTGTATGACTGCAGGAGAAATGAAAAAAATATTGAAAATCTATAGTAGAAACTGTGAACAAATTATGAAAATTACCTATATATGGCGACGGGATGAAGAAATATCAGTTGAGGCCTAGATGGGAAGGAAAGTCTTGTTCAGATCTCAGAGAAAATTTGTGAACCTGTACATAGGCGAAATCACAACCTAAAATAAGAGTTCCATATATGAAATCGAGAATAAAGCTTCAAAATCAGTATCATGCTTCAAAATCGGGAAGAAACATTGTGAAAATAACCTAGATCTAACGATGCAACAAAATTTGCAAATTAGTAGAACAGATAATTACCTACCACTTGCCAACGTGTTGCTGGAGTGAGGTCGGCTGGCTGAAAGACTGTCCGGCTGCTTGTGGCGTGAGGAGGAGACGCGAGAAGAATCACAGAGCAAGAGAGAATCGAGTGAGGAGAAGATGTGAAGATAGGGGGAAAGTTATTCCGTGGAAACAGCGGTAGCATATGCGGTGCAAGTGGCACGCGACGGCTGCGGCACGAGGCGAGAGGAATGAGGCGTAGCAGCTTGCGGGAGATGATTCGCCATAAGAGCAGTGCGAGGGGTATTCGAATTGAGGTGAAAGGGTTTTTCCGATTTTTCATCCGCCATAACAGCCTACTAACACGACGCGAAGAGCGGTGGAGAGGGTTTCTTGGGATTTCACCGTGACCGACGCCTCCTACCCAAATATCCTTATTAATATATATATATATATATATATATATATATATATATATATATATATATATATATATATATATATATAGCGCTTCTCTTTTTAGGTGTAGATTTATTTGAGGAATGAATTAATTCCCTTGCACCCAAACAACATGCTAGACAATATATATAGTATTAGATAATATATATTAACTAATATTAATATAATATTAGATATTATATATATATATATAATTAAAGCTCTTTAATTAATTTTATATGAATTGAAGCTCACAGGAATTGAAGCTCATTAATTAATGTATAGTGTTGTTGTTCATCTCCTCCTCCACCCGTAAAAAGCTTCAGCCGACCCTTATCAATCCGTGCTCCTCCCTCCTCCCTCCTCCAAGATCCGATCCGAGCTCCTTCCACCTCCAAGATCCGATGATGTCAACTCTTCTTTCACCAGCCCACATACTCACGACAAGCTCTCCCTCCGATTTCTTCTCTCTCTCTACAACCTCCATGACCGAACCTTTCCATGGTCGAACTCCTCTCTACTTTCTCCCCCAGATTGAAGCTATGGTTGCCGATGCCATGTATCCTTGCTTAGCGTCATGTCGAGTGATCTTGGCAAAGCCCGTGCAGAGGCAGACGAAGCCCGCATGGATGTGGTCGAAGGCTGCTCGAGGGCTTCGACCACGAGCGTAGCCCGTGTGAAGATTTGCCACTTCTATGCGGCCAAAGGCAACTTGGATCATCATGCACGGGCAAAGCCCTCCTGATGCGGCCGAAGTCCGCCCGAGAGCATCTCGCACGAGCGTGGCCTGTGCGAAGATGCTCGTATATGTATAAAAAAATTTTTATTTATTTATTTATATATATATTTTAAAAGAATTTTATATATTTTTAAATTATCAGCTGATGTTCCGTAAGCAAACATACGGAATGTTGCTGTAATTTTTTGTAGTATTGATAGTCCAAGCTTACCAACACCATCCTTCTTTTGAACGAAAAAATTATCGTGCTCCTGCACTACAGTGACAATGCAAAGGAAAAGATTCGTCTGCATACGAAATCTTCGTCGAAAAAGAGTTTCTCCATATGTGGGGTGCTCAGAGAAGTAATCATTCCAAAGTCTAGTGTTACCTTCAATCCTCCCCCGATTGATTACCATATGGACAGGTACCGAACCTCTACGTCGGGGAAGTTCTTCCTCTTGAAGTTGAGCTGCAATTATGGCATTGTTGGAGGCATACATACGTGCCAAAGTTTTATCTTCTTTCTCCCATTCATAAAGGTCGGATTGCCACTTGATAAGTGTTTGATCAAACAATTCATCATCTGATGAAGATGAAGATTGCAAATGAGATGATCCTGCTCCATAGTTCATTTTTGTAATAAGAGAAGTAAGGATTGTAATCCAGAAGTTGTGTTTATATAGATTGTCAGCATTGGATTCTCCAACATTGGATTCCTTCTCCACTCACACCTCTCTCACGTCAAATCAATCCTATCAACATCAATTCTGGAGCCTTGTTTTTTTCCCAGCATTGGATTCCTTCTCAACTCACACCTCTCTCACGTCAAATCAATCCTATCAGCATCAATTCTGGAGCCTTGTTTTCTTCCCAGCATTGGATTCCTTCTCCACTCACACCTCTCTCAAGTCAAATCAATCCGATCAGCATCAATTCTGGAGCCTTGTTTTTTTCCCAGCATTAGATTCCTTCTCCACTCACACCTCTCTCACGTCAAATCAATCCTATCAGCATCAATTCTGGAGCCTTGTTTTCTTCCCAGCATTGGATTTCTTCTCCACTCACACCTCTCTCACGTCAAATCAATCTTATCAGCATCAATTCTGGATATTGTAAGTATTTTTTAGATTTTAAATATTAAATCCAACACTTAATCTCTATTTAAAATAATTTATTTATGTAGATTAATCAAGCAAAAATTTTATATGGCGAAGATCCAAAAGAGAAAAAAGGCTTCTTGTTTGATCATATTTGGTCTATCTTAAAAAATACTGAGAAGTGGATAGATACGCCTAAGTCTAAAAAAATTTGAGCTCTACGAATATGGACATGTCACAAACATTAGGTTCAAACTCTCTCAGTCAACGGAGAGGTATAGACTTAAATACAGATAGCAATGAAATAAATCCTGGTAGTACTTGTGATGAAGAATCCCCGATCTCAACTTCCATTAATCGCCCTACTGGAAGAAAGCAAGAAAAAGAGAGGAGGAGAAAGGTGAGTGGTAATAGTTGTGATATTGAAGCTCACACTAAAAAAATGAAGAAATCTTAGATGTTTTAAAGAGAAGGCAAGAACAACGTGCAAATGATATGTCTTCTATCCAAGATCTCATGAGGTTAAAAACAGAAAATCAAAAAAGAAGACTAGAGCTTCAAAGCGCTAAACAAGATCACGATATCATGATGATAGATTTGGATAACATTAAAGGAACTCTAGAATGACAGTATTTTCGACAAAAAAACAAGAAATTATGAATATAAATATTATAAAACCATTATTTGGAGGATCTTCAACACTCAAAGGAACTGAATATGGAGGTGGCGTATATGGAGGTAGTGGTTACGGTGGAAGCCAATATGGAGGAAGCCAATATGGAGCTCCCACATTTGTAGGAGGTCAACTTGGAGGAAGCCAGTGTGGAGGAAGCCAGTATGAAGGAGATCGATAGGGATGACCTCAATATGGAGGGCCTCAATTTGGAGGACCTCCATTTGGAGGAGGTCAACATGAAGGAAGTCAGTACGGAGGAAGCCATTATGAAAGAGACCGACATGGAGGGCCTCAATTTGAAGGTCCTCAATTTGGAGGACCTCCATTTGGAAGAAATCAGTACCGAGAAAGCCAATACCGAGAAAACCAGTAAAACGGAAGCAAATTTGAAGGACATCAGTTCGGAGGAGACCAGCAGGGAGGAAGCCAGTATGGAGGAAGCGACTATAACATACCAACGTATGGAGGAGAATAACAGGGGGATAGCGCGCGCGAAAGTCGTAGCGAACCCAGTGATGACCTCCCAGATTTTTAGTTTAAATTCCAAATGTAATATTTTAATTTTGAAATATGTAATGCTTATTTTATTTTTATAATGTAACTGTCACGTTTTAATTATTTAAAGCTTATTTGGTCATGTTTCGTCAAATTTTTTTGTTTAAAAAGACAAAAAACAATAATAAAAAAGTTTTTTCGAGACCTAAAAAATGAGGCTAACATTGGATTTTTTCTAATTAATATTTATTATAGTATTATTAAACTATTATTTTATTGAATATATTTAGTTATATACATATACTATAAATATTATATATATATACTTATATATAAATATACATATACATAAAAAATATATAAACATATATTAAATAATAATATATACATAAAATAATACCATGTTCTCTAAATATGGAGAACATGGTTGGAGTTGCTCCCACCATGTTCTCCATATTTAGAGAACATGGTACAATGGAAGCCTCTAAATATAGAGGCTTTGCTCTTATGGCGCTGGTTGTATTTTGTTTTTCTCTTGCAGGTGCGATTCGGTAGGAAACAACCGCCACTTCTGTTTTTTGGATGTTTTTTTGTGGCAGATCAAGAAGGAATTGCAAGCTTTAACATGTCAGAACTCTTTCGCCATCACTACTGTGGTCAGATCTAGCCGCCTCTAGTGTTGTTTTTTTAGATCTCCGCGCAAGGAGCAGATCTGGTCTAGATAAGTTTGATCTATCGTTGCAATAATTTTGTGGAGAGGAAGAAAAATCGTTATAGATCAAGATCGAAATCGTCTTGGTGCTATCCACAGCGGGAAGGATTACCAGTTTCCCTTTGCCATTATTTTTACAGTTAGATCTTTGCTCTTCTCCTGTTCTCAAGGAGTAAGAGCGTGAATCTCTGTTTTGTGAGATCTGGACAGTGGATCAATTTTTGGGTTGGATCTCTATCTGTGTGAGATTGTTGTTTTGGGGACCGTCTCTCGTGGTTGTCATTTGTTTTTGCTATAGTCCATCAAAAAGGACTTTTTACTAGATCTGCTACTTGCTGCCGATAGATCTAGTAGAAGGAGGGTTGTACTTGGCCAATCTTGATCAAGGAGCATAATATAACAGCCCAAAAGTTACAGGAAATAGTTGACCTGGGCTCGATGAAGATCGTCGAGCGGAGCTCGACGAAGGTCGTCGAGCTGAGCTCGACGAAGGTCGTCGAGCTGAGCTCGACGAAGATCGTCGAGCGAAGCTCGACGATTTTGGAATGATTTGTATTAAGTGGATGTTGTGCAGCCACTGAGCGGTGATTGAATTGTTCAACTTCAACCCGAGCCATTGCTTGGTTTTGATGATTTTATCGTGTGGCTGGGATGTACTCCGAGGCCTCTTATTGAGACGGATAGGAAGGAGGAAATCATTATTTTCTTTTCCTTTCTCTCTCTTCCCGAGTTCTGGAGCGGAGAAATCTCGGCTGGAGCTAGGGCTTGTTAAGGTTGCTGGAGAAGATCTTGTGGCCGAAAACAAGATCTGAAGCTAGATTTTGCGAAGGGTAAAGTTAGGCACTCATTTCCATCTGCGTATAAACGTTTTGCCATGGCTCCAAAGTTAACTTCAAGGGTAACAATCTTCCTCCTTGGACATGTAAAGTCCTTCTTTTGGCATGCACATGGATTTCCCCCACCAAAAGGTTGAATGTTGAAGGATTTCTGTTGGGTTGATTCTTGAAAACCCCAAGAAGTCTTGCGTATAGATACGGAAATGTGTAGTACGGAATAGGCGTGCTATGTGAAGACCATCTGGATAGGTTGTTTGTGATTGGTGATGCTTTATTTTGCGAACCAGAGAAGACTCTGCGTATAAATGAGTATTTTGTCGAGTCGGTGGGTTGTGCGTGTGAAGGGGAGTAACAGGAAGTACTAGAATGGAGTTCATGGAAAAATACCCTCGAAGTTTGTGTGCTATATGTTGGCACTGCAGGATGTTGCAGAGTTTGGGTTGAGTTTTGGCGCAGAAAGAAAGTTTCTGTTGATCGCGCTAAGAGATCGTGACGAACGATGAGATTGACTCCCGCTTTGATTGTGAAGGCAGTCCATCGGGTATTTTATGGCTATTGTGAGCTATGCGCTCTTAAAGGCCGGTGAGCCGAACAGACAAGGGGATGTCAACCCGCGTCAGTCTAGACATTGAATTAGCGATTTGAGCAATGGGTAGGGGTTGAACTGTATTTGCGTTATGGTTGTCTAACTTGAGTGCCTAAGTTGTTGGCTTCGTTAGGATCACATAATGAGAGTCTTGGGCTATTCGCCATCAAGACTAAAGTATCCGACCGTGGATCATAGAGCATAAATTCTCAATGTTTACCATTGGGTTTTGGACCCTTGAACGATGGCGGGACCCTGTTTTTCCGGTACACCGATAATGTGCCTTGAGAGAACGGAGCGTCGGACTGTGTACTCGACGTTTGTGATATATTGATTGTGCGTGAGAGCACAACTTGAGATATATCATTGTGAAAAATGTTATGCCTGCAGGTAAGGAATACCACTTCCCTAGGAAAGGGGTATGGTTGTTATAAATATGTCAATTGAATGCTGACCGTTGCCTTGTTTGCCATCATTGCGGTGAACTGTCCTTGTGCAGGTGCCGGAGAGTCGAGCTGGAAATAGCGTGTTGAAGCCTTTGCTGCTGCTTCTGGCCCTCGAAGGCCGAATGAAGAATTTTACTATTTTCATGTGTGGTCGGCATGCGTACTGATGTTTATAACCCACAATGTTGAAATGTAACTATATGGCCTTGAGGCCATAACATTTGTATAAAGAGACATTCCTATGTTGTTATATATAAATGGTGTTTTATATATTTTATGGACATTCAAATGAGTTGAGTTCAAATAACCTTAAAGCTTCCGTTAGCATGCTCTGAGTTAGGATGCGTGTATGAGTTTTTTATATTAACCTGTAACCTCGTCGCCTGTTTGTGGTATATAGTGTGGGGCCCCGACCAGATATTATATTATATGTCATTTAACGGATGGAGTCGTTACAATTTGGTATCAACTTGTCTTGGTCTTCCTTTTTCGAATTCGTGGTCGAATTCTTTTGTGGGGTGGCGAGCACGTGTAAGTGCAACCCGCTTTAACCGTAAATGAACTCAAGAATGTCCATTAAGGAATGCAAATACACCTATTTATGGAACCTGTGCATTCCTATAATATTGTTGTTGCTTGTGCAAAGTAACTAAAGTGTGTCTTTTCTACCTATTGGTGACTCGAAGTAGTGCTGGGCAACATTAGCCCAGCATTCTGATGAGAGTACAGCACCAGCTGAGGTGCCAACACCTCCTCCTTCTGCAGAGACGGTACGTTTTGTTGTTGAGGCACTATTTGCAATGATTCATGCACAGCCTACTGGGCAAGAACATCCTGCAATGGTGCCAGAACAGGTTCGTGTGAGGCCAGAACCTGTTGTGGCTGTTGTTGATCGTCGAGCAGCTAAACGGCAGTTAAAACAGTTTATGAGCTTCAATCCTCCTACGTTTACGGGTGTAGGATCACCAATGCAGGCAGAGGATTGGTTTTCCCGCGTCAAGCGAATATTGACGGCGATAAGGACGAATGAAGAATAAAAAGTCACCTTGGCCACTTCTTGCTGGAAGGAGAGGCTCGGCTTGTAAGACCCCCCACTCGGAACACAAAACATGGCACAAGGGGAGTCTTATGCCCATAACAGCCGCCTTGCGGTAGTGTTAGCACACAGGCGAACCTGTACTATAAGACACATATCCTGCAAGCTATAACAAATATCAACCAATGTCAACCCAACCAAGAATATAAATAGAAGTCAATTCACACATAAGTAAAGTAGTCCAAAAGTACATCAAGAAGAAGAAGCTACAACAAGCTTCTAACATATCAGAGTACGGGTAAAACTTTACCAAAGGGCTATATCAAGAGTCTCTCAAACTCACATCGTTGACTGTTGATAGCGATGACACCGTCCCTTCAGGCCCAGTCGTCATGGCCTGGCTGTCCTGCTGCAAAATCTACGGCTACTCTAACTGCAGAGTTTCCTCCTAAAAAGGAAGACGTAGCAATCGTTAGTCATAAAGACTATGTGGCTATCATATCCGCTCCCCCGGCGACTCATCGACACCGGGCAGAGAAAAAAACAAAGGTATAATATTTATATAAGCAGTAGTACAAGCAGGTGGAGTAAGTATACATTTCATGAGTAGCAATAGAAGAAATGTTTAACAATATTATCAGCATTTTATTCTAGCAATTCTACACAAGCTATATCAATCCATCTAAGCATATAGATCTACAACAGGAAAGTAACTTAACTTATAAGAATGGCCATACAAACTTATAAGTTAAGGATTGGCTCAACAGTAAAGTAACCCACCGTATAGGAGTGCCCATACAAAAATATATGATGATGAACTTGTGTATGTAATGTATGTAATGATATGAATGTGATGCAATGGCTCAACCATGATCATGCACATGCAACTGCTATGTCGTCACAGACTTGTAGTTCCCACTTTTTGAGCAGGTAGCTAACCTCTCAGGCATCAACCGTCATTGCCAGACAGTGACAGTAGAGCGGGCATCTACACTACTAGGCCGGCATCCATACTACCTGTCCTAGGCCTTCATACGCCTCAACGCTAAGAACACAACAACGGAGCTCACATGCGTACTACGGCTCAGCAGGAGTCTAGGGTAGATGTGCACAAAGAACCAAGCCCCGAACTGGCCCATGTTATGACCCAGAAGGAGCCTCGGAAAAAGCACCAGGGCCAAGCCCAACCGTCCACTTGGCTTGGAAGGAGCCTCGTAAATGAACACTGAGGACCAAGCCCAACCGCCCAAAGTCTATCTATCAACTCCTGTCGGTGTGACGACTGGCGAGCCCGTAGACCTGCCACACTATCCATAACCCAGGATTATGACACCGTGTGTCAACTCACACCACATGCAATTTCACATCATCGTGGCACGGAAGGAGCCTCAGGAATGAACACCGAGGACCAAGCCCAGCCGTCCACTTTTGTCTCTTCTCAACATTACCAAACCAGTGCGATCAAACCCCGCACTTACACCCCTTTCACAACCTCGTGCCACAAGGTACTTAAGGGTTCCTTATCAGTGTAAGGGTGCTCCACACATCCATCATCTAAAGACCACGACCATTTGTTCGTAATAGTCATTACCAATTATATTCAGCATGTTCAAGCCAAACTCATCATTATTCAACACATCACCACTATCAAGTACGTCCTCAATATTTCACATATTTAAATCATTCCTACCATCCCAACTCGTTAGTCCATTCGTTCATTAACTTTCACCAAATGACCTCGATCAAGTGCACTTTACTACACCATTTGTTCATTAAGGATCTATACAACAAATTTCATTAACATAATTTATCAAAATTTCTTATAAACTTAACTTAACGAGGTATCAACGTTATTGTACAACAATCTCTCTACGAAACCCAAATCTGATTCAAAACAAACACGAGAATTATATATGAAGGATTAATTATTGTACAACAACTTTGATCAGTGATTTCTGAGGTTATCAGAATCCAGTGAAGGCGTGTAACCACACGTTCGAAAGGTATTTCCGAGGGCTACACTTTTGTGTTTAGTCGAAAGCCCATACATGGTCTCATCATGTATGAAAACGGCCTCGAATAATGCTGCGTGCAGAAAATAGATTTCAACGCGCATCATAAAGCAGATCGAATGTCATCAATTCGTCTTCTTCCTCCATCCAAACCTTCAAAATAACATCCAGAACTTCTCCTCCCTTATTCACCCTTATATGTCGACTTCTCTTCACGAAACCAGCCCTCAAACTTCATTTGAAGTAAGGAAGGTTGAAGACTCTAATTCCTAGGACACAAGTCCTAGCATGGCCTCTTCCTAGTAACCCTATTCACACAAATCAAGACCCTTTAGAGTCGATATCTCTCCTAGAAATAACTAAAGATCTAGCACCAAGGGAGAGGGAAGGAAGCTCACCTCATTTCCGGCATTTCTACCATTTCCAGCCATGGATCTTGTCACCCTTCTTGGCGAGATCTTCTTCTCTTTGTTCGGTGTTAATTCTTCACGGGAAGAAGATCGGCTCTAACACCTTCTTCCTCTCCAGCAGTTTCTTACAGCGACGGCTTTGAAGGAAGACAAGAAATGGCTAGGGTTTTATACGCTATTCATGTGGGAAGTTGGGCAACTTCATAGCCACGTGTCAGCTTGTCATTGGACTGCCAATCAACCCAGTAATTGAGTCCCTTCTAAACGATGAGGCCAAAAAAATTGCCAAAACCTGAAATTGAAATATACGGGTAGGGACACGCCTGTGTCACTACCCGTGTCCTACTCGGGAGGCGCTCGGCTAATCGTCGAACTGCTGTGTGCACACACACTAGTAGGGACACGCTCGTGTCACTACCCGTGTCCTGGTCGGGAAACACGGTCAACGATATTAGTCGATCTCTGGTCGATCAATACCCACACACGGGTAGGGACACGCCCGTATCACTACCTATGTCCTGCTCGGGAAATACAGTCTACGGTGTTTGTTGATCTCTGCTCGATGAAAACACATGATGATGATTTTCTAGAAGTTAAATTACAACCAAACTAAAATCCCGAGTAGGCAAGCGTACCTATCGAAATGCAGTATAGGAAGTGTCGTATTGCGATTCGGGGCCTGTTGAGTACTTGTACTCACAAGGAAGAGCTATTATTTTATCAAACGGAAAAGTTGGTTGGATTATACTAGATAATAAAACTAAAGCTGAAGCTAAAGAGAAATTCAAATATGAGAAAGCTAGCACTTGATCTAGAATCCCCTTAGACTAAAATAAATCTTCTTGGAAAATAATGAAATGCGAATTCTTAATTATACTCACTCGACCGTGGAGGTTCCTAAAATATAGAAGCGTCTCTCTCAAGCTCATGCTTCTAACTAACCTTAGGTTGATCGATTAAGACCTCTCGGCCAGTCGAAACCCCTAAGCTTGCTTTATGCGGTGAACCTCACTATTGGATTTGACTCCAATCCAGAAGATTTACGTCGTCCTCTCTCGAGGAGTGCATTCAACTCCTTTTATCTTTGAGTGATCTCCTCGTATCCGCAACCTCTCGGTCATTTAGGATACGGATCTTAGATCGAAGATCATATCCGCTTAATATGAATTCTATGAAATAAAAATCAAAGATAAATCGTAGCGAGAACAATTAAGAACAAGACATTTAATAAGAAGGAGAAAGATCTATTTTATTCTAAGGTTCATCATGATCAAGTGCTAAAAGAAGATTAGCTACTCATCATGATTGGGGAAATACAAAATGAAGTAGGAAAAGACATGATTGAAATGAAAATAACTAAAATTAATGTTACAACAAAGGTAAATCTAACTTAGAAATGAGAAAATACAGCAAAAGAAACAGAAAATTACAAGACTCCAACTCCCAAAAATTTTCTCCTCAGCATCTGAAGCTGTCTGGAATTTATAGAAAAATTTCTATTTGGTCACGCCCTAGGTCACGCCCGTGACCTAGGGCGTGTCAAGCTCGGAACCGTCGTCTTGAAAGCCCGGGAATGTTGGAGGAAAAACCGCCAAAATTGGTTAACTGACGGGTCACGCCCCTAGGTCACGCCCGTGACCTAGGGCGTGTCACGGATGTTTCTGGAAACGGCAGGAAGCTGAAAATGGCGGGAGTAAAAGTTGTCTTCAAGAAGGTGTCACGCCCCCTA
This sequence comes from Platanthera zijinensis, assembly GCA_039513925.1. Taxonomy (NCBI): domain Eukaryota; kingdom Viridiplantae; phylum Streptophyta; class Magnoliopsida; order Asparagales; family Orchidaceae; genus Platanthera; species Platanthera zijinensis. The sequence continues at coordinate 116,065,751 of CM077084.1, forward strand.
GTCATGCCCGTGACTAGGGGCGTGTCAAGCAGGAACGGTCTCTGGCGGCAATGGCTGGAATGGAGGAATAATTGGCTGGAAATGCAAGGGACACGCACTCGGTCACGCCCGTGACCCAGGCGTGTAATTTTAATCCGATGTGGCAGCGGTCAACATTTCTTCCATGGGCCGTCACGCCCCGTGTAAGGAGTACACGGGCGTGTCTTCATCCGACACGGGCGTGTCAAGGCCGGTCAACAATCTTTTGGCACGGTCGACGGGCTCTGGCTGCAGACTTGGTTATCACGTGTCACGCCCCTGTGTCACGCCCAGGTAGGGCGTGTCACAGGGCGTGTCTAGGCAGAAAAAATGAAAATTCTTCTTTTTGCTCCAAATAACCTGTAGATCTGCCCTGCAAGATTAAAAAAGATTTTATTAACACAAATAGATATAAATTATATTAACAAGTTAAAATAAACTTAATATTATAAAATTAATATAAAATATCTAACTATTAATATATAAAAAATAAATAAAAAGATAGAAATAATTAGAGTTATCAAATACTCCCATACTTATCCGTTTGCTAGTCCCGAGCAAACAACTTCCTATAGGGAGTAGAAAAATTTTAAATGCTAGAAAAGAAAATTGAACCTAAGGAGTAAAATGCGAAGTCTTATGCCTATGTTTGTAGATATTTTTGTAGAAAGACTTACTCAGCATACAAATTAATTTTTATTTTTCTTAAAATGCGTTTTCACTATTATTTTTAGTTTTAAGATGAAAATCCGGTAAATCTTGAAATTATCTTTAGGGAGAGTGTAGCGTGCGTACTAAGATAACATTGCACAAACAAAGATTAAGATACCCTCCAAAGAAATCCATCAATGTCGATGGCCATAGGCTTGCCCTTTCACACTCTCGCCACGACACTAGTCTAACTTATAAACATAAATCAATAGGGCTTAATTAGGTTAAAATGTAGGCTTAGGTTTTTGGTGAGGGTGATCAAAGATAAACACGATGGCTAGTCACACCAAAACCTAGAGAAGCTTGTACATAAAGATTTGCTATGGCTTTAAAGAACGTAGCCAAATTCCTAAATTCCTTTGTTTCTTTTCTTATTTTTTTTTAACTTTCTCATCATATTGAATTTTTTTTTTCTACCTCTTCATTTTTTAATGATAATTTTTTTCTTTATTTTGAAGAGGAGAGAAAAATAAATCAACCCCTTTTTTTTATAAGAAAAGAGCCATCAAAAATGAAAAGGCTCCTAATCACTCACAAAATATTTCTACATTTGTTCTTTCAAGCTCGGGTTTAGGTGTGTAATTAGGATGCTTTTTAGGCTTTGGTAAATCATTTGGTGGAGCTAAAACAAAAGGAAAAGGTAATAGGCTCAAATTGGCTAAGAAAGTTAAAATTTTAGGTGTGGGTACAAAAGCTCAAACTTGCCAAAAGAAGTTTTTAAATCATATTTATGCTAATAAGTTTAACTTATGCAAAGTCTTGAGAATAGTTAGAGGGAAAGTTCTAGACATCGAAAAAGAATAACTCTCTCTTGGTCCGCGAAATATCTCTCTAGCAAACTTCTACTTACTCACCTAAATTATTTTAAAGTTTTACCGGTTTTCATAATTGAAGTAAAATAAGTTGTTTCTACGCATTTAGAAAAATGAAAATCTAATTATATGTTGAATATTTAGATCTACTAAAAATTCTACTTACACATGCACTTAACTAGAAACACAGCATGGCCAACAGTTCTACTCCAAAATTCAACATTCAATTAAAACATCAAAATTCTCTAAACACTATAAACAAGTTGAATTACTAGGAATTTTGCATGTGAATAAATATAGAAATAAAGACTTCTCTAATTTAATTTTGATTTTCTATTTTTTCATTTTTTTTTATTTTGGAAAAACAAAATTTTAAGACGAAATAAAATTTTTTATGTTTTAAATTTGTTTTAAAATTTTTTTTGTGGTTTTTGTTTTAAAAAAAAAATTTTCTTTTTTTTTTGAAAACTTTTTATATGTTTTGCTTGAGAAATATCCCTCCCCCATACTTAAGCAATACATTGTCCCCAATGTAAAAATAAAGAAGAAAAGTGAAGAGAGGAGACTTCCCTGAAAATGCAAGCCAGCATCAAAAGAGACCTGTACAAGATAATGAAAGCAAAACATAATATTTTATAGATTTTTTTTTGGTTTTTTTTTTCATCATAATAATAAAAACAGATACAGAAGAATAAAAATACAGATACAAAGGGGTGACCCTCTACAGATCCAAAGAAATGAAAAGGGAGCTACTCCTGGTCAGAAACGTCCTCGTGCTCCTGATAGAAAGTCCGCATGTTCGCGAACTCGCGAGTAATATGCGCTATGGAGGAAGTATGGTTTTTCTCGAGCACGGTGAAGCGCGCATTAAAAGAAGCGAAGCGACCGTCAAAATGGGTTTGCATCTGGTCTATGCGAGTATGGAGCAACCCAAATTGCCGGTCCCAATAATTTGGAGGATCGGGCGCTGGAGCAGAGTGCAGCGGTGGTGGCGGAATCTGCGGGGAATGATGAGTACCGCTGGGACCGGCACCATGATCAAGATCAAGATCACCGCCACCAACGAACGGGGGAACAGCCTCAAACTCGCCATCGCGTCGGCGAGCTAAACCAAGCGCCTGAAGGGTCGGGAACTGAAGAGGCTGCGGCGTTTGCATGCAAGTGAGCCGCGGAAGAGCAGCCCACACGCCGGTCTGCTTGGCGAGGAAAGTGATGAAATTCCCGCCGTGCACCGCTCCCAATCCACATTTTCGGCCTGGTGCCGAAAGAAAATGGCGAGCATGTAACCAAGGTTGAGTGGGACCCGGTAAAACATACTATACAAGTATAGTAAGTCCGCCCGAGTCACCACGCCGTGGCTATCGCCGCGCCCGGAAATGGTAAAAGAGAGAAGGTTGTGCAGAACACGTAAAGCGGGGGAGATGAGGTGGCTACCCTTAGATTTCTTTGGAGTGTAGGGGGCGACGTCATTACTAATTTCCGACCAAAAAGTAGGGAGACTCAAGTCGGGAGGGAATTCAGTTTTAAGGCCGGGGTAGGCGGGGGAAGTGGAAAAGGCCTCCGAGCAAAAGCCCATGGCAACATTGAGTTGGCGTATGGTGAGCTGGTGCATCATCCCGCCCAGGCGAAAGATGATGAAATCATCTTGCGCCGCCCAACGGAACTCAAATGAGCCCAAGAACTCAATGGTGAGCTCGAGGAAAGCAGGCTCAGAAATGGAGAAGAGGGGATCCCACCCTTGGGTAGAGATGAGCTCCCGAACTAGCTCCGCTGCTCCGAATTGGGCGAGGATGGCCCAATCCAAGATCCGGAACACGCCAAAGGGTTTGGCGCGCAGTCTCTCGCTTCGATCTTGTTGGGTTGCATTCTCGAAAAGAAGCATGGCCTCCGCCGAGGCTGGATCAGCGGGGTGCTCGGAGGAGGAAGCGGTGGATCGAGCGTGGTGGCGAGGCATGGTGAGAAATGTGGAGGAAATTTCGGCCAAGGGGAGGAGAGAAGAGAAGGGTTGAAGGGTGGAGGTGTGAAGAGAAGAGGGGAGGAAAAAAAGTCTATTTATAGATTTTTCAGTTCGGTCACGCCCCCCTGTCACGCCCGTGACAGGGGGCGTGACAAGCCCGGGTCAAAGCAGAAAAGAATCTGAGGCGGACTGCCTCGGATTCGGGGGTCACGCCTCAGAGTCACGCCCGTGACTCTGAGCGACACGCCCGTGACGTCGGGCGTGTAGGGGAATCCGAAGAGTATCCAATGCGGCGGCATTGGATTCTTCAGTCACGCCCCAGAGTCACGCCCGTGACTCTGGGCGTGTCTGTCAAATCTGACTGACTAAGAAGGAATCCGAGGCGGACTGGTCAACGCCTCGGATACCCGCGACACGGGCTCGACACGCCCGTGACAAAACATGTCACGCCCGTATCATATCCGAATGACGGGCGGGAAAACTGAGGGAGGAGGAAACTCCCGCAGTCTTGGCAAAACACGTCCAGGACACGCCTGTGACCATTGGGTCACGGGCGTGACGGACGCGTGTACGAGAAATTTTTTTTTCCTTTTTTTTTTAAATTTTTATTTTTATTTTATATTTAAATAAACTAAAAAAACAATAATTTACCGACTTGAAGAATAATGTAGACTTGATGTTCGTCCCCGACCGATCATCATGCATCGCAATTCTTTAATCCTATAAAAACTCAACAACAAAATAAAAAGACAAGATAACCATGGGATGCCTCCCACGAGCGCTTTGTTTATGGTCGGTGAGCTCGACCATAGTGACGCGCTCGCTACATTATTGGATATTCAGATGGGTAAGCCGGCGCATTAACAGGACGTTTGAAACCATTCGCTAGAGTTGAATTTTGTAAATGATTGGACATACGTTCACGTTCTAAAAATGGAGGTTTGTCAAACGAAGTTCTTAAGGGGTCACCACCTAATTCAAGAGGTTCTAAAATAGATGTGTGTGTGACCAAATGAGTATCACTAAATTCATGAGAAATTAAATATAAAGTTTCAAAATTGTCATCATGAAAAATAGGTGAATAACAATTTTTAGAAAATAAGATGGAGTCTTCTTTAGGAGAAGCCTCCAAATAGTAACATGAGTCGTCATTCGAGAGCGAATTTTTCATGGACGAGTCAATAGTAAAGGTAACTTCTTCATATCCGACTCTAAGGAGAAGTTTACCGTTACTAACGTCTATAATGGCACGCGCTGTGGCAAGAAAAGGGCGACCGAGAAAAAGTGGTACCTCGGTGTCCGCTTCGATGTCAAAGATGACGAAATCTACCGGAAAGATAAATTTGTCAACTTTGACAAGCACATCCTCTATGATCCCCATAGCAAGCTTGACAGACCGATCTGCTAATTGAATGCTTATTCTTGTGGGTTTAGGCTCTCCTAAACCCAATTTCTTAACTAAAGAATAAGGCATTAAATTTATCGAGGCGCCTAGATCGGCTAACGCACGTGTTACTAATAAATCGCCAAATAGACAAGGAATGGAGAAACTACCTGGATCAGGTAATTTCCTAGGCAATTTATTAAATAATATTGTCGAACACTCCGCGTTCAATTGAACCGTGGAGAAATCCTAGAGTTTCTTTTTATTGGATAAAAGATCCTTGAGGTACTTGGCATACTTTGGCATTTGTGCGATAACTTCGCAAAATGGTAAATTTATTTGGATTTGTTTAAACATATCTTAAAATTTACCATGATGCTCATCCACCCGGTCTTTGTGCATTCTAGACGGATAGGGAAGTGGTGGTTGATAAGCCTTTGGTTTAGTATAGTTAGAAGGCTTAGGAGGAGGGGAAGGTGCAGAAATTGTTACCTCCGTATCAACCGGATTTGGAGAAGGTGTTACCTCCTTCCCGCTCCATAGAGTGATGGCATTGGCGTGCTCCCTTGGGTTGGGCTCCGTATTGCCCAGTAGCGCTCCTTGTTGGCGATCGGAGAGCATCTTAGCGATTTGCCCAATTTGTGTCTCCAAATTACGAAGAGATCCGGTGAGATTCCGGATATTGGCATCATTTGTACTCGTATATTTGGCGAACATCTCCTCTATATTGGGAGCTTTTGGAGCTTGTGGTGGAATATATCCTGGTGGGATTGTGTTTGGTGGGCGAGCCGTGTTCCCCGGATTACTCTAAGAGAAGTTGGGGTGGTTCCTTATACCCGGGTGATAGGTATTACCATAATTAGTATTACCCGGATTAAAGGGTGGCCGATTCGGATTACCCAAGTAATCCACATGCTCGGTAATATTGGAAGCGTCCCAATATTGGGGTTCACAGGTAGGTGTAGACGAGGAAACAGACATCTCGTTCATCTGTTTTTGTAGTTTCTCAACCTATAGAGACAAACTAGAAACCGTATCGATTTCCTACATCCTGGCTGGTTTAGGTGATTTAGACCGAGGTGTACTCCATTGATAGGTATTCAAAGCCATACCTTCAATAAGCTCTTGGGCGGCCGCTGGTGTTTTGTTATTAAGCGTTCCACCAGCGGCGGCATCAATATGTTGCGTAGTTTGAGAATTTAGGCCGTTATAGAAGGTTTGGATTTGTAACCAATCCAGAATTGCATGATGAGGACATCGACGAAGCAATTCCTTGAAATGCTCCCAAGTATCATATAACGTTTCCGAATCAAGTTGGGAGAAATAAGTAATATCATTGCGCAATTTAGCCGTTTTAGCCGGCGGAAAGTATTTTGTAAGAAATCTTTCCGTCATTTCAGCCCATGTTGTGATTGATCCTCTTGGTAGAGAACTCAACCATTGCTTGGCTTTCGTGCGCAATGTAAATGGAAATAACCTTAGCCGGATGGCATCATCGGATACACCATTAATTTTAAAAGTATCGCATATTTCTAAGAAATTAGAAATATGCACGTTTGGATCTTCATCTTGAAGCCCATCAAATTGTGCATATTGTTGTACCATTTGGATGATGCTTGGCTTCAACTCAAAATTATTGGGGGCAATAGCGGGGCGAACAATACTAGATTGAGCCTCGTCCAAGTTTGGACGGGCATAATAAGACATAGTTCGTTGTTCGACCGCATTTGGCTCACCCATATTGGACAAAGAAGAAGAAAAAGATCTAGGAGAGTGAGAAGAAGAACTAAATGAAGAAGGAGAAGGAGAAGACGGTGACGGAGAGAGAATTAAAGAAGGATTAGGAGTGTCTCCTAAGGATTCTGTATCCTGAAAATTCGGAACTCGAAATTGTAAGCGGTGCCGAAGGGTTCGCTCGATTTCCGGATCCAAATCAAAACGAGGTGACGGATTCCCTCGGGTCATACACAAGAACAAAACAAAAGATAAAAGTTTTAAGGTTTAAAATTTTATAAAATAGAATTTCACGGACTTCTCATGGACTACCCAGTGACGGGTTCGCAAGGTACTAGGCGGTATTGCGGGATGAAAACCTGACACGCCCCTTTCCCAAGAAATTTTAAATATAAAAATTTAAAGATAAAACATTTTGAAAGAAAAAGTTTTTTTTTTGTTTTTTTGAATTAAAAGAAAAAGAAAAATGATAAAACTAATAGATCCTTGCTTTCAACATTACAACAAAGAAAAGTCCCCGGCAACGACGCCAAAAACTTGATGGTGATTTTCTAGAAGTTAAATTACAACCAAACTAGAATCCTGAATAGGCAAGCGTACCTATCGAAATGCAGTATAGGAAGTGTCGTATTGCGATTCGGGGCCTGTTGAGTACTTGTACTCACAAGGAAGAGCTATTATTTTATCAAACGGAAAAGTTGGTTGGATTATACTAGATAATAAAACTAAAGCTGAAGCTAAAGAGAAATTCAAATATGAGAAAGCTAGCACTTGATCTAGAATCCCCTTAGACTAAAATAAATCTTCTTGGAAAATAATGAAATACGAATTCTTAATTATACTCACTCGACCGTGGAGGTTCCTAAAATATAGAAGCGTCTCTCTCAAGCTCATGCTTCTAACTAACCTTAGGTTGATCGATTAAGACCTCTCGGCCAGTCGAAACCCCTAAGCTTGCTTTATGCGGTGAACCTCACTATTGGATTTGACTCCAATCCGGAAGATTTACGTCGTCCTCTCTCGTGGAGTGCATTCAACTCCTTTTATCTTTGAGTGATCTCCTCGTATCCGCAACCTCTCGGTCATTTAGGATACGGATCTTAGATCGAAGATCATATCCGCGTAATATGAATTCGATGAAATAAAAATCAAAGATAAATCGTAGCGAGAACAATTAAGAACAAGACATTTAATAAGAAGGAGAAAGATCTATTTTATTCTAAGGTTCATCATGATCAAGTGCTAAAAGAAGATTAGCTACTCATCATGATTGGGGAAATACAAAATGAAGTAGGAAAAGACATGATTGAAATGGAAATAACTAAAATTAAAGTTACAACAAAGGTAAATCTAACTTAGAAATGAGAAAATACAGCAAAAGAAACAGAAAATTACAAGACTCCAACTCCCAAAATTTTTCTCCTCAGCATCTGAAGCTGTCTGGAATTTATAGAAAAATTTCTGTTTGGTCACGCCCTAGGTCACGCCCTTGACCTAGGGCGTGTCAGGCTCGGAACCGTCGTCTTGAAAGCCCGGGAATGTTGGAGGAAAAACCGCCAAAATTGGTTAACTGACGGGTCACGCCCCTAGGTCATGCCCGTGGCCTAGGGCGTCTCACGACTGTTTCTGGAAACGGCGGGAAGCTGAAAACGGCGGGAGTAAAAGTTGTCTTCAAGAAGGTGTCACGCCCCCTAGTCACGCCCGTGACTAGGGGCGTGTCAAGCAGGAACGGTCTCTGGCGGCAACGGCTGGAACGGAGGAATAATTGGCTGGAAACGCACGGGACACGCCCTGGGTCACGCCCGTGACCCAGGCGTGTAATTTTAATCCGACGTGGCAGCGGTCAACATTTCTTCCATGGGCTGTCACGCCCCGTGTAAGGAGTACACGGGCGTGTCTTCATCCGACACGGGCGTGTCAAGGCCGGTCGACGATCTTTTGGCGCGGTCAACGGGTTCTGGCTGCAGACTTGGTTATCACGTGTCACGCCCCTGTGTCACGCCCAGGTAGGGCGTGTCACAGGGCGTGTCTAGGCAGAAAAAAATGAAAATTCTCCTTTTTGCTCCAAATAACCTGTAGATCTGCCCTGCAAGATTAAAAATGATTTTATTAACACAAATAGATATAAATTATATTAACAAGTTAAAATAAACTTAATATTATAAAATTAATATAAAATATCTAACTATTAATATATAAAAAATAAATAAAAAGATAGAAATAATTAGAGTTATCAACACACACACAGGTAGGGACATGCCTGTATTACTACCCGTGTCCTGCTCGGAAAACACGGTCGACGGTATTATTCGATCTCTACTCGATGAACACACAAACAGGGGTAGGTTCAAGGCCATGTCACTACCCGTGTCCTGCTCGGGATAAACAAAAAGGAATCTGCAATATTGCTAGAGAGCCACACGGGTATGGACACGCCCGTATCACTACCCTTGTCCTTCTCTGTAAATTTCATAAAGAAGACGCAATGACACCAGAGTACCACATGGGTTTGGACATTCCCGTGTCACTACTCATGTCCTACTTTGGACCAACCTCTCCACCCTTACACAAGTGCAAGCCTAGCTGTTGCCACTCCCTGAGACCAAATCAGCTCTGCTCGCTTAAAACCGCGCACGAGGGGCCTTGCGCGAATTGGGACGTTATAAATCCTATAAACAAAATAAAAGATTTCATCCCTGAAATCAGGCTAAGTCTATGGGGAGATAAAAGCATGAAATAAAATAAAATATGCTTTAAAAATTACCTTGAGGAAACAACTCTGGGTAGCGTATTTACGACACAAAATCCTTTTCTCATTTTCTACTATTCGCACCGGATCTAGTCGTATAGATCTATTGGTTGCTACTGCTCAATCCATGGTGGGAATATGTTGATCGGGATGCAACAACGCTTTCTGGAGAGATGACACATGGAATACATCATGAAGGTTCTCCATCTCTGGTGGTAACTCCAACCGGTAGGCCAAAGGCCCAATCCTTTCCAATATAGTATAAGGCCTAATGTATCTTTTGCTGAGCTTTTTAACCATGTACCCGTGACACTCCATTCATCGGCCGGATCTTCAGGAACACTTTGTCACCCACTTGAAATTTTACCACCAGTGCTTTGCATTATAATATTTAGCTTGGCGACTTTGAGCCTCAAGCATGTGGTCCCGTATTAGTCTAACAACCGTATTAGTATCATCGATGTACTCAATTCCTAAAACCTTTGGGTCTTCATCTTGTACCCATGATAAGGGGGTTCTACACCTTCTTCCATAAAGGGATTTATGGGGTGCCATCCCGATGCTGGCATGGTGACTGTTGTTATAGGATATTTCCACCAGGGGTATGAGCCTTTCCCACGGCTCTCCTCTATCCAACACACATAGTCTCAAGAGGTTCTTCAATGTTCTGATGGTCCTCTCAGACTGCCCGTCCGTCTGAGGATGAAATTTTGTGCTAAAGGTAAGGAATGAACCCAAGTATGCCTTTACGGCCTTCTATTCCTTAGAGGTAAACCGACCATCCTAGTCAAAAACAATTATCCTTATAACGTCATGATACCCTACAAACTGCTACACAAAGAGTCGTACCAAAACAACCATATGAGCTTCGTTCTTCATATGAATAAACCTGGCTACATTTGTCAGGCTATCAACGATTACCCACACCGAATCATTCCCTGAGCGTGAGCGTGGCAATCCATGGACGAAGACCATGGAGACATCCTCGAACTTCCACTCGGGGATGGGCAATGACTGTAATAATCCACCGGTGCTCTTGCATTCTGCCTTCACCCTTTGACAGGACTCGTAGTGCATAACAAAAATTCTGACGTCCCTCTTCATTCCTGATCAACACATGGTGTTCCGCAAGTCGGCGTACATATTGACAATCCCAGGATGTATAGAATAATGAGTGCAATGTGCCTCTCTCAGGATATCTTCAAGAATTTTACCGCCTTTGGGAATGTAAATCTAGCCACGGAGATAAACGAGACCGTCTTTTAGGGAATACTCGTCAGTAGTCCCATCTTCAATTGATTTGATTGTCGGGGCCTGAGGCGCATCCTTTCCTTGCTCTGCTCGGATTCGGTCTCGAATATCACAGACTATGCTCATCGAGGTTAAGTACTCCGTATACCCTTCGGATTGGTCTTTATATACCAGGGTAATCTCCATCTCTTAGAGCATCCGAGCTAACTCCATACTCATCAATCGAGACTCAGGATTTGATTCTGGTACCTTTCTGCTTAAAGCTTCAGCTACGGAATTTTCTTTTCCGGGGAGGTAGTTCAAGCTAAATTCATAATAGCATAAAAACTCTAACCACCACCGCTGTCTCAAATTCAATTCCTTCTGGGTATGGATGTACTTTAAATTCTTGTGGTTCGAAAAGATTTAGAAGTGAGCGCTATATATATACTGTCTCCAAATCTTCAAGGCAAACACCACCGCTCCCAATTCTAAGTCATGTACCGGGTAGTTGATTTCATGCTTCTTCAGCTGTCTTGAAGCATATGCAATCACATGCCCGTGCTGTATCAATATTGCTCCCATCCCTTAATACGACGCATCAGTTTAAACTTAAAATCCTTCCTTCCCGGATGGAAGGGCTAGGATGGGTGCGGATGTAACCCTGTCCTTCAGTTCCTGGAATGCAGCTTCATACTGGGGTGTCCACTCATATGGCACACCTTTCTTTGTCAGAGTAGTAAGAGGAAGTGCAATCTTTGAGAACCCTTTTACAAACTTGTTATAGTACCCTGCAAGTCCAAGGAAGCTCCGCACATCGGCCGCTTACTTTAAGGGCGACCACTCCCTCATGGAATGCACTTTGGTCAGATCCACAGCTAGTCCAGCCCCACTGATCACATGGCCCAAGAAGGCAACCTCTTGGAGCCAAAATTCACACTTGCTAAACATGGCAAACAAGGCATGCTCTTTTAGGTTCCTTAGTACTAAGGTCAGATGTTTGATATGCTCTTCCTCTGTCTTTGAGTAGACCAAAATGTCATCGATGGAAACGATGACGAAGATATCTAGATAAGGCTCGAACACTTTGTTCATCAAACTCATGAAAGCTGAAGGGGCATTTTTGAGCCCAAACGGCATCACGGTGAACTCGTAAAAACCATACCTTGAGCTAAAAGCTGTTTTATGAATGTCCTCCTCTTGTATCCTTAACTGATAATACCCCGAGCGCAAATCCAACTTTGAAAACCAAAGCGCTCCTACTAATTGGTCAAACAACTCGTTGATCCGGGGTAGCAGATAGGTGTTCTGTACCGTTAGTCGGTTGAGCTCCCAAAAGTCTATGCATAATTGTAAGGTTCCATCCTTCTTCTTAACGAATAGAACTGGGGCTCCCCATGGTGATGAGCTAGGGCGAACAAACCCTGATTCCATGAGTTCTTGCAACTAAACTCTAAACTCTGCGAGTTCCTTCGGGGCCATTCGGTAAGGGGTCCTGGAGACGGGCTTGGCACCCGGTACTAGCTTAATTTGAAAATCCACCTCTCTATGCGGGGGTAATCCTTGCAATTTCTCAGAAAAAACCTCGGGAAAGTCTCGCACTACTCGCACATCCTTCATATCTATTTTCATCTCTTTTTGTTCAAAACATATCATGCAAACTTCTTCCCCCCTAATTTGAGCTTTCAAGGTTTAAATCGAAGATAATAAAAAAAGGTGCGAATTTTATACCTTGAAAGATGACATCAGTGTCCCCATGTCTCAAGTAAATTCACTTCTGTGCGCTGTCAAATCTTGAGTAGTGCCATTTCAGCCATGACATGCCAGGAATGAGATCGAATTCTGGCATTCTCAAAATTATGGCAGGGGTATTAAAGGTCTTTCTCCCATGAGTATCTCCAATTCGCACTTGGCGGTTGCGGTCATCTCAGAGCCGTCTGGTAGGCGTACTCTTCGAGCAATACCAGGGAAGTATTGCACTCCTTCTAGGTCTTTAATAAAATCCGCAGACACAAACGAGTGTGAGGCACTGGTATCGAATAACGTATAGGCCAGTTTCCCGCAAACCACCACGGTGAATAAGTACCAATAGCAATACTAAAAGCGAGATATCTAGTACGTCTTAAGCAACTTAAGGTTAATAATGAAGATGTGATAAATAACTGTAGCATACCTGCAATCACCTCTTGAGGGTTTCACACCTATGTCATGTCCAGCCTGAACACCTGATTCCTAGCAGATTCAGGGTTTCCTCCTCATGGTCCTCGTCCTCTACCACGCATATGTCCCCGGCCCCGTGGTGCTGCCAGGGGGAGAGCAAGAGGAGCATTCCCAAACAGCTGCGGGCAGTAACATCGGATGTTGCCGGCTTGGTTGCAATGGAAGCACACTCGCTAATTCCGCCCCTCGGGTGGCTGAAACTGTTGAAGCTGTGGAGGTGGAGGCAATGTTGGCGTCTGTGGAACCGGGTGCTCCATTCTAAAATTCTGGTGGAAACGCTTGCCACCTCTCTGATGTCCTCTTCCTCCTCCGTAGTCGTGTCTCCTTCTATTACTAGAACCAACTTCCATCACGCCCTCAGCAGGTCTCTTACCACTTTCCAAGTGGTCTTCTTCTAGCCTCTTCGCCATGTCAATTATTTCCGACAATCTGGAGTCCGCTATAAACAAAAGGGCCTGCCTCAGGGGGTCCCGCAACCCTTTGTAGAAGCACTTAGTGTATACTCTGTCATCCAAGTCATATGAGTCAGCAAATCTCGCGAGATGTTGGAACTCTCGTTGATACTCCGTAACCGACTTCGATCCTTGCTTCAACTGTAAAAATCTCTCTTCGAGTTTATCTCAAAAAGACGAGGGAATGAAGTGCTCTAAAAAGGCTCCTTAGAACTCGCTCTAGCTAATCTCCGTATAAACTCGCCCTTGAAAGGTGGAGCACTTGAGGGACTTCCAACACATCTTGGCGTGCAGTTCCAGGAGTGTCACTACCAAAGTCACTGCCATATTGTTCGGACATCTAATTCCCGCCAATAGTTCTTGTACGGTGTCGAGCCATTCCTTTATACACACTGCTGACTCTGTCCCAAGGTAGGCATGAGGGGAAATAGCTCGGAAAGTTCTCACCCAATTGGAGCCCAGAGCTTGTTGTTTTACAGTGGCTTGTTGGTAACTAAAGGCATCTAATATAGCTGTGAGCATCTGCCCTAGTTCTGATTTCTAAAACTATGTAGGTACGGACGGGGCGGGGGTGCAACCCACTGGCTCAATATGCACTTGGATCTATAGGTAGAGTATAAACCTAAGGTCAGGGTTGCTAATCTTATGGTCAATGTTGGACATACATAGTGTGAATTATATATGGGCACATCACTGCTTCCGCTAAGTCAGTTTGTTCCCAAACTGACTAATCAAACGAGGGTGGCACCATTGTTGAATGACTTCTTTAGTAAAGGATTGTAGCAAGCTGATACCATTTGTAAGACCCCCCCCCCTCCCGGAACACAGAACATGGTACGAGGGGAGTCATATGCCAAGAACCGCCGCCTTATGGTAGCGTTAGCACACATGCTAACCTGTACTACGAGACCCCTATCCTGCTGGCTATAACCAATATACACCAATACCAATGCAACCAAGAATATAAATAGAAGTCAATCCACACATAAATAAAATAGTACAAAAGTACATCAAGAAGAAGATGCTACAATAAGCTTCTAATATATCAGAGTATGGGTAAAACTTGCCCAAAGGGCTACATCAAGAGTCTCTCAAACTCACATCGGTAAATGACGGTAGCGACGACACCATCCCTTCAGGCCCTGTCATCTTAGCCTGGCTGTCCTGCTACAAAATCTACGGCTGCTCTGAATGTGGAGTTTCCTTTTAAAAAGGAAGATGTAGCAACCGTTAGTCATAAAGACTAAGTGGTTATCACATCCGCTTCCCCGGCGACTCCTCGACACCGGGCGAAAAAAGGAACAAAGGTATAATATTTATATAGGAAGTAGTAGAAGCAGGTGGAGTAAGTATACATATCATGAGTTGCAATAGGAGTAATGGATAACAATATTATCAGCATTCTATTATAGCAATTCTACACAAGCTATATCAATCTATCTAAACATATAGATCTACAACAAGAGAGTAACTTAACTTATAAGAATGCCCATACAAACTTATAATAAAGGATCTGCTCAACAGTAAAGTAACTCATCGTATAGGAGTGCCCATACAAACATATACGATGAGGATCTTGTGAATGTAATGTATGTAATGATATGAATGCAATGCAATGACTCACCAATGATCATGCACATGCAACTGCTATGTCGTCACAGACTTATAGTTCCCACTTTTCGAGCAGGTAGCTAACCTCTATGGCATAAACTATCGTGGCAAGGCAGTGACAGTAGAGCAGGCATCTCCACTACTAGGCTGGAATCCACACTACCTGGCCTAGGCCTTCGTATGCCTCAACGCTAAAAACACAACAGCGGAGCTCACATGCGTACTACAGCTAAGTAGGAGTCTCGGGTAAATTGTCACCGAGAACCAAGCCCCAAAATGGCCCATGTTGTGTCCCGGAAGGAGTATCAGAAAAAGTACGAGGGCCAAGCCCAACCGTCCACTTTGCACGAAAGGAGCCTCAGAATGAAAACTGAGGACAAAGCCCAAAGTCCCAAAGTTAATCTGTCAACTCCCATCGGTGTGATGACTGGCGAGCCCGTACACCTACCACACTATCCTTAACCCAAGATTACGACACCGCGTGTCCACTCACGTTGCATGCAATTTCACATTATTGTGGCACAAAAGGAGCGTCAGGAATGAGCACCGAGGACCAAGCCAACCACCCACTTTCGTCTCTTCTCAACATTACCAAACTAGTGTGGTCAAACCCCGCACTTACACCCCTTTCGCATCCTCGTGCCCCAAGGTACTTAAGGGTTCATCATCTAAAGACCATGACCATTTATTCATAATAGTCATTACCAATTATATTCAGCATGTTCAAGCCAAACTCATCATTATTCAACACATCACCACTATCAAGTACGTCCTAAATATTTTATATATTTTAATCATTCCTACCATCCCAACTCGTAAGTCAATCCGTTCATTAACTTTCACCAAATCACCTCGATCAAGTGCACTTTACTACACCATTTTTTCATTAAGGATCTATCTAACAAATGTCATTAACATAATTTATCACAATTACTTATAAACTGAACTTAACGAGGCATCAACGTTACTTAACTACAATCTCTTTACAAAACCCAAATCCGATTCAAAACTAACACGAGAATTATATATACAGGAATAATTACTGTACAACAACATTGATGGGGGATTCAGTGAAGGAGTGTAACCCCTCGTCTGAAAGGTATTTTTGAGGGCTACGACTTTCGTGTTTAGCCAAAAGCCCAGACTTGGCCTCATCAGGTTTTAAAATTGCCTCGAAGAATGTTGCGTGCCGAAAATAGATTTCTGCGCTCATCTTAAAGCAGATCGATCATCATCGGTTCGTCTTCTTCCTCCAACCATACCTTCCAAATAACATCCAGAACTTCTCCTCCCATATTCACCCTAATATGGCCACTTCTCTTCACGAAACCAGCCCTCTAACTTCATTTGAAGTGAGGAAGGTTGAAGACTATAATTCCTAGGACACAAGTCCTAGCATGGCCTCTTCCTAAATACCTTATTCTCACAAATAAAGACCCTTTTGAATCGATATCTCTCCTAGAAATTATTAAATATCTAGCACAA
Source organism: Platanthera zijinensis (assembly GCA_039513925.1). NCBI lineage: Eukaryota > Viridiplantae > Streptophyta > Magnoliopsida > Asparagales > Orchidaceae > Platanthera > Platanthera zijinensis. The sequence goes on from CM077084.1 coordinate 116,082,114, forward strand.
GGGGATGGGGCAGGAAACTCACCTCGTTTCCGGAATTTCCACAATTTCCAGCCATGGATCTTGTCACCCTTCTTGGCAGCATCTTCTTCTCCTCGTTCGGTGTTAGTTATTCATGGGAAGAAGATCGACTCCAGCACCTTCTTCCTATCCAGCAGTTTCTTACAGCAACGACTTGGAAGGAAGACTAGAAATGGCTAGGGTTTTATCACCTTTTTATGTGGGAAGTTGGGTAACAGCATAGCCATGTATATGCCTGTCATTGGACCGCCACTCAACCCAGTGAATGAGACCCTTCGAAATGATGCGGCCAGAAAATTTGCTAAAACCCAAAATTGAACTACACGGGTAGGGACACGCCCATATCACTACTCATGTCTTGCTCGGGAGGAACGTGGTCGACAATTCGTCGAGCTCCGCTCGACGAATCGTCGAACTGTTGTGCACACACACACGGGTAGGGAAACGCATGTGTCACTACCCGTGTCCTACTCGGGAAATACGGTCGACAGTGTTTGTCGATCTCTGCTCGATGAATACACACACACGGGTAGGGAATTGCCTGTGTCACTACCCATGTACTGCTCGGGAAACACAGTCGACGGTGTTAGTCAATCTCTGCTCGAAGAACATACACACAAATGGGTAGGGATATGGCCGTGTCACTACCTGTCTTGCTCGGGAAACACGTTCGATGGCATTAGTCATTCTTTGCTCGATGACACACACACACACACACACACACACACACACACACACACACACACACACACACACACACACACACACGGGTAGGGACACGCCCGTATCACTACCCGTGTCCTGCTCGGGAAACACAACAAGGAATCTGCGACATTGCCAGAGAGCCATACGGGTATGGACACGCCCGTATCACTACCCATGTCCTTCTCTTGAAATTCCACAAAAAAGACGCAAAGACACCAGAGTACCACACGGGTATGTACACGCCCGTGTCACTACCCGTGTCCTACTCTAGACCAACTTCTCCACCCTTACACAAGTGCAAGCCTAGCTGACAGCACTCCCTGAGCCAAAATCAGATCTCCTGGCTTAAAAGCATGCACAAGGGGCCCAGCGCGAATTGGGACGTTATACACTTATGGTGGGATGAGATAGAGTTGCACCACTTAGCGGGCAGACAACTTACAGAAATCTCGATAGAGGAGTTTTCGAGAATGTTCTTGGCAAAGCACTTGCCATCGGATCAGTGGATAGCCATAGGAAATGAATTCCAACGTCTAACTCAGGGAGAAAGTAGTGTTGACACCTACTTACATGAGTTTACCAGGTTGGGACGCTATGCGAGGTCATTCTTTGCTGATGAACAGTGTAAAACCAATCGGTACTACGAAGGGCTGTGAAATGAGTTGAGATTCTTGCTCTCGAGTTCGATGAACCAAGGGTTTCAGGCGTTGGTGGATACGGCATGTGCGTTGGAGAATGATATGAAGCGGGTACAAGGCAAGAGGGACTTGGCTATGACAAAGTCCAAGTTCAAAGCGCCGCGTCCTGAAAAATCGAACTACCGAAGGAAATGGGGTAAGAGATCCAAGTCTTCTGGACAGGCTCATTCTATAGTTGCATCGGGAGCAACTTCGAGGCAAGAGGCTCGTACCTGTTATAATTGTGGTAGGGTGGGGAATCTAGCCTGTGACTGTCGGTTTGGTCCGCCAAATGTTGAAAAGAAGACATGAGCGTCATATGCGGGGAAGGGAAAGGCAGTGGTCGAGTCCTCTACATCCCAAGCAAACCCCAGAGTTTATAATCTTGGACAACAGGAGGCCATAAAGCAAAGTGACGACGTCATTGGTATGAGTTAAGATACTTTTTTATTGCTTTTGATAATTCATACCTTTTATATAGATTATGCCTGATATGTTTGTCTTAGACTTTGTACTGATTCGGGACTGTCTGGCGAGAGCACTATTTGATACGGGTGCTTCACATTCATTTCTATCAGCAAACTTCGTTTCATGGATCGGCGTGCCGATTCATATGACGACAAATAGTGTGAAGGTGTTATTACCGAACGGATGTGTGATGCATGCGGATAGGAATTGCTATGTAGAGATTCAGATAGGAAGTCTTGATTATGGATTGGACGCATCTGTGCTGCCGATATCGGAATTTGATGTGATCTTTGGTATGGACTGGCTCTCGGAGCAGCATGCCTTAATTGATTACAATTCAAAGGAGATCACATTGGGTCAGAATACCGAGCTTGATACTAAATTTGCTGGTAAGCGAGGAGCGAGAAGGATCCTTATGTCTGCTTTGCAAGTCGTCAATACTATTCGGAAGGGCGCGGAGTTATTCTTCAAGCTTATTAAGGTTGTTGAGCCAAAGGACAGTGTGAGTGACGTTTCGATTGTATCGAAGTTTGCTGATGTGTTTCCTAAAGATATTCATGGGTTACCACCCCAGCGGGAGATCGACTCATTTATTGAGTTGGTACAAGGTGCAAAACCTGTGTCCCGCTCGCCATATCATGTAGCGCCAAAGGAAATGGCAGAATTAAAAGTTCAACTACAAGAGTTTATGGAACATGTATACATACTCCCAAGTATGTCACCATGGAGCGCACCTATTATCTGTATGAAAAAGAAAGACGGTAGTCTGCGGTTGTGTATCGACTATCGCGGATTGAACAAGCTAATGGAGAAAAACAAGTATCTGATCCCAGAGATAAATGACTTTTTCGATCAACTCGCTGGATCAATAGTATACTCAAAGCTTGATTTGAAATCTGGTTACTACAAGTTGAGGATTTGGGAAGGTGACATTCCCAAGATAGTGTTTGGAACACGTTACGGTCATTATGAGTTCACTATAATGTCATTGGGCTATGTAATTCGCCATCGGTGTTCATGAACTTAATGCACCGCACTTTTAGAGAGTACTTGTATTTTTTTTGTGATTGTCTTCATTGATGACATATTAGTGTACTCTCTGTCTGAAAAAGACCATGCAAACCATTTACGGATGGTGTTTCACACCATGAGGCAAAACAAACTCTATGCCAAGTTATCAAAGTGTGAGTTTTGGCTATCATCAGTGGCTTTTCTTGGCCATGTGGTAAGTGGAGAGGGCATTGTGGTGGATTCATCAAAGATAAGAGCCATACGGGAGTGGCTAGTGTTGTCTTCTTTGGCTAAAATCAGGAGTTTCCTTAGATTGGCGGGCTACTATAGATGTTGTTCGGTATATTAGAAAATGTGTACCATATTTGGAGAAGCCTCATCTTCGTCAATTATATGCATCAATTTCTATTTAATAGATGTTTGAGTTACATTGTGAAGGTTTAAGCATTTGAATAAAATTTTCAAAGTACAAGTGTCGACACTTGTGAAGAAGCTGTGTCGACACCCAGAAGCTGTGTTGACACTTATGAAGACTTGTGTCGACACTCTAAAGTTGTGTCGCCACTTATGAAGGTATTGTGTCGACACTCAAGTTGTGTCGACTCTTATGAAGAAGTGGTGTCGACATTCAATCTAATTCAACATTTTTGAAGAAGCTGTGTCGACACTCAGAATTGTGTCGATGCCTGAGCCAGGAGTTATGTCGATGCCAGAAGTAATTGTGTCGACACACAGGACTTGTGTTGACATACACTCAATCCCGTCTGGATACTTTCAACATTATCGACATTCATTCAACGCCGTCTGTCGTCAACAGCTATGTCAGACCAGAAGCAGTTGTGTCGACACACAGGACTTGTGTCGACACTTACTCAACGCCATCTGCCAACAATAGCTGTTTCGACACCAGAAGCATTTGTGTTGACACACAGGACTTTTGTTGACACATTCAACAAAAGATGTGTCGAGAAGCAGAAGTATGTCTGTGTCGACACTTGGAGTATTGTGTCTACACCATGAAGACATGTGTCGAAGCTTGGCCAATATGTGTCGATACATATGAAGTAGCTTGTTGAGTGGTTTGTACTTAGATGGAATGACTCTGACGACTCTGCTGACATGTCTTGTGAATTGACAGCTGTCTTATCGAACCGGTCTGATACCTCTTCAGATCTGTCAGTAGTTTGTTAGAAACCGGATCAGCCGGTAACCATGAAGCAAACTCTATATAAGAGACAGATTGGAAACTACAAAAAAAACCGGGAAAAAAAGGAATTCTGTGAAGAGAAACAAATTCAAAAAATTTCTGCAAGAAAGATTAAGATTCCAATCTGAAATCAAGGAAGAAGCTGACTGAAGATCAACTTCAACAGTAAGAAGATCAACCTTATTTTGTTCTATCAAGAAGCTTTGAGAAGCTAAGTCAGGTTGGATCAGAAGGATCAGTTCAGTCAAAAACTGATCAAGAATGCTTCACTAACAGAGGAATCTAGCTGGTGAATTTGATTATTTCTTATTACATTCCATTTCTTGTAAGATCTATTATCAGATCTGAGTTGTAAGCTTGAAATTATAAAGGTTGAAGTAGGGCTGTTAGCATGAGGTGTAGGACTTGTGGAATTTCGCAGTTGTAAGCCTAGTTATAAAGGCTGAGGTAGGGCTGAGGCCTTAGGTAGGATTCTAGGGAAGAATCTGAGGTAGGACTTGTTAAGTCTGAGCTGTAGGAACCATTTTGGTTCTTAGTTTGTAAGATCTTGGGATTTGAGCCAGTGGAAGGAAGTTAGGCTTAATCCAGTTATCTACTGGATAGGCGGAGGGGGAAAGTGGATGTACCCATATCTTGGGGGAACCACTATAGATCTAGTGTTTGTTGTGATATGATTATATTCTGCAATTTGATTAATCTGTGTTTGATGATTATCTAATTGTTTGCCTAAAAAAGGACTTTAAAAGATTAGAACCTATTCACCTCCACCCTCTAGGTGTTTAGGCTCTTGAAACAAAGTCTTTCAAGTGGTATCAGAGGGAGGTTACTCAAAGATTAACTTAACAGTCAGAGTTATTCTCCAAGTCTAATAACAGATATCAAGAATGGGTTCAAATGAGAATCAAAAGGAATTTGGATCTATGAAATTACCTATATGCAGGAAAGAATCCTTTGACATTTTGAAGGAAAGGGTCAGGTTGTTTATGGAAGCATCTGATCCAAGAATTTATATCACAGTACAAGAAGGCCTCTTCATTCTAATGAAGGTATCAGTTTTTGATGCAAACATTCAAACTCCAAAGAGCTATTCTGAAATGACCAAGGATGAAATCATCCTGGCAACACTTGATAAAAGAGCACAGAACATTATTGTAAGTGCTATAGATGATGCCACTTTTCAGAATCTGGTGCATTGTAAAACCTCCAAAGAAATGTGGGACACATTGATTGTCTACATGGAGGGCATAGAAGAAGTCAGAGAGGACATGAAATCAATGCTTAACAAGGAGTATAAGAGCTTTAGACAAGCTAAATCTGACAGCATAGCTGAATTCTATAAGAAGTTCTTTAAAATAGTAAATGAGCTGATGACCTATGGAAGGTTCTTCAGCACTTATGAACTGAATGATAAGTTTCTTAGGTCACTAACAAAGGATTGGGACACTAAGATATGTGCCATCAGAAAAGTGGCCAGGCTGGCTGATACACCTCGACCTACACTGTTTGGAAAGTTGCTATCATATGAAATGCAACTTACTGCTTGAAAAGAAGAGGAGAAGGGAAGCAGATCTGAGTTTAAGGAAAATTCAGTGTCCTTCAAAGCTAAAGGCTCAAGAAAGGGTAGGAGAAAATCTCCTTCTCCACCCAGAAGGAGTGCTAAGGCAGAAGAAGGAATTTCTTACAATAACACATCAGATAGTCATACTTCTGATGAGGACTTTGCTGCCTTTACAAGGCAATTCCAAAGGTTTATGAAGAAAAAGAAGTGGAGAACCAGGCCATCATCTTCATCCTATTCCAAGGATGAGTACTATAGGAAGAAGAAGACACCCAAGGAGGACAGGTATGCCTCTAAACCTGGTAAACAATCTAATACTAAGATTGTGTGTTATTGCTGCAATAGGACTGGACATATCATAGCTGATTGTCCTGACAAAAGAAAGGAGTCAAAAGACAAGAAGAAGCAGCAGGTCAAAGGTAAGAAGGAGAAGTCTCTAGTTGCTCAGAAGGAAACGAGTTGGACAGACTCTTCATCTTCAGAATCTGGAGAAGAAGAAGCAGAAGCATAAGTTGGGCTATTCTCAACTAAAGAGGAGTCTAGGGAACTAGAATTCCTACAGATGTTGGACTACATAAATGGAGTTGAAGAACATTACTGTAGAGGGCTGATGACTCAATATGAAGATGATCTGTGCCAGGATCAGCCTGGACCAAGTAAGGTAAACTATTCTCCCTTAGTTTGAGATTACTTTACTGTATTATAATCAGAAGCATCTGCTTCAATAGAAGTGGATGGATCTAAGTCTGAATGGGATGTACACCAACTCATTGATGAGTATGGTTGGTTGTTGTAAGCACTGAAGAAGACCAAGTTTCTTGTTAAAGTGTAGGCTAAAGAGATTGAGTCTCTTAAGTTGGCTGCAGTAGATTCAGCTAAGATGTTAGATCAAAAACTTAATGAGGTTGCCAAATTAAAGAACATTACAGTTATTCAAATGGGCACAATCTCTTTTAAAGAGAATCATATCAAGAAACTGGAGGCAAAACTTCAGCAAGACAGAGAGAGCTATTGGCTAAATTCTCCAAGCCCAAATCTATCTTACCCCTAATAGACAATTTTATTTCACAAAAAGGGAATACTGGTCTAGGCTTTAATGGAAGAACTAGGTCTTTCAATTCACATAGAAAAGGTAAGGACCCAGTTCAGCCTCTTGTTGTTGAACCCCCTATTTTCTTTAAGAAGGTGGTGAATCCTACTAACAGGTATGATCATGACATTACACATGGTCACTGTGAGCATGGAAACCACATGGGCAAGGGTGCAAATGCTTAAAGACCACACTATAGGCATACTTATCAGGTTCAAGAGGATTTCTTGAAGAGTGATGCTCCTGCACCAACTCTCAACAAGACTATTGGCAACAAAGCATAAAGTCTTTACCTAAGAAAAGATATAATAGGTTTGAGTGTTGGTGTTGTGGCAAGGTGGGGTACTTTTCCCTGGATTGCTGGTTTAACACTAGTGTTAAAACTATGAGTAGTTTTCCTGTTAGAACAGTTGCAGGATTTCAAACTAACAAGGACCTAGGACCCACTAGCAAGTTGGGTTCTAAGGGTAAGTAATTCTTCATGTGTTGCAGGTGAATCCAAGTGACCATACCCCTATATGGTACTTGGATAGTGGCTGTTTCAGACATATGACAGGAACAAAGAGAATTTTGAGGGACTATGTGCCCATAGAGAATGGACCCAAAGTTATCTTTGGTGGATAAGAAAATGGTATCATCAAAGGATTTGGTAACATTACTAGTGATTCAATTACTTTCACTAAAGTGGTTTATGTGAAAGGTTTAAAACATAACCTAATTAGCATAAGTCAACTTAGTGATCGAGGTTATGTCATTTATTTTCTCAAAGGGGAGTGTCAGATAAGAAGGTCAAGTGATCAAGAGATCATTTTGACTGGCTCTAGGAAAGGAAATTTGTATTGCCTTAACCTAGATTGTGAGTTTAACAACTCGCCAATTTGTATGGTTGCAGGAGAGAAAGCTTCTCTATGTGTCAAATGGCACAAGAGACTAGCTCATCTGAACTATAAGTCTATATGGCTTCTGTTCAACATGGGATTAGTGAGGAATGGTCATTAAATTAAGTGCATCAAAGAGGGTGAGTGTTATGCCTGCCAAAAAGGCAAGCAGACTAAGTCCTCTTTCCAAGCACTTAACATCAAAGAGTCAATGAGATGTTTATATCTCATTCATATTGATTTGTTTTGTCCTATGCCAGTTCATAGTCTTAGTAGGAAAGTATATACACTTGTTGTTGTGGATGACTATTCCAGATATACATGGGTTTTCTTCTTGAGGCAGAAATCTGAAACCCCATCTATTTTTCAGACTTTTCTTAGACAAATACATAATGAATACATAAGTTCAGTGGTCAAAATCAAAAGTGACCATGGAACTGAATTTCAGTCTGAATGTATGACAAGATTCTTTGAAGAACTTGGGATTCATCATGAATTCTCTTCACCTAGAACTACTCAGCAAAATGGTGTTGCTGAAAGAAAGAATAGGACTCTAATTGAGGCTAGTAGAACTCTACTAAATGATACTACTCTCCCTGAATACTTCTGGGCTGAGGCAGTTAATACTGCATGTCATGTGCTCAATAGAGCCTCCATCAACAAGAAACACAAGATGACTCCCTACCAGATTTTGAAAGGAAGAAAACCAAACATATCTTTTTTTAAAATTTTTGGTAGCAAGTGTTTTGTACTAGTCAATGTTAAGCACTACCAAACTAAGTTTGCTGCCAAATCCCTAGAAGGGATATTTTTTGGGTACAACAACCACAGTAAAGCATAGAGGATCTACAACTTGACTACCCAAGTTGTAGAAGAATCTGTGCCTGTTGTATTTGATGAGTGAAAATTTATTAACAATGGATTATCTAGTTCTTCTGTTAGCTCTACAGGTTTAACAGATAGGATGGACAAGCTGACCATAAATGAAGATGTTCCTGCTAGGTTGGATGAAGATAAAGAGGCCAGCTATCCAGGGGGAGAACAAGTCTCTCTGGATGAAGAAGATAGTGTGGAGCATCAAGTTTAGGAAACTGGAGAAGACCATAATGCTGACAGATTTACTCCAGCAAGGAGACACCTAAAGGATCATCCAGTTCACCAAATCATTGGTGATGGAAGTCAATGTGTTCAAACAAGGAGTAGGAGCATGAACACCGTTCTATGTTCTAGCTTCCTGTCTCAAATAGAACCTAGGTAGATTGAAGAAACAATGCAAGACACCAACTGGATTTATGCAATGCAAGAAGAGCTCAGTCAGTTTAAAAGGAGTAAAATCTGGGAGCTTGTGCAAAAACCTAAGGATCACAACATAATAGAAACTACATTGATCTACAGGAACAAGCTTGATGAGAATGGCACCATAGTCAAGAACAAGGCTAGACTGGTTGCAAAAGGCTACAGGCAAGAGGAAGGTATTGATTTTGATCAAACCTTTACTCAAGTGGTAAGGCTGGAGGCTATAAGGCTGTTCTTGGACTATACTTCCTATCAAGGGTTCAAGGTATACTAGATGGATGTAAAATCATCATTTCTGAATGGTGATTTAAAAGAAGAAGTCTATGTTGAACAACCCTCAGGTTTTGTAGACTCTCACTTTCCTGATTATTTATATAGGCTTAGGAAAGCTCTATATGGTTTGAAACAAGCTCCAAGGGCTTGATATGAAACCTTGTCTGCTTTCTTATTGAGAATAAATTCTATAGAGGAAAGATAGAAAAAGTCTGTTCTATAGGGAATCAAAAGGCAAGATAATACTAGTCCTGATATATGGGGATGAAATTATCTTTGGTTCTACTGAAAACAACCTTTATAGGAAGTTTGCCAAACTTATGCAAGGGAAGTTTGAGATGAGCAGTATGGGTGAGCTGAAGTTCTTCTTGGGACTTCAAGTTAGACAGACTGAGAATGGATTGTCAATTTCCCAGTCTAAGTTCACCAAGGAGTTAATTAAGAAGTATGGTTTGGACTCAGCTTCCACCATGAAAACTCCAATGGGAACAAGTATGCCTATAGGCAAAGATGAGGCAGGGAAACCTGTTAATGAGTCTTTGTATAGAGGGATAATTGGCTCTCTACTCTAATTGACTGCAAGTAGACCTGACATCATGTATTCAAAATGTGTCTTTGCTAGGTATCAAGCTTGTCCTAAGGAATCTCATTATACTGCAGTTAAGAGAATTCTTAGATATCTTAAAGGTACACCTAATCTAGGCCGTTGGTATCCTAAGAATAGAGATTTCCTACTAACTGGTTTCTCAAATGCAGACTTTGTTGGATGCAAAGAAGACATGAAGAGTATCATAAGAACTTGTCAATTCATTGGTGGGAGGATGGTGTCATGGAGCAGCAAGAAGAAAACTAGTGTAGCTATATCAATAGCTGAATCAGAGTATATAGCTGCAGGTAGCTGCTGTGCACAATATATGTGGATAAAGCATCAACTAGAAGATTATGACATCCAGGTAAGAAGAATTCCTCTATTTTGTGATTCTACAAGTGCTATTTCTATTGCTAAGAATCCTGTATCATATAGTAGGACCAATCATTTATAAATAAAGTTACATTTCATTAGAGAACATGTAGATAAGGAAAATATTAGCCGAGAATTTGTGAAAACTGATAATCAAATAACTGATATTTTTACAAAACCTCTAGATGAAATAAAATTCAATTATTTTAAATTTGAATTAGGAATGTTGAACGTAGAATAGGTTAGCATAAGAATCCCTAAGGAGAATATGTAAGCATCAAATTTCTCTAGAAATTTATCTTAGAACAATTTTTGTGTCGACACAAAAAAGCTATATCGACACACTCAATATGTTGTGTCGACTTAGTAAAAGGAAGTGTCGATACAGAAACAATATCTGTGTCGATAGAAGAATTGATGTCGACACAACTATGTCGAGATCTTATGTCGAGAGGATTCTTGTGTCGACACAAGTCGGTCAAGACTTAAGTAGTAAGTGTCGACACAGACACAAGTGTGTCGACACAGACACAAGTTTGTAGACACATAAATGCATCGACTTAAGACAAGTTGTCAACTCTGACATTAGTATGTCGGCACATAGTCGTGTCTACTTAAAACACGTAGTGTCTAGACCTAGGTAATTTCGGTTGACACATAAGAAAACTTGTCGACACTGGCACGTCTTTTTACCTACCCTTACACTTATACTATAAATAGGTGAAACCAAAATCTTATCGACTACGCTTTCAGTATTCTTGACTTTCCTCCTTCTGTCGACAAAGTTTTTCTTTTCTCTTATCTTCTCTTCCAACTCTTACATCAATGGAGCCTCGTCAAGAAGACAAAGTCAATGAAGGTTATGAACTTGTTCGTGAAGGGTTCATAATATCTTCAGATGAAATTCAGGGTGTTATTGCCCTAATTTCAGAAAATGGATTGGAGTACTTGGTTTTTGAACAAACAAAGATATGGAAGAAGGAAGTTATGGAGTTTTATTCAACCGCTACAGTGGATTCTGCAGGCAAGAAAATTAAGGGGACTGTTCAAAATTCCCTAGTGAAACTCATACTAAAAATTATCAGGAAATCACTTCAGCTTCCATCATTCAAGGATACAAATGAAATAACCCCTTCCCAGATTACAGAAGCTTTAAGCTTGTGCGGGCTGAGCCCCAATATTAAGATTGGATCGTCTATTACCAGAAAAGGGTTGAATTCCAAGGGAAAATTCCTATCTGAAGTAGTTGGCAAAGTGATTCTTTGCAAAACTGGTGGACATGATATAATCTCTGTCCACATGTTCAATCTTATGGTAAGGATCATATTCAAGTTAAACACTGACTTGGCAGCAGTAGTGTTTGATAAAGTTAATGAAGGAACTAAGAATCCAAACATGGGAGAATTCTTAGTTTATGCTTATCTGCTGTAATACTAGATGTATTAAAATAAGTGGCTGGATCAAAAATAAATCATATGAGGAGGATGAATGTAAAAATTCTATCAAGGTGGGATAGAGTTATGACAAAGGAAGTCCCTGCTCCTCAGGAGCAAATTAAGAAAGATAAGAAAAATAAGAAAGTGGTTCCACAGGCTGAATCCTCTAGTGATTCTGAGGAGGAAGTTGTCTTCAGTTCTGATTAAGACTAGCAACAAAAAGATGCACAAGAATAAGTGCAGGTCAGTGTGCCCCAAGAACAAATAGAACAAGCAACTGAGTTGCCTGCCCAAGGGGGAGGCATTGATGATGAAGTCTTAGAAAGTGACATGGTTGCAGATACTGTCATGAACATAGTATCTGAAATCAACATTGCAGCTCAAGAAACTGTTGAGACAGATGCACAAAATGAGCCAATATAACACGAATTCACCATGGATGTCCTATTCTCTTATCTTCCTCCTACAAGGACTGAGGGGGAGAAGATTGCACAAGAAAAATATATTCCAAGGACTGAGGGGGAGTTGTCTAAGAATGCCCCAGCTAAAAAGGACACAGTTGATATTGAAAGTTAAACTGAATCTTCTGAAGATGAAGAAGCCAAAATGGCTAAGAAAAGAAACTAGCTGATTTGAAGAAAAAGAGTTCTGGATATAAAAAGTCATTGCAAATAAGCACAGCTCCATCTGCATCAAGCTTGGACTTCAGTTCTTTACTGGTCCAGATGCAGATTAAATTGGATGAACAAAGACAATCTTTAGAAACATATGTGGATGAAACTCATAAAGAGTTACAGTTTCAATTGGCCTAGGAAATCAAATCTATCAGATTTGAAGTGAATCAAAATAAGAAGGAGATGACAGATTGCTTCCATAAAGGAGGTAATGCTATGGTGTTCCTGACCAAGAAACAACAAGCTATCAAAATTCAAGTGGATGAACTTGAAGTAAAGAACGGATATGTACTTGATAATCAGATAAGAATGAATGACAATCTTAAAGATTCACACTATGCTATACTGTCAAAGATAAATTTTTTATCAACTGCTGTGAAATATGAAGTGTTAAAGCAAATAAAGGAAGATATAGCTACGGTTCAGACCACTTTTAAGGCTTCTCAAAATAATATATCTGATTTCTTGACAAAATTCAGAGATTACTTTAAGGAAGGAATTGACCATGTTGTTAATCAGGTCAGTTTTCAAAAGGATGATTTGAGAAGTCATATTGAATGAGAAGTCATAAAGGGGGAGAGATTACTAGTCAAAGCTATCTCTAACCATGCTAAATGGATTTCCAATAGCATCAGAGCCACTCTTGTATATCATCCTCTTTGTGATGATGATAATATAGCAGAATCTAGGATACAACCTGCCTATCTTGAAGGAGATCAGCCTGAAGTTTCTCAGGTGATCTACCCCCCCCCCCCCCAGCAGACTTTGAAATGGTTCAAGAAGAAGTGTAGAAAATGTATAGTCCTCCATAAGAGGCACAAAATGTAATTTTGGAAAAAGTGAAAATCTCAGAAGCTGCCTTAGAAGCTACGAAGGAAGCTCAACTATCCAAGAAGAGATTCAGAGAGCAGGCTGAGCTGAAGCCAGACTTTGAGCAGTGGAGCCCAACTTCTAGAAACATTATAATTACTTCCTGGAAAGCTGTAAAGGATAAAACCCATGACAGGGGTAAATGGTATTCAGAACAGGAATGGAATAAATACCAAGCTGGACAAGAAGCAATTCTTTAACATAGAAGAAGAGCTAAGGCAGGGAAGCTACCTAGTAATGCTCAAGAGCCAAGCAAGTATTTCCCAAAGCCAATCCACTATTTTGAAATGTAGAAAATTAAGACTGAAGAACTAAAGAAGAAAGCCCTAAAAGGGAAGAAGCCTTCTGAAGATGCTAAACCTTCTGTACAGGCAAAGATCAAGGCTGGCAAAAGAATTGTCATTAAGGAGCCTAGTCAATAACATGATAGATAGGCTTATGTATTAAAATAATGTAACATTTTGTGTTCTGATCTAGAAAGGAATCTTTGTAAACATGATATTTCTTTTTCTCCAAAAATTGAGTGAAATAAGTTCAGTTTTTATTTCTTTATTGTTTACAATGATTATATGTTTACTGGTGTAAATTGAATGTTCATCTATTTCGATTTTTGTTTTACTATGAGAGATGTATGTGTTTGACTGAGGGTTATGACTTCTCCAAATAGGGGGAGATGGTTGGGTACATTGGAAAATGTGAACCAGATTTGGAGAAGCCTCATCTTAGTCAATGATATGAATCAATGTGTATTTAATAGATGTTGGAGTTACATTGTGCAGCTTTAAGCATTTGAAGAAAATTTTCTAAGTACAAGTGTCGACACTTCTGAAGAAGCTGTGTCGACACCCAGAAGCTGTGTCGACACTTATGAAGACTTGTGTCGACACTCTGAAGTTGTGTCGACACTTATGAAGGTATTGTGTCGACACTCAAGTTGTGTCGACTATTGTGAAGAAGTGGTGTCAACATTCAAGCTAAGTCGACATTTTTGAAGAAGCTGTGTCGACACTCAGAATTGTGTCGACACCTGAGCCAAGAGTTATGTCGACACCAGAAGTAATTGTGTCGACACACAGGACTTGTGTCGACATACACTCAATGCCTTCTGGATACTTTCAACACTGTCGACATTCATTCAATGCCGTCTGTCGACAACAGCTCTATCGAGACTAGAAGCAGCTATGTCGACACACAGGACTTGTGTCGACACCTACTCAACGCCATCTGCCAACAACAGCTATTTCAACACTAGAAGCATTTGTGTCGACACAGCTGACTTATGTCGACACATTCTACAAGAGATGTGTCGAGAAGCAGAAGTATGTCTGTATCGACACTTGGAGTATTATGTCGATACCATGAAGACTTGTGTCGACACTTTGCCAATATGTGTCGACACATATGAAGCAGCTTGCTGAGTGGTTTGTACTGAGATGGAATGCCTCTGATGACTTTGCTGACATGTCTGGTGAATTAACAACTGTCGTATCCAACTGGTCTGACACCTCTTTAGATCTGTCAGTAGTTTGCTAGAAACCGGATCAGCTGGTAACCATGAAGCAAACTCTATATAAGTGATATATTGGAAACTACATAAAAAAAATCGGGAAAAAAAGGTATTCTGTAAAGAGAAACAGATTCAAAATTATTCTGTAAGAAAGATTCAGATTCCAATCTGAATTCAAGAAAGAAGCTGACTGAAGATCAACTTCAACAGAAAGAAGATCCACCTTATTTTGTTCTATCAAGAAGCTTTGAGAAGCTAAGTCAGGTTGGATCAGAAGGATCAGTTCAGTCAAGAACTTATCAAGAAGGCTTCACCAATAGAGGAATCTAGCTGGTAAATTTTTTTATTTATTATTACATTCTATTTCTTGTAAGATCTATTATCAGATCTGAGTTGTAAGCCTGAAATTATATAGGCTGAGGTAGGGCTGTTAGCCTGAGGTGTAGGACTTGTGGAAAGTTTGAGTTGTAAGCCTAGTTATAAAGGCTGAGGTAGAGCTGAGGCCTTAGGTAGGATTCTGGGGATGAATCAGAGGTAGGACTTGTTAAGTCTTAGCTGTAGGAACCATTTTGAGCCAGTGGAAGGAAGTTAGGCTGAATCCAGTTATCTACTGGATAGGCGGAGGGGGAAAGTGGATGTACCCATATCTTGGGGAACCACTATAGATCTGGTGTTTGCTGTGATGTGTTTATATTCTGCAATTTGATTAATCTGTGTTGGATGATTATCTAATTGTTTGCTTAAAAAGGACTTTAAAAGATTATTTCCCGTTAACCCCCCCCCCTAGGTGTTTAGGCTCTTGAAACAAAGTCTTTCAGACGTTTCGTAGAAAACTTCTCACGGATCGCTTTGCCTCGTCCAACATTAATGAGTATGGATCAGAAGTTAGTTTGGATGCCAGAGTGCGCGCAAGATTTTTGAGAGTTGAAGAGTCAATTGACCACGGCTCCTGTATTGACATCGCCCTGTGGTACATACGGCTATGAGATTTATAGTGATGCATCAAGGAGAGGCTTAAGCTGCGTTCTTCTTCAATTTGGAAAAGTGATAGCGTATTGTTCATGACAATTGAAAGTGCATGAGCGAAACTATCCCATCCATGACTTGGAGTTGGAGGCGGTGACTTTTGCATCTAAAATGTGGCATCACTTTTTATATGGCATGAAAGTGGATATATTCACGGACCATAAGAGCCTAAAGTACCTATTTGATCAGAACGATCTCAATATGCGAAAACAAAGGTGTATGGAGTTCCTTGGGAACTACACCTTTGATATTCATTACACTCCCAGGAAGGGAAATGTTATCGCAGATGCCTTGAGTCGTAGGACTCCGACAAGGGCAAATTGGTTGCAGATGCATGGTGAGCGTCTGATCCAGGAGTTGGAAGCATTAGAGATTTCTTGTGTTGACAGAATTCCCTAGCAAATGCGTGCTTGAACTTGATGGAGGTGCAGTATGACCTTGCCGACAAGGTTCGACGAGCAAAGGATCATGATGAAAGTTTGCAACGCTATGCAGTGGATGTGTCAAATGTCAAATTCTTTTGGGATGACAGCCTTTTGCAGAAAGATGGTCGTTTGTGCGTCCCAAGTATTGGTAAATTAAGAGAAGAATTGTTGTATGAGGCTCACTTTACGAAATACTCAATTCACCCAGTGAGCACAAAGATGTACAAAGACATGAAAAAGCTATTCTGGTGCCCGGGTTTAAAGAAATATATATCACATTACATCGCTAATTGGCAGACATGTGCCTTAGTGAAAGCTGAATTCCAGAATCCTGGAGGTTCCTGAAGTCGCTACCTATTCCGGAATGGAAGTTTAATGATATTTCAATGGATTTCGTACACGGTTTATCGAGATCAAAAAGCAGTAACGATTCGATTTGGGTGATCGTAGACCGGTTGACTAAAGTGGCTCACTTCATTTCGAATATGAGGGACAATTTAGTGGAAGTCTTTGCTAAGCTTTATGTTGAGCAAATCGTACGATTTCACGGTGTTACCCGTAGCATCGTAAGTGATCGAGACGGGCGCTTCACTTCGAATAATTGGAGGATAATCCATCAATTGTTGGGGACAAAGTTAACATTCAGTTCGACCTTTCATCCACAAATGGATGGCTAGACTGAGAGGAACAACAGAATGATGGCGGACATGCTCCGAATGTGCGTCATGGATTTTGGGAAGAGGTGGGAAGACCATCTCAATATGGTGGAGTTTGCCTAAAATAATAGCTATCAAGCTAGCATAAATATGACACAATTTGAAGCTTTGTATGGTAGGAAATATCGTACACCATTAGCTTGGGCGGAAATAGGCGAATCTAAATTATATAAGCATAAGGAAGTCGAAGAGGCTAATTCGAAGATACACTCTATCCGGGAGAGACTACTGATAGCCTAATATAGGAAACCAAATTACTACAATGTCAAGCATCAGAACGTGGAATTCGCGGTGGGCGATTGGGTATATTTAAAAATCAAGTCATTCAAGGGCGTGTCCAGGATTCAGCTCTTCAAAAAGTTAAGTCCGAGGTATCTTGGTCCGTTTGAAGTAGTGGAACGAGTTGGAGAAGTTGCCTATTGGCTAGCTCTTTCGGCAGAATTGAGTGGATTGCATGATGTGTTCCACATATCCATGCTTCGGAAAGCCATGAAAGATCCAGCTCAGGAAATTGCGAATGATCACGTACTGGTCGAGTCTGGGCTAACGACGAAGGTCAGGCTAATTCGGATTGAGGATAAAGTGGATAAGCAGCTTCCGAATAAGACAATCGTGATGGTCAAGGTCTAGTGGGACAACTGTGGCCATGAGGAGCTAATATGGGAGTGAGAGCAAATCATGCCTACAGAATTTTACGAATTGTTTGTATAAATTATTATAACATTTCTTTGTTGAAGAAAATGTATGTTATAGCATCTTTGTTGTTGTATTCTGGTGTTGTATGCAAATTTAAGGATGAAATTTTTTTGTAGGAGGGGACGATTGTAACACCCCATAGTTAAAGGAAATAGTCGACCTGGGCTCGAAGAAGATCGTCGAGCGGAGATCGTCGAGTTGAGCTCGACGAAGGTCATTGAGCGGAGATCGTTGAGCTGAGCTTGATGAAGATCATCGAGCGAAGCTCAACGATTTTGGAACGATTCGTGCCAGGTGGATGTTGTGCGGCCACTAAGCGGTGATTGACCTGTTAAACTTCAACCCGAGCCGTTGCCTGGTTTTGATGATTTTATCGTGTGGCTTGGATGTACTCTGAGGCCTCTTATGCAGACGGATAGGAAGGATGAAATCATTATTTTCTTTTCCTTTCTCTCTCTTCTAGAGTTCTGGAGCGGAGAATTCTCGGCTGGAGCTAGGGCTTGCTGAGGTTGCTGGAGAAGATTTTGTGGCCAAAAATAAGATCTGAAGCTAGATTCGTGAAAGGGAAAGTGAGGCGCACATTTTCGTCTGCATAGAAACGCTTTTCCATGACTTCAAAGAGAACGTCAAGGGTAACAATCTTTCTCCTTGGACATATGAAGTCCATATTTTGGCATGTGCATGGATTTCCCCCACCAAAAGGTGGAATGTTGAGGGATTTCCGTTGGGTTGATTCTTGAAATATCCAATAAGTCTTGCATATAGATCCGAAAATGTGTAGTACAAAATATGCTGGTTTGTGAAGCCCATCTGGACAGGTTGGTCTGGATTGGTGATGCTTTATTTTGCGTACCGGAGAAGACTCTGCGTATAAACGAGTATTTTGTGGAGTCGGTGGGTTGTGGCTTTGAATTGGAGTAAAAGGAAGTAATGGAATGGAGTTCCAGGAAAAATACCCTCGAAGTTTGTATGCTATATGCTGGCACTGCAGGATGCTGCAGAGTTTGGGTTGAGTTTGAGCGTAGAAAGAGAGTTTTTGTTGACCTCGCCAAGTGATCGTGACAAATGCTGCCAATGACTCCCGCTTTGATTGTGAAGCCAGTCCTTCGGGGACGTTGTGGCAATTATGAGCTATGTGCTCTTAAAGGCCAGTGAGCTGACCGAATAAGGGGTACTGACCCTCGTCAATCTATACATTGAACTAACAATTTGATCAACAGGCAAGGGCTAAACTATATCCGTGTTATGGTTTTTTAACTTGAGTGCCTAAGTTGTTTGCTTCGTTAGGATCACATAACGAGAGTCTTGGGCTGTTCGCCATCAAGACTAAAGTCTCTGGTCGTGGGTCGTAGAGCATGAATGCTCAATGTTTACTGTTGGGTATTGGACCCTTGAACGGTGGTGGGACCCTTGGTTTCTGGCACACCAATATTGTGCCCTTAGAGCACAAAGCTTCAGGTTGTGTGGTCGACGTTTGTGATATATTGATTGTCCGTTATGGCACATCTTTAGATATTTCTTTGTGAAAAATGTTATGCCTGCACGGAAGGAATACCACTGCCTCGGGAAAGGGGTAGGGTCATTATAAATTGGTCAACTCAAGGCTGATCATTGCCTTATTTTACACCATTGCGGTGGACAGTACTTGTATAGATACTGGAGAGACGAGCGGGAAATAGTGGGCTGAAGCCCTTGCTACAGCTTCTGGCCCTCAATGGACGAATGAAGAATTTTACTGTTTTCATGTGTGGCCGGCCTGCGTGCCGATGTTTGTAGTCCACAATATTGAAATGTAATTGTAAGAATTGAGGCCATAACTTTTGTATAAAGACACATTCCTATGTTGTTATATATAAATGGTGTTTTATATATATTGTGGACATTCAAATGTGTTGAGTTCAAATAACCTTAAAGTTTCCGTTAGCATGCACTGAGTTAGGATGCTTGTATGAGTTTTTGATATTAACCTGTAACCTCACTACCTGTTTGTGGCATATAGAGTGGGGCCCTGTCCCGACCTTCTATTATATATCATTTAACCGATGGAGTCGTTTCACATAATGCTATAAACTTGATCAACTCCAGTTTTTTTGGAGGCGTTCCCATCTCCTTGGTGTTACTTGGATAACAAACAACTTTGATTGGATCTGAAGACATCGCCCCATCATCGAACATATCAGGTGATATTACTCTAATTTTATTTTATTTTTAGAACCAAAGTAAGATGCCGAAGAAAAGTGCGCTCGACACTATCAATTGCAATCGTTCGACGCTATTGACTTCCTCAGTTGGAAAATGCAAGTCTAACTAGAAATGAAAGAATGAAATTTATTTATACAGTTCAAAGTGATTTCGCCACTACCTGTAAGAAGGTGGACGAATACCAGTGGAACAAGGACGAGAATTTCTACAGGGACTACTACACGTACAAATCTGCAAAGGAGATATGAGACCGCTTGAACGCGCATTTCAAGAAGGACGAGGGATTGTCTAAATTGCTTATTGGAGAGAAGTTCTTCAACTTTAGGTTCAAAGCAAAGCTGCCAGTCACCCCTCAAATCATTGAACTGGAAAACCTGCGTCACAAGTTAGAGGACGACCAGTCTAATATGAATGATAATCTTTTTGTGTACCTGATTCTAAGCAAGCTTCCTCTTGAATGGCTCTCCTTCAAGACTGAGATGCACAGACTGAAGGAGAAGATAACTCTGGATGAACTCAAAATGTTCATTTGCATTGAGGACCAGAATATTGCTGGGAAAAGCTCGGAGCAATTTGCTCAGCCCTCACAAGCTATCAATATTGTTTCTAAACCTAACAAGCCTTCTCAGAAGCCCATGGTACCTAATGGTGACCCCACTTCACAGACGATGGCGAAAAAGCATTCTCTCAAAAGGAAGAAGGGCAAGTGCCACAACTACAGCAAGTGGGGTCACTGGCCGCTGAATGTAATGGTCCGAAAAGGAAAAAGGAGGAAGCCCCACAAAATGTGGCGAACATGGTGGTCGATAACTCCGATCTCAAGTC
The DNA here is from genome assembly GCA_039513925.1 of Platanthera zijinensis. Classification (NCBI taxonomy): domain Eukaryota; kingdom Viridiplantae; phylum Streptophyta; class Magnoliopsida; order Asparagales; family Orchidaceae; genus Platanthera; species Platanthera zijinensis. The sequence goes on from CM077084.1 coordinate 116,102,633, forward strand.
CTTCGTGGCTATTATTGGGAGTAGTCACTGCAGTGCATCTTCTGAGTCGTGGCTAGGCAACAGTGCTACCAGTCATGTCACAAATGATAGAGGTATTCTCTTAAAGGTTAGAGTAGTCCGAGACAAAGTCGAGAGCTATAATAGAGGAGAGACTGAGGTTACTCATGCTGGGACAGTAGAGCTGGTCCTCTCTTTAGGTAAAACATTAATTTTAAAGCATGTTATAGTAGTTCCTATTTTAACCAAAAATTTAGTTTCCATGAGTTTATTAGATAAGGCTGTCATTTCTTTTACAACTCAAAATGGTATAATAACATTAGGAGATAATTCACACTATTTTGGTTGTGCGTATATGATCAATGGTATGTATAGACTTAGCCCAGAAAATGGGTTCATTAATCAAGTGAGTTTAGTTCTTATTGATCCAAAGTTATTATATAATAGACTTGGACATTTGCACTACAAGAAAATGCGAGATCTAGCTAAGAGTCACAACATCCCTTTAGATCTTTCTATTCAATTTTATAGGTGCGTGGTTTGTTCCCAAATTAAGATTACTAGAAACACTTTAAAGTCAGTATCTAGGAGCACATAACTTCTTGAATTGATACATTCCAACCTTTGTGATTTTCGAAGTCCTGCCACTAGAGGGGGAAGGAAGTATCTTATTACCTTCATCTGTGATTTTTCCAAATATTGTCATCTCTACCTACTGAAATCGAAAGATGAAGCCTTTGAGATCTTCAAGACTTTAATAATCGTGTTGAGAACAAGTTAAACTTAAATATTAGGAGATTTAGAAGTGATCGAGGAGGAGAGTAAACTGCAATTGGGTTTAAGGACTTTTGTGCCTCTGAGGGTATAATTCTAGAAACCACAGCTCCTTAATCACCCTAGTCGAATGGTATCGCTAAGCGTAAGAATAGAACTTTAATAGAGATGTTGAATTGTATGATCCTCATAGCTGGTATGCCAATTTCTTTTGGGGGATGCAGTCCTAACTACACATCACATTCTAAATAGAGTGTCTCACTCAAAGCTTAACTCTACTCCGTATGAGTTGTGGCATGACCATCAATATAGATATGACACTCTAAAGGCTTGGGGCTGTATTGCTTATGTAAGAATACAAGACCTTAAGAGACCCAAGGTGGGACCTAGAACAATAACATGAGTTTATCTATGTAGTGCATAAGATATTGCAGTTGACAGGTTTCTGGACCTATCCACTAATACAGTGATAGAGTCTAGATATGTTATTTTCTTTGAACACAAATTTATCAAAGATCATGGATTGACCGTCTCCGGGTCTACTGACATGATTTCAAAATCTACGGTAGAACATGAAGCTGGCCCCTCTAGCACTGCTCCCCAATCTCTGGAGGTGGAACCTGTTCCTCTTACAGTATGTACAAGAGAAAGAATTCCTAAAGATTTTGGTGAGAATTTCGTCACCAACAACTTAGAGGATGATCCATTCTCCTATAAGGAATCAATGAGATCTAGATATTCATTAATGTGGGCATAAGCCATTGATGATGGGATGAATTCGCTGTTATAAAAGAACACTTGACATCTAGTTGACCTGCCAAAAGGAGCTAAAGTCTTAGGATGCAAGTGTGTACTAAAGAAGAAATTGCACAGTGATGGGTCTATATCAAGATATAAAGCCCGTCTAATAGCTAAGGTTTATAAATTATAGGGGGAATTGACTATTTTGACGTCTATTCACCTATATGTAACCTATCCACTATTAGGATTGTTCTTGCCTTAGCTTCTATCGAAAACTTTATAGTTCATCAAATGGATATGAAGACAACCTTCTTGAAAGGATAGCTTGTTGAGAAGATCTATATAACACAACCTGAAGGTTATGTACATAAAGATCTAAAAGGAAAAGTGTGCATGCTAGATAAATCAATCTATGGGCTTAAGAAAGCGCCTAAGATTTAGACCAAGAAATTTGACCAAGTGGTAAAGAGCGTTGAATTTCAGTCTTATCTCTCAGATAAGTGCCTCTATCACCGCTCAATGTCAAATTAAAATGTCATCATATGCCTATATGTGGATGACATGTTGATTCTGGGGTTAAATCTTGCTGTTGTAAGGGATATTAAATCAACTCTTGCAAAAGAATTTGACATGAAGGACCTTGGTCCTGTGGATACCCTTTTAGGAATGAAAGTTAGAGTAGACAAGAGTTGTATTACTCTTAGTAAACCTCAATATATAGAGCAAATTCTTTCTACCTGGGGTTATAAATACTGTAGACCTATAGGGACACTATTTGATCCAAACGTCAAGTTGATTCCGAATGAAGGGACCAAATTGACCAAGTAAATTACATAAAGATCATTGGTAGCCTAATGTACGCCATAAGTTGTACAAGTTAAGACATTGCCTTCTCTATTGGCATGTTGAGTCGCTTTACTAATAGTCTAGGCAAAGAGCGTTTGGATGCCCTAGATAGGCTGATGAGATATCTTAGAGGTACTAAAGATCATGCTCTGTACTATACTGGTTACCCTCCTATTGTGGATTGATACTTTGATGCCTCGTGGTGTTCAGAAGTTGATAATAGTAAGTCTAAAAGTGTATTTATATTCACTATGGGTCGAGGTGTTGTTGCTTGGAAATCCAAAAGACAGACTTGTATAGCTTTGTCGTCTATGGAAGCCTAGCTGTTTTCCTTAGCATCGACTGGTGAAAAGGCAGACTGGATCAGGAATTTAATTCTAGACATTCCCAAGTCTAGGCTAAGAGTCAATTATTTAATCCTGTACTATAGTAATCAGGAAGCAGTCCAAGTCGTCAAGAATGTCCTCTTTAATGCTAAGAGAAGACATGTATAACTGAGACACGCTCAATTGAATTATCTAAAAGAATAAGGCATTATTACCTTGATCGATGTATGATCGAAGGATAACCTCGCTGATCCATTGATGAAAGGAATGCCCAAATACCGGTTAATCAAAATAGTGGGGGAAATGAGACTTAAGGTGTTTAAGTTCAACCTTAGATTGGCGATTCAGTTCAACCTTAGTCCAAATGTTTTGATTCTTCCCACTTTCCTTTTTAAAAGCAAGCGTGTTGTGTTCCGCTGATGTTCGGGATTGCTGAGTACGAATCTTGTATGTTGTTTCTTAAAGTGAGGGATAGATCTAACTTTACTCTAGAGGGGGGGGGGTGAATAGAGTATTTTAAAACTTTTATTTATTTTTATAATGGATTTTAAAAGTGATGATATATATAGATAAAGAAAATAATCACAACACAAAATAAATAAAAAAATCAATCACAGACGATACAAGGATTTATATTAGTTCCCCAATATATCTGGGAACGTTTACTCTTCTACCACCCTTGTAGGAATCCACTACAGGTTTTTGATCAAGTGTCCTGCAACCATAAGATCTATTTTCTATGGGAGATCTTGCAACCCTTTGAGCTTTTGATCAGGTGCCCAAAAACCAAGCTTATGTCTTTGATCAGGTGACTTATGAACCAAAAGATAACTTTTGAAGAGAGCTAAAAACCATGTACACAGTTTTGAAATAAACTATAAGAAAAAGATGTTGTCTTCTCATTCAAGAGTCTCTGAGAAGACTTAGTGGATGATGAAGCAAAAACTCCCCCTGATTTGAGTTGAGATTTGAGATCAGGAGGGGAGGCTTTTCTTTAGGGTGTAGGCCTTCTTGTATTTAACTGATGAAGACTTTGCACTACTAGAGACTGAAGTAGATAATCTGATGAATATTTGTTGATCTGTAAGTATCTAAGTCAGTAATATAAATAAGTAAGTAAATCAATATCTCATAGTCAGTATATATAAGTCTGTAACCCCCTGAAACAACAATAATCTGAATATATAATCTCTAAGGAGAATTCAAACATTTGAATTAAATCTATTCTAAAACATTTGAAGAATCTCTGAGAATTATAACTGCCCTAAGAATTAAACTCTATGATAAAACCTTATTTAATGCTGCCATAAATGGCTATATTCATTAAGAATATTTACCATTAAATATCAGAGTGTAACTGCCTGAGATTAAGCCTTGAAAAAATCTTTCTGCCTTTAGAATATAAAACTACCTGAACAATAAACACTGTAAGAAATTCGTCAAAATGCACCTGGAGATTGACGAACTAAGCCTGGAGTTCGTCGAACTGAGCCTGGAGTTTGTCGAATTGAACCTGGAGTTCGTCGAGTTGAGCATCTGAGTTTAGATAATCATTCGTTTAATGGAGCCTATAGTTTGTCGAGCTAAAATCAGAGTTACAACTCTGAGTTCATCGAAATAAGCTTGGCATTTATCTAACAGAGCTCAACTTTCGTCAATCATAATTCTGCATTTGTCGAACTGCACTTCTCTGGAATTCTTCTGAAGTAATAACCCTGGAAAAATAAGCTATGACCCAAAACTATACAAATTGGTTCAAACTAATCATCCTTAATAAATAATTGTGATCCTATCCCAAATCAGTAATAGGGTTCCAACAATCTCCCCCTATTTGGGTGAGGATACTATCAATAACAAAAAAGTACAAAGCAAAAATAATCTGACAGAATTATAAAATTTTCTGCAGATATAAATAAAGTGCTTTGAGAATTCTTAGTGATCAACAAAGTTTAAAACTTATGAACAAAATTAAGATACTTTCTGAGGAGCTGCTGATGGAGAATCTGAAGATGATTTGGTGAAAATAAGCTTTCTGTTTGGATCTTCAGATTCCCTTTTAGTCATTGTTAGGTCTTGAGAACCGATGATTTTCAGGGAGGTGGTTCTTGGAACAACTGCCTCTAGATGCAGACTTATGTACTTATCAACATTGAATAAACTCTTCTTTAAATATCTGTCCAGTTCATGTTTCCTATAGGAGGACATAGTAGAGAATTGTGAGGTGTCCTTACCTTCTAACCTATCTTTCATAATCTGAGATAGAGAAACTTTCTCATTGAACCTTGCCATTCTAAACATTGCATCCAACTCTGGATCATAAACTGGAGAAGGTGACCTCTCTTTGCTTGATTGTTGTTGATTGCTGCTTTGATTTGTATGTTATTGCTGGCTACTGTGATAATCAGACTTAGTAAGTTTATCCTGCCTACCCTGAGAAGGTTTAGAATGATGTGAAGAAGACCTCTGAGAAGAAGAGACACTATCAGCTGACCCTGCTACTGGAGGAGGAGGAGGAGGTCCTCTCCAAGACTTTTAAGGTAGAGAATGATATCTCCTCATCTTCTTCCTATTTTTCAGCTCATTTTTGGAGAATCTCATCCAGTGTGGAAGGTATGGAGTGAGAGGAATTCCATGCAGAATGTAATATGGAATATCTGTTATTGATGAAGGTTGAGGATCAACCTTAGCTATAATCTTCTTCTTTAATTTTCTTTTCTTAGACCCAGATTTTTCTGAATCATCTTACTATACATTATCATCGGATTCTTTTGCAGGCTGATCATATAAATCATCTATCTGTTTATATAAATTAATATTATCCTCTGGCTATTTATACATACTATTTGTATCAGCTGCTTCTTCCATATATTCATTAAGAAGATCATCAAAATTGGGCATGGGAGTTTCATCCCATACAAAAGTAGTAGGGGAAGAAACTTGTTCAATAATATCCATTATATCATTAACTATTACAGTAATTTGAGAAACTGGAGAAGAAATAATAGAAACAATTCTTAAAGTAGATAAAATTTATTCTAAGACTGAACAATCAATGGGAGCAGTATAACATATTAATGCTTTAGAAACATTATTTTCAAAAACTGGAAAACTGGGAAGAGAACTGGGCAGTACTTCAAAATCACATAATAAAGAAAATAAGTCAACTGTGGGATCAATAATAACATCACCAACAGTTAGAACTTCTGGAACAACTGCTTCTGCTGCTTCTTCAACTGAAATAACTTCAAGCATTCCTGAATCCTGACTTTCATCAACCACTAATGCTGCTAGTGTAACTACTTCTGTAATTATAATGACTAGAACTACAGTATGAGGAGCTTCTTCATGAAACATCTCCACCTGCCTAGATCCAGGGAGACTTGAATCTAGGCCCCCAGAAGAAGGTACAAAATTGGAGGAGGCTAGCTTAAAATAAAGGTCTGAGATAGTAGCAACAAGAGGAGTTAAGGCTTCATCTATTAGAGTCCTGAGAGTAGGATAGATGAAGTCCAAATGATTAGAAGCAATGGATGAGAAATCCAAATACATATACTCTGAAGGATTGTGAGCAGATGCAAAGGATGGATTAGAAGTAGATGGAATGGAAGTAGAAGGAGCGGAGCTGTTAGAATAGTTTGGACAAGGAGAAGATGTTCGTGGAAGTTATTGAAGATTGATGATAGGAGGAATGACATCAGGAACTATCTCCTGGAAAGGTGAGTGTTGTGGAGATGAAAGAGGTGGAGATAGTAGAAGTAGATTGAAATGAAGTGGAGAGGAGAGTAGAGGAGATGATTGAAGTGGAGATGAAGTCGGTGAATGATGAATTTTGGAATGAGTATGGAGAGATGTGGTTGGAACATCTTCAAGAAAAGTTTGTTATTGAGTAGGTGGAGATGGCTACCTAGATGAATGGTGAGGAGATGTTGGACGAGAGGAAACATGAGGAGCAGAGACCTCTTCTAGGGTTGACAGAGTGGTTAGAATAAATATGGTGCTTTCAGAAGCAACCCTAGAGTGTTTAGCCCTTGGAGGTTTAGGGATTAACCTCTCCCATTTACCAAACAAGGTAGAGGTCAACATCTTGGAAGAATTAATATGAATGGTCTCAGAGACCAAAAGTTCTGGAAATTTTGCCTGTAGGAAAATACCTAGTATCCTACCATAACCTCCAGACTTGCTGGTGATATTCTTCTTATTATAATAAAAAAGAATTGATCCCTAGTTTATAGATTTCTGATCTACCAAGTCACACATCAAATATAATTGATGCCTGGTTACATAGTCATGAGCTGAATGCTTGTACAATAAAACCTTACAAAAAATATCAGCTAAGAATTTGTAATCTATTGAAAAGTTATTTTTCAAAAGGTGATTAGGGTTTCCTTGGGAGTTACCCAATCTATCTAACATTATTCAGAACTAGATAGTTCGATATCATCGTTTATATTATTAAAACCGAAAATTTCAGAAAGAATTTCAGGTGTTAGAGGAACCTGATTACTAGAGATAGAACCAGTAATAATTACGGAATCATAAACTTGGTTGTATGGATCCACTCTTTGATTTTTGCCACTAGAATTTTTAACCTGGTTGAAATAAACTGTTGAAGATTCTTAGTCTCAAAGAGTTTCAGAATATCCTGGAAAACTTGATCTGGATGACTGAATGATTTCATGTCAATATCAAATCAAGCATCAAATTTCATTACTGAGAGAATAGCCATTATCCTGCAAAATAGAGAGATCAAGTGCAAGGGAAATGGAAATGGGCGGGATAGAGTTCGATGAATACCAAATTATAAGAATTCAGAAGTCGAAAAGGCAAACTCTGTCTAACTAAAAGCAAAACATCGAACTCTGTTCGATGATAAATTCTCAAAAGAAATACATTTCGTCGATCTCCGTTCGACGAAAGTTTTATGAAATAAATGCATTTCATCGAGCTTTATTTGATGAAAAGTACTAGAAACTAATTCGTAGATCTCCGTTCGACAAAAGTTTCTCAAAGAAAGTTCGTCAATCTCCGTTTGACGAATGTTTCACGAAAAGTTCATAGTTTGTCGATCTTCGTTCAACGAAAGGTGTCCAATTCGTCGAACTCAAAACAAAAATCAAACTAATGATTCTCCATTTATCATTCCTAACTTATTTAAGAAGAATATATGTTTCTTTTCATCTAAAGGTTTAGTGAAAATATCATCTCTTTGAAAATCAGTTGAAATAAAAACAAGATTAATTTTATTTTTGTCTACATTGTCTCTTATAAAATGATGCCTATTTTCTATATGCTTAGTCCTACTATGAAGGACTGAATTCTATGTAATTGATATTTCTCTAGTATTATTACAAAAATTAGTTGAATTATTTAAGTTATCATCATAATCTAGTAACTGATTTTGAATCCACAAAATATGTGAACAATAACTACCAGCTGCAATATATTCAGCTTGAGTAGTTGAAGTTGACACAGATGTTTATTTCTTGCAAAACCATGAAACAAGCCTATTACTAAGAAACTGACAAGTTCCTGATGTGTTTTTTCTGTTAACTCTGCATCCAGCACAGTCAACATCTATGAATCCAGTTAATTCAATTCCCGACTCAATAGGATACCAGAGTCCTAGATTAAGATAGCCCTTTATATATCTTAAAATTCTTTTTACTAAATTTAGATGAGATTCTTTAGGATTAACTTGGAACCTAGCACAAATATAGGTGACAAACATAATATCTAGTCAACTGGTTGTTAAATATAATAAGGACCCAATGATTGTCCTATATATTTTCTGATCAACAGGTTTACCATGTTCATCATTATCAACTAAAATATTAAAGGGCATGGGTGTTTTCATGGCCGAGGCATCTATCATCCTAAATCTTTTAATTAGCTCTTTAGCATATTTATATTGAGATATAAAAATGACATCAGGTGTTTGCTTCATTTGTAAACCAAGGAAGTAGGATAATTCACCCATGCTACTCATTTCAAACTTTTAATGCATTTGGTCAGAAAACCTTTTGCAAAGTTTTGAATTAGTAGAACCAAAAATTATATCGTCAACATATATTTGAAATTGTATAATTTTAGATTTATGATGTCTAAAAAACAATGTTTTATCTACCATGCCTCTACTATATTTATTTTCCTAAAAAAAAACTAGCAAGGGTCTCATACCAAGCTCTTGGAGCTTGTTAAAGACCATAAAGGGCTTTGTAAAGTTTAAACACATAAGAAGAGTGAGTTGGAGATATAAAACCTGGTGGTTATTCTACATAAACTTCCTCTTTGAGTTCTCCATTTAGAAAAGCACTCTTCACATCCATCTAATATACCTTGAACTTCTTTAATGCTGCAAATGCAAGAAATATCCTGATAGCCTCTAATTTTGCAACAGGAGAAAAAGTTTGATCATAATCAATGCCTTCCTCCTTTGAGTATCCTTGAGCTACCAATCTTGCTTTATTTTTACTATAATTCATTGAGCATCCAACTTATTTCTGAAGATTTATTTGGTTCTAATGATTGGATAGTCTTTGGGTCTTGGAACTAAGTCCCAAACTCTACATCTCTCAAACTGATTGAGTTCCTCTTGCATTGCAATGATCTAGTGGGGATCTTGTTCTGCATCTTTGATGGATTGAGGTTCAATCAGAGAAATAAAGCAAGCGTGCATCTGATCTTGATTCAATTAATGCATTGTTTGAACACCAAGTGATATGTCTCCAATCATTTGAGATCTATGGTGATCTCTAAGTGTGACAAAATCAATAGGTGGAGTAGGTTTTTCAACTATTTGTGGTGTAAATTCCTTTGGTGGAATCTCATTAGCCACAATATTTTTAGCATAGCTTTTTGAATTTTCATCATCACTGACATCATCAGCAATTTATTGAGAAGGATGTAATGTATCCTCTTGTGTTAGGACTAATTCATCCAGTTTCTCACATAGATTTGGTACCTGAAAATAATCTATGGTAAAGGTATCTCTCTCCTTATAAAACATGTTAGTTTGATCAAAAGATACATGTATTGATTCTTTTATCTTAAGGGTAGATTTATTAAAGACTTTATAAGCCTTGTTGTCATGAGAATATCCAAGAAATATTCCTTCTGTAGCTTTGGCTTCGAATTTTCTTAAGTATTTCTTGTCATTATTATGTATGTAACATCTACATTCTAGAACTTTAAAATAGTCTACTTTAGGTTTCTTATTTTTAAGTAATTCACAGGGAGTTTTACCTTTTACTTTATGAATAAGAATTCTATTTAGAACATAATTTGCTGTGCTTATTGCCTCTGCCCAAAAGGATAGGGGTAAATAAGCATCTGCAAGTAATGTTCCAACATATTCAATTAGGGTTATTTTTTCCTTACAGCTATCCCATTTTGTTGAGGAGTTCTAGGAGCAGAAAAATAATGTCTGATACCTTATTTCTCACAGAATTCTTTCATAAGAAGAGATTCAAACTCAGTGCCATGATAAATACTGATCAATGCAATCTGAGTAGAGTACTCAATTTTGATATTCCTAAGAATGTATGTAAGAACTTTAAAGTTATCTGACTTGTTTCAAAAAAAAAATACCCAAGTGAATCTTTAGAAATCATTAATAATAACTAAGGTATATGACTTTCCTCCCAAATTTGTACTATAATAGGTCTAAAAAGGTCCATATGTCGCAAATAAAAAATCCTGGGTGAATCACTTTTAGATATGGATTTAAAACTATTTTTAGTTTGCTTGTATATTTGACAAGCCCTGAAAAGTCCTTCCTTCTTGTAAGAACCAGAAGGTAGTCCTTTGACAGGGTTGTCCTTAGATAACTTAGCAATAGTTCTAAGATTTATATGTCCTAATATTTTATGTCAAAGATAATTAGTTTTACTTATCTGATTAAATAAAAAGATTTTTGATTTTGCAGAGTTAAAAATAACTAAGTAAATATTACCCTGTCTAATCCCAGTTAAAAAATTTTGTTTAAACTAGATGTAATAAAACATAATGATTTATTAAAAGATACCAAATAAGCTTCATCACATAATTGACTGATGGAGATAAGGTTATGCTTGAGACCTTTCACATATGTTACCTTCCTGAAGGTAACTGCTCCAACCTTGACATTACCATAGCCTTCTGTCTGTCCACAGTTGGAGTCTCTTAATATGACTTTAGGTCCAAGCTTTGCTTTAAAATCTTTTAGATTAGCCTTTCTTCCTGTCATATGTTTTGAACATCCACTATCCAAATACCTGTGTTCTTTTGTGGTAGGATAGTTTTTTTCCTATAGAAGAACAAATTAGGTGTTCTTGACCCAGATTATCTTGGGTCCTTATTTTCTTTCATAATAATTAGAAATATAAGAACATTCAGGTTGATCTTTATAACCAAGTGGATGATATCTCCTATGAGGGATGATCAACTGAGTAAATGGATTTATAAATTTTTGTGTTTGATTATACTTATGAAAAGAATTAAATTTTTTTTTTGAAAATTTGGGTTCAACGATGTAAACTGAGTTTATCGAGCCGTGTTTGACGAATTATGGTGATATTATCGAGCTTCATTCACAAAATGGTGAATTCATATTCTGTGTTCAGAGTTCCTCAATCACTATTTGACGAATCATATTGATTTCTTCGAGCACAATTTCCTGAATAATTATACTCAAATCCTGTGTTCATAGTTCATCGAGCTCTGTTTGACGAATAATAATTATTTCATCGAGCTTTTTTTGACAAATTAATTTGAAGATAATTTTTCTAAATTTTTTTAATTTGTTTTGGGTTATTATTTTGTAAAAATTTCGTAATTTGACCTAAATCTTCTAATTTTTCTTTACCTTTATCAGAAGTGAATTTTAAAGGTGTCAATAAAATATTTTTCTGTAAAAAATGAGGGTGACTAGATGAAGCCCCCAAGCTTAGTTTGGCTTTTAGCCTGGCACTGGTCGTGCCTTTGATATTCATCAGTTTTATGCTTTTCCTATTGAGAGATTCTTCAAACATATTTGCCTCTTATAATGTGTTTTCTAAAGATACTATCTGTTCAAAAGCAATTTTTAAATCATCTTTAAGTTTTATATTTTCAGAAGATAGATTATTTGATTCAGTTAATTTCTCTCTGAGAAGTTTTATTTCCTTCTTAGATTGTATCAAATCTTTACATAGTAATTTAAAATCTGTTGTAAATTTATCTGAAGTAAAATCAAATGTAGAGATTACTTGGTCTTCTTCAGACTCATATTCATTATCAAAATTGCGGCATGAAGCATTTATTTCCATCAGACAGACTTCTTTAGCTCTTGGCTCTTCTTCATATTCACTTGAACTGGATGAAGATTCAGAGTGTGATTCACTCCAAGTTTCAGCTACAAAGCCTCTCTCCTTCTTTTTGTGTTTACTAGAAGAGGGTTTATTGGAGTGCTTCTTGTGGTCTTTCTCCTTCTTCTTGTCTTTCTTTTGATTTTCAGGACACTCAGGAAGGATATGTCCTGGTTTCCTGGAACCATAAAAAATAATTTATTTTGTTGGAGTTTTGTCATATCGTGATTTGTCTTGGTTCCTGGATGATCTTCTTCTGAAGTCTTTTCTGGCTATCTTGTAGAATCTTTTAGCTAGGAGACCCATAAGATCTTCATTTTATGGAACTTGTTCTTCTTTATTTGCTTGGAAAGCAATGCTCTTTTCCATATTTACTGAGGGCTGAGTCTTTTATTCAACTTCCCTTATTTTGATGAGCTGCTAATAAGATTTGAGCTTGCCCAACAAAGTCTCAGTTGTGATTTCATTCACGCTTCTGGCTTCTTTAATTGGCCAGATTCTTGAACCCTATATGCCGGGGAAACACATGAGAATTTTATCATTGACCTCTATCAATGTAATGTCTTTTTCCAAAGATTTCAGCTCATTAATTATGAGACTAAGTATTGTGTACATATCTACAACTGATTCACTTTCACCATTTTTGAAATTCTCATATTGAGAAATCATGTCAGATCTTCTGTCCTTTCTTTCATCAGCTGATCCAGCTACGATTGCATTGAGGGAGTCCCAGATTGCTTTAGCTGAAGGACAATCAGCAACCTTTTGAAAAATTTCATTAAACATTGTTTGGGCTAAAATGTTCTTTATTTTTGCAACAACACTCTTTAGCTTTTTTGAGTTTCTGTCTACTCTTGTGGAGGTACATCACTGGTGCTTGTTATTGCTAATTGTAGAGGTGGACCTTTCAAAATGGAATTGTAGATATCTTCATCAATATAGTTCATGTATAACCTAATCCTTGCCTGCCAAAATGCAAACTTATAAAGGTTACAAACAGGAGGTCTAGTGCTTTAATACTCTTTATTTTGTGCCATGATAAGAAAAACAAACTAGAGAAAATAAGATCTATCAAATCTGTTGGTTCAGGTGTTAGTCTGTAAAACTAAAGAACCTTCCTCTGATACCAATTGAAAGTGAGGGATAGATAACACTTTACTCTAGAGGGGGGGTGAATAGAGTATTTTAAAACTTTTATTTATTTTTATAGCAGATTTAAAAATTAATGATATATATATATAAAGAAAATAATCACAGCACACAATAAAGAAAACAATCAATCACAGACGATATAAGGATTTATAGTAGTTCCCACATAATTCTGGGTATGTTTGGTCTTCTACCACCCTGGTTGGAATCCACTACAGGTTTTTGATCAGGTGCCCTGTAACCAGAAGATCTATTTTCTAAGGGAGATCTTGCAACCTGTTGAGCTTTTTATCAGGTCCCCAAAAACATAGCTTAAGTCATTTGATCAGGTGACTGATGAACATGGAGATAACTTTGGAAGAGAGTTAAAAACCCTGTACACAGTTTAGAAATAAACTATAAGAAAAAGATGTTGTCTTCTCTATCAAGAGTCTCTGAGAAGACTTAGTGGATGATGAGCAAAAAGCTCTCCCTTATTTGAGTAGAGATTTGAGATCACGAGGGGAGGCTTTTCTTCATGGTGTAGGCCTTCTTGTATTTGACTGATGAATACTTTGCACTAGCAGAGACTGAAGCAGATAATATGATGAATATTTGTTGATCTGTAAGTCTATAAGTCAATAACAGAAATCAGTGAGTAAATCAGTATCTAATAGTCAGTATGTATAAGTCTATAACCCCCTGAAGCAGCAATAATCTAAATATATAATCTCTGAGGAGAATTCAAACATTTGAATTAAAGCCATTCTGAAACGTCTGAAGAATCTCTGAGAATTGTAAAGGCCCTTAGAATTAAACTCTGTGATAAAACCTTATTAGCAGCCTTAAACGGCTATATTCATTAAGAATATTTTGCATTAAATATCAGAGTATAACTGCCTGAGATTAATCCTTAAAAAATCTTCCTACCTTCAGAATATAAAACTGCCTGAATAATGAACACTGGAAGAAATTCGTCGAACTATGCCTGGAGATCGTCAAACTGAGCCTGGAGTTCGTCAAACTAAGCCTGGATTTCGTCGAATTTAGCCTGGAGTTCATCGAGCTGAGCTTCTGAGTTGAGATCATCATTCGTCGAACGGAGCCCAGAGTTTGTCGAGCTAAACTCAGAGTTAGAACTGTAAGTGCATCGAACTGAGCTCGGTGTTTGTCGAACAGAGCTCAACTTTCTTCGATCAGAATTTTACGTTCGTTGAAATGCACTTCTTTGGGATTCTTCTGAAGTAACAACCCTTGAAAAATAACTTATGACCCAGAACTATACAAATTGGTTCAAACTAATCATACTAAATAAAAAATTGTGATCCTATCCCAAATCAGTAATAGGGTTCCAACAGTTTCATTCCACATCTGATGTTAACAAGTTCATCAGGATTTGTCTACCTTACAATGGAGGAGAGTGTAATTTCACATTTGATAACACGATTTGACTCAGTTTATCTCTTCTCCTATGATTGGTTACATTCCACATTTGATGAGTTCCAGTTAAATTTAGAAGAGTAGTAACCGTAACATTCCACATAGGAACATAGATACAACGTGAGTGTCTAGAAGTCCATGAGATAGTTTCTTTGAAAACAGATAATAGATTCTGAGGTAGAACCTGCAATACTCTATGTTCGGTGTCCTCCAGTAAATTATAAAGAACTACATTCTTATAAGTATAATTAGATAAATGTACTTTTTAAAAGTTGGAATTCATTCTAAATGAAATCCTCTGTTGGAAAATACAGGAGTTATTGTTCATGGAGGAGCACGTGCAGATTGGGATCCTGACAAGGATGATCTGCTGGATGATGATGTTCTCTAGAGTATTTCTATGTTTTTTCTTTTACTTAGAGCACTGTTTAGCTCTCCTTTATTTTCACTTATTTTGTTTGGACTGTCTTGCTCTTTAGTTGGTCATGAGACACTAGGTGTGTGGGTACCTGTGCTGTGATTATAATTTTGACTTTGTTATGATGCTGCTGAGTTTTTATATTTATTCTTATGCATGCATACAACTGCTTTACTTAACGTCCAATATATTCTGACAAGTAGGACAGACATGTTGTGAGTTCTTCATGTTCGGTTAAACACTACACACATCACCCATTTTCCCACATCGGGTTTACGATGGACATAGGAGGAGATTATTAGGGTATTTAATATATGTTTGCGCATGTCGAGACTGACTCAAAACTACCCATTGGGTTTTGTGTCCCTCTAGTGTAGGACTCTATGCTGGAGATACTATATAAGGCCATTCCATACTTGATGAGCCTTAGTGGACTCACTTGAGCAGAGCCTTAACAGATATATTTATATACATATATATATACGTATATATTTATTTTATTATTTTTAATTATTCTTTAAATAATTTTGTTTTATAAATTTTGCCCGCATTTAATTAATTGACCAAACTCTATGATTAAATTAATAGTAGAATAGGATTTAAAAAAACAGACAGTCGAGATTCATTTGAAGGGTCTCAGATATTACACTGTGATACTTCTTTGTATATATGTGTGTATATATATACCTATATATATGTATATATATTCGCTCTCAGGATTCCAGCCGTTGGATTCAATAGCACGGTTGCGGGCTCAACGATAATAATGCAGATTTATCATTTTGCATGACTACGGGGTGGCCGATGGCTGCGGGCCAGTCGGCATCCCAGGGCTCGTCAGCGACCACACTGATGATCCCACCACGGCACTACTGATGTTGCAAATTTTGCATACAATAGGGCGGAGACATCCGCTATCCCGCCGGCCACCCAAGGCTCGTCGGTAACCATGCCCACAAGCCCGGGTGGCCTAGGGCCGGCGGGCTGGCAGCTGCAGACCGCCCTGCTGTAATGCAACATTACAACGGGGTGGCCGACGACTGCGAACTCGCCGGCCAACGGCCGCCCTGGGCACATCAGTGTGCATGCCAATGAGCGCAAAATGGTCGTTAGCCGGCTTGCGCGCATTCACCGGCCGGCCCGCTGTAGCGACAATTTTTTTAAAATATCGTTGGATAAAATCCAACAATTGCAAACAGGAGGACGAAAATATCTAAATACGTGTTACGCGGATTTCCATATTTCCATATATATATACGAGTGATGGTGCATGGGGGCCACTCGTGCCCCACGGGACGGTATCTGGCTTGCAATGACGGACTCTGCCCGCCAAAAACGGGCTTTATATTTTATTTTAAAATTATTTTGATTTTGTATTATTCTTTTTATTAATTTTTTTATTATTTTTATGTATATTATTTTGAAACTTACTTTATTTTATTTTAATATATTTTAAATTATATTAAATTTTATGAAAGTCATTGGTTTTTTTTATTTAATTAACCACCGCCTGAATGGTACTACCCTCTCCAGCCTCTTCCTCTTCGCCCTCTCTTGCCTCTTCCTCTCCGCCTTCCACCTCTTGCTTTGTCTTTGCAATTGAGGTCGGCAAAGCCGCTGGCTGCTTGCCAGGCCCCACCGGTGGGTTCGCCGGCCCCTGACGAACCCAAAGGGGGTTGTGTAACCCTCCTGAATTTTCGATAATTTATTTTAATCTTTTAACTATATTAATTTTGGAGTAAGGGAGATAAGTTAGTGCAGAATTAGTGGGGCGATGTCATTGGTGCGTTTTCGTATCTGTTTGATCAAGACGACCGAATTTCGAGCTTGTCAAAATTTAGCTCTTATAAACATAATTAAATAATTTAGATATTTTTGTCTAATCTCGATTCATAATAGTCAAAGCCAACTAAGTTTTTTTTTAAATTTCCTTAGTTTTATTCCTTCTTCTTCCTCAAGCCAACCTGATAACCAGTGATAGAATGGAAGATGGAGGAATACTCTGTTCATGAAGCTTTCCCACCGCCAAATCAAGTGCTCTGATCCTCATTTTTCCCTATGGAGCCTAGATTTAGAAAGCTCTCGTCGAGATCTTTGCAGACATAGTGTGTTTTTTTATGTTTTGTTGAGTTTTAGTGCTAGGGTTAGCGGACCTAACCATAATTTTTTCCAGATCTTCATTTTTTTTCTTGCTGAGCTAGAGTTTGAGATGATCCTTGATGTGGAGGGTTTAGGAGGCCGAAATCTGGTGGTTTGAAGTTGAGGCAAGTGGTTGTTACTCTCTTCCCTTCCTCTACATTGTGTCTCATTTGTGCTCTGTTTTTTTACTTCTTATCTTAAAGAGAAATTTTGGTTCTAAGCTTTTTTTTGTATGTGTGATGCTTTTGATCAAGTTTCTCATATCTATCTCCTACAAAATTTATTTTTCTGTCTCTTTGTTAGAATCAACTGCATAGTTTGTTATCATGAATCTTACTAAGTCCAAATTCAACTGCATCATCTGAATCCCACTACATGAATCGGACTAAGTCCAAATTCGACTGCATCATCCAAATTTGACTACATCAATCTGACTAAATCCAAATTCGACTGCATCATCCAAATTCGACTGCATCAATCTGGCTTAGTCTAAATTAAACTACATCATCCAAATTAAATTCCATCATCCAAATTCGATGGCGTGAATTTGGCTAAGTCCAAATTCGACTATATCATCCAAATTCGACAACATCATCCATATTTCACTGCATAAATTTGGATAAGTACAAATTCGACTACATCATCCATGTTGGAGTTGTCGGTTACCATATCCTCAATCTGATAATATAAAATCCGATTTAGTATTTGATCACATCTTGTGAAAGTTAGGTATTGGTCTTGACTTAACTCTAGAGGGAGGGTGAATAGAGTATTTTAAAGGTTATTCACTTATTTTTATAGCGGATTAAAAGTTAGTGATATGTATATAAGTATAAGAATATAATCACAGCACACAAATAGAAAAGATAAAGGCAATCCATACGACACAAGGAATTTATAATGGTTCCCCAATAAACCTTGGTACATCCACTCCTCTACCTCCCTGGTAGGAATCCACTACAGGTTTTTGATCAGGTGCCCTACCACCATAGGTATTTGCTCAGGTGCCCTGTCACCACAAGATAAATTTTTCTAAGGGGAGATATAGCAACCTTTTAGGCTTTTGTTCAGGTGCCCAAAAACCAATCCCAAGTCTTTTGATCAGGTGACTTGTGAACCAAAAAGGTTAACTTTTTAAGGGATGTACACATTGAAAGAAAAATGTAAAAAGATGTTGTCTTCTCTGTCTCAAATCATTGAGAAGACTAGTGGATTTTTTGATGATGTCAAAGCTCCCCCTAAGTTGTATGGATCTGATTAGGAGTGGAAGTTTTTCTTCAGGGTGTAGGCCTTCAAAAAACAATTAAACTGATTTTTTTTTGGTTGTCTTTTGAAAGCTTGAAGCAGATGATGAAGAACACTGCAAAAACTGACAAAATATGAAATCTTAAATAATTATGTATCTCAAGAACTTTGTGTGTTAGGCAGAAAACTTCTGAACATATATATCTAGAATGCTTGAGGAATTCAAATATTTGATTTCATTCTGAATAGCTAGAGAATTCCCTAGAATGGTAACTTCCATATTTAATGCTGCCTCTAAACGGCTATCCATAAGAATATTGAGCATTAAGTATTAGAGTCATTAGTTGTCTGCATTTAACACTTGATAATATTCTGCCTTCAGAATATAAAAATATCCTAAAATTAAGCATGGAAATAAGCTGCTTCATACTTGAAATAACTGCCCAAAACACTGCCTGGAAATCGTCGAACTGAGCAATAAATTCATCGACCTGAGCTTGGAGATCATCAAGCTAAAACTGCTTATTCGTCGACCAGAGCTCAGAGATTGTCTAGCTTAACTTGGATGTTGTCGAGTTGAGATGTAGATTTCGTTGACCGGAGCTCATCTTTCATCGAGCTCAACTCAGAGTTGGAACTTTGAGTTCATCGGACTGAGCCTGACTTTTGTCGAGCTGAGTTTGACTTTCATCGAATTGAATTTTAGAACTCTAAAATCTTCTAAGGCAACTAACCTTGGAAAAACCAATGACCCAGACTATATATATCGGGTCAGTCTAAGCATCCTAATAGTAGTCCTTGCCCAAATCCAAACTGGTGTTCAAACCATCTCCCCCTAGACCATATGAAGTTTATTCCATATGTTTCAATAATTGTGTCAATCATGTATGCAATGATATGTACTAGACATGATGTCTCTTATGCTTTGAGCATGACTAGAAGTTATAAGTCTGATCCCGGTGAATGTCACTGGATTGCCATCAAGAAAATCCTAAAGTACTTGAGAAGGACTAAGTATATGTTCTTAGTATTTGGCGGAGAGGAAGAGCTTGTTGTAATGGGTTACACATATGCTAGCTTCCTAACTAATAGAGTCGACTCAAAGTATTAGTCAGGGTTTGTATTTCTCCTGAATAGAGGTGTTGTTAGTCGGAAGAGTTCCAAGAAGGAAACAGTTGTCGATTCTACAACTAAGGCTGAGTATATTGTCGCTGCAAATGAAGCAAAGGAGGTTGTATGGCTTAGGAAATTCATCGACGAGTTAGATGTAGTTCCTACCATTATTCATCCCGTAGTTCTCTACTGTGATAACAATGGTGTAATTGCACTAGCTTCGGAACCTAGATCTTATCAGCGCTCCAAGCATATACTTCGACAGTTCCATCTAATTCGAGAGATTGTCCATCGAGGAGATGTGAGCATATGCAGAGTGCCAACTGAGGATAACATTGCGGATCCACTAAAAAAGACACTTGCATAGAGGAAGCATGATGGTCATGTTAGATTTATGGGTATGCAATACCTGAATGATCAACTCTAGTTGGAGTCTTGAGGATTGTATGTTTGTTGGCTGTATTATATTATTTGATAAATAATGTACTATTGGCATTTCATTTATATATTTTGTCAAGTTCTTTTATTGTTTATCATTTTTATTGTGATATAGTAGTTAACTAAATTAATTCCCTTAGAGTGTTTGCTTCCATTATTCAAGTAGTGAATTGAATGTGAGAACCTATGATCCTAGAAGCTTCATTATTAAAGGTCCCTGGTCATTGTATCATCTTAGAAGCTAAGAGAGATGTGATACATTAAGACTAGCATGTGCGTTGACTGATGACCGGTACTCACTGGTCATGATATTGTGATATCAAGTCATCACATGGGTACTTATTGTGAACAAGTTGTACTGGACAGACCCACCATGAGAAAACTTTGTGGATTGTTATATGAATGTGTGATAAGTATGGCTCAAGGGGAAATGGTGTTTGTGGTCCTTTAACCTGAAGTCATAACATTCATCGAGTGAGGAAGAGCATTTTTGATGCCATCAAAAGTCCGATCTTGAGAAAGTTTGATGATAAAGGTGGTTATTGGGTACATTACGAGTCATTTTGGTGTTTGCGTGTGAGCAGAGATGGTATTTGTCCTCATATATGATAGGCTTTACATCCATAGGCCTCTTGATGGAATGGGACAGAGAAATGCATGGCCATTATTAGTTGAGTCAATATATGATATTGGGCTCACCAATTTTTGGAAGTCCATTCTAGATCAAGAAATTGGGATTGAACAATTATGAGGGTGACACAGTCTATACCTCTAGTTCTATCCGGATGTAAGGGACGAAGGAACATGACAACATTGTAATATTGGTCACAATGTCTTTTGAGTTTATAAACTCTTACTGTTTGGGGAGCAATATGTATAGATAGATACAACTCATTGTTTGTGAATGTTTTGTTTGATACTTTCAAGATCAAGCGGGAGATTGTTTGTGTTACCATTATGATTTAGAAGTGATCAAACATGTGGCCTCACTGCCAACTCAGTATGAGCCTATCTGGGTCGCACATAAGATTGTGGAGAAATTTGGATATAAGGATTTGTTTGGTTTAGCTCATATGATGAGTTGAAAATACTTAGCTCAGTCAGGCTGAAAAGCATCGAGTGCGTTGAAACAATTGAACTCCGTCGTCGAGTTAATTATTAACTCGTCGAATGATGGCGTTTAGTATATTAAATGATTTGTCAAGTCAAAGTGTTGATTCGACGAGTATGGCACTAAAGCGTTGAGTGCATTGAGTATACTCGATGATTCATTGAGTCAAAGAGTTTATTCGATGAGTCTGAGTCTCAGGCATTGAGTGCGTTGAGTCCGCTCAATGCCTTCATCGAGTAAAGGGATTACTTGACGAATCTAGCAACTTAGGCGTTGAGTGTATTGAGTCCACTCAACACATTTCGACAAATCTGTAAATAGACTTTGAGTGCGTTGAGTGCACTCAACACCATTCGTCGAGTATGACGCAGAAAGCATTGAGAGCGTTGAGCCCACTCAACGCATTCACAGAGTCAAGCGTTCATTCAGCTGAGGATGGTGTTGAGTTCGTCGTGTTTCTTATGGATACTCGATGATTCATCGAGTATAAAGAAGATAATCGATGATTTATTGTATATGCCATGGATACCCAATGATTCGTCAAGACAAGGGTTGTCTGGCCGAAATTGTAGATTCTAAGTCTTAGGTCTGTGATTAGCGGCAGACTGTTTTGTTTATTCCATTTGGGTATAAATTGAAAGTTATATGGTTTCTACAGTATGCGATCATTTATTCTATCTAAGCACACAAACCATACAATGCGAAAAGAAGGAAGCCCTAGAATCCTGATGGAAGTTGTTCGACCTTTCTCCATCGCTGTCGCTGATCCAGATCCCAGCGAGTGTCCCCGCCGCCTCTCCTTCAATAGATCAAGTAGTATGTAGAGACATTGAGTGTCCTCTCCCTTCCTAGTTCTTGTTGGACAAGTAGCTGCAGGTTCTCCCGATCGTGTGGATTTCCCGTAGAGGCGCGGATATACTTTCTGCGCTCAGGACTCGAGCCACTTAGTGGACGGCTGGTTTTACTAGAGCATCTAGGTTGAGTATAAACTCAATCCTATAAAGGTAATTTTATTTAAATCAAGTTTTACTTCTTGAATCATGTACATTGCCAGATCAAAACTTCTTTTTGGTTTTCATAGTTACTTTTCTTCCACTGCGAACAAGTTTTGTGTCATGTTGTAAAACCCAATAGTATCATAGTCTGAATCAGAAGAGGAGCTAGATAGAGAGTATACCTTATTTGGGCCAGGCTGATCCTTGCTGGATTCTTCATCTGATAAGGCCATTAGCCCATAACTGTTGATGACCTCTTAATCCTCCTCAGTATCACTGTCTGAATGTAATAGTGGGGCCTTGAGGCCTATAATTGCTGCAGGATAGTCTTCTTTTTCATCAATTATAATAGCAAATAGCCAAATATAGGTTTCTTATTCTTCTTCAGAATATGATGAAGATGGGTCATTTAGACTCCAACTCTTTTATTTCTTGGCTATGTTATTTTCCTTCTTGCCCTTGAGATGGTGGTGCTTCTTCTCACCAGTCATCTTTCTCTTTATAGGACAATCAGCTATGACATGTCCTGGCTTGCTGCAGCAATAACAAACAATTTTAGAAGAAACATGTTTACTAGGTTTAGATTCATACCTGTCTCCCTTGGAGTTTTTCTTTTCAGCCTTGTAGTGGTCCTTCTTGTGATGAGAGGAGGAGGAAGGTCTGCTCCTCCACTGCTTCCTCTTCTTTATCTTCTGAAACTTCCTAGAGAAGGTAACAAACTCTCCATCAGACATGTTGTTGTCTAATGTGCTTGGCTCTATGCTGTCTAATTCCACAAGCCTCCTTGGGGGAGAGGCAATCCTCCCCTTACTCTTCTTAGAGCTCTCAGCTTTGAAGGTTATTATCTTTTCCTTGGCCTGAGATTTGCTGATGATCTCGTCCTCCTTCCTAGCAGATAGCTGCATCTCATAGGAGAGCAACTTCCCAAATAGTGTGTAAGGGGGAGTATCAGCTAGCTTTGCAACCTCCCTGAAAAGTAAAGATCTTGGTGTCCTAGTCTTTGGTTGAAGATCTAAGGAACTTTCATTCAGCTCATAATGGTTGAAGACCCTCCAATTGGTCCTCACCTCATTCACTATTTTGAAAAATTTATTATAGTATTCAGATATGCTATCTTTCTTGTTCTTCCTGAAGGCCTCATACACTTAGTTGAGTAGGGATTTCTTGTCATCCCTGACTTCTTCAATCCCTTCCAGGTAGACCACCAAAGTGTCCCATATTTCCTTGGAAATTCTGCAGTGGACAAGGTTTTGAAAAGTTGAATCATCAATTGCACTAACAATTATATTTTGTTCCCTCTTGTCCATTGTAGCCAATATGACCTCATCCTTGGTCATCTCAGAGTATTTCTTAGGTGTCTAGATAGTTGCATCAAGATTTGATAACTTCATGAGGATAAAAGGTCCCATATAAACTATTATAAAGATTCTTGCGTCAGATGCTTCCATGAATTGCCTCACCCTCTCCTTCTAGATCCCAAAGCTCTCCTTCTTGCAGATCAGAAGCTTCATGGAACCCAACTCCTTATGGTTCTCTCCTGAACCCATGAGGATATGCTCATGCTACTCTTGGAGATCAACTCATACTATTAAGTCCTTCTTGAGCAATATCCCTATGATACCACTTGGAAGTCTCTAGTTTCAAGAGTAGTTAAATACTTAGAGGGGGTGAATAAGTTTTTTTGTCTTTTAATACTTTTTTGCTTAGCTTTAGTGTGTTGTGAGTTTGTTAAGTTAGCTTTAAATATAATCACACATAGCAAACAGGAATTTTAAAGTGGTTCCCTAGAGTATTGGTACATCCACTATACCCCCACCTTTCTAGCAGTTTGTTAGACAAGGCCGCTTCTCCAAACTCAGCTCGTAAGAGCTTATAACTCAGATCCATCAATATCTCTCATTCTCTTCCTAGACCTAGCTCAGGAAAAAAGACCTACAACTTAGAGCAAGTAAAGCTCCTACAGCTCAATGATCCATATACTACCTACCTAAGACTTATCACTAAGTCCTACAATTAAGGCTAGGAGGATAGCACTACCACCCAGAGAGAATGACACTCCTACCACAAGCCAATAACCCTACCACTCAGATCCAAACCTGGATCATACCAAAAATTCACCACTTGAATCCTACCTTAGATCTACAGAAGATCTAATACTCATACCTTATATAATAGGCTTATACCCAGATCAGATGATCATACAGAGAGAAAGCAATGGTTTGTTGATGATGTTTAGACACTAGAGAAATGTTCTCTATGTCTTTATCCTTCCTGTGCTGAGATAGCTTAGTCCAGTCTTCTTCATAGTTCCAGGAAAAGTTCTGCAAGAATGGCCAGCTAGAGCTATGAAGTTGTTGCAGCTAGGGCTTGCCTTTCTGCTACTTCTTCTTCAGAGAAATTAATCTGAACTTTTTGTTGAAGATCAATAGCTAACTTGTTAGACTTTCAGATCAGTGACTAGAATAACTTCTCCAAGCTCTACAACTTTGTTGACAGGAAGAAGATGAAGTTCAGGTGTCTAAAAGAAAATTTCTTCTCAGTGATTTGATTCCTTTTTTATCTTGTCGTCCAACGGCTCTTTGAGTAGTGTGACCAGCTGTAGTTGTTGGCTGCAACATTCCTTTTTCATTAAATATAGTGAAAGTGAGGGTAAGATCTACCTTTACTCTTGAGGGGGGGGGGGAGAATAGAGTATATTAAAATAATTTTCCAAATTAAAAATTATTTGCAGTGGAAGACTTGATTTAAGTATAGGTGTAATGTGCTTGCAGTAAGTAAAACTAAGATAGCAAGAAAGCAAAAATCACAGCACACAGCAAAGCAAAAACACAGAAAACCAGATGACACAAGGATCTATAGTGGTTTCCCAATCAACCTGGGTACATCCACTCTTCTACCACCCTAGGTAGGAATCCACTACAAGAATAGTTGATCAGGTGTCCTGGGCACCAATGAGCTTTTTATAAGGTGCTCAAAAACTAAACCAGATTTTTTTGATCAGGTGTCTTGCCACCACTGAGTTTTGACAAGGTCTCAGAAACCAACCACAAAACTTTTGAAGGGAGTTTTGAGAAACCCTTTTACAGTAGAGTAAGGAAAAAGAAAAGAGGATTTGTTCTTCTCTGTAAACAGTCTAAGAGAATACTAATGGAAGATGTTGTCAAAGCTCCCCCTGAGATCTACAATTGTTCAGGAAAAAGAGCTTTGCATAGGGTGATAGGTCTTCAGAAACTTTAGATCTCCAGCAAGAGATGATTTCAGCAGTTGCTGAAATGTTATGTGTCTGGAGTCTTTGATGAAGAAGCCTTTGAACACTTGAATCAAGAAGATCTTGAAGGAGTAGAATAGAAGTTTGATGATCTTCTTCAAAGTATTATTCCTTGTGTTCTGTATGAATTCTAACTCAGTAATCCTGTAGACTTGTGTCTCCTGAGTCTATTCCCAGAATTCTTGATTGATATCTCTTGTTCTGTCTTTCTCAATTATTCTCTGGAGATATATTGAAAATCTATCTTTTAGATATCCGTTAATCAGTCATAAATGACTGCCTTAAATGACATTTGTCTCTAGAGGAAAGTCCTAAGAGACATTCCTTTTGGTCTTCCTTGAAACTTGCACCAGATTAGTTGAAACAACTACAGAATTCTTTGAAATAAATGCTGAATAATAAATCTGATTGAATTCCATAACTGATGAGTTGTAAATATACCTATATTTTCGTATTTTACTTAAGTCATTTTTGTTTATTTTTGTCTTTTTTATTAGTTTTATTCAATAAATTGCTTCTTTTTGTAAATATTATTTCTAACTTAGCTTTATTTTTTATTCCAGAAAAATTCCAGAAAATTACAAAAAATTGACTGACACGCCCGTGTCACTTGACCGACACGCCCGTGTCATGCCCTCGACGATCGCCGACAATAGGTTGCTAGCTCGACGATCGGCGATCATCAAACCGAGCTCGACACGCCCCCAGACACGCCCGTATCAAAGTGTGATACGGGCGTGACTTCGCCACCTGGTCCGATGTGACGCAAGCGACTTTGCGGCCGGACCACGCCCAGATCGACCTCCCCGACACGCCCTAGTCACGCCCATGACCGACACATGTCACGCCCGTGACCTAGGGCGTGACAGCCACGTTTTCAGCCGAAGTCAACTTTCCAGTCAAATCACCAATCAGCTCATGAATAGTAGTGACACGCCCCCCTGTCACGCCCTAGTCACGGGCGTGACCAACCCGAAATTTTCCCATAAAAGGCCAGCTGCTGTATGAGATTTCTGTCTCCTTTTTTGACCATTTTGCCTAGGGGAGGTGCTGCCCATTTGGATTCCATGCTATGTAAGGGAAATTTATCCCCCCCTCTCTCTCTCTTAGCTTAGTTTAGGATGTTTGTTTTAGCTTTCCTTGTAACCTCTTTTTCATTAATACAATGTTTGTTTTTTTCTCCCTTATGTTGTTTGGAATCCATTTGAATGCGTCAAACTTAAGTAATTTTTCGTTCTACGTTTGTGCTTTTCATTTTATGTTTTCATATCATAACTTTTATAACTCGCTTAGTTTAGGATTTTATCGCATTTTCTAGCAGTTATGCCGGCCGTTTGTTCTTTATGCACCTTAGTGTTATTGGACTAGGATTTTATTAGCTTTTCATGCATTCCTATAAACTTGTAAAAGCGTTTTCAATGTGGTTTTCATTTTTCGCTAACTTAGATTTTCTTTTTAGGACGTTAAACTTTTTGTTCTTTTTACTTTATTTCCACTTTTTACGCACTTTTACGGAGTTATACGAATGAAAAAGTACTCGTTCTAATTTTTTGTCAACTTCACTTTTGCATTTATTTGCAAAACTTCTCATTCGGTTAATTTTTATTTCTTCTTTTTATGCATTTCTACCGCATTCTAGCGGTAGAAATACAGTAGTTTAAATTTTTAGAGCACTTTACTTTTTCTCATTTTTGCAAGTGTGCGTGCGTGTATGAGTTAGTTTTACAGCTTTATTTCAATTTCTGTAGAGTGTGTGCGTATGCATTTATTTCCGCCTACTCGTTAAGAGTTAAATAGCGCATTGCTTTCATCTCCCGCCCACTCGTTTGAGTGGGACTTATCATTTTATTGCTTTCTTTTCCCGCCTACTCGTTTGAGTAGGACTTGTCATTTTATCGCTTTTATTTTCTTCCTACTCACTTTAGTAGGAAAACTTTGTGTGTGTGTGTGTTTACTTTTCTGTAGAGTGCGTGTGTGTGATTTTAATTTATGTAAAGTGTGTGCGTGTATGAGATTAATTTACCCCCGCCCACTCATTTTAGCCGGGACTTGCATTTACTGCTTTCTTCAGTCCTACTCGTTTGAGTAGGACTTGCAATTTACGGCTTTCTTTATTGCTTTCTTACTGCTTTCTTTTCCGCTTTCTAGGGTAAGTGTCCCCATTCTGATGAGTGGCTAACCGCCCTTAGCCCTCAATATCGAAGAGCATTGGGACAGATAAAATGGCTTTAAATAATTAAAGGTCCTGTTTTCTATTTAATTAAATTTCTTATGGTTTTCCCCGGGTTAACGATGCGTAGGACCGCATAATCGATGTGCGGGCTATATTTCTGTTATCAATACGCAACGCCGAGAGGCCGCACATATGGACCGATCACCCTTGGGTAAAGAGAGCTTCGCGCTAACCCTCGAGAGAGGAGGCGCACGACTCTATCGGATTGGGTTCCCCACCCAATAGCGGGGTTCTTAGCGTAATGCGGGAGTTAAGAGGAATCCTTCGTCGGTCTAACGATCGGTCGAATAGTCTTAGCGTTAAGGTGTGCAATAGTCCTAGAGATAAGTGAGCTCATTCCTTTGGAACCTCCACGGCCGAGTCTCCGCCTTAATTCATTTGAAATTTAGGATCTCTTTATATTAAAGTCATTTTAGTTCAGTTCTCTTTTTGATAGCGTCGCGCTGAGTTCTTCATCAGCCTTCTGCACTTTATTATTATTATGCATTTTTAATATTTTTAGGTCATATTTTCTTTTAAAACAAACTCAAATATTATCGGTAATGAAAGTGAAGGGATAGATACTACTCTAGAGGGGGGTGAATAGAGTTATCAAATTTTGCACTAGACAAAACTTAATGGTCTACCCAACTCCCTTGGAGTGAAGTGCGGAATGAAAAGATTATAGATATTGATTTAACCTTAAAGCCTAACACAAGTGATGTGTACAAACACAAGCTAACTGTAATTACAGTTAAGGCTTGGAAAACCTAATCAGCAACTAGCAATCCTAGTTATATCTATTCACAGCCACAATGCAGGAATTAAACAAGTGAATCCATACGACACAAGGAAATTTATAGTGGTTCCCCAAACAACTTGGGTACGTCCACTCTTCTACCCACACGGTAGGAATCCACTCAGGTTTTTGATCAGGTGCCCTGCCACCAACAGGATCTGCTTCAGGTAGATCCAGAAACCCTTTAGACTTTTGATCAGGTGTCTAAAAAACCAAGCACAGGTTTTTGATTAGGTGCCCTGCCACCAAGGGATACTTTTGAAGGGAGTAATAAACCTGTATAGGAGGGGGAAGAAGGTTAAGATGTCTTCTCTATTTTACAATAGATTAGAGAAGCACAAAAGCTTGCACTGAGCTAGAAAGCTCTAAAGAATCAAGGCTCCCCCTGGCTCAAAGATGTCCAGGTGAAGTCTTGCTTCAGTGCAGAAAACTCTTCAGAAAACTCTGAAGGAAAAAAACTACAAGAAGATACAAATAATAAAAATAAAGATCTTCAAGCAGCTGTCTTCTTCTTCTTCTTCAAAGAAACTCTGAGTTTGAACTTCCTGAAAGCAGGAGAACTCAGGTTGAAGAAGAGTAGAAGATCTTAACACTTCTCAGTTAGATGGAAATTGCTGAGAGCAGAAAGCTTGATCTTGATGAAGGCTTGAATGCTTGAGAATATGTGTAAAACTGGTTAGCTCTATGCTAGCTCGAATCCTTCTTCAAAGGGTCCTTTATATAACATCAGCAAGCAACGGCTCTCTTCAATTTGAATAATTTGTCTTCTTCTGAGGCTTGAGACCTGAGCTGTAAATATCAAGAAGACACAACAAACTCTGCAGCAGAAACATTCTATAAAAGGAATAACCCTTTTTCTAGGAAGCTGCAGGAAACAATTTGATAATAAAGTACTAAATAAAGTCATATCAGAAACAAACTCCTTATAGCAAAAAGAAGACTTTTCAGTCTAACGGCTATAAAGGGCTGACAGCAGATAAAGTAATTTATAATGTCAGCTAATAAGACAAACAACTTTATCTAAAAAGATTTGACTCAGGCAAAAAGAATAGAGTAGATATGCCTGGAAATATTATCATAATACTCAAAACAACTTGCCAGAAAATGTATTAAATAATTAAATATAATAAATAAATACAAAATATAAAGGCAGGCAGAAAGCGTCGAACGACCTTCGGAGATCGTCGACCGACGCACGGAGATCGTCGAGCTATCGGGCAGATAGTCGAACGATCCAGATAGTCGAACTATCAAAGGAGATAGTCGAACTATCACAGCAGATAGTCGAACTACCAGAAGATAGTCGAACTATCAGATAGTCGACCTATCAACAGATAGTCGAACTATCAGGGCAAAACAGATAGTCGAGCTATCAACAGATAGTCGAGCTATCAGATAGTCGACCTATCAATCAGATAGTCGAACTATCAAGAACAAACAGATAGTCGAGCTATAAACAGATAGTCGAGCTATCAGAAACAAACAGATAGTCGACCAATCAACAGATAGTCGAACTATCAGATAGTCGACCTATCAAAGCAGATAGTCGAACTATCAAGCGAGAACAGATAGTCGAGCTATCAACAGATAGTCGAGCTATCAACGCAGAACAGATAGTCGAACTATCAACAGGTAGTTGAGCTATCAGATAGTCGACCTATCAACAGATAGTCGAACTATCAAAACCAAACAGATAGTCGACCTATCAACAGATAGTCGAACTATCAAAGACAAACAGATAGTCGACCTATCCAAGCAGATAGTCGAACTATCAGATAGTCGACCTATCCAAGCAGATAGTCGAACTATCAAAGACAAACAGATAGTC
Source organism: Platanthera zijinensis (assembly GCA_039513925.1). Taxonomy (NCBI): domain Eukaryota; kingdom Viridiplantae; phylum Streptophyta; class Magnoliopsida; order Asparagales; family Orchidaceae; genus Platanthera; species Platanthera zijinensis. The sequence goes on from CM077084.1 coordinate 116,132,774, forward strand.
GAACTATCAACCGATAGTCGAACTATCCTCGCAGACTGAAAGTCGAACAACTGATAGACGATCGTCGAGCAGTTAGTCGACGATAGTCGAGCGGCGTTCGACGATAGTCGAACGAACAAACAACTTAACCAAATTCTCAATCTGGAAAACTGAGGACTCTACAGCTAGACTACTAACAATTGACCATAGATATTTCTTGGGTCAAGGAGCACAAAGGAGAGGACTAAACTAAAATCAAACTAGGGTACCAACAATCTCCCCCTATTTGAGTTAAGTCTCTCAAAATCTAAAACATACAGCTAGCTATAGAACACTAAAATTAATGCAGGAAATAGTTAACAATTAACTAGCAGATTATCAAACAGATAGATAATAAACAATTATATCAAAGCAGTCAATCAAACTATTAAGAGTCTCCAGAATCTGGCAAAGGGTCAGAGGAACTAGGAACAAAAGAGATTTTCCTTAGAGGATCATCAGATTCTTTCTTTGATAGCTTCAAGTCCTGCATGCCAATGATCTTCAATTCTGCAGCTCTTGGGACTACTGCTTCAGGATGCTTTTCCATATATTTTGAGGGATCAAATACATCAGGATTGACTTGGAACTTTTCAAACTCTTTCTTTCTGTAAGCAGACATGGTGGTAAAACCAGTAATATCTTTTCCTTCTGCTTTTGCTTTTCTTATTTGAGCTGCTCCAACTAGTTCGTGAAAACGAGCCATCCTAAAGTTAGGATCTAGCTCTGGACTTTCATAAACAGGCTCAGGAGGAGCAGCATCTGATTCTTTATCTAGATAAGATATTGGAGCAAACTTAGCAAAAGATTCTTGCTAGAATTTTAAAACAAAATAAACTACTTACCTTTTAACACAACTTTCTCAGACTGAATTGGTGCAGCAGTTGAAACTTTTCTCTTAAGAGAAGGAGGATGTGAAAAAGTTGGCTTTAGATACACAACCTCCTTAACTTGTTCTTTCACTTCTGCTTCATGCATTTGACTGCCAGAATGAGACTTTCCATAAGAGCTGTGAGAGCTTTTCCTTGATTGATGTTGAGATGAAGCAGGTCTTGCTGATGGAGCAGATTTTCCTGAAGATACAGAAGGGTTGGCAGAAAGATTACCAGAAGCTCCTGCACCTGGAGGAGGAGGAGGACCTCTGGGAGTCCATCTTGAGCCAAGACTGTCATATCTTTTAGATCTTTTCCTTTCTTTCTGCTGGTTCTTTGAGAACCACATCCAATGCTGAAATTCCTTTGACTTTGGGTCAATGCACTTCAGAATGTAATAAGGAATATCATTATCTTTACTGGGAGGAGGAGGAGCAGCAGCTTTCCTTTTCTTTTGAACAACTTTCTTTCTCTTTGAATTCTCAGATACATCAGAATCATCCTCATCATCAGAGTGAGATGATGGAGGATTTTCATAAGGATCATAGGCTTTAGAGACAGCCTTTTCTTTAAGCTTCAGAGCAGATTTCTCTCTTTCCTCTTCAATGGCATCCAGAGCCAGAAGGGAATCTAAGTCCAACCCTGGTGAGTCATCCCAGATGGTTGACTTTTCAACTTGCAGATCTTTTTCCTTCTCTTTTAAAGACTGTACTCTTAAATCCCAAGCAGCTCTTGCTTGTACTTCTTCCATACTCAGAGCAGGAGTGTCAACTTTGACTTCATCTTGATTCTCAGGCTCATCTTCTCTATCATCTAAAAACGATTCCAACTCTGGATCTACTTGGATATCAGGAATACTTGGGGCAGCCTCTGAGACAATTACTATTATCTGAGCAGATAAATCTTCTCTAATAACATCTGTAGAATTATGAATACAGATCTGCTAAATAAGCGATAATCATTCCTTCAAGGTATTCACTAGCAAGCAAATTAATTGACTCATCAATAAATCGAATAAGTGAATTACCTTCATACTTGACCATCTCCCATGATTCATCTAGATATGAAGTTATAATTCCTTCTAGGAATCTAGCAACCACAGGAGTGGTGAGATCTTCTAGGCAGACTTTTACTGCAATTTCAGATAGCATGATTCCATCTACTATTTCCTTATCAGATAACACTGGAACTATTTCTTTCTCAGCTGGAGCAGGCTCTTCCAGGGCTGTCATCACAGTATCTGTTATATCTGGAAGGGAGGCAGGATGTTCTGAGGCATCTTCATGGAACATCTCCCCCTGCCTGATTTCAGTGGAGACTGAAACCAGGCCCCTTGAGGAAGATGGCTCAGCAGATTTTGAAAGGGATTTGATGGAGGCAGTTAAGATCTCAATGGAGGATGCAAGGGGAGCGATTGCCTCTTCAATCATGGTTTTGATTGATGGGGTAATCAGCTCCACAATGCGGGAGATAAGTTCAGGAGTGATCTCAAAAGATGATGGATGTGAAGTGGATGGAGCTGCAGCAGATATGGTTGAAGTGCTGGGATGAAGAATGGTGTGGACAGGGGATTTAACAGGAGAAGGAGCTGGAGAGTTAATTGGAGAATTAACTGGGGAATGAATGGGAGTCAAAGGAGGAGTAGGAATTCTCTCAGATCCGTAACAAATCAAAGCTAGGAGCAGATATCCTAGTCTGATGTGCAGGAATTGGAGAAGCTGGAGGGGAAAGAGGAACAACCGTAGTTGTTTCTAGAGCAGAAGAGGAAGAAGGTCGTACTTCAGCTGAAGTTGATGGTACTTCAACTGAGGCAGACAGCAAAGCAGAAGAGGAGGAGGGAAGAGCTGAGCCAGCTTCGACATGGTGAGGAGTGACTGATTCAGTCCTGGTGTCCTCAGATATTGCTGGAGCAACCCCTGTGAGAGCGGGTTTTACAAAAGTTCTCTTCCATTTGGAGAATAGGTTAGGATCCATCTTCTTGCTTGCGTTAATTGTTGTTGCGGTTGAACTCAGCAGCTGGGGGTACTTCTCCTTAAGGAAGATTCCAATAACCCTTCCAAGGGTAACTTCCTTCTTGCCATTCTTTTTCCTTATTAAATCAAACATCACTGTTGCCCAATCTATCCTTTTCCGATTAACAATCGCACACATGAGTGCGAATTGCTGCCTTGTGATATTATCGTGAGCAGAGTGCTTACCCAGGAGCACTTTTCCTACCAGCTCAGCAAGAAACTTGATTTTGAAAGGGAAATTTACTTTGAGCAGCTTCGTGGGAATGCCCTCAGCATGTCCCAGCTCAACTAGCATTCTTCCGAATTCCTGAGCATCTTGCTCATAATCCTCTTCACCATTTATTAAACCAAAAATTTCAGTCAAAACGGCCGGAGTTAGGATTACCTCTTCTCCGCCGATGGTACCTGTCATCGAGTCGTCGGTGGAGGACGATGTGAAGGCCCATTCCTTGATTTCTGGGATGTTTATCTTAATCCTTGCAGACATTATCCTCTCGAGTCCTTGATCCCTGCATAGCTGAAGAACTTCTACGATTGCGGCATCGCAGCTACTGAACGCGTCGAAATCCACGCTAAAGCCAGCATCAAACTTCACGACTGCTAGAACTGCTGGAGAGACCGCCATTGATTCGCTGGAGAAAGCTCGAGAAAGCTGGAGAGGACGAAGAAGACGAAACGCCCGAAAATCGCAAGCGGGAAGGCAAAATGCGAAAAGGCACGCTCCGTCGACGATAAAACACAAGATCTTTTAACCTAGGTCGACTATCGGCTTTATATTAGACCGGAAATAGTCGATCTATTAAAAAGATACTTGACCCGATAGTCGAACGGTCGTTCGACGATCGGCTCAGAAGCAGAGTAGTCGAACCATCGTTCGGCTATTTCTGGCTTCTCAAACAACAGGTTGTCGTCATCCAGAGATCGACGATGAGCTTGACTTGTTCGACGATGGTCGAACGCCGGTCGACGATCTTCAGACAGATAAGCCATCATCAACCAGAGGTCGACGATAGACTTGATCCGTTCGACGATCTTCGATCATCGTTCGACGATCTTCAAACAGGTTTCAATATAGGCAGATATAGTCACACTTAGTCTCGTCCATTAATCTTGCCTAATTGAACTAAAAAGAACAGATGCTTCTGTTCATCTAAAGGCTTGGTGAATATATCACCTCTCTGAAACTCAGTGGATATGAACTCAAGACAGATCTTGTTCTTTTCCACACAATCTCTCAGGAAATGGTGCCCAATCTCAATGTGCTTCGTTCTAGAGTGGTGCACAGGATTTTGTGCAATTGAAATAGCACTGGTACTATCACACATGATTTTGGTGTTCTTGTGTGAGTAACCATAATCCACAAGCTGGTTTTGAATCCACAGGATCTGTGAACAACAACTAGCAGCTGCTATATATTCAGCCTCTGCAGTTGAAGTTGAGACAGAAGCCTGCTTCTTACAGAACCAAGAGACCAATCTCTCTCCCAGGAACTGGCAAGTTCCTGAGGTGCTCTTCTTGTCAACTCTGCAACCAGCATAATCAGAATCAGAATATCCAATTAATTCAAATTCTGACTCAGCTGGGTACCAAAGTCCTAGATCTGGACATCCCTTCAGGTATCTCAGGATTCTCTTTAGAAGAATCAGATGAGATTCCTTGGGGTTGACCTGGAATCTAGCACAAAGGCATGTAGCAAACATTATATCAGGCCTACTTGCAGTTAGATATAATAGGGAACCAACAATGGCCCTATAATTCTTTTGATCAACTGGCTTGCCGTGATCATCAGAATCAATAACTACATTAGTAGCCATAGGTGTAGGCATTGCTGAAGCATCAGCCATCCCAAATTTCTTTACCAATTCCTTGGCATATTTGGATTGGGAGATGAAGATACCATCAGCATCTTGCTTAACTTGGATACCAAGAAAGTAAGACAGCACACCCATGCTACTCATCTCAAACTTAGAGTGCATCAGGTCAGAGAACCTTTTGCAAAGTTTGGGATCAGTGGAGCCAAATATAATATCATCTACATACACCTGAACTAACAGGATTGTGTCCTTGTGATGCTTGACGAAAAGGGTTCTATCAACTACTCCCCTAGTAAAGTTGTGCTCTAACAGGAAACTAGCTAGAGTCTCATACCAGGCTCTGGGAGCTTGCTTTAGTCCATAAAGAGCTTTCTGCAACTTAAAAACATGTGAGGGCTGAGTTGAAGAAATAAACCCTGGTGGTTGTTCAACAAACACCTCTTCCTTAAGCTCACCATTTAGGAATGCACTCTTGACATCCATTTGGAACACCTTAAACTTCATATAGGCTGCATAGGCCAAGAAGATCCTTATTGCTTCTAGCCTTGCAACAGGAGCAAAGGTTTGGTCATAGTCTATACCTTCCTCCTGTCTGTAGCCCTGAGCTACAAGCCTTACTTTATTCCTTACTATAATTCCATTTGCATCTAACTTGTTTCTATACACCCACTTGTTGCCTATGATCAGTTGGCCTTTAGGTCTTGGAACCAAAGTCCAAACTTTACATCTCTCAAACTGATTGAGCTCCTCTTGCATTGCAATAATCCAGTGGGGATCTAGCTCTGCATCTTTAAAGGTGAGGGGCTCAACCTGTGAGAGGAAACAAGCATGCATCACATCCTGTCTTAATTGGTGTCTTGTTTGCACACCAGCTGATATGTCTCCAATCACTTGAGATGTGGGGTGATCTCTAAGTGTGACAATATCAGCAGGTGGGATGTGATCTTCAGCAACAGTTGGGATTAATTCCTCAGGAGGAATTTGATCTACTGTTGGTGGTACAACAACTGCTTCAGCAATGTCTTCATCACTGTCTGATTCAGTGATCTGAAGAGTTGATAGTTGGAGAATTTCTTGAGGGGCATCAGGTACCTGCAAAGAACTGGAGGAAGGAGAATTTTCTTTCTCCTTGTAAAACATCTGATGCTCATCAAATGACACATGCACAGATTCTTCAATCTTACAGGTTGATTTGTTATAAACCCTATAAGCTTTGCTTACTTGGGAATATCCAAGCATAATTCCCATTGAAGCTTTTGCTTCAAACTTTCTAATATATTCTTTATTATTATTATGAATATAAACAATACAGCCAAAAACTCTAAAATAGTTAATTTTAGGTTTCTTTCCCTTGAGCAACTCATAAGGAGTTTTACACTTAAGTTTGTGTATCAAACTTCTATTCAAGACATAATTGGCTGTACTAACAGCTTCTGCCCAATAGGAGAGAGGCATGTTAGCATCTGCCAATAATGTGCTAGCAGCTTCAATGAGTGTTCTATTTTTCCTTTCAACTACCCCATTTTGTTGAGGAGTTCTAGGAGCTGAGAAGCTATGTTTGATACCTTCTCTCTCACAGAATTCTTGCATGAGAAGAGAGTCAAACTCAGTACCATGACCACTTCTGATCAAGGCCACATGAGTAGAGTACTCAGTCTGCACACATAGTAGAAAGTCTGTAAGGGCTTTGAAGTTATCAGACTTAGTTCTCAAAAAGAAAACCCAACTGAACCTAGAGAAGTCATCTACAATTACTAATGTGTAATACTTCCCTCCTAGACTCTGTACATTTATTGGGCCAAAAAGGTCCAAGTGTAATAAATACAGGATTCTAGGAGAATCACTCTTATTTACAGATTTAAAAGAGTTTTTGGTTTGCTTGCCTAGCTGACAAGCCTTGCATAGGCTCTCCTTCTTGTAGGGGCAAGAAGGTAAACCTCTAACAAGGTTGTGTTTAGATAACCTAGATATATTTTTAAGGTTTACATGACTAAGCCTCTTATGCCACAAAGAATTATTATTAAGGGTTACTTCATTAAACAGGCAAATTTCAGAATGAGATGAATTGAAATCTACTAAATAGATATTGCCTATTCTAATACCTACTAAAACAACATTATTATTTAAAGTAATATTGCAAGAGAAGTTAGAAAATGAAACCTGGTAGCCAGCATCACATAGCTGGCTGACTGAGATCAAATTATGCTTCAGTCCATTTACATAGGCAACTCTCTTGAAAGTAACTGCTCCAATTGTGATCTTGCCATAGCCTTCTGTCTGACCACAGCTGGAGTCTCCAAAGATAACCTTTGGGCCGAGCTTAGCTTTGTATTTTGACAGAAGATCTTTATTTCCTGTCATATGCTAAGAGCATCCACTATCCAAATACCAATTATTTTGAGTGATTGGATAGGCCTTCACCTGCAAGACAATTATTTAGACAGTGTGGACCCAGGTAACCTTGGGTCCCTTGTTTTTCACATAAGAAAAACTGGAAATATATGAGAATGCAGGCTGAGGGTGATAACCTAGTGGGTGAGATCTCCTAGGTGGGATTCTCCATGCAGATGATGGGTCAACAAACCTAGGGTTTCTATATTCATTTAGGTTTCTATGATATTGATTATGATTTTGAAAATCATGTTGAAATCGTCGATCGACGTTCGACGATGGGCGCTCAGATCGTCGAGCTTCGTTCGACCATTGAGCTTTCGATCGTCGAGCGGCGTTCGACGCTCTTTGCATTTCTTTAAAAAACTTCTTTCTCTTTTCTCTCTTAGCTTTATTTAAGGTTTTATTAACTAGATTTACTTGCTCAGTATTCTTCATTCCACTAGCTGAAATGAAGTTTACTAGAGTTGAAAGATTATTTTTAAGTAGAACTGGGGGTTCACTGGGAGAAGCTCCTAAGCCTAGTTTATCATTACCTGACCTAGTGTTAGTCATGCTGGTAATTTCTAACAACTTAAGGCTTCTACCATTAAGTGATTCCTCTAATCTCTTAGACTTAGCTAACTCTATTTTAAGAAATTTAATTTCTTCACTACAAGTAGTGAGTTCTTCCTTTAACCTAACATTTTCAGAGGCTATTGATTCTGAGTCAGCTAACCTATTTCTAAGTTCTTTTATTTCCTTTTCAGAGCTAATCAGATCTAAACATAAAGATTTAAAGTCTAATTTAAATTCTTCTGAAGTAAAATCATAAGAAGAAAGTACCTCATCTTCTGTAGGCATCTCTTCATCAGAATCAGAACTCTCTGCAGCAGAGTGGTTGCTGCAGGCATCTATTGCCATTAGGCAAACTTCTTTTGCCTTCTTCTCTTCCTCATCCTCACTGAAGCTTGATGAGGAGGATTCTTCATCAGAATCACTCCAGGTTTCAGCAATGAAACCTCTCTCCTTCTTCTTGTTTTTGTAGGAGGATGGCTTGGAGTGCTTCCTGTGCTGTTCCTTTTCTTTTCTCTTTTCTTTGTTCTTCTCCTCTGGACACTCTGGCAAGATGTGTCCAGGCTTCCTACAACCATAACAAATAATTTCTTTAGCAGGAGAGCGATCATACCTTGGTTTGTCTTCATAGCGTGAAGACTTCTTTCTGAACTCCTTTCTTCCCATCTTGAGAAACCTCTTGGCAAACAATGCCATTAGTTCCTCATTAGATTGGCTACCTTCAGAAGCATCAGCAGCCTTAAGAGCTAGAGATTGCTCTTTTCTTGTTGGAGTGGGAGTCTTTGCTTCAGCTTCTGCTTCCCTTGTCTTCAGCACTTGCTCAAAAGACTTGAGCTTGCCGAGGAGGGCTTCAGTGGAGAACTCATTTGTACTTCTGGCTTCCTTGATGGGCCAGATTCTTAGATCCCATGTGCTAGGGAAGCACATAAGAATCTTATCATTGACCTCTGTCAATGATATGTCCTTGTCCAGGGTCCTCAGCTCATTGATGATTGAGCTGAGCCTGGTGTACATGGCTTCAACTGATTCAGCATCAGTTTTCTTGAAGTTCTCATACTGTGAGATCAGGTTAGACCTTCTGTCCTTCCTTTCATCTGCTGAACCAGCTACAATCTGGTTCAGTGTATCCCACATGGCCTTTGCTGAGGAGCAGTCAGCAACCTTCTGGAATACTTCATCAGACATTATCTGAGCCAGTATGTTCATTGCCTTGGCATCTGCTATTTTGGCCTTCTTGTATTCATCATTGTAATCTGGAGGAGGCACTGCACTCATATCAGATGATGAGGCAGTAGCAGCAGCAGGTGCTCTTGGGGGACCTGACAAAATAGAAGCAAAGATGCTTTCATCAATAGAATTCATATATAGTTTTATCCTTGCCTTCCAGATGCCAAACTTAGCTAAGTTGCAAGCTGGAGGTCTGGTGCTAGAATAATCCTTGGACTGGGCCATGATAGTGAATATCTATAAGCTTTGGTATCTATCAGGATCTTGTGACTTAGTTGTTAGCCTATTCAGTCAGTCAACCTCCCTCTGATACCAATTGAAAGTGAAGGGATAGATACTACTCTAGAGGGGGGGTGAATAGAGTTATCAAATTTTGCACTAGACAAAACTTAATGGTTTACCCAACTCCATTGGAGTGAAGTGCGGAATGAAAAGATTATAGATATTGATTTAACCTTAAAGCCTAACACAAGTGATGTGTACAAACACAAGCTAACTGTAATTACAGTTAAGGCTTGGAAAACCTAATCAGCAACTAGCAATCCTAGTTATATCTATTCACAGCCACAATACAGGAATTAAACAAGTGAATCCAGACGACACAAGGAAATTTATAGTGGTTCCCCAAACAACTTGGGTACGTCCACTCTTCTACCCATACGGTAGGAATCCACTCAGGTTTTTGATCAGGTGCCCTGCCACCAACAGGATCTGCTTCAGGTAGATCCAGAAACCCTTTAGACTTTTGATCAGGTGTCTAAAAAACCAAGCACAGGTTTTTGATCAGGTGCCCTGCCACCAAGGGATACTTTTGAAGGGAGTAATAACCCTGTACAGGAGGGGGAAGAAGGTTAAGATGTCTTCTCTATTTTACAATAGATTAGAGAAGCACAAAAGCTTGCACTAAGCTAGAAAGCTCTAAAGAATCAAGGCTCCCCCTGGCTCAAAGATGTCCAGGTGAAGTCTTGCTTCAGTGCAGAAAACTCTTCAGAAAACTCTGAAGGAAAAAAACTACAAGAAGATACAAATAATAAAAATAAAGATCTTCAAGCAGCTGTCTTCTTCTTCTTCTTCTTCAAAGAAACTCTGAGTTTGAACTTCCTGAAAGCAGGAGAACTCAGGTTGAAGAAGAGTAGAAGATCTTAACACTTCTCAGTTAGATGGAAATTGCTGAGAGCAGAAAGCTTGATCTTGATGAAAGCTTGAATGCTTGAGAATATGTGTAACACTGGTTAGCTCTATGCTAGCTCGAATCCTTCTTCAAAGGGTCCTTTATATAACATCAGCAAGCAACGGCTCTCTTCAATTTGAATAATTTGTCTTCTTCTGAGGCTTGAGACCTGAGCTGTAAATATCAAGAAGACACAACAAACTCTGCAGCAGAAACATTCTATAAAAGAAATAACCCTTTTTCTAGGAAGCTGCAGGAAACAATTTGATAATAAAGTACTAAATAAAGTCATATCAGAAACAAACTCCTTATAGCAAAAAGAAGACTTTTCAGTCTAACGGCTATAAAGGGCTGACAGCAGATAAAGTAATTTATAATGTCAGCTAATAAGACAAACAACTTTATCTAACAAGATTTGACTCAGGCAAAAAGAATAGAGCAGATATGCCTGGAAATATTATCATAATACTCAAAACAACTTGCCAGAAAATGTATTAAATAATTAAATATAATAAATAAATACAAAATATAAAGGCAGGCAGAAAGCGTCGAACGACCTTCGGAGATCGTCGACCGACGCACGGAGATCGTCGAGCTATCGGGCAGATAGTCAAACGATCCAGATAGTCGAACTATCAAAGGAGATAGTCGAACTATCACAGCAGATAGTCGAACTACCAGAAGATAGTCGAACTATCAGATAGTCGACCTATCAACAGATAGTCGAACTATCAGGGCAAAACAGATAGTCGAGCTATTAACAGATAGTCGAGCTATCAGATAGTCGACCTATCAATCAGATAGTCGAACTATCAAGAACAAACAGATAGTCGAGCTATAAACAGATAGTCGAGCTATCAGAAACAAACAGATAGTCGACCTATCAACAGATAGTCGAACTATCAGATAGTCGACCTATCAAAGCAGATAGTCGAACTATCAAGCGAGAACAGATAGTCGAGCTATCAACAGATTGTCGAGCTATCAACGCAGAACAGATAGTCGAACTATCAACAGATAGTTGAGCTATCAGATAGTCGACCTATCAACAGATAGTCGAACTATCAAAACCAAACAGATAGTCGACCTATCAACAGATAGTCGAACTATCAAAGACAAACAGATAGTCGACCTATCCAAGCAGATAGTCGAACTATCAGATAGTCGACCTATCCAAGCAGATAGTCGAACTATCAAAGACAAACAGATAGTCGAACTATCAACCGATAGTCGAACTATCCTCGCAGACTGAAAGTCGAACAACTGATAGACGATCGTCGAGCAGTTAGTCGACGATAGTCGAGCGGTGTTCGACGATAGTCGAACGAACAAACAACTTAACCAAATTCTCAATCTGGAAAAGTGAGGACTCTACAGCTAGACTACTAACAATTGACCATAGATATTTCTTGGGTCAAGGAGCACAAAGGAGAGGACTAAACTCAAATCAAACTAGGGTACCAACAGGTAAAATAATAGGCTTTCAGGGAAAGAGTAGAAATAGCTAAGCCGGCCCTGAGAACAATACGACCCAGATATTCCTCCATACGGGAATATCCTGTACTACACGCGATAGGTGCACATGCCTACCTCTCGTTAAAACTCGGTTTCTAACAAAACAAAACGCTCTTCTTTTTTAAAAATAAAAACCTCTACTTTCATCATCTCATCCACATAAATAAGAGCCGTCGTTTTAACCATCAAGTTTTTGGCGCCGATGCCGGGGAAATTATCGTTTTACTATTTTGAATTCCTGAAACCTATTAATTTAACCCTTTATTTTTACTTATATATATAAAAAAAAAATTAACCAAAAAAATTATAGTTATAATAAACATAATAATATCAATATTAATATTAATAATAAATACTTAAAAAATCTAAAAATCAAAATATTTAAAAACTTTAAAACTTTAAAAAAAAATCAGAAAACTAAAAGATTAAAAAAAAAATCAATCAAAAAACTTAAAAACAGAAAAAAAAACATAAAAAACATAAAAAACTTATAAATTTTTTAAAAAAAAATTTAAAAATTTAAAAAACCTATAAATCATAAAAAAAATTGATGAAACAATTTTTTATTTTATTTTTTTTTCATCAAAAATTAAAAAAATTAACAAAATATATATATATATATATATCTTTCATATTTTTTATTTTATTTTCCTTTAACTTCTTTTCATTTTTTTTTATTTTCAACAAAAATCAAAACAAAAAAAAAGAAACATAAACTTAAAATTTTTTAAAAAATATATAAATAAATAAAAAACTAAGAAAAAAATATATAAAACAAAAAAATTAATTATATACTTATTTTGTCGTTTCGGTGCGCTTCACTATTGTGAGCGCTAGGGGATCGCACATCGGTCGCGCTCTTAGCTAAGACGTTAGCTTACGAGTCACACTCACCCGCGCCCCCTATCACCCGCACACTTTTCGCCGAACTTATATTTTTCTTTTTTCTGTTTTATTTTTTCTGCTTTTACTTTAACTTTTGCAGGTCTTAATTTAACGGGCTTCCCCGAACGCGGTTTAGGGCAGATTTCTAAACCCCTGTTTTTACTTTTTATACATATCTATTTTTATATATATCGTTCCTCATCCTTAGTGCAACATTGGGGACAATGTTGGACTTAAGTATGAGGGTGTTTCCTATTTTCTGTCCTTTTATTTTTCTGCACGTAACAAAAATCCAAAAAAAATTGCAAAAATTTAAAACTAAAATTTTTTTTCTCATGTTTTTATTTATAAAAAATTGAAAACCCCGAAAAATTGAAACATCGCTCCGCGACGTTCGACTCATCCAACCAACTAAAAATAAGAGTCTGTTCGCGGGCAATGATGTTTCATTTTTGACTTTGTAAATATTTTATAAATATTCTCGTCTCTTTCCCCTTTTCTTTCCTATCTTGTAAAAATAAACTCTCTCTTCCTGTAAAAATTTCTGTAAATCAAAAAATTCAAAAAAAAAATAGTATAACTCACAAAAAAATATAAAAAAAACATAAAAATTAGTATAACCTTTAAATAAAAATCCAAAAAATGAAAATAACCCCAAAATATCAAAAAAAAATTAGAAAAACTCCAAAAAATCAAAACAAAAAAATTTTCTTGAATTAAAAAATTCGAATCCCTTATTTCTTAACATCTTTGCTCTCCGAAATAATCGTTCTGAGTATATTTATAAGCGAATTTTAATTAATTCTTTATTTACTATTCGTTTATTAATTGTAGTTCGATAGACTTAAATTTCTGGGGTTAAGATTTTAAAGAATTTTTTATGTCTTTTTCTTATTTTAGGGAACTTGTTTTTCTCATTTTCACTTCTGATTTTTTTTTAATATAAGCACATTTTTATGTTAGAAAATAACATTTATGGATTTTACATTATTTCTACTTATGCTTTTAGAAACGTAGGAACGTTCAAATTAAAAAGGATGCTCTCGAAATTTTTTTATTAAACTCTAGTTTTCTTTTAGAAATTCATCCCTTCGACCTTTTTTCATGCCTTAATCAGTGTGATTCCCCACTCACCCTTAAAAGATCTTATGTCAATGGGGATAAGATTTCGTCCCGTAAATATAGGCACCCAATATTTTAAAAAGATTATATATTACGGAGTAAGAGGATAAAATTCATTACTCCTATACATATTTATTGGGTTTATTTTATTTATGAAGAAAAAAAAATTTACTTGTTAGGAAAATAAGATTTCATTTTCCTAACTATTCAAAAAAAATATATATGAGGAGGTTCGAGAAAAAATTACCTCGCCTCAAAAATCAAAGCCTTCTTCATATCCGCCAATCCACTTATATAGTTTTAATGATTCTAGAATTAATTTAGAACTTTTTGAGAGCATAATTTTTAAATTAAATTATTTCCTATCAATTTCTTTTTAGCTAAAGTTTTTTCGATAATTCCAATCCATTTTTGTTAAACTAACAAAATAATTTTCGCTTTTTATTTTTTCATTTAGAAGTATTTTGTGAAACGGTTCCTCTATTTTAACATTTTCATAAATTAATATTTAATTCCGAGACCCCGGAAATTCATTTCGATCTTTCGTACAATAAGTTAAGCGTTAGTTAAATTTAGGATTCTTTTTTATTCCTTATAATTTCATCTCAAACTTTTGCTCTGGAATAACAAAAGCTTAAGTATGGGGGTATTTGATGAGTTGTAAATATACCTATATTTTTGTATTTTACTTAAGTCATTTTTGTTTATTTTTGTCTTTTTATTAGTTTTATTCAATAAATTGCTTCTTTTTGTAAATATTATTTCTAACTTAGCTTTATTTTTTATTCCAGAAAAATTCCAGAAAATGACAAAAAATTGACTGACACGCCCGTGTCACATGACCGACACGCCCGTGTCACGCCCTCGACGATTGCCGACCACAAGTTGCCAGCTCGACGATCGGCGATCATCAAACCGAGCTCGACACGCCCACAGACACGCCCGTGTCAAAGTGTGACACGGATGTGACTTCGCCACCTGGTCCGACGTGACGCGCGCGACTTTGCGGCCGGACCGCGCCCAGATCGACCTCCCCGACACGCCCGAGTCATGCCCGTCACTAACACATATCACGCCCGTGACCTAGGGCGTGACCGCCATGTTTTCAGCCGAAGTCAACTTTCCAGTCAAATCACCGATCAGCTTATGAACAGTAGTGACACGCCCCCCTGTCACGCCCTAGTCACGGGCGTGACCAACCCGAAATTTTTCCTATAAAAGGCCAGCTGCTGTATGAGATTTCTGTCTCTTTTTTTGACCATTTTGCCTAGGGGAGGTGCTGCCCATTTGGATTCCATGCTATGTAAGGGAAATTTATCCCCCTCTCTCTCTCTCTCTTAGCTTAGTTTAGGATGTTTGTTTTAGCTTTCCTTGTAACCTCTTTTTCATTAATACAATGTTTGTTTTTTTTCTCCCTTATGTTGTTTGGAATCCATTTGAATGCGTCGAACTTAAGTAATTTTTCGTTCTACGTTTGTGCTTTTCATTTTATGTTTTCATATCATAACTTTTATAACTCGCCTAGTTTAGGATTTTAACGCATTTTCTAGGCGTTATGCCGGCCGTTTGTTCTTTATGCACCTTAGTTTTATTAGACTAGGATTTTATTAGCTTTTCATGCATTCCTATAAACCTGTAAAGGCATTTTCAAAGTGGTTTTCATTTTTCGCTAACTTAAATTTTCTTTTTAGGACGTTAAACTTTTCGTTCTTTTTACTTTATTTCCACTTTTTACGCACTTTTACGGAGTTATACGAATGAAAAAGTCCTCGTTCTAATTTTTCGTCAACTTCACTTTTGCGTTTATTTGCAAAACTTCTCGTTCGGTTAATTTTTATTTCTTCTTTTTATGCATTTCTACCGCATTCTAGCGGTAGAAATACAGTAGTTTTTATTTTTAGAGAACTTTACTTTTTTCTCATTTTTGCAAGTGTGCGTGCGTGTATGAGTTAGTTTTACAGCTTTATTTCAATTTCTGTAGAGTGTGTGCGTATGCATTTATTTCCGCCTACTCGTTAAGAGTTAAATGGCGCATTGCTTTCATCTCCCACCCACTCGTTTGAGTGGGACTTGTCATTTTATTGCTTTCTTTTCCCGCCTACTCGTTTGAGTAGGACTTGTCATTTTATCGCTTTTATTTTCTTCCTACTCACTTGAGTAGGAAAACTTTGTGTGTGTGTTTACTTTTCTGTATAGTGCGTGTGTGTGATTTTAATTTCTGTAGAGTGTGTGCGTGTATGAGATTAATTTACCCCCGCTCACTCATTTGAGCCGGGACTCGCATTTACTGCTTTCTTCAGTCCTACTCGTTTGAGTAGGACTTGCAATTTACGGCTTTCTTTATTGCTTTCTTTCTGCTTTCTTACTGCTTTCTTTTCCACTTTCTAGGGTAAGTGTCCCCATTCCGATGAGTGGCTAACCGCCCTTAGCCCTCAATATCGAAGAGCATTGGGACAGATAAAATGGCTTTAAATAATTAAAGGTCCTGTTTTCTATTTAATTAAATTTCTTAAGGTTTTCCCCGGGTTAACGACGCGTAGGACCGCATAATCGATATGCGGGCTCTATTTCCGTTATCTATACGCAATGCCGAGAGGCCGTACGTATGGACTAATCACCCTTGGGTAAAGATAGCTTCGCGCTAACCCTCGAGAGAGGAGGCGCGCGACTCTACCTGATTGGGTTCCCCACCCAATAGCAGGGTTCTTAGCGTAATGCGGGCGTTAAGAGGAATCCTTCGTCGGTCTAACGATCGGTCGAATAGTCTTAGCGTTCAGGTGAGCGATAGTCCTAGAGATAAGTGAGCTCATTCCTTTGGAACCTCCACAGCCGAGTCTCCGCCTTAATTAATTTGAAATTTAGGATCTCTTTTTATTAAAGTTATTTTAGTTTAGTTCTCTTTTTGATAGCATCGCACTGAGTTCTTCATCGGCCTTCTGCACTTTATTATTATTATGCATTTTTAATATTTTTAGGTCATATTTTCTTTTAAAACAAACTCAAATATTATCGGTAAAATAATAGGCTTTCAGGGAAAGAGTAGAAAAAGCTAAGTCGGCCCCGAGAACAATACGACCCCGATATTCCTCCACACGGGAATATCCTGTACTACACGCGATAGGTGCACTTGCCTACCTCTCGTTAAAACTCGATTTCTAACAAAACAAAACGCTCTTATTTTTTATAAATAAAAACCTCTACTTTCATCATCTCATCCACATAAATAAGAGCCGTCGTTTTAACCATCAATAACTGTCTGAATTTGAATTCCTGAAATCGTCGATCTCTTCAGAAAAGCATCGATCTGAGCTCAACTAACGTCGACCTGAGCTCAGAGACTAAAGCTAGACTGAAAATAGAAATCATCGATCTGAGCTCAACTAATGTCGACCTGAGCTCAGAGATTGGATTTTGGCTAGAGACAGAAACGTCGATCTGAGCTCGAAGATCGTCAAACTGAGTTCGACGACTCATTGAACCGAGCTCAGGGATAGTCGAACTGAGTTCGACGTTTTGCCGACCTGAGTTCGATGAAAATTTTCCTAGTCTTCAACACTTGAGTTCTGATCTTAGAAGGTCTTGGGGGCAGCTTCCAAACCTAAGTTCTAACCCTTAAACTCATTCTAATTGACCTTTAAGACTATACAATAAGGTCAAAATAATTTCCTAAGAACATAGTGATCCTTGCCCAAATTAGTAATAGGGTGTTCCAACAATCTCCCCATATTTGGGTTAGGATTACTATTTACATGACAAATAGGAAATTACAAGCATACAGGCAGAATTAAAAAGCAAAAATAACAAGCAAAAGAAAAGAATTTGCAGCATAGCAGAAGCACAGATAGAATCACAGTAGACAGTCAGAATTACATATATATTGTCAGCTTACACATTTACTTCTTTTCATTGCCCTTCTTAAACAAGATTTCTCTGTTAGGGTTGAGATCTTCCTTCTTGGATCTCCTGTCATCATCAGCACCTAAGGAGGTTTGAGATTTGGGACTGGGAACCACAGCCTCTGGGTGCAGCTTCATATAGCTTTCTTGATCAAAGAATTTTATTGATGAGTATCTTTCTAGTTCCTTCTTTCTTTGCTCAGATAAGGTTGTGATGTTTGAAGTGTCTTTTCCCTGTTCCCTTGCCTTCTTTATTTGATCCAAAGCAGCTAGCTCTTTCATTATGGCAGTCCAAGATAGTGGATTATTTTCTGGATCTTCAAAAGGAACTGGAGGTTCATATCTATTCATTCTATCATCAGAAGGAGCAGTTCTTGAAGCAACAGTATCTTTCAGCTTATAAGGGAAAGGACCAGAAGTTGAGTCAATGGGTCCTTGTCCTTTCCTTTGATATGGATGTATTCTAGAATTATCTTTGGAGTATACTTTATAATCTCTTTGCCTTCCTCTATACTGACCTCTCCTTGATTGATAACCTCTATGTTGATATACTCTTGACTGAGATCTGTCTTGAGATTGAGAGAAGCTTTGATTTGCAGCAGATGAGCTCTGAGAAGCAGAACCTCCACCAGTTCCTGAATCTAGAGGAGGAGGAGGGGTATTAAAGTGAGAAGATCCTTTATCATACTTATCATACTTCCTCTTTTTCTTCATGGCCTTGAGCTGGTTCTTTGAATATTACATCCAGGGTTCAGAGATGGGGCAATCATGCAGAATATAGTATGGAATATCATTGTCATCTTTCACTTTCTCTGGAGGTACCCTCTTCAATCCCTTGCTTCTAGCTTTCCTCTTCCTTGCAATGGTTGCAGAGGAGTCATCCGAATCAGTTTGGAATTTGTCACTATCTGAACTATGAGGATTGCCATACAGTTCATCAATCCTTTTAAAGTATTCCTTTTGTTGTTTTGTTGTATTAGTAAAAATAACATCATCAGCAGTAGCAGTGACAGAAGAAGAACTAATAGATACAACAACAACATCAGGATCAACAATAACAGAAATAATTGGGGCAACAGGAGCAACAGAAATAGAAACTTCAGTAGCAGATTCTGGAACAACATCATCAGTAGCAGCAGGTTCTGAAACAATATCATCAGAAAGAATACTTTTCACAGCCTTGAAGGACTTGATATATGAGGAAATCAGGCTGGGCTCATAGCTGGAAATAGGCATAATGGCCTTAGTGAGATCTTCCACTTCCTGAGCTAGAAGACAGCTAAAGTGAAGTGTATCAAAAACTGATAACAGTGACCTGAGGTCAACTGTTAGAACTGGAACTGAAGCTGTAACTGGAATCTCTGGCAGGAAATCTTCTGAGGCAGGCACCATCTCTTCTTCATGAGGCATCTCCCCCTGCCTAGATTTAGTATACACTGGATTAAGGAACCCTACAGAAGGGACTGCCTGAGGAGGAGAAAGGGAAGAGAGTATGGCAGATAACTCCTGGGTGGATTTCAGGAGTGGAGCCATGGAGGTCTCCAGCAGGACTGTTAGCCTGGAGCCAACATCCCATATAGCCTATATGCTAGGGCAGGAAGGTCTACTTGCTCAAGTGAAACCTGAGTAGAGGTAGAGGAGAGAGTGACAGAGATTGGTGTAGACGGGGCTGCAGATATGGTAATAGAGGATGTGGATTGTAGGATGGATGGTTGAGAGATGGGAATGGTGGAGATGGAAGTTATTGGAGTGGAAATGGATGGGGTGAAAGATGGTTGTGCAAGAATATCTTGGAGTAGTTGTTGGTAGGAGGTAGAGGTTGATGGGAGATCAAGAGGTTAGGAATGGGAATCATCCATGTAGGAATCATCCAGAAGACTGAATGATGGAATGGATGAGTCAATATCAAGTGGTCGATAATAATGTAGGGGATGGAAAAGGTCTACAGAAATTGCCGGAGGAGAAGTAGGAATTGAGAGTGGAGATGAAATGGTGATTGGGGAGGAGATTGAGGTAGTGATGGTGGATGAGGTAGTGGTTTAAGAAACAATGGGTGGAGATGAGGAGGAGGCAGGCAGTTCTTCCAATGGTGCAGTTGCCTATAGGGAAGTGACTTGAACAGTCCTGGTGCCTGAAGTTGAGATAGCTGCAGGACCTCTACTGGGTTTGACAATCTTCCTATCCCATTTAATAAATAGGGCACAGGACAACCTCTTAGAGGCATTAATGTGCATCCCACTGGACACAAGCAACTGAGGGCATCTGTTATGCAAAAATAGCCCAAAAATCCTCCCAAAATTAACAAGATTCTTATTCACCTTTTTCTTGATTAAATGAAAGAAAATCTATCCCCAATCCAAGTGTTTCTTATCCACTAAAGTAGCCATCAAACAAAATTGATACCTTGAAATGGTATCATGAGCAGAGTGCTTGGCTAACAACACCTTACCCACAACATCAGCTAAAAATCTATATTCAACTGACAGATTCTTCTTAAGCAGCTTGTTAGGGTTTGCTGTAGAGTGACCCATTCTATCAAGCATACTTGCGAACTCTTCTCCAGATAACTCAATTGGATCATTCCCAGTGCTCAATTGAAAAACTTCTGTAAGGAGGGCAGGAGTTAGGGATACCTGCGTACCGGCTATTATACCAACCACTGTATTTTGATCCAGGTTATGAGCCGTATATATCCACTCCTTGATTTCATCAGCAGCAAGTTTTATCCTTTGGACATGATATACACCAACTGCTGTTCCTTGAATAATTCTAGTATGTCTTTGAAGATTTGGTCACTGCCTTCAAAGGAATCCATATCGATGTCGAATCCAGTATCAAATTTCATCGCGGCTAGAGCTGCAACAGAAACGACCATTGTATACCTACAAAAATAAACAAATGAGACCAAGTGCAGAAAAGTTTGGAGGGAAAGAAAAGTTTTGCAGAGAGTATGAAAGCACAAAAGAGAACGATGGCCGAAAAATGAATTTTATATTAGGGTTCGACGCAGAATAGGAAAGAGCGTTGAACTCAGTTCGACGATCTGGGCTTCTAAAGGAATCTAAAGGGTCTTTAACATCGTCGTCCGTTCGATTATATTTGAGAGCGTCGAACTCCGTTCGACGATCTTTGACCAGAAGAGATAGCTTAGCACTATCTGGAAAGCGCTGAACTCCAGTCGACGTTTTCTGAGAACGTCGACCTCCGTTCGACGATCTTGGGGAAAAACGTCGAGCGCAGTTCAGAGAACAGAAACAACCTATAGACACTAGAAAAACAAAGTTTTTAGCCTAGTCTTGGTCAATTTTAGAGTTTTAAAATCTTGGATCTTAATTTAAACTTCCTCCATCTAACATTCCTAACTGATTCCAGAAGAAAGTGTGTTTTTTTCATCCAATGGTTTGGTGAAAATATCTCTCCTTTTCAAATCAGTTGGGATATATTGAAGTTCAATTTTATTCTTCTCAACATTATCTCTTAAAAAGTGATGCCTAATCTTTATATGTTTTTTCCTACTATGGAGGACTGGATTTTGTGCTAATGAAATAGCACTGGTGTTGTCACAAAATATTATCGACCTTTCTAAGTCTTAACCATAGTCTAGGAGCTGGTTTTGAATCCACAAAATCTGTGAGCAATAACTACCTGCTACCATGTATTCAGCTTCAGAAGTTGAAGTGGACACAGATGTTTGTTTCTTACAGAACTAGGAGACAAGTCTATCACCAAGAAACTGGAAAGTTCCACTGGTTCTTTTCCTGTCTACTCTACATCCAGCATAATCAACATCTGAAAATCCAATTAATTCAAATCCTGAGTCTTTTGGATACCAGAGACCTAGATTTGGACAACTTTTCACATACCTAAGAATCCTTTTTACTAATGTTAGGTGTGACTCTCTAGGGCTTACTTGGAATCTAGCACATATGTATGTAGCAAATATTATGTCAAGTCTACTAGCTGTAAGGTACAATAAAGATCCAATCATTGCTCTATATGTTGTTTGATCAACAGGTTTCGCATGTTCATCAGCATCTAATACAGCATTAGTATGCATAGGTGTTTTCATGCAGGATGCTTCAGACATACCAAATTTCTTAACCAACTCTTTTGCATACTTTGTTTGAGAAATGAATATGCCATCAACATGCTATTTGACTTGCAATCCTAGAAAGAAGGAAAGCTCACTCATGCTACTCATTTCAAATTTAGAATGCATTAGGTTGGAAAACCTCTTGCATAAATTTGAATCAGTAGAGCCAAAAATAATATCATCTACATAGATTTGTACTAGTAGGATATTAGACTTATGGGTTCTAATAAAAAGAGTTTGGTCTACTCTACCCCTTATAAATCATTTTTCAGACGAAAGCATGCTAAGGTCTCATACCATGCTCTAGGAGCTTGCTTGAGACCATATAATGCTTTACGCAATTTAAAAACATAATCAGGATGAGTTGGAGAGATAAAACCTGGGGGTTGTCTAACATAGACTTCTTCCTTGATATCTCCATTGAGAAATGCACTTTTTACATCCATCTGATAGACCTTGAATCCCTTGTGAGCTGCATATGCTAAGAATATTCTTATGGCCTCTAACCTTGCAACTGGTGCAAAGGTCTGGTCATAGTCTATTCCTTCTTCTTGAGAGTATCCTTGTGCAACTAGCCTTGCCTTGTTCCTTACAATGATTCCTTGATCATCCAACTTGTTTTTGAACACCTGATGCATGGAAAATACGGCAAGCGCACCGGTCGCACAAGTAATAAAGTTTGGGAATAAATCCCCGAGTGTCGGTCTCTTGAGGAACACAGTAAGGGATGAGTTGATGTCGAGGAGGACTTGAGATTGAAGTCCTCGGGTCGGCGGTAACGATAGGGGGTTTTGATGGTTGCGGAAACAGAAAGTAAAATCTACAAGCTACACCTATGCATCGCCTCTATGCGATGCTTCGCCAGGCGGGATGGAAACTACACGGGCCGCTATGCACCGAATCGCTTGGCGGATGGACGAGTAGGCTAGCGGATGAGGTGGTTAGAACGGCGGAATGAGGGTCGTGAGCACCTCTTCGCAACGCACGCCACTAGCAATTGCTAGTGCGATAAGGGTGGATGGTGGTGGATGAAATATGGCGCACCTCAAGAAATAATAATGAAATCACACAAATCACATAGACATGAAAAAGTGCAAGATCATTAACTACAATAAAGTGTACTTCATCAATACAAAGGGTTAAGCTAAGCTATCAAATACAAGAGGAAGAGGTGTGCGAATCGACCGAATCCGAAGCCTTATTGAGGGTTCACGGTTGGAATCCCGGGTTGTCAATTCGAGTCCAAGCTCGGTCCTCAACTGCGTCCGGGGTAGAGGCACTGGTCCTCACTCAACTCACCACAAAAAATATCCTTGCCTAGCAAGGTATCGTCCACCACCGGTTCGTAGGAAGCGACGGCAGCGGCAAAAATGCCAGGCGCTTCGACAACCTCACATACCCGTGGAGATTCCACCTACACAGGCTCAGATAAAGAAGGGAGATCAAGAAATAAAGTTGAAGAAGAACTAAAAGAATCAGAAATAGGGAGAGTGATCCCGGAATCACTCTCAGCAGGATCCAAGCATAGATCACTGTCGGCGTCATATGAGTCATGACGATGGGGATCTGAGAATAGGAGGTCCTCGGTGGTGGTTTGGATCCCCTCATCCAACAAGGAAGTGGAAACTTCCGCATCAAAAAGGATCTCCTCATCAACACACCTCGGTGCGGCATTATGTTCCAAGACGTAATACTCTCCATTAGAGAGAATAATGTCCTCGTCACACCATGGCGCATCCTCATATTCCCAATCTCCAAAGGGCACAACATCATCAACCAACTCACTAAAAAGAGGAGTAGATGATTCTTGCAAAGAAAGCGGAGGAACAACAACATCAGAGAAAGTAGGTGCAGGTTCCTCCGGGGGTGAATCAAGAAGAGGGGAAGAAGGTATAGAGGGCGACGGTACCACAATGTCGTCACATCGATCAGTAGAAAGTCTGATGGGTGTATCCACAGCAGTCCACCATAGACAAGGTGGTACTGCGGATACATCATCAGAATCAGAAGGAACAGCCCTTTGAGAGGTGGATGAGACTATCCGGATATCCGGTTCATCATCCGCCTCCAACTGGCGCTGAAATTTTGCGCAATCTTTCAACACATGGTCGGTGCTACGACAACACAAACACCGTTTTCCATTACTCCTTGGTCCAGGTGGGACCGGAGAGGAATATGAAAAAGGTGAAGGCGGAGAAGAGTAGTGACCATAAGACTGGGGTACGGTGTATGAAGTACCATAAGACAATGGTGCTCCATACACTGAACCACGAGAATTATGCTCCCATTCTTCAGTGGGGCACTCATCACTGCTATGCCTATAATCCCCGAGTGTCGGTCTCTTGAGGAACACAGTAAGGGATGAGTTGATGTTGAGGAGGACTTGAGATTGAAGTCCTCGGGTCGGCGGTAACGATAGGGGGTTTTGATGGTTGCGGAAACAGAAAGTAAAATCTACAAGCTACTCCTATGCAACGCCGCTATGCGATGCTTCGCCAGGCGGGATAGAAACTACACGGGCTGCTATGCACCGAATCGCTTGGAGGATGGACGAGTAGGCTAGCGGATGAGGTGGTTAGAACGGCGGAATGAGGGTCGTGAGCACCTCTTCGCAACGCACGCCACTAGCAATTGCTAGTGCGGCAAGGGTGGATGGTGGTGGATGAAATATGGTGCACCTCAAGCAATAATAATGAAATCACACAAATCACATAGACATGAAAAAGTGCAAGATCATTAACTACAATAAAGTGTACTTCATCAATACAAAGGGTTAAGCTAAGCTATCAAATACAAGAGGAAGAGGTGTGCGAATCGACCGAATCCGAAGCCTTATTGAGGGTTCACGGTTGGAATCCCGGGTTGTCAATCCGAGTCCAAGCTCGGTCCTCAACTGCGTCCGGGGTAGAGGAGGCTATCACTCACTCCCAATGGACCCGTCTTCTTCGTTGAAATGACCCGTAGATTGCGGCTCCAGCCCCTCCTAGCTTGATGGAGAAAGCTAGGTCAAAACTCCGCTTGAAGCTCGAGCATGAAGGAGGAGGCCGAGAGGAAGCTCCGGCTTTGATTTGGCGTTGAAAGCTTGCCCGGAGTCCCTCCCTAAGGTGGAGGATGATGGAGGGCGGCGAAACCCTTCGTCGGGGACGAAAAACGGCGGAAAATGTCGAGCGATCCGGAATAGGGCGAAACCTGCGCTATTTATAGAAAACAGAATTAAACACTGCGCACGATCACAGGCGCACGACCAGTGGTCGTGCGCGATATGGTCCGTGATCGTGTGATATGGAGGCAACAAAATGGAAAAAGAAGGTGTGACTGCGCACGACCGGCAGCGCACGAGCAGTGATCGTGCGCGGTATGGCTGGTGATCGTGCGATATGCCGGGACAGAACTTTCACAGGAGAGGTCATGACTGCGCACGACCGATGATCGTGTGCCAAAGAGGTCGATGGTCGTGCGTGGGTAAAAACGCACGACCATTGACTCCTTTGCCAAAAATGGTGAAAGTCCTACCCCGGACGCCCACACGATCCCAGAACCTGCAGGAAAACTAGACGGGATGTCGACATGGCAGTCACAGGCATAAATATAATGCACAGCAAAAGGGAAATACACACACACACACAGAAATAGGCTAAAAACGGTGCACAAGACATGGAAAACCGTAGTGAACCAAAAGAAGTGCAAATGACGCTAAACGGTGTGCAAAGACAAGAAAATAAGCCTAGATGAGTCCGAAAATAGGTATATAAAGAGGACTCATCAACACCCACTTTGTTCCAACAATGTAGTGATCCTATGGACTTAGCAATAGCTCCCAAACTTTGTTCCTTTCAAATTGATGTAATTCCTCTTGCATTGCAATGATCCAGTGTGGATCTTGTTCTTCATCTTGTATGGATTGAGGTTCAATTTGAGATAGAAAGTAGGTGTGCATCAGGTTTTGGTTGACCTGATTTCTGGTTTGCACACCAGCTGAGATGTCTCCAATCACTTGGGAGATTGGATGATCTCTTGATTTTACTAAATCAACAGGGGGTGTTGATTGTTCATCAACCTGTGTTGTTGTTTCTGCTTGTGGAACAATAACTGGCTCTTAAAGGTAATTCTCATCAGGATGTTGAGTACCAAGATGTTGAGTGTCCTCTTCATCTTCACTGATTTCACCTCTTTGTTGGATAGGTGAATGTGTTGTATCTTTTTCTACAATATGTAACCTGTCCAAATTTTCTGAAAGAGAGTGTACCTGCAAAGGTTTTATAGTAGAAATATTCTTCTCCTTATAAAACATGTTAGTTTCATCAAAAGATACATGTACAGATTCTTCAATTTTAAGAGAAGTTTTGTTATATATCCTATAAGCTTTATTGATCATGGAGTATCCTAGAAACACTCCTTCATCAGCTTTAGGTTGAAATTTTGCTATATACTTCTTGTCATTATTGTGTATGTAACAAATGCAACAAAAAATTTTGAAATAATCTACTTTTGGTTTCTTCCCTTTGAGTAATTCATAGGGAGTCTTGCCCTTCAGTTTATGTATCAAATTTCTATTCAACACATAGTTTGAGGTGTTCACTGCCTCTGCCCAAAAGGATAGAGGAAGGTGAGCATCTGTCAACAATGTAGTAGCAGATTCAATAAGGGTTCTATTTTTTCCTTTCAGCTACCCCATTTTGTTGAGGAGTTCTAGGAGCTGAGAACGTATGCCTGATCCCTTCACTCTAACAGAACTCTTGCATAAGAAGAGAATCAAACTATGTCCCATGATCACTTCTGATCAGGGCAATGTGAGTATTGAACTCAATCTGTATGCATTTGAGAAACTCTGTCAAACACTTAAAGTTATCAGACTTCTTCCTCAGAAAGAACACCCATGTGAATCTAGAGAAGTCATCTATTACCACTAAAGTGTAAGATTTCCCTCCTAAGCTTTGTACTGTAATGGGTCCAAAAAGGTTCATGTGTAACAGATACAAGATCCTAGGTGAATCACTCTTATTAAGTGACTTAAAGCTACTTTTAGTTTTCTTGCCTAATTGACAAGCCCTGCAAAGTGCTTCCTTCTTGTAGGGGCAAGAAGGTAGTCCTCTAACAAGGTTGTCCTTGGATAGCCTAGCTATGGTTCTAAGGTTTATATGTCCTAATCTTTTATGTCATAGATCATTTAGCTTGCAAACAGAATTGAATAAACAAATATCTACCTTAGTTGAAAGAAAATCTACAAGATAAATGTTACCTTTCCTTTTACCTGTTAACACAGTTGTGTTGTCCTCTGATTTGATTTTACATGAGGATTTGTTGAATGTCACCTTGTAGCCTTCATCACACAGTTGACTGATGCTGATTAAATTATGCTTCAGTCCTTCCACATAAGCCACCTTCTTGAATGTGACAGAGCCAATCTGGATAGCACCATATCCTTTTATTTGTCCAAAGTTTGAATCTCCAAATATTACTTTGGGTCCAAGTTTGGTTTTGAAGGATGTGAGATTCTCCTTGCTTCCTGTCATGTGCTTTGAGCACCCACTATCCAGATACCATTGTTGGTTCATTGCTGGATAGGTATTCACCTACATATAAGCAACTTATATGTTTTTGACCCAGTTTACCTTGGGCCTAGGTTGATAACCTTAAAATTCTGAAATAAAAAACATCCTTGGCTGACTCTTATAACCTTCAGGATGATATCTCTTAGGAGGTATTATCCATTCAGTATAAGGGTTAAAGTTTTGGGATGTAGGACCTCTAGGATTGAAATTTTATTTACCTTTAAAAAATTGTTCATAACTCTGATCTCTGTTCGACGATCTCTGAGCTTAGTTCGACGATCTTGGGTCAGATCGTCGAGCTCCATTTGAAGATCGACTTTGCCAGAGTTCTGAGTTCGGCGATCGTCGACTTGAGTTCGACGATTCAGCTTGAGATCGATGATTGTCGAGCTCTGTTCGACGTTTTCTGTTGAACCTTGTTTTTCTTAGGTAAATAAGGATTCTTCCTAGCTACCTCTACAACACCGTTTCCTTTATCTGAGATAAATTTAATTGGGGTTGTTAATACTATAGGTTGGCTGGATGAAGTACCCAAGCCCAGTATACTATTAAGTCTTGAGTTCACTGTGCTTGTGATGTCCATCAGTTTGATGCTTCTCCCATTGAGGGATTTTTAAAACTTCTTGGCCTCAGATAGTTCACTTTTCAGTGTGGCTATCTGCTCCCTACAACATTCCAGCCCCTCAGAGAGTTTGAGGTTATCTGATTTTAAGGTGCTAAGTTCAGATAATTGGTTTCTGAGAGAGATAATCTCTTTTTCAGACTTTAGCAGGTCTAAACAAAGTTCCTTAAATTCAAATTTAAAGTCCTCTGAATTTAAATCAAAGGAATCTATTACCTGGTCTTCTTCATCTTCATGTTCAGATTCACATTCTGACTCATGTTCTGTATCAGAATTGTGTTAGGAGACACTGATAGCCATCATGCAGAACTCCTTCTCTTTAGCATCATCTTCATCATCACTTGAGCTTGATGAAGCCTCCGATTCTTCTTCAGTTTCACTCAAGGTTTCAGCTACAAATCCCTTCCTGGTGTGTTTGTTATTGCTGGAGGAGGATTTGTCATTGTTGTTTCTCCTGTAGTCCTTGTCTTTTCTCCTATCTTTCCTGTCCCTCTTGTCCTTATTCTGATTTTCTGAACAATCAGGCACAATGTGGCCTTGTTTCCTGCATCCAAAACAAATAATTTCTTTATTATTGGATTTGTCATACCTTGTCTTCTCATTCCCTCTGGATGACCTCTTTCTGAAATTTTTCCTAGCCATCTTATAGAATCTTTTTGCAAGTAAGCTCATTAATTCTTAATTGCCTGTTACTTTATCTTCAGGCTGGTCTTCTGTAGCTTTGAATGCTATTGTCTTCTCCTTCCTGATAGCTGGAGAAGCAACCTTTTGTTCTTCCTCTCTATTCTTGATGAGTAGCTCATATGACTTGAGCTTGCCTAAAAGAGCCTCAGTAGTAATCTCAGTTAGGCTTCTGGCATCCTTGATTGGCCGGATCCTTGAGTCCCAAGTGCTGGGGAAGCACATTAGGATTTTGTCATTGAGTCCTGTTAGTGAGATCTCCTTGTCTAATGTTTTTAACTCACTGACTATTAGGCTGAGCCTGTTGTACATGTCAACAACTGACTCAGTTTCTCCCTTTTTGAAGTTCTCATACTGGGTTATGAGATGGGATCTTGTGTCTTTCTTTTCATCAGCAGATCCTGATACAATTTCTGACAACTTGTCCCATATTTCTTTTGCTGAGTTGCATTCAGCCACTTTCTGAAATATTTCATCAGGCATAGTCTTATCCAGAATATTCATTGCTTTAGCATCTGCAACTTTCCATTTCATAATTTCTACATCTGTTCCTGAAGGAGGTGGAACAACACTTATACTTGTATTCACTAGGGGTCTTGGACACACTGCCAAAACAGAATTATAGATGTCCTCATCAATAGAATTCATATATGATTTTATCCTTGCCTTCCAAAGTGCAAACTTAGAAAGGTTGCACACTGGAGGTTTGGTGCTAGCATAATCTTTGTTTTGTGCCATGGTTTTGTATGAAAATATGTATAATAAAAATAATAACCCTCTATAGAAGATTGATCTTATGAGCGATCTTTTGGTTTAGGTATTAGCCTGTAGGAACAACCAATCTAATGAAGTTTCAGTTGTTGAGTAACCAACCTGCCTCTGATACCAATTGAAAGTGAGGGTAAGATCTACCTTTACTCTTGAGGGGGGGGGGTGAATAGAATATATTAAAATAATTTTCCAAATTAAAAATTATTTGTAGTGGAAGACTAGATTTTAGTATAGGTATAATTTGCTTGCAGTAAGTAAAACTAAGATAGCAAGAAAGGAAAAAATCACAGCACACAGCAATGCAAAAACACAACAAACCGAATGACAAAAGGATCTATAGTGGTTCCCTAATCAACCTGGGTACATCCACTCTTCTACCACCCTAGGTAGGAATCCACTGCAGGAATTGTTGATCAGGTGTCCTGGGCACCAATGAGCTTTTGATAAGGTGCTCAAAAACCAAACCAGATTTTTTGATCAGGTGTCTTGCCACCACTGAGTTTTGACAAGGTCTCAAAAACCAACCACAAAACTTTTGAAGGGAGTTTTGAGAAACCCTTTTACAGCAGAGTAAGGAAAAAGAAAAGAGTTGTTGTTCTTCTCTGTCAACAGTCTAAGAGAAGACTAGTGGAAGATGTTATCAAAGCTCCCCCTGAGATCTGTAATTGTTCAGGAAGAAGAGCTTTGCATAGGGTGATAGGTCTTAGGAAACTTTAGATCTCCAGCAAGAGATGATTTCAGCAGTTGCTGAAATGTGATGTGTCTGGAGTCTTTGATGAAGAAGCCTTTGAACACTTGAATCAAGAAGATCTTGAAGGAGTAGAATAGAAGTTTGATGATCTTCTTCATAGTATTATTCCTTGTGTTCTGTATGAATTCTAACTCAGTAATCCTGTAGACTTGTGTCTCTTGAGTCTATTCCCAGAATTCTTGATTGATATCTCTTGTTCTGTCTTTCTCAATTATTCTCTTGAGATATATTGAAAATCTGTCTTTTAGATAGTCGTTAATCAGTCATAAATGACTGCCTTAAATGACATTTGTCTCTGGAGGAAAGTCCTAAGAGACATTCCTTTTTGTCTTCCTTAAAACTTGCTCCAGATTAGTTGAAACGGCTAAAGAATCCTTTGAAATAAATGCTGAATAATAAATCTGATTGAATTCCATAACTGTCTGAATTTGAATTCCTGAAATCGTCGATCTCTTAAGAAAAGCGTCGATCTGAGCTCAACTAATGTCGACCTGAGCTCAGAGACTGAAGCAAGACTGAAAACAGAAATCGTCGATCTGAGCTCAACTAACGTCGACCTGAGCCCAGAGATTAGATTTTGGCTAGAGACAAAAATGTAGATCTGAGCTCGAAGATCGTCGAACTAAGTTCGACGACTCATTGAACTGAACTCAGAGATAGTCGAACTGAGTTCGATGTTTCGTCGACCTGAGCTCGACAAAAATTGTCCTAGTCTTCAGCACTTGAGTTCTGAGCTTAGAAGGTCTTGGGGGCAGCTTCCAAACCTAAGTTCTAACCCTTAGACTCATTCTAATTAACCTTTAAGACAATACAATAAGGTAAAAATAATTTCCTAAGAACATAGTGATCCTTGCCCAAATTAGTAATATGGTGTTCCAACATATAGTACATGAGGCATGCGGTGTCATTTGCCGTGTACTGTAGACTTCTCATAATATTTTTAATTTCTGCTGACATCGGCACCTGTGGACATAGTTCATTTAAGACAATTCATCATAGGTGTTGAAGAAACAGCCTTCACTCAGCGCCAAAATACTTAGCCAATTATCCTGCAGCACTAGGCATCGAGTGATCAATCTTTACTCGATGAATATAGACATTAGTTGGCTTAACTGATTAGGCGTTGAGTGAACCTTCATCACTCAATGCATTTGGACTTAGCCTCTTTTCTCTGTACGAAGGCATTAAGTGATGACTATGCACTCAATGCTTTCTCCTATAGCTCGCCATCTTGATGAGGAGTTTAGTGAACAGCCTTCACTAATTGCTTCTATACTTAGTAGAATTTTTTATTGAGCTGGCATTGACTGAACAACATTCACTCAATTCATCTGGACTTAGATAGAATTTCTGTCTTCAACTTCTAAGGCTTTGACTGAACTTTGTTCTATCAACGCTTTCTTCTTTATGCATTGAGTGAACTACCTTCACTCAAATCTTTTGGACTTAGCCAAAATCCTGCTCTGATTCTCAGATGCTTTTACTGCTTGAGCTTGTCTCAGTGCTTCTAGCTCTAGGTGTTGATGAACTGCCTTCACTCAACACTTTTGGATGTAATGAAAGTTCTGTCTTGGAAATAGTTAGGCTTTGACTGTCAATGCTTTACTCAATGCTTCTTGTCATCTGGCATTGAGTGAACTGCCTTCACTCAACACCTGTGGACTTTGATAGATTTCTGTCAAGCCAATATCCTTCCTTATGGCCACCTATCTTGTTACTTAGACCACATGTCTAATCAGTGCAACAAGTAACCATCTGCATACATAGAACTTAAAGCATACATCAGATACAAATATGTGTATACCATTAACCTGTAGGCCTTCTTCAAATTTGAGACATTAGGAATAATGGACCCAACAAAGTGTTGAAGAGAAAATCCCTTATATTTCTAGACATAGAAGTGTGGAAAATAACTTATATCAAGCCCCAAATAACTTTACTAAGCATGATATTCATGTAAACGCTAGAGCTATGAATAGTTTGTTCTGTGGGCTTGGCTAAGAAATTTTTAAACTCATCTATACTCTTCCCACTGCCTATGCTATATTGAAATTTCTCGAGTCTGCGTATAGTCCTCTTTCTGCAGATGATGAGCCTGAGCAATTTCTCATGGATCCAATTGAGGAACCAAATGGTCACTTGCTCTTGGAAAAGGACATTACTACCACATTACGGGAAAATGAAGTTGAATTCTCTACCATGGATGAAGCAACAAACAGAGAATCCAAAGACACTCAATGCTCTGATCTTGTCCCATTCAATAGCATTATAAGAAAATTAAATTCCTTTCGTGTATGCAATTCTATTTATACATTGAATGTGCTATATAGGGTAAAACATAGAATTAAGAAATTGAAAAGAATTAACTCAAAACTACATTTAGAAAATAACTTTCTAAAATTAAGTGTAAATGTAGAGCCTACCATTACCATGTCTAGTTCTCCTACGTGCTCTTTAGGTAACTCTCCTACACCTTGTATAGTGTATAATGAGTTAGAAGAAAAATATAAGATTCTTAAAAAGGAGCTCCGTCTTGCAAAAGAACAAAATGATAGCCTTTGTGGAGAAAACCCATAATTGAAAAGAGATTATGCAAAATGCAGGAATTATAAAGTTGAAATTGAAGAGATAAATGAGATATTTGATGAATTTAGGAGCAAGTACGAAGCTCATATTGAATCTATAGTCTTCACTCTCAAAAACAACACAATTGCATATGATAAAGCAAGACATAACCTCAAAGTGAAAAATGAAGAACTGATTAGAAAAATCAACATGCTGAAGGAAATTATGTTTCAAAACTCACAGAAAAAAACTCTTAAGCTTTACGCAAAACCTGAAAGCATGTTAAATATGAACCATCATTTGAATACTAAGTCAATCAAATGAAGTAGAAAACATCAAGCTAAAGCAAGTGAAATTCCTAACTATAAAAGTCATTATCACTTTGAAAAATTAATTACTCACTACTTAAGAACAAATGAATATAGATTTCATGTAAACAACAACTACACTATGAGTCCTTATGTCAAGATAGAGAATCTTAACTTGGAGAACCATTTCAACATATCTAAACCTCCAACACAATACTATTCACTTGAAGATCATCACATAAAGACACATAGAAATCTTAATGGATGTCTTCAACATAAACATAAACTTAAACCAAAGTATGAATGGAGGCCCATAGTAAAAAATGATGGACTTATACTACTCGACAGGGACACGTTCATCAGTATCATCACAATGTGTATCACACAATGTTTGGGTACACAAGAGAATCACCCCATGGGGACACACTTGGATACCTAAATCAAATATCATATAATATCCACAATTTATGTGAAGTAAGTGCTAAACTAACTTCATAATATCTTATTTCCCGATATGCCCACTAGTGTTTCTTTTTTTTGTTTCCTTCTTTTCTCATTTTTTTTGTAATTATGCTTAGCTTAGTGCGTATCATGTTTCTGTTCTATGTTTTAAACTAGCACAATAGATAGTTCAATAAAAATAAGGTGAACGCTAGAAAATCGTTACAGGCAGGGTGTTAACACAAAGCTAATCAAATGAAATAAAAACTAATTACATAATAGATATTAACTATTAGCAAGAGTGTTCGACCTGTATTATTACAACATAAAGATGTGAAAAAAATAGGAAGCTACTCCTCAGAATAAGTCATAGAAATGTTGAAAAAAATAGGAAGCTACACCATGGAGAACCTCGTTGAAATCACTCTAGTTTCAGCCAGATCTAAAGGACTCAATGATGTCGAGGTGCAAAAAGTTGGGGGTCCAGACGTACTTCCGTTCAAGATCCTCGTAGAGTATTGTCACAATCTTAGTCTTGAAACATTATTGCACTCCTCCACCTAGCTGTGTGTGGGATGGATCCCTGATATTGTTATAAAACTCATGTGTAAGCACTGACGAGAAAGGGGCACGGGTCGAAATCATGTATAGAACCCCCGAATGGTCTAAGTAGCTATAGATGTGAGTGTAACGGACAACAATGACCATCTGGATGCTTACGTTCGCCTCATCTATGGTGGGGAATGTGGATGCAGGCACTGAAGATCACTTTGTGAAACTTCTCCATGGTGGTTGGGAGCTGGAAGAGGCCATAACCTGGAAAACTGTAAAAAAAGCATTCAGTAAAGCCAAACCAATGGGTTTCTGGAGGCTACCATGGAGAGGTAATCTACTACTGCCGCACTATAGCATGACAGGCTGCACTCCATCTTCTTCTGTTGGATCTTCCCCAAAAATCCATTTCTCCACAATTTTCACTTAAAAACGAGTAGGGGGAAGAGATCAAGCTCATAAGAAGTATGTCCATGAAAACAAACAAGATCCGTGGATAAAAATATCTAATCCAACTTAAACACATCGTGAAACCACATCGGATCATGTTCAAAATGAATTGGATTCTACAAATAAAACTTTTAAAACTCTTCACAATTGAAACTAAAGAAAAAAATAGAGTTTATTAACTAGATCTCGAAAGGGCCAAGGGAAAAACTATATGCGTAGGTGAAAGAGTGAACGGGTAGGAATGAAGAATCCGGGCATTGACTGTCGCTTAAATATTTTAGGGCTACCGCAATGCGGTACCTCTACTATCTGCGATAGGACCTTTTTTCCATATTGATTTTTGACGATCAGCATTGGTATCTTCATTGCCTCTTAGTTAATATGAACTACAACACAAGACTCACTGTGATCTGTCTCACAATAGTGGGGGTATAGGTTTGTGTGTATTAGGAACGCTACCTTGTAATTCACATCTTGTCCTTAACTGGGGAAGGGTTCTAGTAGGTCCATGTGTGGTACTACAGGAAAGAGTGTTAGGTATAGTGGGTCCTTGTGTGTTCATATGGGATTAACACCCCACCCTACGACACTTGTGCAGCTCCTCATGCCCATCTGTCACTTAGTATGGGACTAGGATGTTGACATAATACTTGGGTCATTTATGTCTTGAGTATTCTATTAATTGTCCATATATATAACAAGAATAGTATTTCATGTCTCATCATCATGTTCATCAATATCATGCATACTACTCTTTCGTGTTGTCCTATTTTTTGTTATACTAGCTATTCTTTGTTTTTAGTTTGATTGTGTTTGAGTGTCCCCTTTAAAAGAGAAAAAAATTAATAAAAATAAAAAAAACGGTGGAGTCTTCACTCTTAGGACACACATGACTAGAACCTCGTGCATAACGATTATGCACAATGTTTGATTTTGCATTATTGGGTATTGTATCCACAATAACCCAGATTTGAAGAATGTTCCAGTTAAGCTAGGATGATTGTGACTGTATTTGATGCTGGTATTTTATTTATGTACTTGCAGGTTTACATTGCTAAGTACACACCAATATCATATTACAGTGGGTAAGTAAACACAGGACTATACAATGTAATCCTTTATTGTGTAGGCCAATGTGTTGACTCACATGTAATCTCTCTATTGGGGTGTACTTCTATCCCAAGTATAGGAGAAGGATCAAGGAAGGACAAAGGTTTGGAATCAGAAGGACAGGAATTTACCTAAGTAAAATTCGTCGAGTATGGTTAGGAAAACTCATCGAATTCATCGAGTATACTCATTGATATACATCATATTTGTCATATATCCCTTCCAACACTCGTTGAATTCATCATTTGTACTTAGGGAAAATTCCCTAAGAATTGAAAATCCGCCAAGTAAAATTAGCCAAGTATCATCATGTATACTGATGCGTGGAAAATACGGCAAGCGCACCGGTCGCACAAGTAATAAAGTTTGGGAATAAATCCCTGAGTGTCGGTATCTTGAGGAATACAATAAGGGATGAGTTAATGTCGAGGAGGACTTGAGATTGAAGTCCTCAGGTCGGAAGTAACGAAGGGGGTTTTGTTGGTTGCGGAAACAGAAATTAAAACACTACCAACTACTCCTATGCAACGCCGCTATGCGATGCTTCGCCAGGCGGGATGGAAACTACACGGGCCGCTATGCACCGAATCGCTTGGCGGATGGACGAGTAGGCTAGCGGATGAGGTGGCTAGAATGGCGGAATGAGGGTGGTGAGCACCTCTTCGCAACGCACGCCACTAGCAATTACTAGTGCGGCAAGGGTGGATGGAATATGACGCACCTCAAGTAATAATAACAAAATCACAATAACTCACATAGACATGAATAAGTCAAAATGCTAATCAATAAAAATACTTCATCAATACATAGA
Source organism: Platanthera zijinensis (assembly GCA_039513925.1). Lineage (NCBI taxonomy): Eukaryota > Viridiplantae > Streptophyta > Magnoliopsida > Asparagales > Orchidaceae > Platanthera > Platanthera zijinensis. The sequence continues at coordinate 116,168,959 of CM077084.1, forward strand.
AATTAAACTAAGCTATCAACAACAACATAAGAGGAGCGTGCAAAATCGACCGGGTCCGAAGCCTTATTGAGGGTTCACGGTTGGAATCCCGGGTTGTCAATCCAAGTCCAAGCTCGGTCCTCAACTACATCCGGGGTAGAGGAGGCTGTCACTCACTCCCAGTGACCCGACTTCTTCGTATCACGTTGTGGAAGATGGACACACAAGCTCCTCCTAGCTTGGTGGAGAAGGCTAGGTCAAATTTCCCTTGAAGCTCGAGGATGAAAGAGGAGGCCGAGGGGATGCTCCGGCTTTGATTTGGCGTTGAAGGCTTGCCCGGAGCAATTCCCTATGGTGGAGGATGATGGAGGGCGGCGAAATCCCTATTCAGAGCAGAAAAACGGCGGAAAATCGCGGAAAGGGGCGATCTCCCGAAATTAGGGCGGAAAACCTGCGTATTTATAGAAAGCAGAATAAATAGCGCACACGATCACTAGCGCACAACCAGTGGTCGTGCGCGATATGGTCCGTGATCGTGCGATTAGAGGCAGAAAAGTGGAAAAAGATGGCATGACTACGCACGACCGGCAGCGCACGAGCAGTGATCGTGCGCGGTATAGCTGGTGATCGTGCGATATGGCAGGGGCAGAACTTTCATAAAAGAGGGCAGACTGCGCACGACCGATGATCGTGCGCCAAAGAGGTCGATGGTCGTGCGTGGGTAAAAACGCACGACCATTGGCTCCTTTGTCAAAAATGGTGAAAGCCCTATCCCGGACTCCCACAAGATCCCAGAACCTGCAGGAAAACTAGACGGGATGTCGACATGGCAGTCACAGACAAACAATAATAATCATAGCAAGAATGAAATACACACACAAACAGAAATAGGCTAGAAAGGGTGCACAAGACATGAAAAACCGTAGCGAACCAAAAGGAGTGCAAATGACGCTAAACGGTGTGCAAAGACAAGAAAATAAGCCTAGATGAGTTCGGAATTAAGTATAAAATATGGACTCATCACACCCCCAGACTTAACCGTTTGCGCGTCCCGAGCAAACAAAACCTAAGCAGACGGGGAAAATGAACTAGCTAACAAAGAAATTGCAAAACGGAGTACCATGCGAAGTCGCATGCTCGCTTGCATAAAAATAAAGTAGAGGAAATTTTTAAGTATACAAAATATTTTAAATTTTTCACAATGCGTATCAAAAATTTATTATTACTCAAAAGTGGAATCCTGGTGAATCATCTGGTCCTACGTAGGAAGAAAGTAGGCATGCCACTAAGGTGAGCATTGCCGAAGACTGGGGCTCAGGATCACCTCCAAAGGAATCCACCAATGTCGGGGACCATACGCTTGCCCGTTCACACTCTCTCCACGGACACTAGTCAACTCAAGCGCAAGTCCGTAGGACTTCGGGTAATAATGTGGCTTGGGTTACGGTGAGGAAAACAAGGATAAACATGAAGGGTATGCACCTAACCCAAATGAGCTAACGTACAAAACTAGTACCCGCTGCCCACAAAATAAACACGGGTGCACCACACCCCCAGACTTAACTTTTACTAAATGGGTGTGTGCACTGCCTACTCCAAATACAAATCATCTCCATAAAGATTTTCATTAAAACTCTTTCTTTTCCTTTTCTTCTTTCTCATTTTCTTTGTATAAATTTTTCTTTTAAAACTTTTTCTTTTCACAATACACAATTTCAGCAAATAAAACTTGGTGGCATTTCCACATTTTCACAAATAGTATCACCACATCAACATCCCAACATAAAATGAAAAATACTACAGCTCGACTTGGGTGTGCGACTAGGATTGGCTATGAGGCTCTGGTGAAATACAGTGGAGCTGAATCAAAAGGAAGGGTAGGCACAAAGGGGCTAGCAAGGGCGATGTTAGGAATGGGTACAAAGCTCAACCGGGCCAAAAGGTGGCCTACATCACTCTCACGCTAGACAAACCGTGTACCAATGCTTCAAGAATAGCTTGGGGCAAGTTCTTAGCAACCGAGAAAGATAATCCTTCCTCCCGACTAAAGCAATACGAGTCTAGTGGCGGCTACACACATTCCTACGCTACCATTTGATTCACACCGGATTCACCAACTTTTGAGTAGAATAATAAATATTTACGCAAATAGAAAAATATAAAACTATAAGCATACAGAAAAATTAAATCTACACAAATTTTTACACAAAACGAGAGCCATTGACTAGGAACACAGCAAGGCCAACATTTTACTCCGTCACACAATCCTAAGCCAGCACCATAATTTTACCAAAATCTGACAAAGACACGAGTTCAACTCGTGGCACGCTAACAGCTAAGCTCGCGCTCATGTGGGTACAGTGGTGTGCGATGCAATGAACATAAACAAAATAAAATACGAAAAGCTTCTAGTATGCAAAAGAAATGTGCACGTGCAAAAGGTAAACATGCTCTCCCCCAGACTTAAACTAAACAACACATCAAATGATAGAGAAATTAAAATCAGAATGAGCTAAGGGAAGAGGTTACCCAATGCTCAGCTAGTGAGCATACCAGAAGACGCGCGGAAAGTAGCAGCAGGCCCGCCAAACCGAAGGATCACAACCCCGCCAATGCGTAGTTTCCATGAATACCTGCAGGGGTGAGCTCCGCAAACACAAAACAAAAGAAAAACAAAATACATATAAATTCTAAACTAAGCTAGACATAAAAAGTAAAATGCAGAAATTTAAGATAACTACTGGGGTTACTGTCATCCCAGCATGACTTATTAAATTCTAAATAGTTCTAGCTAATGGGCCTATGAAAGAGAAGATGAACAGGTAACTGTTCTAATATCCGTTGCGGTAACGGGTACCGATACGGCGATAGCACAGTTACCCCTCTGCCTAAATAATCATACCTGCTCCTCCCAGGCAGAGGGAATAGGAAGTAAGATGAGGAGGCCTGGTCCTCACTCATCCCACCACAAAAAATATCCTTGCCTAGCAAGGTATCGTCCACCACAAGTTCGTAGGAAGCGACGACAACGGCAAAAATGCCAGGCACATCGACAGCCTCACATACCCGTGGAGATTCCACCTGCACAGGCTCAGATAAAGAAGGGGGATCAAGGAATAAAGGAGACGAAGAACATAAGGAACTAATCGGGGGAGTGGTCCCGGTCTCACTCCCAGCAGGATCCAAGCATAAATCACTGTCGGTGTCATGTGAGTCATGGTGAGGGGAAGCTGAGACTATGAGGTCCTCGATGGTGATTTGGACCTCCTCAACCAATAAGGAAGTGGGAACTTCCTCATCAGCAAGGATCTCCTCATCAACACACCTCGGTGCGTCACTGTGTTCCAAGACATAATATTCTCCATTGACGAGAATAATGTCCTCGTCACACCATGGCGCATCCTCATGTTCCCAATCTCTAAAGGGCACAACATCATCAACCAACTCACTAGAAAGGGGAGTAGGTAATTCATGCAAAGAAAGCGGAGGAGCAACATCATCAGAGATAATATGCGCAGGTTCCTCCGGGGGTGAATCAAAAATAGGGGAAGAAGGCACAAGGAGAGAAGGTGTCGCAATCTCGTCGCACTGACTAGTGGAAGGTCTGATGGGTATATCCACAGCAGTCCCCCATAGACAAGGTGGTACTGCGGATACATCATCAGAATCAGAAGGAGCGGCCATTTGAGAGGTGGATGAGATGATCCGGATATCCGGTTCATTATCTGCCTCCATCTGGCGCTGAAATTCTGCGCAATCTTTCAACACATGGTCGGTGCTACGACAACACAAACACCGTTTTCCATTACTCCTCGGTCCAGGTGGGACCGGAGAGGAATATGAAAAAGGTGAAGGCGGAGAAGAGTAGTGACCATAAGACTGAGGTACGGTGTATGAAGTACCATAAGACAACGGTGCTCCATACACTGAACCACGAGAATTATGCTCCCATTCTTCAGAGGGGCACTCATCACTGTTATGCCTATAATCCCCGCACCAACGGTAACGAATATTCGCATAAGAATACATGGTGCAGCAAGAAAGAATTCACCACAAGAATTTTCTAAGCAAAAATTAACTACACACAAGCATTTAAATAAAAAGGAATACCTGCTACTGAAATATCAAAATTAGAAAAGGAATAAAGAAAAATAAGCAACAAATTATAAAAACTAAAGCAAAGAAAAATAAAACATGGAATGAATAGATGGAAAAGGGCTTCAATCTATAATCTCCCTCTCCAAAAACTCAAACGACTGTGTTCCCCGGCAACGACGCCAAAAACTTAATGCGTGGAAAATACGGCAAGTGCACCGGTCGCACAAGTAATAAAGTTTGGGAATAAATCCCCGAGTGTCGGTCTCTTGAGGAACACAGTAAGGGATGAGTTAATGTCGAGGAGGACTTGAGATTGAAGTCCTCGGGTCGGAAGTAACGAAGGGGGTTTTGTTGGTTGCGGAAACAGAAAATAAAACACTACCAACAACTCCTATGCAACGCCGCTATGCGATGCTTCGCCAGGCGGGATGGAAACTACACGGGCCGCTATGCACCGAATCGGCGGATGGACGAGTAGGCTAGCGGATGAGGTGGTTAGAATGGCAGAATGAGGGTCGTGAGCACCTCTTCGCAACGCACGCCACTAGCAATTGCTAGTGCGGCAAGGGTGGATGGAATATGACGCACCTCAAGTAATAATAACAAAATCACAATAACTCACATAGACATGAATAAATGAAAATGCTAATCAATAAAAATACTTCATCAATACATAGAAATTAAACTAAGCTATCAACAACAACATAAGAGGAGTGTGCAAAATCGACCGGGTCCGAAGCCTTATTGAGGGTTCACGGTTGGAATCCCGGGTTGTCAATCCAAGTCCAAGCTCGGTCCTCAACTGCGTCCGGGGTAGAGGAGGCTGTCACTCACTCCCAGTGACCCGTCTTCTTCGTATCACGCTGCGGAAGATGGACACACAAGCTCCTCCTTGCTTGGTGGAGAAGGCTAGGTCAAATTTGCCTTAAAGCTCGAGGATGAAGGAGGAGGCCGAGGGGATGCTCCGGCTTTGATTTGGCATTGAAGGCTTGCCCAGAGCAACTCCCTATTGTGGAGGATGATGGAGGGCGGCGAAATCCCTCTTCGGAGCAGAAAAACGGCGGAAAATCGCGGAAAGGTGCGATCTCCCGAAATTAGGGCGGAACCTGCGTATTTATAGAAACCAGAATAAACAGCGCGCACGATCACTAGCGCACGACCAGTGGTCGTGCACGATATGGTCTGTGATCGTGCGATTAGAGGCAGAAAAGTGGAAAAAGATGGCATGACTGCGCACGACCGGCAGCGCACGAGCAGTGATCGTGCGCGGTATAGCTGGTGATCGTGCGATATGGCAGGGGCAGAACTTTCATAAAAGAGGGCAGACTGCGCACGACCAATGATCGTGCGCCAAAGAGGTCGATGGTCGTGCGTGGGTAAAAATGCACGACCATTGGCTCCTTTGTCAAAAATGGTGAAAGCCCTATCCCGGACGCCCACACGATCCCAGAACCTGCAGGAAAACTGGACGGGATGTCAACATGGCAGTCACAGACAAACAATAATAATCATAGCAAGAATGAAATACACACACAAACAGAAATAGGCTAAAAAGGGTGCACAAGACATGGAAAACCGTAGCGAACCAAAAGGAGTGCAAATGACGCTAAACGGTGTGCAAAGACAAGAAAATAAGCCTAGATGAGTCCAGAATTAAGTATAAAATATGGACTCATCATATACTCATCGAATTCGTCGAATGTATCTAACGATACTCGCCAAATTCGTCGAGTATACAAGACGATACACTCCGAATTTGTCCAGTCCATTTGACGCTACTTCTCTTGAATTTTTTAAGTCTCATACGTCGTATATCACTTTGCCAGGCATTGAGTGCATCGAGTGAGCTAGCCGATACTCGACGAATTCATCAAGAATACCAATTGATACTCATGGAATTAATCGAGTATGGTCTCCGCCTTGGCATTGAGTGATTTACTAGTCTGGGCTTATTTTTCTAAGTCTCATTCGTCGTATATCAAGAACCACTAAGTGAGTATACTAGTGATACTCGGCGATACTCGACAAATTTTACTTAGGTCATTTTCCAACTTTTTAAAATTCTTGTTTGGGTTCGGTCAGTCATGCACAGTGCTTTCTAGGTTTCATTTTTTGAACGTTTGTTGATACCATTGGCAAGGAGATCTCTATAAATGCCTAGGAGATATTCCTTTCCATCTAATTGTGCTTTTGCACTAAAATTCGAAATCGCTAAACTTTCCAAATTGGAAATCCGGAAATCCGTTAGCTTGGCTCGCGTATGCATCGCGACATTCCGATCGGTCGCCAACAATCAGTTGTGCACGATTCATCTTCTTCGATATATGCGACTGGATTGCTACTCTCTCTACAGATCAATACTCCTCCAGATCGAGTAAATGAAAAATTCAAGTCAAGATTAAAGATCTTCCAAGTTTTCATATTACGTGTTCTCTAACCGATTTCAACATCTACAATTCTCGAAGAACGATGGATTGAAGATTTCAATTTTTTCGAAGTTGGGTGTAATATTTTTATGTAATATTCATTTACTTTTATAGGAGATTTTTTTTCTGAGTGGTAGATCTATTTGTGGATCGAGTGGTAGATCCATTTTTGGATCGAGTGGTAGATCCATTTGTGGATCGAGTCGTAGATCCGGTTGTGGATTGAGTGGTAGCAGCATCGTCTCTGTGTTATAGGATTTGCGACTCTGAGGTACAAGATTTGTGAAAATCTGAGTTTGGTGAAGTAGCCAAATATAGCCCTTCGTGGTAGATAGGCGAGGAGGGAATGTGTACGTACCCAACTCGGGGAACAACTACAAATCACGGTGTTTGCGTATTTAATTTTAAGTAATTTTTATTCCATGAAAAGACACAAGCATCACCTATTCACCCCCATCTAGGTGATTTAGGTAAACGCTAGACACTTTCAGGATTGTTAATCCCTATGAGCATTGTCTACTTGTCATGATGTGTCAAATAAATAGTTGTTGACTACTGAGTGCCACTAGACATGTTAGTGTATGTTGAATATGCCTCTAGGTATGTGTGATAATCTAGATAGCAGAATGAATTTACACTGTTCAAACATTGGTGTAGGGTGCGTCCAGAGTCGGAGGTATCCACGAAATTACGCCTTCCTACACACTACACGTCGTAGATCTACCGCACCTACACAGCACCTATCGCCCACAGTAGTTCTCGTCGCAAGAACGCAGCACAAATAACAAAGGAGGAATGGTCGACTCGAAAATAACGATGGGAAATTAGAGTCAGAGTATTCCCCAAGAAAACACAAAGGTTGCCACTCCTTTTAGAGAGCAAGACCAAGGCTATAGGCCAAGATCTGCTCAAGCAAATAGGATCCACCCGATCGGGAATTAAAAAGCCTTGCAACGGCGATTTCGATTCAAAACTTGTAGCGATTGAATTAAAGATCCGGAGAAAACGAGCGCGAAACCACCACAAATAAAGAAGAGAATCACACAAGGAAGAGGGAAGAGATTACCCAACTGGGATGAACGTTTCACACAAAGATAGGGTGGGAGAATCACTCTCTCCACGGATCCGTCGGCGTCACACCGAACGTTTTGCAACCTTCTTCCACGGAGTCGCACCAAGGAAGCCGCGCCGGAGTCGCACCAAAGCGGATGGAGGGAGCAAGGGGGGCGGCGGCTTCACACCACACAAGGGGGGCAGCGGCTAGAGGCTTAGCCTTGGCCGAAATTCTCATGCAAGGGAAATTTTAGGTTTAAGATCTTCAATACTTGATTCCTCATAAACACCTCCTTAAATAGGAGATTACAACAAGCCTTAACCCTTCATGATGGAGATGTAATCTCATCCACCCGAATGGCTAAATGCACACCAAAAATAAAACTGTTTAAATTAAAGAAATAAAAACATGCTATGAATATAAAATTATCACTAAACATTGGATAATTTTATATTCTAAAAATAGAGTTCATGAAATAAGATAATTAAAGCTAATTTTTCATGGCGGTTCAAGCACGCCGCGGGCGGAGGTTGTAACGTGCACTTCCTTCAGCGTCATCACGACGTCTAAGATCTTTATACTATAGCGCCTCGGCAATCGGGTCATCATCAGTTAGCGGTGGCGCTGCATCAATCCTCCCCCACTCAAAATCACGTATCTCTGATGCGTGAGTTGAGAGATAGCGTCGGAGAAGCTCGGCATCCAAATGTTGAAGCTCTGTCGCGAGTACCCAAGAGTCGTCCGAAGGGGGGCAGTCACGCCAACGGACCAGAAAGCGGTAAGTAGTACCATCCGGAGTAGTGAACGGTTCCGCAGCAAGTATCATATCTGGAGTGAGGAATGTCCTGGGAAACCTGGGAAACATGTCAGCAGTAGGAGTAAAAGAAGGCAACGTACCATCCGATGTTATACCTGCGGGGACCGAAAGAGAGAGATCATCCGAACTACCACTCCCCAACCCATCAGAATTTTGAGTGGGAGAAGAAGACGACAAAGAAATCAACTCTTGTGGTGGTGACACAAACATCGTTAAACCTGAAACGTTAAAAATGGGGGAGATCCCCAATCAGCAGGCAAGTCCAAAACGAAAGCGTTGTCACCTAACATTTTAATAATCCGAAAAGGGCCGGCGCGCTTTGGTGCTAACTTTTTAACGGTGCCAGTTGGCAAGCGTTCGGGAACCAAACAGACTAAAACTAGATCGCCAATTTTGAAGTTTGATACTCTCCGATGTAAATTAGCGTGCGCTTGATAAGAGTCGTATTGCGTGGTCAAAGTGGACAGTAGACGTGCATGTAAATCATGGATGTGTTGGGCGAAGGATTGTGCAAACTGACTTGCCTTGTACGTTGGGGGCAACGGCACCAAGTCAAGCGGCACAGGAGCCTTATACCCGTGGACAATCTCATTCGGGGACAGACCCGTAGACCTATTCTTGGAGTTATTGTAGGCTAATTGGGCATGGGGAAGGAGAAGATCCCAAGTGCTCTTATGATCACTCACAAGGCATCGTAACAAATTTCCTAAGCTCCGATTAACCACTTTCATCTGCCCATCAGTTTGGGGGTGATAGGCGGAGGAAAACAATAATTTCGTTCCCATTAAAATCCACAGAGTTTTCCAAAAATAACAAGTGAATTTTACGTCCCTATCCGATACTATGGTCTTTGGCACTCCACGGTGACTAACGACTTCCTTAAAATATAGCTTAGCAATGTGAGACGCATCGTTTGTCCTACTGCATGGGATGAAATAAGCCATCTTTGAAAACCTATCCACCACTACAAAAACTGAGTCGTGACGGCGTAGAGTAATGGGGAGGCCTAATACAAAATCCATACTAACGTCTACCCAAGGCATGGAGGGAATAGGCAAGGGAGTATATAATCCAACGTTGGTTTTACTTCCCTTAGACACCTGACACGTGCGGCAACTACTCACTACCTGCCCCACCATTACCTTTAGTTTTGGCCAATAGAATTTGTCCTCGACTAGCGTAATGGTCTTATCTCTACCGAAGTGGCCACTCAACCCTCCGCTATGCAATTCCCATATGATATGTAGTCGCAACGATGACTGCGGGATACATAGCTTCCCGTTCCGCAACAGGTAACCGTCCTTGATAACGTATGCAGATATCGTAGTGGGGGAACTATCCTGGGCAGATAAATAAAAGTCTTGGAAGTCAGGATATGTAGCGTACTCATCCTTAATCCGCTCAAATCCTACAACATGTACTTCAATAGAGGTGAGTAAAATAGTAAGATGACTAAGGGCGTCTGCGACTCGGTTATCAGCTCCCTTAAGGTGCTTGAGATTAAACGTGTAGCCTTGTAAGAAAGCTACCCACTTAGCGTGTCGTGGGCTGATCTTATGCTGGCCGTTGATGAAACGTAAAGCCTCATGATCGGAGAGGATCACAAACTCCTTGGAGAGGAGATAGTGCATTAATGGTGTAGACATCAGACTACAGCATAAAATTCCCTATCGTAGTTTGAATAGTTCAACTTAGGGCCGGACAATTTCTCGCTAAAATAACTAACGGGGTGGCCCTCCTGGCTCAAGACACCTCCAATCCCTACCCGAGACGCATCATATGTGAGCTCAAAGACTTTAGCAAAGTCAGGTAGACGTAAGACAGGTGCCTCAGTCATAAGCTCCTTTATTCGTTCAAAAGCATAGGTGGCGGACTTCGTCCATGTAAACTCTCCCTTCTTCATACAGTCGGTGATAGGCATCATAATACTACTGAAGTCTCGTATGAAACGACGATAAAACGTGGCTAACCCATGGAAACTACGTACCTCACGTAGGGTGGTTGGCACGGGCCAGTCCTTGATGACCTGAACCTTGCCCGGATCAACTCGAATACCCTTAGAACCGACTATGTAACCTAAGAACTCTACCTCCGAGGCATTGAAAGTGCATTTCTTAAGATTGAGAAATAAAGTCTCCTTCCGCAGGGTGGAAAGGATCACTCTCATGTGGCAGATATGCTCGGTAGTAGAGGTGCTATAAATCAGTATATCGTCAAAGTAGACGACAACGAACTTCCCGATGAATGGCTGAAAGACATGTGTCATCATCCGGGAGAAGGTACTAGGGGCATTGGATAACCCAAAGGGCATCACAAGCCAATCGTACAGTCCATCCTTCGACTTAAATGCCGTCTTCCACTCATCGCCCTCTCGTATCCTAATCTGGTGATAGCCACTCCGAAGATCTAATTTGGAGAATACGGTGGCTCCAGACAAGACATCCAACAAATCATCTAGGCGGGGAATGGGGAACCTATACTTGATGGTGATTTTGTTGATAGCCCGGCTATCAACGCACATCCTCCATGTACCATCCTTCTTGGGGGCAAGTAGGGCTAGTACAGCACATTGACTCATACTCGTCCTAATAAAACCCTTCTCCAGTAAGCCCACTATTTGGGACTGCAACTCCAGGTGAGCTGCGGGGTGGAGTCGATAATGGGGCTGATTTGGCAAGGAAGACCCCGGGATGAGGTCTATCACATGCAGGATATTCCTAAGCGGGGGTAACGTGGGCGGCAACTCATCCGGGTACACGTCCCTATAATCTTCCAATAGTACCCGTAACTCACTAGGTAACTCATCCAAAATGCTAGAATCGGGCTTCGCACTTAGGAGGAATAGCGTATACATAATTCCATCGAGGAACGGATCTCTCTCAAACTCTTTCCTACCAACTAGATTCAATGTTTTCGGTTCTACCGGGATAGTGGTGTCCTTAGCCAAGACTACGGGCTCCTTTGGGATGGTCGGTCTCAAGGTGATGGTTTTGCCATTGAATTTTAATTCATAAGTGTTGGCTCTACCAAAATGAGTAACATCACGGTCATATAGCCAAGGGCGGCCTAACAACACATGACAAGCGTCCATCGGAAGGACATCACACCACACCTCATCAATGTAGGATTTGAATGAGAGTGGAACCAGGCATCGCTTGGTAACGGGTACAGAGATCTTGTTGATCCAAGCGACCTGATATGGGGTCGGGTGTGGTTCCGTGGTCAAGGACATACGTGTAATGGCGTTCTCAGATACGACATTCACACAACTACCACTATCAATAATCAGCTTGCAAAGCTTCTCGCCACTCTTAAAAATCAGAGAAAATATGCTCGTTCTCTTCCAATCATCTAATGGACGAGGAGTGGTCAAGATACAACGCATCACCATAAGGGGGTGATCATCCTCTAAGTCACTTGGGACCCCTTCGGGGTCGCTCTCCTCAGCAGCCTCATAAACATAATCCGCAAAATCAGTCGTCGACTCTAACAAGGCTATGGCTTTAGTTTTCGTTGGGCATTCGAAGGCGTAGTGACCTTGAATGCCGCAGGAGTAACATGTGGCGTTAGTCTTGCTAACCTTTCCGATAGGAATACGTTCGCTCGCAGGGTTCTTAGTGTTCCTAGCAGTGATCACAATAGACTTGGACTCGGCGGACCGGAATTTCCCTTTGTCCTGATATGTGGAGGACGAAGCTCCGGTGGTGGATTTTCCCTTCGCATGGGAATACCGGGAGTAGGCCTTAGATGCTAAGTGTTTCTCAATGTCGAGGGCGGCATTGAATGTCGTGTTTAGATCTGTGTGGCCATAATGTAGGAGCTTCCGCTGAATATCGGGTTGAAGCCCCTTACGGAATCTAGAAAGGGTAACCTCGGGGATTTCCTTCAGATCACAACGCACCATTCGGTCCTTCAGTTCTCCCATATACTCCGCTACTGAATTTGAGCCCTGCCGCAGGATGGCAAGCTCGTCAAATATCTGTGTCCGATGGTACGCGGGAACGTACTGATCGGTCAACAAATTCTTCATTACGGTCCACCCAATAATTGGGTTTCCGTCTCCCGCACCTAGCCTACGCTCTTCATTTATCCAATAAGTTTTGGCACGGCCTGTCAATTTCATCCTGACAACTTGGACCTTTTGGGGGTCCGTGAGATGATGCCAGTCGTAGTAACATTCCATGTCCACTATCCACGTAAGGAAGTTCTGTGGATCTCCCATGCCGTCGAAAGTGGGGGCATCAATCTTGATGGTCCTAGTAATGTCAAACTCTCGCTCGTGGCGACGGCCTCGAGGGGGCACTCGTGGGGAGTCCCCATCCGAATCCGAATCGAAGATGTGTTGGCGTCGGCGGCGCAACTCAATATTAGCGGGTGGTGGTGGTGGCCTAACTTGATTTTGTAAAATCTGTGCTAATGTGGCCCTAAGCTCCGCCATATCATTATGTAGGCCTGCTATCGCTTCAGCGTTATGAAGTTCATTCCTGTTCTTAGCCATCCTAGACGTAGACGGCGCCGTATATTCCGTGCCTAGCCTAGTGCGCATGCAAGACCCAGAAAATTATGAAAGATGATTTTTCCTAGGGCTGTAGCTAGAATGTAAACAAAATTTTTTTTTTAAAAGCTTGATGTGAGAAACACGTACATCGTTAAAATTTTTTTTTTAAAATTTTTGCTGAAAATTAAAGATTTCAGCCCGCTATTTGCATACCAACTGGACAGAATTACGATGTTCTAATTTGCAGACTGACTTAACGAGGCCGAATCGAAGAATTTTCTGTTTTAAAGTTGCTGGAAATAAGTGCAGGAAGCTACAGTTTTTTTTTCAGATTTTTTTGAAAAGTTTTAAAATTCCGGGGGATTTACTAAACGCAGACCAATCCGAAAATTTCAGATCTTTGAAAGTTCAGATCAACCAACGAAGAATGCAGAGAGGATGTTTGCAACGTGGAAGTTGAAACGACCGCCTCTGATACCAAATTGGTGTAGGATGCGTCCCGAGTCGAAGGTATCCACGAAATTACGCCTTCCTACGCACTACACGTCGTAGATCTACCGCACCTACATAGCACCTATCGCCCACAGTAGTTCTCGTCGCAAGAACGCAGCGCAAATAACAAAGGAGGAATGGTCGACTCGTAATCAACGATCGGAAATTAGAGTCAGAGTATTCCCCAAGAAAACATAAAGGTTGCCACTCCTTTTAGAGAGCAAGACCAAGGCTATAGGCCAAGATCTGCTCAAGCAAATAGGATCCACCCGATCCGGAATTAAAAAGCCTTGCAACGGCGATTTCGATTCAAAACTTATAGCGATTGAATTAAAGATCCGGAGAAAACGAGCGCGAAACCACCACAACTAAAGAAGAGAATCACACAAGGAAGAGGGAAGAGATTACCCAACCGGTATGAACGTTTCACACAAAGATAGGGTGGGAGAATCACTCTCTCCACAGATCCGCCGACGTCACACCGAACGTTTTGCAACCTTCTTCCACGGAGTCGCACCAAGGAAGCTGCGCCGGAGTCGCACCAAAGCGGATAGAGGGAGCAAGGGGGGCGGCAGCTTCACACCACACAAGGGGGGCGGCGGCTAGAGGCTTAGCCTTGGCTGAAATTCTCATGCAAGGGAAATTTTAAATTTAAGATCTTCAATACTTGATTCCTCATAAACACCTCCTTAAATAGGAGATTACAACAAGCCTTAACCCTTCATGATGGAGATGTAATCTCATCCACCCGAATGGCTAAGTGCACACCAAAAATAAAACTATTTAAATTAAAGAAATAAAAACATGCTATGAATATAAAATTATCACTAAACATTAGATAATTTTATATTCTAAAAATATAAAAATAGAGTTCATGAAATAAGATAATTAAAGCTAATTTTTCATGGCGGTTCAAGCACGCCGCGGGCGGATGTTGTAACATGCACTTCCTTCAGCATCATCACGGCGTCTAAGATCTTTATACCGTAGCGCCTCGGCAACCGGGTCATCATCAGTTAGCGGTGGCGCTGCATCAAACATCCTTTGAAGGAGCACTCCCGTAGAAATTATATTCTTACATGCTTTAACTCATGATATTATGTCTAGTAATTAGAAATAACTTGAATACTCAATGTCACGATATATATTTGTCTATATAAAGTTTAGAATGTGGGGCCCAATCTCTAGCGGACAAGTCTTGTGTATACAAGTTAAACTGTATCTATCTTTGTGGGTAGATTTCGATTGATTCGGGGTCCTTGAAATCAAAACTTTAAAATTGATAGTACAAAACTCATAAATGAAAAAAAAGGATGAAAAAACATGTTATCCACTAATATGTCAAGGATACCCCCCAAACACTACTCGTTCATCCTGATAAGTATTTTTCAGCATTGTGAGGATGAGCACCTTGGTCAAAATAATCGTATTGATCTTGTGAAAGACTGAACCTTAAGCTTAGTGCCCCTAGTTCTACTCTTGGTATGACATAGATGGAAACGTGATGTGGTTTTTCACTTTATTTTTCTTGTGATAGCATGGTGATTTATTGAGATAAAATATGTAAAGAAGGTAATTTCTACTTGATGTTTTCTCTTTTGATGCTACACTTTCACACGTCATTGCTCTATCTAATGCTTCCATGCAAAAGAATTTGAGTAAAACTGCATTATATTTCTATAGCATGTAAGTACTAGTACACGATTTATACTCTTGACTCGTACAATGTTGCAATGTGTTTAACTTTATAACTCTCTTAGCAATATACTCTAAATCATTGTGTGTTGTGTTTAACATGTGTTGTCCAATTATTTTTACTCTAAAAATTTATTTAATCTATTTCTGTGTACTCTGGTCATCTATTTGACATGTATGCTTTATATTCTCTGATTTTTGTTTGGTCACCCGTATTGTAGTTCGCCTCTCGATTCATTTTTATAACGTGCATTGTTTGCTATCTTTATCATCCTCATCATATACTGCATTTTTTCCGTGCATGCATATGGTGTCTTTTGGTCTAGCCCGCCCCCTTTTGATAATATCAAAGGGGGAGATTAGAATGTTCAAGAATCATGGGTTAGGGAAGCTCACATGTAGGTGGAGCTTATTAAACTGTGTGCAAGTAGGTGGGGGGAGAACGTAGAGCATGTATATAGGGACAACTCGTGTGTGGGGGAAGTTATATGTAACCTAAAACCTGATCTTTAAAGATTATCTCTTATATATACGATGTATCATGTATCTCATTTACTGTATCTCATGAACGAGATTTATCAAAAGGGGGAGTTTGTTGGAGCGGTCGGTTCACATATCCTCATTTTGACAATATCAAATCCCATGGTGTATTTGATCATATATTGTTTTTCGTAGAGTGTGCATGTTCACAGGTTCCATCAAAGCGAAAAAACTCTCCTCTAGCACATACCGTGGAGCGATAGAAGTTACCGTCGGGCGGTAGCCTGAATTAAATTGACATGGCACTCAAGTTGCTACTGTGCTACGCTAAATCTACCACCCGCGCTAACCTGAGGATTTATTCAGACAGGTGCTCGGGATGCTACCATACTACGCTATCTTACTACCACGCCGCACTAGTCCACTCAACGAGCGACGAGAACATCTAAGTGATTGAAGTACCGCCAGGCATTAAATTTTTACCGCGTCGTGCTAGCCAACTCAACGAGTGTCGAGAGCATCGAGATGATAGGAGTACCGCTAGGCGGTAACATATTACCGTGCCGTACTAGCACAAAAAATTGGAAAATATTCTTTTTGAATATTTTTCCAAATTTGTAGGACAGCTGTAACGCCCGTGATTTTTCGATGTTTATCTTAAGTCCTCTAGTGACGTATTTTTGAAGTCAGTACGTTACGTTGATGCATAGTTGATTGGTAAAATTGTTGGAGCGTTGAATTTTCTCATTTGGTATCTGAGGTTTTCACTTAGAATATTAGCTTGGCTAATTTCTAGTGTGCTTTTGTATTTCCCTTACAAGGCGGGTTTGTTTTGGTGACTTGGTGAAGCTTTTATAGTCATTTGGGTGTTTTGACTACGGGGGATTTTTACACGAGTTTGGTTTGTCGGATTTCGATTTCGACTTTGCCGTTGGATTCGTAGCATTGATATTTAGCTTCGGTGCATTTTTCATAGAATTTCAAGTTGGTTTGAGTTTCGTGTGGTTTGGAAATTTTTTCAGTAATTAATTATAATACAATATTACATTACTTATATAAATATAAATAGTTAACGATGTGATAAAAAACCTATTCATCTTCTTCCTGAGGCGATGAACCATTTTGTGCAGAGAGAAAGCGGCGGACATCGCAAAGCTTTAGGCCACCGATTCAAGGAGCTTTGGTGCTTGAAATCGTCATCGGAGAGTAGATTCGGACTGCTCTCGCCGAGATCTATGTCTGTGCGGTGAGTTTTTCCTTTTTCTTGAATTTTCGGTGATTAGGAATTTGTGTTTGACCCTCTTTTGTCCCAAAAAGTTTCAGGAATCGTTGCCTAGGTGTTCTTGCGGCCAAATCCTTGAAGAGGAGCGCTTGCGTGGCCGGATTTTGGCAAGCTCAAGGCAAGCGGTGATTTATTCCCCTTGATAAAATCGTTTCTTTGTGTTCTTTATTTCTTTTCTTCCCTTATCTCCTTAGAAAATAGGAGAAGTGTAGGGTTCGGCCGATCTGCTGGGTAGTGTTGGTTTTCCGTCCAATTTTAACTTTGTTGTTTATATGGGAGAAAACCCGAGTATAATCCGTCGAATAAGGATTTAATCTGGTTAGTTTAATACATCGAGTAGATGACTGTTAGTCTAGGATAATTTGTCGAGTATAACAAATTTAACTTAAGTCTAGGTTTCGTCATATATAACAGTCCGCCTTAGTCTAAGTTCGTCGTATAAGAGTGAATAGAATTCATCGGGTGAAGGTTGATTTGGTTTAAGTAATATTAAGTGAGTATTAGCTGGAGTAGAGTCAAAATCGACCAAATTTGTCGAGTATCAGTCTTGGCATTGAGTGAATTATACTTTCAATTGAGAGCGTTGAGTGGTCTTTGACTCAAAAGCGTCGTGTTAACTCGACGAATTCGTCGAGTATAGTTGGTTTGACGTCGAGAGCGTCAAGTGAAGGCTTTGAGTGAAGTAAACTTCGCGGAGTTAAAGTCCATGCATCGAGTGAGACTTCCTTGGCATTAAGAGCATTGAGTGGTCTGTGAGACTGAGTCAAAAGCGTTAAGTGAATCCTTGTTGTTGAGTGAAAGACGTCAAGTGAAGTCAACTACATTAAGTTATCTGTTTGGCACCGAGTGCATTGAGTGCACTCAGCGCGGCGATGAGTGGAGTCTAGACATCGAGTATACTCGACGATTTTCCCGTGGACTTGGGTATTTACACCGATTCATCGCATATTATTAAGTTAGCCTATTTTTCTTGTTTTACTAAGGTAATTCGTCGAGTATACTCGATGAATCAGTGTGGACTTATATTTTTCTTCCCTCGCCAAATTCAGTCCAATTCGTCGAGTTTAACCTGGCTTGTTGAGGTAATTCGTAGAGTATTCTCGACGAATCTGTTTAGACTTAGAAGTTGTTCATCAAATGACTCTCCTATTCGTCGAGTATACCCATATAGATTTTCTGGTTATTTTTCCTTATTTGCCATTTTGTGTATCTTTTTGCCTGGTGGATTTCTGGGAGTGAGTTTTTGACTGCTGGTGTGTGGAGGAGGCGACCACCACCGCAGGTGCTAGCTTTGACCCGGTGATGTGTTGTGGGTGAGTGGAGAAGGAGACCACACCCTCTTGGCCCTTGTGAAACTTTTGATGTCAGTGTGTGGAGGATAAGACCACCACCGCAGGTGCCGGATTTGTTGTCGGTGTTTTTCCCCCTAAATGATGAGCAGTCTAATCTCTTATGTTTATACACATACTTATATGTATGTTTATATAAAGCATAGATCTTTATCACACTTGGTGCAAATTTCTTACCCTTGGACATGTAAGTTAATATTTTCTTACTATTTTATTGCTTATTTTGCTGAGGTTTTGTCAGCTATTCTTAGATTAGGGTTGGTAACCCTTTGACTCCTTGTTTTTATCTACTGATGATTTTTTCATTGCCACTTCTTTATTCTTGCTGAGGTATTCTCTTCTTTGGAATGCCTCGGGTTTGGAGCAGTAGCCGGTTGAACGGCTTTGTTTGGTGGTTGTTGATTTTCCGCCGTTGTTGTAGTTGTCTTCTCCTCACCAAAGTGAGGTAGTGTTGTGGTTCTATTTTTAGTTCATACATACTTGCCTTTTCCTATCAGTGGGTTCGTGTCAGGTTGTTGAAGCCCATCAAAGTTTTTATATTGTAAATATACATGTTAGCTTCTTAGTCTTTTCTTGATGATTGTTTGTTTTTACATACTCTCTGGGAAGGTTTTATGCTAGGATTGCATGTTAGTTACTTTTAAGTATAAACATATTATTTCTACTATCTTATACATATCATCATTTAAAACAAAAGTCACTATGTTTTTTCGAACGCAAAAATTATTTCTATACTTGTATTAAATATAGAGGTACACATATCATAAGTTATCCTATTTGGATGTTTATGTTCATGTAGGATGTTAATCAATATAAACAAAGTATTTTCTATAGTGTATAATCTTGTTTTCTCTTATGGACTAGTTGATCCACTAAACTGAGGGATACGACCATCAAAACTTAACTTGAATTATAGTTTTCTTCATAATAAACTTGAGTATTTTATAAAAAAGTATTAGGTTTAGGTTCTTTCCTGAGCGCCTGCAGTTATCCCTTGAATGGCATGGCATCATGATGCGTGTTGGTATCAGAGGGCGAGGTTGTTTGACAATTAGTCGAATGACTCTCTGGTTAGTTTTTGATTATCTTGTTCCATTTCATACACATACTGATGTGTCATAAGTACGTCTTGGTTGAAGCATGAACACTACACTCATAAGCATGTCAAGAAGTATACAGAGCATATTATGTAGTATGGGATGCATAATATGTATTTGTATATGGATCCTCATAGGGAGCAACATGTGGTTGTTATGCAGTATGGGATGCATAACAATCATCACATGAATGCACATTAGATTTTGCTTTTTTATTACATGCAGTATTATGTAGTATATGATGCATAATATTTCACGTGTCCGCTCATAACATGCACTATGGACTTTATTAGATTGCATAGCACAATATGCATGACATAACATAGCATTAACACACGTGCAAGGCTAAGATTTACATGATGACATACCTACACACATGGATAAAAAAAAAGAATAAGAATTCATGCATTCATAGTTTATGCACATAAGTCAATAGGATGACGGTATATCATTGTAAGTTAAGCATGACATCATTATGAAAATCTCAGAGCAAGTTAGTAGCGTGAGCAAGTGTCCAAGCATGTATGGTTTGAACTAAGTTGTGTAGTTCTAGCGGTTAAGCTAGGTTTTGATTGGTTTTTTCGTTGTATTCTTAGGATGTCACCTAAGCATTTTGCGACAAGGTCGACTCCCTAGTATGAGGGCGAGTCATCTGGTGTTCAAAGTAAGGTAGTTATTGAGGGACTGCGGTAGAGCAATGAGGCTTTATCCAGGCAGATGGTGGAGATACTATCGCAGATCTAGGCGCTGTTGAATGTCATTTCTGGACAGTAACTGAGAGTGCAGGACCCTGCTATGGGTCAAGCTATTCCTGTTCCACCCGCTCCTTTGGTGCCTCTAGTTCAGCTACTACAAGAGATGAATTTTATCTCGCATTTTCAGCGACTAGGACCTCCTACCTATGATAGTAGAGCCGATTTCATGGTATTGGACGATTGGATTATCGCGATCGAGGAGGTGTTCTCGTACTCAATAATTTCTGTGGACTAGAGAGTGATGGTCTCCGCTTACCAGCTTAAGGGTCTTGCAAAGAGCTGGTGGTTGAGAGAGAAGGAGAACCTTATAGATGGATGCACATGGGAATCTTTCAAGGAGTTGCTTCTTAGGAAGTTTTTGCCATCAATCGAGCAAGACCGTTTGATGAATAACTTCATACATTTGAAACAAAGATAACTCATGGTTAGTGAGTATGAGGTCGAATTCAGCAAGTTGAGTCGGTTTGCCCCGAATTTTGTTACTTCTGAAGCTAGCAAAGTTAAGAGATTTCTGGGTGGTCTTAGGAGTGACATCCAGCAACTGGCTTGCACTTATGTATTCGAGAACTATGATGAGGTTGTAGAAGCTGCTCTTAAGGTTGAAGCTATTCATAATGACAAGAATCGAGACATGTAGTTGAGAAAGTACAAGAGAAAGTCTGAGGATGGTAAAAACTCTCGGGAATCTTGTTCTGCTTCAAAGAAAAGGAGCAAGGAGGTGTGCAGTTTCTGTGGTCGGTCTGTCCATCTGTTTGATAAATGTTTTAGGAGGTTGGGAGCTCAAAAGTAGCAATAAGTGCATGTAATTCAGAGCGCACCCAAAAGAGATCTGGTTTGTGCTTCGTGAAAAAGGAAGGGGCACGATGTTTCCCATTATTGGAGTAGGTAAAGGGTCTGCTTCCAGTGTGGTCAGAAGGGACATTTTAATTTAAAGTGCCTGCAGTTTCATCCAATGCTACAACTAGTTCCACTTTAAGCATTGCCGCCACCGCAACATTTGGATAAAGGGAAGGACATGTTAAATATGATGACTATGGAGGAAGCGCAGAAGTCCATCCAAGTGATCTCAGGTTAGATTCTAATCTAGTTCTAGCTTTTAGCTCGTAGCTTTAGTTTCGAAGTTTGTTCGTCTAGTTACGTTTGTGATTTTATAGGGAGGTTTAAGGTAAAGAACCGTTGGGCGTGTGTCCTTTTTGATTCTGGTTCTATCCACTCATTCGTGGCTAGGAATTTTGTAGAGCATTAATGTTTGACTCTGGATCTACCTTGGGATTTCTTTCACATTAAGTTTCCTTTCGGTGATTTGGTTATGTTGGACCAAGGTATCCAGAGTTGTCCAATCCTTCTAGGTTATTTTCTAGCTTTTGCTGATTTGAAGGTGCTAGACCTGGAGGACTTCGACGTGATCTTGGTCATGGACTGGTTGTCCAGATATGATGCGGTTATCCAATGTATGGTTAAGCGCTTGGACTTAAAGATGTACAATGGCCACCCCAGGAGTGTTTATGGTTTTCCGCGCTAGGACTTCCCGATTATTTCTATAGTATGTACTCGAAATCTTTTTAATTCTGGTTGTCTTGCTTGTTTGGTTTTTATTTTGGAAACACTTAGTAGTTATTCGTGTGTCGAGGAGGTTCCTATAGTGCGAGAATTTCCTGATGTCTTCCCAGATAGTCTTCCTGAACTTTTGCTTGAGAGAGATGTGGAGTTTGTGATAGATTTGGAGCCGGGTACTCGCCCTATTGCTAAGGCACCATACCAAATGGCCCCGCGTGAGCTGGAAGAGTTGCGTGCCCAACTGGATGAGTTGTTATAGTGTGGATTTATAAGGCCAAGTTCTTCGCCTTTGGTTTCTCCCGTGTTGTTTGTAAAGAAGAAGGATGGTTCTTATGAGGTTGAGCATCGATTATAGGGAATTGAACAAGGTAATTATCAAGAATAGGTATCCCTTGTAGCGGATTGATTATTTGTTTGACCAGTTGCATGGTAATACAGTGTTTTCGAAGATTGGCCCTCGTTCAGGCTACCATCAGTTGAGAATCTGTGAGTCGGATGTTCCACAGACTGCTTTCCATTCTCGACAGAGACATTTTTAGTTCTTTGTAATGTTTTTCATATTGACAAATGCACCCTCTTCCTTCATATATTTGATGAATAGAGTGTTCAAGGATTTTCTGGACCATTTTTGGTTGTTTTTATAGATGATGTTCTAGTTTATTCCAGGATTGCTTAGGAGCATGCCCAACACTTGCTGTTAGTTCTATCTGCTTTGAGGGAGAATAAGTTGTATGTAAAGCTGAGTAAGTGCGAGTTTTGTCTACCTCAGGTTTCCTTTTTGGGTCATGTTGTGAATTAGGATGGAATCTCTGTTAACCCTGAAAATATAGTTTTCGTAATGGATTGGAAAAGACCTACCATACCCAAAGAGATAAGAAGCTTCCTAGAATTGGCAGGCTATAATAGAAGGTTTGAGGAAGCATTTTATATGTTGTCTGTATCGCTGACTAAGCTTACACAGAAGAACACAGTGTTTGTGTGGAGCGATAAGTGCGAAGAAGTTTTTCAGGAATTAAAAAAGAGATTGTGCACTACTCTAGTGTTTACCTTAGCTACCAAAGGATTGGAATATAATGTTTATGTGGATGCATCACACGTCAGACTTTGATGTGTCTTGATGTAAGAAAGAAAGGTAATTGCATATGGGTCGATGCAATTAAAGATATATGAGAGGAAATACCCTACTCATGTTTTGGAGTTTTTGACAGTGATTTATGCCTTGAAGTTGCGGAGAAACTTGTTGTTTGGCGCATTGTGCAAGATTTACACGGACCATAAGAGTTTGAAATACTTCTTCACTCAGAAGGAATTAAATTTGCACCAGCATAAATTGTTAGAATATATCGCAGATTACAATGTCGAGATATAATATCATCCGGGCAAAGCTAATGTGGTATCCGATGAAATGAGTAAAAAGAAGGCACAGATCTTTAATCTTTCGGTGGAATCTTTGGTGGAGGAGTTTCTATTAATGGGTATCTCGCTCGGAAGTAGCGACTCGCTTAGCAGCTTGGAAGTAGCAGAGCCTTCATGGATTACGCTTACAAGTCTACATCAAAAGGACAATCCTGATTTGCAGCATCTTCATAGAAGAACTGAAAAAGGTGAATTACCAGAATTTTCAATTGATGATACGAGTACTTTAAAGTACCGCGATAGATATTGTATCCCCATAGTTGAGGATATTCGAACTAAGTTATGCAATGAGATGCATGGTTTTGATGTTGACTACCACCCCTATTCTACTAAGATGTATAGAGATCTGAAGTAGATCGTTTGGTGGAATGGAATGAAGAATGATATAGACAAGTTTATGTAAGAGTGCTTCACCTGCAAGCATGTTAAGGCAGATCATTGAAGGCATGGTGGCAAGCTACCGCCTTGGAGATTCCAAGTTAGAAGCGAGAGAGTATTTCTATGGACTTTATTAATCGTTTGCCGAGATCTCCCCGAGGACATGATTCAGTGTGGGTCATAGTTGACAGACTAACAATGTGCGCTCACTTCGTGTCATTCAAGATTAATTACTCCATAAAGAAAATAACAGAGTTATATTTGGATGAGGTCATAAGACTAGATGGAGTATCTGTTAGTATTGTGTCTGATCAATATTCCAGGTTTACATCTCATTTTTGGAAAAGCTTACTGGAAAGGTTGGGTACCGACCTCAGATATTCAATCTCTTATCATCTACAGACCAATGGTCAGATGGAGAGAGTAAATCAGGTTGTGTAAGATATGAACAGATGTTATATTTTGGACCATGGAGAACCGTGGGACGAGAGACTAAGATTGATGGAATTCTCCTATAATAACAGTTATCAGGAGAACTTGCAGATGCCCCATTTGAGGCTTTATATAGGAGACATTGAAAAACTCCCTTGTTTTGGGCCAAAGTTGGTGAAGGACCGTTTTTGGGTCCAGAAGCCTTGGAAGAAATGAATATTTCTATGACGCATATTCGAGAGAAGATTCGAGTAGTTCAGGAGCGTTATGAGAAGAACGCTAATCGGCAAAGGATTGATCTGGAATTTACAGCTGGGTACATAATGTTTCTCATGGTTTCTCCGATGTATGGGGTTAAGAGGTATGGAAAGAACCATAAGTTGGATCCCAGGTATGTGGGACCTTTCCAAGTTGTTGAACACATCGGAGTGTCAGCTTATAAGCCGGGTTTACCCGCTAATTTTTTTGTATGCACGATGTGTTTCATGTGAGCCCGTTGTAGAAGTGTGTGCTTAGTGAACGTCATGTTCTCGATTTGGTTGCCTAGTTGCAGCCTAACCTTTCTTATGTTGAGGTACCTATTCTTATTCTGGATACTCAAAATTGGGTGTTCTGAAGGAATACAATACCCATGGTTAATGTTTTATGGCGAAACCAAGATTTGGAAAGCGCGACTAAGGAGTTGGAGTCAGCCATGAGGGAGGCTCATCCTCATCTGTTCTCCCAGTTTACTTGGTAAGTGTTCTATTCAATAACCCTTGGTTATTTTCCTTCTTTAAGAGATTCTATCGTGTATCAAGTTTCGAGACCAAACTTCCTTTTAGGAGGAGTGGCTATAACACCCCTGATTTTTTTATGTTTAACTTAATTCCTTTAGTGGCATATTTTTGACATCAGGGCGTTACGTTGACGCGTAGTTGATAGGTACCGTTGCTGGAGCGTGGCGGTTTCTCATTTGTTATCTGAGGTTTTGACTTAAAATATTAGCTTGGTTAATCTCTGGTGTGCTTTTGTATTTCACTTGCGAGTCGGGTTTATTTTGGGTACTCGGTGGAGTTTTTATAGGGATGTTGGTGTTTTTGACTTCGAGGGATTTTTACCCGAGTTTTTTTAATCGGATTTCGATTTCGAATTCTCTATTGGATTCATAGCATCGATATTTAGCTACGGTGCGATTTTTGTAGAATTCCGAGTTGGTTTGAGTTTCAGGTTGTTTGGACTTTTATTTAGTAATTAATTATAATGCAATATTATATTACTTATATAAATATAAATAGTTAATGATGTGACGGAAACCCTATTTATCTTCTTCGCGAACCGATGAACTGTTTCACGAAGGGAGAAAGCGGTGGACATCGCAAAGCTTTCAGTTACCGATTGTATGTGCTTTGGTGCTCGAAATCATAATCAAAGAGTAGATTCGAACTGCTCTCGCCGAGATCTATGTGTGTGCAGTGAGTTTTTCCCGTTTCTTGAATTTTGGGGGTTAAGAATTTGTGTTTGACCCTCTTTTGTCTCGAAAAGTTTCAGGAATCGTTGTCTTGGTGTTCTTGCGGCCAGATCCTTAAGGAGGAGCGCTTACGTGAATGGATTTCTGTAAACTCAAGGCAAGTGGCGATTTCTTCCCTTGCCATGTTCATTTCTTTGTGTTCTTTGTTGCTTTTCTTCCCTTCTCTCCTTAGAAAATAGGAGCAGTGTAGGGTTCGTCCGATCTGCTGGGTTGTGTAGGTTTTCCAACAAATTTTAACTTCATTGTTTATGTAGGAGATAGCCCGAGTATAATCCGTCAAATAAGGATTTAATCTAGTTAGGTTAATACGTCGAGTAGATGACTGTTAGTCTAGGATAATTCTCCGAGTATAAGATAGTTAACTTAAGTCTAGGTTTCATCATATATAACAATCCGCCTAAGTCTAAGTTTGTAATATAAAAGTGAATAGAAATCATCGAGTGAAGGTTGATTTTGTTTAAGTAAAATTCGGCGAGTATTTGCAGGAGTAGAGTCAGAATCGTCCAGTATCCTCAAATTAGCCGAGTATCCTCAAATTCGTCGAGTATTAGTCTTGGCATTGAGTGAATTAGACTTAGCATTAAGAGCGTCGAGTGGTCTTTGAGTCAAAGTCAAAAGTGTTATGTTAACTTGACGAATTCGTCGAGTATAGTTGGTTTGGAATAAAGAGCATCGAGTGAAGGCATTGAGTGAAGTAACTTCGCTGAGTTAAAGTCCAAGCATCGAGTGAGACTGCCTTGGCGTTGAGAGCGTTGAGTGGTCTGTGAGAGTTAGTCAAAAGCATTGAGTGAAGGCTTGTCATTAAGTGAAAGGAGTCGAGTGAAGTCTATTACTTTGAGTTATCTGTTTGGCGTCGAGTGCACTCAGAGTGGAGATGAGTTGAGTCCAGGCATGGAGTATACTCAACGATTTTCCGGTGGACTTGGGTATTTTCACGGATTCGTCATATATCATTAAGTTAGCCTATTTTTCTTGTTTTACTAAGCTAATTCGTCAAGTGTCAACTATATTCGTCGAGTATACTCGATGAATAAGTGTGGACTTAGATTTTTTATTCCCTCGCCGAATTCAGTGCAATTAGTCGAGTTTTACCTGGCTTGTTGAGGTAATTCGTCGAGTATTCTCGATGAATCTGTGTAGACTTAGAAGCTGTTCGTCGAATGACTCTCCTATTCATCGAGTATACCCTTATAGACTTTCTTGTTATTTTTCCTTATTTGGCATTTTGTTCATCTTTTTGCCTGGTGGATTTTCGGGAGTGAGTTTTTGACTGCTGGTGTGTGGAGGAGGAGACCACCACATCAACTGCCGGCTTTGCCCTGGTGATTTTTTATGGGTGAGTAAAGAAGGAGACCAGCACCCCTAGGCCCTTGTGAAACATTTTATGTCAGTACGTGGAGGAGGAGACCTCCACCGTAGGTGCCGGATTTGTTGCCGGTGTTTTTGCTTGCTAAATGATGAGCAGGATAATCTCTTATGTTTATACACTTACTTATATGTATGTTTAAATAAAACATAGATCTTTATCTCACTTTATGCAAATTCCTTATCCTTGGAATTGTAAGTTACTCTTTTCTCACTATTTTATTGATTATTTTATTGAGGTTTTGTCAGATATTCTTGGATTAGGGTTGGTAACCCTTTGAGTCCTTGTTTTTATCTACTAATGATTTTTCATTGTCACTTGTTTATTCTTGCTGAGGTATTCTCTTCTTTGGAATGCCTCAAGTTTGGAGGAGTAGTCGGTTGAGCGGCTAGTTTTGGTGGTTGCTAGTTTTCCATTATTATTATAGTGGTCTTCTCCTCACCAGTGTGAGGTAGTGTTATGGTTCTGTTTTTAGTTCAAACATACTTGCCTTATCCTTTCAGTGGGTTCGTGTCAGGTTGTGACTCCCACCAGAGTTTTTATATTATTTAGATACATGTTAGCAGCTTAGTCTTTTCTTGATGACTGGTTGGTTTTACTTGCTCTCTTAGAAGGTTTTATGCTAGGATTGAATGTTAGTTACTTTTAAGTATAAAGATACTATTTCTACTATCTCATACATGTCATCCTTTAAAACCAAAGTAACTATGTTTTATTGAACGTAAAAGCTATTTCTATACTTATATTAAATCTAGTGGTACGCATATCATGAGTTATCCTATTTGGATGTTTATCCACATGTATGATGTTAATAATATAAATAAAGTATTTACCGCAGGGTATAATCATGTTTTCGCTTGTGGACTAGCTGATCCACTGAGCCGAGGGATACGACCTTCGAAACTTAACTTGAAATACAGTTTTCTTCATAATAAACTTGAGGATTTCATATAAAGTGTTAGGTTCGGGTTATTTCCTGAGCACCTGCAATTATCCCCTGCACGACGTGGCATCATGACACGTGTTTTCTCTTATGCTGATAGATCATTTAAATGCGAAGAAAATGCGGGTTGTTACAATAGATGTCCGCTTCAAGCCTATCGACCTATCGTCGAGCGCTAGTCTTACTGCCGGCAGTAGCCTGTTTTTACAAAGACATATAAAAGGCATCTCATTTTTTAATTTCCTAGAGGTGAGATGAATAGAGACAACTTTCATTCCTAGGGCTCAGAAGCCGCCTCTGTGCTCCGTTTTGTCATCTCCATCGAAGGAAGAGAAAACCACATACCTCTCATTCGCGCACGAAGAACACCGCCGAACCAAATCCATCAATGACTACGAGGAGTTGATCGGTTTCATCAACACAAAGATCTCAAGCACTGCTCATAGATCGCTCAACGGAGAAATTGTCTTGAGGGAGATTCAATCTAAATTATTCTTTAATCTTTTATACTTGTTGTACTTTTTCTCTTTTCTCTATTCTTATGGTGAGGAAAATCGATCTATGAAGGTCTTCGGAATCTAAGGAGGGTTCCATGAGAAATCATCCTAGGAAGGGACGTATAGATCAAGTGATCTAGTGAGGGATTTAAGACACTTCCTAGTGCGAAGGTGAAGAGCCAGCTCGAAGACCTTTCTTGGATGGAAAGGGAAATAGCGAACCGGTCTGGGTAATGATTTCGTATAGAAAACAAAAAGATATTTGATTTTCACCGTCTCCGATCTTCGGCGTTATGGAGATGAAGTTTTGTAATTGTAAAAGCATTCGCTGTTTTTGTTTGAATAAAATCCACACTTAAAAAGCTTAACTGCGCGGCCTTAAGGCGAGAATTTTTTGTATTTGATGTACATTCCTTCGGGGTGATATATAAATGTGGTTGTTTATATATAGTGGACATTCGTGGTAGTTGAGTTTAATATTAATCTTAAGCTTCCGCTAGCATGGTCTGAGTTAGGATGCGAATATATTTTGGTTTTAACCTGTAACCTCGCCGCCTGTTTTGTGGCATATAGTGTGGGGCCCCGACCGGACCTTCTACTATATATTATTGAACGGATGGGGTCGTTACACCTAGTCATGACAAAACCACTCCTAGGGGTCTTGTTGTTTGAGGGATATTACATTTGGCGAGTGGGCACCAAGGAGAATCTTATGGTGGGCCCCCGCCCAAGGTTATAAATACCGTGAGGGAGTGGTCACTCCAAAGAACTCCTTCCACTCCCTCTCCCTACCTCATTCCTTCAAAAAGCCTCCTACTCTGCATAGCCATGCTTCTTTCACAAGCTGCTCTCATGCATCTTTTTGCCGATAGGGAGAAGAATAAGGTGGCCACTGTTGTAACGCCCCCTATTTTCTGATCATATTATTTGTTTTAGTATTGTCATATTTATGACGTCAATGCGTTACTTTTTACGTCATGTTGACGACGCTGCACCATTAGTGAATTTTTGCATTCGTTGGGTTTGTTAGACCAAATTTTTGGATTTTGATTGAATGTTTTCCTCGATTGAAAAGGATGAACTTTTGAAGTTATGGACTTGTCCAGTTTTATTCTGATTCGAGCATTTTGGGTCTCGGTACGTGTTTGGATCTTTGTGATGATTTTTGCTTGTGTAAGTATTTAATGATATTATCTCAAGAATGGTGCGTCGGATTCTAGGGTTGTCTCTCCTGCTAAATTCTTAGAGTCGGCTTTTATCCCATAATTTAAGACAATATGAATCCTGGAATTATATCCTGCTCAGTTCTGCGGAGGTTTGTTGTATTTCTCGAGAGACCCTTGAGTAAGTAATCGAGAAGAGCTGTATTCCTCGAGAAAACTCTTGTTGATCTCGAGATGTCCGGTGTAAGCACTCGAGAAGTGTCCCCCCCCCCTTATTCTTCAGTGGTCTGGTAGTACTCGAGAAATCCTCAGTTTGCTCTCGAGTTGACCTGGAGCTCTCGGTGATTTCAGTTTAGTTCTCGAGAAGGCCCTTAGTTCTCGAGAAGTCTTACCTTGTTCTTGAAAACCCTGATGCATGTGTTCATTCTCGGGAAGCTCTCCTTAATGGCAGTTTTTTTTCGTCGAACGGAGGCCGGAGATGATTTTTTTAGGCGCTGCCTGGGTTTTTATCAAAGCGTCGATCGGAGTTCGACGATCATCGAACAAAGTTTGAGGAAAGTCGAATGTAAGGCATTGTCTGGGATTTGACTGATCGTCGAGCTGAGCCTGACGATCGTCGGACGGAGCTCAGCGATCGTCGAACGGAGCTCGGCAATAGCCGATTGGCATTTTTCCTTTGCGCTCGACGATAGTCGATCAGAGTCTTCCTTTGATCGATGAATTTCGGTCGGAGTTTTCCCTTGTGCTCGACGAACTCTAAATATCTTTCGTCGAACAGGTTTTATGTTCGACGAACTTCGAGCAAAATTTGTCGAATGGAGTTGTTCTTCCCTCTTGTTCTCGAGAAGCCCTGTAGTTCTCGAGAGGTCTTCTTTAGTACCCGAGAAATATCTTCTACTCGAGATATAGTTTTCTTCCACTCGAATAGTCCTTGACTTCTTCTCAAGAAGCCCAGTTCAGCAGATCCTGGTTCATTTTCTTAAGTTCAGTTATTCTAAAATCACACCTAGTATATATATATACCCTACTTCTCCTTTATCCTCTTTAACTTAGACCGAACTAATGTTAACCTCACGAACCAGATCGGCGTGAGCGTAGGAGAGGAAGTGTTTTCCGTGAACCTTCTGGTCTCCGCTGACTGTACTCTAGTGCTCCAAATCTTAAACCATCCATAGATCCTGAAAGCTCTCAGCAAGAGCTTCGTCATCGTGGTAAAATCTTCCCCATTTTCTTGAGTTTTTCTCATTTGGGTTTTTGGCCCTAACTTCTATTTCGGTTGTTTTGTTCAGATTTCAACTTACCCTGTCTACCTTAGTCCCGATCTACGATAAGGAACGATTTGGAGAGTTTTTCCAGCAAAATCAAGACAAGTGGTGGTTTTTTCTCTTTTCTCTCTTTTTTCGAATCTTGGTGATAACTATAAACCTCATTTTCTTTAATCTTTCTGCACTGTTGTCTTTTAAATTTGTAGATATATTTAATCTTCATTTGAATTCACTTGTGTTATTAGTTTTTGTCATGCTGATTCATTCTTGTAGTGTTGTAATGATTGATTGAAATGTTTAATTTTGGCTTTAATCGTTCCTAACTATTGTGTAGGATGCGTTAAGAATTGTTTAGGATTGTGAAATACTTCTTAAGGTTGATCAACCGTTTCTTAATCTAGAAATGTCTAGTAGAATCCGATGTGCCAAGTCTTGAGATATATCATGATTCTCTTGTTTGCGGAAGTTTGTGGGCGTATCCACCTCCGCATTGTTTTGAGACTTATTAGTACCTTGTGGAACTCTACTAGGTGTTTGGGCGGCTGCGGTGAATGGTGGAGTGTATGAGTCTCCCCCGCAGTTAAACAGATAGTATAACTGTGAGCGTGTGTCTAGATGAGTGATCACCTCGCCCTTGTTTTTGGGTAGAGTTAACTACATGTGGCTAATAGGGTTGTTGTGATATTCTTTCTTATGATTTAATCATTCTTTCAACCTTTTTAGCCTTGTGCATCTGGTGTATTTTGATGTGCATGACGATTCACGTAAGTTTTATTTTCTTATTCTTTTATACCTTACATCTGTACTTTACTTCAGTACTTTTGTTTTTGGGTTGGTACCCCTTTTGACCTTTGTTTACTTTTTGGCTTACTTTTCTGCCACCGCTTGTACCTTCTTGCTGAGGTCTTCTGTGTTTAGAATGCCTCAGGTCCGGAGCTTTAGCAGGAAGTGGAGCTGGTTTTTGGGAGTTCTTGGGCAGCAATGTTGGCTGTAGTTTTCACCTCGCCGTTGCGAGGTAGTTTGTTGTTTCAGTTTGCTTTACTTAGTTCAAACATACTTTGTTTTATGTGGGTTAGTGTCATATTATTGACCAAAACAGGGTTGTTGATTATGGATACTTGCTAGCTGCTAGTTGTTTTCTTTGTGATGGATTGGATTACTTGCTCCCTGGGATGATTTATGCTAGGAATGCATGTTAGGTATTTTCAAGTTTAAACTCTACTATTATTACTTCATGCATTGTATATTTTTAAAACTCTAACTCATTATATTTAGCGACCGTAAAAGCTATTTTTTTATTACTAACTCATTAATAAGATATTTTTAAAACTCTAACTCATTATATTTTTAAAAATCTAACTCATTACTTCATGTCTTGCATACCATGAGTTGTTCCCTGGGGAATGTCTACACTAATGTAGGATGTTTAATCTCTTAAATGAAGTATTTTTCCATAGCTTATAAATTATTTTCCTTTTGTGGTATTAATGAGCCACCAAGCCGAGGGATACGGTTAAATGCTTAACTTAAATTGGATTTTCTCTAAATAACTACAAGATCTCTCTTTTGTGTCAAGTTAGAGTTTTGCCTGAGCGTCCGCAGTTAACCCCTGCTGACGTGGCATCATGACGTGCATTTTCCCTTACTCTGATATACCCCCCCTTCTTGCAGAGATAATGCGGGTTGTGATAGTTGGTATCAAAGGAGCCAGTTGTTTGACAAGTTGGTCGAACAATCCAATCTGATATAGTTTTGTTTTCCTTCATTCATTTTCATACACACACCGATGTGTAATCAGTACGTCTTAGTCGAAGCATAATCACTACACTCATAGAATGATAAGAAGTATACAGGGCATATTATGTATTATGGGATGCATAATATGTGTCTGTATATGGATCCACCATATGTGCCAACATGGGACAGTTATGTAGTATGGGATGCATAACCACCATCACATGGGTGCCCATTAACATGTTTTCGTTTCTCATTGCATGCGATGTTATATAGTATGAGATGCATAACATTTCATGTGTATATCGCTCATAACATGCATTAAGGCCTTTTTACAGTACATATCACTGCATACATAGCATATCATCACATAAGCATGCATGTTAAGTTAAGGTTTACATGACACATGCACACACATGATTTTAAATAAGAATAAAGAATCCATGCATTCATATCATAGGTTCATGAGTCAATAGGATGAGAGGATATCATCCTAAGTAGGACATAACATCATTTTTAAATCCCAGAGCAAGTTGCAGCATAAACAAGTTTCTTTAAAGTTTGGTCTGAACTAGCCGTGTGGCATGTTGGTAATCTAGGATTTTGATGGGTTGTTTGCCCTTTTTAGAAATGCCGCCAAAGCGTATTGCGACGATATCGACTCTCCAGTCAGAGGGTGAGTTGTCAGGTGTGCAGAGCGATGTGTTGATAAAGAGTTTGCGCAAGAGAAACGAGGCTCTGTTGAGGCAAGTAGTGGTGATGCAATCTCAAATTCAGACTTTGTTGACTGCCGCTCCCACGCAGCAACCCTTAGTACAAGATCCTGCCATGGATCAAGCAATGCCTGATGATCCTGCTCCTTTGGTGCCCCCAGTGATGCTACCACAAGAGATGAATTTCATATCGCATTACCACCAGTTATGTTGTGGCAGTGGATGCCACTCTGAAAGTTGAGGCAATTGAAAATGCTAAGAATCGAGGTGTCGCGACAAGAAAGAGAAGAGGAAAGGTGTCACAACCCACATTTTTTCCGAATTTAGGAATTATCAGAGTATGAGAAAATACGCGTCATGATGTCACGTCAAGCAGGGGATAACTGCTGACGCTCAGGAAAAACCATCAACTATACTTTATGAAAGAAATTCATGAGTTTAATGATTAGAAAAATCAGTTATATTTTAGAGGCTATATCCCTCGGCTCGGTGGATTACCTAGTCCACAGTAAAAAACTATACTTAAGCGCTGCGAAAAAATACTTTATTCAGGTTTGACATCCTAAGAAGTGCATAAGAGCCCTAAGAGGACCTCTTATGCTATGCAAGACTCTACATTTAATTTATATTATATATAAGAAAACGATCTTTATACGTTATTTGGAAAATAGTGATTTATTTTTATAAAACATGCTGATCATGCAATACACTTATAATAATAATTGTAGTTTTAAAATAACTAGCAACCTAGCATAAATCCTCCCTAAAGTAAGTAGACTATCTCCAGAAAATGGTAGCAGCAAAAGTAATATATCTATTACAAAGGTAAACACTACCAGTGGGCGCCAACAACCTGACACGAACCCACTGGCCAATATGTATGTCTGTAAGAAAAGTACTGAAAAACTACCTCACTTACAAAGCAACAAGACCTCCAAGGCCCAAGAGACCACCAGCAACTCCACCGCAACATAGCCACCAAATTGGCTACTACTCAGAACCTGAGGCATTCAAAAGAAGAAAGAATACCTCAGCAAGCAAAACAAGGAAAAACTGCATGAAAGTGTCAACCTGGGAAATAAATGAAGGAGGAGAACACACAGCAGTAAAAGTCACAACTGCCAAAAGCAAGATAACAAGAAATTGACTTCGTGCGAGGAAACAGCATCAACCCTGCCCAGAAACTACATCCTGTGGGGTCTACTAGGCTACCAAGAGCCCAAAGTGTTGCGATCTACCAAGGAAGAAACTTCTAACACCTTAAGCTGTGGGAGATGGTAGTAGCAAAACAAACAACATGGATCTGGGTTGGAGGCAAACTCAGTCCACCAACCACCATTTCCAAGCCAACAAGCTCAAGGGTCTACATGTGAAAGCACAAGGGACCTTCCACCCCCTTGCCCAACCCGCACCTGGAGCAAGATAGAAGAATAAGGGTGGCCTTGGCTAAATTACACAACACCTCCCTAATGAAGAGCTCCAAACCACCACTACTAACCACGACCCACGATTCGTACTTTAGTAAAGAAAAACATGGCCGACAAGGAAACTCAAAATATAAATAAGGAATTCACTCAGGAATGAAAATCAAGGTAGAGGAAAAAGCGTTGAGATGACTCAACACAGCATGGCGTTGAGTGAGCCCCACTCGCTCAACGCCTAACCAGACCTTGGCGTTGAGTGAGTTAGCCTCACTCAGCGCCAGAAACAACCATGGCATTGAGTGAGGTTCACTCACTCAATGCCCTCCGCAAGAACAGCTCTGGCGTTGAGTGAGCTAACCTCACTCAACGCCAAAACAGCTATGGCGTTGAGTGAGGTCCACTCCCTCAACGCCTTCAGCAAAAGAGGCAGTGGCGTTGAGTGCACTTTTTTGTAACGACCCTGACCCATTTAGACCAGGCGCCGCCGGCCTACCAGCGGCCGGGTTTAGAGCTCATAGGCCAACCAATAGTGCGGCTTGTCTCGCCCCACGACCCACTGGTAGTAAGCCTAAACATCAAGGCCTGCATGCCCAGTACACCCAATCGCCATCTCCGCGCCTATTTTTCAGCGCGGTAGGTTTTTGCCGGGGATCGAACCCACGACCTTGATAAGAGAGTTTTAATACACTCCCTCTCAGTTGGTGATGAGGGAGTGTATTAAAACTCTCTTATCAAGGTCGTGGGTTTGATCCCCGGCAAAAACCTACCGCGCTGAAAAATAGGCGTGGAGATGGCGTTGGGGTGTACTGGGCCTACAGGCCTTGATGTTTAGGCTTACTACCAGTGGGCCGTGGGGTGAGACAAGCCGCACTATTGGTGGGCCTCTGAGCTCTAAACCAGGCCGCTGGTAGGCCAGCGGCGCCTGGTCTAAATGGGCCAGGGTCGTTACAAAAGGTGTTGAGGATGGAAGCTCTAGGGCATCTGGTCCTTCTTCGAAAAATAAAAGTGGAGAAATATATAGCTTCTGTGGTCGATCTGGCCACCCTTAAGAGAGGTGTTTCAAGAGGACTGTCACTCTAAAGCAGCAGGTGCTCGCCATCCAAGGTGCACCCAAAGGAGATCTGGTGTGCACATTCTGTTCAAGAAAGGGGCATGATGTGAGTCATTGTTTGAAAGACTTGATTTAAAAAGCCTAGATAGCTAGAGGGGGGGGTGAATAGCTTCGAATTTTCTTTAAGAATTTTAGGCAATTATCTAGTTCTAACTCAGCACAGAAAATTCAATACACAACACAATAATCACAACACAGCATACACCAGATTTATAGTGATTCCCCAAGGTATGGGTACATCCACTTTCCCCTTCGCCTATCCAGTAGAGAACTGGATTCAGACCAACTTCCTTCCACTTACTCAGATCCACAGATATTATAACTCAGAATAAGATTGGTTCCTATAGCTCAGGCTTACACAAGTCTTATCTCAGATTCTTCCCAAGAACCCTACCTCAGGCCTCAGCCCTACCTCAGCCTTTATCACTAGGCTTACAACTCAGACTTCAAGTCCTACACCTCAGGCACTCACCCCTACCACAGCCTTTATAATTAAAGGCTTACAACTTAGATCTTACAAAAGATCCTACAAGAAATTGAGTGTTTTAAAAGGTACATAAATTTCACCAGATAGAACTCTCTATTGGTGTGAGCTTCTTGATCAGTTCTTGAATAAACTGAATCTTCAGATCTAACCTGACTTAGCTGTTTCAAAGCTTCTTGATTGAACAAAATAAGGTTGATCTTCACTTCATGTAGAAGTTGATCGTCAGATAGCTCCCTCCTTAAATTCAGAATAAGATATGAATCTTTCTTATAGACTGTTCAGGATCTGCCTTCTTAAGGGTTTCCCCCTTTCTTGTTGTCGAATTCTCTTTCTCGTAATTGCTTGATTACTTCCTTGGATATCTCTGGTAGTCAAGGATCAGCTCCTCATATAGAGTTTCCTCATGATTACCGGTTGATCCTGTTTGTAACAATCTTCTATCATTTCTGACAATGGTGTCAGACCTGTTGGTTATGATAGTTGTTGAGTCACCAGTCATGACAGTTGATTCCTCCAAAACTTTATAACTCAACATGAACCACTCAGCAAACTACTTCAAATGCGTAGACACAAATAAACTATGTGTCGACATAAGTCTTTATGATGTCGACACAAAACTCAATGTGTTGACATAGTCATTCTTCTGCTACTTGACACAGCTTCTGTTAGATGTGTCAAAACAAGTCCTATGTGTCGACACAACTGCTCCTGGTCTCAACATAACTAATGTTGACAGATGACGTTGAGTGTTTGTCCAGATGTCTTTGAGTATTTGTCGAGACGTCGTTGAGTGTGTGTCGACACAAGTCCTGTGTGTCGATAGAAGCCTTCAGACTCAGTATAGCTATTGCTGTTAGATGGGGTTGAGTGTTGTCCAGATGTCATTGAGTGTGTGTCGACACAAGTCTTGTGTGTCAACACAAGCCCTTCAGACTCAGTATAGTTGTTGTTGATGGATGGCGTTGAGTGTGTGTCGACACAAGTCCTGTGTGTCGACACAACCCTTCTTCAGGTGCCGACACAATTCTTGGATGTCGACACATGCCTTTCTTCTTGTGTCGACATAACTCATTGATGTCGACACAGCTTCTGCTTCAGGTGTCGACACAATTCCTGCCTCAGGTGTCGACACATTTCTGGGTGTCGACACAGCTTCTTCTTCAGGTTTTGACATAATGCCTGGGTGTCGATACAGGCCTTGCTTCTAGTGTCACACAACTTCTGGGTGTCGACACAATTCTTCACAAGTGTCGACACTTGTACTTAGAGAATTTTCTTGCAAACCTTATACCTGCACAATGAAACTCAAACATCCCATCAAATACAAACTGATGTATATCATTGAGTTAGGGGAGGCTTCTCCAAATCTGGTACATATTTTTCAGTGTACCCAATAATCTCCCCCTATTTGGAGAAGTCATAACTCTTAGTCAAATATATACATCACTCATAATAAAAACACAAAAAAATAGATTTACATGCATTTCATTGCAGGATAACAACTAAAATCAATACTGAAACTTATTTCATTCATTAATCTGAAAATTCTAGGTTTACATGTTTTTCTATAGAACATAAAAAGATTACATAGTTCTAGACATTAGCCTATCTATCCTAAGATTGAATAGCCTCCTTAATTACAATTCCTTTCCCAGATCTGATCTTAGCCTGCACAGTTGGTTCAGTATCCTCAGCTAGTTTCTTTCCTTGTAGATCCCTCTTCTTCAGTTCTTCATTCATTATCCTTTGCCTTTCAAATTAGTGAAAAAGCTTTCAGAAGTACTTGCTAGGCTCCAGAGCATTAGCAGGTAACTTTCCATCTTTTGCACTCCTCCTTTACTGAAGAATGGCTTCTTGCCTGGCTTAATACTTATTCCACTCTTGCTCAGAGTACCATTTATAACATCCTATGTTACTCCTAGACCCCTTAACTTAGATTGGGTTAGGCATTGGGTGAGTTTTAGGGTAATTAGCTAGGTTTGACCCTAGGGAGTGGGTTGTAACCATGTTGGGCCCACTAAGGGACAAAAGTCTAACTAGGTCAAACCAGCCTAAATAGGAACCCTAGCCACACCATGGCCCCACCACATTGCCCTAACCCTAAAATAATCAAAGTGGACCTTAGGGCATGTTACTAGGTCAACCTTTTGACCCTAGTTGACCCAAGTCAACCTTAGCCCTATTTTTGTCAAACTCATACCTATATGCCCAATTAGCCTAAGTGGGGCACTCCCTTGACCCAACCCAAGTTGGGTGGTTCAACTAGGCTCTGTTGGAACATGGTTTCACACTCCTTAGGTTTGAGAATATCAACTCCCTGCTTGTATTTGATGAGATTGGTTGTGTGATAGAGTGTGCAGGCTGACAGGTGAAAGGAAAGGAGAAGAGCTTCAAAAGGTTACTACCGCCCGGCGATAACCTTATCGCAGCGCAGTAACCATCTCGATCGACGCATATCGGTTCGATGGTCGACGGCCCAATTATCAGCTAAGGAAGGATCGTCGACAATCAAAAGCTACCGCCCGGCGACAGGACGCTACCGCCGGCGGTATCCGGTCGACGTGCATCAAGGGGACGATCGTCGACGATGGTACCTACCGCTCAGGCGATAGTCTTATCGCAGGCGGTAGAATTATTTGGCGAAATGACGCTATCGCTCTGACTGGGAGCGGTAACCATTACCGCCCGGCGATAGCTCTCTTGAAACGGCAGTTTCCTTAATGAGCAGTTATAGTTGCCATTTC
Source organism: Platanthera zijinensis (assembly GCA_039513925.1). NCBI lineage: Eukaryota > Viridiplantae > Streptophyta > Magnoliopsida > Asparagales > Orchidaceae > Platanthera > Platanthera zijinensis. The sequence continues at coordinate 116,207,721 of CM077084.1, forward strand.
GGGAGACGTGTGGAGACAGCTGGCAGGCGTTACGCGCGAACTTACCGCCCAACGATAGAGTTATCGCAGGCGGTAGTCTATTTTCTCCAAGACGTATAAAAAGCAGCGCCGTTTCCTAAAGACCTAGGCATCCAGAGATTATTGACGAAGTGCTCCAGGAATACCAAGTTCGGCCGTCTTCCTACGTCCGTTCTACTCGTCTTCATCAAAGAAAAAGCAAGGCTTCTTCCTCCCGTTCGAGATCGAAGAACTCCGGTGATCAAGGCTTCGCATCGTCTACGTCTAGCGACCGGGTGCTTTCCATCGAAGATCACAAGCACCGGCCGTAGATCTATCCGGAGAACTTCTCAAGAGGGAGAACCTAAACTTTAACGAATATATTTTGTAATCTCTTTTTGTATCTTTTTCTTCTTCTATTGTTGTAAGTGGTAAGGGAAATCGACCGGGGAAGGTCATCGGAATCCGGGTTGGATTCCGTGGAAAATCGTCCCGGGATTTGGGGCATCTAGATCGGGGATCTAGCAGTGCTCTAAGACCCTTCCGGTTATGGAGGTGAAGAGCGGCTCTAAGACCTTTCGGGGAGAAAGTGAAGAGCGGCTCTAAGACCCTTCCGGGTGTGAAGGTGAAGAGCGGCTCTAAGACCTTTCGGAGAGAAAGTGAAGAGCCAACCGGTCCGGGTTTTGGGTCGGTATAGAAAACCCAAGAGTTTTATTCACCGCCTCTGATCTCCGGCGTCATGGAGATCCAAGTTGTATGTATTGTGTGTAAACATGTTTTAAATCAATCCTAATTACAAGTGTAACATTATGTGTGACTTAATGATTCATATGAGATATTTTCTTCATATCATTGCCTCTTATGTTTACTTGTGAATGATAAGTCTAGTTTCACGTGTGTGCGCACAAGCTAATTTGTACAGGAAAAGAGTGAATAACGTACCGCAGAACATTGGTTACCCAACGCTCTGCAGTAGTTTCCTAAGCTCTGGTTCTGTGGACAAATTAACGCTTAAATTTCAAGAAACGCGTCGAACCTTATTCACCCCCCCCCCTCTAAGGTTGGCTACAAGATCCAACAGGCTCAATACCATTATGTGTGGTCAGCCCACTCATCATGTTGACCAAGTCAACTCAAAAAGTCAACTTGGTCAACATGAGGCCTAAAGGAGGGAAAATGAACCCAAGCCACACTCTCCTTGGGCTAAGCCCACCAACTATGGCCCATGACCAGCCTTAATTGTTAATGACAACCCCTACCCCCTTGAATTTGGAGAGAGAGTGCATGCATGGGGGCATTTTGGAGAAACCACCAAAAAAGAGTAGAGAGAGTGGTGAAATTAAGAAGAGGAGGCCACATGGCTTCTTCTCTTCAGCCATGACTTGTCGGCGGGCCCCTTTAGAGCTATAAGGAGGAGGTGAGAAGCTGAGGGCCACTTGGCATAAAGGGTGATACAACCAAAGCTCCAAACCAAGCTTGCCTTGGTTGTATCTCCCCATATACCCCCTCTCAGCCAAAGATATTGATTCCATTAGCTTCAGAGGGCAAAGGAGAGTAGAAATCGAGTGCTGGAGCTGGACATTTGGTGGAGAATCCAGGAAACTGAGAGTAGATCGCCGGAGCAGGTCGGCCATGGAAAACCGTCGCCGCAACCACTGCCAAGGACTAGAACAAGTTCGTTTCACCGTCCCTCTACCAGTACTAGAATCCTAGATCAACTAGGTGAAATATCGGGCTCAATTGAGCCCGATGCCATGTGAGAAATGGGAGATTTTTCAATCTTTTTCTTACTGCTCAGGATCACCATCTCCGCCGTCTCCCGCTGTCTAATCATCGGCAAAGGATAGCCACCACCACCGTGAAGGTGATGGCACCGTTGGCCGGGGGTGGCGCTGCCTTAGGTGGCCGGAAATGGCCCCGTAATATCCCCAAGGTCGGCTCGATCTCAGCCGTTTAACACTTAGGGAAGATAAACAGATGTTGTCCAATATAGATTTAAGATTCGTGCATGTGCATTTTATTAAAATCAATTTAATTCTGTTATTATTTAATGAAATGAAATTGCATTTCTGTCACATTAATTCAGTGATCTTGCATGTCAAATATTGGGCTCTTAGATTCATTTCCAGAGGATGACATGAACATGAAAAATGTAGCCCTTTGTGTTAAATTTAATTTGCCACCCTTAACTTGAGATTTGGTCCAGTGGTCTAACCTGTAGGACCATTTTGCTAGGGTTGGTCCTTAGCTAGGGCAGAATTTCAAAATGATGCACAAATCAAACCAGTCATCCAAATGGCCCAAAAGTTTGGGTGCATGCATGTTTAGGCTGTAACACCTCTACCCGTCAAGAAGAATATAATAGAGGGTCCGGCTGGGGCCCCACACCATATTCCACAAACAGGTGGAGACGCTATGAACTAATATCATAACCAATGCATCCTACCACAGAGCATTCTAGCGGAAGTTTCACGGTTGAATCTTTGAACTCAAGATAAAGAACACTGTCCACTATAACATAGTAATATATACAAACATCAAAAGAGTCTGGCCTTAAGGCCTTACAACAATTTCTCTGAACAAGAGTGTGGATTACAAACATCGGTATGCAGGCCGGCCACACATGAACAAAAGAAACCAAACAATGCCTTCGAGGGCAGCAATGCAGCTTGGGCTTCAACCCGCTAAGTCCCGCTTGGACCAGTACCTCCAGTACCTGTAAGAACCAATCCACCAAGCGGTGGCAAACAGGGCAACGGTCAGTATTCAGCTGACCAATTATAACGACCCTGCCCCTGGCACGGGGCAGCGGAATTCCATCCCTGCATAGCAATCGTCCAATATGATATATAGCAATTCAAGCAAGACGTGCACAACTGCACAGTCACATATCACAAATGCCGGCACGATGGCCCGACGTCCTGTGCACTCATGGCACTCTCGGGTGCACCGGAAACACCGGATCTCACCATTGAGCATTTAGTCCGGCACGCAGGCCCAAGACTCTCATTATGCCGCTGACGAAAGCCCAATGCCTTGGCGCTCTCATGTCCAGCCTACATAACGCAAGTACAGATCAGCCACCCCTCGTTGCTCAAATCGCCTTGCCCAACCAAGTACATCGTACCTGAGGCCACATTTAAAGGCGCGGGTTGGTTTCACCTCGCCTGTTCGGCACGAAGCCTTTTCATACAGTTGCAGCACAACGCTCAACCGCACACAAAGTGGCAACTCACGGCCTCAAGAGTTGCACCCAACTCTCACAATTTCCTGGACTTCCTCCAGTACTTTATCCATCATGCATACAAGCAATAATCACGGAGTCTTCTCCGATATGCAAACAAGAATCACCAATCCAGACCAATATGTCCAGATGGGCTTCACACAGCATGCCTAGATCCGTACTCCAATTCCGGACTCTAATAAGGGGGACTTCACATATCTACCCCAAGGGACGCCATAACCCACCGCACACTCGTGGGGAAGGGTTTTCCCTATGCAATGCAGGAAATAAGGATTTCACATGTCCGAGAAGGAAATCGTTACCCTAGGAACTCGCTTCGGAGCCATGGAGAGAAATTTGAGACGGATGAAAGCCTTCGTAGCAGTGTTGCCTTCACAAATTCGAACTCGGCTTGTGATTTGGACCACCGTAGCACCACCGGAAGCCGGATTCCACTTCTTCTTCCTCACCTTGCTCTCACCTCTCTCTTAGAGTTAGAAAGAGAATATGAACTTGGAAATGAGCTTAGCCTTCTCCTTTCTCGGCCTTATCAGACCAGGAATGAGCCCCAGCCACAGGATCCTCTTTAAGGAAAATGAACGGCCAAGATCTGCATGAAAAAGACTATTTTTGGCCGACACGGCCTGTGACACGCCCGTGTCACAGGCCGTGTACCCTTAAGCGGCACACGCGGCTCACGTACCGACTGAAATCTACCAGAATACGGGCATCGACACGCCCGTGTCGAACCTGACACGCCCGTGTCAGTCATGGGACACGCCCATGTCACCCCTGTTACACGGTACTCAACGAGCTCCAAAACCAACAGAGCAGTACACGGGTAGGCACACGCCCTCGGACACGCCCGTGTCAAATCTGACATGGCCGTGTTCAAGGCTTGGTTCCGGGCCATGTACGTCTCTGACTCAGTCCGGCCATTTCTTGAGTGACACGCCCTGGGACACGCCCGTGTCCCAGGCCGTGTACCCCCGACACGCCCTGTGACACGCCCGTGTCCCTGGCCATGTCAAACAGCCTGCACCTCAAATCAATTTTTGAGATTTTTGGGGTGTTACAATCCTCCCCTCCTTAATAAAATTTCGTCCCGAAATTTGAAGACAGTAGGGAGAAAATAACAAAACATATATATGGTTCTTACATATACAACGAGCGAACAAGTTACGAAAATAACTCGGGAAACTCGGCTCGCATGGTCTGCTCGCGCTCCCATGTTAGCTCTTCTCGGCCACAATTGTCCCATCGGACTTTGACCATCCCGATCACTTTGTTCCACAACTGTTTCTCGGCTCAATCCTCGATCCGTATAGGCTTCACCTTTGTCGTTAGCCCATACTCAACCGGTACTCGATCATTGTCAATTACTTGAGCTGGATCCTTGACTGCTTTGCGTAGCACCGAGATGTGAAACACATCATGCAATCCACTCAATTCTAATGAAAGAGCTAGACGATAGGCAGCTTCCCCAACTCGTTCCACCACTTCAAACGGACCAAGGTATCGCGGACTTAGCTTTTTCAACCGCCGAATCCGAGATATGCCTTTGAAGGGCTTAATCTTTAAATAGACCCAGTCACCCACCGCGAACTCCACGTTCCGGTGCTTAGCATTGTAATACTTGGCTTGCCGATCCTGGGCTATTAGGAGCCTCTCTCGAATAGAGCGTATTGTTGAGGTAGCATCCTCGACTTCCTTTTTGCCTAAAAGTTTGGTCTCGCCAGTTTCTGCCCAAGCTAGCGGTGTACGACACTTACGACCATACAACGCTTCAAACGGGGCCATGCCTATACTCGCTTGATGGCTATTATTATAGGCAAACTCCACCATAACAAGATGCTCTTCCCAATTCTTACCGAAGTCCAGGGCGCACATACGGAGCATATCCTCCATCGTTCTGTTGGTTCGTTCAGTTTGGCCATCCGTTTGCGGGTGAAAGGACGTACTGAATGCTAACTTCATGCCCAACATCTGGTGAACTAATCTCCAATCCTTCGAGGTAAAGCGCCCATCTCGGTCACTTATGATGCTCCGGGGAACACCGTGCAATCGAACAATCTGCTCCACATAGAGTTTTGCCAATGTTTCCACTGAATCGTCCCGCTTGTTCGGTAGAAAGTGAGCCACCTTTGTTAATCGGTCTACAATCACCCAGATTGAGTCATGGCAACGCTGAGATCTCGGCAATCCGTGCACAAAATCCATAGAAATATCCTCAAACTTCCATTACGGAACCGGCAATGACTTCAGGAAACCACTCGGCCGTTGACATTCTGCCTTTACCAAAGCACAAGTACGACATTTAGCCACATACGCGGCTATGTCCTTCTTTAAACCAGGCCACCAGAACAGTTTCTTCATATCCTTGTACATTTTTGTGCTCCCAGGGTGAATTGAGTACTTTGTAAAGTGTACTTCATATAACAATCCTTCTCGCAATTTACCCGCACTAGGGATGCACAATCGGCCATCTTTCCGTAATAAACCGTCATCCCAGGAGAATTGATCACCAGACCCCTCCTTTGCATAGCGTTGGAGACTTTCATCCAACTTCGTTGCCCGCCGAACCCTGTCAGCAAGGTCATATTGAACCTCCAACCAGTTCATGCATGCATCAGTTGAAGAATCTCTTTCCACACAAGATATCTCCAAAGCTTCCAACTCCTGGATTAACCGCTCATCATGTATCCGCAACCAATTTGCCCGCACCGGAGTCCGACGACTCAAGGCATCAGCGACCACATTTCCCTTTCCGGGAACATAGTGAATGTCGAAGGTATAATCCCCAAGGAATTCCATCCACCTCCTTTGTCGCATATTCAACTCCTTTTGATCGAGCAGATACTTTAAGCTTTTATGATCTGTATAAATATCCACCTTCACACCATAAAGATAATGCAGCCACAACTTTAGCGAAAAGATCACCGCCGCTAACTCCAAGTCATGGACGGGGTAATTATGCTCATGCACTTTCAATTGACGTGAGCCATAGGCGATCACCTTGCCAAACTGCAGGAGAACGCAGCCTAAGCCGCTTCCTGACGCATCGCTGTATATTTCAAATCCATCTGTACCACATGGCGACGTCAAAACAGGCGCCGTGGTCAAATGACTCTTCAGCTCCTCAAAAGCTCGTGTGCACTCCGGTGTCCAAACAAACTTCTGATCCTTTCTCGTCAACATAGTCAGAGGCAAAGCAATCCGGGAGAAGTTCTCCACGAACCGTCTATAGTATCCCGCCAGTCCAAGGAAACTCCTGACCTCGGCCACTGAAGACAACACTGGCCAATCACGAATGGCACTTATCTTAGCCGGATCCATCGCTATGCCCTCTCCACTTACCACATGGCCTAGAAAAGCCACCGACGAGAGCCAGAACTCACACTTAGAGAACTTGGCATACAACTTATTCCTTCGCAAGGTATGCAATACCAATCGCAAGTGGTTTGCATGATCTTCCTCCGATTGTGAATATACAAGGATATCATCAATAAACACAATCACAAACAGATCCAGGTATTCGCGGAACGTTCGATGCATGAGATCAATGAAGACCGAAGGCGCATTACATAAGCCGAACGGCATCACTGTGAACTCATAATGACCATAGCGTGTGCCAAACGCTGTCTTGGGAATGTCACCTTCCCTAATCCGCAACTGGTAATACCCGTACTTCAAATCCAACTTCGAATAGACGGTTGAGCCTGCTAACTGATCGAACAAGTCATCGATTCGTGGAATTGGATACTTGTTTTTCTCCGTCAGCTTGTTCAGTTCGCGATAATCAATACATAGTCGCAAACCACCGTCTTTCTTTTTCACAAAAAGAACAGGCGCGCTCCAAGGTGACATACTTGGGTGGATGTATCCCTGCTCCAACAACTCTTGCAACTGAACATTCAGTTCGGCCATTTCTTTTGTCGCTACCCGATACGGCGAATAGGCCACAGGTTTCGCACCCGGCACCAGCTCGATAGCGAAGTCGATTTCCCTTTGGGGAGGTAACCCCGGAAGGTCCTTTGGAAACACATCAGCATATTCCATTACAATTGGCACTTCACTCACACTGGCCTTCGGCGCCACCGCCTCTATGAGTGTGAATAACAACTCCGCACCCTTCCGAACTGCCTTAACAACTTGGAGAGCGGATAACAACATCCTACTCATCCCTTGCATACCAATGAACTTGGTCTCTTGTTCGCTATTTTGCCCAAGTGTGACCTCTTTTGAAGTGCAATCGATGCAAGCACGCTGCTCTGAAAGCCAGTCCATACAAAAGATTATATCAAACTCTTTGATCGGCAATACGAATGTTTCCACCTTGAACTCCCGACTCCCTATCTTGACTTCAAGACCTCAAGATCGATCCGCGCACATCAAACATCCGTTAGGCAACAACACCTTTACACTATCTGTCGTGGTCCGGATAGGCACCCCGACACGAAAGACAAAGTCCTCAGACAGAAACGAATGTGAAGCACCTGTGTCGAACAGTGCTCGCGCCGGATACTCTCGTATAAGGACAAACCCTATAGCATTACAATTAAAACAAGCACAGCACATCAAAAACAAGAACATTAAAACCTACGCGCACCTGTGACGACATCCGCCTGCTGAATGGCCTCCTATTGTCCAAGGTTGAAGACCCTGGGTTGCGCGTGCGAGGCAGAAGACTCCACCACAGCCTTCCCCTTCTCCGCATAAGACGCTCCCGTCTTCTTATCACCCTTTGGAGGACCAGATCGACATTCACGTGCGAAGTGTCCAACCTTCCCGCACGTATAACAAGCAGGAGATCCATACCCAGATGTATCTGTCACAGTCGCAGAAGGAGCTTGTCCTGAAGACTTCGACTTCTTATTCCATCTCTTTCGGTAGCCAAACTTGTCTGGACGCGGCGGCTTAAACTCTGGCTTCGCAACCGCCAAGTTTCCCTTTGTTTGCCCCCGTTTCAAGTCCGTCTCCAAAGAACGAGCCGTATAGACTAAGGCTTGGAATCCCTGACTCACAGAACTCGAGAGAAAATACCGCAGCTCATCTCGTAGTCCCGCATAAAACCGACTAGTCTTACGCTCTTCTTCGGCGAAGATCGTGCCCGCATATCTTCCCAAACGGGTGAACTCATGCAGGTAGTCATCCACACTTCGATCTCCCTGTGCTAACCGTTGAAATTCCATTTCCATCGATTTCCTTTGCTGCATCGGCAGATGTTGTGCTAAGAACAAATGAGAGAATTCTTCCATTGTAATCTCTGCCAATTGCTTGCCGGCCAAGTGATGCATTTAAATCTCATCCCACCACAATCGCGCCTCTCCTTCCAGTAGGAAAGTGGCTAACATGACTTTCTGTTCCTCCTCAACCTTGATAGCTCTCATAATCCTCTTGATCCTTGCAAGCCAATCCTCTGCTTGGGCCAGTGTACCCGCCCCATGAAACTGCGGAGGGTTAAAGCTCAAGAATTCCTTCCATTGTTGATCTGCTACCCGCGGATCAACTTCGGCTTCTACCGGTTCTTGCCGTACCCCAGCTTGCGTTGGCACCACTGCAGGACGTGCCTGCCTAGCCTGCTGAGCATTCATCACAGCAAGTACCGTTTCCGTGATGAGACGGACTGTTTCAGCGGATGGAGGAGTTGTGGGCACCTCGGCTGGTGCCGCACTCTCAACAGAACGTTGTGGTTCGGATTGACCCGCAACACATCTGGTCACCTATATGTGTAAAATACTCAGGTTAACAACCAATGCAAATGTCAACCATACGAAAAGAATACACAAGTTCAACAAACAAGTGTATTTGCAATCCTAAGTGGACAATCTTGAGTTCAAGTTAAGTGTTATAACGACAGCACTGACACGTGCTAACGACAACACTGACACGTGCTCGCCACCTCTCAAAAGAATTCGTCCACGAATTCGGAAGAGATCGACCAACAAGCTGATACCAAATTGTAACACCTCTACCCGTCAAGAAGAATATAATAGAGGGTCCGGCCGGGGCCCCACACCATATTCCACAAACAGGTGGAGACGCTACGAACTAATATCAAAACCAACGCATCCTACCACAGAGCATTCTAGCGGAAGTTTCACGGTTGAATATTTGAACTCAAGATAAAGAACACTGTCCACTATAACATTGTAATGTACACAAACATCAAAAGAGTTTGGCCTTAAGGCCTTTCAAAAATTTCTCTGAACAAGAGTGTGGATTACAAACATCGGCACGCAGGCTGGCCACACATGAACAAAAGAAACCAAACAATGCCTTCGAGGGCAGAAACGCAGCTTGGGCTTCAACCCGCTAAGTCCCGCTCGGACCAGCACCTCCAGTACCTGTAAGAACCAATCCACCAAGCGGTGGAAAACAGGGCAACGGTCAGCATTCAACTAACCAATTATAACGACCCTGCCCCTGGCACGGGACAGCGGAATTCCATCCCTGCATAGCAATCATCCAATATGATATATAACAATTCAAGCAAGACGTGCACGACCGCACAGTCACATATCACAGACGCCGGCATGACGGCCCGACGTCCCGCGCACTCATGGCACTCTCGGGTGCACCGGAAACACCGGATGTACGCAGGCCCAAGACTCTCATTATGCCGCTGACGAAAGCCCAATGCCTTGGTGCTCTCATGTCCATCCTACATAACGCAGGTACAGATCAGCCACCCCTCGTTGCTCAAATCGCCTTGCCCAACCAAGTACATCGTACCTGAGGCCACATTTAAAGGCGCGGGTCGGTTTCACCTTGCCTGTTCGGCACGAAGCCTTTTCATACAGTTGCAGCCCAACGCTCAACCGCACACAAAGTGGCAACTCACGGCCACAAGAGTTGTACCCAACTCTCACAATTTCCTGGACTTCCTCCAGTACTTTATCCATCATGCATACAAGCAATAATCACGGAGTCTTCTCTGATATGCAAACAAGCATCACCAATCCAGAGCAATATGTCCAGATGGGCTTCACACAGCATGCCTAGATCCGTACTCCAATTCCGGACTCTAACAAGGGGGACTTCACATATCTACCCCAAGGGACGCCACAACCCACGGCACACTCGCGGGGAAGGGTTTTCCCTATGTAATGCAAGAAATAAGGACTTCATATGTCCGAGAAGGAAATCGTTACCCTAGGAACTCGCTTCGGAGCCATGGAGAGAAATTTGAGACGGATGAAAGCCTTCGCAGCAGCGTTGCCTTCGCAAATCTGAACTCGGCTTGTGATTTGGACCACCGTAGCACCACCGGCAGCCGGATTCCACTTCTTCTTCCTCACCTTGCTCTCACCTCTCTCTTAGAGTTAGAAAGAGAATATGAACTTGGAAATGAGCTTAGCCTTCTCCTTTCCCGGCCTTATCAGACTAGGAATGAGCCCCAGCCACAGGATCCTCTTTAAGGAAAATGAACGGCCAAGATTTGCCTGAAAAAGACTATTTTTGGCCGACACGGACTGTGACACGCCCGTGTCACAGGCCGTGTACCCTTAAGCGGCACACGCGGCACATGTACCGACTGAAATATACCAGAACACGGGCATCGACACGCCCGTGTCGAACCTGACACGCCCGTGTCAGTCATGGGACACGCCCGTGTCACCCCTATTACACGGTACTCAACGAGCTCCAAAACCAACAGAGCAGTACACGGGTAGGCACACGCCCTCGGACATGCCCGTGTCAAATCTAACACGGCCGTGTTCAAGGCTTGGTTCCGGGCCGTGTACGTCTCTGACTCAGTCAGGCCATTTCTTGAGTGACACGCCCTGGTACACGCCCGTGTCCCAGGCCGTGTACCCCGACACGCCCTGGGACACGCCCGTGTCCCAGGACGTGTCAAACAGCCTGCACCTCAAATCCATTTTTGAGATTTTTTGGGTGTTACATAGGCTTAGTTAACCCCTGTACAAAAATGAGAATTTTAGGGAAAACGTTTATATAGTTTTTACTAAAATACCCAAAATGAAATAAATGACATATTTGGAGTTGTGGGACTCCATATGATCCCAAATTTTGGTGGCATGTCCTAAGGGACATTATAAGTGTATGTTTAAAATTTCAGCAAATTTGGACCACTGCATGTTGGGTAAACCCACTTGCATGTGTTGGCTTGTTATAGGTTTTGTGTGCATTTAGCCTAAAATGAAATAATGTGTATTCAGCCAACTTGGAACATTCAAAAATCATGATTTTCATTATAGAGACACATGAGGGTGTAATACACCTCTCATAGCAATGGTGGGATTTTTGGGAACAAAAATTCCATTATTTTGAATTTTTTAAAATTTGGTCCTTTTGAGGAAATAAATTAAAATATGTTTACCCTTATCATAAAATGTTCAATTTCTGTTGAGGACTAAGGAATGACATAATAAACACTATAAATAAATTTTATCTCTGTTGGATGAAGTTTAAGTTGCTTAAGGAGCAAAATGTCCATTTTACCCTTATGGAATTTGTGTAGAAATGATGGGTATATTCCTTTGAAAAATCTGTGAAAATTCATATTGCTGTAATTGTATGTTTTATACCTTGTGCAATTATTTCAGAATTTTGGGGTGCCAAATAATGTACTTAGGCCCAATAATGGCATTTTGGTAAATAACTCAAATTGATCATTTGATAGGTTTTTTCAACCTAGATGTATATGGAAATCTGGACATAACATTATTTCATTATTATCAAGGTTCTGTAATTTAATTAGAATTTTTTAGATAATATTTTATGTACTTCATTTGGAAAATGCTAGATTTGTGGATATAGTATTAAATAGGAATTAATTATAAATCTGAATTGAAAAAGCATGAAATTTTTGTAGGCCCCATTAATTCTCATATTATATACCTGGAAGAATCCCTAGGACAGTAGGTTTAATATTGATAATACTTCATGTGCAAAACGACAAGGGATTACATTTAAAAAATTAATTTAATGGTGTAATTAATTTGGAAAATTATGGAATTCATCATGTTCATCATATAGGTCCATACCATCCTAGGATAAATAATTTGAGGCATATGGCCAGAAGAATTAGAAGGTCATATTTGTGGGTGGTATCGGGACATGGGTAAGGGTATAGCACCGATATTCGTTCTAGTAGGGCCACCAGGGGAGGAATATGATAAACTTGCAAACTGAGAATCTTAGTAGAGGAAATAACCCTGGATGGTCTCCTAGAGGATTCTTTAATCATGTGTGGAAGAGTGCAAGTTCCGTGACAACAACAATAACGGGGATCGGCGGAGAACCATCGCGCTCCTAATAATACCTTAAGTCATTAGGGTCGTTCTAAAGTAACAATGAGAGTGGGTGATAATCCTTGGTAGACACTAATAAGAATAATTATCCTTGCGAAAGGGAACTTTGGGTTTGTCATCCCGTCTTGGTTCCTAGTGCCTTCGAGACCCCTTCATTGGGCAGTCCTGAGATTAACCCTAAACTACTAAGTCTAATAATTAGTAGACAATAGTAGTATACTAGGATAAGAGAAGTGGTACTCATGCTCACCCGTTATGGGTTGGAGGGAACTGAACTTGATATGTATTCTCACCCGTGATGGGTTGGAGGGAATTGGTCTTGATATTAAATTCTCACCCGTGATGGGTTGGAGGGAATTGGACTTGATATTACATTCTCACCCGTGATGGGTTGGAGGATATCAGGGAAGGATAGCCCTGCGAGCTGAAGGCTCGAGATGAAATACTTGAATGTGCATAAAATTAGTGGCGGGTCATGCGGTACTGGGCCAATCATCACACCGATGGTAGTACGGTGAACCAGGCGGGTGTGAGGGTTTGAGGGGCAAGTTGGTTGTTTATGCTGCGGTCTGGAGGACGATCCCCGATAACGCGCACCAAGCCCAACAAGACTGACAGGTAGTCAGCAAAGTACGTACGCAAAGACTCTAGAGTGCACCTAGGACGTGTACAAAGGCATATGAGAGAGGTCTAGGCCTGGTAGTGTGTATACCCGCCTAGAAAGCGGAGACGCCTGCTCCGCTGTTGCCATAGCCACAACGGTGGTACCTGAGAGTGATGCTAGCTCTCGAAAAATGGGAACTAAAGGTTTGGGATCTCAGAGTCGTGTTCGTATGTTGCACTTGCATGTTTCATAATTCGTAACATATCATCCATTTGCATTAAGAAATACGCTTCATAGATCCTTATCATATATATTAGTATGGGCTCTTTTATATGATAAGTTATTTTGGAAATCCTAACTTATATATTTGTATGACATTTATATAAGTTAGGGTACTCTGTGATAGTAGATAACTTTACCTTTCAGCTTTACTTTACATTTCTGCTCTTACTTTCAGTTCCTTCCTTTATTAGTACTGCACTTTACTTACTTGTACTATATACTTAGAACTGCTAAAGTAGAATAATAATATCTATTACAACTGCTAGTTAGCTTTTGTCGTCTGCTTCCACTTTTGCTACCCCTTGTTGTCCTCAGCTTCGTCCTTCCGCTCGGTGCCTAGGAGCTGTGGGGCGAGATGCGGCGGAAATAACTTAGTCTTTTTGATTAATGGTCGGTGACCATACTATTTTAGGAGCTCGTAGAGATGGAGCACCAACACGACGAGAAGGAAGGACTTGAGGAGCAGATACCGCTACTACAGACTACTACTACTGTTGCGCGTCCTCAGGTAGGATGAGATTAGATGATGATATAGATAGCTTCCGCTTATGTTTTGAGAGAGAGACATATTGAGATATTCATGTACCGGGCATAAGCCCTTATTATTATTATTATTGATGTACTCTGTATTGACTGTTTCATATTTTATTTCACATATATATATGTGTTGTGGCTGTGGACTGTTTACTGCTTTTGTTACTCATATTGCTCCGGAATATGATCGTGTTAGCCGGAGGGATCGGCGTCTTGCAGTGTTAACTAGCCCGTGTGCTAGTGTCACCATAAGGAGGCAGTTCTTGGCATAAGATTCGGGTGTGCTCCCAAATTGGGAAGTCGTATCTTACACCATTTACCCCTATTATAGTTCTTGTCCTTCACAACTTTCCAAGCAGTCAAAATAATATTCCTGGAAGTAGGGATCCATTGCTCAAAATCAGGCTTCAACTCAGCCTGTTCTCTAAACCTTTTCTTGGACAGCTGTGCTTCCTTCTGAGCTTCCTTGGCAGCCTCTGACATTTCTACTTTTTCAATAATAACATTTTGTGCCTCCTGTGGAGGGCAATACATTTGCTGAAATTCATGTTGGATTATTTCAAATTAAGCTGGAGGAAAAATGACATGTGCAACCTCTAGCTGATCACCTTCAATATAAGCAGGTTGTACACCAGACTCTGTAGTATTATCATCCTCACATAGGGATGGAAATCCAAATATTGCTCTGATGGTGTTAGATACCCATTTTGCATGATCAGATCTGGCTTTGACTAACATTCTCTCCCCCTTTATGACTTATCTAGCTATATGATCTCTCAGATCATTCTTTTGAAACCTTATTTGATCAACTTGATATTATGTACCTTCTTGGTAGTAGGCTTTGAATTTTGTTAGGTAATCAGAAATAGTCTTTTGAGAGGCTCCAATGGCTGTTTGGACAGTAGCTAGATCTTTTATTTGCTTTGATATTTCAGTTTTCAAATCAGTAGAAATACTTCCCAGTTTTTTGAGAATTTCTTCATGGGAGTCTTTGAGATTTTCATTTTATCTGAACTGATTTTCTAACATATATCCTTGCTTAACCGCTATGTCCTCAACTTCAGTTTTTATTAGCTATTATTGCTCAGCTAAATATAGTACTGCTTTATCTCCCTAATGGAAGTAATCTGTCATCTCTTTCTAATGCAAATTGACTTCAAATCTAATGAACTTGATGTCATGTGCTAGCTGGAAGTGCAGTTCTTTATTTGACTCATCCACATATTTCTCTAAGGACTGCCTTTGTTCATCCAATTTGACTTGTAGTTGGACCAGTAATGAACTGAATTCAATGCTTGGAGAAGGTGGTGGTGTGATTGTTTGCAAGGCTTTCTTGTATCCTGAACTCCTTTTCCTCAGAGAAACCAGTTTTCTCTTTTTAGCCATGGAGGCTTCTTCATCAGCAGAAGATTGAGAGGAGATTTCTATATCTACAGTTGCTTTACTAACTGGGGCATCTAGTAACTCCTCCCCCTCAGTTCCTGGCAGTTCTTTTTCTTCTATTAGCTGCTCCCCCTTAGTCCTTGCTGTAGGTAAATCAGGAAACAGCTCTTCCATAGTTACCTCCTACTACATCTGAACAGGAAGAATAAGTTTAGTTTGGGAAACAAAAGGTTCTCCCTGAACATCCAGATCTTTAAAGGAGATACTTACTTGCTCATTTTGAGCTATATACTTCATCTGTACATCTTGTGCTTCCTTCTAGACAATCTCTAGTGCTTCTTTGTTTATATCTAATACAATGTCCACCACTATATCAGCAACATACTCACTCTCCAGAGTAGCTACAACAATGCCTCCCCCTTGGGCTGACAGGTCAGATAGTTCAGTGTCTTGTACTGCTGGTTCAGGGTGTTCTCCATCTGTAGTGGTGGCTATCTGTTTTATTGGGTGCTGATTGCTCTCAACTTGATCTTGATCTTCTTTTTATTGTTGGACTTCATCTGAACTGAAGACTACCTCCTCCTCAGAATCACTGTTCTTCTTGTTGAATAATTTCTTTCTTTTTCTTATCCTTCTTGACCTGTTTCTTTGGAGTAGAAACCTCTTTGGTCAATACTTTATCCCATCTGGATAGAATCCAAACATTCATCCTCCTCATATGATTGATCTTGGATCCTGGTAGTTGGTTCATAACATCTGGTATTGTAGAAGCTAGATATAAGCTTAGTATCCTTCCCAGATTTTGCTTCTTTACTCCTTCTTAGATCTTGTCAAATACTATTGATGCCCATTCTGTTCTTACAGTGAATATGTGTAACACCCCCATCCGTCGTATGACATATAACAGAAGGTCCAGCTGGAACCCGACGACATATACCACGGACAGTCGGAAGGGTTACATAAGAATATCAAAAACTCAACTACACGCCCTAACACAGAGCATTCTAGCGGAAGCTTTTAAACATTTTAATAGAACCAAAAATTTACACAACAACAACATGAATGTCCACTATACACCACAGGAATGAAATACAACAAATACACAAAAGAGTACTTGGCCTTACAAATGTTAATTTGACAATATAATGTTTTACATACATCGGCTCACAGGCCGGCACACTTGACAAAAGTAAAACAGTAGTTCGCTTTGGCCATCGAGGGCCAACTCAGCAACTTGGACTTCAGGCCTCTATTTGGCGCTTGGTTCCACAGCACCTGCAAACAACATTCCACCACACGGTGGCAAACAAAGCAACGGTCAGCTAAGACTGACCAAAATATAACGAACCCGCCCCTTACTCTGGACGGCGGGGCATCTTCCCTGCATTTCATTATCCCAGCTAAGGAATTAAGTGCATAAGTATAATTCGCCCCAGGTGTAGGCTCGCTCGGACAAACACCTCGTGCACTCAGGGCACATTCTCGGTAAATCCGGTCAATTCCGTGGCTTCACCAACATCCTCGGGACGGCAAACATTGTGAGAATTTTTGAGCCTTTCCGACCACAGTCCAAGACTCCTTACTATGCCAACGGCCAGTTCCACTTTAGGGCATCTAGCACTGAACCGCAAAGCCCAGGTCCATTTCCACCCGCCCGTTGCTCACTCCGCCTAGTCACTTTAAGACGTATGCGCGAGCCAAGCTTCACCCAGATCCTAATTCATTCCCAAACAACACATAACCTAGTTATGTTCAAGGTAGGCTCCTCGGCCGCCAAGTTAGCAGAATTACATTTCCGCCCAGTTTTTTGGGTGTGCCATGGAGTTAATCCCCAAGGATCCCTACTGCAATCTACCACGTAGAAACCCGAAAACAATCAAAGGCACGGAGGCTTCTCCGGCCACTCATGCAATGCAACATCACCGATCCAGACAAACACGTCCGGGTAGGCTTCACACACAATGCCTATGTCCGTACTACGATTTCGGACTCTAAACAAAGGGGACTTTACATATATACCCCAAGGAACACCACAAACTCACCGCACACTCGCGTGAGAGGGTTTTCCTAGGCAAAGGAAGAAGATCTTCACATGCTCAAGTTGAGAATCGTTACCCTTGAAGTCTGCTTTGGCGCCATGAAGAACTAGCAGGATGAAAGGCTTCACAAGGGAATTCACTCCACGGATCTAGTCTCGGTTCTCAATTTTGTGCTTCGATGCTCCGCCGGCGGCCGGATTCCTCCCCTTCCCTCTTCCTTGATCTCTCCTCTCTCTAACTCCTTAGAAAGAGAAAACTTAAGAGGAAATGAGGAATTAATCCTCTATTACCGGACTTAAGAAAGAAAGAACTCATCTGGGTCGTCAGATCATGTTTAAAGAAAACGAACGGCTCAGATTTGCCTAAAATCTCTAAATCCTGGGCCGAACATGGCTTTGTACACGGCCGTGTCCTAGGCCTTGTGCCTAGAGTCAGACACAATTGTCGAGTACATAAAAGCACACGAGTTAGGACATGTCCGTATCCCAACCTGACACGCCCGTGTCCCAACCTGACACGCCCGTGTGAGGTCATCGACACGCCCATGACTAGTGGCATGTAACGAATAACCTCCATGCCAACCGCCACGCCCCTTGGTGGACACGGGTGGACACACACCCGTGCCTAATCTGACATGCCCATGTCATACAGTACACGCTCGTGCTCAGGGCCATGTCCCAAGTCGATACAGGACCAAACTTCTAGAGGAGTACACGGCCGTAACACATATCGTGTGCCTGATACGCCCTGTGACACGCCCGTGTCCCAGGCCATATTTGAGCACTCAACGCTCATCTACCTCAACTCGAAAACCTGAGCACAACACGGCCATATGATATGGCCGTGTCACATGTCATGTTCACCCTACCAAGACCCGAACTTGGTTCGACACCGCCCATTTCACTTTTAAGTTTTGGGGCGTTACAAATCCCCCCTTAAAGAATTTCGTCCACGAAATTATGTAAAGGTACACAAAATAATTTAAATATTACCTGTGTGGAATAATTCGGGGTATGCTTCCAACATAGTCTGCTTTCGCTCCCAGGAAAGCTCCTCACGTCCGCAATTATCCCATCGGACTTTAACCATTCGAATTTCCTTGTTGCGGATCCGTTTGACTTAAAAGTCTTCAATGCGAACTGCTTGACCTTGGTCGTCAACCCATTATAAATTGGCACTTGATCGACCGCAAAACCTTGAGAAGGCTCTTGTACCACCTTTCGCAATACCGAAACGTGGAATACATCGTGTAGCCCACTCAATTCCACTGACAACTTCAATCGATACGCTGCTTTGCCAATCCGCTCCAGGATCTCAAACGGTCAAAGGTATCTCGGACTCAGCTTCTTCAAGCGTCGAATCCACGAGACACCCTTGAACGACTTGATTTTCAAATACACCCATTCGCCAACACAGAACTCTACATTCCTATGCTTGGCATTATAGTATTTTGCATGTCTGTCCTGAGCGATCTTTAACCGTTCCTGAATCGTACATACCATTAAAGTGACGTCTTCCATTGCCTGATGTTTGTATAACTTTTAATCGCCTGTCTCCAACCAAGACAACGACGTGCGACACTTTCTCCCATACAGGGCCTCAAAAGGTGCCATTCCAATACTCTCTTGAAAACTGTTATTGTATGCAAACTCTACCATGTACAGGTGATCTTCCCACTGTTTTTCGAAATCCAAGACACACATACAAAGCATGTCCTCCATCGTCCTGTTGACCCTTTCAGTCTGAGCATCCGTCAGTGGATGAAAGGCTGTGCTGAAACTCAGCTTAGTTCCCGACAACTTATGCACCAGCCTCCAGTCATTTGACGTGAAGCGTCCGCCTCGGTCATTAATAATACTGCGTGGCACACAATGCAACCATACAATATTATCCACATAGAGCTTGGCTAACTTTTCCCCCGGATATTCCTTCCTATTCGGGATGAAGTGTGACACCTTTGTCAATCTATCTACGACCACCCAGATGGCGTTGTTTCCCTTCTACGACCTTGGCAAACCATGCACAAAATCCAAGGAAATGTCGTCGAACTTCTATTCCGGGATAGGAAAAGACTCCAAGAAACCTCTGGGCTTCTTGCACTGAGCCTTAACCAGGGCACAAGTTTGGCACTTCACCATATAAAGTGCTACATCCTTCTTCAACCCTGGCCACCAAAACAACTTCTTCATGTCCCTATACAACTTCGTTCTCCCCGGGTGGATTGAGTACTTGGTATAATGAGCCTCATACATCAACTCCTCCCAAAGATTAACCGTACTAGGGATGCATAAGCGACCGTCCTTCCATAGCAGTCCATCTGCAACCGCTAATTGGGAATTAGACCCATCCAACGATTCATCCAAAATCTTCTTCATACCGCTATCCTAAATCAAAGCCCGTCGAATCCTATCAGCTAGGTCATACTGCACCTCTGTCCAACACAATATTGCCTCGGCACTAGCCTTCTTGTCAACACAGGAGATCCCCAATGCCTCCAAATCTTAGACAAAACTCTCATCATGCACTGCCAACTAGTTGGTTTGCGTCGTTGCCCTACGACTCAACGCATCCGCCACTGCATTTCCTTTCCCGGGCACATAATGAATTTCGAAAGTATAGTCACCAGGAACTCCATCCACCTCCGATGCCTCATATTCAGGTACTTCTAATCTAGCAAATACTTCAGGCTATTATGATCGGTGTAGATATTGACCTTTACACCGTACAGATAGTGCCTCCACAACTTTAGAGCAAATATCATGACCGCTAACACCAAGTCATGGAATGGATAATTTCTCTCATGAACCTTTCTCTCATGATCCATAGGCTATCACGCTCTCATGCTGTAGCAGAACACATCCCAAACCATTGCTCGAAGTATCACTATAAATTTCAAACCCTTCAAACGAACTCGGCAAACGCAAAATAGGCGTCGTGACCAACCGCCTCTTCAATTCTTCGAAAGCCTGCTCGCACTCCAGCGTCCACACAAACTTTTGATCTTTCCTTGTCAGCGTCGTGAGTGGCAGCGCTATCCGTGAGAAGTTCTCTACGAAGCGCCTATAGTAGCCGGCAAGCCACAAAAAGCTCCGGACTTCCGCCACCATAGTCAATATTGGCCACTCCAGAATCGCCGCTATCTTCGCCGGATCCACCGTTATGTCTTCACCACTAACAATATGACTAAGGAATGCGATTGAGGATAACCAGAACTCACACTTGGATAACTTAGAATATAGCTGATTCTTCCTCAATATCTTCAATACCATATGCAGATGTTTGTAGTGATCATCCCCACACCGCGAGTACACCAAGATGTCGACGATAAATACTATCACGAAATGGTCCAGGTACTCTCTGAACCTCCTATTCATCAAATCCATAAACACGGATGGCGCATTGGTCAACCAAAATGGCATTACCGTAAACTCGTAATGCCCAAACCACGTGTTGAATGCTGTCTTTGGGATGTCACTTTCCCTTATCCTTAGCTGGTAGTATCCGAATTTCAGATCGAGCTTCGAATATACCGTTAACCCAACCAACTGATCAAATAGATCTTCAATCCTTGGGATCAGATACTTATTTTTTTCCGTAAGCTTGTTCAACTCCTGATAGTCGATACAGAGTCGCAAGCTCCCATTTTTCTTCTTAATGAAGAGGACTGGTGCGCTATAAGGCGGCGAAATTCGACGCACATACCCTTGCTCTAACAATTCTTGTAGTTTCACCTTTAGCTACGCCATCTCCTTAGGCGCTATCCGATATGGAGGGTGTGGCATCGGTTTGGCACCTAGCACCAGCTCAATTGTAAAATCAATCTCCCGCTGGGGAGGGGCTCCCGGGAGATCGTCTGGGAAGACATCAGGATACTCAAACACAACTACAATACTGTCAAGACTAGGTTTAGGCATTGAAGCCTGCACTAATGCGACAAACAGTTCTGCCCCAGACCGAAATTCCTTAATCACCTGAAGAGCCGACATCAAAATCTTGCTCGACCCTTTCATGCCCGCAAACGTAGTCTCCTGATCAGTATTCAGTCCCAACTTAGCATCCTTTCGTTTGCAATCAATGCATGCTCGCTGCTCCAAGAGCCAATCCATATCAAAGATTACGTCAAACTCCCTTAACGATAGTACCGACGCTTGCAAAACAAACTCCTAATCCCCGATCTGTATCTTTACCACACAGACTCTATCCGCGTGCATTGAGCACCCATTGGGCAACAACACATCCAACTTGTCCTTTGCCATCAAAGAAGGGACTCCGATGCGCGATACAAATCTTTCGGACAAGAAGGAATGCGAAGCTCCCGTATCAAACAGGGCTCTCGCCGGACAATCAAAAATTAACACAAAGCCTAGCACCAACATTCATAAGCTAACATACAAAAAGGTAACAACTTAAAAAAACTAAATTATTAAAATTTAACTCATACCTGTCACCATGTCAGCTTGCTTAATGGACTCTTGTAGGCTAAGATTATAAACTCTAGGATGGGCTGGAGCATGGTGGGATGCGGTTGACTCCGCCGCCTTCCCTTTTTCTTCAAATGTTGCTCCATGCCTCTTCTCGGACTTTGCATGTCCGCTCCAACACTCACGTGCAAAATGCTCCACCTTTCCACAGTTGTAGCACGCTCCTGGGACTCGACTTGAGTTTTCCCCCGTCGCACCAGACGAAAGGGCTGAACTCGAAGTCTTCTACTTCTTGTTCCATCTGCGGAAAACCGACTTTGAACTCGGCACTTTGAACTCTGACCTCTTATCCCCTGGGTCCTTCTTCTCTTGAACTTTCTTTGCGACCCTTTACAATGACCGAGCGGCATTTACCAAGGATAGGAAGCCCTGCGCCTTAGGCCCAGCAAGGAGTAGGGTTAGGTCGCCCCATAGGCCCTCATAAAATCGGTTGGTCTTCCCATCCTCTTCAGTAAACATAGTACTAGCATAACGGCCAAACCGAGTAAATTTGTGGAGATACTCATCCACGCTTCTCTCTCCTTGAGTCAAACCGAGGTACTTATTCTCCATCTCAAGCTGCTGGGCAGAAGATAGGTATCTGGACAAGAACAACCTTGAGAATTCCTCCATCGGTACATCGGCAAGTTGCCTTACCACTAAGAGATGAACCACCAACTCGTCCCACCACATCCTTGCCTCACCAGCCAATAGGAAGGTCGCTATTGTGGTCTTCTGCCACTCCATAGTTTTTGTGGTGGTCATGACCCTCTTCATCGTAGAGAGCCAATCCTAAGCTTGAGTTGGTGTTCCCATCCCATCGAATATCGGAGAATTAAAGCTCATCACATTCTTGAGCTGTTTCTCCGTGGCTCTCCTTGGTGCAACCGGATCAACTGCCCCATGCTCTTCCACTCCCTGCTCTGCCACTCTAATCAGTTCTTGCTCGTTAGAAGGTGGTGCGTGCTGCACTTGTTGGACATTTATCTTGGCAAAGACTTCTTCAACCACCAATCTGATGGTTTCTGCTAAAGGAGGTGTTGTAGGCATGTCACTTGGTGCACTACTTTCCGCCGATTGCGGACGTTCCGACTGCCCAGCACAACTCCTAGTTTCCGATAATAACATAAACCCTTAATTAGGTGACACACAAATTGCTAAAAGCAATCATTTGAACACTCAAGTTCCTCAAAACAAATGTATTTTTTTTATTCATAAGTGGACATTCTTGGGTTCTTTTATGTTATAAAGAGGACGCACATACATGTGCTCACCACCCCTAAAAGAATTTGACCACGAATTAAAATACAGACGACCGATACCCTAGTCTGATACCAAATTGTAATACCCCCATCCGTCGTATAGCATATAACAGAAGGTCAAGCTGGAACCCGACGATATATACCACGGATAGTAAGAAGGGTTACAAAGAATATCAAAAACTACAACTACTCGCCCTAATACAGAGCATTCTAGCGGAAGCTTTTAAACAGTTTAAGAGAACCCAAAATTTGCACTACAACAACGGCATGAATGTCCACTATACACCACATGAATGAAATACAACAAATATACAAAAGAGTACTTGGCCTTATGGCCTTACAAATGTTTACTTGACAATATAATGTTTTACATACATCGGCTAATAGGCCAGCAACACATGACAAAAGCAAAACAACAGTTCGCTTTGGCCTTCGAGGGCCAGCTCAGCAACTTGGGCTTCAGCCTGCTATTTGGCGCTTGGTTCCGCAGCACCTGCAAGCAACATTCCACCGCACGGTGGCAAACAAAGCAACGGTTAGCTAAGGCTGACCAAAATATAACGACCCCGCCCTTACTCGCGATGGCGGTGCTTCTTCCCTGCATTTCATTAGCCCAACTAAATAATTAAGTGCATAAGTATAATTCGCCATAGGTGTAGGCTTGCTCGGCCAAATACCTCGTGCATTCAGGGAACATTCTCGGTGAATATGGTCAATTCTGTGGCTTCACCGCCATCCTCGGGACGACAAACATTGTGAGTATTTTTGAGTCTTTCCGACCGTAGTCCAAGACTCCCGACTATGCCAACGGCCAGTTCCACTTTAGGGCCTCTAGCACCGAACCGCAAAGCCCAGGTCCGTATCTACCCGCCCGTTGCTCACTCCGACTAGATAATTTAAGACGTACGCGCGGGCAAAGCTTCACCCGGATCCTAATTAATTCACAAACAACACATAACCCAGTTATGTTCAAGGCTTGCTCCCCGATCGCCAAGTTAGCAGAATTACGTTTCCGCGTAGTTTTCCGGGTGCGCCTTGGAGTTAATCCCCAAGGATCCCTGGTGCAATCTACCACGTAGAAACCCGAAAACAATCAAAGGAACGAAGTCTTCTCTGGCTACTCATGTAATGCAACATAACCGATCCAGACAAACACGTCCGGGAAGGCTTCACACACAATGCCTATGTCCGTAGTATGATTCCGGACTCTAAATAAGGGGAACTTTACATATCTACCCCAAGGAACACCACAAACTTACCGCACACTCGCGTGAGAGGGTTTTCCTATGCAAAGGAAGAAGAGCTTCACATGCTTAAGTTGAGAATCGTTACCCTTGAAGTCTGCTTTGGCTCCATAAAGAACTAGCCGGATGAAAGGCTTCGCAAGGGAATTCTCTCCACGGATCTGATCTCGGTTCTCAATTTCATGCTCCGATGCTTTGCCAGCGACCGGATTCCTCCCCTTCCCTCTTCCTTTCTCTCTCCTCTCTAAAACTCCTTAAAAGAGAAAACTTAAGAGGAAATGAGGAATTAATCCTCTATTCCCGGACTTAAGAAAGCAGGAACTCATATGGGTCGTCAGATCTTGTTTAAAGAAAACGAACGGCTCAGATTTTCCTAAAATATCTAAATCCTTGGCTGAACACGGCTTTGCACTCGGCCGTGTCCCAGGCCGTGTTCCTCGATCCAGACACGATTGTCGAGTACAGAAAAGCACACGGTTTAGGACACACCCATGTCCAAACCTGACACGCCCGTGTTGGGTCATCGACACGCCCGTGACCAGTAGCGTGTCACGAATAACCGCCACGACCCTTGGTGGACACGGGTGGCCACACGCCCATGCTGAATCTGACATGCCCGTGTCATACAGTACACGCCCGTTCTCCGAGCCATGTCCCAAGTCGACACAGGACCAAACTTCCAGAGGAGTATACGGCCATGTGACAAGCCCGTATCACATGTCGTGTGCCTGACACGCCCTGGGACACGCTCGTGTCCCAGGCCGTGTTCGAGCACCCAATGCTCGTCGACCTCAACTCGACGACCCGGGCATGACACGGCCATGTGACATGCCCGTGTCACAGGCCGTGTTCACCCTACCAAGACCGGAACTTGGTTCGAAAACCGCCCGTTTCACTTTTAAGTTTTGGGGCGTTACAATATGACCCTTGTCATTAGATTGAACATGTAGACTGAAATTCTATCATGTCCACCAGTCTTACATAGAATAACCTTGCCTACTATTTCAGACAAAAACTTTCCTTGGGAATTCATCCCTTTCCGGGAAATGGATGATCCAACTTTTGTATTAGGGTTCAACCCGCACCAACTTAGTGCATCTTTAGTTATGGATTGACCTATTTCATCATCATCCTTAACTATGGGAAGTTGGAGTGATTTCCTAACTATCTTTAGTGTTAGTTTCACTCGGGAATCCTGAACTATAGCTTTGATCTTCTTCCCTTCAGTGTCCACAGTTGCTGATGAATAATATACCAGTACTTCCTTTTTAAAAATTCTTGTTGGTTCAGAGACCAAGAACTCCATACCATTTTCCGAAATTAGGGTAATTACACCCTGGATTTCTTGTGAAGCTGTCGTGAAACCCCCACGAACAAGCTCATTGTTGAAACAAAAAATCGGTCTCCTGTGGAGTTCACCCTTGGGGAAGTGGTGGTCGCACACCTACTTCACTCCTACAAGAAATACAACCAAGGAAAGAAAGAGCAAAGGACTAGACCAAGGGCCCAGCGCGAAGGTCCCACCACAAACCCGGAAAATCACTGAGCGCTTCCCCTCCTTAGCCAAATGCAGGGCTAAGGTACCTAAGAAAGCGCTAGAAGACTGGGAGATACGTAAACAAGCCTTCTGAGGTACCCCTTCGGTCCTATTTATAGATTTCCGAAAAAGATCTTCAAATAACCATCCTCGGCTGGCCTAAAATTACTGAAAGCCCCTTGGGCTGGCCTGCCAACAGCCGAACTCCACTGTTCTAGCTTGCTAAGGGATGACCTACAGGGGCAAAATGGAAAGAAGTTTCCCCAATTGGGGACTGGGCGAGTAGCCCTCCAATGCCTCTACCCGGCAGGAGGCGCGGGCCGGGGCTGGCTCGCCTAGGGGATGCGAGTTGGAGGCGGCCCGCCTGGAAAGGTGCGAGCCGGGGCCGGCCTGCCTAGGAGAGGCGGGTCAGGGCTGACCTGCCTAGGCGACCATTGGAGGCCGACCCGCCTAGGAGAGGCGGGACGGGGCTGAACCTCCTGGTTGCCCGAGTCCCTTTGGCGAACACGGGGTTGTACATAATCCACGCTCTTTGTGAGCTTTGCAAAAGGCACGGAAAGAAACATCAAACCCCACATATTCGGCGAACGTCCTGCTGAGATGGAGTGAATCTTTTCGGTGGGGGCCCACCTTCACGCTATAAATAAGCTGTCAGGCCACTAGGATGACTCCTCTTCTTTTCCCCTTCGACGATCTATAGTTGGAAGATGCCTATGTCTGAGGAGATGCAGGCTCGCTTGGCGGCTGCGAGGGAGGGTGCCCGGGATTCGGCTCTCGAAGCTGCCTTGTGGCTGGCGTGCGGGTCGACTGGCCCCCTTTTCAAGCCAAAGAAAGCAAAGGTCGTCTGGCGGTCTCGGGTGCCCGATGACCCCGCCTCTAGCTCAGCTGGCGGTGTCGAGGTCATCCCGGAGGTATATACATTTCTAAGGTTTGATCCACCGCCCGTTTTCCTGATTTTTCCTTTCTCTTTGGTAGGAGATGCCTCGGGTAGATAGGGCAAATGAGGGAGAACCTTGGAGCTCCGCCCTGGTGGCGGTCGATCGGGCCGCTAGTCCTTTGCCACAGATACCTATTCCCCCTGCGGCGCCTCCGTCGCCAAGGCCCCACGGCCTGGGGAAACCCTTTGTTACTCTTGGAGGGGAACCCTTAAAGGGTCGGTCGGGCACCTCTAGGCCTACTCATGGTGCGGGCGACGTACCGACACCAGGTAAATCCTCTGGATTTGTCCCCCTTACCGTCATCGCTCCTTCTGACCTTATCTATACAGGATATAATGCGATCTCTTCTTCTGACGCCAATGAGCGGAGGGTACTCACCTCCTCCCGATGCGGACAGTATCTCGGAATACCTGGGAGACCAACTTGATGTCGAGAAGATGAAGAAGCAAGTAAAGTGACTGTTCCAAAAACACATGTTGCTGCTACGGGAGGTCTTCGACAGAGTGGAGAAGGACAAGGCCGAGACATAGGAGCGACTCGCGGCATTGGAAGGAGCGAGATTTCCATCTGACGAGGATGAGGCGACCTCTCCGGGTGTACATATTTCGCGAGCTGAGGGGGGACTCAGTCGTGCCTCGGAGCAGATCGATCGGACCAGCGGGAGCTATCGGCGGTCCGCGAGTACCACTATCCTCGCGCACCGCCCCGAACCAACACAGGAAGGGGAGGCAGGTGGAAGTGGATCCCGCATTGAGTTTTTCCCTTCCCCTCACAAGTTCTGATTCGCTGGGTCCGAATCACCTCCGCATGTAGTGGTCGAGATGCCCAGGGTGCAAACTTCTTTGCTTCGGACAGTGAACATTTGTAATAATTCAGGACCACTCGCGCCCGTCAAGGGCGAGTATTTGCTGCGATTTTCTTTTGGCTGTGTAGACGCTTCGATCTCCGTGGGAGGTGCGGCGAGACGCTCTGGCTCGGTCGGCTTTCCTTCGGCCGGGTTCGGCCTTGCTGCATCGCCTCGCCTAGCCATTAATATTTTGTACTGGCGAAGGCGAGCTGGCCGCTCGCTGGTCGCGCGACAGGTGACTCGCGCGCGGGTAAGAGTCGTCTCGTATGGTGGCCACACTTCTATAATACGGGCGCGAGTGCGGGCGTTTCGCGGCCGACTGATGGATTTACGAGGACCTAGATTGGGCTCGGAAGTCGAAACGCCAGGGCTATATTGCTATCCGCACTCTTCCCGCCAAAAGGACAATTTTACCGCCCTTTCTCATTCTATAAATAGGCCTTGCCGACCCTCCCTCACCTACCGTATTTAAGACTTCCTCCTTCCCCTAGCTTTTGCGAGAAATCCCCTATCCCTCTCGGCAAGACTTTTGCAAGATGGGAGGTGGCAGTGGCGAGGCGGAGGGGAGGAGAAAGTGTGCTTGGACCTTCTCCGAGCACGATTTCCCCTTACCATCCTTACAGAGATAGAGTTTGTAGATACAATCGGCCACTTTGTCCCACCCGGTTTTGAGGCGAGGCAGCCCAGGAAGGAGGAACGGATAAACGAACTCTTCGCTGACGAGCTCGCGTTCCCCACGACCCACTTTGAGGCGGGCCTCCGGCTACCCTTTTGGCCGAAAGTGCGCCAGATCTTCAAGTACTATGGGGTGATCCCTTGGCAGATGACCCCGAACTCCGTTGCAGTGATCGTCGAGTTCGCCTGCTTCCTGCGAGAGGAGAAGGTCTAGTTCAGCCTCGCGGCATTCCGCAAGCTTTTCTATTTTCGGGCGAATAAAGACGGGACCGCCTGCTTCGCCAGTAGCCACGTGAAGGTGCGGGAGACCGTCAACAAGAGCCATAACTGGCTCAAGAGGTTAATTTTCGTCAAGGAGGACTTCGACAATGTCCCCTTCTCAACCGTACAACTCAGCGAAGAGAGCTACCGCCCCCCCGACCTTGGGGGCCATGAAGCGGGGTTATTCGGGTTCTTCACTGGGAAGAACTTCAAGGTGGCCTATCTCCGCCGAAACCTAGATGACCTCATCCCCGTTCCCCCTGGTTAGGGTAAGCGATTCGCCCCTCTACTCGCTTTTAGTTCCGTAGAATATTTTCTAAGTTTCATGCTTTTGCAGGCGAGCACGACATCCCTCTCCATCCTCCTTATGAGACTGCATGACTCGCTGCCGGCGAGCTTGCCCGAGCCGATGCGGTTGCTGCCGACCATTGTGAGCTCTCAACCCCAGCTCCACTGAAGCGGTCCAGCCGCGAGCGGCATCAAGACCCACCACCGCCCAAGAAATCGAAAAAGGGGGGTGGCTCACCTCCCCTGGCTCACGACAAGGGTAAGGCCCCCGCGAGCCAGCCGTCCGCCGTTCCCTACCCCGCGGCCTCTCTGGCCGTCAGATCTTCTGGCGGGGAGACGGGCATGTCGTAGCCGGCTGAGGATGTTCTGCCCGCCGGGAAGCGAATCCCCCAGGGGCACCGTAACTATGGTTATGGGGAGGGACCCGCGGACGAGTTCGGAGTCCCTCTACTTCAGTGGGACAAAGAGACCAACCGGGTCTACATCTCCTCGTTGCTGCCGAGCTGGTTGGAGGACGAATCCAGCAGCGAGGATGCTTACAATCTCGCATTTGGCGTCAACGGGCGAGAGGACGCCGTTGTTTATGACGAGGAGGCGACGCGGGTGCTGATCTTTGAAAGCGCTTGGGCCCAGTTTCGCAGCCTGGAGCTGGCCCATATGGTCGACCGACGGTGCCTTCGGCTGGACAAGAGTGCCCCGTCCCTCAAAAAGTTAGTCGATGATAAGGAGGCGGCTCGCCGACTCGCTCAGGAGGAGGCGGGTGAACTGCGGAAGCGGGCTGAAGCGGCTGAGGCCGCTCTGGCTCAGTACTTAGGTGGAGCGGTAGGTTTCTCGACTCGCCTCAACCTTTCCTCCCTCCCGCATAACTTAACTCGATTGTTCTCCTTTTCACAGGATGCGGCGCCTTCCAGCTAGCTGGGCACTGAGGTCGCCACACTCACATAGGAGAAGAAGGCGCTTCAGAAGCGAGTGGACGCATCGGAGGCTGCAGTGGACGCCCTGCCACCATCTACAAGCGGCTGCTAGCTCGCTCATTACAACAATCATGAGATCAAAGTGATGATGCAGAAGAATGCGGCCAGCATGGCGAAATACACTTTCCAAACGCTGCAGAGGGCCAACCTTATCAAGGACGACGACGCCAAGCTTCTGGGGAGCAAGGTGCTACTGGTGCTGTTCCTTCAGGTACCAGAGCCGGGCGATGGGCCCTACCACCCTATATAAGGGCTCGCCGCTCAGGGCTCGCCTCGTCGAGAGCTTGCATTCGTCCCACTTTTTCTACGGTAGTGTCGCGGGCCAGAGCCCAATTCTTGTAATAGTTTTATCTCTTTTGATTTCGCCAATGTACAAAACTCTTTTTTAATCTGAAACGCGAATATAGTTATTTCTCGCATTCGCCCCTTGATTCTCACACTTGTTATAATTTCTTTTATCCTTGAATGTTCTCTTGGACGTTGCGGCGGTGAGCGAGCGAGTGAGGTCATCCGCTCGTTTTAGACTCTGAACTTAGGCTTAAGAGCGAGGGGTAAGTTGGATAGTCGCGATGCGAGGGAGAAACTCGCCTACTCCATCCGAGCTCGCTACCTATTCGCGTCATTGGGTGGGCGAGGAAACCTGGGCGTGCGTTTGGACTTTGTGCGGGCCGACTTTCTGGGGCCTTGGCGCGGCCGGGGTGTCGCCGCCTGGACCCCTTCCCTGGGGCCCACCGATCTCTCAGTCGGGGTTGCTTTCTTGGCTCGCAACCGTGCTAAGATCCCTTCGTCGACCCGCCAATCCATTCGTGACGAGGGAGGCTAGCTCCTTCTCCGCCAGGACCCCCTTCCATGGGACCTGCCGATCTCCAGGCTACGGTCGGCTTTCCTGGCTTGTCATCGTGCTGAGATCCCCTCGTCAACCCGCCGATCCATTCATGGCAAAGGCGGCTAGCTCCCTCCCTTATATACTCCTCCTGTCGAGGTTCCCTGCCCACGTCGGTCTGTGTGGGTCTGAGCAGGGCTCCCAGGGTCTGCTCAGGGTTTGGGATGGACTCATCCGAGTGACGTCCAGCCCTGTCAGCTTGATGGGAGCTTGGCAGTAGGATCTGCTCGGGGTCTGAGACAGACTCCTTTGAGTGACATCTAGCCCTGTCAGCTTGATGGGAGCCTTGCAGCGAGATCTGTTCGGGGTCTATGGCAGAATCCTCCTAGTGACATCCAACCCTGCCAGCTTGATAGGAACCTGGCAGTGGGATCTGCTAGGGGTCTAAGGCAGACTCCTCCGAGTGACATCCAACCCTGCCGGCTTGATGGGAGCCTAGCAGCAGGATCTGCTCGGGGTCTATGGCAGACTCCTCCGAGTGACATCCAGCTCTGCCAGCTTGATAAGAGCCTTATAGTGGGATCTACTCGGGGTCTAAGGCAGACTCCTCCGAGTGAAATCCAGCCCCGTCGGCTTGATGGGAGCCTGGCAGCGGGATCTTCTCGGGGTCAAGGCAGACTCCTCCGAGTGACATCCAACCCTGCCATCTTTATGGGAGCCTGGCAGCGGGATCTGCTCGGTGTCTAAGGAAGACTCCTCCGAGTGACATCCAGCCCTGCCAGCTTGATGGGAGCCTGACAGCGGGATCTGCTCAGGGTCTAAGGCATACTACTGCGAGTGACATCCAGCCCTACTAGCTTTATGGGAGCATGGCAGCGGGATCTGATCAGGGTCTAAGGCAGACTCCTCGGAGTGACTTCCAGCCCCATCAGCTTGATGGGAGCCTGGCAGCGGGATCTAATCGGGATTTAAGGCAGATTCCTTTGAGTGACATCCAACCCTTCCAGCTTGATGGGAGCCTGGCATCGGGATCTGCTCAGGGTCTAAGGTAGACACCTCCGAGTGACATCCAGCCCTACCAGCTTGATGGGAGCCTGGAAGTGGGATCTTCTCGGGGTCTAAGGTAGACTCCTCCGAGTGACATCCAGCCCTGCCAGCTTGGTGGAAGCCTAGCAGTGGGATCTACTCGTGGTCTAAGGCATATTCCTCCGAGTGACATCCAGCCCTGCCAGCTTGATGGGAGCCAGGTAGCTAGATCTGCTCAAGGTCAAAGGCAGACTCCTCGGAGTGACATCCAGCCCTACAAGCTTGATGGGAGCCTGGCAGCGGGATCTACTCGGGGTTTAAGGCAGACTCCTCTGAGTGACATATAGCCCTGCCAACTTGATGGGAGCCTGGCAGTGGGATCTGCTCGGGGTCTAAGGAAGACTCATCTGAGTGACATCATGCCCTGCCAGCTTGATGGGAGCCTGATAGTGAGATTTGCTCGGGGTCTAAGGCAGACTCCTCCGAGTGACATCTAGTCCTGCCAGCTTGGTGGGAGCCTGACAGCGGGATCTGCTCGGGCTCTAAGGCAGATTCCTCCGAGTGACATCCAGCCCTACCAGCTTGATGGGAGCTTGGCAGCGGGATTTGCTAAGGGTCTAAGGCAGACTACTCCAAGTGACATCCAACCCTACTGGCTTGATGGGAGCCTGGCAGTGGGATCTGCTCGGGGTCTAAGGCAAACTCCCCCGAGTGACATCCAGCCCTTCTAGCTTTATGGGAGCCTGGCAGCGGGATCTGCTCTTGGTCTAAGACAGACTCCGCTGAGTGACATCCAGCCCTGCCAGCTTGGTGGGAGCCTGACATTGGGATTTTCTCGGGGTATAAGGCAGACTCCTTCGAGTGACATCCAGCCCTTCCATCTTAATGGGAGCCTGGTAGCGGGATCTTCTCGGGGTCAAAGGTAGACTCCTCTGAGTGACATCCAGCCCTGCAAGCTTGATGGAAGACTGACAGTGAGATTTGCTCGGGGTCTTAGGCAGACTCCTCCGAGTGACATGCAGCCCTGCCAGCTTTATGGGAGCCTTGCAGCGGGATCTTCTCGGGAGTCTAGGGCATACTCGTGTTTGCACTTTTCATCGTCAGGGCACAAGTTCGTCAACAAAAGATTTATTAGAAACTGAAACGACTTTTACATGACTCAGGGGAAAAATGTTTTAAGTAATCACCACTCCCGGTGAGACTTAGGGTCTCGCATTTCACATTCCGGAGGCGGTACCCTCCCGACTTAAATGCCTCCTATACAATGTATGGTCCCTCCCAGTTGGGATTAAGCTTCCCCACGATGGCTTACCTCCCCCGCAGCATCCACTTTTCTTAAGACCAAGTCCCCTTCCGCGAATTGTTTGACCCTGATGTGCTTTTTAAAATATTTGGCCATTCTTCTCTTCGCTTCCTCTTGACTGACGGCAGAGAGGTCTCTCATCTCCTCAACCATGTCGAGTGAGAGCCGCATCTCCTCCTCATTCTCAGCCCTCCACTCATCTCTGCCCTCTCCGGCCTCGACCACCCGAGGGGTTTGGAACTCGAACTCTATTGGAAGTATCGCCTCAAACCCATGGGAGAGTTTAAAAGGAGTCTCTCCTATCGCCGTATTGGGTGTGGTTCTAAGGGCCCAGAGGACCAATGGGAGCTGCTCCACCAAGCTTCCTCTCAGATTCTCTACCTTCTTTTTGAGGAGGTTAACAATGAACTTGTTTGCCTCCTCCACCTGCCCAATGCTCTTGGGGTGATGAATCGAGGTGAACCTAAGATCAATCCCGAGCTGTCTGTAGAAGCTAATGAACTCGGCACTATCAAACAGAGGGCCGTTGTCCGTGAAAATGGCCTGAGGCAACCCGTGACGACAGATAATCTCCCCCCATACGAAGTTCCTGATGACCCGGGAGGTTACCTTGGCAAACGCCTTAACTTCCAGCCACTTAGAGAAATAATCAATCATCACGAGCAGGAACCTTCTCTGGCTGCTGGCTTGGGGGAAGGGCCCAACCAAGTCCATTCCCTAGATTACAAATGGCAAGGGGGTTGTGATACTCTTGAGGCGTTTGACCGGCTGTAGCTAGAGGGGAGCGAACAGTTAGCACTTATGACACTCCTCCGTGAACTTCATCGTGTCTCGGCTCAGGGTTGGCCAAAAATATCCCTTCCTGATGATCCGGCCTTCCAAGGTTCGACTCCCGGAATGGCTCCCACAGTCCCCGGAGTGAATTTCCTCCAAGATCCTCGGAACCTCCCTCTCGTCCAAGCAGCGTGCCAACATCCCGGAGAGGGTCTTTCGGTATAGCTGGCCATCTCGCATGATATAGTATGTCGACTTGTACTTAAGCCTCTTCTTGTCCATCCCCTAAGAATACTCCCCAGTGTAGAAGTACGTTGAGAAGGGATCCATCCACGAGGGGTGTTGTTTTACCTCCATCATCTCCTCCTCTTAAATGGATGGGTGAAAGAGATCTGTGAGGGTACCCCCTACCCGGGGGCCATGCTTGGCCAGCTTATCTACCTGCTTGGTCTCTTCCCTGGGCACGTGTCGAATGGAAAAAGTCTGGAAGGTGTCGATGACTCCCTTTACCCTTGCCAAGTAGAGCTGCAGAGTTGGCTCCCTCGCCTCAAACTCCCCGTTAATCTGGGAAGCCACCACAATGGAGTCAGTGAGGACCTCCAAATCATTCACCCCTAGTTCCCTGGCCAAGCACAGACCCGCAATCACGGCTTCGTACTCGGCTTGATTGTTGGTGATGGGGAAATGTATCACCACAGTCTAGCTCGATCCTCATTCCCTGGGGGATTTCCAAGATGACCCCCGCCCCAAGGGAATGCCTCACTGAGGTACCGTACACCATGAATTTCCAAGGCACTGGGCGAGTGAGTTCCCCCTCCGCCACCTCGATCACATAGTCTACCAGGAAGTCATCCATAGCTTGGGCCTTGATTGAGAGGCAGGGAACAAAGAATATGTCGAACTCGCTCAATTCCACAGACCACTTAGCCAATCTGCCCGAAGTCAGCAAGCTTTCCCAAGCCGAAGCGGCTGCTGCCGCCCATTGTGAGCTCTCAACCCCAGCTCCCGTAAAGCGGTACAGCTGCGAGCGGCATCAAGACCCACCACCGCCCAAGAAATCGAAGAAGGCGGGTGGCTCACCTCCCCTGGCTCACGACAAGGGTAAGGCCCCCGCGAGCCGCCGTCTGCCGTTCCCTCCCCCGCGGCCTATCTCGCCGTCAGATCTTCTGGCAGGGAGGCGTGCACGTCGTAGCGGCAAAAGGAGGTTATGCCCGGCGGGAAGCCAATCCCCCATGGGCACCGTAACTTTTGTTTTGGGGAGGGACCCGCGGACGAGTCCGGAGTCCCTCTGCTTTAGTGGGGCAAAGAGACCAACCGGGTCTACATCTCCTCGTTGCTGCCGAGCTGGTTGGAGGACGACTCCAGCAACGGGGATGCTTACAATCTCTTCTTCGGCATCTACGAGCGAGAGTACGCCACCGTATATGACGAGGAGGCGACGTGGGTGATGATCTTTGAAAGCGCGTGGGCCCAGTTTCGCAGCCTAGAGCTATCCCATATGGTCGGCCGACGGTGCCTTCGGCTGGACAAGAGCGCCCCATCCATCCAAAAGTTAGTCGATGAGAAGGAGGCGGCTCGCCGACTCGCTCAGGAGGAGGCGGGTGAACTACGGAAGTGGGCCAAAGCGGCTAAGGACGCTCTCGCTCAGTACCTAGGTGGAGAGGTAGGTTTCTCGACTCGCCTCAACCTTTCCTCCCTCCCGCATAACTTAACTCAGTTGTTCTCCTTTTGACAGGATGCAACGACTGCCAGCCGGCTGGGTACTGAGGTCGCCACACTCCAACAGGAGAAGCAGGCGCTCCAGAAGCGAGTGGACAGGTTGGAGGCTGCAGCGGCCACCCCGCCGCCATCTACAGTGGCTGCCAGCTCACTCATTACAACGATAATGAGATCAAAGTGATGATGCAGAAGATTGTGGCCAGTGTGGCGAAATACACTTTCAGGACGCTACAGAGGGCCAACCTTATCAAGGACGACGGTGCCAAGCTTTTGGCGAGCTAGGTGTTATCGGAGCTGTTCCTTCCGGTACCAGAGCCGAGCGACGGGCCCTACCACCCTATATAAGGGCCTGTCGCTCAGGGCTCGCCTCGTCGAGAGATTGCATTCGTCCCACTTTTGTCGCGGTAGTGTCGCGGGCCAAAGCCCAATTCTTGTAATAGTTTTATCTCTTTTGATTTCGCCAATGTACAAAACTCTTTTTTAATCTGAAACAAGAATATCGTTATTTATCGCATTCGCCCCTTGATACTCACACTTGTTATAATTTCTTTTATCCTTGAATGTTCTCTTGGACGTTGTGGCGGTGAGCGAGCGAGTGAGGTCGTTTGCTCGTTTTAGACTCTGAATTTAGGCATAGGAGCGAGGGGTAAGTTGGATAGTCACGATGCGAGGGAGCAACTCGCCAACTCCATCCCGGCTCGCTACCCATTTACGTCATTGGATGGGCGAGGAAACCTGGGCGTGCGTTTGGACTTTGTGCGGGCCGGCTTTATGGGGCCTTGACGTGGTCGGGGTGTCGCCGCCTGGACCCCTTACCTGGGGCCCACCGATATCTAGGACGGGGCTTGATTTCTTGGCTCTCCACCGTGCCGAGATCCCTTCGTCGACCCGCCAATCCATTCGTGACGAGGGCGGCTAGCTCTTTACCTTATACGCTGCTCCTGCCGAGGTTCCCCACCCACGTCGGTCTGTGGGGGTCTGAGCAGGGCTCCCGGGGTCTGCTCAGGGTTTGGGATGGACTCCTCCAAGTGACGTCTGACCCTGCCAGCTTGATGGGAGCCTGGCGGCAGGATTTGCTTGGGGTCTAAGACAGACTTCTCCGAGTGACATCCAGCCCTCTCAGCTTGATGGGAGCCTGACAGCGGGATCTGCTCGTGGTCTGAGACAGACTCCTCCGAGTGACATCCAACCCTATCAGCTTGATGGGAGCCTGGCAGCGGGATCTGATCTGTGTCTAAGGCAGACTCCTCCGAGTGACATCCAGCCCTACAAGCTTGATGGGAACCTGGCAGCGGGATCTGCTAGGGGTCTAAGGCAGACTCCTCTGAGTGACATCTAGCCCTACCGGCTTGATGGGAGCCTTTCATAAGGATCTGCTTGGGGTCTATGGCAGACTCCTCCGAGTGACATCCAGCTCTGCCAGCTTGATGGGAGCCTGGCAGCGGGATCTGCTCGGGGTCTAAGGCAGACCCCTCTGAGTGACATCTAGCCCTGCCAGCTTGATGGGAGCCTGGCAGCGGGAATTTCTCGGGGTAAAAGGAAGACACCTCCGAGTGACATCCAGCCCTGCCAGCTTGATGGGAGCCTAGCAGCGGGATCTTCTCGGGGTCTAAGGCAGACTCCTCCGAGTGACATCAAGCCCTGCCAGCTTGATGGGATCCTGGCAGCAGGATCTGCTCGGGGTCTAAGGCAGACTCCTGCGAGTGACATCCAGCCATGCCAGCTTGATGGGAGCATAACAGCAGGATCTGCTCGGGGTCTAAGTAAGACTCCTCCGAGTGACTTCTAGCCCTATCAGCTTGATGGGACCCTGGCAGCGAGATCTTCTCGGGGTTTAAGGCAGATTTCTCTGAGTGACATCCAACCCTTCAAGCTTGATGGGAGCTTGGCAGCGGGATCTGCTCGGGGTCTAAGGCAGACTCCTCTGAGTTACATCCAGCCCTGCCAGCTTGATGGGAGCCTGGCAACGGGATTTGCTCGGGGTCTAAGGTAGACTCCTCCGAGTGATATCCTGCACTGCCAACTTGGTGGGAGCCTGACAGCGGTATCTACTCGGGGTCTAAGGCAGATTCCTTCGAGTGACATCCAGCCCTGCCAGCTTGATGGGAGCCAGGTAGCGGGATCTGGTCGGGGCTAAGGCAGACTCCTCAGAGTGACATCCAGCCCTACCGGCTTGATGGGAGCCTGACAGCGGGATCTGCTTGTGGTCTAAGGAAAACTCCTCCGAGTGACATCCAGCCATGCCAACTTGATGGGAGCTTGGAAGCGGGATCTGCTCGGGGTCTAAGGCAAACTCCTCTGAGTGACATCCAGCCCTTCTAGCTTGATGGGAGCCTGACAGTGTTGGAACAACCTATTACTAATTTGGGCAAGGATCACTATGTTATTAGGAAATTGGTTTGACCTAGTTATATAGTTGAAAAGGTTAACTTAGAATGAGTCTAAGGTTTATAACTTAGGTTTGGAGCTGCCCCCAAGACCTTTCAAAGATCAGGATTCATTGCTGAGACAAAGACAATTTTTGTCGAGCTCAGGTCGACGAAACGTCGAACTCAGTTCGACGTTCTCTGAGCTCAACTCTGCAAGTCGTCGAACCCCGGTCCACGATCTTCGAGCTCAGATCGACGCTCTGTCTTCAGCTATTTTCCAAGTCGCCGAGCTCAGTTCGACGATCGTAGAGCTCAGGTCGACGTTTTCTATCTCTAGTATAAATCCAATCTCTGAGCTCTGTTCAACGATCGTAGAGCTAAGATCGACGATTTCTGTAAGAGATCGACGCTTTCAGAATTCGAATTCAAGAATAGTTATGGAATTTATTCAGATTCATTCAGAGCTATTTCCTGCATTTTTTGCAAAGGATTTTCTTGCCATTTCAAGCAATCTAATGCAAGTTTCAAGGAAGACTAAAAGGAATGTTACTTAAGACTTTCTCCAGAGACAATTGTCATTTATGGAAGTCATTTATGACTGAGTAACGACCATCTAAGTATGAATCTGATATACTCCTACAGAATTTGTTTTTGAATAACACAGATCATATACAATTATAGAGACAAGAGATATACAGTAGAATAAGATTGAAAGAGACACAGAAGAGTGAACAACAGAAATTCTCTGATCAAGAGTTCATCTTCTGAGATTTACAAATTTACTGAATCCCAAATCTTCAAGAACACAAGAAAGTTTTCTGTCGAGGAAATCTTCTGCTACTCAACTCCTCCAAATCTTCAAGTGTTCAAAAGCTTTAACATCAAGAACTCCAGACATCAAACATTTCAGCATCTGCTGAAATCATCAATTGCTGGAGATCTGAAGCAACTGAAGACCTATCACCCTAGCAAAGCTCAACTTCCAAAACCCTTACAGATCTCAAGGGGAGCTTTGACATCATCATTCACTTGTCTTCTCTCAGACTGTTGACAGAGAA
The DNA here is from genome assembly GCA_039513925.1 of Platanthera zijinensis. NCBI lineage: Eukaryota > Viridiplantae > Streptophyta > Magnoliopsida > Asparagales > Orchidaceae > Platanthera > Platanthera zijinensis. The sequence goes on from CM077084.1 coordinate 116,246,619, forward strand.
GAACAACTCAACTCTTTCTTTCTTTTTCCTTTCCCTCCTGTAAAAGTGTTTCTCAAAACTCCCTTAAAAAGTTCTTAAACTGGTTTTTGAGACCTTGTAAAAACTCAGTGGTGGCAAGACACCTTATCAAAAAATCTAGTTTTGATTTTTGAGCACCTTATCAAAAGCTCATTGGTGCCTAGGATACCTGATCAACTATTACTGTAGTGGATTCCTACCAAGAGTGGTAGAAGAGTGGATGTGCCCAGGTTGTTGGGGAACCACTATTGTTCCTTGTGTCATCTGGTTGCTGTGTGTTTGACTTTGCTGTGTGCTGTGTGATTTCTTAGTTTTTACTTTAGTTTTTATTTCATCAAAAGCACCTTACACATATACATAAATTAAGTCTTCCACTACTTTATAGTTTTAATTGTAAATTATTTAAAAATACGCTATTCACCCCCCATCTAGAGTTAAGGTAGATCTTTTCCTCACTTTCAATTGGTATCAGAGGGAGGTTGGTTATTCAACATCTGAATCTTCAACAGATTGGTTGAATAGGCTAAAACCTGAACCAAAAGATCCTTGATAAGATAAACCTTCTATAGAGGATAGTTATTACTTTTTGTATTACATTTATTTTCATAAAAAAACCATGGCACAGAACAAAGATTATGCTAGCACCAGACCTCCAGTGTGCAACCTTTCTAAGTTTGCACTTTGGAAGGCAAGGATTAGACTGTACATGAATTCTATTGATGAGGACATTTTTAATTCTATTTTGACAGTTTGTACAAGACCTCCAGTGATCACAAGTACAAGTGCTATTCCACCTCCTTCAGGAACAGATGCAGAAATAAAGAAATGGGAAGTTATAGATGCAAAGGCTATGAATATCCTTGCTCAGACCATTTTTGATGAGATATTCCAAAAGGTGTCTGAATGCAGTTAAGCAAAAGAGATATGGGACAAGTTATTTGAAATTGTCTCAGGATCTGCTGATGAAAGGAAGGACAGGAGATCCCATCTCATAAGCCAATATGAGAACTTCAAGAAAGGAGAACCTGAATCAGTGGCTGACATGTACAACAGACTCAGCCTAATAGTCTGTGAGTTGAAAACATTGGATAAGGAGATCACACTCACTGAACTAAATGACAAAATCCTAATGTGCTCCCCCAGCACTTGGGGCTCAAGGATCTGGCCAATCAAGGATGCCAGAAGCCTAACTGAGATTACTACTAAAGCTCTTTTGGGAAAGCTCAAATCTTATGAGCTTCTCATTTAGAATAGGGAAGAAGAGCAAAAGACTGTTTCTCCAGTCATCAGAAAGGAGAAGACCATTGCTTTCAAAGCCATAGAAGAGAAGCCTGAAGATAAGGTCACAGGAAATGAAGAATTGATGAGTTTGCTAGCCAAAAGATTTTATAAGATGGCCAGGAAAGATTTCATAAAAATGTCATCCAGAGGGCATGAGAAGCCAAGGTATGACAAATCAAATAATAAAGAAATAATCTGTTTTGGATGCAGGAAACCAGGCCATATTGTGCCTGACTGCCCAGAAAATCAGAATAAGGACAAGAAGGACAGGAAAGATAGGAGAAAAGACAAGGACTGTAGAGGAAACAACAGCAACAAATCCTCCTCCAACAAAAATAAACATACAAGGAAGGGGTTTGTAGCTGAAAGCTGGAGTGATACTGAAGAAGAATCAGAAGCCTCATCAAGCTCAAGTGATGATGAGGATGATGCTGAATAAAAGGAATTCTGCATGATGGCTATCAATGCCTCTCAGCAAAATTCTGATGCAGAACAAGGATCAGACTCAGAATCTAAAACTCAAACTGAAGAAGACAGGTAATTGACTCCTTTGACTTTGACTCAAAGGACTTTAGGTCTGAATTTAAGGCACTTTGTTTAGATATGTTAAAATCTGAGAAAGAGATTATCTCTCTCAGAAATCAATTGTCTGAACATAGCACCTTAAAATTAGACAACCTGAAACTCTCTGAGGAGTTAGAATGTTGTAGGGAGGAGATAGCTTCACTGAAAAGTGAGTTGTCCCAGGCAAAGAAGTTTTAAGAATCCCTTAATGGGAGAAGCATCAGACTGATGGACATCACAAGCACAGTAAACTCAAGATTCAACAGTACACTGGGCTTGGGTGCTTCATCCACCCAACCTATAGTATTAACAACCCCAATTAAATTTATTTCTGATAAAGGAAAGGGTGTTGTAGAGGTAGCTAGGAAGAATCTAGATTTACCTAAGGAAAATCAAGTTCAACAGAAAACGTCGAACAGAGCTCGACGATCGTCGAACAGAGCTCGGCGATCCAAGGCTGAATCGTCGAACTCAGATCGACAACTTCTAAACTCTGAACTCTGTCATAGTCGATCTTCGAACGGAGCTCGATGATCTGACCCAAGATCGTCTAACTCAGCTCGACGATCGTCGAACGGAGCTCAGAGCTTTGAACATTCTTTCAGAGGTAAATCTCAAGTTAATCCTAGAAGTCCCTCATCCCAAAGCTTCAACCCTTTATACTGAATAGATAGTACCTCCTAGGAGATACCATCCTGAAGGATATAAGAGTCAGCTAGGGATGTCTTTCATTTCTGAATTTAAAGGTTATCAACCTAGACCCAAGGTAAACTGGGTCAAAAACATATAAATTGTTCATGTGTAGGTGAAGACCAATCCAGCAATGAACCAACAATGGTATCTGGATAGTGGGTTCTCAAAGCACATGACAGGGAGCAAGGACAATCTCACATCCTCCAAAGCCAAACTTGGACCCAAAGTGATCTTTGGAGATTCAAACTTTGGTCAAACAAAAGGATATGGTGCTGTTCAGATTGGCTCAGTCACATTCAAGAAGGTGGCTTATATGGAAGGACAGAAGCACAACCTAATCGGCATCAGTCAACTCTGTGATGAAGGATATTAAGTGATATTTAACAAATCCTTATGAAAGATCAAGTCAGAGGATAACACAACAGTGTTAACAAGTAAAAGGAAAGGTAACATTTATCTTGTAGATTTTCTTTCAACCAACATAGATATCTGCTTCTTTAATTCAGTCTGCAAACCAAATGATTTATGGCATAAGAGACTAGGACACTTAAACCTTAGAACCATTGCTAGGCTGTCCAAGGACAACCTTGTTAGAGGACTACCTTCTGGCCCCTACAAGAAGGAAGGAATCTGCAGGGCTTGTCAATTAGGCAAGCAAACTAAAAATAGTTTTAAGTCACTTAATAAGAGTGATTCACCTAGGATTTTGTATCTGTTACACATGGATCTTTTTGGACCCATTACAGTACAAAGCTTAGGAGGGAAATCTTACACTTTAGTGATTGTAGATGACTTCTCTAGATTCACTTGGGTATTCTTTCTGAGGAAGAAGTCTGATAACTTTAAATGTTTGATAGATTTTCTCAAATGCATACAGATTGAGTTCAATACTCACATTGCCCTGATCAGAAGTGATCATGAGACAGAGTTTGATTCTCTTCTTATGCAAGAGTTCTGTCAGAGTGAATGGATCAGGCATACTTTCTCAGCTCCTAGAACTCCTCAACAAAATGGGGTAGCTGAAAGGAAAAATAGAACCCTAATTGAATCTGTCACTACATTGTTGATAGATGCTCACCTTCCTCTATCTTTTTGGGCCGAGGCAGTGAACACCTCCAACTATGTGTTGAACAGAAGTTTGATACATAAGCTAAAGGGCAAGACTCCCTATGAATTGCTCAAAGGGAAGAAACCTAAAGTAGACTATTTCAAAAAATTTTATTGCATTTGTTATATTCACAATAATGATAAGAAGTATTTAGCAAAATTTCAAGATATAGCTGATGAAGGAGTGTTTCTGGGATACTCCATGATCAGTAAAGCTTATAGGGTTTATAATAAAACTTCTCTTAAAATTGAAAAATCTGTTCATATATCTTTTGATGAGACTAACATGTGTTACAAGGAGAAGTCTACTTCTACCATAGAACCATTGCAGGTACACTCTCTTTCAGAAAATTTGGACAGATTACACATTGTAGAAAAGGATTCAGTACATTCACTTATCCAACAAAGAGCTGAAATCAGTGAAGATGAAGAGGATACCCAACATCTTGGTGTTCAACATCTTGGAGAAAACCATCTTGAAGAGCCAGTTGTTATTCCACAAGAGAAAACAACAACACAGGTTGGTGAACAATCAATACCCCCTGTTGATTTAGTAACAATAAGAGATCACCCAATCTCCCAAGTGATTGGAAACATCTCAGCTGGTTTACAAACCAGAAATCAGGTCAACAAGAACATGATGCACACTTGCTTTCTATATCAAGTTGAGCCTCAATCCATTCAAGATGCAGAACAAGATCCACACTGGATCATTGTTATGCAAAAGGTACTACATCAATTTGAGAGGAATCAAGTTTGGGAACTAGTGCCAAGGCTTAAGGATCACTCAATTATTGGAACAAATTGGGTGTTTAGAAACAAGTTGGATGATCAAGGAGTCATTGTAAGGAACAAGGCAAGGCTAGTGGCTCAAGGCTACTCTCAAGAAGAAGGAATTGACTATGACCAGACTTTTGCACCAGTTGCAAGGTTAGAGGCCATAAGAATACTCTTTGCTTATGCTGCTCACAAAGGATTCAAGGTCTACCAAATGGATGTGAAGAGTGCATTTCTCAATGGAGACATCAAAGAGGAAGTCTATGTTAGACAACCTCCAGGTTTTATCTCTCCAACTTATCTTGACCATGTTTTCAAATTGCATAAAGCATTATATGGTCTCAAGCAAGCTCCTAGAGCATTGTATGAGACCTTAACATGCTTTCTTCTGAAGAATGATTTTATAAGGGGTATAGTAGACCAAACTCTCTTTATTAGAACCCATAAGTCCCAAACCCTACTAGTACAAATATATGTAGATGATATCATATTTGGTTCTACTGATTCAAATTTGTGTAAAAAGTTTTCCAACCTGATGCACTCTAAATTTGAAATGAGTAGCATGGGTGAGCTTTCCTTCTTTCTAGGATTGCAAGTCAAACAACATGCTGAAGGCATATTTATTTCTCAAACCAAGTATGCAAAAAAAATTAGTTAAGAAATTTGGTATGTCTGAAGAATCTTGTATGAAAACACCTATGCCTACCAATGCTGTATTAAATACTGATGAACATGGTAAACATGTTTATCAGACAACATATAGAGCAATGATTTGCTCTCTATTGTACCTTACAGCTAGTAGGCCTGATATAATGTTTGCTACATATATATTTGCTAGGTTCCAAGTAAGCCCTAGAGAGTCACACCTAACATTAGTTAAGAGGATTCTTAGGTATGTGAAAAGTTTTCCAAATCTAGGACTCTGATATCCAAAAGACTCAGTATTTTAATTAACTGGATTTTCAGATGCTGATTATGCTGGATGTAGAGTAGACAGGAAAAGCACTAGAGGAACTTGCCAGTTCTTTGGTGACAGACTTATCTCCTGGTTCTGTAAGAAACAGACATTTGTGTTAACAGCAACTGCTGAAGCTGAATATATGGCAGCAGGTAGTTGTTGCTCGCAGATTCTGTGGATTCAAAATCAGCTCCTAGACTATGGCTACAACTTAGAAGGGTCAAAAAATTTTTGTGATAACACTAGTACAATTTTTATAGCACAAAATCCAGTCCTCCATAGTAGGACAAAACATATAGAGATTAGGCATCACTTTCTAAGAGACAATGTAGAGAAAAATTAAATTGAAATTCAATATATCCCAACTGATTTGCAAAGGGGAGATATTTTCACCAAACCTTTGGATGAAAAAAAACGCACCTTCTTCCTAAATCATTTAGGAATGTTAGATGGAGGAAGTTTAAAATAAATCCCAAGATTTTGAAAATCTAAAAACAGACCAAGACTAGGCTAAAAACTTGTATTTTCTAGTGTCTATAGGTTCTGTTTACTCTCTGAACTGCGCTCAATGTTTTCCCCAAAAATCGTCGAACGTAGATCGACGTTTTTCTAAATCGTCGACCGGAGTTCAACACCGTCTGTTAGCTTTTAGCTATCCTTCTTTCTGTTCATCGATCATCGAGTGGAGCTCGACGTTCTCTAGTATCGTCGAACGGAGATCGACGTTATTGAAGACTCTTCAGATTCCATTAAGAAGCCTAGATCGTCGAACAGAGTTAAACGATCCTTCCTTTCCGGCGTCAAACCCTAATATAAAAATCATTCTTTCGCTGTCGTTCTTCTTTTGCGCTTTCATATTCTCTGCAATTTCTTTCTTTCCCTCCAAACTCTACTACACTTGGTCGTGTTTGTTAATTTTTGCAGGTATACAATGGCTGTTAACGTTGCCGCTCTCGCTAAGATGAAGTTTGATACTGGATTTGATATCGATATGGATTCGTTTGACGGGAGCGATCAAATATTCAAAGACATTCTGGAACTATTCAGAGAACAACAGTTGGTGCATATTATGTCTACTAGAATGAAGATTGCGGCAGATGAGATAAAGGAATGGGTATTTACAACAAATAATCTGGATGAGAATACTATAGTTGGTACTATAAGCGGGACTAGGGTATCTTTATTACCTACTCTCCTAAGTGAAGTATTTCATTTAAGTACTGGAGATGATTCTATTGAAATGTCTGGAGAGGAATTTGATTCAATGTTTGATAGAATGAGTCACTCTGCAGCTAACCCTAGCAAGTTATTGAAAAAGAACTTATCTATTGAGTTTAGATTTTTGGCTGATGTTGTGGGGAAAGTGCTTCTAGCAAAGCACTCAGCCCATGATACCATATCCAGGTATCAGTTCTGTTTGATGGGAGCCCTGGTAGATAAGAAACACTTGAATTGGGGAGCAATTTTCTTTGATCTGATAAAGAAGAAAATAAACAAGAGCTTTGTGAATTTTGGGAGGATTTTAGGGGTATTCCTGCACTCCAGGTGCCCAGAACTGCTATTCTCAAATGGGATGCACATCAATGCATCAAAAAGACTTACCCGTGTCCTATTTGGTAAGTGGGACAGGCAGATAATCAAACCATCCAGGACTACCATGGCTTCAGGCACAAGGACTCTTGCAGTCACTTCCCCTCAGGCCTCTGCCCTCATGGAAGAGTTGCCTGCCTCCAACTCTTCTCCTCCTTCTCCACCACTTGTTTCTACCTCCACCTCAACATCAACCATCTCCACATCCATCTCTTCCCCCATTACAATTTCTTCACCAATCTCACCTCCAGCCACCTCAGAACAATTCCATCCACTCCACTACTATCCACCTCTTGACATACCCTCTTTCAATATCTTGGAAGATTCCTTTATGGATGATTCCACTTCCTCCCCTACTGATCTTCCTTCTACCTCCTCATACAACCAGCTCCTTCATGACATTCTTACCCAACCATCCTTCACACCATCCATCTCCACACCCATATCATCTATCTCCACCATCCCAATCTCTCAACCAACCATTCTACCATCCACAATATCATCTAGCACAGTCCATCCATCACCAACCCAAACCATTCCATCCTCCACCTCTACTCAAGTCACACTTGAGCAAGTGGATCTATCAGCCTTGGCAGATAAGTTATATGGGATACTGGCCCCCCAAGCTAGTAAAACTACTGGAGACCTCCATGGCTCCACTCCTACAAGAAATAAAGGAGTTATCTGACAGGCTATCCTCTCTCTCCTCTCCTCAGGCAATCCCTTTTGTAGGGTGCCTTGATCCAGTCATCACTGAATCAAGGCAGGGGGAGATGCCCTATGAAGCTGAGGTAATGCCTGCTGCTCCAGGTGATCTGCTGCTGCCACAAATTCCCACTGCTGCTCCAGAACCAGTACTCTCAGTGGACCTCAGGTCACTGTTGTCTGCATTTGATCTTCTTCACAGAAGCTTCTTACCAACTCTGGGAGTTGAAGACCTCACTAAGGCCATTGTGCCTATTACTGTCTGTGAGCCCAGCCTGATCATATCTTATATAAATTCTCTTAAGGCTGTGGATGTTTCTGATTGTGTCGCTGCAGCTGCTGCTGCTGAAGGTGCTGAATCTAATGATATTGATATGTTGCCTTCTGATCTTGTTGATGCTGTTGCTGCTGCTATTGAACTTGCTGTTTTTATAAAATAACCTATTGTTTCTGAGGTTCCTACTGCTTCTACTGCTCCAGAAGTACCTTCTGCTCCTGCTGCTACTACAATTTATTCTGCTCCTATTCTATCTACTGAGAAGTCTAAACAAAGAGAAGAGTATATCAAAAGCATTGATGATCTATATGACAGACCCCAGAGTTCAGAAAGTGATTAATTTAACACTGACTCTGATGATTCTTCTGGCACCATCTCTAAGAAAAGGAAAGCAAGAAGCAAAGCAATGATGAGAGTTACCCCTGCTAAGGCCAAAGATATAAATGATATACCATACTATATTTTGCATGATTGTCAGATAACAGAGCCTTGGATGCAATATTCTAAGAATCAGTTAAAGGCTATGAAGAAAAGAAGAAAACTTGACAAATATGAGAAAGGATCTTCTAAGTGTCATCCTCCTCCTCCTCCTCCTCCTCTAGATGCTGGTACTGGTGGAAGATCGGCTTCTCAACCTGGATCTGCTTCAAAGCATAGTTCTTCTCAATCTTCTCAAAGATATCAACGCAGAGGTCAACATCAAAGAAGCCATCATTCTAAAAGAGGTCAATTTAGAGGAAATAAGACAGAGTACAGAACTTATTCCAGACAACAAAGGGAAGGACAAGGTCCAATTGATTCTACGCAAGGTCCTTTCCCTTACAAGCTTAGAGATTCAGTTATCACCAGGACTCCTACTGATTCAGAATCTATCAATAGATATGAACCTCTAGTCCCTTTTGAAGATCCTGAAAACTACCCAGTGTCATGGACTGCCAAAATGAAAGATCTAGCTGCTCTAGATCAAATTAAAAAGGCAAAGGAGCAAGGTAAAGACATTTCAAACATTACAACCCTATCAGAACAAAGAAAGACAGAACTAGAGAGATATGCTTCAAGAAAGTTCTTTGATCCATAAGATTACATGAAGCTGCACCCTGAGGCTGTAGTCCCAAGGCCAAGATCCCAAACATCCTTAGGTGCAGATGATGACAGGAGATCAAAGAAAGATGCTCTCAATCCTAACGGGGAGATTCTATTTAAGAAAGGCAATGAGAAGAAATGATTTCTGTAAGCAGACAGTACATCTATATCTCTGAATATTGCTGATATTCTATATAAGTTCTGCAATGCTGCTATGTTTTTCTTCTACATTGTCTGTTTAGCTTTTGTTTCTATATGTATGCTTTTGTATTTCCTATTGTGTCCTGTAAATAGTAATACTAACCCAAATAGTGGGAGATTATTGGAACACCCTATTACTAATTTGGGCAAGGATCACTATGTTATTAGGAAATTGGTTTGACCTAGTTGTATAGTTGAAAAGGTCAACTTAGAATGAGTCAAATGTTTAGAACTTAGGTTTGGAGCTGCCCCCAAGACCTTTCAAAGATCAGGATTCATTGCTGAGACAAAGACAATTTTCGTCGAGCTCAGGTCGACGAAACGTCAAACTCAGTTCGACGTTCTCTGAGCTCAACTCTGCAAGTCATCGAACTCTGGTCGACGATCTTGGACCTCCGATCGATGCTCTGTCTTCAGCTATTTTCCAAGTCGCTGAGCTCAATTCGACGATCATAGAGCTCAGGTCGACGTTCTCTGTCTCTAGTATAAATCCAATCTCTAAGCTCAGTTCAACGATCGTAGAGCTCAGATCGACGATTTCTGTGAGAGATCGACGCTTTCAGAATTCAAATTCAAGAACAGTTATGGAATTTATTCAGATTCATTCAGAGTTATTTCCTGCATTTATTGCAAAGGATTTTCTAGCCGTTTCAAGCAATCTAATGCAAGTTTCAAGGAAGAATAAAAGGAATGTTACTTAGGACTTTCCCCAGAGACAGTTGTCATTTATGGAAGTCATTTATGACTGAGTAACGACCATCTTAGTCAGAATCTGATATACTCCTACAGAATTTGTTTTGAATAACACAGATCATATATAATTATAGAGACAAGAGATATACAGCAGAATGAGATTGAAAGAGACACAAAATAGTGAACAATAGAAATTCTCTGATCAAGAGTTCATCTTCTGAGATTTACAAATTTACTGAATCCCAAATCTTCAAGAACACAAGAAAGTTTTTTGTGGAGGAAATCTTCTGCATCTCAACTCCTCCAAATCTTCAAGTGTTAAAAAGCTTCAACATCAAGAACTCAAGACATCAAACATTTCAGCATCTGCTGAAATCATCAATTGCTGGAGATCTGAAGCAGCTGAAGACCTATCACCCTAGCAAAGCTCACTTTCCTGAACCCTTACAGATCTCAGGGGGAGCTTTGACATCATCATTCACTTGTCTTCTCTCAGACTGTTGAAAGAGAAGATCAACTCAACTCTTTTTTTCTTTTTCCTTTCCCTCCTGTAAAAGGGTTTCTCAAAACTCCCTTCAAAAGTTCTGAAACTAGTTTCTGAGACCTTGCCAAAACTCAGTGGTGGCAAGACACCTTATCAAAAAATCTAGTTTTGGTTTTTTATCACCTTATCAAAAGCTCATTGGTGCCCAGGACACCTGATCAACTATTCCTGTAGTGGATTCCTACCAAGGGTGGTAGAAGAGTGGATGTACCCAGGTTGTTGGGGAATAACTATAGTTCCTTGTGTCATCTGGTTGCTGTGTGTTTTACTTTGCTGTGTGCTGTGTGATTTCTTAGTTCTTGTTTTAGTTTTTATTTCATCAAAAGCACCTTACACATATACATAAATTAAGTCTTCCACTGCTTTATAGTTTTAATTGTAAATTATTTTAAAATACTCTATTCACCTCCCCCCCCCCCCCTCTAGAGTTAAGGTAGATCTTTTCCTCACTTTCAGGCAGCGAGATCTTCTCGGGGTCTAAGGCAGACTCCTCCGAGTGACGTGCAGTCCTGCTAGCTTGGTGGGAGCATGGCAGCGGGATCTGCTCGGGATCTAAGGCAGATTCCTTCTAGTGGCATCCAGCCCTGCCAGCTTGATGGGAGCCTGGTAGTGGGATCTGCTCGGGGTCTAAGGAAGACTCCTCCAAGTGACATCCCGACCTGCCAGCTTGATGGGAGCCTGGCAGCGGGATCTGTTCGGGGTCTAAGGCAGACTCCTTCGAGTGACATCCAGCCCTGCCAGCTTGATGGGAGCCTGGCAGTGGGATCTGCTCTGGGTCTAAGGCAGACTCCTCTGAGTGACATCCAACCCTGCCAGCTTGGTGGGAGCCTGACATTGGGATCTGCTTGGGGTCTAAGGCAGACTCCTCTGAGTGACATCCAGCCCTGCCAGCTCGATGGGAGCCTGGCAGCGGGATCTGCTCTAGGTCTAAGGCAGACTCCTCCGAGTGACACTCAGCCCTGTAAGCTTGAAGGGAGCCTGACATCGAGATCTGCTTGGGGTCTAAGGCAGACTCCTCCGAGTGACATCCAGCCCTGCCAGCTTGATAAGAGTCTGGTAGCGAGATCTGCTTGGGAGTCTAGGGCGGACTCACGTTTGTGCTTTTCATCGTCAGGGCACAAGTTCGTCAACATAAGCTTTATTAGAAACTGAAACGACTTTTACATGACTCAGGTGAAAAAAAAATTTTAGTCATCACCACTCGAGGTGAGACTTAGGGTCTCGTCTTCTACATTCCTGAGGTGGTACCCTCCCGACTTCAATGCCTCCTGTACAATATATGGTCCCTCGCAGTTGGAATTGAGCTTCCCAATGGTAGCTGACCTCCCCGCGACATCCACTTTTCTTAAGACCAAGTCCCCTTCCGCGAATTGTTTGACCCTGACATGCTTGTCAAAGTATTTTGTCATTCTTCTCTTCGCTTCCTCTTGCCTGACGGCAGAGAGGTCTCTCAGCTCCTCAACCATGTCGAGTGATAGCTGCATCTCCTCCTCATTCTCGGTACTCCATTGATCTCTGCCCTCTCCGACCTCGACCACCCGAGGGGTTTGGACCTTGAACTCTATTGGATGTATCGCCTCGCACCCATTGGAGAGTTTAAAAGGAGTCTCTCCTGTCGCTGATTGGGTGTGGTTCTAAGGTCCTAGAGGACCGAAGGGAGCTGCTCCACCCAGCTTCCTCTCAAATTCTCTACCTTCTTTTTGAGGAGGTTAACAATGATCTTATTTGCCGCCTCCACCTGCCCGTTGCTCCTGGGGTGATGAATCGAGGCAAACCTAAGAACAATCCCGAGTTGTCCGTAAAAGCTAATGAACTAAGCACTGTCAAACGTAGGGCCGTTGTCCGTGACAATGGCTTGAGGCAACCCATGACGGCAGATAATCTCCCCCCATACGAAGTTCCTGATGACCTGGGAGGTTACCTTGTCCAACGCCTTAACTTCCAGCCACTTAGAGAAATAATCAATCATCATGAGCAGGAACCTTCTCTGGTCGCTGGCCTGGGGGGAGGGCCATACCAAGTCAATTCCCTAGATTACAAATGGCCAGGGGCCTTTGATACTCCTCAGGCGTTGGGTCGGCTGTAGCTAGAGGGGAGCGAACAGTTACCACTTATGACACTCCTCCGTTAACTTTGCCGTGTCTCAGCTCAGGGTTGGCCAAAAATATCCCTGCCTGATGATCTTGCCTTCCAAGGTTCAACTCCCGGAATGGCTCCCACACTCCCCGGTGTGAATTTCCTCCAAGATCCTCGGGACCTCCCTCTTGGCCAAGCAGCGTGCCATCATACCGGAGAGGGTCTTTCGGTATAGCTAGTCATCTTGCATGATATAGTATGCCGACTTATACTTGAGCCTCTTCTTGTCCATCCCCTCAGGATACTCCCTAGTGTACAAGTACGTTGAGAAGGGATCCATCCACGAGGGGTGTTGTTTTACCTCCATCATCTCCCCCTCTTTAATGGATTGGCGGAAGAGATCTGTGAGGGTACCCCCCCCCCCACCTAGGGCCATGCTTGGCCAGCTGATCTACCTGCTCGCTCTCTTCCCTGGGCACGTGTCGAATTGAAAAAGTATTGAAGGTACCGATGACTCCCTTTACCTTTGCCAAGTAGAGCTGCAAAGTCGGCTCCCTCACCTCAAACTTCACGTTAATCTTGGAAGCTACCACCAAGGAGTCAGTTAGAACCTCCACGTCATTCACCCCTAGTTCCCTGGCCAAGCGCAGACCCGCAATCCCAGCTTCGTACTCGGCGTGATTGTTGGTGATGGTGAAATGTATCACCACTGTCTTCTCGATCCTCGTTCCCTGGGGGCTTTCCAATATGACCCATGCCCCAAGAGAATGCCTCCCCGAGGCACCGTCCACCATGAATTTCAAGGCACTGGGCTAGTGAGTTCCCCCTCCGCCACCTCGATCAAATAGTCTGCCAGGAAGTCGGCCATAGCTTGGGCCTTGATCGAGAGGCGGGGAACAAACCAGATGTCGAACTCACTCAATTCCACCAACCACTTAGCCAATCTTCCCGAATGCTCCACCCCCTAGAAAATGTTGCGGAGGGGGTGGTCAGTCACCACTCGGATCGAATTTGCCTGGAATTAAGGTCGGAGCCTCCGGGCCGAGATGATTAGAGCGAAGGCCAGCTTCTCCATAATGGGATAGCGGAGCTTGGCCTTCCTCAATACCCTACTCACATAATAAATCGGAAGCTATTTCCTCCCCTCTTCCCGAACTAAAAAAGAGCTCCGGGCCTCCGCCTCGACCCCTAAGTATAAGAATAGGTCCTCCCCCTCCTTTGGACCCTAGAGCAGGGGGGCTTGAGTCACCTGCTTCTTTAAGGCCTGGAATGCCTCCTCGCATTCCGAGGTCCTTTCAAACTTTCGACCTCCTCTCAAGATTTTGAAGAAGGGAGAGCACTTCTCCCCGGCCCGGGATAGGAATCTACTCAACCGTGCCAGCTTCCCTATCAACCGTTGCACCTCCTTGGCATTCCGAGGCGACCCCAGCTCCATAATCGCCCAGACCTTGTCGGGATTGGGTTCTACCCTAACGGGGGTGAGAAGGTGGCCCATAAATTTGCCCTTACTTACCCCGAAGACGTACTTCAAGGGATTCAGCCTCATCTTGTACTCGTGCAGGGTGGCAAAGTTTTCCTCCATATCCTGGAGGTGAAGGTCTCCGTCTCGAATTTTGATCATGAGGTCGTCGATGTACACTTCCAGGTTTCTTCCCTTCTTCTCTCGGAAGACCCTATCCATCATTTTTTGATAGGTCGCCCCTGCATTCTTTAGCCCGAAGGGCATCATCTTATATTAGTAGCACCCATCCCCGGTGATGAAGGAGACATCCTTGATGTCGGGAGGGTGCATCCTGATCTGGTGATAACCTGAAAATGCATCTAAAAAACTCATTACAGGGAAACCAACGGCTGAGTCAACCAGCACGTCGATCCGAGGCAAGGGGTAACAATCCTTAGGGCATGATTTATTAAGAAGAGAAAAATCAACAAAAATACGCCACCGACCGTCTCATTTTTTAACAATTATAACATTGGAGACCCAGTCGGGGTATTGTATCTTGGATACAAAACCGGCATTAAGGAGCTTGGCAACCTCCTCTCGAATCGGCTCGGCCAACCTGTCCGCTATGGGCCTCTTCTTCTGCTAGACGGGGCCAGCCTCCGGATCCAGGTTGAGGCGGTGGTAGGCCACGTCGGCATCGATCCCGGGCATCTCTGCAGCACCCCAAGCGAAAATGTCCACATTCTTCTGAATGCACTCCAACATCTTGCCTTTGGCCTCCGGGGTCAGCCCCCCACTGACGCAAACCTTCTCCACCATGCCTCCAAGGGTGAGAACCTCCATCTCCACCTCCTCTTCGGCTGCCTCCAGGCGAGGTTGCTCCCCCCATTCTTAAGTATCCCCTCCTCCTGGGGCGAGGGCCTCTTCCTCGTCTTCCACCACGGCCATTGCCTCGACCGGCTCCAAAACTTTATTAACCTCCTCTTTCTGGGCGCAACTCTCCTCCACCTCCATCTCCTCCGGGCCAACCCGCTGCTCTGCCTCCTTCATCCTCCGCCCCATCTCTTAAGCACCCTCCTGCCATGATATAGAGTTTACGACGGTGATATAGTATTCCCTTGCCATCTTAGGGTCTTCGCGGACCCGGACCTGGACACCCTCAATATTGAACTTTAGGCATTGGTGGAAGGACAAGGGGACGTATCAGAAGGCGCTGATGAGGGGCTTCCCAAAGATGGTTCTGTAGCTGCTAGGGGCGTCCATAATTACAAACTTGTAGTTGCGGGACTGCCCTCCTAGAGAGACTTGGAGTCCTACCCCTCCTTCGACTTCCTTCCTCTCCCCCGAGAAGCCAAACAGGGGCCCATCTGAGGCCATACCCTCCTGGCCTCCACCTTCATCGCCTTCTTGAAGATGACGTTGACTGATCTCTCGTTGTCGATGAGGATCCGAGAGACGGTGAAATCCTCGATGGCCATCTGGATGACCAGCGCATTGCAAAAGGGGTCTTCGTGACCCGGCATATCCTTGACCGTGAAGGTGATTCTTTCTTCCGGGGGCGGGGCCTGGGATGTGGAGCCGACGCTCCGTCGGTACATGGTGTGGAGGCTCACTTTATGGGAAGCCTCGATCCCCGCTCCCCATGGATTGCTCTGATCCCTCCCCGGGTTCCCACATCTGCCCAGTCTTCGCACCTGTCCTCCTCTGCCCGAGGCGGGACCTCCTCAATCCTAAACCCTTGGCGGTCTTGCTACTGCTGCTGCTCCCTGTTTCCTCTCATCTCGAGGAACTCCAAGCACGTGGTCATGGCGTGCCCTTCCTCACGATGGAAGTCACAGTAGGGTAACTCCACCCTAACATCCCATCTTCTCCTCCGCGCGGCTCTTCTCCTTTCCCCTATGGCTATGGCCATAGCCTCCTATTGATCGAGGAGGGGAGGCCTCTGTCCCTGCCTCCCACCTGGAGGGTAGAACTGGCCCTGGCCTTCTTGGTGATTGTCCCCTCCGCGGAACCCTCTCCTTGCCCCCCGCTCCTGCCATTCGGGCCTCCACCCTATCCGCTGATTCGGCTCTTGGCGCCCCCACGTGAGCTGCTACTGTGGCTGCTCCCTCTACTGGGGCTCAACTATTCTTTCCTCTTGTCCTCTGCCTCCTATGGGCCTCTCCTCCTCTGTAGCCCACATGGCTAACCTCCGGTCAAACTCTGGGTTCGACGCCTCCCCGTCGACTTCTCTTTCCGCCCTCTCCATCAACTCCTCGTAGGAGAGGGGGGAATCCTATTCAACT
This sequence comes from Platanthera zijinensis, assembly GCA_039513925.1. Lineage (NCBI taxonomy): Eukaryota > Viridiplantae > Streptophyta > Magnoliopsida > Asparagales > Orchidaceae > Platanthera > Platanthera zijinensis. The sequence continues at coordinate 116,262,915 of CM077084.1, forward strand.
CCATTCGAAAGAAACCCTGCTGCAGCCCTAGGGTGAAGGCCATCATTAGAGTGTGGCCCGACATCTCCTGAACCAGGGTGACATCCTCCTGGAAGCGATCGACGTAGCTCCCCAGGGTCTCATTCACCCTTTGTTTAATGCGGAACAGAGACTCTGACTCCCTCTTCCTCTTCTTCGAGGTCGTTAACCTCAGAATGAACCCCCGACGGAGGTCCTCGAAGCTGTAGATGGAACTGGCCGGCAGCTGATGAAACCACTCCCTGGCCTTCTCCTTTAGAGTGATGGCGAAGAGCCTGCATTTGAAGCCATCCGACATCTGACGGATCGAGACCATATCCGCAAACCATTGGACTTGATTGACAGGGTCTCCCTCCCAGTGTAGTAGGATATGTCAGGCTCCCTGAACCCATCTGGGACTGGGGTAGAGGAGACCAGCTCGCTGATGGGACTCTCTCCCCCCACCGGGCGAGCTGGAGGATCTCGCGCTCCTAACTCGCCAAATCTACCTCCGCTTCCCGATCCTGAGAAAAGCACTCGCCCAGGGAGCTCGGCACCTGGCCTTCCTTGACAACTTCTTTCCCCGCTTGTCGGGCGAGAGCGGCCTCACCGATTACCAGATCCGCAAGAACTGGGATAACAGGAGTCAAGCACTCGGCATGCGCGCCGAGTGCGAATCGAATAAGGCCGAGTACCTCCTGCCCGAAGACCTCAAAAATCCCCATCGTTGCGAGAGGGGGAGGGGTGGCTAGTAGGTCCTGTCCGATCCTTGCCCTTCTCCTCTGGTAATTGAGCTCGCTAAAGGCTTTTTGTACTGACCACTCTCCACGCTCACCGTACCAAAATGTTGAAACCGAAAATCAGTCTCCTGTGGAGTTCACCCTTGGGGAAGGGGTGGTCGCGCACCTACTTCGATCCTGCAAGAAAAACAACAAAGGAAAGAAAGAGCAAAGGACTAGACCAAGGGCCTGGCGTGGAGGTCCCACCATAAACTTGGAAAATCACTGAGCGCTTCCCCTCCTTAGCCAAATGTCGGGCTAAGGTACCTCAGAAAGCACTAGAAGACTGGGAGATAAGTAAGCATGCCTTTTGAGGTATCCCGTGGGTCCTATTTATTGATTTCCGAAAATGATCATCAAATAACCAACCTCTGCTGGCCTGAAATTACTGAAAGCCCCTTGGGATGGCCTGCCAACAGCCGAACTCTGTTGTTCTATCTAGCTAAGGGCAGACCTGCAGGGGCAAAAATTACAAGGAGTTAACCCAATTGGGGACTGGGCGAGTAGCCCTATAATGCCTCTACCCGGCAGGAAGCGCGGGCCGGGGCTGGCTCGCCTAGGGGACCCGATTTGGAAGGGGCTCTCCTGGGAAGGCGTGAGTCGGGGCCGACCTGCCTACGAGAGGCGGTCCGGGGTTGACCCGCCTGAGAGCCCCTTGGAGGCCGACCCTCCTAGGAGAGGCGGGTCGGGGCTGACCCGCCTGTATTCCCGAGTCCCTTCGGTGAACACGGGGTTGTACACTCATATCCTTCATTCACCTTGCCGTCCTAGTGGGGCGCCATTGACAATAGAGAGAGAGAGAGATAAGAGAAGAGAAGTGAATATCAATGTCTACACAAGGTTTAAAGTCGAGAAATCTGAAGGCGTAGTCGACCAGATTTTGTATCGCCCTATTTATAGTCTACTGGTAAAGGGTAGGTCAAAGGACGCACCTTACTTAGTATTAATACTTGTCAACATAGTTGTACATGTGTCTACATAAAAGACTTATGTCTCGACAAAACTTATTTTTAGTCAACATGTCTATGTGTCGACATATCTATGTGTCGACATACTTGTGTCAGTGTCAATATTGGCTGGTCATGTCTCGACATAATTGTGTCGAAACCTATTCTTCTTTCAACACAGATACTATTTCTTTGTCGACACATCCTTTTTATTTGTCGACATAACATACTGAGTGTGTCGACACAATTTTCTTGTGTCGACACAAACTTTGTACTTAGACAAATTTCCTGAGAAATCTTGTGCTTACATATTCTACTTAAGGAAGTTTGTGTTAACCAATTCTATGTTCAACATATCTAATTCAATTTTAAAATAATTGAATTTAATATCATCCAGAGGTTTTGTAAATATATCAGCTATTTGATTATTTGTGTTCACAAATTCTAGACTAATATCTTTCTTCTCAACATGTTCTCTAATGAAATGAAACTTAATTTTTATACGTTTGGTTCTACTGTGTGATATAGGATTCTTAACAATAGAAATAACAGTAGTAGAATCACAAAACAGTGGAATTCTACTTACCTTGATGTCATAATCTTCAAGTTGGTGTTTTATCCACAACAACTGTGCACAGTAACTTCCTGCAGCTACATACTAAGACTCAGCTGTTGATATAGCTACACTTGTTTGCTTCTTACTGCACCATGACATCAGCCTTCCACTTAGGAATTGAAAAGTTCTTATAGTACTCTTCATGTCTTCTTTGCATCCTGCAAAGTCTGCATCTGAGAAGCCTATTAGTAAGAAATCTCTATTCTTAGGGTACCAAAGACCTAGATTAGGTGTGCCCTTAAGATATCTTAAAATTTTCTTAACTGCAGTATAATGAGATTCTTTTGGGTAAGCTTGGTACCTAGCACAGACGCATGTAGCATACATAATGTCAGGTCTACTAGAAGTCAAGTAGAGTAGGGAGCCAATTATCCCTCTATGCAAAGACTCATCAACAGGTTTCCCTGTCTCATCTTTGCCTATAGGCATACTTGTTTCCATTGGAGTTTTCATGGTGGAGGCTGAGTCCATTCAATATTTCTTAATCAACTCCTTGGTGAACTTAGACTGGGATATGGATAATCCATCATCAGTATATCTAACTTGAAGTCCTAAGAAGAACTTCAGCTCACCCATACTGTTCATCTCAAACTTCCCTTGAATAAGTTTGGGAAACATTCTACAAAGGTTGTTTTCAGTAGATCAAAAGATAATGTCATCAACATATATCTAGGCTAGGATTATCTTCCCTTTATATTCTACAAAGGTTGTTTTCAGTAGAGAATTTATTCTCCATAAGAAAAGCACAAAAGGTTTCATACCAAGCCCTAGGGGTTTGTTTAAAACCATATAGAGATTTCCTAAGACAATATACATAATCAGGATAATGAGAGTCTACAAAACCTGAGGGTTGTTCAACATTGACTTCCTCTTTTAAGTCACTATTCAGAAATGTTGACTTTGCATCCATCTGATATACCTTGAACCCTTGATAGGAAGCATAGGCCAAGAAAACCTTATAGACTCCAGCCTTGCCACTGGGGCAAAGTTTTGATCAAAGTCAATCACTTTCTCTTGCCTGTAGTCTTTTGCTACCATTCTTGCCTTGTTCTTGACTATAGAGCCATTCTCATCAAGTTTGTTTCTGTAGATCCACTTGGTTCCAATAATGTTGTGATCCATTGGTTTAGGAACCAGTTCCCAGACTTTACATCTTCTGAATTGATTCAGCTCTTCTTGCATAACATCAATCCAGTTTTTGTCTAGTATGGCTTCTTCAAACTTCCTGGGTTCTATTTGTGATAAGAAGCTAGAACATAGAACTGTGTTCATGCTCTTTCTCCTTGTTAGAACACCTTTACTTGCATCTCCAATGATTTGAAGAGCTGGATGATCCTTCAGGTGTATTCTTCATTTTACTCAACCCGATGCTCCTCACTGTCTTATTCATCCAGTTAGTCTTGTTCTCCCCCCTAGACAGCATGCATCCTTTTCTTCATCCAGCCTAGCAGGTGCTTCTTCATTAATAGTCAGCTTGTCCAGCCTGTCCTTTAAAACTGTAGAACTACCTGAAGAACTAGACAATTCATTGTTAATCAAATTAGACTCATCAAATACTACATGGACAGATTCTTTTACAACTTTTGTAGTCAAGTTCTAGATCCTGTATTCCCTACTATTATTGTTGTACCCAACAAATATCCCATCTAGGGATTTGGCAGCAAACTTAGTTTGGCAGTGCTTACCATTAACTAGGACATAACACTTGCTACCAAATATTCTGAAGTAGGAAATGTTTGGTTTTCTGCCTTTCAAAATCTGATAGGGAGTCATCTTATGTTTCTTATTGATGGAGGCTCTACTAAGTACATGACATGCAATATTTACTGCCTCAGACCAGAAGTACTCAGGGAGAGTAGTGTCACTAAGTAGTGTTCTACTTGGCTCAATTAGAGTCATATTCTTTCTTTTAGCAACTCCATTTTACTGGAGTGTTCTAGGTGAGGAGAACTCCTGATGAATCCCAAGTTCTTCACTGAATTTTGTCATACATTCATACTGAAATTCAGTTCCATGGTCACATCTGATTTTGACCACTGAATTGTTACATTCATTATGAATTTGTCTAACAAAAGTATGAAAATAGTAGGGGTTTCAGATTTCTGCCTCAAAAAGAAACCCATGTGAATCTAGAATAGTCATCCACAATAACTAATGTGTATACTTTCCTACCAAGACTATGAACTGGCAAAGGACCAAACAAATCCATATGCAAGAGATATAAACTCTCATTGAATCTGTGGTATCAAGTGCATGGAAAGAGAACTTAGTCTGTTTGCCATTTTAGCAAGCTGAACACACACCCTCTTTAATGCACTTGACTTGAGGACCATTCCTCACTAACCCCATGATGAAAAGCTGTCCTATTGACTTATTGTTAAGATGAGCTAGCCTCTTATGCCATTTGACACATAGTGAAGCTTTATGTTGTGCAACTACACAAATGGGTGAGTTATTAAACTCACAATCTAGGTTAAGACAATATACATTCCCTTTCCTAGTGCTAGTCAAAATGAACTCTTGATCACTTGACCTCCTTATTTGGCACTTCCCTTTGAGGAAAGAGATGTCGTAACCTAGATCACTAAGTTGACTTACGCTAATCAGGTTATGTTTTAGACCCTTCACATATGCCACTTTAGTGATAGTAATTGAATCACTAGAAATGTTACCAAATCCTTTGATGATTCCTTTTTCTGATCCACCAAAGATTACTTTGGGTCCATTCTCTATGGGTACATAGTCCCTCAACATTCTTCTTGTACAGTCATGTTTTTGGAACATCCACTATCCAAGTACCATTTTGGGGTATGGCCACTTGGATTAACCTGTATCAAATAAAGAATCACTTATCCTTAGAACCCAAATTGTTATGGGTCCTAGGTCCTTGTTAATTTGAAATCCTGCAGCAGTTCTGACAGTTAAACTATTCTTGGTTTTAACACTTGTTTTGAACCAGCAATCCATGGCAAAGTGGCCCACCTTGCTACAACACCAACACTCAAATCTATTGTACCTTCTTTTAGGTACAGACTTCACAACTTTGTTTCCAACAGTCCTATTAAGTGTAGGTGCTGGAGCAGCAAACCCCAAGAATTCCTTTTGAACCTGATGGGCTTGCCTATAGAGTGGCTTATTGGCATATCTACCCTTGCCAATGAAATCACCATACTCACAATGACCATGAGTAATATCATGATCATACCTGTTTGTAGGTTGCATTACTTTCCTAAAGAAGATAGGGGGCTTTGAGGCTAGTGGCAGAACTGGGGCTTTGTCTTTTCTATGATAATTGGTGGCCCTGGTTCTTCCCATAAAGCCTAGACCTGTCTTTTCTTTTTGAGAAATGAAATTATCTATTAAGGGCAAGACAGACTTTGTCTTAGAGAATTTAGACACTAACTCCTTTTCTTTCAGAAGTTTTGCCTCCAGATTCTTGATGTGATTTTCCTCGAAGGTGATTGTGCCCATCTGAATTACAGTTATGTTTTTCAGTTTGGCAACCTCATTCAGTTTCAAATCCAACATCTTTTCCTAATCAGATGCAGCCTGCTTAAGAGATTCAATTTCTTTAGCCTGCTCTTTGACAAGAAACTTGCTCCTCTTCAGAGCTTGCAACAACCCACCATACTCATTAATGAGTTGATGTAAACCCACCTCAAAATAAGAACCATCCACTTCTCTTGAAGTTGATGCTACTTATTCTGATCTAGTAAAATAATCAGAATCTAAGGGAGAATTGTATACCTTACTTGGACCAGGCTTATCCTAACACTGATCATTTTTTGATAGAGTAATCAACCCTCTATAGCAATAGTCTTCAACTCCATTTATGGAGACCAGCATTTATAGGAATTTTAATTCCCTAGAATCTTCTTCTGTAGAAAACAGCCCAACATATGCTTTTGCATCATCTTCTTCTCTTGAATCTGATGATGAAGAGTCTGTCCAACTCTTTTATTTCTAAGCAATAAGGGATTTCTCCTTCTTGCCTTTTTCTTGATGCTTCTTCTTGTCTTTAGACTCTTTCCTCTTATCAAGACAGTCAGCTATGACATATCCAGACCTATTGCAGTAATAACAAACAATCTTAGAATTAGTTTGTTTACTAGGTTTTGAGGCATACCTGTCCTCCTTGGGAGTCTTCTTTTTCTTATAATACTCATCCTTAGAGAAGGATATTGATGGTCTAGTTCTCCACTTCTTCTTTTTCATGAACATTTTAAACTGCTGTGTAAAGGCAGCAAAGTCCTCATCAGAGGTGTGGCTATCTGATGTGTTGTTGTCAGGATTTTCTTCTTCTGCCTCAACACTCCTTCTGGGTGGAGAAGGAAACATTCTCCTACCCTTTCTTGTGCCTTCAGCCTTGAAGGCTACTGACTTCCCTTTGTACTAAGACCTACTACTTTGCTCCTCCACTTTTCTAGCAGTGAGCTGTATTTCATATGATAACAGCTTTCCAAATAGTATGGGTGGAGGTGTATCAGCAAGCCTGGTCACCTCTCTCATGGCACATATCTTTGTGTCCCAGTCCTTTGTTAGTGATCTGAGAAACTTGTCATTCAGTTCATATGTGCTAAAGACTCTTCCATATGTCATCAGCTCATTTACTATCCTGAAGAACTTCTTGTAACATTCAGCTATGCTGTCAGTCTTGGCTTGTTTGAAGCTCTCATATTCTTGATTCAGCATAGATTTCTTGTCCTCTCTAACTTCTTTTGTTCCCTCTATGTAGACAATCAGGGTGTCCCATATTTCCTTAAAGGTTTTACAGTGCACCAGATTCTGAAATGTGGCATCATCTATAGCACTTACAATAATGTTTTGTGCTCTTTTTTCTAATGTTTTCAGGATGATCTCATCCTTAGTAATTTCAGAATAGCTCTTAAGAGTTTTAACAGTTGCATCCAAAGCTGATACGTTCATTGGAATGAAGGGACCTTCTTGTACTATGGTGTAGATTCTTGGATCAGAAGCTTCCATAAACAACCTGACCCTTTCCTTCCATATGCCAAAGCATTCTTTCCTGCAGATAAGCAGTTTCATAGATCCAAATTCCTTCTGATTCTCATTTGAACTCGTTCTTGAAATCTGTTAATTACCTTGGAGATTCACTCAGACTGTTAGGTCAATCTTTGAGTAACCACCCTCTTATACCACTTGAAAGACTTGATTTCAAGAGCCTAGACACCTAGAGGGGGGGGGGGGGGTGAATAGGTTCTAATTTTCTTTAAGAATTTTAGGCAATTAGCTAGTTCTAACTCAGCACAGAAAATTCAATACACAACACAATAATCACAGCACAGCATATACCAGATTTTTAATGGTTCCCTAAGGTATGGGTACATCTAATTTCCCCCTTCGCCTCTTACGTAGAGAACTGGATTCAGCCCAACTTCCTTCCAACTTACTCAGATCCACAGATCTTATAACTCAGAACCAGATTAGTTCCTACAGCTCAGACTTATAAAAGTATTACCTCAAGTTCTTCCCAAAAACCCTACCTCAGGCCTCATCCTTACCTAAGCCTTTATCACTAGTCTTATAACTCAGACTTTCATACGTCCTACACCTCAGGCAATCATCCCTACCTCAGCCTTTATAATTACAGGCTTATAACTCAGATCTTACAGAAGTTCCTACAAGAAATCGAGGTTTTTAAAAGGTATAGAAATTTCACCAGATAGAACTCTCTATTGGTGTGAGCTTCTTGATCAGTTCTTGAATAAATTGAATCTTCAGATCCAACCTTACTTAGCTATTTCAAAGCTTCTTGATTGAATAAAATAAGGTTGATGTTCACTTGATGTAGAAGTTGAACTTCAGATAGCTCCCTCCTTAAATTCAGAATAAGATCTGAATATTTCTTGCAGACTGTTCAGGATCAGGATTCTTAAGGGTTTCCCCCTTTCTTGTTGTAGAATTCTGTTTCCCGTAATTGCTTGATTACTTCCTTAGTAATCTCTTGTTGTCAAAGATTAGTCCCTTATATAAAGTTTCCCCATGTTTACCTGCTGATCCGGTTTATAACAATCTTCTGACAGTTCTGACAAAGGTGTCAGACCTATTGGATATGATAGCTGTCGAGTCACCAATTATGATAGTTGATTCCTCAAAGACATTACAACTCAGCATGAACCACTCAGCAAACTGCTTCACAACATAAATAGACTAAGTGTTGATACAAGTCTTGATGATGTCGACACAACACTCCATGTGTTGACATAGTCATTCTTCTGCTACTCGACACAGCTTTTGTTAGATGTGTCGACACAAGTCTTGTGTGTTGACACAACTGCTCCTGGTCTCAACATAACTGATGCTAACAGATGGCATTGAGTGTATGTCATGATGTCATTGAGTGTGTGTTAAGACATCGTTGAGTGTGTGTCGACACAAGTCTTGCGTGTCGACACAAGCCTTTAGACTCAGTATAGTTGTTGCTGTTAGATGGCGTTGAGTGTAGTCCAGATGTCGTTGAGTGTGTGTCGACACAAGTCTTGTGTGTCAACACAAGCCATTCAGACTCAGTATAGCTGTAGCTGTTAGATGGCGTTGAGTGTGTGTCGACACATGTCTTGTGTGTCGACACAACCCTTCTTCAGGTGTCGACACAATTCTTGGGTGTCGACACATGCCTTTCTTCTGGTGTCGACATAACTCCTGGGTGTCGACACAGCTTTTGCTTTAGGTGTCGACAAAATTCCTGCCTCAGATGTCAATACATTTCTCGGTGTCAACACAGCATCTTCTTCAGGTGTCGACACAATGCCTGGGTGTCGACACAGGCCTTTCTTCTAGTGTCGACACAACTTTTGGGTGTCGACAAGATTCTTCACAAGTTTCGACACTTATACTTAGAGAATTTTCTTGCAAACCTTACACATGCATAATGAAACTCAAACATCCCATCAAATACAAACTTATGTATATCATTGAATAAGTGGAGGCTTCTCCAAATCTGGTACATATTTTTCAGTGTACCCAACAATCTCCCCCTATTTGGAGAAGTCATAACTCTTAGTCAAAGATATACATCACTCATAATAAAATACCAAAAAATAGATGTACATACATTTCACTGCAGGATAACAACTAAAATCAATACTGAAACTGATTTCATTCATTAATCAGAAAATTCTAGGTTTACATATTTTTCTTTAGAACATAAAAAGATTACATAGTCCTAAGATAGACTAGGCTCCTCAATTAAAATTCCTTTCCAAGATTTGATCTTAGCCTGCACAGTAGGTTCATTATCATGAGCTGGTTTCTTTCCTTTCAGATCCTTCTTCTTCAGTTCTTCATTCTTTATCCTTTGCCTTTCAAAATAGTGAAAAGGCTTTGGGAAGTACTTGCTTGGCTCTAGAGCATTAGCTGGTAACTTCCCATCTTTTGCCTCCTCCTATACTGAAGAATAAATTTTTCCTGGATTGATACTTGTTCCACTATTGCTCAGAGTACCATTTACCCCTATCATAGGTCTTGTCCTTCACAGCTTTCTAGGCAGTCAAAATAATATTCCTGGAAGTAGGGCTCCATTGCTCAAAATCAGGCTTCAACTCATCCTGTTCTCTGAACCTTTTCTTAGACAACTGTGCTTCCTTCTGAGCTTCCCTGGTAGCCTCTGACATTTCTACATTTTCAATAATAACATTTTGTGCCTCCTGTGGAGGGCTATATATTTGTTAAACTTCTTGCTGGATTATATCAAAATCAGTTTGAGGGAAAATGACCTGTGCAACCTCTGGCTGATCACCTTCAATATAGGCAGGTTGCACTCCAGACTCAGCAGTATTATCATCCTCACATAGGGGTGGAAATCAAAGTGTAGCTCTGATGGTGTTAGATACCCATTTTGCATGATCAGAGATCGCTTTGACTAACATTCTCTCCCCCTTTATGACTTCTCTAGCTATATGATCTCTCAGATCATTCTTTTGAAACCTTATCTGATCAGCTAGATATTTTGTACCTTCTTGGTAGTAGGCTTTGAATTTAGTCAAGTAATCAGAAATAGTCTTTTGAGAGGCTCCAATGGCTGTTTGGATAGTAGCTAGATCTTCTTGTATTTGCTTTGATATTTCAATTTTCAAATCAGTAGAAATACTTCTAGTTTTTTGAGAATTTCTTCATGGGAGTCTTTGAGATTTTCATTTGATCTGAACTGATTTTCTAAGATATATCCTTGCTTAACTGCTATGTCCTCAACTTAAGTTTTTATTAGCTGTTGTTGCTCAGCTAAATATACTAATGCTTTACCACCCTTATGGAAGCAATCTGTCATCTCATTCTTATGCAAATTGACTTCAAATCTAATGGATTTGATGTCATGTGCTAGCTGGAAGTGCAGTTCTTTATTTGACTCATCCACATATTTCTCTAAGGACTGCCTTTGTTCAACCAATTTGACTTGCAGTTGGACCAGTAATGAACTGAAGTCCATGCTTGGAGAAGGTGGTGGTGTGACTGTTTACAAGGCTTTCTTGTAGCCTGAGATCCTTTTACTCAAAGAAACCAGTTTTCTCCTTTTAGCCATGGAGGCTTCTTCATCAGTAGAAGATTGAGAGGAGCTTTCTATATCTACAGTTACTTTATTAACTCGGCATCTAGTAGCTCCTCCCCCTCAGTTCCTGGCAGTTCTTTTTCTTCTATTAGCTGCTCCCCCTCAGTCCTTGCTGCAGGTAAATCAGGAAACAGCTCTTCCATAGTTACCTCCTGCTGCATCTGAACAGGAGGAACAAGTTTAGTTTGGGAAACAAAAGGCTCTCCCTGAACATCCAGATCTTTAAAGGAGATACTTACTTGCTCATTTTGAGCTGTATCCTTCATCTGCAAATCTTGTGCTTCCTTATCAGCAATCTCCAGTGCTTCTTTGTTTATATCTGATACAATGTCCATCATCTTATCAGCTGCATACTTACTCTCCAGAGTAGCTACATCAATGCTTCCCCCTTGGGCTGGCACTTCAGATAGTTCAGTGTCTTGTACTGTTTATTCAGGGTGTTCCCCCCTGGAGTGGTGGTTATCTGTTTATTTGGGTGCTGACTGCTCTCCACTTGATCTTGAGCTTCTTTTTGTTGTTGGTCTTCATCTGAACTTAAGACTGCCTCCTCTTTAGAATCACTGGAGGACTTTTCTTGCAGAACAATTTCTTTCTTTTTCTTATCCTTCTTGACCTGTTTCTGTGGAGTAGAAACCTCTTTGGTCAATACTCTATCCCATCTGGATAGAATCCTTACATCCATCCTCCTCATATGATTAATCTTGGATCCTGGTAGTTGTTTCATAACATATGGTATTGTAGAAGCAAGACATAAGCTTAGTATCCTTACCTGATTTGGCATCTTTACTACTTCTTGGATCTTGTCAAATATTATTGATGCCCAGTCAGTTTTTACAGTGAATATGACCCTTGTCATTAGATTGAACATGTAGGCTGAAATTCTGTCATGTCCACCAGTCTTACAAAGAATCACCTTACCTACTATTTCAGACAGAAACTTTCCTTGGGAATTCATCCCTTTCCGGGTAATGAATGATCCAACTTTGGTATTAGGGTTCAGCCCGCACCAACTTAGTGCATCTTTAGTCATGGATGGACCTATTTCATCATCATCCTTAACAATGGGAAGCTAGAGTTATTTCCTGATTGTCTTTAGTGTTAGTTTCACTCGGTAATCATGAACTGTCGCTTTGATCTGCTTCCCTTCAGTGTCCACAGTTGCTGATGAATAGAATTCCAGTACTTCCTTTTTCCAAATTCTTGTTGGTTCTGAGACCAAGAACTCCAAAACATTTTCTGAAATTAGGGTAATTAAACACTGAATTTCTTATGAAGCTATCGTGAATCCCCCACAAACAAGCTCATAACCTTCATTCACCTTGTCATCCTAGTGGGGCACCATTGACGCGAGAGAGAGAGAGAGAAGAGAAGATAAGTGAATATCTATGTCAACACAAGGTCTAGAGTCGAGAAATCTGAAGGCGTAGTCGACCATATTTTGTCTCCCCCTATTTATAGTCTACCGGTAAAGGGTAGGTAAAAGGACGCACCTTACTTAGTATTAATACTTGTCGACATAGTTGTACATGTGTCAACATAAAAGACTTAGGTCTCGACAAAACTTATTTTTAGTCGACATGTCTATGTGTCGACATATCTATTTGTCGATATACTTGTGTCAGTGTCGACACGGGTTGGTCATGTCTCGACATAGTTGAGTTGACAAATATTCTTCTGTCGACAATGATACTGTTTCTGTGTCGACACATCCTTTTTCCTTGTCGACACAATATACTGAGTGTGTCGACACAATTTGCTTGTGTCGACACAAAATTTGTACTTAGACAAATTTCCTGAGAAATCTTGTGCTTACATATTCTACTTAGGGAAGTTTGTGCTAACCTATTCTATGTTCAACATACCTAATTCAATTTTAAAATAATTGAATTTATTTTCATCCAGAGGTTTTGTAAATATATCTGCTATTTGATTATTTTTGTTCTCAAATTCTTGACTAATATCTTCCTTCTCAACATGTTCTCTGATGAAATGAAACTTAATTTCTATATGCTTGGTTCTACTGTGTGATACATGATTCTTAGCAATAGAAATAGCACTAGTAGAATCACAAAACAGTGGAATTTTACTTACCTTGATGTCATAATCTTCAAGTTGGTGCTTTATCCAAAACAACTATGCATAACAACTGCCTGCAGCTACATACTCAGACTCAGCTGTTGATATAGCTACACTTGTTTGCTTCTTGCTGCACCATGACACTAGCTTTCCATATAGGAATTGACAAGGTCCTGTAGTACTCTTCCTGTCTTCTTTGCATCGTGCAATGTCTGCATCTGAGAAGCCTGTTAGTAAGAAATCTCGATTCTTAGGGTACTAAAGACCTAGATTAGGTGTGCCCTAAAGATATCTCAAAATTCTCTTAACTTCAGTATAATGAGATTCTTTTGGGCAAGCTTGGTACCTAGCACAGAAACATGTAGCATGTAATGCGCCAAAAACACTCTAGGTATGGGAAGTGTTTTTATGGGTTCTGGAGCCCTGGGATTTTACAGGCCGGAGGTCACAGGCGTGTAAGGGGTGCCGACAAGGGTATGTAAAATTTGACACGGGCATGTCAACATGTCGTGTCCTTCTATGGAAACTGGGCTGTGTCGAGGGGCGTGTACACGGCTCGGGACACGGGTATATCGTGGTCGACATGGCCGTGTCAATCCTGAAACGGGCGTGTCAGGACCCATGTCCACTAAGGATCATGTTGGTTCCAAAGAGCAGTTATGGAACACACCCACCGACACGGGCGTGCCAGTTTGGGTGATACGGGCGTGTCACAACCCGTGTCCTTCTCTAGATCGATGATTTTGTGTGCAAGCATGGCACATGGCTAGGCACACGACCATGTGCAAAGCCGTGTTCGGCCATCTGAAATGATTTTATGAGTTAATCTGGGCCGTTCGTTTTTATTAAATATGATCCAACGGCCATGGCTTGCCTCCTGATGGTTTATGGACGGGAATGGGGAAGTTATTCCTCATTTTAACTTTGGCTTTTTCTTTCTAAGGAGAAGAAAGAGGGGAGAGCATGAGGAGTTAGGATAAGAGGAATCTGGCCACCAGTGGTGCTACGGTTGTCCGAATCGCGTGCCGAATTAAGATTCACGGAGGAAAGAGCATTGCGGTCCTTTCCAACCATGTACTTTTCTCCTTGGCGCCAAAACGTGCTACAAGGGTAACGATTTCCCACTCAGACATGTGAAGTCCTTCTTTCCTGCATTTGCATAGGAATCCTCCACCAAAAGGTGGAATGCGAAGTGATTCCTGTGAGATCGGTGGTTCATCACTTGCTTTGTTGCATTAGAACCGGAAGTGAGTAGTAAGGTTAGGCATTCTGTGTGAAGCCCATCCGGAAGTGAGTAGTACGGATTGGTGATGCTTTGTTTGCAATCGGAGAAGACTCCGTGTTCATTGATTTTTTTATGGAGTCCCTTAGTGTATACATGTGGCTTGGTGCAGCAGGAAGTACTGGAGGAAGTCCAGGAAAATGTGAGAGTTGATACTTGGTGTTCAACTAGTGTTGTCATGAGTACCATGTTGTGTGTTGTTGGGCCGTCGTTCTATAACTAAAAGCCTTGGTGGCAAACGGGAAAGGAGATGTTGTACCCACATCGGTCCGGTGTGATGACTGACGATGATGAGAACCGGGCAAGGCGAATCTGTACCCGCATTATGGTTATCTAACCTTGGGTGCTTAAGTACTTGTTAGGATCTCATAGCGAGAGTCTCAGGCCTGCGAGCCGTAAAGACTAGGAAAGCTCATTTTGGACCGTAAGGTAGAGAGAACATGAATCGGTGGTGGTACCCTTGATTTTCCGGGACACCAATAAGGTTCCCTAAGTGCACAGAGCGTCGGGCGGTCGTGCCGACGTTTGTGTTATGTATTTGTTAGTGAGGTTGTGCACAACCGTGGTAGATTGTAGTATACATATGCTTGTTAATAAAATGTTTCGCAGGGAAGGAATTCCGCTGCCTCGTGTCAGGGGCAGGGTCGTTATAATTGGTCAGTTGAATGCTGACCGTTGCCTTGTTTATCGCTGCTTGGTGGATTGTTTCTTACAGGTGGAGCTGGCCCAAGCTGGAAATAGCGAGCTGAAGCCCTGGTTGCCCTGCTGCCCTTGAAGGCTTTACTTTGCTTTACTCTAGTTTATTTGTGGCCGGCCTGCGTGCCGATGTTTGTAAACCACACTCCTATTAAGAGAAACTTGTAAGGCCATAAGGCCATGTACCTTATGTATTGGGTTGTATACATTCCTAATTGTTAGTAGTGGAAATTTCTGTTGTTATTCTTTAGTTCAAAGTTTTCAACCATGAAGCTTTTTCTATAATGCTCTGTGTTACGAATCGTTGGTAGTTTTGATATTATAAAGTGACCTCTCTGCCTATTCGTGGAATATGGTGTGGGGCCCCTGCCGGACCTTCTACTATATCCCATGTAATGGGTAGGGATGTTACAATTTGGTATCAGCTTGTAGGTCTTTCTCTTCTTAATTTGTGGGTGAATTCTTTTGGGAGGTGACGAGCACGTGTAAGTGATGTCGTTATAACACAAAATGAACTAAAGAATGTCCACTTAGGAATAAAAATACAATTGTTTGCGGAATCTGCGTATTCCTTTTTGTTTGTTTGTCATTTTGTTTAGTCGCTAAGTTGTGTTTCTTACACATATTGGTGACTAGAAGTCATGCAGGACAGTCAGAACCCCCAACGTTCCGATGAGAGTGTGGCACCAGTGGAGGTGCCCACACCTCCTCCTTCTCCTTAAATTGTTCGTATGATTACAGAGACGGTACTTGCTATGATGAATGCTCAGCAGGATGGACAGGCAAGACCTGCAGTAGTGCCAAATCAGGTTGGGCTAAGGCAAGAACCACTAGAAGTTGTAGTTGATCTCTGAGAAGCAAATCAACAACTAAAGTAGTTCATGAGCTTCAATCCTCCAGCGTTTGATGGGACCGGTTTGCCGGCTTAGGCAAGGGATTGGCTCTCAAGGATAAGAAGGATCTTGACAGCAATTAGGGTTGAGGAGGAGCAGAAGTTAACGTTAACCACATTCCTGCAGGAAGGAGAGGCTCGGCTTTGGTTGGATGAGGTCGAACTACATCACTTGGCAGGCAGGCAGTTAACTAAGGTCTCAATGATGGAGTTCTCTCGGTTGTTCTTAGCAATGCATTTGCCGACGCCACTAAGGATTGGTATGGAATTGGAGTTTCAACGGCTGACGCAAGGAGAAAAGAGCGTGGATGACTATCTCCATGAGTTTACACATCTGGGATTTATGCAGGATCTACCTTTGTCGAGGAGGAGCGTAAGACCAGTAGATTCTATGAAGGACTATGGGATGAGCTAAGGTTTTTGCTCCCGAGTTCTGTGAGCATAGGATTTCAAGCGTTGGTTTGTATGGCTAGGTATTTGGAGAAGGACTTTAAGAGGACAAAGGGCAAGAGGAACTTGGCAGTGACAAAGCCAGAGTTCAAGACGTCGCGTCCGGAGAGGTCTGGGTTCCGTAAGAGATGGGGAAAGAGGTCTAAATCTGCTGGACAAGCCCTTCAGATGTTGTGACAGAGGCATCTTCTGGGTATGGTTCTCGAGCTTATTACATGTGTGGAAAGCTGGGGCACTTTGCTCGTGACTGTCGCTCTCGCCCTCCAAAGGGCAAAAAGAATACAGGAGCGTCGTATGCGAAGAAAGGGAAGTCAGTGATGGAGTCTTCTGCATCGCAGGTGCTACCCCGGGTCTTAAATCTCGGGCAATAAGAGGCAATCGAACAAGCTGACGTCATCACAGGTACGGGTAGTTTGTAGTTTTACTTTGTGCCTTGTGCTGTGCTTGTTTTAATTTTGGTAATATAAGTTTGGTCCTTATACGGGACCATCCGGCAAGAGCCCTGTTCGATACAGGTGCCTCACATTCATTTCTATCTAAAGACTTTGTCTTACGGATCGGGGTACCTGCACGGACCATGATAGACAGTATTAAGGCGCTCCTACCTAACGGATGTGTGTTGTGCGCGGATAAGTTTTGTAGTGTGGAAGTAAATATAGGAAGTCGGGATTTCTTGGTGAACGCATCAGTGCTACCGATATCTGAGTTCGATATTATCTTTGGTATGGACTGGCTTTCAGAGCAGCATGCCAGTATAAATTGCACTTCCAATGAGGTTACACTGGGTCAAGATACCAAACAAGAGACAAAGTTCAATGGCAGGCAAGGGATGAGTAGGATACTATTATCTGCCCTCCAAGTCGTAAAGGCAGTTCAGAAGGGTGTGGAGTTATTCTTCACACTTATAGAGGCTGTGGAGCCTAAGGCCAGTATTAGTTAGGTGTCGATTGTGTCAAGGTTTGCTGATGTGTTTTCGAAAAGTCTTCCAGGGTTACCACCCCAAAGGGAGATCGACTTCGCAATCAATTTGGTACCAGGTGCGAAAACTTTGGCCCGCTCGCCGTATCAAGTAGCGCAAAAGGAAATGGCAGAGTTGAAGGTTCAGTTACTGGAACTACCTGATCAAGGCTACATACGTCAAAGTCAATCACCTTGGTGCGCGCCAGTTCTCTTTGTGAAGAAGAAGGACGGTAGCTTGCGTCTATGTATTGACTATAGAGAACTAAACAAGCTAACGGAAAAGAACAAATATCCGATTCCACAGATTGACGACTTGTTTGACCAGTTAGTTGGCTCGACTGTATATTCCAAGTTGGATTTGAAGTCAGGTAATTATCAGTTGAGAGTTTGTGAAAGTTACATACCCAAAACAGCGTTCGGAACACATTATGGTCACTATGAGTTCACGGTAATGCAGTTTGGGCTGTCTGATGATCCATTGTTATTCATGGATTTAATGCATCAGGTGTTTAGGGAATACTTGGATCTGTTTGTAATCGTCTTTATTGATGATATCCTTGTATACTCCTAAACTAAAGAAGATCATGCAAATCATTTGCGGTTGGTGCTGCACACCCTGAGGAAGAACAAGCTCTATGCCAAGTTCTCAAAGTATGGATTTTGGCTGTCGTTTGTGGCTTTCCTTGGCCATGTGGTTTGTGGAGAGGGCATTGCAGTGGATCCGGCTAAGATTGTTGTTATACGGGAGTGGCCTGTTCTTACTTCTGTGGTAGAGGTCAGGAGTTTTCTTGGACTGGCGGGCTACTACAGGCGCTTCGTAGAGAATTTCTCGTGGATAGCCTTGCCTCTCACCACACTAATGAGGAAGGATCAAAAGTTCGTTTGGACGCCCAAATATGCACGAGCTTTCGAGGAGCTAAAGAGTCGGTTGACCACAGCGCCAATCTTGACATCGCCATGTGGTTTGGATGGCTTTGAAGTGTATAGTGATGCATCAGGGAGCGGCTTAGGCTGCGTTCTTCTAAACTTTGGGAAGGTGATAGCTTATAGATCACGCAAGTTGAAGGTGCACGAACGGAATTACCCCGTCCATGATTTAAAGTTGGCGGCCATAATATTCGCACTTAAACTATGGCATCATTATCTATATGGCGTGAAAGTGGATATATTCATGGACCATAAGATCCTAAAGTATCTATTGGATCATAAGGATCTCAACATGCGACAGAGAAGGTGGATGGAGTTTCATGGAGACTATACCTTTCAGATTCACTACACTCCCGGTAAGGAGAATGTCGTCGCGGATGCCTGGATTCATAGGACTCCGGCAAGGGCTAATTGGGGTCTAAGGCATGATGAAAGCCTAATTTGAGATCTGGAAGTCTTAGACATTTCTTGTGTTGACAAGGATTCACTTCAAAGGCGTTTTTGAACTGGATAGAGGTAGAGTGTGACCTTACGGATAGAGTTCGGCGTGCAACAGAACTTCATGAAAGTCTACAACGGTATGCAGCGGAGAGTTCAGATTCTCAGTTTTCTTTTGAGGACGGCCTTTTGCGGAAAGACGAACGTTTGTGCGTCCCAAGTAGGCGTAAAATTCGTGAAGAATTAATGTATGAAGCCCACTTCACAAAATATTCAATTCACCACGGGAGCACGAAGATGTATAAGGATATAAAGAAAATGTTCTGGTGTCCTGGAATGAAGAAGAATATAGCATGTTATGTTGCAAAATGCCAGACATGTGCCTTGGTAAAGGCTGAATGCCAAAGGACAGGTGGTCTTCTGAAGTCGTTGCCTATTCCTATATGGAAATTTGCTGACATATCGATGGATTTCATGCACGGACTGTCGAGATCGCAATGCGGTAATGATGCAGTTTGGGTGATTGTGGACTGGTTAACTAAGGTGTCATACTTCATCCCGAACTGGAAGGACGACTAAGTTGACAAGTTGGCAAAATTGTATGTGGATAACATTGAACGATTGCACGGTGTGCCCCATAACATCGTTAGTGATCGTGATTGGCATTTCACTTCGGGAGATTGGAGGCTAAATCACCAACTGTTTGGTATGAAATTGCATTTAAGTACGGCCTTTCATCCTCAGACGGATGGTCAGACCGAAAGGACCAACAGGACGTTGGAGGATATGCTCCGAATGTGTGCAATAGATTTCGAAAAGAGTTGGAAGATCATCTATATATGATCGAGTTCGCCTACAACAATAGCTATAAGGCTAGTATTCAGATGGCGCTCTTTGAGGCTTTATACGGTAGGAAGTGTCGTACCCCTTTGGCTTGGGCGGAGACTGGCGAATCGAAGTTGTACAAGTGAAATGAAATGGATGATGCTAACATGACTATTCGGTTAATTCGAGAAACATTGTTTGTGGCTCAAGACAGGCAAGCAAAGTACTACAATGCCAAGCACCGAACGTAGAGTTTACGGTGGGCGATTTGGTATACCTTAAAATTAAACCCTTCAAGGGTGTGTCCAGGATACGACATCTGAAAAAGCTGAGCCTTAGGTATTTGGGATAATTTGAAGTGGTAGAGTGTGTTGGTGAGGTTTCCTATCGGTTAATGCTTTCAATAGAACTGAGTGGATTGCATGACGTGTTTAATGTCTCGGTATTAAGGAAAGCAGTGAAAGAGCCATCTCAGTCTGTTGATACGGATCGAGTATTTATCGATAGTAGGCTAACGACGAAGGTTAGGCCTATTCGGATTCAGGATACAACGGTTAAGCATCTACAAAATAAAGCTGTCGGGATGGTCAAAGTCCGATGGGAAAATTATGGCCGAGAGGAGTTGTCATGGGAGAAGTAACAAGCCATGCGTACTGAATTTTCTATGATATTTTTGTAGTATTGTTGTAACCATGTGTATGGACAATAGTATATATTTGCATATTATATAAGTTTGTTCTGTGCTTAGTGAATTTCGGGACGAAATTCTTATAAGAGGGGGAGAATTGTAATGCCCCAAAAATACTATAGGTATGGGAAGTGTTTTTATGGGTTCTAAAGCCCTGGGATTTTCCCGGCTGGAGGTCACGGGCGTGTCAGGGGTGCCGACACGGGCGTGTCAAATTTGACACGGGCATGTCAACATGTCGTGTCCTTCTCTAGAAACAGGGCGGTGTCGAGGGGCGTGTACACGGCTCGGGACACGGGTATGTAGTGGTCGACACGGCCGTGTCAATCCTTACACGGGCGTATCAGGACCCGTGTCCACTATGGGTCGTGTCGGTTCCAAAGAGCGATTATGGAACACGCCCACCGACATGGGCGTGCCAGTTTGGGCGACACGGGCGTGTCACCTTGGACACGGGTGTATCTCTACCCATGTCCTGCTCTTGATCGACGATTTCGTGTGCAAGCAGGGTACACGGCCAGGCATACGGCCATGTGCAAAGCTGTGTTTGGCCATCTGAAATTATTTTCATAGTTAATCTGGGTCGTTGATTTTTATTAAATACGATCCAATGGCCTTGGCTTGCCTCATGATGGTTTATGGACGGGAATGGGTAAGTTATTCCTCATTTCATCTTTGGCTTTCACTTTTTAAGTAGAAGAAATAGCGGAGAGCAAGAGGAGGCAGGGGAAGAGTAATCTGGCCGCTGGTGGTGCTACGGTGGTCTGAATCGCGTGCCGAATTCAGATTCGTGGATACTTTTCTCCATGATGCCAAAACGTGCTGCAAGGGTAACGATTTCCCACTCGGACATGTGAAGTCCTTCTTTCCTGCATTTGCGTAGGAATCCTCCACCAAAAGGTGGAATGCGAAGTGATTCCCGTGGGATCGGTGGTTCATCCCTTGCTTTATTGCATTAGAATAAGAAGTGAGTAGTACGGTTAGGCATTCTGTGTGAAGCTCATCCGGAAGTGAGTAGTACGGAATTGTGATGCTTTGTTTGCAATCGGAGTAGACTCTGTGTTCATTGATTGTTTGTATGGAGTCCCTTAATGTATACCTATGGCTTGGTGCAGAAGGAAGTACTGGAGGAAGTCCTAGAAAATGTGAGAGTTGATACTTGGGGTTCAACTCGTGTGGTCATGAGTACCATGTCGTGTGCTGTTGGGCCGTTGTGCAACAACTAAAAGCCTTACAGTCAAGAAGATGCTATACCCGCGTCGGTCCGGTGTGATGAGTGACGATGATGAGCAACGGGCAAGGCGGATCTGTACCCATGTTATGGTTGTCTAACCTTGGGTGCTTAAGTCCCCGTTAGGATCTCATAGCGAGAGTCTTAGGCATGCGAGCCGTAAAGACTAGGAATGCTCATTTTGGACCGTAAGGTAGAGAGACCTTAAATCGGTGGTAGTACCCTAGATTTTCCGGGACACCAATAAGGTGCCCTGAGTGCAAGGAGTGTCGGGTCATCAAGCCGATGTTTTGGTTATGTATTGGTTAGTGCGGTTGTGCACAACCGTGGTAGATTGTAGTATACATATGGTGGTTAATAAAGTTTTTTGCAGGGAAGGAATTCCGCTGCCCAGTGCCAGGGGCAGGCACGTTATAATTGGTCAGCTTAATGCTGACCGTTTCCCTGTTTGCCACCGCTTGGTGTATTGTTTCTTGCAGGTGGAGCTGGCACAAGCGGGAAATAGTTAGCTAAAGCCCTTGTTGCGGTGCTGCCCTTGAATGCTTTACTTTTCTTTACTCTAGTTCATGTGTGGCCGGCCTGCGTGCCGATGTTTGTAAACGACACTCCTATTAAGAGAAACTTGTAAGGCCATAAGGCCATGTACCTTATGTATTGGGTTGTATACATTCCAAATTGTTAGTAGTGGAAATTTTTGTTGTTATTCTTGAGTTCAAAGTTTTCAACCATGAAGCTTCTGCATGAAAGCTCTGTGTTAGGAATCGTTGGTCGTTTTGATATTATAAAGTGACCTCTCCGCCTGTTCGTGGAATATGGTGTGGGGCCCCAGCCGGACCTTATACTATATCCCGTTTAATGGGTAGGGATGTTACATATGATACTTTATGTTAGGTCTACTAGCAGTAAAGTAGAGTAGGGAGACAATTATCCCTCTATATAAAGACTCATCAACACGTTTTCCCTGTCGCATCTTTGCTTATAGGCATACTTGTTCCCATTTGAGTTTTCATGGTGGAGGCTGAGTCCATTCCATATTTCTTAATCAAATCCTTGATGAACTTAGACTGGGATATGGACAATCAATCATCAGTCTGTCTAACTTGAACTCCCAAGAAGAACTTCAGCTCACCCAAAATGCTCATCTCAAACTTCCCTTGCATAAGTTTGGCAAACTTTCTACAAAGGTTGTTTTAAGTAGATCCAAATAAAATGTCATCAACATATATCTGGACTAGGATTATCTTGCCTTTAGATTCCCTAAAGAATATAGTTTTGTCTATCTTTCCTCTAGATAATTTATTCTCAATAAGAAAAGCAAATAAGGTTTCATACCAAGCTCTAGGGGCTTGTTTCAAACCATATAGAGCTTTCCTAAGCCTATATACATAATTAGGATAATGAGAGTCTACAAAACATATGGGTTGTTCAATAATGACTTCCACTTTTAAGTCACCATTCAAAAATGCTGACTTTATATCCATCTGATATACCTTGAACCCTTGATAGGCAGCATAGGCCAAGAACAACCTTATAGCCTCCAGCCTTGCCACTGGGGAAAATGTTTGATCAAAGTCAATCCCTTCCTCTTGCTAGTAGCCTTTTGCTACAAGTCTGGCATTATTCTTGACTATAAAGCCATTCTCATCATGTTTGTTTCTGTAGATCCACTTGGTTTCTATAATGTTGTGATCCTTTGGTTTAGGAACCAGTTCCCAGACTTTACTTCTTCTGAATTGATTCAGCTCTTCTTGCATAGCATCAATTGAGTGTGTGTCTAGCATGGCTTCTTCAAACTTCCTGGGTTCTATTTGTGATAAGAAGCTAGAACATAGAATTGTATTCATGCTCTTGCTCCTTGTTAGAACCCTTGACTTGTATCTCCAATGATTTGATGAGCTTGATGATCCTTCAGGTGCCTTCTTGCTGGAGGAAATCTGCCAAACTCTTGGACTTCTTCATTTTCCTCAACCTGATGCTCCTCATTGCCTTCTTCATCCAGTAAGTCTTGTTCTCCCCCTGGACAGCATGCATCCTTTTCTTCATTTAGCCTAGCTGGTGCTTCTTCATTAATAGTCAGCTTGTTCAGCCTGTCCTTTAAACCTGTAGAACTACCTGAAGAGCTAGATAATTCACTGTTAATCAACTTAGACTCATCAAATACTACATGGACAAATTCTTCTACAACTTGTATAGTCAAGTTGAAGATCCTGTATGCCCTACTATTATTATTGTACCCAACAAATATCCCATCTAGGGATATGACAGCAACTTAGTTTGGTAGTACTTACCATTAATTAGGACATAACACTTGCTACCAAAGATTTTGAAGTTGGAAATGTTTGGTTTTCTTCCTTTCAAAATCTGATAGGGAGTCATCTTATGTTTCTTATTGATGGAGGCTCTATTGAGTACATGACATGCAGTATTTACTGCCTCAACCCAAAAGCACTCAGGGAGAGTAGTGTCACTAAGTAGTGTTCTACTTGGTTCAATTAGAGTCCTATTCTTTCTTTCAACAATTCAATTTTGCTGGGGTGTTCTAGGTGAGGAGAACTCCTGATGAATCCCAAGTTCTTCACTGAACTTTGTCATACATTCAGACTAAAATTCAGTTCCATGGTCACTTATGATTTTGACAACTGAATTGTTATATTCATTCTGAATTTGTCTAACAAAAGTCTGGAAATCAGTAGGGGTTTCAGATTTCTGCCTCAAGAAGAAAACCCATGTGAATCTAGAATAGTCATCCAAAATAACTAATGTGTATACTTTTCTACCTAGACTATGAACTGGCATAGGGCCAAACAAATCCATATGCAAGAGATATAAATATCTCATTGAATATTTGGTATCAAGTGCATGGAAAGAGGACTTAACCTGTTTGCCATTTTGGCAAGCTGAACAAACACGCTCTTTAATGCACTTGACTTGAGGACCATTCCTCACTAACCCCATGCTGAGCTGCTGTCCTATTGACTTATAGTTCAGATGAGGTAGCCTCTTTTGCCATTTGACACATTGTGAAGCTTTCTCTCCTGTAACTAGAAAATTTGGTGAGTTGTTAAACTCACAATCTAGGTTAAGACAATATATATTCCCTTTTCTAGTGCAAGTAAGAATGATCTCTTGATCACTTGACCTCCTTATTTGGCACTCCCCTTTGAGGAAAGAGATGTCATAACCTAGATCACTAAGTTGACCTATGCTAATCAGGTTATGTTTTAGACCCTTCACATAAGCCACTTTAGTGATAGTAATTGAATCACTAGAAATGTTACCAAATCCTTTGATGATTCCTTTTTCTGATCCACCAAAGATTACTTTGGGTCCATTCTCTATGGGTACATAGTCCCTCAACATTCTTATTATTTCAGTCATGTGTTTGGAACATCCACTATCCAAGTACCATATTGGGGTTTGGCCACTTGGATTCACCTGTATAAAATAAAGAATCACTTATCCTTAGAACCCAAATTGTTATTGGGTCCTAGGTCCTAGTTAGTTTGAAATCCTGCAGCTGTTTTGACAGGTAAACTGTTCTTGGTTTTAACACTTGTTTTAAACCAGCAATCTATGGCAAAGTGGCCCACCTTGCCACAACACCAATACTCAAATCTATTATACCTTCTTTTAGGTACAGACTTCACAACTTTGTTGCCAGCAGTCCTGTTAAGTGTAGGTGCTGGAGAAGCAAACCCCAAAAATTCCTTTTTAACCTGATGGGCTTTCCTATATAGTGGCTTATTGGCATATCTACCCTTGCCAATTAAATCACCATACTCACAGTGACCATGAGTAATATCATCATTATACCTGTTTGTAGGTTGCATTACTTTCCTAAAGAAGATAGGGGGCTTTGAGGCTAGTGGCTGTATAGGGGCTTTGCCTTTTCTATGAGAATTGGTGGCCCTTGTTCATCCCTTAAAGCCTAGAACTTTCTTTCCTTTTTGAGAAATGAAATTGTCTATTAAGGGCAAGACAGACTTTGGCTTAGAGAATTTAGCCACTAACTCCTTTTCTTTCAAAAGTTTTGCCTCCAGATTCTTTATGTTATTTACCTTGAAGGTGATTGTGCCCATCTGAATAAAAGTTATGTTTTTCAGTTTGGCAACCTCATTTAGTTTCAAATCCCACAGCTTTGCTGAATCTTATGCAGCCTGCTTAAGAGATTCAATTTCCTTGGACTTCTCTTTGACAAGAAACTTTCTCCTCTTCAGAGCTTGCAACAACCCACCTTACTCATTAATGAATTGATGTACATCCCCCTCAAAATCAAAACCATCCACTTCTCTTAAAGTTGATGCTACTGATTCTGATTCAGTAAAATAATCAGAAGCTAAGGGAGAATTGTATACCTTACTTGGACCAGGCTGATCCTGGTACTGATCATTTTTTTATAGAGCCATAGGCCCTCTACAGCAATTGTCTTCAACTCCATTTATTAAGTCCAGCATTTGTAGGAATTCTAATTCCCTAGAATCTTCTTCTGTAGAGAACAACCCAACATATGCTTCTGCATCATCTTCTTCTCCTTAATCTAATGATGAAGAATCTGTCCAACTCTTCATTTTTTGAGCAACAAGGGATTTCTCCTTCTTGCCTTTTGCTTGATGCTTCTTCTTGTCTTTAGACTCCTTCCACTTGTCATGACAATCAGATATGACATGTCCAGACTTGTTGCAGCAATAACAAATAATCTTAGAATATGTTTATTTACTAGGTTTTGAGGCATACCTGTCCTCCTTGGGAGTCTTATTTTTCCTGTAATACTCATCCTTATAGAAGGATGTTGATGGTCTTGTTCTCTACTTCTTCTTTTTCATGAACCTTTGAAACTGTCTTGTAAAGGCATCAAAGTCCTCATCAAAAGTGTGGTTATCTGATGTGTTATTGTCAGGATTTTCTTCTTCTGCCTCAGCACTCCTTCTGGGTGGAGAAGGAGACTTTCTCCTACCCTTTCTTGTGCCTTCAACCTTGAAGGCTACTTGCTTCTCTTTGTACTCAGACCTATTACTTTTCTCCTCCTCTTTTCTTGCAGTGAGTTTCATTTCATATGATAGCATCTTTCCAAATAGTGTAGGTGGAGGTGTATCAGCGAGCCTGGCCACCTCTCTGATGGCACATATCTTTGTGTCCAAGTCCTTTGTTAGTGATCTGAGAAACTTGTCATTCAGTTCATATGTGTTGAAGACTCTTCAATAGGTCATCAGCTCATTTACTATCCTGAAGAAATTCTTGTAACATTTAGTTATGTAGTCAGTCTTGGCTTGTCTGAAGCTCTCATATTCATGATTCAGTATAGATTTCCTATCCTCTCAAACTTCTTATGTTCCCTCCATGTAGACAATCAGGGTTTCCCACATTTCCTTAAAGGTTTAAAGTGCACCAGATTTTGAAATGTGTCATCATCTATATCACTTACAATAATTTTTGGTGCTCTTTTGTCTAATGTTGCTAGGATGATCTCATCCTTAGACATTTCAGAATAGCTCTTTGAAGTTTTAACATTTGCATCCAAAGTTGATACCTTCATTGGAATGAAGGGACCTTCTTGTACTGTGGTGTAGATTCTTGGATCAGATGCTTTCATAAATAACCTGACCCTTTCCTTCCATATGCCAAAGCATTCTTTCCTGTAGATAGGTAGTTTCATAGATCCAAATTACTTTTAATTCTCATTTGAACCCATTCTTGAAATCTGTTAATTGCCTTGGAGATTCACTCAGACTATTAAGTAAATCTTTGAGTAACCTCCCTCTGATACCACTTGAAAGACTTGATTTTAAGAGCCTAAACACCTAGAGTGGGGGGGGGGGGGGTGAATAGGTTCTAATTTTCTTTAAGAATTTTAGGCAATTAGCTAGTTCTAACTCATCATAGAAAATTCAATACACAACACAATAATCACAGCACAACACACACTAGATTTATAGTGGTTCCCCAAGGTATGGGTACATCCACTTTCCCCCTTCGCTTATCCAATAGAGAACTGGATTCAGCCCAACTTCCTTCCACTTACTCAGATCCACAGATCTTATAACTCAGAACCAGATTGGTTCCAATAGCTTAGACTTACATAAGTCTTACCTCAGATTCTTCCCAAGAACCCTACCTCAGGCCTCAGCCCTACCTTAGCCTTTATCACAAGGCTTACAACTCAAACTTTCACAAGTCCTACACCTCAGGCACTCAGCCCTACCACAGCCTTTATAATTACAGGCTTACAACTCAAATCTTACAAAAGATCCTACAAGAAATCGAGTGTTTTAAAAGGTACAAAAATTTCACCAGATAGAACTCTCTATTGGTGTGAGCTTCTTGATCAGTTCTTGAATAAACTGAATCTTCAGATCCAACCTGACTTGATGTAGAAGTTGATCTTCAGATAACTCCCTCCTACATTCTCCTAGGGTCAGGTCCGATTTCTATTTACTTTATACCGATACTTTACTATAGGAGATAAGGTTCGGAACGGAAGTTAGCTCATCTCATATCCTGTGCCTTCGCTACGCGCCTCATCAAGCAAAGCCTAAGGATGCCCAATGGAGAATAAGATGTCAGCTGGGAACCTTTCAAAAGAAGGAAGCCCACGGGGCGGTGCTCTAAAAGCTGTTCTGGGCGGTAGAACTTTTTTCTTTAAATTCTGAATATGATCTGAATCTTTCTTGCAGACTGTTCAGGATCTTCCTTCTTAAAGGGTTTCCCCCTTTCTTGTTGTCGAATTCTCTTTCCCGTAATTGCTTGATTACTTCCTTAGTTATATCTGGTTGTCAAGGATCAGTCCCTTATATAGAGTTTCCTCATGATTACTAGCTGATCAGGTTTGTACCAATCTTTTGACAGTTCTGACAAAGGTGTCAGACCTGTTGGTTATGACAGCTGTCGAGTCACCAGTCATGACAGTTGATTCCTCAAAGACTTTACAACTCAGCATGAACAACTCAGCAAACTGCTTCACATGTGTCTACACAAATAGACTAAGTGTTGACACAAGTCTTGATGATGTCGACACAACACTCCATGTGTTTACATAGTCATTCTTCTGCTACTCGACAAAGCTTCTGTTAGATGTGTCGACACAAGTCCTGTATGTCGACACAACTACTCCTGGTCTCAACATAACTGATGCTGACAGATGGCGTTGAGTGTATGTCTAGATTTCGTTGAGTGTGTGTTGAGACCTCGTTGAGTGTGTGTCGACATAAGTCATTTGTGTCGACACAAGCCTTCAGACACAATATAGTTGTTGATGTTAGATGGCATTGAGTGTTGTCCATATGTCATTGAGTGTGTGTCGACATAAGTCTTGTGTCGATATAAGACCTTCAGACTCAGTATAGTTGTTGTTAGATGGCATTGAGTGTGTGTCGACACAAGTCTTGTGTGTCGACACAACCCTTCTTCAGGTGTCGACACAATTCTTGGGTTTCGACACATGCCTTTCTTCTGGTGTCGACATAACTTCTGGGTGTCGACACAGCTTCTGCTTTAGGTTTCAACACAATTCCTGCCTCAGGTGTCGACACATTTCTAGGTCTCGACACAGCTTCTTCCTCAGGTGTCGATACAATGCCTGGGTGTCGACACAGTCCTTACTTCTAGTGTCGACACAACTTCTAGGTGTCGACATAATTCTTCACAAGTGTCAACACTTGTACTTGGAGAATTTTCTTGCAAACCTTACACCTGCACAATGAAACTCAAACTTCTCACCAAATACAAACTGATGTATGGGCAAGGGTTCCCTACTTATTTCTGCGGTACGTGCTTGTCGAGCTCTCGAGTCTGGTTGTGAGGTGAATCTTGTGTCTATTTCTGCTTTGGAAACAGCTTTTGTTACTCCACGTCTTGAGGATATCTCTGTGGTGCGAGAGTTTCCAGATGTCTTTCCTAACATCCTTCCAGGACTTCCTCCCTAGAGAGAGCTGGAGTTTGTGATAGACCTCGATCCAGGTACTCGCCCTATTGCAAAGGCACTGTACCGTATGGCTCCGCTAGAGTTAGAAGAGTTGCTCACTCAGCTGGATGATTTGCTGCAATATTGTTTTATTAGGCTAAATTCTTCCTCGTGGGGAGCCCATGTTTTGTTAGTAAAGAAGAAAGACGGTTCCAAGAGGCTCTATATAGATTATAGGGAGTTAAACAAGGTAACCATCAAGAACAGATATCTGTTGCCTCGGATTGATGATCTATTTGATAAGTTGTGGGGATGCTCTTTGTTTTCGAAGATTTACCTTCGTTAAGGCTACCACCAGTTGAGGGTCCGTGAGCCTGATATTCCATAGATGGCTTTTAATTCCCGGCACGGGCATTTTGAGTTCTTGGTGATGTTCTTTGATTTTACATATGCCCCCTCTGCTTTCATGGACTTAATGAATAGAGTGTTCAAAGATTTCTTGGACCGTTTTGTGATTGTGTTCATAGATGACGTTCTCGTGTATTCCCGCAGTATTGAGGTACATTCTCAACACTTGCGTTTAGTTTTGTTAACCCTGAGAGAGCACAAACTATATGCTAAGGTGAGTAAGTGCGAATGCTGGTTATCCCATGTGTCTTTTTTGGGCCATGTTGTGAGCAAGGACGGTATTTTTATAGACCCGACCAAGATTTCTGCTGTGATGGAATGGAAGAGACCTTCTACTCCTAAAGAGATTAGGAGCTTCTTAGGTCTGGTCGGTTATTATAGAAGATTCATGGAAGGGTTCTCTGTGTTGTCTACACCTCTAACAAGACTTACACAGAAGAACACTGCATTCATTTGGAGCGATAAGTGTGAAGAAGCTTTTTAAGAATTGAGGAAGAGATTGTGTACTGTCCCAGTTTTACCTTGCCTACTGAAGGAGTTGAGTATGCTGTGTATTTGGATGCATCGCACATTGGACTTGTTTATGTCTTGATGCAAGAAGGAAAGGTGACCGTGTATGGATCAAGACAATTAAAGACTCATGAATCTGGAGTTTGTTGCAGTAATTTATGTGCTGAAACTTTGGAGACATCTATTTTATCTCGCGCTGTGCAAGATCTACACAGACCATTAGAGTTTGAAGTACGTCTTCACTCAGAAGGAGTTAAATTTGTGCCAGCATAGGTGGTTAGAGTATGTGACCGATTATGAAGTGGGACGAAACTTCTTTTTAGGGGGAGTGATTGTAACGCCCCCGATTTTCTGATCATACTATTTGTTTTGGTATCATCATATTTATGCCGTCAAAGCGTTACTTTTTTCGTCATGATGACGGCGATGCACCGTTAGTGTGTTTTGCGTTCGTTGGGTATGTTTGACTAGATTTTGGGATTTCGATTGAATGTTTTCCTCAATTGAAAATGATGAAGTTTAGAGGTTTTGGACTTGTCCAGTTTTATTGCGATCCGAGCATTTTGGGTCTCGGCGCGTGTTTGGATCTTTGTGATGATTTTTGCTTGTTTAAGAATTTTATGATATTGTCTCAAGAATGGGGCGTCAGATTCTAGGGTTGTCACTCCTTCTAAATTCTTAGAGTCGGCGTTTTATCCAAAAATTAAAGATAATCTGAATCCTCAAATTTTATCCTGCTCAGTTCTCGGGAGGTTTGTTGTGCTTCTCGAGAGACCTTAGAGTAAGTTTTTGAGAAGAGCTGAAGTTCTCGAGAAAACTCTTGTTGATCTCGAGATTTCGGGTGTAAGCACTCGAGAAGTGCCCCACTTGTTCTTGAGTGGTCTGATAGTACTCGAGAAATTCTCCGTTTGTTCTCGAGATGACTTGGAGCTCTTGGAGATTTCAGTGTAGTTCTCGAGAAGGCCCTTAGTTCTTGAGAAGCCTTACCTTGTTCCTGAAAAGCCTGATGCCTGTGTTGATTCTCGGGAATCCCTCCTTAAGGGAAGTTTTTTTCGTCGAATGGAGGTGGGAGACGAAATTTTTTAGGCGCTGCCTAGGTTTTTGTCAAAGCGTCGATAGGAGTTCGACGATCATCTAACGGAATTCGACGAAAGTCAAATATAAGGCGCTGTCTCTGCTTTTACTGATCGTCGAGGTGAGATCGACGATCGTCGAATGGAGCTCGGCAATCGTCGAACGGAGCTCGGCGATAGACGATCGGCATTTTTCCTTTGCGCTCAATGATAGTTTATCAAAGTATTCTTTTGATCGACGAATTTCGGTCAGAGTTTTACCTTATGCTCGATGAACTCCGAATTGCTTTCGTCAAATGGGTTTTGTGTTCGACGAACTTCGTGCAAATTCGTCGAATGGAGTTGTTCTTCCCTCTTGTTCTCGAGAAGCCCTGTAGTTCTCGAGATGTCTTATTTAGTTTCCGAGAAATATCTTCTACTCGAGAAATATTTTTCTTCCACTCGAATAGTCCTTGACTTCTTCTCGAGAGCCCAGCTCAGCAGATCCAGGTTAATTTTCTTAAGTTTAGTAATTCTAAAATCACACCTAGTATATATATATACCCTACTTCTTCTTTCTCCTCTTTCACTTAGACCGAACTACTGTTCATCTCTCGAACCAGATCGCCATGAGCATAGGAGAGGAAGTGTTTTCCGTGAACCTTCCAGTCGCCGCTGACGGTACTCTAGTGCTCCAAATCTTGAACCGTCCATAGATCCTGAAAGCTCTCAGCGAGAGCTTCGTCATCATGGTAAAATCTTCCCCATTTTCTTGAGTTTTTCTCGTTAGGGTTTTTGGCCCTAACATCTATTTCAGTCGTTTTGTTTATATTTCAACTTGCCCTGTCTTCCTTAGTCCCGATCTACGACAAGAAGCGATTTGGATAGTTTTTCCGGCAAAATCAAGGCAATTGGTGGTTTTTTCTCTTTTCTCTCTTCTTCCCAATCTTGATGTTAACTGTTAACCCCATTTTCTTTCATCTTTCTTCACTGTTGTCATTTCAATTTGTAGATATATTTAATCTTCCATTGAATTAACTTGTGTTATTAGTTTTTGTCATGTTGATTCAATCTTGTGGTGTTGTAGTGATTGATGGAAATATTTAATATTGGCTTTAATCATTCCTAACTATTGTGTAGGATGTGTCAAGAGTTGTTTAGGATTGTGATATCCTTCCTAAGATTGATCAACCATTTCTTAATCTTTAAATGTCTAGAAGAATCAGATGTTCCAAGTCTTGAGATATATCATGATTCCCTTATTTGCGGGAGTTAGTGGGCGTATCCACCTCCGCATTGTTTTGAGACTTATTAATACCTTATAGAACTCTACCAGGTGTTTGGGCGGCGATAGTGAATGGTGGAGTGTATGAGTCTCCCCCAGAGTTAAACGGATAGTATATCTGTGAGTGTGTGTCCAGATGAGTGACTCGCTCGCCCGTGTTTTTGGGTTGAGTTGACTTCATGTGGCTAATAGGGTTGTTGTGATATTCGTGCTTATGATTTAATCATGTTTTCCACCTTTTTAGCCTTGTGCATCTGATGTATTTTGATGTGTGTGACGATTCACATTAGTTTTATTTTCTTATTTTTTTGTACCTTACTTCTGTACTTTACTTCAGTACTTTTGGTTTTGGGTTGATACCCCTTTTAACCTTTGTTTACTTTTTGGCTTACTTTACCGCCACCGCTTGTACCTTCTTGCTAAGGTATTCTGTGTTTGGAATTCCTCAGGTCCGGAGCTTTAGCAGGTAGTGGAACTAGTTTTTAGGAGTTCTTGGGCAGCAGTGTTAGCTGTGGTTTTCACCTCGCCGTTGCGAAGTTGTTTGTTGTTTCAATTTGCTTTACTTAGTTCAGACATATTTTGTTTTATGTGGGTTCGTGTCATAATGATGACCACAACATGGTTATTGATTTTGGATACTTTATAGGTTCTAGTAGTTTTCTTTGTGATGGATTGGATTACTTGCTCCATGGGATAATTTATGCTCGGAATACATGTTCGGTATTTTCAAGTATAAAATCTACTATTATTACTTCATGCATTGCATATTTTTAAAACTCTAACTCATTATATTTAGCGACCGTAAAATCTATTTTTTATTACTATTATAAACATAGAGTCTTGCATACCATGAGTTGTTCCCTGGGGAACGTCTACAATCATGTAGGAAGTTTAATCTCTTAAATGGAGTATTTTTTCCCAGCGTATAAACTATTTTCCTTTCGTGGACTTAATGAGCCGCCAAGCCGAGGGATACGGTTAAATGCTTAACTTAAATTGGATTTTCTATAAATCACTAAAAGATCTCTCTTTTGTTTCAACTAGGAGTTTTGTCTGAGCGTCCGCAGTTATCCCCTGCTGACGTGGAATCATGACGCGCATTTTCCCTTACTCTGATATACCCCCTTCATGCAGAGAAAATGCAGGTTGTGATAGTTTATATCAAAGGAGCAGGTTGGTTTGACAAGTTGGTCGAACCAGCCAATCTGATATAGTTTTGTTTTCCTTCATTCATTTTCATACACACACCAATGTGTCATCAGTACGTCTTATCCGAAGCATAGTCACTACGCTCATAGCATGATAAGAAGTATACGAGGTATATTATGTAGTATGGGATGCATAATATGTGTCTGCATATGGATCCAGCATAGGTGGCAACATGTGATGGTTATATAGTATGGGATGCATAACCACCATCACATGGGTGCCCATTAGCACATTTTCGTTTCTCGTTGCATGTGATGTTATATAGTATGGGATGCATAACATTTCATGTGTACGTCGCTCATAACATGCATTAAGTACTTTTTAGAATGCATAGCACTACATACATACCATATCTTCGCATAAGCAAGCATTCTAAGTTAAGGTTTACATGATGACACATGTACACACATGATTTAAAATAAGAATAAAGAATCCATGCATTCATATCATAGTCACATGATTAAATAAGATGAGAGGATATAATCCTAAGTAGGACATAACATCATTATAAAATCCCAGAGTAAGGTGCAACATAAGCAGGTGTCTTTTAAGTATGGTCTGAACTTAGTGTGTGGCCTAGTTATAAGCTAGGATTCTGATGAGTTGTTCGTTTTGCCCTTTTAGAAATGCCGCCAATGTGTGTTGCGACGAGGTCAACTCCCCAGTCAGAGGGTGAGTCGTCAGGTGCACAGAGCGATGCTTTGATCGAGAGTTTGCACTAGAGCAATGAGGCTCTATCAAGGCAAGTAGTTGTGATGCAATTGCAAATTCAGACTTTGTTGTCTGCCGCTCCCATGCAGCAACCCTTAGTGAAAGATTATATCGTGGATCGAGCCATACCTGATGCCCCTGCTCCTTTGGTGCCCCCGATAACACTACCGCTAGAGATGAATTTTATCTCAAATTTCCAGCGATTCAGACCTCCCACTTACGACGGGAGTGCCGACTTTATGATTTTGGATGATTGGATCATTGCTATCTAGGAGATATTCTCATATTTGGGAATTGCAGAAGCCCAGAAGGTAATGATTGCATCCTATCAGTTAAAAGTTCTGGCAAAGTGCTGGTGGATTCGGGAGAAGGAGAGCCGAAATGAAGGATGCTAATGGTAATCTTTTAAGAAGATACTGTAGAAAAATTTTCTACCCTCGGTCGAGCAGGACCGTCTGATGAATAACTTCCTGCTTCTGAAGTAGAGATATCTCACGGTGAGCGAGTATGAGATTGAGTTTAGTAAGTTGAGAAGATTTGCTCTTGATTTGGTAGCTTAAGAGGAGGGAAGAATGAAACGCTTCCTAGGAGAAATATGTTGTGGGCATGCGCTTATAGAGCTGAAAGTTATGTCGTGGCAGTGGAATCTGCTCTGAAAGTTGAGGCGATTAAAAACACAAAGAATCGAGGTGTCGCGTCGATAAAAGAGAAGAGGAAAGGTGTTGAGGATGGAAGTTTTAGGGCATCTGGCCCTTCTTCGAAAAAGAAAAGTGGAGATATATATAGCTTCTTTGGTCGATCCGGCCACCCTTAAGAGAGGTGTTTCAAGAGGACTGCCACTCTAAAGCAGCAGCAGGTGCTCTCCATTTAAGGTGCACCCAAATGAGATCTTATGTGCACATTTTGTTCAAGAAAGGGGCATGATTTGAGTCATTGTTGGTCGAAGGATAAGGCATGCTTCTAGTGCAGGCAGAAGGGGAATCTAAAGTCTTCATGCCTCCAGGCTCAGTTCCCACTATAGCCTGCTCTGCTTAGAGCTCTGCTGCCACCACCAAACATGGACAAAGGGAATGGAAAGCTGAATGTGGTGACCAGAGAGGAAGATCAGACCTCTACCCAAGTGATATAGGGTTAGATTCTAGTTAATTTTTACTCTCCATTGTTTGTCCTAGTTTTCGTTCGTTTATTTATTTATGCTATTGTTTAATGGGAGTTTAAGGTAAAGAATAGGTGGACGCACGTTCTTTTTTATTCGGGTGCCACCCATTCCTTTGTGGCGCAGAGTTTCGTAGATAAACTTCGTTTGAACCTAGATAAATTTGGAGAATCCTTCAACATCAAGTTTCCCTCGAGAGATCTGGTGATATAAAATCAAGGAGTTCTGAGATGCCCCATTTGTCTGGGTGATTTCCTAGCCTTTACGGATCTGATGGTGTTGGATCTGGAAGATTTTGACGTGATTTTGGGCATGGACTAGTTGTCCAAGTATGATGCGGTAATCTAGTGCAAGGCAATGCGACTAGAATTCAAGATTGACAATAGCCAACCCATGAACG
This sequence comes from Platanthera zijinensis, assembly GCA_039513925.1. Taxonomy (NCBI): domain Eukaryota; kingdom Viridiplantae; phylum Streptophyta; class Magnoliopsida; order Asparagales; family Orchidaceae; genus Platanthera; species Platanthera zijinensis. The sequence continues at coordinate 116,298,913 of CM077084.1, forward strand.
TCTATGGTTTTCAGGGCAAGGGTTCCCTACTTATTTCTACGGTACGTGCTTGTAAAGCTCTAGAGTCTTGTTTTGAGGCGTATCTTGTGTTTATTTTTGCTTTGGAAATAGCTTTGGTTACACTACGTCTTGAGGATATCTCGGTGGTGCTAGAGTTTCCAGATGTCTTTCCTGATAGCCTTCCGGGACTTCTCCTGAGAGAGAGGTGGAGTTTGTGATAGACCTTGAGCCAGGTACTCGCCCTATTGCTAAGGCACTGTACCGTATGGCTCCGCGTGAGTTAGAAGAGTTGCACACTCAACTGGATGAGTTGCTGCAGTGTTGTTTTCTTAGGCTGAGTTCTTCACCGTCGGGAGCCCCTGTTTTGTTCGTAAAGAAGAAAGACGGTTCCATGAGGCTCTGCATAGATTATCGGGAGTTAAACAAGGTAACAATCAAAAACAGATATCTGTTGCCTCGGATTTATGATCCATTTGATCAGTTGTTGGTATGCGCTGTGTTTTCGAAGATTGACCTTCGTTAAGACAACCACCGGTTGAGGGTCCGTGAGGCTGTTATTCCGCGGACGGCTTTTCATTCTCGGCACAGGCATTTTGAGTTCTTGGTGATGTTCTTTGGTTTGATAACTGCCCCCTCTGCTTTCATGGACTTAATGAATAGTGTGTTCGAAGATTTCTTGGACTGTTTTGTTATTTTTTTCATAGATGACGTTCTCGTGTATTCCCGTTGTGGTAAGGAGCATACTCAACACTTGCGTTTAGTTTTGTCAACCCTGAGAGAGCACAAACTCTATACCAAGCTGAGTAAGTGTGAATGTTGGTTATCCCAGGTGTCCTTTCTGGGCCATATTGTGAGCAAGGACGGTATTTCAATAGACCCGACCAAGATTTCAGCTGTGATGGAATGGAAGAGACCATCTACTCCTAAAGAGATTAGGAGCTTCTTAGGTCTGGCCGGTTATTTTAGAAAATTCATTGAAGGGTTCTCTGTGTTGTCTGCACCTCTAACTAGACTTACACAGAAGAACACTGCGTTCATTTGGAGTGATAAGTGTGAAGAAGCTTTTCAAGAATTTAAGAAGAGATTGTGTACTACCCCAGTTTTGACCTTGCCTATTGAAGGAGTTGAGTACGCTGTGTATGTGGATGCATCACACATTGGACTTGGTTGTGTCTTGATGCAAGAAGGAAAGGTGATTGCGTACGGATCAAGACAATTAAATACTCATGAAAGAAACTATCCTACGCATGATTTGGAGTTTGCTGCAGTAATTTATGCGCTGAAACTTTAGAGACATCTATTTTATGGCGTGATGTGAAAGATCTACACAGACCATAAGGGTTTGAAGTACGTCTTCACTCAGAAGGAGTTAAATCTACGCCAGAGTATGTTGTTAGAGTATATGGTCGATTATGAAGTGGAGATTCTCTATCGTTCGGGAAAGGCTAACGTAGTAGCCGATGCTTTGAGTAGGAAGAACACCAAAATCTTCAATCTATCTGTACTGTCCTTGGTGGAAGAATTCATGTTGATCGACATTGAAGTTGGGAGTAGTAGTTTGCCTGCTAGTTTGGAAGCAGAAGAGCCCTCTTGGATTTCCCTTACCAGAGTGCACAAGAAGGATGATCCTGCTTTGTTACATCTCCGAAATTGATCCGATAAGGGAGAGCTGCCTGATTTCTCTTTGGATGAGTTAGATACTCAGAAATATTGGGGTAGATTTTGCATCCCCGCTTTTGGTGATATTTGGGCTAAAATTTGTAATGAAGCTCATGGTTCAAGTGTTGCCTACCATCCTGGTTCTACCAAAATGTATAAAGATCTGAAGCAAATCATTTGGTGGTCGGGAATGAAGAATGATATAGCAAAGTTTGTGTCAGAATGTTATACGTGTCAGCATGTTAAGGCTGACCACAGAAGGCCTGGTGGTAAACTGACATCGCTTGATATTCCATTTGGAAGTGGGAGAGTATTTCGATGGATTTCATCACCAGTTTACCAAAATCTCCCCATGGGAACGATTCTATTTGGGTGATAGTCGATAGATTGACTAAGTGTGTTCACTTTATGTCATTTAAGATTGGGTATTCTAGGAAGAAGATAGCTGAGTTATATCTCGATGAAGTCATCAGGTTACATGGAGTGCATGTTAGCATTGTATCGGATCGAGACTCCCGATTTACATCTCATTTTTGGAAGAGCTTACAAGAGGGGTTGGGTACCAATTTAATGTATTCCACCGCCTATCATCCGCAGATAAATGGACAAACGAAAAGGTTAAATAAGATCGTGGAAGATATGATCAGGTGTTATATATTGGATCATGGTGGTGCTTGGAATGAACGCCTCAAACTCATGGAATTTGCAGACAATAATAGTTATCAAGAGAATCTGTAGATGGATCCATTTGAGGCCTTGTACACAAGGCATTGTTGGACACCTTTGTTTTGGGCTGAGTTTGGTGAGAGACCGCTGCTAGGTCCGAAAGACCTTGAAGAAATGAATTGTGTTGTGATTCGTACTCGAGAGAAGCTCAGTATAGCGCAGGGCGTTATGAGAAATATTCTAATCGATGAAGGGTCTATCTGGAGTTTTCCGTTGGCGACTTGGTTTTTTTGAATGTCTTTCTGATGTCAAGTGTTAAAAGGTTTGGAAGGAACCATAAGTTAGACCCCCCGTATGTGGGACCTTTTCAAATCCTTGAGCGCATCGGAGTGTCAGCTTATAGATTGGATTTGCCTATTATCTTCCCTGGTGTCCATGATGTGTTCAATGTTAGCCAGTTGAAAAAGTGTGTTCGTAGTGATTGTCAAGTCCTTGACTCGGTACCTCATATTCAGCCCAACCTTTCGTATGTTGAAGAACCTGTCCGTGTTTTAGAATATCAAGATCGAGTTTTACGAAGAAAGACCATCCCCATGGTCAAGGTTCTTTGGAGAAATCAAGACGTCGAGAGCGCGACGTGTCAATTGGAGTCGGTGATGAGGGAATCTCATAGACACATCTTCCCTTAGTTTCGGGTATGTCTCCTTGATTTTGGCAGTGTTCGATTTTCTCGTTTTGGTTTGATTTTAGAGTTGTGTTAAGTTTCGGGACAAAACTTTTTTTAGGGGGAGTGACTGTAAAACACTCCTGATTTTCTAATCATATTATTTGTTTTGGTATCATCATATTTATGATGTCAAGGCGTTACTTTTTGCATCATGTTAACGGCACTGCACCATTAGTGTAGTGTGTTTTTTCGTTTGTTGGGTTTGTTTGACTAGATTTTAGGATTTTGATTGAATGTTTTCCTCGATTGAAAAGGATGAAGTTTTGAGGTTTTGGACTTATCCAGTTTTATTGCGATCCGAGCATTTTGGGTTTCGGCGCGTATTTGAAACTTTGTAATGATTTTTGCTTGTGTAAGCATTTGATGATATTGTCTCAAGAATGACGTATCAGATTCTAGGGTGGTCTCTCCTGCTAAATTCTTAGTGTCGTCATTTTATCCCAGAATTTAAGATAATCTGAATCCTTTTACTTTATCTTGCTCAGTTCTCGGGAGGTTTGTTGTGTTTCTTGAGAGACCATAGAGTAAGTTATCGAGAAGAGCTGCAGTTCTCGAGAAAACTCTTATTGATCTCGACATGTCTGGTGTAAGCTCTCGAGAAGTGCCTCCCCTTGTTCTTGAGTGGTTCGGTAGTAATCGAGAAATCCTCCGTTTGTTCTCGAGATGACCTGGTGGTCTCAGGGATTTCAGTGTAGTTCTCGAGAAGGCCATTAGTTCTCGAGAAGTCTTACCTTGTTCTCGAAAAGCCTGATGCCTGTGTTGATTGTCGGGAAGCCCTCCTTAAGGGAAGTTTTTTTTCGTCGAACGGAGGCGGGAGACGAAATTATTTAGGCACTGCCTGGGTTTTTATCAATGCGTCGATCGGATTTCGACGATCGTCGAACGAAGTTCAACGAAATTCGAAGGTAAGGCGCTGTCTGGGCTTTGACTGATCGTCGAGCTGAGCTCGACGATCGTCGAACGGAGCTCGGCGATAGTAGATCGGCGTTTTTTCCTTTGCTCTCGACGATAGTCGATCAGAGTCTTCCTTTGATCAAATAATTTCGGTTGGAGTTTTCCCTTGTACTCGACAAACTCTGAACAGCTTTCATCGAACGGGTTTTGTGTTCGACGAACTTCGAGCAGAATTCGTCGAACGGAGTTGTTCTTCCCTCTTATTCCCGAGAAGCCCTATAGTTCTCGAGAGGTCTTCTTCAGTTCCCGAGAAATATCTTCTACTCGAGAAATATTTTTCTTCCACTCGAATAGTCCTTGACTTCTTCTCGAGAAGCCCGGTTCAGCAGATCCCGGTTTATTTTCTTAAGTTCAGTTATTCTAAAATCACACCTAGTATATATATACCCTACTTCTTCTTTCTCCTCTTAATCTTAGACCGAACAACTATTCATCTCTCGAACAGGAGCAACGTAAGCGTAGGAGAGGAAGTGTTTTCTGTGAACCTTCCGGTCGCTGCCGACGGTGCTCTATTGCTCCAAATCTTTAACCGACCATAGATCATGAAAGCTCTTAGAGAGAACTTCGACATCGTGGTAAAATCTTCCCCCATTTTCTTGAGTTTTTCTTGTTAGGGTTTTTTGTCCTAACTTCTATTTCAGCTATTTTGTTCAGATTTCAACTTCCACAATCTTCCTTAGTCCCGATCTACGACAATGAGCGATTTGGAGATTTTTTACGGCAAAATCAAGGCAAGTGGTGTTTTTTTCCTTTTCTCTCTTCTTCCCAATCTTGATGATAACTGTTAACCTCATTTTCTTTAATCTTTCTGCACTGTTGTCATTTCAATTTGTAGATATATTTAAACTTCTTTTGAATCCACTTATGTTATTAGTTTTTGTCATGATAATTCAATCTTGTAGTGTAATAGTGATTGATGGAAATGATTAATTTTGGATTTAATAATTCCTAACTATTTTGTAGGATGTGTCAACAGTTGTTTAGGATTGTGAAATCCTTCCTAAGGTTGACCAACTGTTTCTTAATCTAGAAATGTCTAGTAGAATCCGATGTACCAAATCTTACGATATATCATGATTCTCTTATTTGTGGTAGTTTGTGGGAGTATCCAACTCTGCATTGTTTTGAGACTTATTAGTACCTTGTGGAACTCTACCGGGTGTTTGGGCATCTGTAGTGAATGGTGGAGGGTATGAGTCTCCCCCACAGTTAAACAGATAGTATATCTGTGAGGGTGTGTCTAGATGAGTGACCACCTCGTCTGTGTTCTTGGGTAGAGTTGATTACATATGGCGAATAGGGTTATTGTGATATTCTTGCTCATAATTTAATCATGTTTTCCACCTTTTTAGCCTTGTGCATCTGGTGTATTTTTATGTGCGGGACGATTCACGTAAGTTTTTTTATGATTCTTTTGTACCTTACTTTTGTACTTTACTTTAGTACTTTTTTGTTTTGGGTTTGTACCCCTTTTGACATTTGTTTACTTTTTGGCTTACTTTTCCACCACCGCTTGTATCTTCTTGCTGAGGTGTTCTATGTTTGGAATGCCTCAGGTCCGGAGCTTTTGCAGGTAGTGGAGCTAGTTTAGGGATTTCTTGGGCAGTAGTGTTGGCTGTGGTTTTTACCTCGCCATTGCGAGGTAGTTTGTTGTTTTAGTTTGCATTACTTAGTTCATACATACTTTGTCTTATGTGGTTTAGTGTCAGATTGTTGGCGCACACAGGGTTATTGATTTTGGATACTTGCTAGCTGCTAGTTGTTTTCTTTGTGATAGATAGGATTACTTGCTTCCTGGGATGATTTATGCTAGGAATGCATGTTAGGTATTTTTAAGTATAAAATCTACTATTATTACTTCATGCATTGTATATTTTTAAAAATTTTACTCATTATATGTTGCGATCGTAAAAGCTATTTTTTTACTATTATAAACCTAGAGTCTTGCATACCATGAGTTGTTCCCTGGGGAACGTCTACACTCATGTAGGATGTTTAATCTCTTAAATGAAGTATTTTTTCGCAATGTTTAAACTATTTTCCTTACATGGACTTGATGAGCCACGAAGCCGAGGGATACAGTTAAATGCTTAACTTAAATTGGAATTTCTCTAAATCACTAAAAGATCTCTCTTTTGTGTCATGTTGGAGTTTTGCCTGAGCGTCCGCAGTTATCCCCTGCTGACGTGGCATCATGACACGCATTTTCCCTTACTCTGATATTCCCTCCTTCTTGCGGAGAAACTGCGGGTTGTGAAAACTGCCAACCTGATGGCCATCGCCACGGAAAATTCCTCCCGAAACATGTCGAAGAAGCCTGAGGAGCATATGCTTAAGAAGTCGAGGGCCGATCCCTCTAGAGGGGTGTTATGCTCACCCAAATCCCCTCCACTTTTCTTCGACTGCAATGTCACCTCCTAACCCCTAACACACTATAAAATCTAATTGTGGTTAAATCAACACTCGCTTAGCTGGAACGTGTTATTGACGTACACTTTCAAAGACTAATGCCTCTACCGGGATCATGGAGCATCTTACTTATGAGGCGCTAGTGAAGCCTATTAGTTAGGGCAAGACGGATATACTCGTGCAGATTCCTTGTTGGTGTTAGTCTTTTTTATTCTGCTTGTGCTCGCTGGCGAGTATGGTTCTAAGTCTTCCGTGTGTCTGCGTAGTGTCTAATTTTGTTGATGTCAGCTCGACTCATTTGCTGACCAGTCCTCCGATTTGCAATCTCGGTCAGTATCTCGATGATGTCTTGAAATCCCTGTGAGTGGGGGTGCTGTGACCTAGGTGTCATTAGTCCAGGTTCCTTATAATTTCATTGTCCCGCGTGTTGGATCGAGAAAGTCATTGATGCTACCTCTCACAGATCCCTTCTACGGTTGTTAGAGCTTGGCAGTTTGTCTGTCTAGTTGGGCGGTGTGGCGGTTACTCCAACGGTCTGGTTGTCTGGTGGCTTATCTTAGAAGTTGTGGTCTGAGGGCTTCTAGCAACTGCGGTCTGGTGGTTAGCCTCATCCATTCTTCAAGTCAAGACTCCATTTTATATTTTGTATCTTGAGGCTGAGACATTCCCTTTACCTCTTAAGATTTTTGGTTGCATGTCGTTTGTCCACATTCCTTCTCATAGTCGTGACAAACTTTCTCCCTGTTCTGTTAAATGCATATTCCTTGGTTATTGTCCGACTCAGAAGGGCTATCGCTGTTATGATCCCCTTCTATGCAAATAGTACATTTCAGCAAATGTTATCTTCTTTAAAGATACACCATATTCTTCTCCTGCTTCTTCTCTCTTGCCCTCTGATACTTCTTCATCACTGCTAATTATATCGGCACCTCCATAAGAACAAGTTCTTTCCACATATGTTCTTGTTGCCCCGTCTCTTATTCTCGAGACTATTTCTTTTCCCATGGAGTCTTCATTGCGTGTTCTAGGGCCTCTTCTTTCTTCTGACAATGCATTGCCTCCTTTGGATAGGAGTAACCTTTATCTTCCTATTTCTCTTTGGAAAGGTGTTCCCTCATGCACTCAACATCCTCTTCAGAATGTGGTTTCTTATGCGCAACTGCCTCCTTCCTCTAAAATCTTTGCTCTGGCTCTATCAGCAAGTGTTATTCTAGCCTCTTATCAAGGTGCTCGTATTATTCCTCATTGGAAAGCTTCTACGGATGAAGAGATGAACACACTTACTAAACGGGGTACTTGGACTCTTGTTCCTACCCCTCCTAAAGCTGATGTAATTGGCTTTCGCTGGGGCTTCATCATCAAGGTTCTCCTTGATTGTACTATTGATCATTATAAGGCTCGACTTGTTGCCCAAGGGTTTATGCAAACATATGGTGTTGATTTCTTCAATACCTTCTCTCCTTTTGCTCGGATTACCACAATCCGTGTCCTTTTTTTTGGTGGCTATCAACCGAGACTGGGAGATGTATCGGCTTGATTTGAAGAATGCCTTCCTTTATGGTGATTTGCAGGAAACAGTCTATATGGAGAAAACTGCTAGGTATGTTGCTCAGGGTGAGTCTCAGGTTTGTAAACTATGGAAGTCTATCTATGGTATTAACAAAAGTCCTAGGGCTTGGTTTGACAAGTTAAACTAAGTTATTTCTATTGTTGGGTTTGCTCAGAGTGCTGCAGATCACTCTTTATTCATTCATAAATCCTCGACTGGCCTTGTTATTCTTGTGGTTTATGTGGACGACATTCTTCTTACATGGGATGAAAAAAAGGTATGAAAATGACAAAGAAGCATCTTCTTCAGCATTTTGTTTCAAAAGATATATGATCTCCAAAATATTTTTTATAAATATAAATATCTAGGAAGTCTGGGTCTATAGTTCTGTCATAGCGGAAGTATGCCTTAGATCTCTTAAAAGTGACAGGTCTCCTTTGGGCTAAACCTGCTCGGTCTCTAATGGCTATTGGAGATTACAAGTGTTGGAGTGAAGACTCACCTCTTCTTGAAGATGTCACCATATACAGACGGCTTATGGGGAAACTCATTTATCTAACAGTCACAAGACCAGATATTTGTTATTTTGTGGGAAGAGTGAGCCTGTTTATATAAGATCCTAAGGAGTGTCATCTTCAGTCGGCTACAAAGATTCTTAAGTATGTGAAAGGTGCTCCATGGAAAGGTCTTCTGTTTCAGAAAAGGGGACATTTGAAGGTTCAGGCATACTCAGATGCTAGCTATGCTGAAGATAAGGAAGATAGAAAGTCTATATCAGTGTTCTGTACCTTTGTTGGAGAAAATCTGGTCTGCTAAAAGAGTAAAAAGCAAGCTATAGTGTCCAGGTCAAGTGTAGAAGCAAAGTATAGGAGCATGACTATTACTACATGTGAGCTAAAGTGGTTACATACACTTATGCTTGATTTTGGGGAGGTTTATGATCATCCTCTGCCAATGTTCTATGATAAAAAGGAAGCCATATATATCTCACGGAATTCAGTATTTCATGAGAGAACGAAGCATATCGAGGTAGACTGCCACTTTATCAGAGAGGAGATTTTGAAGAATCAGATTTGTACTCCATTTATTACCTCAGAGAGGGAACTGGCAGACTTCTTCACTAAATCAGTTTCTGCCACAGATGTTTGTAGAAAGATGGGCATGACTGGCATATATGCTCCATCTTGAGGGGGAGTGTTAGAGCTTGGCTGTTTGTCTGTCTAGTCATACGATTAGTTATTCGGGCGGTCTGGCGGTTACTCCAATGGTCTGGTTGTCTGGTGTCTTATCTTAGCAGTTGCGGTCTGAGGGCTTCCCTCATATACGGTCTGGTGGTTAGCCGCAGTAGCAGTTTGGGTGTTAACCATTGCTACGGTCAGGTAACTAGCATTGGCAGTTTGGAGGCTAGCCGGCAGTCTGGCGGCTAGTTGTGGCGGTCTGGCAGCTAGCAAGCAGTCTGACGGCTAGCAGGCAGTCTGACGTCTAGTATTGGTAGTCTGACGGCTAGCAGGCAGTCTAAAGGATAGGATTTGTAGATACTTATTTAGTCCCACATCTCTTATTATATTCTCTCGTCTCCCCATTTTCTATAAATATAGGGGCATACCTATGTATTGTTTATCTTTTTGGAGCAATAAAATTTACGGTTTATTTACCTCTTGGCCGTTTTCTCGCTCATTTTTCACATGGTATCAGAGGGAATGAATCCTTTGCTCCAATCAGATTATGGTTTGCTTGTCTAACTGCATCGGCTTCTTCCAGTTTGCTTCCCGCACCGGCTTCTTCTTGTTCGCTTCCCTCCCTTCCCTCCCTCTATTGCTTTTCGCTCTCCTGCACTTTCTCAATTTCAAGTTCTACATTTTGGTCGTGGCTCGTCGCTGGTGTGTTGTCACCCTAACCGTGCCGACCCTTTCTCTTCTCTATTTCTATCTTTATCTCTTTCTTCTACTTCTTCTTCTTTGTGACTTCTTTTCTTGTTCGCTGGCTTCTTTCCTTGTTCACGCGCCTTCTTTATTTCCTTCAGCTTCACCTCTTCGTTTATCTTCTCGCTGCGACTTCTCTAACCGCTGTAGGCTCCACATCTTGGTCGCAGACTCTTTTCTTGCTGCTGGTGTGGTGTCACCGTGACCATATGGTCTTCCCGTGCATTTTGTTCGCTGCTTGGTCGCTGCGACTTCTCTTCTTGTACAGTCTCTTTTCTATTTTCTTGTGCGGGTTGGTATTTCTTCTCACGCGGTTTCTTCTTGGTTTGCTCTTATCTTGGTGTCCGGTTTTCTTCGGCTTCTTTACAAACTGTGCGGTTTGATTCTCTGCCTCTCTCTTTCTTTTGGTCGCTGGCTCTCTGCGACTTGTTTTCCGTCCTATTCAATTTGGCTTTTTTTGCGCATTCCCTTTGCTTCTTTTTCCGGGTAGTTTCTAACAATGCGGTTAGTTTTTCTTCCTTCTAGTTTCTATTTCCTTTGAGATGGTTTCTCTTCTCTCATTTACATCTCGTGCTCTTATGGCCTCCTCTGATATATGGCTTATTGACCCTAGTGCCGCTTGTTATATGACCGGCAACTCTTGTTTGTTCTCCTCTTTGATCGACAAGAACAGGTTGTATCCTGTTGTTATTGCAGATGGGACCTCTGCTCTTGTATATGGTGTTGGCACTGTGTGTCTCTCTCCATCTTTGCTGCTTGAGGACACTCTCTATGTCCCCATTTTCCCATGCAATTTAATCTCTATTCATGCTCTTTGCATTCAGTTAAATGGCACAGTTATTTTTACACTCACAACTTGTTCTTTCTCTAATTCTTTCTCGAAATCTATTATTGTGGTGGCATCTTCTTTCTTGACCACGACGTTGCTCTTTCTGCTTCTTCATCTCTTCAGCAATGACATCGTTGTCTTGGTAATCCTTCTTCTTGCCTCATTCATCAACTTTTCCCAGACCTTCCTTCAGAGGATTTTCCTTTGAAATGTGAAGCCTGTCAATTTGGTAAACATCATCGCTCTTCTTTCCCATCTCGTACGGGACATAGTTCTTCGCATCATTTTGAACTAGTTCATTTTGACATCTGGGGTCCTTCTCCTACAACCTCTGTTGGTAGAAGACGCTTATACTTTGTTACATTTATTGATGATTTCTCCATGTGTAATTGGTTGTATCTCTTGAAAGATTGTTTTGAAGTGTACTCTAGGTTTACTGCCTTTTATAATGAGATCTTCACACAATTTCATGTGCTTATTCAGATTCTTCGTACTGATAATGCCAAGGAATATCTCAGCAGGCAATTCTCTGATTTTTGTGCGAGCCATGGTTTGATTCATCAAACTACTTGTCCATATACCTCTCAACAGAATGGCGTTGCTGAATGCAAGAATCGCCTTCTCTTGGATGTTGCTCGCAACCTTTGTATACAAATGAATGTTTCTCGGCCTTATTGGGGCCATGTTGTTCTCCTCTCTTGCTATGTCGTCAACTGTATTCCCTCATCCATTCTTCATGGCAAGGCTCCAATTTCTATTTTGTATCCTGAGGCAGTGTCATTCCCTTTACCTCTTAAGATTTTTTGTTGTACGGCATTTTTTCACATTCCTTCTCATAGTCGTGACAAAATTTCTCCCCATTCTGTTAAATATTCCTTGGTTATTGTCCGACTTAGAAGGGCTATCATTTTTATGATCCCCTTCTGCGAAAATAGTACGTTTCAGCAAATATTACCTTCTTTGAAGATACACCGTATTTTTCTCCTGCTTATTCTCTCTTGCCCTCTTATACTTCTTCACAGCCAATTATCTTGGCACCTTCGCCGGAACTAGTTCTTTCCATATCTGTTCTTGTTACCTCGTCTCTTACTCCTGAGACTGCTGCTTTGCCCTCGGAGTCTTCAGTGCTTTTTCTAGGGCCTCTTCTTTCTTCTTACATTGCATTGCCTCCTCTGGACAGGAGTAACCTTGATCTTCTAGTTGCTCTTCAGAAAGGTGTTCCCTCATGCACTCAACATCCTCTTCAAAATGTGGTTTCTTATGCGCAATTGTCTCCTTCCTCTAAGAGCTTTGCTCTGACTCTATTGGCAAATGTTATTCCATCCTCTAATCATGATGCTCTTATTATTCCTCATTTGAAAGATGTTATGGATGAAGAGATGAACTCTCTTACTGAACAGGGTACTTGGACTCTTGTTCCTACCACTCCTGGAGCTAATGTGGTTGGCTGTCGCTAGGTCTTCATCATCAAGTTTCTCCTTGATGGTGTTATTTATTGTTACAAGACTCGGCTTATTTCCAAAGGGTTTACGCAAACCTATGGTGATGAATTCTTCGGTACCTTATCTCCTTTTGCTCGGATTACTACAATCTGTGTCATTTTTTGGTGCCTGTTAATCGAGACTGGGAGATGTCTTAGTTGGATGTGAAGAATGCCTTCCTTTTTGGGAATTTGCAGGAAACAATATATATAGAGCAACCTCCTGGGTATGTTTCTAAGGGGGAGTCTCAGGTATATAAACTGTGGAAGGTTATCTATGGTCTCAAGTAAAGTCCCAGGGCTTGGTTTGATAAGTTCAACGAAGTTATTTCTGTTATTTGGTTTTCTCGGAGTGCTGCAAATCACTCTTTATTCATTCGTAAATCCTAAATTGGCCTTATTATTCTTGCGGTTTATGTGGACGACATTCTTCATACAGTGGATGACAAAAAGGGTATGGAAATGACAAAGAAGCATCTTCTTCAGCACTTTGTTACAAAAGATATGGGATCTCCAAATTATTATTTGGGAATTGAAATATCCAAGAATTCCGGGTCTATAGTTTTGTCATAGCGGAAGTATGCCTTGGATCTATTAAAAGAGACAGGTCTCCTTTGGGCGAAACCTGCTCGGTCTGCAATGGCTGTTGGAGTTTACAAGTGTTGGAGTGAAGACTCACCTCTTTTAAAGATGTCACCAGATACAGAAAGCTTGTGAGAAAACTCATTTATATAACAGTCACAAGACCAGATATTTATCATACTGTGGGAAGAGTGATCTAGTTTATTCCAGATCCTAAGGAGTGTCATCTTCAGTTGGCTATAAAGATTCTAGAGTATGTGAAAGGTGCTCCAGGGAAAGATCCTTTGTTTCAGAAAAAGGGACATTTGAAGGTTGAAGCATACTCAAATGCTAGCTATGCTGATGATAAGGAAGATAAAAAGTATACATCATGGTTTTGTACCTTTGTTAGAGGAAATTTGGTTAGTTGGAAGAGTAAGAAGCAAGCTATAGTGTCTAGGTTAAGTGCAGAAGCAGAGTATAGTAGCATGGCTCTTAATACATGTGAGCTGAAGTGGTTACGGACACTTATGCTTGATTTTGGGGAGGTTTATGATCATCCTCTGCCAATGTTCTGTGATAACAAGGCAACCATATATATCAAGGAATCAAGTATTTCATGAGATAACGAAGCATATTGAGGTTGACCGCCACTTTATCAGAGAGGAGAATTTGAAGAATTAGATTTGTACTCCATTTGTTACCTTAGAGAGAGCAGGCCGACATATTCGCGAAACCAGTTTCTGACACAGATGTTTGTAGCAAGCTGGGCATGATTGAAATATACGTTCCAGTATGAGGCGGAGTGTTAGAGCTTGGCAACTTGTCCATCTTCTCAGGCGGTTAGCTATTGGGCAGTCTGGCGGTTACTCCAGCACTCTAGTTGTCTGGTCTATTATCTTAGTAGTTGCGGTCTGAGGGATTCCCGCAGCTTGGGTCTGGTGGTTAGTCACAGCAACGGTTTGGGTGTTAACCGCTTCTACGGTCAGGTAACTAATATTGGCAGTTTGGAAGCTAACAGGCAGTCTGGCGGCTAGTAGTGGCGGACTGGCAGCTAGCAAGCGGTCTGGCAGTTTGCATGTAGTCTAGGGGCTAGCAATGGCGGTCTGACGGCTTGCAGGCGGTCTGGCGGCTAGGAGTTGCAGATACTTATTTAGTCCCACATCTCTTATTGTATTCTCTCATCTCCTCCATTTTCTATAAATATGGGGGCATATATATGTATTGTTTATCTTTTTGGAGCAATAAAATTTTCGGTTTATTTTCCTCTTGGCCATTTTCTCGCTCATTTTTCACAGCAGTCAACCCAGCTTTCCCTCGCATCGCCCCGGTGGGACCTCCTTGAGTAAGTGTTGGAACATTTATTATAATGTCCTAGATTTGAAGAAGGACCATAGATCAATGGTATACACTTGAATGTATCTAATACATGTTCAAAGTTCATTGTATCCAGGTTGTATTTTGTTGCATTAATAAGATAAGTTGTAAGAGTCACAATGACAGTTGTTATCAAGACAGGTTGCTGAACTATCAAAAAAAGGCTAAGTCCAAAAATATTGATTGAACTCCCAACACTCAATGCTAGAAGGGTAAAAGCATTGACAGAACACCATGTAGTCAAAGCCGCAGTATTGCATACTAGAAATTTGTCTAAGGATAGAAGCGTTGAGTGAACACAGTTACCTCAACGCCTACTTTATATGATTTTTGATTGAGTATATAAGCATTGAGTGAAGATGTGCCACTCAACGCCTCATCAAGAAGTTAGGTAAAGTCCAGAAGCTTTGAGTGTAGAAGCTTCACTCAACGCCTTCATGCAGGAAAATTTTACCAAGTCCAGAAGCATTGAGTGATGAAGGATCACTCAATTCCTAAACAATTAGACTGCAAATATCAAAGGCGTTGAGCTTTGAAGGTTCACTCAATGCCTCAAGATACAGATTTTTTGTTATGTATTTCAGCATTGAGTGACAAGGCCTCAATCAAAGCATATGCATATTATTTAGAAATTGCTAAGTTTGCAAGCCCCGGATCATGTTGATTTCATCAATAATTTAAATGTTACGGGAATTTTGTGCTAATTGACAAAAGGGGATGTATACCTTTATTACAATAATAAATGTAAAAGATATATTGCAGTTGGCTATTCCGGTTTGTCCACACTGCACAAAGAGTTGTTGGACGGCATCATCAACAACTTTCTCATTCTTTAGGAACTTTGGGATCTGAGTTGTATGCATAAAATATAAAGGCTGAGTGGTAGGATTCTATTGAGAATTTGAGGTTGGGCTTGTGTGCCTGAAGTAAGATCTGAGTCAGATCTGAGGTAGGAGATTTATCATCTTTGAGTGTAGGGCTATCCCTCTAGCCTGAGTTGTAGGGCTTCTTGTTAAGCCTAAGGTAGGTTATCTAGAGGATCACTGAGCTGTAGGAGTAAAGTTTACTCTGAGTTGGTAGGGCCTTGGCCTGATGTAGGGCTTGGAGGAAGCCTGAGAGATCCTTAGGGATCGGTGTTGTAAGCTCTTTAAGCCTAGTTTTGAGAAGATTGCCTTGTTTAACACGCTGTTAGAAAGGTGGGAGGGAAAGTGTTTGTACTCATACCATTGGGAACCAATATAAATTCTTGTGTGTTGTTCTTGTTCTTTAAAGCAAACACAATAATCTAACTCTCAACACACCAAATCAAAAAGGTAGTCAAAAAGATTAAAAGACCTATTCACCCCCCTCCCATCTAGGTGTATAACTACTCTTGAAACAAAGACTTTCAAGTGGTATCAAAGCAATGTTGTTCAAAAAGGACTCAATAGTCTGAATAGATCTCCAAGAGTAGCTGAATATAATCCCTATAGGTTCAGGTGAGAACCATAGGAAGGTGAGCTCCATGAAGCTCCCTATTTGTAGAAAAGAAAACTTTGGGATTTGGAAAGAAAGGGTTAGGCTATTAATGAAAGCCTCAGACCCAAGGATCTTCATCACATTTCAATGACCTTTCATTCCCATGAAGTATCGACCATTAAAGAAAATGTCAAAACTCCTAAGAAGTACTCTGAAATGACAAAGGATGAAGTCATCTTGGCAACCATGGACAAAAGGGCTCAAAACATCATTGTTAGTGTCATAGATGACTCCACCTTCTAGTACACTATCCACTAGAAAACAACTAAAGATATGTGGGATTCTCTCATTATTTATATAGAAGGGACAGAGGAAGTGAGGGATGACTGGAAATCCCTCCTAAATCAGCAATATGAAGCCTTCAAACAAGGCAAGAAAGATTCCTTTGCTTAATGCTATGAAATGTTCTTCATAATAGTTAATAGTTTGATAACCTATGGCAGGCAGTTCACTAACTATGAGCTGAATAATAAGTTCTTGAGATCCCTACACAAGGAATGGGATATCAAGATCTGTGCCATCAGAGAGGTTGGCAACTTGGCAAACACATTGCCTCAAAATCTATTTGGGAAGTCGTTATCCCATGAGATGTAGCTGAACTCCAGGAAGGCAGTAGATGATGCTGACAGATCTCTAAATAAAGAGAAGACTATGGCCTTCAGAGCTGAA
Source organism: Platanthera zijinensis (assembly GCA_039513925.1). Classification (NCBI taxonomy): domain Eukaryota; kingdom Viridiplantae; phylum Streptophyta; class Magnoliopsida; order Asparagales; family Orchidaceae; genus Platanthera; species Platanthera zijinensis. The sequence continues at coordinate 116,315,233 of CM077084.1, forward strand.
GCCACAAGGAGCATGGAAAAAGACTCCTCCACCAAGGAGAGCTGTAGAGTCAGAGAGCTAAGATCCCAGCTCCTCTGGAAATGAGTTTTTAGATGGAGAACTGACACTATTTTCAAAGTAGTTCAAGAAGATGTTGAGTAGAACGAGACAGTAGAATAACAAAGGATCTTCATGCTCCAACTTAAGAAAGCCTTATTCCAGCAATGACAAGTCGAAAAATGACCCCTCTAGAGAAAGGTATGACTCCAAGAAGAACAAATATGTTAAGACTAATGTTGTTTGCTACTTTAGAAACATGAGTGGACATGTCATTTCTGACTATCCAGTTAAGAGGAAGGAGCACATGAAGTCTGAAGGCAGAAAGTATCACAAGGACAAGAAGGCTGAAAAGAGCTTCTTTGCAAAGAAGAAAGTTAGCCTATCAGACAGTGATTATGAGTCTTCAGAATCAGAAGAAGAGAAAGCCTATATTGTGTAACGCTCAAAATTTCCTATAGCCATAGTGCAATTTTATAAGCTACCGCGTGGCGATAGAGGGTTACTGTGCAGCGGTTGCTTGGCAATGGCAGCGGCAGTAGTGGCTAGTATTGTAACTGGTGTACTAATTACCACGTCGTGGTAGTGAGTTACCGTGCGGTGGTAGTAGGCTGTAACGGCGTAGTCATGTGTTGGCCTGTGATTGGAGGTTTTGGGTGGTGGCTTGCGGAACAAGTCGTCGATTCAAGTACCGCACTACGATAAATAGTTACCATGTGGCGGTAGCTCGATTTATAGCCTCGGTAGTATGTTTTAAGATAATTTTTCTCTTAAGGATGGATAATTTTGAACGGTTGAGGAGAGAGGAGGAAAGTCAATCGAAGGATAATCCATCATAGTTGGATTTTTAGAGCTCCGATTCGCAAGCCGAGTTCGGATCTACGGAGGCAAGTTTGTTATGGTAATTTTCATCCAGCTAGATTCTCTTCCATAGTGCCGAAATGAACATCAAGGGTAACGATCCTCTACTTTGGACATGTGAAGTCCTTTATTTTGGCATGTGAGTGTGGATTCTCAACAACTTGTGGAAGCAATTCTCCTGACGGGTTGATCCATATATCCCCGTTATCTTTGCATTTAGAATCCGGAATCGAAGTATGGAATAGGCATGCCTTGTGAAGCCCATCCGAACAACTTGGTTTGGATTGGTGATGATTGTATGTATACCGGAGAAGACTCCATGGTAATCGCATAGATTTCAAAATCATGGGGTGTGCAGATGGCTATAGTGAGAGTACTAGAGTAGGTCTCCAGGAAAAACACCGATTCAGGGGAAGAAACGATAGTTTGTCACCTATCGCGTGGCTGTAGCGCTACCGCTGGTGGTAGCTCCCACTGAGAAATTGTTTTGAAAGGCCTATCTCGTTGAGACTTGGGGGAAATTATTTTGTGAGGCCTGTCTCGTGGAAACCTAGGGGCCATTATTAGTGAAGCCTATCATTTAGAGACCTAGAGGACTTTGTGGTGAGCTGAGAGCCTGACCGTCCCAGCTTAGGTGGCAGTGGGTGCTAGCCTAGAATCATAATAGAGTTATGAATCGTACGAACGGTAAAGGGGATGCTGACCCGCATCATGGTTTGTTGTGCCCGATGATTTGAGCACCGGGAAAGACCTGAACTGTACCCAACCCTATGTCGATCGACTCTGAGTGAGTCATTGTGTAGTTTACGAGGATCACCTTGACTCTGTCGTAGCCATAGGGGCATCGCCTTTGGCTTTAGCCCAAAAATACTAGAATGCTCAAATATTACTGACCGTTACAGAGAAGGGAGGTGTGATAATTTGAGGTCCTTTTCATGTTCTTATTGTCAATGTATAAATATGCTAATGTCTACAGGGAAGGAGCACTGCAACTCCGAGTGAGGGGTGGGGTCATTATAATTTGGTTAGCTAGTGCTAACTATTGTTTTGTTTGCCACCTTTGCGGTGGAATGTTTTTGTTTAGGTGTAGTCGAGCTGAGCGGGAAGTAGGGGGTTGCATCCCATGGTAGCTATGTCGGCCCTCAAAGGCCAAAGCAAAGTGTGTTTTCTTTTACTGCTCATGTGTGGCCGGCATGCATGCCAAAGTATGTAATACACTTTTATTTGAGGAAACCTTTGTAAGGCCTTAAGGCCATAACTATTTTGTGTATTTGACATATCATTCCTATTTGGTTTAGTGGTATTCAAATGATAGGATTCTAAGCAATTAATTTACTTCCACTAGAATGAACTTTGAGTTAGGATGCGCATTTATGGATCATGGTTTCAATACGTAACTCCACTAACTATCCATAAAATATAGCATGGGGCCAGACCTGACCTTTTGTTATATTATATGTGACAGATGGGGGTGTTACACATTGGTCTCAAGTCCATTGAATAAGAGGTTTATCATACAAATGCCCCATCTGTTTGAAGGGCCCTACTATCCTCTATTGATAGTGATTTTGAAGAGGACGAGGAGTTCAGTCTTATGGCCCTATCAAAAGACAATAACGACAATCCTATTCCTAATGAGGTATACTCTATCCCTAGCTCTCCCTCTATCTATAAGTCTGACTCAGACTTTGAAGCATCCACTTCCTCTAGTGAGGATGATGGTTCAAAATTTTAAGATGATGTCAATCAATTGATTGAATAGTATTGTGCAATTCTGGATGCTCTGAAGAAGAGCAAAAGGCTTATCAAGAGAAAAGCTAAGGAGATTGTCATACTTCAGCAAGTTGCTTCCCTGTAGCTTGAGTCAGCACCCTTGCTAGCTTAGATTAAGACGGAAGTTAGCCAACTGAAGAAAACCTCAATCATCAAAATTGGTACCATTAGCCAGAAGAACAAGATCGTTAGGTATCTTGAAGATAAGCACCTCAAGGAGAGGAAGATTGTGGCTGAATTCTCTAAGCCCAAAATGATTTTGCCACCGATTGACTCCTTAACCTCTCAAAAAGATAAGAGAGGTTTGGGGTTCAAGTGGAACTCTAGAGCCACCCATTCCATATGGAAAGGAAAATCTTCTGTAGTGCCTCAGACCACCTTTCAAAAGATAATCCTCCCTTCCAACAAGTATTACCAGGAAATCATGTATGGTCACTGGAAGAATGGGAACTCTTCATGTAAGAATACAAGGTTATCTTGAAATGGAAGGAGAAAGGGCATAGGCTTTAGTGCACTAAAGGCTCCCTATGAGGAAATCCAAATGGCCCATTATGGACCTTTTGTATTTGGTGCTATAGCCCCCATACTCAAGGACATGGTTGTAGCATGTTCGAATATTCTCCCAGCAAAAACTTTGACTAAGGGCAAGTTAGTCAGTAAGCCACACCTAGCAGTTTATGATTCCATCAACTCCATGTTAGCTACAAAGATGACATATGTTGTTGTTACTCATAATAAGCCAACTGCATCCACTAGAAGAATCACTTTCAGTCAGATACTTGTTGAAAGAAATTGGAAGAAGGCTGTTGTTGTCTCCTCTGAATAGACAACTAATGATGGCTTGCTCACTCCAAAGGATGTTTAGAAGAGGAAATACAACATTCATTAGTGTTTGTGTTATGGCAAGGTGGGTCACTTTGACATAGACTATTGGTAAAACCCTAGTGTGCCAAGGGCAAGGATGAGTCTTCCTGTCAGGGAAGCAGCAGGTAGACATGTTCATTTTCAGGCTAACATGAACCAAAGACCCAATCCATTTTGGGTTCCTATGGTAAACTAATTTGTGTTTGTAGGATTGTATAAGTGCCCGTACAGTGCCAATATGGTACTTGGACAGTGGATTTTCAAGACAAACAACAGTAACTAGGAGCCACCTTAAGGATTATACTCCAGTGAGGAATGGACCAAAGGTGATATTTGGAGGTTCAGACAGATCAGTTACAGAGGGCTATGGTATGATCAACAATTGCATAGTATCCATCACAAAGGTATCTTATGTAGAGGGATTACAGTATAATCTGATTATCATAAGACAACTATGTGACAATGGTTATGTCATTGTCTTCCACAAGGATGAGAGTCTGATCAAAAGGTCAAGTGACCAGGAGGTCATTTTGATAGACACTAAGAATGGAAATATTTATTATTTAAACATCTTATGTTTAAGTACAGAATCACCATTATGTCTGGTAGAGAATGAGAAAGTCTCTTATTGTGTGTAATGACAAAAGTGGCTTGCTCACTTAAACTACAACACAATTAGCAAATCAGTAAAGGGCTATTTAGAAATGGACCTAATCTAAAATGCACCAAAGAGGGCATTTTCTATGCATGCCAAAAGGGCAAGCAGACAAATGCATTATTTAAGAGCATTGGGGCCAAAGATTCAGAGATGTGCGTGTACCTCTTGCATATGGACTTGTTTGGTCCAATGTTATTTCATAGTTTAGGTAGGAAAGTCTACACACTAGTGATAGTTGATGATTATTCCTTATTTATTTGGGTTTTCTTTCTAAAGAAAAAGTCTGAAACCCTTGACATCTTTGTGACCTTTGTTAGGCAAGTTCAAAATGAAAAGGACAGTTCTGTGGTCAAAATTAGAAGTGACCATGGTATTGAATTTCAGTCAAAAGGAGTGCCAAAGTTCTGTGAAGAACAAGAGATTCATCAGGTGTTTTCTTCTCAAAGAACACCCCAGCAAAATGGGATTGTCGAGAGGAAAAACATGACTCTCATAGAAGCTAGTAAGACAGTACTCAGTGATTCTTCTCTCTAGAGTACTTCTTGACTGAGGTAGTGAACACTGCTTGTCATGTCCTAAATAGAGCTTCTATTAACAAATTTCTCAAGAAGACTCTCTATGAGATTATGAAAGGTAGAAAATCAAATCTAGCCTATCTCAGGATCTTTGGAAACAAGTACTTTATGCTCAATAATGGAAAGTCCTACAAGACTAAGATTGCTGCCAAAGCCTATGAAGGAATTTTTATTGGGTACAACAACATAGCAAAGTATATAGAGTCTACAACTTCAAAAATCAAGTTGTATAAGAGTCTGTTAAAGTTGTGTTTGATGAATCAATTATGATTAACAGTGAGATGTCAAGATCCTCTAGATCTATAGGTATAGAGTTGAAGATGGATAATCTGACCATCAAGAATGCTCCTCCAACTACCTAAGAGGAATATGATGGTGTACTCATTCCTAAAGAAGATAAAAATTCACAGGACATAGGTGAAGACCAGCAGAACCCAACCACTGATGTTCATGATGCTGGAGAGAGAATGCCACCTGATGTCAAGCATTTGAGGGATCATCCTAGAGATCAAATCATAGGTGATATAAGGAAAGGTGTTACAACAAGGGGCAGAAGCCTCAACATTGCTATGTATTTAAGTTTTTTATCTCAAGTAGAACCAAAGAGATTTAAAGATGTCAATATAGACCCATTTTGGATTATGGAAATGCAAGAGGAACTGAACTAGTTCAAGAGATGTAAAGTCTGGAAGCTGGTTTCCAGACCACATGGGTATAACATCATTAAGACCAAGTGGATCTATAGGAATAAACTTGATGAGAATGGTGTTATCATCAAAAATAAAGCCAGGCTGGTGGCCAAGGGATATAGACATGAGGAAGGTATTGGCTTTGATCAAACATTTGCTCCAATTGCTAGACTGAAAGCTATAAGATTGTTCCATGCATATGTTGCACATATAGGATTCAAGGTCTACCAAATGGATGTTAAGTCAGCTTTCCTAAATGGTGATCTAAAAGAAGAAGTCTATGTTGAGCAACCCTCAGGTTTTGTTAACTCTAACTTTTCCGATTATGTATTTATGCTTAGAAAGGCTTTATATGGGTTGAATCAAGCCCTTAGGGCATGGTATAAAACCATTTCTAGATTTCTCATTTAGAACAAATTCTCAATTGGAAAGATAGACAAGACATTATTCCTTAAGGAAGTCAAGGGTAAGATCATTATAATCCAAATTTATATAGATGACATAATTTTTGGGTCTACTAATGATGGACTCTACAAGAAGTTTGCTAAACTTATCTAAGGGAAATTTTAGATGAGAATAATGGGTGAACTCAAGTACATCTTGGGCCTCCAAGTTACACAGTCAGAGGATGGTCTATTCATCTCACACTCTAAGTTCACCAAGGAGTTAATCAAGAAATTTGGAATGGAGAGTTCCTCCACAATGAAAACTCTTATGAGTTCAAGTGTGTCATTAGACAAGGATGAGACTGGGAAACCTATTAATGAAACCTTATATAGAAGCATAATTGGCTCCCTCTTCTATCTGACAGCTAGTAGGCCAGACATCATGTATGTTATATATGTTTGTGCTAGATACCAGGCTATCCCTAAGGAGTCTCATTATTCTGCAACAAAAAGAATTTCGAGATATCTCAAGGGCACACTTGATCTTGGTCTATGATACCCTAAGAATAACGACTTTGAACTAATTGGCTATTCAGATGATGACTTTGAAGGTTGTAGAAAAGACAAGAAAAGTACCTTAGACACCTATTAATTTTTAGGAAGAAGATTGGTCTCTTGGCGCAGCAAGAAGAAAACAAGTGTTACCATCTCAATCACTGAATCAGAGTATATCTCAGCTAGAAGTTGATGTGCGCAACAACTATGGATCCAGCATCATCTCTGGGACTACAATATCAAGCTAAGTAAAACTCAAATGTTTTGTGATTCTTCTAGTGCAATCTCTATTGCTAGGAATCATGTGTCTCATAGAAGGACTAAGCACATAGAGAGTAACTATAATTTTATTAGGGAGTATGTAGAAAAAGAAGACATTTTTCTTGAGTGTCCCCACAAACAAATAGGTGGCTGACAGTTTCACTAAGTCACTAGATGAATTCAAGCTCAACACCTTAAAAATTGAGTTTGGCATGTTGAACTTAGGTAGCTTTAGTTTCTCTTTATGCATATATATTGCAGGAAGTATTAATCCTTGCAGGATATCAAAGAAGATATGGACTAAGATTCCAAGAATCGAATGCGCTGAGTCTAAGTGTCCAGGCATCAAGTGTGCTGAGACAACATCAAACATCGAATATCCTGAGTCCTAATGTCCAAGTGTCGAGTGCACTGAGACAACTTCAGGCCTTGAGAGCGTCGAGTGCATCGAGACCTCTTAATGAATTTCCTTAGGGGCTTCTGATTGTAGCTATCTTACGAGATTAATCTCAGTCGTTGATCTCCTCATGATTATCACAACAGATATGCGCCTATCCGCATTCTCAAATAAGAGGTAAGTATAAATATAAGTGTGTGTGCTTAAAATAAAAAACACTATTCCTAGCCCTTCTCGACTTTCTGCCTCTCTACATCGAAAGCTCGTACAAAACTCCAGTTGTTCAAAGACTCAATGGCGCCGAAAGGAATAAATTTCCTTTTAGATGGAAAAGAATTAGTGTGAAACGGATTTAAGGATACTCTAGAGGAGGTACAACTCGTTCTCCATTTACTGCAGTTCACTGACCTAGATTTCATCATGTCAGAGCGAAGCTCGATATGTCAGAGAGAAGTGCTTCAAAATTATTCAAATGCCACTATCAACTCATCCTACAAAAAAAATCATCCATCAGTGGGCATAAGAACAAGATCACTCTAAGATGACTAAGCAAGGCCCTGCATTTGCCCAAGTTCAGGTCATCTGTTGAAGAAGAAGAACAATATGACTAGAATGTGAAATCTGCCCTCAAGTTGTGTGGGCTTTCAAAGCATAACACCAGATCAATTTTAAGGAAGGAGATGAACTTAAAAGGAAAGTTTCTGGATGATTTTGTTGGGAAAGCTCTGATCTATAAGATAGGTTCCACTGGCAAGATCTTGAGAAAGATGTTTGAGCTCATGACAAGGATAATTCTATCAAAGAAAACTGACTGGGGGAAGGTGTTGTTTGATAGAATAATGGAATGTATCCCATAACCCAACCTAGGAAGAATCTTGTCCCTATACTTGCATGTAACTATTCTAGGGATCCTCAATGTGAGGCTAGGAACTAAGATCCATCATATGAGGAGGATGGACTCAAAGATGTTTGACAGATAGGACAGAGTACTGCTGCCACATTAACAGACAAGTTAGAGGAGAAAAAAAGTTTGTACTCATCACTAAGGAAATCAAAAGAAGCAGATCTTCTGAGAGCAATGAGGAAGAGCCACATGATCCTCAACTGTCTAACTCTTCTAAGGAAACAAGAAGAGATTTGAGTGCTCGGGTTTCAATATCCTATGAACTTGTAGAAAAGACTATACAAGTCTGTGGCTCATAATCTGATGACATCCCATCAGAGGTATCTAAACATATGACAGAAGGTATTGTCGACAGAATCTGTGTAGACATTAAGGGGGAGACTTTCCAGATTCATGCACTTACTGTGGGGGAGAAAGTATAATAAATTTAAGACCATCTTGATTCCTTCATTAAAAATCTACAAAATAGAATTGATCAAACTCCAGAAGGTCCTGAGGTGATACTCTTCTGTCCACTGGTTGAGCGGGAGAAACTTCTTGATATAGTGTTTGAAGATGCACCAACCATAGTTGATATAGTGCAGCCAACTCCAATAGGGAATGTAGAGGTTGAGGGGGAGATTCCAACAGAACTCCATGCTCAAACAACTGAAAATGTTATTGAAAGTGAGGGATATATCTTATGTTTACTCTAGAGGGGGGGGGGGTGAATAGAGTATTAAAAATTTATTAACTTGTTTTTATAGAAGATTAAAATAAAGTTATATATATAAGTATAAAAAAAATATCACAGCACACAAGCAAAAAGTAAAGGCAAACCAAACAACACAAGGAATTTATAGTGGTTCTCTAATAAACCTGGGTACATCCACTCTTCTACCACCCTAGTAGGAATCCACTACAGGTTTTTGATCAGGTACCCTACCACCATAGGTTTTTGCTCAGGTGCCCTGTCACCACAAGATCTATTTTCAAGAGAGATCTAACAACCCTTTGATCTTTTGACCAGGTGCTCAAAAACCAAACTAAGACTTTTTATCAGGAGACTTAACAACCAAAGGGGCTGTCTTTTAAAGGGAGTTTAAAACCCTGTACACAGGAAATGGAAAAGTAAAAAGAAATTTGATATTGTCTTCTCTGTCTCTATGCTCTGAGAAGACTAGTGGATTTTTTGATGTTGTCAAAGCTCCCCATGAGTTATAGAAATTTTATTAGGAGTGGAAGATTTGATTCAGGGTGTAGGCCTTCAAAGAAAACTTCTTCTTCTAGTATATGTATCTAAGTGATTGTGAAGGTTATCTCAGGAGTATGGTTATTTACTAGAAGAAAAGCTTGAGGCAGAAAGTCTGAATGAGCAAGCCTGTAACTGTCTGTGTGTGACTCTGAAGACAAATAAATTCTAATAATATTTTATATCTGTATGCTTTAGGAATTCAAATATTTGAAATCATTCTGAACAGCTGGAACATTACCTAGAGTGGTAACTGCCTTGGAAAAAGATTAGCATTTAACTCTGTGATAAAATCCACATTTAATGCTGCCTCTAAACAACTATATTCATAAGAATATATTGTATTAAATGTCAGAGCCATAACTGCCTGAAATTAATCCCATTAGAATATTCTGCCTTCAGAATAATTTGCCTGAAATTAAGCTTTGATAATAATCTATTTCTGGAAAGAAATAACTGCCTAAAACTCTGTCTGGAAATCGTCAAATGGAGCTCCAAATTCGTCGAATTGATAAGGCACTTCGTCAAGCTTAGATTTTTATATTAGCTCACAATTCGTCGATCTCAGCTGGACTTTCATTAAGCTTAACTAAGAGAAGGAACTTTGAGTTCGTCGATCTAAGATGAACGATCGTCGAGTTGAGTTCGACTATCGTCGAACTAAATTCCTGAACTTGAATTCTTCAAATTCAAAACCCTAGAAAATCCTATGACCATACACTACACATGATGGGTCAATCTAAGCATCCTAATAGTAATCCTTGCCCAAATCATAACTAGGGTTCCAACAATCTCCCCCTATTTAGGTGAGAATACTATTTACAAAAATAGAACATAAAGCCTAAAGAAATCTGACTGAATTATAAATCTTCAGTAGATATACAAAGGTGCTTCGAGAAGGTTTATAAACGACAAAGATTCAAAGTTATAAACAAGAATAGAGAATCCTTCTGACGAGCTGCTGATGGAAGAACTGAAGATGATTTGGTGAGGGAAAGCTCTCTGGTAAAATATTCAGCTTCCCTTTTGCTCAACTTTAGATCTTGACAACCTATAGATTTTCTGAAAAGAGGTTGTAGACACAACAGCTTCTGGAGACTATCAAATACCACTATTCCTCTTTGGTAGGATATATCTTTTCCTGAAAAGAAGGTTAGGTGTTCCTGACCTAGGTTACCTTGGGTCCTAATTTTCTTTCATAACAATAATTTGAAATATAAGAATACTCTGGTTGATCTTTATAACCTAGTAGATGATGTTTCTTAGAAGGTATGATCCATTGAGTAAAAGAATTCATAAATTTCTGTGTTTGATTATAATTTTGAAATGAATTAAAATTTTTGTTTTGAAAATTTGAGTTCGACAAATCATATTGATTTCGTCGATCTTAGTTCGACGAATGAAAGTGGGTTCGTCGAGCTCCATTCACAGAATGATATTAGTTGTATTATGTGTTCCATGTTCGTTGATCTCAATTCGACGAATCATATGGATTTTTTCAATCACAATTTCTTTGATAATTATATTGAAATCTAGCGTTCATAATTCGTCGATCGGAGTTCGATGAATGATGCTGATTTCGTCGTTCTCAGTTCGATGAAATATTTTGAACATAATTTTTCTAAAATTTCTTAATTATTTTTGATTTAATATTATGTAAAACATCAGTTACTTTATCTAAATCTTCTAACTTTTGTTTCCCTTTTGCTAATTTTAAAGAAACTATCTGTTCAAGAGCTGTTTTAAAATCTTCTTTTAGTTTTATGTTTTCAGAAAATAGATTATTTTGTTCAGTTAATTTATCTATGAGAAGTTTTATTTCCTTCTCAGATTGATTCAAATCTTCACATAATAATTGAAAATCTGTTTTAAACTATTCTGAAGTGAAATCAAAAGAAGAGTTTACCTGGTCTTCTTCAGACTCAGATTCTGAATTAGAATTGCTGCAGGATGCATTTATTGCCATCAAACTGAATTATTTTGCTCTTGATTCTTCTTCATCTTCAAGTATATAGGATGAAGTTTCTGAATCTGATTCACTCCATGTTTCAGCAACCATTACTGTGAGAGAGTTCCAAATATCCTTTGTTGAGGAGCATTCAGCAACTTCTTGAAAAATGTCATCAAACAATGATTGAGAAAAAATGTTCATGGCTTTGACATCTGTAATTTTTAGTTTCTTCTGAGCATCAATCCACTCAGGTGGTGGAACTGCACTTGTGCTTTTTATTGCAGTTTGTGTAGGAGGACCTGTCAAAATAGAATTGTATATGTCTTCATCAATAGAATTCATATAAAGCCTGATCCTTGCCTTCCAAAGTGTAAACTTATTCAGATTACACACTTGAGGTCTGGTGCTTGAATACTCCTTATTTTATGCCATGATATGAAAGACAAAATAGAACAAATAGGATCTATCAAAGATCTTTTGGTTCAGGTGTTGGCCTGTGAAACCAAACAACCTTTCCCTCTGATACTAATTGAAAGTGCAGGATAGATCTTATGTCTACTCAAGAGGGCGAGTGAATAAAGTATTAAAAATTTACTAACTTGTTTTTATAGCTGATTAAAATAAAGTGATATATATAAGTATAAAAATAAATATCACAGCACACAAGAAAAAAGTAAAGGAAAATCAGACAACACAAGGAATTTATAGTGGTCCCCCAATAAACTTGGGTACATCCACTCTTCTACCACCGTGGTAGAAATCCACTACAAGTTTTTGATCAGGTGCCCTGCACCCACAGGTTTTTGCTTCGGTTCCCTGTCACCACAAGATCTATTTTCAAGGGAGATCTAACAACCCTTTAAGCTTATGACCAGGTGCTCAAAAACCAAACTAAGTCTTTTGATAAGGAGACTTAACAACCAAAGGGGCTATATTTTGAAGGGAGTTAAAACCCTGTACACAGGAAATGGAAAAGTAAAATGAAATTTGATATTATCTTATCTGTCTCTATGCTCTGAGAAGACTAGTGGATTTTTTGATGTTGTCAAAGCTCCCCATGAGTTATAAAAATATGATTAGGAGTGGAAGATTTGCTTCAGGGTGTAGGCCTTCAAAGAAAACTTCTTCTTCCGGTATATATATCTGAGTGATTGTGAATTTGTTCTCAGAATGATGATTGTTTGCTGGAAGAAAAGCTTGAGGCAGAAAGTCTAAATGAGCAAGCCTGTAACTGTCTGTGTGTTACTCTTAAGATAAAAAAAACTACTGATAATATTCCATATATGTATGCTTGAGTAATTCAAATATTTGAATTCATTCTAAACAGCTGGAGAATTCCCTAGAATGTTAACTGCCTTGGAAAAAGATTAGCATTTTACTCTGTAATAATATCCACATTTAATGCTTCCTCTAAACAGCTATATTCATAAGAATTTAGTGTATTAAATGTCAGAGCCATAACAGCCTGAAATTAATCCCATTAGAATATTCTACCTTCAAAATAATTTGCCTGAAATTATACCTTTAAAATAATCTATTTCTGAAAAGAAATAACAACCTAAAACTCTGTCTAAAAATCATCGAACGGAGCTCCAAGTTCATCGAACTTATAAGGCACTTCGTCGAGCTGAGATTCTGATATTAGCTCACAGTTCATCAATCTTAGCAGGACTTTTGTCGAGCTCAACTCAGAGAAGGAACTCTGAGTTCGTTGATCTGAGATCGACGATTGTCGAGCTAAGTTCGACTATCGTCAAACTAAATTCCTGAACTTGAAATCTTCAAAGTCAAAACCCTGGAAAATCCTATGAACCTAGACTATACAAGATGGTTCAATCAAAGCATCCTAAAAGTAATCCTTACCCAAATCAGAACAAGGGTTCCAATATTTATTGACATTTCTGAGGATAGTGAACCTGCAGTTGATGAGTCAAAGAGTGATGTTGCTAATCACTCTTCTGAATATATGATAGCTTACTCATATATAAGAGAACAGACAAGGAAAGAGGATGTGGATGTCTGTGACCATGGGACATCTCATCAAGATGATCAAATGTCCTCAACATTTCTGGCACAACTAAAGGTATACTAGATGACTAGAGAAGACAACTTGATCACTTTGTTGATGATTCAATACAAAAGCTGAGAAAGGATTGGTCTACAGTGAAAAAGTCCACCAGATTTGAAGTAAACCTGCTTAAGGCCAAGATAGTGGCCTTCTTTATGAGAGTTGCCCCAATTATAACTTACACTGAAAACAAGCTTGAGGAAATCTATAAGAAGATGTTGTTATATAATCTCCTATCCTAGGTACTGCGGAGCCAGCTCATATTTCTCCATCTTCCACTATACCAGTGCTGTCAGGCATTTCCAGTCAGGGTGATCAGCTGCTGAAAATTTTTGAAGAAATGCTTGCTAGGAAACATGCTAAATTTGATGCCTCGTTGCAAAAAGTGGTCAAATTTGTTAAGCAATCTGAGAAGCTTATGCTTGATGGTTTTACTGCAGTTCAAGTGAAGTTTGATAAGCTAGAAGAAAGGTTTGACGCAAATTATAATGAAGTTACAGCTGCAGTAACTCTTATGATGAGAGGACTTGGGCAAAATGAAGGATTACACAAATGCTCTCTCTCTCTCATCGAAGCCATAATAGATCTATGACACACTATTACTCTTCTTTGAAATCTTATGCAAATGCAATTGATGCAGAAGCCAGAAAGGTGGAGGAAGCTATTACAGCTAAGGTTGCCGGTGTTTAAAAGTCTATGCTCGACCAATTCAAACAAGCAAATGATTATAGATATGACAACACCATGTTGCTACATGGGCAGCTATTCCCTCCTCTAGTTCCTGCTAAGCCTGTTAATGTTGACCTTCCTCCGGCTGAGCATGGTCATGATGATATTTATTCGGCTCTGGACTACACTCAATATGGGACAGACTCACAGAACTTCTCTCAGGTTCCTGCTGCTGCTACTGTTACTCCAGAGGTTCAAGCTGCTACTGATGCCACTCTTGTTTTGTTCTCTGAGGCTCAAGTTATCAAGAAAAGAAAATTTGGAGAAGGTACTTAAGAAGTCAGACTAGAACCGGCCAGGACAGCTCAAGTCAGAGAAGGACCTAACTGTGAGATGAATGAACTTTGGAGCCTTACTTCAAAGGGAATTATCTTGGACACCTATGCCCTCTAAGAGCTCAAAGCGGAGAAACATCGTGATCACTACAGTCTAGAAGAATTGAACAAATATAAAGAGGCCTGCACCAAGAGGAGGATTCATTTCCGGAAATACAAGAATATTGATCCTATGCCTCTTCCTCCACCAAAGTACTATCCAAAGCTCATTGAATATTTTGACAGACAGTTGCAGAAGAGAAAGAACAAGAAGAGATGAGGTCTTAATTTCTTTGCTGATTAATGTGTGTTGTGGGATGCCCTCCCTATTCAAAAAACATTTTATTTGATATATATATATATTTGTGATGGTTTATATATTGATCAAGAATACGTGTCAACTTATTTATCATATCATGTCTTCACTTTATTTCTTTTTATGAGCAATTCACCTTGGCTTGTAGAATTTTGGCTTCTTCAAATAAGGGGAGATTGTTGGGTATTGTATCAACAATAACCCTTATTTGAAGAAGGGTCCAGTCAAGCTTAGATGAATTGAGATTGTATTTGATATTGCTATTCAGTTATGTACTTGTAGGTTTACAATGCCAAGTACACACTAATGTCAGGTTACAGTGAGTCAGTAAACACAGGACTGCACAATGTAATCCCTCATTATGTAGGCTAATGTGTTAACTCACGTGTAATCTCTCAATTGGGGTGTACTTCTATCCTAAATACAGGAGAAGGATCTGCCAGAAACATAGAATTTTACCTAAGTAAAATTTGGTGAGTATGGTTAAGCATACACGTCGAATTTGTCGAGTATCGTCTGAAAGTTATTACTTCAAGGTTAGCTAGTCACTTAGACGGGGGTGAATAGGTCTTTTAAATTTCTTTAGTCTTTTTGATGTTTATAAACTAAGTGATCTAGAGCTTGTCCTTAGTACTTGCAATAAAAAGAAGGAACAAACAACACAGTACAACACACAAGTATTTATAGTAGTTCCCCAATTGGGTACATCCACTTCCCCCCCCCCCACTTTCTAACTTATGTTAGACAAGGCATAAACTCCACCAAAATTCTCATCAGAGCTTAAACCTCAGGCCCTCAGCCTTACACTCAGGTTCTCCTCAGAACCCTACCTTAGAACCACAAGTGTTCCTACCTTAGAGCCCTGTAGTGCTCCTACAATATAGTGTTACTTAAACCGCCTACCTCAGACTTATCTCTAAGGCCTACAACTCAGGCATAAAGTGCCCTACAACTTCAGGCACATGTCCCTACTCTCAGAGTACTGCAGCACTCATACAGCTCAGTACCCTTACAGGTACCTACCTCAGTACCGTCAAGGCACCTCAAGCTCAGTGATAAATTTGTCACCTACCTCAGGCCAAAGGCCAAACACTTTGTCTCCTACAAGACCTACACTCAGTGACACACTTGTCACCTATAGCTAAGTGACTGAACAGTCACCTATCTCAGCCTTATCACTAAGTCCTACTACTCAGGGTTAGAGGACATCCCTACTCTCAGATCCACACTTGGATCCTACCTTAGTACCCCAGCAGGGAACCTACCTCAGTGACTAATTAGTCACCTATAGCTCAGGCACAAAGTGACCTATAACTCAGATTCAGTAAACCTGAATCCTACTGGCAATTAATCAATAAAATTGAAATATTGACACAGAGAAAAATCTCTGATTCTAACTTGCTGGACTGAGCAGATATCAGTCCAGCCAACTTATTGTAGAAGGAATTAGTCTTCTTCTACAACTACCAATTTCTCTGTTGTACTGAAGGCTGCAACTGCTGTTGAAGGCTTACAATCCTTCACACAGCTATCTTCTCTTGCTGATAGATTGAATCAGCCAACTTATTCTTCAAGGAAAAATCTTATTGAACTGGAAGAAGCTTCAGATATCTTTGCCCTCTAGCTTTCACTGCTGGACTTTGCTTTCAAGCTTGTCGAAGAATATTAAGTCCAGTCGCATCTCTTTCATTTTCTACTTTCGTTCTCGTTTTCGTTTACCCTAATCTTCTTTTCTTCTCTTCCTTTTATATCTATTGATTTGAATCAACGACACAATTTGAATGTGGGCCCAACAAAGGATGGTGAGTGCCAACTTCCTCAAAAGAGGACAAATAGTAGCTTTCGACTCTACTGTAGCTTTCCCGCAATGACATGAAGTGCTTCGACTGAGCTCGACTATCGTCCAGCTGAGATCAATGAATTCTATACTATGCTCGATGAACTTCATAATCTCCAACTTTACATTTAGCTCGATGAAATGTGAGCTCTGCTTGACGAACTCTCAATCTTCAAATTTTAACTTGAGCTCGATGAACTTTGAATCTTTAAAGTTTAACTTGAGCTCAACGAAAAGTGAGCTTACCTCGATGAACTCTGAATCTTCAACCTTTAACTTGAGCTTGACGAGAGGCGAGCTCAACTCGACGAACTTTGAATCTTCAAACTTTAACTTGAGCTCAATGAAAGGTGAGCTCAGCTCGATGAACTCTGAATCTTCAACCTTTAACTTTAGCTCGATGAAAGGTGTGCTCATCTCGACAAACTCTGAACTCAGTTTGACGAACTCCACTTTCTGGACTACGTAAATTTCTATTGGCTTTGTCTCAGTAGTACCTTCTGAACTGTCTTATCGGTTTCTTCTTCACAGCTAAGACTCTTCTATCTAAGCGGTTCCTTTTCAACAGTCTTAGCGGTCTCTTCTTCATAACTGAGACTGTCTTCTATCTCAGCGGTTTAGCTGAGGCCAACACTTCTCTCAACATTTTGTGTTGAGCTTCTCAGCTTTCTCAGCAGTTCTGCTGAGATATTCTTCTCAGCTATCTCAGTTGTCTCAGCGCTTATGCCTTAGTCAAATTATCTGACTTCCAGCTTCGTCTTCCTGTTCACCTATCCAATCAAGGACAACCTATATGCATGAACTCAAGCACACATCAAATACATTATGACCCTTATCATAATTGGTGATGCCTCTTCAAATCCTTAGGAACATTATAATGCAAAATTCTCAACAATCTCCCCCTATTTGAAGAAGGCAGAACACACATCCATGCTAAGGTTCATCAACACAAAAAAATATCATGATAGTCCTGATGAGACTTTATCAAGACCACTATCCATCCCAGTAAAGGATAACTCCCCCTAAATGAGATGGCCTAACACAATGATTGAATAACAAATAGTACTGATGAGTTATCAAACATTAACAAAGTAACAGTGTGATTAACAATAAAAGCTTTATTAATCATTGACAAGGTAAACATTATGATTAAGATCTTCCTAATCATTAACTTAGCCAATCAATAGTAGCAGACTTGTGATCATAAGATATCTATGAAAGAGTAGCATATTTATTTATCACAGATAAATAAATGAGAATTGCATTAGACATTTATCACATCAATATAGTCAGGGCCAACTCATATTAATTTCATTGATAAAGATTTGGTATTGTTACACTGTTGATATTCATTACAAGATATATATTACATAATTAAAGGACCCTAAGTCTTGCAGTCTCATCTCAGCTCTTCTTTGATGAACTTGAATCAGCATCTTTGGTAGTAATTGTCTTCTTCAAGTTTTCAGCTTTGTTCTCCTACCTCTTGAAGTAAAGGAATGGATTTAGAATATATCTGGGAGGCATTTTCTTAGGATTGTTATTCCTTACCAAATTTTCTTTGAATACACTTTCCCTTAGGGAATTTCTTTCTAAATGATGGATCCATTCCTCAAAAGGATAAACACTGTCAATATTCTTGAAGATTTGTCCATGGCTTATCCAAGCATTGATAATGATGGATTCAGAGGCATCACTTAGCTGTTCATGATCTAGATCATCTCTGTTCTCAGCTCTCCTCTTTGCCATGAACTCTTCAGCCATTTGAGTTCCTTCCCTCTTTCTTCTGGAAGCAAGTTTTGCATCCTGTGAAGCTCTAGCTTGTGCTGGGAAGTCTAGGTCCTCTGGCCTTTTTTCTATCAAGAAAGGGCAGGTGTAGTGCCACCCTGGTGCCTTGAATTACCTTGAAGGCTTATTCTTCAATGAGTGATGTTGTCTTAGCATGGCTGCTCTCCCCCTTTCTGCCTTCTTCACAGATGGTATTTTATAGTAGGGTGGTGTTGGCTTCATATTTGCTTGATATAGATTGGAGTATTCTATCATGGTCAGCAAGCAACTCATTTTTTAAAAGTATTTCCTCCTTTATAGAGTTGAAAGCAACATTTGTGACATGCAAATTTACATGATCTGCTGCACCCTTGATCACCTCATCAGTTGCTCTTACATAATTCTTGACATATCCTATGTCAGCTATAGAGAGGTTTTGGATTACGTTCAGGGATTTCATGTGGTTGGTCAGTTTGATGGCAGTAGTTCCAGCATTTTCAAACCATATGAATGTTTACTTTAGGATTGATAATGACCTAGAGGGGGTGAATAGGTCCAATTTAAACTATGACTACCTATTTTAAATTATTCAGAGTTATGCTTTCTATATGTAGATTAATACTATGAAATAAATAATATTGTCTAAATAGCACTTTGAAATATGTCACAACACAGCAATCAGCAAACACAGCACAATGCACACAGATTTATAGTGGTTCCCAAATTTATGGGTACATCCACTTCCCCCTTCGCCTACCAAGCAATAAACTAGATTCAGCCAAACTCATTCCCTCTCTATTACTCAGATCCTTAGATCTTACAGCTCAGAACCCAGCTGGCTCCTACAAATCTGACTTTATAATTCTTACAACTCAAATCACCAAGATCCTACACCTCAAGTTCTTCCCAAGAACTTTACCTCAGAATGAATCCTCACTCCTTCTTCTCAGGCAACTCCTGCCCTACACCTCAGAGAATTTCCTACTTCTCCTATCTCATGCAATCCCAGCCTTACCTCAGCCTTTATAACATAGGCTTACAACATAAAGAGAGGTATTCCCCTACACTCAGATCTACAGGTAGATCTTGCACAATGAATGAAGATAAAAGGAACAGAATTAAAAAAAAGTCACCTAGTAAGAAAGAAATAAGTGATAGCTTCTTGATCTGATCTTGATGAGTTTGCTTCCTTTGATCTTGTCAAGATAGATCTGATCGAACCCTTCTTAGCTTTTTCAAAGCTCCATAAAGTAGAAATTAGGGTTAATCTAGGCTGGAGAAATGTTGAAGATGATTCTTGATCTAGCTTCTCTCCACCGTCTGAATTTGTAGCTGATTCTTCTAATATCTGACTTCAATAGATTATGCTTGTTTTTCTTCTAGTTGTTCTCTCATTCTTCTGAAGACTAGATCCCTTTAAATAGGCTCTGATAGGAGTAACCGGCTGATCTGGTTAATAACTGACATTTGACTGTTCAGACAGTTGTCAGTACCTCTGACTTGATTTATATACTTAGAAAAAAAATCTACTTAAAGATTTGACACTTGACAGTTCAATGTGTCGACACAAGTCCGAGGTGTCGACACTGCTCTTATAGTGGTGTCGACATACATCTGAATGTTTTGACACAGCCCTTCACCTTGTCTCGACACAACTTATATAGAATGTGTTGACACATGTTCAGTGTGTCGACACAGCTTGCTTCCAGTCACAACACAGCTTGTGTCGACACTAGTCATGAGTTTCGACACAGTTGTCTTCAGTCTCGACACAGCTTGAAAAGATTGTGTCGACATAGTTGTCCTTAGTGTCGACACAGCTTCTCTTTGTCTCGACATAACTTGTTCAATGTGTGTTGACATAAGTCCTGAATGTCTTGACGCTTTTATACTTAGCTTTATTTGCCAGCACACATGAACTTAACATCCATCAAATACAACTATGTGTATATTATTTAGCTGAAAAGACTTCTTCAAATCAATTACATTGTGACCAATGTACTCAACAATATCCCCCAATTTGGAGAAGTCATAACCCAAAATCAATGATACACAACATGATACCAAAATATAATAACAAAGACATTTAGAATACAGAGCAATACTATATATAAAATAACACAAATAAAAACACATGTAAAAATAATAATACTGAACAGAAGATAAGGCAAACAATTTCATTCCTAATTAACAACACATGAAATGTTGAATAAGCCAGGATTTTCATTAATTGTTTATCATAAAGTTTACTGATATAAGCTTTGGTTACTAAATTGTTACAAATCAAGTTGTCCATATGAAATATAAAACTAAGAATATCCTAAGGCAGTTCAGTTTCCTTGATAACTATGTCTTTCCCGGATTGTATCACTACTTTGACCTCAGGCACTTAATTCTAAGCAACCGCCTTTCCTTTGTCACTCTTATCTTTAGCTTTTGCAATAGATTCTTCTTTCAGCCTTTATCTTTCAAAGTAATGGTATGGCTTTGGGAAATATTTGCTGGGCTCGATAGACTCAGCAGGAAGCTTTCCCGTCTTCATATCATATCTGAACTTTTTAATAACTTACTACTGCTTAAGATGCTTGTCCCATTCCTGTTCACTGTACCATTTTCCCCTATATGTGATATTAGTATTTAAAGCCTTCCATGCAGTAAGAATTATTTGATCTGGAGGTTGGACTCCATTGCTCAAAATCGGGTCTAGTATCAACTTGTTCTCTAAACCTTTTCTTTGATAACTGAGCCTCTATCTCTGGAGCAGTAGAACACTTGTCCCCTTTCTCGTAGATTACATTCTAATCTAAGCCTTAAGGAGTATTGTACATGTGTTGAACAGATGCTTAAAGAGACTCAAAATTAGCTTGTACAGGATAATTAAAATCATAGATTTAGGTGCTTCAAGTAGAGGATAATTGATCTCCATCAACCATAGGAGAGGAAATCCTAAAGTGCCTCATAGATTTAGCATGTTCAGAACTAGCCTTAATCATTACCCTCTCCCCCTTTATGACTTCTCTTTCAATATGATCCCTTAAATCATTTTTATTTTTAAATCTCACTTGACCATCTGATAATTTATTCCTGACTGTGTTCTTTACTCAATTGTCCAAAATCTTATCAGAATCTTGGTTAAGCAGAGATTCTGAATGATTTTTCAACCAGATTTAGTTTTGTTTCCAATGCAGTGGCTTGTGTCTTTATTTCTCCCAAGTAGTTTGATCATATTTTCAATCTCCTATTTTGATCAGCCTTGCTTGAGGGCAAAACATAGTTGTTTAGCTTTCTGATTGCTTGCTTATAGAAATCCTAATTTCAGTTTTCATGAGATTTACTTCTCTTATACATGATGTCTTTTTGCAACTCCTTGTTGCTTTCATCTACTAATTCTCTAGATCTCGCCTTTTCTTATCAGCGATCTGTATCTAGCAGAGAGCTATATCCATTGCAGGAGCTGATGTTCCAGATTTAAGATACTATTTGTATTCTTGCTCTCTTCTTAATTTCAGAAAACTTCCTTTCTTCAGTTGAGAAGCAACACTTTCCAGTTGAGATTAGTACAAAGAACTAACTTCCTAGATCAACTTGAGGTCTCTTCTTCAGTATCAGTATCTGGGTCAACTCTTGCTTATTAATATTGATATTGTCCATGGTAATATCTGCATGCTTAATTGCAGCATCAGGTACCTCAATCTGAGATTCTTGAACTCTCTCTCTCAGGATGTTTGATACTTTTGACAAAAGAACTTCTTCTTCATTCTCTTTTTGATTATTTTCCTCCAAAACTTGTTCTGATATTCCATGTTTAAGATCTTTTGATTTTTCTAGATCCTGGACAACATCCATTATAATAGTTGTATCTGTATCCATAGGCAATCCATTGATGGTCTCCCCCTCAAACTGTTCCCTTTCTTAGATGTTCTCCCACTACACTTGTATACTTGTTCTAGGGGAAAGCCTTGGAGATCTATCATGTTCTTCCATAACATTTTCATCAGAACTGAAGTGTGCCTCTTCTTCTGAATCACTAGAGGGTACAACTTCTTCTACTACAAATTTCTTGCCTTGTATCTCTTTTGTCCTTTTAGGTTCTAGTGTCTCTTTAGTCAGGACTCAGTGCCATCTAGACATAATTCTCAAGTCCATTCTCCTCATATGATTTATTTTAGAGCTATTTTTCTGATTGATATTGTCTGGAATGACCTTTATCAGATACAAACTGATAATTCTGCCCATATTAGCCTTCTGAATTACTTCTGCAATTTTATCAAAAACTACCCTATTCTAGTCAGTTGTGATTTTGAAGATAATCCTTGTCATCAGGGTAAACATATATTTGGAAATCCTATCATGAGCTCTAGTCTTGCATAAGAGTAATTTTCCAACTATCTTAGATAAGAATTTTCCATAGGAATTAATTCCCTTCCTGTTTAAAAAGTTTCCATAGCCGGTGGTTGGAGGTAGTCAACACCATTCCAAGTCCTCGGCAGTCTTGCTTGAATTTTGGTCATCATCCTATGCAGCTCTTGGAATCTGAAAGATTTTAGCCAGTCTTTTGGTTGTTACCTTTACCCTTGCTCCATTAATACTAGATTTTATCTTATCTGACTTAGGGTTTAGAGAGGCATTCGAATAGAATTTAGATACCTCTCTTTTCCAAATTTTGGTTGGTTCTGAAAGAAGATACTCTAGACCTGCCTAATTCACTAGGTCAATCACCTTCTTTATATCATCTGAAGGGGAGACGAATGTGTTGCGCACGATATTGTATCCATCGTTGATGTTGTTGTCCATATTGGTTGACATACTTGTTGAAAGAGCTAGAGTTTGAGATGTGTCGATTATGAATTTCTAGGTCTCGATATACAGCGATTAGTCTCTCAAGATTTCTGGTGAGTGAAGTCGATAAAACCTTATACCTCATATTTATAGTATCTTGTTTTTGAAGGTGAAAAGGCGCATTGCATTTAGTAATTTTCTCATTATTGGGAAATATCAAGTGTTGACAAGGAAAACCTAATTTGGTCGAGATGTTCGACTTAAGTTGACAAAAGGTTCAGCTTTCCCGACTCAGACCTCAAGGTCTCGACCTCCAACTACATCGACACTAAATTTAAATTTCTCAACACACGACTACTCATTGTGTCGACACACATTCTGGTTTCTCGACACAATACTACCTATAGTGTCTACACACCCTGTGGTGTATCGACACAATTCTACCTATAGTGTCGACACACACTGTGGTGTCTCGAAATAATTCTTTGACTTAGACAAACTTGGTGTTCTGAAAATAATTTCTTGACTAGATAAAGTTTTTCTTGGTTATGAAGAATTGTAAATCTAATTAGTCATCCTTTTAAGAATTGTACTAACTTTTGTAAATGATTAATTTTGTTGCAATTAATTGTAAATATCTATTTAATATTCAACATGCCTAATTCAAATTTAAAATAACTAAACTTACTTTCAACTAAAGGTTTTGTAAAAATGTCAGAAACTTGTCTTTCTATTGGAGTATACTGTAATCTTATATTTTATTTTTCAACATTATCTCTTAGTAAGTGATATTTAATTTCTATATGTTTAGTTCTACTGTGAGAAACATGATTATTAGCAATAGAAATTACACTAGTAGAATCACAAAACATGACAGATTTATTTAGCTGTATATTATAGTCCAGTAGTTGATGTTGAATCCATAGCAACTAAGCATAGTAGCTTCTAGCAGATATGTGCTCAGATTCTGCTGTAGAGATTGCAACTTTTATTTGTTTTTGCTACTCCAACTTATAAGACTTTTCGCTAGAAACTGGCAAGTTCTAGAAGTACTTTTTATGTCTTCTTTACACCAAGAAAAATCTGTATCTGTGTAGCCTGTAAGTTCAAAATCACTATCCCTAGGATACAAAAGCCCAAGATTGGGTGTGCCTTTATGATATCTTAGTAATCTCTTTATAGCAGTATAATGAGACTCTTTGGGGCTTGCTTGGTACCTAGCACAGGTACATGTTGAGAACATAATATCTGGCCTACTAGCAGTTAAATACAGGAGTGATCCAATGATTCCTCTATATAAGGTTTCATCAACTTATTTCCCAGATTCATCCGTGTGTACTGACCCAGAAGAACCCATTGGAGTTCTCATGGTAGAAGAATTCTCCATACCATATCTCTTAATCAACTCCTTAGTGAACTTAGATTCAGAGATGGATATTCCATCCTCAGATTGTCTAACTTGGAATCCCAAGATAAACTTTAGCTCGCCCATGCTGCTCATTTCAAACTTGCTTTGAATAAGCCTTGCAAATTTACTACATATCTTCTAATTATTAGACCCAAAGATTATGTCATCTACATAAATCTGGACCAAGATGCTTGATCCTTTGATGTCCCTAAGAAATAGTATCTTGTCTATCTCTCCTCTAGAGAACTTGCTCTCTATAAGAAAGGTAGATAGGGTCTTATACAAGGCTCTAGGCGCCTGTTTTAACCCATACAAAGCCTTGTGCAATTTTAAAACATAGGTGTTGTGTTTAGGGTTAACAAAACTTGGTGGCTGCTCTACATATACTTCCTTCTTTTGTGTACCATTGAGAAATGCTGACTTTACATCAACCTGGTATACCTTGTATCCTTTGAATGCTGCATGAGCTACAAATAACCTTATGGCTTCTATCCAAGCTATAGGTGCAAAGGTTTTATCAAAGTCTAATCCTTCCTCTTGTCTATATCCTTTAGCCACTAATTTAGCTTTGTTCTTGACTATAACCCCATACTCATCTAATTTATTTCTGTAAATCCACATAGTGTCTATGACATTGTGATCACTAGGTCTAGGAACTAAACTCCAGACTTTGCATCTCTCAAATTGATTTAGCTAGCCATAATCCAGTTGGGGTATGAATTGTCTTCTTCAAACCTTTTAGGTTCTACCTGAGAGAGAAAACTAGAGTATAGAATCTCATTGTGATGTCTACTCCTAGTAGTTACTCCTAATCTGGTATCACATATTATTTGATCAATAGTAGGATCTCTATGGTGTCTAACTGCTACTGGTAGGTGCCTATCATTACCTAGTATTGCAGGAGGATTAGGGTGATTCTATTCCTCCCCTTGAGCAGTTGTAGTATATTCTATAGAAATTTCTATATTATCTCTAATGCGTAACTATATGTTAGGTGAGTCGCTTATTTTTAGCTTTTCCATTCGAGAGTCTACAATACCTAGACTAGAGATATTAGAGATCACATTAATTAAAATAGATGATTCATCAAAAACTACATTAATAGATTATTCTACAACCTGATGTTTCAAGTTGTAGATCCTATATGCTTTGCAATGAAGACTATGCCATACAAAGATTCCATCATTGGATTTCTTTTAGAACTTTGTTAGATAAGTTTTCTCATTGTCCAAAACATAGCACTTACTACCAAAAATTTTGAAGTAGGACATATTTGGTTTTCTGCCTTTTATTAGTTCATATGGAGTCTTGTTGTGATACTTGTTGATCAATGCTCTTTTTTGAACATAGCATGCTGTGTTTACAGGCTCAGCCCAAAAATATTCTGGGAGTGATGTATCACTCTGCATTGTTTTGGCTGCCTTAATAAGAGTTCTATTTTTCTTCTCAGCTACTCCATTTTGCTGTGGTGTTCTTAGAGAGGAGAACTCCTGAAAGATTTCTAGTTCCTTACAGAAATTTGTCATCTTTTAAGATTGAAATTCTGTACCATGGTCACTTCTAAGTTTAACCACAGAACATTCCATCACATTCTGAATTTGTTTGATAAAGTCAGCAAGGATGTCTTGTGTTTCAGACTTTTTTCTTAAGAAGAATACCTAAGCAAACCTGGAGTGATCATCCACAATCTCATAGGTATTGGACTTACTACCCAAACTAAGAACTTGCATAAGACCAAATAGATCCATATGAAGTAAGTACAAAAACCTCTAAGTGTCTTTGGACTGAGTGCGCTTAAAGGAAACTTTTGTTTGTTTGCATTTTTGATATATAGGACATAAGCCTTCTTTGGAGCATTTTAGTTGTGGACTATTTCTAACTAAATCCATAGAGAATAGTTTACTCATAGCTTTATAGTTTAAGTGAGCCTATCTCTTGTGCCACTGTATACACAAAGTGTCTTTCTCACTTGCTACAAGACATACATGTGTTTGTTCATTTTTACTAAGGAAATTTATAAAATAAATGTTCCCACTCCTAGTGCCTGACAAGATGATCTCTTGATCACTTGAATTCCTTATCAAACACTAGTCATTGTGGAAAACAATTTACATACCCTATATCACAAAGCTGACTTGTGCATATCAGATTGTGGTTCAACCCTTCCACATAAGCCACTTTAGTGATGGTAACTAGTCCATTAGAAATGTAACCATATCCCTTGGTGAGTCCTTTCTCTGACCCTCCAAAGATGACTTTTGATCCATTCCAAACTTGAGTGTACTCTCTTAATAAACTCCTTGATCCAGTCATATGCCTGGAATAGCCACTATCCTAGTACCATATTGGCCTATTTGTGGTACTTGGCTCCACCTACAAATACAAATTTAGTTCACCTTAGGCACCCAAATAGTTTTGGGGCCTTGGTTCCTGTTAGGCTTTGCTATATGAAACACAGCAGGCTTTCTAAATAAAGCTGGTTGAAACATTTATGAAGGAGCTATTAGATTATACCAATAATCTAGGGAAAAATGTCCAACCTTCCCACAACACCAACACTCAAATCTGTTGTATCTTTTCTTTGGTTGCACATTTGAAGTTTTCTTGTGTGCAACACAAAATTATCATCCAACTTCCAAGGTAGTGGTGCAAAATTTATACTCTTACCATTCAGATTTAGGTGAGATGCATTGGGACTAGCTCCAAGAATTCCTTGGCTTCTTGGATTGATCACCTTTTGTAGGGGTTTTGTCCTATATTGCCTTTAGATCTCTGATCCTTCCAGCAAGGCTCTTTATTGACCTTACTGGTAGAGCATTCAGACCTCATATGTCTGATCTCAAGCATCTATTAGGAGGCAGATACTCGACTAGTTTCATAACTAGACAACTAGGAGCTTTACCCTTGGGTACAGACTTCTTTTTATACTTTTTGTTCTTACCATATCCTACACCACTTCTACATGGTGCAAAAAAGGTATTTATGATATGTAGCACTGACTTAGGTTTTGAGAATTGAGTCAAAAGCTGTATTTCCTAGGTAAGCTTTACTTCCAGATCCTTGACAGTCTTGAACGGTTCCACTATTACCTCTGCTTGGCTATCTATCTTATTAGTTAGTTATATAAGTTTCAGTTTTTGTAGGTCCAACTTTATGTTGGCTCTTTCCAACTGAAAAGATACTCCTCTCAAAGATTCTAATTCTTTGGCATGATCTTTAGCAAGTTGTTTGCTTGCAATCAAGGCCTTTAGTAACTTCCCATATCTATTGATAAGGGAGTTAAAATTAGCTTTATTGTCTGAATCATGTTCTTTATTATTAGAGGAATGTGAACATGATTCATTTTTTGATGCAGAAAAAGAATCTGAGGCTGAAATATGAGAGATGGAATTTACCTTAGTAGGATCTAAACAAACCTAATCTTCTTCTTCTGGTTTGGTCTCCACAATAGCAATCAAGCCCTTGAGAGCCTCCTCATTTTCTGATTCTGATGAATCAGACTCGCTATAAGACAGTGTCAATTGTCTTTTTGCTAAGAGGCTTTTGTCAACCTTCTTGTGCTGCCTATCTTTTAAGTTTTCTGACTTTTTTCCTTTCTTTTTGCTAGGCAATCAGCTATGACATGCTCTTTTCTGTTGCAATAATAACACACTATATTAGTCTTAATATATTTATTCTGTGAAGACCCATACCTGTCCCCAGATTTTTTCGTCCTGGGTTTCTCTGGATGATTGGTCTTCTTGAGAGAAGAGTCTCTAGCTAGACCTTTCTAGCTGCCCTATCTTCTTATCCTCAAAATTTTCTTGAACTGTCTAGAGAAGAGAGACAGTTCCTCCTCAGTTAGGTCTCCTCCTAATGAGGAAGATTTTGAACACTCAAAAGTTATTTCCAGTCTTTCTGTGAGTGTTGGCTTCTCTCTGATTTTTCTGGATGACTCAGCCTTTAGGGACAAGATCTTTTCTCTATTGTGTGCTCTAGCTAAATCTTCTTCAGACTTCCTTAGATTAAGGTGTAACTCATGTGACAATAACTTTCCAAATAGGGCCTGGGGGTTTATGTCGGCTAAGTTCCCCATTTCTCTTATGGCACAGATCTTAATGCCCCATTCCTTGTTCACGGACCTTAAGAACTTGTCATTAAGTTCATAGTTAGTGAAACTTCTGCCATAAGTCCTCAGGTTCTTTATAATTCTGAAGAACTTTTCAAAACATTCATCCACTAAATCTTTCTTAGCTTGTCTGAAGGCTTCATACTGTTGATTTAGCAGAGATTTCATGTCATCTCTGACCTCATCTGTTCCTT
Source organism: Platanthera zijinensis (assembly GCA_039513925.1). Classification (NCBI taxonomy): domain Eukaryota; kingdom Viridiplantae; phylum Streptophyta; class Magnoliopsida; order Asparagales; family Orchidaceae; genus Platanthera; species Platanthera zijinensis. The sequence goes on from CM077084.1 coordinate 116,343,894, forward strand.
CAATGTAGACAATCAAAGACTCCCACATTTCTTTGGTTGTCTTGCAATGAATCAGATTCTTAAAAATAGAATCATCTATTACACTAACTATAATATTTTGTGCCCTTTTGTCCATAGAGGCCAGTATGATTTCATCCTTATCCATCTCCATGTATGTCCTGGGTGTCTTGATGTTTGCATCAAGAACTAACACTTCATGGGAATGGAAGGTCCTTCAATCACTGTGATGTATATTCATGGGTCTGCTGCTTCCATGAATAATCTGAGTCTCTCTTTCCATATTCCAAAGTTTTCTTTAGAGCAGACAGGGAGCTTAATGGAATTGTTTTCCCTCTGAGCCATAATATATCTTTCTTTACAATCCTTTGAATTCTCACTAGGCTGTTATGCATTTTTCAATGAACCTCCCTCTGATACCAATTTTATATGTTTACTTTAGGATTGATAATGACCTTGAGGGGGGTTAATATGTCAAATTTAAACTATTGCTACCTCTTTTAAATTATTCAGAGTTATGCTTTCTATATGTAGATTAATACTGTCAAATAAACAAGAAAGTCTAAATAGCACTTTGAAACATATCACAGCACAGCAATCAGCAAACACAGAACAATGCACACAGATTTATAATGGTTCCCCAATTTATGGGTACATTTTCTTCCCCCTTCGCCTATCTAGCAATGAACTAGATTCGGCCATACTTCTTCCCTTTCTTTTACTCAGATCCTTAGATCTTACAGCTCAGACCCCAGCTGGCTCCTATAGCTCTGACTTAACAAGTCTTACCACTCAGATCACCAAGATCCTACACCTTAAGTTCTTCCCAATATCTCTACCTCAAAATGAATCCCCACTCCTACTTCTCTATCAACTCTTGCCCTACACCTCGGAGAATTTCCTGCTTCTCCTAGCTCAGGCAATCTCAGCCTTACCTCAGCCTTTAAAACACAAGCTTATAACATAAAGTGTGTTATTCCTCTACACTCAGATCTATTGGTAGAACTTACACAATGAATGAAGATAAAAGTAATATAATCAGAAAAATTCACCCAGCAAGAAAGAAATAAGTGACAGCTTCTTGATCTAATCTTGATTAGTTTGCTTCCTTTGATCTTGTCAAGATAGATCTGATCCAACCCTTCTTTGCTTTTTCAAAGCTTCTTGAAATAGAAATTAGGGTTGATCTAGGCTGGAGAAATGTTGAAGATGATTCTTGATTTAGCTTCTCTCCACCTTCTAAATTTTTAGTCGATGCTTCTAATATCTGACTTCAACAAATTGTGCTTCTTTTTCTTCTAGTTGTTCTATCTTTCTTCTGAATACTAGATCCCTTTAAATAGGCTCTTATAGGAGTAATCGGCTGATCTGATTAATAACTGACATCTGACTTTTTTGATAGTTGTTAGTACCTCCAACTTGATTTATGTACTTTGAAAACAAAACTACTTGAAGAGTTAACACTTGACAGTTAAATGTGTCGACACAAGTCCGAGGTATCGACACCGCTCTTATAGTGGTGTTGACATACATTTGAATGTGTTGACACAGCCCTGTACCTTGTCTCGACACAACTTATGTAGAATATGTCAACACAAGTTCTGTGTGTCGACACGGCTTGCTTCCAGTCACAACACAGCTTGTGAAGTGTGTCGACACTAGTCCTGAGTGTCGATACAGTTGTCTTCAGTCTCAAAATAGCTTGAATAGATTGTGTCGACACAGTTATCCTTAGTGTCGACAAAGCATCTCTTTGTCTAGAAACAACTTGTTCAATGTGTGTTAACACAAGTCCTGAATGACTTGACACTTTTGTACTTAGATTTATTTAACTACACACATGAACTTAACATCCATCAAATATAACTATGTGTATATCATTGAGCTAAAAGGACTTCTTCAAATCAAGAACATTGTGACCAATATACTCAACAAACCAGGTGGTGACCTATTTGTTTAAGTGAGAGATTTCTTCTTTATTTTCCTTGACTTATGTTGACAGTTCATCCCTCATCTTGGCAACTGATCAGTCAACATACTCCTTGAGGGTTGTGGTCTAAGCATATATGAGTGCTTTGATTTGGTTTACTAATTCCTCATTTTATATACGGTTAGATGATTTGTGGCTTATAGGAGGAGGGATAGCATCCTGAGAAGAGACATGAGAATGCTCCCCCTCAACTATAGCACCTATAGTGGGTCCATACTTAACAAATCTATTGACCACTTGATCTAAAGTTGTCAGATCCATTTTTTCATGCTCCCCCTCAGACTGAGCATTCTTTTCTGGGCTTAACTTATCAAGATAGGTATCTAATATCTCAGGAGGCTCCCTGTTGTCTTCTATAGTAGAGATGACTTCAACTGCTGTTACATTATTAGTATAATCCGTGTCTGCCTCATCTTCTGTAACAACCTTTTCTTTAGCGGCATTCTTTGACACTTGTCCTGACTTAGGAATTGCATGGATTTTATCAACATGCATATCACTAACTTGGAGTTGAAAGTTTGCAGAGGTTTGACTGAGTGATAAGTAACCTTGCATACCAACATCAGCTGGAGAGGAGGTTCCAAGATCTGGTTCAGAGCTGGCAGTTCTTTCCTCATCGACAGGTCTCCTCCTTGTGTCCTTAGAGGAGTTCTTTATTGCTGAAGGTAGGCTCATTGGTAGGAACCTAGTGAATCTGTCCAGAGTTTTTATCTCCATTCTTTTTTAAGTAGTGAATCTTCACTCCTTGCTCCTACTTGAAAGTATTTGGGTAGGTATTTAATAGGCATAAAAAAAGAATTCTACCCATGTTTGGAATGTGTAGGCAGTCTACTATTATCTGGTAGATGATTGATGACCAAGAAGTCTGCTTACTGAAGATTATCCTGGTCATGATATCAAACATTGACCTGGAGATTGTGTCATGTGATCCAGGTTGTAGATGAGGGCTTTCCCTACTACATCTGCCAACAGTTTGTCACTATAATTTCCTCTTAAGAGATCCAGATTTGACCTCACTGTATTTACACCACTTGAGAGCATTGTCTCTATCCATGATGGTGGGTTCTTCTTCCTCGCTAGGGTTGACGTAGGGTAGATGAATTGCTTTGCCTAGTCTCTTTGGATTTATCTTAGTCTTGATGTTCCCAATCTTAGATTTCATAGAGTTTTGAGAGGATGACACCTTGATGTTGAAAAAGAATTCCACTACCTCTTCTCTAAGAATGGTTGAGGGTTTAGATAGGGTATACTCAAAACCCGCGGTCTCAATCATCCTCAACACTTCCTTAATATCTAGAGAGGCATTACTGAATCAATTCCTCACAATTTCGTAGCCCTCCTTAAGCTCCTTTGAGATATTTGGCGCCATCGAGTCAGTGCGGCAAGAAGTTGAGAAGGTTTCGGTCTCGACGGCTAGGTTTATGGATTCTGAGAGAGATGTGGATTTTTGTTTCTTGTCGCCTTTATATGTTTAATGGGAAAGTTTAATTACCTTTTTCATTTGACTAGCCAATTAAACAATTTTTTTTGACTTTACGACTTGCTCTATGATTTTTGTTATGATATAGGGCACATAGTGCCTGATTAATTTTTAGCTCCCCTTACTGTCTGGATGTTCAATTTATTTGTCAAACCATTATACATATATTTTTTCAATTCTAAGTATGATGGAGACCTAACATGCTAGTAAGTCAATTTTATTGGTAACCTTATAATTCACTTATTTATATGTTATTTGGCCTTGAGAGAAAAGGCTACATAAGTTAACAATGTAGGTATTTATGAAGAATAATTGAATCATTGTAATCTAACTGGAGTGCTTGATTAGTTTTATCCAAAGCACATCTAACTTACTTCGGGAATATGCAGACCTAGTCTCTTAACAAAAGAAAGAGACTCTCCTTGAGGCTTACTTCCTCTAGCTTTTGAGGATTATACTCTTAACAGCCACAATCTTTGTTTATTGCCTTACATGGAGCATGTTCCTTGAGCAATTATCCTATCGCAGACATTTTCCAGGAACATCTATTGTCCAAGTACGAAGTCTTATTTAGACAGGTACTTGGACTATCCTACAAAACAAAATTCATTTACCCTTAGGCACCCAACAATAGTTAGGTCCTTTGTTCTTGTTAGCATTATAAAATTTTAGCCCAACTCTCTGCCTGGATTGAGCACCTTTCTGTCCATTAGCCATATTCAGGTTACCCCAACAATCAATTGCAAAGTGGCCCTACCTTCCCACAGCACCAACATTAATGAATGTTGTATTTTTTCTTCAGGATAGCACATAATTGATGTCCATGAGATATGTGAGAAGCTCTAGATTTTGCTGGAAAAGCATTGCATGATGCTGCTTCCTTCTTCCTGAATGAAGGTGCTGAGGAACTAAATACAGCTGGTCCTGGATGGGCCAATTGTATTTTTGGAGCCGACATCTAGTGATCTCTCTCATCTCTTTAGATACAGGATATTTGGATCCAAATCTAAAGAGCTTATCCTGAGCTTTACGGCTGGAGTGGATAGAAAGACTCCTTCTGAGATCATGTGTCTTTACCCTATGGTAGAGCACACATTTGATTGATCCTCATGGGCAGGTGCAAAGTTGATAGTTTTAGAAGGTAAATTCACCTTTATAAATACTGTCAATTTATAAGGGAATTTGGATTTGAATTGATGATTAATGTGATTAATACCCAGCTTTCCAGGGACTTGGCATGTTGCAGCTTTTGGCAACTTACCCTGTTATTGAGAAGGGTTAATCCCAATCCCCAATTTCTCTGTGAACTTTTGTTCCAGATATCTGATATGTTTATTCTTCTCTTCTAGAAGATTGTTCTGACACTCAAGACTTTTCTTGAGTTCAGACACCTCATGATTCTTCTTATAAAATTCAATAGATTTACTGTTATAGAGTGTTTTATAAGGCTTCAGGACTTCAATCTCCTTTGCTTGCCTTTTGGCAAGATTTCTGCTCTTCCTTAGAGCATCTAGGAGTAGTCCATACTTGTAAATTAATTAATTGACATCAGTCTCAGAGTCTGAGAAATCTTCATCATAGGATGAAGATGCATCAGTGTATGGACTGGTTTCATACTCAGAGGAAGATGAAGGAATGGAGGGAGGTTGTACCTTGATTGATTCTGAATCTTCCTGACTTCTTTCCTATTCAGATATTATCATTTTCCCCTAGCATCCACAATCTTCTTCATCCTCCTCATTGCCACTGTCTGAGTGTGACAGTGGGGCTCTGATTCCTATCCTTACAGCTGGATATTCCTCTTCTTCTTCTTCTTGATCTACAACAACAGATATCAGCCCTATATAGGCTTCTTCCTCTTCATCTTCAGATTCTGAGGAGGAAGAATCTATCCAGCTTCTCTCCTTCTTAGCCACAAAGGACTTCTCCTTCTTCTTGTCCATGTGGTGATGGTGATGCTTCTTCTTCTTCTCATCCTCTTCCTTGTTCCTAACTGGGCAATCCGCAATGACATGTACAGCCTTGCTGCAAAAATAACAAATGACTTTAGATGAAATTTGTTTATTGGATTTAGTGACATACCTATCCTTCTTAAAGGATCTTCTATGATAGGATGATGATGATGGTTTGTTATCCCAGTGCTTATTATTCATGAGCTTCTAAATCTTCCTGGAGAAGACTGAAAACTCTTCATCAGACATGTGGTTGTCTGAGGAATTATTCTCAGACAATTCTGAGCTGGTATCAGCTTCTCTCCTTGGTGGAGAAGGAGTCTTTCTTTTGCTTCTTCTTGGGGCTTCTGCCTTGAGGGACACTATCTTATCCTTGGTCTTGGATTAACTTTCCTTCTGCACTTCTTGTCTAGCAGCCAGCTGCATTTCATAGGACAGTTGCTTTCCAAAGAGTGTTGGTGGAGGAGTGTCTGCCAAATTAGTCATTTCCCTAATAGCACAAATCTTAGCATCCCAGTCACTAGTGAGAGATCTGAGGAACTTGTCATTCAGCTCATAGTTGCTGAAGACCCTACCATATGATCGTAGTTCATTGACCGTGCTAAAGAACCTCTCGAAGCAGTCAGCCACCTTTTTAGATTTGCTTTGTCTAAAGGCCTCATACTCTTGGTTGAGCATGGACTTCCTATCATCTTTAACTTCCTCAGAGCCTTCTATGTATACCACGAGTGTGTCCCACATTTCCTTGGAGGTCTTGTAGTGCACTAGATTCTGGAAGGTTGAGTCATCAATGGCATTGGTTATGATATTTTGTTCCCTTTTGTCCATGGTGGACAGAATCACCTCATCTCTATCCATCTCTGTATATACCTTAGGCATTCCCATAGTTGCATCTATTATGGAAGCCTTTATGGGGACAAAATAACCTTCCACTACTGTTATATAGATACTAGGGTTAGATGCTTCCATGAATAGTCTGACCCTTTGCTTCCATAGGCCAAATCCTTCCTTCCTGCAGATTGGCTGTTTCACGGCCCTTAGCTCCTTATAGTTCATTCCTGACCCCATGATTATATCTTCTAGATAACCTTGGAGGTATGCTCAGATTGTTAAATCCTTTTTGAGTAACCTCCCTCTGATACCACGTGAAAGTTATTACTTAAAGGTTAGCTTGTCACCTAGAGGGGGGGTGAATAGGTCTTTGAAATTACTTAATCCTTTTTACTGATTATAAGTTGGGCGATCTAGATTTTGTCCTAATCCACTTTCCCTCACACCTATCCAACTAATTTGTTGGACTAGGCACAAACTCCACTAATATGCTCCTCAGAGCTTACATCTCAGGCCCTAAGGCTTACACACTGATTCTTTTCAGAATCCAAACTCAGAACCATAAGGGTTCCTTCCTCAGAGCCCTGTAGTGCTGCTACAGCTCAGTGGTCCACTGACCACCTACCTCAGCCTTATTTTTAAGGCCTACAGCTCAGGCTTCTCAGCCCTACAACTTCAGGCACACAACCATACTCTCAAAGTGCTGCAACACTCCTACAACTCAGTACCTTTCTAAGTACCTACCTTAGTGCCCTTCTAGGCACTTACAGCTCAGCCTCCTCCAAGGCATATAACTCAGTGACACACTTGTCATCTACAGCTCAGGCACAAATTGCCCTACACTCAAATTCAGATAAACTGAATCCTACTGGAAATAATCTAGTAAAATTAAAATACTGACTCACAGATAAATCTCTGAGTTTAACTTGCTAAACTGAGCACATATCAGTCCAGCCCACTTGTTGTAGAAGGGATGATTCTTCCTCTACAGCAACCTTCTTCTGTGCTGCACAAGTGAGAAGCTATCTTCTATTGAAGGCTTATACCCCTTCACATAGCTATCTTCTCTTGCTGATAGATTGAATCAGCAAACTTGTTCTTCAAGGAACAATCCTGCTGAACTGGAAGAAGCTTCTTCTATCTTTGCCTTCTGGCTTTCACTGCTAGACTTTGCTTTCAAGCTTGTCAAAGAAGATGAAGTCTAGCCGCCCTTTTTTGTTTTCTGCTTTCGTTCGTTAACCCTAATCTTCTTTTATTCTTTTCCTTTTATATATGTTAATTTGAATCAACTGTACAATTTGAATGTGGGGCAAGTCAAGTATGGTGAGTGCCACCTCCCTCAGAAGAAGACAAACAGTAGCTTCCGATGCTACTATAGCTTTCTCGCAACGGCATGAAGAATTTGGACTGGGCTCGACGATAGTCGATCTGAGATCGACGAATTCTGTGCAAAGCTCGACGAACTTCAAAATCTTCAACTTTAGCTTGAGCTCGACGAAAGGCGGGCTCAGGTTGAAAAACTCTGAATCTTTAACCTTTAACCTAAGCTCGACGATCTGTGACCTGAGCTCAACGAACTCAAAATATTCAACATTCAACTTGAGCTCGATGAAAGGAGGGCTCAGGTTGATGAACTCTTAATCTTCAACCTTTAACCTGAGATCGAAAATCTATGAGTTGAGCTCGACGAACTCCGCTTTCTGGACTTAGAAGATTTCTGCTGGCTTTGTCTCAGCGGTTCCTTCTCAACTATCTCAATAGTTTCTTTTTCACAGCTGAGACTCTTCTATCTCAGCGGTTATTTATCAACTGTCTCAGCGGTTTCTTCTTCACGGCTGAGACCAACACTTCTCTCAACGATATGTGTTGAGCTTCTCAGCTGTCTCAGCGGTTATGCTGAGACATTCCTCTCAACTATCTCAGTCGTCTCAGTTGTTATGCCTTAATATTATCTTACTTCCAGCTTTCTCTTCCTATTCAGATGTCCAATCAAGGACAACCTGCATGCAATAACTCAAGCATACATCAAATAAATTATGCCCCTTAGCATGATTGGTGATGCCTCTTCAAATCCTAAAGAACATTGAAGGGCACAATTCCCAACAATCTCCCCCTATTTGAAGAAGGCAAAACACTCATCCATGCTAAGGTTCATCTACACAAAAACATATCATGATGAACCTATAGATACATTACCATGACAACTGGCCATCTCAGTATAGGATAACTCCCCCTAGGTGGATTGCATAACATTATGTATGACTAACCAAAAGCACTAGTGAATTATCAATCACTATCAGTATAAATGTATGATTACTAGCAACAACTTTATTAATCATTTACAAGGTAAACATTTTTATTAAGATCTACCAAATCATTATCTTTGTCAAGCAATAGTAGTAAACTTGTGATTACAAGATATCTATGAAACAATAGCACATTCATTTTTCACAGATACATAAATGAGAGTTGCATCATACATTTATCACAGCAATATAGTCATGGCCAGCTCATATTAATTTTATTGATAAAGATTTGGCATTGTTACTCTTATAATATTCATTACAAGACATTTATTACATGTTTTAAAACATCCTAAGTCTTGCAGTCCCATATCAGCTCTTCTTTGATGAACTTGAAGCCACGGCCTTGGTGACAGCTATCTTATTCATGTTTTCAGCTTTGTTCTCCTACCTCTTGAAGTAAAGGAAAGGTTTTGGAATATATCTAGAAGGCTTATTCGTAGGATTGCCCTTCCTTACAAGATTTTCTTTGAATACTCTTTCCCTTAAATAATTTCTTTCCAAATGCTTTATCCATTCCTCAGAAGGATATACACTATCAATATTCTTTAGAATTTGTCCATGGCTTACCCAAGCATTTATAATGATGGATTAAGAGGCATCACTTGGTTGTTCTAATCTGGATCATCTCTGTTTTCTGGTCTCCTATTTGCCATGAAATCTTCAGCCATTTGAGTTCCTTCCCTCTTTCTTTTGGCACCAATTTGTGCATCCTGTGTAACTCTAGCTTGTGATGGGAATTCTAGGTCCTCTGGCCTCTTTCTATCCAGAAGGGGTGGGTGTAATGCCACCATGGTGCCTTAAATTACATTGAAGGCTTGTTCTTCAATGAGTGTTGTTGTCTTAGCATAGCTCCTCTCCCCCTTTCTACCTTCTTCACAGATAGAATTTTGTAGGGTGGTGGTGTTTGCATCATATTCGCTTGATATGGATTGGAGTATTCTCGCATTGTCAGCCAGCAGCTCATTTTTCAGGAGTAGTGCCACCTTCATAGAGTGGAAAGCAACATTTGTGACATGCAAATTTACATGATTTGTTGCACCCTTGATCACCTCATCAGTTACACATACATAATTCTTGACATATCCTATGTCAACTAAAGAGAGTTTTTGTCTTGTGTCCAGGGATTTTATGAGGGTGGTCAGTTTGATGCCAGCAGTTCCAGCCTTATCAAACAGGTGGTGATCTATTTGTTTAAGTGAAAGATTTCTTCTTTATTTTCCTTGACTTTGGTTGACAATTCATCCCTCAGCTTGGAACCTGATTGGTCAATATACTCCTTGAGGGTTGTGGTCTGAGCATCTATGAGTGCTTTGATTTAGTTTACTAATTCCTCATTTGATATATGGTTAGATGATGTATGACTCATAGGAGGAGGGACAGCATCCTGAGCAGGGACATGAGAAGGCTCCCCCTCAACTATAGCACCTATAAAAGGAAACATTTCCATAGTTATAGCTCTATTAACACTACTAATTAAGAGGGTATGAGTATTACCTGTAGTGGGTCCATACTAAACTACTTTGTTGACCACTTGATCCAAAGTAGTAAGATCCATCTGATCATGCTCCCCCTTAGACTGAGCCTTCTTCTCTGGGCTTGACTTATCAAAATAAGTATCTAAGGTCTCAGGAGGCTCCATGTTATCTTCTGCAATTAGGATTACTTCAACAACTACTACATCATTAGTATCTTCCCTTCTGCCACATCTTCTGCAGCAACCTCTTCTTCAATGTCATTCTTTGACACTTGTCCTGACTTAGGACTTGCAAGGATTTTATTAACATGCATATCACTAACTTGGAGTAGAATGTTTGCAGAGGTTTGACTGAGTGATAAGTCAACTTGCATACCAACATCAGCTGGAGAGGAGGTTCCAAGTTCTGGTTCAGAGCTTGCCGTTCTTTCCTCCTTAGAAGGTCTCTTCCTTGTGTCATTAGAGGAGTTCTTTATTGCTAAAGGTAGGCTCATTGGTAGGACCCTATTGAATCTGTTCAAAGTTTTTATGTCCATTCTTTTTAGGTAGTGAATCTTCACTCATGCTCCTGCTTGAATATATCTTGGTTGGTATTTACTAGGTAGAACGAAAGAATTCTGCCCATGTTTGGAGTGTGTAGGCTGTATACTATTCTCTAGTAGATGATTCATGAACAAGAAGTCTGCTTACTGAAGATTATCCTGGTCATGATATCAAACATTGACCTGGAGATTGTGTCATGTGATCAAGGTTTGTAGATGAGGGCTTTCCCTACTATATCTGCCAGTAGTTTACCTCTCTGATTTAAGAATTTCCTCTTAAGAGATCCTAATTTGGCCTTATTGTATTCACACCACTTAAGAGCATTGTCTCTATCCATTATGGTGGGTTATTCTTCCTCGCTAGGGTTGACGAAGGGTAGATTAAGGGGTTTGCCTAGTCTCTTTGGACTTATCTTAGCCTTGATGTTCCCAATCTTAGATTTCAGTGAGTTTTGAGAGGATGACACCTTGACGTAGGAGAATAATTCCACTACCTCTTCTCTAAGAATGGTTGAGGGTTTAGAAAGGGCATACTCCAAACCCACGGTCTCAATCATCCTAAACACATCCTTAATCTCTGGCGAGGCATGACTGAATCCATTCCTCTCAATTTCATAGCCCTCCTGAAGCTCCTTTGAGATATTTGGCACCATCGAGTCAGTGCGGCAAGACGATGAGAAGGTTTCGGTCTCGATGGCTTGGATTATGGCAATTGAGAGTGATATGACTTTTCGTTTCTTGTCGCCTTTATATATGTAATGGAAAAGTTTAATTACCTTTTTCATTTGACTAGCCAATTAAACATTTTTTTATACTTTACAGCTTGCTCTATGATTTTTGTTATGATACAGGGCACATAATTCCTTATTAATTTATAGCTTCCCTTACTGTCTGGATGTTCAATTTATTTGTCACACCATTATACAGATATTTTATCAATTCTAAGTATGATGGAGACCTAACATGCTAGTAAGTCAATTTTATTGGTAACCTTATAACTCACTGATTTATATGTTATTTTGTCTTGAGAGAAAAGGCTATATAAGTTAACAATGATGGTATTTATGAAAAATAATTGAATCATTATTATCTAACTGGTGTTATTGATTAGTTTTATCTTAAGCACATCTAACTTATTTCATGAATATGCAGAACTAGTCTCTCATCAGAAGAGAGAGACTTACCTTGAGGATTACTGCCCCTAGCTTTTGAGGATTATACTCTTAACACCCTCAATCTTTATTTATTGCCTTGCATGGAGCATGTTACTTGAGCAATCATCCTGTCCCAGACATTTTCCTAGAACATCCATTGTCCAAGTACCAAGTCTTATTTATACTGGTACTTGGACTATCCTACAAAACAGAATTCATTTACCCTTAGGCACCCAACAATAGTTGGGTCCTAGGTTCTTATTAGCATTTTAAAATTTTAGCCCAACTCTCTGCCTGGAGTGAGCACCTTTATGTCCACTATCCATATTCAGGTTGTGCCAACAATCAATTGCAAAGTGGAACACCTTCCCAAAGCACCAACATTTATGATAGTTGTATCTTCTCTTCAGGACAACATAGAATTGATGTCCATGAGAGATGTGAGCAGCTCCAAATTTTGCTGAAAAAGCATTGCATGATGATGCTTCCTTCTTCCTGAATGAAGGTGCTTAGGAACTAAATACAACTGGTCCTGGATGGGCATATTATATTTTTAGAGCCTTCCATCTAGTGGTCTCTCTCATCTCTTTAGATAAAAGATATTTGGATCCAAATCTAAAGAGCTTATCCTGAGCTTTATGGCTAGAGTGGACAGAAAAACTCCTTCTGAGATAATGTGTCTTTACCCCACTGGTAGAGCATACATTTGATTGATCCTCATGGGGAGGTGCAAACTTGACAGTTTTAGAAGGTAAATTCACCTTTTGAAATACTATCAATTTATTAGGGAATTCAGATTTGAATTGAAGATTAATGTGATTAATACCCATCTTTCCAGGGACTTGGCATGTTGCAGCTTTTGGCAACTGACCCTGTGACTGAGAAGGGTTAATCACAATCCCTAATTTTTCTGTGAACTTTTGTTTCAGATATCTGATATGCTTTTTCTTCTCTTCTAGAAGCTTGGTCTGACACTCAAGACATTTCTTGAGTTCTGACACCTCATGACTCTTCTTATAAAACTCAATAGATTTATTGTTATAGAGTGTTATAAGGCTTCAGGACATTAATCTCCTTTGCTTGCCTTTTGGCAGGATTTCTCCTCTTCCTTAGAGCATCTAGGAGTAGTCCATACTTGTCAATCAATTGATTGACATCAGTCTCAAAGTCTGAGCAATCTTCATAATAGGATAAAGATGCATCAGTGTTTGGACTGGTTTCAAACTCAGAGGAAGATGAAGTAATGGGGGGAGGTTGTACCTTGATTGATTCTGAATCTGCCTGACTTCTTTCCTCTTCATATATTATCATCATCCCCTGGCATCCACGGTCTTCTTCATCCTCCTCATTGCCACTGTCTGAGTGTTACAGAGGGGCTCTGAATCCAATCCTTGCAGCAGGATATTCCTCTTCTTCTTCTGGATATACAACAACAGATATAAGCCCTATATAGGCTTCTTACTCTTCATCTTCAAATTCTGAGAAGGAAGAATCTGTCCAGCTTCTCTCCTACTTAGCCACAAAGGACTTCTCCTTCTTCTTGTCCTTATGATGATGGTGATGCTTCTTCTTCTTCTTCTTCTTCTTCTTCTTATCCTCTTCCTTATTCTTGACTGAGCAGTCAGCAATGACATGTTCATCCTTGCTGCAAAAATAACATATGACTTTAGATGAAATCTGTTTATTGGATTTAGTGCCATACCTGTTATAACGCCCCCAATTTTTCTGCGATTATTTAATTCTTGCTTGGAGTTATGTCGACGCATTTTCTTGGCTTGTGTCATTTGTGGAGTGTGGTCTTAACTCCTTAGAACTAAGTGACCTATTTTGTAGTCTATTGGCAAGATCTCCCTAGCAAGTCGGGTCGTTTTGGGTAACCCGGTGTGGCCTCTCGGGGGATGCTTGTATTTTGAATTTTGGTGGGTATAACTTGAGTTCTGTTCGTCGAAAATTAATTTCGACTTCGCCGTTGTGTTTGTAGTGTGGATATTTAGCAACGGTGCGAATTTCATCGAATTCCGAGGATGTTCGGTTTTCACGTCGTTTTGTATTTTATGAAAAATAAAACTATTTAATAAATATTATATTAAATATTATTTTGAAAGGGTGCGGGTACTTGGCGGTTTTGCCTTGTCTCTTTATACATTATTTAATTAATTAGCTATTAAGGTTTATAGGGGTCTATATATAGGATAGTTTATACTTAAGAGGAAACCGCTCATGTTCATCTTCCCGAAGCCGAACCCGCCTGCGCCTGTTCGCGAAACGGAGAAACCGCCGAACCTGCTCCCCTTCGGACGCCAATTTCGGGAGCATTTGTGGATGGAATTCGATTCAGAAAGCGGATTTGGATTGCTATCGCCTAGACCTTCATTCCTACGGTAAGAAATTCAGTTTTCGTGGTGTTTCAAGGGGTCTCGATTTTCTAGGGTTGTCCGTTTCCGCCATTAAAGCTCCAGATTTTCTGTTTTATGTGTTGTTGCTGCTGGTGCCAAGTAAGGATAAGGGAGGCCGACCAAGCTTTGCTGGAAATCGAGGCAAGTGGTGTTCTTGCCCTTGCCTAGTATTGTTTTCTTTCTTTCTTTGTTCTTGCGGCCATAGACATGCTTGTCTAGATTTTTGCCATGTTAATAAAGCCCTATTTGCCCTAGGTTAGAAACCCTATTCTTGATTGAAATCGGGTACAAATTCCCAACTGTTAGTAGAGAAGCCTTGTTCTCGGGCTGTGTGAGGGCTTGAGGGTTGGGTCGATTCTTCCTGTATAGTAGTTTTAGCCGGGTAGAGGAGAAAAGCTATAGTTTAATTTTTCCAAAATCTATCTTGCTTAGGCTCGGGTAGGGATGTATATATGTTTGCCTGTGTAGTGGCTGTAGCAGAAGCCTTCCCTGTACTTAGACTTGCTGGAATTAGCATTGGAGAATTCAGGGCTTTGTGTTGAGTGTGGTCCACACACTCAACGCCGGGTCTGCTTGGGCTTGGCGTTGAGTGTGGTTGCACACACTCAACGCTGGGTCTGCTTGGGCTTGGCGTTGAGTGTGGTGCAAACACTCAATGCCGGGTCTGCTTGGACTTGGCGTTGAGTGTGGTGCACACACTCAACGCCGGGTCTGCTTTGACTTGGCGTTGAGTGTGGTGCACACACTCATTGCCATTGCCCCTTTATCTGTTCTTTTGCGGCTAAGTAGTGTGGCGTTGAGTGAGTCGACCTCACTCAACGACATGGCTGTCTAGGCGTTGAGTGAGGTGGACTCACTCAATGCTGCAACCAATCTGCACGGTTATGTCGGATGGCATTGAGTGAGTTGGCCTTACTCAATGCCATGGCAGTTTAGGCATTGAGTGAGGCGGGCTCACTCAACGCCGCAGCCCTTCCGTACGGTAAAGTATTTTGGCATTGAGTGAGTCCACCTCACTTAACGCCAAAGCTGTTTTGGCGTTGAGAGAGGTGAACTCACTCAACGCCACAGTTGGTTTTTTTGGCTAAGTGCTAAGGCGTTGAGTGAGTGAACCTCACTCAATGCCGTAGCTATTTTGGCATTAAGTGAGGTTATCTCACTCAACGCCACAACCTGTGTTGCTGAAGGCGTTGATGGAGTGGACCTCACTCAATGCCGTAGATATTTTGGCGTTGAGTGAGGTTAGCTCACTCGACGCCACAGCCTGTGTTGCTGAAGGCGTTGAGGGAGTGGACCTCACTCAATGCCATAGCTGTTTTGGCGTTGAGTGAGGTTATCTCACTCAATTCCACAGCCTGTGTTGCTGAAGGCGTTGAGGGAGTGGACCTCACTCAACTCCATAGTTGTTTTGGCGTTGAGTGAGGTTTGCTCACTCAACGCCATAGCCAGTATTGCAGAAGGCATTGAGTGAGTGAACCTCACTCAACGCCATAGCTGTTTTGGCATTGAGTGAGGTTAGCTCACTCAACGCCACCATCTGTTTAGGCGTTGAGTGGGTGGAGCTCACTGAACGTCATGCCGTGTTGAGCCATCTCAATGCTTTTACCTTATCTTGATTTTCTCTCCCGAGTGAATTCCTTGATTTTTTTTGAGGTCCCTTGTCGGCTATATTTTTACAAAGGCCGAACCGTGGGTTGTGGTTAGTAGTGGTGATTTGAAGCTCTTAATAGGGGTGAAATAGTATGACTTTGCCATGGCCACACTTTTATCTTGTTCCAGGTACGGGCTGGGCAAGTTGGTGGGAGGTCCCTAGTGCTTTTACTTGTAGACCCTTGAGTTTTGTTTCTTGGAAATGGTGGTTGGTGTACTGAGTTTGCCTCCAACCCGGATCCGCGTTGTTTTTGCTACTACCATCTCTAACAACTTAGGGTGTTAGACATTTCTTCCTTTGTAAATTTTCAACGTTTGGGCTCATGGTAGTCTGGTAAACTCTGCAGGATTTTTTGGCAGGGTTGTTGTTGTTTCCTCGCGCATAGTACTTTTCCTTTTTGTCTTGCCTTGGACAATGGTACTTGTTACGGTTTACTTACTCTTCTTGCTTATCTTTTAGCCTAACATTTCCGTACAACTTACTTGTTTAGCTTGCTAAGGTATTCTTTTCTTCTTTGAATGCCTCAGGTTCTGGTTAGTAGCCGATTAAGCGGCTAGTTGTGCTGTGTTGTTGTTGGTTGTCTCTCGTACTGTAGAGATCAGTTGTTTGGTCTTGTGAGGTAATTTTGTGTTTTTTTCTTATAGACATACATACTTGCCAGTGGGTTCGTGTCAGTTTGTTGGCGCCCACTTGTAGTTTTACCTTGATACTAGATATGTTATCTTTTATCTGCTACCTTTTTCTGGAGATAGTCTACTTGCTCTTGGGATGATTTATGCAAGATTGCTAGTTACTTTAAACCTAAAAACACTATTAAAAGTATATCTCATGATCAGCATGTTTTATAAAACTCAAAAACTATTTTTCAAAAACGTAAAAAAAGTTCGTTTTCCAATATATAGTATAAATTAAATGTAGGGTCCTGCATTGTATAAGTTGTCCTCTAGGGGCACTTATGCTTTCTTTTAGGATGTCAAACCTGAATAAAGTATTTTTCGCAGCGTATAAGTATAGTTTTTAAATTGTGGACTAGATGATCCACTAATCCGAGGGATACAGCCTTTAAAATATAACTGATTTTCTAATCATTAAACTAATGAATTTTCACAAAGTAAAGTAGTTAGTTTTTCCTGAGCATCAGTAGTTATCCCCTGCTCGATGTGGCATCACGATGCCTGTTTTCTCATACTCTGACGTTTCTTAAATTTAAAGAAAAAGCTGGTTGTGACACCTGTCCTTCTTGGAGGATCTCCTGTGATGGGATGATGATGGTCTATTCTCCCATTGCTTATTCTTCACGGACTTCTGAATCTTCCTGGAGAAGACTGCAAACTATTCATCAGACATGTGGTTGTCTGAGGAATTATTCTCAGACAATTCTGAGCTTGTCTCAGCTTCTCTCCTTTGTGGAGAAGGAGTCTTTCTTCTGCTTCATCTTGGGGCTTTTGCCTTGAGGGCCACTGTCTTATCAATGGCCTTGGATTGACTTTCCTTCTCCTCTTCTTGTCTATCAGCCAGTTGCATTTCGTAGGACAGAAGCTTTCCAAAGAGTGTTGGTGGAGGAGTGTCTGCCAACTTATTCATTTCCCTAATGGCACAAATCTTGGTATCCCAATCTCTAGTGAGAGATCTTAGGAACTTGTCATTCAGCTCATAGTTGCTGAAGACCCTACCATATGTTCATAGTTCATTGACTGTCCTAAAAAACCTCTCAAAGCAGTCATCCATCTTTTTCAAATTTGCTTTGTCTGAAGGCCTCATACTCTTGGTTGAGCATGGAATTCCTATCATATCTAAATTCCTCAGAGCCTTCCCTGTAGACGACAAGTGTGTCCCACATTTCCTTAGAGTTCTTGAAGTGCACTAGATTCTGGAAGGTTAAGTCATCAATGACATCTGCTATGATATTTTGTGCCCTTAGGCACTCTCACAGTTGGATCTATGGTGTAAGCCTTTGTGGGGACAAAAGGACCTTCCACTACTATTACATAGATCCTTGGGTCAGATGCTTCCATGTATACTCTGACCCTTTTGCTTCCAGAGGAAAAATCCTTCCTTTCTGCAGATTGGCAGTTTCATGGCCCCTAGCTTCTTATAGTTCATTCCTGACCTCATGATTATATCTTCTAGCTAACCTTGGAGGTTGCTCAGATTGTTAAATCCTTTTTGAGTAACCTCCCTCTGATACCACTTGAAAGTTATTACTTAAAGGTTAGCTAGTCACCTAGAGGGGGGTGAATAGGTCTATGAAATTATTTAAGCCTTTTTGCTGATTATAAGTTTTGTGATCTATTGTTTGTCCTAATTACCTGTAATACAAGAAGGAAACAAGCAACACAACAAGCAGACAAGTATTTATAGTGGTTCCCCAATTGGGTAAATCCACTTTACCTCCCACCTATTCAACTGATTTGTTGGACTAGGAACAAACTCCACAAATATGCTCCTCAGAGCTTACACCTCAGGCCCTTAACCTTACACACATATTCTTTTCAGAATCCAAACTCAGAACAACAAGGGTTCCTACCTCAGAGCCCTATAGTTCTCCTACAGCTCAGTGGTCCACTGACCACCTACCTAAGCCTTATTTCTAGGCCTACAGCTTGGGCTTCTCAACCCTACAACTTCAGGAACACATCCCTGCACTCAGAGTGCTACAGCACTCCAGTAACTCAGTACCTTTCCAGATACCTACCTCAGTGCCCTTCTAGGCACCTACAGCTCATCCTCCTCCAAGGCATACAGCTCAGTGACACACTTATCACCTACAGCTCAGGCACAAAGTGCCCTATACTAAGATTCAGATAAACTGAATCCTACAGGAAATAATCAAGTAAAATTTAAATACTGACTCAGAGATAAAACGTTGAGTCTTTATTGGACTGAGCAGATATCAGTCCAGCCCACTTGTTGTAGAAGGGATGAGTCTTCCTCTATAGCCAACTTATTTTTTGATGCACAGGTTAGTAGCTTTCAGCTGTTGAAAGCTTACACCCCTTCACAAAGCTATCTTCTCTTACTTATAGATTGAATCAGCAAACTTGTTCTTAAAGGAACAATCCTGATGAACTGGAAGAAGCTTCAGCTATCTTTGCCTTCTAGCTTTCACTGCTAGACTTTTCTTTAAAGCTTGTCGAAGAAGATGAAGTACAGCCGCCCTTTTTTTATTTTCTGCTTTTGTTCGTTAACCCTAATCTTCTTTTCTTCTTTTCCTTTTATATCTATTGATTTGAATCAACTACACAATTTGAATGTGGGCCCAGTCAAGTATGGTGAGTGCCACCTCCCTCAGAAGAAGACAAACAGTAGCTTTAAGCGCTACTGTAGATTTCCCACAATGTCATGAAGTAATTGGACTAGGCTTGACGATCGTCGATCTAAAATCAACGAACTCAGTGCTCAGCTTGACAAACTTCAGAATCTTCAACTTTAGTTTGAGATCAACGAAAGGCAGGCTCAGGTTGATGAACTCTGAATCTTCAACCTTTAACCTGAGCTCGACGATCTATGAGCTAAGCTTGACGAACTCAGAATCTTCAACCTTCAACTTGAGCTCGACGAAAGGTGGGCTTAGGTTGATGAACTCTGAATCTTCAACCTTAAACCTGAGCTCGACGATTTGTGAGTTGAGCTTGACGAACTCTGCTTTTTGGATTTAGAAGATTTCTGCTGGATTTGTCTCAGCGGTTCCTTCTCAACTACCTCAGCGGTTTCTTCTTCACAACTAAGACTATTCTATCTCAGTGTTTCCTTATCAACTGTCTCAGCGGCTTCTTCTTCATGGCTGAGACTAACACTTCTCTCAACGATATGTGTTGAGCTTCTCAACTGTCTCAGTGGTTATGCTGAGACATTCTTCTCAACTGTCTCAGCGGTTCTACCTTAGTCAAATTATCTGACTTCAAGCTTCCTCTTCCTATTCACCTATCCAATCATGGACAACCTGCATGCAATAACTCAAGCATACAACAAATACATTATGCCCCTTAGCGTGATTTGTGATGCCTCTTCAAATCCTAAGGAACATTGAAGGGCATAATTCCCAACACATATCCTTCCTGGAGCTCCTTGAGGCCATTTGGCGCCATTTAAACAGTACGGCAGGATGCTGAGAGGGTTTCGGTCTTAACGGCTAGGGTTAAGGCTTTTAAGAGTTGTGTGGCTTTTTGTTTCTTGTTGCCTTTATATTTATACTGTAAAATTTTAATTACTTTATTATCAGAATGACCAATTAAGCATTTTAGCCCAAATTTGTAAATTTCGTTATTAACGGGTTGCGTTACGCTTCTTATTATGAAACAGGAAATTTAGCGCTTCTATTTTACCGCTTAGCTTTTCTTCAATTTATTCAATGACTGTTTAATTTGTAGTTTCCCTTACTAATTAGATATACAATCTATTTGACACACCCAAAATGTTTATTATTATTTTTAAATAAAAGGGGACCTAACATACTAATAATCAAGTTCTATTTGCAATCCTATTATGCAGTGATTTATATGTTATTTGGACTTGATAGAAAAGGCTACATAAGTTAACAATGTAGATAATTATAAAGGATAATTGAATCATTGTTATATAATTGGTGTGCTTGATTAGGTTCATCCTAAGCACATCTATCTTTATTAATGAATTTTCAAACCTAGTCTTTATGCAAGAGAGAGAGACTTACCTTGATGCTTACTGCCTCTAGATTTTTAGGATTACTCACTTAACCGCCTCAACCTTTATATATTTCCTTACATGGAGCATGTTCCTTGAGCAATCATTTTGTCCTAGACATTTGCCTAGAACATCCATTGCCTAAATAACAAGTCTTTTGTAGAAAGGTATTTGGACTAACCTGTAAAAATAAATTTATTTACCCTTAGGCACCCACCAATAGTTTGGTCCTAGGTTATTTATAGAATTAAAAAACTTTTGCCCAACTCTCTTCCAGGACTGAGCACCTTTTTGTCCACTAGCCACATTTAGGTTGTGCCAACAATCAATGGAAAAGTGGCCCACCTTCCCACAACACCAACATTTATGAATGTTGTATCTTCTCTTCAGGACTGCACAAAATAGATGTCCAAGAGAGATGTGAGCAACTCCAGATTTTGCTGGAAAAGCATTGCATGATGCTGCTTCCTTCTTCCTGAATGAAGGTGCTGAGGAACTAAATACAGTTGGTCCTGGATGGTCCAATTGTATTTTTGGAGCCTGCCATCTAGTGGTCTCTCTCATCTCTTTAGATACAGGATATTTGGATCCAAATCTAAAGAGCTTATCCTGAGCTTTTTAGCTAGAGTGTATAGAAACACTCCTTCTAAGATCATGTGACTTTACCCCACTGGTAGAGCACATATTTGATTGATCCTCAAGAGGTGTAGATTTGACAGTTTTAGAAGGTAAATTCACCTTTTGAAATACTGTTAACTTATTAGGGAATTCAGATTTGAAATGATGATTAGTGTGATTAATACCCAGCTTTCAGGGGAATTCGCATGTTACAGCTTTAGGCAACTTACCCTGTGTCTAGGAAGGGTTAATCGCAATCCCCAATCTCTCTGTGAACTTTTGTTCCAGATATCTGATATGCTTATTCTTCTCTTCTAAAAGCTTAGTCTGACACTCAAGACTTTTCTTGAGTTCAAACACCTCATGACTCTTCTTTTAAAACTCAATAGATTTATTGTTATAGAGAGTTTTATAAGGCTTCAGGACTTCAATCTCCTTTTCTTGCCTTTTGGCAAGATTTTTTTCTCTTCCTTAGAACATATAGGAGAATTCCATACTTGTCAATCAATTTCTTGACATCAGTCTCAGAGTTTGAGCAACCTTCATCATAGGATTTTGATGCATCAGTGTTTGAAATTTTTTCATACTCAGAGGATGATGAAGGAATGGAGAGAGGTTGTACCTTGATTGATTCTAAATCTACCTGACTTCTCTCCTCTTCAGTTATTGCCATCATCCCCTGGCATCCACAGTCTTCTTCATCCTCCTCATTTTCACTGTCTGAGTGTGACAGAGGGGCCCTGATTAATATCGTGGCAGAAGGATATTCCACTTCTTCTTCTGGATTTGCAGCAATAGATATCAGCCCTATATAGGCTTCTTCCTCTTCATCTTCAGATTCTGATGAGGAAGAATCTGTCCAGCTTATCTCCTTCTTAGCCACAAAGGACTTCCCCTTCTTATTGTCCTTGTGGTGTTGGTAATGCTTTTTCTTCTTCTTCTCATCTTCTTCCTTTCTTTTGAC
This sequence comes from Platanthera zijinensis, assembly GCA_039513925.1. NCBI lineage: Eukaryota > Viridiplantae > Streptophyta > Magnoliopsida > Asparagales > Orchidaceae > Platanthera > Platanthera zijinensis. Next base: position 116,365,911 of record CM077084.1, read on the forward strand.
TGGGCAGTCAGCAATGACATGCCTAGCCTTGCTGCAACAATAATAAATGACATTAGAGGAAATCTATTTACTAGTTCTAGGGACATACGTATCATCCTTGGATGACTTCCTGTGATAAGAGGATTAAGATAGCTTGTATTGGATCCCTAGTTGGATTTGGGCTAGGTTCACTAAGTCAGGATATGACCCAACATGTATAGCCAGGGTCATGGTTGTGTCCTAGAGTCTAGGTCTAGTACTTAGAGTCAACAAGGCCAGGGACCAGCCTCCAACACTAGCAGAGACTCAAGACTTTGAGAAAATTCAATACTTAGAAAAAGAGCTCTATGTTCATCGATCTTAGGTCGACGAAAGTCGTGCTCAGCTCGATGAACTCAGAGACAATTATCTGAGCTGATCTCGACAAACTTGGTTCTCAGATCGACGAACTCTGGACAAAGTGACAACACTTCTAAGTCAAACTTCGGTCGACAAACTAAGAACATCAGCTAGACGAACTATGTTCTCTGGTCCCAGATCGACTAATTCTGAATCAGATGTTTCAACACTCAACGCCAGAGAACATCACACTCAATGCCAGAATGATGATTCAACACTCAATGTCAGAGGACATCACACTCAACGCCAGAATGATGATTCAACACTCAACGACAGAGAACATCACACTCAACGCCAAAATAATGTTTCAACACTCAGCACTAGAAAACAGTCTAAGTACAAAATCAAAACTCAGGACGACGATATTGGACCTCAGCTAGGCGAACTTAGTTTTCAAGTCTCAGGTTGATGATCTTGGACATCAGATCAACGAACTTGGTGCACAAAATAGGAAAGTCATCAAGCAGCAGTCAGCCATTCAGAGGTCGACGAACTTGGACCTCAGCTCGACAAACTATGGACTTAGGTCGACGAATCAAGACTTCGCTGCTTCCCTCTTCTGTTCCTATTATATTGCAATGATTCCAGAGTAATTAATGCTCTAATATTCTCTGAATATTACCGTTATACAAGAGCATTAATTATGGTCTTCATCAGGATTATTGCTTGTCATTTTCCAAAAGGACGGTTGGGGAAACTAATCAATACAAATTTTCCAAGGCCGTCAGCATTGAATGCAGAAAGGATTTTGAAATTCAAAAGGACATTTACATAGAAAATATAAAAGATGGATTTTTCCTCTTCCAGGATATACAACTAATACAAACACACAGAAAACCAGTCAGGAAGAGTAGAACACCATCGTCTCGCAATAAGGATTCTCTCTGCTCTCGCTCTCTCTTGACAACAAAGTGCTAGAAAGAAATAACTTCTAGACCAGAAGAAGAATAGCTTTCAGAAGAAGAAGAACAATCATTTAAATAAAGATTTTTATTCTTCTGTCATCCTCTCAAGAAATTTCAAAGGACAACAACTACTACATCTGTCAAGGAGTTCCTAAAGTTCTTCTGGTTGAAGTTGAAAGCTTGAAGGCCTATCACCCTGAAGCAAAGTTCCTTTCACCCTGAATAAATTCAGTATTTCAGGGGGAGCTTTTGCCAACATCAAATCCACAGAGTCTTCTCAGTTGAATACTTGAGAAAGAGAAGACATCATCACTCTCTCACCCCTTCTATAAAAAGGGTTCTCTACTCCCTTCAAAAGTGATTCCTGGTTGCAAGTCTCATAACCAAAAGACTCTAGGTTTGGTTTTTGAACACCTTACCAAAAGCTCATTGGTGGCAGTCACCTGAACAAAAACCAGAGTGGATTCCTACCAGGGTGGTAGAAGAGTGGATGTACCCAGGTTGGGGAACCACTATAAAATTCTTGTATTGTCTGGTTGCCTTTTTCATTTGTTCTTGTTGTGGCTGTGATAGTGAGGATTCTTTTATATTTATTAGTTTAATCTGTTGTGCTGTGATATAGCATTTGAGTTTAGGAACAAGTTAAATTATTCAGCAAAAAAGTTTAATTATTTAAAAATACTCTATTCACCACCTCTACAGTATATTAGATCTAACCCTCACTTTCAATTGGTATTAGAGGGGAGTTCTTTTGGTTGTACAAGTTAACCCTTGAACCAAAGATCCTAAGTTAGATCTCTTTATATTTCTAGTAGATTCACAAAGACAGCATGACCCAAAACAAAGATTATGCAAGCACCAGACCTCCAATGTGCAACCTGAATAAGTTTGCCATCTGGAAGGCAAGAATAAAGTTATATATGAACTTCATTGATAAAGATATCTACAATTCCATTTTGACAGGTCCCCCTGCAGCACTTACAATAACAGCATCATCCAGCACTAATGCAGTTCCACCACCTGAGTGGACTGAGGCTCAGGGGAAGTCAAAAACTGCTAATGCCAAAGCAATGAACATATTGGCCCAAACAATGTCAGATGACATTTTCCAGAAGGTGGCTGAATGCACATCATCCAAGGCCATTTGGGATTCCCTGAATCAAATTGTGGCTGGATCTGCTTATGAGAGAAAAGACAAAAGATCAAACCTCATATCGCAATATGAGAACTTCAAGGAGGAAGCTGAAACAGTAGCTGATATTTACCACAAGTTAAGCTCAATCATCAATGAGCTAAAGACCTTAGACAAGGACATCACCCTCACAGAGCTACATCGATTGTAATTCTAAGGAAGTCTTACTGGGGAAAAATATTGATTGGAAGACGAAATTCGCGGGTATGTGAGGAGTGGGCAAGATGTTGATGTCTGCCATTCAAGTAGTCAAAGCAGTTCAGAAGGGCATGGAAATGTTTTTCAAGCTATTAGAGGCTAATGAGCCAACACCCAATATTGGTGATATTTCTGTAATATTGTAGTTTGCAGATTTCTTTTCGAAGGAACTACTTGGGCTTCCACCATAGAGTGAGATCGACATCTCTATTGTTTTGGTGCAAGGTGCGAAACCTGTGTCCTGCTCACTGTACCTTGTAGCACCAAAAGAGTTGGCATAATTAAAAGTTTAGTTACAAGAGTTGTTAGAGCACTGCTTTATTCGTCCGAGTATATCACCGTGGAGTGCACCGGTACTATTTGTGAAAAAGAAGGGCTGGAACTTGCGTATATGCATAGATTATAATGAGCTAAACAAGCTTATAGAAAAGAATAAATATCTGATTCCTCGAATCGATGATTTATTTGATCAATTGGTTGGATCAACAATTTATTCAAAGTTGGATTTAAAGTTCGGCTATTGGAAGTTGAGGATCAGTTAGATTGATATCCCCAAAACTATGTTTGGAAAATTTGCATTGATCAAGTCCAGGGAAGCAGCTGAGCAAAGAACACCTCCACCAGCAAGGAAGGAGCAAAACCTTGCATTCAAGGCTGCTGAGGAGATTGAGACTCCATCAATAAATGAAAATCTTATGAGCTTGCTTGCCAAAAGATTCTATAAGATGGCAAGGAAGGATTTCAGGAGGAAGTCATCCAGGAAGGATGATAAGCCCAGGTATGATAAAACCCCTACTAAAGAGGTGGTATGTTTTGGATGCAGGAAACCTGGACATTTCCTCTAAGAATGTCAAGAGAATCAGAAGAAGGAGAACAGAAGAGAGAAGGACTCCAGGAGCAAGCATTACAGCATGCCATCTTCCAGCAAGCACAAAATGAAGGACAAAGGGTTTGTGGCTGAAAGCTAGAGTGAAACAAAAGATGAATCTTCATCTTCAAGTTCCAGTGAAGAAGAAGAGGAGGCAAAGGCAAAGGAAGTTTGCCTTTATGGCAATTGATGCCAGCAACAGCAGATCAGATACAGATGTATCTGATAATGAAGAAAGCCTGTCAGCTGAAGATCAGGTATTAGCCTCTTATGATTTTGAATCTGATGAATTCAAATTTGAATTTAAAAATTTATTCTTAGATTTGATAAGCTCTGAGAAGGAAATCAAACTTCTCAGAGAAAAATTAAATGCTCTAGATAAGCTCACTTCTGAAAATACAAATCTATCTAATGAATTAAAATCTGCAAATGAACAAATTATTTTTCTGAAATCTGAACTTAGCAAAGCCAAAATGTTAGAAGAATCATTAAATAGCAGAAGCTTAAAATTGCTAGATATAACAAGCACACTAAATGCTAGAACTAATTACAGCAAACCTTGACTAGGAGCTTCATCAATTGAACCAACCCTAATCCAGAAGAATCATCTTTCAAAACCTGTGAACTTTGTTTCCGATAAAGGAAAGAAAAACACTTAACAAGTCAATAAGGTTAATGAAGTCCTTAAACAAATTGAAACTAAGAACAAACTGAAAAAACAGAAGAATAATAAAAGTAACAATGTTCAACAGTTATCGTCGAACTCAGATCGACGATACATGAACAGATCGTCGACCTCAGAACGACGATCTCTGAACGCAAATTTCAGTAATAATCAATATTCGATCTACGATCAACGATATTAGTATGGTTTGTCAACCAGAGATCGATGATTTTGGCACCCCAAGAATGAATACCTTCATTCTTCGAGCAGAGATCGACGATTTCATCCAACATCATCGAGCTCAGGTCAACGATCCAACCAGAAATTGTCGATCCCAAATCCTAACAACAGAAACCTATATTCTAATAGTAACATTAATCCTTTTAGTCAATGGATAATACCACCAAGAAGACATCATCCTAAAGGTTAGAAAAATCAACCTGAATGCTCTTATATTTCCAGTTATAATTATGTAAATCAGCAAGGACCCAAGGTTACCTGGGTCAAGAACAACTATCTGTTTTGTCTGCAAATTAAGAGCTGTCCAGCTGTAAATCAAGTATGATACCTAGACAGTGGTTGCTCTAAGCATATGACTGGGAACAAGGAAAGTCTACTCAACTACAAGCCCAAGCTTGTACCAAAGGTAATCTTTGAAGACTCAAAGTGTGGTCAATCTAAAGGCTATGGACAAATAATGATTGGAGCAGTCACATTCAACAAGGTAACCTATGTAAGAGGACTCAAGTATAACCTCATCTCCATAAGTCAATTATGTGATGAAGGTTATCAGGTACATTTCAACTCAACTTCCTGTATAATTTCTAATAAAGAAAAACAAACTGTTTTAAATGGGAATAGACAAGGAAACATATATATAGTTAATTTTCTATCTGCCAATTCAGATATCTGCTTACTTAACATTATAAGTAATCAGAATGATTTATGGCATAAAAGACAAGGGCATGTTAATATGAAAAACAATGCTAGGTTATCTAAAGACAACCTTATGAGAGTTTACCTTCTAGCCCCTATAAGAAGGAAGGCCTCTGTAGGGCTTGTCAACTAGGCAAGCAAACTAAATCTAGTTTTAAATCAGTAAATAAAAGTGATTCACCTAGGATATTGTACTTGCTACACATGGATCTCTTTGGACCCATAGCTGTACAAAGCCTGGGAGGGAAATCCTACACCTTAGTCATAGTGGATGACTTCTCAAGGTTAACTTGTGTTTTCTTTCTAAGATCTAAGTCAAATACCTTTAAGGTTCTTACAGATTTTCTCAAGACCATAAAGATTGAGTACTCTACTCATGTTGCATTGATCATAAGTGATCATGGTACAGAGTTTGAGTCTCTTCTTATACATGAGTTATGTGAGAAGGAAGGTATCATGCACTGCTTCTCAGCTCCTAGAACTCCTTAATAAAATGGGGTAGCTTAAAGGAAAAATAGGACACTTATTGAAGCTGCAGGAACATTACTTGCAAATGCTTACATGCCCCTATCCTTTTGGTAGAGGCTGTAAGCACAGCAAACTATGTACTGAACAGAAGCCTGATACATAAACTAAAGAATAGGACTCCCTATGAATTACTTAAAGGGAAGAAACCTAAAATCACTTATTTTAAAGTATTTGGCTGTGTATGTTATATACATAATAATGACAAGAGATACATTATAAAGTTTGAAGCTAAGGCTAAAGAGGGAATTTTTCTAGGATATTCCCAAGTAAGCAAATCTTACAGGGTATTTAATTAATCATCCCTGAAAATTGAGGAATCAGTTCATGTTACATTTTATGAGACTAACATGTTTTACAAGGAGAAAAACATTTCTACCAATAGTACTTTGCAGATATCAAATTTATGTGAGAATTTGGATGATCTAGACCTTACCCCAATGGCTTAATCACATCCTCCTCCACAATCAGTAGCAGAAGCTGATAGTGATGAAGAAACTGTGGAAGCAGTTCAACTTCCTTAAACAATTGATGCAATTCCACAAGAGGAATTAAATCAAGTAACTATTGCTGAACCAACTCCACCTAATGATCTTGTCATACTATGGGATCACCCCAGATCCCATGTGATTGGAGACATAACAGCAGGTGTACAGACAAGGCATTAACTCAACCAAGACTTGATGCATTCCCGTTTACTCTCTCAGGTTGAGCCTCTATCCATACATGATGCTGAGCAGGATCCCCACTGGATCATTACAATGCAAGATGAATTAAACTAATTTGAGAGATGTAGAGTTTGGGAATTGGTTCCAAGACACCAAGACCATCCAGTCATTGGAACCAAATGGGTATACAGAAACAAGCTGGATGCCCATGGTGTAATTGTGAGAAACAAGGCAAGGCTTGTTGCTCAAGGTTATAGGTAAGAAGAGGGAATAGACTATGACCAAAAATTTGCACCAGTTGCAAGATTGGAGGCAATCAGAATATTTATTGCCTATGCCGCCTACAAGAAGTTCATAGTCTATCAGATGGATGTGAAGAGTGCCTTTCTGAATGGAGTGCTAAAGGAAGAGGTTTATATTGCACAACCTCCAGGTTTCATCTCTCCAACTAATCCTTATCATGTTTTTAAATTGCATAAAGCCCTCTATGGTCTAATGAAAGCTCCAAGAGCTTGGTATGAGACTTTGGATAGCTTTTTGATAGAACATAAATTCATTAGAGGCACTGTAGATAAAACATTATTCACTAGACATCATAAGGATCAAACCTCGTTAGTACAAATATATATGGATGACATTATATTTGGATTTACTGATCCCAAACAATGCAAGAGGTTCTCTGACCTCATGCATTAAAAATTTGAGATGAGTAGTATGGGTAAGCTCTCCTACTTCCTTGGTATCCAAGTGAAGCAGCTCCCTTATGGAATCTTCATTTCCCAGGCTAAATATGCTAAAGAGCTTATTAAGAAGTTTGGGATGGCTGATGCCTCAGCAAAGAAACACCAATGGCAACAAATACTGTAATAGACTCTGATGCACATGGGAAACCAGTGGATCAAAAATTATATAGGGGCATTATTTGATCCCTACTATACGTTACAGCTAGCAAACCTGATATCATGTTTTCCACATGCCTTTGTACTAGGTTCTAGTGAACCCTAAAGAATCTCATCTTATTTTTCTAAAAAGGATTTTAAGATATATAAAGGGTCGTCCTAGTCTAGGTCTCTGGTATCCTACTGAGTCAGAGTTTGAGTAAACTGGATACTTAGATGCTGACTTTGCTGGATGCAGAGTGGATAGAAAGAGTACCTCAGGAACTTGTCAGTTCCTTGGTATGAGATTAGTGTCTTGGTTTTGCAAGAAGCAATCATCTATGTCCACATCAACTGCCGAAGCAGAATATATTGCAGCTGGCAGTTGTTGTTCCCAGATGTTGTGGATTCAAAATCAACTCCTGGACTATGGGTTAAACTTAAATAATTCAACTCTACTATGTGATAAGACAAGTGCTATGGCCATAGCACAAAATCCAGTCCATCATAGTAGGACTAAGCATATAGATATTAGGCATCATTTCATTAGAGAGTGTGTAGACAAAAACAAAATTAAACTTGTCCATATCTACACTAATTTTCAAAAAAGTTATATTTTCACCAAGCCCTTGGATGAAAGAAATCACTTATTCTTTGTAAATCAACTTTGAATGATCAATAGAGAAGACTTAGTTTAGTTTCTGTCTACACTCGAAGAACTCTTCAGATTTTGTCAACCTGAGATCGACGAACTCCCTATTAGTAAAGTTAGTTTCGTCGACCTGAGATCGACGAACCTACTTCAAAAAACTTTCGTCGAACGGAGCTCGGCGAAATGTCTTCAACCCTTCAGACTGAGATTGGCGAATTATTTAACTCCAAATTATTTTGTCGACCTCAGATCGAAGATCTATTTCTTTTTCGTGGAACGGAGTCTGTCGATTCATATTCCGGAAAACCTTATATTTAGGTTTTCTTCGACCTCCGTCACATGCTTTCAGTTCTCTTGCACTTGATCCTCGTTTTCTCTTGCAGGTGATCTCATGGTGATTCCGGCATGAACTCTAGGGTCGATGAAGTTTGACACTGGATTCGACCTGGACTTCGAATCCTTCTAATACTCAGATCCCATCTTCCTGAATATTCTACAGTTACTTGAATACCAATAGTTAAAGACTCTGCTCTCCATACGCATCAAGATATACGGAACAGGGATCAGGGAATGGGTTTACACAGCTTCTACAGAGGAAAATACGATTACTGGAACAATCGCAGGTACTACTGTTTCTCTTACCCCCGATGTTTTAACTGAATTTTTTGGATTGAGTAATGGTGATGAAGAATTAGATATAAATTCGGAGGAATTTGATATGGTGCTTAGCATGATGGGTTATTCGGGACAAACCCCCAATAAATTTCTCAAGAAACATTTATCTGCCGAGTATAAGTTTTTCGCAGACATTGTGGGGAAGGTGCTGCCAGGGAAGCACACTGCACATGACTATATCACCAGACATTAGTTCCTGGTCATGTGTGCTATCGTGAATAAAAGGATAGTGAACTGGTCACAGATCTTATTTGATCTGATTAGAAAGAAGAACAACAAAAAGGAGGTTTGCTTTGGAAGGATCCTTGGGCTCTTCCTCAAGGAGATGGCTGCTGAATCACTGGTCTCCCCGACAATATTCATTAATGCTAGCAAGAGACTCACTTGTGCTCTGTTTAGAAAGTGGAAGAGGATAATCACTAAGCCATACAAGGCACCCTCCTCTTCCACCAAAACTTCTCAAAGTACCAGGGCTGTACCAGCCCATCCCAACACCATTGAAGGGATCCTTTCCAACCCTCCACCACCTCCAGCTCCTCGGGTTCCATCTCAACCAGCAATACAACAAACCCCACCTTCCACTACCATTACAGTCCCTACCTCTACACCTCCAGCATCCCAACTTCCTGCCTCTCCAACAAACATTCCCTCTAATACACCTTCCCCTAAGCCTGATACATATGTAACCTCACCACCCCAATCTCCTCTTCCACATCATCTTACCGATATCCCCCAAACCAACCTATCATCCCTCCTACCCTTCAACCTCTTATCATCCCCACTAAACACTCCCTCTCCTCCAAATGACTCTCTCCTAGACACTCAAATCCCACCTCCACCTCCACCTCTAACTCCCCCAGCACCTATCATATCAACTCAACCAACCACTGGCACAACATCTACCTCTCCACACTTGGATCCCTCCCTTGTCTCCCCACTCATTACCCTCCTCACACCCCTCCTAAAAACACTCATAGCAGAGGCTATCTCTCCTCTTACTGCCTCCATCTCCTCTCTAGCTGCACAAAATACTGCCTTAATGATAATACGTTTTGTAGCCTAAACTATTATCGTATTTTCTATTTTATATTGTACAAATTATGTCTATTATTAGTTTATTTTTATCATTTTTATGTAAATATTATTGTCACTGACTTTTTCTTGTCTTTTTGCAGGTTTCCAGAAAATTGGCCAAAATGACCTGTCACGCCCCCCTGTCACGCCCTCCCTGGGCGTGACCTAGGGCGTGTCACCCGATCCCGAGGGCTCCTGCTGGAAGGGACAGAAAAACGGTCAAAACCGCTGTCACGCCCCCTGACACGCCCTCCCTGGGCGTGTCACCAGGCATGACTATGGGCGTGTCGCCCTCTGCCGCAAAGCCTGCCGCCGCATTAAATGCCGTTCCGCCTCAGCATGCAAACAGTACTGTCACGCCCCATATCATGCCCGTGACATGGGCGTGACACCCTCCTTTTTCGGTGACTGATGGATTTCTGACCAATGATTTGGACATGAAGTGCCTGTCACGCCCCCCTGTCACGGGCGTGACCTAGGGCGTGTCCACCGACGTACCGAAGCAATCATCCCTCCCGCCAGAATCCAGAGCCCGAGGTCAACATAGTACTGTCACGCCCCCTGACACGCCCCCCCTAGGGTGTGTCGGAGGGCGTGACCAACCCGAGAAAAATTTCTATAAATTGAGACCCCCCTCTCCATTTCAGCAAGCTTTGGTTGAGAGGGGGAGGTGCTGCCCCTTTGGTTCTTGAGTTTTTTTCATGCTTTCTCTCTCTCTCTCCCCCCCTCTTTGTAATTTTTGTTTAACCTTAGTTTAATCTTAGTTGCTTTAGCTTTCTTTGTAATCTTGGCTCTTGCTTAGTGCTAATTGTAGGGCTAGAATAGGATTTAATTTTCATGCACTTGTAATTTCAATTTCAATAGTGTAACTTGCCTTTTTTTCATTAATAAAAGTGTTCTTCCTTTACTTGTGTTCCTTTATATGCTTTTCTACTCATCTCCCCTCCTCCACTCCATTATGATTAACTAATCCTCCTTGTACTCGATCTTGATGATCCGAGGTTAGAGCGATTATGTTATGATGTTTTAATTAATCTTTTCTTTTTAGGTTAGGGCCTTGAATTACTCTTGATTAATCACGGGTTGGAGGTATATTTTCGATATATACTCTCCGCCTTTGCTTTCATTCTGGGCTAGCTGAGAGGCCGAAAGAATGAAGTGAGCATTCAAGAGTAAATGGAGTTATACGCACCCCTCGAGAGAGGCAGACGTCCAAATCTCCCGGATTAGAGTAAAATCCAATAGTGGGGTTCACCGCATAAAGCGAGTTTTAGGCCTCCGATTTAGACGAGAGTCGGTCGGACCTTCCTAAACTCAGTTGGGCACGACTTCGAGAGAAGCGTGTTCAAGCTTTAGGAACCTCCACGGTCAAGGACCTTTATCCTATTAAGTTTAGATTTTTATCGCATTTTCTTAATCGCCATTAGCCGAGGTGAATCTTGATCGAGTGCATTTCCATTTCCTATTTTCTACCCTTCGTAATAATCGTTTTACTTAATAGCTTTACTTAATTGCGGTGTTTCTCTTTCTAGTATAGCTTTACTTTCTCCCTTGCACTTAGATTTTCTAAAACCCTAGTTTTTTCCGTCGATAAGATAATAGCGTTCGTGTGAGTAAGCATAGCCAACAGTTCCCGGATTTCAATACGACACTTGTATCCCCTTGCTACAATTCGATAGGTATACTTTCCTCATCGGGTTGCTAGTTCGGTTGTGTTTATTTTCTTCGAACCCTAGCGCGCAACAAGTTTTTGGCGCCGTTGTCGGGGACCCAACTTCCGTTGATATTTTGAAAACACGAACCTATTAATTTTATCTCTTCTCTTTCTCATTCTCTTTCTTTAAAATTTTAAAAATCAAAAAAAAAATTTATCACCGCTCTTAATAGAAACCAACCTCACAATTTTTCTACGCCACCTAATTCTCTCGAAAAGGGCAAATGGCTTTAAGCGCCACTGTCTTGTCTAGTACCTTGCGAACCCTTCACGGGGTAGTCCTTGGGAAGTTCGAGAGTTAATCTATAAAAAAAATCTATTTCAAAAAGAAAAAAAAAATTCTAATCTTTTTTCTAGTTTATCCTTTTTCTCTTCCTCTTCTTCTTTTCTATTCTTTTAGTGCATGACCCGCGGGAGTCTGTCGGTTATTTTGGACTTGGACCACAAAATTGAGCGTACTCTTCGGAGAAGATCGCGATTTCAAGGTCCTACTATCCAAGTGCCGGTTGAGGACTCCGAGTCATTTGCTACTTTAAGAATGGAAGAACCCAGCGTAGATGAGGTCGTGCAAAGGACTATGTCCTATTATGCACGACCGAACCTCGAGGGAACAGAATCAAGTATAGTCTGCCCTGCTATAGCAAATAATAACTTCGAACTAAAGCTTAGCATAATTCAAATGGTGTAGCAATATGTGCAATTTGACGGACTTCAAGATGAAGATCCGAACGCACATATAGCTAGCTTTCTTGAAATTTGCGACACCTTCAAGATAAATGGTGTCACAAATGATGCGATCAGGCTGAGACTCTTCCTCTTCTCTCTAAGAACTAAAGCTAAGCAGTGGCTGAACACACTTTCGAAAAATAGCATAACCACTTGGAATGAATTAACTAAAAAATTTTTGGCGAAGTATTTTCCGCCAGCTAAAACTGCAAAACTTAGGAACGACATCTCTGCCTTCGGACAAATAGACTCTGAAACCCTATACGAAACCTGGGAGAGATTTAAAGAATTATTAAGATGATGCCCACATCACGCGCTGCCTGTATGGTTACAAGTGCAGACGTTTTATAACGGTCTAAATCAAAGCACGAAGCAAATGATAGACGCAGCTTCTGGCGGTACTTTAAATCATAAGACCCCGGAAGCCGCTCTTGAGCTTTTTAAGGACATGGCCATGAACACTTATCAGTGGAATGTGACTAGGTCCCGCCCGAATAAGCCTGCAGGTATCTATGAAGTGGACAACGTCTCCCAACTCGCTCTGCAAGTAGAAATCCTAAGCAAAAAGATAACGGAGATGACTGCTGCCTCCGCCCCTCAGGTATGGGAATCTGCAACCCCTACTCCAGAACATTTAGATTATGTTAATAATATGCCTAGAACTGCTTTTAATAATTTTTCTGCTGCGAATTTTCATCCGCCTGGTTTTAATTTTCCGAATAGTTATAACCCTGCTTTAAGAAATCATCCGAACTTTTCATGGAGTAATCCATCGAATGCGATGCGCCCACCCCCGCAAAATGATTTTTCTGCACCACCACCACCACCACCACTTCTTCAAAATTACCCAAAACCTCCAAGATTGGAGGAATTACTTTCTAAATATATCACCACAAATGACGCTACCATAAGAACTTTAACCTGAAGCGTAAAAAGTTTAGAAAATCAGGTAGGACAGCTCGCGAAAATAATTTCTGAGCGACCCGCAGGGTCACTTCCTTCCAATACCAAACCCAACCCAAGAGAGCAAGTGAAAGCTATAACTCTTCGGAGTGGGAAGCAAGTCTCCGGTATGGTAAGTGAAGAGCCTGAGGCAAGCTCCGCTCCCGCCTCTAAAAATCAAAGCTCCGCTCCCGTTTTAAAAATTCCGCCATCTGCTGAAGAAGTAATCACCCCTATTTTAGAAAATAATCTCACTCCACCACCCATCTTCAAAAATAATTCAACTCCTCAATACCCCTCTGAACTTAATAGACAACGTCAAGATGATCAGTACTCCCGCTTCTTAGAAATCTTCAAACAAATCCACATTAATCTTTCCTTCCACGAGGCTATTTCGCAGATGCCGAAATACGCCAAATATCTTAAAGACCTCCTCACAAATAAGAAGAAGTTAGAGAATCTTTCGCATGTCACGCTAAACGATGAGTGCTCCGCCGTTTTAACAAATGGTTTGCCGAAGAAAATCAGTGACCCGGGTAGTTTCTCTATCCCGTGCGTCTTCGGTGATCTTTTTGTTAAACACGCGTTAGCCGACTTAGGCGCGAGTATAAACCTGATGCCCTTTTCGTTGTTCAAAAAGTTAGGGATTGGTAGCCTTAACCCCACGCGTATGAGTATCCAGCTAGTCGATAGATCTGTCAAGTACCCGTTAGGAATAGTGGAGGACGTTCTAGTGAAAGTCGACAAGTTCATCTTCCCGGTGGACTTTGTCATTTTGGACATCGAAGAAGACGTCGAGGTTCCCCTGATCCTTGGCCGACCCTTCCTTGCCACCTCCCGAGCCATCATTGACGTAAGTAATGGTAAGCTCTTTCTTCGAGTAGGCGACGACGAAGTCACATTTTCTATCACCCCTTCGATGAAGAACACCTTAGCGAACGATGACTCATATTTTTTCGTAGACGCCGTGAGTGATGATTCTTCCTACTGCCTCTCCGACTTTGAAAAAGAATTTTCTACTTTTTGCTCCTCTTCTCTTACAACTGAATCACTACAAGGAAGTGATGAATCTTCTTATTGTCTTTTTGAGTTTGAAAAAGAATTTTCTGATTTTTGTTCTTCCTCTTTTCTTCCCACTGAATCGCTACAAGAAGCCGTCTTGGCTGCTAGCCCCACCCCTTATTACGTTCCTCATAAAAAAGTTTATGAAGATATTATTTTTGAAAAAGAAAGAATCTCAAAATCCTCTTATGAAGAACCCCCTACCCTAGAACTTAAAGAACTTCCCGAACACCTTAAGTATGCTTTCTTAGAAAAAGATTCCAAGTTACTAGTTATCGTTTCGGCCTACCTCACGGATACGCAAAACGATAAACTTCTTCTAGTTCTACGTAAGCATCGTCGGGCTATTGCTTGGGAAATTTCTGATATCAAGGGCATAAGCCCATCTTTCTGTACCTATAAAATATTAATGGAAGATAATTCGCGTAACTCTATCCAACCTCAGCGCCGTATAAACCCGAATATGAAAGAAGTAGTTAAGGGCGAGGTTATGAAACTATTAGACGCAGGAATTATCTACCCTATATCGGACAGTAAGTGGGTTAGCCCCGTTCAGGTAGTTCCAAAGAAGGGAGGGATAACCGTAGTTAGTAATGAGAATAATGAATTAATCCCGACACGGACGGTGACGGGTTGGCGTATGTGCATAGATTACCGTAAGTTAAATGACTCCACCCGCAAGGACCACTTTCCTTTACCGTTTATCGACCATATTTTAGAACGTCTCTTCGGCCATAGCTTTTATTGTTTTCTCGATGGCCTCTCGGGGTACTTTCAAATACCCATCTCTCCCAAGGACCAAGAGAAAACTACGTTTACTTGTCCCTTCGGCACCTTCGCTTACCGAAGAATGCCGTTTGGATTATGCAATGCGCCAGCTACATTCCAGCGATGTATGCTCGCAATATTTGACAAGTACGTAGAAAGCATTATGGAGGTATTCATGGACGATTTCTCCGTATTCGGCGATTCCTTCGATAGATGTTTAGAAAACCTCGAAAAAGTCTTAGAACGATGCGAAGAAACTAACCTTGCCCTAAATTGTGAAAAATGCCATTTTATGGTGAGGGAAGGGTTAGTTTTGGGTCATAAAATTTCTGCTAAAGGTATTGAGGTAGACGTTTGCCAAGATAGAATTTATTGAGAAGTTGCCGCCACCTACAAACATAAAAGCTATAAGAAGTTTTTTAGGCCACGCTGGTTTTTATCGTCGTTTTATAAAGGACTTCTCCAAGATCACAAAGCCCCTCACCCATCTCTTAGAGAAAGACGCTCCATTCATTTTTGATGACTCTTGTATTTCTGCCTTTGAATCAATTAAAGAAAAGTTAATTAACGCACCGATTATGATAGCTCCGGTGTGGGACCTTCCTTTCGAGATTATGTGTGATGCGAGTAGTTTTGCGGTGGGGGCCGTATTAGGTCAACGCATATTTAAGAACTACCACCCCATCTATTACGCTAGTAAAACCCTCACATCTGCACAAGAAAATTACACCACAACCGAGAAGGAGCTCTTAGCTGTAGTATTTGCGTTTGAAAAATTCCGCCATTACATTACTCTTTCAAAAATCATTGTTTTTACGGACCACTCGGCCCTCAAGTACCTTCTTGCCAAAACGGATGCCAAGCCTCGCTTGATTCGCTGGGTCTTACTCCTCCAGGAGTTTGACTTAGAGATCCGTGATAAGCGAGGAGCCGAGAACTTGGCCGCCGACCATCTATCCAGATTAGATAACCCCTTTATAGAAAAATTAAATGAAAAATCTTTTAATGACTATTTTCCTGACGAGAAGCTGCTTTTAGTTAATACATCTACTTCTCCTTGGTTCGCGCACATCGCCAACTATCTAGTGGCTCGGGTGCTCCCAAAGGAGTTCTCCTCTCAGCAAAAGAAGAATTTCTTTTCTAAGCTGAAGAACTACTTTTGGGAAGACCCACATCTTTTCAAAATTTGTGTGGATCAAGTGATAAGAAGATGTGTTTCTTTTGATGAAGGAATAGATATTCTAAAACATTTGCATGAAGGTCCGACAGGTGGGCACTATCAAGCTGCTCGCACCGCTCACAAGGTGCTTTGCGCGGGCTTTTACTGGCCTAACCTGTTTAAAGACGCGCAAGCCTTTGTGAGCAGGTGTGATAGTTGCCATCGGTCGGGCAACATCTCTAATAAAAATGAAATGCCGCAAATTATTTCTTAGAGTGCGAAATTTACGACCTCTGGGGAATTGATTTGGTTGGCCCCCTTCCTTCTAGCTTCGGAAACAAATATATTTTAGTTGTTGTTGATTATGATTCACGATGGGCTGAGGCCCAAGCTCTTCCTACGAACGACTCCCGAGTTGTGGTCACGTTTTTAAAAAAATTATTTTCTAGATTCGGTACGCCTCGCGCAATCGTTAGCGATAGGGGTTCCCATTTTTGTAACGCACAATTTTCAAAAATCCTTACCAAATACGGCGTTACGCATAAGCTGTCCACTGCCTACCACCCCCAAACTAACGGACAAGTCGAAGTAGTTAATAGAGAAATAAAAAAGAATATTAGAAAAGACTATTTCAACTTCTAGAAAAGACTGGTCAGCCAAACTTGACGATGCTCTATGGGCCTACCGAACAACGTACAAAACCGCCCTCGGATGTACGCCGTATCGGCTGGTCTATGGAAAATCGTGTCATCTGCCCGTAGAGTTAGAACACCATGCCTTTTGGGCCTTAAAATTTTTAAACTTCGATCCCCACTCAGTCGGTGACCTTCGAAAATTTCAACTAAATGAACTCGACGAGTGGCGCTCTTATGCTTATGAAAATAACAAACTTTATAAAGAGCGGACGAAGCGTTTACACGATAAACACATAAGGCACCCTAAAAACTTTAAGCCGGGCGACCAAGTCCTTTTATATAATTCTCGTTTACGTTTATTTCCGGGCAAATTAAAATCTCGCTGGTCTGGCCCGTTTTCTGTTTTAGAAGTATTTCCTTATGGAACTGTTTTAATTTCTCACCCTGATAAGGGTAATTTCAAAGTGAATGGTCAGCGTCTTAAACTCTACTTTTCTGGTGATGATGATGTCAGTCCAAACATTCTTAAGTTTCTGCTTCACGAACTTTAATCTTGAACTTTTAATTTTTTGCTAAAGACAATTTTATTTCGGGACAACAATATTTTTGGACAAAATTATTTTTGATGCGTCGAGCTCAACGACGCTTTAACCAAAGGGCGCTCTTGGGAGGCAACCCAAGTTATCTTTTTCTGTTTTCTTTATTTTACAATTTTTGCCTCGGACGGCTCCGACAAGCTGAATCTTCTGCGATCGCCTGCTCCAACATTGCTGAATCTATCACGAAGTCCAAAGAAGACATTTGGGGGGCGGCATCACTCAACTTTCGCAGTAAATAAATCCGGGGAAGTACCTGTATTTCAATTCTGTCTTTCAATTCTGTACTTTATTTTTCTCTCCTTCTCCAATCCCCTTCTTTAGCCATTGAGGACAATGTCTGTTTTAAGCTTGGGGGAGGACTTCCTCCTTCATTTTTGCTTAGTGTAAATATTTTTCTTTTTGTATATATTTTAAATATTTCCAAAAAAAAAATGAATTTCTAAAATTCCAAAAAAAGAGAGAAAAATTTCTAAAATTCCAAAAAAAGAGAATATTTCTCAAAATTAAAAAATATATATATGTGTGTTTGAATGGTTTAGACATTTTGATATTTCAATAGTACCCCTAGTTTTTGTTTTTGTTTTACTCAAAATCTCCTATAAACAACTTAGTTAATGATAATATTTCTAATCGTCCTTTTTAATTATGTTTCACAAGTAAAATGTTAGTCATGCTGTGTTTCTAATTCACGGTAGCATGTTAAGGTGAAATATTTTTCTAAAAACTCGCATTTCTTTTATGGTTTTTTGTTATTTATTTCCTTTACTTTCTCAAAAATTCATCATCCACTATTTTCTTTTTCGTTTTTGAATAATTTTTGTAAAGTCAACTTTTGAATAACGTAGTAGATGTGAACGATCCAAGTCACCTATTATTTCTATTTTCAAGTTAATTTCATCAATCTTCTTTTATTATCTAGGACTCGCTTTTTGAAAATTTTTCAAACCTTTGTTTTAAATAAATTCAAAAGCGTGAAAATGATTTAGGCCGTTTTTGTTTTCGTTTGAGCTTTCTTACCAACCTAAAAACTTTTACCACTAGTTAGCCGTTTTTGAGCCTTTTTCCGATTTCATTTGATAGCTCCTCCCTTCATTTCAGTTTCACCAAAGCCAAAATTTCCAACCTATCGAATCACACTAGTCTTTTTGAGTTTCATAAATTATTTTGACAATTTTGATAGGGTATTTTGTGACTTTTGTGGGAGAAAGGTTTTAGAAAAAAAAAGTATGTTCGAAAGTGATGTTTATTTTTTGTTTGTCCAGCTCAAAAAGGAAAATAAAAATATTTATGGCCTTTGTTTGAAAAAAGAAAAAAAAATGAAAAAAAGAAGAAAAAGAAAAAAAAATGTGTATATATTTTTATGAAAGTTTTTGAAAATCTTTGCTTTGGTTTAGTGTGATTTTAAAACCTTCACGTTTATCTTTGAATTCCACTCCTGATCATTTTCCTAAACCAAACGTTTCTGTCCTATTTAAGTCCTTTTGATTCACGCTTTTTGATTTTTATTTAACAACTAAGAAAAGAAAAACAGTATATCAGTTTTAGTTTTTGATTTAAACCTAGATTTTTGTTAATTAAATTGATATAATTATAATACGTTGCTTGGATCTAGTAACAACTCAATGCGTGTTTTTCATTTTCGTTGCTTTGCTTAAGTCCATTTAAAAAAATCTCGTTAAAATTTTGGATGATTTGTTTTTATTAAGTAAAGTTTATAAAAGTTTTACCATACCTAAATAATTGTTTTAGACTTACATTTCACCTTTTCCCTACTAAGAATTTCGCATAGTACTTATGTAGGCATAATTAGAACTTTTTGATTACTCCTTTTTATAATTATCAAGTTCTTATATTTTTGCTTGGGGACAAGCAAAGCTTAAGCTTGGGGGAATTTGATAATACGTTTTATAGCCTAAACTATTATCGTATTTTCTATTTTATATTGTACAAATTATGTCTATTATTAGTTTATTTTTATCATTTTTATGTAAATATTATTGCCACTGACTTTTTCTTGTCTTTTTGCAGGTTTCCAGAAAATTGGCCAAAATGACCTGTCACGCCCCCCTGTCACGCCCTCCCTGGGCGTGACCTAGGGTGTGTCACCCGATCCCGAGGGCTCCTGCTGGAAGGGATAGAAAAATGGTCAAAACCGCTGTCACGCCCCCTGACACGCCCTCCCTGGGCGTGTCACCAGGCGTGACTATGGGCGTGTCGCCCTCTTCCGCAAAGCCTGCCGCCGCATTAAATGTCGTTCCGCCTCAGCACGCAAACAGTACTATCACGCCCCATGTCACGCCCGTGACATGGGCGTGACACCCTCCTTTTTCGGTGACTGACGGATTTCCGACCAATGATTTGGACATGACGTGCCTGTCACGCCCCCCCTGTCACGGGCGTGACCTAGGGCGTGTCCACCGACGTACCGAAGCAATCATCCCTCCCGCCAGAATCCAGAGCCCGAGGTCAACATAGTATTGTCATGCCCCCTTACACACCCCCCCTAGGGCATGTCGGAGGGCGTGACCAACCCGAGAAAAATTTCTATAAATTGAGACCCCCCCTCTCCATTTCAGTAAGCTTTGGTTGAGAGGGGAAGGTGCTGCCCCTTTGGTTCTTGAGTTTTTTTTCATGCTTTCTCTCTCTCTCTCTCCCCCTCTCTTTGTAATTTTTGTTTAACCTTAGTTTAATCTTAGTTGCTTTAGCTTTCTTTGTAATCTTGGCTCTTGCTTAGTGCTAATTGTAGGGCTAGAATAGGATTTAATTTTCATGCACTTGTAATTTCAATTTCAATAGTGTAACTTGCTTTTTTTTCATTAATAAAAGTGTTCTTCCTTTACTTGTGTTCCTTTATATGCTTTTCTACTCATCTCCCCTCCTCCACTCCATTATGATTAACTAATCCTCCTTGTACTCGATCTTGATGATCCGAGGTTAGAGCGATTATGTTATGATGTTTTAATTAATCTTTTCTTTTTTAGGTTAGGGCCTTGAATTACTCTTGATTAATCACGGGTTGGAGGTATATTTTCGATATATACTCTCCACCTTTGCTTTCATTCTGGGCTAGCCGAGAGGCCGAAAGAATGAAGTGAGCATTCAAGAGTAAAGGGAGTTGTACGCACCCCTCGAGAGAGGCAGACGTCCAAATCTCCCGGATTAGAGTAAAATCCAATAGTGGGGTTCACCGCGTAAAGCGAGTTTTAGGCCTCCGATTTAGACGAGAGTCAGTCGGACCTTCCTAAACTCAGTTGGGCACAACTTCGAGAGAAGCGTGTTCAAGCTTTAGGAACCTCCACGGTCAAGGACCTTTATCCTATTAAGTTTAGATTTTTATCGCATTTTCTTAATCGCCTTTAGCCGAGGTGAATCTTGATCGAGTGCATTTTCATTTCCTATTTTCTACCCTTCGTAGTAATCGTTTTACTTAATAGCTTCACTTAATTGCGGTGTTTCTCTTTCTAGTATAGCTTTACTTTCTCCCTTGCACTTAGATTTTCTAAAACCCTAGTTTTTTCCGTCGATAAGATAATAGCGTTCGTGTGAGTAAGCATAGCCAACAGTTCCCGGATTTCAATACGACACTTGTGTTCCCTTGCTACAATTCGATAGGTATACTTGCCTCATCGGGTTGCTAGTTCGATTGCATTATTTTCTTCGAACCCTAGCGCACAACACTTAACTACTGCTCCCTCTTCAGTTAGGGGTCTGGCTTCAGTTCCTCCTAAAACCAGGAAGGGGGAGATACTTGATGAAGAAGAAGTAGTAGAAGCAACAAAAGAAGAAACAGCAGTAGATGTACAAGAAGAAGTTATAGCAGAAGAAATACAAGAAGAAGTTATAGCAGAAGATGTACTAACTGACAACATTAAGCCATCTATGGCTATAATTCCATGTACCACACCAATTTGGCTCAAGGTCACTTTTGCAGCTCCTGAGCCTCTTCCCAGAGTTTCTTACCCCACCATCTCATCCCCTATAACACAAGTTTATATTATGGATGATTCTCCAATGCCTGATCTAGATGCACTGGTCATGGCTGATATTAAGGAAGAAAATAAATTAGCTGCTCAAAGTACTGATGTACACAGTTCTCCAGTTTCCCCTCCAGTTCCTTCAAAGATAGAAAAGACAACAACTTCTGATGACACAATAAGAGAGATTGATGTTATGTATGACAATCCTCAGCCTTCTAATGATGATGATCATGATGATTCTTATGAGGACTCAAAGAGGAAGAACGTTTCGAAGAAAAGGAAAGTTCCTCCACCTCCTGCCCCAAAACCCAATCCAGCAAATGACACACCCTATTACATTCTGCAGAACATAACTCCATACAAGGGTATGCCAGCTTTGATGTGGTTGTCCAAAAATGAACAAAAGGTAAGGAAGTAGAGCAGAAGATATTCTCCTCCCCCACAGAAATTAAAGAGAGGTCCTCCTCCTCCTACTGCTGCTGGTGCCTCAGGACCTACTTCTCAAGGGATAGATGCACCTTCCAAGCCTACATCCTTCACCAGAACATTTCAAAGACAGGAAAGGCCATCTAGACATCATTCTCAAGGAAGCATACAGCAAAGGAATGTCAGTTCTACAGAGAAAATAAAGGAGGTAGTTTATAAGAAACCAGAGTTCTCATCTCCCAAACAGCAAGCTCAAAAAAGAAGGCACACAGAATCCAACACGCCCAAAATAAAATATAGTGAGACTGATCCTCCAAGGTCTCTGTATACTCAGAGTGATGTAAGACAAAAAGCAATAAATTTCCAAGCACAGTCCACTCAATTCAAGCTTGTTACCCTACTACCCCCAGAAGATGATCAATGGTCTGTTAGTCAGGATATTGATCCCAACTTCAGGATGGCTAGGCTCCAAGAGTTGATTGGTCTGTCACAAATAAAGAAGGCTAGGTAAGAGTGTGAAGATCCAACAAAGTTCACAACTATGTCTTCATATTGTGAAAAAGAACTGGATAAACTTCAAGTGAGCAAGAAAGTGTTTGATCCTGCAGAGTACATGGGAATACACCCAGAGGATATAGTACCCAGAACCTCCACCCTAACAGTGATTGGAGCAGTAGATATGTACATGTCAAAGAAAGAAGCTCCTAATCCTAACAGGGAAATCATATTTACTCAGCCTTGGGATAAGAGAAGAGATGTAGAGGAATAGAAGAAATAGAACCTGAACTCCTATATTTATGGTATACTTTTGAAAAATTGTGTTCTATGATACAAAGCTAACTGTGTAAATATATCTGCTGCATATATATTATTTCAATCTCGGCCAGATATATATTTTCTTGCTTTGTACATTTCTTTTTATCATTGAGACTTTAATTAGTGACCTCACAAAAATAGGGGGAGATTATTGGATCCCTGGTTGGATTTGGGCTAGGTTCACTAAGTAAGGATATGACCCAACATGTATAGCCAGGGTCATGGTTGTGTCCTAGAGTCTAGGTCTAGTCCTTAGAGTCGACAATGCCAAGGACCAGGCTCCTACACTGCCAGAGACTCAAGACTTAGAGAAAATTCAAGACTTAGAAAAAGAGCTCTATGTTCATCAATCTCTGGTCGACGAAAGTCCTGCTCAGCTCGACGAACTCAGAGACAATTCTTTGAGCTGAGCTCGATGAACTTGGTTCTCAGATCAATGAATTCTGGAGAAAGTGACAACACTTCTAAGGCAAACTTCGGTCGACAAACTTAGAAAATCAGCTAGACGAAATCTGTTCTCTGGTCCCAGATCGACTAATTCTGAATCAGAAGTTTCAACACTAAACGCTAGAGAACATCACACTCAATGCCAGAAAGATGATTACCTACTCAACACCGGAGGAAATCACACTCAACGCCAGAATGATGATTCAACACTCAAAGACAGAAAACATCACACTCAACGCCAAAATGATGTTTCAACACTCTGTACCAGAAAACAGTCTAAGTCCAAAATCAAAACTTAGGTCGATGATCTTGGACCTCAACTAGACGAACTCAGTTCTCAGGTCAACGATCTTGTATATCATATCGACGAACTTGGTGCACAGAATAAGAAAGTCATCAAGAAACAGTCAGCCATTCAGAGGTCGACGAACTTGGACCTCAGCTCGACGAACTATGGACTCAGGTCGACGAATCCAGACTTGGCTATTTCCCTCTTCTATTCCTATTATATTGCAATGATTCCTGAGTAATTAATGCTCTAATATTCTCTGAATATTATCATTAGACAAGAGCATTAATTATGGTCTTCATCAGGATTATTGCATGCCGTTTTCCAAAAGGACATTTGGGAAACTAATCAATGCAAATTTTCCAAGGCCGTAAGCATTGAATGAAGAAAGGATTTCAAAATTCAAAAGGACATTTACATAGAAAATATAAATGATGGATTTTTCCTCTTCCAGGATAAACAACTGATACATACACACAAAAAACCAGTCAGGAAGAGTAGAACACCATCGTATCTCAACAACGATTCTCTCTACTCACGCTCTCTCTTGACAACAAAGTGCTAGAAAGAAAGAACTGCTAGACCAAAAGAAGAATAGCTTTCAGAATAAGAAGAACAATCATTTAAATCAAGATTCTTCTTTTTCTGTCATCCTCTCAGGAACTTTCAAAGGACAACAACTACTGTATCTGTCAAGGAGTTCCTGAAGTTCTTCTGGTTGAAGTTGAAATCTTGAAGGCCTATCACCCTGAAGTCAAGTTCTTTTCACCCTGAATAAATTCAGTATTTCAGGGGGAGCTTTTGCCACCATCAAATCCATAGAGTCTTCTCAGTTGAATACTCGAGAAAGAGAAGACATCATCACTCTCTCACCTCATCTGTAAAAAGGGTTCTCTACTCCCTTCAAAAGTGATTCCTGGTTGCATGTCTCCTAACCAAAAGACTTGAGGTTTGGTTTTTGAGCACCTTACCAAAAGCTCATTGGTGGAAGTCACCTGAACAAAATCTTGAGTGGATTCCTACCAGGGTGGTAGAAGAGTGGATGTACCTAGGTTAGGGAACCACTATAAAATTCTTGTGTTATCTGGTTGCCTTTTTCTTTTGTTCTTGTTGTGGCTGCGATAGTTAGGATTCTGTGATTTTTATTAGTTTAATCTGCTGTACTGTGATATAGCATTTGATTTTAGGAACAAGTTATATTTTTCAACAAAAGAGTTTAATTATTTAAAAATACTCTATTCACCCACCGCCCTCTAGAGTATATTAAATCTAACCCTACGTTTCAGCCTGCTCCTCCAATCCTTCGTCTTTATGAACTTTTGAAATTGCCTAGATAAGGCAGCTAGATCTTTATCAGACATGTGGTTGTCTGATGAGCTTGACTCAAATATTTCTAATCTTGATTCAGCTTCCCTCCTTGGTGGTGAGGGATTCTTTCTTCTGCTCATTCTTGGGGCTTCTGCCTTGAATGCTATAGTCTTATCCTTGGACTTGGATTGGCTGCTCTTATCTTCTTATAGTCTAGTAGCCAGCTGCATTTCATAGGATAGCAGCTTTCTAGAGAGAGTTGGTGGAGGAGTGTCTGCCAGCTTAGCCATTTCCATAATGGCACAAATCTTGTTGTCCCAATCTTCGGTGAGAGATCTAAGGAACTTGTCATTCAGCTAATAGTTGCTGAAGACCCTACCATAGGTTCTTAGTTTATTGACTGTCAAAAAGAACCTTTCAAAGCAGTTAGCCACCTTTTCAGATTTGCTTTTTTGAAACCTAACACTCATGGTTGAGCATGGACTTCCTATCATATCTAACTTCCTCAGAGCCTTCGAAGTTTACCATAAGTGTGTCCCACATTTCCTTTGAGGTCTTGAAGTGTACAAGATTTTGGAAGGTTGAGTCATCAATGGCACTAGCTATGATATTTTGTGCCCTCTTTTCCATGGTAGACATCACTACCTCATCTCTATCCATCTCTGTATATGCCTTGGGCACTCTTAGAGTTGGATCTATGGTGGATTCCTTTGTGGGTATAAAATGACCTTCAATAACTGTTACATAGATCCTAGGATCAGATGCTTCCATGAACAGTATGACCCTTTGCTTCTAGTGGCAAAATCCTTCTTTCCTACAGATTGGTAGTTTCATGGCCCCTTACTCCTTATAGTTCATTCCTGACCCCATACTTATATCTTATAGCTAACCTTGGGGGTATACTCAAATTGTTAAATCCTTTTTGAGCAACCTCCCTCTGATACAACTTGAAAGTGATTACTTCAAGGTTAGCTAGCCACCTAGAGGGGGGTGAATAGGTCTTTGAAATTTCTTTAGTCTTTTTGTTCTTTATAAACTAAGTGATCTAGTGTTTGTCTTTAGTACCTGTAATAAATAGAAGGAAGAAGAAACACAGCACAACACACATTTATTTATAGTGGTTCCCCAATTGTGGACATCCACTTTCCCTCCCATTATTATAACTTATGTTAAATAAGGCACAAACTCAACCAAAATGCTCCTCAGAGCTTACACCTCAGGATCTTAGCCTTACACTCAGGTTCTCTTTAGAACCTTGCCACAGAAACACAAGAGTTCCTACCTCAGAGCCATGCAGTGCTCCTACAACTCCGTGGTCCTCAAACTACCTACCTCAGCCATATTTATAAGGCCTACAGCTCAGGCATAAAGTGCCCTACAACTTTAGGAATAAGGCCCTACTCTCAGAGTGCTACAACACTCCTATAGCTCAGTAACTTTTTAGGTACCTACCTCAGTGCCCTTCTAGGAACCTACAACTCAGTGACAAATTTGTCACCTACCTTAGGCCAAAGTCCCTACACTCAGTCTCCTCAAAGACCAACACTCAGTGACACATTTGTCACCTACAACTCAGTGGCTGAACAGTCACCTACCTCAGCCTTACTAATGCCTACTACTCGGGCTGGGAGGACAGCCCTACTCTCAGATCCATACTTATACCCTACCTTAGTACCCCAGTAGGGCACCTTCCTCAGTGACTAATTAGTCACCTACAGCTCAGGCAGAAAGTGCCCTATAACTCAGATTCAGGCAACCTGAATCCTACTGGTAATTAATCAATAAAATTGAAATACTGACTCAGAGAAAAATCTCTGAGTCTAACTTGCTGTACTGAGCAGATATTAGTCCATCCCACTTGCTGTAGAAGGAATTAGTCTTCTTCTACGGCTACAAAAATATCTTATGTATTGAAGGAAGTAACTGTTGTTGAAGGCTTACAGCCCTTCACACTGCTATCCTGATAGATTGAATCGGCCAACTTGTATTTCAAGGAACAATCTCGTTAAACTAGAAGAAGCTTCAACTATCTTTGCCTTCTGGCTTTCACTGCTGGACTTTTCCTTCAAGCTTGTCGAAGAAGATGAAATCCAGCCGCCTCTCTTTCATTTTCTGCTTTCGTTCTCATTTTTTGTTTACCCTAATCTTCTTTTCTTCACTTCCTTTTATATCTGTTGATTTGAATAAACGACACAATTTGAATGTGAGCCCAGCCAAGGATGGTGAGTGACACCTTCCTCAGAAGAGGACAAATAGTAGCTTCTGACGCTACTGTAGCTTTCTCGCAATGACATGAAGTACTTGGACTGAGCTCGACGATCGTTGAGGTGAGATCAACGAACTCTGTGATGAGCTCGAAGAACTTCAGAATCTCTGACATTACATTTATCTCGATGAAATGTGAGCTCTGCTCGATGAACTCTGAATCTTTAAATTTTAACTTGAGCTTGACGAAAGGCACGCTCAGCTCGACGAACTTTAAATCTTCAAACTTTAACTTGAGCTCAACGAAAGGTGAGCTCAGCTCGATGAACTCTGAATCTTCAACCTTTAACTTGAGCTCAACGAAAGGTGAGCTCAGCTTGACGAACAATTAACTCAGTTCGACGAACTCCACTTTCTGGACTTAGAAAATTTCTACTGGCTTTGTCTCAGCAGTTCATTCTCAACTGTCTCAGCACTATCTTCTTTACAGCTGAGACTCTTCTGTCTCAGCGGTTCCTTCTCAACTGTCTCAGCGGTTTCTTCTCCACAGCTAAGACTGTCTTCTATCTCAGCGATTTAGCTGAGACAAACACTTCTCTCAATGTTTTGTGTTTTGTTTCTCAGCTGTCTCAGCGATTATACTGAGACATTCTTCTCAGTTGTCTCAGTTGTCTCAGTGTTTATGCCTTAGTCAAATTATCTGACTTACAGCTTCCTCTTCGTAATCACCTGTCTAATCAAGGACAACCTGCATGCATGAACTCAAGCACAAATCAAATACATTATGCCAAATAGTATGATTGGTGATGCCTCTTCAAATCTTGAGGAACATTGTAGGGCACAATTCCCAACATCGTCGTTTATACACGCTGAATTCGTCGAGTATACTTTCCAATACCCGTCAAATTCATCATATATACTTAGGGTAAAGTATTTGGACAAGTGAAAAATCTATCAAGTAACATTCGTCGAGTATCGTTGTGCATACTCATCAAATTGTTCAAATATATCTAACGATACTCGCCGAATTCGTCAAATATGTTAAGTGATACACGCCGAATTTGTCGAGTCCAGTCGACACTACTTCTTTAGATTTTTCCAAGTCTAATTCATCGAATATCAAAGCGTTAAGTTAAATCGACGATATTTGAAAAAATGCTTCCTATGGAGTTGAGTGAGCTAAAGTGTTGAGTATAATAGCATTGAGAGCGTCGAGTCTGCTGACCGATACTCGACGAATTTGTCGAGTATGCCAGGTGATACTCGACGAATTCGATGAGTATGACTCCTCGCGATAGCGTTAAGTGACCAGCCGACCTGTGATGTTTTTTCTAAGTCTTTTTCATCGTATATCAAGATGTATTCGACGAGTATCATTATGATACTCGACGATACTAGACGAATTTGACTTAGGTCATTTTTCCGAAAATTTCTTCCTCCTGTCATGGGTTCGGTCGAACATGTACAGTGCTTTTTAGGTTTCATTTTTGGAAATCTTTATAGCCGTTTCATTTTGAATCCCACTATTAAAACCTAGAGTAATTTCGAAATGAAAACAGATCTTGAAAAACCTAATTTCTCGAATCAATTTTAACATTTTTCCTAAAATAGCAATCGTCGGCTGCACGCTCCTTTTTTCGCAAAACCCTTCTGATCGGCCGCGATAATGAGCAATATTCTTCGACAACGAATTATTTGACTTGATCGCTTCCTCGTTCAAGATCTGATTTACTCCAGTACTTAGTGGTTGAAGATTCAAGATCCAAATTTCAAGATCCAAAGATTTCAAGTTTTTCCGAGTTCTCCAAGATTTAACTTCCAACCTTCAAAGAACGTCGGATAAAAATTAGAATTGTGTGTGGTGTTGTAATTTCTTTTTGAATATTGTAGGAGATTTTTCTCCAAGGTTGTAGATCCATTTGTGGATCAAGAGAGTAGATCTGGTTGTGGATCGAGTGTGTATATCCAGTTTGCGGATCGATTTGTAGGAGAGTTTGTTCTCCGAGTGCTAGGAGCTTCGTCTCCAAGGTGTAGGAGTCTCGACTCTGAGGTGTAATATTTGACGAGATCTGAGTTTGGTGAAGTATCCAAATCTGCCCTTCATGGTAGATAGGCGAGGCGGGATAGTGGACGTACCCAACTCGGGGAACCACTATAAAATCTCAGTGATTGTGTGCTTTTTTTATTACGAGTATTTTTATTCCGCAAAATGATGCAAACATCACCTATTAACCCCCCTCTAGATGATTTAGGTAGACGCTAGATACTTTCAAATTGTATCAGAGTGTCATTTTGATCGATAAGGCTAACACCTTGATCAAGATCCCTGATCTAGCGTTAAGAGATTCCGCACAGTCACCATGGATCGAAGCAAAGTTATGACTTCCATGAAGTTACCAGTGTGCACCAAAGAGATTTTTCCCATATAGAAAGAAAGAGTATAGGCCTACATGGAAGTTGAAGATCCGAGAATTTTTCAGATCATGGAAGAAAAACCACACATCCCTACACAAGCCTCAACTATAAATCTAGCAATTTATATTCCCAAAAAGATGATGGATCTCACTAAGGATGAGATTGCCCTTATCTCTTTGGACATGAAGGCGAAGACTATAATAGCCAGTGTAGTGGACGACTCAATGCTCCAGAACTTATTCCACTGCAAATCTGCCTAGGAGATGTTGGACTGCCTGGTTGTACTTATGGAAGGGACTTAAGAAGTGAGAGACAATCACAGATCGTTGTTGAATTAGGAGTACGAAGCCATTAAACAAGGTGTCAATCACTCCATAGATGATAGTTTTGAGAACATTTTCAAGATAGTCAATGGCCTCAGGAACTATGGCCTTGAATTTACTCATGGTGAATTGAACGAAAAATTCCTCAAATCCTTGATAAAGGAATGGGAAACCAAGGTGGTTGCCATTAGATAATTTGGGAAGCAGTAAGAGATAGATCCACAGAACCTGTTCGGAAAGCTGCTCTCCTATGAATTCCAAATGAACACCAGAAAGAAGGAGGAGCAAGCTAACCGATCTTCAAGCAATGAGAAGTCTACAACCCTAAAGGCTGAAGGCTCAAGGAAGTCCAAAGCTGTGTCACCCAAAAGGACACGAGCTCCTGACACTCCTAAAGACTCCAAGCCCAGCTAATCAGGCTCCGAGCTATCAGAAGAAGAGTTCTCCTTAATCTCCAAATAGTTTAAGAAGATGTTAAGCAAGAGGAGACAAATGAAGAATAAGTCTTCCTCTTCAGATTACGGAAGATCATATCATGACGGTGATCATACAAAGAAAAGCTACAATAAGGAGGACAGGTATAAATCCAAACCTAGTAAATTTTCTTCCTCTGACGTTGTTTGCTACTATTGCAATAAATCAGGTCACATGATCGCAGAGTGTCCATATAAGAAGAAGGACAGCTCCAGGAAGGACAAGAAGAGATACTTCAAAGGAAAGAAGAAAGAAGAAAAGAGATTCGTCGCAAAAAAGTCGAAGACTCTCAGCGACAGTGACTCGAGCAAGTCAAGTTCTGAAAACAAAGAAGCTTACTTTAGTCTTATGGCTCAATCTAACGAAGAAGTGTGTGACTCAGAGTACAACGGGAAGGTAAACTCGCACACCATTCTATCAGAATCCGAAACCTCCGCCAATGGTCATGAAGACTATTCTTCGGATAAGAATGAATCAGAATTTATTGCTCAGCACGAGCACCTCTTAAAGGCTTTCAACAAATGGTGTAAGGTTGTACGAAAGAAAGTTAAGGAGATTACCTCCCTTAAGGCAGTGGAAACTGAGCTGAAGGAAGAAATTGCAAAATTGCTTCCTCTTAAAGATGAAGTCCACTCCCTAAATGTGGAACTCAAGGGCTCCGTTGAGATACTAATTCTGAAAGAAAAATATCTTGATGAGCTATAAGAAAAGCTCGCGGTCGATTGAAAACTCGTTGAGAGCTACTCCCAACCAAAGACTCTTCTGCCTATCGTTGATGAGTTCTCCGCTTAGAAGAAGGGTAGTTGTCTTGGTCATGTCCGTGGAAAAGATAAGGCTGCTAAGAAGGCTAGCGCCAAAGAAAAGGGGAAGGCACCCATGGATCAACCATCATTAAGGAAAGTAATCTTTCCGACGAACAAGTTTAACCTTGAGTCGTCCTATGGTCATCATGTCAGGCCTACTCATAAAGAGCTTACGAACAGATACCAGGGATGGACCCGTCCCCGTGACTTTGGTTCTAGCATGTTCAAGGCACCATTTGAGGAAATCCAGATGAAGATTTATGGTCCATATGTGGATGGTCATAATAATAAGAAGGCACCAAAAGCCACATTTGATGTGCCTAAGGCTAAAGATACAGGAAGCCCTTATGTATGCTGCAACCAGGAGGACTCCACCTCTAAGAATGCTACCCCTGTTAGACCCCACATTCAAATGGTAAAGCATGAGTACAAACGAAGGTACAATAGATTCGAATGTTGTTGGTGCGGAAGAATTGGTCATTTTGGAGCAGACAGTTGGTATAACCCATCCAATCTTGTAACTCCTAGAGAGCTATGCGAGACCGACCACTCACATGGCTAATGTTCCTAGAGGGAGTATGTTGTCCAGGAACTAAGGGCCCAAATACATTTGGGTTCCTAAGGTAAACTGATTTATTTTTTTAGGAATGTCCAAAGGCCAATAGAACTCTGATCTGGTATTTGGACAATGGATGCTCTCGGCACATGACCGGGACAAGAAGCCTTTTGCATGATTATACCCAAGTCAAAGATAGACCAAAAGTAATCTTTGGAAGTTCAGACAAGGGAACACCAAAAGTTTATGGTATGATTTCCAATGGCATAGTCTCTTTTACATACGTTGCTTGTGTTGAGGGGTTACACTAAAATTTTATAAGCATAAGTCAACTATGTGACAAAGGCTACATCGTTGAGTTCTGCAAGGTCAAGTGTTTGATAAAATCGTCTGCAAATTTGAAGACGGTCATAACAGGCACTCAGAGCAAAAATATTTTCTGTTTAAATTTACTTTGCTTAGACACTTCTACCCTAGTGTGTTTTATGGCAAAAAGTAGTGTGTCTCTCTGTGACCAATGGCACAAGAGATTAGCACATATTAATTTTAAAACCTTAAATATACTATTTTCTCATAACTTAGTGTGTGATGCCCCCACCATTAAGTTCCTTAAAGAGAGTTCATGTCACTCCTGTCAAATGGGAAGCAGATACGGGCTACCTTTAAGGGTATTGCTGAGAAAGATTCTTCTCGAAGCTTATACATGCTTCACATAGACTTATTCGTTCATATGCCTATTCATAGCTTAAGAAGTAAGGTCTATACGTTAGTAATTGTCGATGAATACTCGCGTTTCACTTGGGTGTTCCTTCTGAAACACAAGTCAAACACCTTCGCATCTTTCACAAATTTTGTCCGACAAATCCAGAACGAACTGAACTGCTCAGTGGTCAAAATCGGAAGTGACAATGGAACTCAGTTTGAGTATGGTGCCATGACAGAATACTGTGAAAGTCAAGGTATCTTTGATGAGTTTTCCTCCCAGCGCACTCCACAACAAAATGGAGTAATAGAGAGAAGGAATAGAACCCTCATTAAAGAATGTACAATCATGTTGAATGACACTTCTCTTCTGGAGTACTTCTAGGCTGAGGCAGTCAACACCGCTTGTCACGTGCAAAAAAGAGCACTAATCAACAAAAACTACTGTAAGACCCCCTATGAGCTTTTGAAGGGAAAAAAACTGACTGTGACCTACTTTAGAATCTTTGGATGCAAATACTTCATACTTAATAATGGGAAGTATTACCGCACAAAGTTTATTGAAAAATGTTTTCAATGTATTTTGTAGGATATAGTATACATAGTAAGGCATATATGATTTTTAATAAGAAAACCCTGGTGGTAGAAGAGTCAATAAATGTTGTAATTAATGAGACAAGCCTACTCCATAGCAACTCGTCTAGTGTTATTTTTATAGATACAGAAACCAGGTTCAAGGAGCTAAGCTTGGATAAACCTATTAAGTAATACGGTCCAAGTTCAGTAAAGACCGTCGATCCGGGCTTGGAGGATGAAGAACCTCTAGAGGAAGATGTTCCTCAACCCATAGAGGCTGCATAAGATGTTTCAGAGCCTGCTGGAGAGAGGGCAAGAAATCTAGGGTTCCAACACCTAAGAGATCACCCAGCTGATCTAATCATTGGAGAGCCAGGCAAAGGTGTGAGAACCAGAAGAGGTAAAACTAACGAAGTTTTGCATCTAAGTTTTCTATCTCAGGTTGAACCGAAGAAGTTCGAGGAAGTGAACAAAGATGCCTCTTGGATAATGTCAATGCAAGAGGAGCTCAACCAATTTGAACGATACAAAGTCTAGGAGCTAGTACCCAGACCCAAAGGGCAGAACGTGATAGGCACCAAGTGGATATTAAGAAACAAGCTGGACGATAACGAAATAATCATCAAGAATAAAGCCCGGCTTGTAGCTCAAGGATACCGATAATAAGAGGGGATCGAATTCGACTAGACCTTTTCTCAGTTGGCAAAGCTCAAAGTGATCAGGTTGTTTCTTACGTATGCTCCCCTCAAAGGCTTCATTGTCTACCAACTAGACATGAAGTCAACATTCCTCAACGGGAATTTGAAAGAGGAAGTATACGTAGCACAACCCCCAAGTTTTGCAAACTCTAAATTCCCTGATCATGTTTTATTTTTAAATAAATCTCTATATGGTTAAAAGCAAGCTCCCCGAGCTTTGTACGAGACATTGTCTAGATTTCTTCTTGAGAACAAGTTCACAAGGGGAAAGATAGACAAGACATTACTTCTTAGGAAAGTTAAAGGCAAGATTTTGCTAGTGCAAATCTATATTGACGACATCATATTTGGCTCTACAGAAGACAACTTTTTCAACAAGTTTTCCAAACTTATGCAAGGGAAGCTTGAAATGAGCACTATGGGTGAGCTGAAGTATTTCTTAGGAGTTCAGGTGATGCAATCTGAAGATGGGATTTTCATCTCTCATATGAAGTTCACCAAGGAGCTTCTTAAAAAATTCAAAATGGAGAGCACAACCTCTATAAGCACTCTAATGGGTTCAAATTGTGTCTCTGGTCAAAGATTAGAAAGGGAAACCTTTTGATGAAACTAAGTACATAAGCATAATTGGATCCTTGCTCTACCTGACTGTCAATAGACCAGATATAATGTTCTCAACATGTGTTTGTGCTAGATATTAGGTGAACACTAAGGAATCTCATTACGTTGCTACAAAGTGGATTTTAAGATACATTAAGGGTACACTGAATCTTGTCTTATGGTACCCAAGAAGTAATGACGTCGAACTAATTGGCTTTTCAGATGCTGATTTTGCAGGAAGCAGGGATGACAGGAAAAGCACTTTCACGACGTGCCAATTCCTCGGAAGACGGCTTATTTCTTAGAACAGTAAGAAGAAGAATTGTGTGGCAACATCTACGGCCGAGTAAGATTATATCTCTAAGGGTAGCTGTTGCACACAACTTCTATGGATAAGGAATCAACTGGAAGATTATAACTTGAAGTTTAGAGAAATTCCTATGTTTTGCGGCTCCTCCAACGCTACTGCAATCACAAACAATCCAGTTTCCCACAGCCAGACCAAGCACATCGAGGTGCACTACCACTTCACCCGGGAGCATGTGGAGAACAAGGACATAACCCTCAGCTATGTCCTGACGGACAAGCAAGTTGCTGATATCTTTATGAAGCCAATGGACAAGACCAAGTTCTCATTTTTCAAAACGTAACATGGTATGTTGAACAAGGACTCGTGAAGAAGGTTGCAAGCAAAATTGATCTCGAGATTTAATTCCTCAAAGCAAAAAAAATTTTATGTCCAATTCGGTCAATATCGGTCGTTTCGTCGCATACTCATACAAGTTTCGCCGAATCGGACTCCTTCAATAGCAAAATTCGGAGAAGTCCACTTAAGGAAATATTTCAAATTGAATATATTGGATCCAAAGACTCGATTAACAAATTTCAGATATGCGCAGTCTAGATGCAATTTAAAAATCATATACATATATATAATCTTATATAAATAAAAATGGGAGCCCCCCTCACGATATTTGTCGATTCACCGTGCAAGCCAAAACACACAGACAGAATCCGACCTTTTGAATCCCTATCAGCCGAATCACCGATACCGTCGATCGCTGCATTCCTCCCGTGCCTTAGCTCGCAAACCATGGAAAGATTGCCACAGTGCCCTAGTTTCACGCCTGCCGCCGACTACAGTATGTTGTCGCCAGCCTACGTATGTCACCGCCGCCTGCCTACAAAATCCTTACGATAATCACAGTCTCTTAAGTACAGTGCTTGCGTAGACACCAGAAGCTTCCTCAAACTTGTCTAGAGTGCTCTCCAGAGGTGCGGAAATTCTAGTTCTCCTCAATTTGCAATGGCTCATAGAAGCACCAGTGGCTTGCTAGGTGGAGGTGAATTGGTTCGCACTGGATTTGCTCAAGCCTCCGACGATTTTAGGAACATCATTCTGATGCTGGAGACAGCGGGACTTTCCTTTGTCCTCGAACACCCCTCCAAGGTGCTCGACAAGGAAGTCTTGGAATTCTTCAATAACGCCAAGTTACATCATGAGGACTCTTTGATAAAGAGCAAGGTTCAGAAAGTCAAAGTGAAGATGAATGCCTCCTAACTTTCTAGGTATTTTCAACTACCTATTTATGATCAGGCCGACTACCTAGAGGAGGCCGATTGTGCCAGGACAATATCCTTCTATGGTTTACCCCGAGGCACCAAGGCCATAAAGCGCAAAGGAATGAGTGAGGATGGCAAAATACTCTCAGACATAATTGGCAAAGTGCTTATTTGCAAGACGGGCTCGCACGACTATCTGTCCTCAGATATGTTCAAGATACTAGTAGCAATAGTCTGCAGGAAGAAGCTAGACTGGGGTGCTCTATTGTTCGCCAAGATAAAAGATAGCCTACGCACTCCCAACTTTGGGAGGATTATCACCCTATACCTGAATCAGTTCGATGGTGATAGGTTTAGTATGACCAAAGGAGCTCCTATCCATCACCTAAAGAAGATAGATTCTATAATTTTCTCGAGGTGGGATAGGTGGATCATCTAGCGAGGGGGAGCCCTAGTACCCCCAATGGAGGAGGAAGATCTTATTCCTGATGACAGGACCCCTTTTCCTCACCTTAGTGAGATTTCTGCTGGATTGAGTATAGGAATTGAGGGGGAGATAGCTTCCCATTCAGATATAGTTACAGTGGTTCCAGACTCAAGTTCAGGGGACATCATAGCAGAGGTTGCTGCTATTAGTGTTGCTGCTACTGTTGAGTTTGAGATGGTTAAGGATTCAGAAGTGCATGCTGAGGAAGAGGATCCAGCTCCTTCTGATTCAATGAGGATGTTGATGCTGATATGGTTGATGATGATGTTGATGATAATGATCTGACTGTTGAAGATTACCAGATTGAGACTGCTGATGAGGCTGTGGTATTTGGTAATAATCTTCTAATAGTAATTCTGTTGTTGATGTGGTTGGCTGTGGTGTCATTATGGTTTCAGTGCCTGTGCCTATAGTCACTCTGGTTTATCCTCTTCCTAGCACTGTATCTATTGTAATGTATGAGGGGAAAGAAACTCCGTCCAGGATTTCTATCTCCACTCAGGTTGACAGGATGATGCACAACCTAGAGAAGCGGATTGGCAAGATGTCAGGTGCCCCTCCAGTTTCTCTAGAGGAGGTGGTCAACATTTCTGAGGAGGAAGGAGATGATGTTATATATTCTCCTATCTTAGGTGCTGCGGAGCCAGCTCATATATCTCCATCTGCCTCTACACCAGTGCTACCAGGCATTGTCTCAACCCGCATTTTTCCCCAACAATTTATTATATCAGAGCAAGGGGAAAAATATGCGTCGTGATGCCACGCCGTGCAGGGGATAACTGCAGACGTTCAGGCAAGACTCCAAACTCTACGATTTTAAAAGGAAACATAAATTGTTATGAATGAAATCCAGTTTAAGTTATGACGGTAGTCGTATCCCTCGGCTTAGTGAATCATCTAGTCCACGATTTAAAATATAAGTTATACGCTTGCGGAAGATACTTGTTTAAATTTACTCTAATATTCTACAAGAGTATAAATGTCCCCGAGGAACAACTCATACTATACAAACCCTAGATTTATAATAATTATAGAAAGTCTTTACGCTAATTAGAAAGTAGTGGCTTTGTTTTGAAAGAGATGAAAAGTATGCTTTACTAATAGTAGGGTTTTATAGGTTAAAAATATCTAACGTGCAATCCTAGCAATAAATCATACCAGAGAGCAAGTTATGTAAACCAAACATAAGGAAACCACAACAGCTAGCAAGTGTCAAAAAAGTTCAACAAACCTGTGGGCGTCAACAACCTGATACGAACCCACAGTATGAATATGTCTGAAACTGGGCAAAGAAAACTAAAATAACAAACTACCTCGCTACAGCGAGGGGGAAAACTACAGCCAAACAGTTGCTGCTAAGGCACCAAAACCGGCTCCGCTACCTGCTAATGCTCCGAACCTGAGGCATTCCAAAGACAGAACACCTCAGCAAGAGGGTACAAATGGTGGCAAAAAAATAAGCCAAAATAAATAAAGGTCAAAAGGGGTACCAACCCAAGACCAAAACCATTAAAGTACAAAAAGAAACAAGGCATCATCAGAAAAAAAACTCTTACGTGATTCGTCACCAGAGTACACCAGACGCACGAGGCTATAAGATGACAATATGAATAAATCATAAGGAAGAAATATGATGTAGGCCACGGGTTTCGACACCGTAACGGCTAAGGGGTTCACACGCTCGCTTAATTATAATTACTATTACGCTCACACGAAGAATAAACACAGCCACTACGCAAGTTGGCATAATTAATTTAATAGAATTCAGGGGGTTCGCTAGGCCCCTTAAGATAATATCAAGGCTATAGGCCAAGATCCTCTCAAGCGAAATGAACCCACACGGTTCGGTCGAGCGTACGTTGTACCAAAAGTGACACCACCGAAAATAAGGATTCAGATAACGGGCGGTTCTCTCCCAACGAAAATAAAATGAGGGCCACCACGCTTCACGAATTCAAAAGGGAATCAATAACAATAACAATAATTTAATAGATATTATCCACGAAAATTCTACCAATCACAAATCACACGATATGCTAAATGCCCGAAGAAAAGATCTAAGAGATAAACACACAAGAGTGGAGACGTTCGTTACCCAACCGGAATGGATGATTCCGATTTAACTCTCTTTGGATCGCTCCGTTCTAGATCCACCGAAAGCGTGCCGGTTGGAGGGAAACTCCAAGTTCTTCGTTGCCTTCCGACACCGTTGAAGTTTCACAAGATTCACCTCAAGCTTTGACTGATTCTTCTCTTGGATTAGAAGATGGGGATGATTTGGATCTCACCAAAGGAATCAGTTTTTTGTAAGGATAGGGTTATGGATGGTGTTGGGATGGAGGTGGTCGGCTAGGAGAATGAAAGGGTGTGTCGGTTTTGTGAGGGGATGGATGTGGCCGAGATCTTGATGGCAAAGGGAGAGGGCTCGGTCAAGGATGAAGTTGATGATGGTCGGTTTTTTTGGAGGGGATGCCAAGGGTGGCCGGCGGATTTGAATGTAGGGGATGGCTTTTTCATTTTGGGATGAGGATGGGGAGGCGGCTAGGGGTAACCCTTGAGTAGAGAAAGGTGATAGAGGGAAGGGAGGAGGAGAGGAGGTGGCCGAAGCCTTGGAAGGGGAGGAGGGAGGCCGGCGGCCAAAGAGGGAAAGAGAAAGGTAGGGGGCGGCCAAGAGGAAAGAGGAGAAGGTAATTCCAAAATCTGAAATTAGGTTTTTAATTTTTCATTCAATCTACTCAAAATCCAATACAACATAGCCTTATATAGGCTTTACAAAGACAAGGGTTATAAGCACCCCAAATGTGGCTAAACAAAGGCCAAAATGAAATGACAAATAATAAAAACTTTGGCTAAACATAGGCAAATTAAAAACATAATTATAAAATCTGAAATAATAATTTAAATGACGCGGTGATGGCGGTGGATGTCACGGTAAAGTTCCAACATTAAAATGACGCGGCGATGGCGGTGGATGTTGCGGCAAAGTTTCAACATTCCGACTTGCGGCATGGTCATAAAGATCTTCAAGCTCCATATGGCGACGAACAACGGCACCAACAAGTAAATCATCATCTCAAGGCGGCGAGGGAACATAGAGTGTGAGCCGACACCAACATAAACCGGGTCACCATAATCATCTGGAAGGGGATCTTCTTCGGCAACATGACGTGGATCTTTGACATGTACCGGATCACCAACGTCGTCCGGTGGGGGACGCTCCAAGTCAACATGTCGGGGGATGGCGGCGCCATCAATCCTCCCCCTCTCAAAAATACTCATCACTGATGAGTAGTCCCGGGTATATTCGTTGAGGAAGAGGAACCTGCGAAGTAAAAGGTGGTCTTAGGGGGACCTCACAGACGCATTAGACAAATAAGAACAAAGTATTTCCACAACGTCAACCAACATACCTTTGATGGAGACCGGAGAAGAGAACGATCCAAACAAACTATCACCACACAACCCAATAGAAAGCATAGTGGAATATGTAAACGGAGAGATGGACTTTTCAAGGGGCATAGAAACATGACGCGTAAAGTATGAAAAGTTGAAAATAGGAGCGATGCCCCATCAATGGAAAAGTCTACAAGAAATGTCATGCTACTAAATTTCCATAAGATTCACAAATAATGGACTGGCCGGTTCATAAATATTTCTGAGGTGCCCGGAGGCATCCGTTCAGGGACGAGACAAACCAAAACCAAATCACTTATATAACGGTAGGATACTCTCCGATTCTAACAAACAATCTTAGAACTGTATGGGGAGAACCCATGTGCAACGTGACTTGCTTTAACAGTGGGCAGTAACGGGCCAAGTCAGGTGGCACGGGTGCTAATAAAGCAGTGGTGAAATCAACGCCATACAACGTCGTAGTTTTTGATTTAAACTTAAATTTAAATTTTAAAATGTCATGAATAAAAGCTAACGGAAAACACTCATCACTATATATAGAACGGGGCGCTCCCGGAATTGACATTACGTGCGGGCAACACAACTTAACATTCGCAACTACGTTCACTAGCGTGTGCGTGCACGGGTCATCAAAAGGCGGGGGATAAATGCGTGCGACCGGGCTTGGCAAATAAGTTTGTCGAGGGGACATCATGTCATAAGGCACCATCACCAAGGTACCACTAGTAATCCAATTCGAAACCTCAAAACACGGATTTGACTTCCAATAAAGATCATCCGATCGCAACCCAATAAAGTCGTAAGAAAGTTCAAACAGTGGATTCGCTCTTACGGAAAAATCATCCGACATGTCTTCTAAATCATGTGGGTAATCATGTATTTTAGATTCAGTGATCGGATCATAGATCGGCAACGCTACAACGAGATAAGGCATTATAAACGGTAGAGAGTTAAAATCACATTCAAGTTTAGGTAAAGGAGTTAGCATTAGGGGATGCTCATCCGGTTCCACTTCAATATCGTATTCCAAAAGTTTAACTCCTTTACTAGAACAATCTTCCAACACATCAGTCCTGACATCAGTTACAGTGAAAATCTCAGAAATGGGCACTTCGATACGTCTCGGACTAGAAATAGCAAGCTCATGTCCAAACAGATCGTCAAATGAATCACGACTGGGTAAGCTCTCAGCAGACTGTAACTCTTCTGACTCAGCTAGAATATCAATCGACTTAGGATCATCAAAAGGCTCCACAACAATCAAAGGGGATGGCTCCAAAATGTCGTCGAAAGGGAGTGGAGAGGGTTCCTCAAATGAGAAATCCTCATCCAAGTCACTCGGGTAACCAATCTCCTCATCGTCACTCATGTTGTCAACATTAACAGCATCGGCCTCAGTGATGGGCGTACTTGTAATCGCAAGCTCAGATACCATTTTCACGCTGATAAGAACACTCTCATAAACAGGAAAGGGTCTAGTGCCCAGGCGGGGAGAAATAAAATTATGAGATGTCCTCATACGGGAGTACGAGGGAACATGCTGGTTCGATGTAGGCAAAATCTTGGGCGGCGACTCACTCAGATAATCAGTAGACGGAGAACGGCAGTATGGAGGGTAATACTCATCCGTTAATAAATTCTTCATAATCTGCCAACCTATACGTGGGTCGACGGAGGGCATTCCTAAACGTCTTTCCTCATTGAGCCAGAAAGTATGGGCTCGACATAATTTGCAGTCTCGCAACGGGAATCCTGTGGGGATCCACAATACGATATTGCTCAAAATAATGCTCCATGTCGTTCACCCAATATAGAAACACTCACGGTCCACCTAGCCCATCATATGTCAGAGCAGGAATCCTAACACGCCTAGAGGTGCGCGGTGTAACTTGATTAGCCTTTAGTTGGCCAATCAACCCCTTAATCTCTTCCACTAACGGGCAATGGACTGGCTTTCTAACTTTCATGACGGAACCTAAAGATTTCATTCGGGAAACGTGAACATCGTAGGCCATTTTTTTGTTTTAATTTTCAGCGGGAAAATTAGGATAGACTACTCGGATTAAGTGCATAAATACAAAGAAATATAGTCTGGTTCTATTTAATTTTCAAAGATCGATTTGTTCCCGCTAATATTTCAAAATACTATATATATATTTTTTGATAGTCTTACTGGCAAAAATATGGAGATTATTAATAAATTTTTTATTTTTGAATTTTGCTGAAAAAAATAAAAATATAGGCCGCTATTGGCAGACCAACTATTAAATTTTAAAATAACATAATAAAAATAATGACTTAATGAAAAATAAATTTTTTTGAATTTCTTATTAAAAATAAGATAGAGAATTTCCAGAATTTTATTTTTTTAGATTTTGAGAATAATTTGAAATTTAGAATTTGAAATTGGAAATTTTGAATTTTTAAATTTTGAAATTTGAAATTTGAAATTTGAAATTTGAAATTTGAAATTTGAAATTTGAAATTTGAAATTTTGAATTTTGAAATTTTGAAATTTGAAATTTGAAATTTTGAAATTTGAAATTTGAAATTTGAAATCTGAAATTTGAAATTTGAAATTTGAAATTCGAATTTTGAATTTTAAAATTTGAAATTTTAAATTTTGAAATTTGAATTTTGAATTTTGAATTTTGAAATTTGAAATTTGAAATTTGAAATTCGAAATTTGAATTTTAAATTTTGAAATTTGAAATTTGAATTTTTGAAATTTGAAATTTATATTTTCTTTAGCCTACATAAAAATAGAAGGATGGTGCCGATTAGGAAATCGACAATAACCTCCCTCTGATACCAAATTGATGTAGGCCACGGGTTTCGACACCCTAACGGCTAAGGGGTTCACACGCTCGCTTAATTATAATTACTATTACGCTCACACGAAAAATAAACACAGCCACTACGCAAGTTGCCACAATTAATTTAATAGAATTCAGGGGGTTCGCTAGGCCCCTTAAGATAATATCAAGGCTATAGGCCAAGATCCTCTCAAGCGAAATGAACCCACACAGTTCGGTCGAGCGTACGTTGTACCAAAAGAGACACCACCGAAAATAAGGATTCGGATAACGGGTGGTTCTCTCCCAACGAAAATAAAATGAGGGCCGCCATGCCTTACGAATTCAAAAGGGAATCAATAACAATAACAATAATTTAATAGATATTATCCACGAAAATTCTACCAATTACAAATCACACGATATGCTAAATGCCCAAAGAAAAGATCTAAGAGAGAAACACACAAGAGTGGAGACGTTCGTTACCCAACCGGAATGGATGATTCCGATTTAAATCTCTTTGGATCGCTCCATTCCGGATCCACCGAAAGCGTGCCGGTTGGAGGGAAACTTCAATTTCTTCGTTGCCTTCCGACGCCGTTGAAGTTTCACAAGATTCACCTCAAGCTTTGACCGATTCTTCTCTTGGATTAGAAGATGGGGCTGATTTGGATCTCACCAAAGGAATCGGTTTTTGGTAAGGATAGGGTTATGGATGGTGTTGGGATGGAGGTGGTCGGCTAGGAGAATGAAAGGGTGTATCGATTTTGTGAGGGGATGGATGTGGCCGAGATCTTGATGGCAAAGGGAGAGGGCTCGGTCAAGGATGAAGTTGATGAGGGTCGGTTTTTTTTGAGGGGATGCCAAGGGTGGCCGGCGGATTTGAATGGAGGGGATGGCTCTTTCATTTTGGGATGAGGATGGGGAGGCGGCTAGGGGTAACCCTTGAGTAGAGAAAGGTGATAGAGGGAAGGGAGGATGAGAGGAGGTGGCCGAAGCCTTGGAAGGGGAGGAGGTAGGCCGACGGCCAAAGAGGGAAAGAGAAAGGTAGGGGGCGGCCAAGAGGAAGAGGGAAGAGGAGAAGGTAATTCCAAAATCTGAAATTAGGTTTTTAATTTTTCATTCAATCTACTCAAAATTTAATACAACATAGCCTTATATAGGCTTTACAAAGACAAGGGTTATAAGCACCCCAAATGTGGCTAAACAAAGGCCAAAATGAAATGACAAATAATTAAAACTTTGGCTAAACATAGGCCAATTAAAAACATAATTATAAAATCTGAAATAATAATTTGACGCGGAGATGGCGGTGGATATCACGGCAAAGTTTCAACATTCTGAATTGCGGCACGGTCATAAAGATCTTCAAGCTCCTTATGGCGACGAACAACGACACCAACAAGTAAATCATCATCTCAAGGCGGCGAGGGAACATCAAGTGTGAGCCGACACCAACATAAAACGGGTCACCATAATCATCTGGAAGGGGATCTTCTTCGGCAACATGATGTGGATCTTTGACATGTACCGGATCACCAACGTCGTCCGATGGGGGATGCTCAAAGTCAACATGTCGGGGGATGGTGGCGCCATCAAAATACAAAACCTTTATTAGGCACATGTGGTCGAATCTACCCAAAAACACGGGCGAGGTGGTCACTCAACTGGACACACCCCTCATGAATAATTTATCCGCTTAACTGCGATGGAGTCTCATACTCTCCACCATACACCGTAGATGCCCAAAAACCCGGTAGACCTCCACAAGGTACAATAAAGGAGTCAAACAATGCGGAGGTGGTTTTATCCACTAACTCCCGTAATTTTTAGAAACCCAAAGAAACCACAACACAAATATATCTCGAGATTTGGCTCGTCGGATTCTACTTGACACTTCTAGTTTCAAGACATGGTTGATCAACCTTAAGGAACAATTCACAATCCTAGATAAACTTTAATACAATCAATAATGATAGGTAATGCATTTAAAGGCATTAATAAGACACATCAAGAACGATTAAATATATCATGACAAGATCAAGTTCACCAAGACAAAATCTTACAACCTCGAGTGATCATCCAAAAAGGTTAATCGTAGCAATAACTTGGAAAACAAAGTGAAGAAAATTTTAAAGAACATAAAAACTGAACCGTTACCATCAAATCGGAGAATGAGAAATGAGGGGAAACCACCACTTGCCTTGGTTTTACCGGAAAGGTTCTCCAAATCAGTCCACGTCATAGATCGGGGCAAAAGAGGATGGAGGAAGTTGAAATCTAGACAAAAAATGGTCGAAAAGGGGGTTAGGGCCGAAAAACCCTAACGAGAAAACTAGAGGAAAGGGGAAAAATTTACCACGATAGCGTAGCTCTCGATGAGAGCTTTCCAGATCTACGCTCGGTTGAAGATTTCGAGCACCGCAGCTCCGTCGGCGGCCACCGGAAGATTCACGAAATATTCTCTCTCTCGCTCACGCCGCTCTGGTTCGGGAGAAAGAATCGGAGAAGATGAAGTATTCCTATTTTTCTAAATACCCTAAGTATAAGAACATATATATATATATATATATATATATATATATATATATATATATATATATATATATATATATATATATATATATATATATAAGTAGTTATAAAAAGTTTTGTCTAAATATATAAAAAAA
This sequence comes from Platanthera zijinensis, assembly GCA_039513925.1. Classification (NCBI taxonomy): domain Eukaryota; kingdom Viridiplantae; phylum Streptophyta; class Magnoliopsida; order Asparagales; family Orchidaceae; genus Platanthera; species Platanthera zijinensis. The sequence continues at coordinate 116,410,675 of CM077084.1, forward strand.
CGGTTTAAGTACGAGCAGTTCGCGGAAAACAAAATTAGAGGTCTAGTATGGCTTCAAATCGAAAAGTGCCCAACATTAAAGTTGTAGATCTCGTCGAGACAAACATATTTCATGTTAGTCATTTTTCCATACGGCACAGTTTTGACCCTCAAAAAGGCTCCCGAACACAAACTATGATGGACTACACGAGAAAGGCAGCAAACTACTCGAGTATACAGAAGGCTACTCGAGTATGCAGAAATAGACTACTCGAGTATACAGAAGGCTACTCGAGTATGTAGAAACAGACTACTCGAGTATACAGAAGGCTACTCGAGTATGCAGAAACAGACTACTCAAGTATGCAGCAACAGACTACTCGAGTATACAAAAGCAGACTACTCGAGTATACAGAAGGCTACTCGAGTATGCAGAAACAGACTACTCGAGTACGCAGAAACAGACTACTCGAGTATACAGAAGCAGACTACTCGATTATATAGAAGGCTACTCGAGTATGCAGAAACAGACTACTCGAGTATACAGAAACAGATTACTCGAGTATTCAGAAATAGACTACTCGAGTATACAGAAGGCTACTTGAGTATACAGAAACAGACTACTCGAGTATGCAGAAACAGACTACTCGAGTATACAGAAACAGACTACTCGAGTATACAGAATTTGAGGAAGAGAAGATTTACATAATAAGCAGAAACTTTACACGAGTCAAGGTTGCAGGAAAAACAATTTCTTGGCAAATTTAACCTTTTGATCAAACTTTAAAAATGAATAGTACTTTTTATTTTTGAATAGTACTTTAAAATTAAAATAATCATATTTATAAATATTTTTTTATAAGGAAACGCGAGATCAAAATGGAGGCCCAAACGCACGCCAAATCGAACGAAACTCACGCCGTAGACGAACACAGACGCTACGAACACGACGACAAAGTTAAAACCAAAATCAGACGAGCCATTCTCGAGATATAAGTTTTCAAAGTTTACGACGAACATAAATTCCACAAAACTTTGGAAAAATGCCGAGTCCCAAATATCGCTCGGATCGCGACGAAACTTGATGAGTAAGTCAAAAATTACTCAACTTAAATTCCAAATGCAAAATTTTCCCATTACAACAAGAATTCGGCCGACTTGACCGCATGGATGCGAAAATGCTTTTATGGCATTACGTCGTCATCTTGACGTTAAAAGTAATGTCATGACGTCATAAATATGATGTTTCCCATTTAAATAAAATCGTCGAGCAAAATCGGGGGCGTTACAGTCACTCCCCCTAAAAAGAAGTTTTGTCCCGAAACTTAACACAACTCCAAAACCAACTCAAAATGATAAAATCAAACGTAACTGAAAACATAACGACGTACCCGAGACTAAGAGAAGAGGTGTGGATGAGATTCTCTCATTGCTGATTCCAATTCCCACGTCGCGCTCTCGACGTCTTGATTTCTCCAAAGAATCTTAACCATGGGGATGGTCTTTCTTCGCAAGACACGCTCTTGAGATTCCAAAACGCGGACAGGCTCTTCCACATACGATAGATTGGGCTGAATTTGGGGCACCGAGTCAAGAATTTGACGATCACTACGAACACACTTCCGCAACTAGCTCACATGGAACACATCGTGGACACCAGGGAAGGTAGCAGGTAAATCTAGTCGTTAAGCTGACACTCCGATGCGATCCAGAATCTGAAAAGGTCCCACATACCGGGGTTCTAACTTGTGGTTCCTTCCAAATCTTTTTACTCCTGGAATCGGAGAAACTTTCAGGAAAACCAAGTCCCCAACGACAAACTCCAAATCAACCCTTCGTCGATTAGCATATTTCTCATAACGCTCTTGTGCTACACGAAGCTTCTCTCGAATATGAGTAACCACACAATTCATCTCCTCAAGGGCTTCCGGACCTAGCAATGGTCTCTCACCAACCACAGCCCAAAATAAGGGAGTCCAACAACGCCTCCCATACAAGGCCTCAAACGGGGCCATCTGCAAGCTCTCTTGATAACTATTATTGTAAGCAAACTCCATGAGTCTGAGACGCTCATCCTAAGCACCACCATGATCCAAATATAACATCTAATCATGTCCTCCACGATCTGATTTACTCTTTCGGTCTGCCCATTCGTCTGCGGATGATAGGCGGTGGAATACCTCAAGTCGGTACCCAACCCCTCTTGCAAGTTCTTCCAAAAGCGAGACGTAAATCTGGAGTCCCGATCTGATACAATGCTAACAGGCACTCCATGTAACCTAATGGCCTCTTCAACATATAGCTCAGCTATCTTCTTCATCGAATACATAATCTTAAACGGAACAAAGTGGGGACACTTTGTCAATCTGTCGACTATCACCCAAACTGAGTCATGCTCACGGGGTGATTTTGGTAGACCGGTGAAAAAATCAATTGAAATACTCTCCCATTTCCAACTTGGAATATCAAGCGGTGTCAATTTACCACCAGGCCTTCTATGATCAGCCTTGACACGCTGACACGTATAACATTCTGATACAAACTTTGCTATATCACTCTTCATCCCTGACCACCAAACAATTTGCTTTAGATCTTTATACATTTTGGTGGTACCAGGATGATAAGAAATACTGGAACCATGAGCTTCTTCACAAATTTTAGCCCAGATGTCACCCATGTTAGGAATACAAAATCTAACCCGATATTTCAGAGTACCTAGCACGTCCAAAGAAAAATCAGGTAACTCTTCTTTCTCAGTTCTATTCCAAAGGTGTAATAATTCCGGATCATCCTTTTGGTGTACCCTAGTAAGGGAAATCCAAGAGGGCGCTTCTGCTTCCAAACTAGCAGGCGTAGAACTACTCCTAATCTCGATGTTCATCAACAAGTATTCTTCTACTAAGATTGTACTGATAGATTAAAAATTTTAGCGGTCTTTATACTCAAAGCATCGGCTACTACATTAGCCTTTCCTGGATGATAAAGAATTTCTACTTCATAATCCGCCACATATTCTAACCACCGACGCTGGCATAGATTTAGTTCCTTCTGAGTGAAGACGTACTTCAAACTCTTATGGTCCGTATAGATCTTGCATGGCGCGCCATACAATAAGTGTCGCCACAGCTTGAGCGCATAAATTACGGCAGCAAACTCCAAATCGTGCGTAGGATAGTTTCTCTCGTGAATCTTTAGTTGCCTCGATCCATACGCGATCACCTTACCATCTTGCATTATAACACAACCAAGTCCGATGTGTGACGCATCAACGTACACCGCATACTCGACTCCTTTAGTAGGTAAGGTTAAAATTGGGGCAGCACACAGTCTCTTCTTCAACTCTTGGAAAGCCTCTTCATACTTATCACTCCAAATGAATGTAGTATTCTTCTGAGAAAGTCTAGTCAAAGGTGCAGACAACATCGAAAATCCTTCCACGAATCTCCTATAATAGCCAGCGAGGCCTAAGAAGCTCCTAATCTCCTTAAGTGTAGAAGGTCTTTCCCATTCCATCACGGCAGAAATCTTAGTGTGGTCTACAGAAATATAGTCCTTGCTTACAACATGACCCAGAAAGGACACCTGAGGTAGCAAGAACTCACATTTGCTCAACTTTATATATAGCTTATGCTCCCTCAAGGTCGACAAAACCAAACGCAAATGCTGAGTATGCTCCTCAATATTGCGGGAATACACTAGGACATCATCTATAAACACAATAACGAATCATTCCAAGGAATCCTTAAACACCCTATTCATCAAATCCATGAAAGCAGAGGGTGCATTGGTTAAACCGAAAGACATCACCAAAAACTCATAATGTCCATGCCGCGAACGGAATGCAGTTCGGGGAATGTCTTCCTCACAAATCCTCAACTGGTGGTAGCCTGAGCGAAGATCGATCTTTGAAAATACCGAGCTACCACGCAACTGATCGAACAGATCATCGATCCTTGGCAGGGGATATCTATTCTTAACGGTCACCTTATTTAATTCCCTATAATCGATGCAAAGCCTCATCGATCCGTCCTTCTTCCTTACGAACAAAACTGGAGCACCCCACGGAGAAGAACTTGGTCTAATAAAACCACACCTCAGCAACTCATCGAGCTGAGTACGCAACTCATCCAACTCACGTGGAGCCATACGGTACGGTGCTTTGGCGATGGGACGAGTGTCTGGCTCGAGGTCAATCACGAACTCAATCTCCCTCTCAGGAGGAAGTCCTGGAAGACTATCAGGAAAGACATCTGGAAACTCTCGCACCACCAAGACATCCTCGAGACGTGGTGTAACAAAAGCTGTTTCCAGAGCAGAAATAGAAACTAAAAATGCCTCGCAACCAGACTTTGTAGCACGTACTGCAGAAATGACAGGGGAAACTCTATCCTGAGATCCATAGATGCTCATAGGTTGGCCATTGTCCATCTTGAAGTCCAGTCTTTTTGCCTTGCACTGGATGACTGCATCATACTTGGACAGCCAGTCCATGCCCAAAATCACATCAAAATCAGCCACGTCTAAAATTATCAGATCTGCAAGGGCCAGAAAATTACCAAGATGAATAGGGCATCTCAGAACTCCTTGATTGGATATCACCGAATCACCGGAGGGAAGCTTGATGTTGAAGGAGTCTCTCAATTGATCAACATCCAAGCGATGTTTATCAACAAACCTCCAGGACACAAAGGAATGGGTGGCACCCGAATCGAACAGAACGCGCGCCCACCTATTCCGCACCTTAAACTCCCCAAAAACCGTAACATACATAACTAAACGAACGATAACTAGGGCAACAACGATAAATAATAGGGATAAAATAGACATGGGCTAACTTGAAATAACTTGCGTAGAGTTTTGAGCTTCCTCGCTAGTCATCACGTTCAGCTTTCTTTTTCCTTTATCTAGGGTTGGTGGTGGCGGCAGAGCTCGAAGAGGGGCAGGCTGCAGTGGGGATTGAGCCTGGGGAAATGAAGATTTCTGGTGTCCCTTCTGCCCGCACTGGAAGCAGGTCCTTTCTTTCATCCAGCACCGACTCACATCATGACCCCTCCTTGCACAGAACGAGCACACAAGCTCTCCCTTGGGTGCACCTTGGATGGCGTGCACTTGCTGCTGCTTCAGGGTGGCTGTTCTCTTGAAACACCTTTCGTAAGGGTGGCCAGGACGACCACAAAAACTACACACTTCCTTACCTTTCTTCTTCGAAGAAGGGCCGGATTCCCTAGAGCTACAATCCTCAACACCCTTCCTTTTCTCTTTCCTCGCCGCAGCACCGCGGTTCTTGGCATTTTCAATCGCTTCAACCTTTAGTGCGGCTTCCACTGCCACGGCATAACTGTCAGCTCCATAAGCGCATGCCCACTGTTATACATCACTTCTTAGTCCTCCCAGGAAATGTTTCACTCTTCCCTCCTCCGAAGCTACCAAATCGGGAGCAAATCTACTCAACTTGCTAAACTCAATCTCATATTCACTCACCGTGAGCTGTCTCTGCTTCAAATGCAGGAAGTTATTCATGAGACGGTCCCGCTCGACCGAGGGCAGAAACTTCTTCAGCAACAACTTCTTGAAAGAGTCCCAGGTACAGCCTTCCTTCAAACTATCCTTTTCACGAATCCACCAACTCTTTGCTAGGCCTTTTAACTGATAGGCTGCAATCATAACCTTTTGGGCTTCTAGAATCACGGAATACGAAAACATCTCCTCTATTGAGATGATCCAATCATCCAAAATCATAAAGTCGGCACTCCCGTCGTAGGTGGGAGGTCAAAATCGCTGGAAATGCAATATGAAATTCATTTCTGGTGGTATTGCCACCGGGGCCACCAGAGGAGCAGGGGTATCGGGCACGACTTGACCCAAGGCAGGCTCTTGCACTAAAGGCTGCCGCGCTGGAGCGGTAGACAAAAATGATTGCATTTGTGTTTGCATCGCAACTACTTGCCTTGACAGAGCCTCGTTGCTCTGGCGCAAACTCTCGATCAACGCATCACTCTGCGCACCTGACGACTCACCCTCCGACTGGGGAGTCGATCTCGTCGCAATACGCTTTGGAGACATTTCTAAAGAAAAGGCAAACGAACGTCCCAATTGAAATCCTAGATTACGACTAGGGCAAACAAAACTAGTTCAGACCATACTTGAAAGACACTTGCTTAAGTTGTCACTTGCTCTGGGATTATATGATGATGATATGTCCTACTCAGGATGATATCCTATCATCCTATTGACTCATGTGCCTATGATATGAATGCATGAATTTTTTACTCTTATTTAAAATCATGTGTGTACATATGTCATCAGGTAAATCTTTAGCTTGGCATGTTGTGCTTATGTTATGTTATGCTATGCATGTGGTGCTATGAATTCTATAAATGGCCTTAATGCATGTTATGAGCGGCGTACACATGCAATGTTATGCATCCCATACTACATAATATTGCATGCAACGAAAAGAAAACGTGTTAATGGGCATCCATGTGGTGAGGTTATGCATCCCATACTACATAACCCTCACATGTTGCCACCTATGCTGGATCTATATACAAACACATATTATGCATCCCATACTACATAATATGCCTCATATACTTCTAATCATGCCTATGAGTGTAGTGTTCATGCTTCAGCCAAGACATCTTGATGACACATTGGTGTGTGTATGATATGACACTAAGCAACTAACACTAATAAGGGAAGGTTGTCCGACCATTTGTCAAGCAACCTCCCTCTGATACCAACTGTCACAACCTGCATTTTTCCCCAACAATTTAATTATATCAGAGCAAGGGGAAAAATACGCATCGTGATGCCACGCCGTGCAGGGGATAACTGCAGACGTTCAGGCAAGACTCCAAACTCTACGATTTTAAAAGGAAACATAAATTGTTATGAATGAAGTCCAGTTTAAGTTATGACAGTAGCCGTATCCCTCAGCTTAGTGAATCATCTAGTCCACGATTTAAAATATAAGTTATACGCTTGCGGAAGATACTTGTTTAAATTGACTATAATATTCTACAAGAGTATAAATGTCCCCGAGGAACAACTCATACTATGCAAACCCTAGATTTATAATAAGTATAGAAAGTCTTTACGCTAAATAGAAAGTAGTGGCTTAGTTTTCAAAGAGATGACAAGTATGCTTTACTAATAGTAGGGTTTTATAGGTTAAAAATATCTAACATGCAATCCTAGCAATAAATCATCCCAGAGAGCAAGTAATGTAAACAAAACATAAGGAAACCACAACAGCTAGCAAGTGTCCAAAAAGGTCAACAAACCTGTGGGCGTAAACAACCTGACACGAACCCACAGTATGAATATGTCTGAAACTGGGCAAATAAAACTAAAACAACAAACTACCTCACTACGGCGAGGGGGAAAACTACAGCCAAACATCTGCTGCTAAGGATCCAAAACCGGCTCCGCTACCTGCTAATGCTCTGAACCTGAGGCATTCCAAAGACAGAACACCTCAGCAAGAGGGTACAAATGGTGGCAGAAAAATAAGCCAAAATAAATAAAGGTCAAAAGGGGTACCAACCCAAGACCAAAACCATTAAAGTAAAGTACAAAAAGAAACAAGGCATCATCAAGAAAAAAAACTCTTACGTGATTCGTCACTAGAGTACACCAGACGCACGAGGCTATAAGGTGACAACATGAATAAATCATAAGGAAGAAATACAAAACCTTTATTAGGCACCTGTGGTCGACTCTACCCAAAACACGGGCGGGTGGTCACTCAACTGGACACACCCCTCACGAATAATTTACCCGCTTAACTGAGAGGGAGTCTCATACTCTCCACCATACACCGTAGATGCCCAAAAACCCGATAGACCTCTACAAGGTATAATAAAGGAGTCAGACAATGCGGAGGTGGTTTTATCCACTAACCCCCGCAATTTTTAGAAACCCAAAGAAACCACAACACAAATATATCTCGAGATTTGGCTCGTCAGATTCTACTTGACACTTCTAGTTTCAAGACATGGTTGATCAACCTTAAGGAACAATTCACAATCCTAGATAAACTTTAATACGATCAAAAGCGATAGGTAATGCATTTAAAGGCATTAATAAGACACATCAAGAATGATTAAATATATCATGACAAGATCAAGTTCAGCAAGACAAAATCTTACAACCTCGAGTGATCATCCAAAAAGGTTAATCGTAGCAATAACTTGGAAAACAAAGTGAAGAAAATTTTAAAGAACATAAAAACTGAACCGTTACCATCAAATCGGAGAACGAGAAATGAGGGGAAACCACCACTTGCCTTGGTTTTACCGGAAAAGTTCTCCAAATCAGTCCACGTCACAGATCGGGGCAAAAGAGGATGGATGAAGTTGAAATCTACACAAAAAATTGTCGAAAAGGGGGTTAGGGCCGAAAAACCCTAACGAGAAAACTCGAGGAAAGGGGAAAATTTACCACGATAGCGTAGCTCTCGATGAGAGCTTTCCAGATCTACGCTCGGTTGAAGATTTCGAGCACCAGAGCTCCGTCGGCGGCCACCGGAAGATTCACGAAATATTCTCTCTCTCGCTCACGCCGCTCTGGTTCGGGAGAAAGAATCAGAGAAGATGAAGTATTCCTATTTTTCTAAATAACCTAAGTATAAGAACATATATATATATATATATATATATATATATATATATATATATATATATATATAAGTAGTTATAAAAAGTTTTGTCTAAATATATAAAAAAACAGTTTAAGTACGAGCAGTTCGCGGAAAAAAAATTAGAGGTCTAGTATGGCTTCAAATCGAAAAGTGCCCAACATGAAAGTTGTAGATCTCGTTGAGAAGAACAAATTTCATGTTAGCCATTTTTCCATACGGCACCATTTTGACCCTCAAAAGGGCTCCCGAACACAAACTATGATGCACTACACGAGAAAGGCAGCAGACTACTCGAGTATACAGAAGGCTACTCGAGTATACAGAAGGCTACTCGAGTATGCAGAAATAGACTACTCGAGTATGGAGAAACAGACTACTCAAGTATACAGAAGCAGACTACTCGAGTATACAGAAGGCTACTCGAGTATGCAGAAACAGACTACTCGAGTATGCAGAAGCAGACTACTCGAGTATACAGAGCAGACTACTCGAGTATACAGAAGGCTACTCGAGTATGCAGAAACAGACTACTCGAGTATACAGAAACAGATTACTCGAGTATTAAGAAAAAGACTACTCGAGTATACAGAAGGCTACTCGAGTATACAGAAACAAACTACTCGAGTATGCAGAAACAGACAACTCGAGTATACAGAAACAGACTACTCGAGTATACAGAATTGGAGGAACAGAAGATTTACATAATAAGCAGAAACTTCACATGAGTCAAGGTAGCAGGAAAAACAATTTCTTGGCAAATCTAACCTTTTTATCAAACTATAAAAATGAATAGTACTTTTCATTTTTGAATAGTACTTTAATATTAAAATAATCATATTTATATATTATTTTTTTGATAAGGAAACGCGACATCAAAACGGAGGCCCAAACGTGCGCCGAATCGAACGAAACTCACGCCGTAGGCTAACATAGACGCTACGAACACGACGGCAAAGTCAAAACCAAAATCAGACGAGCCATTCTCGAGATATAAGTTTTCAAAGTTTACGACGAACATAAATTTCACAAAACTTTGGAAAAACGCCGAGGCCCAAATATCGCTCGGATCGCGACAAAACTTGACGAGTAAGTAAAAAATTACTCAACTTAAATTCCAAATGCTAAATTTTCCCATTACAACAAGAATTCGGCCAACTTGACCGCATGGACGCGAAAATGCCTTTATGGCATTATGCCATCATCTTGACGTTAAAGGTAACGCCATGACATCATAAATATGATGTTTCCCATTTAAATAAAATCGTAGAGAAAAATCGGGGGCGTTACAGGCATTTAGTTCAAGTGATCAGCTGTTGAAAGTTTTTGATGAAATGTTGGCTAGACAACAGGCTAATTTTATGCCTCGTTGCAGAAAGTGGTCAAACGAGTTAAGCAATCTGAGAAGCTTATGCTTGATGGTCTTACAGCTGTTGAAGTGTAGTTTGATAAGATAGTGGAAATGTTTGATGCATAGTATAATAAAGCTGCAACTACAGTAACTCTTTTGATGAGAAGACTTAAGAAAAATGAAGGAGTACTGAAAAATGTTGACACAAATGCTCTCTCTCTCATCGAGGCCCGTAATAGATCTATGGCACACTATGAATCTTCTTTGAAATCTGATGCCAATGCAATTGTTGTAGAAGCCAAAAAGGAGGAGGAAGCTATTACAGCTAAGGTTGTTGGTGTTGAAAATACTATGCTCGACTAATTCAAACAAGCAAATGATTATACCTATGACAACACTGTGTGGCTACATGGACAGCTACTCCCTCCTCCAGTTCCTGCTAAGCCTATTCATGTTGATGTTCCTCCAGCTGAGAATGGTCATGATGATATTTATCCGGCTCCGGACTACACTCAATATGGGACAGAGTCGCAGAACTTCTCTCAGGTTCCTACTGCTGTTACTGTGACTCTAGAGGTTAAAGTTGCTTCTTATGTTGCTGTTGTTGTGTTCTCTGAGGCTCAGGTTATCAAGAAAAGGAAATTTGGAGAAGGTACTTATGATGTCAGACCAGAACCGAACAGGCCAGCTCAGGTCAGAGAAGGACCTAACTGTGAGATTGATGAAGTTTGGAGCCCTACTTCAAAGGGAATTATCTTGGACACCTTTTCCCTCTACGAGTTCGAAGCGGAGAAGCATTGGGATCACTACAGTCCTGAAGAATGGAACAAATATAAAGAGGCCTGCACCAGGAGGAGGATTCATTTCCGGAAATACAAGAATGTTCATCCTATGCCTCCTCCTCCACCAAAATACTATCTGAAGCTCATTGAATATTTTGACAGACATTTGCAGAAGAGAAAGAACAGGAAGGGCTGATGTCTTTTTTTCTTTGTTGATTAATGTGTATTGTGGGATGCCCTCCCTATTCTAAAAACATTTATTTGATATATATATATATATATCTATGTGTGTGTGTGTGATGGTTTATATATTGATCCAGAATGTGTGTCAGCTTATTTAACATATCTGGTCATAACTTTACTTCTTTTTATGAGCAATTCACCTTAGCTTGTAGGATTTTGGCTTCTTCAAATAGGGGGAGATTGTTGAGTATTGTATCAACAATAACCCTGATTTGAAGAACGGTCGAGTCAAGCTAAGATTAATTGAGACTGTATTTGATATTCCATCTTAGTTATGTACTTGTAGGTTTACAATGCCAAGTACACACCAATGTCAGGTTATAGTGAGTCGGTAAACACAGGACTACACAATATAATCCCTCATTATGTAGGCCACTGTGTTGACTCACGTGTAATCTCTCTATTGGGGTGTACTTATATCTCAAGTACAGGAGAAGGATCTTGGAAGGCCAAAGACCAAGAGCCAAAAATGTAGAATTTTACCTAAGTAAAATTCGGAGAGTATTGTTAAGCATACAGGTAAAATTCGGAGAGTATTGTTAAGCATACACATCAAATTCGTCGAGTATCGTTATTGATACACGCCGAATTCATCGAGTATACTCACAAATACCCGTCGAATTTGTCATATATACTTAGGGTAAAGTATTTGGACAAGTGAAAATCTATCAAGTAAAATTCGTCGAGTATCGTTGTGCATATTCGTAGAATTTGTCGAATGTATATAACGATACTCGCCGAATTCGTCGAATATTCTAAGTGATACACGATGAATTCATCGAGTCCAGTCGACTCTACATGTTTAGATTTTTCCAAGTCTAATTCATAGAATATCAAAGCGTAGAGCGCATTGTGTTAACTCGATGATATTTGAAGAAAAGTCGCATATGGAATTGAGTGAGCTAAATCATTGAGTATAATGGCGTTGAGAGCATCAAGTCGGTTGACTGATACTCGATGAATTCGTCGAGTATGCCAGGTGATACTCGACGAATTCGTCAAGTATGACTCCTCGTTATAGCATTGAGTGACCAACCGACCTGTAATGTTTTGTCTAAGTCTTTTTTGTCATATATCTAGATGTATTCGACGAGTATCATTATGATATTCGACGATACTCGATGAATTTGACTTAGGTCATTTTTTCGAAAATTTCTTCCTCCTATCACAGGTTCGGTCGGCCATGTACAGTGCTTTTTAGGTTTCATTTTTGGAAATCTTTTATAACCGTTTCATTTTGAATCCCTCTATAAATACCTAGAGTAATTTGGAAATGAAAACGGATCTTGAAAAACCTAATTTCTCGTATAAATTTTCACATTTTTCCCGAAATAGCAATCGTCGTCTGCATGCTCCTGTTTTCGCGAAACTCTTCTGATCGGCCGCAACATCGAGCAATCTTATTCGACAATGACTTATTTGACTGGATTGCTTCCTCATTCAAGATCTGATTTTCTCTAGTCCTCGTTGGTTGAAGATTCAAGATCCAAATTTCAAGATCCAAAGATTATAAGTTTTTCTGAGTTCTCCAAGATTCAAATTCCAACCTTCAAAAAATGTCGGATCAAAATTGGAATCGTGTGTTGGGTTGTAATTTCTTTTTGAATATTGTCGTAGATTTTTCTCCGAGATTGTTGATCCGTTTGTGGGCTGAGAGAGTAGATTTTGTTGTTGATCGAGTGTGTAGATCCGGTTTACGGATCGAGTTGTAGGAGAGTTTGTTCTCCAAGTGGTAGGAGCTTTGTCTCTGAGGTGTAGTAGTTGCAACTCTGAGGTGTAAGATTTGACAAGATCAGAGTTTGGTGAAGTAGCCAAATCTGCCCTTCGTGGGAGATAGGTGAGGCGGGACAGTGGACGTACCCAACTCGGGGAACCACTATAAAATCTCTACGTTTGTGTGCTTGTTTTATTACAATTATTTTTATCCTGCAAAAATACACAAACATCACCTATTCACCCCCCCCCCCCTCTCGGTGAGTTATGTAGACGCTAGATATTTTCAGAAAGTCCTAATGGAAAATCACAAGACAACTCTAGAGAGGAGAATGGATGCTTGCATTCAATACCTTGATGATCACCTATTGGAGGTGAAAAATCATCATATTAAGGGAGTCAATTTTCTTGATGAAATACTCTCTATAGCCAAGAACTCCCTGACTACAACAGTTCGTGAACAATTCATAAAGGGGGAGAAGGTAATGTTCAAAGCCAACACTGAGAATGTAGTTTGGGTTACGAATGTAATCAGAGGTTCATTTGGGCTTGAGCATTATTCATATGATAATATTGTTACTACTCCTCTTCCAGAAGGACTATATGATGAACAGTATGGTGATCAGAGGGTAGATTAATATGATGATCTGTGGGCTGAACCATCTACTATTGTTACTGATAATCCTACCTTCAGCCCCACTACTGATTAGATAGCAAGAGACAAAGGAAAGTCTATTGCTGAAGAAGAGGAAGAGATCATTCTCAGCAAAAAGAGGTGTAGAGAAGAGTTGGAGACAAGGCCAAACTTTGAAAAATGGAGTCCTCAATCAAGCACTATCATCTTGTCTGCCTGAGATCAAATTAAAGATAAGAAAACTGAAAGAAGAAAGCTGTATAACTCCCTAGAATGGGCTAAATTAGAAATAAATGAAGAGGTTAGGAGGAAGTTCAGGAGAGACAAAAAGACAGCTGCAGTGCCACCAGATGCTCTTGAGTCCAGCAAATACTTCCTAAAGTCTTATAGTTATTTTGAAAGACAAAAGTAGAAGAAGACTGAGGCTAAAGAAAAGGTTGCAAAGAAACCAAGCAAGGGCATAGTGATCAGGGAACCTAAAACTTAAAATATCTATGTATAAATTAAAAGGGCTTTAGGAATATGGATTTTGTCTTAAGCACACTATCTATTTATAATTATTATTTTTTGTTAATCTTATTATGTCTCTGTGTTGCCTATTGCTCTTGTTTGCTGCAAATATTTTCTTTGTTATATGGTAGTGTATATCATTGACTGGGGTTCTGACTTCTACAAATAGGGGGAGAATGTTGGACTATTGATCATAATATCCTAGATTTGAAGAAGGCTCATAGGTCAGTGGTATACACATGAATGTATCTAATACATGTTCAAAGTTCAATGTATGTAGGTTGTATTATGTTGCATTGATTAGACAGGTTATTAGGGTCACAATGTCAGTTGGACTCAAGACAGGTTGCTGAACAAGAAGAAAATAGGCTAAGTCAAAAAGAATTGAGTGAACTCCCTTCACTCAATGCCAGAAGGGTAAAAGCATTGACAGAACACCATGAAGTCAAAGTTGTAGTGTTGTTGACTAGAAATCTGTCTAAGGACAGAAGCATTGAGCAAAGACTGTTCACTCAACGCCTACTCTACATGATTTTTGTTTAAGTATAGAAGGATTTAGTGAAGACGTGACACTCAACGGATCATCAAGAAGTCAAGCAAAGCCTAGAAGCATTGAGTGTAGAAGCTTCACTCAATGCCTTCATGCAGGAAAATTTTACCAAGTCTAGAAGCGTTGAGTTATGAAGGATCACTCAATACCTAAACAGTTAGACTGCAAATGTCAAATGCGTTTAGTGTTGAAGGTTCACTCAAAGCCTCAAGATGAAGATTTTCTGCTAAATATTTCAGCATCGAGTGACAAGGCCTCGCTCAGTGTCTATGCAGATTGTTTGAAAATTGCTAAGTCCACAAGCGCTAAATCATACTGACATCATCAATAATTAAAATGTTGTGGGAATTGCATGCTAGAATAGTAATAAATGCAAAAGATATGTTGTAGTTGGCTATTCTGGCTGGTCCATACTGCATAAAGAGCCATTGGATGGGGAGCAATAAGAGCAACTTTCCGAGAAATAAAAATAAGTTTTTTGGTCATCTTCTTTCTCTTAATTAAGCAGAAGATTTCCAAAAACTCATTTTTCCAGTAGGTCTGTGAATCACGGATAAGTGTTTGTTGGTTGAAGAAACAAAGAACTGAAGAATCAATTTGTCTTCCACAGTAAGATCAGAAATCTTATTTTCTGAGTGAGAAGAAGAAGCAGATCAAACTTAAAGTTATTATTCATCTTAGAGACCACTGCATTAAACCCTACTACATCAAAGGCTTGAAGAAGCAATGCTCTATAGTTGTCTGATCCGCATAAGCAAGAACTTCTTGAAGATATACTTTCTTGTTATAGTGAAGAAGTTAGGGTTGAGTCTACTCAGTTCAAAGAGAAGACATAGAGAATCATTTCTTTAGAGTTGGTCATCATCAAGTACTTTCTCTATCTATAGGATCTTTATTGATCTGAGTTGTAAGCTTAAAATATAAAGGTTGAGTGGTAGGATTCTGTTGAGAATCTGATGTAGGGCATGTGTGCCTGAGGTAGGATTTGATTCAGATCTGAGGTAGGAGATTTATCATCTCTGAGTGTAAAGCAATCTCTCTAACCTAAGTTATAGGGCTTCTTATTAAGCCTGAGGTAGGTAATCTAGAGGATCACTGAGCTGTAGGAATAAAGTTTACTCTGAGTGGGTAGGGCCTTGGCCTGAGGTAGGGCTTGGAGGAAGCCTTAGAGATCCTAAGAGATCTGTGTTGTAAGCTCTTTAAGCTGAGTTTGGAGAAGATTGCCTTGTCTAACACGCTATCAGAAAGGTGGGAGGGAAAGTGATGTACCCATACGTTGGGGAACCACTATAAATTCTGGTGTGTTATTCTTATTCTTGAAAGCTAACACAATAATCTAACTCTAAACACACCAAATCAAAAAGGTAGTCAAAAATATTAAAAGACCTATTCACCACAACCCCCCCCCCTCTAGGTGTATAGCTACTCTTGAAACAAAGACTTTCAGTAAGCAGTTGACATGCTTCATACCTTTTGTCTCACTCATCTATACTAATCTCTCACCTTCTTTCACCAGACACGACTGACATCTCTATAGGTGGTGATCACGATGCTACTATGACATACTCAACACCACCCTCTCCTAATCAGATCCGAGGCTATCTAAGTGAGTCGGCGTCTGTCTCAGAGCTAACTGAGTGGTTGGCGGTCCTTTTGCAAAAACATGAGTTCATACTTTGCGAGATGTAGGTCAAACGGGCTCAACCAACAAACAACGTCCTGCCTCACCGTATCGCTTTATAGCAACAAGTGGAGACGTTAGAGTATGAGTGCGCCTCTTTTACGAGTGTGATTCAAAAGCTCCTTGGAGTGAACATGGCTTCCCCTAGCAGAGCGCCACTTGTCAAGTGAAGAAATGTCAGACCTAACAATCCCCCGGCATCCAGCACAACTCATCGGCTCAGAGGTGGGGTTACCACATAGCCCACATGGCTAAGAGGTGGGGTTACCACATGTCCACGGTATTGTATCCATAATAACTCTGATTTGAAGAAGTGTCCCTTGAACTAAGATGAATTAAGTTTGTATTCGATGTTGTTTTCTAGTTATGTGCTTGCAGGACAATATTGTTAAGTACAACTCAATGTTTGGTTACAGTGGGTCTTGAAACACAGGACTATATAATATAATCCTTCATTGTATAGGCCAAGGTGATGACTCACGTGTAATCTCTCTATTGGGGTGTACTTCTACTTCAAGTACATTAGAAGAATCCAAGGAGATCAAGTTGCGACTTTCAGAAGTGCAGATTTTCTCTAAGTAAAATTCGTCGAGTATAGTAACAGATACTCAACGAATTCGTCAAGTATACTCATGAATACTAAATGAATTTATCGCGTATGCTTACTGTCACTCGTCAAATTCATCGTATTTACTTAGTGAATAATCTCAGAATTCCTAGAAATTAGTTAAGTAAAAGTCGCCAAGTATCATCATGTATACACGTCGAATTCATCGAATATACATGTCAATACACGACGAATTCGTTGAATCATCTCAACTTTACTTCTCTGGATTTATTTAAGTGATATTCGTCAAATATCACT
The DNA here is from genome assembly GCA_039513925.1 of Platanthera zijinensis. Lineage (NCBI taxonomy): Eukaryota > Viridiplantae > Streptophyta > Magnoliopsida > Asparagales > Orchidaceae > Platanthera > Platanthera zijinensis. The sequence continues at coordinate 116,427,623 of CM077084.1, forward strand.
TAAACATGTGTCGAGTTAGCTTTTCACCACAGAAACAAATAAAAGTAAACTCGAATAGTGGATTCGTCCTCACTGAAAACTCATCCTCAGTTAACTTTTCACCACAGAAACAATCCATCAAATCAGCCGACATGTCTTCTAACGCATTAGATATTTTATTCAATTTAGCTTCAGTGATCGTCTCTAAGGTATTCAAATTTATATCCGATAAAACTTCTAAACTACCTTGGGCCTCAGGCAAAGGAGATATCTTTAAAGAAAAATATATCGGGCCCTCAGTGCTACCGTCATCCAAATATAAATTTTCCTCACAGGGTAAATCTACTACAACATTACATCCTATATCGACCAATTCTTCACATGAGGTAGGGACATCGTCTAAGTCAAAATATGGGGATGGACAAATCGAATCCCGGGGAGTATCAAAATTAACTTGACCTTTAAGCGGCGTTGATAACGCAAACAAACTAACTCCCGGATGTATTACACTATGATTATCCCAAATTGACCAACCATCCCAAGGTGACTCTTCCAATACCGTAGAAATATCTAATAAGCCTGGGTCAACCTTAATAATGTCGGGTCCTAGCAAGTCATCACCTAATTCAGTAACAGGTACGCTCTCAGCTTCGGATGACTCTACCGACTCTGCTGGAACGTCTTCTAAATCAGGGTCATCAGAAGACTCCATGACTAAAATATCGTCGAAGGGGATTGGAGATGATTCCTCAGGGGAGAAATCCTCATCCAAATCACTGGGATATCCAGTATCCTCATCGTCACTAAAAGCGTCAGTGAAACTTGCCTCATCCTCAGTGACAGGCTCAGTCCTAATCACATCCTCAGGTTCAATAGGAGAGTCGGACACTATCGTAAGTGAAGGAAGAATCTTTCCTAGCTGATTAACTTCATCATCCAGAGATTTTATATCCGCATAGGAATCCTCAGAGGTATCAGTCACTATATCAGAGGGCTTAGATGTCGAGGCTAACAAAGCAAGCATAACCCTAGTAGTAACATTTTTCGATTCCATAACATAGGGTATAGACTGCGTATTTTCCCTAGGAGTGGAATTAGGCACACTAGGTGTAATCCTATCGTTGTGGGGAAAAGATCTAACCTGAGGCATAGGGTAACTCCTATGAAAAGCTACGGGGCTTGCTCCACAATGATACTCACTCACAGGATTGGGATCAGCAGTGCGTAGGTAGGCGGGATCAAATTGATCCGAGAGGAGGCTACGCATGTGTGGCCAAGCATAACGATAGCTACCAACACATCGCTCTTCGTTTAACCAAAATAGTCGGGCTCGACCAACTAATCGCTCTCGGGCAAAGTTAACCTTATCGTAGTCATCCCAAAAGTGACAATTAAAATAAAGTTCTATACCCTTAAGCCAATCCCTAAAAATTTTAGGACACCCTAAACCGAACTCCCCCATGCTTAGGCTTTTGCTATTCCAGAGCAAAAGTAAGAGAAATATTTATAAGGCATTATGAAATTTTTCAATCAAACTAAAAATTTATTAACATCAAAATCTAGCCAAAACTAAAATTTAGGGATTTAAGAATCAAGTCCTAAATTATGAAATTAAAGTGAAAAGAGAGAAACATTTAGCCAAAAATTCTCTAATAAATTAACTAGCATTCAGAATGGAGTAAAGTGCAAACAAGGTTAGATTGGAATTATAAAAACCATGACTTAAAAGAAACTTAAGGAAGAAGACACCCTACTACTTATGCTCTCCACATATTTTAATTTAAAAACTAAGACAATGATATTGGCTAAGGGGTTTGGGGAGGAAATTAACATGAAGAGGTCTTTGATTGGAGGTGATCATCATTTTTTTTTTCTTTTCACACCCCACACAATTTTGTTTTTTAAAAATAATATATATGTAATACCAGGAAATGATAGACTAACATCCTATCACTTCCCCCGACATATATGAACTTTTTTTATTCCTCTCTTCATTTTATTTTTGGGTTGCATATGTTTACCAAGGAATAATGAATTTTATCCTCTTATTCCCATGACATATGATCTAACAATAAAAGAAAAAAAATGATGGGTTCAAACAAAATTTTAGAAAATAAACTAAAACACTAGAGAGCAACTACTAGTAGATTGAGATTTCCTAAGAATCTAAAAGCATGAAGTAAGAATAATTAAAATCCAAAATTGTTTTAGCAAAATTACTACAAAATTGAAACTATTTAAAATAAAAGAGAAAAAGTGCTAAATAAATTACTCTAATCAAATTAAAACCATAAGATTATTCTCAAAACTAAATCACTAAAAGTTAAATTTAACTAAATATGATGAAATAAAGATTAGCAAATAAAAATGTTTATAAACTAACTCAAACTAAAGTTCTAAAAATAACAAAAAGCTAAGCATGAGATTTATTATTTTTGATTTTTTGACATTTTTTCATTTTTTTGGGTCTTGAGATATTATCTTTTTTTGGAATTTTGATTTTTCTAATTTTTTTTTGTTTTTTTGATAAGGCTAGAAAAAGCATTACTAAAGAAAACTTAATAAAACTATAATAAACATTTTTTTTTGTAAAACATTTTTTAGAAAAGTAAGAAAAAGAAATAAAACAACTAAACCCTCCCCCATGCTTAAACCTTTCATTGCCCTTAATGAAAAATAAAAACAAGAAAGAAAAAGGAAGAAGAATGGGGAGGGGGGATACAATAAAGTAAAAAAAAAAAAAAATGACTTCCCCGGAGTCGTAAGGCCGAATACAGATGTCGCTCCCCCATGCTTGAGCTGGACACCGACTCGGGCCTAAGGAAGAGATGAAATGATGGAGCCAAACGAACCGCCGGGGGTTTTATTCCTGCGAAACAAAATAAGCAAACAAAAAAGAAACAAAAAGGATAAGCAAGGGGTGCCTCCCAAGAGCGCTCTCTGTTTAACGTCGGTCGAGCCCGACGTTATTTGTTAGCTAAAGGGAAAATAAAAACTGAAATGAAGAGGTAACTCCCTAAGTATGCGCTTAGGAGAGTAAATTAAAAAAAAAGAAGAAATGAAGAATCACACCGACAAGCGGTGGAATCTTCATGGGAATGACGTCCAAAAATGAACGGACGGAGTTATAGAAGAACTCCGCCGTATGTAAAATAGGAAAGAAGGGGTCGTCAAAAGAAGAAGAAAAAAAAGAAGAAGAAATAGAAAGAGGAATAAAGGAAGTAGAAAAAGAATCTTCATCAAAGGAAATTTCACAAGAAGAAGAAGAGTCTTGTGAAATTTCGGGAGAGGAAGGGGAAGAAAGAATAAAAGAAGAAGAAAAAGAAGATTCGCTAAAAAGAGAAAAATTAGGAACAGTTGAATTTGAAAGCGTAATGGAATCACCAACGTCTTCAGATGGAGAAATAAGAGACGTCTCGTCATCCTCAACGGGTAAGAAGCACACCGGAATATCCATAGAGGCGTCTTCCAAAGGAGGAAGGAAACAATCTGGGATATCCGAATAGTTATCCTCCTCGAGAGGAACAAGACAAGACGGGATATCCGGTGACTCAATACATGAAGAAATTGGAGGTGACGAAGAAGAAGACGAAGAAAAAGATGCGGCCTCACGAGAAAGACAATCCATAATGGTCTTGAAATGCGAACTAATATTATCAATAGAAGTTTGCAATTCAAGATACCCATTATCGATAGAATTAAAATCAAAATTTAGAGGCGCGGCGCTTTGCGGGGCAAAATCATGCGAAAAATAATACGGGTTCCCCGCCTCCCAAGTAGGATAAAAATTGGGGTAAGGGTCAAATTGGCCATTTTGACCTTCCCCAGAAAAATTAAAATCAAAAGAGGGAGGGGTTCCCGAAAGGCATTCAGAATAAAAGTGGTCGGGCGACCCGCAAGAAGCGCAAAAATACGACGATTCCATAAAAAAAATTAAACTGCTACCAAAAAGAAAAAGAAAAACTAATTTTTTTTTGATTTGTTTTCTTTTTTAGATATATATATATTTTTATAAAATAGGTTTTTTTTAATGGATTGGCTCTCGAACTTCCTGAGGACACCCGGTGAAGGGTTCGCCTGGTACTAGGTAAAATGGTGGCGCTTAAAGCCCCTTACCCTTTTCGAGAGATTTTAGGTTGGGTAGAATTTAGATGAGGAGGGTGGATAATAATAATAATAATAATAATAATAATAATAATTTTTTGTTTTTTTTAGTAGAAGTAATAAATTCGATGCTTTCGTAATATTGCCAAAAATATTCCCCGGCAACGGCGCCAAAAACTTGATAGAGAAAATCGTATTTTCCAATCTATACTCGATTAAGGCAAGTGTACCTATCGAAATATAGCATAGGATATGAAAAATATCAAGGTCGTATAAAAACTCGGGGCAGGCAAGTACTATTACTCACAACGACTCTATTATCCTACCGAACGATTAATGATGTTTGAAAATTAAAATAAACTAAACTTAAAGAGAAATAAACTATTACGAGAAAAGTGTGCGCGATCGATGATTCACTTTGAAATAAAATAACGAAATAATTTAGTTTAGCATTTGTAATTCTATTAAAACCGTGACGGATCCGATATTAGGAAGTAATCTCGCTAGAGCATTAAATCCCCTAACTTATAGACATTTTGACCGAAATCTCTTTCAAATCAAAATGGCCTAAAGTCGCATTATCGAAGTGACCCGCGCTATTGGATTTGACTCCAATCCGGAGGATTTACGTCATCCTATCTCTAGGGGTGCGTTCAACTCCTTCCTTCCTTGAGTGATATTTCATATTCACGGGCATCTCGGCTACTCAAATACGAGATCGGAATCTACTACCATATACTAGAAATAGGGAGTCGATATGAGATAATTCAAGGAAGGATCAAAATAGAAAACTACAAGAGAAATCATAAAAATAAAGATACGTTATTTCATCGCAAAGATCATCGCGATCGGGCACAAAAATTATTTAGCTACGCATAACAGAAAGGGATTGAGAATAAGAGAAAAGAAATGATAATTGCATTGCTAAATAAAAGAGGTACAAAATAATAATACTAAAAAGACAAGATAAAATTGCACTAAAAAGACTATTACAACAATGAAGGAAGAACACTTGAACTAGCACTCTCTACCAAAACTAAAACTACTTTAAAACTCAAACTACTTCATTCTAAAAATTACTTAACTTCAAACAAAGGGGGAGGGGTTCCTTTTATAGAAGAAGGAGAAAGATCTAGAAGGCAAGGAAATGTAGGGGAAGCCTAAGGGTGGCCGGCCACATGTGGGCTGCTCTTGGACTGCTTTGTGGGCTCGGGTAGGGGCTGTTTGGGCTTGAGGGCTGCTTGGAGTGGAGCTCGGGCTGCATGCTTGGGTTGAGGCTTGCTTTAGTGGCTTCTACATAGGCTCGGGTAGGCTTGCTTTGGTGGCTTCTACATAGGCTCGGGTAGGCTTGCATGGGCTGCTCCAAGTGGTCTTGAGTTTGGGCTGTACCTATAATAAAACAAATATAATAACATTAGTTAAATAACAAAACATAACATAAAAACATAACATAACATTAACATAACATTAATTATTTAAACTTAACAAACATAATATAATAATAATATTATTAAAATAAACACAAGTTAGACATATAACATAAAATTAAACATAGAACATTAAATTAAACATAACATATGAACTATAACAAAGATACTAATATAAATAAAACTAAACATAAAATATAAAATAAATACATAACATAACATAAAACTTTATATTATCATAACAAGCATACCAAAACACATAATTATAACAAAACTTAGGAATTTTGACTAATAAATTACCCCAAAAAACGATGACTAAAACTAGTCATCATCATACGTGGGGGTCCTACTAATCGTGGGAGGATAAGTGTGGGAATGAGTAGCACGTACGTCATAATCCATCTTAGCGCGAACCGGGGAGAAAATTCACCCGGACTTAGTGCATGTGCAAGGAAAAGGGTACTAGGACAACTTAACTATAACGAAGATGGAATTGTTCCCGCTTAACCACTAGTGTCTTAAGTATGATAAAATAGGGTTTTTGCTAGAAAAATATGAGGATCATTAAAAAATTTTGCTGGATTTTTTTTACTGAGAAAATAAAAATCTAGGATGCTATTGGCACACCAAATACTAAATTTCAAATTTATTAATAAAAATAAATACTTAATGAAAAAAGTAATTTTTTTTTTGATTTTCTTACTAATAATTAGATTTATAAATTCCAGAAATTTTAAATTTTAAATTTTAAGAAAATTTAAATTTTCTTAAGGTCGCTATTTGCAGACCAACTATTAAATTTTAAAATAACTTAATAAAAATAATGACTTAATGAAAAATAAATTTTTTTTGATTTCTTATTAAAAATAAGATAGAGAATTTCTAGAATTTTATTTTTTTAGATTTTGAGAAAAATTTTAAATTTTGAATTTGAAATTTGAAATTTGAAATTTTGAAATTTGAAATTTGAAATTTGAAATTTGAAATTGGAAATTTGAAATTTGAAATTGGAAATTTTGAATTTGAATTTTAAATTTTGAATTTTGAAATTTGAAATTTGAAATTTTGAAATTTGAAATTTGAAATTTGAAATTTGAAATTTGAAATTCGAAATTTGAAATCTGAAATTTGAAATTTGAAATTTCAAATTTGAAATTTTAAATTTTAAATTTTAAATTTGAAATTTGAAATTTGAATTTTGAGAGGGGTGGATTGCCAATTAGGAAATTGACGAGAACCTCCCTCTGATACCAAATTGATGTAGGCCCGCTCTTTCGAGCATTTTGGTGGCCGAAAAATTAACGCGACGCTCTCGAATAATTCTCACGTTACACTCTAGCATTTAACATCGCAGCGGTTTAATTAATATAATTATTAAACAACAATTACAGAGGGTTCGAAAAGCCCTTCAAGATAGTACCAAGGCGAGAGGTCAAGGTCCTCTCAAGCGAAAAGAACCCACACGGTTCGATCGAGCGTGTTGTACCAAAAGAGAAACCACCGAAAACAAAAGATTCGGGCAAGGGTGGTTCTCTCCCAACAAAATACAAACGAGAGCCGCCACGCCTCACGAACTTAAACGAAAATACGATAAACAAGACAATAACTAAAATAAAATAAACCACGAAAAAATCAAGCGTTACACAAAATGCGCAATTTGCCAAAGCCACAAGATTTATCTAAGGAAGAGAAACACGTTAAGTAGAGATTTTCGTTACCCAACCGGATTGGATGAATCCGGTTACGCTCAACTAGAATCGTTCCTCAACGGCACCACCAGAGATACGCTGGAGGGAGAGAAATTCATCGCCTTCTTCGTGTCACGCTGTATTTGGAAAAGTCCTGGCGGAATCTTCTAAATATGGAAACAAATATCTCCAAATAAGGCAGGAGAGAGAAAATGTGGTGGATTGAGAAATATTTAAGGATGAAATATTTCTAGTATGGTAGGCTAAGAGCTTAATTTGGAAAGTGATATTTGGATTTAGGACGGGGATGAGGAAGGGGTCGGGCTTGTTGGTGTTGGTGGTTGGCGGCTAATATTTTGTGGTGGAGGGAGGGGCTCGGGTTGTTGGAGTTTGGTGGTGGCCGGTTTTGTGAGAGAGGAGGTGGCGGCTTGGAGGTTGGAGGAGGGGTCGGGTTTGCAAGGGAGTAGAGGAAAGGAAGAAGGAGGGAGGCCGAGATTGAGAGGGGAGGAGAGGTGGCCGGCGGCCAAAGAGGAAGAAGAAGGAGGAGGGCCGAAACATGCCTTGGAGAGGAGGGGGATTTCAATTCTTGAAATTGGTTTTCTTTTCATTCATTCACTAATTAAAACATGAAGGATACATGCCTATATATAGGCTACACCACTCAATCTCCCTCCAATCAAACTTCAAATCTCAAAATTCAAATTGAACATATGATGGTTATATGCACCCATCATAGTTCATGAAATGAAATAATTAAAATACTACATGATGGTTATATGCACCCATCATTACACATGAAATGGAAATTAAACATGAAATTAAATAACATTGCAAAAATAAAACAAAGCATAAAAATTAATTAATAATTAATTATAATTTATTAATAATAATTATTAATTATTATTAATATGTTGGCTTGCGTTCAGGACGGGTATTATGGCAATGCTCCACATGAACATCCGTAAGCACGCCATCGCCATCTTTAAAATGTTGCGGGCTGTCGTCTCCATCAATCGGGTCACCATCATCATCAGAGGGAGGACGCTCCTTGGCGACATATCGTGGGAAGTCGGCTCCATCAATCCTCCCCCTCTTAAAAATACTCATCATTGATGAGTATGCCTGCGAGTACTCGTCATGGAGGTCATCGGCAGGGAAGAAGAACCTGCATGACACAAGGTTGTCTTGGAAGGACCTCAAATATGCATTAGCCAAAAAAGGAAAAAGAATTTCAACAACATCCACCAACATACCTCCGATGGAGACCGAGAATGAGAACGATTCTAGACAACTATCACCACCCAACCCAATAAAAAACATAGTGGAAAATATATACGGAGAGGTAGACATTTCAAGTGGCATTAAAGCATAAAGCATAAAATATGTAACGATGAAAATATTAGCTATGCCCCAATCAGTGGAAAATTTTAATAGAAACGTCATGTCACCATATTTCCGTAAAATCCGTAAAAAGTAGACTAGCCGATTCATTAATATTTCTAAGGTGCCCGGGGGCATCCGTTCGGGGGTGAGACAAACCAAAACCAAATCTTTCATATAGCGGTGGAAGATTATTTGATACAACATAGCAAGTAATTTAATGGACACATTTAGAAGGATCAAGAAATGAAAAATGCGCCTAATTAAATTAAAACCATGAGGGGAGAACCCATGTGCAACATGACTGGAATTAATAGTAGAAAATAACGGAATTAAGTCAGGTGGCACGGGCTCTTTCAGTTCAAAAATCAAATCAGTGGAGCCTAATGTTATCGTTTTAATTTTGGTATTAAACTTAGATTTAAAAATATCATAATAATAGGCTTTCAGAAAACGCTCGTCACCAACTATGTTCACCCACATCTTTATAAGTAAGTCTAACGGAAGGCGGGAATAATAAACTTCTCTAAATATTGAGGGCTAAAAATGACGAACTCATCTACTAGAGCTAAGGGAACCGGAGGGAGAGTCGACAGGGTTGACTCCGTAGGGGGAACCAAGTCACACTCAACGTCAAAACATGGATTAAGCGTCCAGGAGAACGCCTCCGGTTGCAAGCCATTAAAATCAAAAGTAAACTCGAATAGTGTATTCGTCCTCACTGAAAACTCATCCTCAGTTAACTTTTCACCACAGAAACAATCCATCAAATCAGCCGGCATGTCTTCTAACGCATTAGATATTTTATTCAATTTAGCTTCAGTGATCGTCTCTAAGGTATTCAAATTTATATCCGATAAAACTTCTAAACTACCTTGGGCCTCAGGCAAAGGAGATATCTTTAAAGAAAAATCTATCGGGCCCTCAGTGCTACCGTCATCCAAAAATAATTTTCCTCACAGGGTAAATCTACTACAACATTACATCCTATATCGACCAATTCTTCCCATGAGGTAGGGACATCGTCTAAGTCAAAATATGGGGATGGACAAATCGAATCCCGGGGAGTATCAAAATTAACTTGACCATTAAGCGGCGTTGATAATGCAAACGAACTAACTCCCGGATGTATGACACTTTGATTATCCCAAATTGACCAACCATCCCAAGGTGACTCTTCCAATACCGTAGAAATATCTAATAAGCCTGGGTCAACCTTAATAATGTTGTGTCCTAGCAAGTCATCACCTAATTCAGTAATAGGTACGCTCTCAGCTTCGGATGACTCTACCGACTCTGCTGGAACGTCTTCTGAATCAGGGTCATCAGAAGACTCCATGACTAAAATATCGTCGAAGGGGATTGGAGATGATTCCTCAGGGGAGAAATCCTCATCCAAATCACTGGGATATCCAGTATCCTCATCGTCACTAAAAGCGTCAGTGAAACTTGCCTCATCCTCAGTGACAGGCTCAGTCCTAATCACATCCTCAGGTTCAATAGGAGAGTCAGACACTATCGTAAGTGAAGGAAGAATCTCACCTAGCTGATTAACTTCATCATCCAGAGATTCTATATCCGCATAGGAATCCTCAGAGGTATCAGTCACTATATCAGAGGGCTTAGATGTCGAGGCTAACGAAGCAAGCATAACCCTAGTAGTAACATTTTTTGATTCCATAACATAGGGTATAGACTGCGTATTTTCCCTAGGAGTGGAATTAGGCACACTAGGTGTAATCCTATCGTTGTGGGGAAAAGATCTAACCTGAGGCATAGGGTAAATCCTATGAATAGCTACGGGTCTTGCTCCACAATGATACTCACTCACAGGCTTGGGATCAGCAGTGCGTAGGTAGGCAGGATCAAATTGATCCGAGAGGAGGCTACGCATGTGCGGCCAAGCAAAACGATAGCTACCAACACGTTGCTCTTCGTTTAACCAAAATAGTCGGGCTCGACCAACTAATCGCTCTCGGGCAAAGTTAACCTTATCGTAGTCATCCCAAAAGTGACAATTAAAATAAAGTTCTATACCCTTAAGCCAATCCCTAAAAATTTTAGGACACCCTAAACCGTCATACGTGGGGGTCCTACTAAACGTGGGAGGATAAGTGTGGGAATGAGTAACACGTACGTCATAATCCATCTTAGCGCGAACCGGGGAGAAAATTCACCCGGACTTAGTGCATGTACAAGGAAAAGGGTACTAGGACAACTTAACTCTAACGAAGATGGAATTGTTCCCGCTTAACCACTAGGGTCTTAAGTATGATAAAATAGGGTTTTTGCTGGAAAAATATGATGATCATTAAAAAATTTTGCTGAATTTTTTTTACTGAGAAAATAAAAATCTAGGCTGCTATTGGCACACCAAATACTAAATTTCAAATTTATTAATAAAAATAAATACTTAATGAAAAAATAATTTTTTTTTTGATTTTCTTACTAATAATTAGATGGATAAATTCCAGAAATTTTAAATTTTAAATTTTAAGAAAATTTAAATTTTCTTAAGGTCGCTATTTGCAGACCAACTATTAAATTTTAAAATAACTTAATAAAAATAATGACTTAATGAAAAATAATTTTTTTTGATTTCTTATTAAAAATAAGATAGAGAATTTCCAGAATTTTATTTTTTTAGATTTTGAGAAAAATTTTAAATTTTGAATTTGGAATTGGAAATTTGAAATTTGAATTTTGAAATTTTGAATTTTGAAATTTGAAATTTGAAATTTGAAATTGGAAATTTTGAATTTGAATTTTAAATTTTGAATTTTGAAATTTGAAATTTTGAAATTTGAAATTTGAAATTTGAAATTTTGAAATTTGAAATTTGAAATTTGAAATCTGAAAATTGAAAATTGAAATTTGTAATTTTAAATTTGAAATTTGAAATTTTAAATTTTAAATTTGAAATTTGAATTTTGAATTTTGAATTTTGAATTTTGAATTTTGAGAGGGGTGGATTGCCAATTAGGAAATTGACGAGAACCTCCCTCTGATACCAAATTGATGTAGGCCCGCACTTTCGAGCGTTTTGGTGGCCGACAAATTAACGCGACACTCTCGAATAATTCTCACGTTACACTCTAGCATTTAACATCGCAGCGGTTTAATTAATATAATTATTAAACAACAATTACGGAGGGTTCGCAAAGCCCTATAAGATAGTACCAAGGCGATAGGCCAAAGTCCTCTCAAGCAAAAAGAACCCACACGGTTCGATCGAGCGTGTTGTACCAAAAGAGAAACCATCGAAAACAAAAGATTCGGGCAAGGGTGGTTCTCTCCCAACAAAGTACAAACGAGGGCCGCCACGCCTCACGAACTTAAACGAAAATACGATAAACAAGACAATAACAAAAATAAAATAAACCACGAAAAAATCAAGCGTTACACAAAATGCGCAATTTGCCAAAGCCACAAGATTTATCTAAGGAAGAGAAACACGTTAAGTAGAGATTTTCGTTACCCAACCAGATTGGATGAATCCGGTTACGCTCAATTAGAATCGTTCCTCAACGGCACCACCAGAGATACGCTGGAGGGAGAGAAATTTGTCGCCTTCTTCGTGTCACGCTGTATTTGGAAAAGTCCTGGCAGAATCTTCTAAATATGGAAACAAATATCTCCAAATAAGGCAGGAGAGAGAAAAGGTGGTGGATTGAGAAATATTTAAGGAATGAAATATTTCTAGTATGGTAGGCTAAGAGCTTAATTTGGAAAGTGATATTTGGATTTAGGACGGGGATGAGGAAGGGGTCGGGCTTGTTGGTGTTGGTGGTTGGCGGCTAATATTTTGTGGTGGAGGGAGGGGCTCGGGTTGTTGGAGTTTGGTGGTGGCCGGTTTTGTGAGAGAGGAGGTGGCGGCTTGGAGGTTGGAGGAGGGATCGGGTTTGCAAGGGAGTAGAGGAAAGGGAGAAGGAGGGAGGCCGAGATTGAGAGGGGAGGAGAGGTGGCCGGCGGCCAAAGAGGAAGAAGGAGGAGGGCCGAAACTTGCCTTGGAGAGGAGGTGGATTTCAATTCTTGAAATTGGTTTTCTTTTCATTCATTCACTAATTAAAACATGAAGGATACATGCCTATATATAGGCTACACCACTCAATCTCCCTCCAATCAAACTTCAAATCTCAAAATTCAAATTGAACATATGATGGTTATATGCACCCATCATAGTTCATGAAATGAAATAATTAAAATACTACATGATGGTTATACGCACCCATCATTACACATGAAATGGAAATTAAACATGAAATTAAATAACATTGCAAAAATAAAACAAAGCATAAAAATTAATTAATAATTAATTATAATTTATTAATATTAATTATTAATTATTATTAATATGTTGGCTTGCGTTCAGGACGGGTATTATGGCGATGCTCCACATGAACATCCGTAAGCACGCCATCGCCATCTTTAAAATGTTGCGGGCCGTCGTCTCCATCAATCGGGTCACCATCATCATCAGAGGGAGGACGCTCCTTAGCGACATATCGTGGGAAGTCGGCTCCATCACCTAAGGATAAACCTGCAGAAAATGAACGATTTGGTAGAAATCGTGCGCCAAGGAATCGCACGACCGTGCGTTTTCCACATGTCAGAATTCCTGATTTGGGGGAAAACTTACCACCTGAACAGCAAAAAACCAAAGCTGGAGCGCAAGCTCCCAACACAAATATACAACATAAAATAACCAAATCCAAATGGAGAGTACCCTATAACTTACCCCCGACATCTCGGTGAAATTTGCAAACCAAAATGGGTCGAAATATTGCAACAATTGCTAAGTGAATCCCTAATCAAATATATGACTTTTCCTACTGAAATAGTAGTGCACATGCAAGATAATAAGCCCATATAAGTCTGAAAAATCCTATATAAATCGGACTCACCAACAGTCTAGAGCATAATGCCCCCATTTCGACATGTATAACAAGTAGGTGGACTTCTTCCTGCAGATACTCCAGATCTAGCCTTTTTGTCTACGAAACATCACTACGAAAATCTCGGGCTATGTGTCTCGGCTTGCCACAAGTATAGCAAATAATTGGGCCTCGCCCAAAAGTTGCTCCAGAAACAGCAGAGAAGGAATTTGGCCCAAAAGATTTGGACTTTTTATGGAGACGACGCCCCGCAGCGTTTTAAAGACGGCGACGGCGAGCTTACGGATGACCATGTGGAGCGTCGCCATAATATCCGTCCTGAACGCAAACCAATATATTAATAATTAATATTAATTAATTAATTATTATTATTAATTATTAAGTCATTTTCATGTTTTATTTTATTTTAGCACTTTTATTTTTATTGCATTTAAATAATTCATGTAATAATGGGTGCTTATAACCATCATAGGTTGTTTAAATTATTTCATTTCTTGTATTATGATGGATGCATATAACCATCATAACTTTCATTTTGAATTTTGAATGGAGGGAGATTGAGTGGTGAAGGCTATATATAGCCATGTTATGAAGGAATAATTAGATAATGAAATAGAAAATGAAAATCGCCCTCAAAATCTTGTGAAGATTTCCTTCCTCCTCTCCTCTCTGCCTCTCCTTTCTCCTTCTCAAAATTACGGCCCCCCTTGTCTCCCATTTCTATCTCGGCTTCTCCTCCTCCTCCCTCTTCCAAAGAGCACCACCCAAGCCACTCCTTCTAAAAACCGAGCCCACTCTCATCCTTGCCATCCACACCCGACCACACTCCTCCTTGAGTCAATCGGCCAAGGCAAAGGTTGCCTCCTTATGGACTCACACTCCTTCGTGAAGCGACGAAGGAGGTCAAGTTTCTCTCCTTCCGACGTGACTCCAGCGGAGCCATTGAATAAGCGATCCAAGTAGAGAGAAATCGGAATCACCCAATCCGATTGGGTAACAAATCCTTTCTACATTTTGTGTGTTTCTCTTCCTTTATTAATTTGTGTGGTGGATTTTCTTATCGTTAATTTGGATAGCATTGAAAAAATCGTGGTTATCTTTCATTGTTTGCAGCTTCTTCTTTATTTCATTTTCATTCGAAAAGGTTTGACGAACCTTCGTTTTCTTTTGTTGGGAGAGATCTACCCTTTCCAAATCGTATTATATTCGGTATATCTCTTTTGGTATAACACCGCTCGTTCAGACTGTGTAGGTCCCTTTAGCCGAAAAGAACATTGGCTTATAGCCCTTGTTCGATCCTAATCGGTTTGGATACCCGTACGCTAGTATAAAATTGATAACATTAATTACGTGGTGCTGCGTAGATCGAGTGTGCGAGTGTAGAATTTTGTTCGTAAAGAGATATTCGTGTTGGTCCGTAGATATATTTCGGTGTCAACGTGCAAGCCTGCATTAACTTCTTGTTCCTCCTTCGATACCTAGACATTGAAGTGCTCAGTACTTTTAGCTCTAGAATTCAGTGGACTTTTGCCAAATCTACCTCCAAAGATCTAGCTGAATCCACTAATATCCGGAATCCAAATAACTTTGGCCCTACTAATAAAAGTCATAGTTCATCACGCAGACCATTATAAAATCTATTGATCTTGGTCTCCTCATCCCCCAACACAAATCATGCATAACACCTTCAGATAAAAATTGCATGTAATTACTCCTCAGTCGTGTACTCTCCTTGAACCAAACACATGTTCAATGGCTAATCTGAGGCTCTTCCTATGGCAATCTACTCAAGTACACCAACCGGCATCAAAGCAACAACAGGTACAGGGGGCTACATATGCCTTTCAGGATGGGTATTGGTCATAGAAAAGACCACATTAGCTTTCATCCGAACCATTTCCGCAGGCGAAGGAGGTGTAGGCACCTCACTTGGTGCACTACTCTCTGCCTAGCATTGGGGCTGAGACAGCCCTGCGCCGCTTCTAGTCACCTATAATCGTGAAACACACAATTAAACGACCAACAAAATTGCAAAAAGATATTATAGTAACACACAGGTTCCACAAAAATGTGTATTTTCATTCCTAAGTGGACATTTATGGGTTCTTTCATCATATAGTGGTAGCGCACATACACATGCTCACCACCCCTTAAAAGAATTCGACCACGAATTCGACGAAGAAATACCAACACCTGAAGCTGATACCAAATTATAACACCTCTATCTGCCATAAAGAATAAAACAGAAGGTCCGACCGGGGCCCCATGCCATATTCCATGGACAGTCAGTATAGTTACGCATTGTAGCAAAAATATACACGTGTCCTAACTCATAGTTTCATTCTAGCGGAAGCATAAACATTAAATTAGAATCCAAATACAGGAATGTTCACTAACACATAATAGGAATGATATTCAAAATACACAAAGTGTTTTGGCCTTAAAGCCTTACAACTATTTTCTTCACAATAGTATATTATATACATCGTCACACAGGCCGGCCACACATGAAAATTGTAAAATATTTGCTTTTGGGCCTTCGAGGGCCAACATAGCTCAAAGGGGCTTCAGCCCGCTACTTTCCGCTCATCTCTCCAGCACCTACACAGGTACAACCCACTAAAAAGTGGCAAAACAAGGCAACTGTCAGTATTAGTTGACTAAATTATAACGACCTCACCCCACTCTCGGGGCGGCGGTGCTCCTTCTCTACAAAGAACAAGCCTGGCAATATCTTTATATATATATGCAATTTAAGCACCATTCATCATCAATATTAGCATGCACGGCCATACGTCATGTGCACTCAGGGCACATTTTAGATGTTCTGGACTTTCCCAGGCCTACCACCATCTTCAGTCCTAGACCGATGGAATTTGTTGTTCTGGACTTTCCCAAGCCCACCACAATCCTTAGTCCCAAACCAATAGTAACTCTTGAGCATTCCAGTCTTTTTGGCTCGCAGTCTAAGACTCTAACTATGCCAATAATAAAAGGTAATTCCTTAGGCAATCAAGTACAAGAACGAAATAGCGCATGTACAGATCATCTTTTTTTCGTTGCTCAAATCTCCATGCCAACACCAAAAGCCAAAGCGATCAAAGCGGAAAACAAGATGCGGGTCAGCCTCCCTTTTCCTGTAACGAACCTACATAACCTCGTTATGTTTTACGGCTGTAACTTATGGCCATTATAGTTTGGCACACAAAGTGTAATAGTTTAACTTGCCACCCACCTTATCCCCAGGACCTGGGTTTGCAATCATCACAATACAGCTCACTAGGAGCTACTGCCAGCGGTAGCACTACTGCGGCGTGATAGGGGACATGACAACATTTCTTCCCCAAAATTTAGGTGCTTTCCTAGAGACCACTCCAGTACTCTCACTACAGTAACCTACACACCCCATGACTCTATAAACTACATGTTTAACTACGGAGTCTTCTCTATCATGCAAATAAAAGATAACCATCACCAATCCAGACCAACCTGTCCAGATGGGCTTCTCACAGCGTGCCTATTCCGTACTTCAATTCTGGATTCTATATGCAATTTCTACCAGGGATAATTTGTATCGACCCGTTGAAAATCCCTTTATTCTCCACCAATTAGTGGAGGAATTCATGCAACTATGCCAAATTAAGGACTTCATATGTCCAAGAAGGAAGATCGTTACCCCTATCGAGCGCTTAGGTGTAACACCCCGAAACTCAAAAGAGGGACGGGTGATGTTTTAAGCCCAGTCTGAATTTTTGGAGCGGGTGTCATGGGCGTGACACGGGCGTGTTATGGGAGTGACACGGGCAAGTCACGGGCGTGACACAGGCTTGTTCGGCCACGGGTCATGTGGTCGACGTTTTGACGGTCGGAGATCGTCGAGTTGAGGCACACGGCCTGGGACACGGGCGTGTCCCATGGCGTGTCACTTTGGGCTGTTTTCTGAGGAAGGCACACGGGCCCTGACACGGGCGTGTCAAATTCGACACTGGCATGTCGGGTGCCGTGTCGCAGGCCGTGTCCTTCTCGGGTTGTGAAAGCTGGCCGATTGCACACGGGGGGGGGGGGGCATGACACGGGTCCCTATACGGGCGTGTCATAGGTGAAACGCGCGTGTCGGAGGCCGCGTCGAATGCCATGTGCTGGTTTTTGAGTCGGTCGAGACGGCGAATGGGTGACACGGCCAGGCACACGGCCGTGTTGCAACCCGTGTTCGGCGCAGATTTTGTATTTTCAGGCCCGATCAAGGCCGTTCCTTTCTTTGATTTGAGATCCGAAGGCTGGGGGTTGTTTCCCCAGGGTTATACCCGGGAATAGGGTTTAGAAACCCACATTTCTCTTGAGTGGTTCTCTTTCTAAAAGCTAGAGAGAGGAGAGAGCAAGGAGGAGTAAAAAGGGCTAGATCCGGTCGCCGGAGGAGATTCGGAGCTCCAAATCGCGAACCGACTTCGGATCCGCGGAGGCAAGGAGATTGCGGTGCTCTTCATCCGCATAGATTCTCATGGCACCGCGGAAGAACGCAAGGGTAATGATTTCTCATCCTTGGGCATGTGAAGCCCTTTTTCCCTTTGCATAGGAAGCCCTCTCTCGCGAGTGAGCGAAGAGTTAGAGCGTTCCTTGGGGTAGATATGTAAAGTCCCCCTTGTATAGAGTCCGTATGCGAAAACGGACATAGGTATTGTGTGTGAAGCCCATCTGGACAAGTTGAGCCGGATCGGTGATGTTGCATTGCATATGAACCGGGGAAGTCTCCGGGTGTTTTGGAGTTTTTCGGGTTTTCTACGTGGTAGATTGCAATAGGGAGCCTTGGAGATTAACTCCAAGGTGCACCCGGAAAACTGGGCAAAAGCGAGTTTTGCCAACACGATGGCCAGGGAGCCAACGTGAACATAACCGGGTTATGTGATTATTGTGGTGGAAACGGGACTTAGTGAGTCTTGACCTGCGCATATGGCTTAAACTGCCGTTGCGGTGTGAGCACGAGTCAGGAGGAACCGTACCTGGTCTATGTCGTTCGGTAGGACCGTTGGCATGGATGAGGGTCTTTATTGGTCTATGGCTTAAATTGCCGTGACCAAGGCCAGGAAGGCAAAATGCTCATATGGTTGGCCGTCCAAGAGGCGGTGGTGGAACGGGAACGTCTATGGCTTGAATTGACGTGGCGTTGGCCAGTTCGCCGTGAATGTGCCCTTAGTGCATGGGGTGTGTGGCCGTGCGAGCCTACGCCTATGATGAAGTGTGTTTACACTATTTTTGTTGCCTACTAATAACGTGCAGGGAAAGAGCATCGCCGCCCCAATTTTTGGGGGCGGGATCGTTATAATTTGGTCAGCATAGCTGACCGTTATTTTTGTTTACCACCGGGTGGTGGATTGTGGCTTGCAGGTACCACGGAGCCGAGCGGGAAATAGCGGGCTAAAGCCCTTGAAGCTGTGCCGGCCCTCGAAGTCCTAAATGTTTATGTTTTTCCCGTTTATCATGTATGGCTGGCCTGCGTGCCGAGGTTTGGAAAACACTTTATTTAAAGCAAACTGTTGTAAGGCCTTAAGGCCCGTACCCGTGTATTGTACATTCCTATTTGTTTTGTGTAGTGGACATTCATGCGTGTGGCTGGGTTCTTTCCTTTCTTGCAACTTAATAATTGCTTTCGCTAGGTGTTGTGTAGGACGTTATGATTGGTTGATTGGTTTCAACGCGTAACCAACCGGTCTGTCCGTAGTATATGGCGTCGGGCCCCGGCCGGACCTACTGTTATATGCTATGCGACGGATAGGGGTGTTACAAATTGGTATCATACTACTGGTTTCAGTCGAACTTAAATGAATTCGTGGGCGAATTCACTTTAAGGGGTGGTGAGCACATGTGTGCGTCATCGTTATAACATGAAAAGAGCCCATGAATGTCCACTTAGGAATGAAAATACACATGTTTGAGGAACCTGTGTGTTCCTATAATTGCTGTTTGCAATAGTATTTGGTCGCTTATCAGTGTTTTGCACGTTTATAGGAGAACAGAAGTGGTGCCGGGCCGTCAGAACGGCCAGGTTCTGAGGCAAGCAGTGCGCCAAGTGAAGCGCCTGCAACACCTCCGTCTGCCGAGACCATTAGATTGGTGGCAGAAACTGTCTTTGCTATGATTAATGCGCAACCTGCAAGACAGGTGCAGCAGCCTGCTCCTGCGGAGGAGCAAGTGCCACTCCAAGCGGCGGAGCCTAGAAGGGTTGAGCAGGTGGCAGTGGAGCCGGAGTTGCCTCGGAGAGCAACTGAGAAACAGCTTAAGCATGTGATGGGCTTCCACCCACCGGTGTTCTCGGGAACGGGAACCCCGACCCAGGCTGAGGATTGGCTCTCAAGAGTTAATAGGGTGATGACAGCGACAGAAATGGAAGAGTGACAGAAGACCACGATAGCGACGTTCCTTTTGGATGGGGACACAAGGTTATAGTGGGAAGGCCTAGAGCAACAACAGTTGAGGGGAAGGCCGTTGGTCGAAGTTCCTATGGCGGAGTTTGCAAGATTGTTTATGGCTCGATACTTCCCCTCAGCGCAGAGGATCGCATTGGAGAATGAGTTCCAAAAGTTGGTGCAAGAAGATAGCACTGTAGACGAGTACCTCCACGAGTTTACTCGGTTGGGGAGATATGCTAGCGCTACCTTTGCCGACGAGGAGCGAAAGACTAACCGCTTCTACGAAGGGTTAAGAGATGAGCTGAGGTTGCTACTGTCAGGGCCCATGGTGCAGGGTTTCCTAACCTTGGTCAACTCGGCCCGATCCTTGGAGAAGGACATGAGAAATGTGCAAGCTAAGAAGGAATCTGGCGGGAAGAAATTGGAGTTCAAAGCGCCGACTACGTCGAAGTGGGGCTATCAAAAATTCTTCAAGAAGACTAGGACGTCAGGTCCAGCTTCTTCTACAGGTGCCTCGGGGGCAACTACCAACCGAACCCCGGGCGCTTGTTTCACATGTGGAAAGATGGGGCACTTTGCCCGCGATTGCTGGAGCGGACGCCCAAAATCCGAGAGGAAGCAAGGAGCTATTTACAAAGAGAAGGGCAATGCCGTGGAGTCAACTGCGTCTCACTATGCTCCAACTCAGCCTAGAATCTACAACTTGGGGCAGCAAGAGGCCATTAAACAAGCGGATGTGGTGACAGGTACGAGTTAATTTATAGCAAGATAACTTAGA
The DNA here is from genome assembly GCA_039513925.1 of Platanthera zijinensis. NCBI lineage: Eukaryota > Viridiplantae > Streptophyta > Magnoliopsida > Asparagales > Orchidaceae > Platanthera > Platanthera zijinensis. The sequence goes on from CM077084.1 coordinate 116,448,278, forward strand.
TACTGTTGTTTATTGCTTGTTAGCCTAATATGTTTTGCATAGGCTTTGTTTTGATTAGCGATAGTCCGGCACGGGCACTGTTCGATACGGGAGCTTCACATTCCTTCTTGTCCGAAAATTTTATATCGCGCATCGGAGTCCCTTCTTCGATGGCGAAGGACAAGTTGGATGTGCTGCTACCGAATGGGTGTTCGATGCGTGCGGACAGAGTGTGCGCCGTAAATGTTCACATTGGGAGCCAAGAGTTCGACTTGCTAGCGTTATTGTTGCCGCTAGTAGAGTTCGACGTTATCTTTGGTATGGATTGGCTTTCGGAGCAGAAAGCTTGGATCGACTGTGACCGGAAGGAGGTCAAGCTGGGTGTTGGGCGGGGGACAACATTTGAGGGACTCAAGGGGTCGAGCATGACGCTGATGTCTGCTCTTCAGGTGGTAAAGGCCGTTCGTGCTGGTGCAGAGCTGTTCTTCGTAAAAGTGGGGGCTGTGGAGCCAAAGTCCACGTTGGATAGCATCCCCGTGGTTTGTGAATACCCCGATATGTTCCCGGATAGTCTTCCCGGGGCCCCACCGCAGCGAGAGATTGATTTCACCATCGAGCTCGTACCGGGGGCCAAACCGGTGTCACGTGCTCCGTATAGGTTGGCGCCTAAGGAGATGGCAGAGTTGAAAGTTCAGCTAGAGGAGCTGATGGAGCAAGGTTATGTGTGTCCAAGCTCGTCTCCTTGGAGCTCACCGGTCCTCTTCGTTATGAAGAAGGACGGGAGTATGCGGTTGTGTATCGACTACAGAGAGTTGAACAAGCTGACGGAGAAGAACAAGTACCCGATCCCGAGGATTGATGATCTCTTTGATCAGTTAGTTGGATCGTCGGTATATTCTAAGTTGGACTTGAAGTCGGGGTACTATCAGTTGTGGATAAGGGATTGTGATATCCCGAAGACGGCGTTCAACACAAGGTATGGGCATTTCGAGTTCACGGTCATGCCGTTTGGACTGACGAATGTGCCATCAGTGTTTATGGACTTGATGAACAGGATGTTCCGAGATTTCCTGGATCGCTTTGTGATCGTCTTTATTGACGATATATTGGTGTACTCGCAGTGCGAAGAAGATCACTTCAAGCACTTGCATCTGGTGTTGGAGACTTTGAGGAGGAATGAGATGTATGCGAAATTCTCCAAATGCGAGTTCTGGCTACCCTCAGTAGCATTCCTTGGTCACATTGTCAGTGGGGAAGGTATAGCAGTGGATCCGGCGAAGATCGTTGCGATACGGGAGTGGCCTGCATTGTCTTCTATCGCGGAAGTCCGAAGTTTTCTCGGGCTTGCCGGATATTACAGGCGCTTCGTAGAGAACTTCTCGCGGATAGCACTACCTCTCACGAAGTTGACAAGAAAAGATCAGAGATTCTTGTGGACGCAGGAGTGCGTGCAAGCATTTGAGGAGCTAAAGAGACGGTTGACCACGGCGCCAGTGCTTAGTTCGCCGAGTGGGACCGAGGGCTTCGAGGTATATAGTGACGCCTCGGGTAGTGGTTTGGGCTGCGTGTTGTTGCAGCATGGGAGCGTCATAGCTTATGGATCGCGTCAGCTGAAAGTGCATGAAAGGAACTATCCGGTCCACGACTTGGAGTTGGCGGCCGTGATATTTGCACTTAAGCTGTGGAGGCACTACCTATACGGCGTAAGGGTCGATATATATACCGATCACAAGAGCCTGAAGTACCTTTTGGATCAGAAGGATCTTAACATGAGGCAGAGGAGGTGGATGGAGTTCCTGGGGGACTATACCTTCAAGATTCATTATGTACCCGGGAAGGGCAATGTGGTTGCTGATGCGTTGAGTCGCAGGGCTCCCGCCCAAACCAACTGGTTGTCGGTGCATGATGAGCGACTGATACGGGAGTTGGAGGAGCTTGAGATCTGTTGCGTTGACAAGCAGACGAGCGCCAAAGCAATGCTGAACTGGACAGAGGTCTAGTATGACCTGGCTGATTGGGTTCGGCAGGCATTGGAGTTAGATGACTCCATGAAGGAGCTTATGGAGGCAGCGTTGGATGGGTCAAATTCCCAGTTTTCAGTGGAAGATGGGTTGCTAAGGAAGGATCATCGGTTGTGCGTCCCAAGCGGGAGTAACCTACGGGCGGAGTTGATGTACGAGGCTCATCATACCAAGTACTCGATCCACCCAGAGAGCACAAAGATGTACCGTGACCTCAAGAAGCTGTTTTGGTGGCCGGGGCTTAAGAAAGATGTAGCGTTGTTTGTGGCTAAGTGCCAAACGTGCGCCTTGGTGAAGGCGGAGTGCCAAAAGCCGGGAGGATTTCTGAAGTCCTTGCCTATACCAGAGTGGAAGTTCGACGACATATCTATGGACTTTGTGCATGGGTTGCCAAGGTCGCAGAAGGGGAACGACGCCATCTGGGTGATCGTAGATCGGTTAACTAAAGTGTCGCATTTCATTCCGCATAGGAAAGACGACTCGGTGGAGAAGTTGGCAAAGCTATATGTGGACAATATAGTTACACTGCATGGTGTGCCTCGCAACATTGTGAGTGATCGCGATGGGCGTTTCACGTCCAATGATTGGAGGTTGGTGTAGCAGATACTGGGGACAAAGTTAAAGTTCAGCACAGCCTTCCATCCGCAGACGGATGGGCAGACCGAGAGAGTCAATAGAACGATGGAGGACATGCTCCGCATGTGTGTTCTAGACTTCGGGAAGCATTGGGAGGACCACCTGTATTTGGTGGAGTTCGCATACAACAACAGCTACCATGCGAGTATCCAAATGGCGCCCTTTGAGGCCCTATATGGTAGAAAATGTCGCACGCCGTTGTCTTGGTTAGAAACGGGTGAGGCAAGGTTGTACAAGAAGCAGGAGGTGGAGAGTGCTACCTCGTTGGTGCGGATCATTCGGGAGCGCTTGTTGATCGCTCAGGATAGGCAGGCGAAGTATTACAATGCCAAGCACCGGAACGTGGAGTTCGCGGTGGGCGATTGGGTATACTTGAAAGTGAAGCCGTTTAAGGGGGTTTCACAGGTGAGACGCTTGAAGAAGCTGAGCCCAAGATACCTTGGACCTTTTGAGGTTCTGGAGCGAGTCGGCGAAGCCGCATACCGTTTGAAGCTATCGGTGGAGTTGAGTGGGCAACACGATTTGTTCCATATCTCTGTGTTGCGGAAGGCGGTGCAAGAGCCTTCGCTAGTGATCGCAGTAGATCAAGTACCGGTGGGCGAAGGGTTGAAGACTAATTTCAAGCCCGTTTGTATTGAAGACGCAGAGGTCAAGAGGCTCCGTAACAAGGAGATCCGGATGGTTAAGGTCCGGTGGGATAATTGCGGTCGGGAGGAGCTCTCTTGGGAAAGGGAGCAAACCATGCTGGAGGAGTACCCGGAGTTATTCCTCCCAGGTACCGTTAAAAGTTTTAAGTTCCTATGGTTTTCCTTTAGTAAATTTCGTGGGCGAAATTCTTTTAAGGGGGAGAGAGTTGTAACACCCCGAAACTCAAAAGAGGGACGGGTGATGTTTTAAGCCCAGTCTGAATTTTTGGAGCGGGTGTCATGGGCGTGACACGGGCGTGACACGGGCGTGTCACAGGCATGACACGGGCGGGTCACGGGCGTTATACAGGCGTGTTCGGCCACAGGTCATGTGGTCGACGTTTTGACGGTCGGAGATCGTCGAGTTGAGGCACACGGCCTGGGACACGGGCGTGTCCCAGGGCGTGTCACTTTGGGCTGTTTTCTAAGGAAGGCACACGGGCCATGACACGGGCCCTAACACGGGCGTGTCAAATTTGACACGGGCGTGTCAAATTTAACACGGGCGTGTCGGGTGCCGTGTCGCAGGCCGTGTCCTTCTCGGTTTGGGAAAGCTGGCCGATTGCACACGGGGAGGGCGTGATACGGGTCCCGACACGGGCATGTCACAGGTGACACGAGCGTGTCGGAGGCCGTGTCGAATGCCGTGTGCTGGTTTTTGAGTCGGTCGAGACAACGAATGGGTGACACGGCCAGGCACACGGCCGTGTTGCAACCCGTGTTCGGCGCAAATTTTGTATTTTCAGGCCCGATCAAGGCCGTTCGTTTCTTTGATTTGAGATCCGACGGCTGGGGGTTGTTTCCCCAGGGTTATACCCGGGAATAGGGTTTAGAAACCCTCATTTCTCTTGAGTGGTTCTCTTTCTAAAAGCTAGAGAGAGGAGAGAGCAAGGAGGAGGAAGAAGGGCTAGATCCGGTCGCCGGAGGAGATTCGGAGCTCTAAATCGCGAACCGACTTCGGATCCGCGGAGGCAAGGAGATTGCGGTGCTCTTCATCCGCATAGATTTTCATGGCGCCGCGGAAGAACGCAAGGGTAACGATTTCTCATCCTTGGGCATGTGAAGCCCTTTTTCCCTTTACATAGGAAGCCCTCTCTCGCGAGTGAGCGAAGAGTTGGAGCGTTCCTTGGGGTAGATATATAAAGTCCCCCTTGTATAGAGTTCGTATGCGAAAACGGACATTGGCATTGTGTGTGAAGCCTATCCGGACAAGTAGAGCCTGATCGGTGATGTTGCATTGCATATGAACCGGGGAAGTCTCCAGGTGTTTTGGCATTTTTCGGGTTTTCTACGTGGTAGATTGCAATAGGGAGCCTTGGAGATTAACTCCAAGATGCACTCGGAAAACTGGGCAAAAGCGAGTTTTGCCAACACGATGGCCAGGGAGCCAACGTGAACATAACCGGGTTATGTGATTATTGTGGTGGAAACGGGACTCGACGAGTCTTGACCTGCGCATATGGCTTAAACTGTCGTTGTGGTGTGAGCACGGGTCAGGCGGAACCGTACCCGATCTATGTCGTTCGGTAAGACCATTGGCATGGATGAGGGTCTTCGGCGGTCTATGGCTTAAATTGTCGTGACCAAGGCCAGGAAGACAAAATGCTCATATGGTTGGCCGTCCAAGAGGCGGTGGTGGAACGGGAACGTCTATGACTTGAATTGACGTGGCGTTGGCCGGTTCGCTGTGAATGTGCCCTGAGTGCATGGGGTGTGTGGCCGTGTGAGCCTACGCCTGTGATGAAGTGTGTTTACACTTTTGTTGTTGCCTACTAATAACGTGCAGGGAAAGAGCATCGCCGCCCAAATTTTTGGGGGCGGGATCGTTATAATTTGGTCAGCATAGCTGACCGTTATTTTTTTTACCACCGGGTGGTGGATTGTGGCTTGCAGGTGCCGCAAAGCCGAGAGGGAAATAGCTGGCTAAAGCCCTTGAAGCTATGCCGGCCCTCGAAGGCCTAAATGTTTATGTTTTTCCCGTTTATCATGTATGGCCGGCCTGCGTGCCGAGGTTTGGAAAACACTTTATTTAAAGCAAACTGTTGTAAGGCCTTAAGGCCCTTACCCGTGTATTGTACATTCCTATTTGGTTTGTGTAGTGGACATTCATGCGTGTGGCTGGGTTCTTTCCTTTCTTGCAACTTAATAATTGCTTCCGCTATGTGTTGTGTAGGACGTTATGATTGGTTGATTGGTTTCAACACGTAACCAACCGGTCTGTCCGTAGTATATGGCGTCGGGCCCCGGCCGGACCTACTGTTATATGCTATGCGACGGATAGGGGTGTTACATTAGGTGCCATAAAATCACAGTTGATCCTGATGGAAATGGTCACAATACCTTCCTCGTGAATCTGACTTTGGCTCGCAAATTAGACCACAAGATCATCCTTTTCCTCGCTCTCCTATCCTTCTTCTTCTTCTATCTCAAGATCCAGAGAGAGAGAGAGAGAGAAAGAGAGAAATGAGAAAGAATTCTCATCTCAAGCTTTTATCATAAAGCTACCGCGGTGCGGTAACTTACTACCGCTGTATGGTATCTTAGTCAGTGGCCACTTGGCCCAATTGACTTTGTTCTGCCGCTCAAAAACCGCCTCAACCTTATCTGACACGTGGAATACTACCGCCAGCGGTACATCTACTGCTAAGCGGTGCCGTCCAGAGACAAAGGTCGAATTAATTCATTGGCCTCTGCCGTACGGTATCACATTACTACCGAGCGGTACCTTCTAAAGACACTGGTCTTTTAAATATACAAGATACCGCCAGCGCTAGCTCTACCACCTGGCGGTAACCTCCAGTGACCAACTTTTTGTTATTCTCAGGAAATTTGGGGCATTACACATTACACCTGGTGACTTGGTTTTGGACTCTTTGGTTGTGTTGGAAAGATAGCCACCACCATAGTGCCTTTTTGTAGCATGAATGGTCTGATAATTTATGATGGAATATGAGCCGCCACCGCAGTACCAAATTATGATCGGTGTTAATGTTGAACTTTCTCAAGATGATCAGTCTCAATATATATATATATATATATATATATATATATATATATATATATATAATTATAAGATAGATCTTGCTACACTTAGTGCTAGCTTTTCTTTTGACAATTTTTTTTTACTATTATACTCACTACTTATGTGACTTTGGTTGAATTACCTTATGCCTTTTGGTTTTTGCTGCCTCTTGTTCTTTCCTTGCTGAGGCGTTGTTTTCTTTGAATATCTCAGGCCCTGAGCAGTAGCAGTCTGAGGAGTTAGAGTTGATGATTCCAGGCCCGGTTGTAGCAATTATTGTTTCCCCCTCATCATGTGAGGTAGTTGTTGGTTCTGTTTCAAATCAGTCTGATGGTAGTTTCTATGGGTTCATATCAAGTTGTCGATGCCCATTGTTTATTTATAATGTTGGACTACTTGTTGGATTGTACTATCTTTCTTACTGTTAATTTCTACTTGCTCTTTGGGAATGATTTATGTTAGGATGCATGTTAGATATTATAAATATATAATAACTACATTTTAGCATAGATCCATGACATCTCTTATACTTATTTTCACACTATTTTAAAGCATTACAAAATTCCTTTTACCTATACTAAATTTAGAAATTTGCTTGTCATTAAAATGCTCGTTGGGTCCTCATGCTCATTTAGGGTAAAATAAAGTAAGCAATGTATTTTTTTCGCGGCGACTACATTTTCTTGCTTGTGTACTAATTAATTCACTGAACAAAGGTACATGGTTCCTTAAACTCTAAAATTAAAACTATGTTTTTTAAAACATAACTCGCATGTTTTTATACAAAATAAATGAGAGTGTGGTGTCTGTCTGAGTGTCTACAGTTGTCCCATATATATGTGGCATCGTATCGCATGTTTTCTCTTACTCTTATAACATGCAAATGTTTATAAAATGCGGGTCGTGACAGCTTATTTGGCGGTGAGCGGGCAGGGCCACCGCCGGTGGTGGCCCTTCCCGTAAGACCCAATTCTGGGCCTCACCATCAGGGCCACCACCGGCAGTTGCCCTGCCAGAGCGCCACAAGACTACCTCTTGCGGGTTCATCGGGAAATATCTAGTTCGCTGATGGGCTCCGGTCAGGCCGCCGGCGGCTCCACCGCAGACAGCAATAATCATGTATATTTTTTTTAAGGAAACTATTGTCAGTAGTAGCAGCGAATGAATTGCGGGAAGCGAATAAATTTGACGGTAAAGATCTATCTGACGGGCTTCAGTTGTTACACCATGCAATCACAATGACCACTCATACATTTTTTTATATGTAGTATATATATATATATCTCTTTACTATATAAGCAAACTCCTCATCACCTCATGGTGTAACATATATTTTAATCCCAAAATACCCACATTAAAAAAATTATGGGCTTAACTTTAAGGCATTTTGGTCTTTCAATCAGCTCAATGCTTAATAAATATGAGGGTCAACGCTTAATAAAGATGAGCAATCAGTCAACTCTCCCGTCAGTCCTGCTCTCCCGCCGATCGCCGGCTCTTCTACATGCGCCCTCATGCCTTTTTCATCATTTTAGCACATCATTTCATTTCACACTGCCCGATTACCCTTACTAGATGCTCCTCCTGCCCGCCACTCAGCTATCATATAAGTGTTACCACTGTGATCTAGAAGTAGTCAAACAGGTAGTATCACTGCCAACGCAATATGAGTCTATGAGGTCGCACATAAGACTATTGGAGAAGTTAGAAAGAATTGTTTGGCATTGTTCATATGTGATATGAGTGAAAGGCCAAGCATGTAACATTCTGGATTTGAGGATTTTCAGTCCGGGACCAATATTATTAATATAGAAGACCAGGTAAATTGTCGAGAAGTGTCTCGACATTTTATGGTCTGTTCCGTCGGATTCGTCGAATGACTTTAAGTAAAATTTGACGAATTGTAACATATTATTTCGACGAATCGATCTGAATTCGTCAAAATGTCCCTTGTCAACTCAATGAATTGGTCTTGGATTCATCGTATATACTCATGTTATCTCAACGAATTGGACTTGGATTCGTCGAGTGTTCTCTTGATGTTTTGACAAATTGGTCAGTCTGAATTCGTCGAGTATTCACGTGTTATCTAGACGAAAGGATCGTTGATTCGTCGAAAATACACGTGTTATCTCGATGAATGTTGTTTACTCTAGTTTATTTCTTTAAGTCTGATTTCAGCCTGGTTTATGGGTAACAGCGGTTTCAGTATATATATATGTGAGATAATTATTATCTCAACATAGTGACTCAACCTAATCGATCTAGAACGAGTGTGGCGATTCTTCCTCCCCGACGGAACTATTTTGTAACCTAGAAGTCGCGGTATCTTCTCCATGCCTCCAAAAGGTCCGCTCCATTGATGTCATCGGAAAGCATTTCCTAAGCTTCTTCTTCGTCATTGCCGCCTCTCCTTTAACGAATCTAGCAATTTGTGGAGACGTTGAGGGTATTCCTTCTTGCAACCTAGATCTTGTGTTATAAGAGTCTAAGGGTTTTCCTTGCTCGTTTGGATACTCTTAGAGGCATGGATATACTTCTATGCCTCGGACTCTAGCCTCAAGTGTTTGTCAGACATCCTTCGAGCATCTTGGTTGAGTAGTGACTCAACCTACTAAGATATAATTTTATTCAAAGTTGGTTTTACTCCTTGATCAATGATTATCGCAAGATACATTTCTCTTTGGGTTTTCTTGATTGATTTTTTCTGATGCACACATGTGATGTGCACCTCTCCAAGAAACCCAACAGTGGTATCAATGCGAGGTTCCGACGATGATTATTGTTTCAGAAGTTGCTAAATCTAATGCGTATCGATCTGGAAATTTTGAAGTGTTCTAAATCCCAAAATAAATTCCTAGAACATCAAATGTTGATGGAATTTTGTGAGAAATCAGTGGTATTCTAATGACATCATCGAAAATGCGCTGCCCCTTAGACCCCGTTAGGGGCACTGCCCATAAGACCCCACCAGGGACGCAGCCTCTTAGAACCCCGCCAGGAATGCATGTGATTTTGTTATGATATCTTTATTTTTGCTTAATAGTAACCGTCCTTCTTGTTGGTTTGTGAAACCAAGTGTGCTAGATTTTGAATCTCACATAGAGGGACGAACTTGTCTACTATATAAATGGAGTTGGTGTTGCTCATCTCCAATGCATGTAAATATGAAGATTTAGAAGGGTTCTAGAAGTTCAGGTTTAGCCCAGTTCGTCAAGTGTTGATGATTTTTCATTATGCACATCTGGAATGTATTTGGATTGTGAGTGTTGTTTGTATTTTGTGAATATACACATTAGTTAATTATTAACCATGATTAAGTGTTAATCAATTATCTTAAATTCTAGTTTGAAATATTAGGTTTTTGGATGTCTTTCGATGGATAACACTCTTCCTGCCCTGATCCATGCAGTGTTGGCTTGCCAAATCAAGGTGCATTAATCTATCTTGGTAAGGGTGCGAGTAGATAATTGTGATATCCCTCTATCGATATCGGGTCAAACTTAACTGGGCGACCTCAAAAGTTGAGTGCCCAAGGGCATAGGGCTAGCATGCACCATATGATGGATGCAAATAAAGAGTTATTCACCAACCATAATTGGCAAGTGTTTCACACCTAAATAACTACATTGTGAGAGAAAAGCCAAAGATAACTCATAGTGGTTGTGAAATAAAAGTCTTTAGTTTCAAGAGTAGTTAAACACCTAGAAGGGGGGTGAATAGGTTTTTAAGTCTTTTTGTACATTTTTTTTATTTTAGGTGTATTGTCATTTAGTTAAACTTAGCTTTCAAGACAATCACAAACTGCACACAAGAAATTTATAGTGGTTCTCCAGAATATGGGTACATTCACTGCCCCTCTCACCTTTATAACAGTTTGTTAGACAAGGCAACTTCTCCAACTCGGCTCAAAAGAGCTTACAACTCAGATCCCATAGGATCTCTCAGACTCTTCCAAGTCATACACTCAGGCTCAAAGCCCTGCCACTCAAAGATATAATCTCCTACCACTACGGCCAAGAGGCCCTACCTTAGACTTTAGCTTAAAGTCCTACAACTCAAATCAAATCCTGGATCCTACCTCAAATTCTCCACTTAAATCCTACAACTCAGATCTATTAAAAGATCCTATACTTAGCCTTTATAAGTTTAGTCTTACACTCAAATCAAATGATCCTACAGAAGGATAATAAATGGTCTATGATGTTAGACACGAGAGCTAGAGTCTCTATGTCTTCCCCCTTCTAAATAGAGATTAACTCTATCCTTTCTTCTTAATATCTTGAAGAATAGTTCTTCAAGAAAGTTCAGCTTGAGATGTGAAGTCACTGCAACTAGGGTTTGCCTTTGCTACAACTTGTTGTTGAAGAACAACAACTAACTGCTTGCACTTTTAGATCAGTGACTTGAATAACTTCTCCAAGATTTGCAACTTAGTTGAGAGGAAGAAGATGATGTTCAGTTCTTTTTCAAAAGTTAAGTTTTATTTCCCTGATCTGATTGCTTTTCTATTCCGTCGTCCAATGGCTCTTTAAGAATCGGGACCACCAGTAGTTGGTAACTGTAACCTTGCTTTTGCATTAAATGTAGTACAATGGGAAAGCGGCACCATTTGTCATGTACTGTAGACTTCCCGCAACATTTGAATTTTTGCTGACGTCAACACCTACAGACTTAGTCAAATTTAGACAATTCAACATAGGCGTTGAGTGAAGGCTTGTCACTCTATGCCAAAACACTTACCCAAATTTTCTGCAGTACCAGGCGTTGAGTGATCAGTCATCACTCAACGAATATAGACTTTTTTGGTCCAACGATTAGGCATTGAGTGAGCCTTCCACACTCAATGCATTTGGACTTAGCCAATTTCCTCTAAATGGTGGTGTTGAGTGATGCTTTTGCACTCAACGCATTCTGCCTTAGCTCGCCAACTTGATGAGGCGTTGAGTAAACAACCTTCACTCAACGCTTCTGTACTTAGTTGAATTTTCTCTTGAGTTTGCGTTGAGTGAACTGTATTCACTTAAAGCTTCTGGACTTAGATAGATTTTCTATCTACTTCTTCTAGGGCTTTGACATCACTCAGTTCAGTTGATGCTTTCTTCTTGAGGCATTGAGTGAACTCCCTTCACTCAATGCTTCTGGACTTAGCTAGATTTCTTAGCAGATTCTTCCGCGGCTTTATCTGCTTGATCTTAACTCAACTCTTCTATATATAGGCATTGAGTGAACTGTCTTCATTCGACACCTTTGGACTTAGGCAGATTTCTACCTTGCTAATGATGATGCTTTGATTGTCTAGTCTTTACTCAACGTTTTTGTCTATCTAGCGTTGAGTGAACTGGCTTCACACAAATCCTGTAGACTTAGACAGATTTCTGTCTTGTCAGCATCTTTCCTTGTGTCCACATGTCATTTTTTACTTAGACCACCTATCTAATCAGTGTAACAAATGACCACCTACATACATAGAACTTAAAGCATACATCAGATACAAACATGTGTATGTCAATGTCCTATAGGCCTTCTTCAAATGAAGGACATTGGGAACAATGGACCCAACAATCTCCCCTTATTTGAAGAATTCAAAACCTTAGACAATGATATACACCATCACATAAACAACATATTAAACATTTCAGAATGCAGAAATAATGAAAACACAACCAAACATTTGATTTTCATTAAACAGAAGAAATGATTATTTTTATAATGTGCATAATACAAAATTGACACAATTCCATCAGCCCTTAAGAAAGATAAGAAACATTTTGTAAGTTTATGGTTCTCTTATCACTATGCCCCTACTGGGCTTCATGGAAGCTTTCTCTATATTCTCTTCTGACTTTTTTTCTTTCTGCCTTTGGAAGTAGCTGTATGGTTTTGGGAAATATTTGACAGGCACCACAGCATCTTATGGTAAACTGCCTAGCCAATTGTCCTTCTTGAACTTCATTCTGTCTATTTCATTCTTTTCTAACTTTGCGCACTCTAAGGAGAAGTATAGCTTTTCCCTTTCAGTTTTCTTGTTTTTATAAGATCCCAGGCAGACAGAATGAATGTCCTGGACTGAGGACTCTATTGTTCAAAATATGGCCTTGCTTCCATCTCTTCCATGAATCTATTCTTTCTTAGCCTGACTTCCTCTTATTCCTCAACAACATACTTTCCTTTAGCCCTTAATTCTTGCTCAATAGTGGGGCTATATGTAGGACCTTTAGCAACTGTAGAGTGTTCAGCCCACTGTGCGCCATTTTGAGTATCATACTATTGAGTGCCATATTGATCAAGGTATTGGGTCCCATAATTCCCTTCTTGTAGTGCTCGATGAATCTTGTCTGGAACAATAGGGATATTATCATATGATTGTTATTCAAGCCCAAATGATCCCCTTAGCACATTTGTAGTCTAGACATTAATTTCAGTGTTGGCCTTTATTACACCCTTCTTCCCCTTTTTGACTTCTTAACATATCTCTGAGTCAGGGAGGTGCTGGCCTTTGTCAACTGTATATTTAGATGATCAATACCAAGGGTGACATGATTCTTAACTTTTAGTAGATGATCATCTAGAACTTGAGCATGGGCATCCATCCTTCTTTGATGAATTATCTTGTGCTTTTCCAACAATGTCTTCTCTGTATAGTGGATTGAAGGCAAGTTTCCAGAGAGAATATTATGATTTTCCATAAGTGCATTGTGAAGAGTGTCGAGCTCTTCCAACTTGTCCTGAGTAAAGTCAACTGTAGGAGATGATCTCAAGAAGAATTTTACAGTTTGTACCTTCAGAAGATTAACCTTAAATCTGATAGATTTGATCTCTGTTGACAAGTCATTCCTGAGGTTCTTTATTGAATCATAAACAAAATTCTCAAGATTTCTCCTTTGGTCATCCATTAACCCTTTCAACTGAGCCAGGAATATTCCTGACATTTGATCAGTGGGTGTACCTTCATTATTGATTGGTAGAGGTTGTTGAACTGGACTGAGATCTTCCCTTGCAGCAGAATCAGCCACATCAATCTCTGAAGAATGTTTAGTTTCAATATTATCAGCAGTAGTAGTTCACTTATCTGATTCTTAAGATTTTATATTATAAACTATGCCTTATGCAGGGAGTTCAGGTTGAATCTCCCCCCTCAATCTCTTCCATGTCCACAGGGACACCCAATCATCTATGATGGTATCTGTAGGTTGCTCAATCACAAAAGGAAGCTGAATGTCTTCTTTAAAATCTGTATTTTCTCCCCTGTAGTAAGAACCTCTTCCATCACTTGCTCTAGAAGTTTCTCCCCCTCACTTTGAGGGTTGTATCCACCTTATGGAACTTGGTCTTTGGGAGAAGTTTCTTCTTCATTTGGAGTTGGAGTCTTGACAGTCTTCTCTACTATCTCTCTTCAGCAACTTGTTGAGCCACCTTAACTAGAGGTATATCCATTGCCTCCTCCACAGTCAATTCTTTAGATTGAGTCCTGCTGACTTGAATCATTACTACAGGTTCAGAAGAAAATGATACCTGAGCACCTGTGTCTCACCTTGTCTCTTCAGTAGATTAATAAAGGTTTGGATCATAAGTCTCTTCCTTAGCTTGTTTTGATGAGTTGTTATCTGTGCTTTCCTTTAGAACTGTGACTGCATGTTTCTTCTTCTTTGAGTTTGACTGTTGCTGTGGTTGCAGAACTCTTTCCCAGCTCTCAAGCATCTTAGAATCCATCCTCCTCAAGTGGTGGATCCTTATTCCTAGCCTTTGTTTAAGGATCCCTAGAACACTATTAAGCAGAAGCAAAGATTGAATTCTTCCCAAGTTTGGTTCTGAGATACATTCTATAATCCTATCAAAAATTACTCTTCGCTAATCAATCTTTTTTGAAAGGATAACCCTGGATATCAAATCAAACATTTTCTTAGAAATTTTGTTATGGGAGCTAGTTTTGCAAAGCAGTCCCTCCCAATGACAACAATAAGGAATTTCCCTTTGAGATTTTGCTCACTTCTCTGGATAGAGCCAGTGGTGTGTTTTGATAGTCCACACCACATAAGAGCATCTTTGGCATCACCTTGATCGAGTTCATCTTCTTCATCAGAAACTCTGAACTTAGGCAGTAGCAGAGCCTTGCTATGTCTTTTGAAGGTTATCTTTACCTTGTTACCACAGATGATAGACCTGATTTTGAGGGATGAGGAGTTGACTTTAGAAGTGGTGTAAACCTCTAGTACTTCTCTCTTCCACAGCCGACACAGCTCAGACAGAACATATTTTAGGTGGGTGACCTGAAGCGGATGAAGAACAAGCTAAAATTTTTCTGGTGCGTCTTTGAATCCATTTCGGACCAGTTTAGAACCCTCAAACAAGAAATCCAATCTCTTTTGTATGATATCTTCTGTAAATTGTAGTATATTTTCCAAGCTCTCTGTCGATTCATCGCAAGGGCAGAGAAGGTCAAGGAATAGTTTATTTTGTTTTACGCACACAGCCTTCAATTTATAGTATTATATATTTTAGAAGATGGAGAGGCGCATACCTGTTTATGATCATGAAGTAATCAACGGTTGGAATTGATCCCAACACTTAGCTGCAAAATGGACTCGCTGGAAGCATGCATTGAGTGAACTTGATACTCTCGACACTTGCAGTTCATTCAATGCATTCAACGCACTCGACGCACTCGACGCCTGAGAACTTAGACTCAATGCACTTGAAGCTTGGTAATATCTCAGCACACTCGATGCTTGGACCCTTAGTCCACTTTTCATTGATGTATCCTGTAGAGATTAAATCTACCTACAACAAGCAGAATCTATATGTGGAGCTACTAAAGCTGTGCAAAATTAAACATACCCAATTCAAATTTAAAGGTGTTGAATTTTTCTTCATCTAGTGGTTTAGTGAATTTGTCATCCACTTGCTTATCTATGGGGACAAATTCAAGACTAATATCTTCACTTTCCACATGCTCTCTAATAAAATGATACCTAATCTCTATGTGCTTAGTCCTGCTGTGAGAGATAGGATTACTAGAAATAGAGATTGTACTTGTAGAATCACAAAATAATGGAGTGTTACTTATCTTTAGGTTATAGTCCTGAAGATGGTATTGGATCTACAATAACTATGCACAGTAACTTCCTGATGATATATACTCTGACTCAACTATTTATATTACAACACTGGTCTACTACTTACTACTCCATAAGACAAGTCTTCCACCTAAGAAATGACAGGAACCAGAAGTGTTTTTCCCGTCGTCTCTACAGCCTGCAAAATCAGCATATGAATACCATGTTATCTCAAAAATCTCTATTCCTAGGGTACCATAGGCTAAGATCTAGTGTGCCCTTAGGATATCTTAGTATTATTTTAGCTACAGAATAGTGAGACTCCTTAGGGCTAGCATGGTATCTAGTATAAATACGAGTAGTATACATAATGTCTAGCCTAGTAGCAGTAGGATAGAGTAGGGATCCAACCATGACACTATACATGGATTCATTAACAACTTTCCTTGTCTCATCCTTTGAAAGTGAGGATAGATACAACTCTAGAGGGGGGTGAATAGAGTATTCAAAAATTATGACACCCTACTCAACTCCCTTAGAGTTAATTTGCGGAATGAGTTTATAGATATTGATAACCCTAGAGCCTAACACAAAGTGTAGTGCACAAGAGAGAGCTAATTGTAATTACAGTTAAGCTTGGGATCCTATCACAGCAACTAGCAATCCTAGTTATTTCTACTCACAGCCACAGTGCAATAAATTAAATATGCAGCATAGACGACACAAGAAATTTTATAGTGGTTCCCTCTAAATAGGTATGTCCACTCTTCTACCACCCTGGTAGGAATCCACTACAGGTTTTTGTTCAGGTGCCCTGCCACCAACTGATCTGCTTCAGGTAGATCAAGTAGACCCTTTGAGCTTTTGATCAGGAGCTCAAAATCCAACACAGGTTTTCGATCAGGTGCCCTGCCACCAAGGGTTCACTTTTTAAGGGAGTAATAACCCTTTGTACAGGAGGTTGAGAGAGTTAAGGCTTCTTCTCTATTGTTAAAACAGATTAGAGAAGCTAGTGGATTGCATAGAGCTAGAAAGCTCTAGATAATCAAGGCTCCCCTGGCTTAGATAATATCCAGGAAGGAGTCTTGCTTCAGGGTGCAGGAACTCTTTTGAACTAAGACAAAGAACTATCTTGGGGTTCTGAAGGAAAAGCTTAGAGAAGACTCTTGATTGTTGAATGATTGTTCTTCTTCACAGGCATTTCTTTCTTCTTCTTCTTCTTCTAAAAGCCTCTGAGTGAAAGTCTTCCTGTGAGCAGGATGAACTCAGGATGAAGAAGAATGTTGAAGAGATTTGAACTTCTCAGGTGAATGTGAATTTCTGAGAGCTATAGAACTTTCTTGTATATTTTCTTGTATCTGTGTCTTTTTTTTTCAAAAGAAGCTCTATATATATGGGCCTTTTCAACGGCTCTAATTTGAGTTTGAACCTTGTCTTCTTCTGGAATCTGCAATCTGGGCTGCAAAAAGCATAAAGCAAAAACAAATCCTGCAGACAGACATGCTATAAAGGGATAAAGCTTTCTAAGAATCTGCATATCCAATCTGATAAAAGGGTGCAATAAAAAGGTCACATCAGAAAGAACTCTTTACGGTCAGAGAAGACTTTCTGAGTCTAACGGCTATAAAGGACAGCCTGGCAGATAAGGCAGAAATTATATTTCAACTAATAAGACAAAACACTTTGTCAGATAAAGATTGGCTCATGCATAAGGAATGGAGCAGAGATTGCCTGGAAATAGTAGCATAAATTTACTGAGATAATATGCCAAATTAATATGAAATAAATCATAGAATAGAAGAGGACAAAATTACTAAAGACATACAGCAGAACGTCGAACGACCCTCGGAGATCGTCGACCGAAGTATAGAGATCGTCGACTTATCAAACAGATAGTCGAACGATACAGTTAGTCGAACTACCAAAGAAGATAGTCGAACTACCACACCAGATAGTCGACCTATCAGAATAGATAGTCGACCTATCAAGACAGATAGTCGAACTATCAAGCAAAAGAGATAGTCGACCTATCAAACAGATAGTCGAACTATCAAACAAAATAGATAGTCGACCTATCAAGACAGATAGTCGAACTATCAAGCAACACAGATAGTCGACCTATCAAACAGATAGTCGAACTATCAGATAGTTGAACTATCCAAGCAGATAGTTGAACTATCAAGAAATCTGTCTGGTCAGAAAAAGTCGAGCAGGGTTCGACGATCGGCGAGGCAGATTTCACAGAACGTCGAGCTAACAAGAGTTGAACTAACTCAGAGATAGACGATCTGCTGACAGACAAACGTCGACCAACTGATAGACGATCGTCGACCAGTCGATAGACGATAGTCGAACGGCGTTCGACTATAGTCGAACCAAAAACGACTTAACCAAATTTCTCATCTGGATAAGAAATTCTACAACTAAGGGAATCTAACCTATTAGCTAACCTTTGAGCATAGATAAATCTTGGGTCAAGAGACTGAAAGAGAAGACTGAACTCAAATCCAAACTAGGGTACCAACAATCTCCCCCTATTTGAGTTAAGTCTCTCAACAACAAAACACACAAAATAAACTACTAGAAATAAATAAAATACAGGAAGGGAAATATCTAAGCAGCAGATAACATCAATCAAACAGACAAATAAATAACTGTCAATCAATGAAATTTAAGAGGCATCAGAATTTGGTTTAGATTCAGAGGAACTAGGAATAAAAGAGATTTTCCTGAAAGGGTCTAGAGCTTCTTTCTTTGATAGCTTTAGATCTTTCTCTCCAATAATTTTAGATTCTGATGTACTTGGAACAACTGCTTCAGGATGCTTTTCCATATATTTTGAAGGGTCAAATACCTCAGGTCTAACCTGGAATTTATCAAGCTCCTTCTTTCTGAATTTAGACATAGTCGTTAATCCTGTAGTATCTTTACCTTCAGCTTTGGCTTTCCTAATCTGGGCTGATCCAACTAGCTCAAAAAATCTAGCCATCCTGAAATCAGGATCAAGCTCTTGACTTTCATACACATTTTCACAAGTTGGATCTACAGGTTTCACAGCTTTAAATTTAATAGAGAGATCTAACAGGCTTTCAGCTGGCTCTTTATTTTCCTGAATAGCTAGAGAAGAAGGAGGAGCAAACTTAGCAAATTTCTTACTCGATTTTTCAGAGAAAATAACTCTTTTACCTTTTGAAACAGTTTTCTCTGCATGATCTGGCTTTGAAGAAGATATGCTCTTGGTTTCTTTGGAAGGAGGACGAGAAAAGGTTGGTTTCTGATAAACTACCTCCTTCACTTGTTCTCTTGCATCAGCATCATGCCTTTGGTATCCAGATTGAGATCTGCCTTGATATCCTTGATTGCTTTTCCTTTGAGAAGATTGGGATGGAGTAAACCTAGCAGACGGAGCAGGAGGATTTACAGACAAGTTGCTAGAGGCTCCTGCACTGGGAGGTGGAGGAGGAGGACCTCTAGGAGTCCATTTTGGAGCAGGGCTATCATACCTTTTAGATTTCTTCCTTAACTTTTGCTGATTCTTCGAGAATCCCATCCAATGCTGAAACTCTTTGGACTTGGGATCAATTCCTTTCAAGATATAATAAGGAATATCATTGTCAGGGTTTGGAGGAGGAGGAGCCACAACTTTTCTTTTCTTTTTGGCAGATTTCTTTCTCTTAGATTCTTCAGATTCATCGGAATCATCCTCATCCTCAGAGTTTGATGAAGGTGGAAGATCATAAGGATCAAACGCTTCTTGCACAGCTTTTTCTTTCTCTTTTAAAGCAGCTTTTTCTAACTCTTCTTCCAAGGCATCCTATCCCAGAAGAGTGTCTATCCAGTCCTGGGGTGTCATCCCAAACTGTAGACTTTTCCACTTGAGTTTCTGAAACATTCTTGTGTTCATCTGTAACTATCATGGAGACCAGTTCTTCTTGCACAGCTAACTGAGCTGGTAGAGCAGACTCAGGATCTTGAACAAGTGGTTCTGGATCAGGTTGAACTTCTAGAGCCGGTTGATGAACAAGTTCTTGGACAGCTAACACTTCTTCCACTATATCTGTAGAATCATGAGCACAAATTTGCTAAATGACATTGTATCATTCCTTCTAGGTATTCCCATATTAACATGTCAGTTATCAAGTCAAGAAAATGAGTAAACGAGTTACCTTCAGGATTTTCCTTAGAATGTCCTAACTCCCATAATTCATCTAGAAAGGAGGTAATGACTCCTTCTATGTAGAGGGCAACTAGGGGAGTGGAGCATTCTTCTAGGCATACTTTGACAACAAATTCAGTTTTCATTATAGCATCAGAAATATCTTTTTCAGACAGAGGAGGTACTGTTTCTTCTATCTCTTTTTCTATATCTACTGGAGGATCTGCTGGAAGAGAGGCCAGGGGCAGTTCAGAGGCATCTTCATAGAGCATCTCCCCCTGCCTGATTTCAGTGGAAACTGAAACCAGGCCCCTAGATGAAGAGGGCTCAGCAGATTTTGAGAGGGCTTGGATGGAGGTAGTCAGGGAAGAGATGGAGGATACAAGGGGAGCAATTGCTTCTTCAATCATGATTTTGATTGAAGGAGTAATTAACTCCAATATGCTTGAGATGAAAGCTGGGGTGATTTCAAATGAAGGTGGGGGAATCACAGTAGATGGATGAGCAGCAGGGATGGTGTATTCTTGATGAGATGGAGAGTGAACTGGAGAATGATGGGTGGATGCAAGAAGATCAATATGATCTGAATGAAGAATTGGTGACTGAGGAGGAGTGGATAGCTCAGAAGCCAATAAATCAAAACTAGGATGAGATATCCTAGCAAGATGAGAAGGGAGTGGAGATGCTGGTGGTGATGCATGGAGAATTATGGAAGAATCAAGAAGACGAGATGCAGAAGATGGAACTTCAACTGAAGTAGATGGAACTGAAGTAAATGGTGGCACTTCAGTGGATGGTAATGCAGATGAAGTGGATGAAAAGGAGAGAATGGCTGAGCTTGCTTCTTGAAGGAGGGGAGTGATTGAAGCAGTCCTTGTGCTCTCAGATGCAACTGGAGCTACCCCTGCTGGAGCGGGCTTCAGAAAGCTCCTTTTCCATTTGACAAACAGGGTTGGGTCCATCTTTTTGCTGGTATTGATGGATGTAGAAACTGAGACCAACAGATGGGGATATTTCTCTTTTAGAAATATCCCAAGCACCCTACCCAGGGTGACTTTCTTCTTGCTATTCTTTTTCCTTATCAAATCAAACAAAACTCCTGCCTAGTTAATCTGCTTCTTGTTCACGATGGCATACATCAGGGCAAACTGTTGCCTGGTTATATTATCATGGGCAGAGTGCTTTCCCAGAAGCACTTTTTTGACGAGTTCAGCAAGGAACTTTATCTTCAACGGAAAGTTCACCTTTAGCAGCATGGAAGGAATGCCGTCGGCATGTCCTAGTTCAGTCAACATTCTCCAAAATTCTGGGGTATCTTGCTCATAATCCTCTTCCCCATTCAATAATCCAAAAATTTCAGTTAAAACGGCGGGAGTCAAAATTACCTCTTCTCCGCCTATCGTTCCGGTCATAGAGACGTCATTGGAGGACGAAGTGAACGCCCATTCTTTAATCTCCTGGACGTTTATCTTTATTCTTGTTGACATGAACTTTTCCAATCCTTGATCTTTGCAGAGGTTGAGGATTTCCACTATCGCAGACTCACAGCAGTTGAAAGAATCAAAGTCCACGCTGAAACCAGCATCAAACTTCACCACGGACAGGAGGGCTGGAGCAATCGCCATCGAAGGGATTGGAGAATGCGAGAGAGACGGCGAAGGCGAAACAGCAGAAATCGCGAGACAGGGAGCAAGCAGAAAGACGGAATGCGAGAAGACGCTCTCCGTCGACGATAAAAAGAACGGTCTCTTAACCTAGGTCGACCATCGGTTTTATATTAAACCAGCAATCGTCGATCTATTTTAAAAGATACTGGAGACGACGGTCGAACGGTCATTCGATGATCGTTCCTGAAGCAGAGTAGTCGATCAATCATTCGACTATTTCTGTCTTCACAAACAACAAGCTGTCGTCAACCATAGATCGACGATAGGCTCGACCTGTTCGACGATCTTCGAGCGTCGGTCGACGATCTTCAAGCAGATAAGCCATCATCAACCATAGGTCGACGATAGGCTTGATCCGATCGACTATCTTCGAACGTCGTTCAACGATCTTCAAACAGGTTTCAACAAAGGAAGACGTCACACTTAGTCTTTTCCATTAATCATGCCTAGTTGAACCAAAAACAACAGATGCTTCTGTTCATCTAAGGGCTTGGTGAAAATATCACCTCTCTGAAGGTCAGTGGATATGAACTCAAGGCGTATCTTGTTCTTTTCCAGACAATCTCTCAGGAAATGGTGTCTAATCTCAATGTGCTTGGTTCTAGAGTGGTGCACAGGATTTTGTGCAATGGAGATAGCACTGGTACTGTCACACATGATTTTTGTGTTCATGTGTGTGTACCCATAACCCAAAAGCTGGTTTTGAATCCACAGGATCTGTGAACAACAACTAGCAGCTGCTATATATTCATCCTCTGCAGTTGAAGTTGAGACAGAAGCCTACTTCTTACAGAACCAAGAGACCAATCTCTCTCCCAAGAACTGACAAGTTCCTGAGGTACTTTTCCTGTCAACTTTACAACCAGCATAGTCAGAATCAGAGTATCCAATTAACTCAAATTCTGATTCTGCTGGGTACCATAGTCCTAGATTTGGACATCCCTTCAGGTATCTCAAGATTCTCTTGAGAAGAATCATATGAGATTCCTTGGGGTTGACCTGGAATCTAGCATACAGGCATGTAGTAAACATTATATCTGGTCTACTTGCAGTTAAATACAATAGGGAAGCAACAATGGACCTATAATTCTTTTGATCAACTGGCTTGCCCTGATCATCAGAATCTATAACTACATTAGTATCCATAGGTGTATGCATTGCTGAAGCATCAGCCATCCCAAACTTCTTTACCAATTCCTTGGCATATTTGGATTGGGAGATGAAGATGCCATCAGCATCTTGCTTTACTTGGAGACCAAGAAAGTAAGACAGCTCACCCATACTACTCATCTCAAACTTAGAATGCATCAAGTCAGAGAACTTTTTACACAGTTTGGGATCAGTGGAACCAAAAATAATATCATCTACATACACTTGAACTAACAGGATTGTGTCCTTGTGGTGCTTGACGAAAAGGGTTCTATCAACTACTCCCCTAACAAAGTTGTGCTCTAACAGGAAACTAGTTAGAGTCTCATACCTGGCTCTGGTTGCTTGTTCGAGTCCATGAAGATATTTTTGCAACTTGAAAACATGTGAGGGCTGAGTTGAAGAAACAAACCCAGGTGGTTGTTCAACAAATACCTCTTCCTTTAGCTCACCATTTCGAAAGGCACTTTTGGCATCCATCTGAAAGACCTTAAACTTCATATAGGCTGCATAGGCTAGAAAGATCCTTATTGCCTCTAGCCTTGCAACAGGAGCAAAGGTTTGGTCATAATCTATACCTTCCTCCTATCTGTAGCCTTGAGCTACAAGCCTAGCTTTGTTCCTTACAATAATTCCATTTGCATCCAACTTGTTTCTAAACACCCACTTGGTGCCTATGATCAGTTGGCCTTTAGGTCTTGGAACCAAAGTCCATACTTTACATATTTAAAACTGATTGAGTTCCTCTTGCATAGCAATGATCCAGTGGGGATCTAGCTCAGCATCTTTAATGGTGAGGGGCTCAAGCTGTGAAAGGAAACAAGCATGCATCACATCCTGTCTTAATTGATGTCTTGTTTGAACACCAGCTGATATGTCTCCAATCACTTGAGATGTAGGATGATCTCTAAGTGTGACAATATCAGCAGGTGGGATGTGATCTTCAGCAATAGTTGGGATTAATTCCTCAGGAGGAATTGGATCTACTAATGGTGGTACAACAATTGCTTCTACAAAGTCTTCATCACTGTCTGAATCAGTGATATGAAGAGTTGATAGATGGAGAATCTCTTGAGTGACATCTTTACTGGATTCTTGTACCTGCAATGAACTTGAGGAAGGGGAAGTTTCCTTCTCCTTGTAAAACATCTGAGATTCATCAAAGGACACATGCACAGATTCCTCAATTTTAGAAGATGATTTATTAAATACCCTATAAGCTTTGCTTACTTGGGAATATCCAAGAAAAATTCCCATTGAAGCTTTTGCTTCAAACTTTCTAAGGTATTCTTTATTATTGTTATGAATGTATACTACACAACCAAATACTCTAAAATAATTTATTTTAGGTTTCTTTCCTTTAAGCAACTCATAAGGAGTTTTACACTTAAGCTTGTGTATAAGAATTCTGTTCAGAACATAATTAGCTGTGCTAACAGCTTCTGCCCAATAGGAGAGAGGCATATTAGCATCTGCCAATAATGTACCAGCAGCTTCAATCAGGGTTCTATTTTTCCTTTCCACTACCCCATTTTGTTAGGGAGTTTTAGGAGCAGAGAAGCAATGTTTGATACCTTCTTTCTCACAGAATTCTTGCATGAGAAGAGACTCAAACTCAGTACCATAATCACTTCTGATCAAGGCAATATGAGTAGAATACTCAGTCTGCACACAGAGTAGAAAATCTATAAGAACTTTGAAGTTATCAGCCTTAGTTCTCTAGAAGAACACCCAAGTGAACCTAGAGAAGTCGTCTACAATTACTAAAGTGTAATACTTCCCTCCTAGACTCTGTACATTTATTGGGCCAAAAAGGTCCAAATGTAATAGATACAAGATTCTAGGTGAATCACTTTTATTTACAGATTTAATGGAATTTTTGGTTTGCTTGCCTAATTGACAAGCCTTGCATAGGCTCTCCTTCTTGTAGGGGCAAGAAGGTAAACCTCTAACAAGGTTGTATTTAGATAATCTAGATATGTTCTTGAGGTTAACATGGTTAAGCCTTTTATGCCATAAGGTGTTGTTATTTGTTACTTCATTAAATAAGCAGATTTCAGAATGGGTTGAATTAAAATCTACTAAATAAATATTACCATGTCTAATACCTACTAACACAACATTACTATTTAAAGTAATATTACAAAGAGTGTTAGTGAACGATACCTGATATCCTGCATCACATAACTGACTTACTGAGATGAGATTATGCTTCAGTCCAGTTACATATGCAACTCTCTTGAAAGTTACTGCTCCAATGGTAATCCTACCATATTCTTCTGTTTGACCACAACTAGAATCCCCAAAGATCACCTTTGGTCCAAGCTTGGCCTTGAACTTTGACAGATTTTCTTTATTCCCTATCATATGTTTGGAGCAACCATTATCCAAATACCACTTGTCCTTAGTGATAGGATAGGTCTTCACCTGTAGTGAGTTAAGTTAAACATTGTGGACCCAGGTAACCTTGGGTCCATTATTCTTCACATAAGGAAAACTAGAAATAAAAGAATAAGCAGGTTGGGGTTTATAACCTAAAGGGTAAGATCTCCTAGATGGGATGCTCCATGCAGTTAGTGAGTCCACAAACCTAGGATTTCTATTCTTATTAAGGTTTCTAAGGTTCTGATTATAATTTTGAAATTCATGTTGAAAACATCGATCGGCGTTCGACGATGGATGCTCAGATCGTCGAGCTTCGTTCGACCACTGAGCCTGCGATCGTCGAGCAGCGTTCGACGCTTTTTGTATTTCCTTAAACTTTTGTTTTCTTTTCTCTCTCTTAGCTTTATTTAAGGCTTGATTAACTTGTCTTACTTGCTCAGTGTTCTTTATCCCATCAGCTGAAATAAAGTTCACTGGAGTTGAAAGATGATTTTTAAGAATAATTGGGGGTTCACAGGATGAAGCTCCTAAGCCTAGCTTATTATTGCCTGACCTAGTGTTTGTCATGCTGGTGATTTCTAGCAGCTTAAGGCTTCTACCATTTAATGATTCTTCTAATCTCTTGGACTTTGCTAGTTCATTTTTAAGAAACTTTATTTCTTCACTAGATTTAATGAGTTCTGCTTCTAACCTAGCATTTTCAATGGAGATAGATTCTGATTCTACTAACTTATTTCTAAGTTCTTTAATCTCCTTTTCTGAACTAATTAAATCTAAGCAAAGGGATTTAAACTTAGTTTTAAATTCAGAAGAAGAGAAGTCATATGAAGACAATACCTGATCTTCTAAAGGCATTTCTTCATCATCATCAGAACTCTCTGCAGCTGAGTGATTGCTGCAGGCATCAATAGCCATAAAGCAGATTTCCTTTGCCTTCTTCTCTTCCTCATCCTCACTGGAGCTTGAGGAGGAAGATTCCTCATCTGAATCACTCCAGGTCTCAGCAACAAATCCCTTCTCCTTTTTCTTGTTTTTGTAGGAGGAGGACTTGGAGTGTTTCCTGTGATGTTCCTTTTCCTTTCTCTTTTCTTTGCTCTTTTCCTCTGGACACTCTGGTAGAATGTGTCCAGGTTTCCTGCAACCATAACAAATGATTTCTTTAGCAGGAGATCTATCATACCTTGGTTTATCTTCATATCTTGAAGATTTCTTTCTGAAGTCTTTTCTTCCCATCTTGAGAAACCTTTTGGCAAAGAGTGTAATCAGCTCCTTATTAGATTGGCTTCCTTCAGAAGCATCAACAGCTTTGAGAGCAAGAGTTTGCTCTTTTCTTGCTGGAGTTGGAGTCTTTGCTTCAGCCTCAGCTTCCCTGGTCTTCAGCACTTGCTCAAAAGACTTGAGCTTGCCAAGGAGAGCTTCTGTTGAGATTTCAGTTGTACTTCTTGCCTCCTTGATAGGCCAGATCCTAAGATCCCATGTATTGGGGAAGCACATCAGTATCTTATCATTGACCTCTGTCAATGTAATTTCCTTATCAAGAGTTCTCAGTTCATTGATGATTGAGCTGAGTTTGGTGTACATGGCTTCAACTGATTCAGCTTCAGTTTTCTTGAAGTTTTCATACTGGGATATAAGGTTGGACCTTCTGTCCTTCCTTTCATCAGTTGAACCAGCTACAATCTGGTTCAGTGAGTCCCACATGGCTTTTGCAGAGGTGCAGTCAGCCACTTTCTGGAAAATTTCATCAAACATAGTCTGAGCCAGAATGTTCATAGCTTTGGCATCAGCTATCATTGCCTTCTTGTAGGCATCATTGTAATCTGGAGGAGGCACTGCACTTAGATTTGTGGATGTTGTAGCAGTGGTTGCAGTAGGAGGTGCTGGAGGTCCTGTCAAAATAGAAGAGAAGATGTCTTCATCAATAGAGTTCATATATAATCTTATTCTTGCCTTCCAGATGCTAAACTTTGCTAAGTTGCATGCTGGAGGTCTGGTGCTAGAGTAATCCTTGGACTGGGCCATGAAGAGAATATCTATAAGCTTGGTATCTATCAGGATCTTGTGACTCAGGTGTTAGCCTGTACAGTCAGACAACCTCCCTCTGATACCAATCAAAAGTGAGGATAGATACAACTCTAGAGGGGGGTGAATAGAGTATTCAAAAATTATGACACCCTACTCAACTCCCTTAGAGTTAATTTGCGGAATGAGTTTATAGATATTGATAACCCTAGAGCCTAACACAAAGTGTAGTGCACAAGAGAGAGCTAACTGTAATTACAGTTAAGCTTGGGATCCTATCACAGCAACTTGCAATCCTAGTTATTTCTACTCACAGCCACAGTGCAATAAATTAAATAAGCAGCACAGACGACACAAGAAATTTTATAGTGGTTCCATCTAAATAGGTACGTCCACTCTTCTACCACCCTAGTAGGAATCCACTACAGGTTTTTGTTCAGGTGCCCTGCCACCAACTGATCTGCTTTAGGTAGATCAAGTAGACCCTTTGAGCTTTTGATCAGGAGCTCAAAATCCAACACAGGTTTTTGATCAGGTGCCCTGCCACCAAGGGTTCACTTTTGAAGGGAGTAATAACCCTTTGTACAGGAGGTTGAGAGAGTTAAGGCTTCTTCTCTATTGTTAAAACAGATTAGAGAAGCTAGTGGATTGCACAGAGCTAGAAAGCTCTAGAGAATCAAGGCTCCCCCTGGCTTAGAGAATATCCAGGAAGGAGTCTTGCTTTAGGGTGCAGGAATTCTTCTGAACTAAGACAAAGAACTATCTTGGGGTTTTGAAGGAGAAGCTTGGAGAAGACTCTTGATTGTTGAATGATTGTTCTTCTTCACAGGCTTTTCTTTCTTCTTCTTCTTCTTCTAAAAGCCTATGAGTAAAAGTCTTCCTGTGAGCAGGATGAACTCAGGAAGAAGAAGAATGCTGAAGAGATTTGAACTTCTCAGGTGAATGTGAATTTTTGAGAGCTGTGGAACTTTCTTGTATATTTTCTTGTATCTGTGTCTTTTTTTTCAAAAGAAGCTCTTTATATATGGGCCTTTTCAACGACTCTAATTTGAGTTTGAACCTTGTCTTCTTCTGGAATCTGCAATCTGGGCTGCAAAAAGCATAAAGCAAAAACAAATCATTCAGACAGACATGCTATAAAGGGATAACACTTTCTAAGAAGCTGCATATCCAATCTGATAAAAGGGTGCAAGAAAAAGGTCACATTAGAAAGAACTCTTTACGGCCAGAGAAGACTTTCTGAGTCTAACGGCTATAAAGGACAGCCTGGCAGATAAGGCAGAAAATATATTTCAACTAATAAGACAAAACACTTTGTCAGATAAAGATTGGCTCATGCATAAGGAATGGAGCAGAGATTGCCTGGAAATAGTAGCATAAATTTACTGAGATAATATGCCAAATAAATCTGAAATAAATCATAGAATAGAAGAGGACAAAATTACTAAAGACATACAGCAGAACGTCGAACAACCCTCGGAGATCGTTGACCGAAGCACAGAGATCGTCGACCTATCAAACAGATAGTCGAACGATACAGATAGTCGAACTACCAAAGAAGATAGTCGAACTACAACAACAGATAGTCGACCTATCAGAACAGATAGTCGAGCTATCAGATATTCGACCTATCAAGACAGATAGTCGAACTATCAAGCAAAATAGATAATCGACCTATCAATCAGATAGTCGAACTATCAAACAAAACAGATAGTCGACCTATCAAGACAGATAGTCGAACTATCAAGAAACACAGATAGTCGACCTATCAAACAGATAGTCGAACTATCAGATAGTTGAACTATCCAAGCAGATAGTTGAACTATCAAGAAATCTGTCTGGTCAGAAAAAGTCGAGCAGGGTTCTACGATCGGCGAGGCAGATTTCACAGAACATCGAGCTAACAAGAGTTGAACTAACTCTGAGATAGACGATCTGCTGACAGACAAACATCGACCAACTGATAGACTATCCTCGACCAGTCGATAGACGTTAGTCGAACGGCGTTCGACTATAGTCGAACCAAAAACTACTTAACCAAATTTCTCATCTGGATAAGCAATTCTACAACTAAGGGAATCTAACCTATTAGCTAACCTTTGACCATAGATAAATCTTGGGTCAAGAGACTGAAAGAGAAGACTGAACTCAAATCCAAACAAGGGTACCAACATCCTTGTTTATTGACATGTTTGACCCCATGGGAGTTTTCATTATGGAGGCACTCTCCATTCAAAATTTCTTAATTAACTCCCTAGTGAACTTAGATTGAGAGACGGATAGTCCATCATCAGTTTGTCTTACTTGGAGTCCCAATAAGTATTTAAGCTCACCGATATTGCTCATCTCAAACTTCCATTGCATAAGTTTGGAAAACTTCTTGCAGAGGTTATCATCAGTAGACCCAAAAAATATGTAATCTACATAAATTTGGACTAGTATGATCTTGCCCTTAGATTTCCCTAAGAATAGAGTCTTATCAATCTTTCTCCTTGAGAATTTGTTCTCAATAAGAAAGCTAGATATGGTTTCATAACAAGCCCTAGGGGACTGTTTCAACCCATAAAAAGCTTTATTAAGTCTATAAACATGATTAGGAGAGTTAGGAACAACAAAATCTGATGGCTGCTCAACATAGAGTTCTTCCCTTAAGTCACCATTGAGGAAGGCTGACTTCACATCCATATGGTAGACTTTAAATCCCTTGTGGGAAGCATATGTAAGAAACAGTCTAATGGCTTCTAGCAAAGCTACTTGGGCAAAGGTGTTGGGTTTTTCTATACATCACAACACTTGTGCGCAGCGGAAATTGAATAAGAAAACCCAAAATAGTTTAGATCTAGTGATGAACAATGATCAAGAAGTAAAGTCTTGTAAATAAAAATTTTTACCTTTGAGGGATTGACTCAATACTCAACCAAGTTGCTCCGAATGATTCCAACGAACGACAACGGCTGGAGTTCTGAGCGCAGAATAGTGTCCATGCCTCTACAGGTGATGCACACGAACGGGAGAACACTTAAACTCTTGTCGCACAAGATCTAGGTTGGAAGAAATAACTTTGTGTCTTCACAAACTGCTAGGTCTGCTCCAAAAGAGGCGGCTGCGAAGAATATGACACCTTGAAAACACTTTTTGTCGAAGTATAAGGATGGTAGAAGGGCGGCAGTCGGGCAGCGGTCGAGCGGTGGCGAGATCGGAATTCACAGCCTTAGCAAAACAGTTCCGTTGGGAGGAAGAGAATTCGACTGAAATTTAGTTCAAAATCGTATTGTTGCTTGCCTTTGGTTAAATTAATCGATTTACTGTACATATCAGATATATACTGAATACCGAGCCAACCCAAATCAGCAGACTGCGCCGAACCGGACTTAGAGTAAATAAACCGGTTGAAATAGAATTCGTCAAGTATTCACGTCGATATTCGAAAAATCTGTTGGATCTACTGGCTAACCTTAAAGGGGGGTGAATAAGGTTTGCGAATGTTTATTGAATTAAAAAATTTCACACACCAAAATAATCACAGAGAAAATAATTTCATTGTATTAAATCAATCATGAAAAATAGTACAAGATGATTATACATCAAACCTTGATCTTCATGGCGTCAAAGATCAGAGATGAAGAGAATAAAGATTCTTTTGTTTTATATACCGACCAAACTATGACAGGTTGTCTCTCACCCTTTCCCTCCAGGAAAGGCGTTCAAGCCCATTCTTCACCTCCACACAAGGAAGGGTCTTAGAGCCAACTCTTCACCTCCACACAAGGGAGGGTCTTAGAGCCCCAATAGATCCTCTGATCTAGACATCCCAAATCCCGGAACGATTTATCGCGGAATCCTTCCTGGATTCCGACGACCCTCTTCGGTCGATTTTCCTCACCGAAAACTAAATAGAAAATAGGAAAAGAGTACAAAGATTAAAATTAAAGATGATAAGAAAACTAAGTTCTCTCTCTTGATGACTTCCTCGGTGTGCGATCTACGACCGGTGCTTGAGATCTTCGTTGGCTAGCAACCGGTCGGTTCTCAGTGGTCGATGAAGATTCTGGATTGCCGGATTTCTTTATTCACGAACGGGAGGGAGAAGGCTTCCTTCAACTTTGACGAAGATAAGTGGAGATGGGCGAAAGAAGGCGGCCGAAATCTAGAGTTCAGAAACCCTTCGTCAAAATTTGTCTTGGAGGCATCATGACAACAGGAAATGCAGCAGCTTTTATACGTATTCATGAAATCAGGCTATCACCGGCGGTAAGACTATAGCCTGAGTTAGTTTCACGCGCTTGTTTTGACAGCTGTCCTCCAAAACTGGAAAATAGTATTTGAAATGATCTTTTGCCTTTTCATTAGAGCTAGCGCCGCGCGGTAGGGCCTACCAACACGCGGTAACATAGGATGCAACGTTCCTGAAAAGGAAACATCCGTTTGACAACTCTAGCATCACGCGGTAGGTGCTACCGCCGAAATAATCCAGAGCGCTAGGACCAAATAAATCGTTAAGTTACTGCCTATGGTAATCTAGTCGTCTGGCGGTAGCGCTGAGCTTGATGTTTTTTCCTTTGAAACTCATCGAAGACCTAGCGCGGTGTGGTAGAGCTAGTACCGAAACCATCCAGAGCGCTAGGTCCAAATAAATCGTCGCGTTAGCACTTGCGGTAGTACTAACGCCTGGCGGTAGCCCAGAGTCTTGACACTTCTTCTCTCGACATTTGCCGACGGGCTAGCACGGCGCGTTAGTGCTAGCGCCTGGCGGTAGCATCCATATGAGCCTTCTATGTTGCTTACACCTGACAACCAACACACTCTATCAACATACAGCATGATCAAATACAATCGGGGATTTGATATTCTCAAACACAGGGAATGTGAAACATCGGTTCCAACAAACTCTCCCCTTTGATAATATCAAATCTCATTCATGATAAATAATACATGATATAGAGTGCATATAGAAAATAAGAATTATAAGCTATCATTAGGTTGTTGTATATATGTGGCTCTACACATTCGACTTTCTCCCCCTATCTATATGTTGCTCCCCCTATCTGTGTGCACACAATTAAACCATGCTCCCCCTACATTTAACCTCTCCTAACCCGTGATGCATACTCATGACCAAACTCAGGAACCAATTTATTCTCCCCCTTTAATATATCAAAAGGGTAGGCACAACCTATATGACATGCAGGGTTAAAAATAGGAGATATGATGATGATTTAGACAAAAAGTAGATAGTGCACACACATGGTAAGTTTTGAAACAATAAGCATAGAGGGGACCCAAAACTAAAAGCAAATCAGAGAATTAGAGACGCGCAGAACATAGAATAGAGCAAGATAGATAACAACAAGTTTCAGATTTTAGATGAATTGGACAGCATAGACTAAACTATGCACACAATGAGAACGACTGCAATGCTTGACGAGTTATGAGGTAAATCATGTTGACCAAACATTGTAAACATCATGAGTGTAAATCGAGTGCTAGCATGTGTTGTGCACAAAACATATAGTGCAGTTGCAGTCCAATTCTTATGTATGGAAGCGTTAAATAAGGAAATGACATGTGAACGTGTTCCATCAAAAGAGAAAAATCCCTAATTAGAAATATCATAGTTTGTTGTTTTGAGCTATCACATTTATCTCTTTTTTTTACAAGAAACCCCAGGTCAATCAAAATCTACCCACATAGGTAGATATACATAAACTTTTAGGCATAAGACTTTAGCACTAAGATTTGGCCCGCTGTTTTAATCTCAATAAAGCATATGTGTGTCATGATATTGATTATTCAACATATTTCTAACGTGTTAAGATACAATGTCACGAGTTATTATATGTAGATCTATAATTTCTTCATGAGTGCTCCGTCTAGGGATGTGTGAATAGTGAAGTCATTCCCCTATCTAAATCCTCACACATACCTAGAGGCATAGTCAACTTACACGCACATGTAATGTCACACTCAATAGCTGAGCACTGATAAATTCAGCCCACAATGACCGGAGGAACTTCATATAATGTCGCACTTATAAAAAATTAAATATACCTAGACCTTTGTTTTTTTTAAAAAAATTAAATATATATATATATTTAAATGGTTCAAACAAAATATTAAGATGCATCATGCACACACATATAACAAACAAAAAAACATGAAACATGCAAACACAAGTAAAATGATGCGAGCAAAGACAAATAAAACACGTTGAACACATATAAAGGTCGATGAGGAAAAAATCAAGAAGAAACGAGGATGCGTAATAGCATGTTATGCATGTGACTATGAGGTATGGAGACAACATTCCTGCTATGAATAGAGTATTCATGAGAATATTTACGACATACTCTATCCAAATACTATGTCATCACCCAAGCCCCGTACTGAGTGATGGAGTGCATGAGGAGCTGCATACATGTCGTAGGGTGGGGTGTGAATCCCTTGTGTCTGCATAAGAAACCTCTAAACCTAACACTCTTTCCCCCCCAGTGTCACACAAGGACCTATTGGAACCCTCACCGGTTAAGCACAAGACGTGGATTACAAGTTAGATTCCCTAATGACAACACACCTACTCCCCCGCTATTGTGAGATATAGTGAAAGGATTCAAGCTAATGTTTCTATTAATGTCGTGGTGGCATGATTTTGGAAGATAGGCACCAGGACAGGAAGGACCATTACCGCCGGCACTAGAGGTACCGCCCCGCGGTAGCTTTGAAATATTAGAGCCTCCAGTCAATTATAGATTCGCACATTCACTCATTCCTTCTCTCAGCAGCCGACACTCTCCTCCCACACAGGTTTTATTCCTTCCCTCAAGGTAATCACTTCTTCTCTCTCTCTCCCTCTCTCTCAGATTTTTTGTATTTTAGAACATAGATCAATGGGTTTTGAATCCTCACGTTTTTTAGTGTAATCCGCGATGAACTTTGGGAATAAAGTCCCCCCACCCTTTTATGTTTATATCATTTTAGGTGACAAAATAAGTTTTGAGACTGATCCGGCGGAATATGCCGAAGTATATTTCATCACGCTATCGCCGGCAGTAACACATTATCGCCCGCGGTAGGTTTTAGAGATCGGTGCAGCTTCCCATTTTTGTATCCATTGCTGAGAAGGTTTTATGTTTGGTTTACTTGCAAGAAATGGCTTCATCAAGCTCTTAATATGCGCGCCGCAGTTTCTCAAGGAGATCATGGGTGTCGGTCTCTACCCACCCATCCATAGATGACGCCACTGTGAGCATACCCATGATCATAGATATTGATGAATGCTATATTCATATCTATGAGTATCTAGATGAGTCTGGTGTGCTTGAAGTTATATCATCCGGTTCTCCCTTCTTTTTTGTCCTCACCCGGGAATTCTACAATAATCTTCGAGATCCTGCTGATATGCGCCTAGGTGGGGTGTCCAATCTTGCATTGGCACCGATATAGTCACCTTCACTCACTTCGATCTCAACACCAAATATATTTGGCCTCTCAACAGCCTATTCCTTGATATCGTGGAGTCCTTTAGGACTACAAGGGACTGGAGGGAGATGAACGAGCTTCTTCACAGTGTGGAGGGGCATTCAGATCTTTTTACCTCGGTGGACACCCTCACTACCAATTCTCACATTATCCAGGATATCCTACGTCACTCATTCATGTTTAAGGCTGGAGACACTCGGAAGGTCACGACTTAGCTATCTATGGTGGCGTACTACATCCTAGCTCAGAAGCCCTTCAGCATATCAGACCTCATTTTCTCCATGATGCGATATACATTCTGCCTAAAGTATCCTGATTGCCAGTGGATGAACACCTTACCTCTGGTTGGTGTGATCCAGAGCATCCTGACGGACAAGTACCCGGCCCTTAACTTGACCGCCTATCCCATAGATAGTTTCCCGAAGTCCTATTAGGTGGGTTAAATTCCCATTTCCTCACAAGTGCGGACATGGGTACCTCCATCGCAGCAACCGATGCACCGCTAAGGGTCCCTCAGGGAGGCCAGTCGGGACATCCACAGTCTGGTGGAGGAGTAAGGTCGAGAGATCAAGGCGACCGCCAAAGAGGTAAAGTGAGTGCAGAAGATGCTGAAGAAAATCATGACTAAGCTTTACATCTCACACCCATTTTCTAAAGACTAGACTCGGTCCAAATCCCCCCCCCCCCTTTTTTTAAAATTTGGACATTATTATCTCGTTTTGTAATAATATAGGTGCACAACAAACAATGACCGTAATACTTTAATATGTGATGTGATTTATGCACCCATGAGCTTGTTGTGATCTTTTGTTGCTTTACTAGTATCCATGACATGTTGGATCAAATAAAATACAACAAAAAAATAATGCAAACACGTAGTAAAAATAGAGAGAACATTATGCACATCGTGAAGTAGATTATCGAGTAGTTTTGTTTTAATTAGCTTCTACTTCACGCAAAAGGATGGTGTTAATGGATAAGATATTTTGGTATCCAAAAGGAGCCACGTGTTGCGGTTCATTTGGGTACCCAAACATGACGTGATAAACCATGTGGAGATACTAGTGAATGTTCCCTTTCGAGTGGTATAAGTTTGTCATGTTTGACTTTGGGTCTCCATTCATACTTTGGCTTGGTGTTGTTTTTATGTTGTAAGTTTCCATGTAGATTTCTATGAGTCTTTATGTGATGATCCTCACTTCAATAATATTGCGTTGGAGATTTAACTTTTTTTAGACTATTCTTCAAGTTTAAATTTTCTCGCTTAATATTAGGACTCTTAATGTAATAGTGGTTGACAGGAAATCTACGTTCCTTTGTTTTTGAGTTGGGAGTAATTTGATTTTCAAAGTGAGAGTGATTTCTACAGTTAAGATTTTCACTCGCACTAGCTTGAGATTTTCTACTCCCTTTGATTTTCCTAACTAATGTGTGAGAGCTTATGTTCAACGTGCTTCTGGCTTTTGCTTGATATTGAAAGTTATGTCTTGTGAATTTTTCTTATTAATTTCCTTAAGCATGTTTATTTTCATTTCCAAATCTTTATTCCTACTTTGGAAATTCACTCTAGCTTTATTGTAGGCAATTCTGCTATTCTTAAGAACGTCAACTTTTGATTTGATATGTGCTTCTTTCTCTTTTCTTTATTCTTCTAACGTCTCATTCATTTTCTTGTTTTGAACTTTATAGTCTGCACTTCTAGCACAATCTCCTTTTAACGATAAGTTTTCTAGACGTAGTTTCATTGTTTGTTCTCTTACAACGAGAAGCTCTTTCTCAAACACCTCTTGTTTTTCTTTTAATGTATCACAATTTATACATGATGTATAATTATTATCTGAAGAGCATGCAAGAGAATTGGGCGCGACAGTGGTAGATTCTACGTTGACTGCTCTTAGAAGTTTATTTTCTAAACGTAGTTTTAAATTAATATTTTTCAGTTTCTTAATTCTACGTTTAGCCGCATCTAGCATGTTGAAAGTAGAAATAGAATTACGCGCAGAAAAAAGGCTCAGCTTTCTTACAGTGCTTTTGGATGTGGCAAGATTTGAACACAAGGTTCATTTGTCATCTTCATCTTGGCTTGATGTGTTTGATGTGTCCGTCTCCAGGCGTAAGTCTTTGTTCGACCCTTCACTAGGATCTATAAGGAACTGCTCTATTTCATGATCTGTAGAGGGAGAACTATACGTTAACTCAAGAAATTTCCAGATATCGTATGCAGTTGGAAGCGTATAGATAAGTTCGAAGATGTCCTGTCCAAGCCCACAAAATAGACTATTCATAGCTTTGGCATTAAAATAGCATTCGTGCTTATTTAAATTATTCGGGGGCTTGACACACGTCATGTTCCAAACTTCTAAACCTAGTAATGTAAGAAATTTCTTCACCATTGTTCTCCATTCGTTATAATTCAATCCTACAAATAAAGGTGGTGTAGAATTATTTTCAGTGTATAATTTTTCATCCCCACTCGTCGATTCAAGGTCAGGGTTGGCCATTATTCCCAGTGGTGAATCCGATTTCGAATAACCTCCCTCTAATACCACTTGTTGGATCTAGTTGCCAACCTTAGAGGGGGGTGAATAAGGTTTGCGAACATTTATTGAATTTATAATTTTCACACACCAAAACAATAACAGAGAAAAGAATTTCATTACATTAAATCAATAATGAAAAATAGTACAAGATGAGTATACATCAAAACTTGATCTTCATGGCGTTAAAGATCAGATACAAAGAGAATAAAGATTCTTTTGGTTTATATACCGACCAAACTATGACAGGTTGGCTCTCACCCTTTCCCTCCAGAAAAGGCGTTCAAGCCCACTCTTCACCTCCACACAAGGAAGGGTCTTAGAGCCCACTCTTCACCTCCACACAAGGGAGGTTCATAGATCCCCGCTAGATCCTCCGATCTTGATGTCCCAAATCCTGGGACGATTTACCGTGGAATCCTTTCCAGATTCCGACGACCCTCTCCAGTCGATTTTCCTCACCGAAAACTAAACAAAAAATAGAAAAAAAGTACAAAGATTAAAAGTAAAGACCATAAGAAAATTAAGTTCTCCCACTTGATGACTTCTCCGGTGTGCGATCTACGACCGATTCTTGAGATCTCCATTGGCTAGCAACCGGTCGGTTATCAGTGGTCGATGAAGATTTTCGATCGCCGTAGTTCTTCATTCACAAACGGGAGGGAGAAGGCTTCCTTCAACTTTGACGAAGATAAGTGGAGACGGGCGCAAGGAGGTGGGCGAAATCTGGAGTTCAGAAACCCTTCGTCAAAATTCGTCTTGGATCCGTCATGACAACATGAAATGCAGCGGCTTTTATATGTCTTCATGAAAACAGGCTACCATCGGCGTTAAGACTAGCGCCTGCAGTAGTTTTGGGCGCTTGTTGTGCCAGCTGTCCTCCAAAACTGGAAAATAGTCTTTGAAATGATCTTTTGCCTTTTCATTTGAGCTAGCGGCGCGCGGTAGGGCCTACCGCTGCACGGTAACATAGAATGTGACGTTCCTGAAAAGGCAACCTCTGTTTGACATGGCTAGCGCCGCGCGATAGGTGCTACCGCTGAAATATTACAGAGCGCTAGGATTGAATAAATCATTATGTTGCCGCATGCGGTAATCCAGTCGCCTGGCGGTAGCGCTGAGCTCGACATTTTTGCCTTCGAAACTCATCGAAGACCTAGCACAGAGCGGTAGAGCTAGTGCAAAAACCATCCAGAGCGCTAGGTCCAAATAAATCTTCGGGTTAGCGCCGACAGTAGTACTAACGCCTGTCGGTAGCCCAGAGTCTCGATGCTTCTTCTTTCGGCGTTCGTCAACGGGCTAGCGCGACGCGTTAGTGCTAGTGCCTGGCAGTAGCATCCATATGAGCCTTCTCTGTTACTTGAACCTGACAACCTGCACACTCTATCAACATACAGCATGATCAAATAAACCGAGGATTTGATATTCTTAAACATAGGGAATGTGAAACATTGGTTCCAACATAATCAACACTTGACTCGACGAATTGTTGAGAGCACTCAATTCCAGACTCATCGAATCAACACTTGACTCGACGAATCATTGAATGAACTTAACGCACTCAATGCCAGACTTCGTCGAATCAACACTTGACTTGATGAATCATTGAATGAAATCAACGCACTCAACGCCAGACTTTATCGAATCAACACTTTACTTGACGAAAGAGTTGAGTGATATTGATGCTCTTAGCACCTAATTTGACAATTCAACATTTGACTCGACGAAGGCATTGACTTAACTCAAAGTACTCAACACCATCATTCAATGAAACAAAAATTGACTCGACAAATTTTCAAGTGGTCTCAACACTCTCAACGCATACTCGACGAATCAACACTTGACTCGATTAAAGCATTGAGTGGTCTCGATGCACTCAACGCCTGGCTGAGTAGACATGACACACTCAACAACTTGCTGAGTCTAGTCCTTCACTCATCACATGTTAGTTCTTGGTCTGTCACTCATTACATGAGTAAGACCAACATAATCCAATCTTCCAAATTCTCCAAACACTCTTATATAAGACCTTTAAAGGCTCATACTGCATTGGCAGTGAGACTACATGCTTGATCACTTCCAGATCATAATGATAACACAAACAGTCCCTCATCCTGATACATTTAGAGGTATTAACCGTGTCACCCTCATGATTGTTCAATCCTAGTTTCCTGATCTAGTATCAGAAAACAAAAGCTTCACAAACAATGAGAGGCATCTACCAATGCATCATTGCTCCCCAAGCAATAAGAGTTTAGAACTCAAAAGCCATTGTGACCAATATATCAGTGTTGGCATAGTCAACGCACCCCTTCATCCTAAGATGATACTCGACCATACATCCTGACTCCTATAGAAGCAAACACATTTAGTTAAATTAATCTATCACAATGGAAGTATCACACAATAAAAGAACTTGCCGTACACTATTCATCAAATGTACAGCAACCAACACCCTCATGATTGTTCATGGATCATGACAATAGCTTTTTGCGCTAGAGGCTTTGTTAGTGATCAACTATATTTTCTTCAATCTAGAATGGACTTCCAGAAATTGGTGAGTCTAATATCACATATTGACTCAACCAAGCATGGCCATGCAATTCTCAGTCCCATTCCATCAAGGGGACCATGGATGCAAGTACTTTCCTATTGTTGGGTCATATAGGAGGTCAAATCCCATCAGGTGAAGAAGTATTAAAGAATCTTCTCACATGTGCAAATACACCAAATGATTCGACACCGGGAAGCAGTGTAACATAAAGAAAATCATCGACCTCAGCACTGGGAAGCCCAATAACCAGAGAAAGTTATCTTTATCATCCAACTAGTGAAAGATAGTTTCTCAAGACTGGACTTTTGATAGCATCAAATTGGCATGCTATCTTCCTCACTCGATGAAAGTCGTTGTGACTTCAGGTCAAAGAACCACAAACACCATTGCCACTTGAGACACAGATAGACATTGGTCTCGACACTTTCTAACAGACTGTGACATTTTACTGTCCGTTCATGACATAAATATCAGACCTGTCAGAAAACAGTTAGAAACCGGATCAGTACCATGAAGAAAGTCTATAAATAGACATATCAGAAGGTAACAAGCCAAGAAAAATCGATCTATTAGAATTGAGTTCTAACAAGAATTCAGAAGTATCATCAAAGGTGTTGGATAGAGAGGGATCCACCCATTTGAAGAAGAAGAAGGAAGCCATCAGTGGTTTCTCAAGAAGCTGTTTGGAAATCAACTCAGCTAAGTTCAGATTCAAGAAGCTTTGAAGAAAGCTCAGATTCAGTTGATTTCATCAGCTGATCAAGAAGTGTCTTATCCTCTTCTCTCTCAACAAAGGCAAGACATTAAAGTATCTTTTCTAAATTTCTGTAGGATCTGTTTACACAGATCTGAGTTGTAAGCCTGTGTTATAAAGGCTGAGTGTAGGAGAGGTGATCTCTGAGTGGTAGGGCTATTTGCCTGAGTGTAGGAGAAAGTTCTTCTCTTAGAGGTAGGCCTTGAGGCAAGGCTGAGGTAGGGTTGTTGAGCCTGAGTTGTAGGAACCTATCCAGGTTCTGAGCTGTAGGATCTGAGGATCTGAGAATAGTGGAAGTTTGGCCGAATCTAGCATACTGCTAGATAGGTGAAGGGGGAAAGTGGATGTACCCAGACCTTGGGGAACCACTATAAAACATTGTGCAATCTGTGATGCTTAGTTTTCTGTGAATGCTGTGCTAGATGTTTTAATTTGTAATTGAATTCTGCCTAGAAGTATAAACAAGAAATTAGAACCTATTCACCCCCCCCCCCCTCTAGGTGTTTAGGTTATCTTGAAAGTAAAACTATCAAGTGGTATCAGAGGGAGGTTCCTCAGAAAGGACTTAACAGTCTGAGGTAGATCTGAAAGGCAGAATCAAGATTCAAAAAGATGGGTTCTGGTGAGAATCATAAGGAGCTAGGGTCTATGAAATTACCCATATGCAAGAAAGAAATTTTTGGAATTTGGAAAGAAAGAGTCAGATTGTTTATGGAGGCATCTGACCCAAGGATTTACATCACAGTACAGGAAGGCCCCTTCATACCAATGAAGGTATCAGTTCTTGATGCAAATATCCAAACTCCAAAGAGTTATTCAGAAATGACCAAGGATGAAATCATCTTGGCAACCATGGATAAAAGAGCTCAGAACATTATTGTTAGTGCCATAGATGATTCAACATTTCAGAATCTGATTCACTACAAGACCTCCAAAGAGATGTGGGACACATTGATTGTCTATATGGAGGGATCTGAAGAAGTAAGGCAGGACAGGAAATCTATGCTCAATCAGGAG
Source organism: Platanthera zijinensis (assembly GCA_039513925.1). Classification (NCBI taxonomy): domain Eukaryota; kingdom Viridiplantae; phylum Streptophyta; class Magnoliopsida; order Asparagales; family Orchidaceae; genus Platanthera; species Platanthera zijinensis. The sequence goes on from CM077084.1 coordinate 116,489,395, forward strand.
TATGAAAGTTTTAGACAAGGAAAATCTGATAGCATAACTGAGTGCTACAAGAAATTATAGAATTATGAATGAGCTTATGTCCTATGGAAGAGTCTTCAGTACTTATGAACTGAATGACAAATTCTTGAGATCCTTAACAAAGGATTGGGACACAAAGATCTGTGGCATAAGAAAAGTGGCTAAATTGGCAGAGATATCTCCTCCCACCTTGTTTGGAAAGTTGCTATCCTATGAAATGCAACTTATGGTGAGGAAGGAGGAGGAAAAGAATTCAAGAGGAGAGCATAGAGAAAAGACTGTTACATTCAATGCAGAAGCCACTAAAAAGAATAGGAGGAAATCACCATCTCCTCCTAAGGAAGTTGTAGAAGATAGTTATGAAAATTCAGATAAGGGTTCAGAAAGCTGTGATTCAGATGCAGACTTTGCTGCATTCACAAGGCAATTCCAGAGGTTCTTGAAAAAGAAGCAATGGAAGTCTAGGCCTTCCACATCACAGCAAGTTGATGACTATTATCAGAAGAAAAGGTCATCATGGAAATAGAAGAGCAGATTAAAGCCCAGCAAAGCCACTACTTCAAAGATTGTCTGCTATTGTTGCAATAGGCCTGGACATGTAGTGGCTGACTGTCCTGATAAGAGAAAGGAGTCTTCAGACAAGAAGAAGACTCATCAGAAAGGCAAGAAGGAGAAATCCTTTATTGCAAAGAAAGATAAGAGTCTAACAGACCAGTCAACTTCAGAGTCAGAATCTGAAGCTGAAGCATATATTGGACTATATGCTGCATCTGAAGAAGAGGAGTTTCTACAGTTGCTAGACTCTATCAATGAACAAAAGGATCATCAGTGTATGGGGCTGATGGCAGGATCAAAAGAGGACATATGCCAGAATCAGTCTGGTCCTAATAAGGTACAATGTCCTTCTATTACATCTGTTTGTTGTACAAGTGAAGAATTAGCTACATCTGCATCAAGTGATGTAGATGCATCTGAATATGAAGGAGATGTCTATCAATTGATAGACAAGTATGGGGACTTGTTGCAGGCCCTTAAGAAAAGCAAGAACCTGGTTAAATCTCAGGCTCAGGAAATTGCTGAACTAAGGGTTACTACAACTGAGTTAGAGAAAGTTATTGATCAAAAATTAAATGAAATTGCCAAGCTGAAGAATATAACTATTATTCAGATGGGCACAATTAATTATACTAATGATCAAGTGAAGAGTCTGGAGGCCAGACTTAGAATTGAAAGGGATTTAGTGGCTAGTTACTCTAAGCCAAAATCTGTCTTACCCTTGATAGATGAATTTGTCACTCAAAAGGGTAAGGCTGGATTAGGATTTAAAGGTAACTCCAGGGCTGGCAGATTCAAGAGGAAAGGCAAAGCTCCTGTTCAGCCACTAAACCTTTCAGTCCCCATAAAGTTTAGTAAGGTGGAAGTGCCTTCTAACAAATATGATCATGAAGATATTCAAGGTCATATTAAGACTAATGTTCTGAAGAACAAGGGTGTAAATGCAAGCAGGCCTACCCATGGTCATAAACCCAATGGTTTTAAAAAATCAGTAGGTGAAGTTGCTGCAGCACCAGCAATGAACAGAAATTCTTCTGACAAGGATATATCTAGATCTAGATACAATAAGTTTGAATATTGGTACTATGGCAAGAGAGGCCATTTTGCACTAAACTGCTGGTATAACCCAAGTGTTATAAAGAACAATAGTCTACCTGTTAGAAGAGGTTATGGTAGCTTATTAATGCTAACCTGAACCAAGGACCCAAGACTTACTTGGGTTCTAAGGGTAAGTAATTCTGTGTTGCAGGTGAATCCAAGTAACCATGCCCCTATATGGTACTTGGATAGTGGTTGTTCCAGGCACATGACTGGAACAAAGGGGCTGCTGAAGGAGTATTCATCTGTCAAAGATGGACCTAAAGTGATCTTTGGTGGATCTGAAAAAGGAGTCATCAAAGGGTTTGGTAACATTTCTTCTAACCTAATTACTATCACTCAAGTGGCTTATGTAAAAGGTTTGAAACATAATCTAATAAGCATAAGCCAGCTAAGTGATTTAGGATATGACATTTCATTTGTTAAAGATGTATGTCATATCAAAAGGTCAAGTGATCAAAAGATCATATTGACTGGGTATAGGAAGAGAAATGTATATTGTCTTAATTTTGAATGTGAGAATAAGGCTTCTCCCATCTGTCTTGTAGCTGATGATAATGCTTCTCATTGTGTTAAGTGGCACAAGAGATTGGCTCATCTAAACTACAAGACAATTGGCCAACTCTTTAGCAAAGAGTTAGTGAGGAATGGACCTCAAGTTAAGTGTATAAAGGAAGGGATATGCTCAGCTTGTCAAAAGGGCAAGCAGACAAAATCCTCCTTTCAAAGCCTTGAAAACAAGGATTCTCTGAGGTGCTTATACCTTTTGCATATGGATCTTTTTGGTCCTATGCCAGTTCACAGTCTAAGTAGGAAAGTCTACACTTTTGTGGTTGTAGATGACTATTCAAGATTTACATGGGTGTTCTTTCTGAAACAAAAATCTGAAACCCCAAGTGTATTACTTAATTTTGTAAAGCAAATTCAGAATGAACTAAATAGTACAGTGGTCAAAATCAGAAGTGACCATGGTACTGAGTTTCAATCTGAAAGCATAACAAAATTGTGTAAAGACTTTGGGATTTTCCAAGAGTTCTCCTCACCTAGAACACCTCAGCAAAATGGAATTGCTGAAAGAAAGAATAGAACATTAATTGAAGCAGGTAGAACTCTGTTGAGTGACACCTCTCTCCCAGAATATTTTTGGGCCGAGGCAGTTAACACTGCTTGTCATGTAATCAATAGGGCTACTATCACCAAAAGCCACAAAATGACTCCCTATAAGATTGTGAAAGGCAGAAAACCAAATCTATCTTACTTTAGGATCTTTGGTTGCAAGTGTTATATACTTAACAATGGCAAGTCATATTTGACTAAGTTTGCTGCCAAATCCCAGGATGGGATATTTGTTGGTTATAGCACAAATAGTAAGGCCTATAGAGTCTTCAACTTGATTACTCAAGTTGTTGAAGAATCTGTGCATGTTGTGTTTGATGAAACAAGATTAATCAACTGTGAGTTGTCTTGTAGATCAAATGACTCAACAGGTATAAGCAAAAGTATGGACAAGCTCTCCATTACTGAAGTATCAAAGGAAGATGGGGCATTGGAAAATGAAGGCTTCTGTCCAGGTGGAGAACAAGACACTATAGAAGCTGATGAAATCCAAGAGATTCAGCTAAATGAAGGAGCTGGAAATGTTCAACTAGAAGGGAATCTTCCTCCAGCTACAAGATATTTAAGAGATCATCCAGCTGATCAGATAATAGGTGATCCAAGACAGGGGGTGCAAACTAGAAGCAGAAATCAAAACACAGCTCTACATTCAAGTTTCCTGTCACAAATGGAGCCTAAGAAGTTTGAAGAAGCTATCCAAGACCAGCACTGGATTGATGCTATGCAAGAGGAGCTGAATCAATTCAGAAGGTGCAATGTCTGGTAGCTTATTCCTAAACCAAGAGGCCACAACATAATTGGCACAAAATGGATCTATAGGAACAAGCTAGATGAAAGTGGAATAATAGTAAAGAATAAAGCAAGATTGGTTGCAAAAGGATACAGGCAGGAAGAAGGGATTGACTTTGATCAAACCTTTGCTCCAGTAGCAAGGCTGGAGGCAATCAGAATATTCCTTGCCTATGCAGCCTATCAAGACTTCAAAGTATACCAGATGGATGTGAAGTCAGCATTTCTGAATGGTGATCTTAAAGAAGAAGTATATGTAGAGCAGCCATCAAGTTTTGTAGATCCTCTTAAACCTGATTTTGTTTATAAGCTTAGGAAAGCTCTGTATGGGTTAAAGCAAGCCTCAAGGGCTTGGTATGAAACCCTGTCTACTTTCCTTTTTGAGAATAAATTCTCAAGAGGAAAAATTGACAAAACTCTATTCCTTAGGGAATCCAAAGGCAAGTTCATCTTAGTTCAGATCTATGTTGATGACATAATCTTTGGATCTACTGAAAACAACCTTTGTAAAAAGTTTACCAAACATATGCAAGGGAAGTTTGAAATGAGCAGTATGGGGGAACTGAAGTTCTTCTTGGGACTCCAAGTAAGACAGACTGATGATGGCTTGTCCATATCCCAGTCTAAGTTCACCAAAGAATTGATTAAGAAATATGGTATGGAGTCATCCTCCACCATGAGAACTCCTATGGGAACAAGTATGCCTATATGCAAAGATGATGCAGGTAAACCTGTTGATGAGACTTTGTATAGAGGAATAGTTGGCTCACTACTATATCTCACTGTTAGTAGACCAGATATTATGTATGCTACATGTGTCTGTGCTAGGTACCAAGCCTGCCCTAAAGAATCTCATTATACTGCAGTCAAAAGGATTCTGAGATATCTTTAGGGCACACCCTAGGTCTTTGGTACCCTAGGAATAGAGATTTTCAACTAACAGGCTATTCAGATGCAGATTTTGCAGGATGTAGAGAGGATAGGAAGAGTACTACAGGTACTTGTCAATTCCTGGGAGGAAGACTAATATCATGGAGTAGTAAGAAGCAGACCAGTGTGGCAATTTCCACAGCTGAGTCTGAGTATGTTGTTGTTGGAAGCTGCTGTGCACAGCTATTATGGATGCAGCATCAGCTTAAGGATTATGGTATTCAAGTAAGTAGAACACCTCTTTTGTGTGATTCTAAGAGTGCAATTTCTATTGCTAATAATCCTGTTTCTCATAGTAGAACTAAGCATATAGAAATAAAATACCATTTTCTTAGAGAACATGTAGAAAAAGAAGACATTTCATTGGAATTTGTGAAAACAGATTATCAAATAGCAGATGTGTTTACTAAGCCCCTAGATGAGACCAAATTCAATAAATTCAAAATTGAATTAGGTATGTTAACCATTGATTAGTGTAATCACAATATCATCAACAATGAAGTTGAAGTGGTAACAAGACATTCAAGTGAAATAAAGACACATTGAAGTAGTATCAAGTACACTGTAGTACTTATAAGTTGTGTTGAACAAACAGAAATTGGCTAAGTAAGATGGTGTCGACACATTCAGTAATAATGTGTCGACTCAGGGTAGTAATGTCGACAAGTCAGAGATATTGTGTCGACACAGAAAATATGTGCCGACACTTAAGAATCTTATTGTCGACTTATCCAGGAATGTAGTGTCGACTTCACCAGGATAGTGGTGTCGACACTTGCAGCTTTTGTGTCGACACTTATACTAAGAGTCGACACAGAATTTCTGATGCTCTACTATATATCTCTGGTGTCGACATAACCGCAAATTGGTGTCGACACATAATAGACGGACATGAAGTCGAGACAATAGAAGCTTGTGTCGACACATTCCATCTGTGTCGACACTTATAGTCTGTTTTTGGCGACTTTTGATCTTCTTTAAACAGAAGGTATAAATAGGTCAAAAACTCATTCTGTCGACACGCTTACAAGGTTTTCGAAACCCTGTGTCGACATTCTCTCTCTCTCTCTCTTTCTTTCTCTCATCTTTCAAGCTTTCTCGACTGATCAATGGCGCCAAAGATTGAAGATAATGTGAATGAAGGATATGAGTTGGTGCGCCAGGCCTTTGCTGCTGCCCCTCCAGATGTTCTCGGGGTTATCTCTCTCCTCTCCGACTCAGGATTAGAATTTCTGGTCTCCGAACCATCTAAGATATGGAAGAAGGAGGTGCATGAGTTCTTTACTTCTGCATCTATAGACTCTGAAAGTCATGAGATAAAATCCACAGTTCATGGGTCACCAGTGGAGATTATACCAAGTAAGTTAAGAACAATTCTACAATTACCTATAATTGAGAATGAAGAGGATGTCCCTGCTTCTAAATCAAGGGAGGCTCTTCAATGGTGTGGATTGGATTCCACCATGAAAATTGGAGCTGCTTTCAATAGAAAAGGAATGAATCAACAGGGCAAGTTTCTGTCTGAGGTGGTTGGAAAAGTTATTCTGTGCAAGCCAGGTGGACATGATAGGATTTCCGCCTATATGTTCAGCCTAATGACCAGGATTATGTTTACAATTCCAACGGATTGGTCAACTGTAATCTTTGAAAAGATTAAGGAAGGAATCAAGAAGCCAAATCTGGCTAGAATAATGAGTATATACCTAAGGAGATTCCTGATGTTATGCAACAACAACCTGGAACAAAAATTAATCACATGAGAAGAATGGACATGAGATTGTTCTCCAGATGGGATAGGGTGCTGACCAAAGAGATGCCTGAAGTGGAAAGGCAGGATTCACCTGAGAAATCCCCAGGTCATGCTACCAGTACTGAGCACCCCCAAGAAGAGCAAGTAAGACAAGAGGTTGAAGATCAGCCTGCTTCTACACAAGTTCAGGATGCCACAATACCTGCAATTCAAGAAGAAGAAGTAAGAATACCAGCTCAGCAAGTTTATTCACCTACACATACTGTATCTACTCATGACCAGGTACAGGTGCAGGGGGAGCTGGTGTATTTTCCTACAAAAGACATTTCTAATATTTCTATTTCTACACAGGTCCAGGGAAAGCAAGTGTCCTCACCTGCCCAGGACATCACCAATACTGAACAAGTACAGGGGGAGAAGCTGTCTGAGCAAGTGCAAGAAGATGCTCAAATTGATATATCTCAAAATTTGAATACTGCAGATGTTCCAGCCCAGAAGGAATATACTCTAGAAGAGTTATTTCCAGATAATGAAATAATTACTGATAGAATGGAAGTGGAGCAAAAAATTGAGGGGGAGCCTATGCATGTGGAGACTGTACAACATGGCACTGAAGCAGCTGTTCCTCCTCCTCCCAAAGAAAGAGTTCAAATTGATAGTACTTCTGATTCTGAGAATGAAGAAGCCAGGGTGGCTAAGAAGAGAAAACTTATGGTCTTATAGAGAAGGAGCAAGAGCTATAAGCAGGCTCTACAGTCTACAGCACATCACACTCCTTCTGACTTTGATTATAACAAGTTTTTGGTCGATCTACAAGTGAAATTGGATGAACACAGAGTGGCTATTGAAAAATATGTTGATGAGAACAACAAGTCCCTGCAATTTGACTTAGCTCAAGATATAAAATCTATTAGGTTTGAGGTCAATATGCATAAGAAGGAGATGACAGATTGCTTCCATAAGGGAGGTAATGCTGTGGTATATTTGGCAAAACAACAGCAGTCTATCATCCCTAAGGTGGATGATATTGCTTTAAAGCAAAGCTATGTCTTGGAAAATCAGATAAGAATGAATGAGAATTTTACTGAATCTCATCATGAGATCATTAATGAATTGAAAAAGATTGTTCCAGGCCTGCCTGCAGCTAGAGCAAAGGAAATGGAAGAATTTGATAAGAACTTTCAAGCTGCTATTGATTCTGTTAAAACTGCTATCACTACCTCTCAAAAGGAAATATCTGACAAGCTTCTAAAGTTAAAACCATTCTTTAAAGAGGGTGTGAATTATCTGGATGGCCAAATCAGATTTCAGAAGGAAGATCTAAGAGATCATGTTACTAGAGAAGCCATAAAGGGGGAGAGGATGTTAGTTCATGCAGGCTCAGAGCACACCAAATGGGTGACCAATAGTATTCGAGCTACATTGGGATATCCACCTTTGTGTGATGATGCTATGGTGGCTGAGTCAGGAATACAAACAAGTCTACTTGAAGGCAATCAACCTGAGGTTGCCCAAGTCATTTACCCTCCTCCAGATTATGATATGATTGATCAGCAAGTTCAAGGAATGTATAGTCCTCCAAAGGAGGTTACTAATGTTGTTATTGGGAAGGTTGATAAGCCTGAGGCTACTTTGAAAGACCAGCAAGATGCTCTACTATCTAAGAAAAGATTTAGAGAGCAGGCTGAACTTAAGCCAGACTTTGAGCAGTGGAGTCCTACTTCCAGAAATATTATACTCACTGCATGGAAGGCTGTCAAAGACCAAGTGCATGAAAGAGGCGAGTGATTCAATGAGATGGAATGGCAGAAGTATGAAGCCAGGCAAGAGGCCATAGTACAGTTTAGAAGAAAAGCCAAGCTGGGTAGGCTGCCTCCAAATGCTCAGGAGCCGAGCAAGTACTTTCCAAAGCCCTTTCATTATTTTGAAAGGCAAAGGCTCAAGGAAGAAGCAAAGAAGAAGGCTGATCTAAAAGGCAAGAAGCCAGCTGAAGATTCTGAAGCTCCTGTGAAGGCTCAAATTCTATCTGGCAAAGGGATTGTCATAAAAGAGCCTGATCAGTCTTAATTTTTAGTTCTTTCAAAGTATTTTGTAATGTTTTGATTAAATCATTAAATGTAAATCTCTGTATTCAAACATTATCAAGTTATAAACAAAATGTTGTTTGGTATCATATAATGTTCATTCTGTGATGGATTGTTTTTATTTTGTTTATATTAAGTATTCCTGTTATGTCATATATCATCAGTTTATACTTTTTATAAATGGTGTATATCATTGGCTATAGGGTTATGACTTCTCCAAATAGTGGGAGATTGTTGGGTACATTGGAAAATGTGTACCTGATTTGAAGAAGCCCAACTTAGCTCAATGATATACATCAAGGTGTATTTGATGTTGTTTTGAGTTGACATGTGCAGGTGAAGAAATATTAAAGAATGCAGAAAAATATTCTAAGTCCACATGTCGACACCTGAAGAAATTGTGTTGACACTTCAGAATATTTGTGTCGACACTTCAGAATATCAGTGTCGACACAGAGAAAGATAGTCGACCACATTTATGTCGACACTGGGAAGCAGTGTCGACACATAAAGAAAATCATCGACCTCAGCACTGGGAAGCAGTGTCAACACAGTGAAAGATTGTCGACACCCAGAGAAAGTTAGTCGACTAGTGAAAGATAGTCGACCAGAGAAAGATAGTCGACTAGTGGAAGATAGTCGACTAGTGAAAGATAGTCGACCAGAGAAAGATAGTCGACTCACAGAAGAAGATAGTCGACCACAACTGTGTCGACACTGGGTGGATGTGTCGACACCTTGAGATTGAGTCGACACATATTGGCAGAAGTCGACTATGCTTGTGTCGACACCAGAAGACTGAGTCGACACATTTTGGCAGAATTGAAGATTGCTGTGTCGACACCTGAAGGCTGAGTCGACACATACTGAGTTCTGAATCTACAACAACTGTGTCGACACACAGGATTTGTGTCGACACACTGCAGAGTCTAGACCAAGTTATTTTCTGAAGAAGCTGTGTCGACTTAAAGGCAACTTAGTCGACATCATCAAAGACTGTGTCAACACCAAAGTCACTTGTGTCGACACAGATAGACAGATTGGTCTCGACACTTTCTAACAGACTGTCTCGACATTTTACTGTCCAAGGCTAAGGTACAGGAACTGTTTGAAGACTTGACAGCTGTGGGTTGCCACCGTTTAACTGAAGCTGTCAGACCTGTCAGAAAACAGTTAGAAACCGGATCAGCCGGTTACCATGAAGAAAGTTTATAAATAGACATATTTAGAAGGAAATAACAAGCCAAGAAAAATAACAGAAGAAGATCTAAGAAGAAGAAACAAAAGGATTACGATCCTATTGAAGTTTCAATTCAAGAAAGTGCTAAGCTCTAAAGAAGATCTTCATCAGAAGATCTAAGAAGAAGAAATCTGAAGTATCAGAAAAGGTGTTGGATAGAGAGGGATCCAGTCATCTTGAATAAGAAGAAGGAAGCCATCAGTGGTTTCTCAAGAAGCTGTTTGGAAATCAACTCAGCTAAGTTCAGATTCAAGAAGCTTTGAAGAAAGCTCAGATTCAGTTGATTTCATCAGCTGATCAAGAAGTGTCTTTTCCTCTTCTCTCTCAACAAAGACAAGACATTAAAATATCTTTTCTAAATTTCTATAGGATCTGTTTACACAGATCTGAGTTGTAAGCCTGTGTTATAAAGGCTGAGTGTAGGAGAGGTGATCTCTGAGTGGTAGGGCTATTTGCCTGAGTGTAGGAGAAAGTTCTTCTCTGAGAGGTAGGCCTTGAGGCAAGGCTGAGGTAGGGCTGTTGAGCCTGAGTTGTAGGAACCTATCCAGGTTCTGAGCTGTAGGATCTGAGGATCTGAGAATAGTGGAAGTTTGGCCGAATCTAGCATACTGCTACATAGGTGAAGGGGGAAAGTGGATGTACCCCGACCTTGGGGAACCACTATAAAACATTGTGCAATCTGTGATGCTTAGTTGTCTGTGAATGCTGTGCTAGATGTTTTAATTTGTAATTGAATTCTGCCTAGAAGTATAAACAAGAAATTAGAACCTATTCACCCCCCCCCCCTCTAGGTGTTTAGGTTATCTTGAAAGTAAAACTATCAGTTATCCAGTGTCTATCACTAGTATCAAACTAATACCTGCTAGTCATGCTCAAAGCATAAGATACATCAGGGCGAGTACATAACATTGCATACATTATTGATCCAACTGCCAAAGCATATGGAATCAACTTCATACTGTACTTATCTTCAAAAGATGGGACACTGGTCCTTACAGAGACTCACACCATAAGACATGGGTAAGAATCCTTTCTTGGACTCAAGTATATTGAACCATTTCAACACCTTATTAATGTATGTACTTTGGGTCAAATCCAGCAAATTTTTTGATCTATCTCTATAGATCTTAATACCAAGTTTATAAGTCACTTCACCTAAGCCTTTCAAAGAAAAATAGTTCCCTAGGTTGTTCTTAACAACTTGTAGGGTCGGTTTGTCATTCCCGATCAATAGTATATCATCTACATATAATATCAGAAAGACAACAATGCTCTTACTAAAACTCTTGTAAACACATGGTTCATCCTCGTTCTTGATAAAACCAAGCTCTTTGATATTTTCATCAAAATGAAGATTCCAATTTCGAGAAGCCTGTTTTAATACATAAATGGATCTCTATAGCTTGCATATTTTAGTGGCTTCACCTGGAGATACAAAACCCTTGGGTTGTGTCATATACACTTTCTTAAGTTGGTTTCAATTTAGGAAAGCAATTTTGACATCCATCTGCCAAATCTCGTATTCATAATATGCAGCAATAACAAGCAGAATTCTGATGGACTTAACCATGGCAACAGGGGAAAAGGTCTCATCATAGTCAACACCATGAATTTGCTTGAAACCCTTAGCCACAAGTCGCCCTTTGAATGTTTGTGCATTCCCATCTATGTCAGTCTTCTTCTTAAATACCCACTTGCACCCTATGGGTCATACCCCTTCAGGTGGTTCCACCAAGGTCAAAACTTTGTTTTTCATACATGGAGTCCATTTCAGATTTCATGGCCTCAAGCCACTTCTTGTAGTCTGGTCCACAAATAGCCTCTTGGTAGGTTACAGGCTCATCATCATGATTGATAAGCAACACATTACCTATCTGAGATAAGAGAAATCCATATCTCTCGGGATCAAACCTTGGTCTACCAGATCTATGTGGAACTTGTGTTTCTTGAGCAGGCTCTCTATTTATAATAACTTGTTGTCCTTGCTTAGGTTCCAATTTTGGTTCATTCACGGTTTTTGGTTCTTGAACTTCTTCAAGTTCTACCCTGGTAGTCATACTACTTAAGAACTCTTTCTCAAGAAAGACACTAGTCCTCGCGACAAACACTTTGACATCAGACGGTAGGAAGAAATGGTACCCTTTAGTTTCCTTAGGATACCCCACAAGATAATATTTATCTGACTTGGGTTCCAGCTTGTCAGGCATTTGACGTCTCACAGCCCCAAATCTTAATGAATAACATACTAGGATGCTTCCCAATTCATATCTCATATGGTGTCTTTAGAACCGCTTTCGTTTGATAATGATTTAGTGTAAAAGCAGCAGTTTCTAGAGCAAAACCTCAAAAGAAAAAAGGTAGATCTGCATGACTCATCATTGACTGTATCCTATATAACAGAGTACGATTCCTCCACTCAGACACACCATTATTCTACGGTGTTCCAGGTGGAGTGAGATATGATATAATACCACACACTTTCAGATGATCATGAAACTCATGACTCGGGTATTTGCCACCTCGATCAGATCAGAGTGCTTTAGCCCTTTTACCCAACTGGTTCTCTGCTTTATTCTTAAACTCTTTCAACTTTTCAAAGGTTTCAGAATTGCACTTCATAAGATACACGTATCTGTATCTACTGAACTCATCAGTAAATATAATAAAGTAGAAGTACCCACCTCTAGCCATAGAACTAATGGGTCCGCATACATCACTATGCTTTATACCCAAGAGATCATCAGCCCTCTCATTGAAACCAGTGAAAGGGACCTTAGTCATCTTGCCTAACAAACAAGATTCGCATCTCTCAAATACTTCATAATCAAATTAGTACATTAGTCCATCTTTATGGAGCTTGGATATGCATTTCTCATTTATATGACCAAAACGACAATGCCAAAGGTACGTAGGGTTTGAGTCATTCGTTTTTAGTCTTTTAGTATTTCCTATGTTTAGATCTGATGGTCTAAGTTCAAACATATAAACCATTAAACATTTGGGCAATACCATAACAAACATCATTCTTAAATATAGAACAACAGTTATTCTTAATAACAATAGAAAATTCAATCATGTCCAAACATGGAATAGATATAATGTTTCTAGTTATGGAAGGAACATAATAACAATTATCAAGTTCTATTACAAGCCCACTGGGAAAAGAAAGACGGTAAACTCCTACGGCGACAGCAGCAATGCTTGCTCCATTTCCAACATGTAGGTCAACCTCCCCTTTACTCAGCAATCTTCTCCTTCCCAGTTCCTGCACATTTATACAAATGTGAGAAACGCATCTGGTATCCAATACCCAAGATGAAGGAGTAGAAAGGTTTATCTCTATAACATAGATACTTGAAGCGGATGTCATACCTCCCTTTATCTTATGCAGACCCTCAATATAAGAAGGACGGTTCCTCCTCTAATGACCAGACTTGCCATAGTGGTGACATTTCCCTTCTTTCGCCAACCCTTTCTTCTTCAGTGCTGAAGACTTGGGCTCAAGAGGTGACTTAGGTCATACATTTGTTCTTGAAGCCCTTAGCCTTGCCCTTGCCTTTATGCACCATTAGTATGGGGCTAGCAGGCTTGACCTTCTTCATATTGATTTCGGAAGTTCTCAACATGCCTAGGAGCTCGGGCTGTGTCTTATCCATTTTATTTATATTATAGTTCAAGATGAACTGCTCATAGCTATCCAGCAACGATTGTAGAATCAGGTATGTAGTCAACTCTTGGCCTAGAGAAATGCCTAGACTCAAGATTCTCTATATACCAAATCATCTTGAGTGCATGAGTCCCTATTAGGTCTTGAACTCCCATCTTACATTAAAACAATGCCTTGGTGACGTCAAACCTCTCTTGCCAAGCTTGCCCTTGAAATATTTTCTTGAGATGCTCGTCAATTTCTTTGCCACCCATGTTCTCATGTTACTTCTGAATCTCAAAGTTCATGGTTGCCAGCATGAGGCATTCAACATCCAAGGAGTCATCTTGATGCTTCTTATAAGCATCTTTGTCAGAACGGGATGCATTCCCGGCTGTCTCTTTAGGGGATTCCTCTTCCAAAACATAGAGCTTACGCTCTTGCCTGAGAACAATTCTCAAGTTTCTGTACCAGTCCAAATAGTTCATCCCACTCAATTTCTCCTTGTCATGGATGGCTCTGAGGGACAGGGTAGAATGAGATCAACTTGCTGTGGAAATTCTACAAGGATTCATGCAGAGAAAAATCAGTACTACATTTCAAATTCATTTTTCAATTCAACTAGGACTTTAATTAAAATTACTCCCACTATTTTTATCAAACTGATAACCCTCGATATCAATTCGGAGAGTTAAAGCAAGTTACTCTCTTAGTGGACAAGATCCATATTTCACCAACACTATGAGTCAGCTTTGGCTTTTCTCTCACAATGAAGTTATTTAGGTAGGCAATGTTTGTTGATTGCATCACTATGCAACTCTTGTATGGTTGGTGAATAACTCTTTATTCGCATCCATCATATGTTGCATGTCCACCCTATGCCTCTGGGCACTCAACCTTTGAGGTCACCCAATTAAGTTTGACCTGATGTCGACAATAGGATATCACAATTATCCGCTCGCACCCTGACCAATATAGATTAATGCACCTTTCTTTGGCAAGAAGATTGTCATCCATCGAAAGGCATACGAATACTTAATATTAGATAAGGGATTTTTGAGATACTTGATTAAAATTTAATCATGGTTAACAATTAACCGATGTGCACATACACCAAACAAAAAACTAACAGTAGTCATAATCCAAATGCATCCCAGATCTGCACAATAAAACCACCAACACTTGATTAACTGGGCTAAATCTGAACATCTAAAACCCTTCTAACTCTTCAGATTTACATGCAATGGACATGAGAAACACCAACTCCACTTACACAATAGACAAGCTCGTCTCTCTATGTGAGATTAAAAATCTAACACACACTTGGTTTCACAAACCAACAAGAGGGATTGTAACTGTTAAGGAGTAAAAAAAATATCAACTAAGATATAACAAAGAAATCGCATGCGTTCTTAGCGGGGTTCCAAGAATAGATTTGGGTATTTAGAACACTTCTAAAATTTCCAGATCTACACACAATGGATTTAGCAACTACTAAAACAATGATCATCGCACAAAACTCCCTGTGATACTACTATTGGGTTTTGATATACATCACAACACTTGTGTGCAACGTAAATGGAATAAGAAAACCCAAAATAGTTCGAATCTAGTGATGAACATTGATCAAGAAGTAAAGTGCTGTAAATAAAAAAGTTTACCTTTGAGGGATTGAGTCAATACTCAACCAAGGTGCTTTGAATGATTCCAATGAACGGAAAAGGCTGGAGTTTCGAGCGTAGAATAGTGTCCACGCCTATACTATCGATGCACGCTATCGGGAGAACCCTTATATATAGCACCCCCCTAACCTTTTGCCCGGGTCGGGCCGGAGGGGTACTACTAGACTAAGACATCCACCCAGCGCTCCTTAGGGGAAACAATCCACCCTGTTTAAGAAATAGATGGCCACCTTGCTCAGCTCGAATCACAACATTCACAACCCATAAGAATATAGCTGAAGCATTAACAGGAAACCACTACATATTTATATAACACATCAAAATAATAAAGAGGTTCTAGGGCCGAAGCCTAAGCATTTATATAATCCCGAGGGCTACACATGTACTATATAAGTCTCTCACTCTCTCTCTCTCTAAGATGCTCGGCGGTACTCACGTCTCTAAACTCTAGGGACAGCGGGGGTGCATCTGCTCTATTATTCCTAGCTGCTTGCATAATCTCCTGCAACAGCGGGTCACTACGGGCCTCCATTTCCTGTGAATGGTTATTTCGATAACCGTTAGTCACAGAGCTAAGTGGAAACAAATCTCCCCCCAGATCCATATCCTGGGGACGAGCACATACCCACCCAACAAAAGTAAATAGCTGAAGCAATAGAGGGTAGCAAAACATTTAATATATGTATAGCTAGAAGTAACTATAAAAGAATGCAGCATGGTATAACTGGAAGAAGAAGCAGCAATAGAAATCAGTTATAACAAGGCTCCACTAGCACGTCAGCAAATCATGATTTTCCCAACCTGAAATCAATTGCTGGCATTCACAGCCGTGCACACACCGCAGGCATTCTAGCCTCGCACACAAACTTTAGGTCGACATAGTTTGGACCGCTTTTGTTCTAGCAGGGTAGTGAGCCCCACGGGCCTCACTGATGTGGTCGTCGGTGACAGTGGCCAGTCCTACCACTTCTGGGGGTGGTCGTACCACATAACCCCAGGCCCTAACGTACAACCTTATATATACTTGGATGTGAGCGACATCCGGCGAATCATTTTGGCTGACCAGCGGAGGAAAACCCGACGGGGAATAATATAAAAGGCCGATCATTGGTGGTACCCATCTCCCTGTCACCTTGAGTCGTCAAACTTCCCGCACCGGTACGAACGGTTTTCGGGGGGGACTGACCCGCCACTATTTCACCGCAAGAAATTTACAAGCAGTCAAACAAAATGGCAATCATAATATACACCGGGTCTACTTCGGCCTGCCCTATAGGCTTAAACTTCGGGTGGCGATGCTCAGCTATACTTTCGTCAAAAAGCGTGGGAGCTCATTATTTGGGGCTAGACCCAGAGGACTACTTCGACTCCGGTTTTCCCCAACTAATGCTCAACCTTAACATCGATTGCTCGTCAGAGCAGGACCCGAGATTATAAAAGTAAGTTGTAATGAGGACAAGTGCGGTGATTATGCTGCTTATTTAAAGTGCTGGAATGAAATGTGACCAGTACGAGACTGGAGTAGTACTGAGAAGAAAGTACTGAAATAAGCTTGACCAGTACGAGATTGGAGAAGTATTGAAATAAGCCTGACCAGTACGAGAATGGAGTAGTACTGAAATGAAAGTAATGAAATAAGCTTGACTAGTACGAGACTGGAGTAGTACTGAAATGAAAGTTCTTGACTAGTGCAAAACTAGAGTAGAGCTGAATAAAAAGTACTTGACCAGTACGAGACTGGAGTAGAGCTGAATAAAAAGTACTTGACCAGTACGAGACTGGAGTAGAGCTGAATAAAAAGTACTTGACCAGTACGAGACTGGAGTAGAGCTGAATAAAAAGTACTTGACCAGTACGAGACAAGAGTAGAGCTGAATAAAAAGTACTTGACCAGTACGAGACAGGAGTAAAACATAAATAAAAGGTTAGTAGTCCAATCAATCCATTCAGGAGGCTTCAGTCTCATCTCAATTCTCAGGAGGCACATTCAGTTCTATTCCAGTTTTTAATAAGGCTTCATTGGGTTACACTAATTATTAAGACCCGAATTGGATTTGGTTGCGCCTTATTAATCACGACTTAATAAGATCAGGGTTTATTAGGAGTTACATTCTTGCTATTAATTGTCGGGAGTAAATCGTAGCTCACCACTCGTACCATTACCTTCCAAGCGTGCCCAAAATTTCCCGAGAGTCCAGGCGCTCGATGGTTTCACGAAATTTCAGAACGCAAGGAGCTTGGTCACTTACCTCGGCCATACTCATCGATAAAATAACTTTCACCTATTATTCAAATTAGGAAGGGTGGTCGCACGCTCCAATTTTTCGTTCGAGCAAAATGAGCGTAATAATTCCCTTGCGCGACCCTAGGCCTCCAGATTTTAGGAAAAATATCAAAACTTATCCCCATGACCCCAAATTTTGATACAACCCTTAGGAGAGCCTAAAATGAGCCTAGTATTTTTTTTGTAATTTTACAAATGTTTCTGGCCTTTAATTTGGCCAAAAAAATATTGTTTGTCTTTTAAAAATACTAAATCAACTCCAAAAATTCTCAAACTTTTTCTTGAGGAAGCCCTCATTATGGGGAACATTTTTCATTTTGATCGTTTTTCTCCTAGAGGCCTAGAATTTGCCTAGAAAATTCCCCAAATTTAGGTTAAATAAAAGGTCTGCATTTAGCAGATCAATGTGATCTTGCGGCTGAGATTTAGTCGAACAGCGCCACCGGCCAGCGCTTCCCCACAATGAATCGACCACAGATCTGCTGTGAGTGGCACATAAGAGGAGGCGAGGGGCGGGATTTAAGATGATCAGGGTCGTCCGATCTCATCTTGAGATCGGACGACCACTGTGCTTCCCGACATTGTGGAAGGTGGCAGCCTCCACCACCGCCGGCCAGCCACTACCATCTACCATCGTCATCCTCGATCGACTCGTCGGGGGCCGACTACCCTCTGGTCGGTGGTCCGGCGGCCTGGCGCCGCCTGCCGCCGCCAGAAATCTCAGCCCGAGAGCCTGGGATGGCGGGGGCTCGCTCCCGACGCCACCATGCCACCCCCACTCCTCGGGCGGTTAGCCGTCTACTACACCACCCCCGGCTGGTGTGCCGGGGGTCGCGCATCACGCGGGCGGTGGCCTGGCGGCCTTGCGCCGCCGGCCGCTGCCGCCGGCTCCAAACAGGGCACGACTCTATTTTACGGGTGTCGCCGGAGCCGCATTTTTCGGCAGCACCGCCGCTCTCCGCCACTGGGGGCTGCCACCCCCAGTAGTATAACACTCCCCCAGCATCACCACCGGTGCTGGGGAAGTTTCCTTTCTCCCTGGGCACCACCCGACCTGAAGCATGGCTCAGGTTTTGTCGTTGGTGCTCCGACTGCCGGAGGGCAGGATGTCAGAAATAGGGAAGGGGGAGGGAGAAAGTTTCCACCTAGGTTTGGTGGGCTTGGGAGGGGCCGGCCTGGTCGTACTTGCCAAAGGTGGCGGAGTGGGCTCGGGTCGCACCTTTTCCGGCGACCTGGGCTCCGGCAGGGTTGGGCAGGGGGTGGGGGGCTGCTCTGAGAGCTGTGAGGAGTATTAAGGGAGGGGGGGTCCTTTTATAGGCATAGGGGAGGAGGGCTCTCCTACCCTAGCCAATGTAGGATTAAACCCTCCATAAGGAGGGATTAATCACCACCCTCTAACTGTCCCAACTGTCCCCAGATTTCCCCCATGTGGGGAAAAAGAAACCAAGCCCTTATGGGCTTGGGCCTTTAAAAAGGAAAAGGGAAAAGAGAAGAGAGAAGGGGTAGGGTGGGCCTCCACTTATAGTGGGCTATATGAAGGTTGGGGGAGGGCCCAAAGTGCGTGAGGTCATGGACCTAAGTGATTATGAAGAGGGGGGTGGGCCCCCCTTTTGGAGAGAATTCCAAAAAGTGGCTTTTTTCGGGGGTTTGACAAAGTCAACCCTAGGGGGTCCCCCTTGCTGGTCAAAGTAAAAGTGGGTCTAAGTCATCGGGGTCGGGTCAAATTTCGGGTGTAGTGTCACAATTGGTGTGCGCACGCTTTTCGATGCATGACTATGCTTGATTTGACCACGGGTTGACCAATTGTCATCGGAATTGGTCAGAATAACTTTTGTTGACTTTGTATTGACCCCCACGAGTCCCACACCACTGACTGGCGTTGAATTAGAGTCCGTTTGTCAAAAGTCCGAATTTTGCGCGTCGTAGCGCGTTATAACGGTCAAAGTATCCAATTCTGTCGTTAGATCTCGGATTGTGACGCGACGAGCTCCGATGCGGTCATATTGACTATATGATGCCACAGGAACTGACAGAACTCGATTCAGAGTTCTATAGCTCGATATCAAAAATCTTGCTCTTGTTGTGTTTTACGAGGAATGGTCACATCCACTATATGACCTCAGGGTCTAACTAAACGAGTTCCGAGGCGCCCGTATTGACTATACGAGGCTACAAGAACTGACAGAACTCAATTCGGAGTTCTCTAGCTCTATTTCCTACCTAGGGTTACCTCCCACCGGGTCATGGGTAGGGTCCGGGCCACTTTTAATGGACCCATTAGGGCTTTGGTGGCCCAATAAAAGTCAGGATGTTACAATCCAATAAAAATAAAAGGATTTTTGTCCCCGAAAATTTGCTCGAAGTAGGGGGAAAGAGTAACATACCTGGGGAAAGAGCTCTGGGTGCTTCTCTCGGAGGAGTGCTTCGGTTTCCCATGTGAACTTCTCTCGTCCGCAGTTTGACCATAGTATCTTAACCATCGGGATGGTCTTATTACGTAGTGTCTTCACCTTATAATCTACTACTCTGACGGGTTTGAGCGTGATGGATCTATCTGACTGTAGTTGCACCGGTGTGGTAGGAAGGTGCTGCTCTGGATGCCGGAGGACTCGTATCAAGGAAGAGACATGAAACATATCGTGAAGATTCCCCAACTACGGGGGAAGGCTAAACGATAGGCGACGGGGCCAACACGCTCTATCACCGTATAAGGGCCCAAGTAGCAGGGATCTAACTTTTTCTGCTTTCTCAATTGGGAGACACCATACATGGGCTTTATTTTCAAAAACATCATTTCCCCTACGCTGAACTCTACCGGTCGGTGTCGCGCATCATAGTACTTGGCCTGTCGGCTCTGCGCTTCTCGCATTCGCTCCTGGATTTGCCGTATCGCTGTCATAGTATCATCAGTGTAAGCCACTCCCAAGGCTTCCGGGTCCTCTTCCTGAGCCCAAGTCAATGGGGTTCGGCAACATCTTCCATACAATGCCTTGTATGGAGCCATCTTAATGCTATCCTGGTAGCTGTTATTGTAGGAAAATTCGACAAACGGCAACAGCTGCTCCCATGGCTCATTATGTTCCACTATGCACAATCGAAGTAGATCTTCCATCATCCGGTTCGTCCTCTCCGTCTGTCTGTCTGTCTGCGGGTGGAAGGCGGTGCTGAAGGCCAATTTTGTTCCTAAGTATGCATGCACCCGCCTCAACTCCTTAGACGTAAAATGCCCGTCACGATCTGATACGATGGACTTTGGTACTCCGTGAAATCGGACTACTTGTTCGAGGAACATTCTGTCCAAGATATCAACTCTGTCACCCTGTCGATTTGGAATGAATCGCGGTACCTTGGTGAGTCGATCTATGACCGCCCAAATCGAGTCATTCCCAGCGCTGGATCGAGGTAGGCCGTGGATGAAGTCCATGGAGATATCTTCGAACTTCCATTCTAGTATCGGCAGGGGCTGTAATAATCCTCCTGGACTATGACATTACTCTTTAACCTTCTAACAGGTCTGACACTGGGCCACGATGTTGGTGACGTCTCTTTTCATTCTAGGACAATAAATGGTCCTGCGCAGGTCCACGTACATTTTAACTACAACAAGATGAATCGAATACCTAGACTGATGGGCCTCTTGCAGAATTTCTTCATGAATTCCTCCGGTAGAGGGGACAAATATGCGATGCTTGAATTGTAAAATCCCATCATGCAGGTTATAATTCTCATGTGTCCTTCCTTGCAGAGATCGGATGATCGGCACTACCTCTGGGTCGATCTTCTGACCTTTACGCATCCGGTCTCAGATGTCGCATTGGATCTCCATACAATACAGCTGAGCATGGTACTCTTCCGGATCTCTTCGGGCAACCAGGGTAATTTCTAAGTCTATCAAGGACTGGAATAGCTTCTTAGGGATTTGCTTCATCCAAATCCAAGCAATCGCAGACTGGCGGCTCAGGGCGTCAGCAACTCTGTTAGCTTTCCCGGGGTGATATTGGAGAACAAAGTCATAATCGCATAGGAATTCTAACAATCAGCCTTGCCGAAGATTCAACTCTTTCTGCTTGAAGATATCTTTGAGGCTTTTGTGGTCAGTGAAGATCTCACATCTTACCCCGTACAAGTAATGCATCTAGATTTTAAGGGAGACGACGACGACGCCCAACTCTAAATCGCGTGCTGCATAGTTTAACTCGTGCGGCTTTAATTGCCAATATGTGTACGCCACTACCTTGCCATGCTGCATTAGAACATCTCCCAATCCATTCAGGGAGGCATCAGTGTAGATTTGGAATCCCTCGGTCCCTGTGGGGATCGTAAGGATTAGCGCGGAAGTCAGCCGCTTCTTTAGTTTGACGAAAGAAGCCTCGCACTCTCGCGTCCATCGGAATGCGAGGTCTTTCTTGGTGAGAGATGTTAGGGGTAGGGAAATATTGGAAAAACCTTCGACGAACTTTTTGTAGTATCCGCCAAGACCGAGAAAACTCCGGATGTCCGCAGCCGTCCTAAGTGGCGGCTAATTTTGTACTTCCTGGATCTTGGCTTGGTATACCGCCACTCCTTACTTGTTTATCGTGTGGCCGAAGAATAAAACTTCTTCTATCCAAAACTCGCACTTACTTAATTTGGCAAATAGAGAGTGCTCCCGGATCTTAAATAGCACCATCTGCAAGTGCCGAGTATGGTCCGTCTTGGTCTTCGAGTAGATTAAGATGTCATCTATGAAGACGATGACAAAGTGATCGAAGAAGGGTTCTAAGACCTTATTCATTAGGGCCATGAAGGCGGAGGGCGCATTAGTGAGCCCAAAGGGCATTACTAGGAACTCATATAGATCGTATCAGGAGCAGAAGGAATTCTTATGAATTTCTTCCTCTCGGATGCGAAGCTGATAATTGCCAGACCTCAGGTCCATCTTGGATAACACAGATGCACCTTGCAACTGGTTGAACAATTCGTCGATCCTTGGGAGGGGGTAGGTGTTGCATATAGTAAGATTATTTAGTTCCCTGTAATCGATGCAAAGTCGCAGTGTCCCGTCTTTCTTCTTAACAAAGAGCACCAGGGCTCCCCAGGGAGAGGAACTAGGACGGACGTATCCAGCATCTATCAATTCCTATTGTTGGATTTTCAGTTCTGCCAGCTCTCTTGGGGCAATCCGGTTTGGGGCTCATGATACTGGTCTTGCTCCGAACACAAGCTCAATCTGAAAGTCAACCTCTCGCTGGGGTGGCAATCCCGGGAAGACTCAAGGAAGATATCTGGGAAGTCGCGGACTACTAGAACTTTGGCGAGCACCTGGGTTTTGTCTTCCATATCGAAATAGATAAGGTATACTTCGTCCTTTTACCAAAATGATTTCACAATTTGCGTAGAAGTAAGAATAATCCGCGAGAGAGAGGGCACACCTGTCAATGTGACGCTCCGGCCATTTGGGTTCTATAGCCAGACTTCTCGCGTGGAACAGTTTATCTATGCTTGGTGCTCGAACAGCTAGTCCATCTCTAGAATTATTTCAAATCCAGTTATTGCTAGGATGGATGCGTAGATCTCAAATTCAACTTCTCCCAGTACAGCTTGGAACGAGCACTTTTCGGTAGAAGTCATATCTGATCCGTCCGGTAAATGGATTCGTATAGACAGTCTGGTTGAATGAATAACGTTTCATTTTTTGCGATGGAATTATGAGAAACGAATGAATGTGTTTCTCCTGTGTCGAAAAGGGTCATCGAAGGGTGTCCTTCTACCAACAAGATTCCTGACGACATGGGAAATATATGCATATATATCAACTCTCTAATACAGAAGATGTAAGCACACATAAGTAATATACAACATCAGTAGTCAGATCTGATATCTCTCTATTGACAAAGATATATACCTATGACTACGTCAGGGGTCGGTTCGTGCTGCAAGTCCAGTATGTTGGCCTACAGGGGTGCTGCTCGGCCCTGCTGGCCTCTCTGTCAGCTCTGCCTCTGCGGCCTCTTTGACACTATCCTCGTACTTGCTATCCACCCTGAACTGCTCTTAATCCTGGTTTCCCTATTGCCTGTGGGCATAAAGCTCTCATATGTCCCGGCTGGTGACATAAAAAGCAGTTCCCTGCGAAGGGAACATCTCGTCGGGCCACTAGTGGGGGCTGTGGGGCTGAAGCTGGTCTGATGTCTGGCTGCGCAGCTGGAGGTGCTGAGCGTACTGGTGGGCGCCTATAGGGCTGTATGTGGCGTCGATGTTTGCGCTTTTTACCCTGTCTGTGGGGAATGACTCCTCCGTCTCGCCTCTGGTCTCGAGGAATCTCTACCTGGCCTATGCGCCGCTTAGCCACTATCTACTGGTCCAACTCCAATGATGCCACATGGGAGGCTATAGTGTGAAAAGTGTCCTGAGAGAGCATGATCAGGTCCTGCCTCAGGTCATCTCGTAGTCCTCGGTAGAACCAATAAGCTCTATCCCTATCGGAGGCAGCAAGATTCCCGGCGAAGCGTGCAAGGTGTATAAACTCTCTCTCGTACTCTGCCACTATGTGATTTCCCTATCGAATGAGCAAGAACCTCTCATGCAACACGGCTCGGTATGCATCAGTGATGAAGAACTCTAGTATAGCCACGGAGAACTCCCCCCAAAGGATCGTGCTCATCGGCCGACCACGAAAAGTAGAGATACAAGCCGCACTCCACCAATCCCTCGTATATCCCTTCAAAAGGGTCACCATAAAGAGACTATAGCCACAGATGGGCACATCATTCCTACGAATAGCTCCTCCACACGCTCCACCCACTCCTCTACCTGGATGGCAGTCTCTATAAATCTAAAAGAGGGCGGCCTCAGTCCTCGAAAAGTCGTCAGTAAATCGGTAGGTTCCGCCATCTCTCGTGGTGACGGTGCCAAGGTTGTCCGAAAAGTGACCAGAATGGCAGTCAATGTCTTCCCCAAGTCAGTCTCAGCAAACGGTACAGCCGCGGGAGCGACCGGGTGTAAGACCCCCCCCCCCCTTTTTTTTCTTTTTCAACACCGGGGTCTTGCCCAGAATTGCCGCTTTGCGGTGGCACCGACTCACGGGAAGGTCGCCGCTACAATACGCCAATTCTGTCGGCCCTTTTCGATCGCAGAATAGTAGCATAATAAAGTAAGAGCAAGTCCACAATAATCACATGTATATAAATAAATCTCCATGAAGGGAGTGTCCACAATATATCAGAGTACTGCAAATACGGGCTTATGCCCGGTACATCATATCCTCACTACAAGTCACTCGCGGAAGCAAAACTAAAACTAAGCGTCATCGTAACTGTCACTGAACCGAGAGCACCCAAGTTGGATTGGCCCAACTCCACCGACTCTGTACACTGTTTGTGCTGCATCTCTGGGTGCTTCTTCCTTTTCGACCTGCCGTCGCCGCCTCGCGATCCACGTCTGTGTCTACGTCTTTGGGCTCATGGTTGCTGAGCTGGTGGGGTCCCACCCATCTAGGGGCATTTGACCCGTGTATATCCCAGCTGGTGACAATGGTAACACGGTCGCGGGGCCAACTCTGTCAGGAACTGCAATAGCCGTGACCCTTCCATATGGTACACCTAAAATGTTGTGGTTCGAAAACCGTTAGTCATAAAGACTAAGCCCTATCATCCCCTACCCCTTCCCCCATGGCTCCTAGGTACCGAGCAGAGAGGAAGAAAGGGAAGGACATGAAGGTGGAGATTAAATCAAATAAACAGGTGACAGCGGACCTTTGCTAGCAATTCTATAGTAAATAAGATAGAAACAGAAAGTAAGAAATGTAACCTTCACTTATGCGTGGAAGCGCATAAGCCGAGGGATCTTTTGCAGGGCTCCTATCGTATAGAGTGTGTCATACCACTTATACGTTGGGGTGTCGGTTGTCAAACAGCAAGGAGTAGCAAAAAGTAAAAGCACCAGAAATATAACCATTGATTTATAGGGATTACCCCTATAGACCAAGGGGTCGTTTTGCATGGCCTATCGTATAAAACATCCCATACCATTTTATACGTTAGGTGGCATGTTTATGCCATGACACACAATTATGCTATGAAATGCACAAGCAAGTGCAACACACCCACACGACTCTATGCGCACAGACCTTTAGTTCCCCCTGTTCGGGAGGCTAGCTTCACCCCCAGGAACCTCCGCTGTGGCAAACGGAGACAGTGAGTCGGGCCCCCCACTCCTAGACGGGTAACCACACTACCAGGCCTAGCCCTTCCATACGCCCCTAGAAGAACACAACCTAGAGTATCCGCGTATTAGTGCTGGTTGTACCCACCAGGCTTTTCGCCGAGTCAACGTACCGCTGTCGGTGTGATCGATCGCCTAGTACCGATGACCCACCACTTATATGCACATGCAACCATGACAAATATATTTGTACAAGTTCTCATATTACCGAGCCTCCAGCTCTCTAGGCTACTAAGCCCATACCATGTCCCCGAGCATCCCGCTCCCTGGACTTCCCAATTACCAACCAAACCATAGTCATTACTAGTAGGCCCTTAGACTATGGACCTACTCTACCCATTCCAGCCAATTTTTCTTCCTATGTGTACAAGTGTAGGTGTGAGGTACAACTATTATTAGTATTACTCTTGATAATTTTATTCCTAAGATTTAAGGTTAACCTTGGACTTCCCGAGGGTTACCCGGTGAAGGGCTCGCAGCGGTACTAGGAGCTATGATGGGGTGAATCCCAAAACTCCCTTTCCAAGGCACTTATTATACTTGATTGGTTCCCTTAACCCATTCCCTTCTTGCATTACAGTGGGCTATTCCTAGGGTGGCTTGACTCTTCCTCTTCTCGGGGAGGACGGTCTTCCGTCGAACCCGAACACTACCTATCGCTAGTCAATCTCACACCCTACCCATCCTGACTTCCAATAATGAACTTGATTTAACTCACCCTATCCCAACCAGCAAACTACCAAAATTCCATCTCCCAAGTTCATTACCCACTCTAGTTCAACTTCTGCAGTTTTACTAAATGCAGACCATCCTAAGCTTCATGAGATATGCAAGGGGTGGTACTCCCAACTGTCTTCCAAATCCCATATAATATTTACTGGAGATCTACCATGACCTAATTAGTCTAAATCCAGAAAATAATAATTTCCCTATTTCATTTGGCATTTAAATTATTTATTTTAAGATCCCAAATGCCCTTGTATGAACATGAAGTGCACTAATGAGTCAATAATAAATCATCAAAAAATCAGTAAAATTCATATCCAACATTTAAACAGCAATTCCAGGTTTTGAGAAATTCCAGAGATGTTTATGCCTATATTTCCTAATTTAACATTTTAGGCCACTTTTACTATATCATGAAGGAAGTACTGTAAATATTTATCCGAAAATTCCAAGAAAATTATGTAAGCTATATAGTGACCTAAAACCATCATAAACCAAGTACCATAATTTTTCTCCATCATTTGAACTCTGAATTTATTTTAAAGTAAGATACTAATTTTCATAACTTAATGAAGGAGGTACTGTTTTTATCCATCTAAAATTCCAGAGAAAATTACTAGGTGACTATCATGATTTGAAACACCCACTGATCAAATTTCATAATTTTCCAATTAATAATTGGGCACTATTTGTATTTTTGACTGTATATCACATTTAGCACATTAAAGAATAAAGTACCCAAAATATTCAGATAAAATTTCCAAGAAAATTACAGAAGATATAATATGCTATAATATGCCCTAATCCAATATTTCATAATATTCCAGTGAACAGAAATTCCATAATCATCAAGATAAACATCCAGGGCACCATTAGAGTTGTAAATGAAATACTGTATAAATTAATCCAAAAATCTCAACAAAATTATATTATATCTACTTGGACCATAACCTCACTCTACCCAAATTTTTGCTTGATTTGTAGTTCATTTAATAGCTTAATAATGCAAATTAAGGTTGGTGACCTAAACTAGGGTTAGGGTTTTAGGTGGGCTAAAGGTCTCCAAATACCCTAAAATTTTGTCCAGAGAACTATACTGGCCCTATGGTTCTCTCCAGCAAATTTCAAGTCAGTCCAAGGTCATTTGACCCCATGACCTTCACAACCCTACAAATCCCCATTAAGGGACCTGCCCTAGGGTTCTAAGGCTACCCTACACCCAACTGCTCCAAACTCCCTTGGAGGGTGTGTCATGCCCTAAAAGTCAGTGACCCAAATATCAGCCTCTGTTGAGGTGGTATGGCCACTCAAATACCATGGGGGTGTTTGATCTTAAGTTATCCTATGAGGATCATCCATGGGTTGAACCCAACCCTATTCAAAACATCTCCAAATGAGATGAAATTTTTACCAGAACCTTATAATAAACCCAGGGACCACTCACCAAAATTTGGGAGGTGGGAGTAGTAGTTCACAGTTAAGGTCGGTCTGGAGGTTTGGAAATCATTTAGCCATCTAATTGATTTAAGCTAGGATTATTGAATTTTTCTAAAAACTATAGAAAAACATTCTCCAAAAATTCTCATTTTTGGATAGCACTTAGATATAGGTAAGAATAGGCCACACCCCAAATTTCAAGTCATTTTGATGACTGGATCGGAGTGGGGAATTTTTCTAAGGTCAAGACAGCCCTATGGACAGTCCTCACCGAAAAGGGTGCTGTGGTCTAACCAGGACTCCAAATCGAGTGAAATCAATTTTTAATTAAAGTAGACTTCAAGGGCTACATTTTCTATGTTGACTATTTTTCCTATAGGAGCCTCTGATTATTTTTCCCAAATTATTTAAAGTGACAGATAATTTCATTCAGAAATTATTTTAAAAATAGAATCTAATTTCATGGCACTGTTCATCTTCTCCTACAGCCCGAAACCAGAGCCCTGAAACTCATTTTCCTATAGCTTTTCCAAAGCTATTTCCCGGCCATCTAGCCATCTCCCTGGCCGGCCACCACCACCACCACCTCTGTTGAGGTGAGGGCTACCGTCAGGCGGCGGCACGGCTGCCGGAGAGGCGGCTTCCGGCGAACCCGCCACCATGCAAATTTCGGAAAAGCATGGAAACGCTCACCCGATCCGGCTCTTTTGAGCCCGATATCTCTCCTAATGATTTCTAAGATCTATCCATAGAAGAAAGAGTAGAGGAGGACCTTATTCATGGTTTGACGGCGAGATGGACGTTGGACTATCATGGCGCGGTGGTGGCGTCGTCAGAATTCTTCTACAACACAGTAGGAGGCTCGAAACTTCAGGTAAGGGCTGGGAAACTTCATCCTTGAGCCTAAGGGGCCTTTTTAAAGGGAAGAAAGGAGGGAGGGGAAAGGTTGAAATGTTCATGGACATTAATATTTCTCTTATCAACATTTTGGTTATGATGCAGGGAATTTAATTGCTGGAAACGAAGAGACGTTTGCCAGGTGGCGAGTACCTATTGGACTAACATTTCCTTATTTATTTAAATAATTAAAGTAGGAAACGACTCATAAATACTCCTGGTGTAACTTCCCATAATCCGAATTGATTACAACGTCGGTTATAGAAATTTCCAGTCTGGCTGACGTTTCGGCCTTTGTCACGGGCGTGACACATAGGTCACGGGCGTGACAGGCCCGGATAGCCAATTCTGGGTTCGACGATCGTCGAACTGAGATCGACGATCGTCGAAGGGTGGTCACGGGCGTGACAGGCCCGGGTGGTCAATTCTGGGTCGACGACCGTCGAACTGAAATCAACGATCGTCGAACGTGGTCACGCCCTATGTCACGGGCGTGACATAGTGGGTCACGGGCGTGACAGGCCCGTGTGGCCAATTCTGGGTCGACGACCGTCGAACTGAAATCGACGATCGTCGAACGTGGTCACGCCCTATGTCACGGGCGTGACATTGTGGGTCACGGGCGTGACAGGCCCGTGTGGCAAATTCTGGGTCGACGACCGTCGAACTGAAATCGACGATCGTCGAACATGGTCACGCCCTATGTCACGGGCATGACATTGTGGGTCACGGGCGTGACAGGGTCATGAGGTAAATTTCGCGCTCTGCGATCGTCGCGCTGAGATCGCCGATCGCCGAAGGGGTCACGCCCTTGGTCACGGGCGTGACACCTGGGTCACGGGCGTTACAGGGCCAGATTGAAAATTCTGCACCCGACGATCGTCTCCCTGGGATTGACGATCGTCGAAGGAGTCACGCCCCAGGTCACGGGCGTGACGGGTCGGTCACGGGCGTGACCAACCCGTGACCCGAAATCTCGGTCGATTGATTTCAATTTTTAGGCTTCCTAGGGTCCTGTCACGACCAACCGACTCCTAGGGGCCTAGCCGGAAATGGGATGTTACAAATCCCAATAAACAAAACAAAGATTTCATCCCCGAAATCAAGGTTAAGCCTACGAGACTCTAATCGGGAAAAGGAAGCTTGTAACATCCCATGAAAGTTGAAAGATCTACATCTTTGCGTTACGTTTGCAGTGTGCAGTTTTGATTCTAAGACCCATTCGTCCAATTGTCAATGTATGCACCCCAATAAACAAAGGATTAGCCCCTATTCTTGAAATTTTCGGTCTTATTGGTTTAAAATAGGAACGCAGATTGATTGTCCAGAGGGGTTTGTGAGGTATACCCGACCGAAAAGTTCTGGATACCTTTGTCGCATCAAGTCCTGTGGCTCCCATGTATGCTCCTCTTGTCCATGATTGTTCCACAGAACCCTGACTAACGGAACCTTCTTCCGTCGCAAGACCCGCACTATCGTGTCATCGATCTTGATAGGCTCCAAGTTGACTGACCGATTCAACACAATCGTCTTGGGCACCCCGTGCTAACGAACAGCTACTCACCATTCTTATGAAACACCCACAAGAGTTTTCTTTCGGGTCGAGGTGACGCCAACTACCTCGTCCAGTCTATCCTGGATGCTCCCTTTACCATTGTGCCTGGGGTAGGGACGACGAATCCTGTGCATGAAATCTCTAATTATACCCTCGTACTTCCATTATATCTCGGGCAGTGGCTGTAATAGTTTCCCCAAAATTCTTTCACTTAGCCTTCAACAACTGAAGGACCTCACCGTGCATCACAAAATCCATGACACTTTTATTCACTCCAGGGGGTAAATGTTCTGAGATACACCACACTTCCGGTAATTTAATTTCTCATTTGTGTGTGTAGGCAACAGATCTATAAAATCTCCACACGATCATTGTCCTATTCCTTCGAGTACGCCCGGAATCAATCAATTCAACCTTACGGGTTATATTTATGGTATCCGTCTTTCAATATATTGTTTGCTCACATCGTGTAGTTTCCTAGAGTCATCGTACTTCCGATGATATAACATAGCGATCTAGTCTTATCTTCGCCCGAACAACGTCGAATAATGTCAAATTCAATCTCACTAGGTTTGTTACGCCACATTCCTAAATTCGGGCTAAGGAAACCTAAGTCAATCCTATTTGCCCAATAAACAAAAGACAAGCCCCCAATAAATAAAGGATAAGCCCCTATCTTCCTTGGGCTAAGTATCTTTGATATTACCGTGTTATATCCGTCCTAGTTGGGTGCACAATTTCTAGGGCATCAATCTTCGACTTGGGGTTCCACCCTGAAACTCGTTAATATACTCCATACTTTAAACTCTCTGAGACACATTTACGACAACTTTATCCGGGTCAAAATGTTCCCAATCCCAAATGGGTATCTTTGAACTTGAGTTCCTACCCGACCCTTAGTGTTGTCTCGGTGGTTGCCTCCAGGTAATTTTGTTACCGGTATTGAGGGTTCAGACTACTTGTATTTTACCATTCTGCTAATGTATTATTGGTCTCAATTATCCTTAAAGTAGTCTACCGCTTCGAATAATCGTTGATTGGGATAGTAGGGACACCAGAGTTTTACGTCTTAGGTAGTCATTCCCGTGCTAAACTCCTCCTTTATTCTCTTTGGGTACCTCCTTAACTTAACCAAATTCATACCCAAGGTCTATTTTGAACTAGGGCATACTATAGATTGTCATGGTTAGTCACGAGTCCTAGTTGGTTAAGTCTAAATCTTTGGTTAGAGGATGATAAGGTGAGATCTTCGCAGCCGGAGGTGTTCCCTGCTGGGGGCAGGGTAGGCCACAGGCTACAAAGAAGGATTCCAACTAACGATGAAGTGGACTTTCACATGTGATTTCCCTTATGGGCACACCACTGCTTCTGTTCACTGGAATATTATGAAATCTTGGATTAGGGCATCTTATAGCATATTATATCTTCTGTAATTTTCTTGGAAATTTTATCTGAATATTTTGGGTACTTTATTCTTTATTAATGTGCTAAATGTGATATAGAGTCAAAAATACAAATAGTGCCCAATTATTGATTGGAAAATTATGAAATTTGATCAGTGGGTGTTTCAAATTATGATAGTTACCTAGTAATTTTCTCTGGAATTTTAGATGGATAAAAACAGTACCTCCTTCATTAAGTTATGAAAATTAGTATCTTACTTTAAAATAAATTCAGAGTTCAAATGATGGAGAAAAATTATGGTACTTGGTTTATGATGGTTTTAGGTCACTATATAGCTTACATAATTTTCTTGGAATTATTGGATAAATATTTACAGTACTTCCTTCATGATATAGTAAAAGTGGCCTAAAATGTTAAATTAGGAAATATAGGCATAAACATCTCTAGAATTTCTCAAATCCTGGAATTGCTGTTTAAATGTTGGATATGATTTTCACTGATTTTTTTGAAAACAGCCCTATGGACAGACCTCACCAAAAAGGGTGCTGTGGTCTAACCAGGACTCCAAATCGAGTGAAATCAATTTTGAATTAAAGTAGACTTCAAGGGCTACATTTTCAATGTTGACCATTTTTCCTGTAGGAGCCTCTGAGTATTTTTCCCAAATTATTTAAAGTGACAGATAATTTCATTCAGAAATTGTTTTAAAAATAGAATCTAATTTCATGGCACTGTTCATCTTCTCCTACAGCCCGAAACCAGAGCCCTGAAACTCATTTTCCTGTAGCTTTTCCAAAGCTATTTCCCGGCCATCCAGCCATCTCCCTGGCCGGCCACCACCACCACCACCTCTGTTGAGGTGAGGGCTACCGTCGGGCGGCGGCACGGCCGCCGGAGAGGCGGCTTCCGGCGAACCCGCCACCATGCAAATTTCGGAAAAGCATGGAAACGCTCACCCGATCCGGCTCTTTTGAGCCCGATATCTCTCCTAATGATTTCTAAGATCTATCCATAGAAGAAAGAGTAGAGGAGGACCTTGTTCATGGTTTGACGGCGAGATGGACGTTGGACTGTCATGGCGCGGTGGTGGCATCGTCGGAATTCTTCTACAGCATAGTAGGAGGCTCGAAACTTCAGGTAAGGGCTGGGAAACTTCATCCTTGAGCCTAAGGGGCCTTTTTAAAGGGAAGAAAGGAGGGAGGGGAAAGGTTGAAATGTTCATGGCCATTAATATTTCTCTTATCAACGTTTCGGTTATGATGCAGGGAATTTAATTGCTGGAAACGAAGAGACGTTTGCCAGGTGGCGAGTACCTATTGGACTAACATTTCCTTATTTATTTAAATAATTAAAGTAGGAAACGGCCCATAAATACTCCTGGTGTAACTTCCCATAATACGAATTGATTACAACGTCGGTTACTGAAATTTCCAGTCTGGCTGACGTTTCGGCCTTTGTCACGGGCGTGACACATAGGTCACGGGCGTGACAGGCCCAGATAGCCAATTCTGGGTTCGACGATCGTCGAACTGAGATCGACGATCGTCGAAGGGTGGTCACGGGCGTGACACCTGGGTCACGGGTGTGACAGGCCCGGGTGGTCAATTCTGGGTCGACGACCGTCGAACTGAAATCGACGATCGTCGAACGTGGTCACGCCCTATGTCACGGGCGTGACATAGTGGGTCACGGGCGTGACAGGCCCGTGTGGACAATTCTGGGTCGACGACCGTCGAACTGAAATCGACGATCGTCGAACGTGGTCACGCCCTATGTCACGGGCATGACATTGAGGGTCACGGGCGTGACAGGCCCGTGTGGCAAATTCTGGGTCGACGACCGTCGAACTGAAATCGACGATTGTCGAATGTGGTCACGCCCTATGTCACGGGCATGACATTGTGGGTCACGGGCGTGACAGGGTCATGAGGTAAATTCCGCGCTCGGCGATCGTCGCGCTGAGATCGACGATCGCCGAAGGGGTCACGCCCTTGGTCACGGGCATGACACCTGGGTCACGGGCATGACAGGGCCGGGTTGAAAATTCTGCGCCCGACGATCGTCTCCCTAGGAACGACGATCGTCGAAGGAGTCACGCCCCAGGTCACGGGCATGACGGGTCGGTCACGGGCGTGACCAACCCGTGACCCGAAATCTCGGTCGATTGATTTCAATTTTTAGGCTTCCTAGGGTCCTGTCACGACCAACCGACTCCTAGGGGCCTAGCCGGAAATGGGATGTTACACCGGGTCTGGAGGTGGGGTAGTTGGAACATATCCTCTTGACGAGGATCCCCCGTTACTATACTCCGGTATCTGTTGAAGTAACAGGAAAGAGTGTCAGTATTTTCAGAAAGTAGGGGCAATTTGCAAAAATGACAGACAAAGCAGAAACAATGGTGTATGGGCATTCTATCGTAAAGTATAAAATCCCTAAGCCTCTACACTAGGGTCCACCAGGCTTCTACTGCAAGGTTCGTCCCGAACCCAGAACGAATCAAGGGACGGAGGGATCCTGAGACTGCACCACAAGGACGAATCATGATCGCTCTGATCCATTTGTAGCACCCCCCAACCTTTTGCCCGGGTCGGGCCGGAGGGGTACTACTGGACCAAGACATCCACCCAGCGCTCCTTAGGGGACACGATCCACCATGTTTAAGAACTAGATGGCCGTCTTGCTCGGCTTGAATAACAACATTCACAACTCATTAGAATATAGCGGAAGCATTAACAGTAAACCACTGCAGATTTATATAATACATCATAATAATACAGAGGTTCTAGGGCCGAAGCCTAAACATTTATATAAGCCTGAAGGATATACATGTACTATATAAGTCCCTGACACTCTCTCTCTCTAAGCAGCTCGGCGGTACTCACGTCTCTAAACTCTGGGGACAGTGGGGGTGCATCTGCTCTATTAGTCCTAGCTGCCGGCATAATCTCTTGCGACAGCGGGTCACTACGGTGCTCCATTTCCTATGAATGGTTATTTAGATAATCGTTAGTCACAGAGCTAAGTGGAAACAAATCTCCTCCCTGAATCCATATCCTGGGGATGAGCACACACCCACGCAACAAAAGTAAATAGCCGAAGCAAGAGATGGTTAGCACAACATTTCATATATGTATAGCTAGGAGCAACTATAAAAGAATGCAGGATGGTATAATTGGAAGAAGCAGCAGCAATACAAATCAGTTATAACAATGCTCGACTAGCACGTCAGAATATCATTATTTTCCCAACCTAAAATCAATCGTTGTCATTCACAGCCGCGCACACACCGCAGGTATTCATAGTCGCGCACACAAACCCTATGTCGACATAGTTTGGTCCGCTTCTGTTCTAGCAGGGTAGCGAGCCCTACGGGCCTCACTGATGTGGTCGTCGGTGATAGTGACAAATCCTACCACTTCTAGGGTTGGTCATCCCGCACAACCCCAGGCCCTAACATACAACCTTGTGTACTCTTGGATGTGAGCGACATCCGGCAAATCGTTTTGGCCAACCAGCAGAGGAAAACCCGACGGGGAATAATATAAATGGCCGGTCACCCGTAGTACCCATCTCCCTGTCACCTTGAGTCATCAACCTTCCCGTATCGGTACGAACGATCTACGTGAGGGACTGACCCGCCATTATTTCACCGCAAGCAAATTACAAACAGTCAAACAAAAAGTCAATCATAATATACACCGGGTCTACGTCGGCATGCCCTACTAGGCTTAAACTTCAGGAGGCGACACTCAGCTCTACTTTCGTCAAGGAGCGTGGGAGCGTATTATTTGGGGCTAGACCCGGAGGACTACTTCAACTCCGGTTATCCCCAACTAAGGCTCAACCTTAATAACGACTGCTCATCAGAGCAGGACCTGGGATTATAAAAGTAAAATACAATGAGGGCAAGTACAGTGATTATGCTTCTTATTAAAGTGTTGGAATGAAATGTGACCAATACGAGACTGGAGTAGTACTAAGAAGAAAGTACTGAAATTAGCCTGACCAGTACGAGACTGGAGTAGTACTAAAATGAATGTACTGAAATAAGCCTGACCAGTACCAGACTGGAGTAGTACTGAAATAAAAGTACTGAAATAAGCTTGACCAGTACGAGACTGGAGTAGTACTGAAATGAAAGTACTTATCTATTACGAAACTGGAGTAGAGCTGAATAAAAAGTACTTGACTAGTACGAGACTGGAGTAGAGCTGAATAAAAAGTACTTGGGCAGTACGAGACTGGAGTAGAGCTGAATAAAAAGTACTTGACCAGTACGAGACTGGAGTATAGCTGAATAAAAAATACTTGACTAGTACGAGACTGGAGTAAAACATAAAGAAAAGGTTAGTAGTCCAATCACTCCATTCAGGAGGATTTAGTCTCATCACTATTCTCATGAGGCACATTCAGTTATATTTCAATTTTTAATAAAGCTTCATTGGGTTACACCCATTATTAAGATTCGATTAGGATTTGGTTGCGCCTTATTAATCACAGCTTAATCAGATCAGGGTTTGTTAGGAGTTACATTCTTGCTATTAATTGTCGGGAGTAAATCGTAACTCACCACTCGTACCATTACCTTCCGAGTGTGCCCAAAATTTCCCGAGAGTACAGGAGCTCGACGGTTTCACGAAATTTCAGAACGCACGGAGCTTGGTAACTTGCCTCGGCCATACTCGTCGATAAAATAACTTTCACTTATTATTCAAATTAGAAAGGGTGGTCGCGCGCTCCAATTTTCGCTTTCAAGGAAAATGAGCGTAATAATTCCCTAGCGTGACCCTAGGCTTCAAGATTTTAGGAAAAATATCAAAACTTATTCCCATGACCCCAAATTTTGATAAAACCCTTAGGAGGGCCTAAAATGAGCCTAGTAATTTTTTTTGTAATTTTCCAAAGTGTTTCGGGCCTTTAATTTGGCCAAACAAATTTTGTTTTGTCTTTTAAAAATAATAAATACTCTCCAAAAATTCTTAAATTTTTTGTGGAGGAAGCCCTCATTATGGAGAAACTTTTTCATTTTGATCATTTTTCTCCTAAAGGCCTAGAATTTGCCAATAAAGATTCCCCAAATTTAGGTTAAATAAAAGGTCTGCATTTAGCAGATCAATATGATCTTGCAGCTGAGATTGAGTCGAACAACGCCACCGGCTAGCGCTTCCCCACAACAGATCGACCACAGATCCGCTGTTGGTGGCACAGAAGAGGAGTCGAGGGGCGGGATTTAAGATGATCCGGGCCGTCCGATCTTATCTTGAGATCTGACGGCCGATGTGCTTCCTGGCGGTGTGGAAGGTGGAAGCCTCCACCACCGCCGGCAAACCACTGCCAGCTACCGTCGCCTGCCCCAATCGACTCGTTAGGGGATGGGGACCCTATGGGTGGTGGTCCAGCGGCCTGGCGCCACCGTCCGCCGCCAAAAATCTCAACCCGAGAGCCTAGGGTGGCAGGGGCTCTTCTCCCACCGCCACCATTCCACCCCCGCTCATCGGGTGGTTGGCCGCCTACTACACCACCCCCGATTGGTGCGCCAGGGTTCTGGCATCACGCCGGCGGTGGCCCGGTGGACTTGCGCCGCCGGCCGCCGCCGCAAGCTCCAAATAGAGCATGGCTCTATTTTGCGAGTGCCGCAAGAGCCGCGTTATCCGGCGGCACCGCCGCTCTTTGCCGATGGGGGCCGCCGTCCCCAGTAGTATAGCACTCCCTCAGCATCACCACCGGCACTGAGGAAGGTCCTTCCTCCTGGGCACCTAAAGCATGGCTCGGGTGGTGCCAGCGGCGCTCCGGCTGCGGTAGGGCACATGCAGGACATCAGAAATAGGTAAGGGGGAGGGAGAAAGTTTTCACCTAGGTCTAGTGGGCTCGAGAGGGGCCAGCCTGGTCGACCATGCTAAAGGTGGAGGAGTGGGCTCGAGTCGCTCCTTTTCCGGCGCCTTGGGCTCCAGCAGGGTTGGGCAGGGGGAGGGGGGCTTCTCTGAGAGCTGTGAAGATTATTAGGGCAGGGGGTCCTTTTATAGGCATGGGAGAGGAGGTCTCTCCTCCCTTAGCCACTGTGGGATTAATCCATCCTTAAGGAGGGATTAATCACCACCCTCCAGCTATCCAAGGACAACTGGAGGCCCCATATTTCCCCCATGTGGGGAAAAAGAAACCAAGCCCTTATGGGCTTGGGCCTTTGAAAAGGAAAGGGGAAAAGAGAAGAGAGAATGGGTAGGGTGGGCAGTATGAAGGTTGGGGGAGGGCCCAAAGTGGGTGAGGGCAAGGCCCTAAGTGATTATGAAGAGGGTTTGGGCCCCCCATTTGGAGCGAATTCCAAAAAGTGGATTTTTATGGGGTTTGACCAAGTCAACCCATGGGGTCCCCCTTGCTTGTCAAAGTCAAAGTGGGTCCAATTCATCGGGGTTTGGTCAAAGTTCGGGTGTCGTGTCAGAATTAGTGTGTGTACGTTTTTCGGTGCACGACTATGCTTGATTTGACCACGAGTTGACCAATTGTCGTCGAAATTGGTCGAAACGACTTCTGTTGACTTCATATTGACCCCAGGAGTCCCACACCACTAACTGGGGTCGAATCGGAGTCTGTTTGTCGAAAGTCCGAAATTTGCGCGTCGTAGTGCGTTAAAACGGTCAAAGTATCCAATTCTGTTTTAGATCTCGGATTGTGACGCGAGGAGCTCCGATGCGCTCATATTGATTATACGAGGCCACAGGAACTGACAGAACTTGATTCGGAGTTCTCTAGCTCGATATCCAAAATCTCTCTCTCATTGCGTTTTACGAGGAATGGTCACATCAACTATAAGACCTCGGAGTCCAATTGAACGAGTTCCGATGCGCTCGTATTGACTATACGATGCTACAGTAACTGACAGAACTCAATTCGTACTTCTCTATCTCTATTTCTTTCCTAGGGTTACCTCCCACCGGGTCATGGGTAGGGTCAGGGCAGCTTTTATTGAGCCCACTAGGGCTCTGGTTGCCCAATAAAAGTCGGGATGTTACATTATACACTTGTCGCATAAAATCTAGGTTGGAATAAATAACTTTGCGTCTTCACAGACTACTTTGTCATCTCTAGAAGAGGCGGCAACGATGAATACGATCCCCTGGAAACACTTTCCAGTGAAGTACAAGGACGGCGGTCGGGCGGTGGCGAGATCGGCGTTCACGTCCTTTGCGGATCAATTCCGTTGGGAGGAAGAAGAAGCAGACTCGCAATTAAGTCAAAAACATATCATCTCTTGTCTTCGGTTAACTTACTCGGTTTATTGTACATATCATATATATAATGAATATCGGGCCAACCCATATCTGCAGACCCCGCCGACCCATAATTAGAGAAAATAAACCGAAACAAATAGAACTCGTCAAGTATTCACGTCGATATTCGAAAAATGAACACTTGACTTGACAAATCATTTAGTACACTGACGCACTCAACGCCAGACTCGTCGAATCAACACTTGACTCGACGAATCGTTTGATGAACTCAACACACTCAATGCCAAACTTTATCGAATCAACACTTGACTCAACGAATCATTGAATGAATTCAACGCACTCAACACACTGAATGTCAAACTTTATTGAATCAAAACATGACTCGACGAAAGAGTCGGGTGGTCTCGATGCTCTCAACGCCTAATTCGACAAGTCAACATTTGACTCGACGAAGGCGTCGAGTGGTCTCAAAGTACTCAACGCCATCATTCGACGAATAAACAATTTCCTCGAAGAATTATCGAGTGGTCTCAATACTCTCAACGCTAAATTGACGAATCAACACTTGACTCGGCAAAAGCGTTAAGTGGTCTTAACGCACTCAATGCCTGGCTGAGTAGACTTGACAAACTCAACTCCTGGCTAAGTTCATTCCTTCACTCATCACATGCAAGTACTTGGTCCTTCACTCATCACATGAGTAAGACCAACATAATCCAATCTTCCAAATTCTCCAAACACTCTTATGTGCAACCCTGATAGTCTAATACTGTGTTGGCAGTGAGACTACATGCTTGATCACTTCCAGATCACAATGGTAACACCAACAAAATATTTGATCAAAATCAATACATTCTTCTTGTCTATATCACTTAGCCACCAGCCTAGCCTTGTTCTTAATTATAACACCATTTTCATCAAGCTTGTTCCTTTAGATCCACTTAGTTCCAATGATATTATGTCCTTGTGATCTTGGAACCAGCTTCCAGACCATACATCTTTTGAACAGGTTCAGTTCCTCTTGCATTACCACAATCCAGTGTTGGTCAATATTGGCTTCTTCTAATTTCTTAGGCTCAATCTAAGATAAAAATCTAGAGTATATAGCTATGTTAAAGATTTTGCTCCTTATTGTGACCCCTTGGCTTGCATCACAAGTAATTTGATGTCTAGGATGATCTCTTTGATGCCTGACTACTGGGGGTATTCTTCCTTCAGTATCTTGAGCTTCAATGGCTGGATCTTACTGTACTTCATCCACATCATGTGTGCTAATTTCTTCTTCTGGAATGCACACTCCTTCATCTTCATCTTAGGTTGCAGGAAAAGCTTCCTTGATGGATAGTTTGTCCATCACCAATTCTACACCTATAGATCTAGATGAGGAGCTTGGTAGCTCATTGTTAATCATAGAAGCCTCATCAAATACTGCATTTATAGATTCTTCCACAACTTGATTTTTCAAGTTGTAGACCCTATATGCTTTGTTATGATTGATGTACCCAACATATATCCCATCATAGGATTTTGCAGCAAACTTAGTTAGGTAAGATTTCCCATTATTGAGCACATAGCATTTGCTTCCAAAGATCCTAAGATAGGCAAGGTTTGGTTTTTTGCTCTTCATTATCTCATAGGAAGTCTTCTTTTGATACTTGGTGATAGAAGCTCTATTTAGGATATGACTTGCAGTATTTACTGCCTCAGCCTAGAAATATTCTAGGATAGATGTGTCACATAGCAATGTCCTACCAACTTCTATGAGATTTCTATTTTTCCTCTCAGTAGTCTCATTTTGTTGGGGTGTTCTTGGAGAAGAAACTTCTTGGTAAATCTCTTGTTCTTCATAGAACATTGTCATGCCTTCAGATTTAAATTCTGTGTCATTGTCACTTCTTATTTTGACCATAGTATTGTTTAATTCATTCTGAATTTATTTGACAAAGGTCCTGAAGATGTCAAGGGTTTCTGTTTTTTTCTTAAGACAGAAAACCCAAGCAAACCTAAAGATGTCATCAATAACCACAAGGGTGTAGAATTTCCTACCTAGACTTTGAACTAGCATAGGACCAAATAAGTCCATATGCAGGAGGTATAAACACCTCACAGAGTCTTTGATCTCAATGCTCTTAAAAGAAGTTTTGGTCTGCTTGCCCTTTTGTCTTGCAGAGCAAATTCCTTCCTTGGTGCACTTCATTTCGGGACCATTCCTGACCAAGTCTTCACTAAAGAGCTTATTGATGGTCTAGTAGTTCACGTGGGCACGTATCTTGTGTCATTGAACACAGTATGAGACTTTCTCATTTGCAATTAGACATATAGGAGTGTCTTTACTTAAACAGAGAAAGTTTAGGCAATAAACATTTTCACTCCTAGTGCATGTCAACATGACCTCTTGGTCACTTATCAAAATGACCTCTTGGTCACTTGACATCTTAATTTGACACCCATCCTTGTGGAATACATTGACATATCCAAGATCACAGAGTTGGCTTATGCTTTTCAGGTTGTGTTGTAACCCTTCCACATAAGCCACTTTTGAGATGGATATATGGTCCATTATTCATATGAGTGAAGTCCTTCAGGTTGCTTCTTGTTCCAGTCATGTGCAAGGAACAACCGCTGTCCAAGTACCATATACGAGTATGGGCACTTGGACTATCCTGCAAAACATAGTTTATGTTATCTTAGGACACAAATTGGTATTGGATCTTTGGTTTTAGTTAGCCTGAAAATGAAAATGTCTTCCTGCAGATTTTCTGATAGGAAGACTAACACTTGCTCTGGGCATTGTTGGAATGTGCCAGCAATCAATGGCAAAATGTCCCACTTTACCACAGCACCAACACTTATAGAAATTGTATCTTCTTTTAGGAACAGGTCTGGTAGATTGTATGTTAGGTGTTAACTGTTCAGATAGAAGAGCAGCTTCCTTATACTTGTTTCTTTCAGTAACAATCTGACTGAAAGTGAGTCTGTCCGTTGAAGAACTTGGTTTATTTTGAGTTCTACCAGTAGTGGTCTTCTTTGCAGAAGACATACTATTGATGGCCTCAAAAATACCCAAGTCAATCTTGCTGAAAGACTTTCCCTTGGATTGAGAGTATGATGGGAGGACCTGAGAAAAGGCCACTGCCTTATCCTTTAGTGTGGGGGTGGTGCACCAAACACAAATGGTCCATGTTAGTACATTTGAATTTCCTCATGTAAGGCCTTAAAAGCACTCATCCCTTTGTCATTCTTTCCACCAAAGTTGTGAAAAATTTTGTTCATTCTTATGGATCTTCCAATTAATCAGCTACCATATAAACTTTCTTGGTCATACCTATTTGATTGTAACACTACTTTCTTAAAAGAGATGGAAGGCTGAATTAGAGCTTTGTCTTTCCCTTTGGAATGGAAAACTCTAGGGTTCTGATGCGTTGAACGACAAGTGTGCCGGTCGCACAAGTAAAATAAAATGGGAAAATTCCCCCAAGTATCGATTTCGAGGGAACACAGTAAGGGGGAGTTAATTTCGAGGAGGACTTGAGATTGAAGTCCTTAGGTCAGAGTTAACGAACGGGGGGTTTTGATAGTTATGGAAAAAGAAAATAAAACACTAACAACTACTCCTATGCAATGCCGCTATGCATCGCTTTTCCAGGCGGGATGGAAGACTACACGGGCCACTATGCACCGAATCACTGGGCGGATGGACGAGTAGGCAAGCGTAAGAACAAGAATTTGAGGGTCTTAAGCACCTCTTCGCTACGCACGCCACTAGCAATTGTTAGTGCGGCAAGAACAGATTGATGGCGGATGGAAAATAAGGGCGCACCTCAAGCAAATAATGAAAACATACTGTCACATATACATGATAACACATAAACGTATTTTACAATAAGCGCACTTCATCAAATGTAATAGATTAACTATGTTAGCAACAACAAGAGAGAAAAAGTGTGCGAAATCGACCGGATCCGAAGTCTTGCCGAGGATTCACTGTTGGATTCTCTGGATTGTCAATCCGTGTCCAAGCTTTGTCCTCAACTACGTCCAGGGTAGAGGAGGTTGTCACTCACTCCCAATGAACCAGTCTTCTTCATGTCATGAGCCGGTGGAGGATGGCATAACTTCTCCTAGCTTGATGGAGCAAGCTCGGTTGAATCCCCTCTTAAAGCTCGAGGATGAAGGAGGAGGCCGAGAAGAAGCTCCGGCTTGGATTTTGCGTTGAATGCTTTCCCGGATCTCCTCTCCTAGGTGGAACCGCAGATTTTGCCATAAAATTCACGGGAGAAGAAGCTCTCCGTCAAAAAATATTCCATGACAGGAAAATCTGAAGCTTAAATAGAAAAAGTCAGAAAATCGTTCATGCACAGTCTGACACACGACCGTGCGTTAACCGTGCGATATTCGCGCGTAGATGAAGCTTGTAAAAGAGAGGCGTTGACCCGTGCATTTTACTCACGCACGGGCGTTTCCGCTCGTGCGTGAAGGAAATCGAACAGGCAACGACAGAACGCAGAAATGCGGGAGAAAACAGTGGAACCGTGCGTTTAAATTGCGCACGGGCGCTTCCGCCCATATGTGAAGGAAAACGCATGATTAACCACAGAACGTTGGAAGTCTAGGCAAAAGGTGCAGGCCGTGCGTTTCCTTCTCGCACGGTTTGGTCGAAATCATGCAAGAACAAAACGCACGGGTAGAAACAGAAGTCCCAGGAAAGCTATGAGAAATGCACGATTGAACTGGAACTGTGCGCGAAGAAATGCGCACAACCGTGCGTTTTACACAGCAACTAGAAATGGACTTCGGGACATCCCGAATACCTGCACTACAATCAAACCAAGCTGGAGCACAAGATTCCAGCATCCAAAATGCAAACCAAAGCAAAACAGAAAGAAAACGAGGAGCACCATGTTTATACCCGCGACAACAGAATGTGCAATTGCACACCCGTGGGCCGAAATAGTGCAGTTATCGTGAAAAGCAGAATAAATGAAATATCAGCGATAGCATACTAAAAGTGAAGTGCAAGTGCGTTAAAATATCCCAGATGAGTCCGAAAAACACTATAAATATCGGACTCATCACACCACCAGACTTAAACATTTGCCCGTCCCTAGCAAATCATCTCTTCGTGAACTCGAAAATAGCTAGCTGGCTTAGAAATTTCAAAATAAAGTAAAGCGAGAAATCAAATACTCATAGGTGCAGAAAATAAAATAGATAAACTTCTTAATTATGCTACGGTGCTTATAAATTTCGACATACGTAGATAAATATTACAGCTACTCAAATTAGGAATGTTGGGGAATCGTCAGGTCACTCATAGGAAGAAAGTAGGCATGCCACTGAGGTGAGCATTGTCAAAGATTGGGGCTCATGATCACCTCCAAAGAAATCCATCAATGTAAGGGACCATACGCTTGCCCGTTCAAACTCTCTCCACGACGCTAGTCAAACTCAAACGAGAAACAGTAGGACTTATAGGATAGAATGGGTCTTAGGTGAAGGTGGGTATACAAAGGGTAAATAAGAAGGACACGCACATCCAAGATAAAACCGCACGAAAATAATCGTAGCTAGAAACAACGGCAAACACGTGCAACGCACCACCAGACTTGAATTTTTTATGGTGCGTGCACGCCAACCACGATCACAAAACCAAAAACAATTCACAACTTAACAACAACATATATATTCTTTTTATTCCAACCGAGCAATTTCATTTCATTCTCTTTTTTTCTTCTTTTCTCTCTTTTTTTAAAAAAATCAAATAGTCGCAACTAAATACAAAAACACAGCTACATCACAAGCTGCACTAACACAACATGACTGCCACATAGAATGGATACAAATGACAATAAACAAACTAACCGAGCGATCACATCCGGATGTGCGAGAAGGTGAGGCTATAAGGCTTTGGTAGCGAGGTGTAGGGTTGACAAAGGAAGGGATAGGCTAAACGGGGATAGCAATAGATAGATGTCGGGAATGGTATAAGGCTCAAACTAAACAAATGGC
Source organism: Platanthera zijinensis (assembly GCA_039513925.1). Lineage (NCBI taxonomy): Eukaryota > Viridiplantae > Streptophyta > Magnoliopsida > Asparagales > Orchidaceae > Platanthera > Platanthera zijinensis. Next base: position 116,534,043 of record CM077084.1, read on the forward strand.
GGCCTACATCACACTCAGGCTTGACTAACCATGCGTCAATGCTTCGAGAGTAGCTTAGGGCAAGTTCTTAGTCACCGAGAAAGATGATCCTTCCTCCCGAAACAAGCAATACGAGGCTAGTGGCGGCTACACACATTCCTACTCTACCGTTCGATCACTCCCAATTCTGCAATTTTGAGTAGTGCAAACAAACTTTATGAATGCAGAAAAGTATAAACTTCGAGCATAAAGAAAAATTGAATTTATACTATTTCTACACCCAATGAGTACTTGATTAGGAGCACTGCATGAGTTTTGAACTACTCCATCCTAAAATCCTAAGCCAGCACCACTATCTTAGAGTTAGCACCAAAGAAATAAATTAAACTTGGGCCGAGCGCGTGCTTAAGTGCGCGCTCGTGCGGTGTAGGTGTACAATGCAGTCATGATAAACACAAAAAATGAAATTATACTAGTGGTATGCAAGTGAATATAGAGCTTGTGCACAGGTAACACGTGACTCTCCACCGTCAGACTTAAACTGAACAAACTAACACAAGATTTACAATAAAAACAATGAAGTAAAATTCGGGGAAAAGGTTACCCAATGCTCAGCAAATGAAGATACCAAAAGATTGGCATTAAAGCACATAGCCATTCCTGCAAAAATTTTAGCTCACTCCGCCGCACCATGGAAAGGCCACCTACAAAATTAGCTCAAACAAAAACGAAAAGCAATCTATAACAAATATAAGCAAAGAAACACCTGCAAGTGAGTACCAAACACAATATCACATCACATCTATTAAAAGAAACTAAACACAACGGCACAGGAGAGACAAGTAATGCAGGCAAAATAACTAATAGCCATCCTAGGGATGAAGCCCCAGCGGAATAAAGTAATGTACACAATCAGTTAAACAAATATCAAAATACAAACATAACAACAACAACCCCAAATGGGGAGAAAAGCACAGCCACACTAGAGGATTAGAAAAAGAAGGCGGAGGTGGAGTACAGGCACGCGAGGTAGAAGCCCGAGCAGGAACAGCAGGAGTCAACCCAAGAAAATCAACAATCCGCTCTGTCATGTTGTACTGTTGGAGGATCAGCTCTTTCATCTACAAATTCCGTGCATAGTAGTCGGGATAATCCTCCGAGAAGCTACTATGAGGCGGGGCATGGGAAAAAGAAGAAGCACGGGACAAAGGCACAGAATGGCTGGGAGCAGAATCGTCGGGCCCACGGGACTCCGAAGAAGTACCCGCAGCAGCATAAGGAACCTCAGCAGGCAGTGCTCGATCAACAGTACGAACAACGTACCGCCAAAAGAAACACGATGCACCAACCTGAAGGAAGTCATCATGGTCGCAGAAATGAAATCACCGCGGGAGATAGGGGTCATAGCCGGCAAGCTATCTAACACACCCATTCCCTTGACAATTCAAGTAATGAATTGCAAACCACCGATTGCTTTCAAGGGTACGTATGTGGCTTGGTGGAGGAAGTAGTCAGCCAGAACACGGCCCAGGTGGAGAGGAATGTCATGCTGCATGCTGTAGAGGTAAAGAAGATCTGACCATCCCGGACATTCTGGCTCATTGCATGGGCATTGATACTATTCCTAATTAAGTGTTGAACGTAGCGGAGGGCACGCGAGATGATCTGGGAGGATTTGGCAGCACGCGCTTCGTACTATTGTGTCAAGCCGGTGATCTACTGTCTTAATGTGTGAGGAGATACACTAGTGGGGAATTGATAGGGTCGATACGGAACATCAGACTCCATGAGTTCCTCAGTGGTGTATATCACGGCATGAATGACAAGCATACCCACACCGAAGGTGTAGGGACGGGAGTTCATCCGAAATGACACAGAAGTGGACTCACCAGTAACCGTGTCGCGTCATTCTAAAATGAGGAAAGTGGAAAGAAACTCAAGAGTGAGTTCATGGAATCCCGTCTCCACAATGGAGAAAAGATGTCTCCATGAACCCACATCGAGTAGGCGATCCACTTCCATCTTTAGGCCAACGGCCGCAAGTTCTTCGTCCGAAACAAAGCAAAAATCCAAAAATGGTTTTTGGACAAGGCGATCAAACCTCGTTATCATCTCCTGCCGCCCGAAACGGAGCATCCTTTCTAGCTCTTCAGAATCAACCTGAGTATCCAGAGCATCTTCCGGCTAATCCGGAACCACATTCCGGGTAGAGGAGGAGGAAGCACCACCCTTGCCATGCAAAAGGCTAACCACCTTCTTGAAGGGACTCATGGCGATGAGGGGAAGAGAAAGTGAAAAAAAAGAGAAGAAAATGGGGGGAAGATTTGGGAGAGGAGGAAGAAATTTCACCGGAGAAGAATGGGGTGAAGCAGTGCTCGAGCAGATGCACGGAATTAGGGCTAGCATGCGTCAAAAATGCCCAATCCGAGTTTTTAATAAAAGAAAAAAAGCACGGTCGTGCGTTTTTGCTGTGCACAGTTTCCCTAACCGTGCGTTTTGCAAAAACAGGCCAATTTGCATCATTTTCTCCGGGAAACCTCATCCTGCGACAACAGCAAGAAAAATTAAAAATATATGGAACAAAGAATATCCTGAGCGACTAAGCTACTACCTGAATTTGGCATACGCACACAAAACTCTCGCAATCAAGAATTGAAACAGAAAAATTTCAAAACAAAACACTCAAAGATAACTTTAAAACAAAAACTACTAACTGGCTACTCCTACTCCTAGATAAGTACTGGGGTTACTGTCATCCCAGCACGACTTATTCGAAAGCTGAAAAGTCCTAACTAATTGACCTATGAAAAGACAAATGCACAGGTAACTGGCCCAATATCCGCCTCGGTAATGGGTACCGATACGGAGATAATGCAGTTACCCCTCCACCTAAATAAAAATACCTGAAATTCTCAGGTGGAGGAAATAGGAAGTAAGATGAGGAGGAGAATTGGTCCTCGCTTACCTCACCACAAAACAATTTCTCGCCTGGCAAGGTGTCATCCGCCTCAAGTGTGTAGAAACTGATGGCAATGGCATGAACATCACACTCATCATCGTCCCAGCGCACCCGAGGAGACTTATCCTTCACAGGCTCAGATAGAGAAGGGGGACCAAGTAATACAAGAGAAGAAGAACTAAAATAATCAGAAAAAGGGGGAGTGGTTTCGGTCTCACTCCAAGCGAGATCCAAGGAAAGATCATCGTCGGTATCATACGAGTCGTATCGGGGGGAATCCGACAAATTGAGGTCCACGGTGGTAAGAGGGACTGCCTCGTCCAATAAAGAGGGGCAAACCTCCACATCGGATAGGGAATATTCCTCATCCCACTAGGGTGCGTACAAGTGCTCTGAAGATCCACATTCCTCGTCAGAGATATAGGAATCAACATCCCACTTTGGCGCAACCTCGGTCACCAAATCAACCACAAACACGACATCATCAGCCGACTCACTCAAAAATGGAGTAGAAAACTCCGGCAAAAATTGTGTAGGGGCAAGGCTACTCTCAAAATCAAACACAGAATGAGCAGGCCCCATCGCAAGATCAGTCGCAAACGCCACCCCGTTGATGACCGGAACAATCTCATCGTCCCATTTAGGAGCATCCACGAGTTCCAGATCTAATTCTCGCAAGCTAACACCAGAGTGATCGTTAACACTCAAGGGAAGCTCGTAAAAAGGGATTGAGGGACCCATGAAGGATCTGTATGCAGCGAGAGATTCTTCGGTAATCTCAACGGGTAAAGAATGAGCAAGGTGCACCATGTCAGTGTATGGGCCAGGTAACACCCTGGTAGGCCTGTCTACAGCAGTCTTCTGCGAATGGGAGGTTGTTGTAGGCACACCCACAGAGGGGGAAGGCTCGCACAAATGAGGGCAGTCCTTCACCATATGGCCTACACCTTGACATAACAAAAACCGAATACAGTGCTCGGCATTCATAGCAGCTATGGCATTGATGCGTCTGCGCAAAGTGTCAAGTAGACGACACTCAGCAACAGGATACATTGCGAGTAAAAAATAATTGCAAGAAAAATGCTACACGGCTAGAATAAAAATTAGAAGGGATCTGCTATCTAAATCAAAAATCAGAAAGGGGCAGAAAGAAATAAGCAACAATAAAAATTCTAAGAACTAAAGCAAATAAGAAAATGATATGCACAAATGGAAAAGGGCTTCATTCTATTATCTCCTTCTTCAAAAACTCACACGACTGTGTTCCCTAGCAACGATGCCAAAAACTTGATGCACTGGCGGTAAGATTACCTTTCTCGGACAAGTAATAAAAGTGAGGAGTAGCTTCCCTAAGTATCGATCTCACGTAGAGTGCAAGTAGGGAGCATGGATTTCGCTTTCAGAGACATGAATGCGAGTGTTAAGTAAAAACGGGGGGTTGGATTTTGGGTTTCCTACGCTAAGCAACAATAATCTAATGCGGGTCGCCGTCACCGCGTCACCTTGGTGAATCACTCCAAAGAGTTATAACGGAGATGGACAAACTAACAAGGGTCGTAAACACCTCTTCGATATGCGCGCTTCTAGCAGTCGATAGAGCAGCTCAAACACAACTTTCCCTAACAAAGGAGAAGCTCATCAACACACATCAAGATCAATAAAGCAACACACAAAACCATAACATGACCTTGAACGACACATGGATATTAAATCTCAAGCAAACTAGCACAAGTTCAGAATAAATTAAATCCAAGTAAAGAAGGGGGAGAAATACAACCAAGCACTCGAAGGCTCTCCAAGTTTCACGGCCGAAAGCGAAGGTTGTCAATCCTCATCCTAGCTCGGTCTTTAGAAGGTATCCAGGCTCCCGAAGGGCTGTCACTTCCTTCTTCACACACGTCGTCTTAGTGTCGTGGTCATTGATGCGGATCAGAGCGAAATGCTCCACAAGTGCTGCAACTAAGAACTTCAAACAGTTTCTTGGAGGTCGGCAATGGCGATGGCGGTCGGAGACGAAGCATTAGCAAGCTCTTTGGAAGAGAATGAGTGGTCGGATCAACCCTCCAAGGAGGATAGAGAGTAGGGCAGCTGGAGGGGCAAGTTCCTGCTCAAAAGGGCAGAAATGGCAGGGGAAGACGGAATGGTCCCGGTCTAGAAGAAATCTGCGGCTTAAATACTAAAAGTTAGCAAAAAATGGTCACGCGCGGTATGGCGCACGACCGTACGTGAACCGTGTGATAATAATCTCAAGAAAGCGCCTGAGGAAGAAGAAGCGTTGACCCGTGCGTTTTACTTACGCACGGGCGATTCCGCCCGTGCGCTAAGGAAATCACACGGGTAATGACAGAGTGCAAAAAATGCAGGCAACCAATTGGAATCGTGCGTTTTACACACGCACAGGCGCTTTGGCCCGTGCGTGAAGAAAGACGCACGACCAACCACAGAACAGCGCCAAACCAGAAGGCTATAGGAAAACCGTGCGTTTCCTTCGCGCACGGTTCCAAAGAAACCGTGTGTGAAGAAATCGCACGATCTGGTCAATCTTCCAAACTAATCTGTAGAAAATGCACGACAGAAACAAACCGTGCACCAAGAAAACACACTACCATGCATTTTCCACAAAACAAAATTCAGAAGAGGGGAAAACTTACCACCTGTACACAAAGAAATCTAACCAAGGAGGACCCTCCAGCAATCACAAAATACAAAAAAATAACTGGAACGAGCCCCGGGGAGCACAAAGTGAATACCCCCAACAAACGAATGCAAAATTGCGCACCCATGGGCTAGACATGTGCACTAAACGTGAAACGCAGCGGGAACGAAATAGCAGTGAAAACAACCGAAAAGTTAAGTGTAAAGACATGAAAACTAGCCCAGATGAGCCCAAAAAACCCTATATAAATGGGACTCATCACACACCCAGACTTGATGAATTGAACGGCAAGTGTACCGGTCGCACAAGTAATATAAAATGGGTGAATTTCACAAAGTATCGATCTCGAGGGAACACAGTAAGGGGGAGTTAATTTTGAGGAGGACTTGAGATTGAAGTCCTTAGGTCGGAGTTAACGAATGTGGGGTTTTGATAGTTATGGAAAAAGAAAATAAAACACTAACAACTACTCCTATGCAATGCCGCTATGCATCGCTTCGCCAGGCGGGATGGAAGACTACACGGACCGTTATGCACCAAATCGCTTTGCGGATGGACGAGTAGGCAAGCGTAAGAACAAGAATTTGAGGGTCGTAAGCACCTCTTCGCTACGCACGCCACTAGCAATTGCTAGTGCGGCAAGAAAAGATGGATGGAGGATGGAAAATAAGGGCGCACCTCAAGCAAATAACGAAAACATACAATCACATAGACATGATTACACATAAACGAATTTTACAATAAGCGCACTTCATCAAATATAAGAGATTAATTACGCAAGAAACAACAAGAGAGAAAAAGTGTGTGAAATCGACCAGATTCGAAGTCTTGTCGAGGATTCACGGTTGGATTCTCTGGGTTGTCAATCCGTGTCCAAGCTCGGTCCTCAACTGCTTCCGGGGTAGAGGAGGCTATCACTCACTCCCAATGAACCCATCTTCTTCGTGTCATGAGCCGGTGGAGGGTGGCACAACTTCTCCTAGCTTGATGGAGAAATCTCGATTGAATGTCCTCTTGAAGCCCGAGGATGAAGGAGCAGGCCGAGAGGAAGCTCCGACTTATATTTGGCGTTGAATACTTGCCCGGATCTCCTCTCCTAGGTGGAATGGCGGATTTCGCCCTAAAATTTGCGGGAGAAGAAGCTCTCCGTCAAAAAATATTCCATGGCCGGAAAATCTGCATCTTAAATATAAAAAGTCAGAAAATCGTTGACGCACGGTCTGGCGCACGACCATGCGTGAACCGTGCGATATTCACGCATAGATAAAGCTTGCAGAAGAGAGGCGTTGACCCGTATGTTTTACTCATACATGGGCGATTCCGCGCGTGCGTGAAGGAAATCGCACGGGTAATGACACAATGCAGAAATGCAGGAGAAAACAGTGGAACCGTGCGTTTAACTCGCGCACAGGCGCTTCCGCGCGTGCGTGCAGGAAAACGCATGATTAACCACAGAATGCTGGAAAGCTAGGCAAAAGGTGTAGGTCGTGTGTTTCCTTCTCGCACGGTTTGGCCGAAATCATGCGAGAACAAAACATACGGGTAGAAACAGAAGTCCCAGGAATGCTGTGTGAAAAACACGATTAAACTGAAACCGTGCGCGAAGAAATGCGCACGACCGTGCATTTTACACAGCAACTAGAAACGGACTTCGGGACATCCCGACTACCTGGACCACAATCAAACCAGGCTGGAGAACATGCTTCTAGCACCAAAAATGCAAACCAAAGCAAAACAAAAAGAAAATGAGGAGCACCATGTGCATACCCCCGACAATAGAATGCCCAATTGCACACCCATGGGCCGAAACAGTGCACTTATTGTGAAAAGCAGAATAAATGAAATATCAACGATAGCATACTAAAAGTGAAGTTCAAGTGCATTAAAATAAGCTCATATGAGTTTGAAAAACACTTTAAATATCGGAATCATCAGGTTCCCCTTAAACCCAAAAACTTTCTTATTACTCTGAGAGGTAAATGAGTCTATTAGGGGCAATACAGTATTGGGCTTTGAATAGTTATCCACGATCCTTTTCCCCCTTTGGAGCTTTTCTTCAAGATCCAAAATGATCTTGTTCTTATTGTTGATGTTGCCAATCTAGATGATTGAGATGGCCTTTAGTTAGCTGACTTCCCTCATCTTTTGATCTGGCATAGATGCTGACTCAGATAGCTGGGAAGCAACTTGCTATAGGGAGATAATCTCCTCAGCCTGTTTCTTGGCCAACTTCTTGCTTCTATTCAAAGCATCCAGAAGGGCACCATACTTGTCAATAAATTGATTGTCATCTTCCTCAAATTCTGACTCATCTTCATCATAGGATGAGGATGCATCAGAATTGGGACTAGTCTCATAGTCTGAATTAGAAGATGAGCTAGGTAGGGAGTGTACCTTATCTAGACAAGGCTGATCTTGGCTGTATTCTTCATCATACATGGCCATTATCCCATAACTATTGTAGAAATCTCATCCTCCTAAGTGTCACTATCTGAATGTGACAGAGGGACCCTTATACATATCCTTGCTACTGGATAGTCTTCTTCTTCATCATCAACAACAACAAACACCCCAATATAGCCTTCGTCTTCTTCTTTAGAATCTGAAGGAGATGAGTCACTCTAACTCCAACTCTTTTCATTCTTGGCAATGAAGTTCTTTTACTTCTTGCCTTTGTGTTGGTGGTGCTTTTTCTCTCTAGTTTCCTTTCTCTTGACAGGACAATCAACTATGACATGTCCTGGCTTTCTGTAGTAATAGCAAACAACTTTAGAAGGAAACTATTTACTGGGTCTAGAATTGTACTTGTCTCCTTTGGAGAACTTATTATCAGGCTGGTAGTGATCCTTCTTGTGATCAGAGGAGGAGGATGGTATGTTCCTCCACTATTTCCTCTTCAACATCTTCTAAAATTGCCTAAAGAAGACAGCAAACTCTCCATCAGATATATTGCTATCTAAGGTTCTTGGTTCAGTGCTGTCTGAGTCAGCTGGCCTCCTTGGAGGAGAGGGAATCCTCTCCTTGCTCTTCTTGGATCCTTCAGCCTTAAAATCCACTACCTTTTCCTTGGCCTATGATCTGTTGATGGTCTCGTCCTCCTTTCTAGTAGATAGCTGAATCTCATAGGAGAGCAACTTTCCAAATAATGTCGGGGGAGTTTTAGCTAGCTTTGCCAACTCCCTGATGGCACCGATCTTTGTGTCCCAGTCTCTGGTTAGAGATCTAAGGAACTTGTCAATCAGCTCATAATTGCTGAATACCCTCCCATAGGTCCTTAACTCATTCACAATTCTGAAGAATTTTTTATAACATTTAGCTATGTTATCCTTCTTGGACTGCCTGAAGGCTTCATACTCTTTATTAAGCAGGGATTTCCTGTCATCCCTGACTTCTTCAGTCCCTTCCATGTAGACCACAAATGTATCCCACATCTCCTTGGAGGTATTGCATTGGACAAGGTTCTGGAAGGTTGAATCATCAATGACACTTACTATTATGTTTTGTGCCTTCTATTCCATGGTTGTTAATATGACCTCATCCTTGGTCATTTCAGAATACTTCTTAGGTTTCTTGACAGTTTCATCCAGAACTGTGACCTTCATGGGGATGAAAGGTGTAACATCCCGCATTTTCTTAGCAATAAAATTATATCAGAGTAAGAGAAAATACATGCCGCGATGCCATGCCATGCAGGGGATAACTGCAGACGCTCAGGCAAGGCACAAACCTAAACAAGTTATACAGAATTCATAAGTTATTATGAATAAAATCTTTCTAATCTTTCAAATTTGATGGATATAATTACTAGTCCACGAGTAAATATAGTTATACCCTACGGAAAAATACTTTAGTTAAGATGGTTTGACATCCTACATGAGTGTAAGCGTCTACGAAGGACAACTCATGGTATGCAAGACTCTAAGTTTAGTATAGTATGAAGATAGTCTTTACGTTAGTTTAGAAAATAGTTCTTTTGTTTTAGAAATATGATATGTATGAAGTAATATCGGTAGAGGTTTTATAAGTTAAAAATATCTAACATGCATCCTAGCATAAAACAATCCCAGAGAGCAAGTAGACAACCTTCAAAAATAGGCAAAAACTAGCAGTTTAAGTCATATAATTAACATCATAAGGAAAACCACCAGTGGGCGTCAACAACCTGACACGAACCCAATGGTGATTATGCATGTCTATACAGAAGGAAACAATAAAAGAACTACCTCACAAAGATGAGGGAAAGAACTCTCAGCAAAATAGCAGATCACTAGCAAGCTCCAAAAGAAAACTAGCCGCTTAATCGGCTATAACCCTGAACCTGAGGCATTCAAAGAAAGAACACCTCAGCAAGAGAAAAACTTGCAGTAAAGGATCAGTAGATCATAAGCAATAAAACAAAGGGGGGTTTACCAAACCCTACAAACGAATGCTGATAAAATTCGGCAAAAGGAAGAAAATTTGACAGCAAAAGTAAAGTACTCAAAGAAAAGGAGTAATCAAAGCGCACCAATTGCGAGAATAACAATATGCTCCGCTAAAACCTGCAGAACAACAAAGCCACAAAATGCCAATATAATATGGAAAGAAAGGAACTAACATTCCTAACCTGTGAATCATTAGCAGTGGTAAAACAATGGATCTGGGTTGGTGACAAAAAACAGCCCTCATCCAAAAAACCAGATCCAAATAACTCAGGGGCCACCGGTGTAGCCTTGGGGTCCAACACACCGGCCCAAACCGGGGCTAAATCAGTGGTGGTCACGGCTCTTCCCCCAAACATCCTTGTCAAGAAAACCAGAGTAACCACCTGTCATGATTCACGATTCGGCCTTCAAAACTAGCCGAAAACATCACCGAAACCCAATAAAAACCAACACTAAGAGACTCGGGAGAAAACTACAAGTCTAAGGAAAAAGCATCGAGTACACTCGATGCCGCGTCGGGTACACTCGACGTTGCAATGAGTGAGCACCACTCACTCAACGCTAAAACACCAAGCAGGAAATGCGTCGAGTTCACTTGACACCGCGTTGAGTGAGCACCACTAACTCAACGCCAAAAAACTTAGCCGAAAAAAGCTTACTCAACTCGGCCAACGCTAAACAGCTAAAGGCGTTGAGTGAGCTCCCCACACTCAACGCTTTTGCCTTATACTATCAAGCTAATAAGATGGCGTTGAGTGAGCTCACCTCACTCAATGTTATCAATGCCAAATAGCCAAAGCCTTTGAGTGAGTTCACCACACTCAATGCTTTTGACTTAAAAAATCTGCCTGACTAGAGGGCGTTGAGTGAGCTCAACTCACTCAATGCCAAAAGACTTAGAAAAATCTTACTTCCTAGAAGACATTGAGTGAGCTCAACGCACTCAACGCCAAAAGACTTAGAAAAGTCTAACTAGCAAGACGGCGTTGAGTGAGCTCAACTCACTCAACGCCAAAAGACTTAGAAAAACTAACAAGGAAGACGGCGGTGAGTGAGCTCACCTCACTCAACGCTGTAAACGCTTATTACTTAGACTCCAGACCAAAATAGCTAGGTGTTGAGTGTGTCCACCACACTCAACGCTTTTATACTTAGGCTAGAAACTGACCACTACCTCAGCTTACACTCAACTCTTAAGGCTACACTCGATGCCTACAGACAGAACCTGGCAAAAAAAGCTATTTTATCTAAAATGAGGTGGATAAATCCTAGAAACAACCAAAATATTAGAAAAATCTCTTCTAACATAGACTAACTGGAAGGAAAACCTGCTAATACTAACTATACTGACACTGACTATACCTATCCAGCCAAAACCAGGCACACTCAAACATTTTCTACCTACAACAAGTTAAATCTGGCAAAAACCTAAAGCATACCCAAGATCTATGGCAATAAATGCTATAAAGAAAACAAAAAAAGCTACTTGGCAAGGATGGGAAAAGCACCACCTGCCTCAATTCAAGAAAAAAACTCGGCCAGCTCCTCTCCTTCTCTCGAATATGGCAGCAAAAGCACTTAGCAAAAAAATTTGGATCTTTAGAGAGGAAGAAAGGGTCAAACTGAAATCCTTGACTTCTAGAAAGACCATGAAACTTGGAAAACTTATCGTAGGGATGTAGATCTAGGTGAGAGCAGTCAGAATCCACCCTCAAACGAGATATTCGAGCTCTAAATCTCCTGAAATCGGCGGCTAGATGTTTAGGGTTGTCCGCCGCTCGTCTCCTTCCGCAAGAAGCCAGCTGTCGGGTTTTGGGGAAGATGAATGGGATAAAACTAAAATAAACTATATATAAAGTCTATTCACTCACAACTCCAGCTAGATATAATATAATATAACTTAAGTAATATAAAATTCAGCCACTCTTAAAATGACCAGCCATTATACTATAATAGTCACTTATATTAAAACAGCTACCATAATAATATCTTATAAAACTCAGCCACTAGCATAATAGAAATCAATAGAATATAATATTATATTGATTACTTACATAAAACGTCAAAACGACGCGAAAACCCAACTATCTCGATATTTGACGAAATTCACATCGTAGCTAAATACCCATGCTACAAAAACAACGGCGTAGTTGAAATCAACATCCGATGAACAAAACTCGGTCTAACACCTCCCGAAGACAAAACAGAAGAATTCCCTGAGGGGCTCCACCGAATCACCAAAACAGGCTCCGGCTCGCTAGGGAATCTTATAAACAGGCTAAAAAACAAGCCACTCAGAGAACCTAAAGAGCTAAGACCATGCTCTAACAATGGCACAAGCCGGAAACGCGTCAACATAATCCAAATAATGATTAAATAATCTCAGAAAAACCGGGGGCATTACAAAAGGTCCCTCTTAAACTGTTATATAGATTCTAGGGTCAGATGCCTCCATAAACATCCTGATCCTTTCCTTCTAGATCCCAAAGCTCTCCTTCCTGCATATAGGAAGTTTCATGGAGCCCAAATCCTTATGGTTCTCTCCTAAACCCATAAGGAAATACTTGTGCTACTCTTGGAGATCAAATCAAATTGTTAAGTCCTTCTTGAGCAACATCCCTCTGATACCACTTGAAAGTCTTTAGTTTCAAGACTAGTTAAACACCTAGAGGGGGTGAATAGGTTTTTAAGTCTTTTTTTAATTTTTCTATTTTAGGTGTGTTGTGATTTAGTTAAACTTAGCTTTCAAGACAATCAAAAACAATATATAGAAAATTTATTATGGTCCCCAGATTATGGGTAAATCAACTATCCCTCCTACCTTTATAACAGTTTGTTAGACAAGGCAACTTCTCCAACTCGTCTCAAAAGAGCTTACAACTCAGATCCCACAGGATCTCTCAGACTCTTCAAAGTCCTACACTTAGGCTCAAAGCCCTACCACTCAGTGATATAATATCCTACCACTCAGGCCAACAGACCCTACCTCAGACTTTAGCTTTAATTCTTACACTCGGGCTCAAATCCCTACCACTCTGAGATATAATCTCCTACCTCTCAGGCCAACAGGACCTATCTCAGACTTTAGCATAAAGTCCTACAACTTAGATCCAAGCCTGGATCCTACCTCAGATTCTCCACTTGAATCCTACAAACTAGATATACTTAAAGATCCTACACTCAGCCTTTATAAGTTTAGGCTTACACTCAGATCAAATGATCCAACATAAGAATAGTAGATGGTTGATGAAGTTAGACACCATTGCTAGAGTCTCTGTGTCTTCCTCCTTCTGAATAGATATTAACTCTGTCCTTTCTTCTTTATAGCTTCAATAATGGTTCTTCGGGAAAGTTCAGCTTGAGTTGTGAAGTCACTGCAGCTAGGGTTTGCCTTTGTTGTAACTTGTTGTTGAAGAACAATAGCTAACTGTTTGCCCTTTTAGTTCAATTACTTGAACAACTTCTCCAAGCTCTACAACTTAGTCGAGTGTAAGAAGATGAAGATCAGTTCTTTTTCAAAAGTTAAGTTTTATTTCCCTGATTTGATTGCTTTTTTATTCCACCATCCAAAGGCTCTTTGAGCATCGGGACCAACAGTAGTTGGTAACAGCAACCTTGCTTTGCATTAAATGCAGTACAATAGGCAAGCGGCACCATTTGTCGTATACTGTAAACTTCCCGCAACATTTGAATTTCTGCTGATGTCAGCACCTGTGGACTTACTCAAATTCATACAATTCACCATAGGCATTGAGTGAAGTCTTGTCACTCTACGCCAAAACACTTAGCAAAATTTTCTGCAGCACCAGGCATTGAGTGATCATTTAGCACTCAACGAATATAGACTTTTGTGGTCTAACTATTAGGCGTTGAGTGAGCCTTCCTCACTCTACGCATTTGGACCTAGCTGAATTCCTCTGAATGGAGGCGTTGAGTAATGCTTCTGCACTAAACGCATTCTTCCTTAACTCACCAACTTGATGAGGCGTTAAGTGAATACCCTTCACTAAATGCTTATGTACTTAGTTGAATTTTCTCTTGAGTTGGCGTTAAGTGAACTACCTTCACTCAATGCTTCTGGGCTTAGACATATTTTCTGTCTACTTCTTCTGGGGCTTTGACATCACTTAGTTTAGTCGATGCTATCTTATTTAGGCATTGAGTGAACTGCCTTCACTCAATGCTTATAGACTTATCCATATTTCTTGGCATATTCTTGAAAGTCCACCTAGTGTCAACTACTTACACCTATGGGGGGGGGAATAGGTGTCTTTGCAGCGTATTTGCGGAATTAAAGTTTTACCTGCACATGAAAACAAAACAACACAGCACAGGAAGTACACAAGCAATTTATAGTGGTTCCCCGATTTGGGTACGTCCACTTTCCCCCTTTGACCTATCTCCCAACCAGGAACGACTCGGTCACTTCACCAACAGGATTGAAATCCAATCCTTGCACTAACGGAAGGAACCCTTCCACACGTAGGAGTCAACACTCCCACAACACGGGTTGCACCCAACCCTACAACTAGAGACCAATCGGTCCTTTACAAAGAATTGAAAATAGCTTGTAAGAAATACAAACAACGTATGGAGACTAAGGTGTCCCTCTTCGTTCGACGACGTGTTCTTGAAGTCAACGAAGAGTCCACAACCCTAGATCTCACTTGGAGAGAATCTCCCCGAGACCGTCGGCGGCGACGAGCGGCGGCAAGGATCTCGGTGTTGGCGGCGGAAACTGAAGACAGCAGCTAAGCACTAGAGATCCAATCTTCTTAGCGAAGTCGGCAAGGTCTACCAACGGTCACACGAGGATCGATCGTCTCGATCGATTCAGATGGGGAAAGATTTCCCTATCTCAAATCAAGAGACAAAAGATCTCTGGATAGACACGTGAGACGCTGTGCAGGACTTGGCTTCTATCACCGAGGATCTGGAGGAGATCGAGATCGGCTTCGGTGATCGGCGGCGGCGACGGAGGCGGAGCAAGTTCGCGAGATTAGGGTTAGTCGGCTGCTCGGTTTCGTATCTCGTCTGTTTCTATTACTGTACATAAATACCAGAGTATTTATACAATAGGTCAAGAGATGACCGTTGTGGGCCCCACCAGTAGTAAGACCAAAGTCCGGTTCAAAATCCCGCAGATAACGTGGACCGGTCCAGACAGAGTCGAAAAAAATACCCAAGTCAAATTCGGCGAGAATCGTGGGTGATTCCCGACGAATCGACGAGAATCACTTACGATTCTCGCCGAATTCTACCTAGAGAATTCTGTCTGCACAGGTTAGAGAGGCCGGGGAGAATCGGTGGGAATCACCTTGGATTCTCGCCGACTCGTCGAGAATGCAAAGTCATTCTCGACGAATCGGCGAGAATCACTTGGTGATTCTCGATGATTCTGCCTTAGATGAGTTTTCTGACTGCGTCGAGACAGCCGGCCCAACCCGGCGAGAATCAACTAGTGATTCTCGACGACTCGTCGAGAATCACTAGTGATTCTCGACGAATCGGTGAGAATCACTTAGTGATTCTCGACGATTTACACTTAGACGATTCTCGACTCTCAATCTACAAGCTGGTCTTTGGCCCATCCTTGCTCCTTGTCTGCTCTTGCTTTATCATAGCTCTGTACTTGAAATTAAGTACACCCCAATAGAAAGAGTACATGTAGGCCAACACAATGATCTGCTCAACGAGGGATTACATCGCGCAGACCCGTGTATATTGACCCACTGCACCCTGACATTGGTGTGTACTTAGTATGGAATAACTGCAAGCACAACTTAAAAGATTTCATCAAACACATTGTCTATTTACCTTAGCTTGTTCAGGGGCTTCTTCAAATCAGGTACATTGTGGATACAATACCCAACAATCTCCCCCTATTTGAAGAAGCCTAAACCCTATAAGCTAAGGTGAATAGAGCTAATAGGAATGAAACTCATAAACTTAAAAATTGAGTTGAGAGAGATATTCATTACCAATTACTTGAGAGCAAACTTGGAGCTTGGAGCCACCTTAACCTTAGCCGATAGGGTAATCTCCCCCTTTTCGGCTTCTGTAAATCGGGGTCTGGTGCATATGACCCCATGCTCCCCCTCAGTTCTTGCACCTATGCTTACACTTGAGTGCCTGGCAGATGCTCCCCCTAGATGCACGAGCCATGAGCTTCTGTAGTCTTCATTCCTCATAGTTGAGCATCCCCAATTCAGTCTTGAAGAGACTGAACTTGGCCTCGTCTAAGGGCTTCGTGAAAATATCTGCAATCTGCTTGTCCGTGGGGACATAGCAGAGAGAGATGTCCTTGTTCTCCACGTGCTCTCGAATGAAGTGGTAGCGTACTTCAATATGCTTCGTTCTACTGTGCGATACCGGATTGTTGGCAATAGCAATTGCACTTGAGGAGTCGCAATACATTGGTACTTCCTTGAACTGGAGGTCATAGTCGGCTAACTGGTTTCTTATCCATAGGAGTTGTACGCAACAGCTGCCAGCCGAGATGTACTCAGACTCTGCAGTGGAGGTTGCTACACAATTCTGCTTCTTACTGTTCCATAAAATAAGCCTTCTTCCGAGGAATTGACACGTCCCGGAGGTGCTTTTCCTGTCATCCCTACTTCCTGCAAAATCAACATCTGAAAACCTTATTAGCTCGACATCATTGCTTCTCGGGTACCATAAGCCAAGATTAGGGGTACCTTTAAGGTATCTGAGAATTCGCTTTGCAGCGACATAATGAGATTCCTTAGTGTTCACCGGATATCTGGCACAAACACATGTGGAAAACATGATATCCGGTCTACTCGCAGTAAGATAGAGCAGAGATCCAATGATTCTTCTGTATTTGGTTTCATCAAAAGATTTCCCTTTCTCATCCTTATCCAGAGACATGGTGGATCCCATTAGAGTCCTCATAGAGGTTGCATTCTCCATTCCGAATTTCTTGAGGAGTTCATTTGTGAACTTCGTCTGAGAAATGAAGATTCCTTCCTCAGACTGTTTCACTTGAAGTCCCAAGAAATACTTCAGCTCTCCCATACTGCTCATTTCAAACTTTCCTTGCATATGTTTGGAAAACTTTTTGCAAAGATTGTTGTCCGTTGAGCCGAATATAATGTCATCAACATAGATTTGCACCAGCAAAATCTTGCCTTCGACTTCCCTGAGAAACAATGTCTTATCTATTTTTCCTCTAGAGAACTTGTTCTCAAGAAGAAAACTAGACAATGTCTCATACCAAGCTCGAGGAGCTTGTTTTAGGCCATATAGCGCTTTATTAAGAAAATATACATGATTAGGATAAGTAGGATTGACAAAACTGGAGGTTGAGCAACGTATACTTCCTCTTTCAAATCTCCATTCAAGAAAGCCGATTTCACGTCCATCTGATAGACTGTGAATCCTTTGTGAGAGGCATAGGCTAGGAATAGCCGGATTGCCTCGAGCCGTGCAACTGGTGCAAACGTCTGGTCAAAGTCAATCCCCTCCTCCTGTCTGTATCCTTGAGCCACCAATCTGGCTTTGTTCTTGATGATGACTCCATGTTCATCCAACTTGTTTCTGAAGATCCACTTGGTGTCAATCACATTTTGCGTCTTCGGTCTGGGAACCAGCGTCCAGACTTCGCATCTTTCGAATTGATGCAGCTCATCTTGCATGGCCAAAATCCATGATGCGTCTTTGTTCGCTTCGTCGAACTTCTTTGACTCCACCTGCGACAGAAAGCTAAGATGCAAGATATCGTTAAGAGTACCTCGGCGAGTTCTGACACCGTCTCGGGGATCTCCAATGATTTGATTTCTGGGATGATCCCTCACATGTCTGAGCTCTAGAAGTCTTGCATCAGGAGCTTCGACTACTTCTTGGGCATCTCCTTCTTCTAAAGGATTTGCCTCATTTTGATCTTCAACTTCTCCGATCGGTGTTGATGTGGAGACCTTGACATATTTTGGAGTTGCATCTTTCTCGGGATCATCCAGTTGTAACTTTTCGAGTCTGGCACCTGCAGCTTCAGGAAGACAACTAGAAGTCTTGCAATTAAGCAAGCTTCCTTCATCAAATACAACATTTATTGATTCCTCTACCACTAGGGTTTTCTTGTTGAAAACTCTATAAGCCCGGCTGTGGCTACTATAGCCCATGAATATGCCTTCAAAGCATTTTTCACCAAACTTAGTACGAGGGTACTTCCCATTATTCAGTACATAACATTTGCAGCCAAAGATCCTCAGATAGGACATGGTTGGTTTCTTGCCTTTCAGTAGCTCATAAGGAGTCTTACGATGGCTCTTGTTGATTAACGCCCGGTTTTGTACATGACAAGCCGTATTGACAGCCTCGGCCCAGGAGTATTCTGGAAGAGAAGCGTCATTCAACATTGTCGTGCACGCCTCAATGAGTGTTCTATTCCTCCTCTCTGCCACTCCATTTTGTTGAGGAGTGCGAGGGGAGGAGAACTCATGAAAGATACCAAGCTCTTCATAGAACTCTGTCATAGCCCCAGACTCAAACTCTGTTCCTTGGTCACTTTGATTTTGACCACTGAGCAGTTAAGTTCGTTCTTTATCTGCTTGACAAAACTGGTGAAGATGTCAAACGTATCAGACTTGCGCTTTAAAAAGAACACCCACGAAAACCGAGAGTGATCATCTACAATTACTAGTGTATACGACTTCCCTCCTAAGCTATGAACTTGCATTGGACCAAACAGGTCCATATGCAGAAGATAAAGACATCTGGAGGAGTCTTTGTCTGGGATGCCCTTAAAGGTAGCCTGAGTCTGCTTGCCCATCTGACATGCAGGACATGGAATATCTTTAACGCACTTAATAATGGGAGAATCCCTTACTAAGTTTTTGGAAAACAGCATATTAATTGTCTTGTAATTAATGTGTGCCAATCTCTTGTGCCATTGTTCACAAAGAGATGCACTGCCTTTAGCAACGAGGCATACTGGGGTAGAAAAATCTAAACTAAGAAAATCTAAACAGAAAATATTTCTGCTCCTAATGCCAGTTAATACAGTTTCCGAAGAATCACATGATATTATCAGGCATTTATCCTTGCAGAACTTAACGTCATACCCTTTATCACATAATTGGCTTACGCTGATCAGGTTATGATTTAATCCTTCAACATAAGCTACGTTAGTGATAGAGAGTATACCGTTGGAAATCGTACCGTAACCTCTGGTGACTCCCCGATCAGATCCCCCAAATATGACTTTGGGTCCATCCTCGACTGGAGAGTACTCCCTCAGCAGGCTTCTTGTCCCGGTCATGTGACGGGAGCATCCACTGTCCAAATACCAAATAGGAGTTTTGTTGGCCTTTGGACATTCCTGCAAAACAGAATTAATTTGCCTTAGGAACCCAATCGAACTTGGGTCCTAGATTCCTTGTTAGCATACTCCCCCTCGATTGGTTAGCCCTACAAGTGGTCGGCCTCGCATTGCTAACATAAGGAGTCTCGTTATACCTTGGATTAAACCAACAATCCACGGCAAAGTGACCAACTTTGCCACAACACAAACAGTCAAATCTGTTGTACCTCTTCCTAGGCTCCTGCTTCACCCTGGGAATGGTGGGTACAGCTGGGGCCTTGGATCTGGAGGTGGAGGCATCATAGTGATTGCAGTCACACGATTTCTTCACCTTCTGTTCCTTCAGTATAACAGGCTTGGCTTTTGGTGCCTGTTTTCTATTATGGCCGCTAGTGAATTGACCATAATTTCCCAAGTGGATTTCCTTATAAGGTGTAACACCCCAAAAAAAGACCCCAAAAGACTCAACATGAAGTTTGAGTAGCAGGCTGGTTTACACGGCCTGGGACACGGGCGTGTCCCAGGGCGTGTCGGGTGTACACGGCCTGGGACACGGGCGTGTCCCAGGGCGTGTTCGATTTATTTTGCGAATTTGGCCTATTCAAGTCAGAGCCGGACACGGCCTTGAACACGGCCGGGAACACGGGCGTGTCAGGCTGGACACGGGCGTGTCAGCTGCCGTGTTCCGACCCGTGTACTGGTTGCAGCTCGATGTAACAGGAGACACGGGCGTGTCTCAAGTTCGACACGGGCGTGTCAGGTTCGACACGGGCGTGTCGATGACCCGTGTTGTGCAGTCGGTTCAAACTGTGTGTGCCGCTTAAAGGGTACACGGCCTGTGACACGGGCGTGTCACAGGCCGTGTCGGCCAAAAAGTGATTTTGTGGGAAAATCTTGGCCGTTCATTTTTCTCTCTTTTGATCCAAGGGTCCAGGTGGTTTCCTGGCTGGATTAAGTCGTGAGAGAGGAATGAAGAGGTCATTCTTCATTTGGCTTAAGGAAGAGAGAAAGAGAGAGGAAGAGAAGAAGAAGGAGGAGGAGAGCAAGCCACCGGCGGAGCTCCCGTGGTTCGATTCGTGATCCGAAGCCGGCGTTGTGAAGGCAAGGCTGCTGCGGTTCTTTCTCACCAGCTAGTTTCCGATGGCACCGAAGAGATCGACAAGGGTAACGATCTCCCTCCTTGGACATGTGAAGTCCTTCTTTTCTGCATTGCATAGGGAAAACCCTTCCCCGCGAGTGTGTGGTGGGTTGTGGTGTCCCTTGGGGTAGATATGTGAAGTCCCCCTTGTTAGAGGCCGGAATTGGAGTACGGCTCTAGGCATGCTGTGTGAAGCCCATCTGGATGTAATCTGGATTGGTGATGCTTGTTTGCATATCGGAGAAGGCTCCGTGATAATGGCTTGTGATGCCTATGGCTTGTGATGCCTTGTTCCTACCTGTTGCTTGGTGCGGCAGGAAGTACTGGACGATGTCCAGGAAATGAAGAGGGTTGGAGGCAACTCTTGTGGCCGTGCGTTGCCACTTTGTGAGTAGTTGAGCCGTTGGGCTGCAACTCGATGAAAAGGCAGATTGCCGAACAGGAAAGGTGAAACCGACCCGCGCCTATAAAAAGCCATGGATACTTCCGTATTCGAGGTGGCTCGGCGACTTGAGCAACGGGGGGTGGCTGATCCGTACCTGCGTTAGGTCCGTCCGACTTGGAAGCCTGGTATAGGTTTTGTTGGAGCGCCTAATGAGAGTCTTAGGCCCGCGCGCCGGAAAGACTAGAAATGCTCAAATACCGTGTAGACGGTGGTGTTGACCCTGGTATTCCGGTACACCGAAAATGTGCCCTGAGTGCACGGACTGTCAGGCCGGGTAGCCGATGGTTGTGATGGCTTGAATGTGCCTGCGCGCACATAATTGCTATTTGATGATGCCATGCTTGCAGGGAAAGAATGCTCATGCCCCGAGAAAGGGGTAGGATTGTTATAATTGGGTCAGCTGAATGCTGACCGTTGCATTGTTTGCCACCGGTTGGGTGGTTTGTTCCCGTGCAGGTGCTGGAGAGCCAAGTGGGAAATGATGGGCTGAAGCCCTACTGCTGTTGCTGCTGCTGCTGCGGCTAGCCCTTGAAGGCTAAGCGAATGGCGTTGTTTTGTTTTCTCTTGTACTCATGTATGGCTGGCCTGCGCGCCGAAGTTTGTAAAACATGTTGTATGTATAGAGGAACTGTAAGGCCTTAAGGCCAAACTCTTGTGGTTGTGTACATTCCGTGGTATATATATAAATGTGGTTTTATATATTGGACATTCCGGTTGAGAGTTCAAAGTTGTAACTTAAAGCTTCCGCTAGAATGCTCTGAGTTAGGATTCGTATTTGGTTTGGTATTATCCTGTGACCTCACCGTCTGTTTGTGGCATATAGTGTGGGGCCTCGGCCGGACCTTCTACTATACATCATCTAACGGATGGGGTCGTTACATAAGGTGCCTTGAAGACACTCTCACCGAAGTTGCGGGGAAAAGTCCAACCATCATATCGGCTCTTAGGCTCTGCAACCGAGGGCCTGATGTGATGCCCATATGTTGACTCAAAGTCATGTTGGTTACAGGGAAAGCTGGGCTTTCTGAACTCAACAGGGCTGAGTGGGGCCTTTCCTTTCTCATCAGTAGAGGCTTTCTTGGCAGCCTTATTCTTCCTCTTGTTCCTGTTTCTCCTGGATGAGGAGCTAGATACCCCTACATGCCCCAAGCCAGCTCCTTTCGCTTGAGCAGAGAAGGTATCAACTAATGGAAGAATAGTTTTTTGCATAGAGAAGCTCTTGACGATCTTTCTTTCTGCCGCAAGTAGTTCTTCCAACTTGTCGACTTCCTCCTGCTTAAGATCAAGGAGCTTAAGAGACTCTGAATGCTTTGAAGTCAGGTCCAAGTGCTCCTGTCGGAGGGAGATCAAACTGGTGATCTCTTCCCTCAGGGATACACTCTCACCTTTAAGGAATTTTACTTCCTTCTTCTCAGCCTTCAGTCTCTTTCGACACTCCAGGAAAGTATTGAGCAGAAGCTCATACTTATCGAGGAGCTTAGCTTCACGGGCAGAAGAGCTATCCTCAGGGTCATCATCTTGAGACTCAGGATCAGAGTCAGAGTCGAAGAGAGGGGTGTGAGCTTTTACCTTCCCCGTAAATGGGGGGCAATCTCCTTCCGAGTCACAGTGACCCATTAGCCCAAAGTAGGCTTCCTCGTCATCGCTGGTATCTGATGTGTCAGATTCACTCAGCGTCTTTGGCTTCTTCGCGATGTAGCTCCTCTCCTTCTTCTTGTCTTTTGAGGACCTGTGCTCCTCTCCCTTTCCCTTTTCCCTCTTGCCTTGATGGCAGTCGGCCACGACGTGTCCAGGCTTGTTGCAACCAAAGCAAATAATGTCAGATGTGCGATGTTTGTTCGGTTTGGAAACATACCTGTCGGAAGATTAGATCTTCTTCTGATCCCTTGACGAGGAGCCGTTTCTCTTTCTCTGATTCCTCAGCTTGAGGAACTTCTTGAACTACCTTGTGATAAGGGATAAGTCTTCCTCAGACAATTCTGAGTCGGAGGAGCTTGGCTCAGAGTCTTCCTCTTCATCCCTCTTCCACGCACGGGAAGAAGTGGCACCCTTGCCCTTTCTGGATTGAATGGCTTTTAGGGCCACCGTCTTTTCCTTGGCCGCGGCTTTCTCTGCTTCCTCTTCAGCCTTCCTTGTGTTCAACTGAAGCTCATAGGACATGAGCTTCCCGAACAGAATCTGTGGATCAGTTTCTGCAAGTCTGCCAAACTCGCGGATGGCGCAGATCTTTGTGTCCCATTCCTTAGTGAGGGACCTAAGGAACTTATCATTGAGTTCACCGTTAGTGAACACTCTTCCATATCCTTTGAGTGCATTAACGATCTTGAGGAAGTTTTCGAAGGTAACTCCGATCTCCTCCTTTGGCCCTTGTCTGAAGGCCTCATATTTCTGATTGAGGAGCGATCTCCGATCGTCCCTCACTTCATCTGTGCCCTCCATTAGGACAATCAGACAGCTCCAGAGATCCTTGGCTGTCCTGCAATTGCTGAAGTTCTGCATCATAGAGTCGTCAACTGCGCTTACCAGGATGTTCTGAGCTTTCTTGTCGAGTCCGAACAGCACCATTTCGTCCTTGTCCATTTCTGAAAGTTTCTTGGGTACTTTCTTGGTAGGATCAATGGTGGAGGCCTTAGTGGGAATGTAAGGTCCCTCCTCCACTATCATGAAGAGCCGGGGGTCGACTGCTTCCATGTAGAATCTGATTCTTTCCTTCCAGATAGGAAAGTTCAGTCTGGTGCATACTGGGATCTTACCGGAGTGCTTGAGTCCGTCCATGGAAGATGTCGGTCTTCTTCTTGACACTGGTGGCAGGATTCTACTCAAGGTGTGAACCTTTTTGATGAGTAACCTCCCTCTGATACCACTTGAAAGTCCACCTAGTGTCAACTACTTACACCTATGGGGGGGGGGAATAGGTGTCTTTGCAGCGTATTTGCGGAATTAAAGTTTTACCTGCACATGAAAACAAAACAACACAGCACAGAAAGTACACAAGCAATTTATAGTGGTTCCCCGATTTGGGTACGTCCACTTTCCCCCTTTGACCTATCTCCCAACCAGGGACGACTCGGTCACTTCACCAACAGGATTGAAATCCAATCCTTGCACTAACGGAAGGAACCCTTCCACACATAGGAGTCAACACTCCCACAACACGGGTTGCACCCAACCCTACAACTAGAGACCAATCGGTCCTTTACAAAGAATTGAAAATAGCTTGTAAGAAATACAAACAACGTATGGAGACTAAGGTGTCCCTCTTCGTTCGACAATGTGTTATTGAAGTCAACGAAGAGTCCACAACCCTAGATCTCACTTGGAGAGAATCTCCCCGAGACCGGCGGCGGCGAGGAGCGGCGGCAAGGCTCTCAGTGTTGGCGGCGGCAACTGAAGACAGCAGCTAAGCACTAGAGATCCAATCTTCTTAGCGAAGTCGGCAAGGTCTACCAACGGTCACACGAGGATCGATCGTCTCGATCGATTCGGACGGGGAAAGATTTCCCTATCTCAAATCAAGAGACAAAAGATCTCTGGATAGACACGTGAGACACTGTGCAGGACTTGGCTTCTATCACCGAGGATCTGGAGGAGATCGAGATCGGCTTCGGTGATCGGCGGCGGCGACGGAGGCGGAGCAAGTTCGCGAGATTAGTGTTAGTCGGCCGCTCGGTTTCGTATCTCGTCTGTTTCTATTACTGTACACAAATACCAGAGTATTTATACAATAGGTCAAGAGATGACCGTTGTGGGCCCCACCAGCAGTAAGACCAAAGTCCGGTTCAAAATCCCGCAGATAACGTGGACCGGTCCAGACAGAGTCGAAAAAAATACCCAAGTCAAATTCGGCAAGAATCGTGGGTGATTCTCGACGAATCGGCGAGAATCACTTACGATTCTCGCCGAATTCTACTTAGAGAATTCTGGCTGCACAGGTTAGAGAGGCCGGGGAGAATCGGTGGGAATCACCTTGGATTCTCGCCGACTCGTCGAGAATGCAAAGTCATTCTCGACGAATCGGCGAGAATTACTTGGTGATTCTCGAAGATTCTGCCTTAGATGAGTTTTCTGACTGCGTCGAGACAGCCGGCCCAACCCGGAGAGAATCAACTAGTGATTCTCGACGACTCGTCGAGAATCACTAGTGATTCTCGACGAATCGGTGAGAATCACTTAGTGATTCTCGACGATTTACACTTAGACGATTCTCGACTCTCAATCTGCAAGCTTGTCTTTGGCCCATCCTTGCTCCTTGTCTGCTCTTGCTTTATCATAGCCCTGTACTTGAAATTAAGTACACCCCAATAGAGAGAGTACACGTAGGCCAACACACTGATCTGCTCAACGAGGGATTACGTCGCACAGACCCGTGTATATTGACCCACTGCACCCTGACATTGGTGTGTACTTAGCGTGGAATAACTGCAAGCACAACTTAAAATATTTCTTCAAACACATTGTCTATTTACATTAGCTTGTTTAGGGGCTTCTTCAAATCAGGTTCATTGTGGATACAATACCCAACAATTCTTTTGTGGCTTTGCCTACTTGAGCTTTACTCAATGCTTCTGTCTCTGGGCGTTGAGTGAACTTCCTTCACTTAACGTCTGTGTACTTACGCAAATTTCTGGCTCCCCAATGCTGAGGCTTTGACTATCTAGTCTTTACTCAATTTTTTGGCTATCTGGCATTGAGTGAACTGGCATCACTCAATGCTTGTGGACTTAGACAATTTCTATCTTGTCAGCATCTTTCTTTGTGTCCACCTATCATTGTTACTTAGACTACTGTCTAATCAATGTAATAAGTGACCAAATGCATACATAGAACTTAAAGCATGTATCAGATACAAACATGTGTATGTCATTATCCTGTAGGCCGTCTTCAAATCTAGGACATTGGGAACAATGGACCCAACATTAAATACAGATCTTGTCCACTACGAGAGTAGCTCGCACAAACTCTCTGAATTGATATTGAGGGTTATCAGTTTGATTAAAATAGTGGGAGTAGTTTTAATAAAGTCCTAATTGAAATAAAAGTGTATTTTGAAATATAGTACTGAGTTTTTCTTTGGATAAATTCTTGTAGAATTTCCATGGCAAGTGAATCTCACTCCACCCTGTCCCTCAAAACTATCCTTGAGAAGGAGAAACTGAGTGGGACAAAATATCTGGACTGGAACAGAAATCTGAGAATTGTTCTCAAGCAAGAGCGTAAGCTCTACATCTTGGAAGAGGATTCCCCTGAATAACCAATCGAGAATGTGTCCCGAGCTGATAAAGATGCTTATAAAAAGTATCAAGATGACCATTTGGATGTTGAATGCCTCATGCTCACTATTATGAACTCTGAGCTTCAAAAGCAACATGAGAACATAAGTTGTAAGGAGATTGACGAGCACCTTAATAAAATGTTTTAAGGGCAGGATCGGCAAGAGAGGTTTGATGTCACTGAGGCATTGTTTCAGTGTAAGATGGGAGCTCGAGATCTAGTAGGGACTCACGTACTCGAGATGATTGGGTATATAAAGAACCTTGAAAGACTAGGTTTTCCTCTGGGCCAAGAGTTGACTACAGACATGATCTTGCAATCGTTGTCGGACAATTACGAGTAGTTTGCCTTGAATTAGAATATGAATAAAATTGAGAAGACACTGCTCGAGCTTCTATGCATATTAAGAATTGCTGAGATCAACATGAAGAAGGCCAAGCCTACTAACCCCATACTAATGATGCATAAAGGCAAGGGCAAGGCGAAGTGTTTCAAAAAGACTAAGGTTAAACCGAAGTCATCTCTTGAGCCCAAGTCTTCAACACTAAAGAAGAAAGGCTTGGAAAAGGAAGGGAAATACCACCACTGTGGCAAGGTTGGTCATTGGAGGAGGAACTGTCCTACTTATATTGAGGGTCTACAAAACATTAAGGGAGGTATGACTTCCGCTTCAAATATTTATGTTATAGTGATAAACCTTTCGGCTCCTTCATCTTGGCTAGTTGATACCGGATGTAGTTTTCTCATTTGTATAAATGTGTAGGAATAGGAAGGAGAAGAATACTGAGTAAAGGGGAGGTGGACCTACGTATTAGCATTGGAGCAAGAGTTGATTATGTCGCCGTAGGAGTTTACCATCTTTCTTTACCCAGTGGGCTTATATTAGAAGTAGATAATTGTTATTATGTTTTTGCGATAACTAGAAACATCATCTCTATTTCATGTTTGGACATGATTAGATTTTCTTTTATTATTAAGAACAATTGTTGTTCTATATTTAAGAATGATATTTGTTATGTTGTAGCTCAAATGTTTAAAGGTTTGTATGTTTTGAAGTTAGACCATCTGATCTATAATATAGAAAATACTAAAAGACTAAAAACGAATGACTCAAATCCTACATACCTTTGGCATTATTGTTTGGGCCATATAAATAAGAAACGCATATCCAAGCTCCATAAAGATGGACTACTGGAATCATTTGATCATGCATCATTTGAGAGATTCGAATCATGTTTATTAGGCAAGATGACTAAAGTCCCCTTCACCGGGTTTTAATGAAAGGGTTGATGATCTCTTGGTTATAATTCATATTGATGTATGTGGACACCTGAGTTCTATGGCTAGAGGTGGGTACTTCTACTTTGTTATATTTATTGATGATTTCAGTATATGCAGACATGTGTATCTTATGAAGTGCAAATTTGAAATCTTTGAAAAGTTTAAAGAGTTTACGAATGAAGTAGAGAACCAGATAGGTAAGAGGGTTAAAGCACTCTGATCTAATCGAGGTGGTGAATAACTAAGTCATAAGTATTGTGATCATCTAATAGAGTGTGGTAATGTATCACAGCTCACTCTACCTAGAACGCCACAACACAATGGTGTGTTTGAGCGGAGGAATCATACTCTATAAGACATGGTATAGTCAATAATGAGTCATGCAAATTTGATTATTTCCTTTTAGGGATTTTCTTTAGAGACTGTTATTTTACACTAAATCATGCTCCAATGAAAACGGTTCAAAAGACACCATATGAGATATGGACTGGTAAGTATCCTAATATGTCTTTCATTAAGATCTGGGGCTGTGAGGCATACGTCAGACAACAAATACCTGATAAGTTGGAAGCCAAGTCGAATTAATGTTATCTTGTGGGGTATCCTAAGAAAACAAAAGGGTACTACTTTTACCTACCGTCTGAGAGAAAAGTGTTTGTCGTAAGGATTGATGTCTTTTTGGCGAAAGAGTTCTTATCCAGAAAAACTACAAAGATAGAACTTGAAGAAGTTCAGGAACCACAAAGAGTGAATTAACCGGAATGGGAATCAGAACAAGGACTATAAGATGTTGTAGCTAGTGAACTTGCTTAAGAAATACAAGTTCCAAATAGATCTCATAGACCAAGGTTTGAGGCTGAGAGATATGAATTTCTTGTGTCTCAAATAGGTAATGTGTTTCTTATGGATCATGATGATGAGCTTGCAGCCTACCAAGAGGCTATTAGTGGACCCAACTCCGAGAAGTGGCTTGAGTCCATGAAATCTAAAATGGAATCCATATATGCAAACCAAGTTTGGACCTTGGTGGAACCACCTGAAGGGGTACGACACATAGGGTGCAAGTGGGTCTTTAAGAAGAAGACTGATAAGGATGGGATTGTACAGACATTCAAATGGAAATTGGTGGCTAAAGGTTTCAAGCAAATTCATGGTATTTACTTTGATGAGACTTTTTCCCCTATTATTATGGTTAAGTACATTAAAATTCTTCTTGTTATTACTGCGTATTATGACTACGAGATCTGACAGATGGATGTCAAAATGGCTTTCCTAAATGGAAATCTCCTTGAGGAAGTGTATATGACACAACTCATGGTTTTGTATCTCTAGGTGAAGCTACTAAAATATGCAAGTTACAGAGATCTATTTATGGGTTAAAACGGTCTTCTTGAAGTTGGAATCTTCATTTTGATGAAGGGATCAAAGAGTTTAGTTTTATTAAGAATGAGGATGAACCATGTGTTTACAAGAGGATTAGTGGAAGCATTGTTGCCTTCCTGATATTGTATGTAGATGACATACTGTTGATCGGGAATGACAAACCGACTCTACAAGTTGTTAAGAACAACCTAGGGAACTATTTTTCTATGAAAGACTTGGTTGAAGGGACTTACATACTTGGAATTAAGATCTATAGAGATAGATCGAAGAAGTTCTTGGGTTTGACCAAAAGTACATATATTGAGAAGGTGTTGAAACCATTCAACATACTTGAGTCCAAGAAAGGATTCTTACTCATATCGCATAGTGTGAGTCTCTCTAAGGACTAGTGTCCTAAATCTTTGGAAGATACATACCACATGAAGTTGATCACATATACTTTGGCATTTGGATGTATCATGTATACAATGATATATACTCGACCCGATGTCTCTTATGCTTTGAGGAAGACTAGCAGGTATCAGTTTGATACCGGTGATAGTCACTGGATAGCCATCAAGAGTATCCTAAAGTATTTGAGAAGGACTAAGGATACGTTCTTGGTATTTGGTGGAGAGTATGATCTCATTGTAAAGGGTTATACGGATGCTAGCTTCCAAACTGATAGGGATGACTCAAAGTCTCAATCAGGGTTTATATTTTTCCTAAATGGAGGAGTTGTTGGTTGGAAGAGTTCTAAGCAGGAGACAGTTATTGATTCTACAACTGAGGTCGAGTATATCGTCGCTACAAATATGGCAAAGGAGGTTGTATGGATTAGGAAATTCATCAGTGCGCTAGGTGTAGTTCCTAGCATTTTGATCTCGTAGTTCTCTATAGTGACAATAATGATGCAATTGCACTTGCTTAGGAACATAGATCTCATCAGCGCTCCAAGCACATACTTCGGCAGTTCCATCTTATTTATGAGATTGTCGATCGTGGAGATGTGAACATTTGTATAGTACCGACTAAAGAAAATATTGCGGATCCACAGACAAAGCCTCTCGCACAGAGAAAACATGATGGTCATGTAAGATCAATGGGTATTAGATTCCTGAATGATCAACTATAGTTGGAGTATTGCGGATTGTATATTTGTCAGTTGTTATTATAATTCATTTAATTAATAGAGTACTATACATTTCATTTTATATTTATGGAAAGTTTTTTTATTATGCCATTTTATTTCTATGTGATAGATTAATTAACATAATAAATGACCTTAGAATGTTTGATTCCACAGGATTCAAGTTGATGACTTGAATGTGAGCGTCTATGTTCTTAGAAGCTTCATTCTTAATTGGTCCCTGGTCGGCGTATCATCTTAGAAGCTAAGGATGATGATGATACATCAAGACTAACATGTGTGTTGACTGATAACCGATTCTCACAGGTCATGATAATGTGATATCAAGTCATCACATGGGTACTTGTTAGTGAACAAGTTGTACTGTAAAGACCCGCAATGAGAATACTTTGTGGATTGTTATATGAACGTGTCACAAGTATTTTTCAAGTGGTAATGGTGTTTATGGTTCTTTGACCTGAACTCGCAACATTCATCAAGTGAGGAAGAGCGTGTTGTGATGTCATCCAAAGTCTTCCATGAGAAAAGTTTATGATAAAGGTGATTATTGGGCACATAACGAATCATTTGGGTGTTTGCAAGTGGACAGAAATGGGATTTGTCCTCCTATATGATAGGAGTTGCATTAATAGGCACCTTGTTGGAATTGGACTAAGAAATGCATATCATGCTTGGTTGAGCCAATATATGATATTAGGCTCACAAATTTTTGGAAGTTCATTCTAGATCAAGAAACTTGGGTTGAACAATTATGAGGGTGACACAGTCTATACCTCTAGTCCTATTTAGATGTAAGGGACAAAGGGACATGAAAACACTGATACACTGGTCATAAAGGCTTAATAAGTTTAAAACTCTTATTGTTTGGGGAAAATGATGTATTGTTAGATGTCAGTCATTGTTTGTGAAACTTTTGTTTGATACTTTCAAGATCATGTGGAAGACTGCTAGTGTTACCATTGTGATCTAGAAGTGGTCAAACATATAGTATCACTGCCAATGCAATATGAGCCTATGAGATCGCACATAAGAGTATTGGAGAAGTTGGAAAGGATTGTGTTGGCATTACTCATATGTTATATGAGTGAAAGGCCAAGCCTGTGACATTCTGGATTTGAGGATTTTCAGCCCGGGACCAATATTATGAATATAGACGACCAGGTAAATCATCGAGAAGTGTCTTGACGTTTTATGGGCTGTTCTGTCGGATTTGTCGAATGACTCTAAGTAAAATTCATCGAATTGTCACTTGTTTCTGACGAATCAATATAAATTCGTCGAAATGTCTCTTATTATCTCTACGAAATGGTCTTGGATTCATCGTATATACTCATGTTATCTTGACGAATTGGACATGGATTCATCGAGTGTTCTTTTGATGTTTTAATGAATTGGTTCGTTTGAATTCTTTGAGTATTAACATGTTATCTCGACGAATGGATCCTTGATTCATCGAATATACATGTGTCATCTCGACAAATGTTGTTTACTCCAGTTTTATTCTATAAGTCTTATTTCGTCCTTGTCTGCGGGTAACATCGGTTTCAGTATATATATATAAGTGAGATAACTGTTATCACGACACAGTGACTTAACGTAATCGATCAAGAATGAGTGCGACGACTTCTACCTCCCCGACAGAACTGTTCCGTAACTAAGAAACCGTAGCTGCTGCTCCGTGCCGTCGTTCACTCTGCTCCATTTTCGTCGCTGAAAAGCATTTCCTAAGCTACGTCTTAGTCACTGCCACCTCTCCTTTAACGGATTTAGAAATTTGTGGAGACATTGAGGACATTTCTTCTTCCAACCTAGATCTTGTGTGACAAGAGTGTAAGGGTTCTCCTTGTTTGTGTGGATACCCGTAGAGGCATGGATATTTGGAACTCCAGTCATAAGTGTTTGTCGGACTTCCTTGGAGAATCTTGGTAGAGTAGTGACTCAATCCCGCAAGGTATACTTTTTATTCAAAGTGGGTTTTACTTCTCGATCAATGATTATTGCAAAATCCATCTCTCTTTGGATTTTCTTGATTGATTTATTCCATTGCGCACATGTGATGTGCCCCTCTCCAAGAAACCCAAAATGTCATGTGTCCTCTAGTACCCTCTCTCTCATGCTTCCTCATCCTCCATCTCATCTTCTCTACTTCGAACCAGCCGCTCCCCATTTCTCAAAAACCTGACTTCCCTTTACTTCCCAACCTCCCTATTCTTTGACTCAACCCCTATAATGGTTCCAACAACAATTCCAGCTTCTCCTATTTTCTTGGCAGCAACGATTCCAGCTTCCCAGGCAGTAATGGTTTAAGATGCCCATCGGCAATGATTCTAGCTTGCCCACGGAATATATCGACGCCCGGTTCCATCTTCTGCAGCACAGTCCCTCCACATTCATTGGGCGTGTTCCTGCTCTAGAACATGTTGTCGAAAGCTGAAGGCCTCTTCGATGCATCCATAAGCAGAACCCTTATTTTATGCCGCCAGAACCTGAACAAAAGAAGGTGATCCATCCTTGCTCGCTGAAATACTCGAGGCTTTTCTCCTAGGGCTAGGTCCCTGCCCCTATCTATGGTACACGTTTGGCTATTTTCCCCATTCTGTGTTATCTCAAGCCAACATTTCTTTTGCACCTTACATTTTCTTCTGGTCATAATAAGCTCTGTTTAACTCCTTAGAAGTATTGATGTTCATGGACATGTTCTCATTGCTTTGTTTCATCTCAACTATGCTAAACCAAAGAATCTCAGGTATGCTTCTTTGCTCTATTTAACTCTCAAGTAGTTTCTTAGTTGCAGCAAAATTGTTTAATTTAATTCCCTAATAAAAAATGTTTGTTACTTTGGCTTACAAGGAAATAATATTGAACAATCTTTGATCAGCATGTCTTCTTTTTTTGCATAATTCTCTCTTCTTTTTAAAAATATCTGGTGTGAAAATGATATGTACCCATATATCATAAATCTAAGGAATTTTTGGTATGGATCTCCAATATGTATTATGTGAATGGTATAAGTCATTTATTGGTTCTGTTTTATTCTAGCTCTTTAATTATCCATTGTAACTCACAATTTTCAGAGCAGCTTATTGATTGTTTGTAAGCAAACCATTACATGATTTTCCTTGATTATGCAATGATTCATCACTGCCTTACTTTCCCAATGCTTTTCATTATTTTGGCATTCAAGATTCCAAAGTAACATTTAAACTTGGTTACTTTTCAGGATTGGGGGAGGGTAAAAACATCAAACTCAAAAATCAATTGCTGTT
The DNA here is from genome assembly GCA_039513925.1 of Platanthera zijinensis. Lineage (NCBI taxonomy): Eukaryota > Viridiplantae > Streptophyta > Magnoliopsida > Asparagales > Orchidaceae > Platanthera > Platanthera zijinensis. Next base: position 116,567,296 of record CM077084.1, read on the forward strand.
GAAAAACATTGAACACACTGGATGAGAAGGTAAACTACAACATTTTAATATTACATTAGCTTTTCCCTTCAAGATTTTGATCTACTTGCCTCATTGTTTATTTGTTGGTGTAATTTCGAGTACATTACTTTTATTGGTTATCAAATTTTATCTTCTTCCTTCAAGTGTTTATGTTTTCATGATAAAACAAGAATACTAATTGTGTTTTTACATTTGATGGTTTTAAAATAGAAACACTATAAGCTTGGGGATTGATTTAGTTGGAAAAAATTGAGGATTTTGATTACAATTAAGAACTTTTTGTTGTGTCTGACGGTTCTTGGATATTTCAAGTGAGAGGACATCGAACGAGCATGGGGGTTTGATCTTCAGTATGCATTGTAGAAAGGAGAATGAGAGCAGCGGGAGTACTATCGTGTGAAAAAATTTGTGATTGGGGAAAATGGGACACCAAGCGCAGGAACACTCAACCACACTGAGCCCAAGCAAGCAAAAAAACAAACAACTATAAGAGCAAGAGTCTTGTACTAATAAAAAAACTCTTTACACAGTGAGGCATACATGGTGAGACATGATTGTAGAAGTATCCGATGGAGCAAGAAAATTACAAACTGAGAAACAAACCGCACGACCTCAAGGATTAACCGCCGGCTCTGCTGCTAATCGCTTAAGGAGTCCTCTGAAGCCGCCAGATTGCAAGACCGCAACAAGCCGCGTGAACTACCCGTTATTCTAGTGTTGCTGAAGAACTCTAGCCGCAGAACTGCAGGCCGCCTGACCTCGAGGTTGCTTAGCCGCCAGAACACGCGGACTGCTGCCACCGAACTGAACAAGCCCCTAAGAGGCAGATAGCTTATTTGAACAGGGAAAAAGTTGCAGAAGAGAAACCACTTAGTCGCAAGCCGCGACCTACTGAATACCGCTTGTTGCTACCTGCAGAGTCTGCACTCAGTCAGAACCAAACTCCTGGCTCTTCAACTCTATCCGCACAACCTGCACAGCAAAAACCGGCCAAACCTCTTCAAATCGTGCGGATAGAAAACCCTAACCGCAGCAACTTTTCGCGGGCTGACTTACTGTTCACTCGGTACTGTTGATGTGATAGGGGGGTCCTATTTATAGGCGCGGAGATGAGTGTTATCACCGCCCTAAACGATATGATAAATGCCCTATCCAGTGCAAACTACAACTGTATCAGCAAAGGTTGCGGATACACACCAAACCGCTATAACTTAGCTAGGAAAGAGACTTCCAAGCCCATCTAGACTAAAACACCAAGCAGGCGGACTTAGCGAGTACCACCCCAGTCCTCCCACTTGTGGACAAAACTCAAGATTGCAGAAAGCGAACTCACAATCAAGTCGCACAAGATAATTGTTGTCGAGCTAGGCAGATGAAGAAACCAACCCGTGCCGGCCGCATGACCTCCGGAGTTATGCTGATCTGAACTTGGTCCAAATCCAAACCAATTCCACACCATAATACATCCCCAGTGTAAACACAGCACCAGCAGATACAACACCAGTCCGCACAAGACCGACAAACTCCAGAGCCAGCTATTCACCCCGGAAACTGAGTGGATAACCATCATATCTTCCTGAAATAACCTGGGAACAAAGCCCCAGAACATTGGCCAACCGAGCAAGTTGCCAGCTCTGTCCGCTCAGACCGCCCGGTCTGACCACCAAAACCGCCAGCAACAACAAGGCCGACCTGACAGGATGCCACCCTCTATCAGCATAAGCTGTCAGGAAAGACCGCCCAGGTCACCCACTTCCACTTCAAAAAATTCAACACTCCCCCTTGAAGTGGGAAGTGGAGACCAGCCCTAGTAATTCTCGTAACTGAGTAAATGAACCCTTTGATAACAGATTCATGAAGATGTCTGCGATGTTGTCCTCACTCCATACATGTCCAACCATCATAGATCCCTACAACACCTTCTCCTGAACGAAATGGTGCTCTATCTCAATGTGTTTGGTCCGTGCGTGACAAACTAAATTATTAACCAGTTTGAGGGCACTCTCATTATCACCGCATAGCGATTCTCCAGCTGTTCTTGTACTCTGCTTTCGTAGTAGAGACGGACACCAAATCTTGCTTATTTCTGCACCAAGAAATCCCTGCCGATCCACATGTAAATACATAACCAGAGGTTGACTTCCGGTCGTCTGAATCACCCCCATAATCAGCATTCGTATAACCGTGTAGGTTGAAGCTCATGTCTCTCTCATAAAGGAGACCCATGTCAGAAGTTGACATCACATACTTCAGAATGCTCCTTACCGCCATTAGATGAGCCTTCCTAGGTTCCGCCATATATCGACTTACTCGGCCTACAGTATATGCAATGTCTGGCCTCATAATCGTCAAGTAGATAAGGCTACCCACTAGAGTACAGAACACCAGAGGATCTAGAAGTATCCTCCCCTCATCTCGTCGATGCTTGAAGCCAACCTTAAGAGGAGTAGAGCATCTCTTCCCTTCCACAAGCTGAATCGCTGAATGATCCGATCAGCATAGCCCTTTTGGGAAACAAGTATGCCTTTTTCTTTCCTCTCCACCTCAAGTCCAAGGAAGTGGTGGAGCTCATCCAAGTCCTTCATCTCAGATTGAATGGCTAGCTCTGCCCTGAGCCTAACCGCCACCTCCTCGGAGTTACCCGTGATGATCATATCGTCCATATAGAGCAGCAACAATACCTGAAGCTCCCACTTGTTCTTGACGAACAAGCTCGAATTCGAGTTAGAGGCAAAATAACTGCAGAATTGGAGATATTCTACGATCTTCCCATACCACTCTCGTGGAGCTTGCTTCAAGCCATAAAGAGCCTTCCTGAGCTGGTCGACGTACCCTGATAATCTTTAGACACGAATCCAGATGACTGAACCATGAAGATATCTTTATTGATCTCCATGTAAAGAAAAGCATTCTTTACGTCTAACTGCCACATATTCCAGCCCTGACATGCCGCTAAAGCCATCACTGCCTAAACTTAAGTCAACATCGCTACAGGACTAAACGTCTCTTCATAGTCTTCTACATACTATTGAGAAAAACTTCGAGCTACAAGGCGAGCATAGTACCGCTTGATGCTCCCATCTGCCTTCTTCTTCAACTATTAGACCCACTTACATGTCACAGGAGTAATGTCATCCACCTTGGGCATAAGGTCTCAAGTCTCATTCTTTTTGAGGGAAGCCAATCCTCATCCATGGCATCTTCCCACTCCTTGACCCCAGCAGCTTCTTCAAATCTAGAAGGCTCTCGCTCATCAAGAGGGACTGCGAAGAAGCGCGAGACTAGACTCACCGCATTTCCTTTGCTATACTGAGCCAGTCATTTGATGGTCCTCTTCGATATCTGAAGGGTTTGACTCTTGCTAACCACCTCAGTTGCTTCTTCTAAACCAGCTCTATTCCCAGGCAAACTTGGAGCAGCGCTCCCCCTGCTTCCTGAACCAGAATCTTCTACCCCGGAGCTAGAAGCACCTGGATCTCCTGGTGATACAGGCAGCTCCACGAGAAGATCCTTAGTAGCCCCACCTACTCGCCATCTACCATGCTTTCCTGTAGCTCCACAGAGGAGCCTCCTCCATATGACATCATCTCGTCAAAGACAATATCTCTTGAAACCACGAACTTCTTCGTCACAGGATCCATACATTTTCACCCCTTCTTCCACTCATCATAGCCCACAAAGACAAGCTTCCTTTCCTTTGAATCCCGCTTAGTTCTCAGAGCATCTAGGATGTATACATTGCAGGTAGATCTAAATACCCGAAGGTGTCCAACTCCAGGCTTCTCCTTGAACATCATCTCATGAGTAGATTTCATGTTGATCGGACTCAGAGGAATCTGATTGATGACATAGATGGCGCAAGTCATTCCCTCCGCCCAGAAGGACCTTGGAATGCCTTTAACATGAAGCCAACACTTGCACATTTCTGTTAGATGATGGATCTTACGCTCTGCTACTCCATTTTATTGTGGAGTATGAGCACAAGTGTGTTCCCTTTGAATGTCATGCTTCCTGCAGAAGTTTGAGAACTTAGTTGAAACAAACTCACCTCCATTGTCAGTTCTCAACTTCTTGATCCACAAGACAAGATGGCCCTCCACTAGCTTCTTGACCTCCACAAATAATTGGAAAGCATCTAACTTCTTTTCATAAAGTACACCCAAGTGTACCTCGTGTAGTCATCAATCAGGACTAGCATATACCTGCTTACTCTAAGGCTGGCTGTGACGGTCTGCCCCATCAGGTCTCCATGTATACACTCCAATGGTGTTTTACACCTGGTCAACAACTTGCCAAATAGAAGGTGATGAGCCTTTACATATTGACATCCTGCGCACACATGACCGTCGCCGAAGGATGACAACTTAGGCAAGCCTTTCATAAGGCTCTTCACTCCATGGCTTTTAGCTTGTCCATCCCAACATGTCCCAGTCGCTCATATCAGATAGCAGCACTATTGTTGACCCTCATCTGATAAACATAAGAACCTATTGATAACACAAACAAGTCCCTCACCCTTCTCCCTATGTGAGAAACGTTAGCATTAATCACCGACACATTGCGAAGAAATGAAAATGTTTAGTTGTCTACCTAAATCACCTAGAGGGGGTGAATAGGTGAGTTGTGCGTCTTTTTGCGGAATAAAAATTTTGATATCTATGCACACAATTATTAACCATGCAATCACAGACGATAAAAGATTTATAGTGGTTCCCCAACCTTGGGTACATCCACTTTACCTCACCGATCTAGCAAACCACTAGACTCGGCTACTCCACTATCTCGGATTGAAAACCAATCCTATGTCTCAGAACAAAGTTCCTACAATCTCGATCTACAACACGGATCTACACTCGGAAGATAAATCTTCCTACAACTCAGAGACAAAAGAAAATGCTCCTACGCTCGGAGATAAATCTCCTACAAGATATAAGAAAATATTTGTAGAAATACAAACAATGATTTCTCAGATCTGGAAAATCTCGGCCAAAATCTTCTTTCTTTGAACTTGCAGCTTTATCAGAAATAGATGAAGAATAAACTCGGCAAGATCTGGATCTGAAATTTCTTTGACTCACACAATCCGAGAGATGATGAGGAGTTGAAGAACAATCTCGATCTGTAAGTCAACCTTGATCTGAATCTTCTTGAATGCAAGCCCTAGGCGATTTGCACGATGAAGATGGCAGCAGCTTCCGTTTTTGGAAAGAGAAGAATATTATTGAGAGCTTGTTAGGGTTAGTCGGTTTGACAAAACCTTATATAAGATCTCCCTAACGGTCATAATTAGCATTAATGACAGACACGTGGACCAATCACGTCAAGCCATTTGAAAATCCCGTCAAATTTGGACTTAGCGAAATTCTGACAAATCTGACTGAAGTACTCGAGTAAAACATAAACTACTCGAGTATATATATATGATTACTCGAGTGGATTGGAATTGACTACTCGACTAGAAGTCCTTGAGAAAATATAGAATAGAATAAGTAACTACTCGAGTATATAAAGACTTACTCGAGTGCTAACATAGTTACTCAGGACGTGGAGTTGAACTACTCGAGTATAAGAAGTATTACTTGAGAGAAAAGAATTTAACTACTGGAGAGGTAGAAGGATTACTCGAGTCAAAGACTTAAAAATAATTTTTAGTGAGGAAAACGGATTACAAGAAACTGGAACTAGACTACTTGAGAGAAGATAAACTACTCGAGTATATGGATACGACTACTCGAGTAATGTATTTAGAAACAATTCTGGGGAATGAAAACTTATCACTCGTGTATTAAACTTGGACTACTCGAGTATTAGATAGACTACTTGAGTATATGGATATCACTACTCGAGTGATGTATAACACCACGAATTCTGTCTTCTGTAACTCGAGACAAAAGACTAATATACTCGAGTGGTTATCATGACTACTCAAGTAAATGACTTAGACTAATTTCTTAGAAAAAATTCTGTTAACTCGAGAGTAAGGGTTAATCTACTCGAGTAATTAACCTTGCTTCTCGAGAGCTATATTCAGGCCACTTGAGAGTCATTCCCTTACTCGAGTATAATTATACTTACTCGAGTATAATCTAAGTATTTAACTCAAGTATATAAGGTACTTACTCGAGTGAAAGACTTGGAAAATTTTCTTAGACATAATTTTCTCTTCTTCAACAAACTCAGCAACATTTCTTTCTCCAATCAATCCTAGTGCTTGAAACATGAAGTGTATCCCAATAAAGAGGCTACATATAAGTCAACACCATGGATCACACAATGAGGGATTACATTATATGGTCCTGTGTTTGATGACCCATTGTAGACAGGCATTGGTCTACACTTGGTAATATAGTCCTGCAAACACATCAAATACAACTTAATTCATCTTAGTTCAAGGGTGACTTCTCCAAATCTGGGTTGTTGTGGATAAAATACCCAACAATCTCCCCCAATTTATATAAGTCAGAACCCTTTACACTAAGGTGAATTATATAGACATATAAAGAACTAGATCTGCAATAGAGAAAGCAGTACATTAAGCATAAGGATTAAAATCAAATACCATAAGATTAGAATTATGAATTATATAAACAAGATTGTGATGTAGATAAATCGTCTCATGGACTACAATCTGAATAGGCAAGTGTACCTATCGTTTTATAGTATAGTGATATAAATAAATCAAGGTCGTATAAAAACTCGGGGCAGGCAAGTACTATTACTCAATACAACTCTATTATCCTACCGAACGATTGATGGATTTTGAAAATGAAAATTAACTAAGCTTAATTAAAAGAGAAATATAATATTGCGAAAGAGTGCTCGATCGATGATTCACTTTGAAATAAAATAATGGAATAAATTAGTTTAACATTTGCAATTTTATTAAGACCGCGACGGATCCGAAAATAAGAAATAATCTCGCTAGAGCATTAAATCTCCTAACTTCTAGACGTTTTGACCGAAATCTCTTTGCAAATCAAAATGCCTAAAGTCGCATTATCGAGGTGACTCGCACTATTGGATTTGACTCCAATCCGGAGGATTTACATCATCATATCTCTAGGATTGCGTGCAACTACTTCCTTGAGTTATCTTTCACATTCATGAGCCTCTCGGCTACTCAAATATGAGATCAGAATCTACTACCGTATACTAGAAATACGGAGTTGATAAGAAATAATTCAAGGTCGGATCAAAAATAAAAAATACAAATGCAAACATAAAATAAAAGATGCGTTATTTCATCACAAACTTCATCGCGATCGGGCACAAAACAAAATTAGCTAAGCATTATATAGAGAGAAAATAAAAGAAGAGAAACACACATATTCATTAAAAAGGATAAGAGTACCAACAATACTAAGATGAACTTTTACATGAAGAAATAAGAAAAGACAACAAGAAAGAAATACAACTACTTGAAAATTCTCTAACTCTTCCCCCTTTTTATGCTTGAGGCAAGGGTTCCTTTTATAGATGAGGGGGGAAGGTTCTAGATAGAGATTAAAGGGCACAAAGGGGGGTGGGCCGGTCATGCATGAATAGAGAAGTGCATGAATGAGCTTAATGGGGGAGAGAGAAGAGGCTAAATGCATGCATTTTCATTTTGGAAAATAAAAAAAACAAAATAAATATAAGAGGGGGATGGATGGGTTTAAATGAGAATGAGAGAGGGGAAAAGAGGGATGAATGAGAAATAAAGAAGAGAGAGAGGAGGAGTGACCGGCCATGCATGAATGGAGAGGTGCATGCATGGAATTTAATGAGGGCTGCTTGTGTAGGCTTAAAGAGGAGCTCGGGTTGCACTTGAAGAAGGCTTAGGCTGCTCTTGTGGGTTTGCTACTTTATTTTAAGAGGGCTTGGGTTTGCGGCATGAAGGGCTGCTTCATGGGCTCGGGTTGTGTGGGCTGCTCGGGATGGACTTGAAGGAGGCTTGGGCTGCACCAACATCATGGCTCGGGCTGCATCAAGGGGAAGGGCTGCAAGTGCTCAGGTTTGTCTTCATGGAGGGCTGGACTTGTGCTTGGGCTGCACCTACGAACAAATAAAATAGAACATAATATTAGTTATATAACATAACAAACATAAATTATCATAAAGTAACAAAAACATAAAATAACAAATAACAAAAACATAAAAACTAAAATAATAAAAGCATAACAATCAAACATAACACATAAAATAACTTAACAAACAAACATAAAATAAAATATTAAAACATATTATCAAAATTAAAATATTGCATACATAAAATTTAAAAATAATACTTTATTCTAGGAAAATTTAAACTAAACTAACCCAAAAAACGATTACTAAAAATAGTCATCAAAATCCCCCATGCTTAAGTATTTGCTTGCCCTCAAGCAAATGGAATTTAAACCTTGGGAAGAGGAATAAAAAGCAAACAAAGAATTTAGATTTCATAATTAAGAAAACAAAAATATGAAAAATTAAACTATCATAATTTTTATGTTAACAATTAGTGGGGTGAGAAGTGCATAATAGAAAACTTGAAAACGGAGACATAAAATTATCATTAAAACATAAAGAAGAATTACACATTTCTAAAGCCCTAATTCAAGGAATCCAAAATTTAGGAAAATAAGAAAAACAAAAGTAGAGGTTATAAATAAACAACGCATTGAACGAACTACTAGGTTGCTAAAATAACAATTACCCCTAAATCACCTCAAGATAACCTCCAAAGAAATTCATCAATGATGGTGGTCATAGGCTTGTCCATTCACACTCTCTCCACTACGCAGGTTCACGTTCTAAAGATCAAAAGGGATTCTGAAAGTGAGAGTAAGATCAACCCTTCACTCTAGAGGGGGGGGTGAATAGAGTGTATTAAAATAATTTTGCAACTAAGAATAATTTGGCAGTGGAAGACTTATGATTAACTTAGTGTAATGTGATTTAAAAAGGAGTTTTTAAATAAAGTAACACAAACACAAATTCACAGCATACAACAAAGACAATATAGAACAACCAGAGGATACAAGGATCTATAGTGGTTCCCCAAAATATGGGTACATCCACTCTTCTACCACCCTTGGTAGGAATCCACTGCAGGATGAGTTGATCAGGTGTCCTGGCACCAATGAGCTTTTGATAAGGTGCTCAAAAACCAAGCTAGATTTTTGATCAGGTGTCTTGCCACCACTGAGTTTTGATCAGGTCTCAGGAACCAAAAAAAAACTTTTGAAGGGAGTTCAAAAACCCTTTTACAGTAAAGAAAAAGAAAAAGAAATGAGTTGTCTTCTCTGTCAACTATCAAAGAGAAGCACAAGTGGATTTTGTTATCAAAGCTCCCCCTAAGATTAGTAAAGGATCAGGAAGAGAAGCTTTGCAAGGGTGATAGGTCTTCAAAAGATGGCTCCAGTAAAGAATGATTTAGCAAGAACTGAATTATTTGTGTCTTGAGAATGAAGAATGAAGATCAAAAATGAAAAATTTGATTACTGATCACAAAAGCTTCTTCTATTTCTCTGTCTATTTGTTATTGTTGATCAGACCAATAATAATATATATTCTCTTCTTGTTTGAAATCCAATGCTGCAATCATCTTTGGGGCCGTTAGAAAAGTCATAAAGGAAATCCCTTATCTGTCAACTGTCTCTGGAAGGAATTAATTAAAGAGAATAAATATATTCCTTATTTCTTCTCTTGAAACTTGCTCCAGATGTGATAAAACTGCTACAAATCTTCATCATTAAATGCTCTTATTTGAAATCATTTGAAAGCCTTAACAAAGTAATAGAATTCCCAGAAACGTCGACCTCAAACAGTTATCGTCGATCTGAGCTTAACTATCATTGAACTGGGCTCAGAGATATTGAAAATGGTCTTGGACAGAGATCGCTGAACGGAGTTCTGAGATAGTCGACCTGAGCTCAGAGATCATCGAACTGGATTTGATGACCTTGTTGAGCTGAGTTCGACTATTGTCGAGCTGGGTTCGACGACATGTCAATCCTTACTAGAATTCTGGCTTCTCATCAGAGCTTGGAGATCTTGAGGAAAACTTCAAACCTAAGTCCTAAACCTTGAAAATAATTGACCTTTACTCTATACAACTAAGTCAATGCAATATTCCTAACAGACATAGTGATCCTGACCCAAATAAGTTATAGGGTGTTCCAATAATCTCCCCCTATTTTGGTTATGATTACTATTTACATGAATTGATGGAATTAAATACATAATAAAATAAAAAGAAAAACACATTAAAACATACAGAACCATAGATATATATATATATATCTCAGTATATGTATAAGATGCTATAGTTCAGGAGAGATATGAGAAAGTTTCAGCTTACACTCAGATTAATGCTGATCATCAGTACTTTTCTTAAAAAGGATTTCTCTGTAGGGATTTTCTGAGTCTTTCTTTGACCTGAAATCATCTACATCACCAAGAGTCTTCTGGCTTTTGCTTCTAGGGACTACAACTTCAGGATACAACTGCATGTACTTGTCAGCATCAAAGAGCTTCTTGGAACTATATCTTTCAAGCTCTTATCTTCTCTGATCTGAAAGAGTTATGATGTTAGAAGTGTCTAGGCCTCTTTCTCTTGCTTTCTTCAACTGATCTAAGCTAGCAAGTTCTTTCAGTCTAGCAGTTCTGGAGACTGGATATTTTTCTAGATCCTCATATGGAATTGAAGGTTCATATTTGTTGATGGTATCAGTTGGAGGGGCTTTCTCATAGTAACCTTCTTTTAGCTTGTAAGGATAAGGACAAGTTGTAGTATCACTTGGACCTTGTCCTCTCTTACGATAAGGTTTATGTCTGGATTGACCTCTGGAATAAACTTGATAACCTTTTTGATTACCTCTATACTGACTACCTCTTTGATTTCCTCTAGACTTATTACCTCTTTGTTGATTTCCTCTAGATTGAGGGCTTCCCTAAAAAGTTTGCTGGGATTGAGAGGATCTTTGAGATGTAACATTTGAGGATTGAGGAGCTGAGTCTCCACTAGATCCTGCACCTGGAGAAGGAGAAGGAGAAGGATCATAGTGAGAAGTTCTTTTAATATATTTCATTTTTTTCCTCAAGTCCTTCAACTGATTCTTAGAATACTGCATCCAGTGCTCAGTAATGGGGCAGTTGTGCTGAATATAGTATGGGATATCATGATCAGAAGTATCCTTTGAAATTGGAACTCTTTTCATAGCTTTGCTTCTTGCTTTCCTCTTCTTTGCAATGGTTGCAGAGGAGTCATCAAAATCTATTCTAAATTCATCATCAGAGCTTTGAGGATCATCATATAAGGCATCTATTTGCTTCAAAGCTTCTTTTGAGATGGAAACAAGAACAGGAGCAGAAGCAGAAGGTGCAATAGAGATAGCAGGAGAAGCAACTAAAGTAGTAGATATAGCAGCAGTAGCAGGAATATCCATATGAACACTGTCCATAGGCTTAACAGAACTGTCTTCAGCAATTTTTAGCTCAGAAGAAATATCAATAAGCGTTGTAACTTGAGCAGAGGATTCAAGCTCAAGAGCATTCTCAATAGAAATAACTGAATTTACATAAAACTAAAGCAGATTTGGATCACAACTGTTAAAGGGAACTATAGCCCTTGTTAATTCTTCAGCTGGTAGAGGTGATGGAAGATAACTGCTATAAAATGAATCAAATAAGGATAACTAAGTGGTGAGATCTACTAATGCGCTGATGATATGTGCTGGAGGTGTAACTGGAGCTGGAGCTGTAACTGTACTTATATTATCTGTCAATATATCATCTGAAACTGTAATTAGTGGTGCATTTGGAATTGTATCTGAAGGCTGAGCTTCTTCATATGGCATCTCTCCCTGCCTAAATTCAGTGAATACTGAACCTAAGCCCCCAGAAGAAGGGATAGCCTGAAGGGAGAAGGAAGAAGAGATCCTAGCAGATAAATCATTCAATGTCTTAACTAAGGGAGCCAAGGTGGCATCCAATAAGAGAGTTATCCTGGGTGCTAATAACTCATATAGTTTATCTGCTAGAGAAATAAGATCTACTTACTCAAGATTAACCTGAGTAGAGGTAGAGGGAGGAGCTGCAGAGATGGATGGAATAGATGAAGATGGAAGTGGAATGGATGGCTGAGAGACTTGAATGGAGGTAATGGATGGTGTTGGAATAGTGATTGTTGGAATGAATGTGGAGATAGGAAGGGGAAAGGATGGTTGAGAGATGGTATCAATGAGGAGTTGTTGAAGAGATGTTGAGGGGGATGGAAATTCTTGTGTTGAAGAAGGAGAGCAAGCCATATAGGAGTCATCTAGCAGATTGAAGGATGGAATCTGAGGAGATGAGTTTATATCTATGGGGGGAAAGTAGTGCAATGGATGGAAAATCTCAGGTTGAGTAATTTGAGAAGGTGAAGATGTTGCAGGAGGTGTAGACATGGATGAATTCACTGGAGGTGGAAGAGTTGAAGGGGAAGAGGATAGCATTTCTTCTACTGGGGCAGTTGAGTGAGGGAGAGTGACAACAATAGTCTGTGTGCCTGATGTTGTCTTGGCTGGAGGAGTTCTGCTGGGCCTGACAATCTATCTCTCCCATTTGCCAAAGAGAGCAGAAGAGAGTCTTTTGGAAGCATTAATATGCATTCCATTGGAAACCAAGAGCTGTGGGCACCTATTCTGAAGGAATAGTCCCAATATTCTTCAAAATTCACAAATGTTTTGTTGATCTTCTTCTTGAGCAAGTCAAAGAAGATTACTCACCAATTTAAATGCTTCTTGTCCACTAAGGCAGCCATCAGACAAAACTGATATCTAGAAATGCTATCATGTGTAGAGTGTTTTGCCAGAATTACCTTCCCTACTATATCAGCTAAGAATCTATATTCAAGGGAAAGATTCTTTTTCAGAAGCTTATTAGGGTTCTCATTGTTGTGTCCCATTCTATCTAACATTTAATTGAATTTTACTCCAGACAGTTCAATGCTATCATCACCAGTACTTAATTAAAAAATTTCAGTAATTACAGTTTGTGTTAGGGATACTTGATTCCCTGCAATGGTTCCAACAAGGGTATTCTGATCCAAACTGTGAGCTGTGTATACCCATTCCTTTATTTCATTAGCAGCCAGCTTGATTCTTGTTGTCATGACTTTCACTAAGTGTTGCTCCTTAAATAGGTCCAGAATATCTTTGAACATTTGATCTGTACCCTCAAACGACTCCATGTCAATATTAAACCCGGTGTCGAACCTCATGGTTGTGAGAACTGCGGTTGGGACAGACATTTTCCTGCAAAAATAAAAGATCAAGTGTAGAGGAACTTGGAGGAAAAGAGATTCTTGCAGAAAATCTGAAAGAGCAAGAGAGAACGACGCCTCGAAAATGATTTTAAAATAGGGTTCGATGCAGAAAAGGAAAGATCGTTGAACTAAATTCGATGATCAATGGTGCTGATGGAAAATGAAAAGACTACAACATCGTCGATCTCCGTTCAATGATCTCTACCCGGAGAAAGATTGTTGAACACTATCTGGAAACGACGAGCTCCGTTCGACGATCTTAAAGAAAATCATCGACCGCAGCTCAGAGTACAGAGAAAACCTACAGACACTTAGAAAACAGATTTTTAGCCTAGTCTTTGTCATTTTTGGGGTTTTATGATCTTGGGAATTAATTAAGACTTCCTCCATCTAACATTCCTAACTGATTAAGGAAGAAATTGTGTTTCTTCTCATCTAAGGGTTTGGTGAGAATATCTCCCCTTTGTAAGTCAGTTTGGATGAATTCTAGTTCAATTTTATTTTTTTCTACATTATCCCTTAAGAAATGATGCCTAATCTTTATGTGTTTGGTCCTACTATGGAGGATTGGATTTTGGGCTATGGAAATAGCACTTGTATTGTCACAAAATATTTTGGACTGCTCTAAGTTGTAGCCATAGTCCAGGAGCTGATTTTGAATCCACAATATCTATGAGCAACAACTACCTGCTATCATGTATTCAGCTTCAGCAGTTGATGTGGACACAAATGTTTGTTTCTTGCAAAACCAGGAGGCAATTCTGTTACCAAGGAATTGACAAGTTCCACTGGTGCTTTTCCTGTCAATTCTACAACCAGCATGATCAACATCTGAAAATCTAGTTAAACCAAATCCAGAATTAGCTGGATACCAGAGACTTAGATTTGGACAACCTTTCACATACCTAAGAATTCTCTTGACTAATGTGAGGTGTGACTCTCTAGGGCTAACTTGGAATCTAGCATATATACATGTAGCAAACATTATATCTGGTCTACTAGCTGTAAGATACAATAAGGAGGCAATCATTGCTCTATATGTGGTCTGATCAACAGGTTTCCCATGTTTATCAACATCTAATACAGCATTATTAAGCATGGGTGTTTTCATAGAAGATGCATCAGACATTCCAAATTTCTTAACCAATTCTTTTGCATATTTGGTTTGAGAGATAAAGATGCCATTATCATGTTGTTTGACTTGCAATCCTAGGAAGAAGGATAGCTCACCATGCTACTCATTTCAAACTTGGAATGCATGAGGTTGGAGAACCTTTTACACAAATTTGAATCAGTAGAGCTAAAGATAATATCATCTACATAGATTTGCACTAGTAGGATGTTGGCCTTATGGGTTTTAATAAAAAGAGTTTGGTATACTCTACCCTTTTTAAAATCATTTTCCAATAGAAAGCTAGGTAGGGTCTCATACCATACTCTAGGAGCTTGTTAGAGACCATATAAAGCTTTGTGTAACTTATAAACAAAATCAGGGTGAGTTGAGGAGATAAAACCTGGAGGTTGTTTTACATAGACCTCTTCCTTGATATCACCATTTAGGAAAGCACTTTTGACATCCATCTAATATACTTTGAATTTCTTGTGAGCTGCATATGCCAGAAAAATTCTTATGGCCTCTAACCTTGCAACTGGTGTAAAGGTTTGGTCATAATCTATGTCTTCTTCTTGAGAATATCCTTGAGCAACAAGCATTGCCATGTTTCTCACAATAATTCCTTGATCATCCAGCTTGTTTCTGAATACCCATTTAGTTCCAACAATTTGATGATTCTTTGGCCTTGGCACTAGCTACCAAACTTTGTTTATTTCAAATTGGTTTAATTCCTCTTGCATTGCAATGATCTAGTTTGGATCTTGTTCTGCATCTTGTATGGTGTAAAAGTAGCAAACAAACGACTAGAAAACAAGCCGGAACTTTGAATAATTGAAAATTTTATTATCCAAAAAGATATCATTTACAAAGGTATGGCCTCCCTTTTATTGAATGGAGGAGAGGGGAGAGAGTACAAACTAACAATGTGGGACGAAAAACAGGTCGGACAAGCCGCGTGGTTAGAAAATGGGCTAACCTATCGGCAGTACCAAAGAGAGAGAGCGAGATGTAGGATGAGACTGCTAGACCGCCCGGTCTCCAAGCCACCGGAGATAAGCCGCAAGACCGTCGGACTTCAAACAACAACAGCCAGTCTACAACCCGCCAAGCTCAAACTGCCAGACCGCCCGGTCTCATACTTCAATACTCCCCCTCAAGCTGGAGCATAAATATCAATCATGCCCAGCTTGTCACAAATGTTGAAGAAGGAAGTAGAAACCGGCTTGGTGAAGATATCCGCCAACTCTTTGTCGGAGGTGACGAATGGAGTGCAAATCTGTCTCTTCAAGACCTCTTACCGGATGAAATGGCAGTCGACTTCTATATGTTTTGTTCTCTCATGGAAGACCGTATTTTTGGATATATATATAGCGGCCTTGTTGTCACAGAACATTGGAAGAGGATAGTCGTAGACCTCTCCTAGGTCAAGCATGAGAGCCCGCAACCATTTTAGTTCACATATGGTTGACGTCATACTCCGATATTCAACATCTGCACTGGACCTTGAGACAACAGATTGCTTCTTGCTCTTCCAGCTCACAAGATTACCTCCAATAAATGTACAAAAGCCAGATGTAGATTTACGGTCACCTTTATCATCCACATAGCTTGAGTCTGAGTAGGCTTCAACTCTCAGATGACCATGCTTCTGAAAGAGTAGCCCTTTTCCCGGTGCTGCTTTGACATACTCTAATATCTTCAAGGCAGACTAAAGATGACATTCCCTAGGAGCGTGCATGAACTGACTAACCTTGCCTACAGTATAGGCGATGTCGGGTCTGGTCACCGTGAGATAAATGAGTTTGCCCACCAGACTTCAATACCTCGTGGCATCGGATATAAGAGGAGAGTCATTTGTCCACGTTTTGTCTTCTCCAATAGCCATGGGATACCGTGATGGTTTGGCACTGGTCAATCCTGCCTTCCGTAGAAGATCAAGATAATACTTCCGTTGGGAGAGAACCAGTGATTCGGGCTTTCGAGAGATTTCTATCCCCAAAAAGTATTTCGGGGAGCCCATATCCTTCGTGACAAGGTGTTGACAGAGGTGTTTCTTTATCAAGTCCACCCCAGCTTGGTCATTGCCTGTAAGAAGGATATCATCTATATATACTTCCAAAACCACAAGGCCCGATGAAGTTTTTCGAATAAACAACGAGTGATCAACCAAACTTCTTGCAAAACCGATGGCAGCCACAATGCCACTGAACTTGTCGAACCATGCCAGAGGGCTCTGTTTTAGGCCATAGATGGCCTTCTTCAATAGGCATACTCGTGCCTCCCCCTGAGCAACATACCCCGGAGGTTGATCCATGTAAACGTCCTCGTGAAGATCCCCATAGAGAAAGGCATTTTTGACATCAAGCTGGGAAATAGCCCAATCCCGGTTGACGGCCACAGAGAGAAGAACTTGGATGGTGCTGAGGCGAGCAACTGGGGAGAAGGTATCAAAGTGGTCAACCCCATAAGTTTGAGTAAAGCCTTTGTCCACCAGTCGGGACTTGTAGCGTTCCACAGTACTGTCTGGGCGAAACTTCACAACAAACACCCAGGGACAGCCAACCACATAAGTACCCACTTGTGGAGAAACAAGGGTCCAGGTACCCCTTTTAGTGAGAGTAGCGATTTCCTCATCCATAGCAGATTTCCAATGAGGAATAGCCAGAGCCTCCTGGTAGGTGCGGGGAGTAGTAGTAGCCGAGATAGCCAAAGAAAAATTCCTTCGAGAAGGAGTAAGCCGATCATAGGAAACAACAGCCGCAAGCGGGTGTTGTGTGCATGCCCCCACCCCTTTGCGAAGAGTAACGGGAAGATCCAGGTCGTCTTGGGCGTCAGGGACCAAGGCGTCCATGGCGGAGAGAGCTAGCCCAGGACTAGAGAGATGGATGCGGAGATGAGGGACAAGGGGAAAGGGGTATAATAGGGAGAGGAGGAGACAGAGGAGGAGCGGATGTTGGAGGGGAGATGTCGATATGCGTGGAAGGAACCCAAAGTGATGGTTGAGAGTCAGAGACATCAGGAGGAAGAGGGGTTGGAGATGAGAAGTAGGATGAATTTTCGAAGAAGGTGACGTCCGCGGAAACAAACTGTTTGCGCAAAACGGGGTCAAAGCAACAATAGGCTTTTTGAGTTGTCGAGTAACCCAAAAAGACACATTTTGTGGAACGGGGGGAAAGCTTGTCACGGGTAGCGGACGGAGCATGCACAAACACCGTACACCCAAAGATACGAAGAGGGAGAGGAAAGGGTTCCTTGCCTGGGTAGAGAATGGAGAAGGGGGTCTTGCCATGAAGAATAGTAGAGGGAATGCGATTGATTAGATAGCAGGCTAGGAGAACGGCATAGCCCCAATAGGAGCGAGGCACCTGCATCTATGTCATGAGAGTGCGAGCGACATCGAGGAGATGGCGGTTTTTACGCTCCGCCACCCCATTTTGTTGGGAGGTGTAAACACAGCTAGTCTGATGTAGAAGACCATGTTGCATACAAAAAGATGAAAACTCATGACTAAGATATTCTCTAGCATTATCAGAATGAAGAATTTTAATAGAAATGTCAAACTGATCTTTAATCATATTATAATAGGATTGCCATACAGAAAAGTGTTCAGAGCGATCTTTTAAAAGATACACCCAGATACATCTAGAGAAATCATCAATGAAAGTTACAAAATAAGAACTACCCCGACCAACGGTGAGAGTAGGAGCAGGACCCCAGACATCAGAATGAATGAGATCAAACGGGCGAGAGGAACCACGGCCTTACTTCGGTGGGAAGGAGGAGCGGTGATGTTTGCCTAGCTGACACGCTTCACAGTTGAGAGGAGGACTGGTCTGAGGTAAGTGGGGCAGAAGTTGACGAAGAATCCGAGCAGGAGGATGTCCAAGGAAAAGATGCCATTTAAGCAGATCAGTAGACGAGGAAGAGAAGCCGGACAGAGCGGAAATGTTGTCGAGGAAGTAAAGGCCGTCGCTCTCAGTCCCAGTAGCAATCGTCTGTTGTGTCTTCGGGTCCTGAAAATAACAAGAAGTAGGAGTGAATAAGACAGAGCACTGAAGTTGCTTGCATAAGGTAGTAATGGATAGTAAATTGCAAGGGAACTTTGGGACATAGAGTGTGTCCTCTAAGAAAAGCGACGGGTTGACTTGAACCATGCCCGTCCCATGAACTGGGGAAGGAGAAACATCCGCAACTAGAACCGGGGGTAATCGATCATGCGTTTCGACGAGAGAGAAACATTGAGGATTGCCGGTCATGTGATTTGTAGCACCAGTGTCAATCAGCCATTTACCTTGGGTAACGACATGAGCGCTACCTTAGGTCGTGGCCACAGAGGCAGAAGGCCGAGAGGGGTGGATGTAGAGGAAGAAGCATCACCAGAGGGGCGAAGATGAGGATATTTCTTCCAGCAGCGGTCAATAGAATGGCCGATTCGACCACAATGAGAGCAAAGGAACCTGGACAGACCGCGCGCGCCTGACTGGCTGCGGCCACTATTACCGCCCCGCTGAGTATGGTAAGCATAGGCATCCTGCAAAGAAGGGGAGGACAATAGAGGGCGCTGGAGCAGCGAAGTAACTACGGCGATGCGAGCCATTGTGGCATCTAAGATGGGAGACTCTTCTTTGCCCAAGATCTACTGGCGGATCATATCAAAAGACTCGGGGAGCCGCAAAAGATAACAAACAACCAGGAGTTCCTGGAAGTGTTTGTGTTGCTCGGCCAAGTCCGCAGAGAAGGGGCGATTCTGGAGGATCTCAGCGCCAAGGGCCTGAACTTGCTGATAAGACGTAGCAGGAGTCATGGAAGGACGAGCAATGAGGTCCGCATAAAGAGTATAGATACGGGACATCTGGGTCCCCTTCAAGTAAAGAGCGGCAAGGTGAAGCCATGCGGCCTTGACCATCTCATCATGGCGTATGAAAGGAAGGCATTCGTTAGAGAGGCTGTTAGCCAGCGAAGTGCGGATAAGGGCATCACTCGCATCCCAATCATCAAATTGAGCATAATCAGGAGGAGGAGGGTCATCGGTGAGGTGATGATGTTTGCGCTTAAAGCGAAGGAGAAAGGTGAATGAAACGCTCCAATCCGGATAGTTGGAACCAACTAGTTTAGAAACCGTTCCCAGGTTTCCGGAAGGAGTAGAAGGCGGAGGCGGAGCCGGATTTGCTACAGGAGTGGTGGCAGTTGAATTCTCATAAATAGCCATAGAAGAAAGCAACAGGAAGCCGTACGGTTAGAAAACAAGCCGCGGGAAAGGAAGAAGGAGAACTGCAGCGATCACAATGTTAGACACCAACGGCCAGGAAAGCCACGACCAAACCGTAAAACCAAGCAGAAGGAAAGAAGTCGGGCGGCTATAAGATAGACTGCGCGAACAGAAGTGGGGTTTGCTGGGAGGAGAAGGCCAAAACAGGTCGCGTCGACAGGGAACGGCGACTAGAACAGGTCACGAGGAAAAAAGAAAGCAAACCGGCCGTGAAAATAGGTCGCGGGAACAGGGCACAAGCAAATGAACCAAGCCACGCGAATAGGGCGCCAGCAAACAAACAGGTCACACCACAAGGGTGCAAGCAACCAGGCGGAAGAAACAGGCCGCGAAAACAGGTTGCGAGAAGAAGAAACAAGTCGCGCGGAGAGGGGCACAGAATCAGGAGGAGAAAATCGAGTCCTCTGATACCATGTAAAAGTAGCGAACAACGACTGGAAAATAAGACGGAACTTTGAATAATTGAAAATTTTATTATCCAAAAAGATATCATTTTCAAAGGTATGGCCTCCCTTTTATAGAATGGAGGAGAGGGGAGAGAGTACAAACTAATAATGTGGGACAAAAAACAGGCCGGACAAGCCGTGGGTTAGACAATGGGCTATCCCCTCGGCAGTACCAGAGAGAGAGAGAGAGCGAGATGCAGGATTAGACCACTAGACCGCCCGGTCTCCAAGCCACTGGAGAGAAGCCGCCAGACCACCGGACTTCAAACAGCAACAGTCAGTCTACAACCCGCCAGGCTCAAACCGCCAGACTGCCCAGTCTCATACTTCAACATATGGATTGAGGCTCAATTTGAGAAAGAAAGCAGGTGAGCATCAGATGTTGATTGATCTGATTTCTGGATTGCACACCAGCTGAGATGTCTCCAATCACTTGAGAGATTGGATGATCTTTTGTTGTTACTAAATCAACAATGGGTGTTGATTGTTCACCAACCTGTGTTGTTGCTTCCTCTTGTGGAACAGCAACTAGCTCTTCATTTTTATTGTCACCATGATTTGCTAAGATCTGAATGTCATCTTCATTTTCACTACTTTCAGCTTCTTGTTGGGTGGATGAAGGTGATGGATCATCTTCAATGATATTTAGTCTGTCCAAATTTTCTGATAGATAAAGTACCTGCAAAGGATCTTTGGTAAAAGTGCTCTTCTCCTTGTAAAACATATTAGTTTCATCAAAAGATACATTCACTGTTTCTTCAATTTTTAGAGATGATTTGTTATAAACCCTATAGGCCTTAATGATCATGGAGTATCCGAGAAACACTTCTTCATCAGCTTTGGCTTCAAATTTTGCTATGTATTTCTTGTCATTGTTATGAATATAGCAAATGCAACCAAAAATTCTAAAATAATCAACTTTAGGTTTCTTCCCTTTGAGTAATTCATAGGGAGTCTTGCCTTTTAGATTATGTATCAAACTCCTATTCAAAACATAATTTGAAGTGTTCACAGCCTCGGCCCAAAATGATAGAGGAATGTGAGCATCTGTCAATAATGTTGTGGCAGATTCAATAAGGGTTCTATTTTTCCTTTCAGCTACCCCATTTCGTTGAGGAGTTGTAGGAGCTGAGAAAGTGTGCCTGATTCTTTCCTTCTGACAGAACTCTTGCATAAGAAGAGAATCAAACTCAGTCCCATGATCACTTCTGATCAGGGCTATGTGAGTATTGAACTCAATCTGTATACATTTAAGAAACTCTGTCAAATATTTGAAGTTATCAGACTTTTCCTCAGAAAGAACACCCATGTTAATCTTGAGAAGTCATCTACAACTACTAAAGTTTAAGATTTCCCTCCCAGGCTTTGTACAGTAATGGGTCCAAATAGATCCATATGTAATAAGTACAATATCCTTTATAAATCACTCTTATTAGGTGACTTAAAGCTATTTTTAGTTTGCTTACCTAATTGATAAGCCCTGCAGAGTCCTTCCTTCTTAAAGGGGCCAGAAGGTAGTCCTCTTACAAGTTTGTCCTTGGACAGCCTAGCAATGGATCTAAGGTTAACATGTCCTAATCTCTTATGCCATAGTTCATTAGGTTTATTAAGAGAAAATAAGCAGATATCTATTTTGGTTGAATGAAAATTTACAAGATAGATGTTACCTCTTTTGTCTTCTGATTTGATGAAGCATGAAGATTTGTTGAATGTGACTTTGTAGCCTTCATCACATAACTGACTGATACTAATAAGGTTGTGCTTCAGTCCTTCCACATATACTACTTTTTTTAATGTCACTGACCCAATTTTTACTGCACCATATCCTTTGCTCTATCCATAGTTTGAATCTCTAAACATCACTTTGGGTCCATGCTTAGCCTTAAAGGATACTAGGTTACCCTTGTTTCCATTCATGTGCCAGGAGCACCCACTATCCAGATACCATTGTTGGTCCATGGTTGGATAGGTTTTTCCCCTTCATAAATAACAATTCATTTGTTTTTAACCCAGTTTACCTTGGGTCTTGCTTGATAACCTTTGAATTCAGAAATGAAAGACATCTCTGGTTGACTCTTATATCCTTCAGGATGATATCTCCTAGGGGGATTATCCATTTAGTATAAGGGTTGAACCTTTGATATGTAGGATATCTAGAATTTATTTTTGATGTACCCCTTATGAACTGGTCAGATCTCTGAGCTCCTTTCGATTATCGTTGACCTGAGTTCGACAATCTTGGGTCAGATCGTCGAGCTCCATTCAAGGATTGATCTTGTCTGTATTCAGAGTTCAGAGATCGTTGCCTTCAGTTCGACGATTTAGCATGAGATAGCTGAGCTCCGTTCGGAGATCGTCGAGCTCCGTTCGATGATTTCTGTTGAACTTTTTTCTCTTGGGGTAGATCAGAATTCTTCCTAGCTACCTCCACAACTCCTTTTCCTTTATCTTAGATAAACTTAATAGGAGTTGTTAGCACAACAGGTTGGCTGGATGAAGCACCCAAGCCCAGTTTACTATTGAGTCTAGAGTTAACTATGTTTGTAGTGTTCATCCGTTTGATACTTCTCCAATTAAGGGATTCTTCAAACTTTTTGGCCTCAGATAGTTCACTTTTCAGTGAAGCTATCTGCTCCCTACAACACCCTAACTCTTCTGAGAGTTTGAGATTATCTGAAGTTAAGGTGCTATATTCAGATAACTGCTTTCTGAGAGAGATTATTTCTTTCTCAGAGTTAAGCAAATCCAAATACAATGCTTTAAATTCAGATTTGAAATCTTCAGAATTAAAATCAAAAGAATCAATTACCTGATCTTCTCCTTGTTTTGGTTCAGATTCAGATTCAGATCCATGATCTGAATCAGTGTTGTTCCGTGATGCATTGATTGCCATCATATAGAATTCCCTATCCTGAGCATCATCCTCATCATCACTTGAACTTGATGATATTTCAGATTCCTCTTCTGTTTCACTTCATGTTTCTGCAATAAATCACTTCCCTTTATGTTTGTTTTTGATGAAAGATGATCTGACATTATGATTCCTTCTGGAATCTTTATCTTTTGTCTTCTCTCTCTTGTCCTTCTTGTCCTTATTCTGACTCTCTGGACAATCAGGCAGTATGTGGCCTGGTTTCCTGCATCCAAAACAAATAATCTCCTTATTATTTTATTTGTCATACCTTGGCTTTTCTTGTCCTCTGAATGATCTTTTTCTGAAATCCTTCCTGACCATTTTGTAGAATCTCTTAGCTAGGAGGCTCATCAACTCTTCATTGCTTGTGACTTAATATTTAGACTGTTCTTCTATTTCTTTGAATGCAATGGACTTCTCCTTTCTGATTGCTGGATTAGATGTTGTCTGCTCTTCTTCTCTATTCTTAATGAGCTGCTCATAAGATTTGAGCTTGCCCAAAAGTGCTTCTGTGGTGATTTCATTCAGACTTATGACATCCTTGATGGGCCAGATCCTTGAATCCCAAGTGCTGGGGAAGCATGTTAGGATTTTATCATTGATCTCTGTGAGAGAGATCTCCTTATCTAAAGTCCTGAGTTCATTGACAATCAAACTTAATCTGTTGTACATGTCAGCTACTGATTCATTCTCTGCCTTCTTGAAGTTCTCATATTGGGTAATGAGATGTGATCTCCTATCTTTTCTCTCATCTGCTGATCCTAACAAATTCTCAGATAGCTTGCTCCAAATCTCTTTGGCTGAGTTGCATTCAGCTACTTTCTAGAAGATGTCATCAGACATTGTCTGAGCAAGTTTGTTCATAGCTTTTGCATCTGTAACCTTCCAATTCTTTATCTCAGCATTTGTTCCTTAAGGAGGTAGAATAGCATTTGTAGTGCTTGTGGCTGCAGGAGGCTTGGGGCAATCTGTCAAAACAGAATTGAAAATATCTTCATCAATAGAGTTCATATATAATTTGATCCTTGCCTTCCAAAGTGCAAACTTAGAAAGGTTACACACTGGAAATCTTGTGCTAGCATAATCTTTATTCTGTGCCATGAGTTTAGATTAAAATAAATATAACAAAAAATTACCCTCTATTAAGGATGGATCTTATCAGAGATCTATTGGTTTAGGTGTTAGCCTGTATGAGCAACCAACCTCCCTCTGATACCAATTGAAAGTTAGAGTAAGATGAACCCTTCACTCTAGAGGGGGGGGGGGGGTGAATAGAGTGTATTAAAATAATTTTGCAACTAAGCATAATTTGGCAGTGGAAGACTTATGATTAACTTAGAGTAGTGTGATTTAAAAAGCAGTTTTTAAATAAAGTAACACAAACACAAATTCGCAGCACACAATAAAGAGAATAAAGAACAACTAGAGGACACAAAGATCTATAGTAGTTCCCCAAAATCTGGGTACATCCACTCTTCTACCACCCTTGGTATGAATCAACTACAGGATGAGTTGATTAGGTGTCCTGGCACCAATGAGCTTTTGATAAGGTGCTCAAAAACCAAACCAGATTTTTGATCAGTTGTCTTGCCACCACTGAGTATTGATCAGGTCTCAAGAACAAAAACAGAAACTTTTGAAAGGAGTTCAAAAACCCTTTTACAGTAAAGAAAAAGAAAAAGAAATAAGTTATCTTCTCTGTCAACTGTCAAAGAGAAGCATAAGTGGATGCTGTTGTCAAAGCTCCCCCTGAGATTAGTAAAGGATCAGGAAGAGAAGCTTTGCAAGGGTGATAGGTCTTCAAAAGAGATTGCTCCAGCAAAGAATGATTCAGCATGAACTGAATTATGTGTGTCTGGAGAATGAAGAATGAAGATCAAAAATGAAAAACTTGATTGTTGATAACAAAAGCTTCTTCTATTTCTCTGTCTGTGTGTTATTGTTGTTCAGACCAATAATAATAATATATATTCTCTTCTTGTCTGAAATCCAATTCTGCAATCGTCTTTGGGGCCGTTAGAAAAGTCATAAAGGAAATCCCTTATCTATCAACTGTCTCTGGAAGAAATGAATTAAAGAGAATAAATATATTCCTTATTTCTTCCCTTGAAACTTGCTCCAGATTTGATAAAACGGCTATAATCTTCATCATTAAATGCTCTTATTTGAAATCATTTGAAACCCTTCACAAAGTAATAGAATTCCCATAAACGTCGACCTCAAACAGTTATCGTCGATCTGAGCTTAACTATCGTTGAACTGTGCTCAGAGATATTGAAAATGGTCTTGGACAGAAATCGCTGAACAGAGTTCTGAAATAGTCAACTTGAACTCAGAGATCGTCGAACTTGATTTGACGACCTCGTTGAGTTGAGTTCGACTATCGTCGAGCTGGGTTCGACGACATGTCAATCCTTACTAGAATTCTGGCTTCTCATCAGAGCTTGGAGATCTTGAGGAAAACTTCAAACCTAAGACCTAAACCTTGAAACAAATTGACCTTTACTCTATACAACTAGGTCAATGCAACATTCCTAACAGACATAGTGATTCTGACCCAAATAAGTTATAGGGTGTTCCAACAGCTTCAATAGGCATAAAGACTTGGCTTAGGTAAATGATTAGGAATAGAAAATCAAAGATAAACGCGTTTGTTAAAACACACTAAACCAAGGATGAGCTCGAAATAAACATAAAAACACAACAATGAGAAATGACAAGTACATTCTTTTCTCCAAACAAAACTAAAACGAAAGGCCATGTATTTTTCTTTTCACATAATTGGCCAAAAATAAACTTCTTCTTTTTTTATTTTTCTGATTTCACATTTTTGGATAATAATTTTTTTCTTTTCATAGGAGAGCTCCAAATATAAGCTTATAAATTCCTTTTCATTTTTCAAAGATAATAACCCATCAATAATATTAAATAAAGCTTAAAGTCTAGTGTGAAAATAGGAAGGGCATTTTGGCTTTGGTGAAAAATGACAAGTGGAGCTAATCAAAGGAAAAAGGAAAAAGACCCAAAATTGTTTTAGCAACGGTGAAATTTTTGGGTGGGCAAAAAGGCTCAAACGGGTCAAAGGGTGGCCTAAATCATTTCTAAAGTTCGTGAAAATGGCGCAAATGTTTCGAGAGTCGCTAAAGACAAGTTCTAGACATCAAGAAAGAATTACCCCACAAATGAAAAAGTGATAACGTTATCTAGCAACCATTCATACGCAATTAAACCGAATAAAAAAACGACTATAGTTTGCTAACTTACAACGTTAAAAACAGATGCCTATATTTAAGAACTAGAAACTAGTAAAACTAAGCTGTGTTAAAATGATAAATTTAGAAAACCGTTTCAAAGAAATTTTACTTAGAACTAAAGAACCGCAGGGGCCTACACATCACTAGAAGGAACATAGAAATAAAGATAGAAAATAATTTTTGATTCTGATTTTCAAATAGCTTTTAGAAAAAAAATTTGGATTTTGTATTTTCTAGTTTTTTGGATTTTTGATAAAGTTAAAGAATAAGTACTCCTAAGAGGTTTAATATAACTATGTGATAAAAAATAAAATTATTTTTGTTGTTTTTTTTGTAGAAAGAAAAGAAAAAAGAAAGAAAATAAGCGAAACCCTCCCCAATGCTTAGATTTTTCATTGCCCTTAATGAAAAATAAAAACAAGAAAGAAAAAGGAAGAAGAAAAGGGAGGGGGATGCAATAAAGTAAATACTTAAAAAGAAAACGACTTCCCCAGATTCGTAAGACCGAATGCAGATGTAGATCCCCCATGCTTGAGCTGGACACTGGCTCAGGCCTAAGGAAGAGAGGAAAGGATGGAGCCAAACGAACCACCGGGGGCATTATTCCTGCAAAACAAAAGAAGCAAGCAAAAAGAAAAAGAAAGAACAAAAAGTGATAAGCAAGGGGTGCCTCCCAAGAGCGCTCTTTGTTTAACGTCGTCTAAGCCTGACATTATTGGTTAGCAAAATGGATAATAAAAAGTAAAGTGAAGTGGTAACGTCCTAAGTATGTGCTTAGGAGAGTAAATAAAAAAAGTGAAGAATCGCACTGACATGCGGTGGAATCTTCAAGGGAATGACGCCCAAAAATGAACGGATGGAGTTATAGAAGAATTCCGTCGTACATAAAATAGAAAAGAAGGGGTCGTTAAAAGAAGAAGAAATAGAAAGAGAAATAAAAGAAGGTGAAAAAGAAATTTCATTAACGGAAATTTTACAAGGAGAAAGGGAATCATGTGAAATTTCGGGAGAAGAAGGGGTAGAAAGAACTAAAGGTGAATCATCTAAAATAAAAGAAGAAGAATAAAAAGATTCGCTAAAAATAGAAAAATTTGGAACAGTTGAAATTCTAAGCGAATTGGAATCACAAACGTCTTCAGAAAAAGAAAGAGAATGATGAGACGTCTCGTCAACTTCAAAAGGTAAGAAGCACGCCAAAGTATCCATAGGGGTGTCTTCCAAAGGAGGAAGGAAATAATCCGGAATATTCGAATAGTTCTCCTCCTCGAGAGGAAAAAGATAAGTTGGGATATTCGGTGACTCATTACATGAAGAAATTGAAGGAGACGGAGAAGAAGACCAAGAAAACAATGCGGCCTCACGAGAAAAATAATCCATAATAGTTTTGAAATGCAAATTAATATTACTAAGAGAAGTTTGCAATTCAAAATACCCTTATCGATTGAATTAAAATTTAGAGGCGCAGCGCTTTGCGGGGCAAAATCATGCGAAAAATAATACGGGTTCGCCACCTCCCAAGTAGGATAAAAATTGGAGTAAGGGTCAAATTGGTCACTTTGACCTGCTCCAGAAAAATTGAAATCAAAATAGGGAGGGGTTCCCAAAAGACATTCAGAATAAAAGTGGTCGGGCGACCCGCAAAAAGTACAAAAAACGGCAAAAGAAAATGATTCCATTACACAGAGAAAAAAAACTGTTACCAAAAAGAAAGAGAAATTTTAATTGTTTTTTTTTGTTTTGTTTTTTGGATTTTTGGTTTTTTTTAATTTTAGTAGAAGTAATAAACTCGGTGCTTTCGTAATATTGCCAAAAATAATCCCCGACAACGGCGCCAAAAACTTGATGTAGATAAATCATCTCACAAACTACAATCTGAATAGGCAAGTGTACCTATCATTTTATAGTATTGTAATATAAATAAATCAAGGTCGTATAAAAACTCGAGGCAAGCAAGTACTATTACTCACAATGACTCTATTATCCTACCGAACGATTGATGGGTTTTGAAAATGAAAATGAACTAAGCTTAATTAAAAGAGAAATATAATATTGCGAAAGAGTGCTCGATCGACGATTCACTTTGAAATAAAATAACGGAATAAATTAGTTTAACATTTGCAATTCTATTTAGACCGTGACGGATCCGAAAATAAGAAATAATCTCGCTAGAGAATTAAATCTCCTAACTTCTATACGTTTTGACTGAATTCTCTTTGCAAATCAAAAGGCCTAAAGTCGCATTATCGAGGTGACCCGTACTATTGGATTTGACTCCAATCCGGAGGATTTACGTCGTCCTATCTCTAGGATGGCATGCAATTCCTTCCTTCCTTGAGTGATCTTTCATATTCACGAGCCTCTCGTCTACTAAAATATGAGATCGGAATCTACTACCGTATACTAGAAATACGGAGTCGATAAGAAATATTTCATGGTCGGATCAAAAATAAAAAATACAAATGCAAACATAAAATAAAAGATGCGTTATTTCATCGCAAAGTTCATCGCAATTGGGCACAAAACAAAATTAGCTAAGCATTATATAGAGAGAAAATAAAAGATGAGAAACATGCATATTCATTAAAAAGGATAAGAGTGCCAACAATACTAAGATGAACTTTTACATGAACAAATATGAAAAGACAACAAGAAAGAAATACAACTACTTGAAAATTCTCTAACCCTTCCTCCTTTTATGCTTGAGGCAAGGGTTCCTTTTATAGATGAGGGGGTAAGGTTCTAGATGGAGATGAAAGGGCACAAAGGGGGGCCGGCCATGCATGAATGGAGAAGTGCATGAATGAGATTAATGGGGAGAGAAAAGAGGCTAAATGCATGCATTTTCATTTTTGAAAATAAAAAAGAACAAAATAAATATAAGAGGGGGTATGAATGGGTTTAAATGAGAATGAGAGAGGGAAAAAAGGATGAATGAGAAAAAAAGAAAAGAGAGAGGAGGAGTGACCGGACATGCATGAATGGAGAGGTGCATGCATAGAATTTAATGAGGGTTGCTTGTGTAGGCTTGAAGAGGAGCTCGGGCTGCACTTGAAGGAGGCTTGGGCTGCTCTTGTGGGCTGGCCGCTTCATTTGAAGAGGGCTCGGGTTTGATACATGAAGGGCTGCTTCATGCGATCGGGTTGTGTGGGCTGCTCGGGATGGACTTGAAGGAGGCTTGGGCTGCACCAACATCATGGCTCGGGCAACATCAAGGGGAAGGGATGCATGTGCACGGGTTTGTCTTCATGGAGCGATGGACTTGTGCTTGGGCTGCATCTACAAACAAATAAAATAGAACATAATATTAGTTATATAACATAACAAACATAAATTATCATAAAGTAAAAAAACATAAAATAACAAATAACAAAAACATAAAAACTAAAATAATAAAATCATAACAACAAACATAACACACAATACAACATAACAAACAAACCAAAAATAAAATATTAAAACATATTATCAAAATTAAAACATTGCATAAATAAAATATAAAAATAATACTTAATTTTAGGAAAATTTAAACTAAACTAACCCAAAAAACGATGACTAAAATTAGTTATCAGATTGTCCAAAATATCATTTCTACACAGATCATAACCACACTCTCATAATTCTCTTATGCTTAGATTTAAACATGTTGCTTTTCCTTCTCTTGCTATCTTCTTTGGTAGCTAACAGGCTTTGGATAGTACTTTGGAGGCTTTGGAGGAGCAGTAGGGTTGTTCCTTCCATATTTTCTGTCATAAATCCTTATCTTCATAATTGATTTTTCATAAAATTCCCATTCATTGGAGCTGTAATGATCATTCTTGTTTTCATTGTAGTCCATGACAAGCTTGAGAGTTTCTAGAATGAGGGACTTGGAAGTTGGAGACCAGATTTTTGCAAACTCTATAGCTTTCCTCTTTTCTGCCCCAGGATTTGGAATGGATTTACTAACAGAGGAACCCTCTCCATATTTCCTTCTTTTGGGGATCTGAACTTCTGGAAGGTCTTCAGGAATGTCAGATTCCCAAACTTGAGAATAGGATTTTGGAGGAAGAGTTGCATCATAGGGCCTGGGAGAGAAGGTTGGCATTTCTGTTGGCATCTGAGCAGGAGCTGGTTGGCCTTCAACAAGAGGATTTAGAAGGTGTGGAATAATTTTTGGATCAGCCTGAAAATCTGGAAAAATTTGATTATGCATCCAAACAGTAGTATCATAAGTGTGAAATTTTACTGACTGTATTTGAGCTAGCACATCTTGATTGTTTTCCATTACTTTCTCAGTCCATATGGTCTGGATATTTGAGTCATATTTTTCAACTTGTTCTTTTGCTAACTTCTCCCCCTTTCTTACTTCTAGATAAAGTTTCTCTATAGTTTCATCCCTGAAGATGCTCACTTCTTCACAGACTTTCATTACATGCTCTTGGGCTTTATTCTCAAGTTCAATTTGATTATTGGCCAGAGTGAGAGATTGGTTCATAACCTCACCAACACTAGAAATTGTATGGTCCAATTCCTTACCACCTATTTTGAAAAGTTGCTTCATCTGATCAGTGTTATGCTGTATTTCAGCAAAGTCTCTACTCATCTCTTTTTCTAAAGAAGAGACCTTGTCTTGAACTTTCTTCAAGGATTCATCAAAGTATCTTCTCGGTTTAAGCAACATGTTCTCAATCTTGCTAATAATATCTGAAGAAGTTGTTGTAGCTGAAGTAGTGGCAGTAGCAGCAGGAGGAATAGGTGCTGGAGGAGAAGGGGCTATCCAGGGAACAATTTCTTCAATGACTACTGAGCGTTGAGATCATATAGTATGGATAAAAACAACTTCTTCCTCATCAGTGAAGGTGGGAAGAGAGAAGTCTAAGTTCCTTAAAGGGGCTTCAACAGGCTCTGGAGAACCTTTATCTTCATCTGATAGTAGATTGGTCTGATGTTGGTCTTGTTGAGCAGCTGGAGAAGTATCATTAGGTGACTGTGGGGATTGCACAGGTGAGGGAGAAGGAACAGGAGTAGGTGTTGGTGATGGTGCAGGAGTGGGTTGCTTGGGTTGATCAGCAGGTTGCTCTTTTAGAAGAGGGGGAAGGGGTTCATCAGTGGTTAACTCTTCAATCATCTTGTCAATATAATCACTGGTGGAAAGTATAGTTTCTAGTACCTGTGCATCTGAATGAAGTTCTGCTAAAGTAGCTGGTCGGAAGGAAGTAGCTGGAGGAGGGGAAGGTATACTATCTTGCTGCTGTGCTGAATAATCAGAAAGAGAATGAAGTCTATCTTGGTGTGCTGAAAGGGCAAAAGGAGACTATACTCTGTTCAGCTGTTCTGACTGGTCAGGAGGAGAAAAAAATCTTTCTTGAGCAAAAGAAGCAGGCTCCCCCTACAACTTCTTCATCAGATGTGCCAGCTAATTGAGTTTGAGTGGGATATGGAGTCCTGTCCTTAGAGGTAGAGATTCCTTGAGAAGCACGCTGCTCAAAAGTGTTGGCAGCCTGGACTGGGTTTTGTAACTTCACCTCTCATCTTTGGATGGAGGAAATTGAAACTTTCTTCATGTGATGAAGAATGGTCCCTTTGGAAAAATTAAATACCTTAGGATTAATCTCAAGAAGAAGAAGAGAAATAATCCTGGAATAACTAGGAGCCTTAATGCTCTCCTTGATTTTATCAAGAATTAATTGTCCAAACTGAAACCTTTTCCTGCAGACAATGGCTTGCATTATGTCAAAGAACCTGAATGAAATGTCTCTGATAGAATTTGTCTTGCATAAGTATTTTCCCAATGATATCCACTAATAGTTTTCCCTCAGGATTCAGTGTTGATCTTGTGATGGTGACAGCTCCTAGAGAGACACCACAAAACATACATGTCCTGTCAGAATCCTCAGAATCTAGGTCTTCTTCTTCATCAACAACTGGCAGTCGAAGAAGAGTAGAGATAAAAGTTTTGTTAATCTTGATCTTTATTCCTTAAACCTTGGACTTGATAACTGTCCCATTTCTCTTGACTTTGATATGCTTGTAAAACTCTTCAACATGAGTAAATAAAAGCTTACACGGTTGCTGTAGAACAAACGAAAGACCGATGGTGTCAAGAAGAATCAGTAGGTTTCGAAAATCATCTAACAATTCGGCTATTCCTGCGACAACAAGTTCTGATCCTGTTCCAATCTTAGACGAGGGCAGCATGATCTAGAAATTTGAGAAGAACTGGTGCGGGGAAGAAGATTGCGCGGGCTCTGCAACTTTCGGTGGAAGACGAAAAATCTGTCGGCTTACTCGAGTGACTGGATTTGATTTGTGTAGAAACGTATATCCAGACATTTCTATTTACATAACCCTAATTTATTTATAATTAAGACAGAAAGTAAGATTACATACCTTGGAGAGAGCGGCAAAAGCCTCAGGTTGCGAATAAGAAATTTGAATAGAAGATAGAAAACTTTACTGTCTGACACTCGAGAGGCGTGGTAATACTCGAGTGAAGATATTGAAGTACTCGAGTGAAGGTATGGAAGTACTCGAGTATGTCTTTTTATTACTCGAGTTGGTTACTCAAGTGGCTGAAGAAATACTCGTGTAGGTCAAGGAGGTACTCTAGTGCCTTACTTCTTACTCGAGTAGTCTTTGTCTTACTCGAGTCATAAAGTCATAAATTTGAGAAATTTCACCTTTTGACTAATTTCTTGATCTCTAATCCTTTTTGTGAGTCCATCTTCTCTAGTCTTCTTTGTTGAGCATACCAAGTTCAGTTTTGAAGAACGAGAGCTTGGTCTCGTCCAGTGACTTCGTGAAAATATCTACAATTTTCCTGTCTGTAGAGACATACTGTAGATCTATATCTCCATGCTCCACATACTCCTGGATGAAGGGGTAACTCAGCTCTATGTGCTTTGTCTGGCTATGAGAGACTGGGTTGTTGGCTATTGCAATTGCACTGGAAGAGTCGCAAAACAATAGAATGTTCTGAAACTTCATATTGTAGTCTTAAAATTGATTCTTTATCAATAGTAGCTGTGCACAGCAACTGCCTGCAGAGATATACTCTGACTCAGCTGTTGAGATTGCAACATAGTTCTTCTTCTTCTTACTACTCCAGGAAATGAGACTTCTTCCAAGGAATTGGCAAGTCCCGGAAGTACTTTTCCTGTCGTCTTTGCTACCTGCAAAATCTGCATCTGAAAAGCCAATTAGTTTGCTATCATTACTTCTTGGGTACCATAAGCCAAGATTCGGTGTACCTTTAAGGTATCTCAAAATCCGCTTTGCAGTAGCATAGTGAGATTCCTTACAGTTCACTTGGAATCTAGCACAGACACATGTAGAGAACATTATGTCTGGTTTACTAGCATTAAGATAGAGCAAGGATCCAATTATGCTTTTGTACTTAGTTTCATCAAAAGGTTTCCCTTTCTTATCCTTGTCCAGTGACAGTTGAACCCAATAGAGTCCTCATAAAGGTTACGTTCTCCATTCCGAATTTCTTAATTAGCTCTTTGGTGAACTTAGTCTGCGAGATGAAAATTCCATCTTCAGATTGTTTCACCTGTAGCCCTAATAAATACTTCAGCTCTCCCATACTGCTCATTTCAAACTTCCCTTGCATAAGTTTTGAAAACTTCTTGCAGAGGTTGTCGTCGGTAGAGCCAAAAATAATGTCATAAATATAGATTTGCACTACCAAAATCTTGCCTTTTATTTCCCTAAGAAATAATGTCTTATCTATCTTTTCTCTTGTGAACTTGTTCTCAAGAAGAAAGCTAGACAGCGTCTCATGCCAAACTCGAGGAACTTGTTTCATACCATATAAAGCTTTTTGTAAAAGGTAAACAAAATTAGGAAAGTTAGAATCAACAAAACCTGGGGGTTGTTCTCAATACACTTCTTCCTTTATGTCATCTTTAAGGAAGGCGGACTTCCCGTCCATCTGATTGATGATGAAGCCCTTAAGTGCAGCATACGCTAGGAACAACCTAATTGCCTCCAGTCTTGCCACTAGATCATAAGTTTGGTCGAAGTCAATTCCTTCTTTTTGACGATATCCTTTGGCAACGAGTCTGGCCTTGTTCTTTATGATCATTCCATCCTCGTCCATCTTATTCTTGTAGACCCACTTCGTTCCGATGATGTTTTTTCCTTTGGGTCTTGGAACAAGTGTCTAAACTTTGCAGCGCTTGAACGAATTTAACTCTTCTTCCATGGCCATAATCCGTGATGCGTCCGAGTTTTCTTCCTCAAACTTCTTTGGTTCAACCTGCGAAAAAAAGCTCAAAAATAGATTTTCATTAGTAGTAACTCTACGAGTTCTGACACCATCCCGGGGATCTCCTATGATTTGGTCCATGGGGTGATCCTTCAGATGTCTGAGCTCTAGAGTCCTTGCATCTGTAGCTTCTTCAATCACAAGAGTGACTTCATCAACTTGGACTACTTCTTCATCTTGATCATCTACCTCTCCAATAGGGGTTGGAGTGGTGATCTTGATGAACTTTTAACCTTTATCTTCATTTGCTTCATCTCAAATAATTTCTTTCAACTTTGTACCTGCATCTTCAATGAGCACACTAGAAGAGTTGCTTTGAAGCAAGCTCAAATACAACATGTATTGATTCTTCTACAACCAGAGTTTTTCTATTGAAAATCATATATGCCTTACTATGCCTACTATATCCAACAAAAGTATCTTCAAAAATCTTTTCGCTAAACTTGGTAGTATGTTACTTGCCATTGTTAAGCACGAAGCATTTACAACCAAAGATTCTAAAATATGAGACAGTTGGTTTCCTGCCCATTAGAAGTTCGTAAGGTGTTTTATCATGGTTCTTATTTATGATTGCTCGATCTTGCATGTGGCATACAGTGTTGATGACTTCAGCCCAGAAATATTTCAGAAGTGAAGCATCACTCAACATGGTCCTGCAAGCCTCTATGAGTGTTCTATTCCTTCTCTCAGCCACTTTGTTCTATTGAGGAGTATGAGGAGAGGAAAACTCATGAAAGATACCCAAGCTTTCACAGAATTCTGTCATGGCCCCAGACTTGAACTCTATTCCATTGTCACTTCTGATTTTGACTACAGAATAGTTGTATTCATTCTGGACCTGCCTGACAAAATTAGTAATGATGTCGAAGGTATCTTACTTGTGTTTCAGAAAGAACACCCACGCAAAGCGCGAGTAATATTCAACAATAACCAATGTATAATCCTTACCTCCCAAACTTCAAACTTGCAGTGGACCAAACAAATCCATATAAAGTAGATGTAGACATCTATTAGAGTCTTTGCCAATAATGCTTTTAAAGATAGCCCTTATTTGCTTGCCTTTTACGCATGCATGACAAGGTCTATCTTTGACGTACTTGATATTTAGGGCATCACGTACTAAATTTAGTGAAAATAATTTATTAATAGTTTTAAAATAAATATGTGCTAATCTCCTGTGTCATTGGTCACCAAGAGACGAACTATCTTTTGTCAAAAGACACACTGGTGTAGAAGAGTCTATCCAAATAAAATTTAAACAAAGTATATTTCTGCTTCGAGTGCCTGATAGAATCGTTTCCATATTGTCAACGGACTTTATCAAGCACTTATCAGTATGAAATTCAACTATGTATCCTTTATCATATAATTGACTTATGATTATGAGATTGTGCTCCAATCCTTCAACATAAGCCACATCCGAAAAGGATACACGACCGTTAGTAATCATACCATAGCTTTTAGTGATTCCTCGTTCTGAACCTCAAAAGATGACCTTTGGCCCGTTCAAGACTAGAGAATAGTTCTGAAGTAGGCTTCTTGTCCCGGTCATGTGCCGAGAGCATCCACTATCCAAATATCAGATCGGTGTTTTGGTGGCCTTTAGACATACCTGCAATTACAAATAAGTTTGCCTTAGGAATCCAAATTTGCTTGGGTCCTTGGTCTCTAGTTAGATTGCTCCCCCTACATGTATTAGCATTATGAGCGGTCTTTCTCATATTATTAATTTGAGGGGTAACAAAGTTTCTGGGATTAAACTAGCAATCGATGGCAAAGTGACCAATTCTATCACAGCACTAACAGGCGAACCTGTTGTATTTTTGCCTAACTCCCTCCTGTTTGACTTTTGGGGAGTCTGGTCTAGCATGGGCAGTATTCTTAGAGGTAGAAGCTTCATGGTGAGGGCAATCACAAGAGTTCTTCTTCTTCATAGGCTTTTCAACTATAGGTTTTACTTTTGGAACCCTCTTGATGTTATTACCATGAACAAAAGGGTCATATCTCTGAAGAGTGATCTCTTATTCATAAGGTGCCTTAAAGACACTTTCACCAAAGTTTTGAGGGCGAGTCCATCCTTAGTACCTTGACTTGGGCTCTACATAAGTAGGCCTAGTGAAGTGATCGTAGGAGAAGTAAAGATCAAACTTATTAGTCGGAAAGACAACTTTCTGAAATGTAGTCTGATCTTGTGGAGCTTTCCCCTTTGCTTTAGCCAAAGCCTTCTTGACCGCCTTATTCTTTAGCTGAGCTGAATTGCTCCTAGAAGATTTACTAGGAGCCTCAATATGGCCTAGTCCAGCACACTTAATCTGAGCAGAGAACTCAGCAACAAGAGGAAGAACTACCTTGGGCTTAGAGAAACCTTCAACAAGTTTTTTCGGCTTCAAGTAACCCTTCCAATCCCTTGATGATTTCATCCTTCAGATTGAGGTGCTTGATAGCCTTATTGAACTCATCAACTGCAGTATCTAAGTATTCTCTGATTGAGCCAATCTTAACGACTTCCTCTCTCAGAGAGCTTTCTACGGCCTTTAGAGACTTAATATCTTTTGCCTGAGTTTTCACGACCTTTCGACATTTGTCGTAGGCCTTGATCAACTCATTATACTAGGCCATGAGTTCAGACTGATCGTCAGAATAGCTTTCCTCATGATCATGATTAGAGACACAAGACTTGGAGAAAGGTGTTTTAGACTTTACCTCCAATGTAAACTAAGGCTCTTATTCTTCGTCAGTATGTGTCATGAGCCCAATTTAGGCTTCCTCTTCATCACTTGACTCAGATGAGTCAGTGTCGCTGAGGGTTTTGCCCTTTTTTGCTACAAGGCTTCTTTCTGTCTTCTTCTTATGATAAGAAGACTTATTTTCCTCTCTTTGGCTACCCTCTTTCTTCTTATGGGGGCAGTCCGCAATTATATGACCTGGCTTATTACAATAGTAACAAACTATGTCAGTAGAAATATGTTTGTTCGGTTTAGACTTATACCTGTCGTGGTTACTTGAGCATTTTCTGTATCGATCACTATCATGTCGTGATCTTCTGTAGGAGGCATCCTTGCCTTTCCATTGCTTTTTTTGTTCAAGAATTTCTTGAACTATCGTGAGAGTAGTGAGAATTCTCCTTCAGATAGCCCTGAGCCTGAAGTGTTTGGCTCAGATGACTCCTCTTCACTTTCTTCTTGTGCTGGGGAAGGAGAGGTAGCCTCTGACTTCCTTGAGGTGTCTGCCTTTAAAGCAACAGACTTCTCCTTGGATGCAGACCTGCTCTTCTCTTCTTCAGCTTTCCTTATGTTGAGTTAAAGCTCATATGACATTAGCTTCCCGAAGAGATTCTGAGGATCTGTCTCAGCTAGCTTTCCAAATTCCCGGATAGAACAAACCTTGTTATCCCATTCCTTGGTTAGGGATCTTAGGAACTTATCATTCAGTTCTCCATTTGTAAAGACTCAGCCATAGACCCTGAGGCCGTTGACTATCTTGAAGAAATTCTGAAAGGTATAAGCAATGGTGTCCTTGTGTCCCTGTTGGAAGGCTTCGTATTTCTGATTCAGAAGGGATCTTCTATCATCCCTAACTTCTTCTATACCTTCCATAAAAGTGATGAGGGACTGCCACATCTCCTTAGCATACTGGCAGTGGATCAAGTTCTATAGCATTGAGTCATCGACTGCACTTGCTATTATATTCTTGGCCTTCTTGTATAAAGACATAAGTGCAATCTCGTCTTTGTCTAGATCCATTAATTTCTTTGGAACTTTCTTTGTTGGATCTATTGTGGAGACGGTCATGGTAAAGTAAGGACCTTCTTCAACGATCATGAAGATCCTAGGATTCACAGCTTCCATGAAAAATCCGATTCTTTCTTTCTACATTGGAAATTTATTCTTGATGCATAATGGAAGCTTGGCAAAATCTTTAGCCTTGTCCATGCTTGGAAAATCTTAAGAGACAACTAGAGATGGATCTGATCAAGGTATTAACCTTTTAGTGATCAATCTCCATCTAATACCAATTGAAAATATTTAGTTGTCTACCTAAATCACCTAGAGGGGGGTGAATAGGTGAGTTGTGCATCTTTTTGCGGAATAAAAATTTTGGGATCTATGCACACAATTATCAACAAAGCAATCACAAAAGACAAAAGATTTATATTTGTTCCCAAACCTTGGGTACATCCACTTTATCTCACCGATCTAGCAAATCACTATACTCGGCTACTCCACTACCTCGGATTGAAAACCAATCCTACACCTCGGAACAAAGTTCCTACAATCTCGATCCACAACACGGATCTACACTCGGAAGATAAAGCTTCCTACAACTCGGAGACAAAAGAAAATGCTCCTACACTTATAGAGAAATCTCCTACAAGATATAAGAAAAGATTTGTAGAAATACAAACAATGATTTCTCAGATCTGGAAAATCTCGGCCAAAATCTTCTTTCTTTGAACTTGCGCTTTATCAGAAATAGTTGAAGAAGAAACTCGGAAAGATCTGGATCTAAAATTTCTTTGACTCACACGATCCGAGAGATGATGAGGAGTTGAAGAACAATCTCGATCTGTAAGTCAACCTTAATCTGAATCTTCTTAAACGCAAGCCCTAGGTGATTTGCACGATGAAGGTGGCGGCGGCTTCCGTTTTCGGAAAGAGAATCGATTCAGAGACTTAGAATATTATTTGACAGCTTGTTAGGGTTATTCGGTTTGACAAGACCTTATATAAGATCTCCCTAACGGCCATAATCAGAATTAATGACATACACGTGGACCAATCACGTCAAGTCATTTGAAAATC
Source organism: Platanthera zijinensis (assembly GCA_039513925.1). Taxonomy (NCBI): domain Eukaryota; kingdom Viridiplantae; phylum Streptophyta; class Magnoliopsida; order Asparagales; family Orchidaceae; genus Platanthera; species Platanthera zijinensis. Next base: position 116,606,637 of record CM077084.1, read on the forward strand.
CCATCAAATTTGGAATTAGCGAAATTCTGACAAATCTGACTGAAGTATTCGAGTAAAACATAAACTACTTGAGTATATATATATATATATGATTACTCGAGTGGATAGGAATAGACTACTCGAGTAGAAGTCCTTGCGAAAATTCAGAATAGAATAAGTAACTACTCGAGTACATGAAGACTTACTTGAGTGTTAACATAGTTACTCGGGACGTGGAGTTGAACTACTCGAGTATAAGAAGTATTACTTGAGAGAAAAGGAGTAAACTACTCGAGAGGTAGAAGGATTACTCGAGTCAAAGACTTAGAAATAATTCTGAGTGAGGAAAACGGATTACTCGAGAACTTGAACTGGACTACTCGAGAGAAGATAAACTACTTGAGTATATGGATACGACTACTCGAGTAATGGATTTAGAAACATTTCTGGGGAATGAAAACTTATCACTCGTGTATTAAACTTAGACAACTCGAGTAGTAGATAGACTACTTGAGTATATGGATATCACTACTCGAGTGAAGTATAACACCACGAATTCTGTCTTCTGTAACTCGAGACAAAAGACTAATCTACTCGAGTGGTTATCATGACTACTCAAGTAAATGACTTAGAATAATTTCTTAGAGGAAATTCTATTAACTCGAGAGTAAGGGTTAATCTACTCGAGTAATTGACCTGGCTACATGAGAGCTATATTCAGGCTACTCGAGAGCAATTCCCTTACTCGAGTATAATTAGACTTACTCGAGTATAATCTAAGTATTTAATCGAGTATATAAGGTACTTACTCTAGTGAAAGACTTAGAAAATTTTCTTAGACAGAATTTTCTCTTCTTCAACAAACTCTGCAACATTTCTTTCTCCAATCAATCCTAGTGTTTGAAATATGAAGTGTATCCCAATAGAGAGGCTACACATGAGTCAATACCACGGATCACACAATGAGAGATTACATTGTATGGTCCTGTGTTTGATGACCCATTATAGACTGACATTGGTCTACAATTGATAATATAGTCCTGCAAACACATAACTCAAGCAACACATCAAATACAACTTAATTCATCTTAGTTCAAGGGTGACTTCTCCAAATCTGGGTTCTTGTGGATACAATCCCTAACAATAAACTTCACTTCTATTGGACCAAACAGAACGTGATAGCCCGCATCTATCGCATTTGTTACAGATTAGAGGTTCTTCTTCATGCAAGGTACATGATAGACACTCCTTAACATGAGTGGACCCTTATCACTACTCAAAGAGACTACACCCTCCTTCTCTACTATATGAATATGATGTCACGGCCTCGCCACCACTACTTGATGATGATCCAGTTGTTGAGGCGTTACAGTATAAAGACTTTCGGAGCCGCGACGACGCTAACGGAAGACAACGCTACAACCTTCGCCCGCGGCATGCTAAGCCCGTTTGAAGGTTATTTTAATTTAAAATTTCATGCTTTAATTACTTTTATTTTATATGTGAGAATTTAAAATTATTCCAAGTTTTGTGTATAATTTATATTCATTTTGAGGACTTTGTAGCATTTATTTCATGCTTTGACTTTATATTGGTGTGAATTTATTCGCCCAGATGGATGAGATTTCATCTCCATCTTGGATGGTTGGATCTTGTTGGGTACATTGGAAAATGTGTACCTGATTTGGAGAAGCCACACTTAGCTCAATGATATACATCAAGGTGTATTTGATGTTATTTTTAGTTTATATGTGCAGGTTATAAATTTGCTAAAATGCAGAAAAAGTTTCTAAGTCCATGTGTTGACACTTGGAAAAGCAATGTCGACACCAAAAGAAACTGTGTCGACACACAGAAGTTCTAGTCGACATCAACTGGGTCGACACCCGGAGACAGTGTCGACACACAAATTCTGAGACTATATCAACTGTGTCAACACCTGGAGGCAGTGTCGACACACAGAAGTTCTAGTCAACATCAACTGTTTCGACACCTGGAGGTAGTGTCGACACACAAATTCTGAGACTATATCAACTGTGTCGACACACAGGACTTATGTCGGCACACAACAGAGTTTCAACAAAGTTGATTGCTATGAAGAGAAGAAGTGTCTGTATCGACACAAAGAAGCTGTGTAGACGCATTCTACTGATGCAGTGTCAAGAAGCAGTGTCGATACCAAAAGAGCTATGTCGACATCACCAAAACTTATTTCAATGCTTAATCTACTTGTGTTGACACATAATGAAGATCAGTCTCGACGCTTTGCTGACAAAGACAAAGGTTCAAGAACTGACATGATACTTGACATCTGTGTATTCCAACATGTTTGTTGAAGCTAACAGAACTGTCAGAAGTTGGTTAGAAACTGGATCAGCCGGTTACCATGGATGAAATCTATATAAAGATGGAGACTGTTAAATCAAAGAAGAGAAATAACTAAAAACAACACGAACAACTACTGAAGTATTGATCATTGATCAAGAAAGAGTACGGCACACAGAAGAAGATTTTTGTGAGAAGATCTAAGAAGACAATCTAAAGTGGTAATCTACTCAGACTTTGTCTAAGGAGAATTCAATCAAGAATTCTTTAGTAACTTCAGAAGGTCTGGAGAGTGAGAAAGATCTCCAACTGTTGAAGTAAAGAAGGAGACATTTACAAATCTCTTAAGAAGCAGATCTTGAACTAATCTACTAAGAAGGATTCAGAACTATTTCTGAAATCAAAGAAGGAAGTTGTCAGCCAGTCTACTTCAAAGGAGATCAACCCTACTGAGTTCAGATTCAAGAAGCTTTGAAGAAAGCTAAGAACAGGTTGATTTCAGCAATCAGCTTTATCAAGAGCTGATCAAGAAACCTTTTATCTCTTCTCTCTTAGCAAGGGTAAGAGTCCATCTAAAACACTTATCAAATTTTGTAGGATCTTTTCAAAGATCTTAGTTGTAAGCTTATATTATAAAGGCTGAGTGTAGGAGATATAGATCTCTGAGTGGTAGGGATTTTGAGCCTGAGTGTAGGAGAAATTATTCTCTGAGTTGTAGTCTTTATGGCAAGGCTAAGGTAGGGTTGTTAGCCTGAGCTGTAGGAGTGTGGATACATTCTGAGTTGTAGGAACCTTTCAGGGTTCTGAGCTGTAAGATCTGTGGATCTGAGAAGAAGGAAGAAGTTAGGTCGAATCTAGCACACTGCTGGATAGGTGAAGGGGGAAAGTGGATGTACCCAGACCTTGGGGAACCACTATAAACCTGTGTGCAATCTGTGATGTGTGTGTGATTGTGAATTCTGTGTTGTGATTGCTGTAGAATAGTTAGATTCTATTTAAAGAACTAAAATATTATTCTTCCTTAAGTAAAAAAGAAAAGAACCTATTCACCCCCCCCCCCTCCCCTCTATGTGTTTGGGTTATCTTGAAATCAATTCTATCAAGTGGTATCAGAGGTAGGTTACTCAAAGAAGGACTTAACAGTCTGAGTAAGATCCATAAGGCAGATTCAAGATCAAGAAAATGGGTTCAGGAGAAAATCATAAGGAACTAGGTTCTATGAAATTACCCATATACAGGAAAGAGATATTTGGAATATGGAAAGAAAGGGTCAGGCTTTTCATGGAGGTTTCTGATCCAAGGATCTACATTACAGTAAAGGAAGGTCCTTATATTCCAATGAAGTTGTCAGTTCTAGATGCAAATCAAAGAACTCCTAAAGATTTTTCAGAGATGACTAAGGAAGAGATCATCCTGGCAACTATGGATAAAAGAGCCCAGAATATCATAGTAAGTGCCATAGATGATTCAACCTTTCAAAATTTGACACTGCAAGACCTCTAAGGAAAAGTGGGACACTTTGATAGTCTACATGGAGGGTTTTGAAGAAGTCAGACAAGATAGAAAATCTATGCTGAACCAGGAATATGAGAGTTTTAGACAAGGAAAGTCAGATGGTATAACTAAGTGTTATAAAAAGTTCTATAGAATAGTAAATGAGCTGATTTCCTATGAAAGGATCTTTAGTACATATGAACTGAATGATAAATTCCTAAGATCCTTGACAAAGGATTGGGACACTAAGATTTGTGCCATAAGGGAAGTGGCCAAACTTGCAGATATCTCTCCTCCAACTTTGTTTGGAAAATTACTGTCATATGAGATGCAGCTGATGGCTAGAAAAAAGGAAGAGAAAAGTGCAAAAGAGGAGCATAGAGAAAAGTCTGTGGCCTTCAAGGTGGAAGCCACTAGGAAGAATAGGAGGATGTCTACATCACCTCCTAAGATTGTTGCTGAAATTACTTCAGATAATTCAGACAACCAAAGTTCAGACAGCTGTGACTCAGATAAAGACTTTGCTGCCTTCACAAGGTAGTTTCAGAGATTCCATAAGAAGAAGCAGTGGATGTCTAGGCCATCCACATCTTAGCCTGTGGATGACTATTATCAAAAGAGGAAGTCATCTAGGAAGGATAGGAGCAGGTTTAACCCTAGTAAATCTACAACATAAAATATAGTTTGTTACTGCTGTAATAGGCCTGGACATGTTGTGGCTTAGTGTCCAGACAAAAGAAAGGAATCTGCTGATAAAAAGAAGACTCAACAAAAGAGCAAGAAGTAGAAATCCTTAGTTGCCAAGAAGGAGAAGAGCTTGACAGACCAATCATCTTCAGATTCTGAATCTGAAGCTGAGGTATACATTGGTCTATATGCAGCAGATGAAGAAGATGAGTTTATGGAATTGATGCACTCTATCTATGAACAAGAAGACCATCAGTGCATGGGATTGATGGCTGTGTCAGAAGAAGACAAGTGCCAGGATCAGCCTGGTCCTAGTAAGGTACAATGTTTTTCTAGTAATTCAGATTGTAGTACCGGCACAGAGTCAGCAACATTTGCATCAAGTGATGTGGATGGGTCTGAGTCTGAAGGTGATATTCATCAGCTGATAGATGAATATGGGGACTTGTTGCAGGCACTAAAGAAAAGCAAAAACTTGGCCAAAACTCAGTCTAAGGAAATTGTATATCTTAAGATGGCTGCATCTGATTTAGAGAAAGAGTTGGATCAAAAATTGAATGAGATTGCCAAACTAAAAACTATAACTGTTATTCATATGGGCACAATAACATACAAATATGATCTAATTAAAATTCTGGAAGTCAGAATTCAAAAAGAAAAAGATTTGGTGGCTAGTTAGTCCAAGCCAAAATCAGTTTTACCCTTAATAGATGAGTTTGTAGCTCAAAAGGGTAAGGCTAGAATAGGCTTTAAAGGTCACACCAGGGCTGTCCAATTTAAGAGAAAGGGAAAAGCCTCAGTCCAGCCACTGAACTTTAAAGTCCTTGTAGCTTTTAGAAAGGTACAAGTGCCTTCTAACAAGTATGAATTTGAGAATACTCATGGTCATAGTAAGACTGAAGTTCTGAATGACAAGGGTGTTTATGTCAATAAGGCAGCTCATGTCCATAAACCCCATGTTTTTGAGAAAACAGTGGGTGTAGCTGCAGCAGTACTAGCACAATACAAAAGATTTGTTGTCAACAAGACTGCCAAGAATGTATTTAAAAATAGATACAACAAGTATGAATGTGGGTGTTGTGGCAAGACAGGCCATTATGCCTTAGACTACTGGAACAACATTAGTGTCATGAAGAATAATAGTCTACCTATTAGAAGAGCAGCAGGTAGATTTGGTAAGTATGAAGCTAACTTGAACTAAGGACCCAAGACTTACATGGGTTCTAAGGGGAGGTAATTCTTTATTGCAGGTGAGTCCAAGTTACCATGCCCTTATATGGTACTTGGACAGTGGATGTTCCAGGCATATGACTGGAACAAAGGGATTGCTGAAGGAGTATTTACCTATCATAAATGGGCCTAAATTAATCTTTGGTGGTTCTGAAAAAGGAATCATCAAAGGATTTGGTAACATTTCTAGTAACCAGATTACTATCACTCAAGTGGCCTATGTGAAGGGTTTGAAACACAACCTTATAAGCATAACTCAGCTGAGTGATTTAGGATATTACATTTCATTTCTTAAGATTGGATGTCATATCAAAAGGTCAAGTGATCAAAAGGTCATTTTGACAGGATATAGAAAAAGAAATGTATACTGTGGAAAATTTTGAGTATGAGAACAAAGGTTCTCCTATTTGTCTTGTAGCTGATGATAGATCCTCTCATTGTGTCAAATGGCACAAGAGGCTGGCCCATCATAACTACAAAATAATTGGCAACCTCTTTAGCAAAGAGTTAGTGAGGAATGGTCCTAAAGTTAAGTGTATAAAGGATGGGATATGCTCAGCTTGTCAAAAAGGCAAGCAGACAAAATCCTCCTTTCATAGCCTTGAAAACAAGGATTCAGTGAGGTGTCTATACCTCTTACATATGGATCTATTTGGTCCTATGCTAGTTAATAGTTTAGGTAGGAAGGTCTACACTTTTGTGGTGGTAGATGACTATTCTAGATATTCCTAGGTGTTCTTTCTGAGACAAAAATCAGAAACCCCAAGTTTTTTATATAGTTTTGTCAAGAAAATTCAGAATGAACTTGACAGTATAGTGGTCAAAATCAGAAGTGACTATGGCATTGAATTTCAATCTGAGAGTATAACAAAACTATGTGAAGAATTTGGGATTTTTCAAGAATTCTCCTCACCTAGAACACCACAGCAAAATGGCTTTGCTGAAAGGAAGAATAGAACATTGATTGAGGCTGGTAGAACTCTATTGAGTGACACTTCTCTCCCAGAATATTTCTGGACTGAGGCAGTAAACACTACATGTCATGTGATCAATAGGGCTTCTATCACCAAAAGCCACAAAAAGACTCCCTATGAGATCATGAAGGGTAGAAAACCAAACTTATCCTATTTTAGGATCTTTGGTTGCAAGTGCTATGTCCTTAACAATGGCAAGTCTTATCTAACAAAGTTTGCTGCCAAATCCCAAGATGGGATATTTGTTGGGTAAAGCAACAATAGTAAGGCTTATAGAGTCTACAACTTGATTACTCAAGTTGTAGAAGAGTCTATACATGTTGTCTTTGATGAAACAAGACTGATTAACAGTGAGTTGCCTTGTAGCTCATGCTGTTTTACAGGTATAAATGAGAAGATGGACAAGCTTTCCATTACAGAAGAGGCAACTAAAGATCAGGAAGTGGAAAAAGATGACTACTGTCCAGGGGGAGTACAGGACTCCCTAGATGCTGATGAAAACCAAGAGGTGAAGCATATTGAAGAGAATGGAGATGTTCAACCTGAAGATAGTCTACCTCCAGCTGTTAGACATTTAAAGGATCATCCAGCAAATCAGATAATTGGTGATCTAAGACATGGAGTGCAAACTAGAAGCAGGAACTTGAACACAGTTCTTTGCTCAAGCTTTTTATCTCAACTGGAGTCAAAGAAATTTGAAGAAGCTATTAGACCCATATTGGATTGATGCCATGTAAGAGGAGCTAAATCAGTTCAGAAGGTGCAAGGTCTGGGAGTTAGTTCCTAAACCAAAAGACCACAACATCATTGGAACAAAGTGGATATTTAGGAACAAACTGGATGAGAATGGGATCATTGTGAAGAAAAAAGCAAGACTTGTTGCAAAAGGATACAGACAGGAAGAGTGTATTGACTTTGATCAAACCTTTTCCCTAATAGCAAGACTGGAAGCAATTAGGATGTTCCTTGCCTATGCAGCATATCAAAGCTTCAAGGTATTCCAAATGGATGTAAAATCAGCATTCCTAAATGGAAATCTAAAATAAGAAGTCTATGTAGAGCAGCCCTCAGGTTTTATTGATTCTCTCAAACCTGATTATGTTTATAGACTTAGGAAAGCTTTGTATGGGTTAAAGCAAGCCCCAAGGACTGTGTATGAAACCCTGTCTACTTTCCTTATTGAGAACAAATTCTCAAGGGGGGAAATAGACAAAACTCTATTCCTAAGGGAGTCCAAAGGTAAGATAATCTTAGTCCAGATTTATATAGATGACATAATATTTAGGTCTACAGAAAACAACCTTTGCAAGAAGTTTGCTAAACTTATGCAAGGGAAGTTTGAGATGAGCAGCATGGGGGAACTTAAGTTCTTCTTGGGACTCCAAGTAAGACAGACTGATGATGGCTTATCCATATCCCAGTTTAAGTTCACCAAGGAGTTAATTAAGAAGTATGGTATGGAATCATTCTCTATCATGAGAACTCCTATGGGAACAAGTATGCCTATATTCAAAGATGATGCAGGTAAACCTATAGATGAGTCTTTGTATAGAGGAATAATTGGATCTCTTCTATATCTAACTGCTAGTAGACCAGACATTATGTATGCAATATGTGTCTGTGCTAGGTACCAATCATGCCCTAAATAATCTCATTTCACTGTAGTAAAAAGGATTTTGAGATATCTAAAGGGCACACCTAATCTAGGTCTTTGGTACCCTAGGAATGGAGATTTTTTACTAACAGGCTATTCAGATGCAGACTTTGTAGGTTGCAAAGAAGATAGAAAAAGCATAACAGGCACCTGTCAATTTCTAGGAGGAAGATTGGTGTCTTGGAGCAGTAAGAAGCAAACTAGTGTAGCAATGTCCACAACTGAGTCTGAATATGTGGAAGCAGGAAGTTGCTCTGCACAGCTGTTGTGGATTCAGCACCAGCTAGGAGACTATGGTATTCAGTTAAGTAGAACACCTTTGTTTTGTGATTCTACAAGTGCTATTAATTTCTATTACTAATAATCCTGTTTCACATAGTAGGACTAAGCATATAGAAATTAGATATCATTTTCTTAGAGAACATGTAGAGAAAAAGGATATCTCACTAGAATTTTTCAAAACAGATTATCAAAATGCAAATATGTTTACTAAGCCTCTAGATGAAACTAAATTCAATAAATTTAAAATTGAATTAGGAATGTTGAACATAGATTAGTTTATCAAAATTGGCTAAGTAACATAGTGTCGACACATCCAGAGAAGTGATGTCGGCACTTCAGTAAATCTGTGTCGACATATCCAGATAAGTGGTGTCAACACTTCAAAAAGTGGTGTCGACACATTCAGAGTAGTGGTCTCATCACTTCCAGAAATTGTGTCGACACTTGCAATAAGAGTCGACACTGAATTTCTGTTGGACTACTAAGTATGTCTAAGGTCGACATATCATCAATTGGTGTCGACACATAGTAGTCAACGCCGTTGTCAAGACATTAAAAGTATGTGTCGACACATTTCAACAGTGTCAACACATTTAGACCGTTTTTGCCCGTCTTTTGACCTTCTGTGTTTAAAAGGGTATAAATAGGTCGAGAACAAAACTTTGTCGACACACTCTCCAGGTTTTCGAGACCAAAACCTTGTGTCGACAATCTCTCTTCTCTCAATCCAAGCTTTCTCACCATCCCAATGGTGCCAAAGGTAGAAGATAACATCAACGAAGGATATGAGTTAGTTCGTCACGCCTTTGATGATGCTAACTCAGAGATTAAAGGATTAATTACCCTAATTTCTGATAATAGTTTGGAGTTCTTGGTTTCCAAACCCACCAAGATATGGAAGAAATAGATACTTGAGTTTTATGGCGCGGCTGTAGTAGATTCATCTGGCCTGAAGATTAAATCGACGGTTCATGGCGCTAGATTTAAAGTGACCTTGAAGAGTTTGAGGAAAATTCTTAATCTTCCAAGGACTCAGGATGAAGAAGAGGTACCCGTCTCTAAGACAAGGGAAGCGCTATAATGATGTGGATTGGATCCCACCATGAAGATTGGGTCAGCTATAAACAGAAAAGGGATGAATAAGCAAGGGAAATTCCTTTCAGAAGTGGTAGGAAAGGTAATTCTATGTAAGCCAGGGGGACATGATAGGATTTCTACATATATGTTCAACCTCATGACAAGGATAATTTTTAAGCTCAACACAGATTGGTTTGTCGTACTGTTTGAGAAGATTAAGGAAGGAATAAAGAAGCCTAATTTGGTTAGACTGATGAGTTTATACTTAGCTGGAGCCATTCCAGAAGTAATGCACCAGATCTCTAGATCTAAAATTAATCATATGAGGAGAATGGACATCAGAATTATTTCCAGATGGGATAGGGTCCTATAAAAGGACATACCTAATATAGAGAGATAAGAGGCTGTAGTGAAATCACATGTACAGGACCTTACTGAGAATGCACAAGTGCAGGAGGAAACAGTTAGTGCACAAGTGCAGGGGGAGCTAGATAGTATAAAAGTACAGGACTTGATTGAGAATGCACAAGTGCAGGGGGAGACAGTTACTGCACAGGTGTAGGGGGAAGAGAGAATCCACTTGGAAGAGGAAATAGATTCACAAACAGTCCTTGAGACATCTCATGCCAATATTCCAGCCCAAGATTCTATAATGGAGGATACATATGGAGCTGCTAATACTCCTGAGAAAGTAGTATCACCAGTACACACTCAACAGGAGGTCACTCTGGAAGAATTGTTTCCTGATATTGAGGGAGCAGCAGATAAGGAGGTGCAAATAAGGAATGAGGGGAAGCAGGCTAACCATGAGGGGGAGCAGATTGGAACTGAAAAGGAGATTCCTTTTAGTCCTAAAGAAAGAGTTAATATAGCCAGTACCTCTGCTTCAGAAGATGAGGAAATTAGAAATGCCAAGAAAAGAAAACTGATGGTCTTAAAGAGAAGGAGCCAGAGCTATAAGAAGGCATTGCAAACTACTACTCCACAACCTGCCCCAGAGGCTTATTACAACTCCTTATTAGTGGCATTGCAGGTTAAATTAGATGAGTAGAGAATGGCTCTAGAGAAGTAAGTGGATGAAAGCCACAAGTCACTTTAATCTGAACTGGCTCAGGATATCAAATCCATCAGATTTGAAGTAAATCTCCATAAGAAAGAGATCACAGATTGCTTCCACAAAGGGGGGCAATGCTGTAGTATTTTTTGCTAAGCAGCAAGCAGAAGTCAAGGCTAAAGTGGATGACATTGCTGTTAAACAAGTATATGTCCTTGAGAATCAAATTAGAATGAATGACAATCTGACTGAATCTCATAATGAGATAGTAACTACCTTAAAGAATACTGTCACTGCACTGACTGAAGAAAGGGCCAAAGAGAAAGAGGAGTTTGACAAGAAGCTACAAGCTACCTTAGACTCATTTCAAACAGAACTTACTACTTCTCAGAAATCAATAACTGACAAGCTTCTCAAGTTAAAATCATTTTATAAAGATGGTGTTAATTTTCTTGATGGACAAGTAAGATTTCAGAAAGATGACTTAAGAGATCATATTGAAAGAGAACTCATAAAGGAGGAGAGAGTGTTAGTCAAAGCAGGCTCAGATCATGCCAAATGGATATCCAATAGCATCAGAGCCACTCTGGGATATCCACCCCTTTGTGATGATGATAATGTTGCTGAGTCTGGTGTGCAACCTGCTTATGTTGAAGGTGATCAACCTGAAGTTGCTCAGGTCCTCTACCCTCCAGCAGATTTTGATATGATTCAACAACAGGTTCAGTCAATGTACAGTCCTCCACAGGAAATTGATAATGTTGTTATTGAAAAAGTAGAAATGCCAGAAGTTGCCTTGAAAGCTCAGCAGGAAGCACAACTGTCAAAGAAAAGGTTCAGAGAACAGGTTGAGTTAAAGCCTGATTTTGAGCAGTGGAGCCCCACTTCCAGGAATATAATTTTGACTGCCTGGAAAGCTGTAAAAGAACAGGTTCATGAAAGGGGCAAATGGTATAATGAACAAGAATGGCATAAGTATGAAACAAGGCAAGAAGTCATTCTGCAATATAGAAGGAAGGCTAAAATTGGGAAGCTACCTCCTAATGCTCAGGAGCCTAGCAAATACTTCCCTAAGCCTTTTCATTATTTTGAAAGGTAGAGGATTAAGGCTGAAGTACAGAAGAAGGCAGAGTTGAAAGGGAAGAAGCCCATTGATGATGCAGAACCTACTATACAGGCTCAGATTAAGCCAGAAAAAGGAATAGTCATTAGGGAGCCTGATCAGCCTTAGTATTGATTTACTATATTTTACAAGAACAATGTAATCTTTAGTGTTAAAAGAAATCTATGTAATCAGTTGTTAAGAAACTTTTTGATAAGTATAAACAAAACAATGTTTCATGTTCATTGAGCTTGTAGTATTATTCTGTATTGTTTTATTGTTATATGTTTTGTTTATAAGTTGCCCTGTCATATAATGCTTATATACATCGTATTGTTTGTTTTTATAAGTGGTGTATATCATTGACTAAAGGGTTATGACTTCTCCAAATAGGGGGAGATTGTTGGGTACATTGGTAAATGTGTACCTGATTTGGAGAAGCCACACTTAGCTCAATGATATACATCAAGGTGTATTGGATGTTATTTTGAGTTTATATGTGCAGGTTATAAATTTGCTAAAATGCAGAAAAAGTTTCTAAGACCATGTGTCGACACTTGGAAAAGCAGTGTAGACACCAGAAGAAACTGTGTCGACACACAGAAGTTCTAGTCGACATCAACTGTGTCGACACCTAGAGGCAGTGTCGACACACAAATTCTAAGACTATATCAACTGTGTCGACACCTGGAGGCAGTGTCGACACACAGAAGTTCTAGTAAACATCAACTGCGTCGACACCTGGAGGCAGTGTTGACACACAAATTCTGAGACTATATCAACTTTGTCGACACACAGGACTTGTGTCGACACACAACAGAGTTTCAACAAAGTTGATTGTTGTGAAGAGAAGAAGTGTCTGTGTCCACACAAAGAAGCTGTGTCGAAACATTCTAAAGATGCAGTGTCAAGAAGAAGTGTCGACACCAAAGGAGCTATGTCGACATCACCAAAGCTTGTGTCGACACTTAATTTACTTGTGTCGACACATAATGAAGATCAGTCTCGACGCTTTGCTGACAAAGACAAAGGTTCAAGAACTGACTGGAGACTTGACGGCTATGTATTCCAACATGTTTGCTGAAGCTAACAGAACTATCAAAAGTTGGTTAGAAACCAGATCAGCCGGTTACCATGGATGAAGTCTATATAAAGATGAAGACTGTCAAATCAAAGAAGAGAAATAACTAAAAAAAACACGAATAACTATTGAAGTATTGATCATTGATCAATAAATAGTACGGCACACAGAAGAAGATTTTCGTTAGAAGATCTACGAAGACAATCTGAAGTGGTAATCTACTCAGAGTTTGTCTAAGGAGAATTCAATCAAGAATTCTTAAGTAACTTCAAAAAGTCTGGAGAGTGAGAGAGATCTCCAACTATTGAAGTAAAGAAGGAGACATTTACAAGTCTCTTAAGAAGCAGATCTTGAACTAATCTGCTAAGAAGGATTCAGATCTATTTCTGAAATCAAAGAAGAAAGCTACCAGCCAGTCTACTTCAAAGGAGATCAACCATACTGAGTTCAGATTCAAGAAGCTTTGAAGAAAGCTAAGAACAGGTTGATTTCAGCAATCAGCTTTATCAAGAGCTGATCAAGAAATATTTTATCCCTTCTCTCTCAGCAAGGGTAAGAGTCCATCTAAAACACTTATCAAATTTTGTAGGATCTTTTCAAAGATCTGAGTTGTAAGCCTATATTATAAAGGCTGAGTGTAGGAGATATAGATCTCTGAGTGGTAGGGATTTTGAGCCTGAGTGTAGGAGAAATTATTCTCTGAGTTGTAGGCCTTGTGGCAAGGCTGAGGTAGGGTTGTTAGCCTGAGCTGTAGGAGTATGGATACATTCTGAGTTGTAGGAACCTTTCAGGGTTCTGAGCTGTAAGATCTATGGATCTGAGAAGAAGGAAGAAGTTAGGCCGAATCTAGCATACTGCTGGATAGGTGAAGGGGGAAAGTGGATGTAGCCAGACCTTGGGGAACCACTAGAAACCTGTGTGCAATCTGTGATGTTTGTGTGATTCTGAATTCTATGCTGTGATTGTTGTAGAATAGTTAGATTCTATTTAAAGAACTAAAATATTATTCTTCCTTAAGTAAAAAAGAAAAGAACCTATTCACCCCCCCCCCTCTAGGTGTTTGGGTTATCTTGAAATCAATTCTATAAGATGTGTTTTGTAACTCCTTTTTAAGGAGAACCTTTGATGAGAATATTAAAGAAATATTTGCTTATACCTAATCTCCCCCTTAAGAGAGAATTCGGCCAAGAGGGTTTCCTCCAAGCCGCCGGCAAAGGTGTGATGCCGCCGCCCCTTTGCTCCCTCCTCCCCACTTCGGTGCGACTCCGGCGTGGCTTCCTTTCAGTGCGACTCCAAGGAAGAAGGTTGCAGCCCATTCGGTGAGATGTCGGTGGATCCGTGGAGAGAGTGATTCTCCCACCATATCAAGTGTGTTCATGAAATAGGGTTGGGTAATTCCTTCCCCCTCATCTTTGTGTTTTCTTGCTAGTTTTGTGTGGAGGTTGAATAACCGTTGTTTCTGTGATTTTTAAATACAATCGCTCGCAATTTCTAAATTCGATTTCATCATTTTTGAACTTCTTAAATCCAGATCGGGTAGATCCAATTTGCTTGAGTGGATCTTGGCTTATAGCCTAGGTTTTACTCTCAAAAGGGATTGGCAACCTTTGCGTTAATTTTGGGAAATCATACGACTCTTTTTCTTGATCGTTGTTCAGAGTCGATCACTCCTCCTTGTTATTTTATGTGTTGCGTTTGATCCGATCCGTAACGAGTCGATAGATGCTTGTGTACGTGTGGTAGATCTAAGGTGTGTTGGGATTGGTTGGGTTACTTGTGTTCGTAACGCTCTCTGATTGACCCCTACGTCAATTTGGTATCATAGGCGGTCGTATCAATTTCCTAATTGAAACGTCCTCGCTATAGTCTTGTCGGCACGCACAATACAAACAGTAAAAAAACAAAAAAAAATTGTCTGCTAATAGCGCTCTAAAATCGGTAATTTTCAGCGAAAAGTTCAAAAAAAAAATTTAACGTTCTACATTTTTTTCACATCGGGAAATTATAAAAAAATTTTGTTTTTCATGTAGGGTCAGCCATAGGGAAAATCATCTTTCCAAATATTTCTACACCTGCATGCGCACTAGATTAGGAACGAAATACACTACACCTTCATCGTCTAGGATGGAGCGAATGAGCAAGGGGATCCCAACGTTATGGCTATAGAGGGTCTACGTAAAGAAATGACTGAGATTAGGGCCATGTTAGGACAACTCCTTTTGAATCAAGGACGGCCACCACCGCCGTAACCCGTTAATGTTGTGCAGCCCCACCGGTGCCAACAAATCCCTGATTCGGATTCCGATGAGGACTCTCCCCGAGTACCCCCTCGAGAACACAGCCACGAGAGAGGTTTTGATATCACTAGGGCCATTAAGATTAATGACCCACTTACGATGGCATGGGAGATCCCCAGATCTTCCTTAATTGGACTGTAGACATGGAATGTTACTTCGAATGGCACAATCTTACGGACCCTCAAAAGGTCTAAGTTGCCAGGATGAAGTTAACTGGTCTTGCGGAGACATATTGGCTAAATGAGGAGCATAGATTAGGAACCGGACATGGAGCCCCACTTATAGGTTGGCCGGTGATGAAAAATTTGCTAACCGATCAGTAGGTCCCTGCGTACCACCGAACATAGATATTCAATGAGCTTGCCACCCTGCGGCAGGGCTCAAATTCGGTAGCTGAGTGCATAGGAGAGCTGAAGGACCGTATGGTGCATTGTGATCTTAGGGAGATCCTCGAGGTCACATTATCTAGGTTTCGTAAAGGGCTTCAGTCCGAGATTCAAAGGAAGCTCTTGCGCTATGGTCATACGGACTTGAATACGACCTTCAATTCCGCCCACGACATTGAAAAACATATGGCCTCTAAGGCCCATTCCCGCTATTCCCATGCAAAGAACAAGTCCACGGCTACAGCATCTGCCTCCACATACCCAGATAAGGGGAATTTTAGGTCCACCGAGTCAAATTTGATAGTGATCATGGCTAGGAACACTAAGAACCCCGCGAGTGAGCGTATCCCCATAGGGAAGGTTAATAAGACCAATGCCACATGTTATTCTTATGCCATTCAAGGACACTATGCCTTTGAGTGCCCAACGAAGACTAAGTCCAGAGCCCTTTTAGAGACGACTACCGACCTCGCTGATTACGTTTATGAGGCTGCTGAGGAGAGTGACCCAGATGGGGTCCCAAGTTATTTAGAGGACGATCACCACCTTATTGTAATGCATTGTATCTTGACCACTCCTCGTCTGTTAGATGATTGGAAGAGGACGAGCTTATTTTCTCTGATTTTTAAGAGTGGTGAGAAGTTCTGCAAACTTATTATCGATAGTGATAGCTGTGTGAATGTCGTTTCTAAAAATGTCGTTACACGAATGGCCTTGACAACGCAGCCCCACTCGACTCCGTATCAGGTAGCTTGGATCAATAAGGTTACCGTTCCGGTCACCAAGTGATGCCTAGTACCCCTCTCGATCAAATCCTATACTGACAAGGTATGGTGTGACGTCCTTCCAATGGATGCTTGTCTCGTTTTGTTGGGCCGTCCGTGGTTATCGACCGCGATGTGACACACTTTGGGAGATCCAACACATACGAGTTTAAATTTAACGTCAAGGTCATTACGTTGAGGCCGTCCGTCCTGAAGGAACTAGTAGTTGTGGCTAAGGACAACACTATCCCAGTAGAGAGGAAAACATTGAGTCTAGTAGGTAAGAAGGAATTTGTGAAGGAATCATTTCTTGATGGAGTATTGTATGCTTTAGTACTTATGAGTGCAAATACTAATTTTGGATTGTTGGATGACTTACCTAGTGAGTTCCGGGCATTGTTGGGAGAATATAAGGATGTTTACCCGGATGAGCTACCTTTGGCATTGCCACCCCTTAGGGATATACAGCATGTGATATACCTTATTCCCGGTTCGTCCCTACCCAACAAGCCCCATTATCGACTTCATACCGCTACCCATAAGGAGTTACAGACCCAGATTGAGGATCAGTTGAATAAGGCGCTCATTAGGACTAGCTTGAGTCCATGTGCGGTACCAGCCTTGCTTGCCCCCAAGAAGGATGGTATATGGCGGATGTGTGTTGATAGCCACGCTATCAACAAGATTACTATCAAGTATAGGTTTCCTATTCCGCGATTAGATGACCTCTAAGATGTCTTATCTGGCGCCACTATCTTTACGAAGTTGGACCTACGGAGTGGCTATCACAAGATTAGGATCCGTAAGGGAGATGAATGGAAGACTGCGTTTAAGTCTAAGGATGGGTTATATGAGTGGCTTGTGATGCCCTTTCGGTTATCCAACACCCCCAGCACCTTCTCCTGGATGATGACACATGTCTTTCAGCCATTCTTGGGAAAGTTTGTGGTAGTTTATTTTGATGACATCTTAGTCTACAGCACCACCACTGCCGAGCACATCTCCCACATGAGATCTATTCTTTCCACCTTGTGGAAGGGAACATTGTTTCTAAACTTTAAGAAGTGCACTTTCTACACATAAGAGGTAGAGATTTTGGGTTATATAGTCGGGTCTGAGGGCATACGAGTTGATCCAGGTAAAGTTCAAGTATTACGGGAATGTCCTGAACCGACTATCCTATGTGAGGTGCGTAGTTCCATGGATTAGCTACTTTCTATCGCCGTTTCATACGATACTTCAGTAGCATCATGGACCCCATTATGGAGTGCATGAAGAAGGGAGAGTTCACTTTGACAAATTCTTGCCACCCATGCTTTCAATCGCATTAAGAAGCTTATGACGGAGTCACCTGTCTTACGTCTACCTGACTTCACCAAAGTCTTTGAGTTAACTTGTGATGCTTCTGGCGTGGGTGTAGGAGGTGTCTTGAGTATGGAGGGGCACCCAGTTAGTTACTTTAGTGAGAAGTTAACCAGCGCTAAGCTAAATTACTCAAACTATGATAGGGAGTTTTATGCTGTTGTGCGGTGTTTGCACCATTGGAGGCACTATCTCTTCTCCAAGGAGTTTGTGATCCTCTCCGATCACAAAGCTTTGCGCTTCATCAACGGCCAGCAAAAAATCAGCCCATGTCACGCTAAGTGGGTAGCTTTCCTACAAGGTTACACATTTAACCTTAAGCACCTTAAGGGTTCAGATAACCGAGTCTCGGATGCTCTTAGTCGCCTTACCCTCTTGCTTTCCACTATGGAGGTTAACGTTGTAGGTTTTGAATGCATTAAAGATGAGTACGCTACCTGCCCGAATTTTAAGGAATCCTATTTATCCACTCAGGATAGCTCCCCCACGACGATATCTGCGTTTGTTCTTCGAGACGAATACCTCTTTAGGCATGGGAAGTTGTGTATCCCGCAGTCATCTCTACGACTTCATATCATTTGGGAGCTGTATAGTGGAGGGTTGAGTGGCATCGTCGGTAGGGACAAGACAATTACGCAAGTTGAGGAGAAATTCTATTGGCCAAAATTTAAGGCGATGGTGGGAAGGGTAGTTAGTAGTTGTCGTACCTATCAGGTATCCAAGGGCACCAAAACCAATGTAGGATTATATACACCCTTGCCTATCCCTTCCACACCATGGGAAGACGTGAGTATGGATTTTGTTCTAAGCCTACCCACCACTTTACGCCGTCATGATTCTATTTTTGTAGTTGTTGATAGATTTTCTAAAATAGCGTATTTTATTCCGTCTGGTAGGACCAATGACGCGTCTCACATTGCGAAATTGTATTTTAAGGACGTCGTTAGTCACCGTGGAGTGTCGAAGACAATAGTCTCCGATAGGGATGTCAAGTTTACGAGTTATTCTTGGAAAACACTTTGGATTTTAATGGGCACCAAATTATTGTTTTTCGCCGCCTACCATCCACAAACTGATGGGCAGATGGAAGTGGTTAATAGGAGCTTGGGGAATCTTATTAGATGTCTTCTGAGCGATCACAAGGGCAATTGGAACCTACTTCTTCCCCATACCCAATTGGCCTACAATAATTCCAAAAATTGGTCCACGGGTATGTCTCCCAATGAGATTGTCCACGGTTACAAGGCCCTTGTTCCACTTGACTTGGTTCTATTGCTTCCAACATACAAAGCAAGTCAATTTGCACAATCCTTAGCCCAACACATTCATGACCTACACGCACGTATACGGGCTACCTTGGCTACTCAATACGAGTCTTATCAAGCGCACGCTAATCAACATAGGAGAGTGTCAAACTTTAATGTTGGTGATCTAGTCTTAGTCTGATTAGTTCACAAACGTCATCCCACTGGCACCGTTAAAAAGTTAGCACCAAAGCATGTCGGCCCTTTTTGGATTATTAAGAAGCTAGTTGACAATGCTTTCGTTTGGTATTTGCCTGCTGATTGGGGAATCTCCCCTATTTTTTAATTTCTCGGATTTAACGTTGTTTGTTTCGCCTCCACAAGAGTTGAATCTTTGTTGTCCTCTCCTTCCACTAAAATTTCTAATGGGTTGGGGAGTGGTAGTTCGGATGATCTCTCTCTTACGGCCCCCACAAGTATATCATCGGATGGTGAGTTGCATTCCTTTATTCCTACTGCTAACATGTTCCCCAGGTTTCCCAAGACATTTCTTACTCCAGATAGGATACTTGCGGCTGAGGCACTTGCTACTACCGATGGTGATACCTACCGCTTCCTCATCCGTTGGACTGACCGCCCCCCTTCGGACGACTCATGGGTACTCGAGACAGAGCTTCGACACTTGGATGTCGCTCTTCTCCACCGCTATTTTATGGACCACGCATCAGAGATACGTGATTTTGAGCGGAGGAGGATTGATGTCGCAGCCTCGCCACCACTACTTGATGATGATCCAGTTGCCGAGGCGTTACACCATAAAGACTTTCGGAGCCGCGACAACGCTACAACCTCCGCCCGCGGCGTGCTAAGCCCGTTTGAAGGCTATTTTAATTTAAAATTTCATGCTTTAATTACTTTTATTTTATATGTGAGAATATAAAATTTTTCCAAATTTGGTGAATAATTTTATATTAATTTTGAGGACTTTGTTGCATTTATTTCATGCTTAGACTTTATATTGGTGTGTATTTAGCCGCCCGGATGAATGAGATTTCATCTCCATCTTGGATGGTTGGATGTGTTTTGTAACTCCTATTTAAGTAGAACCTTTGATGAGAATATTAGAGAAGTATTTGCTTAAACCTAATCTCCCCCTTAAGAGAGAATTCGGCCAAGAGGGTTTCCTCCAAGCCGCCGGCCAAGGTGTGAAGCCGCCGCCCCTTTGCTCCCTCCTCCCCTCTTCGGTGCGACTTCGGCATGGCTTCCTTTTGATGTGACTCCAAGGAAGAAGTTTACAGCCCATTCGGTGAGATGTCGGTGGATCCGTGGTGTAACGTCCCAATTCGCGCTAGGCCCCTCGCACGTGTTCTGAGTCAAGAGACTCAACTCGGGCTCGGGGTGCACCGACGTGAGGTGTCAGGTGCATAGAATAAGTGTAGGGTTGGGTTCAAGGTTACCCCAACCAGTAGCCGAGATGAGGGAACTCGGCTAAGTAAAAGTCGTCGAGAATGGAGGTTGATGCTCGTCGATCGTCGAGAATGGAGGACTGATTCTCTCCGATTCGACGGGTATCGGTGGTCGATACCCGCCGGACACAGAGCTGCAAGTAGACTAAGTAAAAGTCATCGAGAATCCCCTGTTATACCCACCGATCGTCGAGTATCGCTGAGAATACTCAACGCAATCAACGCAGGATGTCCAGTAAAAAGGCTAAGGGAAAATCGTCGGGAATCATTGTTGATTCCCGACGAATTCGTCGAGAATGACCTGACGGTTCTCACCGATCGTCGAGAATGACCTGACGATTCTCGCCGATCGGCGAGAATGGCGACTGATTTCCGCCGAATTTTACTTGGGCATTTTCTTCGCCCAGGCAGATTCGCCGGCTTGTACAGGTAGACTGAATCGGACTTCGGGATTCGTGCTGAATGATCCTTGGACGAGTCACTTCAAATGAAACCTAATTTGGGTGGTCCAATTAGAGAGTGACACGTGGCGGAAGGGATTTAGCCTAATATGTAATATAAAAAGGGAGTAAACCAAACCCTAGTCATCGCACCCGATCGTTCTTGCCGAGCCGTCACCGTGCAAACCGACGGGAGCGGAAGAGGAGATATCGTGGGTCGCCGGAGCCGGATTCTGGAGGAAAAGCTCCGCCGTTTCTATGGAAGAACACTGCTAACGAAGCCAAGGATGCCGCCACGGAGAATAACGCGATCCATGGCCGGCAACGGAGGAAACGCCGGAAATGATGTGAGTTTCCTTACCTCTCCCTTGGTGCTAGATCTGTAGCTATTCTTATGCGAGACATCGACTCAAAAGAGTCTTGATGTGTGAGATGAAGCTTTCTAGGAAGGCCATGCTAGAACTTGTGTTCTAAAGCTTAGTCATCTTCAACCTCTCCTCGCTTCAATGTGATGATAGGGGTGGTCTCGTGAAGAAGAAATGGCCTCAGAGGGAGAATAAGGGTGGAGGAACTTCTGGTTGCGATTTGGGGAAAATCGCTTGAGGAGGAAGATGAACGGATGCCGTTCACTTCGCTTCAAGATGCGTGCAGAATCTGTATTCTGCACGCAGCGACCTTCTTGGCTATTTTTAAGCAAGAAGGGGGTGGATCTGGGCTTTCGACTAAACACGAAAGTTGTAGCCCTTGAAATTACCTTTCAAACGAGTGGTTGCACTTTTCCATGCGATACCTGTAGCCACAGTAAAGTCCGTTTGAATCCGCTGCGGTTGGAAGTTAATGCCCAGGAAATCTGTATCCTGTACGCAGCAGACTTCGAGTCGCATTTCTGGTATGATGTGACCAGATCTGGGATTTCGACTAAACACAAAAGTTGTAGCCCTTGAAACTACCTTTCCAACGAGTGGTTGCACGTTTCCATGCGATACCTGTAGCCACGGGAAAGTCCGTTTGAATCCTCTGCGGTTGGAAGTTAATGCCCAGGAAATCTGTATCCTGTACGCAGCAGACTTCAAGTTGCATTTCTGGTATGATGTGACCAGATCTGGGCTTTCGACTAAACACAAAAGTTGTAGCCCTTGAAATTACCTTTCTAACGAGTTATGGCACATTTTCGGGCGATACATGTAGCCACGGGAATCCTCAGTCAAAGTGGTTGACCAGATTACATACAATTCTAGGTGATTATAATATGAACTTGGATTCGATGGAATAGATGTTGCAATTCATCTCGAGGTTGGGTGAATTCTTTTGTGATAATCACCGAGGTAGTGTGAAGATTGATGTTTGAGGACTTGAATCTCTATGCCGAGATGTGAATCAAGCCTAAGTGAATGAAAGGCTTGTTATATTTGGTAGATCTCCATTATGCGCATTGTCTTTAAAATGTTGAATTCATTTGGAAGGATTTGTAAATGATTAGAACTACGGCCAGGATGTATAATGGATTGATGGAAGGGAATGGATAGTCCAATGCTTAGAGTGTCGTCTCCCCACGGGTTGCATTGGGGAAATTAACAAGTGCGGTGTTGATCGTTACGAATGGGAATGAGGATGAGTTGGATAAAATTGAACGGTTGGGCTTGGTCCTCGGTGTTCACGTCCCGAGGCTCCTTCCATATTTGATGGATGGTTGGGCTTGGTCCTCGTGCTTTCTCCGAGGCTCCTTCCATGCCACGGAATTGTGGAATTGCATGAGGTGTGAGTCGACATGCGGTGTCGTAATACCGCGTTAAGGATAGTGTGACTGGTCTACGGGCTCGCCAATCGTCACACCGATGGGAGTTGACGGATAGACCTTGGGCGGTTGGGCTTCGTCCTCGGTGTTCACGTCCCGAGGCTCCTTCCGTGCCATGTGAACGGTTGGGCTTGGTCCTCGTGCTCATTTCCGAGGCTCCTTCCGTGTCATACCATAGGCCAGTCAGGGGCTAGGATCTTGGTGAATATTTACCCGAGAGAACCCGCTGAGCCGTAGTACGCATGTGAGCTCCGCTGTTGTGTTCTTAGCGTTGAGGCGTACGGAGGCCTAGGCCAGGTAGTGTGGAGACCAGCCTAGTAGTGGAGATGCCCGCTCCACTGTCATCGTTTGGACACGACGGTTGATGCCTGAGAGGTTTGCTACCTGCTCGAATAGTGGGAACTATAAGTCTGTGTCGACATAGCGATTGCATGTGCTTGAGCATGGGTGTGTCATTGCATTGCATACATATCATTGCACTCCATTATATACACAAGACCCTCATCGTATATGTTTGTATGGGCACTCCTATACGATGAGTTACTTTCTGCTGAACGACCCTCAACTTATATGCTTGTATGGGCATCCATATAACTTGAGTTACTTACTGTTCTAGTTATATACTCTCTTGCTGCTGTAGTTTATAGATTCGAAAATAAGAGCTTGATTATTATACCCTACTGAAGTTGCTGCTTATAATATGTATACTCACTTCACCTGTTGTACTACTGTTATTTATATATTGTACCTGTTCCTTTCTCCGCCCAGTACCGAGGAGTCACAGACGGAGCGGATGTGAAACCACTTAGTCTTTTTGACTAACGGTTGTTACGTCTTCCTTTTTAGGAGGAAACCCCGCAGGTGGAGCTGCAGGCTATGCAGACGGACAGCCAGGCCAGGGTGACAGGGCCTGAAGGGACGGTACCGTCGCTACCGTCGGTTACAGATGTGAGTGAGAGAGAGATCATGTTGTAGCCTTTCGGGGCAATTCTGTTCTCGTACTATGATATTAGAAGCTTGTTGTAGCTTCTTTAATTATGATATTATGGACATATGCTTGGTGTGGATTTGACTTTCATTTTATTATGGTTGGGTTGGCATTTATCTGTTGATATTGTTGTTAGCCGGCAGAATAGGCGTCTTGTGGTACAGGCTAGCCTGAGTGCTAGCGTTACCGCAAGGCGGCTGTTCTGGGCATAAGACTCTTCTCGTGCCGTGTTTTGTGTTCCGGGAGGGGGGTCTTACAAATGGTATCAGCTTGCTACGATCCTCCAACGCGAAAGTCACTTAACAATGGTGCCACCCCCGTTTGTTTGGTCAGTTTGAGGACAAGCTGACTTAGCGGAAGCAGTGCTGTGCCCATATGTAATTCACACTAAGTTGTCCATCTTTAACCTTAGATTAGCCAACCTAACCCTAGGTTTGTACCTTATGTGTAGATCCCAGTACATGTTGAGCCAGTAAGGGGCACCCCCGCCCCGTTCGTACCTACACAATTCCAACAATCAGAGCTGGGGCAGACGCTCACAGCTATTCTGGATGCCTTTAGGTCCCAATCTCAGCAGACACCTGTACAACAACAGGGTCCGGGATCTAGTTGGTTAAGCGTTTTCCGAGCTCTCTCCCCTCCCGCTTATATTGGGACAGAGTCGGCAGTGCGTACGGAAGAGTGGCTCGACACTATACATGAGTTGTTGGCAGGAATAAGATGTCCAAACAACATGGCGGTGACCCTTGTGGTGACACTCTTAGAGCTGCACGCCAAAAGGTGGTGGAAGTCCCTCATGGGCTGCACTTTTCGTGGAAGAGTGTACACGGACATTAGTTGGAACGAATTCTCCGAAGCCATCTTAGAGCATTTCATCCCCTCGGCCGCTCGGGATGGCCTGGAAGAGAGATTTTTGCAACTTAAGCAAGGGTCCATGTCGGTGACGGAGTACCAACGGAAGTTTCAGCACCTGGCTAGATTCGTTGACTCCTATGAGCTGGATGATAGAGGGTACGCCAAAAGATTCTACAAAGGCTTGCGAGACCCCCTAAGGCAAGCCCTTTTGTTTATAGCGGACTCTAGTCTGGCGAAGATTATTGATATGGCGAAGAGATTGGAAGCGGACCACTTGGGAAGTGGTAAGAGGCCAGCAGAGGGCGTGATGGAAGCCAGCCCCAGCAACAGAAGGAGGTTTGACAATAAAAGAGGAAGAGGATATCGGAGGGGTGGCAGGCGCTTTCCCCAAAACTTTGGAGTGGAGCGCCCGATTCCACAACCGCCAGCATTACCTCCACCGCCACGGTTTCAACAACACTGTGGAAGGCAGGAACGGGTGTGCTTCGAATGCAACCAACCGGGCCACATTCGACGCTACTGCCCTCAACTATTTGGTGATGCGCCTCTTGCTTTCCCTCCAGCAGCCCCTCGGGGGCGGGGATATGTGCGTGGTCGAGGATGAGGACCACGAGGAAGAAACCCCAGACCCGCTCGAGATCAGATGTATGCCCTGGACTTGACTCAAGAGCAGAACCCACAAGAGATGATTGCAGGTACGATTCGAATTGGTCATTTTGCTTTCATTAATATCCTCTAGTTGCTTGAGATATACTAGACATCTAGCTTGAGTATTATTAATGACACTTAGGCACCGTGATGGTCGGCGGGAAACCGGCTCATACGTTATTTGATACGGGTGCCTCACATTCATTCGTGTCTGAAGACTTTATCAAAGATATACACGGAGTGCAATATTTAACTGGTATTGCTCGAAGAGTACGCCTCCCAGACGGATCTGAGATGACGGCAACCGCAAAGTGTAAGTTAGAGATAGCCATTGGGGGAAAGACCTTTGATACCCCTACCACAATTTTGAGAATACCAGAGTTCGACCTCATCCTGGGTATGGCGTGGCTAGATTGGCACCATGCGAGAATCGACTGTGCGGAGAAGCGTATCTATTTGAGACATGGGGATACTGATGTAGTCTTCCAAGGTATAAATGTCGCACCACGAATCTTGTTATCCTCAATCCAGACCTTGAAAGCTCATATGAGAGGGGATGAAGTCTACATGATACGATTCGAACTAAAAGAGATGAAGTTAGATGTGAAGGATGTGCAGGTAGCACGGGATTTCCCTGAGGTATTTCCCGAGAAACTTCCAGGGTTACCCCCGCATAGAGAAGTGGATTTTCAGATTAAGCTAGTACTAGGAGCTAAGCCTGTCTCTAGGACCCCTTATCGGATGGCCCCAATAGAACTTACGGAGTTTAGAGTGCAATTGCAGGAGTTGGTAGAATCAGGGTTTGTTCGCCCCAGTTCGTCGCCTTGGGGAGCCCCTGTTCTATTCGTCAAGAAGAAAGATGGAACCCTGCATTTATGTATAGACTATCGGGAACTCAACCGACTGACAGTACGGAACACCTACCC
This sequence comes from Platanthera zijinensis, assembly GCA_039513925.1. Taxonomy (NCBI): domain Eukaryota; kingdom Viridiplantae; phylum Streptophyta; class Magnoliopsida; order Asparagales; family Orchidaceae; genus Platanthera; species Platanthera zijinensis. Next base: position 116,632,747 of record CM077084.1, read on the forward strand.
GTTACCTCGGATCGATGAGTTGTTCGACCAACTGGTGGGAGCGCATTGGTTCTCCAAGCTAGACTTGCGCTCGGGGTACTACCAATTGAGAATACAGGAGGATGATATACAGAAAACGGCTTTCAGCTCAAGGTACGGCTTATATGAGTTCACGGTGATGCCGTTTGGACTCACCAATGCCCCATCGGCTTTCATGAGCTTGATGAATAAAGTGTTCGAGGCCTATCTAGATGTCTTCGTCATTGTGTTCATTGACGACATCCTAGTCTACTCGAAGACGGAGGAAGAACATGCCGGACATTTGGCCTTAGTTCTGGAGAAGCTAAAAGAGCACGCCCTGTTCGCCAAGTTTAGCAAGTGTGAATTCTGGGTTAAGGAGGTTGCTTTCTTGGGCCATGTAATCAGTGGGGCAGGACTAGCTGTGGATCCAGCCAAGGTGCGCGCTGTGAAGGAGTGGTCACCTTTGAAGTCGGCGGCCGATGTGAGGAGTTTTCTTGGACTTGCCGGATACTACCGCAAGTTCGTAAAAGGATTCTCCAAGATTGCCCTCCCGCTTACTTCCTTGACAAAGAAAGGAGTGCTATTTGAGTGGACACCCCAGTGTGAAGCGGCATTCCAGGAATTGAAGGATAGACTTACCTCCGCCCCCATCCTTGTCCTTCCGTCTGGGAAGGAAGGATTTCAAGTCTATACGGATGCGTCTTATCAGGGGTTGGGAGCGGTGTTGATGCAGCACGGGCACGTAATTGCTTATGCTTCAAGACAATTGAAGAAGCATGAAATCAATTACCCGGTGCATGATTTGGAGCTAGGAGCGGTGGTGTTCGCCTTGAAGGTATGAAGGCATTATCTATACGGCGTCCACTGCGAAATCTTCTCGGATCATAAAAATTTGAAGTACGTCCATACCCAGAAGGAATTGAACTTAAGACAACGGCGGCGGTTAGAGTTTCTATGCGACTATGAGTTCACCTTGAACTACCACCCCAGAAAAGCAAACTCGGTAGCCGATGCGTTGAGTAGGAAAGTACCCGGCTCGAGCCCAGAATCTCGATTGATGAGCATGGAGTTGGCATGGATGATCGAGGAGATGGATATCACCTTAATATTTAAGGCTTCTTCGGAATATACGGAGTACCTGTCCAGCATGAGCATAGTTTGTGATATTTGGGACCGGATCCAAGTGGAGCAAGGATTGGATGCGGCTTTGGCCCCGGCAATAAAGTTAATCGAAGACGGGACTACCGACGAGTACACACTAAAGGACGGCCTCGTTTACTTTCGCGGCCTACTCTACATCCCAAAGGTGGCAGAATCCGGGAGGATATTATGAGAGAAGCGCATTGCTCTCAATATTCCGTGCACCCGGGAATTTCAAAGATGTACGCCGGCTTACGAAAGATGATGTGTTGGCCAGGGATGAAGAAAGATGTCTGGTACTGTCACGCATTGTGAAGCCTGCCAAAGAGTGAAGGCAGAATGTAGGAGCCCCGGTGGCCTGTTGCAGTCGTTGCCTATCCCCGAATGGAAGTTCGAGGATATATCCATGGACTTCGTACATGGGCTACCTTGCTCCCGCTCAGGGAATGATTCAGTGTGGGTGATCGTTGATCGCCTGACAAAGGTTGCCCGGTTCATTCCTATGAAGAAGGAGGCTCATGTGGATGTCTTGGTACGCCTGTTTGTGGAACAATTTGTACGGTATCACGGCGTACCTAAGACGATAGTTTTGGATCGTGATGGTCGTTTCACCTCTAAGGAGTGGAAGGCGGTACAGACGTATTTGGGCTCACGTCTTACCTTCAATACCGCATTTCATCCTCAGACGGACGGAAAGTCTGAGCGGACCATCCGAATATTGGAAGATCTGTTGAGGTTGTGTGTGATAGATAGGGGAGAGCCATGGGAAAGACTCTTGCCCTTGGTGGAATTCTCCTATAACAATAGCCATCAAGCTAGTATTGGCATGGCGCCCCATGAAGCCCTATATGGAAGGAGGTGTAGGACCCCCTTGTCTTGGGTGCAAGATGAAGACCCGAAGACTTTGGGAATTGAGTACATAGATGACACTGATGCGGTGGTTAGGCTAATAAGGGATCGCATGTTGGAGGCTAAAAGCCGGCAGGCGAAGTATTACAACGCAAGGCACCGTATGGTGGAATTTCAAGCGGGTGATAAGGTGTTTCTAAAAATTCGGCCGATGCATGGAGTGTCACGAGTGCGAGGAGTGAAGAAGCTTAGTCCACGGTATGTTGGGCCCTATGTCTTATTAGAAAGGGTTGGCCCTTTGGCCTACCGGCTGGAGCTACCACCCGAGCTAGAGAATCTCCACGATGTGTTCCATGTGTCGTCGCTTCGGAAGGCGCTGTTGCGGCCCGAACAATACATCCCCACAACTGATGGTACTGTGGCGTCTGACAGATCTATGCGACTGGAGCCGGTGCGGATCGTTGATAATGAGATAAGAACCTTGCGCCGCAAAAGTGTCCCCTTGGTAAAAGTGTTATGGTCTAATCATGGGAAGGAGGAATTCACATGGGAGCCAATGGATTTGATGCAAAGACGCTACCCGGAGTTGTTTGCTTCAGGTAACTTTATTTAAAAACATATTTTGTTTTCTGTATGCTTAACTCCCCACGACCTCAGCCTGATTTCGGGGAAGAAATCTTTTTATTTTGTTTATAGGATTTGTAACGTCCCAATTCGCGCTAGGCCCCTCGCACGTGTTCTGAGTCAAGAGACTCAACTTGGGCTCGGGGTGCACCGACGTGAGGTGTCAGGTGCATAGAATAAGTGTAGGGTTGGGTTCAAGGTTACCCCAACCAGTAGCCGAGATGAGGGAACTCGGCTAAGTAAAAGTCGTCGAGAATGGAGGTTGATGCTCGTCGATCGTCGAGAATGGAGGACTGATTCTCGCCGATTCGACGGGTATCGGTGGTCGATACCCGCCGGACACAGAGCTGCAAGTAGACTAAGTAAAAGTCGTCGAGAATCCCCTGTTATACCCACCGATCGTCGAGTATTGCTGAGAATACTCAACGCAATCAACGCAGGATGTCCAGTAAAAAGGCTAAGGGAAAATCGTTCGGGAATCATTGTTGATTCCCGACGAATTCGTCGAGAATGACCTGACGGTTCTCACCGATCGTCGAGAATGACCTGACGATTCTCGCCGATCGGCGAGAATGGCGACTGATTTCCGCCGAATTTTACTTGGGCATTTTCTTCGCCCAGGCAGATTCGCCGTCTTGTACAGGCGGACTGAACCAGACTTCGAGATTCGTGCTGAATGATCCTTGGACCGGTCACTTCAAATGAAACCTAATTTGGGCGGTCCAATTAGAGAGTGACACGTGGCGGAAGGGATTTAGCCTAATATGTAATATAAAAAGGGAGTAAACCAAACCCTAGTCATCGCACCCGATCGTTCTTGCCGAGCCATCACCGTGCAAACCGACGGGAGCGGAAGAGGAGATATCGTGGGTCGCCGGAACCGGATTCTGGAGGAAAAGCTCCGCCGTTTCCGTGGAAGAACACTGCTAACGAAGCCAAGGATGCCGCCACGGAGAATAACGCGATCCATGGCCGGCAACGGAGGAAACGCCGGAAATGATGTGAGTTTCCTCCCCTCTCCCTTAGTGCTAAATCTGTAGCTATTCTTAGGCGAGACATCGACTCAAAAGAGTCTTGATGTGTGAGATGAAGCTTTCTAGGAAGGCCATGCTAGAACTTGTGTTCTAAAGCTTAGTCATCTTCAACCTCTCCTCGCTTCAATGTGATGATAGGGGTGGTCTCGTGAAGAGGAAATGTCCTCTGAGGGAGAATAAGGGTGGAGGAACTTCTGGTTGCGATTTGGGGAAAATCGCTTGAGGAGGAAGATGAACGGATGCCGTTCACTTCGCTTCAAGATGCGTGCAGAATCTGTATTCTGCACGCAGCGACCTTCTTGGCTATTTTTAAGCAAGAAGGGGGCGGATCTGGGCTTTCGACTAAACACGAAAGTTGTAGCCCTTGAAATTACCTTTATAACGAGTGGTTGCACGTTTCCATGCGATACCTGTAGCCACGGGAAAGTCCGTTTGAATCCGCTGCGGTTGGAAGTTAATGCCCAGGAAATCTGTATCTTGTACGCAGCAGACTTCGAGTTGCATTTCTGGTATGATGTGACCAGATCTGGGCTTTCGACTAAACACAAAAGTTGTAGACCTTGAAACTACCTTTCCAACGAGTAGTTTCACGTTTCCATGCGATACCTGTAGCCACGGGAAAGTCCGTTTGAATCCGCTGCGGTTGGAAGTTAATGCCCAGGAAATCTGTATCCTGTACGCAGCAGACTTCGAGTTGCATTTCTGGTATGATGTGACCAGATCTGGGCTTTCAACTAAACACAAAAGTTGTAGCCCTTGAAATTACCTTTCTAACGAGTGGTGGCACGTTTTCGGGCGATACTTGTAGCCACGGGAATCCTCAGTCAAAGTGGCTGACCAGATTACATACAATTCTAGGTGATTATAATATGAACTTGGATTCGATGGAATAGATGTTGCAATTCATCTCGAGGTTGGGTGAATTCTTTTGTGATAATCACCGAGGTAGTGTGAAGATTGATGTTTGAGGACTTGAACCTCTATGCCGAGATGTGAATCAAGCCTAAGTGAATGAAAGGCTTGTTATATTTGGTAGATCTCCATTATGCGCATTGTCTTTAAAATGTTGAATTCATTTGGAAGGATTTGTAAATGATTAGAACTACGGCCAGGATATATAATGGATTGATGGAAGGGAATGGATAGTCCAATGCTTAGAGTGTCGTCTCCCCACGGGTTGTATTGGGGAAATTAACAAGTGCGGTGTTGATCGTCACGAATGGGAATGAGGTTGAGTTGGATAAAATTGAACGGTTGGGCTTGGTCCTCGGTGTTCACGTCCCGAGGCTCCTTCCATATTTGATGGATGGTTGGGCTTGGTCCTCGTGCTTTCTCCGAGGCTCCTTCCATGCCACGGAATTGTGGAATTGCATGAGGTGTGAGTCGACACGCGGTGTCGTAATACCGGGTTAAGGATAGTGTGGCAGGTCTATGGGCTCGCCAATCGTCACACCGATGGGAGTTAAGGGATAGACCTTGGGCGGTTGGGCTTGGTCCTCGGTATTCACGTCCCGAGGCTCCTTCCGTGCCATGTGAACGGTTGGGCTTGGTCCTCGTGCTCATTTCCGAGGCTCCTTCCGTGTCATACCATAGACCAGTCAGGGGCTAGGATCTTGGTGCATATTTACCCGAGAGAACCCGCTGAGCCGTAGTACGCATGTGAGCTCCGCTGTTGTGTTGTTAGCGTTGAGGCGTACGGAGGCCTAGGCCAGGTAGTGTGGAGACCAGCCTAGTAGTGGAGATGCCCGCTCCACTGTCATCATTTGGCCACGACGGTTGATGCCTGAGAGGTTTGCTACCTGCTCGAATAGTGGGAACTATAAGTCTGTGTCGACATAGCGATTGCATGTGCTTGAGCATGGGTGTGTCATTGCATTGCATACATAGCATTGCACTCCATTATATACACAAGACCCTCATCGTATATGTTTGTATGGGCACTCCTATACGATGAGTTACTTTCTGCTGAACGACCCTCAACTTATATGCTTGTATGGGCATCCATATAAGTTGAGTTACTTACTGTTCTAGTTATATACTCTCTTGCTGTTGTAGTTTATAGATTCGAAAATAAGAGCTTGATTATTATACCCTACTGAAGTTGCTGCTTATAATATGTATACTCACTTCACCTGTTGTACTACTGTTACTTATATATTGTACCTGTTCCTTTCTCCGCCCGGTACCGAGGAGTCACCGGGGGAGCGGATGTGAAACCACTTAGTCTTTTTGACTAACGGTTGCTACGTCTTCCTTTTTAGGAGGAAACCCCGCAGGTGGAGCTGCAGGCTATGCAGACGGACAGCCAGGCCAGGGTGACAGGGCCTGAAGGGATGGTATCGTCGCTACCGTCGGTTACAGATGTGAGTGAGAGAGAGATCATGTTGTAGCCTTTCGGGGCAATTCTGTTCTCGTACTATGATATTAGAAGCTTGCTGTAGCTTCTTTAATTATGATATTATGGACATATGCTTGGTGTGGATTTGACTTTCATTTTATTATGGTTGCGTTGGCATTTATCTGTTGATATTGTTGTTAGCCGGCAGAATAGGCGTCTTGTGGTACAGGCTAGCCTGAGTGCTAGTGTTACCGCAAGGCGGCTGTTCTGGGCATAAGACTCCTCTCGTGCCGTGTTTTGTGTTCCGGGAGGGGGGTCTTACACGTGGAGAGAGTAATTCTCCCACCATATCAAGTGTGTTCATGAAATCGGGTTGGGTAATTCCTTCCCCCTCATCTTTGTGTTTTCTTGCTAGTTTTGTGTGGAGGTTGAATAACCGTTGATTCCGTGATTTTTAAATACAATCGCTCGCAATTTCTAAATTCGATTTTATCGTTTTCGAACTTCTTAAATCCGGATCGGGTAGATCCAATTTGCTTGAGTGGATCTTAGACTATAGCCTGGGTTTTACTCTCAAAAGGGATTGGCAACCTTTTCATTAATTTTGGGTAATCATCCGACTCTTTTTCTTGATCGTTGTTCAGAGTCGATCACTCCTCCTTGTTATTTTATGTGCTGTGTTTGATCTGATCCGTAACGAGTCGATAGATGCTTGTGTAGGTGCGGTAGATCTAAGTCGTGTTGGGATTGGTTGGGTTACTTGTGTCCGTAACGCTCTCCGATTGACCCCAATGTCAGAATAGTATCATCAGCGGTTATGATAGCTTCGTTACCTGAGAATATCGACAGAGAGGAGAACTTTAACTCATCCCCGGTGAGGTGATGACCACACCCTGAGTCCACAATCCAGTCACCGTGGTAGTTGACGGTGGACAAGGCAAGGACACACGTGTCGGTCATGAAAGCTCCTCCCCATCCGACTTCCTCAGCACTAGACTCAGCTTCCTCCTTATATGCAACATGTCTAGGCATTTTAACCTAGCAGTCTCTCCTGAAGTGTCCTTGCTGGTTGCATCTATAGCAGTTAAGGCACTCCTTCTTCCAATCTCTCTTAGGAGAAATGCTCTCCTCTTGCAGATATGAAGTAGAAGGTTCCTCTCCAGCATCAGACTTCTTCTTCTCACATTTCTTGTTCTTCCCAGAAAAAAGCGCTTCACTGCCTCCTTTAGAGATAGTGACTCCAGCCATCTGCCATGCCATGCTCTCCTGCGATGCCAGTAGGATTTCCAGCACCAGCAAGGATGGTCGAGTGGCCTAGCCTTGAACTGAAGTGATGAAGGCCACATACTCCTTCCGCAAGCCGTGGATTATGTTTCTCTTCAGCTTTGCCTCAAAAATAGGCTCATCAGGGTGCAGCACTGAAATCTCAGCGCACAAGTTCTTCATTTTCAAGAAGAACATTGAGATAGACAGATCACCTTGAGTGTCTCTTGCCAACTCATTCTCCAAAAACTGCAGTCGTGCAACATTCTTCCTGTTGAACAACCCATCAAGGGAAGTCCAAATTCCCGCAGCAGACCGACATCTTATGATGTGGTCAAAGAGTTCTGATGAGATAGCCTGCTTGAGAACAAACTCTGCTTTCGCGTTGGTCTTTCTCCAATCTCTCATTGCTTCAGCACCAGCACCAGCAGTAACCTCCTATCTTTTGTCTCCGCAGATGACCTCCCAAAGGTCCTCACCTAAAAGAAAACTCTTCATATAGGACCTCCACTTTTTGAAGTTAGTCATTGTAAGGATCTCAATTCCAAGACCTCTTGCAAACCACCTTCCATTACAGCCACCTTAGAAGCTTAGACTCTCAAAAGAAAACTGATGGTTGATTACTGCTCAGCCTTTGATCCCTTTGATACCATGAAAAAATTTATAATAGCGGAAAACGGGATAATAGGAGCAGGAACACTCAACCACACTGAGCCCAAGCAAGCAAAAAAACAAACAACAAGAAGAGAAAGAGTCTTGTACTAATAAAAAAACTCTTTACACAGCGAGGCATACATGGAGAGACATGATTACTAATGTATCTGATTGAGCAGGATAATTACAAACTGATAAACAAACCGCACGGCCTCAAGGAGTAACTTCCGGCTCTGTTGCTAATCGCTAAAGGAGTCCGCTGAAGCCACCTGATTACAAGACTGCAACAAGCTGTGCGGACTACCCGTTATTCTAGTGCTGCTAAAGAACTCTAGTCGCTGAACTGCAGGATGCTTGACCTTGAGGTCACCTAGCCGCCAGAACACGCGGACTGCTACCATTGAACTGAACAAGCCGCCCAGAGGCAGACAACTTATTTGAACAGGGAAGAAGTTGTAGAAGAGAAACCACTTAGTCACAAGATGCGACCTACTGAAAACTGTTAGTTGTTACCCGTAGAGTCCGTACTCATCCAGAACTAAAATCCTGGCACTTCAGCGCTATCCGCACAACCTGCACAGCACAAACCGGTCAAACCTCTTCAAACCGCGCAGATAGAAAATGTAACACCCCAAAATCCAAAAGTCCCAAAATGGGGGGTGACACGGCCTGGGACACGGGCGTGTCCCAGGGCGTGTCCTGCTCTATTTCCTTGAGTGTTCTCGAGTGTGATTTTGCTCTCGAGTGGTATTGAGTGAGGAGACATGGCTTGGGACATGGGCGTGTCCCAGGCCGTGTCCTTCTCTGTGTGTCATCTCGAGCTTTTGATGTCATGCACTCAACGACCGTTGAGAGGCGACATGGCCTGGGACACGGGCATGTCCCAGGGCGTATCCTGCTCAGGTTGATGACCAAATTGTGTCCGATAAGGACACGGCCTGGAGCCCAGGCATGTTCTGTAGGACACGGGTGTGTCAAATGTGATACGGGCGTGTTTAGTACCTGTGTGCCTCTCGGGGTTTTTTGTTGATCTTGTGTCAACTGAGGGACACGCCCCTCGACACAGGCGTATACCATGTGACACGGGCATGTCAGCTGATTGACACGAGCATGTCTGAGCCCGTGTTCTGGACTGGGTAGTCGGTTCGTGTACCGCTTGGAATACACGGCCTGTGACACGGGCGTGTCACAGGCCGTGTCAGCCCAAATATTGGACTTTAAGACCGATTGGTAGCCATTCATTTTCTTCATCCTGGATCCAAGGGATCAGATGATTTCCTGTTGGGTTAAATCAAGGGATTGGAATGAAGAGGTCATTCTTAACTTTGCCATTTTCTTTATAAAAGAGAAGAGAGAAGGGAGGGGAGGAAGAAGGAGGAGAAGATCAATCAACCAGTGAAGCTCCTGAGTTCCAATTTGAGATCTGAGGCCAGTTCTGTGGAGGCAAAGCTGTTGCAGTGCTTTCCAATCGGCTATAAATTTGATGGCTCCCAAGAGATCGTTAAGGGTAATGATCTTACTTCTTGGACATGTGAAGTCCTCCTTTATGCATGAGCATGGGATACTCCACCAAAAGGTGGAAGAGTAAGTGATCCCTGTGGTTTGATAGTTGTTATCCCCAAGTGAGTCTGTACTTAGACCCGAAAATGTGTAGTATGGGATATGCATGTTGCGTGAAGCCTATTTGGACAGGTTGTCTTGATTGGTGAGGTTTTATATTGCACATCGGAAAAGACTCCGCGTATAAACGTGTGATTTGTGGAGTCGATGGGTTATGCCTGTGAAGGGGAGTAGAAGGAAGTACTGGAATGAGGTGTTCTAGGAAATACTCTTGTATTGCTTGTGCTGCGGCTAGTCCTTTCTGGGCAGTGTGGCCATTGTGAGGCCAGTCCTTGGCGAACAGGGTGGCTATTGTGAAGCCAGTCCTTGGTGGAAGTTATGGCTATTGTGAGCTAAATGCTCTTAATAAGGCCTCGTGCCGAACAGGAAAGGTGAAACCAACCCGCACCTTTGGTTATAGCCACGAGTATGCCGTACTGGGTGATGGCAAGGCGACTTAAGCAACGGGGGGTAGCTGATATGTACCTGCGTTATATCGACTGTACAGGAGAGCGTCAAGGCATTGAGCTTTCATCTGTGGCATAATGAGAGTCTTAGGCCTGCGCGCCAGTAAGACTAAATGCTCAATACCGTGTAAACGGTGGTGTTGACCTTGGTTCGCCAGTGCACCAAAAATGTGCCCTGAGTGCATGAATCGTTGGGCCGTGTGGCTGACGATTGTTATGGATTGCTTGTGCGTGAGAGCACAATATATATGATATCTGTCTATGCATTGCTATGCCTGTAGGGAAGGAATGCCACTTGCCCCAGGAAAGGGGTAGGATTGTTATAAATTGGTAAGCTGAATGCTGATTGTTGCCCTGTTTACAACCTTCTGGGTGGGCTGTCCCTGTGCAGGTGCTAGCTAGTGAGCCGAGTTGGAAGTGAAAGGCTGAAGTCCTTGCGGATGCTGCTGCTGCTGCTAGCCCTTGAAGGTTGCTTTCTCTGGTATTTTGTTCATGTGTGGCCTGCCTGCGCGCCGATGTATGTAATCCACACTTTGAAAAGAGTAACTGTAAGGCCTTAAGGCCATCTTGTGTGTATTTGTTGCACACTCTTTCATGAGCTGATATATAAATGTTGTTTATATATATAGTGGACATTCCTTGTATGAGTTCATCGTTATTGTTAAAATCTTTGTCTAGCATGCTCCGAGTTAGGATGTGATGGTGTTGTGGTATTAAATGTGACCTCGCCGTCTATTTGTGGCATATAGTGTGGGGCCCCGGCCGGACCTTCTATTATATGTTGTTTAACGGGTGGAGGCGTTACATTTTGGTATTAGCTTGTCTCGGTCTTCCTCTTTTGAATTCATGTACAAATTCTTTTGTTGGGTGGTGAGCACGTCTCTGTGCGAATCGCTTTAACACTAATGAACTCTTTAATGTCCACTAAGTAAGGCAAATCACTTGTTTGATGAACTTGCGTGTTCCTATATTGTTGTTATTGCTTGTGTGAGGTCAATAATGTGTCTTGTCCACCAATAGGTGACTCGTAGTGGTGCTGGGCAGTCTGAGCCCCAGCGTTCTTATAAGAGTACGGCACCAGCTGAGGTGCCTTCACCTCCTCCTTCTGCGGAAACTGTCCACTTCGTTGTTGAGGCTCTCTTTGCAATATTTTAAGCTCAGCCTGTTGGGCAAGTACGGCCGGCAGTGGTGCTAGAACGGATTGCTGAAAGGCCAGAACATGTTGCGGTTGTTGACCCTCGTGCAGCTGAACGGCAGTTAAAGCAGTTTATGAGCTTCAATCCACCTACGTTCACGGGCATGGGATCCCCAACTCAGGCCGAGGATTGGTTATCGCATGTCAAGCGTATATTGATGGCGATCAGGACGGAAGAAGATTAGAAGTTCACTTTGGCCACCTTCTTGTTGGAAGGATAGGCTCGATTATTATGGGACGAGGTTTAGTTACACCATTTAACGGGCAGGCCGTTAACTCAAGTTTCGATGGAGTAGTTCTCTCGAATGTTTTTGGCAAAGAATTTGTCAGCGGCACAACGCATTGCTATGGAGAACGAGTTCCAACGGTTAACGTAAGGATAAAGTAACGTTGATACGTACTTGCATGAGTTTTCCAGGTTGGGATGGTATGCGGGGTCAATCTTCGCGGATGAACAAAGGAAAACCAACCGGTTCTACGAAGGGTTGCGGGACGAGTTGAGGTTCTCGCTCTCCAGTTCGGTGAACCAAGGGTTTCAAGTATTGGTTAGTACTGCGTGTGTGCTGGAAAAGGATATGAAGCGGGTGCAAGGTAAAAAGGACTTGGCTGTGACAAAGCCAGAGTTCAAAGCACCCCGCCCTGGGAAATCATACTACCATAAGAAGTGGGGAAAGAGGTCCAAGCCTTCTGGGCAAACTTCTGCGACTGTGACATCGGGAGCAACTTAAAGACAGGAGCCTCGTACCTGCTTTACCTGTGGCACAGTGGGGCATATAGCCCGTAATTGTAGGGTTGCTTAGCCAAAGGGGGAAAAGAAGACGGGGGCATCTTATGCTGATAAGGGCAAAGCAGTGGTAGAGTCCTCTGCATCCCAGGCGCAACCTAGAGTTTATAATCTTGGCCAATAGGAGGCTATAAAGCAGAGTGACGTCGTCAGAGGTACGCTTTAAGATATTGATTTCTTTGGTTTTATTGCATAAATTATTTGTAGCTTGTGCATGATGTGTGTGCTACAGGCTTTTTCCTAATTCGGAACAACCCGGCGAGAGCCCTGTTTGATACTGGTGCTTCGCATTCTTTTTTGTCTAAGGACTTTGTGTTGCGAATTGGAGTACCAAGTCGTGTGACGACAGATAGTATAAAGGTATTACTTCTTAATGGTTGTGTGGTGATTGCGGATAGAGCTTGCGATGTTGAAGTTCAAATAAGAAGTCTGGATTTCGGTTTGAGTGCATCTGTGCTACCGATATCGGAGTTTGATGTGATCTTTGGCATGGACTGGCTCTCGGTGCAGCGTGCATGTACTAATTGCAATTCAAAGGAGAACACACTGGGCCAGAATACCGCGATTGAGATTAAGTTCACTGGTATGCGAGGAGTGAGTGGAACCTTGATGTATGCACTCCAAGTCATCAATGCTATTCGGAAGGGCGCGGAGTTATTCTTCACGCTTGTTTAGGTTGTTGAGCCAAAGTCCAGTGTGCATGAGGTTCCGAATGTATCGTAGTTTGCCGATGTATTTCCTAAAGATCTTCTTGGGTTACCACCCCAGCGGGAGATTTACTTCTCTATCGAGTTGGTGCTAGGTGCGAAACTTGTGGCCCGCTCGCCATATCGCATCGCGCCAAAAGAAATGGAGGAGTTAAAGGTCCAGCTGCAAGAGTTGCTAGAACAGGGTTATATACGCCCAAGTATGTCACCTTGGAGCGTGTCTGTTCTGTTTGTGAAAAAGAAAGACGGTAGTTTTTTGTTATGTATTGACTATCGTGAGTTGAATAAGCTGACGGAGAAAAACAAGTATCCGATTCCACGGATAGACGACTTGTTCGATCAGCTAGTGGGGTCAACCATCTATTCGAAGTTGGAATTGAAATCGGGATATTACCAATTGCGAATTCGGGAAGGTGACAATCCCAAGACAGCATTTGGAACACGCTACGATCATTATGAGTTCACGGTAATGCCGTTTGGGCTATGTAATGCGCCTTCAGTATTCATGGATCTAATACACCGAACATTCCGAGAGTACTTGGATCTCTTTGTGATTGTATTTGAGAGGACTTAGCGCTACCAACTGCACCAAAAGACCGGCCTGAAGGTCAAAGGCGCATACTAATCTTTATATCAAAGGTCCTCGGGAGGATCCACGGGGCAGCCAGTTAAGCCATTACCGCATAGCGCCGCAACGCGGGGGCGATTCCGGACCCGCAAGCCCCAACAATCCCCCCCCCCCCGAAACGACCCCGGGGATTCGAACCCGCAACCTCCCTCTGATACCACTTGAGAGGAATTAGCGCTACCAACTGCACCAAAAGACCGGCCTGAAGGTCAAAGGCGCATACTAATCTTTATATCAAAGGTCCTCGGGCGGATCCACGGGGCAGCCAGTTAAGCCATTACCGCATAGCGCCGCAATGCGGGGGCGATTCCGGACCCGCAAGCCCCAACAGTATTCATTGATGATATATTTGTGTACTATCAGCCGAAAGTTGATCATGCGAATCATTTGCGGATGGTGTTGCGCACCTTGCGGAGGAACAAGCTTTATGCCAAGTTCTCAAAGTGTGAGTTCTTGCTATCATTAGTGGCTTTTCTTGGCCACATGGTAAGTGTAGAGGGCATAGTAGTGGATCTATCAAAGATAAGCGACATACAGGAGTGGTCGGTGTTGTCCTCAGTGGCTGAAGTTAGAAGTTTCCTTGGTTTGGCAGGGTACTACAGGCGGTTTATAGAAAACTTCTCACGGATCGCTTTGCCTCTTACCACATTGACGAGAAAGGATCCGAAGTTCGTTTTGATGCCGGAGTGCGCGAGAGCATTTGAAGATCTGAAGAGTCATTTGACCACGGCGCCTATGTTGATATCGCCATGTGGTACAGACGGCTATGAGATCTATAGTGATGCTTCAGGGAGCGGCTTAGGCTGCGTTCTTCTGCAGTTTGGTAAAGTGATTGCTTATGGCTCACGCCAGTTAAATGTGTATGTGCGGAATTATCCCGTCCACGACTTGGAGTTGGCGGCGGTGATCTTTGCGCTTAAATTGTGGTGTCACTATTTTTATGGCGTCAAAGTGGATATCTATACAGATCATAAGAGCCTAAAGTATCTGTTGGACAAGAAAGAGTTGAATATGCGATAACGAAGGTGGATGGAGTTCCTTGGGGACTACACCTTTGATATTCACGATACTCCCGGGAAGGGAAATGTGTCGTTAATGCCTTGAGTCACAGGACTCTAATGCGGGCAAGTTGGTTGCAGATGCATGATGACCGTCTGATCTAGGAGCTGGAAGCGTAAGATATTTCCTGTGTTGACAAGAATTCCATAGCCGAACCATGCTTGAACTGGACAGAGGTATAGTATGACCTTGCGGACAGGGTTCGGCGAGCAACGGAGCTTGATGAGAGTCTCCAACACTATGTAAAGGATGGGTCAGATGGCCAATTCTCCTAGGATGATGGCTTGTTACGAAAAGATGTCCGGTTGTGCGTCGAAAGTGCGGGTAAATTGAGAGAAGAGTTGATGTACGAAGCTCACTTTTCAAAGTACTCAATTCACCCTAGGTGCACAAAAATGTATAAGGACATGAAGAAGTTGTTCTGCTGGCCAGTCTTAAAGAGAGACATAGCTCGTTATGTGGCTAAATATCAAACTTGTCCTTTAGTGAAAGCAGAATGCCAGAAGCCTGGCAGTTTCCTGAAGTCGTTACTGATTCCGGAGTGGAAGTTTGATGATATCTCAATGGATTTCGTGCACGGGTTGCCAAGATCTCAACGCGGGAATGATTCAATCTGGGTGATTGTAGACCAGTTGACAAAAGTGGCTCACTTCCTACCGAATAAGAGGGACGATTTAGTGGAAACCTTGGCAAAGATCTATGTGGAGCAGATTGTCTGATTGCACGGTGTTCCCCGGAGCATCGTCAGTGACCGCGATGGGTGATTTACGTCGAATGATTGGAGGATAATCCATCAGTTGTTGGGCACAAAATTAGCATTCAGTATGGCTTTCCATCCCTAAATGGATGGTTAGACTGAGAGAACCAACAGGACGATGGAAGATATGCTCCGAATGTGCGCCCTGGACTTTGGTAAGAGATGGGAAGATCAACTCTATATGGTGGAGTTTGCCTACAATAATAGCTACCAAGCGAGCATCGGTATGGATCCATATGAAGCTTTGTATGGTCGGAAATGCCGTACACCGCTAGCTTGGGAAGAAGTAGGCGAATCAAAAGTTTATCCGCGTAAGGATGTCGAAGAAGCTACTTCGACGATACGCTCTATTCGTGAGAGTCTACTGATTGCCCAGGATCGACAAGCAAAGTACTACAACGCCAAGCACTGGAACGTGGAGTTCACAGTGGGCGATTGGATATATTTGAAGATCAAACCATTCAAAGGTGTGTCCAAGATTTGGCATTTGAAAAAGCTAAGTCTGAGATATCTTGGCCTGTTTGAAGTGGTGGAGCGAGTTGGAGAAGCTGTCTATCGACTAGCTCTTTCGGCAGAGCTGAGTTGCTTGCATGATGTGTTTCAAATCTCTGTGCTTCGAAAAGCCATCAAGGATCTAGCTCAAGTGGCGGAGAATGATCGTGTACCAGTAGAGTATGGGCAAACGACAAAGGTTAGACCCATTCGGATCACGGATCGAGCCGATAAATAGTTGTGGAACAAGACAATCGGGATGGTAAAGGTCTGGTGGGACACTTGTGGCCGAGAAGAGCTAACATGGGAGCCGGAGCATACCATGCGTGCAGAGTTTCCCGAGTTGTTTGGTTAAGCTATTGTATTGTGCGTCTCTTATGTTGTAACAGACATTTTGAAGTTATAGCATTATGTTTGCTGGGTTTCCTTGCTGTGAGAAAATTTCAGGATGAAATTTATTGTAAGGAGGGGAGGGTTGTAACACCCCAAAATCCAAAAGTCCCAAAATTGTGGGTGACACGGCCTGGGACACGGGAGTGTCCAAGGGCGTGTCCTACTCTGTTTCCTCGAGTGTTCTCGAGTGTGATTTTGGTCTCGAGTGGCATTGAGTGAGGCGACATGGCCTGGGACACAGGTGTGTCTTAGGGCGTGTCTTTCTCTGTGTGTCGTCTCGAGCACTCGACGTCATGCACTCAACGATCGTTGAGAGGCGGCACGGCTTGGGACACGGGCAGGTCCCAGGGCGTGTCCTGCTCAGGTTGATGACCAAATTGTGTCCGAGAAAGACACAGCTTGGAGCCCAGGAGTGTTCTGTAGGACACAGGCGTGTCAAATATGACACGGGCGTGTTTGGTACCCGTGTGCCTCTCGGGTTTTTTGGTTGATCCTGTGTCAACTAAAGGACACGCCCCTCGACACGAACATGTACCATGTGACACGGGCGTGTCAGCTGATTGACACGGGCGTGTTTGAGCCCGTATTATGGACTGGGTAGTCGGTTCATGTACCGTTTAGAGTACACGGCCTGTGATACGGGCGTGTCACAGGCCGTGTCAGCCCAAATATTGGACTTTGACACCGATTGGTAGCCGTCCGTTTGCTTCATCCTGGATCCAAGGCCTCAGATGATTTCCTGCTAGGTTAAATCAAGGGAGGTGAATGAAGAGGTCATTCTTAACTTGGACATTCTCTTTCTAAAAGAGAAGAGAAAAGGGAGAGGAGTAAGAAGAAGGAGGAGAAGATCAAGCCACCGATGAAGCTCCCGAGTTCCGATTTGAGATCCGAGGCCAGTTCTGTTGAGGCAAAGCTGTTGCGGTGCTTTCCAACCGGCTAGAAATTTGATGGCTCCCAAGAGATCGTCAAGGGGACCGATCTTCCTTCTTAGACATGTGAAGTCCTCCTTTATCCATGAGCATGGGATCCTCCCCCAAAAGGTGGAAGAGTAAGTGATCCTTGTGGGTTGATAGTAGTTATCCCCAAGTGAGTCTGCATTTAGACCCAGAAATGTGTAGTATGGGATAGGCATGCTGTGTGAAACCCATCTGGATAGGTTGGTCTGGATTGGTGATGTTGCATATTGCGCATCGGAAAAGACTCCGAGTATAAACGTGTGTTTTGTGGAGTTGAAGGGTTGTGCCTGTGAAGGGGAGTAGGAGGAAGTACTAGAATGAGGTGTTCCAGGAAATACCCTTGTATTGCTTGTGCTGCGGCAAGTCCTTTGTGGGCAGTGTGGCCATTGTGAGGCCAGTCCTTGGCGGACACCGTGGCCATTGTGAAGCCTTTCCTTGGTGGACGTTATTGTTATTGTGAGCTGAATGCTCTTAATAAGGCCTCGTGCCGAACAGGAAAGGTGAAATTGACCTGCGCCTTTGGTTATAGCCGCGAGTACGCCGTACTCGGTGATGGCAAGGCAACTTGAGCAACGGGGGGGGTGACTGATCCGTACCTGCGTTATGTCGACTGTACAGGAGAGCGTCAAGGCATTGAGCTTTCGTCAGTTGCATAATGAGATTCTTAGGCATGCACGCCAGTAAGACTAAATGCTCAATACCGTGTAAACGGTGGTGTTGACCCTGGTTCGCCGGTGCACCAAAAATGTGCCCTGAGTGCACGAATCGTCGGGCCGTATGGATGACGATTGTGATTGATTGCTTGTGCGTGAGAGTACAATATATATGATGTCTGTCTATGTATTGTTATGCCTGCAGGGAAGGAATGTCAATGCCTCGGAAAATGGGTAGAATTGTTATAAATTAGTCAGCTGAATGCTGACCGTTGCCTTGTTTATCACCTTCTGGGTGGGCTGTCCCTGTGCAGGTACTGGTGAGCCGAGTGGGAAGTGATAGGGCTGAAGTCCCTACGGATGCTGCTGCTGTTAGCCCTTGAAGGATGCTTTCTCTTGTATTTTGTTCATGTGTGGCCGGCCTGCGCGCCGATATATGTAATTCACACTTTGAAAAGAGGAACTGTAAGGCCTTAAGGCCAGCTTGTTTGTATTTGTTGTACACTCTTTCATGAGTTGATATATAAATGTGGTTTATATATATATCGTGGACATTCCACTTATGAGTTCATCGTTATTGTTAAAATCTTCCGCTAGCATGCTCTGAGTTAGGATGTGATGGTGTTGTGGTATTAACCTGTGACCTCACCGCTTGTTTGTGGCATATCGTGTGGAGCCCGGGCTGGACCTTCTATTATATATTGTTTAATGAGTGGAGTCGTTATAGAAAACCCTAACCGCAGCAACTTTCCGCAAGCTGACTTACTGTTCACTCGGTACTGTTGATGTGACAGGGGGTCCTATTTATTGGTACAGATATGAGTGTGATCACTGCCCTATACGATAAGATAACCGTCATATCCAGTGTGAACAACAAGTGTATCCGCAAAGGCTGCGGATACACACCAGACCGCTACAACTTAGCAAGGAGAGCGACCGCCAAGCCCAGCAAGACTAGAACACCAACCAGGCGGACTCAGCGAGTACCACCCCAGTATGCCCACTTGTGGAAAAAGCTCCAGATCGCAGAAAGCGAGCTAGCAGTCAAGTCGCACAAGACAACTGCTGACGAGCTAGGCGGATGAAGAAACCAACCCGCGCAGGCCGCGTGACCTCCGGACTTATGCCGACCTGAACTTGGTCCAAATCCAGACCAAGTCCACACCACAAGACATCCCCAATACGAACGCAGCACCGGCGGATACAACATCAGTCCGCACAAGACCGGCGAACTCCAGAGCCAGTCTCACCCCGGCAACTGAGCGGATAACCATCCTATCCGCCTGAAACAACTTGGGAACAAAGCCGCAGAACACTGGCCGAACTAGCAAGTCGCCAGCTCTGTCCGCTCAGACTGCCTGGTCTTACCACCAAAATCTCCAGCAACATTAAGGCCGACCTGCCAGGCCGCCACCCTCTATCCGCACAAGCCGCCAGGGCAGACCGCCCAATCCTCCCAGGTCACCCACTTCCACTTCAAAAAATTCAACATCGCGCGGGGCATGGGATCCGATCTTCACTGTGCTTCATTAAGGTAGCTTTTAATGATTCACGTGCTGCTTCATTAATAGCATGTATTGCTTCAGGATAATTAATGCAATCGACATTACCTTCTTGATATGTCCCGCTCATCTAATTATCACATTCTTATCACCTTCACTAATAGTTATGTTTCTGTTGGATGGAATAATCGATTCAAAATAAAATTTTGATGGTTAAAATTCTGAAATTTTTGTTGGACGCTTTCTTACCGCCTTCAGTGTTAGTTATGTTATTTAATAATTTATATGTTGAATACATATTTGGATAAAAAGCACGTATGACTCTCACCAAATACACTCTTTTCTTCGACTTTAATTACTCTCTTCTCTACTCTTCCCTTCTTAATTTTTTTGATAAGTTCTCATCTTTATAGCACGTGGGGTTCTATGAAATACTAAATTAATCGAGGGTTGTTTTCTCCTTCAAGCTACAACATGAAACAAAACGAACACAAAACATTCAAGAAGATATATTCAACTACAAAATTGATATTCATCTTAAAGAATGTCTCCAAGCCGCCCAGATTGGTAAGCGTAAAGGATAACAACCATTATACACTCCGTAATATTTACAAAAGAAAATTTCAGTGCAGCAAGAGAGTGACAAAAACTTAAAATCCAAATTAAGAATAATCGCCCGGTAAGAGTAAAGGATAACTTAATGAATGTATCCAGGCCGAATGTCGCCGCCTACGCCGAATGTCACTGCCAGCACCGAATGTCGCCGCCCGCGCCGAATGTTGCCGCTCGCGCCGAATGCCGTCGCCCGGGACGAATGCCGCCGCCCGCGCCGAATGTCACCGCCCACTCTGAATGTCGTCTTCCTTGACCAATGTCAACGCCCAAAACCAATGTCGTCGCCTCCGACCAATGTTGTCGTCCACGACCAATGTTGCCGCCCTCGATCAATATCGCCGTCCACGATCAATGTCGCCCCTACGACCAATGTCGTCGTCTATGACCAATGTTTTCCCCCAAGATCAATGTCGTCATCCATGATCAATGTCGCCTCCCACGACCAATATTGCCGTTCATGACCAATGTCACCTCCCTCGACCAATGTCATCGTCCACGAGCAATGTCGCAGCCCCGACCAATGTAGCCACCCCCAACCAATGTCGCCTCCCCTGACCTATATCGCCGAGCTCGACCAATGTCGCCGCCCCCGACCAATGTCGCCGCCCCCGACCAATGTTGCCTCCCCCGACCATTGTCGCCCACCACAACTATTGTCACCCACCATGTCGCCCCCACGACAAATGTAGACCCCCCCTCCCAACGACAAATGTCGACCCCCCACCACAAATATCGCACTCACGACAAATGTCGCCCCCGCGCCGCGAAAAATTCGCCCCCGTGATATATGTCGACCCACACGTGATTCCCTATGCACGAATGCTTGTTTATATATATATATATATATATATATATATATATATATATATAAAGAAATTTATCGTATGAACAGTTCCGTCCGTCGCAATGTGATGCCAGCTGTAAACAGAACATCGCGTAAAATACCTTTTTCTTCTTCCACTCGCTAATCCTCCGCTACGCTGTATCCCTCATCCACGCCGACGCCAATCTAAGGTAAGAGCTCTTCGCTATTCCTCCGCCTCCGCCTTCGCTGATTTTCACTCTAAAATAACCTTCTCTTCTTCTAGTCGTTATTCCTCCGCTTCGTTGAATCCCTCATCCACGCCATCCCAACGTCAATCTAGGGTAAGAGCTATTCGCTATTCCTCCGCCTTCGCTGATTTCCGCTCGATCCGCCCTTTGCTTCTTCGCCACCGGCCAGCCAGAACCTCTCTTTGTCGCCGGCCAGCCAGAAACTCTGTTGGAGTCCTTCCCTGTTTTTCTTCTCCTTCCATCCTGCCGCTCCCCCAAGTCTTCTCCGATTTCAGCTCTTGGAGTCCTTCTTCCTCGCTGTTTTTATTCTCCTTTCAGCTGTTGGATTCGTTCCTCACCGTTATTTTTTCTCCTTGCAGGTACTAGGTCTCTTCTTCTGGTGGCTCAGTATCGCACCCAAATCTAAGGTAAAGTTTGAAATCACTCTACGCGAATCTTTTGAAAATAGGACTAGTATATGACATTTTTAAGAAAAGTGTCCAACATGAAAGTTGTAGATCTCGTCGAGATCTACAACTTTCATGTTGGACACTTTTCCTAAAAAAATCATATAGTAGTCCTATTTTCAAAAGGCGCGTAAAACCCGGATTTAGCTATATCCGGGTTCCGCGGATTTACATGTGTGTGTGTGTGTCATAAACCATGGTATATATATTACAATTATATTCCAGGCACTGGACGATTATATTTCAGGCCCTGTGCTATATAACAACAGCATCGCACTCAAATTATCCATAAATGAGCCATGTGCTATAACCCCAGTGCCTCGTTTGCGAAGCTGTGATTACTGTGTGAGTTATTTTAAGTTTCTTTGTTCTTCCATTTGTGAGCCCTGAGTTGAATTGAAGATTAATTGTTGTGTTTGATTCCGTGTGAGGTGCTCTAGGTGAGAGCTGTGGGTGATAGATGCTATTGAAGGTGTGATTACCTGTTTGAATTGTTCCCATTTACCTGCTTGCATTTTTCGTTTTCCTTTGGAAGATTTGCTATTGGTAATCGTTTTGTTGTTCGTGTGCTGGAAGTCCATTTGCTATCCGTGGCTCTTCTTCTGGTGGCTCAGCATCGCACCCAAATCTAAGGTAAAGCTTGAAACATTCAATACTTCATCAAATAAAACCATAGAAATTGTTAAACACCAAAGTTGTGGATAGACAGGTATCAAGAACAAATTTTAGAATTTTATGCAGTACAACAACACTCAAGCTTTTATCCCACTATAGTGGGTTAGAATTTTATGCAGTATTTGGTAAAATATCAAATACTCATTTCTATGATATCTCTTACAGCAAACGGTCATTTTGAAATCAAACTAATAGAAGTTGGATAGAAAAGCTAACTTAATGAAGGTGTTTGAAATCAAACACCTTAACGAAGGTGTTTGATATTTCTACAAACTAAAATGACTAAATTATAATTTTTACCTTAATGAAGATGTTTGATATTTTTACAAACTCAAGGCATCATTTAATCAATTCAACAAAAAGGTTCATACCACCATTACCTCAATCTTCTAAAAGAGCTCCAAAATAATTATCACCTATCCAGCAACAATTTATAATCCAGATCCTTTCACATACATGTCGCTGGATCTTCTCTTTGGCACTGCGTGATCATTCTATGCTCGTCTGCGTGCTCTCAGATCCTGCTCTGCTGCTTCTTCACGAAGATTAAGGTTTGGTTTTTCAATGCATCATTTAATCAATTCAACAAAAAGGTTCACACCACCATTACCTCAATCTTGTAAAAGATCTCCAAAATAATTATCACCTGTCGAGCAACAATTTACAATCCAGATCCTTTCACATACAGGTCGTTGGATCTTCTCTTTGGCGCTACATGATCGGTTTTTTCTCGCATGCGTGCCCTCTGATCCTGCTCCGCTACTTCTTCGCGAAGATTAAGGTTTGGTTTTCCGAAAAACCCTCTCCTATTTTCATTGCAGTTCTCTGCTTTCCTCTTCAGAGATTTCAGATTTGTTTTGGGTTTTGCTTGCCTAAATGCCTAACTATTTTGGTCACATTTGGTCCTGTGAATTTCTCTAAGAAAAATTTGTTTTTGCCTTTACATAGATCATTTTGCAGTAGCGAGTTTATCATTAATTAGTTAGTTTATTTGAGGGAACAGAAAAAATTATTTATACCCACTATTCCTCCAGTTTTGTTTCTCCAGTTTTGCTCATTTATTAATTTAAATAGTGAGTTATTTTATACAACCTTAGGTGCAATGACAACCAACTTTTGTGCAATGGAACAATTGCATGAGACTGGTCAGTCTACTATTAGAACAAGAGGAACATTTATGGCTGACGAACAACGCACAATGCATTGTATGCACAATCAATCTTATGTATCAAGAAGAAATGCATGGATGATGGAAGCACAATGCACTGCTTAGCGAGATTTTAATCGAGAACGTGAATGAGAAAGAAGAGCACAAATGACATAAGAATAATGTGAGACACAGCGAGCATACAATCGAACCCATCAGAGAGCCAGGGGAGCTCAGATGACAGAAGCACAATAAGAACACCACAGAGAAATTTGGTGTGCTGCTGCTCAAAGACGTCACCAACAATTACGACATTAAAGCACATAATTACAAAATCAAAACTCTGATGTACAATCCGCTTCTGCAACTTCACCCCTGACTACTACGCTTGTAGTGGCTTCCAAAAATGAATGCATACGCCAAACATGACACGAGGTAAGTATAAACTTTTAATTATTGTCTGCTCTTTATAAATACTAATAAATAAGAATAAGTATTGTCTCTTCGTAATGTTATTGCATATCAAAAGTTACATATGCGGAAACTGGTATTGTGGGTAGATATACATTGATAGTTGTTCAATCCTCATTGTGATGTCGTGCTATGTGAACACCTCAAATTGGATAGTCATCCACACCGCATCCAATTATTGCATCGCTGTGTTCTGACTCATGTAATCATATTACTGCAATGACTCCTGCTGCAAACTCATTACAACCAAATTGTATACAAATATCATGCTCAAACATACAGCAAAATGCAGCACAACTATCACAACAAAACATACTTCATCATCCACAGCTGCAAGGTTTGTTTTTCCTAAAATACTACATACGGCTTTCAGTATTGTTGCTTTAATACTTGCTTTTATTTCCATCTTCATATATGATCCAGCAATGCCCGTTCAGAAACATGAAAGCTCGAATGATCGTGTTATTTTTATAAATCGTTGTACCCTAAACCACAACTTAGCTCGGATATCTGATGCAGGAAGACAAATTTTTTACTTCCAGCTGCAACGACCACATTTCTATTATTATTGTCGTGCTAAGTTATTTGATGGTGAAACATCAACTATGTGATGCAATAATGGAAGAGTACAAATTCCAAATATACCTATTCCGAATGAGCTCTACAATTTATACATCAGTGATTCTACTGAAAGCAGGCATTTTAGAAGATACATTCGTTCATATAATCACGTTTTTCTTTTACTTCTATGGGTGTTAAATTAGATGAAACATTGGCAGCAAATCAACACGCTATTTATACATTTCGGGCTCATGGAGCAATATATCACTAAATAGGATCTCCTTTGCCTGTTGCAAACACAAGACCTAGATACCTTTAACTATATATAAATGATACTGAACATGAGACAGATCATCGCTTACAAGAAAACACCAAGCTGGATCGTTCGTTGCTTGAAAAAATTAGAAGGATTCTGGACATATTTAATCTGTTTGTATCAATATTTCGATGATTAGCTCAGCAGGAAGATATTACTATATGCAGATTAGCTATCAGGGAAATGCCAACTGCTCAACAACAATATAAATTGCCAACAACATCGAAAGTTGTTGTTATAATTGTTGATGCTGAAGAGTATCTTGAATCAAATGAACGGAATATAATTGTCCAGACAATTGAAGGTGATTTGGTTACTGTTCAAGAATTTGCTGGTTATTATGATCCGCTTCAATATCCATTACTCCTCCCACATGGCACATATGGTTGGTTAGCTGAATATAAAGGACTGAATAATCAGCATGTTAGCTGATGTAACTATTTCTCATACGTGCTTCAGGTTTGCAAGAAAACTTTACACTTTTATCACGGTTTACTATTTCCCTTGAAATCATATTTGACTTCATATTTATAATATTTTAGGATTGTCAAGCACCTTTGTCAATACCATTGCACGAATGTCGCTTGCTGTAACAATATGTTGTTGACAATTACATTAAAATTGAAACTCATGAACTGCGATGGATAAAAAACATCATAAAATTATTTAAGCTGAATTTTACAGCGACTTGCAGGATTATCTCAATGTTGGGGAATGTTGAAGCCAGAAATCCAACTTCACATAGAGTTCGGATCTAGAGTTGCAGCTCACACCCACTCTTACCGAATTCCTTCCTTGACGAGAGTCTCGAGAACTAGAAACAGACTGTGGGCTTCAGCTAGGAGGTCCCACCTCTTACCCGAAAGAACTAAAAATTCTTCCCCTCCCTAGCCAGTGCTGAGCTGAGTGCCTTAGTTGAAGAAGAAGAAAGGGGTCAACAACCACTTCAAGGCACCTTATCGGTCTATTTATATGCCTCTGAGTTTGACCTGCCAATAACCAAACTGAAACGACCTGAAATTACAAAAATACCCAGGGATGGGTCTTCCAACAGCCAAACTCTGTTGTTCTGAAGGGTTATACGCAGACCATTAAAGGAAAAAGAGTAAAATTTCCTGGGATCAAAGAATAAAACCCCTTTATGGGGGTAAAGAGGTAAAAATGACCCTTTAGTTGAACTGGCGCTTGACCAATCATCGAACCGGCACTCGACCAATCGTCGAACCGGTGCGAATTTCTCCCTATCCTACCTCATCCAGCCTCGCGAGTAACTCGTCTCACCGGCTCCATTACTCCCTCTCGTCTTCTCCGCTGCTCTTTTCTCGCCTTGCGAGTACCCTTGTCCATGGCTCCCTCTCACCCTGCGAATGGGCTCTCGCCTGCTCAACTGCTCCTCTCTCACCTCATGAGTGCCCTCCTCCATGACTCCCTCTCTCCCTACAAGAGGGCTCTCGCCTACTCCACTGCTCCTCTCTCGCCTTGAGAGTGTCCTGCTCCATGTCTCCCTCTCTCCCTGCAAGAGGGCTCTCACCTACTCTGCTTCTTCTCCCTCGCCTAGCAAGTGTCCTACTTCATGACTCCCTCTCGCCCTACGAGAGGGCTCTCGCCTACTCCACTGCTTCTCTCTCGCCTTGCGAGTTCCCTGCTCCATTACTCCCTATCGCCTATGCAATCTTTTCCACCTAGCGCTTTTCCTTGAGTAACCTCCCGCGGGCCCGAGGTTGTACACAATCCCAGCTCTTTTCGAGGGTGCCTCAAGCTCGGAAAGAAAGTCCAACCGAGGCTCACGATATTAAAGCTTATTAATGAGAGAATCTTTTGCGGGGCCCCCCTTCGGAGCCTATAAATACATGACACTTACCCCGCATAGAGATTCCCCCCCCCTCTCTCTCTCTCCTCTTCCTTCATTTGCACCATCGCCGTCATGTCTCACAACCAGAGTTTTCGCGAGCGCCTCGCGATGGTGCGCAAACAAAACAAGGCCAATATGGCTGCTCTGGCCCCTACTTTGGTTCGCACCCCTGCTCCATTACCGTCATCGTCTCCCCCGAAGAAAGTGAAAACTGCTGGTCCCCCCTTCTTGGTCGAGGAGCCCACTCATGCATCCTTGGAAATTCGTACCCCTCCTCACGCGTCTCTTGAGGAGAGAGAGGTAAATTTTTTTCCCCTGCCCCTTTATCTTCCCGCCTACTCACTTCATGCTTCTTCAGGGGAATCTCTTCCATCATCCCCAACCTGCAAACCCTCTTGATACCACCGTCGTCCATCATCAAGACTCCGACTCGCCTTAGCAATCCACCCCTCTAATACGAAGAGTGATGACCCTTCCCAGCTCGTTGGGACCTCTCGCAACCCAGGTAAATGAACTAGACCTTCCCTCTTGCTTCTCTGTGCCGCTCGCCTCTTCCAAGCCTTCTCGCGAAAACACCCTTCATCCTGACCTTGGGCTTCTTTCTGCGTAGTCATTCAGATCGACTCGCCAGTAGAGGACTTCTCTAGGCAGCCCGTCGTCTCGCCTCCTCCTCACCCAGAAGAAATAGAAGATTATTTGAGCGATCCCATGGATCCAGTGGAGATGAAGCACAGGACGGCCGAAACGTTTTGTAAGCACATACGCATCATCCACGAGATGGAACTAGATAAGCAGGCTGCCGACAGGCATATTGATTGGCTAGAGATTGAATGCGCCCGTATCTCCTCCGAGGTTGACGCTGGAATCGAGATAGACGAGATAGACCCTCAGGCCATTATAAACGAGGTCGACCAGCAACTCCGTCTCGCGCACGGTGGTCTCGATATTGTTCGTGTCTTTCACATCCCGGGTCGGCCCCCGTGTGTGGGGTCTCGCGGTGGAGGGCGCTAGAAATGGAACAAGAACTGAAGACACTCCGCCTCGTCTCGCATATTTAATAGTCTTGTCCATTTGATTATATTCGTAATTCTGTAGTCTATATTATTCTTCCATATCGCCTTTAATTTAAATCTTGCGAACACGATGCCCGCCTCGTGCGGAATGGAACAATTAATAACATTGATATCCTGTTAATTTCTCTCTACTGGGCTTAATTATTATAGCTATATTCCATTGATTGATTTTTCCTTTATTTTATTTTTGTTCTGCCTTACTGAAAAAGCCCTCGCTGGGCAACGCGATTCGAGGTCAGGAGAGAGAACATGAAACGTCGGCCGACTCTCCGACTTCCTCAATGCTTTTCCCGCCCATTTTTCCACTTTCACTATCCACTATAAATATCCCCACCCTTATACCAAAATGATTCATATGCACTGCCTCACCCCTGTTGCGTCTCAGATCTTGCCCTCTCGCCTACCTTGTTTCGTGACTTGCTCTCTCCATTCCCTCTTCGCCCCCTTTTGATTTTACAATCTCGCCTATAATGGGAAAAAAGAAGCCTGAGGAGGGTGAGGGGCGCAGCCGATGCAGAAGGAGATTTGTCGACCATGACTTTCCCCATAGCAAAATATCTGAGGAGGACTACGACCTCTTCACTCGCGAATTTCTGGCGGAGGGGTTTGAGTCACGGCCTCTGAAGGTCGGCGAGGCGATCAACACTTTCTACCCCGGCGAACTTGCCTTCCCTATCTCACACTTTGAGGTGGGGCTGAGACTTCCCCTCTGGCCAAAGGTTAAACAGGTCTTGAGGTATTTGGAGCCTTCCCTGCGCAACTAAATTCGAACGCCATCTCGGTTTTGGTTGCTTTCGCCAGTTAGATGCATCGGGAGCGCATTGAATTCATCCTTACCATCTTCCACAAGCTATTCATCTACCATGCCAATCACGATGGTGTCTCGTACTTCACAGGGCAGGGCCTGAAGGTGTGCGAGATGCCCAACAAAAATCACCATTGGCTTACCCGCTTCGTTTTCATCCGCTGGAACTTGGGGGCGTCCCGCTCGCGCCCGTGTCGCCTGTCGAGATGTTCTACGTGTATCACCAGGTCGGCGACGCGAACAAAGTCCTCTGTGACTTCTTTACATGAAAGAACTTCGAAGTCCATTCCCTGAGGCAGGGCCTCGACTCGCTCCTTCCTGTGCTTCCCGGCGAAGGTAGACTCGCACTTCTTTAATTTCACGTTTGTTATTTCTTCGTCTCGCTTTATAATCATCGAGTTCTTTGTTTAGGGGAGCGGAATATACCCATCCATCCTGTAAGACCCCTTTTCTTTTCTTTTTAAACCCGGGGTCTTAGGCCCAGAATCGTCGCTTTGCGGTGACATCTTCACATCCTGAAGGGTCATCACCACAAGGCGCCGATTCTGCCGGCCAATTTGATCACAAAAAGGTAGCATAAAATGAAGTAAGTAAAAGCAAGTTTACTGAAATAAATCACATATATAGAAATAAAACTCCACGAAGGGAGTGTCCACATAATAGTATATCAGAGTACTAAAAATATAGGCTTAAGCCCGGTACAACATGTCCTCACTACAAATCACTCATGCGGAAGAAAAAATAGAAACTACTCAAGGTCGAGACTCACGATCTCGGCTGTATGAACTCCGGAGCTAGACTGCCCCATCTCCAAGTGCACCAGTCTCTGGGGCTGCTCCTCCATGCTGAGCTGCACGATCCCCTAAATGACACGATTCGAAAACCATTAGTCATAAAGACTAAGCCCTATCATCCCCTACCCCTTCCCCCATGGCTCCTAGGTACCGAGCAGAGAGGAAGAAAGGGAAGGACATGAAGGTGGAGAATGAATCAAAAGAAAACAGGTGGCAGCGGAACTAATCTAGCAATTCTATAATAAATATGATAAAAATAGAAAGTAGGAAAAGTAACCTTAACTTATGTGCAGAAACGCCTAAGCCAAGGGATCTTCTGCAAGGCTCCCATCGTATAAAGTGACTCATACCACTTATACGTTGGGGTGTCGGTTATCAAACAGCAGCATATATATATTGAATTTAATCTTAATTTATAAACTTGCCGACACAAGCTTATAGACCAGGGGGTCGTTTTGCAGATCCTAATGTATAAGCGTCCCATACCACTTATACTTTAGGTGTCAGGGTTAAATGAATCGATTATGCTATGACATGCAAGTGGGCATGATGGAACATGCAAGTGCAACTCACACACCCGATTCTGTGCACACAGACCTTTAGTTCCCCCTTTCAGGGCTGTTACCTCCCAGGATACCTCCGTAGTGGCAGACAAAAGCGGTGGGTTGGGCCTCGCCCACCTCTAAACCAGTAAAGCACTACCGGTCAGACCTATCGTACGCCTCAACGCTTGGTGCACTAAGCGGACGCCTGTGTACTCTTGCCGGCTTGCGCACCGGACTTCGGTTGGCGAAGTGCTAACCACACTTGCCGAGTCAGCGTATTGGCGTCGGTGCATCAACCCTCCAATACCGAAGACCCACCACCTAAATTTTCATTCCTTTTAAGCACATGCAAATTTAATTGTAATCACACAAAAACCGAGCCGAAGCTCCACAGACCAAAACATCTGTCTCTTAACCAACCGAGCCGAAGCTCCCGGGACCATTCCGTCCGTCTCTTAACCAACCGAGCCGAAGCTCCCAACCATCTTCCGGTGCTAGCGATGTCTATGAAACGTGCAAACCTAATTACTAAGTCACTCTTATCAATTTGTTATTACAGTTTACGTTAACCCAGGACTGCCCCCAGTATTCCCCGTGAAGGGCTCTCAAAAGGCACTGGGAACTATGATGGTAGCTGAAGCCCATCGTTCCCTTTCGCAAGGCACTTATTGTTATTGGTTGATCCCCTTTACCCATTCCCTTCTCATATTACGATAAACTATGCTAGGGTGATTTTTAACCTTCCTCTCTTCGGGAAAGACGATCTTTCGTCGAACCCGAGCACCTCTTAACTCTAGCTAACACCACTTCCCACTACTCTTCATATCATTCTATTGCGATATCATCCACATCTATTCACCCAGACAAAATGACTAACTCCAACAACTTTCCCAGATCATGACCTATTACAATTTAGCAATTTGCTACATGCAGACCAGCCTAGACTATATGTCGAACCGGTTATGAAATGATCGAAAACTCATCCAAATGCCCTAAATTATTTACTGGAGACTTATCATGATATAATTAACCTAAATCCAGAAAATGGTAATTTTCCTAATTTATCTGGCATTTAACTAATTTTCTCAAAAATTCCAAAGGCTACCGGTTTGAACATGAACTACCCTAAGTTCTCATGCAAGATGTCCAACAAAATTATAATAAATAGTATGTTATCTCAATATGGTAAATCCAAAGTATCATTATTTTTATATCATCAAAAGGGCACTAAAACTATTTTAGTCATAGCTTCTATATTTCATTATTTGTGAATCAAGTACAGAGAATATTCTTCCAAAAATTATAAATAAATTATACTATGCAGATAAAGACTTAAAAATTGCATTGGCATAATTTAATAATTTTTCAGTAATAATATCATCCATAATTAATTTCCAAAGCATAGAACCCATTTTTAACATTTGTGAAGGAAGTACTGGATTTACTCAACTAAAAATTATACAAAAATTCAAGGGTAACCATTCAGTCCTAAAATATTTGCTTACAAGATTTCATGAGATTTTAATAATCAGAAAGATACAAATAATTAAAACTTCAATTAGGGCTATAATCAACTTTACAAATGAAGTGCTGGAAATAACCATCATAAAATTCCAGTAAATTTTCTATAGATTCTACCCACTCTAAAACTCACTCTACCCGAGTTTCACAGCCTTTAGATAATGTTTAGTGACAGATTGTGCTTAATTAGTATTTTACCCTAAAGCTAAGATTAGGGTTTTAAGGTATCTACTTGTCTCCAAATCCTCCAAGATTCCATCCAGATAATTCTTATCATGTTAATGTCAACTCTATAGAGTTTTAAGGCAATTCGAGAGCAATTGCCCCCATGTCCTTCACGACCCTCAAAACCCTCTATTTAGGGTTTGAGTTTGGATCCTAGGGTAAACCAACCCTAATTCACACCATTTTCTCCAAGTGGGTTGTAATAACCCCTCCAAGTCAGTGGTCAAGATATCAGTCTCTTTTGAGGTGATATGACCGTTCTAACCTCTAGTGCATTTTTTACTCAAAA
The DNA here is from genome assembly GCA_039513925.1 of Platanthera zijinensis. Lineage (NCBI taxonomy): Eukaryota > Viridiplantae > Streptophyta > Magnoliopsida > Asparagales > Orchidaceae > Platanthera > Platanthera zijinensis. Next base: position 116,664,229 of record CM077084.1, read on the forward strand.
ATGCTTCACTATTGCCTAGTTAAGAATAGGTGACTCCCTATCCAAAACTCATCCAAGTGAGTTGAAAATTTGTACAGAGCTAAGTTTTATAGCCAGAGACCACTCACCAAAATTTTGGAGGGTTTGGAGGTCATTTGACCACCTAAATAAATTCCTATAAGTTTATTAAATTAAAACAAAACTTTATGCAAAGTATCTCCAAAAATTCCCATTTTTAGACAGCCTCTAGATATGGCTAAGGGTAACCACCTGCCCAAATTTCACATCATTTGGACAAAGGAAGAAGAGTGGGAATCCATTTTAGTTTCTGCCTAACTCTAGGTACAGCCCCCATTAAAACGGGTGCTGTGGTCAAACCGCTTACCCAAACGAGTTGAAATCAATTTTAAATTAATCTAGACTCGAAGGGATACAACTTTCGTGACTGGCCAATATTCCTAAAACGGTCTCTAAATGCCTCGTTTTGCAGCATCAAAATAATCCATTTAATATATATCTACCTTATATAATATATACTTAATTTAATATTATAAAAATATCTTTACTGTTCATCTTCCCTACAAAATAGAACCCGTAACAGCACCCAGAAAAAATATACATTTCCTGTAGCTCTTCCGCGATCCATCACCGGCCGTCCGGTAACTTCCCTGGCTAGCCACCATCACCTCCGTCGAGGCGATGGCTATCGGTCGACCATGGTTTGGCCGCCGGAGGTGGCGGTTTCCGGCGTATCTGAAAAATATATTTTTCATGGTTTTCCATGAAAACTTGAGATAGGTTCGGCTCCATTGAGCACTAACTTCATTTCTAAGATCCTAAGATCTACCCATAAGAGAAGAAGTAGAGGAGGACCTTGTTCGCGGTTTGAAGACGAGATTAACTTCGGATTGTCATGGCGCGATGGTGGCGTTCCCGAACTTCTCCTACAACAAGAGCAAAAATCTGAATTCGTTTGGTCTAGAGTGTAACCTTCTCCTCTTGCTCTAAGGGGGCTTTTATAGGTCTCCAAGTGGGGAGGGGAAAGGATGAAACATTAATGGCCATGAATGCCCTCTCTCTCTCTCTTAATATTATTTCGGTTTTGGTGCAGGGAAGGAAACGGTGGAAGATGAGTAGACTGATCCAGATGGCGATTTCCTATTTGGTCAACTCTTCCTCATTTTATTAAGTAATCATAGAAAGAAACGGCTCATAAATACTCCTGCTGTAAATTCCCATAATCAGAATTAATTATGACTTCGGTTACAGAAATTTCCAGCCTGGCTGACGTTTCGGCCCTTGTCACGGGCGTGACAGGCCCTTGTGGAAAGTTCTGAGTTCGACGATCGTCTAATTGAGTTCGACGATCGTTAAAGGTGGGTCACGCCCTAGGTCACGGGCGTGACACATAGGTCACGGGTGTGACAGGGCCATGATGCAAATTCTGCGCTAGTCGATCGTCTCGCTGAGATCGACGATCGTCGAAGGGGGTCACGCCCTAGGTCACGGGCGTGACGGGGCCTTGATGCAAATTCTGCCCTCGACGATCGTCTCGCGGAGATCGACGATCGTCGAAGGGGGTCACGCCCTAGGTCACGGGCGTGACACGTAGGTCAATGGCGTAACAGGCCCGGGTTGCAAAAATCTGCACTCGACGATCGTCTTCATGAGATCGACAATCGTCGAAGGGGTCACGCCCAAGTCACGGGCGTGACGGGTTGGTCACGGGCGTGACCAACCCGTGACTCCAAGTCTAGGTTGATGGACCTCAATTTTTGGGCTCCCTAAGGTTCTGTCACGACAGACCGACTCTTAGGGGTCTAGCCAGAAATTGGATGTTACAAATCCCAATAAACAAAACAAAAATTTCGTCCCGGAAATTGAGGTTAAGCCTACAGGGATTTCTACTGGAATAAAATAAGCTTGTAACATCCCATATGGTTCTGGATTTCCCTTATCTAGTCCTATCGGTTCAATAGAAGAAGTTAATTTATAGTATACTGAGAGGTGGTGATGTATACCTGACTGAACAACTCCGGGTATTTTTGCCTCATCAGGTCCTGCGGTTCCCAGGTGTGTTCCTCCTGATCATGATTCCTCCACAGAACCTTGACTAAGGGGATCTTCTTGCGGCGCAAGATCTGTACTCCTTTGTCATCGATTCGAACCGGCTCCAAGTGAACAGACTGGTCTGAAGCTACCGGCCCCTCGGGGGTCAAAATCTGCTGCTCCGGGCGTAGTAGAGCCCTTCTCAGCGAAGAAATGTGGAAGACGTCGTGTAGAGCTGCCAGCTCTGGTGGCAACTCCAGCCTGTAAGCTAGGGCGCCGATCCACTCCAGGATCCTGTAAGTGCCCATATACCTAGGGCTGAGCTTTTTTCTCCGACCGCGCACCCGTGAAACTCTATGCATGGGCCGGACCTTCAAAAACACTCGGTCCCCCACCTGAAATTCCACCTGACGATACCGGGCATCATAATACTTAGCTTGTCTGCTCTGCGCCTCTAACATCCTGTCTCTGATCAGTCTCACCTGCGCCTCGGTATCTTCAACAAAGTCCGATCCCAACGCCTTCGGATCCTCGACCTGAACCTAAGAAAGCGGGGTCCTGCATTTCCATCCATACAAGGCTTCATAAGGCGCCATCCTGATGCTGGACTGGTAGCTGTTATTATAGGAGAACTCGACCAACGGCAACATCTTCTCCCACGGCTCCCCTCGGTCCAGTATACATAGTCGTAGTAGATCCTCCAACGTCCTGTTGGTGCGCTCTGCCTGCCCGTCCGTCTTAGGGTGGAAGGCTGTACTGAAGGTCAATCGGGTGCCCAGATATGCTTGCACTGACCGCCACTCCCTGGATTTAAACCGTCCATCGCGGTCCGACACTATCGTCCTGGGCACGCCATGATATCGGATATACTACTCCGCGAACTTCTGTACCAGCACTCCCACCGAGTCATCCTTCCTGTTTGGTATAAAGCGGGCCACCTTCGTCAACCGATCAATAATCACCCAGATCGAGTCATTCCTTGTCCGAGACCGGGGAAGCCCATGTATAAAATCCATAGCTATATCATCAAACTTCCACTCCGGCACCGGGAGTGGCTGCAACAGTCCTGCGGGGTTCCTCCACTCCGCCTTCACCAACTGACATGCCTCACAATGGGTCACGAAGTACGTAATGTCCTTCTTCATCCCTGGCCAAAACATCATCTTCTTCAAATCTGCTGTCATCTTGGTGATCCCCGGGTGTATAAAATATCTTCTACAATACGCCTCCGCCATGATGTCCTCCCGAATCCGGCCTCCTGCGGGTATATATACTCTGCCTCTGAAATATAGCAATCCATCTCTCTGGGAATAATCTCCTGTCGAACCCTCCTCCAAGGCTCGGAATATTGGCTCTGCCCATGCATCTGTCCTCTGTCCGTCCCGGATGCGGTCCCGAATATCATCTATGGACACCATCGATGCCAGATACTCCCTATACAGCTCTGGATCATCCTCGGACACTAGGTATATCTGCATATCTCTGAAGGACCGGACTAGCTCCATGGACATAACCTGGGGCCTGGCTTCGGATATGACAGCTCTCCGACTCAACGCGTCGGCCACCACGTTTGCCTTCCCTGGATGGTAGTGCATCTCATACTAATAGTCTGCTAAGAACTCCACCCAGCGCCTCTGCCTGATATTCAGCTCCTTCTGCGTATCCACGTATTTCAGGTTCTTGTGGTCGGAGTAGATGTCGCAGTGGACTCCATAAAGATAATGGCGCCAGACCTTCAGAGCAAAAACGACCGCTCCCATCTCAAGGTCATGCACCGGGTAGTTGTGCTCGTGCTTCTTCAACTAGCGAGACGCATATGCAATCACATTGCCCTTCTGCATCAGTACAGCTCCCATACCCTGGTAGAAAGCGTTGGTGTAGACCTAAAAACCTTCTCTCCCCTAGGGGAGAGTAAGTATGGGGGTCGAGGTGAGTCGATCTTTCAGCTCCTGGAAAGCCGCCTGGCACTGCGGGGTCCAAATGAAAGGTGCCTCCTTCTTCGTCAAAGATGTGAGTGGGAGGGAAATTTGGGAGAACCCCTCCACGAACTTCCGGTAATAACCGGCAAGTCCTAGAAAGCTTCGTACATCGATGGCTGACTTCAACTACGGCCAATCTCGAACTACCTGAATCTTTGCCGGATCCACTGCCAACCTGGCTCCGCTGATAATATTGCCTAGAAAGCCCACTTCCTTCAACCAGAACTGACATTTACTGAACTTTGCATATAAGTGATTTTCCCGCAGTATCTGTAGTGTCAGTGCTAGATGGCGAGTATGCTCCTCCTCCGTTCTCGAGTAGATGAGGATGTCATCGATAAACACAATGACAAACACATCTAGGTACTCCTTGAAAACCTGGTTGATGAGGGTCATGAACGCCGAAGGTGCATTCGTGAGCCCGAAGGTCATCACCGTAAACTCAAACAATCCATATCTGCTATTAAAAGCAATCTTCTGAATATCATCCTCTCGAATCTGAAGTTGGTAGTAGCCCGACCTCAAATCCAATTTTGAAAAGAAGTCCGCCCCTTCCAGCTGGTCGAACAGCTCGTCTATCCGTGGGAGCGGATAGGTATTCCGGACAGTCATCCTATTTAGTGCTCGATAATCGATGCACAGGCGAAGTGTCCCATCCTTCTTCTTCACGAATAGGACCGGGGCTCCCCATGGCGAGAAACTCGGTCTAACAAATCCCGCCTCCACCAACTCCTGCAACTGAGTCTGAAACTCCGCCAACTCCTTCGGTACCATCCGATAAGGCGCCCTAGATGCCGGCTTGGCCCCCGGCACAAATTGTATCTGAAAGTCCTGCTCTCGGTGCGGAGGTAGTCCTGGTAGTTTCTCCTGAAAGATGTCAGCGAAATCTCGCACCACTGGGATGTATTTCACAGACTCTTTGACTTCCGTCATCTCAAATAGAACCTGATAAACCTCCTCTCCCTGCAGATGGGCCTTAACGGCCTGTACCGAAGATAAGAGTATACGAGAGACAGGTCTTATACCTTCGATGATAATGAAAGAGTCCCCATGTCTCACGGTGATCCTCTTCGCTTGGCAATCAATCTGGGAATGGTTCTAGTGCAGCCATACCATGCCCAGGATCAGGTCGTAGTCCGTCAGCTTCAAAATTGTCGCTGGAGCCTCGAACGCCTTTCCACTAATTTCTGCCTCCATATTGCAGAGGTCTGTGGTAAGGAGCTCAGATCCATCTGGTAGTCGCACCCTTATCTTCAAGCCCGTGAATCGCTCCACGCCTTCCAGTCCTTCTACGAACGTCTCCGACACAAAAGAGTGAGTAGCTCCAATATCGAATAGCGTGCGGGCAGGCTTGCCACTGATGAAGACTATACCTGGGGTGATTAAATGTCTTAGGGTTCTATAATGAGTTTTCTATCCTTGCTAATCTATCTAGTGTGGTTCTAAGTTTTAACAACTGAAAGGGAAATTCTATGAAAGTAAAGAAGCATTGCAGCGTACCTGCTATGACCTGCTCCGGATTCCGAGGTTGCATAAGGTCCAAAGCATATACCTGCTCCCTTCCCTGTCTACGATCTCCCTCCTGGTATCCACGACTGTGACCGCGTCCTAGGCCTCCGTAATGCTGAGCTGGTGGGCCACCCTGTGGTGCTGGAGGTGGTGCCCCCCTCATCGGACAGTTCCTCCGGATGTGCCCAATCTGATGACAAAGGAAGCACTCTGGTGGGGGATACGCCATTCCCCCGGGTCTCGGCATCTCCTGCATCCGAAGAGGTTGAGGGGCCAATATCACTAGCTCCCTCGGCTCCTATCTCACTTCCTGACGAGGCTGGTCCTCTATCCTTCTCACCTCTGGTATATCACCTCGTTGCTGGTCATTTCTGACTCTCCGTCCCTGATCCTCTGCTGGCCGCTTCCGGCCCCGAGTGGTGTGCCAATCGGCCTCAATCCTCTTTGCCATTTCCAAAATCCGGAGATAGGCCCGTCGGATACAAACAACAAAGCCTCCCTCAAGTCCTCTCGCATGCCTTTATAGAACCTCTTGATGTACCCTGCTTTGTCCAGCTGGTAAGAATCTGCATATCGAGCCAAATGGTTGAACTCTCGATAGTACTCCACCACCGTCTGGTTGCCCTGCTTAACCTGTAAGAACCGCTCCTCAAACTCATCCCTGGCCGACTATGGAATAAAATGCTCCAGCAGCGCGGCCCTGAATTCTTCCCAGGTAACCTCCGCAACCTCCCTATCGGCAAACGTCGTGTCCAGCAACGTCTTCCACCACCTCTTGGCATGGGAATCCAGGCAAGAGACCACTAGAGCCACCCTCTCCTCCCAGGGACACCGTATCCCGGTCAGCATCTCCTACATAATATCCAGCCACTCTTCTGTCCGAACCGCCGTCTCTGTCCCCAAGTAGGACGGGGGAGAAAGTCCTCGGAATATGCTCAACCAGTTGGCCCCCGGATTTGGCTGCAGGACCGGAACCTGCTGGGCCCTGAAAGCCTCCAGGATGGCAGTCAGAGTCTGTCCCATGTCTGACTCAAGGAAAGGAGTAGGGACCAGTGGAGGTGGTGCAACATCCTGAGCCTGTTGAACTCCACCTTGTGGCGTAGGCTGTACTAGAGGCTGCGTAACAAAAACCCACACTTGAAAAAACGTTCAATCAATTTTTTTTTTACAAAAAGTGGACAATTTATATGTGATCCCCATATAGGCACACCACTGCTTCCGTTGCTTAGTTTGTCCCCAAACTAAACTCGAGCGGGGGTGACCCATGGTTAGTGGACTGCTACCTTTTTCAGATCGATGTTTCGCTCTGAAACCACTTGTAAGACCCCCCCCCCCCCCGCCTTTTTTTCTTTTTAAACACGGGGTCTTAGGCACAGAATCGTCGCTTTGCGGTGACACCTTCACGTCTTGAAGGGTCATCACCACAAGGCGCCGATTCTGCCGGCCAATTTGATCACAGAAAGGTAGCAAAAAAATTAAGTAAGTAAAAGCAAGTCCACTGAAATAAATCACATATATAGAAATAAAACTCCACGAAGGGAGTGTCCATAGAATAGTATATCAGAGTACTAAAAATACGGTCTTAAGACCGGTACAACATGTCCTCACTACAAATCACTCATGCGGAAGCAAAAATAGAAACTACCCAAGGTCGAGACTCACGGTCTCGGCTGTATGAACTCCGGAGCTAGACTGCCCCATCTCCAAGCGCACCGGTCTCTGGGGCTTATCCTCCATGCTGGGCTCCACGATCCCCTAAATGATGCGGTTCGAAAACCGTTAGTCATAAAGACTAAGCCCTATCATCCCCTACCCCTTCCCCCATGGCTCATAGGTACCGAGCGGAGAGGAAGAAAGGGAAGGACATAAAGGTGGAGAATGAATCAAAAGAAAACAGGTGGCAGCGGAACTAATCTAGCAATTCTATAATAAATATGACAAAAATAGAAAGTAGGAAAAGTAACCTTAACTTATGTGCGGAAGCGCATAAGCCAAGGGATCTTCTGCAAGGCTCCCATCATATAAAGTGTCTCATACCACTTATACGTTGGGGTGTCGGTCAAACAGCAGCATATATATATTGAATTTAACCTTAATTTATAAACTTGCCCACACAAGCTTATAGACCAAGGGGTCGTTTTGCAGGTCCTAATGTATAAGCGTCCCATACCACTTATACTTTAGGTGTCAGGGTTAAATGAATCGATTTTGCTATTACATGCAAGTTGGCATGATGGAACATGCAAGTGCAACTCACACATCCGACTCTGTGCACACCGACCTTTAGTTCCCGCTTTCGGAGTCGTTACCTCCCAAGATACCTCTGTAGTGGCAGACGGAAGCGGTGGGTTGGGCCTCGCCCACCTCTAAACCAGTAAAGCACTACCGGTCAGACCTATCGTACGCCTCAACGCTTGGTGCACTAAGCGGACGCCTGTGTACTCTTGCCGGCTGGCGCACCGGACTTATGTTGGCAAAGTTCTAACCACACTTGCCGAGTCAGCGTATTGGCGTCGGTGCATCGACCCTCCAATACCGAAGACCCACCACCTTAATTTTCATTCCTTTTATGCACATGCAAATTTAATTATAATCACACAAAAACCAAGCTGAAGCTCCCCGGACCAAAACGTCCGTCTCTTAACCAACCGAGCCGAAGCTCCCCGGACCATTCTGTCCGTCTCTTAACCAACCGAGCCGAAGCTCCCAACCATCTTCCGGTGCTAGCGGTGCCTGTGAAACGTGCAACCCTAATTACTAAGTTACTCTTATCAGTTTGTTATTACAGTTTACGTTAACCAAGAACTGCCCCTGGTATTCCCCGTGAAGGGCTCTCAAAGGGCACTAGGAACTATGATGGTAGCTGAAGCCCATCGTTCCCTTTTACAAGGAATTTATTGTAATTGGTTGATCCCCTTTACCCATTCCCTTCTCATATTACGATAAACTATCCTATGGTGATTTTTAACCTTCCTGTCTTCGGGAAAGACGATCTTTCGTCGAACCCGAGCACCTCTTAACTCTAGCTAACACCACTTCCCACTACTCTTCATATCATTCTATTGTGATATCATCCGCATCTATTCACCCAGACAAAATGACTGACTCCAACCACTTTCCCAGATCATAACCTATTACAATTTAGCAATTTGCTACATGCAGACCAGCCTAGACTATATGTCGAACCGGTTATGCAATGATCCAAAACTCATCCAAATGCCCTAAATTATTTACTGGAGACTTATCATGATATAATTAACCTAAATCCAGAAAATGGTAATTTTCCTAATTTATCTGGCATTTAACTAATTTCCTCAAAAATTCCAAGGGCTACCGGTTTGAACATGAACTACCCTAAGTTCTCATGAAAGATGTCCAACAAAATTATAATAAATAGTATGTTATCTCAATATGGTAAATCCAAAGTATCATAATTTTTCTATCATCAAAAGGGTACTAAAATTATTTTAGCCATAGCTTCTATATTTCATTATTATGAATCAAGTACAGAGAATATTCTTCCAAAAATTATAAATAAATTATACTATGCAGATAAAGCCTTAAAAATAGCATTGGCCCAATTTCATAATTTTTCGGTAATAATATCATCCATAATTAATTTCTAAAGCATAGAACCCCTTTTTAACATTTGTGAAGGAAGTACTGGATTTACTCAACTAAAAATTATACAAAAATTCAAGGGTAACCATTCTGTCCTAAAACATTTGCTTCCAAGATTTCATGAGATTTCAATGATCAGAAAGATACAAATTATTAAAACTTCAATTAGAGCTATAATAAACTTTACAAATGAAGTGCTTGAAATAACCATCATAAAATTCCAGTAAAATTTCTATAAATTCTACCCACTCCAAAACTCACTCTACCCGAGTTTCACAGCCTTTAGATAATGTTTAGCGACGGATTGTGCTTAATTAGTATTTTACCCTAAAGCTAAGATTAGGGTTTTAAGGTATCTACTTGTCTCCAAATCCTCCAAGATTCCATCCAGATAATTCTTATCATGCTGATGTCAACTCTACAGAGTTTCAAGGCAATTCGAGAGCAATTGCCCCAATATCCTTCACGACCCTCAAAACCCTCCATTTAGGGTTTGAGTTTGGATCCTAGGGTAAACCAACTATAATTCACACCATTTTTTCCAAGTGGGTTGTCATAACCCCTCCAAGTTAGTGGTCAAGATATCAGTCTTCGTTGGGGTGATATGACCGTTCTAACCTCTAGTGCACTTTTTACTCAAAAATGCCTCACTATTGCCTAGTTAAGAATAGGTGACTCCCTATCCAAAAGTCATCTAAGTGATTTGAAAATTTGTACATAGCTAAGTTTTATAGCTAGGGACCACTCACCAAAATTTGGGAGGGTTTGGAGGTCATTTGACCACCTAAATAAATTCCTCTTGGTTTATTAAATTAAAACAAAAACTTTAGGCAAAGTATCTCCAAAAATTCCCATTTTTGGACAACCTCTAGATATGGCTAAGGGTAACCCCTTGCCCAAATTTCACGTCATTTGGATAAAGGAAGAAGAGTGGGCATCCATTTTAGTTTCTGCCCAACTCTACATACAGCCCCCATTAAAACGGGTGTTGTGGTCAAACCACTTACCCAAACGAGTTGAAATCAATTTTAAATTAATTTAGACTCGAAGGGATACAACTTTCGTGAATGGCCATTATTCCTAAAACGGCCTCTAAATGCCTCGTTTTGCAGCATCAAAATAATCCATTTAATATATATCTACATTATATAATATATACTTAATTTAATATTATAAAAATATCTTTACTGTTCATCTTCCCTACAAAACAGAAACCGTAACCGCACCCAGAAAAAAAATACATTTCCTGTAGCTCTTCCGCGATCCATCATCGGCCGTCCGGTCACTTCCCTGGCCAGCCACCACCACCACCACCTCCGTCGAGGCGATGGCTATCGGTCGGCGATGGTTTGGCCGCCGGAGGTGGCGGTTTCCGGCGTATCCGAAAAATATATTTTTCATGGTTTTCCATGAAAACTCGAGATAGGTTCGGATCCGTTGAGCACGAACTTCATTTCTAAGATCCTAAGATCTACCCATAAGAGAAGAAGTAGAGGAGGACCTTGTTCATGATTTGAAGACGATATTAACGTCGGATTGTCATGGCGCGGTGGTGGCGTTCCCAAACTTCTCCTACAGCAAGAGCAAAAATCTGAATTCGTTTGGTCTACAGTGTAACCTTCTCCTCTTGCTCTAAGGGGGCTTTTATAGGTCTCCAAGTGGGGAGGGGAAAGGATGAAACATTCATGGCCATGAATGCCCTCTCTCTCTTAATATTATTTCGGTTTTGGTGCAGGGAAGGAAACGGTGGAAGATGAGAAGACTGATCCAGGTGGCGATTTTCTATTGGGTCAACTCTTCCTCATTTTATTAAGTAATCGTAGAAAGAAACGGCTCATAAATACTCCTGCTGTAAATTCCCATAATCAGAATTGATTATGACTTCGGTTACAGAAATTTCCAGCTTGGCTGACGTTTCGGCCCTTGTCACGGGCGTGTCACGTAGGTCACGGGCGTGACAGGCCCTTGTGGAAAGTTCTGAGTTCGACGATCGTCTAACTCAGTTCGACGATCGTCGAAGGGGGGTCACGCCCTAGGTCACAGGCGTGACACATAGGTCACGGGCGTGATAGGGCCATGATGTAAATTCTGCGCTCATCGATCGTCTCGCTGAGATCGACGATCGTCGAAGGGGGTCACGCCCTAGGTCACGGGAGTGACGGGGCCTTGATGCAAATTCTGCCCTCGACGATCGTCTCGCAGAGATCGACGATCGTCGAAGGCTGTCACGCCCTAGGTCACGGGCGTGACACATAGGTCACGGGCGTGACAGGCCCGGGTTGCAAAAATCTGCGCTCGACGATCGTCTTCATGAGATCGACGATCGTCGAAGAGGTCACGCCCTAGTCACGGGCGTGACGGGTCGGTCACGGGCGTGACCAACCTGTGACTCCAATTCTAGGTTGATGGACCTCAATTTTTGGGCTCCTAAGGTTCTTTCACGATAGACCGACTCTTAGGGGTCTAGCCAGAAATGGGATGTTACACATCCTCCTTACAAGTGCAGCGCGAAATCGTCAAAAGGTCTCTCCCTCACTAGCATGGCGGCCGAGACGGCGAAAGAGTCATGGGCTCCCGCCTACAAGAAGAGACTCGGAGATGATGTCGCTCCCTCTCGGCACAGCCCTAACAAAAAAGTTAAAAATGTTGTGACGTTCCCAAAAGGGAAAAAATAGACAGCCCGAAAAAAGAAAAAAGGGATGTCGGGATCCCCGAGCCCCATCTCCTTAGGGGAATCGTAATCGTCTCACCAACAAGCCGTCTCGCCTACTCGAGAGAGGACGCTACTCGACCAGCCCGCCAACACTTCGACTCAACTGACCGGATCTCCATCTCGCGAAGCCGCCTCCTCTAGTCACCCAGCCCCCTCCTCACATCAAAACTTCAACATGGGCCCTATGGTACAGGATGTCATCGGCGACCTAGTTCTGCTGTGGGAAAAGGATGCGAACTGGGTGTCGGTATCCCCCTCCTTCACTTATGGAAGGAGAAGTACCCCCCAATAGCCATGCCTTCTCTCTTGTCTACGGCCTTTATGGTGGTCTCGAGGAGAATTTCGTCGAAAAGTAATCCTCGCGAGACCTCGTCTTGAATACATCTCACGCTCAACTGTGCGCCCTGGAGCTCTCGCACCGAATCTCGCGCCGCCTGGTTTTCAACAATAAGAAATGAAAGGATGTTGAGGCAGGCCTAGCGACAAAGAGCGAGAAGTCGGATGGTCTCGAAAAGAGGTTGGTCATTGTTGAAGCCCTCCTCGCAAAGACCTAGGGCGGCGTGGTAAGTCATAGTTTTATCCTTGGACAGTTTTTCTCTCGCGTATATTTCTTGCTAATTGATGGGCGTCTCGCAGTATTTCGAGACGGTGGATCGAATGCGCTTGAGAATAACGGCCTTGAAGGAGGAGAACAAAAGTTTGACGGCCCAGAACGCCCATCTTTTGGACAATGTTCTGTCTTCCTCTCACCCGGAACCCTTCCAAGCTCCCCCGCCCTCTCATTATTCCTATGAAGAGGTCGAAGAACTTTGCCGAGACGCCAACATCAAGACGGCCGAGCTCGTTCGGATGAAGATGAAGGAGCTGGGGGTTGTCAAAGAAAAATCTTAAACCATCACTGCTCACGACCTCGTGTCGTATCTTTACGACGAGGAGGACGAGGATTCACCTTCAAGAGAAGAGGAGTGAAGAACCATTGGCGAGATCTGGGGCTCCTTCTCCCATCTTTTTGCTTCTTTCTTACCTGTACTTTTAATACTTTGCTATTTTTGATATTTTGAAGTATTCCTTCACAACAGAGTACTCCCCCTTTTTTCTTGTTGTAATGAACAATCATGACCAAATGTACAAAGGAAATTTTTGCCCTTTCCTCTCGCTTTTCCTCCTCTATATTTTACTTTTTACTTTGATTTTTTTACTGCGAGAAGACCTTCCACTTTATTTATATTTATGAGGTGAATCGACTCATCGTTCCGCCGTCTCGCTTGGGAGAGTCTGTCTTAGAGCGCGAGTAATCAGACTTTTCTCCGTCGCTTCTGCGAGTGAGACCATCTGACTTCCCTTTTGCGTCTCGCCTCAAAACAACTCCGGCGTGAGTGGTCCCAAAGAATTATTCTGATCCCTTACTAGGCAAGGCCTTTCTTCCCCCGCGAGTGCCCACTCGCCATGGGCAAGACCCTCTCATGCAGGCCCAGGGTTTTGACGGATTAAACTACGCGTTCATAGGTTTAACAATTAAATTAAATACGCATCGAGTAATATTTTCTCTAAATTAAAAGTGATGCTAACGATGATTTCTACAATATTGCAACACATAACGTAAAGGGACGCTACCCCTTTTATAGATTGAACAAATGGCTATATACCAATGTTCGCTCAAGCCAAAAAGGATCCACCCGATCCGGACAATTAGCAATTTCAAATAAAGTTATTCGCTAGCAATTCAAAACCCAACAAGAGATATTCTGGACTAATATAGCGATTTAAAAAAGAAGTTCAAACTGTCCCAAAAAAATTAATTAATATGAGGGATTACCAAATTACTTGAACTCAAGGGGAAATCAAGGGTAATGACCCGATTTCTTCTAGTGTTCACGAAATCTACCCGCTCCAGATTATATGAGAATATTCGGAATAATAATGCTTAAAATCAGATTTTAATTCCGCACAACATTCAATATAAATCAGGACCTATTACTAGCCTTCTAATTCCACCAAAACCTCACAAAATAATTTAGAAGAATTCACACAAGAGGTGTAGGAATCGCTAACCAATCCCAAGATAGTCCGTCCACAATATTAAGTGGAGGAAAACGCTCACGACGGTGGATGATTTCTATTCTCCACATAAACCCACTGATCTGCACCGGTTGATGAAGACGCAAGCCATTCTTCCTTTTGCAAGAAACACTAGGAGAGGAAGTAACCTTGAAGAAACCAATATATATATGGGGAGGAGAGAGAAAAGGCGGTAGGGAATATTTTTTCTCAAGGGATAAAGGGTGGCGCCTAGGGCAAACCCTAGGTTGGACGAAATTTCAAGAGGGGTGTAGGAGGGCTCGGGTTTGTGGTAAGGTAAAGGTGGTGGCCGGTTTATTATGTGGAGAGGGTGGAGGCTCGGGTTGGTAGAAGAGTTGGTGGCTCGGGTTTGGTGGTGGGTGGCCGGGTTTGGTAGTGGAGTTTGGGTGGCCGAGAGAGATAAGAGGAGGAGGAGAGGTAGCCTAGAAAAGAGAGGGAGATAGGGAGGTGGCCGGAGGCCAAGGAGGAGGGAGACAAAGAGGGGGCCGAATGTTTAGAGGAGGAGAGGAGAGGAGGAAGGAAATCTTAATCAAGATTTGGTTTTTTTTCTTATTTCATCAATTCTTTAAAAATCCTTCATAAGCATGGCTATTTATTGCCTACACCACTCAATCAATCCTTCATTCAAAATTCAAAATTCAAAAAGAAAATATGATGGTTATAGGCACCCATCATAATACATGAAATGAAAATACAATGCTTAAAGTAAAATTGCATTGAATAGAAATTGCTAAAAATAATAATTGATAAAATACTATTATATAAAATATATAATTATAATAATTTATTTTATAATTATATATTTTATTTAATGGCGGACATCGAGCAAAACATGTAGCGGCGGCGGCGTTGGTGACGTGGTAGAATCTCATCCTCGAGTGTGCGACAACGACCGTCCCAATCCACGAACTCGCTATGACGGGGATCCACGACCGTATCAGCATCGTTGTCATCAATCCTCCCCCACTCAAAATTACTCATCACAGATGAGTGGCCCGTAAGGGGGGAACCGTCGAATGCAGCAACAACATTGGGCAAATTTGGCCCCACAATCTGTGTCGTAGTAGCATGAACTTCCCATTGCACTAAGAACCTGTCAGGTGTAGAAATAGCAAAACTCGAAATGGTGTCAGGCAAAAGAAAATTAACTTGAATCTTACCATCTGGTTCAAGAACCAAGGAGTCCATGTGAAAATTAGATACGGCAACACTAACACACCCCAACCCAAAAGAATATTTAGTGGTAGGAAGAAACGAAGGAGAAAGCCACACAGGTGGAACAGAGACGTACAGTAAAAAGTCCGGAAACTTGAAATAAAGTGAAACACCCTGTGTTGTATAAAAATCTAAAATAAAAGCATGAAATCTGATGTCTTTATAATCAAGGATGGGTCAGCGTTCCTATGTATTAATTTATTAACGGATAAATAAGGCATCTGCTCGGGGACTGACAAGACTAAACCCTCACTAAATCTAGCGTCGGACGTTCTCAGAAAGGAGTGGAAGTTCGTGCGACATAACTTAAAATGAAATATTGACATCCTAGATACATGAGGAGAGAATCCATGTGCTACATGACTTGACACAAAAGCGGAGAATAAGGGGGTTAAGTCAGGTGGTACGGGAGCCTTGTAATCAGAGATAATTTTTATGGGCTCTGACACCGCAGTCTTTATTTCAATTTTAATATTTTCACGCTTGGCATGAAGATATGCCAAGGTGAACCGCTCATCATAAACAATTGAATTGGATGCTCCCGAATGTGAAAAGATGTGCAAGCAAAATAACTCAAGGGACCCAACTATAGTCACTAACATGGGGAAATGAGGGTCATCAAATGGCGGTGGATAAATATGTGTGAACGGGTGTGGTATATAAGTATATCTAGGGGACACCACATCCAAAGGCACAATTGACAAAGAAACAAAGTCAGTCATAATAGGGGACGGAACCGTAGACGGACACGCAAAAAAATGAGCTGTCAAAAGTGACGTGTAGTCATATCTATGAGGTGTGTTGAATAGTCCAAATACTAGTGTGCTCAACATAGTAATATCTACACGCTGAGTCAACATCAAAGTAGGAACTAATAAATTGGGCGTGACACAACAACTCAGACTAGGAATACAAGTTCCACGTCCTAAAAATTCAACAAATGTAGGCAAATAAATAGGGGGAAAGGTCGGTAAAATCAAACCCGGGATAAAATCTGAATCAGTAAAAATTTAACCCAACGGTGACGACATCAAAGAACTCTCATCCGGGTGTACAATAAATGAATCGTCCAAAAATACCCTTCCCTCAGAAGGTAACTCATTCACAATAATAATAGGGACATCCTCACTTTCAGACTCCTCAGATAACTCGGATACAATCTCAGTGGGTGTAATCGTAGGCTCTAACATGATGGGGATCGTATCCTGGAGAGGGCACTCAATACTAGGGTGAACAGACACAATGCTAGTTAGACAAGTAATAGGTAGTGGAATACTCTCACAGATCAGAACGTAATTATCTCATACATCATCTTCTAAATTACGAGGGATTCCCTCACTGTCAGAATCTTCAGACTCGTCGGGCACTATCGTACGTGAAGGAATACTCTCACCTAGATGGTCAACTTCCGAATCCAGAGATAATCTATCCACATCAGAATCCTCAGAGGTATCAGTCACTATCTCAAGGGGCTTATCCATCGAGGCTAAAGGAGACAAAGCTCTAGTAGTAACATCTTTCGAGTCCAAGACATGTGATCTATTAGGAATGGTTTCCCAAAAGGTGCTAGTAGGTACACTATTGGCAGACCGACGTTTGGGGGAAAATGATCTAGCATTAGTATATAATCATTCCTATAGGCAGGTATGAGACTAGCATCATAACGATACTCACTCACAGGCTTGGTGTTAGTAGTGCGGAGATAGTCGGGATCAAATTGATCCGAGAGTAGGCTACGCATTGCCGGTCAAGCATGTTTATAATTACCAACACGGCGCTCTTCGTTTCGCCAAAACACGCGGGCATGACCTACTAATCGATCTCAGACTATGCTAACCTTTTGGTGGTCGTCCCATAAGTGACAATTAAAATAGTTTTATAATCCCTTAAGCCAGTCTCTAAAAATTTGGGGACACCCTAAACCGTCATAAGTAGGTGCCTCAATTCTAGCGGGAGGATAAGCGTGGGGACAGTTGGTATTCCTATGGTATGAAGGCAAGGTTGGGGTTTATTTAGACATGGGATTAACATACCAATAATCTAAATGGGAAGCATAAATGTCATAGGCCATAATAATGAGAACCGGAGAGAAAACTCACTCGGAACTAGTGCACATGCAATGAATAATGAACCTGACCCTATATAAAATGCAACAGATGGATTTGTTCTCGCTTAATATCTAAGGCAATAAAATATATTTTTTGATTTTCTTACCGAAAATAAATAAGAGATTATTAAAAAAAACATTTGAATTTTTTTGCTAAAAAAATAAAAATATAGGTCGTTATTTGCAGACCAAAATTAAAATTTGGTAATGATTTAATAAAAATAATGGCTTTATAAAAATAAAATATTTTTTTGATTTCTTACTAATAAAATGATGGGGAATTTCCAGAAATTTTTTTTATTATTGAGAAAAAAAATGAGAACTTTAGGTTGTTATTTGTAGACCAAAACTAGAAATTTTATTTTACTATTTTGACATAGAAACATGCAAGTGTGTGATAGTGAAATAATAAAAGGGGAAGGGTGCCAATTAGGAAATTGACGTGAACCTCCCTCTGATACCAAATTGATGCAGGCCCAGGGCTTCGACGAATTAAACAACGCGTTCTTAGGTTTAACAATTAAATTAAATACGCAACGAGTAATATTTTCTCTAAATTAAAAGATGCTAACGATGATTCCTACAATATAGCAACACGAGTAATATTTTCTCTAAATTAAAAGTGATGCTAACGATGATTCCTACAATATAGCAACGCACAATGCAAAAGGACGCTACCCCTTTTATAAATTGAACAAATGGATATATACCGATGTTCTCTCAAGCAAAAAAGGATCAACCCGATCCAAACAATTAGCAATATCAAATAAAGTTATTCGTTTGCAAATCAAAACCCAACAAGAGATATTCTGGACTAATATAGCAATTTAAAAATGAAGTCCAAACAGTCCCAAAAAAATAAATTAATATAAGGGATTACCAAATTACTTGAACTCAAGGGGAAATCAAGGGTGATGACCCGATTTCTTCTAGTGTTCACGAAATCTACCCGCTCCAGATTATATGAGAATATTCGGAATAACAAAGTTTAAAAATCAGATTTTAATTACGCACAACATTTAATATAAATCAGGACCTATTATTAGCCTTCTAATTCCACCAAAACCTCACAAAATAATTTAGAAGAATTCACACAAGAGGTGTAGGAATCGTTACCCAATCCCAAGAAAAGTCTATCCATAATATTGAGTGGGGGAAAATGCTCACGACGGTGGATGATTTCTATTCTCCACATGAACCCATGGATCCGCACCGGTTGATGAAGACACAAGACATTCTTCCTTTTGCAAGAAACCCTGGGAGAGGGAGTAACCTTGAAGAAATCAATATATATATATGGGGAGGAGAGAGAAAAGGTGGTAGGGAATATTTTTTCTCAAAGGATAGAGGGTGGATGCTAGGGAAAACCTTAGGTTGGCCGAAATTTCAAGAGGGGTGTAGGAGGGCTCGGGTTTGGGGTAAGGTAAAGGTGGTGGCCGGTTTATTATGTGGAGAGGATGGAGGCTCAGGTGGGTGGAAGAGTTGGTGGCTCGATTTTTGTGGTGGGTGGTAGGGTGTGGTAGTGGA
This sequence comes from Platanthera zijinensis, assembly GCA_039513925.1. Taxonomy (NCBI): domain Eukaryota; kingdom Viridiplantae; phylum Streptophyta; class Magnoliopsida; order Asparagales; family Orchidaceae; genus Platanthera; species Platanthera zijinensis. The sequence continues at coordinate 116,683,007 of CM077084.1, forward strand.
GTTTGGCTGGTCGAGAGAGAGAAGAGGAGGAGGATGAGGAGGAGGAGAGGTAACCTAAAAAGAGAGGGAGATAGGGAGGTGGCCGACAGCCAAGGAGGAGGGAGACAAAGAGGGGGGGGCGAATTTTTAGAGGAGGAGAGGAGAGGAGGAAAGAAATCTTAATCAAGATTAGGTTTTTTTCTTATTTCATCAATTCTTTCAAAATCCTTCATAAGAATGGTTATTTATAGCCTACACCACTCAATCAATCCTTCATTCAAAATTCAAAATTCAAAAAAAAAATATGATGGTTATAGGCTTGGAAATTAAAATGAAATGAATAGAAATTGCATGAAATGAAAATACAATGCTTGGAAATTAAAATGTTTAAAGTAAAATTGCATTGAATAGAAATTGCTAAAAATAATAATTGATAAAATACTATTATATAAAATATAAAATATATAATTATTTATTTTATAATTATATATTTTATTTAATGGAGGACGTCGAGCAAAACATGTAGCGGCGGCGGCGTTGGCGATGTGGTAGAATCCCATCCTCGAGCTTGCGGCAACGACCGTCCCAATCCACGAACTCTCTATGATGGGGATCCACGACCGTATCAGCATTGTCATCATCACCCTCATTCCTGAGCACCAGCTGGGAGTGCCTATCTTCATTTGCACTGCTCCAGCCTTCTCCTCCCATAGTTTTTTATTATTTTTTATGAACTTTCTTCGTTTGCTGACTAGTAAAGATATTTTTCTTTAAGAGATCTCACTGTTTACTCTGCCACCGAGTGAGCCTACAGTCCTGTTAGCTTTATGAGAGCCTGGTCAGCGGGTCTTCTCGGGGTCTTGCCCTTCATCCTTCCACCGAGTGAGCCTACTGTCCTACTAGCTTGATGAGAGCCTGGTCAGCGGGGCTTCTTGGGGCCTTGCCCTTCATCCTACCACCGAGTGAGCCTACAGTCCTGCTAGCTTGATGACAGCCTGTCCAGTGGGTCTTATAAGGGCCTTTCCATTCATCCTACCACCGAGTGAGCCTACAGTCCTGCCAGCTTGATGAGAGCCTGGTCAGCGGGTCTTCTCGGGGCCTTGCCCTTCATCCTGCCACCGAATGAGCCTATAGTCCTGCTAGCTTGATGAGAGTCTAGTCAACGGGTCTTCTCGGGGTCTTACCTATCATCCTACCACCAAGAGAGCCTACAGTCCTGTCAGCTTGATGAGAGCCCGGTCAGCGGGTCTTCTCGGGGCCTTGCCCTTCATCCTACCACCGAGTGAGCCTATAGTCCTTCCAGCTTGATGAGAGCCTAGTCAGCGGGTCTTCTCGGGGCCTTGCCCTTCATCTTGCCACCGAGTGAGCCTACAGTCCTACTAGCTTGTTGAGAGCTTGTTCAGCGGGTCTTCTCAGGGCTTTGCCCTTCATCCTGTCATCGAGTGAGCCTACAATCCTGCCAGCTTAATGAGAGCCTGGTCAGCGGGTCTTCTCGGGGCCTTGCCCTTCATCCTGCACCCGAGTGAGCCTATAGTCCTGCCAGCTTGATGAGAGACTGGTAATCAGGTCTTCTCGGGGCCTTGCCCTTCATCCTGCCACTGAGTGAGCCTACAGTCCTGCCAGCTTGATTAGAGCCTGGTCAGCGGGTTTTCTCGGGGCCTTACCATTCATCCGTTGCAATCTCATTTCATGGAAGAAAACACCTGGAATTTCATTATATCAGTAAATCATAAAGGATTTATAAGTATTTGAAAAGATGAAAAATTATCAAGGGTAGAATCTTTTCAGGTCATCACCGCGTTGGGCACGATCGAGGGGTACCCCGTTCATATCCTAGAGGTGATACCCTCCTGACTTAAGGACATCCTTTACCACAAAGGGGCCCTCCCAATTGGGATTGAGTTTTCCCACTATGGCTCCTCTGCCCGCTGCATCCACCTTTTTGAGAAACAAGTCCCCTTTCTGGAACTGCCTGACCCTTATATGCTTATCAAAATATCTGGCCATCCGGCACTTGACTTCTTCCTGTCGAATTGATGTTAATTCCCTGAGCTCCTCTACCAGATCAAGAGAGAGCTTCTGCTGCTCCTCATTCTCTACCTTCCATCCTTCATCTCCTTTCTTAGCAGCAGCCACTCTGGGAGATTCAACCTCGAACTCTATAGGTATAACGACCTCTGGGCCATGAGAGAGTTTTAATGGAGTCTCTCTCGTGGCTGTGTTCGGCATGGTCCTCAAAGCCAAGAGAATGGAAGGGATCTGTTCTACCCAACTTCCCCTTAAGTTCTCCACCTTCTTTTTCAAAAGATTCACGATAATCTTGTTCGCCGCTTCCACCTGCCCGTTACTTCGAGGATGATGAACCAAGGCAAAGCGGATGTCTATGTGACACAGAAGTCTATGAATTCACTGCTAGCAAACTGTGTTTCATTATCCGTGACAATGGCCAACGGGAGCCCATGCCGACAGATGTTCTTTCCCCACACGAAATTTCTGACCGCCTGTGACGTCACCTTAGCCAACTCCTTTACCTCTAGCCACTTTGAAAAGTAATCCACCATGACTAGCAGGAACTTCCTCTTGCCACTTGCTTGGGGGAAAGGGCCCACCAAATCTAGCCCCCCATATTGCAAAGGGCCAGGGAGTCGTGATTGTGCGTAATCTTTGGGCAGGAAGGAGTTGAAGGGGGCAAACTCCTGGCACTTTTTACATCTCTTTGCAAATTATTCCGCATCTCTCCTAAGGGTAGGAAAGAAGTAGCCTTTCCTTAACACTCTTCCTTCCAGGGTCCAACTTCCTGAGTGGCTCCCACATTCTCTTGAATGAATTTCTTCTAGAACTCTTGATATCTCCCTCTCAGATACACACCGAGCCAACAAACCCGATAGTGTCTTTCGGTATAACATCCCTTCCTTCAGCAGGTAGTACGCCGATTTATACCTGATCTGCTACTTATCGAGGTCTCTCTTGGGAAGACATCCTGAGGTCAAATAGGTGATGAAGGGGTCCATCCAAGATCCTCGCTGGTCCACTTCCATCAACTCTCCTTCTTCTATGGATGGTCTGAAGAGCTCCGTCATGGTTCCTCCAGCTTGAGGGCCGTGCTTGGCGAGCAGGTCAGCCTGAGCACTTTCCTCTCTTGGGACGTGTTGAATTGAAAAGTTACGGAACCATCCGATGACACCTTTTACCTTTATCAGGTACAATTGGAGGGTGGGCTCCCTTGCTTCAAACTCTCCATTGATTTGTCCTTCTACTACCATAAAATCTATGGATACTATGATGTCGTGTATGCCCAACTCCCAAGCTAGCTTGAGCCCCACGATGATCGGTTCATATTCTACTTGGTTGTTAGTGATGGTGAAATGAATCTTCAGGGCTTACTCAATTCTGGTTCCTTCAGGACTCACTAAGATCATCCCTCCTCCAAAATAACTTTTTCTAGAGGCTCCATCTACTAGCATCTCCCAAGCCGCGAGAAGAGGTGTCTTAGCTTCTCCGACCTCAACCACATAGTCTGTAAGGAAATCCGCAATTGCTTGCTCCTTGATAGCTACCCGAGGAGTAAAAGTGATATCGAACACACTGAGTTCTATCGACCACTTGGCCAACCTCCAAAAATGCTCCACCCCTTCCATGATGTGGCGGAGAGGATGATCTGTCACCACCTGGATTGAGTGAGCCTGAAAGTATGGCCTGAGCTTCCTGGCCGAGATGATGATAGCGAAAGCCAACTTTTCAAGGATGGGATATCTGAGCTTTGCCTTCTTTAGGACTCTGCTTACTTAGTAGATCAGGAACTGCTTCCTTCCTTCTTCTCGGACAAGGACTAAACTCACTGCTCCGGTCCCCACTGTCAGGTACAAGAACAACCCCTCTCCTTCTCTTGGCCCTTGGAGTAGCGGTGTTTGGGTGAGTTGTTGTTTCAGAGTTCGGAAAGCTTCTTCGCACTCGGGGGGTCCATTAAAATTTCTTTCCTCCTCTCAGTGCTCGGAAGAAGGGCGAGCACTTCTCCTAAGCACGGGAAAGGAATCTGCTCAATCCGACTGCTTTCCTGTGAGACATTGGAATTCTTTAGCGCTCTTTGGAGATTATAATTATAAGATTGCCTTCACTTTGTCTGGATTGGTCTCCACTCCTGAGGGTCTAAGGAGATTTCCTAAGAACTTTCCCCTACTGGCCCTAAAGACACACTTTAGAGAGTTGAGCCTCATCTTATATTTCCTTATGGTACCAAAAGTTTCTTCCAGATCCAAGACGTAGGACCCGAGATCTCATCTCTTGATTATCAGTTCATCCACATAAATCTTGAGGTTCCGTCCCTTCTGCTCCCGGAAGATCCGGTCCATAATTCTTTGGTAAGTTTCCCCTGTGTTCTTCAATCAGAAGGGCATCATATTGTAGCTGAAGAATCCATCTCCCATGACAAAGGTAACATCTTTGACATCTGGGGGTGCATGTGTATCTGATGGTACCCTGAAAATGCATCTAGAAAACTCATTAGTGAAAAACCGATGGCTGAGTCAACTAGCCTGTCGATTCGAGGCAGAGGATAACAATCCTTATGGAACGCTTTATTTAAAAGAGAAAAGTCCGCACACATCCTCCATTTTGCCTCTCCCTTCTTTACCAATACAACATTACTCACCCACCTCGGATACTTGCATGCTGATATGAATCCCGCCTTGAGCAGCTTCTCCACCTCTTCCCTGATGGGCTCGGCCATCTTGGAAGCGATGGCTCTCTTCTTTTGTGTTTTGGACGTGCCTTGGGGTCAAGTTTAAGATGATGGCATGCCACGTCTACATCGACCCCTGGCATGTCAACTGCGCTCCAAGCGAAGATGTCGATATTCCTCTGCACGCATTTCCTGATCTCCTCCTGGTCCCCGGGGCTGAGCTCCCCACTGACTTTTATCTTTTCCTTCCTCCCTTCCTTGGTGAGAATTTCCATCTCAAGCACCTCGACTGCCGCCTTCAGTCTTGATGGCTCCTCCTCCCCCTCTTATTTCCGCAACATCTCCTCCTGCTCCCTAGACTCATGCTCTATGGCCTTGCGCACCGCAGCGGCCACAGCCACCTCCCTCAAAAACCTCTCCTCCTCTTCATCAGTTGGGACCCCTCCTAACAACGAACCTCCTCTCTCTTCTAGATGAGCTTCCACCCTGGATGACTCCCCTATTTCGTTTATCTTTCTTTTTTCCTTTCCATTCCCCTTCATTTCTTCTTGCCCCTTCCACTTCCATCTCTCCTTCCTTCTCTCCTATCGTTTCTGTCTCCACCGCAATGCCTCTCTCCATCCCTCCTTCTTTCTCCTCCTCTACCTCCATCTCTCCCTCCTTCTCTTCGACTGTCTCCAGCTCCACCACAATTCCTCTCTCCATCCCTCCGTCTTCCTCCTCTACCTCCATCTCTCCCTCCTTCTCTCCGACCGCCTCCAGCTCCACCTCAATGCCTCTCTCCATCCATCCTTCTTCTTTCTCCTTTACCTTCATCTCTCCCTCCTTCTCTCCGACCTTCTCCGGCACCACCGCAATGCCTCTCTCCATCCCTCCTTCTTCTTTCTCCTCCTCTACCTTTTCTCCGACCTCCTGCTCCCATTGTTCCATCCTATTCTCTAGTTCATAGGCCTCACCTTAACAAGATATGGTATTCACCATCGTCATATAGCACTCTTTGGCTGCTTTTGGATCACCTCATACTCTGATTTGGGTTCCTCCAGCGTTGAGCTTCAAGCATTGGTGGAAGGACGATGGGGCGCACCTAAAGGTATTGATCAAAGGGCGCCCAAAATGGCGCTGTAACTGCTGGGAGCATCCACTATCACGAAGCGACAATTACTAGACGGACCCCCCCCCCCCCCAGAGTTACCTGGAGTCCCACTCCCCCCTCGACTTCCTTCCTTTCTCTCGAAAATCCGAACAACGGCCCATCTACTGCCAACACCCTTCGAGCCTCCACCCTCATCTCATTGAATGCCTTTTTGAAGATGACATTCACCGAACTCCCATGATCTATTAGGATCTGCGACACCGTAAAATTTTCAATGGTGGTCCGGATCACTAGAGCATCGCAGAATGGGTCTTCATGGTCAGGCAAGTCCTTCCGAGAGAAGGTGATTTTCTTGTCAGGGGGAGGGGCTTGTGACGTCGAAGAGACACTCCGATGATATATGGTATGAAGGCTCGCCTTATGGGTATCCTCAATCCCTACTCCCCCATAGATCACTCTGATCCTGCCTCGATCTCCCACATCAGCTCGATCAACACACCGGTCCTCCTCCTCGGTCCCAGAAATCTCCACTATCCGCACTAGTAGTTGCTGCTCCCCTGCTCCTCTAACCCTCTTCATTTCCAGAACATCCGAGCAGGTATCTGTTACATGACCTTCCTCCTGGAAGTCACAGTACGGCAAGGCTACCTCCTCCTCCCGTCTCCCTTCCTAGTGATTCCTCCTCCTTCCATCTCCAGCTCCTGCTCTCCCTCTTTCTCTTCCCCTTCCTCTTCCTCGGCTGATGGCCATAGATTGCTGAGGCAGGGGTAGGGGTGGTCTAGGACCATATCCCCACACCTACTGGTTGAATCTTCCCGGTCCTCCCTGGCAGTTCCTTCCCCCTTGGGGAAAACCTCTTCCTTTCCCTTGAACAGGGCCTCCTGGCTGCCTCCAACCCAACTCTGGATATGTCGGAGCCCTCGGCTCCTCCCTCCTCCTTCCTCCGTACAGCCTTGCCCCTCCCGACTCTCTCGACTCAGCCTCCGTCAACCTCGCCAACTTCCTTACAAACACCGGGTTCGCCGCCTCCATCGCTCTCTTTTGCTGCTTTCTCCATCAACCCCTCAAACGACAACAGTGCCTTTCGGGTTAGCTTATCTTGAAGAAAATCTCCCGCAGTCCAACAGTGAAGGCCATCTAGAGAGCAAATCCTGGCACCTCCTAAATGTCCAAGATTTCTTCCTGGAATCGGTCCACGTACTGGGCCAAGGACTCATCTGCTTTCTACCGAATCAGAAAAATCGACTCTGAGATCCTCTTCCTTTTCTTTGAGGTTGAGAAATGAAACTGGAAACTTCTACTCAGGTATTCAAAGCCATATATCAATCCCGTCGGGAGTTGATGAAAACAGTCCCTAGCTTTATCTTTCAATGTGATGGAGAAAAGACGGCACTTGAATGCGTCCGTCATCGGCCTGATGGAGACCGCATCTTCGAACCATTAAAAGTGCTGGAGGGGGTTATCTTTCCCCACAGAGTTTGTCATCTCGGTCAATCGGAACCCCTCCGGGACGGAGGCTTAAAGGATCAACTCGCAGAATGGGGATCCTCTCTCGCCACCTCTACTCGCGCAATGACATCACCCAACGAGATGGCACTCGCAGGGCTGGGGAATAACTCCCTACCTGCCAGGTATCGCCCGCTTCCTTCCACCACTTTATCTTTACTAGGTCCCCCCCGGTGCGTCCTCTCCGACCCTTGATGAGACGAGCTCGTCCTGATGTGCGAGAGAGGACACCTAAGGTAGGGGAGTCGAGTAGTCGCCTCACTGCGAGATCCCCTGCAACATGTCCATGATGCCTCTGATGGATGCCACGAATTCCTCACTCCCTACAAATCCTCTCAGGTTTTGGGACCCGCCCTCGTCTTATTTGCCAAGATCTCCTACCATGAAGTGGTTCAAGATTCTTCTGTGTAGGTTGCGATCAACGCTCACTGCACAAAAAAATGTTGAAGCCAAAAACCCAACTTCACATAGAGTTTGGATCTAGAGTTACAGCTCACACCTACTATTCCCGAATTCCTTCCTTGACGAGAGTCTCGAGAACTAGAAATAGACCGTGGGCTTCAGCTCAGAGGTCCCACCTCTTACCCAGAAGAACTAAAAATTCATCCACTCCCTATTCAGAGTTGAGCTAGGTGCCTTAGTGGAAGAAGAAGAAAGGGGTCAACAACTGTAAGACCCCCATTTTTTTTCTTTTAAAACACCGGGGTCTTAGGCCCAGAACCGCCGCCTTGGGGTGACACCTTCGCACCTGGGAAGGTCGTCACTACAAAACGCCGATCCTGCCGGCCAAATCGATCACAACTGCAGCAAATAAATAAGCAAGTCCACATAAGGCACACATGAATAGAAAAATAATCTCCACAAAGGGAGTGTCCACAGATAGAACATATAACAGAAATCACGGGCTTATGCCCGGTACATCATGTCCTCACTACAAGTCACTCATCGCGGAAGCTAACTAATATAACTACTAGTGGTCGGGACTCACAGTCCCTGCTGTCTGGACTCCGGTACTAGAACTGTCCGATCTCCAAGCGTGCCAACCTCCGGGGCTGCTCCTCCATGCTGGGCTCCGTGGTCCCCTAAAATGATGTGGTTCGAAAATCGTTAGTCTAAAAGACTAAGTCCTATCATCCCCCGCCCCTTCCCCCATGTCTCCTAAGCACCGAGTGGGGAGAAGGAAAGGGAAGGACATGAAAGTGGAGAATATCAAATAGCAGATGGCAGCGGAACTAAACTAGCAGTTCTAAGGTACAAAAGATGGTAATAATGATTAAAAATTTGAATAAGAAAGTAACCTTAACTTATGTGATTTCACATAAGCTAAGGGATCTCTTGCTGGGCTCCTATCGTATACAAAGTCCCATACTGATTTATACGATAGGGTGTCAGTTTTACTAGCAGGCTTAAATATATAGTACAGAATGAGAACCTTGACTTATAAGCACGCTCGCGCGAACTTATAAGCCAAGGGGTCGTTTCGCAGGGCCTAATGTATAGAGCATCCCATACCACTTATACATTAGGTGTCAGGTTATATGCAATGGTTATGCTATGAAATACAATTATGTCATGACGTGGACATGCAAGTGCAACTCACCCACTCGACTTTATGTACACAGATCTTTAGTTCCCCCTTTCGGAGCCGTTACCTCCAAGGATACCTCCGTAGTGGTAGACAGAAGCGGTGGGTTGGGCCTCGCCCACCTCTAAACCAGTAAAGCACTACCGGTCAGACCTATCATACGCCTCAACGCTTGGTGCACAAAGCGGACTCCTGTGTACTCTTGCCGGCTGGCGCACCGGACTTCTGTTGGCGAAGTGCTAACCACACTTACTGATTCGACGTATTGGCGTCAGTGCATCGACCCTCCAATGCCGAAGACCCACCACCTTATACCTTTTATGCACATGCAATAGTTATGAGTCCAACAAACAACTGAGCCAAAGCTCCCCGGACTATCCCGTCCGTCAACAAACAAGCTAAAGCTCCCCGGACTATCCCGTCCATCTTAATCAACAACCGAGCCAAAGCTCCCCGGACTATCCCGTCCGTCAATAATCTAGCCAAAACTCCCCGGACTATCCTGTCCGTCATAATCAACAACCGAGCCAAAGCTCCCCGGACTATCCCGTCCGTCAACAACCGAGCCAAAGCTCCCCGGACCATCCCGTCCATCACAAACCGAGCCAAAGCTCGCCAGACTAACCCTAGTATTTTAACAAATCCTCCTACGGGTCAGACGATCTTTCGTCGATCTCGAGCACCATCTAACACTTAGCCAAAACCCAACCCTTGCTCATCCTAACTCGAGTGATGAACTCATTCTAAATTATCCAAACCTACAACCACTAATTCCCGACACATGTGCCAAACTTTATACTCCACATATTTTATGCAGATTTACTATATGCAGACCACTAAGGTTAAATGCCATGTAAAATGGGAAGTACATCAAATAATCATCCAGTACTCCTATAATAATTATTGGAGGTCCATTATTACCTTTATTGCCCAAATCAAGAGTTTCACAATTTTTCCAAGTTTGAACAGGAAATACCAAATTTAGACAAGGTAAAATTCCTCCAGATTTATGTTATACTTAATTTGAAATATTTAACCTAAGATCCAAGGTCTCTTAATTTTTCAACAAGGTTTAGGCGCCTACTTTTTATTTCAATTGTAACTTACAATAATTCATTTAATTAGATAAGTAGGGCAATATTATTTCCAAAAATTCAAGGAAAATTCTAACTTGATTGCAAGGGCATATAAATTCTCTGGGTCAGATATCATAAGTTATTAAGGAGTAATAAGTTTCAAACAAATTAATGAACAACTTTCCAAAATTGCTAAATGCAGACCACCAAGGTTAAATGTCATGTAAAATGGAAAGTACATCAATAATTATCCAGTACTCCTAAAATAAATATTGGAGGTCCATTATGAAACTTTAAGTCCTAAATCCAGAGATCAATAATTTTCCTATTTATTTAATAATTTATTTAATTATTGCAGTGACTAAAAATTCCAATAATGAACATGATGTACCAATTTCAGACAAGATATCATTCCACTGATTTTATATGATATTCAAAATAAGTATTCAACTTACCCTCCAAAATATCCAAATTTTTCAGTAAGGTTTTGTCCCCCATTTCTTATTTCAATTTATTCCTAAATAATTCATTTAAAGAGATATGTAAGGCTATATTACTTCCAAAAATTCAGAGAAAATTCAAGTATAATTTTAATGGCATATAAATGATTTGGGACAATTTTCATAATTTATTTATCAGTAAAGAGCCTTAAATAAATTATTGAATAATTTTCTCATTTACCAAGCTTGTGAAGTAAGTACCTCAAATATGTATTCAAGAATTCTCATAAAATTTATATATGTCTATAAATACTTAAAACTTTCTCTGCCAAACTTTCATGACCTCCCAAGGGGTAGAGAGACCAATATGATCAATTTAATAATTAGGGCATCCCCTTGCGTTACAAAAGCAGTACTACAATTATTATCCCAAAAATTCTAATTAAATAACCAAAGGTTCATAATATCCTTATGACCACTCTACCAAAATTTCATCTTTTTTTAAGGAGTTTAACTAGCCTATTCCAACCCAACCATATTTGTGCCCTAAACTAGCGTTAGGGTTTTGTGGGTCCTAAACTTTCCAAAATACCTTAAGCTTTTCACCAGAGGGTTTTACTTTCCCTAGTACCCTCCCTACAAAATTTCATGGTCATACAAGGTGTCTTGGCCACATGCCCTTCACGAGGTACAAAAGCCCTTCCTTAGGGTTTGACCTAGGATCTTGGGCCAAATCAATTCCAATACTCCCAATTTTTCATTGGAAGGTGCAAAAAGTCATTCCAAGTCAGTGGTCAAAATCTCAGCCTCTGTTGAGGTTATTTGACCATCCAAAACCCAAAGCGCACTCTTTGACCAAATACCCTTCATTAAGGTAGAATTAGGGTTAGGGCATTACCTATTCAAAACACCTCCAATTAAGGTAAAATTTTTTACAGAGCCATACCATGATGCCAGGGACCACTCAACAAAATTTGGGAGGGTTTGGAGATCATTAGCCCACTTAATTAAAATATCCTAGTATTATTAAATAAAAATAAAACCTTTAAGCAAAGTATCTCCTAAAATTCCCATTTTTGGACAGACCCTAGGTTTAGCTAGAGTCGACCCCCTGCCCAAGTTTCAGGTCATTTGGATAAGGGATGAAGAGTGGGCACCCATTTTAATCTCAGGATAGACCTATGTATAGGTCCCACCAAAATGGGTGTTGTGGCCAAACCACTCTCCCAAATGGGTTCAAACAAATTTTAAATTAATCTAGACTTCACTGGCTACAACTTTTATGTTGACTGTTTCCTCATAAAGAGCCTCTAAGTATTTTTCATTAATTTTCGAAGATGACTATTATCATAATACAAAAAACTCATTTAAAAGAAAAGAATTAAATAAGCAGCACAGATCTTGAAGCAAGATCTGACGGATGCTGAGTTGTCTTCTTCCTCCAGTCAAAGGCCATGATTGGTCGAACTTGGAGCTTAATCCAAGACGTTTTCTCGGCCACACAGCCACCTCCCCGGCCGGCCACCGCCGCCACCACCTCCATTGAGGTGGGGGCTATCGCCGGGCGGCAGCACAGCCGCTGGAGGGGTGTTTTCCGGCGAACCTGACCACCCTTTTTTTGGAAAAACAATGGAAAACTTCACCATGATCGGGTTCAGCTTAGCCCGATTCTCAACCTAAAAGACTCCAAAGATCTACCCATAGAAGGAGTAGAGGAGGACCTTTTTGGCAGCCTGAAGTCGTGTCGATCGCCGGGAAGCCATTGGTGGTGGTGGTGGTGGTGGTCAAATTTCTGCAATAGCACAATGAACTCCTTGGCTCCTTCAGATAATGTGTGGAGTTGGATCCTTGGAGTTCAGCTCAGCTTTTAAGATGAAAAAGAGGGTGTTAGGTGGCTGTAGGAAGCTTTGCCATTTTTGGTCTCTAGTCAAAGTTGGCGGCCATGGTGGGTGGGGGATGAAGCATGATCTGCATGGCTGAAAGCAGTCAAATATCATTTGGCTGAAATCTCTTTGTCTTAGTGAATTGAATGAGGGTGGTTGGGGAGGGGAAGGATGAGTCCCAATGACTTTTGCTCTCTTCTCTAGCTTGCTGCCATGGCCGGGATAGGTGGTTCTAGCAAGAGATTGGGCCCTTGACCTCTCAGGCCATGCATGGCATAAACTCCTTATTTCTCTCTCTTCATTAACTGGGAATAGTGCTGTCATGGGTGTGTCGCATTGTGACACGGGCGTGTCATACCCGTGACCTGCTCTGGTTGTGCCGGGCTATAATGACTGAAGTATAATGACTGGGCACGGGCGTGTACAGTTGAACACGGGCGTGTCTAAGCTAACACGGGCGTGTTATCCGATTCAGCCAAACTAGCCAACAAGCTGAAGTTTTGCCAGAAATTGTCTAAGTACAATGGCGTTGAGTGAGCTAAGCTCACTCAGCGCCGTTCACTCTATGGCGTTGAGTGAGCTCAGCTCACTCAATGCCTTTTACTCTTTGGCGTTGAGTGAGCTCACCTCACTCAACGCCATACCTTATATAGCAAGACGGCATTGAGTGAGCAGAGCTCACTCAACGCCATTTACTCTATGGCGTTGAGTGAGCTCAGCTCACTCAACGCCATAACTTTTATGGCAAGACGGCGTTGAGTGAGCAGAGCTCACTCAACGCCATTTACTCTATGGCGTTGAGTGAGCTCAGCTCACTCAACGCCATAACTTTTATGGCAAGACGGCGTTGAGTGAGCAGAGCTCGCTCAACGCCATTTACTCTATGGCGTTGAGTGAGCTCAGCTCACTCAACGCCATAACTTTCATGGCAAGACGGCATTGAGTGAGCTCTGCTCACTCAACGCCATTTACTCTATTGCGTTGAGTGAGCTCTGCTAACTCAATGCCATACCTTATATTGCAAGACGGCGTTGAGTGAGCAGAGCTCACTCAATGCCATTTACTCTATGGCATTGAGTGAGCTCAGCTCACTCAATGCCATTTACTCTATGGCATTGAGTGAGCTCAGCTCACTAAACACCATAACTTATATTGCAAGACGGCGTTGAGTGAGCAGAGCTCACTCAACGCTATTTACTTTATGGCATTGAGTGAGCTCAGCTCACTCAACGCCATAACTTTTATGGCAAGACGGCGTTGTATTTGCCCTTGGAGGTCAATTTGACCCAATTAGGGTTAGAGTTGACTTCGGTCAACTTGCTCCTTTGACTGCCCTTCATGGGTCCTTAGTGACCCATTGACACCTTACTAGGGTTATGAAGGTATGGGTTGGGTCTTGGAGTCTTGGTGAAGCCCCATGATCACCTTAAACCAAGGTTCAGAAATCTACTATGTGCAGACCATAGTGGTCTCATCCTCATTCCTAGGCTCACTTGGCCTTTATGGACTTTCTAGGGCTTTGTCATGACCTAGTCATGACAAAACAATCTCTAGGGGTCTAGTTGTCTGAGGGATGTTGCAAATCCCAATAAACAAAACAAAAATTTCGTCCCCGTAATTGAGGTTAAGCTTACGGGGATTTCTACCGGAATGAAATAAACTTGTAACATCCAATATGGTTTTCCTATTGAGTCGAAAAGACTACTTGTTCAATAAATGAGGGAAATCCCCCAATAAACAAAAGATTAGCCCCTACTTTTCTTGATTGAGTGTGCATGCCTATGTTCTCAATTTCCCTTATCTAGTCCTACCGGTTTAACACAAGAAGGTAATTTATAGTATGTGGTGAGGTATACCTGACTAAACAACTCCGGGTATTTCTGTCTCATCAGGTCCTGAGGTTCCCAGGTGTGCTCCTCCTAACCGTGGTTCCTCCACAGAACCTTGACTAAGGGGATCTTCTTGCGGCGCAAGATCCGTACTCCTTTGTCATCGATCTGAACCGGCTCCAAGTGAACAGACCAGTCTTAAGCTACCAGCCCGTCTATAGTCGAAATCTGCTGCTCCGGGCGTAGTAGAGCCCTCCTAAGAGAGGATACATGGAACACGTCGTCCAGACTTGCCAGCTCCGGTGGCAGCTCCAGCCTGTATACCAAGGGACAGATCCGCTCCTGGATCCTATAAGGCCCCATATATCTTGGGTTGAGCTTCTTCCTCTGTCCGCGTACCCGAGTAACTCCATGTATTGGTCGGATCTTCAAGAAAACCTGGTCTCCAACCCGGAATTCCACCTGACAGTGCCGAGTGTCGTAATACTTAGCCTGTCGGCTCTGTGCTTTTAGCATCCTGTCCCGTATCAATCTCACCTGAGCCTCGGTGTCCTCGACAAACTCTGAATCTAATGCCTTAGGGTCCTCGTCCTTTATCCATGACAACAGAGTCCTGCACCTCCGTCCGTACAATGCCTCATAAGGAGCCATCCTTATACTGGACTTGTAGCTGTTATTATACGAGAACTCGATCAGTGGCAATAACTTTTCCCAAGGTTCAGCACGATCCAATATGCAAAGTCGTAGCAAATCCTCCAGAGTCTGGTTAGTGCGTTCCGTCTGTCCATCCGTCTGGGGATGAAAAGCCGTACTGAATGTTAGTCACGTGCCCAAGTAAGTCTGCACTGACCTCCACTCCCTGGACGTAAATCTTCCATCCCGGTCCGATACAATCGACTTGGGCACGCCATGATAACGGACGAACTGCTCCACAAACTTTCGGACTAACACACCCACCGAGTCATCCTTCCTAATTGAAATAAACCTGGCTACCTTTGTAAGCCGGTCGACGATCACCCAGATCGAATCATTCCCTGTCCGCGATCGGGGAAGTCCATGTATAATGTCCATAGCGATATCATCGAACTTCCACTCTGGTACTGGGAGTGGCTGCAATAATCCTGCAGGGTTTCTGCACTCCGCTTTCACTAACTGGCATGCCTCGTAATGGGTCACGAAGTAGGTGATATCCTTCTTCATTCCCGGCCAGTACAGAGTCTTCTTCAGATCTACAGTCATCTTCGTAATCCCGAGGTGTACCGAATATCGACTGCAATGAGCCTCCATCATGATGTCCTCCCGGACCTGGCCTCCCTCTGGTATGTAAACCCGTCCTCTGAAGCACACAAAGTCATCCCTCAGCGAGTAATCTCCCGCAGTGCCTGCTTCTAAGTCCCGGAATATCGGCTCTAGCTGGGTATCCTGCCTCTGTCCATCCTTGACCCATTCTCGAATATCATTCGTGGCAATTAATGACGATTGATACTCCCGGTACAACTCAGGGTGATCCTCAGACACAAGGGATATTTGCATCTTGTCTAACATCTGAACCAAGTCCAAGGCCATCAACTGTGTTCCTACTCCGGGGTTTGCAGTCTTTCGGCTCAGTGCATCGGCTACCACATTCGCCTTTCCCGGGTGGTAGTGCATCTCGTACTGGTAGTCTGCTAAAAACTCCACCCATCGTCTCTGTCTGATGTTCAACTCTTTCTACGTGTCCACATACCTCAAATTTTTATGGTCAGAGTATATGTCGCAGTGGACACCGTACAGATAGTGCCGCCAGACTTTCAGTGCAAAAATGACTGCTCCAATTTCTAGGTCATGGACTGGGTAGTTCTGCTCATATTTCTTCAACTACCGAGAAGCGTAAGCTATCACATGGCCATTCTGCATAAGCACTGCACCCATGCCCTGGTAGGAAGCGTCGGTGTAGACCTGGAATCCTTCTTTTCCTGAAGGGAGGACAAGTATAGGAGCCGAAGAGAGTCGTCCCTTTAGCTCTTGGAAAGCCACCTCACACTGTGGGGTCCAGATAAAGGGTACCTCCTTCCTTGTCAGAGATGTGAGTGGAAGGGCGATACGAGAGAATCCCTCTACGAACTTCTGGTAGTAACCGGCGAGTCCTAGGAAACTCCGCACATTTGTGGCCGTCTTCAACTGTGGCCAATCCCGAACTGCTTGGATCTTGGCCGGGTCCACTTCCAACCCAGCACCACTGATGATATGGCCTAGGAAAGCCACCTCCTTCAACCAAAACTGGCATTTGCTGATCTTCGCATAAAGCTTGTGCTCCCGTAGTCTCTCCATGGTCAGCATCAGATGCCGTATATGCTCCTCCTCTGTCCTTGAGTAAATGAGGATGTCATCGATAAACACGATGACAAACACGTCAAAATATGCCTCGAACACCTGATTCATGAGGCTCATGAATGGCGACGGAGCATTTATGAGCCCGAAGAGCATCACGGTAAACTCATATAGCCCATATCTGCTACTGAAGGCAGTCTTTGGAATGTCCTCCTCCTGGATCCGTAGCTGGTAGTAACCCGACCTTAAATCCAATTTGGAAAAGAAATGTGCATCTTCTAGCTGGTCAAACAGCTCATCTATCCTTGGCAGTGGATATGTATTTCGGACTGTCAATCGGTTTAGTGCTCGGTAGTCGATGCACAATCTCAGAGTCCCGTCCTTCTTTTTAACGAACAAGACGGGGGCTCCGTATGGCGAAGAGCTCGGTTGGAAAAATCCGGCCTCCACCAGTTCCTGGAGTTGGCTTCGAAATTCTGTCAATTCTTTTGGGGCCATCCGGTAAGGGCCTCTAGCTGCCGGCTTAGCCCCCGGCACTAGCTATATCCGGAAATCCTGCTCTCGGTGCGGGGGTAGCCCCGACAGTTTCTCTGGGAATACGTCAGCAAAATCTCGTACCACCGGAATATCCGAGGTGGAGCCCCTGGACTCAGTCATTTCAAATACTACCTCATATACTTCTTCCCCTTATAAGTGGGCCTTGACGACCTGTACAGATGATATCATTAGAGGGGGAATAGATCTAGTACCTTCGATGACAAGGTAGGAATCCCCAAATCTCACGGTAACTTTCTTGGACATGCAGTCAATCTGAGCATGATTCCAGTTCAACCATGTCATTCCTAGGATCAAATCAAAGACTGGCATCTTCATGACTATCGCTGGAGCTTCAAATATCTTTTCGCCGATTTCCGCCTCCTTGTTGTAGTGGGCCGAGGTGAGCAGCTCTGATCCGTCGGGTAATCGTATCCTCATCATCAAACCCGTGAATCGTTCCACGCCTTCCAACCCTTCTATGAAGGCTTCCGATACAAATGAGTGTGAAACACCCGTATCAAACAACGTATAAGCGGGTTTGCCGCTGATGAAAACTATTCCTGGGGGGGGGGGCGGGGAAAGTTAAATGTCTTAGAATCTAGCTATGGTTTTCTTTCCTAGATTATCACTTCTATATAAATTTAAATTTCATGAGAAAATAACTTAAAATTTTCTTACGTACCAGTGATTACTTACTCCGGGTTCCAGGGTTGTAACGCCCCCGATTTTCCTGCGTTTATTTGTATTCTCGTTGGCGTTACGATGACGCGTTTCCGTGGCTTGTGCCATGTGTGGAGTATGGTTTAGCTCCTTTGAACTGAGTGCCCTGTTTGGTAGCCTGTTGGCAAGATCTCCCTAGCAAGCCGAGTCGTTTTGGGTGACACGGTGTGGCCTCTCGGTGGGATGTTTGTGTTTGGCTTTGTTTGGGTATAACTCGAGTTCTGTTCGTCGAAAGTTAATTTCGACTTCGCCGTTGTGTTCGTAGCGTGGGTATTTAGCTATGGTGCGAATTTCGTCGAATTCCGAGGTGATTCGGTTTTCGTGTCGTTTGGTGTGTTATTAGTATTTGTGATCAATTAGTTAAATTGATTTGGCTTGTTCTGTAGCCCTTCGGTTTTGACCGATTAATAAATTCTGCGGGGGAATTTATTTGGGCAGTTATCACCTTGCCTTGGTGGCAGCCATATTTTGGCTATTCCTTTATGGAATTTTCTTAATTGTAATTAAGTAATTAGGCGTTTTAGGGTTCGGTTATGGATAAACCGGTGTTTAGCTTTTCGTATAAAAGCTCTGTTTAAGAAGTGACGGCTCACTTCTTCTTCTTCCTTTCCTGAGAGAGAAGCCGTCGCTGCCTTTTTCGCGGAAATCAGAGGAGAAACCGCCCGTCCTGTACCTCCTTCGGTCGGCGATTCCGGGCTTGTTCGTCGACGGAATCCGATTCCGAAAACGGCGTTGTCTTGCTCTCTCCGAGATCTTTGTTTTGACGGTAAGATATTCGATTTTCGTGGAGTTTTGATGAGATTTGGGTTTCGGTTTTGGAGTTTTCAGCCATTAATGGCCATGAGATTTATTTTAGGTGCTGCGGCTGTTTGTTCCGTGTGAAGAGGAGAGCCATCCAGGCTTCGCTGAAAGTTGAGGCAAGTGGTATTCTTGCCCTTGCCAAGTTTCTTTTTGATTATTTTTGCTGAAATTGAAATCCCTGTTAGCCCAGGTTAGAGGCCTTGTTGTTCTCATTTTATTGCTATCTATAGGAATTAGTTCTTCCTATTGACCCCCCTACTTGTGCTGATGGAACCCAACTTTGCCGGCGTAATGTCGTTTATCCTTCTTCAGATTTGCTTTGGTATGGGTGTAGCCGAGAGGGAGTGTTAGGAGGGGAGGGGGTGTTTTTCCCAAATTTGTTAAGGGTATTACTCGATTATGGGAGCATGTTACTCGTGAGGTAGAAGTGGATTACTCGGGTATTAGTTCTGGAGTACTCGAGTAGGTGGTAGATACTCGAGTAGTAGCCTTGAGCTACTCGAGTAGTGGTTTCGAGATACTCGAGTAGTAGCTTTGAGATACTCGAGTAGAAGGCATTAACTCGAGTATTTGCCTTTGGGTTACTCGAGTAGTAGGTAACTACTCGAGTAAGGGTTTTGAGTTACTCGAGTAGCTGGTTGGAGTACTCGAGTAGTTGGTAACTACTCGAGTGCTGGTTATGTTCGTATACTCGAGTAGGTGCTTTGGCTTACTCGAGTAGTAGGTAACTACTCGAGTAGGGGTTCTGGGTTACTCGAGTAGTAGGTAACTACTCGAGTAAGGGTTTTGAGTTACTCGAGTAGTAGACATCTACTCGAGTGCAGGTTTGTAGATACTCGAGTAGCTGGTTGGAGTACTCGAGTAGCTGTTTGTAGATACTCGAGTAGCTGGTTGGAGTACTCGAGTAGCTGGTTGGAGTACTCGAGTAGCTGGTTGGAGTACTCGAGTAGCTGGTTGGAGTACTCGAGTAGCTGGTTGGAGTACTCGAGTAGTTGGTAACTACTCGAGTGCTGGTTTTGTTCGTATACTCGAGTAGTGGGCGACTACTCGAGTAGAGGGTTGAGGTACTCGAGTAGTAGACGACTACTCGAGTAGAGGGATGAGGTGCACGAGTAGTTGGTAACTACTCGAGTACTGGAAAGTCCCTGCCCTTTTCTTCTGTCTCAGAATCGTTCGACTATCATCGATCTCGGTTTTTGCTTTAGGCCATTCGACTATCGTCGACCTCCGGTCGACAATCGTTGAGCTCCGTTTTACCTTAGTGGGATTGTGGTTAGAGTTTGGTTTTGGCTTAAAGTGAGGCTAGCTCACTCAGCGCCAAGGTTTAGGTAGGCATTGAGTGGGTCTCACTCAGCGCCTTGTCGTGTTGATTCTTTTTAACACTCTTCCTTTACCTTGTTTTCCGTTCCCGAGTGGTTTTCTTGTTATATTTCTGATATTTCCTTGTCGGCCGTTTTCTTTACCTTCTTAAAGGCCGAATCGTGGGTCGTGGTTAGTAGTGGTGGTTTATAGCTCTTCAGGGGGGGTGGAGTTGTGTGACATAGACAAGGCCACTCTTGTTTTCGTGCTCCAGGTACGGGCTGGGCATGTGTGGGTGGAAGGTCCCTTGTGCTTTCACGTGTAGACCCTCGAGCTTGTTGACTTGGACATGGTGGATTGGGGGACTGCGTTTGTCGTCGATCCGGTTCCTCGTTGTTTGTTTTTGCTACTATCACTCTCCACAGTTTAGGGTGTTAGAAGTTTCTTCCTTGGTAGTTTGCAGCACTTTTGGCTCTTGGTAGCCTAGTAGGCCCGGCAGGATGTTATTCCTGAGTGGGGTTGTTGCTGTTTCCTTTGCTCGTTGTGCTTTTCTGTGGTCCTGGTTTGGACAGTTGTGGCTCTTTCTACTACATGTTTTTCAGTTACTTCTTCCTTTTGGTTGACTCTTGCATGCAGTTGTTTTTACCTTGTTGCTCGCTGAGGTATTCTGTTTTCTTTTGGAATGCCTCAGGTTCTGAGTTATAGCCGGTCTGGTGGCTAGTTGAGGCAGTGGTGCTGCTGGTGGACTCCCGGACTTTGGAGTTCCGTTTACCTTGTTAGTGAGATAGTTTCTCTGTACCTTCTTGCAAACTTACATATGTGCCAGTGGGTTCGTGTCAGGTTGTTGGCGCCCAGTGGTAGTTTTCTTACCTTTGTACTGGATATATTCACTTATGCTGCTACCATTTTCTGGAGATAGTCTACTTGCTCTGAGAAGGTTTTATGCTAGGTTGCTAGTTACCTTTAAACTATAAATATTATTATAAATAAAGCTCATGATCGGCATGTTTTATGAGACTTAATCACTATTTTCCAAATCACGTATGAAAATCGTTTTCTTATATATTATATAAATTAAATGTAGTGTCTTGCATAGCATGAGTGGTTCTCTTGGGACCCTTATGCGCTCTTTAGGGTGTAAAACCTAATTAAAGTATTTTTCTTTCCGCAGCGTATAAATATAGTTTTTCTTTTGTGGACTAGGTGATCCGCTGAGCCGAGGGATACGGTCTCTAAAATATAACTGATTTTCTATTCATAAAACACAGGATTTTCTTGCATAAAGTTTGTAATTGGTTTTGCCTGAGCGTCAGCTGTTATCCCCTGCTTGACGTGGCATCATGACACGTGTTTTCTCATACTCTGATAATTCCTATAATTGGAGAAAATGCGGGTTGTGACAGTTGGTATCAGAGGGAGGTTGCTTGACAAGTTAGTTGAGCAACCTTCCTTTGTTTGCCTTCGGTAGTTCTGCATCATGTCATTCACACATCGATATGTCATCAGCACGTCTTGGCAAAAGCACGAACAGTACACTCATGGCATAACATGAAGTATACGAGGCATATTATGTAGTATGGGATGCATAATATGTGTTCGTATATGGATCCACCATAGGGGCTACATGTGAGGGTTATGTAGTATGGGATGCATAACCTCACCACATGACTGCGACTAGTACGTTTCTTTTTCGTTGCATGGGAATGTTATGTAGTATGGGATGCATAACATTTTCATGTGTACGCCGCTCATAACATGCATTAGGACCCTTTTTAGAATGCATAGCACAAACATGCATAGCATATCATTGCATAAGCACAACGTGCCAAGCTAAAGATTTGCAGGATGACATATGTACACACATAAGTTTTCAAAACAAAATAAAGTCATGCATTCCCGATCTAGGCACGAGAGTTAGCAAGGTGATGGTTAACTATCCTAGGTTAGGGCATGTCATCAAACTTTTTGTTAAAAAGATAAACTCTCAGAGCAAGTTTAGCAGCTTTAAGCCTATATCTATATATGTATGGTCTGTACTTGTGTTTGTGTTCTAGTCGTTGATTGGGGATCTGATTTGGGGTGGTTATGATTATAGGATGGCTAGGCGACCTACGACTCGATCGACTCCCCTGTCTGAAGGTAAGTCATCTGGGGCTCAGCATGATGCGGTAATCGAGAGTCTGCGTCAGAGTAGCGAAGCTATGGGCAGACAGTTGGGGGAGGTGCAAGCCCAGATTCAGTCTTTGGTGGTAATTGTGGCAGGACAGACTTCATGGTGCGCAAGTTCCTGCTGGGGGGTTAGCTGTTCCTCCTCCCCCTGCACTCGTGAGACCTCCAGTAGTGGTGCTAGCGGAGATGGCCTTCATCTCGCAGTTTCAGAGGCTGAGCCCTCCCACTTATGACGGGAAGGCAGATTTCATGGTTATAGATGATTGGCTGATCTCCATGGAGGAGATGTTTTCGTATTCAGGGATTGCAGGTGACCGGAGGGTAATGCCAGCCACCTATCAGCTTAAAGGATTGGCTAAGAGTTGGTGGCTGAGAGAGAAGGAGAGCTTAGTAGCTGGATGCTCTTGGGAAATGTTTAAGGAGATGTTGTTAAGGAAGTTCTTTCCTTCGGTCGAGCGTGACCGCCTCATGAATGACTTTCTCTATCTGAAGCAAAGGCAACTCACGGTGGGTGAATATGAAATAGAATTTAGCAAGTTGAGCCGTTTTGCCCCTGCCTTGGTCAGCGTTGAGGCTGATCGAGTTAAGAGATTTCTTGGTGGTTTGAGGAGCGAAGTGCAGCAGTTGACTAGTGCTTATGGGTCAGTGACTTATGCTGGAGTTGTAGAGGCTGCTCTTAAGGTTGAGGCTATTGAAACGGCAAAGAGCAGAGGCCAGCAGATGAGAAAGGACAAGAGAAAGTCTGTGGAGGGGAAGAAGCCCCTGGTACCCGATGCTGTTCCGGGAAAGAGGAGCCGAGTAGTGTGCAGTTTCTGTGGCCGGTCAGGACATCCTATCGAGAAATGTTTTAAGAGGTCAGCAGCTCAGAAAAAGGAGCAGGTTCATGCGATCCAGGGTGCTCCTAGGAGAGATGTCTCCTGTTCAGTTTGCAAGCGGTCCGGGCATGATGCGGCCCAGTGTTGGACCAAGGATAGAGTCTGCTTTCAGTGTGGGCAGAAGGGTCATATCAAGTCGAGGTGTCCTCAGGTTCAGACAGCTCTTCCTGCAGTTCCGTTGCAGGCTTTAGCTCCACCTACGCGTGTGGACAAGGGAAAAGGGAAGCTGAACGTGATTTCTTCTGAGGAGGCTCAGACTTCAACCCAGGTTATTTCAGGTTAGTTGATTGCTGTTTTCCTAGCCTGGTAGTTTTATTTGCTAGAGTGTTGCGGTATTGCTATGGTAGTTCCTTAGTTTGTGTGTTCCTATAGGGAAGTTTAAGGTGAAGAACCGCTGGGCGCGTGTTCTGTTTGACTCCGGCGCTACCCACTCGTTCGTGGCTAGAGCCTTTGTAGAGCGTCATCGATTGACTCTAGATCGTGTTCGGGATTCCTTCTGTGTCAAGTTTCCTTCTGGTGAATCTGTGTTGTCAGATTTGGGCATTTTGGATTGCCCGGTTTTGTTGGGGGACTTTCTTGCGAAGGCGGACCTTAAAATTATTGATCTGGAGGACTTCGATGTCATTTTGGGCATGGACTGGCTCTCTCGGTATGATGCGGTCATTCAGTGCAAAGGAAAGCGCTTGGACTTCGTCAGGGACGACGGTCAGCCCCGCAGCGTGTATGCTGCTCTGTGTCAGGATTTTCCTGTCATCTCTGTGGTATGTGCTCAGAGATTGTTTCATTCTAATTGTGGTGTTTGTTTAGTCTCGGCGATTGGAGCTGCTGTTAGCATGCCACGCTTGGAAGAGATTGCTATTGTTCGTGGTTTCGCCGATGTTTTTCCTGATGATCTTCCTGGTCTTCCTCCTGATCGAGATGTTGAGTTTGTGATCGATTTAGAGCTGGGTACGCGTCCTATTGCTAAGGCGCCGTACCGGATGGCCCCTCGTGAGTTAGAGGAGTTGCGAGTTCAGTTGGATGAGCTGTTAGCTAAAGGGTTTATTAGGCAGAGTTCGTCGCCTTGGGGTGCTCCTGTTTTGTTTGTAAAGAAGAAAGATGGGTCGATGCGGCTCTGTATCGACTATAGAGAGTTGAACAAGGTCACTATCAAGAACAGGTACCCTCTGCCGAGGATCGATGATTTGTTTGACCAGTTGCGTGGTAGCACGGTGTTCTCTAAGATCGATCTTCGTTCTGGTTATCATCAGCTTAGGATCCGTGAGGCGGATATTCCGCGGACTGCGTTTAGGTCGAGACATGGACACTTTGAGTTTCTGGTGATGTCGTTTGGTCTGACCAACGCACCATCAGCCTTTATGGATATGATGAACCGGATGTTCAAGGATTTTCTCGATAAGTTCATTGTGGTCTTCATTGATGACGTGTTAGTTTATTCACGCAGTGCTGAGGAGCATGAGCAGCATTTGCGTTTGGTCCTATCGGAGTTGAGGAGCCACAAGTTATTCGCCAAATTGAGCAAGTGCGAGTTTTGGTTGCCTCAAGTTTCATTTCTAGGCCACGTGGTGAACAAGGAGGGGATCTCGGTCGATCCAGAAAAGATTGCAGCAGTGATGGATTGGAGTAGACCGAGTTCGCCTAAGGAAATCAGAAGTTTCTTAGGGTTGGCTGGCTATTACAGGAGATTTGTGGAGGGTTTCTCTTCCCTAGCCGCACCTTTGACCAAGTTGATTCAGAAGAATGTGGCTTTTGTTTGGAGTGAGAAGTGCGAAGAAGCTTTTCTAGAGCTGAAGGAGAGATTGTGCACTGCTCTCGTCCTGACCCTGCCTACCGAGGGAGTAGATTATGATGTTTATGTGGATGCTTCGCTTGTAGGTCCGGGATGCGTATTAATGCAAGAGGAAAAAGTAATTGCCTATGGGTCAAGGCAACTGAAGACTCATGAAAAGAATTATCCTACGCATGACCTCGAGTTTGCAGCGGTTATTTATGCTTTGAAGTTGTGGAGGCACCTACTTTATGGGGCTCAATGCAAGATCTTCACTGACCATAAGAGCCTGAAGTACGTGTTCACGCAGAAGGAGTTGAATCTGCGTCAGCGGCGGTGGTTGGAATATGTGGTTGATTATGATGTGGAGATCCAGTATCATCCGGGCAAGGCCAACGTGGTGGCCGACACCCTGAGCCGAAAGACGGGAAAAATCTTTAACCTCTCCGCCAATCGTTTAGTGGAGGAGTTCCTCCTTATGGATATATCAGTGGGATGCTATAGTTTGCAGAGTAGTTTGTCAGTGGCAGAGCCGTCCTGGATTTCTTTGACTAGGCTGCACCAGAAGGACGATCCTGATCTTATGCACCTTTTCACCAGGACTGAGAAGGGAGAGTTGCCCGATTTTGCTATCGATGATGCGGGTACTTTGAAGTACCGCGACAGGTTTTGCGTTCCCGCGGTTGGGGATATTAGGAGGATGATTTGCAGTGAGGCTCATGGTTCCAGCATTTCCTACCATCCAGGATCTACGAAGATGTACCGTGACTTAAGACAAATTGCCTGGTGGTATGGCATGAAAGGAGATATAGCCCGATTTGTTGCTGAGTGTCACACTTGCAAACGTGTGAAGGCCGATCATGGAAGGCCTGGTGGTAAGTTGACTCCGCTAGAGATCCCGACTTGGAAGTGGGAAAGTATATCTATGGATTTCATTACGGGTTTACCAAAATCCCCGAGAGGATTTGATTCGGTTTGGGTTGTAGTAGATAGATTGACGAAGTGCGCTCACTTCGTGCCTTATAAGATTGATTACCCGATAAAGAAGATAGCGGAGTTGTACATGAATGAATTCATCCGACTCCATGGTGTGCCGGTTAGCATCATTTCCGATCGAGACTCCCGGTTTACTTCTCGTTTTTGGCAGAGTCTGCAGGAGGGTTTGGGTACGGATCTGAGATATTCTACTGCCTACCACCCGCAGACCAATGGGCAGACGGAGAGGGTGAACCAAATTGTTGAGGATATGATCCGGTGCTATATTTTAGACCACGGTGGAGCGTGGGATGAGCGGCTGCGACTCATGGAATTTGCCTACAACAACAGTTATCAGGAAAGTTTGCAGATGGCTCCGTTCGAAGCCTTGTATGGGAGGCGCTGTAGGACTCCGTTATTTTGGGCTGAGGCTGGTGAGAGGCCTTTGTTGGGTCCCGATGCGCTTGAGGAAATGGAAGTTGCTGTGAAGCTTATTCGGGAGAAGCTTCGTATAGCCCAGGAGAGATATGAAAATAACGCCAACCAGCGTAGGTCTGCTTTGGAGTTTTCCATCGGCAACCTTGTATTCCTTAAGGTTTCCCCGATGGTAGGTGTTAAGAGATTTGGTAAGAATCGGAAGTTAGACCCAAGGTATGTGGGCCCGTTTGAGATTTTGGAACGGATTGGTGTGTCAGCTTATAGATTGGATTTGCCAGCGAACTTCCCAGGTGTGCATAATGTTTTTCATGTTAGCCAATTGCGGAAGTGTGTTCGCAGCAGTGGGCAGCTCTTAGATGTTGTTCCCCAGTTGGAGCCCAACATCTCTTTTGTTGAGGTGTCGGTTCGTATTTTGGATACTCAGGAGCGTGTGCTGCGAAAGAAGTCCATACCGATGGTTAAGGTTCTATGGAAGAATTAGGATTTGGAAAGCGCGACTTGGGAGTTAGAGTCGGCTATGAGGAGGGCTTACCCTCACCTATTTCGTTGATTTAATCGGTATGTTTTCCTTCTTGTAACTCCTGTTAGTTGTTCCTCCTTCTTTAGTAGGAGTGTTGTGCGTAAAGTTTCGGGACGAAACTTTCTTTTAGGGGGAGTGACTGTAACGCCCCCGATTTTCCTGCGTTTATTTGTATTCTCGTTGGCGTTACGATGACGCGTTTCCGTGGCTTGTTCCATGTGTGGAGTATGGTTTAGCTCCTTTGAACTGAGTGCCCTGTTTGGTAGCCTGTTGGCTAGATCTCCCTAGCAAGCCGAGTCGTTTTGGGTGACCCGGTGTGGCCTCTCGGGGGGATGTTTGTGTTTGGCTTTGTTTGGGTATAACTCGAGTTCTGTTCGTCGAAAGTTAATTTCGACTTCGCCGTTGTTTTCGTAGCGTGGGTATTTAGCTACGGTGCGAATTTCGTCGAATTCCGAGGTGATTCGGTTTTCGTGTCGTTTGGTGTGTTATTAGTATTTGTGATCAATTAGTTAAATTGATTTGGCTTGTTCTGTAGCCCTTCGGTTTTGACCGATTAATAAATTCTGCGGGGGAATTTATTTGGGCAGTTATCGCCTTGCCTTGGTGGCAGCCATATTTTGGCTATTTCTTTATGGAATTTTCTTAATTGTAATTAAGTAATTAGGCATTTTAGGGTTCGGTTATGGAAGAACCGGTGTTTAGCTTTTCGTATAAAAGCTCTGTTTAAGAAGTGACGGCTCACTTCTTCTTCTTCCTTTCCTGAGAGAGAAGTCGTCGCTGCCTTTTTCGCGGAAATCAGAGGAGAAACCGCCCGTCCTGTACCTCCTTCGGTCGGCGATTCCGGGCTTGTTCGTGGACGGAATCCGATTCCGAAAACAGCGTTGTCTTGCTCTCTCCGAGATCTTCGTTTTGACGATAAGATATTCGATTTTCGTGGAGTTTTGATGAGATTTGGGTTTCGGTTTTGGAGTTTTCAGCCATTAATGGCCGTGAGATTTATTCTAGGTGCTGCGGCTGTTTGTTCCGTGTGAAGAGGAGGAGAGCCATCCAGGCTTCGCTGAAAGTTGAGGCAAGTGGTATTCTTGCCCTTGCCAAGTTTCTTTTTGATTATTTTTGCTGAAATTGAAATCCCTGTTAGCCCAGGTTAGAGGCCTTGTTGTTCTCATTTTTATTGCTATCTATAGGAATTAGTTCTTCCTATTGACCCCCCCTACTTATGCTGATGGAACCCAACTTTGCCAGCATAATGCCGTTTATCCTTGTTCAGATTTGCTCTGGTATGGGTGTAGCCGAGAGGGAGTGTTAGGAGGGGAGGGGGTGTTTTTCCCAAATTTGTTAAGGGTATTACTCGTGTATGGGAGCATGTTACTCGTGTGGTAGAAGTGGATTACTCGGGTATTAGTTCTGGAGTACTCGAGTAGTAGCCTTGAGCTACTCGAGTAGTGGTTTCGAGATACTCAAGTAGTAGCTTTGAGATACTCGAGTAGAAGGCATTAACTCGAGTATTTGCCTTTGGGTTACTCGAGTAGTAGGTAACTACTCGAGTAAGGGTTTTGAGTTACTCGAGTAGCTGGTTGGAGTACTCGAGTAGCTGGTTGGAGTACTCGAGTAGCTGGTTGGAGTACTCGAGTAGTTGGTAACTACTCGAGTGTTGGTTATGTTCGTATACTCGAGTAGGTGCTTTGGCTTACTCGAGTAGTAGGTAACTACTCGAGTAGGGGTTCTGGGTTACTCGAGTAGTAGGTAACTACTCGAGTAAGGGTTTTGAGTTACTCGAGTAGTAGGCATCTACTCGAGTGCAGGTTTGTAGATACTCGAGTAGCTGGTTGGAGTACTCGAGTAGCTGTTTGTAGATACTCGTGTAGCTGGTTGGAGTACTCGAGTAGCTGGTTGGAGTACTCGAGTAGCTGGTTGGAGTACTCGAGTAGCTGGTTAGAGTACTCGAGTAGCTGGTTGGAGTACTCGAGTAGTTGGTAACTACTCGAGTGCTGGTTTTGTTCGTATACTCGAGTAGTGGGCGACCACTCGAGTAGAGGGTTGAGGTACTCGAGTAGTAGGCGACTACTCGAGTAGAGGGATGAAGTACACGAGTAGTTGGTAACTACTCGAGTACTGGAAATTCCCTGCCCTTTTCTTCTGTCTCAGAATCGTTCGACTATCGTCGATCTCGGTTTCTGCTTTAGGCCGTTCGACTATCGTCGACCTCCGGTCGACAATCGTCTAGCTCCGTTTTACCTTAGTGGGATTGTGGTTAAAGTTTGGTTTTGGCTTAAAGTGAGGCTAGCTCACTCAGCGCCAAGGTTTAAGTAGGCACTGAGTGGGTCTCACTCAGCGCCTTGTCGTGTTGATTCTTTTCAACACTCTTCCTTTACCTTGTTTTCCGTTCCCGAGTGGTTTTCTTGTTATATTTCTGATATTTCCTTGTCGGCCGTTTTCTTTACCTTCTTAAAGGCCGAATCGTGGGTCGTGGTTAGTAGTGGTGGTTTATAGCTCTTCAGGGGGGTGGAGTTGTGTGACATAGCCAAGGCCACTCTTGTTTTCGTGCTCCAAGTACGGGCTGGGCATGTGTGGGTGGAAGGTCCCTTGTGCTTTCACATGTAGACCCTCGAGTTTGTTGACTTGGACATGGTGGATTGGGGGACTGCGTTTGCCGTCGATCCGGTTCCTCGTTGTTTGTTTTTGCTACTATCACTCTCCACAGTTTAGGGTGTTAGAAGTTTCTTCCTTGGTAGTTTGTAGCACTTTTGGCTCTTGGTAGCCTAGTAGGCCCGGCAGGATGTTGTTCCTGAGTGGGGTTGTTGCTGTTTCCTTTGCTCGTTGTGCTTTTCTGTGGTCCTGGTTTGGACAGTTGTGGCTCTTTCTACTGCATGTTTTTCAGTTACTTCTTCCTTTTGGTTGACTCTTGCATGCAGTTGTTTTTATCTTGTTGCTTGCTGAGGTATTCTGTTTTCTTTTGGAATGCCTCAGGTTCTGAGTTGTAGCCGGTCTGGTGGCTAGTTGAGGCAGTGGTGCTGTTGGTGGACTCCCGGACTTTGGAGTTCCGTTTACCTTGTTAGTGAGATAGTTTCTCTGTACCTTCTTGCAGACTTACATATGTAGCAGTGGGTTCGTGTCAGGTTGTTGGCGCCCACTGGTAGTTTTCTTACCTTTGTACTGGATATATTCACTTATGCTGCTACCATTTTCTGGAGATAGTCTACTTGCTCTGAGAAGGTTTTATGCTAGGTTACTAGTTACCTTTAAACTATAAATATTATTACAAATAAAGCTCATGATCGGCATGTTTTATGAGACTTAATCACTATTTTCCAAATCACGTATGAAAATCGTTTTCTTATATATTATATAAATTAAATGTAGTGTCTTGCATAGCATGAGTGGTTCTCTTGGGACCCTTATGCGCTCTTTAGGGTGTAAAACCTAATTAAAGTATTTTTCTTTCCGCAGCGTATAAATATAGTTTTTCTTTTGTGGACTAGGTGATCCACTGAGCCGAGGGATACGGTCTCTAAAATATAACTGATTTTCTATTCATAAAACACAGGATTTTCTTGCATAAAGTTTGTAGTTGGTTTTGCCTGAGCGTCAGCGGTTATCCCCTGCTTGACGTGGCATCATGACGCGTGTTTTCTCATACTCTGATTGGAGAAAATGCGGGTTTCTGACAAGGGTTGAGCCAGATCCAGTGCATAAATTTGCTCCCTCTCCTGCCTGCGATCTGCACCCTAGAAACCACGTCCTCGGCCACGTCCGTGTCCTCCAAACTGTTGGGCATGTGGGGCAGCCTGTGGTGCTGGTAGAGGTGCTCCCCTCACGGGGCAGTTTCTCCGAATGTGTCCTATCTGATGGCAGTTGTAGCACTCCGGTGGGGGAAATTCCATACCCCTGGGTCTTGGTACCTCCCTCATCTAAAGAGGCTGAGGAGCCATTACCACCGGCTCCCTCGGCTCTCGTCTCACCTCTTGGTGAAGTTGGCCCTCTGTCCTTCTTCCCTCTCTCCCATCTGTGATGCGGCCCCACCGCTGATCATTCCGGGCTCCCTGGCCCTGGTCCTCCGTCGGCCTCTTTTGACCCCGAGTCATGTGCCAATCAGCCTCAATCCTCTTGGCCATCTCTAACATCCGAGGTATAGGCCCGTCAGAAACGAACAGAAGGGCCTCCCTCAACTTCTCCCACAGGCCCTTATAAAATCTCTTGGTGTATCCCGCCTCATCTAGCTGATAGGAGTCTGCGAATAGTGCTAAATGGTTGAACTCCTGGTGG
Organism: Platanthera zijinensis; assembly: GCA_039513925.1. Lineage (NCBI taxonomy): Eukaryota > Viridiplantae > Streptophyta > Magnoliopsida > Asparagales > Orchidaceae > Platanthera > Platanthera zijinensis. Next base: position 116,713,751 of record CM077084.1, read on the forward strand.
TATTCTACCACTATCTTGTTTCCCTGCTTCAATTGCAGGAACCTGTCCTCCAGCTCATCCCTGACTGATTGTGGCACAAAATGCTCTAGTAAAGCGGCCCTGAACTCCTCCCAAGTAATATCTGAAATCTCCATATCGGCAAAAGTCATTGTTGGTACCCTAGTTTGGATATGAGTTCAGTCCTCTCTTTGAGTCTCTTGACCCAAGATTTATCTATTGTCAAAGGTTAGTTGTTTAGTTAGTTTGCTCTCGCTTTAGAATTGTCACTTATCCAAATGAAAATTTGGTTAAGTTGTTTTTTTTGTTCGACTATGGTCGAACGCCGCTCGACTATCGACTGGTCGACGATCGTCTATCAGTTGGTCGATGTTTGTCTGTCAGCAGATCGTCTATCTCTGAGTTAGTTCAACTCTTGGTAGCTCTTCTGCATTCTTCTTCATCCTGAGTTCATCCTGCTTACAGGAAGACTTTCACTCAGAGGCCTTTAGAAGAAGAAGAAGAAGAAAGGAAGCTGTTTGAAGAAGAACACCTTTTCAATATCAAGAGTCTTCTTCAAGCTTCTCCTTCAGAACCACAAGACATTTCTTTGTCTTAGTTCAGAAGAGCTCCTGCACCTGAAGCAAGACTCCTTCCTGGATATTCTCTAAGCCAGGGGGAGCATTGATTCTTTAGAGCTATCTAGCTCTGTGCAATCCACTAGCTTTTCTAATCTGTTTAACAATAGAGAAGAAGCCTTAACTCTCTCAACCTCCTGTACAAAGGGTTATTACTCCCTTCAAAAGTGAACCATTGGTGGCAGGGCACCTGATCAAAAACCTGTGTTGGATATTGAGCTCCTGATCAAAAGCTCAAAGGGTCTACTTGATCTACCTGAAGCAGATCAGTTGGTGGCAGGGCACCTGAACAAAAACCTGTAGTGGATTCCTACCAGGGTGGTAGAAGAGTGGACGTACCTATTTAGAGGGAACCACTATAAATTTTCTTGTGTCGTCTGTGTTGTTTATTTAATTCATTGTAGTGTGGTTGTGAGTAGAAATAACTAGGATTGCTAGTTGCTGTGATAGGATCCCAAGCTTAACTGTAATTACAGTTAGCTCTCTCTTGTGCACTACACTTTGTGTTAGGCTCTAGGGTTATCAATATCTATAAACTAATTCCGCAAATTAACTCTAAGGGAGTTGAGTAGGGTGTCATAATTTTTGAATACTCTATTCACCCCCCCCCCCTCTAGAGTTGTATCTATCATCACTTTCAATTGGTATAAGAGCGAGGTTGACTGACTGTACAGGCTAACACCTGAAATTTGGGCAGGGGGTTACCCTTAGATATACATAGAGGCTGTCCAAGAATGTTTTTAGAAAAATTTAATAATCTTAGGGTAAATTAATTAGATGGCTTAACGGCTTCCAAACCCTCCCAAATTTTGGTGAGTGGTCCCTGGGTTTATCATAAGGTTCTGTATAATTTTTCATCTCATGTGGAGATGCTTTGGATTGAAAATGAACAATCCTAAGTTTTGCCCTAACTTCATGGCCCAGTCCAAGGATTACTCAAGCACCAGACCTCCAGCATGCAACTTAGTTAAGTTTAGCATCTGGAAGTCAAGGATTAAGTTATATATGAACTCTATTGATGAGAGTATTTTTGCTTCCATTTTGACAGGACCACCAAGAGCACCTGCTGCAGCTACTGCTTCATCATCAACTAATATGAGTGCAGTACCTCCTCCAGATTACAACGATGAATACAAAAAGGCAAAGATTGCAGATGCCAACGCAATGAATATTCTGGCTCAGACAATGTCTGATGAAGTATTCCAGAAAGTTGCTGACTGCTCCTCAGCAAAAGCAATATGGGATACACTGAACCAGATTGTAGCTGGTTCAGCTGATGAAAGGAAGGACAGAAGGTCCAACCTTATCTCCCAGTATGAAAACTTCAAGAAAACTGATGCTGAATCAGTTGAAGCAATGTACACTCGGCTCAGCTCAATCATCAATGAGCTGAGGACTCTTGACAAGGATATATCATTGACAGAGGTCAATGATAAGATTCTTATGTGCTTCCCTAACACATGGGATCTGTGGATCTGGCCTATCAAGGAGGCCAGAAGTACAAATGAAATATCAATAGAAGCTCTCCTTGGCAAGCTCAAGTCTTTTGAGCAAGTGCTCAAGACCAAGGAAGCTGAGGCTGAAGCAAAGACTCCAACTCCTACAAGAAAAGAGCAATCTCTTGCTCTCAAAGCTGCTGAAGCTTCTGAAGGAAGCCAATCCAATGAGGAACTAATGGCATTATTTGCCAAGAGGTTTCTCAAGATGGGAAGAAAAGACTTCAGAAAGAAATCTTCACGATATGAAGATAAACCAAGGTATGATCATTCTCCTGCTAAAGAAATAATTTGTTATGGTTGCAGGAAGCCTGGACATATTCTACCAGAGTGTCCAGAGGAAAAGAATAAAGAGAAAAGGAAGGAAAAAGAACAGCACGGGAAGCATTCCAAGCCCTCCTCCTACAAGAACAAAAAGAAGGAGAGAGGTTTCGTTGCTGAAACCTGGAGCGATTCTGATGAGGAATCTTCCTCCTCAAGCTCCAATGAGGATGAGGAAGAGAAGAAGACAAAGGAAATTTTCCTGATGGCAATTGATGCCTGCAGCAATCACTCAGCTGTAGAGAGTTCAGATTCTGATGAAGAAATGCCAACAAAAGATGAGGTATTGTCTTCTTACGATTTTACATCTGCTGAATTTAAATCAGATTTTAAATCTTTGTGTTTAGATTTAATTAGTTCTGAAAAGGAAATTAAGGACCTTAAAAATAAGCTTGCTGAATCTGAATTTATCTCTAAAGAAAACATTAGGTTAACAACAGAACTCACTAATTCTAGTGAAGAAATAAAATTTCTTAAGAATGAATTAGCTAAGTCAAAAAGGTTAGAAGAATCTCTGAATGGTAGAAGCCTTAAGTTGCTTGAAATAACCAGCATGTCAAACACTAGGTCATGCAATAATAAGCTAGGCTTAGGAGCTTCATCCTGTGAACCCCCAATTATTCTTAAAAATCATCTTTCAACTCCAGTGAACTTTATCTCAGCTGATGGGATAAAGAACACTGAGCAAGTAAGATAAGTTAATCAAGCCTTAAATAAAGCTAAGAGAGAGAAAAGAAAACAAAAGTTTAAGGAAATACAAAAAGCGTCGAACGCAGCTCGACGATCGCAGGCTCAGTGATCGAATGAAGCTCGACGATCTGTGCATCCATCGTCGAACGCCAATCGACATTTTCAATATGAATTTCAAAATTATAACCAGAACCCTAAAAACCTTAATATGAATAGAAACCCTAGGTTTGTGGACCCATTAACTACATGGAGCATCCCACCTAGGAGATCTTACCCTTTAGGTTATAAACCCCAACCTGCTTATTCTTTTATTTCTAGTTTTCATTATGTGAAGAATAATGGATCCAAGGTTACCTGGGTCCACAATGTTTAACTTAACTCACTACAGGTGAAGAACTATCCTATCACTCAGGACAAGTGGTATTTGGATAGTGGTTGCTCCAAACATATGACAGGGAATAAAGAAAATCTGTCAAAGTTCAAGGCCAAGCTTGGACCAAAGGTGATCTTTGGGGATTCTAGCTGTGGTCAAACTGAAGGATATGGTAGGATTACCATTGGAGCAGTAACTTTCAAGAGGGTTGCATATGTAACTGGACTGAAGCATAACCTTATCTCAGTAAGTCAGTTATGTGATGCAGGATATCAGGTATCATTCACTAACACTCTTTGTAATATTACTTTAAATAGTAATATTGTGTTAGTAGGTATTAGACAAGGTAATATTTACTTAGTAGATTTTAATTCAACCCATTCTGAAATCTGCTTATTTAATGAAGTAACTAATAACAACACCTTATGGCATAAAAGGCTTAGCCATGTTAACCTCAAGAACATATCTAGGTTATCTAAATACAACCTTGTTAGAGGTTTACCTTCATGCCCCTACAAGAAGGAGAGCCTATGCAAGGCTTGTCAATTAGGCAAGCAAACCAAAAATTCATTTAAATCTGTAAATAAAAGTGATTCACCTAGAATCCTGTATTTATTACATTTGGACCTCTTTGGCCCAATAAATGTACAGAGTCTAGGAGGGAAGTATTACACTTTAGTAATTGTAGACGACTTCTCTAGGTTCACTTGGGTGTTTTTCTTGAGAACTAAGGCTGATAACTTCAAAGTTCTTACAGATTTTCTACTGTGTGTGCAGACTGAGTATTCTACTCATGTTGCCTTGATCAGAAGTGATCATGGTACTGAGTTTGAGTCTCTTCTCATGCAAGAATTCTGTGAGAAAGAAGGTATCAAACATAGCTTCTCTGCTTCTAGAACTCCCCAATAAAATGGGGTAGTGGAAAGGAAAAATAGAACCCTAATTGAAGCTGCTAGTACATTATTGGCAGATGCTAACATGCCTTTTTCCTATTGGGCAGAAGATGTTAGCACAGCTAATTATGTGCTGAACAGAAGTCTTATACACAAGCTTAAGAGTAAAACTCCTTATGAGTTGCTTAAAGGAAAGAAACCAAAAATAAATTATTTTAGAGTATTTGGTTGTGTAGTTTACATTCATAACAATAATAAAGAATACCTTAGAAAGTTTGAAGCAAAAGCTTCAATGGGAATTTTTCTTGGATATTCCCAAGTAAGCAAAACTTATAGGGTATTTAATAAATCATCTTCTAAAATTGAGGAATCTGTGCATGTGTCTTTTGATGAATCTCAGATGTTTTATAAGGAGAAGGAAACTTCTCCTTCCTCAAGTTCATTGTAGGTACCAGAATCTAGTAAAGATGTCACTCAAGAGATTCTCCATCTATCAACTCTTCATATCACTGAATCCGACAGTGATGAAGACTTTGCAGAAGCTATTGATATACCACCAATAGTAGATCAAATTCCTCCTGAGGAATTAATTAAGACAGGATTTGAGACATATCAGCTGGTGTTCAAACAAGACATCAATTAAGACAGGATTTGATGCATGCTTGTTTCCTTTCACAGATTGAGCCCCTCACCATTAAAGACGCTGAGCTAGATCCCCACTGGATCATTGCTATGCAAGAGGAACTCAATCAGTTTGAAAGATGTAAAGTATGGACTTTGGTTCCAAGACCTAAAGGCCAACTGATCATAGGCACCAAGTGGGTGTTTAGAAACAAGTTGGATGCAAATGGAATTATTGTAAGGAACAAAGCTAGGCTTGTAGCTCAGGGATACAGACAAGAGGAAGGTATAGATTATGACCAAACCTTTGCTCCTGTTGCAAGGCTAGAGGCAATAAGGATCTTTCTAGCCTATGCAGCCTATATGAAGTTTAAGGTCTTTCAGATGGATGTCAAAAGTGCCTTTCTAAATGGTGAGCTAAAGGAAGAGGTATTTGTTGAACAACCTCCTGGGTTTGTTTCTTCAACTCAGCACTCACATGTTTTCAAGGTGCAAAAAGCTCTTTATGGACTCAAACAAGCACCCAGAGCCTGGTATGAGACTCTAGCTAGTTTCCTGTTAGAGCACAACTTTGTTAGGGGAGTAGTTGATAGAACCCTTTTCGTCAAGCACCACAAGGACACAATCATGTTAGTTCAAGTGTATTTGGATGACATTATTTTTGGTTCCACTGATCCCAAACTGTGCAAAAAGTTCTCTGACTTGATGCATTTTAAGTTTGAGATGAGTAGTATGGGTGAGCTGTCTTACTTTCTTGGTCTCCAAGTAAAGCAAGATGCTGATGGCATCTTCATCTCCCAATCCAAATATGCCAAGGAATTGGTAAAGAAGTTTGGGATGGCTGATGCTTCAGCAATGCATACACCTATGGCTACTAATGTAGTTATAGATTCTGATGATCAGGGTAAGCCAGTTGATCAAAAGAATTATAGGGCCATTGTTGGTTCCCTATTGTATTTAACTGCAAGTAGGCCAGATATAATGTTTGCTACATGCCTATGTGCTAGGTTCCAGGTCAACCCCAAGGAATCTCATCTGATTCCTCTCAAGAGAATCTTGAGATACCTGAAGGGATGTCCAAATCTAGGACTATGGTACCCAGCTGAGTCAGAATTTGAGTTAATTGGATACTCTGATTCTGATTATGCTAGTTGTAGAGTTGACAAGAAAAGTACCTCAGGAACTTGTCAGTTCCTGGGAGAGAGATTGGTCTCTTGGTTCTGTAAGAAGCAGGCTTCTGTCTCAACTTCAACTGCAGAGGCTGAATATATAGTAGCTGCTAGTTGTTGTTCACAGATCCTGTGGATTCAAAACCAGCTTTTGGATTATGGGTACACACACAAGAACACAAAAATCATGTATGACAGTACCAGTGCTATCTCCATTGCACAAAATCTTGTGCACCACTCTAGAACCAAGCACATTGAGATTAGACACCATTTCCTGAGAGATTGTGTGGAAAAGAACAAGATCAGCCTTGAGTTCATATCCACTAACCTTCAGAGAGGTGATATTTTCACCAAGCCCTTAGATGAACAGAAGCATCTGTTCTTTTTGGTTCAACTAGGCATGATTAATGGAAAAGACTAAGTGTGACGTCTGCCTTTGTTGAAACCTGTTTGAAGATCGTCGAACGACGTTCGAAGATAGTCGATCGGATCAAGCCTATCGTCGACCTATGGTTGATGATAGCTTATCTTCTTGAAGATCATCGACCGACGTTCGCAGATCGTCAAACAGGTTGAGCTTATCGTCGATCTATGGTTGACGACAGCTTGTTGGTTGTGAAGACAGAAATAATCGAACGATGGATCGACTACTCTGCTTCAGGAACGATCGTCGAACGACCGTTCGACCATCGTCTCCAGTATCTTTTAAAATAGATCGTCTCGCATTCTGTCTTTCTGCTTACTCCCTGTCTCGCGATTTCTGCCGTTTCGCCTTCGCTGTCTCTCTCGTCTTCTCCAACCCCTTCGATGGCGATTGCTCCAGCCCTCCTGTCCGTGGTAAAGTTCGATCCTGGCTTCAGCGTGGACTTCGACTCTTTCAGCTGCTGCGAGTCTGCAATAGTGGAAATCCTCAACCTATGCAAAGATCAAGGATTGGAAAAGCTCATGTCAACAAGAATAAAGATAAACATTCCCGAGATTAAAGAATGGGCATTCACTTCGTCTTTCAATGACGACTCTATGACCGGAACAATAGGTGGAGAAGAGGTAATTTTGACTCCCGCCGTGTTAACTGAAATTTTTGGATTGTTAAATGGGGAAGAGGATTATGAGCAAGATACCCCAGAGTTTGGAAGAATGTTGACTGAACTAGGACATGCCGACGGCATTCCTTCTAAGCTGCTAAAGGTGAATTTTCCGTTGAAGATTAAGTACCTTGTTGAACTAGTCGAAAAAGTGCTACTGGGAAAGCACTCTGCCCATGATAATATTACCAGGCAACAGTTTGCCCTGATGTGTGCCATCGTGAACAAGAAGCAGATTAACTGGGCAGGAGTTCTGTTTGATTTGATAAGGAAAAAGAATAGCAAGAAGGAAGTCACCTGGGTAGGGTGCTTGGGATTTTTCTAAAGGAGAAATATCCCCATCTATTTGTCTCAGTTTCTACTTTAATCAATGCCAGCAAAAAGATGGACCCAACCTTGTTTGTCAAGTGGAAAAGGAGTTTTCTGAAGCCCGCTCCAGCAGGGGTTGCTCCAGTTGCATCTGAGAGCACAAGGACTGCTTCAGTCACTCCCCTCCTTCAAGAAGCAGGCTCAGCCAATCTCTCCGTTCCATCCACTTCTTCTGCATTACCTTCAACCTCTACTGAAGTGCCACCATCTACTTCAGTTGAAGTTCCATCTTCTGCATCTCATCTTCTTGATTCCTCAACAATTCTCCATGCATCACCTTCAGCATCTCCTCTCCCTTCTCATCTTGCTTGGATATCTCATCCTAGTTTTGATTTATTGGCTTCTGAGCTTTCCACTCCTCCTTAGTCTCCAATTCTTCATTCTGATCATATTGATATTCTTGCATCCACCCATCATTCTCTAGTTCACTCTCCATCTCATCAAGAATACACCATCCCTACTATTCATCCATCTAATGTGATTCCCCCACCTTCATTTGAAATCACCCCAGTATTAATCTCAAGCATCCTGGAGTTAATTACTCCTTCAATCAAAATCATGATTGAAGAGGCAATTGATCCCCTTGTATCCTCCATCTCTTCTTTGACTGCTGTCATCCAAGCCCTCTCAAAATCTGCTAAGCCCTCTTCATCTAGGGGCTTGGTTTCAGTTTCCACTGAAGTCAGGCAGGGGGAGATGCTCTATGAAGATGCCTCTGAACTGCCCTTGGCCTCCCTTCCAGTAGATTCTCAAGCAGATATAGAAAAAGTGATAGAAGAATCAGTTCCTCCAATGTCTGAAAAAGATATTTCTGATGCTATAATGAAATCTGAGTTTGTTGTCAAAGTCTGCCTAGAAGAATGCTCCACTCCCCTGGTTGCCCTCTACCTAGAAGGAGTCATTACCTCCTTCCTAGATGAATTATGGGAGTTAGGACATTCTAAGGAAAATCCTGAAGGTAACTCTTTTACTCATTTTTTGGACTTGATAACTGACATGTTAGTATGGGAATACCTAGAAGGAATGATAAAATGTCATTTAGAAAATTTGTGTTCATAATACTACAGATATAATGGAAGAAGTATTAGCTGCCCAAGAGCTTGATCATCAACCAGCTCAGTTAGCTGTGCAAGAAGAACTGGTCCCTATGACAGTTACTGATGAACAAGAAAAGGTTTCAAAAATTCAAATGGAAAAGTCTACTGTCTGGGATGACACTCCTGGATTAGACCTAGACACTCTTCTGGCACAGGATGCCCTGGAAGAAGAGTTAGAAAAACTGCCTTAAAGAGAAGGAAAAAAGCTGTGCAAGAGGCGTTTGACCCGTATGATCTTCCTCCTTCTTCAAATTCTGAGGATGAGGATGATTCTGATGAATCTGAGGAATCCAAGAAAAAGAGATCTGCTAAGAAGAAAAGGAAAGCTGTGGCTCCTCCGCCTCCAAACCCTGATAATGATATCCCCTATTATATTTTGAAAGGTATTGATCCCAAATCTAAAGATTTTCAGCATTGGATGGCATTTTCTAAGAATCAGCAAAAATTAAGGAAGAAGTCTAAAAGGTATGACAGTCCTGCTCCAAGATGGACTCCTAGAGGTCCTCCTCCTCCACCTCCCAGTGCAAGAGCCTCTGGAAACTTGTCTGCAAATCCTTCTGCTCAGTCTGATAGGTTTACTCCATCTCATTCTTCTCAAAGGAAAAGCTCTCAAGGATATCAAGGCAGATCGCAATCTGGTTACCAAAGACATGATGTTGATGCAAAGGAACTAGTGAAGGAGGTGGTTTATCAGAAACCAACCTTTTCTCCTCCTCCTTCCAAAGAAATCAAGAGCACATCCTCTTCAAAGCCAGATCATGCAGTGAAAGCTGTTTCAAAAGGTAAAAGAGTTATTTTCTCTGAAAAATCGAGTAAGATATTTGCTGAGTTTGCTCCTCCTTCTTTTCTAGTTATTCAGGAAAAAGAGCCAGTTGAAAGCCTGCTAGATATGTCTATTAAATTTAAAGCTGTGAAACTTGTAAATCCAACTTGTGAAAATATGTATGAAAGCCAAGAGCTTGATCCTGATTACAGGATGGCTCGATTTCTTGAGCTAGTTGGATCAGCCCAAATTAGGAAAGCCAAAGCTGAAGGTAAAGATACTGCAGGATTAACAACTATGTCCAAATTCAGAATGAAGGAGCTTGATAAATTCCAGGTTAGACCTGAGGTATTTCACCCTTCAAAATACATGGAAAAGCATCCTGAAGCAGTTATTCCAAGGGCTTCAGAATCTAAAATCATTGGAGAGCAAGATCTAAAGCTGTCAAAGAAAGAAGCTCTAGACCCTTTTAGAAAAATTACTTTAATTCCTAGTTCCTCTGAACCTAAACCAAATTCTGAAGCTCCTTAAAATTCATTGATTGACAGTTATTTATTTGTCTGTTTGATTAATGTTATCTGCTGCTTAGATATCTTCTTTCCTGTATTGTTTTCATTTTCAGTAGTTTGTTTTGTGTTTTGTTGTTGAGAGACTTAACTCAAATAGGGGGAGATTGTTGGTACCCTAGTTTGGATTTGAGTTCAGTCCTCTCTTTGAGTCTCTTGACCCAAGATTTATCTATGGTCAAAGGTTAGTTGTTTAGTTAGTTTGCTCTAGCTTTAGAATTGTCACTTATCCAAATGAAAATTTGGTTAAGTTGTTTTTTTTTTGTTCGGCTATGGTCAAACGCCGCTCGACTATCGTCTATCGACTAGTCCACGATCGTCTATCAGTTGGTCGACGTTTGTCTGTCAGCAGATCGTCTATCTCTGAGTTAGTTCAACTCTTGGTAGTTCGACGTTCTGTGAAATCTGCCTCGCCGATCGTCGAACCCCGCTCGACTTTTTCTGACCAGACAGATTTCTTGATAGTTCAACTATCTGCTTGGATAGTTCAACTATCTGATAGTTCAACTATCTGTTTGATAGGTCGACTATCTATGTTACTTGATAGTTCGACTATCTGTCTTGATAGGTCGACTATCTGTTGTGTTTGATAGTTCGACTATCTGCTTGGATAGTTCAACTATCTGATAGTTCAACTATCAGATAGTTCAACTATCTGATAGTTCGACTATTTGTTTGATAGGTCGACTATCTGCTTTCTTTGATAGTTCGACTATCTGTTTGATAGGTCGACTATCTGTTTTCTTTGATAGTTCAACTATCTGTTTGATAGGTCGACTATCTGTTTTGATTGATAGTTCGACTATCTGTTTGATAGGTCGACTATCTGTTTTGCTTGATAGTTCGACTATCTGTCTTGATAGGTCGACTATCTGACAGCTCGACTATCTGTTCTGATAGGTCGACTATCTGCTGTGCTAGTTCGACTATCTTCTTTGGTAGTTCGACTATCTGTATCGTTCGACTATCTGTTTGATAGGTCGACGATCTCTGTGCTTCGGTCGACGATATCCGAGGGTCGTTCGACGTTTTGTTGTATGTCTTTAGTAATTTGTCCTCTTCTATTCTATGATTTATTTCATATTTATTTGGCATATTATTTCAGTTAATTTATGATATTATTTCCAGGCAATCTCTGCTCCATTCCTTATGCATGAGCCAATCTTTATCTGACAAAGTGTTTTGTCTTATTAGTTGAAATACAATTTCTGCTTTATCTTCCAAGCTGTCCTTTATAGCCGTTAAACTCAGAAAGTCTTTTCTGGCTGTAAAGAGTTCTTTCTGATGTGACCTTTTTCCTGCACCCTTCTTATCTGATTGGTTATGCAGCTTCTTAGAAAGCTTTATCCTCTTATAATATGTCTGTCTGCAGGATTTGTTTTTGCTTTATGCTTTTTGCAGCCCAGATTGCTAATTCCAGAAGAAGACAAAGATTCAAACTCAAATTAAAGCTGTTGCAAAGGCTCATATATAAAGAGCTTCTTTTGAAAGAAGAATATAGAACTGATATAGAACATTTACACTCAGCAGCATAGAAAAAGAGAGAAAGCAAGAAAGTTCTACAGCTCTCAGGAATTCATATTCAACTGAGAAGATCAAAGCTCTTCTGCATTCTTCTTCATCCTGAGTTCATCCTGCTTACAGGAAGACTTTCACTCAAAGGCCTTTAGAAGAAGAAGAAGAAGAAGAAAGGAAGCTGTTTGAAGAAGAACACCTTTTCAATATCAAGAGTCTTCTTCAAGCTTCTCCTTCAGAACCTCAAGACATTTCTTTGTCTTAGTTCAGAAGAGCTCCTACACCCTGAAGCAAGACTCCTTCCTGGATATTCTCTAAGCCAGGGGGAGCCTTGATTCTTTAGAGCTATCTAGCTCTGTGCAATCCACTAGCTTCTCTAATCTGTTTAATAATAGATAAGAAGCCTTAACTCTCTCAACCTCCTGTATAAAGGGTTATTACTCCCTTCAAAAGTGAACCATTGGTGGCAGGGCACCTGATCAAAAACCTGTGTTGGATATTGAGCTCCTGATCAAAAGCTCAAAGGTTCTACTTGATCTACCTGAAGCAGATCAGTTGGTGGCAGGGAACCTGAACAAAAACCTGTAGTGGATTCCTACCAGGGTGGTAGAAGAGTGGACGTACCTATTTAGAGGGAACCACTATAAATTTTCTTGTGTCGTCTGTGCTGTTTATTTAATTCATTGTACTGTGGCTGTGAGTAGAAATAACTAGGATTGCTAGTTGCTGTGATAGGATCCCAAGCTTAACAGTAATTACAGTTAGCTCTCTCTTGTGCACTACACTTTGTGTTAGGCTCTAGGGTTAGCAATATCTATAAACTAATTCCGCAAATTAACTCTAAGGGAGTTGAGTAGGGTGTCATAATTTTTGAATACTCTATTCACCCCCCCCCCCTCTAGAGTTGTATCTATCATCACTTTCAGTCATATCCAGTTATGTCTTCCACCATCTTTTGGCATGAGACTCTAAATAAGAGACTACCAAAGGAACCCTCTCCTCCCAGGGGCACCGTATCTCGGTCAACATTTCATACATAATATCTAGCCATTCTTCTGTCCGAACAGCCGATTCTGTCCCTAAGTAAGATGGAGGAGAGAGTCCTCAGAAGATGCTCAGCCAATTGGCCCCCGGGTTTGGCTGCAGGGCCGGAACCTATTTGGCCCTGAAAGCACCCAGAATAGTTGTTAGGGTTTGCCCCATCTCCGAGTGTAGGAATAGAGTGGGGACCGGTGGAGGTGGTGCAACATTCGGAGTCTGCTGGACTCCGCCTTGTGGTGTTGGCTGCGCTGGGGGCTGCGTAACAGAAGTCAATTATAAGTAATCGCACATATCTAAAAGTGGACAATTTCATGTGATCCCCCATATGGGCCCACCACTGCTTCCGCTTCTTAGTTTGTCCCCAAACTAAACTCGTGCGGGGGTGGCCCGGGGTTTGTGGATTGCTACTTTTCGATCGATATATTTCCCTCTGATACCACTTGTAAGACCCCCATTTTTTTCTTTTAAAACACTGGGGTCTTAGGCCCAGAACCGCCGCCTTGCGGTGACACCTTCTCACCCAGGAAGGTCGTCACTACAAAATGTCGATCCTGCCGGCCAAATCGACCACAACTGCAGTAAATAAATAAGCAAGTCCACATAAGCCACACATGAATAGAAAAATAATCTCCACGAAGGAAGTTTCCACAGATAGAATATATAACAGGAATCACGGGCTTATGCCCGGTACATCATGTCCTCACTACAAGTCGCCCATCGCGGAAGCCAACTAATATAACTACTAGTGGTCGGGACTCACAGTCCCTGCTATTTGTACTCTGGTACTAGACTGTCTGATCTCCAAGCGTGCCGACCTCTGGGGCTGCTCCTCCATGCTGGGCTCCGTGGTCCCCTAAAATGATGTGGTTCGAAAACCGTTAGTCTAAAAGACTAAGTCCTATCATCCCCCGCCCCTTCCCCCATGGCTCCTAAGCACCGAGCAGGTAGAAGGAAAGGGAAGGACATGAAAGTGGAGAATATCAAATAGCAGATGGCAGCGGAACTAAACAAGCAGTTCTAAGGTATAAAAGATGGTAATAATGATTAAAAATTTGAATAAGAAAGTAACCTTAACTTATGTGATTTCACATAAGCTAAGGGATCTCTTGCAGAGCTCCTATCGTATAAAAAGTCTCATACCGATTTATACGATAGGGTGTCGGTTTTACTAGCTGGCTTAAATATATAGTACAGAATGAGAACCTTGACTTATAAGCACGCTCGCGCGAACTTATAAGCCAAGGGGTCGTTTTGCAGGGCCTAATGTATAGAGCGTCCCATACCACTTATACATTAGGTGTCAGGTTATATGCAATGGTTATGCTATGAAATACAATTATGCCATGAAGTGGACATGCAAGTGCAACTCACCCACTCGACTCTGTGTACACAGACCTTTAGTTCCCCCTTTCGGAGCCGTTACCTCCAAGGATACCTCCGTAGTGGCAGACGGAAGCGGTGGGTTGGGCCTCGCCCACCTCTAAACCAGTAAAGCACTATCGGTCAGACCTATCGTACGCCTCAACGCTTGGTGCACAAAGCGGACTCCTGCATACTCTTGCTGGCTAGTGCACCAGACTTCTGTTGGCGAGGTGCTAACCACACTTGCCGAGTCGACGTATTGGCGTCGGTGCATCGACCCTACAATACTGAAGACCCACCACCTTATACCTTTTATGCACATGCAATAGTTATGAGTCCAACCAACAACCGAGCAAAAGGTCCCTGGACTATCCCGTCCGTCAACAACCAAGCCAAAGCTCTCGGGACTATCCCGTCCGTCATAATCAACAACCAAGCCAAAGCTCCCGGACTATCCCGTCCGTCAATAATCTAGCCAAAACTCCTCGTACTATCCCGTCCGTCATAATCAACAACCGAGCCAAAGCTCCCCGGACTATCCCGTCCGTCAACAACCGAGCCAAAGCTCCCCGGACCATCCCGTTCGTCACAAACCGAGCCAAAGCTCGCCAGACTAACCCTAGTATTTTGACAAATCCTCCTACGGGTCAGACGATCTTTCGTCGATCTCGAGCACCATCTAACACTTAGCATAAACCCAACCCTTGCTCATCCTAACTCGAGTGATGAACTCATTCTAAATTATCCAAACCTACAACCACTAATTCCCGACACATATGCCCAACTTTATACTCCACATATTTTCTGCAGATTTATTATATGTAGACCACTAAAGTTAAATGCCATGTAAAATGGGAAGTATATCAAATAATCATCCAGTACTCCTATAATAATTATTGGAGGTCCATTATGACCTTTATTGCCCAAATAAAAAGTTTCACAATTTTTCCAAGTTTGAACAGGAAACACAAAATTTAGACAAGGTAAAATTCCTCCAGATTTATGTTATACTTAATTTGAAATATTTAACCTAAGATCCAAGGTCTCTTAATTTTTCAGCAAGGTTTAGGCCACTACTTTTTATTTCAATTGTAACTTACAATAATTCATTTAATTAGATAAGTAGGGCAATATTATTTCCAAAAATTCAAGGAAAATTCTAACTTGATTGCAAGGGCATATAAATGCTCTGGGTCAGATATCATAAGTGATTAAGGAGTAATAAGTTTCAAACAAATTAATGAACAACTTTCTAAAATTGTTAAATGTAGACCACCAAGGTTAAATGTCATGTAAAATGGAAAGTACATCAATAATTATCCAGTACTCCTATAATATATATTAGAGGTCCATTATGAAACTTTATGTCCTTAATCCAGAGATCCACAATTTTCCTATTTATTTAATAATTTATTTAATTATTGTAGTGACTAAAAATTCCAATAATGAAAATGATGTACCAATTTCAGACAAGATATCATTCCACTGATTTTATATGATATTCAAAATAAGTATTCAACTTACCCTCCAAAATATCCAAATTTTTCAGTAAGGTTTTGTCCCCCATTTCTTATTTCAATTTATTCCTTAATAATTCATTTAAAGAGATATGTAAGGCTATATTACTTCCAAAAATTCAGAGAAAATTCAAGTATAATTTTAATGGCATATAAATGATTTGGGCCAATTTTCATAATTTATTTATCAGTAAAGAGCCTTAAATAAATTATTGAACAATTTCCTCATTTACCAAGCTTGTGAAGTAAGTACCTCAAATATGTATTCAAAAATTCTCATAAAATTTATATATGTCTATAAATACTTAAAACTTTCTCTACCAAACTTTCATGACCTCCCAAGGGGTAGAGAGACCAATATGATAAATTTACTAATTAGGGCATCCCCTTGCGTTACAAAAGCAGTACTACAATTATTATCCCAAAAATTATAATTAAATTACAAGAGGATCATAATATCCTTATGACCACTCTACCAAAATTTCATCTTTGTTTAAGGAGTTTAACTAGCCTATTCCAACCCTACCATATTTGTACCCTAAACTAGGGTTAGGGTTTTGTGGGTCCTAAACTTTCCAAAATACCTTAAGCTTTTCACCAGAGGGTTTTACTTACCCTAGTACCGTCCCTACGAAATTTAATGGTCATACAAGGTGTCTTGGCCACATGCCCTTCACAAGGTACAAAAGCCCTTCCTTAGGGTTTGACCTAGGATCTTGGGCCAAATCAATTTCAATACTCCCAATTTTTCATTGGAATGTGCAAAAAGTCATGCCAAGTCAGTGGTCAAAATCTCAGCCTCTGTTGAGGTTATTTGACCATCCAAAACCTAAAGCGCACTCTTTGACCAAATACCCTTCATTAAGGTAGAATTAGGGTTAGGTCATTACCTATTCAAAACACCTCCAATTAAGGTGAAATTTTATACAGAGCCATAGCATGATGCAAGGGACCACTCAACAATATTTGGGAGGGTTTGGAGATCATTAGCCAACTTAATTAAAATATCCTAGTATTATTAAATAAAAATAAAAACTTTAGGCAAAGTATCTCCTAAAATTTTCATTTTTGGACAGACCCTAGGTTTACCTAGTGTCAACCCCCTGCCCAAATTTCAGGTCATTTGGATAATGGATGAAGAGTGGGCACCCATTTTAATCTCAGGATAGCCCTATGTATAGGTCCCACCAAAATGGGTGCTGTCGACAAACAACTTACCCAAATGGGTTCACACAAATTTTAAATTAAACTAGACTTCACTGGCTAAAACTTTCATGTTGACCATTTTCTCATAAAGGGCCTCTAAGTATTTTTCATTAATTGTCAAAGATGACTATTATCATAATACAAAAAACTCATTTAAAAGAAAAGAATTAAATAAGAAGCACAGATCTTGAAGCAAGATCTGACGGATGCTGAGTTGTCTTCTTCCTCCAGCCAAAGTCCATGATTGGCCGAACTTGGAGCTTAATCCAAGACGTTTTCCCGGCCACACAGCCACCTCCCCGGCCGGCCACCGCCGCCACCACCTCCGTTGAGGTGGGGGCTATCGCCGGGAGGTGGCACAGCCGCCGGAGGGGTGTTTTCCGGCGAACCCGACCACCCTTTTTTTTGGAAAAACCATGGAAAACTTCACCATGATCGGGTTCAGCTGAGCCCGATTATCAACCTAAAAGACTCCTAAGATCTACCCATAGAAGAAGGAGTAGAGGAGGACCTTTTTGGCGGCCTGAAGTCGTGTCGATCGCCGGTAAGCCATTGGTGGTGGTGGTCAAATTTCTGCAACAGCACAATGAACTCCTTGGATCCTTCAGATAATATGTGGAGTTGGATCCTTGGAGTTCAGCTCAGCTTTTAAGATGAAAAAGAGGGTGTTAGGTGGCTGTAGGAAGCTTGGCCATTTTTGGTCTCTAGTCAAAGTTGGCGGCCATGGTGGGTGGGGGATGAAGCATGATCTGCATGGCTGAAAGCAGTCAAATATCATTTGGCTGAAATCTCTTAGTCTTAGTGAATTGAATGAGGGTGGTTGGGGAGGGGAAGGATGAGTCCCAAAGACTTTTGCTCTCTTCTCTAAGTTGCTGCCATGGCCGGGGGAGGTGGTTCTAGCAAGAGAGTGGGCCCTTGACCTCCCAGGCCATGCATGGCATAAACTCCTTATTTCTCTCTCTTCATTAACCGGGAATAGTGCTGTCACGGGCGTGTCGCATGGTGACACGGGCGTGTCATTCCCGTGACCTGCTCTAGTTGTGGCGGGCTATGATGACTGAAGTATAACGACTGGGCATGGGCGTGTACTGTTGAACACGGGCGTTTCTAAGCTAACACGGGCGTGTTATCCGATTCAGCCAAACCAGCCAACAGGCTCAAGTTTTGCCAGAAATTGTCTAAGTACAATGGCGTTGAGTGAGCTTAGCTCACTCAGCGCCGTTCACTCTATGGCGTTGAGTGAGCTCAGCTCACTCAACGCCTTTTACTCTATGGCATTGAGTGAGCTCAGATCACTCAACACCATACCTTATATGGCAAGACGGCGTTGAGTTAGCAGAGCTCACTCAACGCCATTTACTCTCATGCGTTGAGTGAGCTCAGCTCACTCAACGCCATAACTTTTATGGCAAGACGGCATTGAGTGAGCAGAGCTCACACAACGCCATTTACTCTATGGCGTTGAGTGAGCTCAGCTCACACAATGCCATAAATTTTATGGCAAGATGGCGTTGAGTGAGCAGAGCTCACTCTATGCCATTTACTCTATGGCATTGAGTGAGCTCAGCTCACTCGACGCCATAACTTTCATAACAAGACGGCGTTGAGTGAGCTCTGCTCACTCAACGCCATTTACTCTATGGCGTTGAGTGAGCTCTGCTCACTCAACTCCATACCTTATATTGCAAGACGGCGTTGAGTGAGCAGAGCTCACTCAACGCCATTTACTTTATGGCGTTGAGTGAGCTCAGCTCACTCAACGCCATAACTTATATTGTAAGACGGCGTTGAGTGAGCAGAGCTCACTCAACGCCATTTACTTTATGGCGTTGAGTGAGCTCAGCTCACTCAATGCCATAACTTTTATTGAAAGACGACATTGTATTGGCCCTTGGAGATCAATTTGACCCAATTAGGGTTAGAGTTGACTTTGGTCAACTTAGCTCCTTTGACTGCCCTCCATGGGTCCTTAGTGATCCATTGACCCCTTACTAGGGTTATGAAGGTATGGGTGGGGTCTTGGAGTCTTGGTGAAGCCCCATGATCACCTTAAACCAAGGTTCGGAAATCTACTATATGCAGACCATAGTGGTCTCATCCTCATTCCTAGGCTCACTTGGCCTTTATGGACTTTCTAGGGCTTTGTCATGACCTAGTCATGACAAAATTATCTCTAGGGGTCTAGTTGTCTGCGGGATGTTACAACAACCACTTCAAGGCACCTTATCGGTCTATTTATAGGCCTCTGAGTTTGACCTATCAATAACCAAACTGAACCGACCTGAAATTACCAAAATACCCTGGGCTGGGTCTGCTAACAGCCAAACTCCGCTGTTTTGAAGGGTTATTTGCAGACCATCAAGGGCAAAAGAGTAAAATTGCCTGGGATCAAAGAATAAAACCCCTTCCTAGGGGTAAAGAGGTAAAAATGGCTTGACCAATTGTCGAATCGGCACTCGACCAATTGTCGAACCAGCGCTCGACGAAAATCGAGTCGGCGCTCGACGACCTAGCGAGCGAGAATTTCTCCCTATCCTTCCTCATCCTGCCTCGTGAGTAACTTGTCTCTCCTGCTCCATTACTCCCTCTCGCCTGCTCTGCCTGCACCTTTCTTACCTTGCGAGTACCCTGCTCCATGGATCCCTCTCGCCCTATGAGAGGGCTCTCGCCTACTCCACTGCTCATCTCTCGCCTTATGAGTGCCCTGCTCTTTGAATCCCTCTTGCCCTCCGAGAGGGCTCTCACCTACTCCACAGCTACTCTCTCGCTTTGTGAGTGTCCTGCTCCATGACTCCCTCTCGCCCTGCGAGAGGGATCTTTCCTACTCCATTACTTCTCTCTCGCCTTGCGAGTGCCTTGCTCCATGACTCCCTCTCGCCCTGCGATAGGGCTCTCGCCTACTCTGCTGCTTCTCTCTCTCCTTGCGAGTGCCCTGCTCCATGACTCCCTCTCGCCTATGCAATCTTTTCCCCCTAGCACTTTTCCTTGAGTAACCTCTCGCGGGCCCGAGGTTGTACATGGAAAATAGTGGAGGTATGCACATTCTCAATCCATATCATAGACTTTTTATTTTATGATTTGGATTAATCTAAGCTCTTGAGTAATGTTCTTTTCTCACAGCAAATAACGGTCTGCGCGTCATTTTGTCGCCCTCTTTTATTGGAAGTCCTCGTGATATGTACTAACGGTATTAAGATGCAATGGAGGTTGTCCGTCTTTATAGTAGACCAAATATATTTTTAACAATGACATACAACTCTTCCTGGCAAGAAATTACGGAAGCACTTTATCCAGGCCAAACCCCACAAGATCGTCCTAATTTAGTTGCCCGGATATTTCATGCTAAATATGACAAGTTAAAGCAAGATCTTTTCCATAAACATGTTCTAGGCAAAACGATTAGTCATGTTCATGTAATTGAGTTCCAAAAAAGAGGCTTGCCTCATGTTCATATGCTGATTATTTTGGATGCATATGATAAAATGAATACTCCAAATGATTATGACAAGATTGTTAGAGCCGAGCTTCCTCATATCCAACATGAACCTGAATTATACAATGTTATTGTGCGTCATATGATTCATGGCTCGTGCAGTCATATAAATTGTCATGCCCCTTGGATGAAACATGGTAGTTGAGAAAAGGGTTACCCGAAAAACTTTGTGGAGCATACCTGGAGCAGACTCATACCCAATTTATCGACGTCGTGATAATGGACGGTTATTTGCACTGCAGCGTGCTCAGGATTTTGTTGTTGACAATTGATGGATTGTTTCTTATAACCCATGGCTTCTGCTAAAATATGATTGTCATATCAACGTTGAGATTTGCAGCAGTATTAAAAGTATAAAATATTTATATAAATACATTCACAAAGAACCGGATTCCATTGCGTTCCATGTTAAACCTCTTCCAAATCATAATGAAGTATCTCAATACATAAATAAGAAGCATTTTGGAAGATATTCAAATTATGTATCAGACATACCCTTCAGTTATTCGTCTGTAGATCCATTTGCCTAATAAGCATCAAGTTCAGTTTCGCACTACTAACTTAGTTAATAATGTCCTTGCAAACAAACGCAATTTGTGGAAAATGTTAACAGAATTTTTTAGGGTTTATGAGACCCAACAAGAAATGCTCAATTATCTGAACAGTGAATTTCCAAAACACTACACATGGAATTTGACTTCTAGAACTTGTCATAAGCGAAGACAACGCCAAAAGGTTATTGGCTGAATTTACTTTATGCATCCTTCTGAAGGTGAAAGGTTTTATCTATGAATACTTCTAAACCATATTCGAGGCCCGAAATATTTTGAACATCTGATGACAGTTGGTACTAATATCCACTCAACATTTAAAGAAGCCATTGAGCATTATAATCTACTTGAATGAGATTATAGCCTACATAACTGTATGCGCGAGGCCAGAGAATACCAAATATCGTCAGCACTATGAACTTTATTTGCTATAATTTTGTTGTATTGCAATCCTATAGAAGTTAGACAATTGTGGAATGACAATTATACTGCGATTATTCAAGATTATGTTTCCTCCACTTCTATCAGTGATTTATATGTTCTGAACAAGATTCTTCATGAAATAGATTATACTCTGCAACAACATAAGAAAAGCATCAAACAATTTGATATCCTGCAAATATCTGCAGTCTTTGAAAATATTAACAGCTTCTCAGGCTTAATTGAAGATGAACTGTCAATACCAATCTCATATACGGATCTAAGCTCTGCATCATCTTTAAATCGCATCCAAAGTTATGCCTTCTGTACTATTATTGAAACTATTAGACAATTACGAAGTGGTCTTTTCTTCATAGATGGCCCTAGTGGCACTGGGAAAACATTTCTATACATAGCTATAATTGCAAATTTACGACAAGATTGTCATATTGTGCTTGCGAAATAATCATCAGGGATTTCTGCGACTCTTCTTCTATGTGGAAGCACAGCACATTTGAAATTCAAAATTCCAATTCCTTTGGAAGCAGGCTCATTTTGTAAATTTGGCAAGCAATCGGTACTAAAAAAAATCCTTTGTATTAGTGTTTGGCTATATTGTGGGATGAGGCATCGATGTTGCACAAACATGCATTTGAGGCTGTTGATCGATCGTTGCGAGATGTTCTTGAGATAAACCAACATTTTGGTGGTAAAGTTGTAATAATGGGAGGGGATTTTTGGCAGGTTCTGCCTGACGTAATTAACGAATCTAAGGCACATATTATCAATGCCATCATAGTACAATCACTTTTGTGGTATGCTGTAAAAGTACTTTCATTGACCAAAAATATGCGGGCATTGAATGATCAATATTTCTCGGATTTTCTACTTTGAGTTGGAAACGGTGATGAACCTTATTGGGTACATTGGAAATAATGTACTTGATTTGAAGAAGTCCTTTCAACTCAATGATATACACAGGTATATATTTGATGTATGTTTCAGTTCATGCATGCAGGTTAATCTATGACATATTGATTGGACAGGTGGTCCAAGTGATATTGACAGGTGGACTCAAAGAAGCTGACTGGAAAGATAGGAAATTGCCTAAGTACATAAGCATTGAGTGAAGCAAGCTCACTTAATGCCAAATATCAAGGCAGTGACAGTGAAGAAAATTGACTAAGTCCACAGGCGTTGAGTGAAGCAAGTTCACTCAACGCCATACAGCTAATAGTGTCGAGTGAAGGTAGAACAGTCAAAGCCAAATATCAAGTTACATCGCAGAAGAAATGACTTAGTACAAAAGTATCGACACACTTCATAACAATGTCGACACCTTTGTAGGAGAAGTGTCAAGATCAGAAAGATACAAGACAGTTGTGTCGAGACAATTCAGTTATCTCGACACCTTGAAGATAAATTCAGCAATGTTGAGACAAGTCAGATATCTCGACACCTTAAAACTCAGGACAGTAGTGTCGAGACAATACAACTGTCTCAATACAATGAAGAACTGAAGTGTTGACTTAAAGATGTCAACACCCGGCAGACTGTAGTGTCGAGACAATTCAATTGTCTTTAAAAAGTGAAGATTTAAAGCAGATATTGACACCCAGTTGATATTTATGTCGAGACAAGTCAACTTCCTCGACACCTTCACGTTCAGACTGGAAATTCTATCAAGTACAAATGTGTCGAGACTACTAAGATGTCTCGACACCTTCTAAGAACGCTAAGTATTATTGTGTCAAGACACTTGGGACTTATCGACACTTATGATCCTGAAGTTGTACAGAGTCAACATAGCTGAGTGTCAAGTCAAGTAAGAAGTGTCATGTCAGCTACAATGACTTGACGTCTTATCAGAATCCATTTGAAGGAAAACTTGAAGTACGATGGCATATGATGATGTCATCAATCAGAAGCCAGCAACCAATGAAGGATATAAATAGAGGGGTCTTCTACAAAGGAATCAACTTTCAATCAATTCACCTATTCTTATTTCTCCTAAGTTAGAGAAGGGCGACAACTCCAAGAAGAAGGAAGACGCGGGTCTTCAAGAAAGTCTTCTAATCCTTTCACCAAGTTGATTAGAGGATTAAGGTGGATCTGTTCTACAAGTTCTTCAAGGAAATCAAGATGATCATCATCAAGAACATTGCAAATCCAATGAAGAATCATTTCATCCAGTCTGCTCATCAAGAACCAATCCTTTGCTGCTAAATTAAAGAATCTGAATTTTGAAATAAGTCAGATTACAGAATTGTTGTTTTCTGTGATTACTTTCTTTCTCATTTTCCTCTTAATTTTGTAAGATCTCTTTGAGATCTGAGTGGGTAGGAGATATATTCTTTTATTTGTAAGCTTGTATTATAAAGGCTGAGGTAGGTGTGTGGGATCACTGAGGTGTAAGACTTATATAGTCTGAGGTAGGGTTCTTGAGGGACCTTAGGTAGGAGATTGGGTGGATCTCTAAGGTAGGACCTATTGGTCTGAGGTGTAGGTTTCTAGAAAAAAATTGAGTTTGTAAGATCTGTTGATCTGAGTTGAAGAGGAGGAGATATAACCTTATCTAGCACATTACTAGTGAGGAAGAAGGGGGAAAGTGGATGTACCCTAGATAGGGGAACCACTATAAAATCTTTGTGTCTATGGATTGCTTGTGTTGTGTTCTTGTGAATGTTTATTTTCAAGTATCTTATGAACCTTTAATATAAGTGACAAAGAAATTTAAAAGACACCTATTCACCCCCCCCCCCCATATAGGTGATTAACTACCCATAGATTTATCTTTCAAGTGGTATCAGAGGGAGATTATTCAAAGAAAGACCTACAAAAAAAATCTTAAGGGTGGTTGATACATATCATATCTCATGGCTTCAGAATCTCATAGAGAACTAAGTTCTATGAAGCTTCCTATATGTACAGAGGATAATTTTGCTATTTGGAAGCAAAGGGTGAGATTGTTAATGGAGGCATCAAATCCAAGAATCTTTGTCAATATACAAGAAGGACCATATATTCCCATGAAAGTATCTTTCTTATATGCAAATGTGCAAACCCCTAAGATTCTGTCTGAGATGACAAAGGATGAGGTGGTTCTTGCCACCATGGATAAAAGAGCATAAAACATAATTGTCAGTGCAATAGATATTTCAACCTTTCAGAACTTAGTACACTGTAAAACATCCAAGGAGATGTGGGACACTTTAATAGTCTATATGGAAGGCACAGAAGAAGTCAGAGATGATAAAAAGTCTCTACTCAACTAGTAGTATGAGGCATTCAGGTAAGGGAAGACTGATTCTATAGAACTTTATTATGAAAAGTTCTTTAGAATATTAAATGACTTAAAAAATTATGGCAGATAATTCTCAAAATACGAGCTTAATTATAAGTTTCTGAGATCCCTAAACAAATAATGGGACCTAAAGATTTGTGATGTAAGAGAAATGGGCAATCCGAGGAAGATGTCATCCCAGGATTTTTATGAGAAGTTATTGTCACATGAGCTTCAATTAAATTCTAGAAAAGCTGAAGGCTAGAAGAGAAATTGCATCATCACCAAGAAGGGATGAAGATACAGTTAGCACTGGGACTAGTTTTTCATCAAAAGTATTGTCAGATGGTGAATTGGCATTGTTCACCAGGCAATTCAAGAAGATGATGAAAAGAAGGAAGCAATGGAATAAGAAGACATCATCTGGACCAAGTTCCCGCAAAAACAAAGACAAACACAGAAACAACTTTGTGGTCAGGTATGATTCAAACCAGAATTATCAAGTTAAGACTAACATTATTTGTTATTACTGTAACAGGTCTAGACATGTCATTACTAATTGTCCAATAAAGAGAAAGGAGAAAAGGAAGTCCAAAGAAAATAAGTTCTACAAAGATAAGAAGTCATAAAAGTGTATGATGGCAAAGAAGCTAAAGACTTTATCTAAGAGTTATTCAGATTCAACTGAATCAGATGAAGAACATACTCACATTGGATTGTTCTCCTCTGAAGAGGAATTCATCGGAGAGGCCATATACAAGGGCAATAAATTCACAACTTCATCACTTCATGGTGACTCTAAAGATAATATGGAGGTTAACTTGATGGCACTGTCTGATAATCCAGAAATAGAAATTGTTTAATGTTAGGATACTCAGGTAATCTTTGACAATTCTATTTGTTCGACAACTTCTGTTCATGAGACTGAGGATGATTCTGACTCATGCAACTCAAATTTTGATACACATAAGTCCAACTCTGAGACTTAATTACAGCAGCTCACATTTAAGTTTGGAAAACTACTAGAGGCTCTTGTAAAGAGCAAAAAGCTTATCAAAGAACAAGCCATTAAGATTGTATCACTAAGAGGTCTTGAGTACTATCATGAGATGGCTACTCAGCATATTGGTCTTCAAAGTTCAAAGTTAGCTAAGCTAACTAAGATCATTGATGATCAAATCATGTTGTTTAAACAAAGTGATACAACCATTCAGGAGTTAGAACTCAAACTCCAGAATGATAAAAGACTTGTTCAGCAGTTCTCTAAACCTAAGATTGTGATCCCCATAATAGATACCTTCTCAGGAACTCCTAGAAGTGGTCTTGGTTATATAAAACATAGGGGTGAGAGAGGCAGAAAGCTGACAAGACAAACGGTTCTAGTGTTGCCACAGCCTGTATCTCAGACCAAAGGAAAAGAAATCCATAAGTCTGGACCAGGAGCACCTAGTACATCTATGAATAGGAAAGCTATTCCTAACGTGTTTCGTCCAAGGAGGACTGCTATGATAGTGAGGAAAAACAAACTTGCTCGCAGTCAATATGCAACTGTAAAAGCTATTGATTTTTATCCTAAGGAATGTCAGCATAAAGTTCGTATTGTGTCTCCAAAGAGGAAATACTGTAACATCCCATTTCCGGCTAGACCCCTAGGAGTCGGTTGGTCGAGTCAGAACCCCAGGGAGCACAAAAAGTGAAAATAAATCGATCGAGTTTTCGGGTCAAGGGTTGGTCACGCCCGTGACCGACCCGTCACGCCCGTGACCTGGGCGTGACTACTTCAACGATCGTCGATCTCCACGAGACGATCGTCGAACGTGCTGTCTGGGCATGTCACGCCCGTGTCCAAGGTGTCACGCCCGTGACTATGGGCGTGACCCCATCGACGATCGTCGATCACCGTGAGACGATCGTCGAGCTTGCGGCCCGGGCATGTCACGCTCGTGACATGAGTGTCACGCCCGTGACCTAGGGCGTGACCAGCCTTCGACGATCGTCGATCTCAATTCGACGATCGTCGACCTCGAAATTTGCCGTTCGGGCATGTCACGCCCGTGACCTAGAGGTCACGCCCGTGACTTAGGGCGTGACCAGCCTTCGACGATCGTCGATCTCAATTCGACGATCGTCGAACCACAATCTGCCGTTCGGGCCTGTCACGCCCGTGACCCGAGGTGTCACGCCCGTGACCATCCATCGACGATCGTCGATCTCAGTTCGACGATCGTCGAACCCAGAATTGGCTATCCGGGCCTGTCACGCCCGTGACCTATGTGTCACGCCCGTGACATTGGCCAAAACGACGGTTCAGGCCCGAAATTATTCTAACACGCGTGGTAATAAATGCTGGTGTAGGAAGTTACACCAGGAGTAATTTCAGGCCGTTTTCCTTCTGTAATTATATAATAAATGAGGAAGATATGGTCCAATAGGAAGCCGCCAGCTGGACAAACCTGTTCAGTTTCCACTGTTTCTTATCCCTGCATCATAACCGAAGCGTTAAGGGGAGGAGCCTTCATGGACATAATGGCTTTACCCATTCATCTTCCCACTATCTGACTTATAAAAGCCCACTTGGGGAAAGAGGAGAAGGTTACACGCTCAAGTAATCAGAACAGACCTTTGTTCTTGCTGTAGGAGAAGTTCAGCAAACGCCACCACCGCGCCATGGCACCCCGACGTTCTTCTCGCCTTCAAACCGCGAACAAGGTCCTCCTCTGCTCCTTCTCTTTCATGGGTAGATCTTAGGATTCTTAGAAAGGAGGTTCGTGCTCAACGGAGCCGGATCCATCTCACGTTTTCATGGAAAAACCATGAAAAAGATATTTTGAGTTCGCCGGAAACCGCCACCTCCGGCGGCCAAACCACCGCCGACCGATAGCCATTGCCTCAACGGAGGTGGTGGTGGTGGTGGCTGGCCAGGGAAGTGACCGAACGGCCGGCGACGGACCACGAAATGCTTACAGGAAAAATGTTTTCCTGTGTCTGTTTGGGTTCATGAAGAAGATGAACAGTGGATTTAATATATAATACATAGATTATTATATAGTACATAATGGAAAAATAGGTTATTTGAATGTATTTTTGAGGCTGCAAAACGAAGCACTTAGAGGCCGATTTAGGAAAAATGACCAGTCACAAAAGTTGTAGCCCTCTGGGTCTACTTTAGTTTAAAATTGATTTTATTCAAGTTGGGTGAGTGGTTTGACCACAGCACTCATTTTGGTGGGATCAAGACCTAGGCTAACCAGAAATTAAAATGGTTGCCCACGGTTCATAACATGTCCAAATGATTTGAAATTTGGACTGGAGGTCTATAATATGTATATCGAGAGGCTGTCCAAAAATGAGAATTTTTGGAGAACCTTTGCCTAAAGTTTTTGTAAAAATTTAATAATCAATATAAAATTAATTAGGAGATGAAATTAAGTCCAAACTCCCCCAAATTTTGGGTGGTGGTCCCTGGCATCAATATTAAGATCTGTACAAAATTTCAACTCGATTGGTCGAGTTTTGAATAGGGAAGTATCAAGTCCTAGATAGGCCTTGGTGAGGGGTACTTTGGGGAAAAGTACGATTGGAGATGGAGTGGACAAATCTCCTCAAAAGAGGCTGAAGTTGTTGGCCACTGATTTGTTGGGTCTATGTCTACCCTCTTGGGTAACATGGTGTGGCTTAGGGTGGATTTTACCCTAAGAGATTGGCTCAAATCCAACGGGTGGGAGTTTGAGGTTTGTGAAGGACATAGGAGCAAAAGCTCTTGTATGCCCTTGAAATTTGGAGGAGAGGGGGATGAAATGATGAAAACCCTCTGGTTGAAATAGTGAAGGAATTGGAGGTAGTTAGGTACCTCGAAAGTTGAGATGTCGGAATAGGATAGAAATGTAATTTAGTTATTTTAAGCACTAAATCTAATCCAAAAATTATGAAACTCGGGAGGAGGGGGTTTTAGGATGTTTTAGACTTATAGTAAATCTTCTGGAATTTTATGATTATTAAATATTATACTTCATGTGTTAAAGGATTAATTGCTGGAATTATTATTTCAATTATTTGGAGGTTTAAAATTAATTATAATCAGTTGAAATTCTTGATTTAGATCTTTGTTAGTAGCACAATGACCCCTGGATTTTTATAGAATTTTATGTTGAGTAAATCTAGTACTTATTCACAGATGATAGAAAGGGCTTTTATGTTTAAAAATTAATTATGGATAAAATACTTGCTGGAAAATTATGAAACTTGGCCAGTGCTAATTTTAGGCCTTTATCTGCATGTCATGAATTATTTATAATTTTTGGAAGAATATTTTCTGTACTTGCTTCATAAACAATAGAAGTTAGAGATTATTTCTAAAATAGCTTTCATGCCATTTTGATGATTGAAAAATTATGATACTTAGGATTTAACCTATTGAGATAACCTAGTATTTATCATAAAATTGCTGGACATCTTACATGAGAACTTAGGGTAGTTCATGTTCAAACCGGTAGTCCTTGGATTTTCGAGAAATTTAATTAAATGCCAAATAAATTAGGAAAATTTCCACTTTCTGGATTTAGGTCATTTAGGTCATGGTAAGTCTCCAGTAAATAATTTAGGGCATTTGGATGAGTAATGGATCATTTCATAACCGGTTCGACATGTAGCCTAGGTCGGTCTGCATTTAGTAAATTGTGAAATGCAATAGAACATGATCTGATGAAGATATAAAGAGTAGTGAGTAGTGGTGATAGTTAGAGTTAAGAGGTGCTCGGGTTTGGCGAAAGATCGCTTTTCCCGAAGAGTGGAAGGTTTAAAAATCACCCTAGGATAGTCTATCGTAATATGAGAAGGGAATCGGGTTAAGGGAAAACAGTCAATAACAATAAGTGCCTTGCGAAAGGGAACTTCGGGCCGTAATGCCGCCGTCTTGGTTCCTAGTGACCCTTGAGAGCCCTTCACGGGGTATACCGGGGGCAGTCCTGGGCTAACGTAAACTGTAATAATAAACTGGCAAGAGTAACTTAGTAACTAGGATTGCACTTTTCACAAACACTGTTGGCACAGGAAGATTGATGAGAGCTTCGGCTCGGTTGGTTAAGAGACGGACGGGATGGTCCGGGGAGCTTCGGCTCGGTTGTTCTGGAAACGGACGGGTTGGCCCGGGGAGCTTCGGCTCGGTTGGTTGGAGACGGACGTTTGGTCCGGGGAGCTTCGGCTCGGTTTTTGTGTGTTTGCGATTAAACTTGCATGTGCATAAGATAGGAAAAGTTAAGGTGGTGGGTCTTTCGATATCGGGGAGTTCGATTGCACCGACACCGATATCGTTGACTCGGCGAGGTGGTTAGCACTTCGCCAACAGAAGTCCGGTGCGCCAGCCGGCAAGAATACGCAGGCGTCCGCTTAGTGCACCAAGCGTTGAGGCGTACGATAGGTCAGACCAGTGGTGCTTTTACTGGTTTTGGAGGTGGGCGAGGCCCAACCCACCGCTTTCGTCTGCCACTACGGAGGTATCCTGGGAGGTAACGGCTCCGAAAGGGGGAACTAAAGGTCTGTGTGCACAGAGTCGGGTGTGTGAGTTGCACTGCATGTTTCATCATACCCACTAGCATGTCATAGCATAATCGATTCATTTAACCCTGACACCTAAAGTATAAGTGGTATGGGACGCTTATACATTAGGACCTGCAAAACGACCCCTTGGTCTATAAGCTTGTGTGGGCAAGTTTATAAATCAAAGGTTAATTTCAATATATAACAACCATTGCTGTTTGATAACCGACACCCCAACGTATAAGTGGTATGGGACACTCTATACGATGGGAGCCTTGCAAAAGATCCCTTTTGCTTATGTGTTCTCGCATAAGTGAAGGTTTAAATTCATATAATTGTTTTTCTTACTGCTAGACCTATTATAACAATTTATTAACTGCTCACCTAATACAACTTGCTAGATTAGTTTCCGCTGTCATCTGTTTCATGTTTAATCTCTACCTTCATGTCCTTCCCTTTCTTCCTCTCCGCTCGGTACCTAGGAGCCATGGAGGGGAGGGGTAGGGGATGATAGGGCTTAGTCTTTATGACTAACGGTTTTCGAACCGCATCATTTAGGGGATCGTGGAGCCCAGCATGGAGGAGCAGCCCCAGAGATCGGTGCGCCTAGAGATGGGGCAGTCTAGCTCCGGAGTTCACACAGCCGGGACCGTGAGTCTCGACCCTGAGTAGTTTCTAGTGTTTGCTTCCGCATGAGTGATATTGTAGTGAGGACTCTGATGTACAGGGCTCATGCCCTTATTTTTAGTTTTACATTATGCTGCACTCTGATGTTTCTGTGGACACTCCCTTCGTGGAGCTTTATTATATATATGTGATATTACTATTGTGGACTGCATTACTCTTACTGTTATATTGTGCTACTTTTCTGTGATCGAATTGGCCGGCAGAATCGGCGCCTTGTGGTGATGATCCTTCAGGACGTGAAGGAGTCACCGCAAAGCGGCGGTTCTGGGCCTAAGACCCCCGGGTTTGAAAAGAAAAAAAAATGGGGTCTTACAAGTGGTATCAGAGCGGAACATCGATCAGAAGGAAGTAGCAGTCCACAAACCCTAGGTCACCCCCCGCTCGAGTTTAGTTTGGGGACAAACTAAGCAGCGGAAGCAGTGGTGTGCCCATATGGGGATCACATATAATTTGTCCACCTTTATGTAGTATTTGAACGTTTTCTCAGCGTGTGTTTTTGTTACGCAGCCTCCAGCACGGACTACGCCACAAGGTGGAGTTCAACAGGCTCAGGATGCTGCACCACCCCCACCGTCCCCCACTCCTTTCCTTCAGTCAGACATGGGACAGACCCTGACTGCCATTCTGGAGGCCTTCAGGGCCCAGCAGGTTCCGGCCCCGCAGCCAAATCCGGGGGCCAACTGGCTAAGCATCTTCCGAGGACTGGCTCCCCCGTCCTATTTGGGGACAGAGTCGGCTGTTCGGACGGAAGAGTGGCTAGATATCATGTACGAGATGCTGACCGGGATACGATGTCCCTGGGAGGAGAGGGTGGCTCTAGTTGTCTCCTGCCTGGAGTCCCATGCAAAGAGGTGGTGGAAGACGCTGTTGGACACGACCTTTGCTGATAGGGAGGTTGCGGAGGTTACTTGGGAGGAGTTCAGGGCCGCACTGCTGGAGCATTTCGTTCCGCAGTCGGCTAGGGATGATTTGGAGGAGCGGTTCTTACAGCTGAAGCAGGGTACCCGGACCGTGGTGGAGTACCATCGAGAGTTTGACCATCTAGCTCGATACGCAGATTCCTACCAGCTGGATGAGGCAGGGTATATTAGGAGGTTCTATAAGTGCCTGCAGGAGGACTTGAGGGAGGCTCTGTTGTTCGTATCTGACGGGCCCACCTCCCGGATTTTGGAGATGGCCAAAAGGATTGAGGCAGATTGGCACGCCACCCGGGGCCAGAAGCGGCCAGCAGAGGATCAGGGACGGAGAGGTAGGAATGACCAGCGGCGGGGTGCTGTACCAGAGGGGAGGAGGACAGAGGACCAGCCTCGTCAGGACGTGAGGCCAGAGCCGAGGGAGCAGGTGGTATTAGCCCCTCCCCCTCTTCGGATGCAGGAGATGCCGAGACCCGGGGGAATGGCATATCCCCCACCAGAGTGTTTTCTTTGTCATCAGATTGGGCACATTCGGAGGAACTGCCCCATGAGGGGGGCACCACCTCCACCACATCAGGGCGGCCCACCAGCTCAGCATTATGGAGGCCGAGGACGCGGCCGTGGTCGTGGATACCAGTGGGGAGATCGTAGACAGGAAAGAGAGCAGGTATATGCTTTGGACCTTGCGCAGCCTCAAAATCCGGAGCAGGTCATAGCAGGTACGCTGCAATGCTTCTTTACTTTCATAGAATTTTCCTTTAAGTTGTTAAAACTCAGAACCGCACTAGATAGATTAACAAGGAAAGAAAACTCTTTATAGAACCCTGAGATATTTAATCACCCCAGGTATAGTCTTTATCAGCGGCAAGCCTGCCCGCACGCTTTTTGATACTGGAGCTACTCACTCCTTTGTGTCGGAGTCGTTCGTGGAAGGACTGGAAGGTGTGGAGCGGTTCACAGGCTCGAGGATGAGGGTGCGACTGCCAGATGGATCTGAGCTCCTTACCACGGATCACTGCAATATGGAGGCAGAAATTGGTGGAAAAGCGTTCGAGGCTCCAGCGACGATTTTGAAGCTGACGGACTACGACCTGATCCTGGGCATGGCATGGCTGCACTGGAACTATGCCCAGATTGACTGCCAGGCAAAGAGGATCACCGTGAGACACGGGGACTCTTTCATTACCATCGAAGGTATAAGACCTGTCTCTCGTATACTCTTATCTTCGGTACAGGCCGTTAAGGCCCATCTGCAGGGAGAGGAGGTCTATCAGATTCTATTTGAGATGGCGGAGGTTAAGGAGTCGGTGACAGACATCCCGGTGGTGCGAGATTTCGCTGACATCTTTCCAGAGAAACTGCCAGGACTACCTCCACACCGAGAGCAGGATTTTCAGATACAGCTTGTGCCGGGAGCCAAGCCGGCGTCTAGGGCCCCTTATCGGATGGCCCCAAAGGAGTTGGCAGAGTTTCGGACTCAGTTGCAGGAATTAGTTGAGGCAGGTTTTGTTAGACCGAGTTCCTCGCCATGGGGAGCTCCGGTCCTGTTCGTGAAGAAGAAGGATGGGACACTCCGCCTGTGCATCGATTATCGAGCACTAAACAGGCTGACCGTCCGGAATACCTACCCGCTCCCACGGATAGACGAATTATTCGACCAGCTAGAGGGGGCCCATTATTTCTCGAAGCTGGACTTGAGATCAGGATACTACCAGCTGCGGATCCAGGAGGAGGATATCTCGAAGACGGCCTTTAGTAGCAGATATGGCCTGTATGAGTTCACCGTGATGCCCTTTGGGCTCACGAATGCTCCGTCGGCGTTCATGAGTCTCATGAACAGGGTCTTCGAGGCCTACTTGGATGTGTTCGTCATAGTATTCATAGACGACATCCTGATCTACTCTAGGACGGAGGAGGAACACACTCGGCATCTGGCACTGACCTTGGAGAGGTTGCGGGAGCATCGCCTTTATGCAAAATTCAGCAAGTGTCAGTTCTGGTTGAAGGAGGTGGCCTTCCTAGGCCACATCATCAGCGGAGCCGGGTTATCAGTAGATCCAGCAAAGATTCAGGCAGTTCGCGATTGGCCGTAGCTGAGGACAGCCACCGATGTACGCAGTTTCTTGGGACTTGCCGGTTACTACCGGAAGTTCGTGGAGGGGTTCTCTCGGATTGCCCTCCCCCTCACATCTTTGACAAAGAAGGAGGCACCTTTTGTTTGGACCCCGCAGTGCCAGGCGGCTTTCCAGGAGCTGAAGGACCGACTCATCTCGGCCCCTATCCTGGCCCTTCCATCCGGAAGGGAGGGATTCCAGGTGTATACCGACGCATCATACCAAGGGATGGGAGCGGTGCTGATGCAGAACGGACATGTCATAGCATATGCCTCCCGCCAGCTGAAGATCCATGAGAGGAACTACCCGGTGCACGACCTCGAGATGGGAGCGGTCGTTTTTGCTCTGAAGGTCTGGCGCCATTATCTTTATGGAGTCCACTGCGATATCTTCTCCGATCACAAGAACCTGAAATACGTGGACATGCAGAAGGAGCTGAATATCAGGCAGAGGCGTTGGGTGGAGTTCTTAGCAGATTATCAGTATGAGATGCACTACCATCCAGGGAAGGCAAACGTGGTGGCCGACGCGTTGAGCCGGAGAGCCGCCACTTCCGAAGCTGGGCCCCAGGTTATGTCCATGGAGCTAGTCCAGTCATTCAGAGATATGCAGATATCCCTATTGTCCGAGGATGACCCAGATCTGTATAGGGAGTATCTGGCATCGATAGTGGCCATTGACGATATTCGGGATCGCATTCGGGACGGACAGAGGACAGATGCGTGGGCGGAGCCGATGTTCCGAGCTTTGGAGGAAGGTTCGACAGGAGATTATTCCCTGAGAGATGGTTTGCTCCACTTCAGAGGCAGAGTATATATACCCGCAGGAGGCCAGATCCGAGAGGATATTATGATGGAGGCGCATTGTAGCCGGTACTCGGTACACCCAGGGATCACAAAGATGACCGCTGATTTGAAGAGGACGATGTTTTGGCCGGGCATGAAGAAGGACATTACGTACTTCGTGACCCATTGCGAGGCGTGTCAGTTGGTGAAGGCGGAGTGCAGGAACCCCGCAGGATTGTTACAGCCACTCCCGGTGCCGGAGTGGAAGTTTGACGATATAGCGATGGATTTTATACATGGTCTTCCCCGGTCTCGGACGGGGAACGACTCGATTTGGGTGATTGTCGATCGGTTGACGAAGGTGGCCCGCTTTGTACCGATCAGGAAAGATGACTCGGTGGGAGTGCTGGTACGGAAGTTTGTGGAGCAGTATGTCCGATATCATGGCGTACCCCGGACGATAGTGTCGGACCGCGATG
The DNA here is from genome assembly GCA_039513925.1 of Platanthera zijinensis. Taxonomy (NCBI): domain Eukaryota; kingdom Viridiplantae; phylum Streptophyta; class Magnoliopsida; order Asparagales; family Orchidaceae; genus Platanthera; species Platanthera zijinensis. The sequence continues at coordinate 116,748,710 of CM077084.1, forward strand.
GACGGTTTACATCCAGGGAGTGGCGGTCAGTGCAGGCATATTTGGGCACCCGGTTGACTTTTAGCACGGCCTTCCACCCTCAGACGGACGGGCAGACAGAACGCACCAACAGGACCTTGGAGGATCTACTACGATTGTGTATACTGGACCGAGGGGAGCCGTGGGAGAAGATGTTACCGTTGGTCGAGTTCTCCTATAATAATAGCTACCAGTCCAGCATCAGGATGGCACCTTATGAAGCCCTGTATGGAAGAAAATGTAGGACCCCGCTTTCTTGGGTTCAAGACGAGGATCCGAAGCTGTTGGGATCGGATTTTGTGGAAGATACCGAGGCTCAGGTGAGACTGATCAGAGATAGGATGTTGGAGGCGCAGAGCAGACAGGCCAAATACTATGACGCCCGGCATCGTCAGGTGGAGTTTCGGGTAGGGGATCGAGTGTTCTTGAAGATCCGGCCCATGCACGGAGTCTCACGGGTGCGCGGTCGGAGGAAGAAACTCAGCCCTAGGTATATGGGCCCTTACCGGATCCTGGAGCGGATCGGACCCCTAGCCTACAGGCTAGAGTTGCCACCGGAGCTGGCAGCTCTACACGACGTCTTCCACATCTCTTCGCTGAGAAGGGCTCTACTACGCCCGGAGCAGCGGATTTTGACCACCGAAGGGCCGGTAGCTTCAGACCGATCTGTTCACTTGGAGCCGGTTCGGATCGACGATAAAGGAGTGCGGATCTTGCGCCGCAAGAAGATCCCCTTAGTCAAGGTTCTGTGGAGAAATCACGGTCAGGAGGAGCACACCTGGGAACCGCAGGATCTGATGAGGCAAAGATACCCGAAGTTGTTCAGTCAGGTACATCTCACCACCTCTCGGTATATTATAGACTGCCTTCTTGTTTTGGAATGTTAAGATTAGATAAGGAAAATCCAGGACCTAGGCATGCGCACTTAATCAGAAAGGTAGGGGCTAATCTTTTGTTTATTGGGGAGATTGTCTTAGTTATCTAACGAACAGTCGCCTGAACCCAATAGAAAGATCGTATGGGATGTTACAAGTTTAATTTATTCCGATAGAAATCCCCATAGGCTCAACCTCAATTTCGGGGACGAAATTTTTGTTTTGTTTATTGGGATTTGTAACATCCCATTTCCGGCTAGACCCCTACGAGTCGGTTGGTCGAGTCAAAACCCCAGGGAGCACAAAAAGTGAAAATAAATCGACCGAGTTTTCGGGTCAAGGGTTGGTCACGCCCGTGACCGACCCGTCACGCCCGTGACCTGGGCGTGACTACTTCGACGATCGTCGATCTCCACGAGACGATCGTCGAACGTGCTGTCTGGGCATGTCACGCCCGTGTCCAAGGTGTCACGCCCGTGACTATGGGCGTGACCCCATCGACGATCGTCGATCGCCGTGAGACGATCGTCGAGCTTGCGGCCCGGGCATGTCACGCCCGTGACATGAGTGTCACGCCCGTGACCTAGGGCGTGACCAGCCTTCGACGATCGTCGATCTCAATTCGACGATCGTCGACCTCGAAATTTGCCGTTCGGGCATGTCACGCCCGTGACCTAGAGGTCACGCCCGTGACTTAGGGCGTGACCAGCCTTCGACGATCGTCGATCTCAATTCGACGATCGTCGAACCACAATCTGCCGTTCGGGCCTGTCACGCCCGTGACCCGAGGTGTCACGCCCGTGACCATCCATCGACGATCGTCGATCTCAGTTCGACGATCGTCGAACCCAGAATTGGCTATCCGGGCCTGTCACGCCCGTGACCTATGTGTCACGCCCGTGACATTGGCCAAAACGACGGTTCAGGCCCGAAATTATTCTAACACACGTGGTATAAATGCTGGTGTGGGAAGTTACACCAGGAGTAATTTCAGGCCGTTTTCCTTCTGTAATTATATAATAAATGAGGAAGATATGGTCCAATAGGAAGCCGCCAGCTGGACACACCTGTTCAGTTTCCACTGTTTCTTATCCCTGCATCATAACCGAAGCGTTAAGGGGAGGAGCCTTCATGGACATAATGGCTTTACCCATTCATCTTCCCACTATCTGACTTATAAAAGCCCACTTGGGGAAAGAGGAGAAGGTTACACGCTCAAGTAATCAGAACAGACCTTTGTTCTTGCTGTAGGAGAAGTTCAGCAAACGCCACCACCGCGCCATGGCACCCCGACGTTCTTCTCGCCTTCAAACCGCGAACAAGGTCCTCCTCTGCTCCTTCTCTTTCATGGGTAGATCTTAGGATTCTTAGAAAGGAGGTTCGCGCTCAACGGAGCCGGATCCATCTCACGTTTTCATGGAAAAACCATGAAAAAGATATTTTGAGTTCGCCGTAAACCGCCACCTCCGGCGGCCAAACCACCGCCGACCGATAGCCATCGCCTCAACGGAGGTGGTGGTGGTGGTGGCTGGCCAGGGAAGTGACCGAACGGCCGGCGACGGACCACGAAATGCTTACAGAGAAATGTTTTCCTGTGTCTGTTCGGGTTCATGAAGAAGATGAACAGTGGATTTAATATATAATACATAGATTATTATATAGTACATAATGGAAAAATAGGTTATTTGAATGTATTTTTGAGGCTGCAAAACAAAGCACTTAGAGGCCGATTTAGGAAAAATGACCAGTCACAAAAGTTGTATCCCTCTGGGTCTACTTTAGTTTAAAATTGATTTTATTCAAGTTGGGTGAGTGGTTTGACCACAGCACTCATTTTGGTGGGATCAAGACCTAGGCTAACCAGAAATTGAAATGGTTGCCCACGGTTCATAACATGTCCAAATGATTTGAAATTTGGACTGGAGGTCTATAATATGTATATCGAGAGGCTGTCCAAAAATGAGAATTTTTGGAAAACTTTTGCCTAAAGTTTTTGTAAAAATTTAATAATCAATATAAAATTAATTAGGAGATGAAATTAAGTCCAAACTCCCCCAAATTTTGGGTGGTGGTCCCTGGCATCAATATTAAGATCTGTACAAAATTTCAACTCGATTGGTCGAGTTTTGAATAGGGAAGTATCAAGTCCTAGATAGGTCTTGGTGAGGGGTACTTTGGGGAAAAGTACGATTGGAGATGGAGTGGACAAATCTCCTCAAAAGAGGCTGAAGTTGTTGGCCACTGATTTGTTGGGTCTATGTCTACCCTCTTGGGTAACATGGTGTGGCTTAGGGTGGATTTTACCCTAAGAGATTGGCTCAAATCCAACGGGTGGGAGTTTGAGGTTTGTGAAGGACATAGGAGCAAAAGCTCTTGTATGCCCTTGAAATTTGGAGGAGAGGGGATGATATGATGAAAACCCTCTGGTTGAAATAGTGAAGGAATTGGAGGTAGTTAGGTACCTCGAAAGTTGAGATGTCGGAATAGGATAGAAATGTAATTTAGTTATTTTAAGCACTAAATCTAATCCAAAAATTATGAAACTCGGGAGGAGGGGGTTTTAGGATGTTTTAGACTTATAGTAAATCTTCTGGAATTTTATGATTATTAAATATTATACTTCATGTGTTAAAGGATTAATTGCCGGAATTATTATTTCAATTATTTGGAGGTTTAAAATTAATTATAATCAGTTGAAATTCTGGATTTAGATCTTTGTTAGTAGCACAATGACCCCTGGATTTTTATAGAATTTTATGTTGAGTAAATCTAGTACTTATTCACAGATGATAGAAAAGGCTTTTATGTTTAAAAATTAATTATGGATAAAATACTTGCTGGAAAATTATGAAACTTGGCCAGTGCTAATTTTAGGCCTTTATCTGCATGTCATGAATTATTTATAATTTTTGGAAGAATATTTTCTGTACTTGCTTCATAAACAATAGAAGTTAGAGATTATTTCTAAAATAGCTTTCATGCCATTTTGATGATTGAAAAATTATGATACTTAGGATTTAACCTATTGAGATAACCTAGTATTTATCATAAAATTGCTGGACATCTTGCATGAGAACTTAGGGTAGTTCATGTTCAAACCGGTAGTCCTTGGATTTTCGAGAAATTTAATTAAATGCCAAATAAATTAGGAAAATTTCCACTTTCTGGATTTAGGTCATTTAGGTCATGGTAAGTCTCCAGTAAATAATTTAGGGCATTTGGATGAGTAATGGATCATTTCATAACCGGTTCGACATGTAGCCTAGGTCGGTCTACATTTAGTAAATTGTGAAATGCAATAGAACATGATCTGATGAAGATATAAAGAGTAGTGAGTAGTGGTGATAGTTAGAGTTAAGAGGTGCTCGGGTTTGGCGAAAGATCGCTTTTCCCGAAGAGTGGAAGGTTTAAAAATCACCCTAGGATAGTCTATCGTAATATGAGAAGGGAATCGGGTTAAGGGAAAACAACCAATAACAATAAGTGCCTTGCGAAAGGGAACTTCGGGCCGTAATGCCGCCGTCTTGGTTCCTAGTGCCCCTTGAGAGCCCTTCACGGGGTATACCGGGGGCAGTCCTGGGCTAACGTAAACTGTAATAATAAACTGGCAAGAGTAACTTAGTAACTAGGATTGCACTTTTCACAAACACTGTTGGCACAGGAAGATTGATGAGAGCTTCGGCTCGGTTGGTTAAGAGACGGACGGGATGGTCCGGGGAGCTTCGGCTCGGTTGTTCTGGAAACGGACGGGTTGGCCCGGGGAGCTTCGGCTCGGTTGGTTGGAGACGGACGTTTGGTCCGGGGAGCTTCGGCTCGGTTTTTGTGTGTTTGCGATTAAACTTGCATGTGCATAAGATAGGAAAAGTTAAGGTGGTGGGTCTTTCGATATTGGGGAGTTCGATTGCACCGACACCGATATCGTTGACTCGGCGAGGTGGTTAGCAGTTCGCCAACAGAAGTCCGGTGCGCCAGCCGGCAAGAATACGCAGGCGTCCGCTTAGTGCACCAAGCGTTGAGGCGTACGATAGGTCAGACCAGTGGTGCTTTTACTGGTTTTGGAGGTGGGCGAGGCCCAACCCACCGCTTCCGTCTGCCACTACGGAGGTATCCTGGGAGGTAACGGCTCCGAAAGGGGGAACTAAAGGTCTGTGTGCACAGAGTCGGGTGTGTGAGTTGCACTGCATGTTTCATCATACCCACTAGCATGTCATAGCATAATCGATTCATTTAACCCTGACACCTAAAGTATAAGTGGTATGGGACGCTTATACATTAGGACCTGCAAAACGACCCCTTGGTCTATAAGCTTGTGTGGGCAAGTTTATAAATCAAAGGTTAATTTCAATATATAACAACCATTGCTGTTTGATAACCGACACCCCAACGTATAAGTGGTATGGGACACTCTATACGATGGGAGCCTGCAAAAGATCCCTTTTGCTTATGTGTTCTCGCATAAGTGAAGGTTTAAATTCATATAATTGCTTTTCTTACTGCTAGACATATTATAACAATTTATTAACTGCTCACCTAATACAACTTGCTAGATTAGTTTCCGCTGTCATCTGTTTCATGTTTAATCTCTACCTTCATGTCCTTCCCTTTCTTCCTCTCCGCTCGGTACCTAGGAGCCATGGAGGGGAGGGGTAGGGGATGATAGGGCTTAGTCTTTATGACTAACGGTTTTCGAACCGCATCATTTAGGGGATCGTGGAGCCCAGCATGGAGGAGCAGCCCCAGAGATCGGTGCGCCTAGAGATGGGGCAGTCTAGCTCCGGAGTTCACACAGCCGGGACCGTGAGTCTCGACCCTGAGTAGTTTCTAGTGTTTGCTTCCGCATGAGTGATATTGTAGTGAGGACTCTGATGTACAGGGCTCATGCCCTTATTTTTAGTTTTACATTATGCTGCACTCTGATGTTTCTGTGGACACTCCCTTCGTGGAGCTTTATTATATATATGTGATATTACTATTGTGGACTGCATTACTCTTACTGTTATATTGTGCTACTTTTCTGTGATCGAATTGGCCGGCAGAATCGGTGCCTTGTGGTGATGATCCTTCAGGACGTGAAGGAGTCACCGCAAAGCGGCGGTTCTGGGCCTAAGACCCCCGGGTTTGAAAAGAAAAAAAAATGGGGTCTTACAAATACAACAGATATAAGTGTTGGTATTATGGAAATATTGGACACTTTTCCCTCGACTGCTGGTTCAATCACATAGTGTCTCATGGACACAAAAAATTCCTAGCTAAGAAATTCTCAGGTGGTCTCAATGGAGCCCCAACTGATAAGCACCTAGGACCCAAGACAATTTGGGTTCGTAAGGATAAATAAATCTTTATTTTGCAGGTATTTCCAAGCACCATAGAAAGGCCCATCTAGTACTTGGATAGTGGATGTTCCAGACATATGACTGTAATTAAGGGCTATCTGAAGGAGTACACTCCAATGACAAATGGACCCAAAGTGATATTTGGTGGTTTAAATAGAGGAGTCATCAAGGGGTATGGTAAGATATCTAATGGAATAGTTACTATCTCCAAAGTGGCATATGTAGATGGATTACAACATAATCTAATCAGTATAAGTCAGCTTTGTGACTTGGGCTATTACATTGCTTTCCATAAAGATGGGTGCTTAATTAAAAGTTCAAGTGATCAAGAGGTCATCTTGACAGGCACTAGGAGTGGGAATGTGTATTGTTTAAATTTTCTTTGTCTAAATTCAGACTCTCCCATATGTATAGTTATAAATGAGAAAGCTTCACACTATGTCAAATGGCACAAGAGGCTAACTCATTTAAACTATAAGACCATAGGCAAGCTATTCAGTAAAGAGCTAGTTAGGAATGATCCTAATATTAAATGCACTAAGGAGAGCATTTGTTGTGCATGCCAAAAAGGCAAGCAGACCAAACCTTCCTTCAAAAGCATTGAAACCAAAGGCACTGTGAGATGTTTATACCTCTTGCATATGAACTTATTTGGTCATATACATGTTCATAGTGTAGGTAGAAAAGTCTACACCTTTGTGATTATTGATGACTATTCCAGATTTACTTGGATTTTTTTAAAGGAAAAAAGTCTGAAAGTCCTGTTGTCTTCAAGATATTTATCAAACAAATACAGAATGAATTGAACAGTTTTGTTGTCAGAACCAAAAGTGATAATGGAATTGAGTTTCAATCTAAATGCATGACAAGGTTTTATGAAGAACTTGGGATTCAGTAAGATTTTTCCTCTCCATGAACACCACAGTAAAATGGGTTTGCTAAGAGAAAGAACAGGACTCTCATTGAAGCTAGAAGAACCATGCTGAGTGATTCTTCTCTCCCATAATATTTTTGGGCTAAAGCTATTAACAAAGCATGTTATGTTCTTAATAGAGCATCAATCGACAAAAGCCTGAATAAGACTCCTTATGAGCTAATGAAGGGCAGAAAACCAGACTTGGCCTACTTCAGAATCTTTGGATGTAGGTGTTTTGTCCTTAATAATGGGAAAACATACTTAACTAAGTTTGCTGAGAAATCCTATGAAGGCATATTTGTTGGTAATAATAACCACAGTAAGGCATATAGGGTCTGCAACTTGAGGGATCAAGTTGTAGAGGAGTCTGTTCATGTTGTATTTGATAAAAGTTCTATGTATTACAATTATAATCCAGGTACATCAAGCACAACAGGAGAAGACTTGAAGCTAAAGGAGTTGTCAATAGAAGACTCAGTTCCAGCAAGCCAAAGTATACAAGATAGAGTCAACATTGTTGAGGAATAACTTGCACAGGAACAACTAGAAGAAGAGACTCAGCAATAAGATGAGGTTGTTCAAATAGAATAGTTCACATTATAAGTTGCTGTTAGACATCTAAGGGATCATCCAAGGGAATTGATCATTGGAGATGCATCTCATGGTGTGACCACAAGAGGTAGACAACACAACAATGTAATGTACTAAAGTTTTTTGTCTCAAACAGAACCAAAGAAGTTTGAAGAAGCCAATATAGATCCATTTTGGATAGGGGCTATACAGGAAGAATTGGACCAATTCAAGAGATGTAATGTCTGGAAGCTGGTTCCCAAACCAGATGACTGTAACATCATAGAAACCAAGTGGATCTACCGTAACAAATTGGATGAGAATGGTGTTATAGTTAGAAACAAGGCTAGACTGGTTGCAAATGGCTATAGACAAGAAGATGGTATAGATTTTGATCAAACTTTGGCACTAGTGGCTAGATTGGAAGTTATTATACTCTTCCTGAGAAATTAGTTGCCCTTCTCTCGAGTAAACCTTACTCTCGAGAAATTAGTTGCCCTTCTCGAGAAATCTGACTCTCCTTGAGAAATCCATGCTTCAATTCGATATTTCTGGTTCAGCCATTTCCGGTTCGTTTTATTAAGTACTGTTATTCTAATATTACCCTTAGTATATATATACCTACTTCTTCTCCCTTCTTCATTTAGACCAAATTTCCTATTCATCTCCCGAACCAGAGCGGCGTGAGCAAGAGAGAGAAAGTTTTTCCGTGATTCTTCCGGTGGCCGCCGACGGTGCTCCGGTGATCAAAATCTCTGACCGATCATAGATCCTGAAAGCTCTCAGCGAGAGCTTCGTTGTCGTGGTTACATCTTCCCCATTTCTTAAGTTTTTCTTGTTAAGGTTTTTGGCCCTAACCTCTTCTTTTGGCTATTCTTGTTAGATTTTTACTTACCTCATCATCTTTAGCCCTGATCCATGACAAGGAGCGATTTGGAGAGTTTTTCCAGCAAAACCAAGGCAAGTGGTGGTTTACTCCCCTCTTCCCTTCTTTCTCCCGATCTGCTAAAATTTAAAACTTCTTCTGTCGTTACCTTTAATAACTTGCTGATTATATTGCTGTCTTAATCCTTTGATTTAAAAACACTTGTATTATCATGTTCTTTGTTTTGCTAATCTAACCTTGTATAGTGGTATAGGTTTTGATGATGTGGTTAAATATTGCTCCTTTAACCATCCCTTAACTATTATGTAGGACATGTTAGAGTTTACCTAGGTGTTGGGTCAATTGACCACAAAGTTCCAGAATTGAAAGAAGTCAAACTGGTCAATGACATGCACATATAATGTATTTGATGTATGCTTGAGTTATTGCATGCAGGTTGTCCTTGATTGGATAGGTAAACAGGAAGAGGAGGTTGGAAGTCAGATAATTTGACCAAGGCATAACTACTGAGACAGCTGAGACAGCTGAGAAGAATGTCTCAGCATAACCGTTGAGACAGCTGAGAAGCTCAACACATATCGTTGAGAGAATTCTTGGTCTCAGCCGTGAAGAAGAAACCGCTGAGCCAGTTGATAAGGAACCGCTGAGAAAGAAGAGTCTTAGCTATGAAGAAGAAACTGCTGAGACAGTTGAGAAGAAAACACTGAGACAAAGCCGATAGAAATATTCTAAGTCAAGAAAGCGGAGTTCGTCGAGCTCAGCTCATAGTTCGCCGAGCTCAGGTTAAAGGTTGAAGATTCAGAGTTCATCAACCTGAGCCCATCTTTCATCGAGCTCAAGTTGAAGGTTGAAGATTCATAGTTCGTCAAGCTCGGCTCACAGATCATCGAGCTCAGGTTAAAGGTTGAAGATTCAGAGTTCATCAACCTGAGCCCGCTTTTTGTCGAGCTCAGGTTAAAGGTTGAAGATTTTGAGTTCATTAACCTGAGCCCGCCTTTCGTCGAGCTCAAGCTAAAGTTGAAGATTCTGAAGTTCGTTGAGCTCAGCACAGAGTTTGTCGATCTCAGATCGACAATCATCGAGCCCAGTCCAAATACTTCATGTCGTTGCGAGAAAGCTATAGTAGCGTCGGAAGCTACTGTTTGTCTTCTTTTAAGGGGGGTAGCGCTCACCATACTTGACTGGGCTCACATTCAAATTGTGTCGTTGATTCAAATCAATAGATGTAAAAGGAAAAGAAGAAAAAAAGATTAGGGTTAACGAACGAAAAACAAGAACAAAAGCAGAAAACAAAAAAAGAGGTGGTTGGACTTCATCTTCTTCAACAAGTTTGAAAGCAAAGTCCAGCAGTGCAAGCCAGAAGGCAAAGATTGCTGAAACTTATTCCAGTTCAGCAAGAGTTTTCCTTGGAGAACAAGTTGGTTGATTGAATCTACCAGTAAGAGGAGATAGCTGTGTAAAGGATTGTAAGCCTTCAATAGCAATTGCTGCCTTCGGTACAGTAGAGAAATTGGTAGTTGTAGAAGAACACTAATTCCTTTTACAGCAAGTGGGCTGGACTGATATCTGCTCAGTCCAGCAAGTTAGACTCAGAGATTTATCTCTGAGTCAGTATTTCAATTTTACTTGATTATTTCCTGTAGGTTTCAGTTTATCTGAATCTGAGTGTAGGGCACTTTGTGCATGAGTGGTAGGTGACTAATTAGTTACTGAGGTAGGTGCCCTGCTGGGGTACTGAGGTAGGATCCAAGTGTGGATCTGAACTGTAGGGCTTAATTGCCTGAGATAGGAGAGTGTTGCTCTCTGAGGTAGGATCCAAGTGTGGATCTGAGGTAGGGCTATCCTCCCAGCCTAAGTGTAGGGCCTAGTGCCTGAGGTAGGTGACTTGTGAGTCACTGAGCTATAGGTGACAAGTGTGTCACTGAGTTGTAAGACTTGGAGGAGGCTGAGCTGTAGGTGATGGAAGGGCATTGAGGTAGGTACCTAAAAAGGTACCGAGTTGTAGGAGTGCTGCGGCACTCTTTGAGCAGGGCTATGTGCCTGAAGTTGTAGGTCTGAGAAGCATGAGTTGTAGGCCTTAGAAATAAGGTTAAGGTAGGTGGTCAATGGACCACTGAGCTATAAGAGCACTGCAGGGCTCTGAGGTAGGAACCCTTGTGGTTCTGAGTTTGGATTCTGAAAAGAATCTGTGTGTAAGGCTGAGGGCCTGAGGTGTAATCTCTGAGGAGCATATTGGTGGAGTTTGTGCCTAGTACACAGATCAATTGGATAGGTGGGAGGGAAAGTTTATGTACCCAATTGGGGAACCACTATAAATACTTGTGTGCTTGTTGTGTTGCTTGTTTCCTTCTTGTATCGCAGGTAATTAGGACAAGCTCTAGATCACCAAACTTATAATCAGCAAAAAGGCTTAAGTAATTTCAAAGACCTATTCACCCCCCCCCCCCCCCGCATCTAGGTGACTAGCTAACCTTTTAGTAATGACTTCCAAGTGATATTAGAGGGAGGTGGCTCAAAAAGGGATTTAACAATCTGAGTACACCTCCAAGGTTAGCTATAAGATATAAGAATTGTGTTTGGTTTAAACTACAAGGAACTGGGGGCCATGAAATTACCAATCTGCAGAAAGGAGGGTTTTGGCCTCTAGAAACAAAGGGTCAGACTATTCATGGAAGCTGCTGACCCTAGGATCTACATCATAGTCAAATAAGGACCCTTCATCCTTATGAAGACCTCAGTTCTTGATTCCAACATCCAGATACCTAAATCTTATGATGAAATGAATAAATATGAGCTCCTACTTGCCTCCATGGACAAGAGAGCTCAAAACATTATTGTCAGTGCAATAGATGATTCAACATTCCAAAATCTGGTGCACTACAAGACCTCCAAGGAGATGTGGGACACCCTAGTTGTGTTCATGGAGGGTTCATAGGAGGTGAGGGATGACAGAAAATCCATGCTGAACCAGGAGTATGAGGCCTTCAGACAAGGAAAGTCTGATGGCATTGCTGAGTGCTTTGAGAGATTCTTTAGAATAGTAAATGAACTGAGAACATATGGAGGGGTCTTCAGCACCTATGAGCTTAATGACAAATTTCTCAGGTCCCTCACAAATGATTGGGACACAAAGATCTGTGTCATTAGAGAAATGACCAAGTTAGCTAACACACCTCCTCCAACCCTGTTTTGAAAGTTGTTGTCAAATGAGATGCAGCTTACTGTAAGAAAGGAAGAATAAAAGAGCAGTATGTAACATGCCAAGGAGAAATCTTTGGCCTTCAAAGTTGATTCCCCAACCAGAAGTAGAAGGAAGAACTTTCCACCCAGGAGAATTACTGAGTCAGATACTGAGAGCTCAAAGACCAGCTCCATAGACAGCAATATGTCTGATGAGCACTTTGCTGCCTTCTCCAGGCAGTTTCAGAAATTCATGAAGAATGAGCATAGGAAGAACAGCAGACCTACCTCTTCCTCACAACACAGAAGGAGATCCTCTAATGAGGACAGGTATGCTCCTATCTCTATCAAACAAACTTATTCTAAAGTCATTTGTTTCTGCTGCAGCAAACCTGGGCACATAGTTGTTGACTTCCCATTAAAGAGGAAAGAGGAAGGAGAGAAGAAGCACCACAAGGGGAGGAAAAAAGAGAAGTCTCTTGTGGCCAAGAAGGAAAAGGCATGGTTTGACTCCTCCTATGGGTCAAACAGTGAAGAAGAAGAAGCCTACATTGGGCACATGGTTGTTGCTGAAGAAGAACCTAAAGAAATATCCTGCTGCTAGGATAGGAATCAGGTCCCCTCTATCACATGCAGAAAGTGACTCAGAGGTGGATGAAGATGGAGAAGAAGATGTTCAATGCCATGGATTAATGGCAATGATAGATGAGGAGAGCTGCCAAAATCAGCTTGGATAGGCTCAGGTAAATCCAAAATTTCTACCTTTTATTTAAAGTCATGAGGCTAGCTCAGAGTCTGAAGCTCAATCATCAAGAGATGAAGGGGATTCAGAGTCTGAGGATGATGTCAATTCTATAATTGATAAGTATGGAGAACTTCTTGAAGCATTCAAGAAGTGCAAGCTCCTTGCCAATAGATAGGCAAAAGAGCTTCTCTGTCTTAGGAGCAAGTGTGAGGGCCAAGAAAATTATCTCAATGATATGGCTATTCAATCAGCCGAGCTCAAAGGGATCATTGATTTACAGTCTGTGGTAAGAGACTCGAATGAGAAACTTATCCAGAAACTTAAAGATGATCTACTAAGGGAGAAACTGTTGGTGGCCAAGTTATCTAAGCCAAGGACTATGCTTACCTTAATTGACACCCTCTTTATCCAAAAGGGTAAGAAAAGTTTAGGTTTTAAGGAATCTACTAGACCTCCCAATCCAAAAGGAAAGGGGAAGGCACCAGTTGTGCCTCTAGCCTCATTGCCTCCAATTTCTTTTCAGAAAGTTCTATTGTCTTCTAACAGGTATGACCATGAAAGCTGTTATGGTCACTAGGAGAATGGTAGATCCAATGGTATGGACCAATGTGGTCATAGCCAAGGTGGAAGATACAGCTATATGAGGGCCCTTAAGGCTGCCCATAAGGAAATTCAAATGGCCCATCCTGGACCATTTGTTTTTGGTGTCTCAGCCCCAAACCTCAAGGATATTGCTGCTGCAGTAAATCTGAGTAATCCAGCAAAAGTAATGACTCAAGGTGAGTCTTCTGGCAAGGCTGCAATGGCAGTTTCTGATGCAATCAGATGCATGTTATTTGAAAAGAGATATGCAGGTGGTGTCTCTCAAAAAAGACCAAACCAGTCAGCTGAAAGACTTACCTTTAGTCAAATAGCTGCTGGAAGGAATCAGAGACATACAGAAACACATCTACCCACTGTTCAAGGAGCAGTCAATGCAAATGCTAGCCCTAAATAAAAAAGGAGATATAATGTCCATGAGTGCTGGTGTTTTAGCAAAGTGGGCCACTATGCTGTAGATTGTTGGCACAATCCTTTATTGTCCATAGATGCCAACCTGTCAGGAATTCTACAGGAAGGCAAGCTTGTTTTCAGACTAATATGAACCTAAGACCCAATAGAAATTAGAGTCCTAAGGTGAGATAAATTTTGCTTTTCAGGTTAGTTCAAGTACCAGTTCTCTTAAATGGTACTTGAACAGTGGATGTTCCAGGCACATGACTGGAACAAAGGAACTGTTGAAAGAGTTTACTCCAATAAAGAATGGACCTAAGGTCATCTTTGGAGGCTCTGATAAGGGGATAACTATAGGTTATGGTAAGATCTCAAATGGCATAATCATCATCACAAAGTTAGCTTATGTAGAAGGGTTGCAACACAACCTCATAAGCATAAGCCAACTATGTAACCTTGGTTATGACATTTCCTTCCACAAGGATAAGTGCCACATTAAGAGGTTAATTAACCAGAGTGTCATCTTAATAGGCACTAGGAGTGGGAATGTTTATTGCTTAAATATTTCTTGCTTAGATAGTTGTTCCCCTATATTCCTAGTTGCAAATGACAAAGACTCATATTGTGTTCAATGGCACAAGAGACTGGTTCATTTGAATTATAAGACCATTGGTCAGCTCTTTAGTGATGTGCTAGTTAGGAATGGTCCCAAAATAAAATGCTCCAAGGAGGGTATATGTGTTGCTTGCCAAAAGGGTAAGCAGACTAAGACCTCCTTCAAGAGCATTGGGACCAAGGACTTAGTGAGATGCTTGTACCTCCTGCATATGGACTTTTTTGGTCCTATGCCTATTCAGAGTCTAGGTAGGAAGGTCTACACCCTTGTGGTGGTTGATGACTATTCCAGGTTTGTTTGGGTGTTCTTCCTTAGAAGAAGGGATGAAACCCTTGAAGTCTTCATCAATTCAAGAAGATTCAGAATGAACTTGCAAGCTCTATGGTCAAAATAAGATGTGACCATGGAACTGAATTTCAGTCTACTACCATGACTACCTTCTGTGAAGAGCAAGGGATTCATCAAGAATTCTCCTCTCCAAGAACACCCCAGTAAAATGGGTTAGATGAGAGGAAAAATAGGACTCTCATAGATGCTGGGAGAACATTGTTGAGCGACACTTCTCTCCCTGAATATTTTTGGGCTGAGGCAGTTAATACTGCATGTCATGTTCTCAATAGGGCATCTATCACCAAAGGATACAAGAAGACTCTCTATGAGATCTTGAAGGGCAGAAAACCAAACGTATCCTATTTTAGGATCTTTGGCTGCAAGTGTTTCATCTTGAATAATGGTAAGTCAAAAGTGACTAAGTTGCTGTCAAATCCCATGAGGGGATCTTTGTTAGGTACAATAATAGTAGTAAGGCATATAAAGTCTATAACTTGACAAATCAAGTTGTAGAAGAATCTGTCCATATAGTGTTTGATGAGTCAAGCATGATTGACAGTGAGCTGTCAAGCTCTTTGCCTAGTTATGTAGGTACAAAAATTATGATGGAAAAGCTCTCCATCAAAAATAAAGACCCTGCTATGCTAGAAGAATACAGAGAAGGATACTGTCCAGAGGAAGCATAGGACAGTCTAGCTGAAGATCAACCAGCTAAAGAAAATGGTGCTCAGCAAGAAACAGTCCAGCTGCCCCCCCAGCAGTCAGATATCTGAGGGATCATCCTCCAGATCAGATAATAGGTATGGCTAGCCAAGGTGTACAGACCAGAAGAAAAAGTTTCAACACAACTCTTTACTCAAGCTTCTTGTCACAAGAAGAGCCCAAGAAATTTGAAGAGGCAAATCTGGACTAATTTTGGATTGGTGCAATGTAAGAAGAACTGAACCACTTCAAAAGATGCAAGGTCTGGAAGCTGGTTCCCCGACCAGATGAACATAATGTCATTGGATTCAAGTGGATTTTCAGAAATAAACTTGATGAAAATGGCATTATTATAAAGAATAAGGCTAGACTGGTGGCCAAGGGGTACAGACAGGAAGAGGGGATTGATTATGATCAGACTTTTTCGCCAGTTACAAGGTTGGAAGCCATTAGACTGTTCCTTGCATTTGCAGAATTCCAGGGATTCAAAGTCTTCCAGATGGATGTGAAGTCGGTCTTCCTGAATGGAGATTTGAAAGAAGAGGTCTATGTAGAGCAGTCTCCAGTTTTGTAGATTCTAACTCTCCTACTGCTGTGTATAGACTTAGGAAAGCTCTATATGAGCTCGAGCAAGCCCCTAGAGCATGGTATGAGATATTGTCTACCTTCCTCATTGAGAATAAATTCTCAAGGGGAAAGATAGATAAGACCCTATTCATAAGGGAATCTAAGGGCAAGATCATCCTAGTCCAGATTTATGCTGATTACATAATATTTAGCTCTACTGATGACAACCTCTGCAGGAAGTTTACAAAACTTATGCATGGGAAGTTTGAGATAAGTAGTATGGGTGAACTAAAGTTCTTCATGGGACTCCAAGTAAGACAGACTGATGATGGTCTATCCATATCCCAGTCAAAGTTCACCATGGAGCTAATCAAGAAGTATGGTATGGAGAAAGCTTCCACCATAAGAACTCCCATGAGCTCAAGTATGCCTATAGGAAAAGATGATCCAAGGAAACCTATTGATCCAACTTTGTATAGAGGTATAGTTGGCTCCCTTCTCTACCTCACTACAAGTAGGCCTTACATTATGTATGTAACATATGTCTGTGCTAGGTATCAGGCCTGCCCTAAAGAGTCTCACTACACTGTTGTGAGAAGAATCTTGAGATATCTTAAGGGTACCCCAGATCTTGGCCTATGGTACCCTAGGAATGGGGAGTTTGGACTAATTAGCTATTCAGATGTAGATTTTGTAGGCTGCAAGGAGGACAGGAAGAGCACATTTGGCTCCTGTCAATTTCTAGGTGGAAGGCTTGTCTCTTGGAGCAGCAAGAAACAAACAAGTGTTGCAATCTCCACTACTGAGTTAGAGTACATTTCAGCTGGGAGCTGCTGTGCTCAGTTGCTGTGGATCCAGCATTAACTTCGGGACTACAATATTCAGATAAGTAGAACTCCACTCTTTTGTGATTCTACTTGTGCAATTTCTATAGCTAGGAATCATGTCTCCCATAACAGGACTAAGCATATAAAAATTAAGTATCATTTTATTAGATAACATGTGGAAAGGCATGACATCAGCCTTGAGTTTGTCTCTACAGACAAACAAGTGGCTGAAATATTCACTAAGCCACTAGATGAAGCTAAGTTCAACACCTTAAAATTTGAATTTTGTATGTTTAATCTTGTGTAGCTTCAATTCTCTCCTCTACAATATGTTGTACTGTCTATTTTGTAGGCAGTACAAGTCCTTCCCCAAGACAACTAAGCTAGTGTGCAACACATGAGAGGGAGCAAGCCCAGCAGCTGAAATGGAATTAAGTCAGAGTAGGGGAATCATCTCCAGACAAATAGGGGGAGAAAAACTCCACACATAACAAATCTCCCTATTGCAGAAGTTAAAAAGGGGGAGAGGAGTTAGGGGGAAGAAAGAATAGACTTGATCAAGACCTGACCAAGCCAAAATGCAGGAAGCTCAAAGCCAAGTGGTGCAGAAGTTGTTTCAGCACAAGAATAGTAAGGATAGCTCATCTAGGAGAGCAGCATGCTAGAGGGAGTAAGTAAAATTCGTGACATGAAGAATTGTGTGTTGTAATATATTTTCAAATTCTTAATGATGTTACACAAGTGTTAGTTTTATGTTAACAATACTGTGTATGTCAATGACCTGTGTTATTGATCAAGCAAGGTTTTGACTTCTTCAAATAGGGGGAGATTGTTGGGTCCATTGACTCCAATGTTCCAGATTTGAAAGAAGTCAAACTAGTCAATGACATGCACATATAATTTCTTTGATGTATGCTTGAGTTATTGCATCGAGGTTGTCCTTGATTAGAAAGGTGAACAGGAAGAGGAAGCTGGAAGTCAGATAATTTGACTAAGGCATAATCGCTGAGACAGCTGAGAAGAATGTCTCAGCATAACCGCTAAGACAGCTTAGAATCACAACACATATCATTGAGAGAAGTGTTTGTCTCAGCCGTAAAGAAGAAATTGCTGAGACAGTTGATAAGGAATCGCTGAGACAGAAGAGTCTCAGTTGTGAAGAAGAAACCGCTGAGACAGTTGAGAAGGAACCGCTGAGACAAAGCCAGCAAAAATCTTCTAAGTCTAGAAAGCGGAGTTTGTCGAGTCAGCTCACTGATCGTCGAGCTCAGGTTAAAGGTTGAAGATTTAGAGTTCATCAACATGAGCCCGCCTTTCATCGAGCTCAAGTTGAAGGGTGGAGATTCAGGATTCGTCGAGCTCAGCTCACAAATCGTCGAGCTCAGGTTAAAGATTCAAGATTCACAGTTCATCTACCTGAGCCCGCCTTTCGTCGAGCTCAGGTTAAATGTTGAAGATTCAGAGTTCATCAACCTGAGCCCGCCTTTCGTCAAGCTCAAGCTAAAGTTAAAGATTCTGAAGTTCGTCGAGCTCAGCACAGAGTTCGTCGATCTCAGATCGACAATCGTCAATCCCAGTCCAAATACTTCATGCCATTGCTAGAAAGCTACAGTAGCATCGGAAGCTACTGTTTGTCTTATTCTTAGGGAGGTGGCGCTCACCATACTTGACTGGGCCCACATTCAAATTGTGTCACAGATTCAAATCAATAGATATAAAAGGAAAAGAAGAAAAGAAGATTATGGTTAACGAACGAAAAATAAGAACGAAAGCAGAAAACAAAAAAGAGGCGGTTAGACTTCATCTTCTTCGACAAGCTTGAAAGCAAAATCCAGCAGTGAAAGCCAGAAGGCAAAGATAGCTGAAGCTTCTTCCAGTTCAACAAATGTGTTCCTTGGATAAAAAGTTGGCTGATTCAATCTATCAGCAAGAGGAGATAGTTGTGTGAAGGGTTGTAAGCCTTCAATAGTAGTTGCTGCCTTCAGTACAGTAGAGAAATTGGAAGCTGTAGAAGAAGACTCATGCCTTCTACAGCAAGTGGGCTGGACTGATATCTGCTCAGTCAAGCAAGTTAGACTCAGAGATTTATATCTGAGTCAGTATTTTAATTTTAATTGATTATTTCCTGTAGAATTCAATTTATCTAAATCTGAGTGTAGGGCACTTTGTAACTGAGTGGTAGGTGACTAATTAGTCACTGAGGTAGGTGCCTTGCTAGGGTACTGAGGTAGGATCCAAGTATGGATCTGAGCTGTAGGGCTTAATTGCCAGAGGTAGGAGAGTGCTGCTCTCTAAGGTAGGATCCAAGTGTGGATCTGAGGTAGGGATGTCCTCCCAGCATGAGTGTAGGGCCTAGTGCCTGAGGTACGTGACTTGTGAGTCACTGAGCTATGGTGACAAGTGTGTCACTGAGTTGTAGGCCTTGGAGGAGGCTTAGTTGTAGGTTCCTGGAAGGGCACTGAGGTAGGTACCTGGAAAGGTACTGAGTTGTAGGAGTGATGCAACACTCTGAGAGTAGGTTTATGTGCCTGAAGTTGTAGGGCTGAGAAGCCTGAGCTGTAGGCCTTAGAAATAAGGCTGAGGTAGGTGGTCAGTGGACCACTAAGCTGTATGAGCACTGTAGGGCTCTTAGGTAGGAACCCTTATGGTTCTGAGTTTGGATTCTGAAAAGAATCTGTGTGTAAGGCTGAGGGCCTGAGGTGTAAGCTCTGAGGAGCATATTGGTGGAGTTTGTGCCTAGTCCAACAAATTAGTTTAATAGGTGGGAGGGAAAGTGGATGTACCCAATTGGGGATCCACTATAAATACTTGTGTGCTTGTTGTGTTGCTTGTTTCCTTCTTGTATTGTAGGTAATTAGGGCATGCTCTAGATCACCAAACTTATAAACAACAAAAAATCTTAAGTAATTTAAGCTCTAGGTGACTACCTAACTTTTAAGTAATAACTTTCACTAGGATTGTAAATCCTTCCTAAAGGTTGATCAATCGTTTCTTAATCTAGAATCGTCTAGTAGAATCCGATGTGCCAAGTCTTGAGATGTATATCATAATTCCTTTTGGAAGAAACCACCGCCGCATGATTTGTTCTCTTTATTAGTACCTTGTGGAACTCTACCGGGTGTTTGGGCGTCTACGGTGAATGGTGGAGTGTATGAGTCTCCCCCGTAGTTAGACGGATATTATATCTATGAGGGTGTGTCCGGATGAGCGACCACCTTGCCTGTGTTTTTGGGTAGAGTTGACCACATGTGGCTAATAAAGTTTTGAGAATTCTTTCTTTTGATTTAATCATGCTTTCCACCTTTTTAGCCGTGTGCATCTGGTGTGATTTGTTGTACGTGACGATTCACGTAAGTTCTATTTTCCGATTTTGGCATTTTACTTCTGTACTTTACTTCAGTACTTTTGGTCTTGGGTTGGTACCATTTTTGACCTTGTTTACTTTTTGGCTTACTTTCTACCACCGCTTGTACCTTCTTGCTGAGGTGTTGTGTATTTGGAATGTCTTAGGTTCAGAGCTTTAGCAGGTAGTGGAGCTGGTTTTGGAGTTCTTGAGCAGCAGTGTTGGTTGTGGTTTTCACCTCGCCGTTGTGAGGTAGTAGTTGTTTCAGTTTGTTTTACCTAGTGCAGACATACTTTTACTTGATGTGGGTACGTGTCAGAATGTTGATGCCAAGAGGATAGTTTATTTTGGATACCTTGCTAGTTGCTAGTTATTTTCTTTGTGATGAATTAGATTACTTTCTTTCTGTGATGTTTTATGCTAGGACTGCATGTTAGATATTTTTAACTTATAAAACCATATTATTAGTATATCATATATGTCATCTCTTTCAAAAATTAAGTCACTACTTTCTGGTTAGCGTATAGACTTTTAGCTATACTTATTATAAATCTAGAGTCTTGCATAGCATGAGTTGTCCATCGAGGATGTTTAAACACATGTAGGATGTTTAATCTCATAAAAGAAGTACTTTTTGTAGCGTATAACTATTTTCTCCGTAGACAAGATGAGCCACTAAGCCGAGGAATATGGCTAACTGCTTAACTTAAACCTGATTTTTCTATAAATGACTTAAAAATATTTCTTTATGTGTCAAGTAAGAGTTTTGTCTGAGCATCCCTAGCTATCCCCTACTGACGTGGCATCATGATATGCATTTTTCCTTACTTTTATAAATCAATAAAGGCGGTGAAAATGCGGGTTGTGACTGTTGGTATCAGAGGGAGGTTGGTTTGATAAGTTGGTCGAACCAGCCTATCTGTTGTAGATTTTATTTCTTTCATTTGCATACACACATCGATGTGTCATCTGTACGTCTTAGCCGAAGCAGTCACTACACTCATAGAATGACAAGAAGTATACGGGAAAATATTATGTAATATGGGATACATAATATGTGTTTGTATATGGATCCACCATAGGTGGCAACATATGACGGTTATGTAGTATGTGATGCATAACCACCATCACTTGGGTGCCCATAATATGTTTTCTTTTCTCATTGCATGCGATGTCATGTAGTATGGGATGCATAACATCTCATGTGTACGCCGCTTATAACATGCATTAAGGCCTTTTTAGGATACATAGCACTGCATACATAACATATCATCGCATAAGCACACATGTTAAGTTAAGTTTTATATGATGACACATGTACACACATGATTTTAAATAAGAATAAAGAATCCATGCATACATATCATAGGCACATGAGTCAATAGGATGAGAGGATATCATCCTAAGTAGGACATTACATCATTATAAAGTCCCAGAGCAAGTTGCAACACAAGCAAGTGTCTTTTAAGTATGGTCTTAACTAAGTTGTGTGACCTAGTCATAATCTAGGATTTTGATGAGTTGTTCGTTGCCTTTTAGAAATGCCTCCAAAGCGTCCTGCGGCGAGGTCGACTCCCCAATCGGAGGGTGAGTCATCAGATGCGCAAAGCGAGGTGTTGATCGAGATTTTGCGTCAGAGCAACGAGGCTCTGTCGAGGCAAGTAGCTGTGATGTAATCGCAAATTAAGACTTTGTTGTCCGATGCACCCGCGCAGCAACCCTTAATAAAAGAGCCTGTCGTGGTTCAAGCCGTTTCTGTTGCTCCTGCTCCTCTAGTGCCCCTAGTGACGCTACCACCTGAGATAAATTTTATATCGCATTTCCAGTGATTGGGACCTCCCACTTACGACGGGAGAGCCGACTTTATGGTTTTGGATGATTGGGTATAGAAGAGATGTTCTCGTATTCGGGGATTGCAGAAGCCCAGAAGGTAATGATTACAGACTATCAGCTAAAAAGGCCTGGCAAAGAGTTGGTGGATTAAGGAAAAGGAGAGCCTGAATGAAGGATGTTCGTGGGAATCTTTTAAGAAGATGTTACTTAAGAAGTTTATACCCTCGGTCGAGCAGGACCGTCTGATGTATAATTTCCTGCATCTGAAGCAGAGACATCTCACAGTGACCGATTATGAGATTGAGTTTAGTAAGTTGAGTAGATTTGCTCCTAATTTGGTAGCTTTAGAGGAGGGAAGAGTGAAACATTTCCTAGGAGGACTAAGAAGCGATGTCCAAAAGTTGGCATGCCCTTATAGAGCTGAAAGTTATACTGAAAGAGTGGAAGCCGCTCTGAAAGTTGAGGCGATTGAAAATGCCAAGAATCGAGGTGCCGCGGCGAGAAAAGAGAAGAGGAAAGGTGATGAGGATGGAAGCTCTAGAGCATCTAGCCCTTCTTCGAAGAGGAAAAGTGGAGAAATATGTAGCTTCTGTGGTCGATCCGGCCACCCTTACGAAAGGTGTTTCAAAAGGACTTCCACTCTAAAGCAGCAGCAGGTGTGTAACACCCCTATCCGTCACATGGCATATAGCAGTAGGTCCGGCCGGGGCCGGACGCCATATACTACAGACAGACCGAAGGGTTATAGAATGAAACCATCCAACCAAGATAACATATCCTATACAGAGCACATTCTAGCGAAAGCATTTTAAAAGTTGAAGAGTAAATAACCTAAACCACAGTATGAATGTCCACTAAACCAACATAGGAATGACAGAACAAATACACAAAATAGTACTTGGTCTTGTGGCCTTACAAGTGTTTACTTAAACAATAAATGTCTTCCATACGTCGACACGTAGGCCGGTCACACATGAGCATAAAAATAAAAATTTTCTCTAGCCTTCAAGTGCCGGCTCAGCAACAAAGGCTTCAGCCCACTACTTGACACTAATCACCGCAGCACCTGCAATCAACATTCCACCGCAGTGGTGGAAAAAAAAGCAACGGTCAGCTAAAGATGACCAAATTATAACGACCCCACCCCTTACTTGGGGTGGCAGTGCTCCTTCCCTGCAATTTAATAACGTAGCCAAACAATATAGTGAAAGTATAACAATAGCACACTTCACCATTGGTGTAGGCACAGACGGCCACACACCCCGTGCTCTCAAGGCACTTACTCGGTGAACTCGGTCCATTTCGTAGTCCACCACCGTCCCAGGACGGCAAACACCGTGAGCATTAAAGTCCTTTCAACCGAAGCCTAGACTCATTCTCCAAGCCATCTTTAACCAAACCACTTGGAGTGGGTAAGGTTCCACCAGCCCGTTGTTCACCTCGCCACGACCATTTATCCATAGATGCGGGACAAGCTTTACCAAATCCCAACGTATCGATCATACAATAGTACATAGCCCGGCTATGTACAAGGCTGGCTCCCAGGCCACCAAAATGGCAGAACTTCGCTTCTGCCGAGATTTTTGGGTGCACCTTAGAGTTAATCCTCAAGGCTCTCTGCTGCAATCTACCGCATAAAAACTCGAAAAACATACGGCATGGAGTCTTCTCCAGCAATCCATGCATAATGAAAACATCACCGATCCAAACCAACTTGTTCGGGTAGGCTTCACACACCATGCCTATGTCCGTACTTCGATTCTGGACTCTATATGCAAAACTACGGGGACTACTCATGTCCACCGAAAGGAAAACCTCACACTCACCGCACACTTGCGAGAGCGGGTTTCCTATGCAAAAAGGAAGAGGACTTCACATGTCCAAGAAGAGAATCGTTACCCTAGCGATTCGCTTTGGCCCCATGGAGAAGAGGAGAAACTAGATTGATGAAAATCACTACAACGACCTCGCCTTCATAGATTTGACCTCGGCTTGTGATTTGGGGCTCCGAAGCTCCACTGGTGGCCGGATTCCTCCTTCTTCTTCAACCTTGCTCTCCCTTCTCTCTAACTCTTTTAGAAAGAGAATGGCCAAAGTGAAATGAGGGTTAAACTTTACATTCACGAATTTAACATGCCAGGGAGGATTCCGGGCTGTCGAATCATTTCCTAATAGAACGAAGGGCCTCGATTAGCCCATAAATGAATTTCCTAGGGCCGAACATGGCTTGTGACACGCCCGTGCCACAGGCCGTGTTTTACGATCTCAACACGATCGTCGAACACAGAACAAGACACGGCATCTAACATGGCTTGGGGCAAGCCCGTGTCAACCATGGACACGCCTGTGTCATAGGCCGTGTGCCTCAATCGATGCTGAAACTGTCGCGTCCTGAACAGGACATTGCCATGTGACACGCATATGTCACAGGCCGTATGTCAGACACGGCTTGGGACACTCCCGTGTCCTAGGCCGTGTAACTCTTTCGACACAGCCCGTCAAAACATAGAGCAGGACACGGCCGTTGGCACGCCCATGTCACAAGCCGTGTGCCTGACCTAGCTTGATTCCAAGGATCGTCGAATGCATTTCGTCGATCACACGGAAAATTCATCGAACTCCTGCATGACACGGCCCTAGACACACCCATGTCATAGGCCGTGTAAACCTAACCATGCACCAACTTGGCCTTAAAACGCTATCCATTCTTCTTTTGAGTTTTGGGGCGTTGCAATTCCCCCCCCCCCCCTAAAAA
This sequence comes from Platanthera zijinensis, assembly GCA_039513925.1. Lineage (NCBI taxonomy): Eukaryota > Viridiplantae > Streptophyta > Magnoliopsida > Asparagales > Orchidaceae > Platanthera > Platanthera zijinensis. The sequence continues at coordinate 116,773,199 of CM077084.1, forward strand.
GAATTTTGTCCCGAAATTATAGAATGGAAACGATACACAGAATTAAACGGTACCTGAGTGGAATAACTCGGGATACTCCTCAAGCATGGTCTGTTCTCGCTCCCACGAGAGTTCCTCCTTATCGTAGTTGTCCCAACGGACTTTGACCATCCTGATGTCTTTGTTACGAAGTCGCTTGACTTCAAAGTCCTCAATGCGAATGGGCTTGACCTTCGTCGTCAACCCATTACCAATAGATACTTGATTGACCACAATAACTTGTGAAGGCTCTTGCATCACCTTCTGCAACACCGATATATGCAATACGTCGTATAGACCACTCAATTCCACTGATAAATTCAGTCGATAATCTGCTTCATCAATTCGCTTTTGTATCTCAAACGGTCCATGGTACCTCGGACTCAGCTTCTTTATGTGTTGAATCCTTGATATGCCTTTAAACAACTTTATCTTGAGGTATATCTAGTCTCCCATCGCAAACTCCACATTCCGATGTTTGGCATTGTAGTACTTGGCCTGTCTATCTTAAGCAATTAGTAGCCATTCTCGGATTAACTGTATCATTGAAGTAGCACCTTCAACGTTCCTTCGCATGTACAACTTCGATTCTCCCGTTTCTAGCCAAGATAACGGTGTACGACACTTCCTACCATACAGAGCCTCAAAAGGCGCCAACTCAAAACTTGCTTGATAGTTGTTAATATATGCGAACTCAATCATGTAAAGATGGTCTTCCCACCTTTTCCCAAAATCCAATGCACACATTCGAAGCATGTCCTCCGTTGTCTTATTCACCCTTTAAGTTTGCCCATCTGTCTACAGGTAAAAGCAGTGCTGAAGTTCAACTTGGTGCCCAACATTTGATGAATAAGCCTCCAATCATTAGACGTGAACTGACCATCTCGGTCACTTACTATGCTCCGGGGCACAACCTGCAAACGGACTACAGTATCCACATAAAGCTTCCCCAGGTTTTCTACAGAATCATCCATCCTATTGGGTATGAAATATGATACCTTCGTTAAATGATCAATGACCACCCAGATGGCGTCGCTTTCCCCCTTGCGCGATCTTGGCAAACCGTGCACGAGGTCCATAGAGATGTCATCAAACTTCCACTCCGGTATAGGCTTCTGGCATTCGCCTTCACTAAGGTGCACGCTTGACACTTTGCCATATAGAGTGTTACGTCCTTTTTGAGTCCTGACCACCTGAACAACTTTTCGTGGCTTTACACGTACTCGTGCTCCCCGGGCAAATCGAGTACTTAGCATGATAAGCCTAGTACCTGAATTCCTCCCGTAGTTTACCCATACTTGGGACGCACAGACGACTGTCCTCCATAACAGTCCATCCTTCACAGTAAATTGGGAATTTGACCCATCCAAAGCCTCATCCATGATCTGTTTCATGACGTTATCCAAGACCAGAGCTCGTTGAATCCTATCAGCGAGGTCACACTGCACTTCTATCCAGAACAATTATGCTTTGGCACTAAACTTCGTGTCAGCTCAAGAGGTTTCCAAGGCCTCTAACACATGAACCAAACGCTCGTCATGCATCAACAACCAACTAACCTACACGCGAGCTCTGCGACTTAACGCATCTACAACCGCATTACCTTATCCAGGCATGTAATGTACCTTGAAGGTGTATTCCTCCAGGAACTTCATCCATCTCCATTGTCGCATGATTAAATCTTTATATCCAAAATATACTTTTGGCTCGTAAGATCGGTATAGATATCGACCTTCACACCGTACATGTAATGCCTCCAAAATTTCAGGGTGAATATCACGGCCACAAACTCCAAGTCATGAGCCGGATAATTTCTCTCGTAAACCTTCAGCTGACAAAATCCATATGTTTTTACACTCCCATGCTTTGGCAGCACACAACCTAAGTCGTTGTCTGAGGCATCACTGAAAAAACTCAAAGCCTTCAGAACCACAAGGCGTACTTAAGATAGGTGTTGTGGTCAAATGACACTTTAGTTCTTCAAAAGCTTATGCGCACTCGGGCGTCCAAACAAAATTCTGATCCTTCCTTGTCAAAGTAGTGTGGGGCAATGCCATCCATGAGAAGTTCACTATAAAGCGCCTGTAATAGCCGGCAAGCCCCACAAAATTTCCGGACTTCCGCCATCGCAGATTATGCGTTGGACAGCAAGTGTACCGGTCGCACAAGTAATATAAAATGGGTGAATTTCCCCAAGTATCAATCTCTCAAGGAACACAGTAAGGTGGAGTTAATTTTGAGGAGGACTTGAGATTGAAGTCCTTAAGTCAGAATTAACTATAGGGGGTTTGATATTTATGGAAACAGAAAATAAAACTCTAACAACTACTCATATGCAATGTCATTATACATCGCTTCGCCAGGCGGGATGGAAGACTACACGGGCCGATATGCACCAAATCGCTAGGAGGATGGAGGAGTAGGCAAACGTAAGAAAAAGAATTTTAGGGTCGTAAGCACCTCTTCGCTACGCACGCCAATAACAATTGCAAGTGCGATAAGAACAAATGGATGGCTGATGGATATAAAGGCGCAACTCAAGCTACTAAAGCGGTAAAACAAAGCAAGATTTACATAGACATAAACCTAACAAAGTTTACACTAAAGAGCACATCAACATCTAAAATAAAGTCCTAAGTACACATAAACAAGAACAAAGGAAGTACAAGGCAAGAGTTCAACCGAATCCGAAGTCTTGTTGAGGGTTCGCGGAAGGAAATGTCGGGTTATCAATCTGTATCCAAGCTCGGTCCTCAACTACATCCGGGGTAGAGAAGGCTGTCACTACCTTCCAATGGACCCGTCTTCTTCGTGTAACGATGTCGAAAGAAAGTTGCAAGCTTCCCTTTGCTTGTTAGCTATGGTATCGAAGCTTGAAAAAGAGCTTAGAAGATGAAGGAGAAGGCCAAGAGCAAGCACCGGCAAGGTATAGTCTTCACGAGCATGGTCGGAGCTTCTCCCCTTGGTGGAAGACGAAGGGCGTAGGTGGAAGGGCAGAACTTTGCCCTAAAATGCGTGTGGATCGGCTGGAATGAAGTTGTCCCTTTGAAAGATTTGATTTCAAGAGCCTAAACACCTAGAGGGGGGGTGAATAGGTTCTAATCCTTTTTAACAATTAAGGCAATTAACACAGCACAAATATCACAAAAACAGTCACAGAAAATACACAGCACAACACACAAAGATTTATAGTGGTTCCCCAAGTTGTGGGTACGTCCACTTCCCCCTTCGTCTATCCAGTAGAGAACTGGATTCGGCCAAACTTCCTTCCACTAGCTCATATCCACAGATCTTACAACTCAGAACCTGATAGGTTCCTACAACTCAGACTTCTTTAAGTCCTACCTCAGATTCTTCCCAATAATCCTACCTCAGTCAACAGCACTACCTTAGCCTTTATCTCCAGGCCTATAACTCAGACTTCTTCAAGTTCTATACCTCAGGCACTCATCCATACCCCAGCCTTTATAAATTTAGACTTACAACTCAAATCTATATAAGATCTTACAAATAAAAGTTTGTTTAAGAAAATAAAAACTTCACCCAGTTCAACAGATAAAAGGGTGAGAACTTCTTGATCAGTTCTTGATTGAACTGAATACTCTAGATCAACCCTAACTTAGCTTCTTCAAAGCTTCTTTAATTTGAATAAAATAAGGTTGATCTTCAATTGGAGTTGGAGTTGATCTTCAATTAGCTTCCTTATTGAATTCAGAATTAGATCTGAATTTTACTTGCAGACTTTTCAGGATCTGCCTTCATGTGGGATTGCCTCTTGCTCCTCCTCACTTGTTCTCAATCTCTGTTGAGTCAGTTATTTCTCCTCTTGATTCTGTCGGATTATTATCCTCTTCTGGTTGTTATGGATCAGCCCTTTATATAGAGTTCATCAATGATTACTGGCTGATCCAGTTTATAACGGCCTTCTGACAGTACTGACAAATGTGTCAGTCTTGTTACTTATGACAGCTGTCAAGTCTTCAGTCATGACAACTGACCCTTCATTGAACTTCTATAACAGCAGGGAACAGCCAGCAAAATACTTCAAATGTAACGACACAAATAGACCAAGTATCGACACAATTCTTGATGATGTCGACACAGCTTCCAATGTGTCGACACAGTCATTCTTTATCTTCTCGACACAGCTTCTGTTGTATGTGTCGACACAAGTCATGTGTGTCGACACAACTTCTCCTGGTCTCGACATAGCTGATGCTGATAGATGGCGTTGAGTGTATGTACAGATGTCGTTGAGTGTGTGTCCAAATGTCATTGAGTGTGTGTTGACACAAGTCCCGTGTGTCGACACAAGACTTTCAGACTCAATATAGTTGTTGTTGATAGATGGCATTGAGTGAGTATCGACACAAGTCCTGTGTGTTGACACAAGCCTTCCAGACTCAGTATAGCTGTTGTTGATAGATGGCATTGAGTGTGTGTCGACACAAGTCCCGTGTGTCGACACAAGTCCTGTGTGTCGACACAGTCTTGCTTCTGGTGTCGACATAACTCCTGGGTGTCGACACAGCTCCTATTTCAGGTGTCGACACAAGTCCTGGGTGTCGACACTTATACTTAGAAATTTTTCTTACATTTCTTAAACCTGCACACTGAAACTCAATATCCCATCAAATACACATTGATGTATACCATTGATTAAAGAGAGGCTTCTCCAAATCTGGTACATAATTTCTAGTGTACCCAACAATCTCCCCCTATTTTGAGAAGTCATAACCCTTAGTCAATGATATACACCACACATAATAAAACAAAGAATAAGATGTATACATTCAATTCACAGCAGGGTAACTTATAAATACAAATAACAAATAATATCATCACAAAATATGATATCTTCCTTAATCAGAAAGTAGTGTAGCTTTACAGAATTCTTAAAGGAACAGAAAATTATATAGGTCTTAACACTAGCCTATCTATCCTAAGATTGATTAGGCTCCTTAATCACTATTCTTTTTCCAGACTTGATCTTAGCTTGCACATTGGCTTCAGAATCTTCATCTGGTTTCTTCCCTTTCAGATCTTTCTTTTTGAGCTCTTCAGCCTTAATCTTCTGTCTTTCAAAGTAATGAAAAGGCTTTGGAAAGTACTTGCTAGGCTCCACAGAGTTAGCAGGTAACTTTCCAGCTTTGATATCCTTTCTGAGCTCATGTATGGCATCTTGCCTCTTCTGATACTTGCTCCATTCTAGTTCAGAATACCACTTGCCTCTATCATGCATCTTGTCTTTCACAGCTTTTCAGGCAGTAAGAATAATGTTCCTATAAGTAGGACTCCACTGCTCAAAGTCAGGCTTCAATTCTTTCTATTCTCTAAATCTTTTCTTAGAAAGCTAGGCCTCTTTCTGAGATTCCATAGCAACTACAGACATTTCAATTTTTTCAATGATGACATTCTGTGCCTCCTGTGGAGGGCTATACATTTTCTGAACTTCCTGCTGTACTGTTTCAAAATCTGCTGGAGGATAGATAACCTGTGCAACTTCCTGCTGAACACCTTCAATATGAGTAGATTGAACACCAGATTCAGCAGTGTTATCTTCTTCACACAGGGGTGGAAATCCAAGGGTAGCTCTGATGGTAATAGATACCCATTTAGCATGATCAGAGCTGGCTTTGACTAATATCCTCTCCCCCTTTATGACTTCTCTGGATATATGATCTCTCAGATCATTCTTTTAAAACCCTACTTGATAAGTCAGATATTCAGTACCTTCTTTGTAGTAGGCACTGAATTTGTTCAGGTGATCAAAAATAGCATTTTGAGACGCTTCAATGGTTGTGTGGATAGAAGCTAGATCATCTTTAATTTATTTTGAAAGTTCAGCTTTCACATCAGTGGTTATACCTCCAATTTTAGTGAGAATTTCATCATGTGAGTCTTTGAGATTTTCATTTGATCTGAATTGATTTTCTAGAATATATCCTTACTTGACTGCAATGTCTTGAATTTCAGTCTTTATCACCTATTGCTTGGCCAGGTAAACCACAGCATTACCTCCTTTATGAAAGCAATTTGTCATCTCTTTCTTATTCTAATTTACATCAAATCTGATGGATTTAATTTCTTGAGCTAGCTGGAACTGCATTTTTATGTGACTCATCCATATACTTCTCCAAAGATTGTCTTTGCTCATCTAACTTTACTTGCAGTTGCACCATTAGTGAAGTGAAGTCCATCCATTGAGGAGATGGTTGAGAGACTGTTTGTAAGGCTTTCTTATAGCCTGTGCTCCTTTTCCTGATATCAACCAGCTTCCTTTTCTTAGCCATGGAGGCTTCTTCATCATCAGAAGATTGTTATGAGCTTTGTATATTCACAGTTTCCTTATCAGTAGGGGCATGCTGAGACATCTCCCCCTCATTTCCTTGTATCTCTTTCTCAATCCTTTGCGGCTCCCCCTCAGTCCTTGTTTCATTGAAGTCAGGGAACAGTTCTTCCAAAGTGAACTCTTGCTGCATCGGAACAGGAGGAACCAGGTTGTCTTTTGGAACTAATGGTTTCCCCTGGACATCAAGATCTTTATCAAGAGACTTCTCAAAACTGGAGAAGTGGACCTGCTCATCTTGAGCTTGGTCTGACACTTGTACATCCTATGCTTCTTTCTCAATATTGACTTGTGCTTCATTGTTAATTTCTGATACTATTTCCATTATAGTATCAGTGGCATTTTCACTCTCTAGTGCAGCTTCAGCAATACCTCCCCCTTGGGCAGACAGCTGTGATTGTTCAGGTTCATGAATAATTGTTGTCTATGTGTTGTCTCCCCCTGGAGTGGAGACCATCTGGTTCTCTGGTAGTAGACTGCTCTCCCCTTGAACTTGAGTTTCTTTATCTGGTTGTGGTGTGGGAGATTTTCCTTGTTGTTCTTCATCCGAGCTGAAGAAAACCAATTCTTCAGAATCACTGGAAGATTTTGCTTCCTGGTTAGTAGTTTTCTTCTTCTTATCTTTCTTCACAGATTTCTGTGGGATGGAAACTTCTTTGGTTAAGACTCTATCCCATCTAGATAGAATTCTCAAGTCCATTCTCCTTATGTGATTTATCTTAGATCCTGGAATTTGATTCATTACATCTGGGATACTGGAAGCCAGATCAAGCTCAGTATCCTACCCAGATTAGGCTTCTTAACACTTTCTTGAATCTTGTCAAAAACTACAGATGACCAGTCTGTTTTCACTTTGAATATTACTCTGATCATAAGTTTGAACATGTAGGTAGAGATCCTATCATGTTCTCCTGTCTTATAGAGAATTACTTTGCCCATAATCTCTGATAGAAATTTACCTTGGGAATTCATTCCCTTCATGGTAATTGAGGATCCTATCTTGGTATTTGGATCTAGCCCACACCATCTGAGTCCATCCTTTGTCATGGATGGAGTAATTTCATCATCTTCTTTGACCTTGGGGAGTTGAAGCGACTTCCTGATTGTCTTCTGTGAGAGTCTTACCCTTGTACCGTTAACAATAGACTTTATCTTCTTTCCTTGAGAATCCATAGTTGCAGATGAGTAAAATTCAAGAACTTCTTTCTTCAATATCCTTGAAGATTCAGAGACAAAATACTCCAATCCATTCTCTGTGATTAGGGTAATCACACCCTTGATTTCTGGCGAGGCAGTCTCGAATGCCTTGTTTACCAGTTCGTATCCCTCATTGATCTTGTCATCATGTTGCGGCGCCATTGATGAACGAGAGAGAAGAGAAGAGAGTCGACAGGAGAATTTCTTTGTCGACACAAAGTCTAGGGTCGAGAATTTTGAGAGCACAGTCGACCAGATTTTGTCTTCTCTTATTTATAGTGTACTTGTAAAGGGTAGGTCAAAAGAAGCGCCTAACTTAGGAAATTTACTAGTCAACAAATTTTATATTTGTTGACAGAGATGACCTAGGTCTCGACAAAACCTCGTTGAAGTCGACACATCTATGTGTTGACATACTTTTTCTAGTGTCGACATATACTATTAGAGTCTTGACAGAGTGTGTCGACACTGATTTTTGTGTGTCGACACAAAAATACACTAATACAAGGTCTCGATAGAGTTATGTCGACACCAAATTTTCTGTCAACACAGAATCTATTTCTGTGTCAACACAATTCTTTTCTTTGTCAACACAACTAAATGATAGTGTCGACACAGTTAGCATGTGTCAACAGAACTTTCTAACTTAGACAAAATTTCTTGAGAAATTTTGGACTTACTGATACTACTTGAAAGATTTTTTGTTGACCTGTCACCTTATTCATGGTTCAACATACCTAATTCAATTTTAAAATAATTGAACTTACTTTCATCCAGAGGTTTTGTAAATATATCAGCAATTTGGTTGTTAGTGTTGACAAATTCTAGACTTATGTCTTCCTTTTCAACATGTTCTCTGATGAAATGAAATCTAATTTCTATATGCTTAGTTCTATTGTATGAAACAGAATTTTTAGCAATAGAAATAGCACTAGTAGAATCACAAAATAATGGAATTCTACTTACCTTGATGTCATAGTCTTCAAGTTGATGTTTTATCCACAACAAATAAGCACAGCAGCTTCCTGCAGCTACATATTCTGATTCAGTAGTGGAAATAGCCACACTTGTTTGCTTCTTGCTGCTCCATGACACAAGCCTACCACCTAGGAATTGACATGTTCCAGTGGTACTTTTTCTGTCTTCTTTGCAGGCTACAAAGTCTGCATCTGAAAAACCTGTTAGTAAGAAATCTCTATTCTTAGGGTACCAAAGACCTGGATTAGGTGTGCCCTTAAGATATCTCAAAATTCTCTTGACAGTAGTATAATGAGATTCCTTTGGGCAAGCTTGGTACCTAGCACAGACACATATAGCATACATGATGTCAGGTCTACTAGAAGTCAAGTAAAGTAGGGAGCCAATTATCCCTCTATACAAAGACTCATCAATAGGTTTTCCTGCTTCATCTTTGCCTATAAGCATACTTGTTCCCATTGGAGTTTTCAGGGTGGAGGCTGACTCCATACCATATTTCTAAATTAACTCCTTGGTGAACTTAGACTGAGATATGAATAATCCATCATCAGTCTGTCTAATTTGGAGTCCCAAGAAGAATTTCAGCTCACCCATGCTGCTCATCTCAATCTTCCCTTGCATAAGTTTGGCAAATTTACTACAAAGGTTGTTTTCAATAGAAACAAAGATAATGTCATCAACATAAATCTGGACTAGGATGATCTTACCTTTTGATTCCCTAAAGAATAGAGTCCTATCTATTTTCCCTCTTGAGAATTTATTCTCAACAAGGAAGGCAGACAAAGTTTGAGAGATTTAATTTTCTCAGTCTGCTTCTTGACAAGGAATTTGCTTCTCTTTAGTGCCTACAATAGACCACCATACTCATCAATTAATTGATGAACATCCCCTTCAGATTCAGAACCATCCACATCTCTTGATTCAGATGCTTATGATTCTGATCTAGTATAATACTCAGAAACTAAGGATGGATTGTATACCTTACTGGGACCAGGCTGATCCTGATACTAATCTTCTTTTGAAAGATCCATCAGACCTCTACAACAATAGTCTTCAGCTCCATTTATGGAATCTAGCATTTGCAAGAATTCTGATTCCATAGAATCCTCTTCTGTAGTAAACAGCCCAATATAAGCTTCTGCATCATCCTCTTCTCCAGATTCTGAGGATGAAGAGTCAGTCCAACTCTTCTGCTTCTGGGCAACAAAATATTTCTCCTTCTTGCCCTTATTTTGAGGCTTCTTCTTATCCTTAGTCTCCTTTCTATTATCAGGACAGTGTAACGCCCCAAAACTTAAAAGAGAAACGGGCGGTGTTCGAACCAAGTTCGGGTCTTGGTAGGGTGAACACGGCCTGTGACATGGGCGTGTCATATGGCTATGTCGTGCTCGGGTCGTCGAGTTGAGGACGACAAGCGTTGAGTGCTTGAACACTGCCTGGGACACGAAGTGTCCCAGGGCGTGTCAGGCACACGGCATGTGACACGGCCGTGTCACATAGCCCTATACTCCTATGGAAGGTTGGTACTATGACGACTTGGGACACGGCCTGGAGCACGGGCGTATACTGTATGATACGGGCGTGTCGGATTCGGTATGGGTGTGTGGCCACACTTGTCCACCAAGGGTCGTGATGGTTGGCGTGGCGGTTATTGGTGACACGCCACTGGTCACGGGCGTGTCAGGTTGGGACACGGGCATGTCCTAACCCATGTGTTTTTCTGTACTCGACAATTGTGTCTGGATCGAGGTACATGACCTGGGACACAGCCATGTGCAAAGCCGTGTTCGGCCCAGGATTAAGAGATTTTAGGCAAATCTGAGCCATTCATTTTCTTTAAACAAGATCGGACGGTCCAGATGAGTTCATGCTTTCTTAAGTCCGGGAATACAGGATTAATTCCTCATTTCCTCTTAAGTTTTCTCTTTCTAAGGAGTTAGAGAGAGGAGAGAGCAAGGAAGAGGGAAGGGGAGGAATCTGGCCACCGGCGGAGCATCGGAGCATGAAATTGAGAATCGAGACCATATCCGTAGAGAGAATTCCCTTGCGAAGCCTTTCATCCGCCTAGTTTTTCATGGCGCCAAAGCAGACTTCAAGGGTAACGATTCTCAACTTGAGCATGTGAATCTCTTCTTCCTTTGCATAGGAAAACCCTCTCACGCGACTGTGTGGTGAGTTTGCGGTGTTCCTTGGGGTAGATATGTAAAGTCCCCCTTGTTTAGAGTCTGGAATCGTAGTACGTACATAGGCATTTTGTGTGAAGCCTACCTGGACGTGTTTGTCTTGATCGGTGATGTTGCATTGCATGAGTGGCCGGAGAAGACTCTGTGCCTTTGATTGTTTTCAGGTTTCTACGCGGTAGGTTGCAGCAGGGATCCTTAGAGATTAACTCCAAGGCGCACCCGGAAAACTGGGCGGAAACGTAATTCTGCTAACTTGGCGGCCAGGGAGCCAGCCTTGAACATAATTGGGTTATGTGTTGTTTGGGAATGATTTAGGATTCGGGTGAAGCTTGGACCGCGCGTACGTCTTAAAGTGACTAGGCGGAGTGAGCAACGGGCGGGTGGAAACGGACCTGGGCTTTTGCGGTTTGGTGCTAGAGTCACTAAAGTTGAACTGGCCATTGGCATAGTCGGGAGTCTTGGACTACAGTAAGAAAGACACAAAAATTCTCACAATGTTTGCCGTCTCAAGGATGGTGGTGAAGCCACGGAATTGACCGGATTCACCGAGAATGTGCCCTGAGTGCACGGGGTGTTTGGTCGAGCGAGCCTACACCTGTGGCAAATTATACTTATGCACTTAATTGTTTAGCTGGGCTAATGAAATACAGGAAAGGAGCACCGCCGTCTCGAGTAAGGGGCGGGGTTGTTATAATTTGTCAGCCTTAGCTGACCGTTGCTTTGTTTGCCACCGTGCGGTGGAATGTTGCTTGCAGGTGTTGCGGAACCAAGCGCCAAGTAGTGGGCTTAAGCCCAAGTTACTGAGCTTGCCCTCGAAGGCCAAAGCGAACTGTTGTTTTACTTTTGTCATGTGTGGACTGTCTGTGAGCCGATGTATGTAAAACATTATATTGTCAAGTGAACATTTGTAAGGCCATAAGGCCAAGTACTCTTTTGTGTATGTATTTTATTTCATTCCTGTGGTGTATAGTGGACATTCATGCCGTTGTTGAGCAAATTTTGGGTTCTCTTAAACTGTTTAAAATCTTCCGCTAGTATGCTCTGTGTTAGGGCGAGTAGTTGAGTTTTTGATATTCTTATGTAACCCTTCCGACTGTCTGTGGTATATGGCATGGGGTTCCAGCTGGACCTTCTGTTATATGCCATACGACGGATGGGGGTGTTACAATTTGGTATCAGACTACCGGTTTCGGTCTTGCTTATTGGAATTCGTGGGCGAATTCTTTTAAGGGGTGGTGAGCACATGTATGTGCATCATCGTTATAACATAAAAAGAACCCATGAATGTCCACTTAGGAATGAAAATAAACTTGTTTTTTTAGGAACCTGTGTGTTCCAATGATTGCTTTTAGCCATTTATATGTCGTCTAATCGATAGTTATGCTATATAGGGGACTACGAGTGGTGCAGGGCAGTCGCAAGGTCAGCACTCCACAGAGAGTAGTGCACTTAACAGCGTGCCTGAGACCCTGCTTTCTGTTGAAACCATAAGAAGGATAGTTGAAGTGGTGTTCGCGGTGACTAAAGCACAACTTGGAGGGCAGGTGCAGCCCCTTGTCCCTGGGGTGACTTCAACACTGAGTGGTGTGATGGAACAACTGGCTTGTATAAGACCTTTGGATCAGCAGTTGAACATGCTTTTAGTGCAGGGTACGCACTCAGTTGAGGAGTATTTGCAGGCATTTCTTATCATCAGGCGCTACCCAGGGTTTGATTTGGAGAACGAGCAGACTATAGTTAATAGATTCTATAACAGTCTGTGTGATGAATTACGACTGCTACTCGTAGGACCAAAGCTACTTGGATTCCGAGCGTTAGTGGAGTCAGCTAGAGCTTTGGAAGCAGATCTGGCCAGAATCAACCAGACGTCAGAGTACAGCTTACCAAACTCCCCAGGTCCCGCAAAGTCTGTAACGTCCCAATTCGCGCTAGGCCCCTCGCACGAGTTTTGAGTCAAGAGACTTGACTCGAGCTCGGTACGCACTTGCAAAAGGTGTCAAGTGCGTTGAATGGAGTGTGGGGTTGAGTGATATCCAACGGATCGAAATGAAATGGTTTAAGGGAAAATCGACGAGAATGGGAGTTGATACTCACCGATCGACGGTATCGGGAATGATACTCGTTGATCGACGGGTATCGGGAATGATACTCGCTGATTCGACGGGTATCGATGGTTGATACCCGCCGGATTTAGAATTGTTGATTGAGAATTAGGATAAAGGAAATTCGCCAAGTATCATTGTTCATACCCGACGAATTATTCGAGAATCCCCAGCGATTCTCGCCGATCGTCGAGAATGCCCGGCGATTCTCGCCGATCGTCGAGAATGCCCGGTGATACCCACCGATCGTCGAGTATCGCTGACTGATACTCAACGCACTCAACGCCAAGAATTTCTGATAAATGGGCTAAGTGAAATTCGTCGGGTATCATTGTTGATACCCGACGAATTCGTCGAGAATGCCCGACGATTCTCGCCGATCGTCGAGAATGACGGTTGATTCCCGTCGAATTTGACTTGTGTGTTTTCTTCACCCAGGAAGATTCGCCGGCTTGTACAGGCAGACCGAACCGGACTTCGGGATTCGTGCTGATGATGATTCCTTGGACCGGGTCACTTCAATATGACCCATTAGGGGCGGTCCAATGGGGCGTTGACACGTGGCGGAAGGATTTAACCTAATACATCGGTTTATAAGAGGAGATAAAGCCGAACCCTAGCCGATCGTTCTTGCCGTCATCATGGACCTCGCGAATCCTACAGAGCCAAGGGAAGCAGTCGAAGTTCCTGGAGGCGGCCTTCTCTCTCTCTCTCTCCTTCCCTTGCCGTGAAGAACAACTGCACCAAGCAAGAGATGCCGCAAAGAAGAATGACTAGATCCATGGCCGGAAATGGTGTTACCGCTGGAAACGAGGTGAGCTTCCTCCCCTCTCCCTTGGTGCTAGATCTGTAGTTAATATTCTAGGAGAGATATCGACTCCTTAGAGTCTTGATGGTGAGGAGGAGATTTCTTAGGGAAAAGCCAAGCCTAGGTCGTTTTCTAGGCTTAGTCCCCTCCAACCTCTTCATTCTTCAAAGTGAAGATGAGAGAGTGATTCGTGGAGAAATATGGCTTCGTCAGGGTGAATAATGGTGGACGATTTTCTGGAGGAGTTTTTGGGAGATTGGTACAAGGAGGAAGATGAACGGATGTCGTTCATATCGCCTTAAGATGCGTGCAGAAATCTGTTTTCTGCACGCAACGACCTTCGTGGCAATTTCGGGGGTGTTCTGGCCAGATCTGGGTTTTTGACTCGACATGAAAGTCGTAGCCCTCAAAATTATCTTTCCAATGAGTGGTTGCACGTTTCCAGGCAATACCTGTAGCAACGGGAAAGTCAGTTCGAATCTGCTGCGATTGGGGGAAATTCCATCCAGGAAATCTGTATCCTGTACGCGCTGGCTTCGAGTGAATTTCTGGTGTGATGCGATCAAATCTGGGCTTTTGAATAAACACAAAAGTTATATCCCTTGAAATTATCTTTCTAACGAGTGGTTACACGCACTCGTCGGATTTCTGTAGCCTCGGGAATCCTTGGTCGAATTTGCTGTCCGGATTAAGGCTGCACCTAAATTCTGGGCTGTGTAATGTGGAGTGCAATTTGGTGGAATTTAATGTTGCGATCCAACTCGAGGCTTGGGTGAACTCTTTTGACATAATAATCATAGTGACGTGATAAGTTGAGGTTATAAATCTAAATTCGCATAACGAGTTATGGTCAAGTTTAATTGAATGAAAGAACCTTATATAATTGGGTAGATATAATTGGATAAATGTATAAATGATTTAACTATGACCATGATGTATGTTGAATGGATAAAAAGGGAATTAGTAATACAATGCTTAGAGTGTTGTCTCCCTACGGGTAGCATTGTGGAAGTAACAAGTGCGGTGTTTACCGTCACTAGTTGGAATGAGATTGAGATAAGTAAAGTTGGACGGTTGGGCTTGGCCCTCGGTGTTCACGTCCCGAGGCTCCTCCCGTATTTGATGGATGGTTGGGATTGGTCCTCGGTGTTCACGTCCCGAGGCTCCTTCCATGCCATGATATTGTGGAATTGCATGTGGTGTGAGTCGACACGTGGTGTCGTAATCCCGGGTTAAGGATAGTGTGGCAGGTCTACGGGCTCGCCAATCGTCACACCGATGGGAGTTGACAGCTAGACCTTGGACGGTTGGGCTTGGTCCTCGGTGTTCACGTCTCGAGGCTCCTTCTATGCTAAGTAAACGGTTGGGCTTGGTCCTTGGTGTTCACGTCCCATGGCTCCTTCCGTGTCACGCATAGGCCAGTTCGGGGCTAGGATCTTGGTGCTCATTTACCCAAGAGAACCCGCTGAGCCGTAGTACGCATGTGATCTCCGCTTTTGTGTTGTTAGTGTTGAGGCGTACGTAGGCCTAGGCTAGGTAGTGTGGAGACAAGCCTAGTAGTGTTGATGCCCGCTCTACTATCACCGTTTGGCCACGACGGTTGACGCTGAGAGGTTAGCTACTTGCTCGAATAGTGGGAACTATAAGTCTGTGTCGACATAGCAATTGCATGTGCTTGACCATGGGTGTGTCATTGCATTGCATACATAGCATTGCACTTCATTGCATACACAAGATCCTCATCGTATAAGTTTGTATGGGCACTCCTATACGATGAGTTACTTACTGCTGAGCGACCCTCAACTTATTTGCTTGTACGGGCATCCATATAAGTTGAGTTACTTACTGTTATAACATTATACTCTCTTGCTGCTGTAGATGGTAGAATTGTAGAATAAGAGCTTGTTCATTTATACACTACTTTTATTGCTACCTATGATTTGTATACTTACTTCACCTGCTTGTACTACTGTTTTATATACATTGTACTTGTTCCTTTCTCCGCCCTGTGCCGAGGAGTCGCCGGGGGAGCGGATGTGAAGCCACTTAGTCTTTATGACTAACGGTTGCTACGTCTTCCTTTTTAGGAGGAAACCCCGCAGGTGGAGCAGCAGGCTATGTAGCTGGACAGCCAGGCCAGGATGACAGGGCCTGAGGGGACGATGCCGTCGGTTACAGATGTGAGTGAGAGAGATTTTGTTGTAGCCCTTCGGGGAAATTCTATTTTCGTACTTTGATTATGTAGAAGCTTGTTTAGCTTCTCTTTTGCTATATTTATGGACTTATGCTTGGTGTGGATTTACTTTCTTTTATTGTATGGTTGGGTTGGCATTTATATGTTGATATTGGTTGAAATCGGCAGGATAGGCGTCTTGTGGTACAGGCTGACCCGAGTGTTAGTGTTACCGCAAGGCGGCTGTTCTGGGCATAAGACCACTCTTGTGCTGTGTCTTGTGTTCCGGAAGGGGGGTCTTACAAATGGTATCAGCTTGCTACGATCCTCCACGGAGAAAGTCACTTAACAATGGTGCCACCCCCGTTTGATTAGTCAGTTTGGGGACAAACTGACTTAGCGGAAGCAGTGGCGTGCCCATATGTAATTCACACTAAGTTTGTCCATCTTTAACCCTAGATTAGCCAACCTAACCTTAGGTTTGTACCCTATGTGTAGATCCCAGTACATGCTGAGCAAGTGAGGGGCACCCCCGCCCCGTCCGTGCCTACACAATTCCAACAATCAGAGCTGGGGCAGACGCTCACAGCTATTTTGGACGCCTTTAGGTCCCAATCTCAGCAGGCACCTGTACAAAAACAGGGTCCGGGATCTAGTTGGTTAAGCACTTTCCGAGCTCTCTCCCCTCCCGCTTATATTGGGACAGAGTCGGCGATGCATACGGAAGAGTGGCTCGACACTATACAAGAATTGTTGGCAGGAATAAGATGTCCAAACAATATGGCGGTGACCCTTGTGGTGACACTCTTAGAACTACACGCCAAAAGGTGGTGGAAGTCCCTCATGAGCTCCACTTTTCATGGAAGAGTGTACACGGACATTAGTTGGAGCGAATTCTCTGAAGCCTTTTTAGAGCATTTCATCTCCTTGGCCGCTCGGGATGGTCTTGAAGAGAGATTTTTGCAACTAAAGCAAGTGTCCATGTCGGTGACAGAGTACCAACGGGAGTTCCAGCACTTGGCTAGATTCGCTGACTCCTATGAGTTAGATGATATAGGGTATGCCAAACGATTCTACAAAGGCTTGCGAGATCCCCTAAGGCAAGCCCTTTTGTTTATAGCGGACTCTAGTCTGGCGGAGATTATCGATATGGCGAAGAGATTGGAAGCGGATCACCTGGGAAGTGGTAAGAGACCAGCGGAGGGCGTGATGGAAGCCGGCCCCAGCAACAGAAGGAGATTTGACAATAGAAGAGGAAGAGGATATCGGAGGGGTGGCGGGCGTTTCCCCCAGAACTTTAGAGAGGAGTGCCCGGTTCCGCAACCGCCAGCATTACCTCCACCTGAACAATTTCATCAACACAGCAGAAGGCAGGAACGGGTGTGCTTTGACATAACCAACCGGGCAACATTTGACGCTACTGCCCGCAACTATTTGGAGATGCGCCTTTTGCTCTCCCTCCAGCAGCCCCGCAGGGGAGAGGGTATGTGCGTGGTCGAGGACGAGGACCACGAGGAAGAAACCCTGGACCCGCTCGAGATCAGATGTATGCCTTGGACATGACTCAAGAGCGGAATCCTCAAGAGATGATTGCAGGTACGATTTGAATTAGCCATTTTGCTTCCATTAATATCCTCTAGTGGCTTAAGATATACTAGATGTCTAGCTTGAGTATTATTAAATGACACTTAGGCACCGTGATGGTCGGCAGGAAACCGGCTTATACGTAATTTTACACCGGTGCCTCACATTCTTTCGTGTCTGAAGACTTAATCAAGGATATACACGGAGTACAATATTTCACTGGTATTGCTCGAAGAGTACGCCTCCCAGACGGATCTGAGATGACGGCAACCGCGAAGTGTGAGTTGGAGATAACCATTGGGGAAAAGACCTTTGATACCCCCGCCACAATTTTGAGAATACAAGAATTCGAACTCATTCTTGGCATGGCATGGCTTGATTGGCACCATGCAAGAATCGACTGCGCGAAGAAGCACATCTATTTGAGACATGGGGATACTGATGTAGTCTTCCAAGGTATAAATTTCGCACCACGAATATTGTTATCCTCAATCCAGACCTTGAAAGCTCATATGAGAGGGGATGAAGTCTACATGATATGTTTCGAACTAAAGGAGATGAAGGTAGATGTGAAGGATATGCGGGTAGCACGGGATTTCCCTGAGGTATTTCCTGAGAAATTGCCAGGGTTACCCCCACATAGAGAAGTGGATTTTCAGATTAAGCTTGTATCAGGAGCTAAGCATGTCTCCAGGACCCCTTATCGGATGGCCCCAAAAGAACTCGCAGAGTTTAGAGTTCAACTGCAGGAGTTGGTAGAATTAGGGTTTGTTCGCCCCAGCTCATCACCTTGGGGAGCCCCTATTCTATTCGTTAAGAGGAAAGATGGAACCCTGGGTTTATGTATAGACTATCGGGAACTCAACCGACTAACGGTACGGAACACCTATCCGTTATCTCAGATCGATGAGTTGTTTGACAAACTGTTGGGAGCGCATTGGTTCTCCAAGCTAGATTTGCGCTCGGGGTATTACCAATTGAGAATACAAGAGGATGATATTCCGAAAATGGCTTTCAGCTCAAGGTACGGCTAATATGAGTTCATGGTGATGCCGTTTGGGCTCACAAATGCCCCATCAGCTTTCATGAGCTTGATGAATAAAGTGTTTGAGCCCTATCTGGATGTCTTCGTCATTGTGTTCATTGACGACATCTTAGTCTACTCGAAGACGGAGGAGGAACATGCCGGGCATTTTGCCTTAGTTCTGGAAAAGTTAAAAGAGCACGCCCTGTTCGCCAAGTTTAGAAAGTGTGAATTCTGTCTTAGGGAAGTGGCTTTCTTGGGTCATGTGATCAGTGGGGATGGACTACCTGTGGATCCGGCCAGGGTTTGTGCCGTGAAGGAGTGGTCGCCCTTGAAGTCGGCAGCCGATATGAGGAGTTTTCTTGGACTTGCCGGATACTACCGCAAGTTCGTAAAAGGATTCTCAAAGATTGCCCTCCTGCTTACTTCTTTGACAAAGAAAGGTGTGCCATTTGAGTGGACACTCCAATGTGAAGCGGCATTCCAGGAATTGAAGGATAGACTTACCTCTTCCCCCATCCTTGTCCTTCCGTCTGGGAAGGAAGGATTCCAATTCTACACGGACGCATCTTATCAAGGGTTGGGGCGGTGTTGATGCAGCACGGGCACGTAATTGCTTATGCTTCAAGACAACTGAAGAAGCATGAAATCAATTACCTGGTGCATGATTTGGAGCTAGGAGCAGTGGTGTTCGCCTTGAAGGTATGGAGGCATTATCTATATGGCGTCCACTGCGAAATCTTCTCGGATCATAAAAACTTGAAGTACGTCCATACCCAGAAGGAATTGAACTTAAGACAACGGCGGTGGTTAGAGTTTCTATGCGACTATGAGTTCACCTTGAACTACCACCCCGGAAAAGCGAACTCGGTAGCCGATACGTTGAGTAGGAAAGTACCCGACTCAAGCCCAGAGTCTCGGTTGATGAGCATGGAGTTGGCACGGATGATCGAGGAGATGGACATTACCTTAATATTTAAGGCTTCTTTGGAATATACGGAGTACCTGTCCACCATGAGCATAGTTTGTGATATTTTTGGGACCGGATCCGAGTGGAGCAAGGATTGGATGCGGCTTTGGCCCCGGCAATAAAGTTAATCGAAGACGGGACCACCGACGAGTATACACTAAAGGACGGCCTCGTTTACTTTCGCAGCCTGCTCTACATTCCCAAAGGTGGCAAAATCCGGGAGGATATCTTGAGAGAAGCACATTGCTCTCAATATTCCGTGCACTCGGGAATTTAAAAGATGTACGCCGGTTTACGGAATATGATGTGTTTGCCCGGAATGAAGAAGGATGTCCGATACTTTGTCACGCATTGTGAAGCCTGCCAAAGAGTGAAGGCGGAGTGCAAGAGCACTAGTGATCTGTTGCAGTCGTTGCCAATCCCCAAGTGGAAGTTCGAGGATATTTCCATGGACTTCGTACATGGGCTACCTCACTCCCGCTCAGGAAATGATTCAGTGTGGGTGATCGTTGATTGCCTGACGAAAGTTGCCCGGTTCATTCTTATGAAGAAGGAGGCTCATGTGGATGTCTTAGTATGCCTTTTTGTGGATCAGTTTGTACGGTATCACGGCGTACCTAAGACGATAGTTTCGGACTGTGATGGTTTTTTACCTCCAAGGAGTGGAAGGCGGTACAGGCGTATTTGGGCTCGCGTCTTACCTTCAGCACCGCATTTCATCCTCAGACGGACGGTCAGTCTGAGCGGACCATCCGAACATTAGAGGATCTGTTGAGGTTTGTGTGATAGATAGGGGAGAGCCGTGGGAAAGACTCTTGCCCTTAGTGGAATTCTCCTACAACAATAGCCATCAAGCTAGCATTGGCATGGCGCCCCATGAAGCCCTTTATGGAAGAAGGTGTAGAACCCCCTTGTCTTGGGTGTAAGACGAAGACTCGAAGGCATTGGGAATTGAGTATATTGACGATACTGATGCGGTGGTTAGGCTGATAAGGGATCGCATGTTGGAGGCTCAAAGTCGGCAGGCAAAGTATTATAACGCAAAGCACCGTATGGTGGAGTTTCAGGTGGGTGAAAAAGTGTTCCTGAAAATCTGGCCGATGCATGGAGTGTCACGGGTGCGGGGAGTGAAGAAGCTCAGCCCATGGTATGTTGGACCCTATGTCACAGTGGAAAGGATTGGCCCTTTGGCATATCGGTTGGAGCTACCGCCCGAGCTATAAAATCTCCACGATGTGTTCCATGTATCGTCGCTTCGGAAGGCACTGTTGCGGCCTGAACAATACATCCCCACAACTGATAGTAAGGTGGAGTCTGACAGATCTGTGCGATTGGAGCCGGTACGAATCGTTGATAATGAGATAAGAACCTTGCGCCGCAAAAGTGTGCCTCTGGTAAAAGTGCTATGGTCTAATCATGGGAAAGAAGAATTTACTTGGGAGCCAGTGGACTTGATGTAGAAGCGCTACCCAGAGCTATTCTCCCAAGGTAACATTTTATAGCGCATAATATTTTGTACTTGCATCCCCATAGCCCTAGCCTGATTTCGGGGACGAAATCTTTTATTTTGTTTATAGGATTTGTAACGTCCCAATTCGCGCTAGGCCCCTAGTACGAGTTTTGAGTCAAGAGACTTGACTCGGGCTCGGGACGCACTAGCAAAAGGTGTCAAGTGCGTTGAATGGAGTGTGGGGTTGAGTGATATCCAACGGATCGAAAGGAAATGGTCTAAGGGAAAATCGACGAGAATGGGAGTTGATACTCGCCGATCGACGGGTATCGGGAATGATACTCGCCGATCGACGGGTATCGGGAATGATACTCGCCGATTAGACGGGTATCGATGTTCGATACCCGCCGGATTCAGAATTGCTGATTGAGAATTAGGCTAAGGGAAATTCGCCAAGTATCATTGTTGATACCCGACGAATTATTCGAGAATGCCCGGCGATTCTCGCCGATCGTCGAGAATGCCCGGCGATTCTCGCCGATCGTCGAGAATGCCCGGCGATTCTCGCCGATCGTCGAGAATGCCCGGTGATACCCACCGATCGTCGAGTATCGCTGACTGATACTCAACGCACTCAACGCCAGGAATTTCCGATAAATAGGCTAAGTGAAATTCACCGGGTATCATTGTTGATACCCGACGAATTCGTCGAGAATACCCGACGATTCTCGCCGATCATCGAGAATGACGGTTGATTCCCGTCGAATTTGACTTGTGCATTTTCTTTGCCCTGGCAGATTCCCCGGCTTGTACAGGCGGACCGAACCGGACTTCGGGATTCGTGCTGATGATGATTCCTTGGACCGGGTCACTTCAATATGACCCATTAGGGGCGGTCCAATGGGGCATTGACACGTGGCGGAAGGATTTAACCTAATAAATCGGTTTATAAGAGGAGATAAAGCCGAACCCTAGCCGATCGTTCTTGCCATCATCGTGGACCTCGCGAATCCGACGGAGCCAAGGGAAGCAGTCGGAGTTCCTGGAGGCGGCCTTCTCTCTCTCTCTCTCCTTCCCTTGGCATGAAGAACAACTGCACCAAGCAAGAGATGCCGCAAAGAAGAATGACTAGATCCATGGCCGGAAATGGTGTTACCGCTGGAAACGAGGTGAGCTTCCTCCTCTCTCCCTTGGTGCTAGATTTGTAGTTAATATTCTAGGAGAGATATCGACTCCTTAGAGTCTTGATGGGGAGGAGGAGATTTCTTAGGGAAAAGCCATGCCTAGGTCGTTTACTAGGCTTAGTCCCATCCAACCTCTTTATTCTTCAAAGTGAAGATGAGAGAGTGATTCGTGGAGAAATATGGCTTCATGAGAGTGAATAAGGGTGGACGATTTTCTGTAGGAGTTTTTGGGAGATTGGTGCAAGGAGGAAGATGAACGGATGTCGTTCATCTCGCCTTAAGATGCGTGCAGAAATCTGTTTTCTGCACGCAGCGACCTTTGTGGCAAATTTTGGGGGTGTTCTGGCCAGATCTGGGTTTTTGACTCAACATGAAAGTCGTAGCCCTCGAAATTATCTTTCCAACGAGTGGTTGCACGTTACCAGGAAATACCTGTAGCCACGGGAAAGTCAGTTCGAATCTGCTGCGATTGGGGGAAATTCCATCCAGGAAATCTGTATCCTGTACGCAGCAGGCTTCGAGTGAATTTCTGGTGTGATGCGATCAAATCTGGGCTTTCAACTAAACACAAAAGTTTTAGCCCTTGAAATTATCTTTCTAACGAGTGGTTACACGCACTCGTCGGATTTTTGTAGCCTAGGGAATCCTTGGTCGAAGTTGCTGCCCGGATTAAGGCTGCACCTAAATTCTGGGCTGTGTAATGTGGAGTGCAATTTAGTGGAATTTAATGTTGCAATCCAACTCGAGGCTTGGGTGAACTCTTTTGACATAATCATCATAGTGTCGTGATAAGTTGAGGTTATAAATCTAAATTCGTATAACGAGTTGTGGACAAGTTTAATTGAAGGAAAGAACCTGATATAATTGGGTAGATATAATTGGATAAATGTATAAATGATTTAACTATGACCATGATGTATGTTGAATGGATGAAAAGGGAATTAGTAATCCAATGCTTAGAGTGTCGTCTCCCTATGGGTAGCATTGTGGAAGTAACAAGTGCGGTGTTGACCGTCACTAGTTGGAATGAGATTGAGATGAGTAAAGTTGGACGGTTGGGCTTGGCCATCGGTGTTCATGTCCTGAGGCTCCTCCCGTATTTGATGGATGGTTGGTGATGAAGATTTTCTATAGTTTTAAAATATATCCAAACTAAAATCTCAAATAGGCAAGTGCACCTATCGAAATATAGTATAGGAATGTCGTATTCGACTCGGGGCTGACGAGTACTTGTACTCACAAGAAAAGCTATTATCTTATCGGATAGAAAAGTTGGTTTTTGTTTGAAAAATGGAAAAGGAAGAACTAAGCGTTAATCTAAGAAATAAAAATACGATTTTGAAGAAGCTAGCACTTGATCTAGAATTCCCTTGAGATAAAATAAATCTTCTTGTAAAATAAAGCAATGCGAGCTCTTATCTACTCACTCGACCGTGGAGGTTCCTAAAGTATAGTAGCGTCTCTCTCGAGCTCATGCTTCTAACTAACCTTAGGTTGATCGATTAAGACCTCTCGGCCAGTCGAAACCCCTAAGCTTGCTTTAGGCAGTGAACCCCACTATTGGATTTGACTCCAATCCGGAAGATTTACGTCATCCTCTCTCGAGGAGTGCATTCAACTCCTTTTATCTTTGAGTGATCTCCTCGTATCCGCAACCTCTCGGTCATTTAGGATACGGATCTTAGATCGAAGATCATATACGCGTAATATGAATTCGATGAAAAAGAAATCAAAGATAAATCGTAGCGATGAAGATTAAGAACAAGACTTTTGATAAAAGAAATAGAAGATTTTATTTCATTCCAAGGTTCATCATGATCAAGTGCTAAAAGAAAATTAGCTACTCATCATGTTTAGGGAATTACAAGATAAGGTAGGGACAAACATGATTAAATTGAAAAGCAAACTAGAATTGAAACTTATACAATGTAAAACTAAGATAAGAAATGGAAAATACGATAAAATAAAACAGCAACTAAAAGACTACAACTCCCCAAAAATTCCTCTCCTTTGACATCTGAAGCTGTCTGGAATTTATAGAAAAAGTTTCTAGATGGTCACGCCCTAGGTCACGCCCGTGACCTAGGGCGTGTCAGGCTCGGAACCGTCATCTTGAAAGCCCTGGAACGTTGGAGAAATTACCGCCAAAAATCACCGTTTTGCGGGTCACGCCCCTAGGTCATGCCCGTGACCTAGGGCGTGTCTGCACTGTTGCTGGAAACGGCGGGAAGCTAAAAATGGCAGGATTAAACTGGGCTTGATGGAGGCATCACGCCCCCTGGTCACGCCCGTGACCAGGGGCGTGTCAAAGCTGCAACGGCTGCTGGCAATAATGGCTGGAACGAAGAGTAATTGGCTGGAAAACGCCCCTGACACGCCCTGGGTCACGCCCGTGACCCAGGCGTGTCAATTTAATCCGATGTGGCGCGGTCAATAATTCATCCATGGGCCGTCACGCCCTATGTAAGGGGTACACGGGCGTGTCACATTTCGACACGGGCGTGTCTGGGCCGGTCGACGATCTTCAGGCGCGTCCGGCGATTCGCTGCTGCGGACTTGAGATTTGTGTGTCACGCCCCTGTGTCACGCCCAGGTAGGGCGTGTCACAGGGCGTGTCTAGGCAGAAAACAGGGAAATACTTGTTTTGCTCCAAATAACCTGTAGATCAGCCCTGCAAGATTAAAAATGATTTTATTAGAATAAATAGATATAAATTATAGAAACAAGTTAAAATAAACTTAATATTATAAAATTAATATAAAATATCTAACTATTAATATAAAATACTAAAATAAAAAGATAGAAATAATTAGAGTTATCAAATACCCCCATACTTATCCGTTTGCTAGTCCCGAGCAAACAACTTCCTATAGGGAGTAGAAAAAATTTTAAATGCTAGAAAAGAAAATTGAACCTAAGGAGTAAAATGCGAAGTCTTATGCCTATGTTTGTAGATACTTTTGTAGAAAGACTTACTCAGCATACAAATTAGGTTTTTATTTTTCTTAAAATGCGTTTTCACTATTATTTTTGCTTTTAAGATGAAAATCCGGTAAATCTTGAAATTATCTTTAGGGAGAGTGTAGCGTGCGTACGAAGATAACATTGCACAAACAAAGATTAAGATACCCTCCAAAGAAATCCATCAATGTCGATGGCCATAGGCTTTCCCTTTCACACTCTCGCCACGGCACTAGTCTAACTTATAAACATAAATCAATAGGGCTTAATTAGGTTAAAATGTAGGCTTAGGTTTTTGGTGAGGGTGATCAAAGATAAACACAATGGCTAGTCACACCGAAACCTAGAGAAGCTTGTACATAAAGATTTGCTATGGCTCTCAAGAACGTAGCCAAATTCCTAAATTCCTTTATTTCTTTTCTTATTTTTTTAACTCTCTCATCATATTGAATTTTTTTTCTACCTCTTCAATTTTTTAATGATAATTTTTTTCTTTATTTTGAAGAGGAGAGAAAAATAAATCAACCCTTTTTTTATAAGAAAAGAGCCATCAACAATGAAAAGGCTCCTAATCACTCACAAAATATTTCTACATTTGTTCTTTCAAGCTCGAGTTTAGGTGTGTAATTAGGATGCTTTTTAGGCTTTGGTAAATGATTTGGTGGAGCTAAAACAAAAGGAAAAGGTAATAGGCTCAAATTGGCTAAGCAAAGTTAAAATTTTAGGTGCGGGTACAAAAGCTCAAACTTGGCAAAAGAAGTGCCTAAATCATATTTATGCTAATGAGTTTAACTTATGCAAAGTCTTGAGAATAGTTAGAGGGCAAGTTCTAGACATCGAAAAAGAATAACTCTCTCTTGGTCCGCGAAATATCTCTCTAGCAAACTTCTACTTACTCACCTAAAGTATTTTAGAGTTTTACCGATTTTCATAATTAAAGTAAAATAAAACATTTCCACGCATTTAGAAAAATGAAAATCTAACTATATGCCGAATATTTAGATCTACTATAAATTCTACTTACACATGCACTTAACTAGAAACACAACATGGCCAACAGTTTTACTCCAAAATTCAACATTCAATTAAAACATCAAAATTCTCTAAACACTATAAACAAGTTTAATTACTAGGAATTTTGCATGTGAATAAATATAGAAATAAAGACTTCTCTAATTAAAATTTTAATTTTTGATTTTCTAATTTTTTTCCGTTTTTTTTTAATACAAAGAAAACAAAAAATTTTTTTAATTTATAAAGATTTTTATATGTATATATATATATATTGATTTTTTTTTAAATAAAAACAAAAACTAAGAATCCACCCCCATACTTAAAAATAAACATTGTCCCCAATGTTTATAAGTCAAGTACGAGAGGGGGGGGAAAGAAAAGAAAACAAATTGAAAAATTTTTAGAGGAAAAGAAAATAAATGCATAAAAATTAAAGATAAGCAAGGGGTGTCTCCCAAGAGCGCTTTTCTTTTTCCCGTCTTTAAGCTAGACGGTATTGGTTAGGAAAAAGGAAAATAAAATTTTAAGTGTAAGGGCAACTCCATTAATTCCCGCTTGGGGGAATACGCCGAAGACGCTTGCCAAGCTACTCCTCCGCTTGCTTCTTGATTTTTCTTCTTTGAATGTTGATCTTGAGGATGTAAATTCAAATCACCTATACATACCTGAGGTGATGTGAATTTTTGTAGATGAGGGGCAAAGGGATCGTTTATGACATTGGATTGCAACGGCTCATCGTCTATATGAAAAACATTAGAATAAGAAAAATCAAAAATAAACGTGTTAGAAACAATTTCACACGGAGGAGGGTCGTGTGAAAGAAATTGATCAAGCTCCGGTTGTTTATTTTCTAAAATTAATTTTTCTTCCGCAGTTTGAGTGAAAATTAAATCATCGGAAGCATCAGGTTCATAAATTTTTGCTCCTATATAATCATAGATTGTGTTTGAAAATTCATTAATAGGAGAACAATTGGGAGTAGTAGGAGGAGAAATATATTCTTCTTCTACTCCCCCCAGTGCGTACTTAACAAATTCTTGAAATAAAAGTTTTTCTTCTTCTTCGGTATAAGAAACTAAAGGAGAACATGAAGAGTCATGTTTCGCATTAGCAACATTATCCGAAGGAGAAAAATCACTAAAATTAATAAAATTCTCATTCAAATTTTGGGGAGAAGAATCACATGAAATCTGAGAGAAATCCCCAAAATTATGAGAAAAAGCTTGCGGCGCTGAAAAAGAAGAACAAGAAGTCGGATCTAAATAAAAATCCTCATTACTCGGGAATCTTTCCGGGTGATCATGCTGGAAAGCAACATCCGAGGAAGAAGAAAAACTATTAAAATCATAAAAATTATTCTCATTGAAGCTTGAAAAAGTATTTTCATGAAAATTATTTTCACCAAAATTAGAAGAATTAACTTCATTAAAATTGGAAAAATTATTAGAAAAGTTATTTTCATGAAAATTCGATAAAAGATTCTCATTAAAGTAGGAATAATTATTTTCATAAGTATTGTGAAAATGATAATAAAAATTTTGATGATAAAAGTAATAACATTCCTCACTTCGATGAGGGGCACCACAAAAATTACATAAAATTTGGCGCTGTCTTGCAGCTTGCAAAAGATTAATTTTGTGTTGGAGCTCGGCAATTTGAGCGGCCAATTTTGATAACATATTTTTTTATTTTAAGATGAAAAGAAAACAACCGGTACTTAATAGAATGGAATTAGAAATAAAATAAAAATGAATAGGGGTCAAGAAAGAGAATGATAAAATAAAAGTTTTACAATTAAAAATTTATAAAATAAAATTTCCCGGACTTCCCAAGGGCTACCCAATGACGGGTTCGCAAGGTAATAGGCGGTATTGCGGGATGAAAACCCGGCACGGCCCTTTCACAAAAAATTTTAATTATAAAAAATTAAAGTGAAAACTTTTAAAGAAAAAAAATGATAAGATTAATAGATTCTTGCTTTCAAAATATCGCCAAAAAAATTCCCCGGCAACGGCGCCAAAAACTTGATGAAGATTTTCTATAGTTTTAAAATATATCCAAACTAAAATCTCAAATAGGCAAGTGCACCTATCGAAATATAGTATAGGAATGTCGTATTCGACTCGGGGCTGACGAGTACTTGTACTCACAAGAAAATCTATTATCTTATCGGATAGAAAAGTTGGTTTTTGTTTGAAAAATGGAAAAGGAAGAACTAAGCGTTAATCTAAGAAATAAAAATACGATTTTGAAGAAGCTAGCACTTGATCTAGAATTCCCTTGAGATAAAATAAATCTTCTTGTAAAATAAAGCAATGCGAGCTCTTATCTACTCACTCGACCGTGGAGGTTCCTAAAGTATAGTAGCGTCTCTCTCGAGCTCATGCTTCTAACTAACCTTAGGTTGATCGATTAAGACCTCTCGGCCAGTCGAAACCCCTAAGCTTGCTTTAGGCAGTGAACCCCACTATTGGATTTGACTCCAATCCGGAAGATTTACGTCATCCTCTCTCGAGGAGTGCATTCAACTCCTTTTATCTTTGAGTGATCTCCTCGTATCCGCAACCTCTCGGTCATTTAGGATACGGATCTTAGATCGAAGATCATATACGCGTAATATGAATTCGATGAAAAAGAAATCAAAGATAAATCGTAGCGATGAAGATTAAGAACAAGACTTTTGATAAAAGAAATAGAAGATTTTATTTCATTCCAAGGTTCATCATGATCAAGTGCTAAAAGAAAATTAGCTACTCATCATGTTTAGGGAATTACAAGATAAGGTAGGGACAAACATGATTAAATTGAAAAGCAAACTAGAATTGAAACTTACACAAAGTAAAACTAAGATAAGAAATTGAAAATACGATAAAATAAAACAGCAACTAAAAGACTACAACTCCCCAAAAATTCCTCTCCTTTGACATCTGAAGCTGTCTGGAATTTATAGAAAAAGTTTCTGGATGGTCACGCCCTAGGTCACGCCCGTGACCTAGGGCGTGTCAGGCTCGGAACCGTCGTCTTGAAAGCCCGGGAACGTTGGAGAAAAACCGTCAAAAATCGTCGTTTTGCGGGTCACGCCCCTAGGTCACGCCCGTGACCTAGGGCGTGTCTGCACTGTTGCTGGAAACGGCGGGAAGCTAAAAATGGCGGGATTAAACTGGGCTTGATGGAGGCGTCACGCCCCCTGGTCACGCC
Source organism: Platanthera zijinensis (assembly GCA_039513925.1). NCBI lineage: Eukaryota > Viridiplantae > Streptophyta > Magnoliopsida > Asparagales > Orchidaceae > Platanthera > Platanthera zijinensis. The sequence goes on from CM077084.1 coordinate 116,802,392, forward strand.
CGTGACCAGGGGCGTGTCAAAGCTGCAACGGCTGCTGGCAATAACGGCTGGAACGAAGAGTAATTGGCTGGAAAACGCGCCTGACACGCCCTGGGTCACGCCTGTGACCCAGGCGTGTCAATTTAATACGATGTGGCGTGGTCAATAATTCTTCCACGGGCCGTCACGCCCCGTATAAGGGGTACACGGGCGTGTCACATTTCGACACGGGCGTGTCTGGGCCGGTCGACGATATTCAGGCGCGTCCGGCGATTCGCTGCTGCGGACTTGAGATTTGTGTGTCACGCCCCTGTGTCACGCCCAGGTAGGGCGTGTCACAGGGCGTGTCTAGGCAGAAAACAGGGAAATACTTGTTTTGCTCCAAATAACCTGTAGATCAGCCCTGCAAGATTAAAAATGATTTTATTAGAATAAATAGATATAAATTATAGAAACAAGTTAAAATAAACTTAATATTATAAAATTAATATAAAATATCTAACTATTAATATAAAATAGTAAAATACAAAGATAGAAATAATTAGAGTTATCAGTTGGGCTTGGTCCTCGGTGTTCACGTCCCGAGGCTCCTTCCATGCCATGATATTGTGGAATTTCATGTGGTGTGAGTCGACACGTGGTGTCGTAATCCCGAGTTAAGGATAGTGTGGCAGGTCTATGGGCTCGCCAATCGTCACACCGATGGGAGTTGACAGCTAGACCTTGGACGGTTGCGCTTGGTCCTCGGTGTTTACGTCCCGAGGATCCTTCTGTGCCAAGTGAACTGTTGGGATTGGTCCTCGGTGTTCACATCCCGAGGCTCCTTCCGTGTCACGTATAGGCCAGTTCGAGGCTAGGATCTTGGTGCTCATTTACCCAAGAGAACCCGCTGAGCCGTAGTACACATGTGAGCTCCGTTGTTGTGTTCTTAGCGTTGAAGCGTACGGAGTCCTTGGCCAGGTAGTGTGGAGACCAGCCTAGTAGTGGAGATGCCCGCTCTACTGTCACCGTTTGGCCACGACGGTTGACGCTTGAGAGGTTAGCTACCTGCTCGAATAGTGGGAACTATAAGTCTGTGTCGACATAGCGATTGCATGTGCTTGACCATGGATGTGTCATTGCATTGCATACATAGCATTTCACTTCATTGCATACACAAGATCCTCATCGTATAAGTTTGTATGGGCAGTCATATATGATGAGGTACTTACTGCTGAACGACCCTCAACTTATATGCTTGTATGGGCATCCATAATAAGTTGAGTTACTTACTGTTATAACATTATACTCTCTTGCTGCTGTAGATGGTAGAATTGTAGAATAAGAGCTTGTTCATTTATACACTACTTTTATTGCTACCTATGATTTGTATACTTACTTCGCTTGCTTGTACTACTGTTTTATATACATTGTACCTGTTCCTTTCTCGCCCGGTGCCGAGGAGTCGCCGGGGGAGCGGATGTGAAGCCACTTAGTCTTTATGAATAACGGTTGCTACGTCTTCCTTTTTAGGAGGAAACCTCGCACGTGGAGTAGCAGGCTATACAGCTGGACAACCAGGCCAGGATGACAGGGCCTGAGGGGACGGTACTGTCGCTACCGTCGGTTACAGATGTGAGTGAGAGAGATTTTTTTGTAGCCCTTCGGGGCAATTCTATTTTCGTACTCTGATTATGTAGAAGCTTGTTTAGATTCTCTTTTGCTATATTTATGGACTTATGTTTGGTGTGGATTGACTTTCTTTTATTGTATGGTTGGGTTGGCATTTATATGTTTATATTGGTTGAAGCCGGCAGGATAGGCGTCTTGTGGTACAGGCTGACCCGAGTGTTAGTTTTACTGCAAGGCAGCTGTTCTGGGCATAAGACCCCTCTCGTGCCGTGTTCTGTGTTCCGGGAGGGGGGTTTTACAAAGTTTGTACACTGAAAGAGGAGTAAAGTGAGGACTGACGTATCTGCTAGTCAAACTCCATATAACTGTTATAAATATGGATGGTTTGGTCACTTTGCCCGAGATTGCCATAAAGACGATCATGGGACAGATAAAGTTATGAAGGGAGTCCAAGAGAAGAAAGACTCCAGTGCTGAGAAGACAGAGTTCAAGGCGCTACCCACCTCGAAGTCCGGTTTCTTTAGATGGTGTAAGACGGCAAGGAGGTCGGGTCTCGTTCCTTCTTTTGGTGCATCTGGAACAACTATTGGCCGAGACCCGGACGTATGCTTTTGCTGTGGGAAGCTGGGACACTTGGCCCGAGAGTGTTAAAGCGGATGTCTGGAGTCCGAGAAGAAGCCTAGAGTGACCTACGAAGAGAAGGGAAAGGGGTTGGAGGCAGCTACACCTCAATATGCTCCATCCCAACCCTGAGGATACAACTTTGGCCATCAGGAGGTTATGGAATATGCTGAAATGGTGACAGGTATGGTTTAATTTTTGGTATGTCAGCTTTAGATACTTGTTGCCTTACACATGTTAGCCTATGTTTGGTTATGATAGGATTTGTATTGGTTTTTGAGTGTCTGGTGAAAGCACTGTTCGTCATGGGAACTTCTCATTCCTTTTTGTCCAAAGGATGTGTATCGTGCATCGGAGTTCCTTCTTCGATGGCAAGAGACAAATCGATAGTATTGTTGCCTATCGGGTGCTCTATACACACGAATAGTGTTTGTTATATAAAGTTACGGATAGGGAGTTGGGATTTTGACTTGCAAGCGTTTCTACTGTTGTTTGTCGAATTCGACATAATCTTTAGTATGATTGGCTCTCGGAGCAGCGTGTGTACATCAATTTCAAACGTAAGGTGGTCAGTTTTGTACTAGCTATAGGTTGTGAGATGTCGGAACTGAAGTATTACTTCAAAAGTTGGTGGAAAAGAGTTATGTGCATCCAAGTTTGCTGCCTTGGAGCACACCGGTCCTCTGGTTAAAAGAGGATGGAAGCTTATAACTCTGTAATGGTTACTAGAAGTTGATTAAGTTAACGGGAAAAGAATAAGTATCCAAACCCAAGTAGTGATAATCTATTCGATCAACTCAATGGGTCAAGTGTGTACTCAAGTGAATCTGAAATCCGGATACTATTATTTGTCGCTACGGGAAAGTGATATTCCAAAAATGGCGTTCAGCGCACGATATAGGCATTATGATTTCATCGTTATGCCACTTGTGCTGACAAATGCGCCGTCCGTGTATATGGATTTGAGGTATAGGGCGTTCAGTGAGTACCTGAACCAGTTCGTGATAACCTTTATCGACAACATCTTGGTGTACTCACGGCATGAGGATGATCACTACAAACATCTGCATATGTTATTGGAGACGTTGAGGAAGAGTAAGCTATATGCTAAGTTCTCCAAGTGTGAGTTCTGGTAATCCTCAATCGCGTTCCTTGGTCATATTATTAGTGGTGAAGGCATAACGGTGGATCCAGCGAAGATAGCGGCGATTCAGGAGTGGCCAGTGTTGACTATGGTGGCGGAAGTCCGGAGCTTTCTAGGGCTTGCCGGCTACTTTAGGCGCTTCGTAGAGAACTTCTCGCGAATAGCGCTACCACTCACGACGATGACAAGGAAGGATCAAAAGTTTGTGTGGACGCTGGAGTGTGCGCAGTCTTTCAAAGAATTGAAGAAGCGGTTGGTCACGACGCCTATTTTTCGTTCGCCGAGTGGGTCCGAAGGGTTTCAAATTTATAGTGATGCTTCGGGCAGTGGTTTGGGCTGTGTTCTGCTACAACATAGGAGCGTGATAGCCTATAGATCACGACAGTTGAAGGTTCATGAGAGAAATTATCCGGTCCATGACTTGGAGTTAGCGGCCGTGATATTTGCTCTAAAGCTACGGAGGCACTATCTATATGGTGTGAAGGTCAATACCTACACCTATCATAAGAGCCTGAAGTATTTGCTAGATCAAAAGGACCTAAACATGAGGCAGCGGAGGTGCCTGGAGTTCCTGGGGGACTACACTTTCGAAATTCATTATGTGCCCGGGAAAGGAAATGCAGTGGCGGATGCGTTGATTCATAGGGCATCGGCGCAAGGCAACTAGTTGGCGGTGCATGATGAGAATTTGGTCCGTGATTTGGAGGCATTGGAGATCTCTTGCGTTGACAAGCAGGCTATTATCGAGGCAATATTATGTTGGACGGAGGTGCAGTATGACCTAGCTGATAGGATTCGGCAGGCTTTGATTCAGGATAGCAGTATGAAGCAAATTTTGGATTAATCGTAGGATGGGTCAAATTCCCAATTTGCGGTTGTAGATGGACTGCTAAGGAAGGACGGTCGCCTATGCATCCCTAGTGCAGATAATTTTCGGGAGGAGTTGATGTACGAGGCTCATCATACCAAGTACTCAATCCACCCAAGGAGCACGAAGATGTATAGGGACTTAAAGAAGTTATTTTGGTGGTCAGGGTTGAAGAAGATGTAGCACTTTATGTGGCAAAGTGACAAACTTGTTCCCTGGTGAAGGCGGAGGGCCAGAATCCAGGAGGTTTCTTGAAGTCCTTGCCTATCCCGGAATGGAAGTTCGATGACATTTCCATGGATTTTGTGCATGGTTTGCCAAGGTCGCAGAGGGGAAACGACGCCATCTGGGTGGTCGTAGATAGATTGACAAAGGTATCGCACTTCATCCCGAATAGGAAGGAAGATCCGGGGGAAAAGTTAGCCAAGATCTATGTGGATAATATTATACGGTTGCATGGTGTTCCACGCAATATTGTTAGTGACTGAGACGGATGCTTCACGTCAAATGACTGGAGGCTGGTGCATAAGTTGTTGGGAACTAAGCTGAGTTTTAGCACGGCCTTTCATCCGTTGACGGATGGTCAGACTGAAAGGGTCAACAGGACGATGGAGGACATGCTTCGCATGTGCGTCTTGGATTTCGGAAAACAGTGGGAAGATCACCTGTACATGGTAGAGTTTGCATACAATAATAGTTTTCAAGCGAGTATTGAAATGGCGCCTTTCGAGGCCCTGTATGGGAGAAAGGGTCACACGTCGTTGTCTTGGTTGGAGACAGGCGAGTCAAAGTTATACAAACGTAAGGCAGTGGAAGACGTCACTTCAATGGTATGTACGATTCAGGAATGGTTAAAGATTGCTCAGGACAGGCAGGCAAAATACTATAATTCCAAGCATAGGAATGTGGAGTTCAGTGTTGGCGAATGGGTGTATTTGAAAATCAAGCCGTTCAAGGGTGCCTCGTGGATTCAACGCTTGAATAAGCTGAGTCCGAGATACCTTTGACCGTTTGAGATCCTGGAGCGGATTGGCGAAGCAGCGTATGGATTGAAGTTGTCACTGGAATTGAGTGGGCTACACGATGTATTCCACATTTCGGTACTGCGGAAGGTGGTACAAGAGCCTTCTCAGGTTGTTGCGGTCGATCAAGTGTCGATTATTAATGGTTTGATGACCAAGGTAAAACCAGTTCGCATTGAAGGCCTTGAAGTCAAACGGCTCCGCAATAAGGAAATTCGAATTGTTAAAGTCCGATGGGATAACTGCGGACGTGAGGAGCTTTATTGGGAGCGAGAGCAGACTATGTTTGAAGCATATCCCGAATTATTCCACGCAGGTAATATTTAAATTGTTTTGTGTACCTTTACATAATTTCGTGGACAAAATTCTTTAAGGGGGGAGATTTGTAATTCCCCAAAACTTAAAAGTGAAACGGGCGGTGTTCGAACTAAGTTTGGGTCTTGGTAGGGTGAACATGGCTTGTGACACGGGCATGTCACATGGCTGTGTCGTGCTCGGGTCATCGAGTTGAGGTCGACGAGCATTGAGTGCTTGAACACGGCCTGGGACACGGGCGTGTCCCAGGGCGTGTCAGGCAAACGGCTTGTGGCACGGGTGTGTCACATGGCTATGTACTCCTCTAGAAGGTTGGTCCTGTGTCGACTTGGGACACGGCCTAGAGAACGGCCGTGTACTGTATGACACGGGCATTTCGGATTCGGCACGGGCGTGTGGACACCCGTGTCCACCAAGGGTCGTGATGGTTGGCATGGCGGTTATTCGTGACACGCTACTTGTCACGGGGGTGTCGATGACCCGACACGGGCGTGTCAAGTTGGTACACGGGCGTGTCCTAACCCATGTGCTTTTCTATACTCGACAATCGTGTCTGGATCGAGGCACACGGTCTGGGACACGGCCGTGCGCAAAGTTGTGTTCGGCCCAGGATTAAGAGATTTTAGGCAAATCTTAGTCGTTCGTTTTCTTTAAACAAGATCTGATGGCCCAGATGAATTCCTGCTTTCTTAAGTCCCGGAATAGAGGATTAATTCCCCATTTCCTCTTAAGTTTTCTCTTTCTAATGAGTTAGAGAGAGGAGAGAGCAAGGAAGAGGGAAGGGGAGGAATCCAGCCGCTGGCGGAGCATTAGAGCACGAAATTGAGAACCGAGCCCAGATTCGTGGAGAGAATTCCCTTGCGAAGCCTTTATAAGTCTTTGTCGGTGATGTTGCATTGCATGAGTGGCCGGAGAAGACTCCGTGCCTTTGATTGTTTTCGGGTTTCTACACGGTAGGTTGCAGCAGGGATCCTTGGGGATTAACTCCAAGGCGCACCCGGAAAACTGGGCGGAAACGTAATTCTGCTAACTTGGCGGCCAGGGAGCTAGCCTTGAACATAATTGGGTTATGTGTTGTTTGGGAATGAATTAGTATCCGGGTGAAGCTTGGCCCGCACGTACCTCTTAAAGTGACTAAGAGGAGTGAGCAGTGGGCGGGTGGAAATGGACCTGGGCTTTGTGGTTCGGTGCTAGAGGCCCTAAAGTGGAACTGGTCGTTGGCATAGTCGGGAGTCTTGGACTATAGTCGGAAAGAATCAAAAATGCTCATAATGTGTGTCGTCCCGAGGATGGTGGTGAAGCCACGGAATTGACTGAATTCATCGAGAATGTGCCCTAAGTGCACGGGGTGTTTGACCGAGTGAGCTTTCTCCTCTAAAGAAGGAGACTTTCTCCTACCCTTTCTTGTGGCTTCAGCTTTGAAGGCTACTGACTTGTCTTTATACTCAGACCTACTATTTTTCTCCTCCTCCTTTCTGGCAGTGAGCTGCATCTCATAAGATAGCAGTTTTCCAAACAAGGTTGGTGGAGGTGTATCAGCAAGCCTGGCCACCTCTCTGATGGCACATATTTTTGTATCCCAGTCCTTGGTCAGTGACCTGAGAAATTTATCATTCAATTCATATCTGCTAAAGACTCTTCCATAGGTCATCAGCTCATTTATAATTCTAAAGAACTTCTTATAATATTCTGCTATGTTGTCTGACTTAGCTTGTCTGAAGCTTTCATATTCTTAATTCAACATAGATTTCCTATCCTCGCTAACTTCTTCAGTTCCCTCCATATAGACAATCAAGGTGTCCCACATCTCCTTGGAGGTTTGGCAATGCACAAAATTCTAAAATGTGGCATCATCTATAACACTCATAATTTTGTTTTGTGCTCTCTTGTCTAAAGTTGCTAGAATGATCTCATCCTTAGTCATTTCAAAATAGCTCTTTGGGGTTTTGAGATTAGCTTCAAGAGCTAATATATTCATTGGAATGAAAGGACCTTCTTGTACTGTGATGTAGATTCTTGGATCAGATACTTCCATGAACAATCTGACCCTTTCTTTCCATATCCCAAAGTTTTCTTTCCAGCAGATGGGCAGTTTCATTGATCTAAATTCCTTCTAATTCTCATTTGAACCCATTCTGGCTAATTGTTAATAGCCTTGGAGATTTACTCATACTGTTAGGTCTATTTTTGAGTAACCTCCCTCTGATACCACTTGAAAGATTTGATTTCAAGAGCCTAAACACCTAGAGGGGTGGGGTGAATAGGTTCTAATCCTTTTTAACAATTAAGGCAATTAACACAGCACAAATATCACAAAAACAATAACAGAAAATACACAGCAGAGCACACTAAGAATTATAGTGGTTCCCCAAGTTGTGGGTACGTCCACTTCCCCCTTCGCCTATCCAGTAGAGAACTGGATTCAGTCAAACTTCCTTCCACTAGCTCAGATTCACAGATCTTACAACTCAAAACCTGATAGGTTCCTATAACTCAGACTTCTTTAAGTCCTACCTCAGATTCTACCCAAGAATCCTACCTCAGGCAATAGCCCTACCTTAGCCTTTATCTCCAGGCCTACAACTCAGACTTCTTCAAGTCCTACAACTCAGGCCCTCAACCCTACCTCAGCCTTTATAAATTTAGGCTTACAACTCAGATCTATAACAGATCTTAAAAATAAAAGTTTGTTTAAGAAAATAAAAACTTCACCCAGTTCAACAGATAAAAGGGTGAGAACTTCTTGATCAGTTCTTTATTAAACTGAATACTCTAGATCCAACCTGACTTAGCTTCTTCAAAGCTTCTTGAATTTGAACAAAATAAGGTTGATCTTCAATTGGAGTTGGAGTTGATCTTCAATCAGCTTCCTTCTTGAATTCAGAATTAGATCTGAATTTTACTTGCAGACTTTTTAGGATCTGCCTTCTTCTGGGATTGCCTCTTGCTCCCCCTCACTGGTTCTCAATCTCTGATGAGTAAGTTATTTCTCCTCTTGATTCTGTCGGATTATTATCCACTTCTGGTTGTTATGGATCAGCCCTTTATATAGAGTTCATCAACGATTACCGGCTGATCCTATTTATAATGGCCTTCTGATAGTACTGACAGATGTGTCAGTCTTATTACTTATGATAGCTGTTAAGTCTTTAGTCATGACAACTGACCCTTCATTGAACTTCTATCACAGCAGGGAACAGTCAGCAAAATACTTCAAATGTGATGACACAAATAGACAAAGTGTCGACACAATTCTTGATGATGTCGACACAACTTCCAATGTGTCAACACAGTCATTCTTTAACTTCTCGAAATAGCTTCTATTGTATGTGTCGGCACAAGTCCTGTGTGTCGACACAACTTCTCCTGGTCTTGACATAGCTGATGCTGATAGATGGCGTTGAGTGTATGTCCAGATGTCATTGAGTGTGTGTCCAGATGTCGTTGAGTGTGTATCAACACAAGTCCCATGTGTCGACACAAGCCTTTCAGACTCAGTATAGCTGTTGTTGATAGATGGCATTGAATGTGTGTCAACACAAGCCTTCCAGACTCAGTATATTTGTTGTTGATAGATGGCGTTGAGTGTGTGTCGACACAAGTCCTGTGTGTCGACACAGTCTTGCTTCTGGTGTCTACATAACTCCTAGGTGTCGACGCAGCTCCTGCTTCAGGTGTCGACACAAGTCCTAGGTGTCGACACTTGTACTTAAAAAATTTTCTTGCATTTCTTAAACCTGCACACTGAAACTCAACATCCCATCAAATACATATTGATGTATACCATTGAGTAAAGAGAGGCTTCTCCAAATCTGGTACACAATTTCCAGTGTACCCAACACCCTTAATGGTTGAAAATCTACTCTTAAATAGAAAAAGATCAGAAAAATTGTCATGCACGATCTCGTGCATGATCGAGCGCTAACCGTGTGTTATTAACTTTCAGATCTGGATCGCAGAATAAGATGCATTGACCCGTGCATTTTACTCGTGCACGGGTGCTTCCACCCGTGCGTGAAGGAAATCGCACGGGTAAACACAGAGTGCAGAAAAAAGGGTAAAACAGGGGAACCAAGCGTTTTACTCGCGCACGGGCGTGTTTGCCCATGCGTGAAGTAAACACACGATTTACCCCAGAATGCAGGAATAAAGAGAAAATGTGCAGACCATGTGATTCTTTCTCGCACGGCTTGGCCTAAACCGTGCGGGAACAAAACGCACGGGTAGAAACAGAAGTCCCAAGAATTGCTGTGTGAATTGCAAGATTGCACTGAAACCGTGCGCGAAGAAATGCGCACGACCGTGCATTTTACACAGAAACTGGAAAATGAATTCGGGACATCCCGACTATCTGCACAGCAATAAAACCAGGCCGGAGCACAAGCTCCTACCAACAACACACAGCATAAAATAAATAAAAAGAACCATGGGGAGCACCATGTGCTTACCCCCAACAAAAGAATGTGCAATTGCACACCCTTGGGCCAAAATAGTGCACTTAGCGTGATAAGCAGAATAAATGAAATATCAACGATAACATACTAAAAGTGAAGTGCAAGTGCGTTAAAACTAGCCCAGATGAGTCCGAAAACCCTATATAAATCGAACTCATCACACCCCCAGACATAACTGTTTGCGCGTCCTGAGAAAAATAAATCTATGCAGACAGAAAAAATCATTTAGCTAACATAGAAATTATGATACGGAGTACCATGCAAAGTCGCATGCTCGTACGCATACAAATATAGTAGAATAAATTTTTAAGTATACAAAATAGTTTATACTTTTCACTGTGCGTATCAAAATTTTATTATTACTCAAAAATGGAATCACGGTGAATCATCTGGTCACGCATATGAAGAAAGTAGGCAGACCACTAAGGTGAGCTTTACTAAAGATCGGGGTTCAGGATCACCTCCAAAGGAATCCACCAATGTCAGGGACCATACGCTTGCCCGTCCACACCCTCTCCACGACGCTAGTCATACTCAAACGCGAATCAGTAGGACTTGAAGGATAGAAGGGGGATTAGGTGAAGGAGGGGTATATACAAAGGGTAAACAAGACGGACACGCACATCCAAATTGAAACTGCCCGAAAACAATCACAGCTAGAAACAATGGCAAACACGTGCAACGCACCACCACACTTGAATTTTTTACGGTGTGTGCATGCCGACAACGATCACAAAAACCCAAAAACAATTCACAACTTAACAACAACATATATATTCTTTTTATTCCAACATAGCAATTTTGTTTCATTTTTTTAAAAAAAATCAAATAGCTGCAACTAAATACAAAAACACGGCAACAACACAAGCTGCCTAACACCACATGACTGCCACATAGAACGGATACAAGTGACAATAAAACAAACTAATCGAGCAACCATATCCGGATGTGCGAGAAGGTGAGGCTATAAGGCTTTGGTAGCGAGGCATAGGGTTGACAAAGGAAGGGATAGACTCAACGGGGTAGCAACGGATAGACGGCAGGAATGGTACAAGGCTCAGACTAAATAAATGACGGCCTACATCACACTCATGCTAGACTAACCATGCGCCAATGCTTCGAGAGTAGCTTCGGGCAAGTTCTTAGCCACCGAGAAAGTTGATCCTTCCTCCTGACTCGAGCAAAATTAGTCTAGTGACGGCTACACACATCCCTACACTACCGTTTGATTCATACCGGATTCATCAACTTTTGAGTAGAATAAAAAGTATTTACGCAAATAGAAAAATATACAACTATAAGCATACATAAAAATTTAATCCACTCAAATTTATACACGAGATGAGAGCACTCGATTAGGAGCACTACAGGAGTCAACATTTTACCTTGTCTCAAAATCCTATGTAGTACAATAATTTGCACAAATCGTATAAAGAAATGAGTTTAACTCGCAGCACGCGCTCATGTGGGTATAGTGGTGTGCAATGCAATGAACTAATAAAAATAAAACTATAAAAGCTTCTAGTATGCACATGAAATATGCGCGTGCAAAAGGTAACAAAACTGGTCTCCCACAGACTTAAACTAGGCTACGCATCATACGATATTTAAATTTAAATCAGATAGAGCTAAGGGAAGAGGTTACCCAATGCTCAGTAGGTAAGCATACCAGAAGATGCGTGAAAAACCTGAAGCAGGCCCGCCATACGAAGAATCACAACCCCACCAATACAAATTTGCTATGAATACCTGCAGGGGTGAGCTCCGCAAAAATAAAAGAAAAATATACAAAAGAAATGTTTGTTGGGTACATTGGAAAATGTGTACCTGATTTGAAGAAGCCCAACCTAGCTCAATGATATACATCAAGGTGTATTTGATGTTGTTTTAAGTTGACATGTGCAGGTGAAGAATTGATAAAGTATGCAGAAAAAATTCTAAGTCCAAGTGTCGACATAGAGGAAGCAGTGTCGACACATAGAAGAAAATAGTCGACACAACACTGGGAAGCAGTGTCGACACATAGCAGTTAGTCTACAACTACACTGGGAAAAAGTGTCGACACAGAGGAAGCAGTGTCGACACATAGCAGTTAGTCTACAACTACACTGGGAAAAAGTGTCGACACAGAGGAAGCAGTGTCGACACATAGCAGTTGGTCTACAACTACACTGGGAAAAAGTGTCGACACAGAAGAGTATAGTCGATCTCAAGATTGTCGACACCAGCTGGATGTGTCGACACAGAAGAATATAGTCGACCTCAAGTTTGTCGACACCAGCAGAATGTGTCGACACATTGTGATTGAGTCAACACATTATAGCAAAGTTAAAAGAAGACTGTGTCGACACCTGAAGGCTAAGTCGACACTTACTAAGTTAATGATTCTACAACAACTGTGTCGACACACAGGACTTGTGTCGACACACTGAAGAGTCAAGACCAAGTTATTTTCAGAAGAAGCTGTGTCGACTCAAAGGCAACTTAGTCGACATCACTGAAGACTGTGTCGACACCAAAGTCAATTGTGTCGACACAGATAGACAGATGGTCTCGACACTTTCTGACAGACTGTCTCGACAACTTGTGGTTCAAGACTAAGGCACAGGACTTGTTTGAAGATTTGACAGCTGTGGGTTGCCACCGGTTAACTGAAGCTGTCAGACTTGTCAGAAAACGGTTAGAAACCGGATCAGCCGGTTACCATGAAGAAAGTCTATAAATAGACAGATTCAGAAGGAGAAAGTAACTTTTGAAAAACATTGATAAGAATCAAAAAGTTGAGAAGGATTACAATCCAATTCATTTCAAGAAAGTGCTAGGCACTTAAGAAGATCTTCTCCGGAAGATCAAAGAAGACTATCTAAGGATAGATCAAAGAAGAGTTCTAATCAGAATTCAGAAGAATCATTCAAAGTGCTGGATAGAGAGAGATCAAGCCAGAATTTGAAGAAGAAGAAGAAAGAAACCACCAGTGTATTCTCAAGAAGCTGTTTGGAATCAACTCAGCTAAGTTCATATTCAAGAAGCTTTGAAGAAGGCTCAGATACAGTTGATTGCATCAGCTGATCAAGAATTGTCTTGGCCTTTTCTCTCTCAATTTAGGCAAGATTGTTAAATAATCTTTTCTATATTTCTGTAGGATCTGTTTTCACAGATCTAAGTTGTAAGCCTGTGTTATAAAGGCTGAGTGTAGGAGTGTTGAACTCTGAGTGGTAGGGCTGTTTGCCTGAGTGTAGGAGAAGAATCTTCTCTGAGTTGTAGGCCTTGGGGCAAGGCTGAGGTAGGGCAGTTGTGCCTGAGTTGTAGGAACCAGTTGGGTTCTGAGTTGTAGGATCTGTTGATCTGAGATTAGTGGAAGTTTGGCCGAATCTAGCATACTGCTAGATAGGTGAAGGGGGAAAGTGGATGTACCCAGACCTTGGGGAACCACTATAAAACATTGTGCAATCTGTGATGTTTTATTTTCTGTGATTGCTGTGCTTATTGTGTTAGCCATTGAATTGAATTCTGCCTAGAAGTTTTTATAAAAAAGCAGAACCTATTCACCCCCCCCCCCCTCTAGGTGTTTAGGTTGTCTTGAAAGTTAAACTATCAAGTGGTATCAGAGGGAGGTTCCTCAAAAAGGACTTAACAGTCTGAGGTAGATCTGAAAGGCAGGTTCAAGATTCAAGATTCTAGAAGATGGGTTCTGGAGAGAATCATAAGGAGCTAGGGTCTATGAAATTACCCATATGCAAGAAGGAAATCTTTGGGATCTGGAAAGAAAGAGTCAGATTGTTTATGGAGGCATCTGACCCAAGGATTTACATCACAGTACAGGAAGGCCCCTTCATTCCAATGAAGATATCTGTTCTTGATGCAAATATCCAAATACCAAAGACTTATTCAGAAATGACCAAGGATGAAATCATCTTGGCAACCATGGACAAAAGGGCACAGAACATCATTGTTAGTGCCATAGATGATTCAACATTTCAGAATCTGATTCACTGCAAGACCTCCAAGGAGATGTGGGACACATTGATTGTCTACATGGAGGGATCTGAAGAAGTAAGGCTGGACAGAAAGTCTATGCTAAATCAGGAGTATGAAAGCTTTAGACAAGGAAAATCTGATAGCATAACTGAGTGCTATAAGAAATTCTATAGAATTGTGAATGAGCTAATATCCTATGGAAGAGTCTTCAGTACCTATGAACTGAATGACAAATTCTTAAGATCCTTATCAAAGGATTGGGATACAAAGATCTGTGCTATAAGAGAAGTGGCTAAATTGGCAGAGATATCTCCTCCAACCCTGTTTGGAAAGTTGCTATCCTATGAAATGCAACTTATGGTGAGGAAGGAGGAGGAAAGAAACTCAAGAGGAGATCACAGAGAAAAGACTGTGGCATTTAATGCTGAAGCCACTAGAAAGAATAGGAGGAAATCACCATCTCCTCCTAAATAAGTTGAAGAAGATGTTCTGAAAATTCAGATAAGGGTTCAGAGAGCTGTGATTCAGATGCAGACTTTGCTGCATTCACAAGGCAATTCCAAAGGTTCTTGAAAAAGAAGCAATGGAAGTCTAGGCCTTCCACATCACAGCAAGTTGATGACTATTATCAGAAGAGAAGGTCATCAAGGAAAGAGAAAAGCAGATCAAAGCCCAGCAAAGCCACTACTTCAAAGATTGTCTGCTATTGTTGCAATAGGCCTGGACATGTAGTGGCTGATTGTCCTGACAAGAGGAAGGAATCTTCAGAAAAGAAGAAGACTTATCAGAAAGGCAAGAAGGAGAAATCCTTTGTAGCAAAGAAAGATAAAAGTCTGTCAGACCAGTCAACTTCAGAATCAGGATCTGAAGCTGAAGCATATATTGGACTATATGCTGCATTTGAGGAAGAGGAGTTTATGCAGTTGCTAGATTCCATCAATGAACATCAATGCATGGGGTTGATGACAAGATCAGAAGAGGACATATGCCAGAATCAGTCTGGTCCTAATGAGGTAAAATGTCCTTCCAGTACATCTGTTTGTAGTACAAGTGAAGAATCAGCTACATCTGCATCAAGTGATGAAGATACATCTGGATCTGAAGGAGATGTCTATCAATTGATAGACAAGTATGGGGACTTGTTGCAGGCCCTTAAGAAAAGCAAGAACCTGGTTAAAACTCAGGCTCAGGAAATTGCTGAACTAAGGGTAGCAACAACTGAGTTAGAAAAAGTCCTTGATCTATTAAATGAAATTGCCAAGCTGAAGAATATAACTATTATTCAGATGGGCACAATTAATTATACTAATGATCAAGTGAAGAGTCTGGAGGCCAGACTTAGAATTGAAAGGGATTTAGTGGCTAGTTACTCTAAGCCAAAATCTGTCTTACCCTTGATAGATGAATTTGTCACTCAGAAGGGTAAGGTTGGATTAGGATTTAAAGGTAACTCCAGGGCTGGCAGATTCAAGAGGAAAGGCAAAGCCCCTATTCAGCCACTAAACCTTTCAGTCCCCATAAAGTTTAGTAAGGTGAAAGTGCCTTCTAACATATATGATCATGAAGACATTCAAGGTCATATTAAGACTAATGTTCTGAAGAACAAGGGTGTAAATGCAAGCAGGCCTACCTATGGTCATAAACCCAATGGTTTTAAGAAATCAGTAGGTGAAGTTGCAACAGCACCAGCAATGAACAGAAATTCTTCTGACAAGGATGTATCTAGATCTAGATACAATAAGTTTGAATGTTGGTGCTGTGGCAAGAGAGGCCATTTTGCATTAGACTGCTGGTATAACACAAGTGCTATAAAGAATAAGAGTCTACCTGTTAGAAGAGGCTATGATAACTTTATTAATGCTAACCTGAACCAAGGACCCAAGACTTACTTGGGTTCTAAGGGTAAGTAATTCTGTATTGCAGGTGAATCCAAGTAACCATGCCCCTATATGGTACTTGGATAGTGGTTGTTCCAGGCACATGAGTGGAACAAAGGGGCTGCTGAAGGAGTATTCATCTGTCAAAGATGGACCTAAAGTGATCTTTGGTGGATCTGAGAAGGGAGTCATCAAAGGGTTTGGTAACATTTCTTCTAACCTAATTACTATCACCCAAGTGGCCTATGTAAAAGGTTTGAAACATAATCTAATAAGCATAAGCCAGCTGAGTGATCTAGGATATGACATTTCATTTGGTAAGGATGGATGTCATATCAAAAGGTCAAGTGATCAAGAGATCATATTGACTGGGTATAGGAAGAGAAATGTATATTGCCTTAATTTTGAATGTGAAAATAAGGCTTTCCCCATTTGTCTTGTAGCTGATGACAATGCTTCCCATTGTGTTAAGTGGCACAAGAGATTGGCTCATCTAAACTACAAGACAATTGGACAACTCATTAGTAGAGAACTAGTGAGGAATGGGCCTCAAGTTAAGTGTATAAAGGAAGGGGTATGCTCAGCTTGTCAAAAGGGCAAGCAGACAAAATCCTCATTTCAAAGCCTTGAAAACAAGGATTCTGTGAGGTGCTTATACCTCTTGCATATGGATCTTTTTGGTCCTATGCCAGTTCATAGTCTAGGTAGGAAGGTCTACACTTTTGTGGTTGTAGATGACTATTCTAGATTTACCATGGTGTTCTTTCTGAGACAAAAATCTGAAACCCCAAGTGTATTACTTAATTTTGTAAAGCAAATTCAGAATGAACTGAATAGTACAGTGGTCAAAATTAGAAGTGACCATGGTACTGAGTTTCAATCTGAAAGCATAACAAACTTGTGTAAAGACTTTGGGATTTTCCAAGAATTCTCCTCACCTAGAACATCTCAGCAAAATGGAATTGCTGAAAGAAAGAATAGAACATTAATTGAAGCTGGTAGAACTCTATTGAGTGACACCTCTCTCCCAGAATATTTTTGGGCTGAGGCAGTTAACACTGCTTGTCATGTCATCAATAGGGCTTCTATCACCAAAAGCCACAGAAAGACTCCCTATGAGATTGTGAAAGGCAGAAAACCAAATCTATCCTATTTTAGGATCTTTGGTTGCAAGTGCTATATACTTAACAATGGCAAGTCATATTTGACTAAGTTTGCTGCCAAATCCCAGGATGGGATATTTGTTGGGTACAGCACAAATAGTAAGGCCTATAGAGTCTTCAACTTAACTACTCAAGTTGTTGAGGAATCTGTGCATGTTGTATTTGATGAAACAAGATTAATCAATTGTGAGTTGTCTTGTAGATCAAATGACTCAACAGGTATAAGCAAGAGGATGGACAAGCTCTCCATTGCTGAAGCTTCAAAGGAAGATGGAGCATTGGAAAATGAAGGCTGCTGTCCAGGGGGAGTACAAGAGATAATGGAAGCTGATGAAAACCAAGAGGTTCAGCAGAATGAAGAAGCTGGAGATGCTCAACCTGAAGGGAATCTTCCTCCAGCTATAAGATATCTAAGAGATCATCCTACTGATCAGATAATTGGTGATCCAAGACAAGGAGTGCAAACTAGAAGCAGAAATCAAAGCACAGTTTTGCATTCAAGTTTCTTGTCCCAAATGGAACCTAAGAAGTTTGAAGAAGCTATCCAAGACCAGCACTGGATTGATGCAATGCAAGAGGAGCTGAATCAATTCAGAAGGTGCAAAGTCTGGGAGCTTGTTCCTAAACCAAGAGGCCACAACATAATTGGCACTAAGTGGATCTATAGGAACAAGCTAGATGAAAGTGGGATAATAGTGAAGAATAAAGCAAGGTTAGTTGCAAAAGGATACAGGCAGGAAGAAGGGATTGACTTTGATCAAACCTTTGCTCCAGTAGCAAGGCTGGAGGCAATCAAAATGTTCCTTGCCTATGCAGCCTACCAAGACTTCAAAGTATACCAGATGGATGTGAAGTCAGCATTTCTGAATGGTGATCTTAAAGAAGAAGTATATGTAGAGCAGCCATCAGGTTTTGTAGATCCTCTTAAACCTGATTCTGTGTATAAGCTTAGGAAAGCTTTGTATGGGTTAAAACAAGCTCCAAGGGCTTGGTATGAAACCCTGTCTACCTTCCTCATTGAGAATAAATTCTCAAGAGGAAAGATAGACAAAACTCTATTCCTTAGGGAATCCAAAGGAAAGATCATCTTAGTCCAGATCTATGTTGATGACATAATCTTTGGATCTACTGAAAACAACCTTTGTAAAAAGTTTGCCAAACTTATGCAAGGGAAGTTTGAGATGAGCAGTATGGGAGAACTTAAGTTCTTCTTGGGACTCCAAGTAAGACAGACTGATGATGGATTGTCCATATCCCAGTCTAAGTTCACCAAAGAATTAATTAAGAAATATGGTATGGAGTCATCCTCCACCATGAGAACTCCTATGGGAACAAGTATGCCTATATGCAAAGATGAGGCAGGTAAACCTGTTGATGAATCATTGTATAGAGGAATAGTTGGGTCTCTACTATATCTCACTGCTAGTAGACCTGACATTATGTATGCAACATGTGTCTGTGCTAGGTACCAAGCCTGCCCTAAAGAATCTCATTATACTGCAGTCAAAAGGATTCTGAGATATCTAAAGGGCACTCCTACTCTAGGTCTTTGGTACCCTAGGAATAGAGATTTTCTACTAACAGGCTATTCAGATGCAGATTTTGCAGGATGTAGAGAGGATAGAAAGAGTACTACAGGTACTTGTCAATTCCTGGGAGGAAGACTAATATCTTGGAGTAGTAAGAAGCAGACTAGTGTGGCAATTTCCACAGCTGAGTCAGAGTATGTTGCTGCTGGAAGCTGCTGTGCACAGCTATTATGGATGCAGCATCAGCTTAAGGATTATGGTATTCAGGTA
The DNA here is from genome assembly GCA_039513925.1 of Platanthera zijinensis. Classification (NCBI taxonomy): domain Eukaryota; kingdom Viridiplantae; phylum Streptophyta; class Magnoliopsida; order Asparagales; family Orchidaceae; genus Platanthera; species Platanthera zijinensis. Next base: position 116,821,223 of record CM077084.1, read on the forward strand.
AGTAGAACACCCCTTTTATGTGATTCTAAGAGTGCTATTTCTATTGCTAATAATCCAGTTTCTCATAGTAGAACTAAGCATATAGAAATCAAATACCATTTTCTTAGAGAACATGTAGAAAAAGGAGACATCTCATTGGAATTTGTAAAAACAGATTATCAAATAGCAGATGTATTTACTAAGCCTTTAGATGAAACCAAATTCAATAAATTCAAAATTGAATTAGGTATGTTAACCATTGATTAATGTATTAACAAAATCATTAACAATGCAATTAAAGTGGGATTTAAGTAAGTTAAGTAATAACAATAGAAATTGGCTAAGTAAGAATGTGTCGACACATTCAGTAATAATGTGTCGACTCAGAGAAATAATGTCGACAAGTCAGAAATATTGTGTCGACACAGAGAATATGTGTCGACACTTAAGAGCTATATTGTCGACTTAACCAGAAATGTAATGTCGACTCAACCAGGATAATGGTGTCGACACTTACAGAATATGTGTCGACACTTATCCTTAGAGTCGACACAGAATTTCTGTCTTTCTATTATGTATCCAAGGTGTCGACATAACCACAAATTGGTGTTGACACATAGTAGGCTGAAGTAATGTCGAGTCAATAGAAGTTTGTGTCGACACATTCCGTCTGTGTCGACACATTTAGACTGTTTTTGGCGCCTTTTGAACTTCTTTCAACTGAAGCTATAAATAGGTCAAAAACTCTTTCTGTCGACACGCTTCCAAGGTTTTCGAGACTAAAACCCTGTGTCGACAGTCTATCTTTCTCTCTTCTCTCAAGCTTTCTCGACGAATCGATGGTGCCAAGGATTGAAGACAACATTAATGAAGGGTATGAGTTGGTGCGCCAGGCCTTTGCAGAGGCGCCGCCAGATGTTCAAGGGGTTATCACCCTCCTCTCTGAGTCAGGATTAGAATTTCTCATCTCAGAACCAACTAAAATCTGGAAGAAGGAGGTGCACGAGTTCTTTATCTCTGCATCAGTCCACTCGACTAGCCTCAAGATTAAGTCCAATGTACAAGGGACTAAGGTGAAGATTACTCAAAGAAGTTTAAGAAAGATCTTTCAATTACAAGTAGTTGAGAATGAAGAGGAAGTTCCTAGCTCTAAGACAAGGGAAGCCCTTCAATGGTGTGGACTGGACTCAGGCTTGAAGATTGGAGATGCATTCAACAGGAAGGGTATGAATCAGCAAGGGAAGTTCTTGTCTGAAATAGTTGGGAAAGTGATCCTCTGCAAGACAGGTGGACATGATAGGATTTTTGCCTATATGTTCAGCCTTATGACCAGGATTGTTTTTACAATTCCTACTGATTGGTCAGGAGTACTCTTTGACAAGATCAAAGAAGGAATCAAGAAGCCTAACATGGCCAGGATCATGAGCTTATACCTCACTGGAGTGATTCCTGAAGTAATGCAGCAACTGCAAGGGACTAAGATTAATCATATGAGAAGAATGGATATGAGACTGTTCTCAAGGTGGGATAGGGTGCTGTCCAAGGATGTGCCTGAAGAGAGCAGGCCAGACACCCCTGTGAAATCCCCTTCTAAAACTCAAGAAACTGAACAACAATAAGAAGACCCACTCAGGACACAGGTTGAAGATCAGCCAGACTCAACTATAGTCCAGCAAGTGTCAACACCTGCACAAATGCAGGGGGAGCCAGTTTCCACTCCTGCTCAAAATGTATCTGCACCTGATCAGGTACATGTGTAGGGGGAGCTAATGTATTTTACTATAAAAGACTTTGCTCATATTCTTATTAATGCACAGGTTCAGGAAGAGCTAGTGTCCACTCCTCCTCTAGATACTACAAATACTGAAGTACAAGTGCAAGAGGAAGCACAGTTAAACTTATCTCAAGATTTAACTGCTGCAGAAGTTACATCTCAACTGGAATTTACTCTGGAGGAGTTATTCCCTGATGTTGATACTATTACTGATAAAGTCGGAGGTGGACCAGAAATTGAGAAGTCCATAGGTATGGACATTGATCAGGAAGCTGAAGTTGAGCCACAGGTTGAGGGGGAGCCAGTGGATGTTGAGGCTGAGCAACAGGTCACTGGGACAGATACAATTCATCCTCCTCAAGAAAGAATTCATTTAGATACTTCATCTGAAACTGAAACTGAAGATGCCAGGATGGCAAAGAAAAGAAAACTTGTTGTATTTAAGAGAAGAAGCAAGAATTATAAGCAGGCTTTACAGACAACACCTCTACAAGTATCTCCAGCCTTTGATTATAACAAGTTTATGGTAGATCTACAGGTAAAATTGGATGAACAAAGGATGGCTCTGGAAAAGTATGTTGATGAAAATAGCAAGTCACTTCAGTTTGACTTAGCTCAGGATATAAAGTCCATCTAGTTTCAAGTCAACATGCATAAAAAGGAAATGACAGATTGCTTCCACAAGGGTGGCAATGCTGTGGTTTATCTAGCTCAACAACAGGAGGCTATTACTACAAAGGTGGATGACATTGCTTTGAAGCAAAGCTATGTTTTGGAAAATCAGATAAGAATGAATGAGAATTTAACTGAATCTCATAATGAGATCATTAAGGAGGTAAAGAAGATTGTTCCAGGTCTGCCTGCAGATAGAGCCAAAGAAAGGGAAGAATTTGATAAGAATTTTCAAGCTGCCATTGCTTCTATTAAGACCGCCATCACAACCTCTCAAAAAGAAATATCTGAAAAGCTTCAAAAGTTAAAACCATTTTTTAAAGAGGGTGTGAATTATTTGGATGGCCAAATCAGATTTCAAAAGGAAGATCTAAGAGATCATGTCTCTAGAGAAGCCATAAAGGGGGAGAGGATGCTAATTCATGCAGGCTCAGAGCACTCCAAATTGGTGACCAATAGTATCCGAGCCACTTTGGGATATCCCCCATTGTGTGATGATGCTATGGTGGCTGAGTCAGGAATACAATCAAATCTACTTGAAGGCAATCAACCTGAGGTTGCCCAAGTCATTTACCCCCCTCCAGATTTTGACATGATTGATCAGAAGGTTCAAGGAATGTATAGTCCTCCAAAGGAGGTTACTAATATTGTCATTGGGAAGGTTGATAAACCTGAGGCTACTCTGAAAGAACAGCAAGATGCTCTATTAGCAAAGAAGAGATTCAGAGAGCAGGCTGCACTCAAGCCAGATTATGAGTAGTGGAGTCCTACTTCAAGGAACATAATACTCACTGCATGGAAAGCTGTACAAGACAAAGTTCATGAGAGAGGGAAGTGGTACAATGAGATAGAATGGCAGAAGTATGAGGCAAGACAGGAAGCAATAGTACAATTCAGAAGGAAAGCTAAGCTGGGAAGACTGCCATCAGATGCTAAGGAGCCAAGCAAGTACTTCCCAAAGCCTTTTCACTATTTTGAAAGGCAAAGGATCAAGGAAGAAGCTCAGAAGAAAGCTGATCTAAAAGGAAAGAAGATAGCTGAAGAATCAGAAGCTCCTGTGACAGCTACAATTCAATCTGGCAAAGGGATTATAATTAGAGAGCCTGATCAATCCTGATTATGTTTTAAGTTCCTTCATAGTGTTTTGTAATGTTGAGATGTAATCATTAAATGTAAAACAATGTAATCAAACATTACCCAGTTATAAACAAAATGTTGTTTGGCATATTATAATGTTCATTCTGTGATGGATTGTTTTTATGTTTTGTTTATATTAAGTATTCCTGTCATGTCATATATCATCATTTAGTACTGTTTATAAAATGGTGTATATCATTGGCTATAAGGGTTATGACTTCTCCAAATAGGGGGAGATTGTTGGGTACATTGGAAAATATGTACCTGATTTGAAGAAGCCCAACCTAGCTCAATGATATACATCAAGGTGTATTTGATGTTGTTTTAAGTTGACATGTGCAGGTGAAGAATTGATAAAGTATGCAAAAAAAATTCTAAGTCCAAGTGTCGACACAGAGGAAGCAGTGTCGACACATAGAAGAAAATAGTCGACACAACACTGGGAAGCAGTGTCGACACATAGCAGTTAGTCTACAACTACACTGGGAAAAAGTGTCGACACAGAGGAAGCAGTGTCGACACATAGCAGTTAGTCTACAACTACACTGGGAAAAAGTGTCGACACAGAGGAAGCAGTGTCGACACATAGCAGTTGGTCTACAACTACACTGGGAAAAAGTGTCGACACAGAAGAGTATAGTCGATATCAAGATTGTCGACACCAGCTGGATGTGTCGACACAGAAGAATATAGTCGACCTCAAGTTTGTCGACACCAGCAGAATGTGTCGACACATTGTGATTGAGTCAACACATTATAGCAAAGTTAAAAGAAGACTGTGTCGACACCTGAAGGCTAAGTCGACACTTACTAAGTTATGATTCTACAACAACTGTGTCGACACACAGGACTTGTGTCGACACACTGAAGAGTCAAGACCAAGTTATTTTCAGAAGAAGCTGTGTCGACTCAAAGGCAACTTAGTCGACATCACTGAAGACTGTGTCGACACCAAAGTCAATTGTGTCGACACAGATAGACAGATGGTCTCGACACTTTCTGACAGACTGTCTCGACAACTTGTGGTTCAAGACTAAGGCACAGGACTTGTTTGAAGATTTGACAGCTGTGGGTTGCCACCGGTTAACTGAAGCTGTCAGACTTGTCAGAAAACGGTTAGAAACCAGATCAGCCGGTTACCATGAAGAAAGTCTATAAATAGACAGATTCAGAAGGAGAAAGTAACTTTTGAAAAACATTGATAAGAATTAAAAAGTTGAGAAGGATTACAATCCAATTCATTTCAAGAAAGTGCTAGGCACTTAAGAAGATCTTCTCCGGAAGATCAAAGAAGACTATCTAAGGATAGATCAAAGAAGAGTTCTAATCAGAATTCAGAAGAATCATTCAAAGTGCTGGATAGAGAGAGATCAAGCCAGAATTTGAAGAAGAAGAAGAAAGAAACCACCAGTGGATTCTCAAGAAGCTATTTGGAATCAACTCAGCTAAGTTCATATTCAAGAAGCTTTGAAGAAGGCTCAGATACAGTTGATTGCATCAGCTGATCAAGAATTGTCTTGGCCTTTTCTCTCTCAATTTAGGCAAGACAGTTAAATAATCTTTTCTATATTTTTGTAGGATCTGTTTTCACAGATCTGAGTTGTAAGCCTGTGTTATAAAGGCTGAGTGTAGGAGTGTTGAACTCTGAGTGGTAGGGCTGTTTGCCTGAGTGTAGGAGAAGAATCTTCTCTGAGTTGTAGGCCTTGGGGCAAGGCTGAGGTAGGGCAGTTGTGCCTGAGTTGTAGGAACCAGTTGGGTTCTTAGTTGTAGGATCTGTTGATCATAGATTAGTGGAAGTTTGGCCGAATCTAGCATACTGCTAGATAGGTGAAGGGGGAAAGTGGATGTACCCAGACCTTGGGGAACCACTATAAAACATTGTGCAATCTGTGATGTTTTATTTTCTGTGATTGCTGTGCTTATTGTGTTAGCCATTGAATTGAATTCTGCCTAGAAGTTTTTATAAAAAAGCAGAACCTACTCACCCCCCCTCTAGGTGTTTAGGCTGTCTTGAAAGTTAAACTATCAATATTAAAACTAAAATAGACATGAAAATAAAAGTGCAGAAAATAAGAGATAAGTACTAGGGTTATTGTCATCCCAGCACGACTTATTAAATTCTATACAGTTCTAGCTAATGGGTCTATGAAAAGAAAAATACACAGGTAACTTTTCCATTATCCGTTCCGGTAACGGGTACCGATACGAAGATAAAGCAGTTTTCCCTCTGCCTAAATAATAATACTGTCTCATCGCAGGAAGAGGAAATAGGAAGTAAGAAGAGGAGGAGCACTGGTCCTCGCTCATCTCACCATAAAATAAATCCTTGCCCAGCAAGGTATCGTCTACTACTGGGAGACGGCAGGAGGAGAAAGCAATCAATGGAGCTTCCTCAATAGAGGAGGAATCAACCTCCTCGCAAAAGAGGATGCTGTCATCGATGACTGGAGCTGAAAGCTCTAATTCCTCTTGAGGCACCTGCGAAGACTCAACCCGCACAGGCTTAGATATAGAAGGGGGATCAAGAAATAAAGTAGAAGAAGAACTAAAATAATCAGAAATAGAGGGAGTGGTCCCGGTCTCACTCCTAGCAGGGTCCAAGCATAGACCTCATCATCAAACAAGGAAGTGGAAACTTCCTCATCAGCTAGGATCTCCTCATCAACACACCTCGGTGCGTCCACATGTTCCAAGATGTAATACTCTCCATTAATGAGAATAATATCCTCGTCACACATGGGCACATCCTCAGGCTCAGAATCACAATCCGGCCTAACATATTCAACCGACTCACTAAAAATAGGGATAGATAATTCTTACAAAGAAGGCGAAGGAACAACAACATCTGAGAAAATATGTGCGGGTTCCTCCGGGGGTGAATCAATAAGAGGGGAAGAATGTATAAGGAGAGACGGCACCACAATGTCGTCACACCGATCAGCAGAAATTCAGATGGGTATATCCGCAGCAGCCCCCCATAGACAAGGTGGTACCGCGAATACATCATCAGAATTAGAAGGGACGGCCATTTGAGAGGGAGATAGAGTTAATCGGATACTCGATTCGTCATCCTCCTCTAACTGGCGCTGAAATTCTATGCAATCTTTCAACACATGCTCGGTGCTACGACAACACAAACACCGTTTTCCATTACTCCTCAGTCCAGATTTGACCTGAGAGGAATAATAAAAAGGTGAAGGCGTAGAAGAGAAGTGACCATAAGACATGGGTATAGTGTATGAAGTACCATAAGAGGACGGTGCTCCATACACTGAACCATTAGAATTATGCTCCCAATCTTCCGTGGGGCACTCATCACTACCATTCCTATAATCGCCACACAATCAGCAACGGATATTCATATAAGAATACATGGTGTAACCACAAATAATTCACCAACAAAATTTTCTAAGCAAAAATTAACTACACACCACAGATAAAAGAAAATGAATGTTTGCTGCTGAAAAATTAAAACTAGAAAAAGAATAAAAAAATAAACAACAAAATTTAAAAACTAAAGCAAAGAAGAAACATGAAATAAACAAATGGAAAAGGGCTTCTATATCCTATCTCCCACTCCAAAAACTCACATGACTATGTTCCCTGTCAACGGCGCCAAAAACCTGATGCGTTGGACGGAAAGTGTATCGGTCGCATAAGTAATATAAAATGGGCGAATTTCCCCAAGTATCTATCTCTCAAGGAACACAGTAAGGTGGAGTTAATTTCGAGGAGGACTTCAGATTGAAGTCCTTAGGTCGGAATTAACTAAAGGGGGTTTGATATTTGTGGAAACAGAAAATAAAACTCTATCAACTACTCCTATGCAATGCCGGTATGCATCGCTTTGCCAGGCCGGATGGAAGACTACACGGGCCGCTATGCACCGAATCGTTAGGAGGATGGACGAGTAGACAAGCGTAAGAACCAGAATTTGAGGGTCGTAAGCACCTCTTTGCTACGCACGCCACTAGCAACTGCTAGTGCGGCAAGAAGAAATGGATGGCTGATGGATATAAAGGCGCAACTCAAGCTACTAAAGCGGTAAAACAAGGCAAGATTTACATATACAAAAACCTAACAAAGTTTACACTAAAGAGCACATCAACATCTAAAATAAAGTCCTAAGTACACATAAAAACAACAAAGGAAGTACATGGCAAGAGTTCGACCGAATCCGAAATCTTGCTTAGGGTTCGTGGAAGGAAACGTCGGGTTGTCAATCCGCGTCCAAGCTCGGTCCTCAACTACGTGCGGGGTAGATAAGGCTGTCAATACCTTCCAATGGACCCATCTTCTTCGTGTCACGATGCCGGAAGAAAGTTGCAAGCTTCCTTGTGCTTGTTAGCAATGGCGTCGAACCCTTAAATAGAGCTTAGAAGATGAAGGAGAAGGCCGAGAGCAAGCACCGACAAGGTATAGGCTTTGCGAGCATGGTCGGAGCTTCTCCCCTTGGTGGAAGATGAAGGGCGGAGGTTGAAGGGCAGAAATTTTCCCTAAAATGCGGATGGATCGGCATGAATGAAGTTGTCCCTTAATGGCTGAAAATCTGCCCTTAAATAGAAAAAGATCAAAATAATGGTCACGCACGGTCCCGCACACGACCGTGCGCTAACTGTGCATTATTAACTTTCAGATCTGGATCACAGAAGAAGATGTGTTGACCCGTGTGTTTTACTCGTGCACGGGCGCTTCTGCCCGTGCGTGATGGAAATCGCACGGGTAAACACAGAGCGCAGAAAACAGGGTAAAACAGGGGAACCGTGCGTTTTACTCGCGCACGGGCGCGTTTTCTCGTGCGTGAAGGAAACACACGATTTACCCCAAAATACAGGAATAAAGAGAAAATGTGCAGATCGTGCGATTCCTTCTCACGCGGTTTGGCTCAAACTGTGCGGGAACAAAATGCATGGGTAGAAACAGAAGTCCCCAGAATTGCTATGTGAAATGCACGATTGCACTGAAACTGTGCGGGAAGAAATGCGCACGATCGTGCATTTTACCCAGAAACTGGAAAATTAATCTGGGACATCCCGACTACCTGCACAGTTATATAACCAGGTCGGATTACAAGCTCCTAGAAACAACACACAACATAAAAAAAGAACCATGGGGAGCACCATGTGCTTACCCCCAACAAAAGAATGTGCAATTGCACACCCTTAAGCCAATATAGTGCACTTAGCGTGATAAGCAGAATAAATGAAATATCAATGATAACATACCTAATAGAGCTACTAGATCTTCCTTTCGATCAAAGAGGTGCTGTAGATGTATAACCAACAAAATCTCAATGAAAAAATCCTAGCAAAAAAGCAAGAAATCAACAGGCATACCAATAGACAGACTTTGAATCTTGCTTAGCAATCCTTACTATCTCTTATGAAATTTCGAGTTGTAATTACAGGTAGAGATCACTCTACGATCAATCCAATCAGTCTCTCTTTATCCAGAGAGGAAAAGCTCTAGTCTGATAGGCCCGGGGAGTCCAACTTCTCAGATCGGATTAGCTCTCGTTCCTGAAGCCTAACCTTCTTTCGTCAAGGCTGTTGTTGAGGTTCGCTGGCTTGAAAGCAAATAGACAAGTTTGGCATGTACCGGCCTCTTTTCTAAGTCGACGAGGGATAAGCTTTGAAGTTGATTGGCAAGCCAACTGATGATAGATCTAGAAGATCAATTGACACAGAAGATTGGATCAATATCCCGCCAATGAATTTCCTACTAAAAGTGAAGTGCAAGTGTGTTAAAACTAGCCCAGATGAGTCTGAAAAACCCTATATAAATCGATCTCATCAACAGACAACACAGGCCACTCCCGTATAGCAACTACATTTGTCGGATCTACCGCAATCCCTTCTCCACTAACTATATGACCAAGGATCGCTACTAAGGACAAGCAAAACTCGCATTTAGAGAACTTGGCGTATAGTTGGTTCTTCCTCAATGTCTCCAACACCACATGCAGATGCTTGAAATGATCCTCCTCGCACTGCGAGTACACCAGTATATCGTCGATAAATACTATCACGAACTGGTCCAAATATTCTCTGAACGTTCTATTCATCAAATCCATAAACATGGATGGCGCGTTCGTTAGCCCAAAAGGTATGACGGTGAACTCATAATGCTCATACCGTGTGTTGAAAGCCATCTTGGGGATGACACTTTCCCTTATCCACAGCTGATAGTATCTGGATTTTAGGTTCAACTTTGAGTACACAGTCGACCCCACCAGATGATCGAACAGATCATCAATCCTTGGGATTTGATACTTTTTCGTCTCCGTTAGCTTATTCAACTCCTGGTAATCAATACATAGACGTACGCTTCCGTCCTTCTTCTTAACCAAGAGGACCGGCGTGCTCTAAGGCGACAAAATTGGACACGCATAACCTTGCTCCAACAGCTCTTGAAGCTGTATTTTCAGTTCCGCCATCTCCTTAGGCGCTAACCGATACAGAGAGCGTGACACAAGTTTGTCACCACTCCAAACCGCCTTAACCACCTGGAGAGCAGACATCAACGTCTTGTTCGACCCCCTTCATGCCCGCAAATGTCGTCTCACGATTAGTTCCCAATTTGTCCTCCTTGCGGTTATAATCAATGTATGCCCGCTGCTCCGAGAGACAGTCCAGTCCAAAGATCACGCCGAACTCCACTATCGGCAGTAGCGGCGCTTGCAAGTCAAACTCTTGACTCCCAATCTGTATCTTTACGCAACAGACTCTATTCGTGCGCATTGAACATCCATTAGGCAACAACACACCCAATTTGTCCATTGCCATCGAAGAAGGTACTCCGATGCGCGATACAAATCCTTCGGACAAAAGGAATGTGAAGCTCCCGTATCGAACGATACTCTCGCCAGATAATCAAAAATCAAAACAAAGCCTAACACAACCAATCATAGGCTAACACGCGCAGGGCAACAAGTATTTAAAGCTAAACCGCTATAAATTAAACCATACCTGTCAACACGTCAGTCTGCTTCATGGCCTCCTGCTGGCCAAGGTTGTACACTTTAGGCTAGGTTGGGGCATAATGCAATGTGGTTGCCTCCGACCCCTTGCCCTTCTCTGCATAGGTTGATCAAGGTTTCTTTTCAGACTTCGGACGTCCGCTCCAACAATCTCGGGCCAAGTGTCCTGGCTTCCCACAGTTATAGCATAAACTTGGGTCTCGCCAAATGGCTGCTCTAGGTCAAGTCTTCTTTGCCACTGGAGTACCACTACTTTCTCTGGCAATAAGTCCTATAACTGCTCCCGTCATGGCTTTATTTGCCTTCTGGCCATCACCACGACAATCTCGGGCACGGTGACCGAATTTACCACAGTTAAAACAATCATATGGAGCCTGACTAATAGATATTTTAGACTTCTTTTTCCTCTTCCTTCGGTATACAGAGTTTGCAGAACTTGGAGAGTTTGGTACCTTAAAATATGATGTCTGGTTAACTTTTTCCAAATCTACTTCCAAAGATCTAGCTGAATCCACCAAGGCTCAGAATTCAAATAATTTTTTTCCTCGCAGTAGAACTCGTAACTCGCCACGCAGGCCATTATAAAATCTATCGGCCATAGACTGCTCGCTCTCCAATTCAAATCCTGGGTAGCGCCTTATCATAAGAAATGCCTGCAAATATTCATCAACTGAGTGCGTACCCTGCACTAAAAGCATGTTCAACTGCTAACCCAATGGTCCTTTAATTGCCATTTGCTCCATCACACCAACCGGTATTGAAGCCACCTCCAGGACAAAGGGTTGTACATTCCTTCCATGTTGTGTGTTAGTAACGGCGAAGACCGCTTCAACTACCCTTCTTATGGTTTCAATAGAAGGAGGGGTCTAAGGCACGTCACTGGGTGCACTACTTTCCTCAGAAAGCGGATGTTCTGATGGCCCTACGCCACTCCTGGTCACCTATAGTCGTACAAAACACCATTAAGTGACCAAACAAAATTGCAAAAATCAATTATAGGAACATGAAGGTTCCTCAAACACGTGTATTCTAATTCCTAAGTGGACATTCATGGGTTCTTTTTATGTTATAACGATGACACGCATATATGTGCTCACCACCCCTTAAATTAATTCACCCACGAATTCAAATAATCAAGACTGAAACCGGTAGTCTGATAACAAATTGTAACCTCCCTATACATCACATGGCATATAGCAGTAGGTCTGGCAGGGGACCGACGCCATATACTACAGACAGACCAAAGGGTTACAGAATAAAACCATCCAACCAAGATAACACGTCCTATACAGAGCACATTCTAGCAGAAGCATTTTAAAAGTTGAAGAGTAAAGAACCTAAACCACGGCATGAATGCCCACTAAACTAACATAGGAATGACAGAATAAATACACAAAATAGTACCTTATGGCCTTACAAGTGTTTACTTAAACAATAAATGTCTTCCATACATCGGCACGCAGGCCGGTCACACATGAGCATATAAGTAAACATTTGCTTTGTCATTCAAGGGCCGGCTCAGCAACAAAGGCTTCAACCCGCTACTTGCCACTAGGCTCTGCAGCACCTGTAATCAACATTCCACCACAGCGGTGGCAAACAAAAGCAACGGTCAGCTAAAGCTGACCAAACTATAACAAACCCACCCCTTACTTGGGGTGGCGGTGCTCCTTCCCTGTAATTTAGTAGCATAGCCAAACAATATAGGGAAAGTATAACAACATCACACTTTACCACAGGTGTAGGCACGAACGGCCACACACCCCGTGCTCTCAAGGCACTTACTCGGTGAACCCGGTCTGAACCCGGTCTGTTCTGCGGTCCACCACCATCCCAGGACGGCAAATACCGGGAGCATTAAAGTCCTTTCAGCCGAAGCCTAGACTCGTTCTCATAGCCATCTTTAACTGAACCACTTGGAGTGGGTAAGGTTCCACCAACCCGTTACTCACCTCGCCACGGCCATTTAGCCATCGACGTGGTACAAGCTTCACCAAATACAATGTATCTGTCATATAATAGTACATATCCCGGCTATGTACAAGGCTGGCTCCCAGGCCACCAAAACGGCAGAACTTCGCTTCTGCCCCGATTTCCGGGTGCACCTTGGAGTTAATCCCCAAGGCTCCCTACTGCAATCTACTGTGTAGAAACCCGAAAAACATATGGCATGGAGTCTTCTCCAGTAATCCATGCATAATGAAAACATCACCGATCCAGACCAACTTGTCCGTGTAGGCTTCACACACCATGCCTATTTCTGTACTTTGATTCTGGACTCTATATGCAAAACTACGGGGACTATTCATGTCCACCCAAAGGAAAACCTCACACTCATCGCACACTTGCGAGAGTGGGTTTCCTATGCAAAAAGGAAGAGGACATCACATGTCCAAGAAGAGAATCATTACCCTAGCGGTTCGCTTTGGCCCTCTGAGAAGAGGAGAAACTAGACGAATGAAAAGCACCGCAACGGCCTCGCCTTCACAGATTTGTACTCGGCTCGCGATTTGGGGCTCCGAAGCTCCACCGGCGGCCGGATTACTCCTTTTTCTTCAACCTTGCTCTCCCTTCTCTCTAACTCTTTCAGAAAGAGAATGGCCAAAGTGGAACGAGGGTTAAACCCTACATTCCCAAATTTAACATGTCAGGGAGGATTCTGGTCCATCGGATCATTTCCAAATAGAATGAACGGCTTCGATTAGTGATAATACATTTTGTAGCCTAAACTATTATCGTATTTTCTAGTTTATTATGTACAAATCATGTTTTATTAGTTTATTTTTTATCGTTTTTATGTAAATATTATTGTCACTAACATTTTCTTTTCTTTTTGCAGGTTTCCAAAAGTTTGGCCAAAAATGACCTGTCATGCCCCCCTGTCACGCCCTCCCTGGGCGTGACCTAGGGTGTGTCACCCGATCCCGATGAAGCCTGATGACAGAGACAAAATACCAGGAAAAGAGGCTGTCACGCCCCCCTGACACGCCCTCCCCGGGCGCATCCCCGGGCGTGACACGGGGCGTGTCTCCCTCTGCCCGAAGCCTGTCGCCGCATTAAATGCCATTTCACCTCAGCACGATAACAATACTATCACACCCCCCAGTAACGGGCGTGATACAGGGTGTGACCCCTCCTTTTCCGATGACTGACGGATTTCCGACCAATGATTTCAACACGACGTGCGTGTCACTCCCACCCTACACGGGCGTGACCTAGGGCATGTCCACCGACATACAAAAGCAATCATCCTTCCCGCCAGAATCCAGAGCCCGAGGTCAACCCCGTACCTGTCATGCCCCCTGACACGCCCCTCTAGGGCATGTCGAAGGGCGTGACCAACCCGTGAACTTTTCTTATAAATTCAGACCCCCCCCCCTTCCATTTCAGGAAGCTTGGGTTGAGAGGGGAGGTGCTGCCCCTTTGTTTCTTGTTCTTTTTTAGTATTCTTCTCTCTCTCTCTCTCTTTCTCATTTTGTGTTTTCCCTTAACCCTAGTTTAGTTTTAGCCTTTGAAATAGCTTTTATTGTAATTTATGCACTTGTTTTAGTTGATAATTGTAGGGCTAGAATAGGATTTTAATTTCGTGCAAGTGTAATTTTTCATTTCAGGTAGTGTAGCTCTCTTTCATTATTAATAAAAGTGCTCTTTTCTTACTTGTGTTCTTATTATGCTTTACTACTCATCCCCCCTCCTCCACTCCATTATGATTGACTAATCCTCCTTGTACTCGATCTTGATGATCCGAGGTTTGAGTGATTAAGTTATGATGCTTTAATTCTACCTTTTCTTTTTAGGGTTTTAGACCTTGAATTACTCTTGAATTATCTTGGGTTGGAGATATATCATCGATATATATTCTCCATCTTTGCTTTCATTCTTGGCTAGCCGAGAGGACAATAGTTTGAAGTGAGTGCTCAAGAGTAAAGGGAGTTGTACGCACCCCTCGAGAAAGGCAGATGTCCAAATCTCCCGGATTGGAGTAAAATCCAATAGTGGGGTTCACCGCGTGAAGGAATTGAATTCAAGATGTCCTAAACACCTAGAGGGGGGGTGAATAGGTTCAATTCCTCTTTGAGACTTAGGCAGAAAACTTATGTAGGTAAGATTATATTCCTAGTAACTATCGCAGCACAGTACTAAAATAATCACAGCCAATCACAGAATGCACACAGATTTATAGTGGTTCCCCAAATGATGGGTACATCCACTTTCCCCCTTTGCTTATCTAGCAGTAAACTAGATTCGGCCTAACTCCTTTTTTCTTTTTCTCAGATCTTACAGCTCAGAACCCAAAGATGGTTCCTACAACTCAGAGTGAATCTGATGGATTTGATGTCTTGAGCTAAGGTGAATTGAAGATCCTTGTGGCTTTCATCCATATATTTTTCCATTATACGTCTTTGTTCATCTAATTTAGTCTGCAGAGCAACCAGTAGTGAGTTGTTGTCAACTTCTGGGGCTTGTGGTGGAGTAACAGTCTTCAAGGCCTTCTTATAACTTTGGCTCCTTTTCTTAATCACCATTAATTTTCTTCTCTTTTCTTGAGTTGCTTCTTCATCATCAGATGCTGATGAGCTTGCTATGTCAATCGTATTTTTAGGACTAGAAGGCAGCTCCTACTTAGTCCTAGGAGGCTCCCCCTCAGTCCCAGGAAGCTCCCCCTCAGTTCTATCGTCCAGATTCTCAGAAAACAGCATGTCAATGTTGAATTCTGTTGGACTGTGGACAGATGGAGTTTCAGTTATTTGAGTAGTGGATGGAACAACAGCAGGTGCTGATGTGATTATTAGGACTTGATCCTATGCTTGGATGTTGTCTTGGTTTGTCTGTTCAACATCAGTTAAATTTATAGATAGTGTATTAGACTCAGTTTGTTTAGCTGCTCGATTAAGATCACTTATTACCTCAAGTATTGGTGCAGTGGTAACTTCACTCTCTAGCTGAGTGGGCTCTTGCACAGGATGATGCTCCCCCTGAGATTGATCCAGGAGGATGGTGCTTTTAGGTACTTGTTCTTCTTGCACCCTACCACCATCTGTATTGGCTGGAGCATCCTCTTGGTAGTCTTCATCTGAGCTGAAAGTCACTAGTTCTTCTGAATCACTAGAGGATTCAGGTGTATTTGGGGTTGGTTTCTTCTTTTGCTGGGGCAGTGACTTTGGAGATGTAGGAATGTCTTTTGTGAGCACTCTTTCCCATCTGGAGAGAATCCTCAAATCCATTCTTCTCATGTGATTGATCCTTGATCCTTCACTCTGGTGCATCACTTTAGGGATAGTCTCAGTTAGATAGAGACTTAGTATTCTCCCTAGATTTTGTTTCTTGATGCTCTCTTTGATCCTTTTAAAGATAAATGTAGACAAGTTGGTCTTGATCTTGAAGATGACTCTGGTCATAAGGCTGAACATGTTGGTAGAAATCCTATCCTGCCCCCCAGTCTTGCATAATATGACCTTGTCGATTATCTCTGAAAGAAATTTTCCTTGGTAATTCATCCCTTTCCTATTTATAGACGATCCAATCTTAGTGGTGGGATTCAGTCCACACCATTGGAGAGCTTCCCTGGTATTGGAAGATTGGACTTCATCTTCTTCTTGAACTCGCGGTAGGTATAGAGTCTTTTGTAATCTCTTCAAGGTGAGTTTAACCTTTGTTCCTTGAACGGTGGATTTTATCTTCAGTGCAGTCGAATCCAATTTTGCAGTAGCATAAAACTCAAGAAGCTCCTTTTTCCAAATCTTTGTTTGTTCTGACACAAGATATTCTAGTCCATTTTCAGTGATTAGGGTAATCACCATTTGAATTTCTTGATCTGTGCTATCAAAGGCATTACGAACGAGTTCATAACCCTCGTTAATGTTATCGTCATGTTTGGGCGCCATTAGGATTGAATGAAAGTATGAATCTGGAAGAAGAAGAACTTGTCGACACAGGGATTTGGTCTCGACAATATGGAGAGAGTGACGACATACTTTATTTTTGACCTATTTATATGGTTCTAAACACAAAAGGTGAAAAGGCGGGCTTAAAAAAACATAATGTGTCGACACAGTTGTACCGGTGTCGACACATACTTCTAAAGTCTTGACAAAGGCATTAACTACCGTGAGTCGACATAGACAACGATGTGTCGACACATTCAACCTAACTAGTCGACACTTATATCTCGATACTAATGTCTGAGTGTCGAAACCATCCTGAGTGTCGACACAATTTCTATATGCCAGAAATTCTAAGTGTCGACACCAATTCTAAGTGTCGACACTACTTACTGAATGTGTCGACACAACTTCCTGGAAGTGTCGACACAGAATTACTTAGTCAATTTTGACATTCTACTCTATGTTCAGCATTCTTAATTCAATTTTGAAATTATTGAATTTCATTTCATCTAGGGGTTTGGTGAAAATGTCAGCAAGTTGATAATTTGTATTGACAAATTCTAAACATATATCTTCTTTTTCAACATGATTTCTAATAAAATGAAATCTAATTTCTATATGCTTAGTTCTGCTGTGTGAAACAGGATTTTTTGCAATAGAAATAGCACTTGTAGAATCACAAAATAATGGAGTTCTACTTACCTTGAGACCATAGTCCTCAAGTTGATGTTGATGTTGACTCAGCAGTAGAAATTGCCACACTAGTCTGTTTCTTACTACTCCAAGACACCAATCTACCACCTAGAAACTGACATGTGCCAGTTGTGCGTTTCCTGTCTTCTTTGCAACCTGCAAAATCTGCATCTGAATACCCTGGTAGTAGAAAGTCTCTATTCTTAGGGTACCAAAGCCCAAGATTAGGTGTTCCCTTAAGATATCTCAAGATCCTTTTAACTACAGTATAATGAGATTTTTTAGGGCTTGTCTGGTACCTATCACAGACACATGTTGCATACATGATGTCTGTTCTACTTGCATTTAAGTATAAAAGGGAGCCAATTATCCCTCTATACAAAGACTCATCTACAGGTTTTCCTACATCATCTTTGCCTATAGGCATACTTGTCCTCATTGGAGTTCTCATGGTGGAGGATGACTCCATACCAAACTTCTTAATTAACTCCTTGGTGAACTTAGACTGGGATATGGACAAGCCATCATCATTTTTTCTAACTTGGAGTCCCAAGAAGAATTTTATTTCACCCATACTCCTCATTTCAAACTTCTCTTGCATAAGTTTTGCAAACTTCCTGCAAACGTTGTTTTCTGTTGATCCAAATATAATATCATCAACATATATCTGGACTAGGATAATCTTGTCTTTAGATTCCCTAAGAAATAGAGTCTTGTCTATTTTCCCCCTTAAAAATTTGTTCTCAATGAGGAAAGTAGACAATGTTTCATACCAAGCCCTGGGGGCTTGTTTTAGTCCATATATGGCTTTCTTCAACCTATAAACATACTTAGGATAAAGAGGATCTACAAAACCTGAGTGATGTTCAACATAGACTTCATCTTTTAAGTCACCATTTAGAAATGCTGACTTTACATCCATTTGAAATACCTTGAACCCTTGATATGTTGTATAGGCAAGGAATAGCCTTATTGCTTCCAATCTTTCCACTGGAGCAAATGTCTGATCAAAGTATATTCCTTCCTCCTGCTTATATCCTTTGGCAACCAGTCGAGCTTTGTTCTTGACTATGATACCATTTTCATCTAGTTTATTCTTGTAGATCCACTTTGTCTCAATCACATTGTGATTCTTTGGTTTTGGAACCAGCTCCCACACTTTACATCTCCTGAACTGATTCAGCTCCTCTTGCATTGCATCAATCTAGTTTGAATCTTGTATGGCTTCTTCAAATTTCTTGGGTTCCAACTGAGACAGTAAGCTTGAACATAGAACTGTGTTCATGTTCCTGCTTCTGGTTTGAACACCATGTCTAGGATCACCAATTATTTGATGTGTTAGACGATCCTTCAAATGTCTAATAGTTGGAGGCAATCTGTCTACAGGTTGAGCTTATTCAATCTCCCCATCATGCTGTACTACATAGTCTTCATCAGCATCTAGTGGGTCTTATGCTCCCCCTGGATAGTAGCCAACATTTTCTTTATTCTGCCTTGCAGTCTGGTCTTCTTTAATAGTTAGCATGTCCATCTTTTCTTTTAAACCTGTAGTACTATAAGAATTGCTAGACAACTCACAGTTAATTAGCTTAGATTCATCAAACACTACATGAACTTATTCTTCTACAACTTGTGTAGTCAAGTTGTAGACCCTGTAAGCCTTACTCATGTTGATGTACCCAACAAATATCCCATCATGGGATTTGGCAGCAAACTTAGTTAAGTAAAACTTGTCATTATTAAGTACATAGCACTTGCTACCAAAGATCCTAAAATAGGATATATTTGGTTTTCTGCCTTTCATAATCTCATAGGGTGTCTTCTTCAGGCTTTTGGTTATGGAAGCTCTATTGAGAACATGACATGCAGTATTTACTTCCTCAGCCCAGAAATATTATGGGAGAGAAGTGTCACTTAATAGTGTTCTTCCAGCCTCAATGAGAGACCTATTCTTTCTTTCAGCAATACCATTTTGCTGAGGAGTTCTGGGTGAGGAGAATTCTTGATGAATTCCAAATTCTTCACACAAGTTTGTCATACTTTCAGACTAAAATTCAGTTCCATGGTCACTTCTGATTTTGACAATTGAATTGTTAAGTTCATTCTGAATTTGTTTAACAAAATTGTGGAAGATGGTTGGAGTTTCAGATTTCTGCCTCAAAAAGAAAACCCAAGTAAATCTAGAATAGTCATCCACAACCACAAAGGTATAGACTTTCTTACCTAGACTATGAACTCGCATAGGACCAAATAGATCCATATGCAAAAGATACAAACACCTCACTGAGTCTTTGGTATCAAGACTGTGAAAGGAGGATTTGATCTGCTTGCCTTTTTGACAAACTGAGCATATGTCACCCCTAATGAACTTAACTAGAGGACCATTCCTCACTAACTCTTTACCAAAGAGCTGTCCAATGGTCTTATAGTTAAGATGAGCTAGCCTCTTGTGCCATTTTACACAATGAGAGGCTTTCTCATCAGCAATAAGACAAACAGGAGAATCATTTTTCTTACTTACTAAATCTAGGCAATAAACATTTTCTTTTCTATAACCAGACAAGATAACCTGCTGATCACTTGTCCTTTTAATCTGACACCCATTCTTAACAAATGAAGTGTCATATCCAAGATCACTCAATTGGCTGATGCTTATCAGGTAATGTTTCAGACCCTTCATATAAGCTACTTGAGTGATAGTAATAGAATTGTTAGAGATGTTACCAAAACCTTTGATGACACCTTTTTCAGATTCACCAAAGATTACTTTTGGTCCATTCTCTATAGGAGTTTAGTCATTAAACATTCTTCTAGTTCCAGTCATGTTCCTGGAACATCCACTGTCCAAGTACCATATAGGAGTATGGCCACTTAGACTTACCTGCATCAAATAAAATTAATTAACCTTAGAACCCCAATAGTGATTGGGTTCTAGGTTCATGTTAGTCTGAAACCTATCAAACTTACCAGCAGTATTACTGACAGGTAATCTGACATTCTTCCTGACAGTTGTGTTGTACCAACAGTCTATTGCATAATGGCCCACCTTTCCACAACACCAGCACTCATATCTATTATATCTTCTTTTCAATACAGTTTTAACAGCATTGCTGTTAGCAGTCTTTAAAACTGTAGATTGGTTGGTCCTTTTCTTGAGTGTTGGGGCTGGAGCATCAACCACTGATGATTCATGATGACCATGTGTGATATCATGATCAAATTTGTTAGTTGGCTTCACAACTTTCCTGAATAAAATAAGGGGTTTGTAAGCCAATGAATGAACTGGGGCTTTGTCTTTTCTTATGGAATTTGCATCCCTTGCATTTCCCACAAAGCCCAAACTTGTCTTACCCTTTTGAGAAATGAAGTTATCAATCAAGGGTAAGACTGATTTTGGCCTAGAGAATCTAGCCACCAGATCCTCCTCTTTCTGAAGTCTTACTTCCAGACTTTTGATTTGATCATTCTTGAATGTAATTGTACCCATCTGAATAAATGTAATATTTTTCAGCTTGGCAATCTCATACACCTTCTGATTCAGCACTTTTTCTGAATCAGATACAGTCAACTTAAGAGCAGCAATTTCCTTAGTCAGATTTTTGACAAGGTTTCTGCTTCTCTTAAGTGTATACAGCAAGTCACCATATTCATCAATGTGGTGATGAACATCTCCTTCAGATTCATATCCATCCACATCTTTAGATGTTGATGCTTCTGATTCTAATCCAGTGTAATAATCTGAATTTGCAGATGGGTTGTTTACCTTACTAGGGTCAGGCTGATCCTGGCAGTGATCTTCATCAGTCATAGCCATCAACCCTTTGCAATGATTATCTTCATTCTTGTTTATTGAGACTAGCATATTCAAGAACTCAGTCTCTTTTGAATCCTCTTCAGTTGTAAACAGACCAATGTATGCTTCAGCTTCAACTTCAGCTTCAGAATCTGATGTTGAGGAATCTGTCCAACTTTTTTGTTTCTTAGCAACAAAGGACTTTTCCTTCTTATTCTTGTATTGAGGTTTCTTTTTGTCAGATGATTCCTTTCTTTTGTCAGGACATTCAACAACTATGTGTTCAGGTATGTTGCAACAATAGAAAACAATCTTATTTGAAGTTGATTTGCTAGGTTTAGTGTCATACCTGTCCTTTCTAGATGATTTCCTTTTCTGATAATAATCATCCTTGGACTGTGAGGAGGATGGCTTGGATTTCCACTGTTTTTTCTTCAAGAATCTTTGAAATTGCCTTGTGAAAGCAGCAAAGTCCTCATTAGAATTATGACTGTCTGATGTGTGATTGTCAGAACTTTCTTAGACAAATTCAACAGCTTTCTCAGGAGAAGATGGAGACATCCTCTTGACTTTTCTTATGTCTTCAGCCTTGAAGGCCACAGAATTTTCTCTGAGTTCACCCTTATTGTTTTTCTCTTCCTCTTTTCTAACCATAAGCTGCATTTTATAAGATAGCAATTTTCCAAATAGAATAGGAGGAGAGATTTCTATAAGTCTGACCACCTCCCTGATTGCACATATCTTGGTTTCTCAGTCCTTGGTTAGAGATCTAAGAAATTTATCATTTAGTTCATATGTGTGGAACACTCTTCCATATGACATCAGTTCATTAACAATTCTGAAGAACTTTTTGTAGCACACAGTAATGCTGTCAGTTTTGCCTTGTCTAAACCTTTCATATTCCTGATTAAGCATAGATTTCCTGTCTTGTCTCACTTCTTCTGATCCCTCCATGTAGACAATCAAGGTGTCCCACATCTCTTTGGATGTTTTGCAGTGAATCAAGTTTTGGAAGGTTGAGTCATCTATAGCACTGACTATTATATTTTGTGCTCTCTTATCCATGGTAGCTAAGATGATCTCATCCTTGGTCATTTCAGAATATTCTTTTGGTGTCTTGAGATTTGCATCAAAAACTGAGATTTTCATTGGAATAAATGGCCCTTCTTGAACTGTAATATAGATTCTTGGATCAGATGCTTCCATAAACAATCTGATCTTCTTCTTCCATATACAAAAAATTTCTTTCCTACAAATAGGTAGCTTCATGGATCCAAGTTCCTTGTGATTTTCTCCTGAACCCATTTTGACTAACTTATTTCTATCTTAGAGATCAGCTCAGACTGTTAAGTCTAATTAGAGCAACCTCCCTCTGATACCACTTGAAGGAATTGGATTCAAGATGTCTTAAACACCTAGAGGGGGTGAATAGGTTCAATTCCTCTTTGAGACTTAGGCAGAAAACTTATGCAGGTAAGATTATATTCTTAGTAACTATCACAGCACAGTACTAAAATAATCATAGTCAATCACATAATGCACACAAATTTATAGTGGTTCCCCAAATGATGGGTACATCCACTTTCCCCCTCCGCCTATTTAGCAGTAAACTAGATTCGGCCTAACTCCTTGTTCTTTTTCTCAGATCCACAGATTTTACAGCTCAGAACCCAAATATGGTTCCTACAACTCAGAGTGAATCCACACTCCTACCTCAGGCCCTTGCCCTACCTTAGCCTTTATAGATTTAGGCTTACAACTCAGAGAGACACCTCTCCTACCTCAGGCTCACAGCCTTACCTCAGCCTTTCCCCAGGCCTATAACTTAGATCTATAATAGATCCTACAGAACAATGATAATCAGATGTAGAGAATCTTCTCCCAAGTAAAAAAACAATGGTAGAAGATTTCTTGGTATGTTCTTGATAGACCTGACAACTTTTGGTTCAACCTGTCTTAGCTTTCTTCAAAGCTTCTTGAATCTGAACAAAGTAAGGTTGATCCTCTTGAAGTTGATCTTCATGAAGTTGATCTTCAATCAGCTTCCTTCTTCCCTTCAGAATTTAATCTGAATTCTCCTTGCAAATTTGATCTTTATTTGCACTTAGAGACTTGTTGTTGATTGTCTCTTTCTTCACTTGGATACTGAAAGCTCTCTGCCCTTTTTGTCTCCAAAAAGTTCTCTCTTGTGTTCATAGCTTCTTTGGAAGATAGTACCTGTCTTTATATAGACTTTTTCCAAGGTTACCGGCTGATCCGGTTCATAACAAACTTCTAACAACTCTGACACTTGTAACAGCATTGATGATCATGACATCTGTCAAGTCACCAGTCATCCCATGAGTCTTTATCTCAGTCAGCAAAGCGTCGAGTCATTGCTTCATATGTGTCAACATAAACAACTTAAGTCTCGACATAATTCCCTGGTGAAGTCGACACAGCTCCTATAGTGTCGACATAGCTTCTTGACATGGCTTCTGTATGATATGTCGGCACAAGTCCTGTGTGTCTACACAGCCTCTTGTCTTGGTTATACTCTTGAATGTGTCGACACAAGTCTTGTGTGTTGACACAGCTGCCGTAGACATAATCCAGATGTGTGTCGACACTTGTCCAGTATGTCGACACAATTGTTGTTGATAGATTTTCTGTGTATCGACACAAGTCCTGTGTGTCGACACAAATGATCTTCAGGTGTCGACACAGCTTTCTATAAGTATCGATACTTGTACTTAGAACATTTCCTTTGCAAATACTTAACCTGCACAAAGTAACTTAAAATACCATCAAATACACATTGATGAATATCATTGATTTAAGTGAGGCTTCTCCAAATCTGGTACACATTTTCCAATGTACCCAACACCGCGTAAAGCGAGCTTTAGGCCTCCGATTTAGACGAGAGTCGGTCGGACCTTCCTAAACTCAGTTGGGCACTTCTTCGAGAGAAGCGTGTTCAAACTTTAGAAACCTCCATGGTCAATGACCTTTACCCTATTAAGTTTAGGTTTTTATCGCATTTCTTAGTCGACTTTAGCCGAGGTGATTCTTGATCTAGTGCATTTCCATTTCATATTTTCAGCCCTTCGTTGTAATCGCTCCTAATATCCCTTTAAATTAACTGCAGTAGTTCTCTTTCTAGCATAGTTTTATTTCCTTAATTGCAATTAGTTTCTTAAACCCTAGTTTTCCATCGATAAAATAATAGTCTTTGTGTGAGTAAGTGTACTCAACAGTTCCCGGATTTCAATACGACACTTGTGTCCTCTTGCTACAGTTCGATAGGTATACTTGCCTCATTGGATTGCTAGTTCGGTTGCTTTAAATTTCTTCGAAGCTTAGCATTCACCAAGTTTTTGTCATCGTTGTCGGGGTGTAAGACCCCCATTTTTTTCCTTTTTCGACACCGGGGTCTTAGGCCCAGAACTGTCGCCTTACGGTGATACCTTCTCACCCGGGAAGGTCGTCACTACAAGACGCCGATTCTGCTGGCCAAATCGATCTCTACTGTAGCATAAGTATAAAAGCAAGTCCACAGAAATCACATATATAGAAAAATAAACTCCACGAAGGGAGTGTCCACAGATAGTACATATAATGAAAATCTCGGGCTTATGCCCGGTACATCAAGTCCTCACTACAAATCACTCATCGTGGAAGCAAACTAATACAACTACTGGTGTTCGGGACTCACAGTCCCTGCTGTCTAGACTCCAGTGCTAGACTGTCCGATCTCCAAGCGTGCCGACCTCCGGGGCTGCCCCTCCATGCTGGGCTCCGTGGTCCCCTAAATGATGTGGTTCGAAAACCGTTAGTCTAAAAGACTAAGTCCTATCGTCCCCCACCCCTTCCTCCATGGCTCCTAAGCACCGAGCGGGGAGAAGGAATGGAAAGGACATGAAGGTGGAGAATGTCAAATTGCAGATGGCAGCGGAACTAAACTAACAGTGTTAAGTGTGATAATAATTAAACAAAATCTAAATAAGTAACCTTAACTTATGTGAAAACACATAAGCTAAGGGATCTCTTGTAGGGCTCCAATCGTATAAAAAGTCTCATACCGATTTATACGATAGGGTGTCGGTTTTACTAGCAGGCATAACATATTAATAATACTGAAGGAGAACCTTGACTTATAAGCACGCTCGCACGAACTTATAGACCAAGGGGTCGTTTTGCAAGGCCTAATGTATAGAGCGTCTCATACCGCTTATACATTAGGTGTCAGGTTATATGCAATGGTTATGCTATGAAATGCAAATATGCTATGATGTGAACATGCAAGTGCAACTCACCCACTCGACTCTGTGTACACAGACCTTTAGTTCCCCCTTTTGGAGTTGTTACCTCCCAGGATACCTCCGTAGTGGCAGACGGAAGCGGTGGGTTGGGCCTCGCCCACCTCAAAACCAGTATTTGCACTACCGGTCTGACCTATCGTACGCCTCAATGCTTGGTGCACTAAGCGGATGCCTGCGTACACTTGCCGGCTGGCGCACCGGACTTCTGTTGGCGAAGTGTAAAACCACACTTGTCGAGTCAACGATATTGGTGTCGGTGCAACGAACTCCCCAATATCGAAGACCCACCACCTTATACCTTTTATGCACATGCAATAGTTATGAGTCCAACAACTAACCGAGCCGAATCTTCCCGGACTAGCCCGTCCGTCATAATCAACCACCGAGCCGAAACTCCCCGGACAAACCCGTCCGTCATAATCTACAACCGAGCCGAAGCTCCCCGGACTAACCCGTCCGTCATAATCTACAACCGAGCCGAAGCTCCCCGGACTATAACCAACAACCGAGCCATAGCTCACCGGACTAACCCGTCCGTCATAAACTACAACCGAGCCGAAGCTCGCCGGGCTACCATGCCCATTACCTTAACCACTGGGCTTATTGCCCGAGTAACCCAAACTATCTCTCGGGACACAGGGGTGTGAGAGTGTGAAATCCTAAGTTTACTACCTACTCCTCAATTTACTTTATGCCTACAACTTAGGTTTTACCCATTTCATTTTCATATTACAGTAAACTATACCTAAGGTGATTTTGACCTTCTACTCTACGGGGAAGACGATCTTTCGTCTATCCCAAACACCACCTAACTTTTAGTCAAACCCATCCCTAGCTCATCCAACCCTGAGTGATGAACTCATTCCTATAACCACTAATTTTTGACTTATGTGCCTAACTTGTACTCCAGATTATTTCTGTAGATTTACTATATGCAGACCACTAAGGTTTAATGTTATGTAAAATGGGAAGTATATCAAGTAATCATCCAATACTCCTATAATAATTAATGGAGGTCCATTATGACCTTTATTGCCCAAATCCAGAGTTTTACAATTTTCCTATTTATCTAGGAATTTATTAAATATTTATAGTGGCCAAAGTCTCCAAGTTTGAGCTGAAGGTACCCAATTTTGACAAGATTAAATCTCCCCAGATTTATTTTATACTTAATATAATCATTTAACCTAAGATAAAAAATCTCTTAGTTTTTCAGCAAGGTTCAGGCCACTGAGTTTTATTTAAATGGTATATTGCAATAATTCATAAAAATAATAAACAGGGCAATATTATTTCTGAAAATTCAAGGATAATTCTAACATGATTGCAAGGGCCCATAAATGCTCTGGGTCAAATATCATCAGTGATTAAGGAGTGATAAGCTTCAAACAGATTAATATACAGTTTTCCAAAATTGCTAAATGCAGACCACCATGTCAAACTTCTTGTAAAATAGGAGGTACATCAAATAATTATCCAATACTCTTATAATAATTAATGGAGGTCCATTATGACCTTTAAGCCCTAAATCCAGAAATCCAAAATTTTCCTTATTTATTTAATAATTTATTTAATTATTCTATTAACTAAAATTTCCAATAATGAACATGAAGTACAATTTTCAGTCAAGATATCATTCTACAAATTTTATAAGTTATTCAAAATAAGGATATAACTCATCTTCCAAAATATCTAAATTTTTCAGTAAGGTTTTATCCCCAAATCATTATTTCATTTTAATCCTTAAAAATTCATTTAAAGAAATATAAAATACTATATTGCTTCCAAAAATTCAGAGAAAATTCAAGTATGAATCTAATTGCATTTCAATAGTTTGGGCCAAATTTCATAATTTATTTAGCAGTATATGGACTAAATTAAATTATTGAATAATTCCATCATTTAGCAAGCTTGTAAAGTAAGTACCTCAAATAAGTATCCAAAAATTTTCATAAAATTTATATAAGCTTATAATGATTCAAAACATCCTCTGCCAAACTTTCATGACCTTCCAAGGGTCAGAGGGACCATAATAATTAGTTTATTAAATTGAGGCATCCCTTGTGTTTCAAATGAAGTACCATACATATTATCCCAAAATTCCCAAATAAATTACCAGACACTAATAATATCCTTATTACCATTATACCAAAATTTCACCTTATTTGGAAGAGTTTAACTAGCCTATTCTAACCCTACAAAGTTTGTGCCCTAAACTAGGGTTAGGGTTTTGTGGGTCCCAAACTTTCCAAAACACCCTAAGACTTTTACCAGAGGGTTATAGTTACCCTAAAACCATCCCTACAAAGTTTCATAGTCATACAAGGTGTTATGGCCATATGTCCTTCACAAGGTACAAAAGCCCTTCCTTAGGGTTTGACCTAGGATCTTGGGCCAAATCAATTCCAATGCCCCCAAGTTTTCATTGGAAGGTGTATAAAGTCATTCCAAGTCATTGCCCCAAATTTGAACCTCTGTTGAGGTGAATTGGACACTCAAAACCCAAAATTACATTTTTGACCAAAATGCCCTTCTTAGGGCAAGGCTAGGGTTTGCTTGATTCTCATTCAAATCAACTCCAATCTTAATGAAATTTTAACCAGAGGTCTATATTGACCACCTATACATCCCACCAAAATTTGGATGAATTTGGACTTCATTTGACCCATAATTTAATTTACCCTAGCATAATTAAATTATTTACAAAACTATAAGAAACTTATTCCCACAAATTCCCATTTTTGGACAGGGTCTAGATATAGGGTAGGGTGACACCCTGCCAAAATTTCAAACCATTTGGACCAAGGATGAAGTGTGGGCAACTAGTTTAATGACTGCCTAGTCATTTGTATAGACCCCACCAAATTGAGTTCCCTGGTCAAACCAGTCACCCAAATTGGTTCAAACCAATTTCGTTTGAACGTAGACTCATAGGGATACCTTTCATGTGTTGACCATTTACTCTGAAAATGGCTCTAGCTATTTTTAATAATTAAAATCAAATAATACAAAATCTGTGACAGAATGAAATAAATTAAATATTCTTAAGCTATAGTTTCTGATCTGACCCAGCACGAATCTTGACGCATCGTGGAAGGCATCCCGTCATCGTCCCCGCGCGCCAATGGCCAGGATTTCTCCTGCCTGGGCCAACTTCCAGCGGCTGCCGCCGGCGCTCCGGCCACCTCCCCGGCCTGCCACCGCCGCCAACACCTGCGTGGTGGTCGGGGCTACCTCCAGGCGGCGGCACGGCCGCCGGGATGCACTGTTCCGGCGATCCCGACAAGCGCATTTTCCATGGAATTTCCATGGATTTGAAAATCCGATTGAGCTCAATTGAGCCCTAACCTCGGCCCTAATGATCCGTACGATCTACCCATGAGAGAAGGAGTGGAGGAGGACCTGTGGTGGCGGCTGTAGCCGTGCTGATCGCCGGATTGGCATGGTGGTGGCCGGTGGTGGTCGGATTGTTCAAAAATGGAGGAAAGGGCTCGGCTTTTTCAGGAAAAGAGTGGGAAATACTCCTTGGACCTCACTGAAGCTTTTAAAGAGGGAGAGGAGGGAGTTAGGTGGCTGAATTGCCATGTGCCATTTTTGGCCTAAGTCAATTTGGGCAGCTAGGTTGGTAGGGGGGTGGAGCTTGCTCTAACCAGTCCACAATGGCTACTGCACTCCCCCTTGTCCTTCTGAAATGAATGGGGTGGTTGGGGAGGGGGGAGGAGGAGCACAAAGTCCTCCTTCCTTCTTCTTCCTTCTCTTTCTCTCTCCTCCATGGGTGACTTTCTCTCTCCTAGTCACCAAGACTGAATTTTTGGCTCCTACATGTCCCATGGCAGCCCACAAGTCCATTTGGTCACTTAAGTCATGGTTAGCCCAATTGAAATGGGCTTGAGCTTGAGTTAGCCCATTTGGGCTAACTTGACCCAAAGTTGGACTAGGGCCCACTTAGGTCAATTTGGTCCTTGAGATTTCTTTAATGGTCCTTGGTGACCCATTAGCCTCCCCTAGGGTCAAGGTGGGGTTGGATTGGCCCTTGGAGGTCACTTGGCCCTTAACTAGGGCACTTTGACCATTTTAGGTCAAGAGTTGACTTTGGTCAACCTAGTCTTTATGATTGGTCCCAATGAGTCCTTGGTGACCTATTGGCCTCTCACTAGGCCTATGAGGGTAGGGGTGGGGTCCATTTGGCTAAGGGATTGCAATTGACCCTTGTGTAGGTCAATTTGACCTATTTAGGGTTAGAGTTGACTTTGGTCAACTTAGCTCCCTTGACTACCCTCCATGGGTCCTTAGTGACCCATTGACCCCTACCTAGGGTTATGGAGGTATGGGTGGGGTATATTTGGCTATTAGACTGCAATGGACCCTTGTGTAGGTCAATTTGACCTAGCTAGGGTTATAAATGACTTTGGTCAACTTGGGTCCTTTGATTGCTCTCCATGGGTCCTTAGTGACCCATTGACCCCCTTCTAGGGTTATAAGGGTATCGGTGGGGTATATTTGGCTAATAGACTGCAATGGACCCTTGTGTAGGACAATTTGACCTAGCTAGGGTTATAGTTGACTTTGGTCAACTTAGGTCCTTTGATTGCTCTCCATGGGTCCTTAGTGACCCATTGACCCCCTTCTAGGGTTATAAGGGTATGGGTGGGGTCTTGGAGTCTTGGTGAAGCCCCATGATCACCTTTAACCAAGGTTTAGAAATCTGCTAAGTACAGACCATAGTGACCCTATCCACACCACCAGGTCCACTTGACTCTTTCTTGGGCTTCCTAGGGTTTTGTCATGACAAAACCACTCTTAGGGATCTAGTTGGAAATGGGATGTTACAAATCCCAATAAACAAAACAAAGATTTCGTCCCTGAAATCAAGGTTAAGCCTACGGGGACTCCTATCGGGAAGGAAGAAACTTATAACATCCCATGAGAGTTGAAAGGTTTACGTCACGACACCATGTTTGATTATATGAGGTTTAAAGGTGATAGTCAAATTTAAGACCAAATCCCCCAATTGGCAAAGTCTAGACCCCAATAAACAAAAGTTTAGCCCATATCCTTGAAATTTCAGTTCTACTAGTTTAAAATAGGAAGGTAAATTGAACATCTTGAGTGGTTGTGAGGAATACCTGACTGAAGAGTTCCGGGTATCTTTGTCGCATCAAGTCCTGGGGCTCCCATGTGTGCTCCTCTCTTCCATGATTTCTCCACAGGACCTTGACTAACGGAACCTTCTTGTGGCGTAAAACTCGTACCCCCTTGTCGTCAATCCGGACCGGTTCTAGGTGAACTGACCGATCAGATGCTATCGGCCCATCTGTGGTTGTAACTTGCTGCTCTGGGCGTAGTAGAGCTCTCCTAAGAGAGGATATATGGAATACGTCGTGCAGACTTGCCAGCTTCGGTGGCAGCTCCAGCCTATATGCCAAGGGACCGATCCGCTCCTGGATCCTATAAGGCCCCATGTATCTTGGACTGAGCTTCTTCCTCTGTCTGCGTACCCGAGTAACTCCATGCATTGGTCGGATCTTCAAGAACACCTGATCTCCCACCTGAAATTCCACCTAACGGTGCCGAGCGTCGTAATACTTAGCCTGTCGGCTCTGTGCTTCCAGCATCCTGTCCCGTATCAATCTCACCTGAGCCTCGGTGTACTCGACAAACTCCGAATCCAATGCCTTAGGGTCCTCGTCCTGTATCCATGACAGCGGAGTCCTGCACTTCCGTCCGTACAATGCCTCATAAGGAGCCATCTTTATACTAGACTGGTAGCTGTTATTATACGAAAACTCGATCAGCGGTAACAACTTCTCCCAAGGTTCACCGCGATCTAATATGCAGAGTCGTAGTAAATCCTCCAGAGTCCGGTTGGTTCGTTCCGTCTATCCATCCGTCTGGGGGTGGAAAGCCATACTGAATGTTAGTCGAGTGCCCAAGTAAGTCTGCACTGACCTCCACTCCCTGGATGTAAATCGTCCATCCCGGTCTGACACAATCGACTTGGGGACGCCATGATAGCGAACGAACTGCTCCACAAACTTTCGGACTAGCACACTTACCGAGTCATCCTTCCTGATTGGAATAAACCTGGCTACCTTTGTCAGCCGATCGATGATCACCCAGATCGAATCATTCCCTGTCCTTGATCGAGGAAGTCCGTGTATAAAGTCCATGGCGATATCATCGAACTTCCACTCTGGTACTGGGAGTGGCTGCAATAATCCTGCGGGGTTTCTGCACTCCGCTTTCACCAACTGGCATGCCTCGCAATGGGTCACGAAGTAGGTGATATCCTTCTTCATGCCGGGCCAGAACATAGTCTTCTTCAGATCTGCAGTCATCTTTGTAATACCCGGGTGTACCGAATATCGACTGTAATGAGCTTCCATCATGATGTCCTCCCGGACCTGGCCTCCCTCTGGTATGTAGACTCGTCCTCTAAAGCATACTAAGTCATCCCTCAGTGTGTAATCTCCCGCAGTGCCTGCTTCTAAGGCCCGGAATATCGGCTCTAGCTGGGTATCCTGCCTCTGTCCATCCTTGACCCTTTCTCGAATATCACCAGTGGCGATTAATGACGAAAGATACTCTCGGTATAACTCAGGGTGATCCTCGGACACCAGGGATATTTGCATCTTATCTAACATCTGAACTAACTCCAAAGCCATCAACTGTGTTCCTACTCCGGCGTTTGCGGTCTTTTGGCTTAGTGCATCTGCTACCACATTCGCCTTTCCCGGGTGGTAGTGCATCTCATACTGGTAGTCTGCCAAGAATTCCACCCATCGTCTCTGTCTGATGTTCAGCTCTTTTTGCGTGTCCACATACCTCAAATTTCTATGGTCGGAGTATATGTCGCAGTGGATACCGTACAGATAGTGACGCCAGACTTTTAGTGCAAAGATGACAGCTCCCATCTCTAAGTCATGGACTGGGTAGTTTTGCTCGTGCTTCTTCAACTGCCGAGAAGCGTAAGCTATCACATGGCCATTCTACATAAGCACTGCACCCATGCCCTGGTAGGAGGCATCGGTGTAGACCTGGAATCCTTCTTTCCCTGAAGGGAGAGCAAGTATAGGAGCCGAAGTGAGTCGCCCCTTTAGCTCTTGAAAAGCCGCCTCACACTGTGGGGTCCAGATAAAGGGCACCTCCTTCCTTGTCAGAGATGTGAGTGGAAGGGCGATACGAGAGAATCCCTCTACGAACTTCCAGTAGTAACCGGCGAGTCCTAGGAAACTTCGTACATCTGTGGCCGTCTTCAACTGTGGCCAGTCCCGGACTTCTTGGATCTTGGCTGGGTCCACTGCCAACCCAGCACCACTGATGATATGGCCTAGGAAGGCCACCTCCTTCAACCAAAACTGGCTTTTGTTGATCTTCGCATAGAGCTTGTGCTCCCATAGTCTCTCTAGAGTCAGCGTCAGATGCCGAGTGTGCTCCTCTTCCGTCCTAGAGTAGATCAGGATGTCGTCTATGAATACTATGACGAACACATCCAAGTAGGCCTCAAAAACCCGGTTCATGAGGCTCATGAATGCCGACGGAGCATTTGTGAGCCCGAAAGGCATCACGGTAAACTCATATAGCCCATATCTGCTACTGAAAGCAGTCTTTGGAATGTCCTCCTCCTGAATCCGTAGTTGGTAGTAACCCGACCTTAAATCAAGCTTTGAGAAATAATGGGCTCCCTCCAGCTAGTCGAATAATTCGTCTATCTGTGGGAGCGGATAGGTATTCCGGACGGTCAGCCTGTTTAGTGCTCGATAATCGATGCACAGGCGAAGTGTCCCATCTTTCTTCTTCACAAATAAGACCGGGGCTCCCCATTGCGAGGAACTCGGTCTAACAAATCCGGCTTCCACCAGTTCCTGGAGTTGGCTTCGAAATTCTGTCAGCTCTTTTGGGGCCATCCGGTAAGGGGCTCTAGCTGCTGGCTTAGCCCCCGGCACCAGCTGTATCCGGAAATCTTGCTCCCGGTGCGGGGGTAGCCCAGGCAGTTTCTCTAGAAATACGTCGGCAAAATCTCGCACCACCAGAATACCCGAGGTGGAGACCTTGGCCTCAGTCATTTCAAATATTACCTCATACACTTCTTCCCCCTGTAAGTGAGCCTTGACTGCCTGTACAGATGACAGCATGAGAGGGGAAATAGATCTAGTACCTTCAATGACGAGGTAGGAATCTCCATGTCTCACGGTAACTCTCTCGGACGTGCAGTCAATTTGAGCATGATTCCAGTTCAACCACGTCATTCCTAGGATCAAATCAAAGATTGGCATCTTTATGATCGTCGCTGGAGCTTCAAATATCCTTCCGCCGATCTCCGCCTCCATATTGCAATGGGTAGAGGTGAACAACTCTGATCCGTCGGGTAATCGTATCCTCATCATCAGACCCGTGAATTGTTCCACGCCTTCCAACCCTTCTACGGAGGCTTCCGATACAAACGAGGGTGAAGCACCCGTATCAAATAGCGTATAAGCGGGTTTGCCGCTGACGAAAACTATTCCTGGGGGTGGGGAAAGTAAAATGTCTTAGAATCTAGCTATGGTTTTCTTCCCTAGATTATAACTTCTTTATAAACTTTAAGGTCATGAGGAAATAAGTTTATAATTTTCTGACGTACCAGTGATTACTTGCTCCGGGTTCCGGGGTTGAGCCAAATCCAGTGCATAAATTTGCTCCCTCTGCTGCCTGCGATCTGCACCCTGGAAACCACGTCCTCGACCACGTCCTCGTCCTTCAAACTGTTGGGCATGCGGGGCATCCTGGGGTGCTGGTAAAGGTACTCCCCTCATGGGGCAGTTTCTCCGAATGTGTCCTATCTGATGACAGTTGTAGCACTCCGGTGGGGGAAATGTCATACCCCCGGGTCTTGGTGCCTCCCTCATCTAAAGAGGCTGAGGGGCTAATATCACCTGCTCCCTCGGCTCCTGTCTCACTTCCTGACGATGCTGGTCCTCTGTCCTTCTCCCACCTGGTATAGCACCTTGCCGCTGATCATTTCTGGCTCTCCGGCCCTGATCCTCCGCTTGCCTCTTCCGGCCCCGAGTGGTGTGCCAATCCGCCTCAATCCTCTTTGTCATCTCCAAAATCCGGGAGATAGGCCCGTCGGATACAAACAACAAAGCCTCCCTCAAGTCCTCCCTCAGGCCATTATAGAATCTCTTGATGTATCCCGCTTCATCCAGCTGGTAAGAATCTGCATATCGAGCCAAATGGTCAAACTCCCGATGGTACTCTACCACTGTCCGGGTGCCCTGCTTCAGCTGTAAGAACCGCTCCTCCAACTCATCCCTGGCCGACTGTGGAATGCTCCAACAGCGCTGTCCTGAACTCTTCCCAGGTAACTTCCGCAATCTCCCTATCAGCAAACATTGTGTCCAGCAGCATCTTCCACCACCTCTTGGCATGGGACTCCAGGCAAGAGACAACCAAGGCCACCCTCTCCTCCCAGGGATATCGTATCCCAGTCAGCATTTCGTACATAATATCTAACCATTCTTCTGTCCGTATAGCGGATTCTGTCCCCAAGTAAGATGGAGGGGAGAGTCCTCGAAAGATGCTCAGCCAATTGGCCCCCGGGTTTGGCTGCGGAGCCGGAACCTGTTGAGCCCTGAAAGCATCTAGAATGGCCGTCAGTGTTTGACCCATCTCCGAGTGTAGGAATGGAGTGGGGACCAGGGGAGGTGGTGCAACAGTCGGAGTCTGCTGAACTTCGCCTTGTGGTGTTGGCTGCGCTGGGGGCTGCGTAACAGAAGCCAAATATAAGAAGTCTCACAGATTTAACTAAAAGTGGACAATTTTCATGTGATTTCCCATATGGGCACACCACTGCTTCCGCTGCTTAGTTTGTCCCCAAACTAAACTCGAGCGGGGGTGTCCCAGGGTTAGTGGACTGCTACTTTTCTGATCGAGGTTTTCCTCTGATACCACTTGTAAGACCCCCATTTTTTTTCCTTTTTTAACACCGGGGTCTTAGGCCCAGAACCGCCGCCTTGCGGTGATACCTTCTCACCCGGGAAGGTCGTCACTACAAGACACCGATTCTGCCGGCCAAATCGATCTCTACTGTAGCATAAGTATAAAAGCAAGTCCACAGAAATCATATATATAGAAAAATAAACTCCACGAAGGGAGTGTCCACAGATAGTACATATAATGAAAATCTCGGGCTTATGCCCAGTACATCAAGTCCTCACTACAAATCACTCATCGCGGAAGCAAACTAATACAACTACTGGTGTTCGGGACTCACAGTCCCTGCTGTCTGGACTCCAGTGCTAGACTGTCCGATCTCCAAGCATGCCGACCTCCGGGTCTGCCCCTCCATGCTGGGCTTCGTAGTCCCCTAAATGATGTGGTTCGAAAACCGTTAGTCTAAAAGACTAAGTCCTATCGTCCCCCACCCCTTCCCCCATGGATCCTAAGCACCGAGCGGGGAGAAGGAATGGAAAGGACATGAAGGTGGAGAATGTCAAATTACAGATGGCAGCGGAACTAAACTAACAGTGTTAAGTGTGATAATAATTAAACAAAATCTAAATAAGTAACCTTAACTTATGTGAAAACACATAAGCTAAGGGATCTCTTGCAGGGCTCCTATCGTATAAAAAGTCTCATACCGATTTATACGATAGGGTGTCGGTTTTACTAGCAGGCATAACATATAAATAATACTGAAGGAGAACCTTGACTTATAAGCACGCTCGCACGAACTTATAGGCCAAGGGGTCATTTTGCAAGGCCTAATGTATAGAGCGTCCCATACCGCTTATACATTAGGTGTCAGGTTATATATAATGGTTATGCTATGAAATGCAAATATGCTATGATGTGAACATGCAAGTGCAACTCACCCACTCGACTCTGTGTACACAGACCTTTAGTTCCCCCTTTTGGAGTTATTACCTCCCAGGATACCTCCGTAGTGGCAGACGGAAGCGGTGGGTTGGGCCTCGCCCACCTCAAAACCAGTATTTGCACTACCGGTCTGACCTATCGTACGCCTCAATGCTTGGTGCACTAAGCGGATGCCTGCGTACACTTGCCGGCTGGCGCACCGGACTTCTGTTGGCGAAGTGTAAAACCACACTTGTCGAGTCAACGATATTGGTGTCGGTGCAACGAACTCCCCAATATCGAAGACCCACCACCTTATACCTTTTATGCACATGCAATAGTTATGAGTCCAACAACTAACCGAGCCGAATCTTCCCGGACTAGCCCGTCCGTCATAATCAACCACCGAGCCGAAACTCCCCGGACAAACCCGTCCGTCATAATCTACAACCGAGCCGAAGCTCCCCGGACTAACCCGTCCGTCATAATCTACAACCGAGCCGAAGCTCCCCGGACTATAACCAACAACCGAGCCATAGCTCACCGGACTAACCCGTCCGTCATAAACTACAACCGAGCCGAAGCTCGCCGGGCTACCATGCCCATTACCTTAACCACTGGGCTTATTGCCCGAGTAACCCAAACTATCTCTCGGGACACAGGGGTGTGAGAGTGTGAAATCCTAAGTTTACTACCTACTCCTCAATTTACTTTATGCCTACAACTTAGGTTTTACCCATTTCATTTTCATATTACAGTAAACTATACCTAAGGTGATTTTGACCTTCTACTCTACGGGGAAGACGATCTTTCGTCGATCCCAAACACCACCTAACTTTTAGTCAAACCCATCCCTAGCTCATCCAACCCTGAGTGATGAACTCATTCCTATAACCACTAATTTTTGACTTATGTGCCTAACTTGTACTCCAGATTATTTCTGTAGATTTACTATATGCAGACCACTAAGGTTTAATGTTATGTAAAATGGGAAGTATATCAAGTAATCATCCAATACTCCTATAATAATTAATGGAGGTCCATTATGACCTTTATTGCCCAAATCCAGAGTTTTACAATTTTCCTATTTATCTAGGAATTTATTAAATATTTATAGTGGCCAAAGTCTCCAAGTTTGAGCTGAAGGTACCCAATTTTGACAAGATTAAATCTCCCCAGATTTATTTTATACTTAATATAATCATTTAACCTAAGATAAAAAATCTCATAGTTTTTCAGCAAGGTTCAGGCCACTGAGTTTTATTTAAATGGTATATTGCAATAATTCATAAAAATAATAAACAGGGCAATATTATTTCTGAAAATTCAAGGATAATTCTAACATGATTGCAAGGGCCCATAAATGCTCTGGGTCAAATATCATCAGTGATTAAGGAGTGATAAGCTTCAAACAGATTAATATACAGTTTTCCAAAATTGCTAAATGCAGACCACCATGTCAAACTTCTTGTAAAATAGGAGGTACATCAAATAATTATCCAATACTCTTATAATAATTAATGGAGGTCCATTATGACCTTTAAGCCCTAAATCCAGAAATCCAAAATTTTCCTTATTTATTTAATAATTTATTTAATTATTCTATTAACTAAAATTTCCAATAATGAACATGAAGTACAATTTTTCAGTCAAGATATCATTCTACAAATTTTATAAGTTATTCAAAATAAGGATATAACTCATATTCCAAAATATCTAAATTTTTCAGTAAGGTTTTATCCCCAAATCATTATTTTATTTTAATCCTTAAAAATTCATTTAAAGAAATATAAAATACTATATTGCTTCCAAAAATTCAGAGAAAATTCAAGTATGAATCTAATTGCATTTCAATAGTTTGGGCCAAATTTCATAATTTATTTAGCAGTATATGGACTAAATTAAATTATTGAATAATTCCATCATTTAGCAAGCTTGTAAAGTAAGTACCTCAAATAAGTATCCAAAAATTTTCATAAAATTTATATAAGCTTATAATGATTCAAAACATGCTCTGCCAAACTTTCATGACCTTCCAAGGGTCAGAGGGACCATAATAATTAGTTTATTAAATTGAGGCATCCCTTGTGTTTCAAATGAAGTACCATACATATTATCCCAAAATTCCCAAATAAATTACCAGAGACTAATAATATCCTTATTACCATTATACCAAAATTTCACCTTATTTGGAAGAGTTTAACTAGCCTATTCTAACCCTATAAAGTTTGTGCCCTAAACTAGGGTTAGGGTTTTGTGGGTCCCAAACTTTCCAAAACACCCTAAGACTTTTACCAGAGGGTTATAGTTACCCTAAAACCATCCCTACAAAGTTTCATAGTCATACAAGGTGTTATGGCCATATGTCCTTCACAAGGTACAAAAGCCCTTCCTTAGGGTTTGACCTAGGATCTTGGGCCAAATCAACTCCAATGCCCCCAAGTTTTCATTGGAAGGTGTATAAAGTCATGCCAAGTCATTGCCCCAAATTTGAACCTCTGTTGAGGTGAATTGGACACTCAAAACCCAAAATTACATTTTTGACCAAAATGCCCTTCTTAGGGCAAGGCTAGGGTTTGCTTGATTCTCATTCAAATCAACTCGAATCGTAATGAAATTTTAACCAGAGGTCTATGTTGACCTCATATACATCCCACCAAAATTTGGATGAATTTGGACTTCATTTGACCCATAATTTAATTTACCCTAGCATAATTAAATTATTTACAAAACTATAAGAAACTTATTCCCACAAATTCCCATTTTTGGGCAGGGTCTAGATATAGGGTAGGGTGACACCCTGCCAAAATTTCAGACCATTTGGACCAAGTATGAAGTGTGGGCAACTAGTTTAATGACTGCCTAGTCATTTGTATAGACCCCACCAAATTGAGTTCCCTGGTCAAACCAGTCACCCAAATTGGTTCAAACCAATTTCGTTTGAACGTAGACTCATTGGGCTACCTTTCATGTGTTGACCATTTTCTCTGAAAATGGCTCTAGCTATTTTTAATAATTAAAATCAAATA
Organism: Platanthera zijinensis; assembly: GCA_039513925.1. Lineage (NCBI taxonomy): Eukaryota > Viridiplantae > Streptophyta > Magnoliopsida > Asparagales > Orchidaceae > Platanthera > Platanthera zijinensis. The sequence continues at coordinate 116,860,304 of CM077084.1, forward strand.
ATACAAAATCTGTGACAGAATGAAATAAATTAAATATTCTTAAGCTATAGTTTCTGATCTGACCCAGCACGAATCTTGACGCATCGTGGAAGGCATCCCGTCATCGTCCCCGCGCGCCAATGGCCAGGATTTCTCCTGCTTGGGCCAACTTCCAGCGGCTGCCGCCGGCGCTCCGGCCACCTCCCCGGCCTGCCACCGCCGCCAACACCTGCGTGGTGGTCGGGGCTACCTCCAGGCGGCGGCACGGCCGCCGGGATGCACTTTTCCGGCGATCCCGACAAGCGCATTTTCCATGGAATTTCCATGGATTTGAAAATCCGATTGAGCTCAATTGAGCCCTAACCTCGGCCCTAATGATCCCTACGATTTACCCATGAGAGAAGGAGTGGAGGAGGACCTGTAGTGGCGGCTGTAGCCGTGCTGATCGCCGGATTGGCATGGTGGTGGCCGGTGGTGGTCGGATTGTTCAAAAATGGAGGAAAGGGCTCGGCTTCTTCAGGAAAAGAGTGGGAAATACTCCTTGGACCTCACTGAAGCTTTTAAAGAGGGAGAGGAGGGAGTTAGGTGGCTGAATTGCCATGTGCCATTTTTGGCCTAAGTCAATTTGGGCGGCTAGGTTGGTAGGGGGTGGAGCTTGCTCTAACCAGTCCACAATGGCTGCTGCACTCCCCCTTGTCCTTCTGAAATGAATGGGGTGGTTGGGGAGGGGGGAGGAGGAGCACAAAGTCCTCCTTCCTTCTTCTTCCTTCTCTTTCTCTCTCCTCCATGGGTGACTTTCTCTCTCCTAGTCACCAAGCCTGAATTTTTGGCTCCTACATGTCCCATGGCAGCCCACAAGTCCATTTGGTCACTTAAGTCATGGTTAGCCCAATTGAAATGGGCTTGAGCTTGAGTTAGCCCATTTGGGCTAACTTGACCCAAAGTTGGACTAGGGCCCACCTAGGTCAATTTGGTCCTTGAGATTTCTTTAATGGGTCCTTGGTGACCCATTAGCCTCCCCTAGGGTCAAGGTGGGGTTGGATTGGCCCTTGGAGGTCACTTGGCCCTTAACTAGGGCACTTTGACCATTTTAGGTCAATAGTTGACTTTGGTCAACCTAGTCTTTATGATTGGTCCCAATGAGTCCTTGGTGACCTATTGGCCTCTCACTAGGCCTATGAGGGTAGGGGTGGGGTCCATTTGGCTAAGGGATTGTAATTGACCCTTGTGTAGGTCAATTTGACCTATTTAGGGTTAGAGTTGACTTTGGTCAACTTAGCTCCTTTGACTACCCTCCATGGGTCCTTAGTGACCCATTGACCCCTACCTAGGGTTATGGAGGTATGGGTGGGGTATATTTGGATAATAGACTGCAATGGACCCTTGTGTTTGTCTAGATCGGTGATGTTTCATTGCATGAGTAGCCGAAGAAGACTCTGTGCCTTTGATTGTTTTTGGGTTTTACGCGGTAGATTGCAACAGGGATCCTTAGGGATTAACTCCAAGGCGCACCCGAAAAACTGGGCGGAAACGTAATTCTGCTAACTTGGCAGCCGGGGAGCCAGCCTTGAACATAACTGGGTTATGTGTTGTTTGGGAATGAATTAGGATCCGGGTGAAGCTAGGCCCGCGCGTACGTCTTAAAGTGACTAGGCGGAGTGAGCAACGAGCGGGTGGAAACGGACTTGGGCTTTGCGGTTCTGTGCTGAGGCCCTAAAGTGGAACTGGTTGTTGGCATATTCGGGAGTCTTGGACTGCGATCAGAAGGACTCAAAAATGCTCACAATGTTTGACCGTCCCGAGGATGGTGGTGAAGCCACGGAATTGACTGGATTCACCGAGAATGTGCCCCGAGTGCACGGGGTGTTTGGCCGAGCGAGCCTACACCTATGGCGAATTATACTTATGCACTTAATTATTTAGCTGGGCTAATGAAATGCAGGGAAGAAGCACCGCCGTCCCGAGTAAGGGGCGGGGTCATTATATTTTTGGTCAGCCTTAGCTAACCGTTGCTTTGTTTGCCACCGTGCGGTGGAATGTTGCTTGTAGGTGCTGTGGAACCAAGCGCCAATTAGCGGGCTGAATCCCAAGTTGCTGAGCTGGCCCTCGAAGGCCAAAGCGAACTGTTGTTTTACTTTTGTCATGTATGGCCAGCCTGTCAGTCGATGTATGTAAAACATTATATTGTCAAGTGAACATTTGTAAGGCCATAAGGCCAAGTACTCTTTTGTTTATTTGTTGTATTTCATTCTTGTGGTGTTTAGTGGACATTCATGTCGTTGTTGTGCAAATTTTGGATTCTCTTAAACTGTTTAAAAGTTTCTGCTATATTACTCTGTGTTAGGGCGAGTAGTTGAGTTTTGGGTATTATTCTGTAACCCTTCTGACTGTCCGTGGTATATGGCATCGGGTTCCAGCTGGACCTTCTGTTATATGTCATACGACGGATGGGGGTGTTACAATTTGGTATCAAACTAGGGTGTCGGTCATTTGTATTTCAATTCATGGGAGAATTTTTTTAAGGGGTGGTGAGAACCTGTATGTGTGTCATCGTTATAACATAAAAGAACCCATGAATGTCCACTTAGGAATGGAAAAATACACTTGTTTTGAGGAACCAGAGTGTTCCAATGATTGCTTTTAGCAATTTGTGTGTCGCCTAATCAAGGGTTTATGCTATTATAGGTAACTAGGAGCGGTGCTGGGCAATCGGAACATCCGCAATCGGCGGAAAGTAGTACACCAAGTGACGTGCCTACAACACCTCCTTCAGCAGAAACCATCAGATTGGTGGCTGAAGCAGTCTTTTCCATGTTAAATGCCCAACAAGTGCAGCACGCACCACCTGCTAATGAGCAAGAACCGATTAGAGTGGCAGAGCCGGGAGTGGTAGAGCATGGGGCAGTTGATCCATTACACCAAGGAGAGCCATGGAGAAACAGCTCAAGCATGTGATGAGCTTTAATCCTCCGGTGTTCGACGGGATGGGAACACCAACTCAAGCTGAGGATTAGCTCTCTACGATGAAGAGGGTCATGACCGCCATAGAAACTGCGGAGTGGCAGAAGACCACAATAGTAACCTTCCTATTGGCTAGTGAGGCAAGAATGTTGTGGGACGAGTTGGAGGTTCATCTCTTAGTGGGAAGGCAACTTGTCGAAGTACCGATGGAGGAATTCTCAAGGTTGTTCTTGGCCAGATACCTACCTTTTACCCAGAAGCTTGAGATGGAGAATAAGTACCTCGGTTTGACTCAAGGAGAGAGAAGCGTGGATGAGTATCTCCACGAATTTACTCAGTTTGGTCGTTATGCTGGTTCTATGTTTACTGAAGAGGAGCGGAAAACCAATCGATTTTATGAGGGCCTACGGGGCGAACTACAGCTACTCCTCACTGGGCCTAAGGTGCAGGGCTTCCTAGCCTTGGTAAATGCGGCTCGTTCATTGGAAAAGGTCGCGAAGAAAGTTCAAGAGAAGAAGGACCCAGGGGATAAGAGGTCGGAGTTCAAAGTGTCGAGTTCAAAGTCGGGTTTCCGCAGGTGGAACAAGAAGCAGAAGACTTTGAGTTCAACCCCTTCGTCTGGTGCGATGGGGGAAAACTCAAATCGAGTCCCAGGAGCATGCTACAACTATGGAAAGGTGGGGCATTTTGCACGAGTGTGTTGGATCGAACGTGCAATGTCTGAGAAGAGACATGGAGCAACATTTGAAGAAAAAGGGAAGGCGGCGGAGTAAACCGCATCCCACCATGCTCAAGCCCAGCTTAGAGTTTATAATCTTGGCCTACAAGAGGCCATTAAGCAAGCTGACGTGGTGACATGTATGAGTTAAATTTTAACAGTTTAGTTTTTTTTTAAGTTGTTACCTTTTTTCTTGTTAGCTTATGAATGTTGGTGCTAGGCTTTGTGTTAATTTTTGACTATCCGACGAGAGCCCTATTTGATACGGGAGCTTCGCATTCCTTCTTGTCCGAAAGATTCATATCGCGCATCGGAGTTCCTTCTTAGATGGCAAAGGACAAGTTGGATGTGTTGCTTCCCAATGGGTGCTCAATGCGCGTAGATAGAGTCTGTGTGGTAAAGATACGGATCGGGGATCAAGAGTTCGTTTTGCAAGTGTCGGTACTGCCGTTAATGGAGTTCGGCGTAATCTTTGGTATGGACTGGCTCTCGGAGCAGCGAACATGCATTGATTGCAACCGAGAGGTGGTTAAGTTGGGACTGAATACTTATCAGGAGACTATATTTGCGGGCATGAAAGGGTTGAGCAAGATTTTGATGTAGGCTCTTCAGGTGATTAAGGCAGTTCGGTCTGGGGCAGAACTGTTTGTCGTGTTAGTGCAGGCTTCAATGCTTAAACCTAGTCTTGACAGTATTGCAGTTGTGTCTGAGTATCCTGATGTCTTCCCAGACGATCTCCCGGGAGCCGCTCCCCAGCGGGAGATTGATTTTACTATTGATCTGATTCTAGGTGCCAAACCGGTGTCACGCCCTCCATATCGGATAGCGCCTGAGGAGATGGCGGAGCTAAAGGTGCAACTGCAAGAATTGTTAGAGCAAGGGTATGTGTGTCCAAGTTCATCATCTTGGAGCGCACCGGTCCTCTTCGTTAAGAAGAAAGATGGGAGCTTGCGACTCTGTGTCGACTATCGGGAGTTGAATAAGCTTACGGAAAAGAATAAGTATCTGATCCCAAGGATTGACGATTTATTTGATCAGTTGGTTGGGTCAATGGTATATTCGAAGCTAGATATGAAATTCGGATACTACCAGCTAAGGATAAGGGAAAGTGACATCCCAAAGACATCGTTCAGCACGTGGTTTGGGCATTATGAGTTTACGGTCATGCCGTTTGGGTTGACCAATGCGCCATCCGTGTTTATGGATTTGATGAACAGGAAGCTCAGAGAGTACCTGGACCCTTTCGTGATAGTATTTATTGACAACATCTTGGTGTACTCACGGTGTGAGTATGATCACTACAAACATCTGCATATGGTATTGGAGACTTTGAGGAAGAATCAGCTGTATACTAAGTTCTCCAAGTGTGAGTTCTGGTTATCCTCAATCACGTTCCTTGGTCATATTGTAAGTGGTGAAGGCATAATGGTGGATCCAGCAAAGATAGCGGCGATTCAGGAGTTGCCAGTGTTGACTACGGTGGCGGAAGTCCGGAGCTTTCTGGGGCTTGCCGGCTACTATAGGCGCTTCGTAGAGAACTTCTCGCGAATAGCGCTTCCACTCACAACGCTGACAATGAAGGATCAAAAGTTTGTGTGGACGCTGGAGTGCGCGCAGGCTTTCGAAGAATTGAAGAGGTGGTTGTTCACGGCGCCTATTTTGCGTTTGTCGAGTGGGTCCGAAGGGTTTGAAATTTATAGTGATGCTTCGGGCAGTGTTTCGGGCTGTGTTCTGCTACAGCATAGGAGAGTTATAGCATATGGATCACGACAGTTGAAGGTTCATGAGAGAAATTATCCGATCCATGACTTGGAGTTAGCGGTCGTGATATTTGCTCTAAAGATGTGGAGGCACTCTCTGTACGGTGTGAAGGTCAATATCTACACCGATCATAAGAGCCTGAAGTATTTGCTAGATCAGAAGGACCTGAACATAAGGCAGCAGAGGTGGATGGAGTTCATGGGGGACTACACTTTCAAAATTCATTATGTGCCCGGGAAAGGAAATGCAGTGGCGGATGCGTTGAGTCGTAGGGCACCGACGCAAGACAACTGGTTAGCAATGCATGATGAGAATTTGGTCCGTGATTTGGAGGCATTGGAGATCTCCTGCGTTGACAAGCAGGCTAGTGCTGAGGCAATATTGTGTTGGACGGAGGTGCAGTATGACCTTACTGATAGGATTCGGCGGGCTTTGGTTCAGGATAACAGTATTAAGCAGATCTTGGATGAATCGTTGGATGGGTCAAATTCCCAATTTGTAGTTGAAGATGGACTGCTAAGGAAGGACGGTCGCCTATGTATCCCTTGTGCGGATAATCTTTGGGAGGAGTTGATGTACGAGGCTCATCATACCAAGTACTCAATCCACCCGAGGAGCACGAAGATGTATTGGGACATGAAGAAGTTGTTTTGGTGGCAAGGGTTGAAGAAGGATGTAACACTTTTTGTGGCGAAGTGCCAAACTTGTGGCCTGGTGAAGGCGGAGTGCCAGAAGCCCGAAAGTTTCTTGAAGTCCTTGCCTATCCCAGAATGGAAGTTCGACGACATTTCCATGGATTTTGTGCATGGTTTGCCAAGGTCGCAAAAGGGAAATGACGCCATCTGGGTGGTCGTAGATAGATTGACAAAGGTGTCGCACTTCATCCCGAATAGGAAGGAAGATCCGGTGGAAAAGTTAGCCAAGCTCTATGTGGATAATATTATACGGTTGTATGGTGTGCCACGCAGTATTGTTAGTTACCGAGACGGACACTTCACGTCAAATGACTGGAGGCTGGTGCATAAGTTGTTGGGAACTAAGCTGAGTTTCAGCACAGCCTTTCATCCGCAGACGGATGATCAGACTGAAAGGGTCAACAGGACGATGGAGTACATGCTTCGCATGTGCGTCTTGGATTTCGAAAAATAGTGAGAAGATCACCTGTACATGGTAGAGTTTTAATACAATAATAGTTTTCAAGTGAGTATTGGAATGGCGCCATTCGAGGCCCTGTATGGGAGAAAGTGTCGCACGCCATTGTCTTGGTTGGAGACAGACGAGTCAAAGTTATACAAACATCAGGAAGTGGAAGATGTCACTTCAATGGTACGTACGATTCAGTAATGGATAAAGATCACTCAGGACAGGCAGGCAAAATACTATAATGTCAAGCATAGGAATGTGGAGTTTAGTGTTGGCGAATGGGTGTATTTAAAAATTAAGTCGTTCAAGGGTGTCTCGCGGATTCGACACTTAAAGAAGCTGAGTCTGAGATACCTTGGACCGTTTGAGATCCTGGAGCGGATTGGCGAAGCAGCGTATCGATTGAAGTTATCGGTGGAATTGAGAGGGCTACACGATGTATTCCATGTTTCGGTATTGTAGAAGGTGGTATAGGAGCCTTCTCAGGTTGTTGCGGTCGATCAAGTGCCGATTGATAATGGGTTGACGATAAAGGTAAAGCCAGTTCGCATTGAAGACTTTGAAGTCAAACGGCTCCACAACATGGAAATTCGAATGGTTAAAGTCTGATGGGATAACTGCGGACGTGAGGAGCTTTCTTGGGAGCGAGAGCAGACTATGTTGGAAGAATACCAAGAATTATTCCACGTAGGTAATATTTAAATTGTTTTGTGTACCTTTACATAATTTCGTGGACAAAATTATCTAAGGGGGGAGATTTGTAACGCCCCGAAACTTAAAAGTGAAATGGGCGGTGTTTGAACCAAGTTCGGGTCTTGGTAGGGTGAACACGGCCCTTCACATGGGCGTGTCACATGGCCGTATCGTGCTCGGGTCATCGAGTTGAGGTCTACGGGAGTTGAGTGCTCGAACACGGCCTGGGACACGGTCGTGTCCCAGGGCATGTCAGGCACACGGCATGTGACACGGGCGTGTCACATGGCCGTGTACTCCTCTGGAAGTTTGGTCCTATGTCGACTTGGGACACGGCCCAGAGCATGGGCGTGTACTGTATGACACGGGCGTGTCGAATTCGGCACGGGCGTGTGGCCACCCGTGTCCACCAAGGGTCATGACGGTTGGAGTGGCGGTTATTCATGACACGCCACTTGTCACGGGCGTGTCAGGTTGGGACACGGGCGTATCCTAACCCGTGTGCTTTTCTATACTCGAAAATCGTGTCTGGATCGAGGCACACAGCCTGGAACACAGCCGTGTGCAAAGCCGTGTTCGGCCCAGGATTAAGAGATTTTAGGCAAATCTGAGCCGTTCGTTTTCTTTAAATCAGATTTGACGGCCCAGATGAGTTTCTGCTTTCTTAAGTCCGGGAATTGAGGATTAATTCCTCATTTCCTCTTAAGTTTTCTCTTTCTAAGAAGTTAGAGAGAGGAGAGATCAAGGAAGAGGGAAGGGGAGGAATCCGTCCGCCGACGGAGCATTAGAGCACGAACTTGAGAACCGAGACCAGATCCGTGGAGAGAATTCCCTTGCGAATCCTTTTATCCGGCTAGTTCTTCATGCCGCCAAAGCAGACTTCAAGGGTAACGATTCTCAACTTGAGCATGTGAAACTCTTCTTCCTTTGCATAGGAATACCCTCTCATGTGAGTGTGCGGTGAGTTTGCGGTGTTCCTTGGGGTAGATATATAAAGTCCCCCTTAGTTAGAGCCCGGAATCGTAGTACGGACATAGGCATTCGGTGTGAAGCCTGCCCGGACGTATTTCTCTGGATCGGTGATGTTGCATTGCATGAGTAGCCGGAGAAGACTCTGTGCCTTTGATTATTTTCGGGTTTCTACGCGGTAGATTGCAGTAAGGATCCTTGGGGACTAACTCCAATGCGCACCCGGAAAACTGGGCGGAAACGTAATTCTGCTAACTTGGCGGCCGGGGAGCCAGCCTTGAACATAACTGGGTTATGTGTTGTTTTGGAATTAATTAGGATCCGAGTGAAGCTTGACCCGTGCGTACGTCTTAAAGTGACTAGGCGGAGTGAGCAACGGGCAGGTGGAAACGGACCTGGGTTTGCGGTTCGGTGCTAGAGGCTCTAAAGTGGAACTGGTCGTTGGCATAGTCGGGAGTCTTGGACTGCGGTCGGAAAGGCTCAAAAATTCTCACAATGTTTGACCGTCCCGAGGATGGTGGTGATGCCACAGAATTGACCGGATTCACCGAGAATGTTCCCTGAGTGCACGGGGTGTTTGGCCGAGCGAGCCTACACCTATGGCGAATTATACTTATGCACTTAATTGTTTAGCTGGGCTAATGAAATACAGGGAAGAAGCACCACCGTCCCGAGTAAGGGGCGGTGTCGTTATATTTTTTGCCAGCCTTAGCTGACCATTGCTTTGTTTGCCACCGTGCGGTGGAATGATGCTTGCAGGTGCTGCGGAACCAATCGCCAATTAGCGGGCTAAAGCCCAAGTTTTTGAGCTGGCCCTCGAAGGACAAAGCGAACTGTTGTTTTACTTTTGTCATGTGTGGCCGGCCTGTGAGCCGATGTATGCAAAACATTATATTGTCAAGTGAACATTTGTAAGGCCATAAGGCAAAGTACTCTTTTGTGTATTTATTGTATTTCATTCCTGTGGTGTTTAGTGGACATTCATGCCGTTGTTGTGCAAATTTTGGGTTCTCTTAAACTTTTTAAAAGCTTTCGTTAGATTGCTCTGTGTTAGGGCGAGTAGTTGAGTTTTTGGTATTATTTTTTAACCATTCCGACTGTCCGTGGTATATGGCATCAGGTTCAAGCTGGACCTTCTGTTATATGCCATACGACGGATGGGGGTGTTACACTAAGAACTAAGGCTAAGCATAACCACCTGGAATGAATTAACTAAAAAAATTTTGGCGAAGTATTTTCCGCCAGCTAAAACTGCAAAACATAGGAACGGTATTTCCGCTTTTGGACAAATAGACTCTGAAACCTTATACGAAACCTGGGAAAGATTTAAAGAATTATTAAGGCGATGCCCACATCATGCGCTGCCTGTATGGTTAAGAGTGCAGACATTCTACAACGGGCTAAATCAAAATACAAAGCAAATGATAGATGCATCTTCTGGCGGTACTTTAAATCATAAGGCCCCGAAAGCAGCTCTTGATCTTTTCAAGGACATGGCCATGAACACTTATTGGTGGAATGTGCCTAGGTCCCTCCCAAACAAACCTACAGGTATCTTTGAAGTGGACAATGTCTCCCAGCTCGCACTACAAGTTGAAATATTAAGCTAAAAGAAAAAGGAGATGACTGTTGCCTCCGCCCCTCTAGTATGGGAATCTGCAACTCCTACCCCAGAACAATTTGATTTTGTTAACAATATGCCTAGAAATGCTTTTAATAATTTTTCTGCTGTGAATTTTCATCCTCCTGGTTTTAATTTTCCAAATAGTTATAATCCTAATTTAAGAAATCACCCGAATTTTTCGTGGAGTAATCTATCGAACGCGATGCGCCCGCCACCTCAAAATGATTTTTCTGCACCACCTCTACCTCTTCAAAATTATCTGAAACCTCCAAGCTTGGAGGAGTTACTTTCCAAATATATCGCCACAAATGACGCTATAATAAGAACCTTAACTGGAAGCGTTAAAAGTCTTGAAAATCAAGTAGGACAGCTCGCTAAAATTATTTCTGAGCAACCCGCAGGGTCTCTTCCTTCCAATACCGAGCCCAACCTGAGAGAGCAAGCGAAATCTATAACTCTTCGGAGTGGGAAGCAAGTTCCTGGTATGGTAAGTGAAGAGCCTGAGGCAAGCTCCGCCCCCGCTTTAAAAAATCAAATCTCCGCCCCCGTTTTAAAAATTCCAGCCTCTACTGAAGAAGAAGTTATCACCCCTCTCTCCATATTAGAAAAATATCCGACTCCACCACCCATTTTTAAAAATAATCCAACCCCGTCTTACCCTTCTAAACTTAATAAACAACGTCACGACGATCAATACTCCCGTTTCTTAGAGATGTTTAAGCAAATCCACATAAATCTGCCCTTCCATGAAGCGATTTCCCAGATGCCGAAGTACGCCAAGTACCTTAAGTACCTCTTGACTAACAAGAAGAAGTTAGAGAACCTTTCACACGTCATGTTAAACGCCGAGTGCTCTGCGGTTTTGACAAACGGCTTACCAAAGAAAATCAGTGACCCAGGTAGTTTTTCTATTCCGTGTGTCTTTGGTAATCTTGTTGTCAAGAACGCATTAGCCTACTTAGGTGCGAGTATTAACCTGATTCCCCTCTCGTTGTTTAAGAAGTTAGGAATTAGTAGCCTCAGCCCCACACGCATGAGTATCCAGCTTGCCGACAGATCCGTCACATACCCGTTAGAAATAGTGGAGGATGTCTTAATAAAAGTCAACAAGTTCATCTTCCCGGTGGACTTTGTCATTTTGGACATTGAAGAAGACATCGAGGTTCCCCTGATCCTTGGCCGACCCTTCATTGCCACCTCCCGAGCTATCATTGACGTAAGCAATGGTAAGCTCTTCCTTCGAGTAGGCGACGACGAAGTCAATTTCTCTATCACACCTTCGATGAAAAACACCTTAGCAAATGATGACTCCTGCTTTTTTGTAGATGTCGTGAGTGATGAATCCTCCTATTGCCTCTCTAATTTTGAAAAATAATTTTCTGCTTTCTGTTCCTCCTCTTCTCTTCCAACTGAATCGCTACACCTAAGTGAATAAAGTATAGAATCCTCTTATCTTCTATCTGATTTGGAAAAAGAATTTTCTGATTTTTGTTCCTCTTCTACTCTTCCAACTGAATCGCTGCAAGAAGCCGCCTTGGCCACCAGCTTCACCCCTTTTAATTTTCCGTCTAAAAAGATCTACGAAGATATAGTATTTGAAAAAGAAAGAATTTCTCAAACCTCTTATGAAGAACCCCCTACCCTAGAACTTAAAGAACTTCCTGAACATCTCAAGTACGCCTTCTTAGAAAAGAACTCCAAGCTGCTAGTTATAGTTTCGGCCTACCTCACGGATGTCCAAAATGAAAAACTCCTTTTAGTTTTACGTAAACATCGTCGAGCTATTGCTTGGCAGATATCTGATATCAAGGGCATAAGCCCATCTTTCTGCACTCATAAAATTTTAATGGAAGATAATTCGCATAACTCCATTCATTCTCAGCGTCGTATAAACCCGAACATGAAAGAAGTAGTTAAGGGTGAGGTTATGAAATTATTAGACATAGGAATTATATACCCTATATCAGATAGTAAGTGGGTTAGCCATGTTTAGGTAGTACCAAAGAAGGGAGGGATAACGGTAGTTAGTAATTAAAATAACGAATTAATCCCGACACAGACGGTGACGGGTTGGCGTATGTGTATAGATTATAGGAAGCTGAATGACGCAACCCGCAAGGACCACTTTTCTTTGTCGTTTATTGACCAGATTTTAGAATGATTATCCGGCCATAGATTTTATTGTTTTCTCGATGGCCTCTCGGGGTATTTTCAAATACCCATCTCTCCCGAGGACCAATAGAAAACTACGTTTACTTGTCCCTTCGGCACCTTCGCCTACCGAAGAATGTCGTTTGGATTGTGCAATGCGCCAGTGATATTCCAGCAATGTATGCTCGCTATCTTTGACAAGTACGTAGAAAGCATTATGGAGGTATTTATGGACGATTTCTCTGTGTTCGGCGATTCCTTTTATAGTTGTTTGGAAAATTTAGAAAAAGTCTTAGAACAATGCGAAGAGACTAACCTTGCCCTAAATTGGGAAAAATGTCATTTTATGGTGAGGGAAGGGTTAGTTTTGGGTCATAAAATTTCTGCGAGAGGTATCGAAGTAAACATTGCTAAGATAGAAGTTATCGAGAAGCTGGCGCCGCCTACGAACATAAAAGCTATAAGAAATTTCCTAGGGCATGTTGGCTTTTACAGTCGTTTCATAAAGGACTTCTCCAAGATCACCAAGCCTCTTACTTCACTCTTAGAAAAAGACGCCCCCATTCATTTTTGATGACTCTTGTCTTTCTGTCTTTGAATTAATTAAATAAAAGTTAATTAACGCACCCATTATGAAAGCTCTGGTGTGGGACCTTCCCTTTGAGATAATGTGCGATGCGAGTAGTTTCGCGGTGGGAGCCGTATTAGGTCAACGCATATCTAAAAACTTCCACCCCATTTATTACGCAAGTAAGACACTCACATATGCACAGTAAAATTACACCACGACCGAGAAGGAGCTCCTAGCTATAGTATTTGCTTTTGATAAATTCCTCCCTTATATTACTCTTTCAAAAATTATTATTTTTACGGACCACTCGGCCCTCAAATATCATTTTTTTAAAAACAGATGACAAGCCACGCTTGATTCGCTGTGTTTTACTCCTCCAGGAGTTTGACTTAGAGACCGTGATAAGCGAGGAGCCGAGAACTTGGCCGCCGACCATCTCTCTTGTCTTGATAACCCTTTTATAGAAAAGTTAGATGAAAAATCTTTTAATTATTATTTTCCTGATGAGAAGCTGCTTTCAATTAACACATCTACTTCTCCTTGGTTCACACACATCACCAACTATTTAGTGGCATGGGTGCTCCTAAAAGAGTTCTTCTCTCAGCAAAAGAAGAAATTCTTTTCTGAGCTGAAGAACCCCTTTTGGGAAGACCCGCATCTTTTCAGAATCTGTGCGGACCAAGTGATATGGAGATGTGTTTTTTATGAAGAAGGAGTCGATATTTTAAAACACTTACATGAAGGTTTGACAGGTAGGCACTATCAAGCTGCTTGCACCGCTCACAAGGTGCTTTGCACGGGTTTTTACTGGCCTAGCCTGTTTAAAGACACGCAAGCCTTTGTGAGTAGGTGTGATAGTTGTCAACTGTCGGGCAACATTTCCAATAAAAATTAAATGCCGCAAAATTATTTCCTCGACTGCGAAATTTTCGACCTCTGGGGAATTGATTTTATTGGCCCTCTTCCTTCTAGCTTCGGGAAAAAGTATATTTTAGTTACCGTTGATTATGTTTCATGTTGGGCCGAAGCCCAAGCTCTTCCTACGAATGACTCCCGAGTTGTAGTTACCTTTTTGAAAAATTTATTTTCTCGATTTGGTACGCCGCGAGCCATCGTTAGTGACAGGGTTTCCCATTTCTATAACACATAGTTTTCAAAAATCCTTACTAAATGCGGCGTTACACAGAAGCTTTCAACTGCCTACCACCCCCAAACTAACAGACAAGCCAAAGTAGTGAATAGAGAAATAAAAAGAATATTAGAAAATACTGTTTCAACTTCTAGGAAAGACTGGTCATCTAAATTAGACGATGCTCTATGGGCCTACCGAGCACCATACAAAACCGCCCTCGGATGTACGCTGTATCGGTTGGTCTATGGAAAATCGTGTCATTTACCCGTAGAACTCGAACACCACGCTTTTTGGGTTTTAATATTTTTAAACTTTGATCCCCACTCTGTTGGTGACCTTAGAAAATTTCAACTTAATGAACTTGACGAGTGGCGCTCTTACGCTTACGAAAATAACAAACTTTATAAAGAGCGGACGAAGCGTTTGCATGATAAGCACTTAAGGCATCCGAAAACCTTTAAGCCGGACGACCAAGTTCTTTTATATAATTCTCGATTGCGTTTATTTCTTGGAAAATTAAAATCTCGTTTGTCTGGGCCCTTTTCTGTTTTAGAAGTATTTCCGTATAGTACTGTTTTGATTTCTCACCCTGATAAGGGTAATTTCAAAGTAAATGGTCATCATCTTAAACTTTATTTCTCTGGTGATGATGATGTCAGTCAAAACATTATTAAGTATCTGCTGCACGAACTCTAACTTCGAACTTTTATTTTATTTTATTTTTTTAAAAAAACTTTAATTATTATTCTGGACACAATATTTTTTGACAATATTATTTTGATGCGTCGAGCTCAAACGACGCTTTAAACAAATAGCGCTCTTGGGAGGCAACCCAAGTTATCTTTTTTTTCTTTATTTTACAATTTTTGCCCCGGACGGCTCCGACAAGCTGAAGCTTCTGCGATCGCCTGCTACAATGTTGTTGAATCCATCACGAAGTCAAAAGAAGAAGCTTGGGGGAGCGGCATCACTCAGCTTTCGCAGCAAATAAATCCGGAAAAGTACCTATTTTTCAATTCTGTCTTTCAATTCTGTACTTTAATTTTCTCTCCTTCTTCAATCCCCTTCTTTTGTCATTGAGGACAATATCCATTTTAAGCTTGGGGGAGGACTTCCTCCTTCTTTTGCTTAGTGTAAATATTTTTTCTTTTTGTGTATTTTTTTTCAAAAAAACCCAAAAAAATGAATATCTTAAAATTCAAAAAAAAACATTTCCAAAATCCAAAAAAAGAGAATATTTCAAAAATTAAAAAATATATATATATTTTTTTGTTCTTACTTTAATTGTTTAGACATTTTGGTATCTCAGTAGTACCCCTAGTTTTTGTTTTATTTTACTCAAAATTTTTTATAATTAACTTAGTTAATTATAATATTTCTAATTGTCCTTTTTAATTATGTTTCACAAGTAAAATGTTGGTCATGTTGTGTTTCTAATTCACGGTAGCATGTTAAGATGAAATATTTTTCTAAAACTCGCATTTCTATTATGGTTTTTCGTTCTTTATTTTCTTTACTTTCTAAAAAATTCATCCACTATTTTCCTTTTCGTTTTTGGATAATTTTTGTAAGGTAATCTTTTGAGTTGCGTAGTAGATGTGAATGATCAAAGTCACTTATTATTTCTATTTTCAAGATAATTTCACCAATCTTCTTTTATTATCTAGGACTTGCTTTTTGAAAATTTTCAAATCTTTGTTTTAAATAAATTTAAAAGCGTGAAAATGATTTACCCCGTTTTTGATTTCGTTTGAGCTTTCCTACCAACCTAAAAACTTTTACCACTAGTTAGCCGCTTTTGAGCCTTTTTTCTGATTTCATTTGATATCTCCTCTTTTCATTTCATTTTCACCAAAGCAAAAATTTTCAACCTATCTAATCACACTAACCTTTTTGAGTTTCATAAAAAAAAAATTTATGATTATGATAGGTTATTTTGTGATATTTTTGGGAGAAAGGTTTTGAAAAAAAGTATGCTCAAAAGATATGTTTGTTTTTGTTTGGCCAATTCAAAATGAAAATAAAAATATTTACGGCCTTTGCTTTGAAAAAAGAAAAAAAATGGAGAAAAGAAGAAAAAAAAGAAAAAAAAAATAATTTTATTTTATATGAAAATTTTTGAAACTCTTTGTTTTGGTTTAGTGTGATTTTAAGTTTTCACGTTTATCTTTGAATTCCACTCTTAATCATATTCCTAAACCAAACGTTTCTGTCCTATTTAAGTCCTTTTGATTCACGCTTTTTGAATTTTATTTAATAACTAAGAAAAGAAGAAAAGTAAATCAGTTTTAGTTTTGGATTTAAACTTAGATTTTTGTTATTAAATTGATATAATTATACTGCATTGCTTGGATCTAGTAACAACTCAATGCATTTTTTTCATTTTTATTTATTTGATTAAATCTATTTAAAGAAATTCGTCAAAATTTTTGATGATTTATTTTCGTTAAGTAAAGTTTATAAAAGTTATACCATACCTAAATAATTGTTTTAGATTTACGTTTCACCTTTTCCCTACTTAGAATTTCGCATAGTACTTGTGTGGGCATAATTAGAACTTTTGATTAGTCCTTTTTATGATTATCTAGTTTTTATATTTTTGCTTGGGGACAAGCAAAGCTTAAGCTTGGGGGAATTTGATAATACGTTTTGTAGTCTAAACTATTATCGTATTTTCTAGTTTATAATGTACAAATAAGGTCTTATTAGTTTATTTTTTATCGTTTTTATGTGAATATTATTGTCACTAACATTTTCTTGTCTTTTTGAAGGTTTCTAGAAGTTTGGCCAAAAATGACCTGTCACGCCCCCCCTGTCACGCCCTCCCTGGGCGTGACCTAGGGCGTGTCGCCCGATCCTGATGAAGCCTGATGATAGAGACAAAATACAAGGAAAAATGGCTATCACGCCCCCCTGACACGCCCTCCCCGGGCATGTCCCTGGGCGTGACACGAGGCGTATCGCCCTCTGCCCTAAGCCTGCCGTCGCATTAAATGCCATTTCGTCTCAGCACGATAATAGTACTATCACGCCCCCAGTCACGGGCATGACACAAGGCGTGACCCCTCCTTTTCCGATGACTGATGGATTTCCGACCAATGATTTTGACGCGACGTGCGTGTCACGCCCACCCTACACGGGCGTGACCCAGGGTGTGTCCACTAACGTATAGAAGTAATCATCCTTCCTGCCAGAATCCAGAGCCCGAGGATCAACCTCGTACATGTCACGCCCCCTGACACGTCCCCCGTAGGGCGTGTCGAAGTGCGTGACCAACCCGTGATCTTTTCCTATAAATTCAGACCCCCCCTTCCATTTCAGGAAGCTTGGGTCTAGAGGGGAGGTGCTGCCCCTTTGTTTCTTGTACTTTTTTAGTGTTCTTCTCTCTCTCTCTCTCTCTCTTTCTCATTTTGTGTTTTCCCCTAACCCTAGTTTAGTTTAAGCTTTTGTAATAGCTTCTATTGTAATTTATGCACTTGTTTTAGTTAATAATTGTAGGGCTAGAATAGGATTTAAATTTCGTGCAAGTGTAATTTTTCATTTCAAGTAGTGTAGCTCTCTTTCATTATTAATAAAAGTGCACTTTTCTTACTTGTGTTCTTATTATGCTTTACTACTCATCCCCCCTCCTCCACTCCATTATGATCAATTAATCCTCCTTGTACTCGATCTTGATGATCCGGGGTTTGAGTGATTAAGTTATGTTGCTTTAATTCTATCTTTTCTTTTTAGGGTTTTAGACCTTGAATTACTCTTGAATTATCTTGGGTTGGAGATATATCATCGATATATATTCTCAACCTTTGCTTTCATTCTTGGCTAGCCGAGAGGCCAATAGTTTGAAGTGAGCGCTCAAGAGTAAAGGGAGTTGTACGCACCCCTCGAGAGAGGCAGACGTCCAAATCTCTCGGATTGGAGTAAAATCCAATAGTGGGGTTCACCGCGTAAAGCGAGCTTTAGGCCCCTGATTTAGATGAGAGTCGGTCAGACCTTCCTAAACTCAGTTGGGCACGACTTCGATAGAAGCATGTTCAAGCTTTAGGAACCTCCACAGTCAAGGGTCTTTACCCTATTAAGTTTAGGTTTTTATCGCATTTCTTAGTCCACTTTAGCCGAGGTGATTCTTGATCGAGTGCATTTCTATTTCATATTTTCAGCCCTTCGTTGTAATCGCTTCTAATAGTCCTTTAGATTAACTGCAGTAGTTCTCTTTCTAGGATAGTTTTATTTCCTTAATTGCAATTAGTTTCTCAAACCCTAGTTTTTCCATCGATAAAATAATAGTCTTCGTGTGAGTAAGTGTACTCAATAGTTCCCGGATTTCAATACGACACTTGTGTCCCCTAGCTACAGTTCGATAGGTATACTTGCCTCATTGGATTGCTAGTTCGGTTGCTTTTATTTTCTTCGAAGCTTAGCGTTCACCAATTAGCCCCTAAAAGAATTTCCTGGGACGAACACGGCTTATGACACGCCTGTTTCACAGGCCATGTCTCACGATCTCAACACGATCATCGAACACAGAACAAGACACGACATCTGATACGGCTTGGGATATGCCTGTATCAACCATGGACACGCCCGTATCATAGGCCGTGTTCCTTAATCGATGCTGAAACCGCCGCTTCCCGAACAGGACACGGCCATGTGACATGCCCATGTCACAGGCCGTGTGCCAGACACGGCTTGGGACACGCCCGTGTCCCAAGACGTATAACTCTTTCGACATAACCTGTCAAAACCCAGAGCAGGACATGTCCCTTGACACGCCCGTATCACAGGCCGTGTGCCCGACCTGGCTTGACTCCAAGGATCGTCGAATGCATTTCGTCGATGGCACTGAAAATTCGTCGAACTCCTACATGACACGGCCTTAGACACACCCGTGTCACAGGCGTGTAAACCTAATTAGGCACCAATTTGGCCTTAAAACACTATCCGTTCTTCTTTTGAGTTTTGGGGCATTACAAGGTGCTCGCCATCCAAGGCGTACCCAAGGGAGATCTGGTGTGCACGTTTGTACAAAGAAGGGACATGACGTGAGTCATTGCTGGTCAAAGGATAAGGCTTGCTTCTAATGCAGGCAAAAGGGGCACCTGAAGTTTGCATGCCCCCAGGCTCAGTCCCCACTACAACCAGCCTCGCTCCGGGCTCTGCCACTGCCACCAAATAAAGACAAGGGGAAAGGAAAGCTAAATGTGGTGACCAGAGAGGAAGCTCAGACCTCTAACGAAGTGATATCAGGTTAGATTCTAGTTTAACTTTTACTCTCCATTGTTTGTTCTAGTTTTCTTTCGTTTAGTTATGTATGCTATGATTTTAGGGGATTTTAAGGTGAATAATAGGTGGGCGCACGTTATTTTTTATTCGGGTGCCACCCATTCCTTTGTGGCGCAGAGTTTTGTAAATAAACATCATTTAAGCGTGGATCAACTAGGAAATTCCATCAATGTCAAGCTTCCCTCCGGAGATCTGGTGGTGTTAAATCAAGGAATTTAGAGATGCCCTATTTGTCTAGGAGATTTCCTAGCTTTTTCGGATCTGATGGTGTTGGACCTGGAAGATTTTGACGTGATTTTGGGCATGGAATGGTTGTCAAAGTATGATACAGGCATCCAGTGCAAGGCAAAGCGACTGGACTTCAAGATGGACAACGGCCAACCTATGAGTGTCTATGATTTTCAGGGCAAGGGTTCCCTCCTTATTTCTGCGGTACGTGCTTGTCGAGCTCTATAGTCTGGTTTCGAGGCGTATCTTGTTTCTATTTCTGCTTTGGAAATAGCTTTTATTACACCACGTCTTGAGGATATCTTGGTGGTGCGAGAGTTTCCAGATGTCTTTCTTGATATTCTTTCAGGACTTCTGTAACGCCCCGTTTTTTCAGCGATTATTTTTATTCTCGTTTGGCGTTACGATGATGCGTTTCCGTGGCTTGTGCCATGTGTGGAGTACGGTTTAGCTCCTTAGAACTGAGTGCCCTGTTTGGTAGCCTGTTGGCAAGATCTCCCTAGCAAACCGAGTCGTTTTGGTGACCCGGTGTGGCCTCTCGGGGGGATGTTTGTGTTTGGCTTTGTTTGGGTGTAACTCGAGTTCTGTTCGTCGAAAGTTAATTTCGACTTCGCCGTTGCGTTCGTAGCGTGGGTATTTAGCTACGGTGCAAATTTCGTCGAATTCCGAGGTAGTTCGGTTTTCGCGTCGATTTGGTGCTTTATGTAATTTTGTAATTAATAATATAATTATATAATATATATATATATATATATTTATAGAATGAGAAGGAACCGCCATCTTCATCTTCCCCGTAAGAAACCGCCGGCCCCTTGTACGAGAGAAACGGAGAAACCGCCTACCTTGCCTTCGGACGCCGATTCCCGGAGCGTTTGTGGACGGAATTCGATTCCGAGAGTGGATTCGGATTGCTCTCGTCGAGACCTTCATTCCTGCGGTAAGAAATTCGATTTTCGTGGAGTTTTGGAAGGAATGGAATTTTCGGTTTTGGAAGTTTTCCGCCATTAATGGCCGAGTCTTTGTTCTAGGTGTTGCGGCCGTTTTGATCCGTGCAAAGAGGAGGAAAGCAGTCCAAAGTTTCGCTGAGATTGAGGCAAGTGGTATTCTTGCCCTTGCCAAGTGTTTTCTTTGATTTTATTTACTGAAATTGAAATCCCGGTTAGCCCAGGTTAGAGGCCTTGTTGTTCTCATTTTCTTGCTAACTATAGGGCTTAGTTCTTCCTACTGAAACCCCCCCTATGTTGTGATGTTTGGAATCCAAATTGTCGGCGTGGAGCAGTTGTTTTCCTTTATTTTTTGATTGTTGCTCTGGTTCGGGTGTAGCCGAGAGGGAGAGTTAGGAGGGGGGTGTGGTTGCTAATTTTCCTTCGTTATGGTATTATTCGAATGGTTAGGCATAGTTTGAATGGTAGTAGCGTGCGACGTTGATAGTTGTCTACTGCTACTGCAGTGGCGTGAGTCGTGTGCGCGTTCCGGTATCGTTCGGAAAATTCCAAACGGTACAGGTTAGTCGCGCACGGTCATCAACCGTTAGGGCGCACGACCACTGGTCGTGTGCCTCTGCACGTGCGCGGCTGTCTTTCAGTTTCCAAAGTTCTGTCTCGGGCAATCGCACGAGCGCTGACAACAGTGCGCACGACCACTGATCGTGCGACACTGATCGTGCGCAGTTGCTAGGTTTTCTGTCAGGTTTTCCAGGTTCGCTTCGCACGATCATCAGCCGATGAGTGCGCACGACCACTGATCGTGCGTCACTGATCGTGCGCTTTGTATATTTTCTGTTGCTAGGCGAATTTAGATGGTTTCGAGTGCGGGAGTTTAGATACTCAAGTGGCAGGCAACTACTCGAGTTCTGGATCTTCTGCCTTGGTCGTTCGACTGTCGTCGAGCTCCGCATTCTTTAGTGGGCTTGTGGGTAGTGGTATTATTTTGGCGGCGAGTGAGGCTAGCTCACTCAACGCCAAAGTTTAGGTAGGCACTGAGTGGGTTTCACTCAACGCCTAGTCGTGTTGGTTTATTTCAACACTCTTCCTTTACCTTGTGTTTCATTTCCGAGTGGATTTCCAGTTGTATTTCTGGGTTTTCCTTGTCGGCCGTTTTCTTTATTTTCCAAAAGGCCGAATCGTGGGTCGTGGATAGTAGTGGTTGTTGGGTACATTGGAAAATGTGTACCTGATTTGAAGAAGCCCAACCTAGCTCAATGATATACATCATGTTGTATTTGATGTTGTTTTGAGTTGACATGTGCAGGTAAAGAATTGTTAAAGTTTACAGAAAAAAATTCTAAGTCCAAGTGTCGACACAAAGGAACATGTGTCGTCATATAGAAGAAAGTTGTCGACACAACACTGGGAAAGTGTGTCGACACAGAAGGTGTAAGTCGACACTACTCTGGGAAAAAGTGTCGACACATAACATAGTCTACAACAACACTGGGAAATTGTGTCGACACAGAAGAAGTAAGTCGACACAACACTGGGAAATTGTGTCGACACAGAAGAAGTAAGTCGACACAACACTGGGAAATTGTGTCGACACAGAAGAAAAACGTCGACCTCAACATTGGGAGAATGCGTCGACACTGAAGAGTATAGTCGATCTCAAGTTTGTCGACATCATCTGAATATGTCGACACAGAAGAAAATAGTCGACACCTGAAGGCTAAGTCAACACTTACTAAAGTTATGATTCTACAACAACTGTGTCGACACACAGGACTTGTGTCGACACACTGCAGAGTCAAAGACCAAGTTAGTTTCAGAAGAAGATGTGTCGACACAAAGGCAATTTAGTCGACATCACTGAAGGCAGTGTCGACACCAAAGTCAATTGTGTCGACACAAATAGACAGATGGTCTCGACACTTTCTGACAGACTGTTTCAACACTAAGGCACAGGACTTGTTTGAAGACTTGACAGCTGTGGGTTATCACCAGTTAACTGAAGTTGTCAGACTTGTCAGAAAACGGTTAGAAACCGGATCAGCCGGTTACCATGAAGAATGTCTATAAATAGACAGATTCAGAAGGAGAAGAAGAAAATGAACAACATATAGAACTGACCCTTTGAAATACATTGGATCAGAAAGTGGAGAAGGATTACATTCTACTCATTTCAAGAAAGTGCTAGGCACTTAAGAAGATCTTCTCCGGGAGATCTAAGAAGACTATCTAAGGATAGATCTAAGAAGAGTTCTAATCAGAATTCAGAAGAATCATTCAAAGTTCTGGATAGAGAGAGATCAAGTCAGAATTTGAAGAAGAAGAAGGAATCCACCAGTGGATTCTCAAGAAGCTGTTTGGAATCAACTCAGCTAAGTACATTTTCAAGAAGCTTTGAAGAAGGCTAAGAAACAGTTGATTGCATCAGCTGATTAAGAATTGTCATTGCCTTTTCTCTCTCAACTTGGCAAGACAATTTAAACAATCTTTTCTATATTTCTGTAGGATCTGTTTATACAGATCTGAGTTGTAAGCCTATGTTATAAAGGCTGAGTGTAGGAGTGTTGAACTCTGAGTGGTAGGGCTGATTGCCTGAGTGTAGGAGAAGGATATTCTCTGAGTTGTAGGCCTTGGGGCAAGGCTGAGGTAGGGCAGTTGTGCCTGAGTTGTAGGAACCTGTTGGGTTCTGAGTTGTAAGATCTATTGATCTGAGATAAGTGGAAGTTTGGCCGAATCTAGCATACAGCTAGATAGGTGAAGGGGGAAAGTGGATGTACCCAGACCTTGGGGAACCACAATAAAACATAGTGCAATCTGTGATGTTTTGTTTTCTGTGATTGCTGTGTTTTCATATTAGTTAATAAATTGAATTCTGTCTAGAAGTTTTAGAAAGAGAAGCAGAACCTATTCACCCCCCCCCCCTCTAGGTGTTTAGGCTGCCTTGAAAGTTAAACTATCAAGTGGTATCAGAGGGAGGTTCCTCAAAAAGGACTTAACAGTCTGAGGTAGATCTGATAGGCAGATTCAAGAATCAAGAAGATGGGTTCTGGAGAGAATCATAAGGAGCTAGGGTCAATGAAATTACCCATATGCAAGAAGGAAATCTTTGGGATCTGGAAAGAAAGAGTCAGATTGTTTATGGAAGCATCTGACCCAAGGATTTACATCACAGTACAGGAAGGCCCCTTCATACCAATGAAGATATCTGTTCTTGATGCAAATATCCAAACACCAAAGACTTATTCTGAAATGACCAAGGATGAAATCATCTTGGCAACCATGGACAAAAGGGCACAGAACATCATTGTCAGTGCCATAGATGATTCAACATTTCAGAATCTGATTCACTGCAAGACCTCCAAGGAGATGTGGGACACATTGATTGTCTACATGGAGGGATCAGAAGAAGTAAGGCTGGACAGAAAATCTATGCTAAATCAGGAGTATGAAAGTTTTAGACAAGGAAAATCTGATAGCATAACTGAGTGCTATAAGAAATTCTATAGAATTGTGAATGAGCTTATTTCCTATGGAAGAGTCTTCAGTACCTATGAACTGAATGACAAATTCTTAAGATCCTTATCAAAGGATTGGGATACAAAGATCTGTGCCATAAGAGAAGTGGCAAAATTGGCAGAGATATCTCCTCCAACTCTGTTTGGAAAGTTGCTATCCTATGAAATGCAACTTATGGTAAGGAAGGAGGAGGAAAGAAACTCAAGAGGAGAGCATAGAGAAAAGACTGTGGCATTTAATGCTGAAGCCACCAGAAAGAATAGGAGGAAATCACCATCTCCTCCTAAGGAAGTTGAAGAAGGTAGTTCTGAAAATTCAGATAAGGGTTCAGTCAGCAGTGATTCAGATGCAGACTTTGCTGCATTCACTAGGCAATTTCAAAGGTTCTTGAAAAAGAAGCAATGGAAGTCTAGGCCTTCATCATCACAGCAAGTAGATGACTATTATCAGAAAAGAAGGTCATCTAGGAAAGAGAAAAGCAGGTCAAAGCCCAGCAAAGCCACTACTTCAAAGATTGTCTGCTATTGTTGCAATAGGCCTGGACATGTAGTGGCTGAGTGTCCTGACAAAAGGAAGGAATCTTCAGAAAAGAAGAAGACTTATCAGAAAGGCAAGAAGGAGAAATCCTTTGTAGCAAAGAAAGATAAAAGTCTGTCAGACCAGTCAACTTCAGAATCAGGATCTGAAGCTGAAGCATATATTGGATTATATGCTGCATCTGAGGAAGAGGAGTTTATGCAGTTGCTAGACTCCATCAATGAACATCAATGCATGGGGTTGATGACTAGATCAGAAGAGGACCTATGCCAGAATCAGTCTGGTCCTAATGAGGTAAACTGTCCTTCCAGTACATATGTTTGTAGTACAAGTGAAGAATCAGCTACATCTGCATCAAGTGATGAAGATGCATCTGAATCTGAAGGAGATGTCTATCAATTGATAGACAAGTATGGGGACTTGTTGCAGGCCCTTAAGAAAAGCAAGAACCTGGTTAAATCACAGGCTCAGGAAATTGCTGATCTAAGGGTTGCAACAACTGAGTTAGAAAAAGTCCTTGATCAAAAGTTAGCTGAAATTGCCAAGCTGAAGAATATAACTATTATTCAGATGGGCACAATTAACTATACTAATGATCAAGTAAAGAGTCTGGAGGACAGACTTAGAATTGAAAGGGATTTAGTGGCTAGTTACTCTAAGCCAAAATCTGTCTTACCCTTGATAGATGAATTTGTCACTCAGAAGGGTAAGGCTGGATTAGGATTTAAGGGTAACTCCAGGGCTGGCAGATTCAAGAGGAAAGGCAAAGCCCCTATTCAGCCACTAAACCTTTCAGTCCCCATAAGGTTTGGTAAGGAGAAAGTGTCTTCTAACATATATGATCATGAAGACATTCAGGATCATATCAAGACAAATGTTCTGAAGAACAAGGGTGTTAAGGCAAGCAGGCCTACCTATGGTCATAAGCCCTATGGCTTTAAGAAACCAGTAGGAGAAGTTGCAACAGCACCAGCAATGAACAGAAATGCTTCTGACAAGGATGTATCTAGATCTAGATACAATAAGTTTGAATGTTGGTGCTGTGGCAAGAGGGGTCATTTTGCATTGGACTGCTGGTATAACACAAGTGTTATAAAGAATAAGAGTCTACCTGTTAGAAGAGGTTATGATAACTTTATTAAGGCTAACCTGAACCAAGGACCCAAGACTTACTTGGGTTCTAAGGGTAAGTAATTCTGTATTGCAGGTGAATCCAAGTTACCATGCCCCTATATGGTACTTGGATAGTGGTTGTTCCAGGCACATGACTGGAACAAAGGGGCTGCTGAAGGAGTATTCATCTGTCAAAGATGGACATAAAGTGATCTTTGGTGGATCTGAAAAAGGAGTCATCAAAGGATTTGGTAACATCTCTTCAAACCTAATTACTATCACCCAAGTGGCCTATGTAAAAGGTTTGAAACATAATCTAATAAGCATAAGCCAGCTGAGTGATCTAGGATATGACATTTCATTTGGTAAGGATGGATGTCATATCAAAAGGTCAAGTGATCAAGAGATCATATTGACTGGGTATAGGAAGAGAAATGTGTATTGCCTTAATTTTGAATGTGAGAATAAGGCATCCCCCATTTGTCTTGTAGCTGATGACAATGCTTCTCATTGTGTTAAGTGGCACAAGAGATTGGCTCATCTAAACTACAAGACAATTGGCCAACTCTTTAGTAAAGAACTAGTGAGGAATGGGCCTCAAGTTAAGTGTATAAAGGAAGGGGTATGCTCAGCTTGTCAAAAGGGCAAGCAGACAAAAACCTCATTTCAAAGCCTTGAAA
The DNA here is from genome assembly GCA_039513925.1 of Platanthera zijinensis. Lineage (NCBI taxonomy): Eukaryota > Viridiplantae > Streptophyta > Magnoliopsida > Asparagales > Orchidaceae > Platanthera > Platanthera zijinensis. Next base: position 116,886,301 of record CM077084.1, read on the forward strand.
ACAAGGATTCTGTGAGGTGCTTATACCTCTTGCATATGGATCTTTTTGGTCCTATGCCAGTTCACAGTCTAGGTAGGAAGGTCTACACACTAGTGGTTGTAGATGACTATTCTAGATTTACATGGGTGTTCTTTCTGAGACAAAAATCTGAAACCCCAAGTGTATTATTTAAGTTTGTAAAGCAAATTCAGAATGAACTGAACAGTACAGTGGTCAAAATCAGAAGTGACCATGGTACTGAGTTTCAATCTGAAAGCATGACAAACTTGTGTATAGACTTTGGGATTTTCCAAGAGTTCTCCTCACCTAGAACACCTCAGCAAAATGGAATTGCTGAAAGAAAGAATAGATCATTAATTGAAGCTGGTAGAACTCTATTGAGTGACACCTCTCTCCCAGAATATTTTTGGGCTGAGGCAGTTAACACTGCTTGTCATGTCATCAATAGGGCTTCTATCACCAAAAGCCACAGGAAGACTCCCTATGAGATTGTGAAAGGCAGAAAACCAAATCTATCCTATTTTAGGATCTTTGGCTGCAAGTGCTATATACTTAACAATGGTAAGTCTTATTTGACTAAGTTTGCTGCCAAATCCCAGGATGGGATATTTGTTGGGTACAGCACAAATAGTAAGGCCTATAGAGTCTTCAACTTAACTACTCAAGTTGTTGAAGAATCTGTGCATATTGTATTTGATGAAACAAGATTAATCAATTGTGAATTGTCTTGTAGATCAAATGACTCAACAGGTATAAGCAAGAAGATGGACAAGCTCTCCATTGCTGAAGCTTCAAAGGAAGAGGGAGCATTGGAAAATGAAGGCTGCTGTCCAGGGGGAGTACAAGAGATAATGGAAGCTGATGAAAACCAAGAGGAACAGCAGAATGAAGAAGCTGGAGATGCTCAACCTGAAGGGAATCTACCTCCAGCTATAAGATATCTAAGAGATCATCCTACTGATCAGATAATTGGTGATCCAAGACAAGGAGTGCAAACTAGAAGCAGAAATCAAAGCACAGTTTTGCATTCTAGTTTCTTGTCTCAAATGGAACCTAAGAAGTTTGAAGAAGCTATCCAAGACCAGCACTGGATTGATGCTATGCAAGAGGAGCTGAATCAGTTCAGAAGGTGCAAGGTCTGGGAGCTTGTTCCTAAACCAAGAGGCCACAACATAATTGGGACTAAGTGGATCTATAGGAACAAGCTAGATGAAAGTGGAATAATAATAAAGAATAAAGCAAGATTGGTTGCAAAAGGATACAGGCAGGAAGAAGGGATTGACTTTGATCAAACCTTTGCTCCAGTAGCAAGGCTGGAGGCAATCAGAATGTTCCTTGCCTATGCAGCCTACCAAGACTTCAAAGTATACCAGATGGATGTAAAGTCAGCATTTCTGAATGGTGATCTTAAAGAAGAAGTATATGTAGAGCAGCCATCAGGTTTTGTAGATCCTCTTAAACCTGATTCTGTGTACAAGCTTAGGAAAGCTTTGTATGGGTTAAAACAAGCTCCAAGGGCTTGGTATGAAACCCTGTCTACCTTCCTCATTGAGAATAAATTCTCAAGAGGGGAAAGATAGACAAAACTCTATTCCTTAGGGAATCCAAAGGAAAGATCATCTTAGTCCAGATCTATGTTGATGACATAATCTTTGGATCTACTGAAAACAACCTTTGTAAAAAGTTTGCCAAACTTATGCAAGGGAAGTTTGAGATGAGCAGTATGGGAGAACTTAAGTTCTTCTTGGGACTCCAAGTAAGACAGACTGATGATGGATTGTCCATATCCCAGTCTAAGTTCACCAAGGAATTAATTAAAAAATATGGTATGGAGTCATCCTCCTCCATGAGAACTCCTATGGGCACAAGTATGCCAATATGCAAAGATGAGGCAGGTAAACCTGTTGATGAATCATTGTATAGAGGAATAGTTGGGTCACTACTATATCTCACTGCTAGTAGACCTGACATTATGTATGCAACATGTGTCTGTGCTAGGTACCAAGCCTGCCCTAAAGAATCTCATTATACTGCAGTAAAAAGGATTCTGAGATATCTAAAGGGCACTCCTACTCTAGGTCTTTGGTACCCTAGGAATAGAGATTTTCAACTAACAGGCTATTCAGATGCAGATTTTGCAGGATGTAGAGAGGATAGAAAGAGTACTACAGGTACTTGTCAATTCCTGGGAGGAAGACTAATATCTTGGAGTAGTAAAAAACAGACTAGTGTGGCAATTTCCACAGCTGAGTCAGAGTATATTGCTGCAGGAAGCTGCTGTGCACAGCTATTATGGATGCAGCACCAGCTTAAAGATTATGGTATTCAGGTAAGTAGAACACCCCTTTTATGTGATTCTAAGAGTGCTATTTCTATTGCTAATAATCCAGTTTCTCATAGTAGAACTAAGCATATAGAAATCAAATATCATTTTCTTAGAGAACATGTAGAAAAAGGTGACATCTCATTGGAATTTGTAAAAACAGATTATCAAATAGCAGATGTATTTACTAAGCCTTTAGATGAAACCAAATTCAATAAATTCAAAATTGAATTAGGTATGTTAACCATTGATTAATGTATTAAACAAAATCATTAACAATGCTATTGAAATGGTTAATAAGTAAGTAAAAGTAGTAACAACAATAATCAAGTGTTAAAAAGGACACATTGAAGTTACAGAAATTGGCTAAGTAAGAATGTGTCGACACATTCAGTAATAATGTGTCGACTCAGAGAAATTATGTCGACAAGTCAGAAATATTGTGTCGACACAGAGAATATGTGTCGACACTTAAGAGGTTTATTGTCGACTTAACCAGGAATGTAATGTCGACTCAACCAGAATTATGGTGTCGACACTTACAAAATATGTGTCGACACTTGTCCTTAGTGTCGACACAGAATTTCTGTCTTTCTACTATGTATCCAAGGTGTCGACATAACCACATATTGGTGTCGACACATAGTAGGCTGAAGAAATGTCGAGTTAATAGAAGCTTGTGTCGACACATTCCGTCTGTGTCGACACATTTAGACTGTTTTTGGCGCCTTTTGAACTTCTTTCAACAGAAGCTATAAATAGGTCAAAAGCTCTTTTGTCGACACGCTTTCAAGGTTTTCGAGACTCAAACCCTGTGTCGACAGTCTTTCTTTCTCTCCTCTCTCAAGCCTTCTCGACGACTCGATGGCGCCAAGGATTGAAGACAATATTAATGAAGGGTATGATTGGTGCGCCAGGCGTTTGCAGAGGCGCCGCCTGATGTTCAAGGAGTTATCACCCTTCTCTCTGCATCAGGGTTAGAATTTCTTGTCTCAGAACCATCCAAGATCTGGAAGAAGGAGGTGCACGAGTTCTTTATCTCAGCATCAGTCCATTCTACTGAACTCAAGATCAAGTCCATTGTTCACGGGACTAAGATTAAGATTACCCAAAGAGGTTTGAGAAAGTTTTTGCAATTACATGTAGTTGAAAATGAAGAAGAGGTTCCAAGTTCTAAGACAAGGGAAGCCCTTCAATGGTGTGGTTTGGATTCAAACATGAAGATTGGAGCTGCATTCAATAGGAAAGGTATGAATCAGCAAGGAAAGTTCTTGTCTGAAATAGTTGGGAAAGTAATTCTCTGCAAGACAGGTGGACATGATAGGATTTCTGCCTATATGTTCAACCTTATGACCAGGATTGCCTTTACAATTCCTACTGATTGGTCAGTAATCCTATTTGACAAGATTAAAGAAGGGATCAAGAAGCCTAACATGGCTAGGATCATAAGTCTATATCTCAATGGAGCAATTCCTGAAGTGATGCAGCAACTGCCAGGATCTAAAATCAATCATATGAGAAGGATGGACATGAGACTATTCTCCAGGTGGGAAAGGGTGCTGTCTAAGGATGTGCCTGAAGAGAGCAGGCCAGACACCCCTGTGAAATCCCCTTCTCCAGCTCACGAGACTGAGCAACAACAAGAGGACCCACTTAGGATACAGAGTGAAGAACAACCTGCCTCCACTATAGTTCATCAAGTAGATACATCTGCACAGATGCAGGGGGAGCCAGTTCAATCTCCTGCTCAAAATGTATCTACCCCTACTCAGGTACAAGTGGTACAGGTGTAGGGGGAGCAAATGTATTTTACTATAAAAGACTTTCTGAAAGTTTTTTTTTCTCTGCACAGGTTCAGGGGGAGCATGTGTCTTCTCCTACTCCAGATATGCAGCTGCCTGAGAATGTGCACAAGGATGCACCTAATGACTTATCTTCAGATGCTCCAGTTCAAAAAGAATATACTCTGGATGAGTTATCCCTAATGATGACATAGCTACTGATAGAATAGAAGAGGACCAAGATGTTGAGCAGCCTCTTGACATAGAGCTAGAACAAGGAGTGGAGAAAGTTCAAGAGATTGAAAAGTACAAGAAGTAGAGGAGGAGCAAAGAATTGAGGGAGCCAGTACATGTTGAAACTGAGCAACATGGCACTGAAGCAGATAGAGTTCACATTGAGAGTACTTCTGAATCTGAAACTGAAGAAGCCAGGTTGGCTAAGAAAAGAAAACTGTTGTATTTAAAAGAAGAAGCAAGACTTATAAGCAGGCTTTACAGACAACACCTCCACACCACCTCCTGAAGTTGATTATAACAAGTTCTTGGTGATTTACAGGTGAAATTGGATGACCACAGGTGGCCATTGAGAAATATGTTGATGAAAGAAACAAATCTCTGCAGTTTGACTTAGCCCAAGATATCAAATCTATCCAATTTCAAGTCAACTTGAATAAAACTGAAATGACAGATTGCTTCCACAAGGGTGGCAATGCTGTAGTTTATCTGGCTAAACAACAGCAGGCTATCTCTACAAAGGTGGATGATATTGCTTTAAGCAAGGTTATGTTCTGGAAAATCAAATAAGAATGAATGACAATTTAACTGAATCTCACAATGAGATCATTCAAGAGGTGAAGAAGATTGTTCCAGGGATGCCTGCAGATAGAGCCAAAGAAATGGAAGAATTTGATAAGAATTTTCAGGCTGCTATTGCATCTGTTAAGACTGCCATCACAACCTCTCAACAGGAAATCTGAAAAGCCTTCAAAATTAAGACCATTTTTCAAGGGAGGGAGTGAATATTTGGATGGCCAAATTCGATTCCAGAAAGAAGATCTTAGAGATCATGTCTCAAGAGAAGCCATAAAGGGGGAGAGGATGCTAATTCATGCAGGCTCTGAGCATGCCAAATGGGTGACCAATAGTATAAGAGCCACATTGGGATATCCACCATTGTGTGATGATAACATGGTGGCTGAGTCAGGTCTACAAACAGGACTACTTGAAGGTGACCAACCTGAGGTTGCCCAAGTCATATACCCCCCTCCAGATTTTGATGTATTGGATCAGCAAGTGCAATATATGTATAGTCCTTCAAAGGAGGTTGTAAATGTTATCTTTGGAAAGGTTGATAAGCCTGAGGTAAATTTGCAAGAACAGCAAGATGCTCTACTGTCAAAGAAAAGATTTAGAGAGCAGGCTGAGCTGAAGCCAGATTTTGAGCAGTGGAGTCCTACTTCCAGAAATATAATACTCACTGCATGGAAAGCTGTCAAAGATCAAGTTCATGAAAGGGGCAAGTGGTACAATGAGCAGGAATGGCAGAAGTATGAGGCAAGACAAGAAGCCATTGTACAATTCAGAAGGAAAGCTAAGCTGGGAAGACTTCCAACTGATGCTATGGAGCCAAGCAAATACTTCCCAAAGCCTTTTCACTATTTTGAAAGGCAAAGGCTCAAGGAAGAAGCTAAGAAGAAAGCTGATCTTAAAGGAAAAAAGATGGCTGAAGAATCAGAAGCTCCTGTGACAGCTAAAATTAAATCTGGCCAAGGGATTGTTATTAGAGAACCTGATCAATCCTGATAATGTTTTAGTTCTTTCATAATGTTTTGTAATGATGTAATGTGATCAGTCAAAGAAAAACCATGTAATCAAACATTACCCAGTAATAAACAAAATATTGTTAAATCTGTGATAGATTGTTTTATCCATGATGTTCTTATTATTTTGTTTATAATTAAGTATCCCTGTGTATTGTCATATATCATCATTTTATACTATTTATAAATGGTGTATATCATTGGCTATAAGGGTTATGACTTCTCCAAATAGGGGGAGATTGTTGGGTACATTGGAAAATGTGTACCTGATTTGAAGAAGCCCAACCTAGCTCAATGATATACATCATGTTGTATTTGATGTTGTTTTGAGTTGACATGTGCAGGTAAAGAATTGTTAAAGTTTACAGAAAAAATTCTAAGTCCAAGTGTCGACACAAAGGAACATGTGTCGTCACATAGAAGAAAGTTGTCGACACAACACTGGGAAAGTGTGTCGACACAGAAGGTGTAAGTCGACACTACTCTGGGAAAAAGTGTCGACACATAACATAGTCTACAACAACACTGGGAAATTGTGTCGACACAGAAGAAGTAAGTCGACACAACACTGGGAAATTGTGTCGACACAGAAGAAGTAAGTCGACACAACACTGGGAAATTGTGTCGACACAGAAGAAAAACGTCGACCTCAACATTGGGAGAATGCGTCGACACTGAAGAGTATAGTCGATCTCAAGTTTGTCGACATCATCTGAATATGTCGACACAGAAGAAAATAGTCGACACCTGAAGGCTAAGTCAACACTTACTAAAGTTATGATTCTACAACAACTGTGTCGACACACAGGACTTGTGTCGACACACTGCAGAGTCAAAGACCAAGTTAGTTTCAGAAGAAGATGTGTCGACACAAAGGCAATTTAGTCGACATCACTGAAGGCAGTGTCGACACCAAAGTCAATTGTGTCGACACAAATAGACAGATGGTCTCGACACTTTCTGACAGACTGTTTCAACACTAAGGCACAGGACTTGTTTGAAGACTTGACAGCTGTGGGTTATCACCAGTTAACTGAAGTTGTCAGACTTGTCAGAAAACGGTTAGAAACCGGATCAGCCGGTTACCATGAAGAATGTCTATAAATAGACAGATTCAGAAGGAGAAGAAAGAAAATGAACAACATATAGAACTGACCCTTTGAAATACATTGGATCAGAAAGTGGAGAAGGATTACATTCTACTCATTTCAAGAAAGTGCTAGGCACTTAAGAAGATCTTCTCCGGGAGATCTAAGAAGACTATCTAAGGATAGATCTAAGAAGAGTTCTAATCAGAATTCAGAAGAATCATTCAAAGTTCTGGATAGAGAGAGATCAAGTCAGAATTTGAAGAAGAAGAAGGAATCCACCAGTGGATTCTCAAGAAGCTGTTTGGAATCAACTCAGCTAAGTACATTTTCAAGAAGCTTTGAAGAAGGCTAAGAAACAGTTGATTGCATCAGCTGATTAAGAATTGTCATTGCCTTTTCTCTCTCAACTTGGCAAGACAATTTAAACAATCTTTTCTATATTTCTGTAGGATCTGTTTATACAGATCTGAGTTGTAAGCCTATGTTATAAAGGCTGAGTGTAGGAGTGTTGAACTCTGAGTGGTAGGGCTGATTGCCTGAGTGTAGGAGAAGGATATTCTCTGAGTTGTAGGCCTTGGGGCAAGGCTGAGGTAGGGCAGTTGTGCCTGAGTTGTAGGAACCTGTTGGGTTCTGAGTTGTAAGATCTATTGATCTGAGATAAGTGGAAGTTTGGCCGAATCTAGCATACAGCTAGATAGGTGAAGGGGGAAAGTGGATGTACCCAGACCTTGGGGAACCACTATAAAACATAGTGCAATCTGTGATGTTTTGTTTTCTGTGATTGCTGTGTTTTCATATTAGTTAATAAATTGAATTCTGTCTAGAAGTTTTAGAAAGAGAAGCAGAACCTATTCACCCCCCCCCCTCTAGGTGTTTAGGCTGCCTTGAAAGTTAAACTATCAGTGGTGGTTGTAGCTCTTTATGGGGGTGGAGTTGTGTGATATAGCCAAGGCCACCCATGGATTTCTTGCTCCAGGTACAGGTTGGGCATGTCGAGTGGAAGGTCCCTTGTGTTTTCACGTGTTGACCCTCGAGCTTTTGACTTGGACATGGTGGATTGGAGGACTGCGTTTGCCTTCGATCCGGTTCCTCGTTGTTGTTTTTGCTACTATCACTTCCCACAGTTTAGGGTGTTAGAAGTTTCTTCTTTGGTAGTTTGCAGCATTCTGGCTCTTAGTAGCCTAGTAGGCCCTGCAGGATGTTGTTCCTGGGCTGGGTCGTTGCTGTTTCTTTGCACGTTGTGCATTTTTTGTTGTCCTGTTTTGGACAGTTGTGACTCTTTCTACTGCATGTTTTCTGTTATTTTGTCCTTTTGTTTGACTCTTTCATGCAGTTTTACCTTGATTTTTGCTTGCTGAGGTATTCTGTTTTCTTTTGGGATGCCTCAGGTTCTGAGCTGTAGCCAGTCTGGTGGCTAGTTGGAGGTGTTGTTGTTGGTGGACTCCCGGACTTTGGAGTTTTGTTTACCTTGTTTGTGAGGTTGTTTTCAGTACTTTCTTACAGACATATATATGTGCTGGTGGATTTGTGTCAGGTTGTTGGCGCCCCTAGTAGTTTTTACCTTGTACTAGATATATACTATTGCTGCTACCATTTATTTTCTGGAGATAGTCTACTTGCTTTGAGAAGGTTTTATGCTAGGTTGCTAGTTATTTTTTTTAAACTATAATTATTATTATAAATGAAGCTCATGATTAGCATGTTTTGTAAACTTAATCACTATTTTCCAAATCACGTACGAAAACCGTTTTCTTATATATATTATATAAACTAAGTGTAGTGTCTTGCATAGCATGAGTGGTTCTCTTGGGACCCTTATGCGCTCTTTAGGGTGTAAAACCTAATTAAAGTATTTTTCCGCAGCGTTTAAATATAGTTTTCTTTTGTGGACTAGATGATCCACTGAGCCGAGGGATACGGACTCTAAACATAACTGATTTTCCATTCATTAAGCACATGATTTTCTTGCATAAAGATTGTAGTTGGATTTGCCTGAGCGTCAGCAGTTATCCCCTGCTTGACGTGGCATCATGACGCGTGTTTTCTCTTACTCTGATAATTCTTAATTCGGAGAAAATGCGGGTTGTGACAACTTCCTCCCGAGAGAGAGGTGGAGTTCGTGATAGACCTCGAGCAAGGTACTCGCCCTATTGCTAAGGCACCGTACCGTATGGCTCCGCATAAGTTAGAAGAGTTACGCACTCACCTGGATGAGTTACTGCAATGTGGTTTTATTAGGTTGAGTTCTTCTCCATGGGGTGCCCCTGTTTTGTTCGTAAAAGAAGAAAGACTGTTCCATGAGGCTCTGCATAGATTATCGAGAGTTAAATAAGGTAACCATCAAGAACAAATATCCATTGCCTCGAATTAATGATCTATTTGATCAATTGTGGGGATGCGCTGTGTTTTCGAAGATTGACCTTCGATCAGGCTACCAATAGTTGAGGGTCCGTGAGGCTGATATACCACAGACGACTTTTCATTCCCGGCACAAGCATTTTGAGTTCTTGGTGATGTCCTTTGGTTTGACAAATTCTCCATCTGCTTTTATGTACTTAATGAATAGAGTGTTCAAAGATTTCTTGGACCATTTTGTGATTGTGTTCATAAATGACGTTATCGTGTATTCTCGCAGTGTTGAGGAGCATGCTCAAAACTTGCGCTTAGTTTTGTCAACCCTGAGGGAGCATAAACTCTATGCCAAACTGAGTAAGTGTGAATTCTGGTTACCCCATGTGTCTTTTCTGGGCATGTTGTGGGCAAGGATGGTATTTCCGTAGACCCGACCAAGATTTCTGCTGTGATGGAATGGAAGAGACCTTATACACCTAAGGAGATTAGGAGCTTCTTAGGCCTGACCAGCTATTATAGAAGGTTCGTGGAAGGATTCTCTTTGTTGTCTGCACCTCCAACTAGACTTACACAGAAGAACACCGCATTCATTTGGAGCGATAAGTGTGAAGAAGCTTTCTAAGAATTGAAGAAGAGATTATGTACTGCTCTCGTTTTAACTTTTCCTACGAAAGGAGTCGAGTACGCTGTGTATGTGGATGCATCACACATTGTACTTGGTTTTGTTTTGATGCAAGAAGGGAAGGTTATAGCGTACTGATCAAGGCAATTAAAGATTCATGAAAAGAACTATCCTATGCATGATTTAGAGTTTACTGTTGTAATTTATGTGTTGAAGCTTTGGATACATTCATTGTATGGCGCGCTGTGCAAGATCTACACAGACCATAAGAGTTTGAAGTACGTCTTCACTCAGAAGGAGATAAATTTGCGCCAGCGTAGGTGATTAGATTATGTGGCCGATTATGAAGTGGAGATCCTGTATCACCCGGGAAAGGCTAACGTAGTAGTCGATGCTTTGAGTAGGAAGACCTCCAAAATCTTCAATCTATCTGTGCAATCCTTGGTGGAAGAATTCCTATTGATGGACATCGAAGCTGGGAGTAGTACTGGTCCTTCTAGTTTGGAAGCAGAAGAGCCATCTTGGATTTCCCTTACCAGAGTGCACTAGAAGGATGATCCTGATTTGTTGTATCTCCGGAATAGAACTGAGAAGGGAGAGCTACCTGCTTTCTCTTTGGACGAGTTAGATACTCTGAAATATCGGGGTAGATTTTGTATTCCCGCTTTTGGTGGAATTCAGGCTAAGATTTGCAGCGAAGCCCATGGTTCCAGTGTGGCCTACCATCCTAGTTCCACCAAAATGTATAAAGATCTGAAGAAAATTGTTTGGTGGTCAGGAATGAAGAATGATATAACAAAGTTTGTGTCAGAATGTTATACGTGTCAGCGTGTTAAGGCTGACCACAAAATGCCTGGTGGTGAACTGACACCACTTGATATTCCAAGTTGGAAGTGGGAGAGTATTTTGATTGATTTCATCATCGGTTTACCAAAATCTCCCCGTCGGCACGATTCTGTTTGGGTGATAGTTGAAAGATTGACAAAGTGTGCTCACTTTGTTGCCTTTAAGATTGAGTATTCTATGAAGAAGATAGCTGATTTATACCTTGATGAAGTCATCCGATTACATGGAGTGCCGGTTAGCATTGTATCAGATCGAGACTCCCGATTTACGTCTCGTTTTTGGAAGAGTTTATAAGAGGGGTTGGGTACCAATTTATGGTATTCCACCGCCTATCACCGCAGACAAATGGTCAAACGGAAAGGGTGAACCAAATCGTGGAAGACATGATAAGGTGTTATATATTGGATCACGGTGGTGCTTGAGATGAACGCCTCAGACTCATGAAATTTGCATACAATAATAGTTATCAAGAGAGTCTGCAGATGGCCCTATTTGAGGCCTTGTACGGAAGGAATTGTAGGACTCCTTTGTTTTAGGCTGAAGTTGGTGAGAGACCGCTGCTAGGTCCGAAAGCCCTTGAAGAGATGAATTGTGCTGTGACTCATATTCGAGAAAAGCTCCGTATAGTACAAGAGCATTATGAGAAATATGCTAATCGACGAAGGGTTGATCTGGAGTTCGACGTTGGGGACGTGATTTTTTGAAAGTCTCTCCGATGTCAGGTGTTAAAAGTGTTGAAACCGAAAAATCGATCCCTGTGGAGTCTGACCCTTGCGGAAGGGGTGGTCGCACACCTACTTCTCTACTCGCAAGCCCAAGGGTCAAGGGAGAGGGACCGGGAATAGACCCAAGGCTTCAGCATGGAGGTCCCACCACACACCCGGAAGATCTTAGAGCGCTTCCCCTCCTTAGCCAAGTGCTGAAGCTAAGGTACCTCAGAAAGCGCTAGAAGACCGGGCACAAGAAAGTGTGCCTTCTGAGGTACCTCTTGGGTCCTATTTATAGGAAAGGATGGTCTGCAAAAATCCGTCACTGTTTTCGAGGACTATAGGCAATTCAAAGGGAGTAACATGGTAAAAACACCCCACAACTGAAGGGCGAGCCGGCCCTGAGAAGAGCCCATTGGGCGGAGGTGGCGAGTATGGGCGCGAGAAGGCTTCCCCCTACGCCGAGGTGAAAAGCGACGAGTGAGCTCGCCTCTTTCAACGCCGCGGGAGAGGGCGTTGGATGAGCTCGGCTCTCTCAACGCCGCGGGAGAGGGCGTTGGATGAGCTCGCCTCCCTCAGCGCCGCGGGAGAGGGCGTTGGATGAGCTCGCCTCCCTCAGCGCCGCGGACCTGACTCGCCTGACTCAACGCCACTGGAGAAGGCGTTGAGTGAGCTCGCCTCTCTCCAAGCCACAATCCGGCTCGCCTCGCCTCGGGCCTGGAAAGTTGGGCCTGAAGCCCCTGCTCGCAGATGACGGTCGCGTTGGCACTCGCCAACCCCTCGGCTCTAGACGAGCACGTACTCGGCCGACCCCATGATGAATGGCCTCCTCTCGTCGGGCTCAGCTCTACGATCTTCGTGCTCGGTTCGACGATTGCCGAGCCCATACTCGGCATGCTGGGCTCGGCGTACCCTGCCGAACTTGCCTGGGGCTCTGGGGCGGTTTGGGCCGGCCGGGTCGGCTCCTGTTAGCCCACTCGCTGGATACGGGGTTGTACACAATCCCCTCTCTTTGCGAGGTTGGCACAAACTCGGAAAGAAACATCCAACCCGCTAGGATCCTGCGAGTGCGACAGGAGCCGGAAGGAATCTCCTGGTAGGGCCCACCGATGGATATATATACATGCCCTGCCTGCTCGACTGACCCCCGCCCCTCTCTTTACTTAAGTCTTGCCGAGATGCCACTCCCGAAGGAAGTCATGGAACGGCTCGCGAAATCGCGCGAGGAGACCGCCCTTCGGGCCGCAGCCCTGACGGATCTGAGCATCCCGGCCCGCCGCTTTGCTGAATTCGGCTCGGCCAAGAGGGCGAGGCCCTTTCCTCCCGAGGCCGAGCACATCTTTGCCGACCTAAAGAATACTTTAGTCCATGGCTCCGACTCTTCCAATCGTTCTGCCCCGGCCCCTCATGACAAAGATTTCGTGGATCTCACCACCGAACAGGACCAAGGAGGCGAGGTTTCCACACCGAGGGTCGAGAGTCTACCCGCCAAGGAGCCTGAGTCCTCCCCTGACCCGCGCCTGCGAGACTCGCCCCTTGTCACCAAAATCGTGGAGCCAGACTCGCGGGGGTCGGTATCGCCGGCCCGCCTTCACTCTCAGCATCCCCCCCTGCTCCTGCGGTTACTAGGGTGGACGCCGAGCATACATCCGCTCCTGCTTCCCCCCAGGACACTGAAGGTATTCCCCTGACCTCCCCATTTTGCGTCTGATTCTAACTGGCACTTGCTACTCCCACCCGCTGTCTCGACCTTCCTGTGCAGGCCTACCGGACCCAGCCGCGACTGATAACTCCGCCGACCCGGCCGTTTATTCGCCTCTTCCATCGCCGCGTGCCTTGGACGTCTTTCTGGACTCGGAGATGGACAGCCCCGAACGGTCGAGGCGAAGCCAGCTGGTCCTAAAGAAACTAGTACGCGAGCTTCAGGAGCTGAAGAAAGACAACACCCGGCTGCAGGACGAATGCGCGCAGCTTACCGGTGAGGCGAGGATCAGCTCGGCATACGCGGCCACATCTTCATCCATGCTTTTCGACGATATTGACGAGAACCTGCGCGCGGCGAACAGGAACCTGGGGAAGCTTCGGCAACTCTTTGCGCGGCGGCTGGCGGCATTGGGCCGGCGAGGCCGGGGTAATTGAGGACAGCTCTCTTGCGAGCCGACCGGTACTCGCCCCCATTGCCGCCTGGTCTATGCGCGCGCTTTTCTGATTTTCTTTGTTCTGGACAATTTTCTGTTTAATGCTAAATAAAGTGTAAATTTTATCGCGCGAGCAGGCCTTCTCTTATTCGAGTGGTGCGTGCCTTTTCGGATTCCTGGGCTGGGCTCGCCTAGGTCGGCGAGTACAGAGTGACGAGACGGGATACGTGAAGCGGGGTATGCGAGCCGAGCTGGTCAGTCGGTTTCGCTCCCCCTTCCTTTTCTATAAATAGGGATCCCCACCTACCCCCGGCTACGCCTTTATTGCCTTCTCATTCCTTCCTTTCCTTGCCCTTCCTACCTTCCGCTCGCGCGCCTTCGTCTCCTCCGCGAGCATGGGTAAAGGAAACCCCGACTCCGAGGGCCGCTCCAAGTGCGCCCAGAACTTCGCGAATCACTGTTTCTTCGAGGGGAATACCATGGCGAGCGAGCTCGCCGAGTTTGTGGCGGATTACGTTTCCGCTGGCTTTGTGGCCCGCCTCCCGGCGGAGCATGAGGCCATTAACTCATTCTTCGAGGACGAGCTCGCCTTCCCCATCTCGCACTTTGAGGTGGGGTTGCGCCTGCCGCTCTGGCCGGAGGTCCGCCAGGTACTCAAGTACTACGGCGCTGTGCCCGCGCAGCTCAACCCCAACGCTATCGCCATGATAGTGGGGTTTGCCTGCTACCTCCGCCGAGAGCGGATCGAGTTCAACCTGACCATCTTCCGCAAGCTCTTCTCCTACAAAGCCAACGCCGACGGGGTCGCCTTCTTTGGCGGCACATCCATAAAGGTCCGCGAGGTCGCCAACAAAAACCACAACTGGATGTCGAAGATTGCCTTCATCCGGGGCGACCTCGGCAACATCCCGTTCTCGCCCTTGCAGAAGAGCGAGGAGGTTTACCGGCCGCCGTCAGTGTCTGGTAATGATGCCGAACTCCACAAGTTCTTCTTGTACAAGGACTTCAAGGTCGCCTTCCTCCGTCGCGGCCTCGAATCCCTGCCACCTGTCCTTCCCGGTGAAGGTTTGTCTCGCTTACCTTCCGCTCGCCATTTGGCCTAACCGATCAGAACCTCATTCTTTGTCTAAGTCTTTTTGCAGGGGAGCGACTGATCCCGGTGAACCCTCCCTTCGCCGACCCGGGGGTGTTCTCGGATCCGCTTGAGCGGGCTCGGGCCGCGGCTGAGGCGTGCCGGGAAGAGAAGGCCAAGGGGAAATCCTCCAGCAAGAAGCGGTTGGAGCTTGGGGGGTCGAGCTCGGTCCACCGCCCCTCGGCCCTTAAAAGGGCGAAGGTGGTCTCGCGAAGCCTTCCTCGGCAGCCCGCGTCGCCCGTCAGGTTCATGAGCTCGCCGGAGGTTTTCTCCGACGAAGCCCCAGCGAGCCCACTGAAGGAGATATCATCCCCTCGCGAGAAGAGGCGCGGGTCCCCCTCTCCTCCCTCTGTCGAGGAGGTTCCCCCCAGTGGCTCGGGAGCTCCAAAGGACCACCCCCACTTTGGGAAGGGAGGAAGGAGCAAGGACGCGGCCGGCGAGCCGATGCTGCTCTGGGACGAGGGAGCCCATCGCATCTCCGTCTCCACTCGCGCTCCTTCCTGGGGAGCTCGCCGGCCTCCCACGGGCCACGCATTTGCCCTTGGCTTCGGCCTCTATGGCCGGGAGGGCGCCGACGCCTACACGAACCTGACCCCCCGGCAGATAGGTCACGAGGGCCTGCAGGCGCATCTGAGGGCCTTTGAACTCCACCATATGATGGTCCGCCGTGGCTTCCAGCTCAGCCAACTCCTGATCAAAGCCGAGCAGGAGCGCGACCTGGCGATGGAGAAAGCTGCCGACGCGGAGCGGCGGTTCGGCATCGCCGAGCGCTTACTCGACGAGGCTTCAGGCGGGCTGGTAAGAGTCGACCAACCCTTGTTTTAACTCGGAAAATGTTTTTCAGGGAGTTTGACCTTCTTGTTTTTCAGGATGCCGAGTCCGCCAAGGTGCTGCGAGCTCGCGCCAGTAAGCTGGAGGGCGAGACTGCCCTGCTGCGGCTCCGGCTCGCGGATCAGGAGGCCGGCTCGCGCGAGCAGGAGGCTTTTGCTGCTCGGTCGGCGGCCGAGGTGGAGTCGCTAAAGGAGCAGAACCGCTGCCTCCAAGGTGAGGTCAGCCGGCTGACGGAAGCCCTCTTCCCTCCAGACAGTGCCGAGCCGCCTTTCCCCTACAAGCGGCCCCAGGTCTTCGGCGAGGGGGAGGTTATGGAGCGGCTGCGAGTCAACTCGATCGAGTCTGCCGAATGCCTCCTGAATGCCATGAAAGGGTCGGGGATTCTGGCTGAGGGCTGCGAGGAAGTGGCGGTCCGGGATCTTCTGCCGAGCCTGTTTCCGCCGTCTCCGCCCAGCGAGAAGGAGGAGAGCTTCGGCTCCCTTTTTGATGGGGCGAAGGGTAAGGAACGATCGCTTGGGGGCGAGGAGGACCGCCATTCGGGAGAGGAGGGCGAGAGCTGACCGAATTCCTCCCTTCTTTTTTTTCTATCTTTTTGTAATCATCCCCCCTCTTTTCCTGTAATCTCGCCGAGGCGAGCCCTTCCTTCTTTTGCGATTATAATGAAAGGAACTTTGCTTCTGACTTCTTTTCTTCTTCTTCTTTTTTATCTTCCGCGCTAGAATGCACGTGAGTTAGGATTCGCGTTCGGCGAGAGGCCTCGGGCGTTGGCGGCGACCAGGCTCGCGAACTCTTCGCTTACCTGCGAGGCGATCCTCGCGAGAACGGTTGTCGCCGGCGCCCGCTTGTCATACTGAGGAATGCCCTCTGCCGAGCAGGCCCCGCGAGAACGGGCTCGCCCCCGGGGGGGGTATGTTCTTCCACCAACCGAAGGTGGATCGAAGAACCCCTTTTTAACAGAACCAAGGGGGACAGGGCCCCTTGAGCTCGCCCTTCTAACTGGCGGATGTGCTCGGACACGCTTGTCATGTGTCAACTCCCAGGTCCACCCCCTGGACAGTAACGACGTCCATCGAGATCCCGGCCCTGCCAGCTTGGAGGGAGCCTGACAGCGGGAGAATCGAGACCTAATCCCAGAGCGAGAAGACTTAGAAACTTTTGCCTCTCCCGGGTGCTACCACCGGGCCAGTCAGCTAGGTGAGAGCCTGAGGGCGGGTGTTGAACATCCTCCGGGCTCAGCCCCAGGGTCATAACGATGTCCATCGAGACTCGGCCATGCCAGCTAGGTGGGAGCCTGACAGCGGGAGAATCGAGACCTAACCCCAGAGCGAGAAGACTTAGGAACTTTTGCCTCTCCCGGGTGCTACCACCGGGCCAGTCAGCTAGGTGAGAGCCTGAGGGCGGGTGTTGAACATCCTCCGGGCTCAGCCCCAGGGTCATAACGATGTCCATCGAGACTCGGCCGTGCCAGCTAGGTGGGAGCCTGACAGCAGGAGAATCGAGACCTAACCCCAGAGCGAGAAGACTTAGGAACTTTTGCCTCTCCCGGGTGCTACCACCGGGCCAGTCAGCTAGGTGAGAGCCTGAGGGCGGGTGTTGAACATCCTCCGGGCTCAGCCCCAGGGTCATAACGATGTCCATTGAGACTCGGCCGTGCCAGCTAGGTGGGAGCCTGACAGCGGGAGAATCGAGACCTAACCCCAGAGCGAGAAGACTTAGGAACTTTTGCCTCTCCCGGGTGCTACCACCGGGCCAGTCAACTAGGTGAGAGCCTGAGGGCGGGTGTTGAACATCCTCCGGGCTCAGCCCCAGGGTCATAACGATGTCCATCGAGACTCGGCCGTGCCAGCTAGGTGGGAGCCTGACAGCGGGAGAATCGAGACCTAACCCCAGAGCGAGAAGACTTAGAAACTTTTGCCTCTCCCGGGTGCTACCACCGGGCCAGTCAGCTAGGTGAGAGCCTGAGGGCGGGTGTTGAACATCCTCCGGGCTCAGCCCTAGGGTCATAACGATGTCCATCGAGACTCGGTCATGCCAGCTAGGTGGGAGCCTGACAGCGGGAGAATCGAGACCTAACCCCAGAGCGAGAAGACTTAGAAACTTTTGCCTCTCCCGGGTGCTACCACCGGGCCAGTCAGCTAGGTGAGAGCCTGAGGGCGGGTGTTGAACATCCTCCGGGCTCAGCCCCAGGGTCATAACGATGTCCATCGAGACTCGGCCGTGCCAGCTAGGTGGGAGCCTGACAGCGGGAGAATCGAGACCTAACCCCAGAGCGAGAAGACTTAGACTATTTTCTGAGTGTTTAATGTCGCTCTTTAACGGAAGTTCCGTCACATTGCATGTCATTGTTACGATTATTGTGGAGAAAGAGTCAAATACATTGCATTCGGAAAAAGCTGAGGTACGTACAAGTTTTCAAGGATAAAAGCGTTTCAGGTCGTCGCTGCTCCAGGTGTGGTTCAAAGTCTCGCCTTCCACATTCTGGAGGTGGTATCCTCCTGACTTTAATGCCTCTTTCACGATGTAGGGCCCCTCCCAATTTGGATGGAGCTTGCCCACGGCTGCCGATCTTCCTGCCGCATCTACCTTCTTTAGAACCAGGTCGCCCTCCACGAACTGCTTGACCCGGACATGCTTGTCGAAATACTTAGCCGTCCTCCGCTTGACTTCCTCCTGACGGACTGCGGAGAGGTCGCGTACTTCCTCTATCAAGTCCAAAGAGAGTCGTTGTTCTTCCTCATTCTCAACTCTCCACTCCTCCCTTCCAGCTTCTTCCTCGGCAACCCTGGGAGTACGGACCTCGAGTTCAATGGGGAGCACCGCCTCGCTTCCGTGAGATAGTTTAAAGGGCGTCTCCCCGGTGGCGGTGTTGGGGGTAGTCCTCAGGGCCCAGAGGACTGAGGGGAGTTGCTCCACCCAATTACCCTTCAAATTCTCCACCTTCTTTTTCAGGAGGTTCACGATAATCTTGTTGGCCGCCTCTACTTGCCCGTTGCTCCTAGGGTGGTGGACAGAGGTGAACCTGAGGTCGATCCCGAGCTCTCCACAGAACTTAATGAACTCATTGCTGGCGAACTGTGGTCCGTTGTCGGTGACGATGGCCTGGGGCATCCCATGCCTGCAGACGATCTCCCCCCATACAAAATTTCGAATGATCTGCGAGGTTACCTTGGCCAAAGCCTTTACCTCCATCCACTTGGAGAAATAGTCGATCATTACCAGCAAGAATCTCCTCTGCCCACTTGCCTGTGGGAAGGGACCTACCAGGTCCATTCCCCAAATTGCGAAAGGCTAAGGGGTCGTGATACTCCTGAGTCGCTGAGCCGGTTGCAGTTGGAGGGGGCAAACAGTTGGCACTTGTGGCATTTCTTGACAAATTCTAGGGCATCGTGCCTCAGGGTAGGCCAGAAGTACCCCTGCCTGATGATTCTTCCCTCCAGGGTCCGACATCCTGAATGGCTCCCGCACTCCCCGGAGTGAACTTCTTCCAAGATCCTCAGCACCTCCCCCTCTGCTACGCAACGGGCGAGTAGTCCTGAAAGGGTCTTGCGGTAAAGTTGCCCGTCGCGCAAAAGGTAATATGCTGACTTGTACTTGAGCTTCTTCCCATCCATCCCTTCTGGGTATTCTCCTGTGGACAGGTAGGTAGTGAATGGGTCCATCCATGTGGACCGCCGAACTATCTCCATCAACTCTCCTTCTTCCAGGGATGGGTGGAAGAGGTCCGTGATAGTGCCCCCCACCCGAGGGCCGCGCTTGGCGAGGTGGTCGACTTGTTCATTTTCCTCCCGTGGCACATGCTGAATGGAGAAGGTCTGGAACCCGCCGATGATTCCCTTAACCTTTGCCAGATATCGTTGTAGGGTGGGCTCCCTTGCCTCGAACTCCCCATTGATCTGGGAGGCCACTACCATGGAGTCAGTGAGGACCTTCACATCATGCACCCCCAATTTCCTGGCCAGGTGTAGTCCCGCGATTACCGCCTCGTACTCGGCCTAGTTGTTGGTTATGGAGAAATGTATCACAACCGTTTGCTCGATCCGGGTCCCTTGGGGGCTCTCCAAGACGACCCCAACCCCCAGGGAGTGTTTCCCTGAAGCCCCATCTACCATCACCTTCCATGGGACGGGACGAGTGAGTTTGTCCTCTGCCATCTCAACCACATAGTCAGCCAGGAAGTCAGCCATTGCTTGTGCCTTGATTGCGAGCCGGGGGACAAAGGAGATGTCAAACTCGCTCAACTCCACCGACCACTTGGCGAGTCTTCCCGAATGCTCCACTCCCTCGAAGATGCTGCGGAGGGGGTGGTCAGTTACCACCTGGATGGAGTGTGCCTGGAAGTAGGGCCTGAGTCTCCGGGCCGAGATGATTAGGGCGAAGGCCAACTTCTCAAAGATGGGATAGCGGAGTTCTGCCTTCCTCAGAACCCTACTCACATAATAGATGGGTAGCTGCTTTCTCCCCTCTTCCCGAACTAAAACAGAACTTACGGCCTCCGCCCCGACCCCTAAGTACAAAAACAAGTCCTCCCCCTCCTTTGGCCCTTGGAGCAAGGGGGCCTGAGTCAACTGCCTCTTCAAGGCCTGGAATGCCTCCTCGCACTCCGGGGTCCATTCAAACTTCCGACCTCCCCTTAAGGTCTTGAAGAAGGGGGAACACCTCTCCCCGGCCCGGGAGAGGAACCTGCTTAGTCCCGCCAGCTTCCCTGTCAGCCGTTGTACCTCCTTCGCGTCCCGAGGTGGCCCCAACTCCATAATTGCCCGGACTTTGTCGGGGTTGGGTTTGACCCCGGCAGGGGTGAGGAGATGACCCAAAAATTTGCCTTTGCTTGCCCCGAAGATGCACTTTAGAGGATTCAACCTCATCTTGTATCTGCGCAAAGTGTCGAAGGTCTCCTCCAGATCCTGGAGGTGAGAATCGACCTCTCTGCTTTTTACCATCAGGTCGTCCACGTACACTTCCAAGTTCCTTCCCTTCTGTCCTTGGAATACACGGTCCATCATCTTCTGGTATGTAGCCCCTGCATTTTTTAACCCAAAAGGCATCATCTTGTAGCAGTAGCACCCATCCCCTGTGATGAACGAGACATCTTTTATGTCAGGAGGGTGCATCCTGATTTGATGATAACCTGAAAAAGCATCTAAAAAACTCATCACAGAAAAACCAACGGCTGAATCTACCAGCGCATCGATTCTAGGCAAGGGGTAACAATCCTTAGGGCATGATTTATTAAGCAGTGAAAAATCTACACACATCCTCCACCGGCCGGCCCCTTTTTTCACCATTACAACATTCGAGACCCAGCCGGGGTATTGTATTTCGGAAACGAAGCCGGCCTTAAGGAGCTTGGCGACCTCCTCCCTGATGGGCTCGGCCAGTTTGTCCGTGACGGACCTTCTCTTCTGCTGGATGGGGCGAGCCTCCGGGTGTAGATTGAGGCGGTGGCATACGACGTCGGCATCGATCCCAGGCATCTCCGCTGCGCTCCAGGCGAAGACATCCACATTCTTTTGGATGCACTCCAGCATCCTGTCTTGATCTTCCGGGGTCAGCCCTCCGCTGATGCGGACCTTCTCCACCCTGCCACCCTGGGTGAGGACTTCCATCTCCACGACCTTCTCGGCGGCCTCCAACCGGGACTGCTCCTCCCACTCTGCGGCGTCCTCCCTTCTTGGTGTAAGGACCCCCCCTTCCCTTGGGATCATTGCCCCAACCGACCCTTCTGGGAGCATCCCCTCGCGTGCTTCCCCTTCCATTCCTCCTTCCTCCCCACCTTCTTCTCCGGCCTCCTGCCCTTCCATCTCCTCCATCCTTCTCCCCATCCCCTCGGCCTCCTCCTGCCAAGAAATCGAATTCACCGCGGTCACGTAGCATTCCCGAGCTGCTTTGGGGTCACCGCGAACCCGGACCTGGATCCCGTCCACATTAAACTTAAGGCATTGATGGAAGGAGGATGGGACGCATCGGAAGGCGCTGATGAGAGGTCTCCCAAAAATGGCGTTGTAGCTGCTGGGGGCCTCTACTATGACGAATCGACAGTTCCGGGACTGTCCCTCCAAGCTGACGTGGAGTCCCACTCCCCCTCTACTTCTTTCCTCTCCCTCGAAAAACCGAAAAGGGGCCCATCGGAGGCCAGCACCCTCTTGGCCTCTACCTGCATGGCATCGAAAGGCTTCTTGAAGATGATATTGACTGAGCTCCCATTGTCAATGAGGATCCGGGAGACTGTGAAATTTTCAATGGCGGTCTGGATGACCAGCGCATCGCAGAAGGGGTCATCGTGACCCGGCATATCCTCCCTTGAGAAGGTGATCCTCTCTTCCGGGGGTGGAGTCTGAGATGTGGAGCCGATGCTCCTTCGGTACATGGTGTGGAGGCTTGCTTTCCGGGAAGCCTCGACTCCCACCCCCCCATGGATCACTCCGATCCCTCCTCGGGTCCCCACATCGGCCCGGTCTTCGCAGCGATCCCCCTCCACCTGAGGCCGGACTTCCTCAATCCGCACCTCCTGATGATTCCGCTGCTGCCGCTGCTGCTCCCTGTTCTCCCGCACCTCGAGGAACTCCGGACACGTGACCGTCGTGTGCCCCTCTTCTTGATGGTAGTCGCAATAGGGCAGGTCTATCCTGACCTCCCTCCTCCTCCTCGGTTGCCCTCTCCTTCGCCCTCCCAGGGCGATAGCCATGGCCTCCTCCTGGTCGGGAAGAGGCGGTCTCTGGCCCTGCCTCCCTCCCTGGAGGTAAAACTGGCCACGCCCACCTTGGCGGTTGTCTCCCCCCTAATAGCCCCTCCGTGGCCCTTGATCCTGCCACTCCGGCCTCCAACCCAATCGGTTGTTCGGCTCCTGACGCCCCCACCTATGCTGCTGCGGCTGCTGTTCTCTCTGTCGGGGCTCGACCCTTCTCTCCTCCTGGGCCCGACCTCCCCTTGGCTTCTCTTCCTCCACGGCCCACCTAGCCAACCTCCGAGCGAACTCTGGATGTGCCTCCTCCATGTCGGCCTCCCTTGCCGCCCTCTCCAAGAGTGCTTCGAAAGACACCGGAGGCGTCCTCTTCAACTCCATGGCGAAGAACCTGGGCTGGAGACCTAGGGTGAAGGCCACCATCATGGTGTGCCCTGACATCTCTTGTACCTGAGACAGTTCTTCTTGGAACCTGTCCAGGTAACTTCCTAGGGTCTCCCCTACTTTCTGCTTGACACGGAACAGGGACTCGACCTCCCTTTTCCTCTTCTTCGAGGTGGTGAATCTCAGCATGAATCCTCTGCGCAAATCCTCGAAGCAGTAGATGGAACCGGCCGGGAGCTGATGAAACCACTCCCTCGCTTTTTCCCTGAGGGTGATGGCGAAGAGCCTACACTTGAAACCATCCGACATCTGTCGGATTGACACCACGTCTTCGAACCACTGGACGTGCTGGGTCGGATCTCCCTTTCCTGAGTAGTAGGACATCTCCGGCTCTCGGAATCCTTCTAGGACCGGGGCTGACGAAACGAACTCGCTGAAGGGACTTCCTCCTTCAGCTGGGCGAGTTGGGAACTCCCTCCCCGCCGTCTCGCCGAACAGGTACTCGCCCGCCGAGCCCGGAAAAAGGACTCGCCCTCTTGGCTCGCGCTCCCCCTCGCTCGCGACCTCCTTCCCCGCGCGCCTGAGGGGCGCATCGTTGCCTAACGCTGGATCAGCGTTCACGGGAACCGCAGGTGTCGTACTCTCGGCTCGTATGCCGAGTGCGACCCTAACTAGCCCGAGCACTTCCTCCCTGAGCTCTGCGGATATCCCCGCCGTCGCGGGAGGGGGAGGGAGTGGCGAGTCCCCCCTTCCTGAACCTTGCCCCTCGTCTCTTGCCATTAGTCCTGTGGAAGATTTTCTGTGCTGACCACGCACCACGCTCACCGCACCAAAGTGTTGAAACCGAAAAATCGATCCCTGTGGAGTCCGACCTTTGCGGAAGGGGTGGTCGCACACCTACTTCTCTACTCGCAAGCCCAAGGGTCAAGGGAGAGGGACCGGGAACAGACCCAAGGCTTCAGCACGGAGGTCCCACCACACACCCGGAAGATCTTAGAGCGCTTCCCCTCCTTAGCCAAGTACTGAAGCTAAGGTACCTCAGAAAGCGCTAGAAGACCGGGCACAAGAAAGCGTGCCTTCTGAGGTACCTCTTGGGTCCTATTTATAGGAAAGGATGGTCTGCAAAAATCCAACCGTCACTGTTTTCGAGGACTATAGGCAATTCAAAGGGGGTAACATGGTAAAAACACCCCACAACTAAAGGGCGAGCCGGCCCTGAGAAGAGCCCATTGGGCGGAGGTGGCGAGTATGGGCGCGAGAAGGCTTCCCCCCACGCCGAGGTGAAAAGCGGCGAGTGAGCTCGCCTCTCTCAACGCCGCGGGAGAGGGCGTTGGATGAGCTCGGCTCTCTCAACGCCGCGGGAGAGGGCGTTGGATGAGCTCGCCTCCCTCAGCGCCGCGGGAGAGGGCGTTGGATGAGCTCGCCTCCCTCAGTGCCGCGGACCTGACTCGCCTGACTCAACGCCACTGGAGAAGGCGTTGAGTGAGCTCGCCTCTCTCCAAGCCACAATCCGGCTCGCCTCGCCTCGGGCATGGAAAGTTGGGCCTGAAGCCCCTGCTCGCAGATGACGGTCGCGTTGGCACTCGCCAACCCCTCGGCTCTAGACGAGCACGTACTCGGCCGACCCCATGATGAATGGCCTCCTCTCGTCGGGCTCAGCTCTACGATCTTCGAGCTCGGTTCGACGATTGCCGAGCCCATACTCGGCATGCTGGGCTCGGCGTACCCTGCCGAACTTGCCTGGGGCTCGGGGGCGGTTTGGGCCGGCCGGGTCGGCTCCTGTTAGCCCACTCGCTGGATACGGGGTTGTACAAAAAGATTTGGAAGGAAACACAAGTTAGACCCCCAGTATGTGGGACCTTTTCAAATTCTTGAGGGAATCGGAGTGTCAACTTATAGACTAGATTTGCCTGCTACCTTCCTTGGTGTCCATGATGTGTTTCATGTGAGCCAGTTGCAGAAGTGTGTTCATAGTGATCGTCAAGTCCTTGACTCGGTGCCCCAGATTCAACCGAACCTTTCGTATGTGGAAGAGCTTGTTCGTGTTTTAGAATCTCAAGATCGAGTGTTACAGAGAAAGACCATCCCCATGGTCAAGGTTCTTTAGAGAAATCAAGATGTCAAGAGCGCGACGTGGGAATTAGAGTCGACGATGAGGGAATCTCATCCTCATCTCTTTTCTTATTTTCTGGTATGTCTCCCTATTTTTGGTGAATGTTGGTTTTTCTCATTTTGGTTTGATTTTAAAGTTGTGATAAGTTTCGGAACGAAACTTCTTTTTAGGGAGAGTGATTGTAACGCCCTTGATTTTCCGATAATATTATTTGATTTGGTATCGTCATATTTATGACGTCAAGGCATTACTTTTTAAGTCATGTTGACGGCACTGCACTGTTAGTGCGTTTTCGCATCCATTGGGTCTGTTTGACCAGCGTTTGGTATTTTGATTGAATTGCATGTTTTCCTTGATTGAAAAGGATGAAGTTTTGGACTTGTCCCATTTTTTGGCAATCCGAGCATTTTGGAGTCTCCACACGTGTTTGGATCCTTGTGATAATTTTTGCTTGTGTAAGCATTTGATGTTAGTGTCTCAGGAATGGTGCATAGGATTCTAGGGTTGTCTTTACTATTAAATTTGTTTAATTCGATGTGCGCTTGGGCCTCCGTTTTGAGCTCGTATTTTACTTGTTCAAACTATTTGAATGTGATTATTATATTAAATCCCTATGCTTGATTTGATTCTCGGGGATCCCTCCTTAAGGGTAGGTTTTCGTCGATCATAGGCAGTAGGCGATTTTTTTTGGGCGCTGTCTGTGATTTGACTAAGCATCGAACAGAGCTCGACGAAGCGGCGAGCGGCGCTCGACGAAGCGGCGAGCGGCGCTCGACGAAGCGGCGAGCGGCGCTCGACGAAGCGGCGAGCGGCGCTCGACGAAGCGGCGAGCGGCGCTCGACGAAGCGGCGAGCGGCGCTCGACGAAGCGGCGAGCGGCGCTCGACGAAGCGGCGAGCGGCGCTCGACGATCGGCGTTCGACGAAGTGTCGATAGGCATTCAACAAAGCGTCGATCGGCGTTAGATGAAGCGTCGATCGTCGTTCGACGAAGCGTCGATCGGGTTTTCCTTTGTGCTCGACGAACTCCGACCAGAATTCATCGAACGGTTTTTGTTTTCAACGAACTTCGGGCAGAATTCGTCGAGTGGGGGTTGTTCTTCCCTTTTGTTCTCGAGAAGTATTTTGGTTGTTCTCGAGAAATCCTATTGTTCTCGAGAAATGCTTCTACATGTTCCCAAGAGGTTCTTTTCTGTTCTCGAGAAAGCCATCTTAGTTCCCGAGAACCCATCTTCTGTAGTACTCGAGAGATCCAACCTTTCTCTCGAGAAATTAGTTGCCCTTCTCGAGAAATTCGACTCTTCTCGAGAAATCCATGCTTCAATTCGAGATTTTCAGTTCAGCCGATCCTAGTTCGTTTTCTTAAGTACTATTATTCTAATATTACCTTTAGTATATATATACCTACTTCTTCTCCCTCCTTCATTTAGACCGAATTTCCTGTTCATCTCCCGAACTAGAGCGGCGTGAGGAAGAGAGAGGAAGTTTTTCCGTGATTCTTCCAGTGGCCGCGCGGCGGTGCTCCGGTGCTTGAAATCTCAAACCGATCATAGATCCTGAAAGCTCCCAGCGAGAGATTCGTCGTCGTGGTAAAATCTTCCCCATTTCTTGAGTTTTTCTCGTTAGGGTTTTTTGCCCTAACCTCTTCTTTTGTCTATTCTTGTTAGATAGCGACTTCCCTCATCTTCTTTAGCCCCGATCCACGACAAGGAGCGATTTGGAGAATTTTTCTGGCAAAACCAAGGCAAGTGGTGGTTTACTCTCCTCTTCCCTTCTTTCTCCCGATCTGCTGAAATTTCTAACTTCATTTGTCGTTACCATTAATAACTTGCTGATTATAGTGTTGTCTTAATCCTTTGTTTTAAAAACACTTGTACTATCATGTTGTTGGTTTTGCTAACCCAACCTTGTATAGTGGTATATGTTTTGATGATGTGGTTAAACCTTTCTCCTTTAACAGTCCCTTAACTATTATGTAGGACGTGTTAGAGTTTACCTAGGATTGTAAATCCTTCCTAAAGGTTGATCAACCATTTCTTAATCTAGAATCGTCTAGTAGAATCCGATGTGCCAAGTCTTGAGATGTATATCATGGTTTTTCATTGTTACGGGTGTTAGTGGACAAAACTCCCGCCGCAAGGTTTGTTCCCTTTATTAGTACCTTGTGGAACTCTACCGGGTGTTTGGGCATCTGCGGTGAATGGTGGACGGTATGAGTCTCCCCCGCAGTTAGACCGGTATTATATCTGTGAGGGTGTGTCCGAATGAGCGACCACCTCGCTTGTGTTTTTGGGTAGAGTTGACCACATATGGCTAATAAAGTTTTGAGAATTCTTTTTTTGATTTAATCATGCTTTCCACCTTTTTAGCCTTTTGCATCTGGTGTGATTTGTTGTACGTAACGATTCACGTAAGTTCTATTTTCTTATTTTGTCACTTTCCTTCAGTACTTTTGGTCTTGGGTTGGTACCCCTTTTGACCTTGTTTACTTTTTGGCTTACTTTATACCACCGCTCGTACCTTCTTGCTGAGGTGTTTTTTATTTGGAATGCCTCAAGTTCGGAGCTTTAGCAGGTAGTGGAGTTGGTTTTGGAGTTCCTGAGCAGCAGTGTTGGCTGTGGTTTTCACCTCGCCGTTGCGAGGTAGTTGTTATTTCTGTTTGTTTTACCTATTTCAGACATACTTTCACTTGATGTGGGTTCGTGTCAGATTGTTGACGCGCACATGATAGTTGATTTTGGATACCTTGCTAGTTGCTAGTTATTTTTTTATGATGAATTAGATTACTTGATCTATTGGATGTTTTATGCTAGGACCGCATGTTAGATATTTTTAACTTATAAAACCCTATTATTAGTATATCATACATGCCATCTCTTTCAAAAATTAAGTAATTACTTTCTGGTTAGTGTAAAGACTTTTAGCTATACTTATTATAAATCTAGTGTCTTGCATAGCATGAGTTGTCCATTGAGGACGTTTACACTCATGTAAGATGTTTAATCTCATAAAAGAAGTATTTTCCGCAACGTATAACTATTTTCTCCATGGACTAGATGAGCCACTAAGCCGAGAGATACAGCTAACTGCTTAACTTAAACTGGATTTTTCTCTAAATGACTTAAAAATCTTTCTTTATGTGTCAAGTGGGAGTTTTGCCTGAGCGTCCGCAGTTATCCCCTGTTGATGTGGCATCATGATGCGCATTTTTCCTTACTCTGATAAATCGTAAAAGGCGGTGAAAATGCGGGTTGTGACAAGACCTGAGGTAGGTGATTTGTATGGGATCACTGAGGTGTAAGACTTGTATAGTATGAGGTAGGGTTCTTGAGGAATCTGAGGTAGGAGATTGGGTGGATCTCTGAGGTAGGACCTGTTGGTCTGAGGTGTAGGTTTCTGGAAAGAAACTTAATTTGTAAGATCTGTTTATCTGAGTTGAAGAGGAGGAGATATAACCTTATCTAGCATATGATTAGTGAGGAAGAAGGGGGAAAGTGGATGTACCCTAAATAGGGGAACCACAATAAAATCTTTGTGTTCTGTGGATTGCTTGTGCTTTGTTCTTGTGAATATTTATTTTCAAGTATATACTGAACCTTTAGTATAAGTGACAAAGAAATTTAAAGGACACCTATTTACCCCCCCCCCCCAGGTGATTAACTACTCATAGATTTCTCTTTCAAACCTACATGTGATGATGATATGATCTGTGTTCCTAATTCAATGATTATTTCATGAGAAGGTGAACATTCAATCAATGTACTTATCAACACCATATTCTGTGATTTTGTATCTCACACGAACACCTCTTATTATTGGGAAAACAGAGCATTGCTTACTCCTTTAAATGAACATGTGACTCAATTAAATGAACAATGTCTCAAAATATTCCCTGGAGATGAAATTACATACTATTCTTTCGATTCTGTTCATGATGACAGATATACTTTTTACCCACAAGAGTTTCTGAATAACATCTCAGCGGGAAATCTTCCCCCACACAAATTATCTTTGAAAAAAGGTGCCCCCGTCATGCTTTTACGAAATTTAAACCCTCTATTTGGCCTTTGTAATGGTTCACGACTTTTTTGCCGACAATTTTCAAGCAATGTTATTGAAGCAGAAATACTTACGACGAAATAACATAAAGGCACGTCAGTCTTCCTTCCCCCCCCCCCCCCATACCACTCAAAAATGCCGAAGATCTCAAAATGCCTTTTGAGCTAACTCACAAGCAATTTCCAATCCGTTTAAGTTTTGCTCTAACCATAAACAAATCTCAAGGACAAACAATCAAGCACGTTGACGTCTACTTGCCTCCTCATGTTTTTACTCATGATCAACTTTATGTTGTTTTATCAAGAGGAGTAACTGCATCAAACACAAAAGTTTTGGTCAAAAATGCACTCTATCGGACATCATGACATTTATACAAAAAATATTGTACTCAAAGAGCTCCTTTCCAAAGTCATTGTCCAGGTTCAGTCTTTATTCTTCTTTTCCATAATGTTCCACTTATACATATGCAATTTTGAAGTTCCTATCAATTCTTCTTTTTGCAGGGCTAAACATGGTCTATTATGCGGTCATTGCATTCTGTTCCTCAAATGCATGTTTGTGTGACATCGATGCCTCATCCCACAATATAGTTGAACACTACTGCAAAAGATTTTGTAGCTCTGATTTCTTGCCAAATTTATAGAATGAGCCTGCAATGACCGGATAATTATGATACGATAAAATTTTTGTGCACCGGATGCGGCGGCGAATTAAAAAGTGGATGTAATGGAAAGGACTTTTAATGCATTCGCCTGAAACTTTCAATTGACCAATTCTATCCATTGATCATGGTAAGTCCACTTCAAATTATTTGTAATGCACCATATGAACATTTGGGTTTCAAATTATAGAATCAACAACATTTGTACATTTGTATTTTTTTGTCTATATTCTAAATACAAATTTTTGGATGGTGAATATAATTTTGGACTACAGATATAATTTATGTACTGCAGTTAATAATGAACTGTGAATAATCATTCGCCGGATGCTAATATCAACAGTCTAAAATATAATGTCACTATAATTTAATTATTACTTCCTTTTATTTAAGATTATTCGCACTTCATTGTTAACTGCAGTACATAAATTATATTCACCATCCAAAAATTTATATTTAGAATATAGACAAAAAAATGTACAAATGTTGTTGATTTTTTGTAATTAGTTGTAATTTATAATTAAGTATTTATAGTTAATTGTGTACCTTCATGATCAGATCAAAGGGCTGGGAAGAAGAACTGGAAGCATTCGAGAAGGGGGTGTTGTTCGTGAACTGCAGATGATTGATTAGTTGAGAGTACTGATAATTATTAACAATTTGCTGGCAATTGAAGAGGGATTGTTGGTTTCTGGTTTCTGGATGGAACAAGAACTGCAGCATTGAAGAGGAGGAAGAAGAGGGAGGGGGAATCAGGGGGAAGGCGCCGACGCAGGGTAGGGAAGAGTCGTTGAAGAAGAAGGGGTGATTCCCCGCCTGCGTCGACGATTCGCCGCCCGCGTCAATTGATGGGGAGTTGGCTGGCCTTGAGCTTATAAGATTCTCTTGAAGCATGGCTCGGAATTGGATGCTGCTCTCTGCTCTTCCGCTACTGCTAGCTCTGCTGCATGAGCGTTACAATTGAATTAAATATAGCCGTTACAATATTTGAATTAAACTCTTGGAATTGGATGGATGATCATAGCATATATATACAGCAAGGTTTGGCTCCAATCCGTAGTTGGAGAACAGACGGTGAAGCCGCCTGACTCCATGGGAGAAGGGGTTGAATTGCCGGGCCAGGTAAATGAGGCTCCTTTAACATCTGTTATTGTAGTTGAGCAGGAGATATTTGATTCTTCCTCCGGCAAGCCGCCGCCGTCGAAGCTGCCGCTGCTCTTTGAAGTCTTCCACCAATTGCTAGCCTGGAATTCTTCAGCCATGGATGTAACCTTCTTTGTATATCAACCACTCTTTTCTCCATCAGATATTTTTATCTACAAAGTTTCATTTGGATGTAGCATCTCAAGTTGATTTGTTTGTTTTTCTTTCGTAGGTTGATATATTTAGAGATGCTGCTATTCTGATGGTTAATTACATTGATGGAATTCGATCTCAAGGTTTTGAGATGGAATTCTTAAACATTGGAGGTGGTTTGGGTATACGTAACTATCATGCGGGTGCCATTCTTCCTACGCCGATGGATCTAATCAACACTGTAAGGAACTTTGCTTCTATTACTCATTTGCCATGTTCTAATTATTTTATACTTAATAATTTGCTCAAGTTAAACGTCCGTTCTCAAGAGAGAATACTGTGAATTTATTCCAGTAGTATCGTTGGATGTGAAGTAGTTGTCATTGGGAATTTTCTGATTGCCAGTTTCTTTACTTAAATTTGTTTGAGGTAATTGTCAAATTAAAGAAATTATATGCCCAGGTTATGATGGATATCATATAACTGAAAAATGTGAGATGTTAGGGAAATTCAACATGTGCTCCTGATAGAGAGAGAATTTTATGGCACTGAGTCAGCCTGGAATTGAGTTTAGGTCCAGCAAGGTGTAGTCAGCTTGAGATATTCCGCGTTATATCAATTTCAGCTTGAACAAAGTTGAAATTTTATTTCCACATATATTTATAGTTAAATCAGCTTAAACTGTTTGATTTTGAGTCAAATTTTTATAAAGATTGGATACTGAAAAAGGGATGTGTCTGTGCTGCATTTCTTTAATATGTCATCTTACTTGGAAAGATGTTTTGATTGATTTTATTACTTACATTTAGGACAATGACAACAATAACACTTAAGCCTTTATCCCACCATAGTGGGGTGGCCTATATGGATACTTTGTCACCATTGCGATCTATCCTTTGTCATAACCTCAGTAATGCATAAGTATATCATGTCTTTTCTTATCTTTTCTTATAGTTTTTGTTGCGGATTAACTCGACGTCCCGGTAGAGCCGAAATTCTTGGACCGTCTTAGCTCTCGGGACGGTCGAGCGCGCACACAGTCAAAAGAGTAGGTTGATTGTACACAATCATTTTTAACGTGGAAAAATCCCTCAACTGGGTAAAAAATCACGTGACCGGATCTGTGCCGGTCAAAATCCACTATTTCCTAGAGGTTACAGCTGGTTTGTGAAGTCGAGGGTGACCGGTCACCTCTCGTTACAATTATGGGGTGAGAGAACACTTTGCACGCGGCGGACGACAAGCCGTCGCGACGGGAGTTGTTACAGATTGCGCTTCACGTCGGTGGTCTTCGGATAGTGCCTTGCTGATTCTGGATGGGAGGCGGAGCACTTGGTCTTGCAGTTGCAGGAGCCGCTTGGAACTTGAATGATTTGGCTTTGTCGGGTGGTTGCGACTTGACCCGCTTGTGGCTCGGGTGTGGCTCGGGTGTGGCTCGAAGGTGGCTCGAAGGTGGCTCGTAGGTGGCTCGTAGGAGGAAATTGGCAGAGCTTCGACCTGAGGAAGAAGAAGACTCCGAAGAGAAAGATGAGAAATGAGGAGGCCTGTGACTCTTTTTATAGGCTCCGGGTGGTGGTTATGGTGGTTTCGCGATTATCCGCACACCATAACCACCATCATAATTATTTTTAATATAGTTTTAATGCGTGTATCCCGCTATTTGGAGACCATCATAAATAAATAATAAAATATTAATTAAATTCCCCCAACTAACCTGGTGGTTAGTGGGTGGTTACGCGTGAATCAAACAGCTTGCGACGACCTGAGATATTCAGACGGTGGGGGCGACTCACTATGGGCGGTCGGGGATCGTGCTGCCGCCCTCGCTGTAGGCGGGGGAGGTCGCTGGCGGCCGAGGAGGGGCGACCAGCCTGGCCGCCCCTTGGCCTCAAGGGGGCGGCCAAGGAAGGGCGGCCGGCTTGGCCGCAAGGCGGCGACCGTGGAAGGGGCGGCGACTTGGCCGCCCCTTGGCCGCAAGGCGGCGGCCAAGGAGGGGGCGCCCGGTTTGGCCGCCCCTTGGCCGCAAGGCGGCGACCATGGAGGGGCGGTCGGCTTGGCCGCCCCTTGGCCGCAAGGCGGCAGCCGTGGAAGGGGCGGCCGGCTTGGAGGCCCCTTGGCCACAAGGTGGTAGCCGTGGAAGGGGCGGCCGGCTTGGAGGCCCCTTGGCCGCAAGGCGACGGCCAAGGAGGGGCGGCCAGCTTGGCCTCCCCTTGGCCGCATGGCGTTGGCCATGGAGGGGCGGCAGGCTTGGCCGCCCCTTGGTCGCAGGGCGACGGCCGCGGAAGGGGCGGCCAGCTTGGCCGCCTCTTGGACGCAAGGCGGCGGGCATGGAGGGGCGGCCGGCTTGGTAGCCCCTTGGCCGCAGGGCGGCGGCCGCGGAAGGAGCAGCCAGCTTGGCCGCCTCTTGGCCGCAAGGCGGTGGGCATGGAGGGGCGGCCGGCTTGGCCTCCCCTTGGCCGCAAGGCGACGGCCAAAGAGAGGCGGCCGGCTTGGCCGCTCCTCGGCTGCAAGGCGGCGGCCGCCCCTTGGCCGCAAGGCAGTGTCTGGGACTGGGCGGCGGTCGGCGGCCGGCGAGGCGGCGCCGGTGGCAGTTTCCTTTGTGTGCGTAACGGGATCGGCGTGTGGGAGGATCGGACGTTGTGATCGTGTATGCGGTCAAACCCATGATTCCACTCTTTTTAGGTGGAGATCATGGATGTATAGTAATGTATACACCCAATTCCTATAAACTGGCGGTCTATCCTTAACAGTTTTATTCCAAGTCTTTTTTTTGTCTACCCCTTCCGTTTTTACATTTAGGACATTTGAATAAAATTAGTAGGAAATATTGATGTAAGCTAAATAGCGCGTAATTGGAGGTTATCTAGAATATCTCAATATTGATGGACAAAATAGAAGGAATATAAAGAGGAAATGCCATGATCACTGCCCGCTTTTCTCCAAATTTTTTTTATTAATAAATATTAATTTAAAATTGCTAAATTTAACTTATGATTTACAAGCTTTTTCATCTCGGGCGGCCGAAGCAGACTCCGCCCGAGTGCAACAAATGGCAGTGCAGTTTGCACTGTAGCAAACTGCATTGAATGCAGTTTGCACTGGAGTTGGGCCCTCATGTCGATCCAAATGAATCAGTCTTTCCACTGGGGTCCATCTTTGCCTGCTAGGCAAGAGGATTGCAAGTGACAACTTCTGTCTCAGTAGGACATGTCTTTCTATTACTATTCAATTCATAAATGAAAATGAAGTAGTTCACGGTGGGGTTACCGTTATCCTTTTTTCTTGTATGTGTTCCTAAGAAAAGGGCGTAGAAACACATAGGAACTCTGGAATGGAAATGGAAAAGAAAATCCAGTTCCTTCGGAAATGGTAGTAAGATCCTTGGCGTTCTACAAAGGATCGGGCTAATGACGTATACAATACTTGAATTATCTATGTAGATGCTACATAGTTGGTTCTCATCCTTCAGAGACTACGAGTGTAATAGGAGCATCCGTTGACAAAAGGATCACCCTAAGATGATCATCTCATGGCTATTGAGAACGAATCAAATCAGATGGTTCAATTACTCTTTTCCCCGCAAACGCAATGTGGGCATTAGGTTCAGCAATAATGATATCTCCCAACATACCAAAACTTGCTGTAACTCCGCCACTTGTAGGAGATGTAAGGATTGATACATAGAATAACTTTTTATTTGATTGATAATCGTATGAAGCAGAAGATATTTTAGCCATTTGCATCAAGCTCAAACTTCCTTCTTGCATGCGTGCTCCTCCAGAAGCACACACAATAATGACAGACAGAAATCGATTAGTAGCATACTCAATCAAACAGGTGATTTTCTCACCTACTACGGATCCCATACTACCTCCCATAAAATGCTTTCAATGCAGTTTGCACTGCAGCAAACTAAGAAACACATTCATAGGATTGTGTATTTAATTACATGTTTGTTTTCAGTCTTTCATAATATCTTGGTTTGTTGGAGAATGTTAGTGTGTACAGTATTGTGATTTCATTGCAAAATTGTTTTTTAATTGTAAATTTGGGGGAATAAGAGAAGGGAATTTGGTTTCTGTTTATGCAATTTGATTAACAAAAGTGGATAAAATGAGTTAAACTGTCATTCGTTAAGACTCAACTAATAAGTCCTTTTTTCTTCAATAAAGTGATGAGTCAAATGGAAGTATAAAAGTACAAATAAAGACATGCTGTACTTAGACATTTGTGAGATTATGACCAAAGTCCACAATGGTGACCGAGACCTCACAGGTTGCCCTTTGTGCTGCAGTTTGCACTGCAGCAAACTGCAGTGCAGTTTGCCCAGCAAAATCTGCAGTGCAATTTGGTTTCTGTTTATGTGATTTGGGCGACCAACAAATCCAAGACGAGGTCGCCCAACACATCCTTATTACTCTCTTTTAGTGTGCCAAGCCAAGACGAGGTCGCCCAACACATCCTTATTACTCTCTTTTAGTGTGCCAAGCCAAGACGAGGTCGCCCAGGCCGGCCTTGAAGTCTTCCCAGAAATAACCTCTGCTCTTCCCTTCCTCCTTCCAGCTCCCACCCTCCACCCTCATCATCACAAGAAGCATCGCCGGAGCAACCTCCCCCACCTCCACCGTCATCACCGTTCCCCATCTTCCCAACCCTTTCACCCCTCCCTCCTCCTTCCTCCTTTCAAACACAAACCCATGTCTACCCCCAATCTCCTCTATCCTCCCCATTACCTCCTCCGGCGCAGCTGTCGAAGTAAACCTCCTCACTACTTCCCTGCTTCCCCTCCCCTCCTCTTCGAACAACCCGGATAAGTCCAGCCCGGCCAATTGAGAAATTATGTCAAAGGCGTTGAGGGAGCGCGCTGACAGCGGCGCCGGAGCTTCTACCGGAGGCACCAGCACGGCACTGCGAAGTAGGCATAAATTGTCTACGAGGCTGTTGGCTCGCCGGAACCAGGAGAGCTCGGTTACAGCATCGAGGGTGATCCGGGTTTCCGGGTTGGGGTCGAGTAGCCGGGAAATGAGCCTTTTCGTGGAGGGGGAAAACCAGGAAGGGAAACGGTAGTCTCGACTATGGATCTGGCGGTACATTTCCGGGAGATTGGAGTCGCTGAATGGGAGATATCCGGCGAGGAGTACGAACAGGATGACGCCGCAGGACCACGCGTCCGCACGCGCGCCGTCGTAAGGGCGGTGCCGGGCAATCTCCGGCGCGGCGTAGGCCGGCGTGCCACAAGCGGTGAGCAGCAGCCCGTCGTCCCGGCAGTGTTCCGGGAGAGCCGAGAGCCCAAAATCGGACACCTTAAGGTTGCCGTCGCGGTCCAGGAGGAGATTTTGGGGCTTCACGTCACGGTGAGCGATGCCGTGCGCGTGGCAGAAGCGGAGGGCGGAGAGAAGCTGGTAAAAGTAGCGGGCGGCAGTGGCCTCCGGGAGGCGGCCCCGGCGAGCGATGTGGGTGAGGAGCTCGCCCCCGGAAGCGTGCTCCAGAACGAAGTAGATTTTGGAGCGGGTGGCGAGAACTTCGTGTAGCTTGATGATGTGGGGGTGGTCGGAGAGGCGACGCATTACGGAGACTTCGCGGAGGATGCAGGCGCCGATCCCACCGCTGACGATCTCAGGCTTGTCGAGGATTTTGATCGCGACGATGGAGGCATCGGCGCGCGATCGGGCCTCATAGACCTTGGCGAAGGTGCCGCGGCCGAGGAGCCGGACCACCTCGTACTTACCGAGGATTACCTCCGCCGGCAGCTTCTCTTTCGACTTCGCCATTACTGCTCTGATTTTCCTTTTTATTTTCCTAGAAGATGAACGGGGCCTGCTGGCGGACATCTATTTCTAAATGCAATGGCGAATGGTGGGGGGTAGTTTGGGTATTGGAATATTAGTAGTTAGTTAACTAAGGGCTGTTTGGTTCAATTACTGTGTTATGATATATTTATGTAAACTAATAAATATCATTGACATCTCCGGGTTAGTTTGGCGCGGCGGTCACGCGGGGGCGAATTTTGCCGCACCGCTACCACGGAACCTGTGGTGCGGACGAAATCCATCGAAAATAGTGGGTTTTTTGCGATTAGGCGGAGCGAAACTGCTTCACCGCGGCCCCATCAAATAGGTGGTTCCCGCGGCGGGGCGATTTCGTCCGCGCGACCGGCAGGGATCCGCCCCGCCAAACGAAGCCTTAGTAGCTTTGTTTCCAATTAAATGAACAACATAACCTCTGTTGTGGATCGCTCAAAGCTCTTGGTAGACCGGGATGAATCGTCTTAGTCTGTCGAGCGGTCGAGCGTGCAAACAGTCAAAGTTTCACAAGATTGTGTGTGAGAGATTTGATTACGTGGAAAACCCGTAATTGTGGTGAAAAATCACGTGGTCGATTCAGTGTCGACCTAATTTTCACTATTTTAGATTTAGTTACAAGACTTTTCGGGTGAAGGCGATGACGACAGGCCGCTTCTCGTTACACTTAGGGAAGTGAGAGAAGGAAATTTTTGGGCATGGCAGACCTCTGTGCTCTTCTAGTGATCTTGCTCCCTTTGCTCAGAGTGGAGCGAGCAAACTTGGTCGTTTTGATAAGTTTGGCGTAATGGCGATGTGTGAACTTGTCACTTGCTTCTGAGCCTTACAAACGCAAAGTGGTTCTATTTGACGAGCGTGAGTCTGTGCGCCTCTCATCATCCTCCTTGTCTCTGGTAGACTTTGCTTGACTTGGAGGACCATGACTGAGTTCCTCAGGAGCGATCTTTGGTGGAAAACCCGTGGAGAGAGAAAGGAGGAGGAAAGAGAAAGAGAGAAAATAGTGATTGAGAGTGAGAGCTCAGAAAATCGGGAAAGAATCCAAATGAATTAGAAATTGGATCTATTTATAGACTTTCACGGGGACGGTCCAGTTATTTTGCACGTTAACTATCAGACCGGTGAATAGGAGCACTCAAATTTGAGCACACGAATCGCCATTTTTAGGAAAATGACGATCTTGCCCTCGGGCCGAGAGAGGGCCCGCTGATGCGTGAAAATACGACAAGCGCACCGGTCGCACAAGTAATAAAGTTTTAGGGAGTGAATCCCCAAGTGTCGGTCTCTTGAGGAATGCAATTGGCGTGGAACGACGAACAATCCGAAATTATTGCTAATAGAGTTTGTAAAATGAAAGAAGAAACAAAAGGGGCTTTGAGATTTGTGTTCTTACAAACAAAGAAATTAAAGCTAACTATGCGGGTCGCATTCACCGCTTTGCAAGGCGAGATGGGTGTATCAGCCGCTATGCCGTACTTCGGTAGGGCGAGTGAACGGTGAGCCAGTGGGTGAGGTGTTTAGTGTGGAGTGCAATCACATGAAACGACGGAAGTGAGATGGGGCAAGGCGCATCGCAACACAAATCCCACAAACAAGTTTAAACAACAAAAATCCAATTACAAATAACTAGAAATTCGAAGTTCACAACAAGCTTGAGTCATTCATACACTACAAGAAAGGTAGAGGAAGAGTAAACCAAAAGAGTGAAGATCCACCGCGGTTGTTGGCCAGAGGTGCGGGTTGTCAATCCGCTTCCACGCACAGTCCGAGGAGGCTTCCGGTACCGTCGAGCTGTCACCTCGAGGGCCTTTGAGTCTGTTCTCTAGGTCGTCTTCATCATCTTCTTCTTCGGTAGAAAGCTCGGAGAAGAGGTCATTAATGGCCGGAAGGGGCCACCGGAGGATGCGGAATGCTTTAGATGTGCCGGAAATCACCTCCCGATGGTAGGGATGAAGGTGGAGGTGGATGGAGCGTCTGGAATGCGGAAGGGCGAAGTGGCGGCTGAGTTCGATCCCGGTCTTCTCTCCCTAATTCGCGGAACAAGTGTATATATAGAAACAGGAATAAATAGCGCGCACGACCACCGACGCACGACCAGTGGTCGTGCGCGAATAATGTCAGCGCCCGTGCGGCAACAACCTGTAGAACCTGCATCAGGAAATTTAAGTATGCGCACGATCAGCAGCGCATGATCAGTGATCGTGCGCGGTAAGGGTGGTGATCGTGCGATATGGGACAGAAAAATGGAAAAAGATAGCATGAATGCGCACGACCGGCAGCGCACAAACAGTGATCGTGCGCGGTATAGCTGATGATCGTGTGATATGGCGGGACAGGACAATAAAACGAGAGCTCAGACTGCGCACGACCAGTGGTCGTGCGCCAAAGAGGTCGATGGTCGTGTGTGGGTAAAAACGCACGACCATTGACTCGTTTGCTACAAAAAGTGAAAGCCCTATCCCGGACGCCCACACGATCCCAGAACCTGCAGGAAAACTGGACGGGATGTCGACATGGCAGTCACAGATAGAAATAAAAATGCATCACACGATGAGAATAAATACACGCACAGAAATAGGCTAAAAGAGTGCACACGACGTGGAATGTCGTAGCGAACCAAAAGGAGTGCTAATGGCGCTAAATTGTAGTGCAAATACATGCAAATGAGCCTAGATGAGTCCGGAATTCGGTATGAAATAGGGACTCATCACCCGCTCGTGAGGGCCAACAACCCGCAGTGGCGACCACCCCTCCCCTACCAGACAAGCGGTCGGGAGGGGGCGGCCAACCTCGACGATGCTGGCCAAGGGCGCCCCCGACCCGAGCGGTCAAGGGGTGGGCGCCCCCTTGAGGTCGTCTTGCTCCTTGTAGGGTCAGTTATGGCTGAGGCCGACCTCGAGGCGGCCGGTCCCTTGCTGGGCGGACGTGGCCGAGGCTGACCTTGGGAGGTCGTCCCTTACTGGGTTGTCCGCGGCTGAGGCCGCCTACACTGGGCAGTCGAAGGGCCGACTGGCTTTTGCGGGGCTCGATCGCGACCGAGGCCGTCCATGTCGGGCGGCGGAAGGGGCGGCTGGCACTTGCGGGGCCGACCATAGTC
This sequence comes from Platanthera zijinensis, assembly GCA_039513925.1. Lineage (NCBI taxonomy): Eukaryota > Viridiplantae > Streptophyta > Magnoliopsida > Asparagales > Orchidaceae > Platanthera > Platanthera zijinensis. The sequence goes on from CM077084.1 coordinate 116,926,029, forward strand.
GAGGTTTCCCACGTCGGGCTACCGAGGGGCAGCCGACCCTTATGGGGCCGGCCGCGGTCGAGATCGCCCGCACTGGGCAGCCATAAAGGGGGTAGTCGTCCCTTGCAGCGCCGACCGAGGCCGTCGAGCGGCAGTGGAAAGTTCGTCGGCGCGGGATCCCACATGGTGGTTAGGATTCCGTACACATTTGTTATCGTGCACATCAGGTGCGCGAATAGTGTGTACGGTTGTTTCGTGCGGAACTTCTCATGATGTGAGTGGGGGAGAGGGAAACCCGGCTATTCACAACCCGATTTTTCTATAAATTGGGGTCAACCACATCATTTTCCAACCAAAGCCACAAGAGACAAGAGCCAAAACGTGTGAAGTGCCGGGACTTTCATCCTTGGATGAAGTTTTGGTTCTCATGGCAGGAGCGGATGACGGATCACGACAAGAAGCGATCGCAGTTGAAAAGGTACGAAGGGTTGGGAGGTCGGTGCTATGAATAAGTTGGTCATAGTAGCACGGCTACGCATGCCCGTACGGGGTGCGCATCCACACGCACTGAGGTTGTATGCGGGGGAAATCTGGCGGGAGCGTATAATGTGTGGTGGGAGTCCGCCCGCAACCCATGTGCAAGGTGCACCCGCGCACTTGGAGTGGGTCAATGTGCACCCGCGTGCACTACGCGCAGGGTGCTCACGCACACGAGCTCAGGCGTGCAACACTTACGCGCTACACACGCGCGGGGTTCGCCCGCACACATTGTGGTTGAGGTGGTCTCCTGTGTGTGGCCAAGGGTGGGGTGCACCCCACGCTGGGCGCACCACAGCACGGGGTGCACCCACGTGCTCCGCATGCACGGAGTGTCGCCGCACGCAATATGCGCGCGGGGTGCACCAGTAAGCACTATGCGCACAGGGCGCGATGCGGGCGATGTTGTATAGGGTAAGCAGTGTGCATTTGTTGATTTATGTTTGCGAAGACTCAAGCGAATATTTGGCCTTCCAAGTAGCGGGGCCATGTCCGTAGGGGCAGGATGATGCCATGGCGCTCCTTTTCAAATTATAAAGCAGGCTTATGTTTGAGGGGGATAGTATAGGATACCTATAAAAATAGAGGTGAAGATCGTCTATATGATGGTGCAGGCGCGTTGTTAAGGCATAACAAAGCTTGATATTGGAGATTTCTCCAATAATTAGAGAGGGGCTCTGATGTTGATGCATACGAGGTGTAGTTTTGCCTTTATTGTCCCTTTGCACACCTTCATTATGTAGTGACTTTGTACCTTGTTTGTGGAGCCTTGATCACTCTTTGTGTATTTCTTGATTGTTTGTTAAACGCTTACTCCTTTATGCACTATCTTGAGATAACAAGGCATTTGGGGTGTTGGAACCAACATTTTGCGTGGGAAAATCTGTCTTGCTTCTTTGACGTTGGTTGTTAGAGAACGAGATCTAGACGATACTGTGACTTATTACTGGGGAAAAGGGTGGACGCTTCTATTCGGGTAGTGAAAGTTCAGACCTATAGAGCCATGGGATGTCATGGAGGAGCGTGAAAGTATCTAGCGTCTACCTAAATCACCTAGAGGGAGGTGAATAGGTGATGTTTGCGTCTTTTTGCGGAATAAAAATTATCTTAAAGAACAAGCACACAAACATAAAGATTTATAGTGGTTCCCCGTATTAGGTGTAAGACCCCATTATTTTCCATTAAAACCACCGGGGTCTTATGCCCAGAACCACCGCTTTGCGGTGATACCAACACACCCGGGAAGGTCGTCACTATAAAATGCCGATCATGCCGGCCATACTTATCGTAGAAAAGTAGAATAAAAGTATAAATAGTAAAGTAAAACTCAAATACAAGTCCACCAGGATCACACATATATAATATAAGTCTCCACGAAGGGAGAGTCCACAAAAAAGAGTAAGTAAAGTACTAAAAAGGGATCCTGCCCGATACATCAAGATCCTCACTATAAGTCACTCAACGCAGAAGCATATCTATAATAACGACTAAGGATTGGGACTCACAGTCCCTGCTGGCTGGACACTAGTGCTAGACTACCCCGTCTCCATGCGCACCGACCTCTAGGGCTGCGTCTCCTGGTTCGGCTCCACGATCCCCTAAAATGATGTGGTCAACGACCGTTAGTCTAACAAGACTAAGTCCTATCATCCCCCACCCCTCCCCCAATGGCTCCTTGGCACCGAGCGGGGAGAAGGTAATGTAGTGGAGAGTAACAAAGTATACAGATGATGATGGAGCTAATCTAGCAGTTCTTTATAAATAGGAAGCAGTGGCAAAAGTACGTAGAGCAAGTAGTAAGTATATGAAATATGAAATATGAAATACTTAACCTTAACTTATATGAAAGCTCATACAAACTTATAAGTTAAGGGGTCTTCTGCAAGACTCCCATCGTATAAAGAGACCCATACCAATTTATACGATGGGGTGTCGATTATAAGCAAGTGATAAATATCAAAGGAAAGTAACCATAACTTATAAGCATGCTACACAAGTTTATAGGCTAAGGGATCGTTTTGCAAGGCCTATTGTATAAAGTGTCCCATACCACTTTATACAATAGGTGTCTGGGTTATATGCAATGATGATGCTATGACATGCAAGTATGCTATGATGTGAATCACGCAAGTGCAACACACCCACTCAACTCTGTGTACACAGACCTTTAGTTCCCCCTTTTTGGAGCCTAACCTCCCAGGATACCTCCGTAGTGGCAAACGGAAGCGGTGGGTTGGGCCTCTCCCACCTCTAAACTAGTATCACACTACCAGTCAGACATATCATATGCCTCAACACTGGTGCACTAAGCAGATCTCCTGCGTACTCTTGTCGGCTACGCACCAGACTTTATTTTGCCAAGTGCAAAACCACACCTGTCGAGCAACGTATTGGTGTCGGTGTGACGACTCTCCAATACCGATGACCCACCACCTTATATCTTATGCACATGCAACATTAATGTATTTCCCACCAAGCCAAAGATCCCCGAACAATCCCGTCCGTCACAAAACCATCCGAGCACTCGGATCGCCGGGCTAACCTGTTCATCACCAAAACCACCGAGCCTACCGCTCGTGAGACCTAACCTAAATACCACAACACCGGGAAGTGTGAGTGCATGTGTAATCCTAGCTATACTAGTTACTCTTGTAATCCATTTAGTCTTACAGCTTACGTTAACCTTGGACTGCCCAAGGCATTCCTCGTGAAGGGCTCTCGAGGGCAGTAGGAACTACGATGGGCTGAAGCCCAAAGCTCCCTTTCGTAAGACACTTATTATTATTGTTTTTTTACACATGACCAGACCTTTATTAATATTTCATTTGAGCTAACCCTAAGAACATTTGACTCTCCATGTTAGCCTAGACTACCTCTTCTTATTATTCACAGATCAAGGGATATATGACATGTACAAGGGAGACACCCCAAATACTCTTCCAAATGACCTAATATTATTATGGGGTAACTATTATGTCAAATATGCAACAAATCCAGAAACTTATAATTTTTCTAATTTAACTGATATTTTATTTTTTTTCCTAAGAAAATCCAAACACCCTAGTTTTGAATATGAAGTACCTTTTTCAGTCATGCAAAATGCTCCACAAAATTATGATAAATACAAGGCAGCTATTTTAATTTAAATTCAAAGTCTCCCAATATTCCAGCAAGGTTTAGGCCTCTGATCAAAATTTTGAATATAAACTCATAAATATCAATTAAAGAAACAAGTGCTGCAAATAAACTTCTAGAAATTATGAGAAAATTCAAGCATGACTATAATGACCTATAAACACTTCAGGCCATGCTTCTTAATTTTCCAGTGAATAATAAACTCTAATTTTAATTTTGAACAACATTCCACTTTCATAAATTAATGAAATAAGTACAGAAATTATACATCTAAAAATTATGATAAAATTTCCACATGAGCATATTGACCTAAGAACACGACCGATTTAGTTTCACAATTTTCCAACATGTATTGAGCTCTAAATATATTATTGAACATGATTCCATACTTATAAGCTTGTGAAGTAAGTACTGGAAATATAGATCTAAAAACTATAACAAAATTCAGATATGAGCATAATGATCTAGGGCTTCCTCTGCCCAAATTACATAATTTTCCAATGAACAGTGAGATCATAATAAACAAATGATTATCAAGGTCTAACACATGTATTGCAAAGGAGGTACTAAAATTATTGTTCCAAAATTTTCAATAAAATTACCAGAGACTCATACTAACCCTATGACTATACTACCCAAGTTTTACAACTTTTCATTGAGTTTTAATAGCCTAACATACAATTATAAGAGTTATGCCATAAACTAGGGTTAGGGTTTTGAGGGGTTTAACAACCTCTAAATCCAATAAATTTTTTATCAGAGGACCTTAAATACCCTAGAGTCCTATTCACCAAATTTCAAGTCATTTCAAGGTCATATGACTCCATGACCTTCAATCACTAGGTTAGCACACATAGAGCCTACCCTAGAGTTCTAGGGCTCCACCCTTCAAATTCCATCCAAACACAGTGGTGGGGGTGTTTTAGGTGCTAGGAAGGCAGAGTGACAAGTTCCATCACCTTTTGGTGAGGTTGGCAAACTCAAGAACACTTAGAGCACTTTGCCCTAATTTGACCTAAAAGGGTAAATCTTTGCCTACACAATAACCTTATCAAATCAAACCCAAATGGGGTGAAATTTTTACCAGAGCCTTATAATATCCCCCAAAATCACCCACATAAAGTTTGGGGGGTTTTGGAGGTGTTTAAGGCATCTAATTAAATTATATATGGTTTATTAAATTTTTCCAAAAACTATACAAACATGTTTTCCAAAAATTCTGATTTTTTGACAGTCTTGGGGGAAGGTTATGAGAAGCCTATATTACAAATTTCAAAGAATTTGGATGAGTGTTTTGGTGTGGGCACTAATTCTAATGTCTGGTCACACCTATATATAGGTTGCACCAAAATGAGTGATGTGGTCACACCAGGTATCCAAATTAGTTTTAATCAATTTTAAATTAAAGTAGACCCATAGAGCTACAATTTTCATATTGACCACTTTCTCTGATTAAGCCTCTAAGTATTTTAAAATTTAATTCAAAATACTACAAATTGTGTGACAGAATAATACAAAAGCTATAGTTTGATTTCTATTTAATCCCGCACGAATCTTGGCGTAAGATCGGACGACGCTGGCTCATCTTCTACCTCCAGCCAACGGGTGTGATTTACACGACCTGGAGCATCTTCCAACCCAATTTCCCGGCTACCCGGCCACCTCCCTGGCCGGCCACCGCCGCCACCACCTTCGTTGAGGTGAGGCTATCGCAAAATAAGAAAATGAAAGCTTGAATCAGGCTCAATTGAGCCTGATTCTTATTCTAAAAGAATCCTAAGATTTATCCACAGAAGAAGGAGAGGAGGAGGACCTTCTTGGAAGGCTGGAGGTGGGTCGATCTTCGAGTTGCCATGGCCGTTGGTGGCACTCTCCCGTGCTCTACAACTATACTATTGGAGGGCTCGACTTCTTCAGGTAAGATGTGGAAAATGCTCACCTCTGTCTGGTGAGGCTTTTAGAAGAACCAATTGGGGAAGGGGAAGGGTCTAACACTAATGGACATCAATGGCCATTAATGGAGGTTTTCGACCATGTCATGGAGGGGGTGAACCTGACTCAGTGTGGCTAGAAACGGCTGGAAACTCCTCCTCTTCCCAAGAGGAGTTGAATCCATCAATAAGGGTGGCCCTTGGCTTCCCTTTGCCACGAATGACCTTCTACCTCACATTCTCTCTCCTCCATTAAAGGGGGAAAAATGGAGTTTCTCTCTCCTACCCATCAAGGCTGAATTTGATCTCTCCTCCAGCCTATTGGTAACCCACTAACCCATATTAATAATAAAAATGAGGTTATCCCAAGTGGGAAAAATGGGTTTGAGCTTGGGTTAGCCCATTTGGGCTAATTCACCTAACACTAGTGTAGAGTTGACCTTGGTCAACATGACCATTTGGGTTGACCTCAATGGGTCCTTGGTGACTCATTGGCCTCCCCTAAGGTCTAGGAAGGCTTGGGTAGGGTTGGTTGGGCATCTTGGAGGTCACTTGACCCTTAGTTAGGGCACTTTGCCTTTTTAGGGTTATGGTTGACTTGAGTCAACTTAGCCCCTTTGGTTGACCCCAATGGGTCCTTGGTGACCCATTGGCCTCCCTTATGGCTTGGGAAGGTCTAGGTGGGTCCTTTTGGCCAAGGGGAGGTCAGTTGACCATGTATGAGCCTAGTTTGACCTGATTAGGGTTTGGGTTGACTTTGGTCAACTTGACTATTTAAGCTGACCCCAGTAGGTCACTATGGCTCTAATGGACCCTCTAATGGGTTAGAGGTGTTGTGGTGGGGTCATGGTGTCATAGTGAATCCCTATGGTCATCCTAAAGTTAGTAATTGGAATTCTACTATTTGCAGACTAAAGTGGTTCACCCACTAACTCACCAGTTCACCCCATCCCTTTGACACTTCTTAGGGTTTTGTCATGACCCAGTCATGACAAAAAAATTCTAGGGGTCTAGAATTCTGAGGGATGTTACAAATCCAAATACATAAAAATAAAAATTTCTTCCTCGAAATTCAAGATAGGCCTACGAGGTTTCAAGTATGATAAGTAAATTGTAACATCCCGAGAAGTTATAGGGAGTACCTGATGTAAAAAGCTTCAGGTATCTTTGCTGCATCAAGTCCTGTGGCTCCCACGTGTGCTCTTCTTGCCCATGATTCCTCCACAAGACCTTGACCAGCGGAACCTTCTTGCACCGCAAGACCCGCATCCCAGTATCGTCTATCCAGATCGGCTCTAGGTGCACCGATCGATCAGAAGCTATAGGCCCATCTATCATCGTAATCTGCTGCTCCGGCCAAAGTAGAGCTCTCCTGAGGGAGGAGACGTGGAAAACGTCGTGCAAACCCGCTAGCTCTAGCGGCAGCTCCAGTCTGTATGCCAAGGGATCGATCTGCTCTAGGATCTTGTAAGGCCCCATGTATCTCGGACTTAGCTTCTTCCGACCACGCACCCACGAGACTCCATGCATCGGTCGTATCTTCAGAAACACCCGTTCTCTTACTTGGAACTCTACCTGACGGTTCCGAGCATCATAGTACTTAGCCTGCCTGCTCTGGGCCTCCAACATCCTGTCTCGAATCAACCGCACCTGAGCATCTGTATCCTCGACAAACTCCGAGCCAAGTGCCTTCGGATCCTCATCCTGGATCCAAGACAAAGGAGTCCTGCATCTACGCCCATATAAAGACTCATAAGGGGCCATGCCGATGCTGGACCGGTGGCTATTGTTGTACGAGAACTCTATCAATGGTAGCTGCCTTTCCCATGGCTCCCCGCGGTCTAGTATGCAAAGACACAACAAATCCTCTAGTGTCCGATTGGTGCGCTCTGTATGTCCATCCGTCTGAGGGTGGAAGGCGGTACTGAATGTCAACCGGGTCCCCAAATAGGCCTGGACCGACCTCCACTACTTAGACGTAAATTGTCCATCACGATCAGACACTATCGTCCTCGACACTCCATGGTATCAGACGAACTGCTCTACAAACCTCCACACCAATTCACCTACTAAAGCGTTCTTCCTGATCGGTAGAAATCTGGCCACCTTCGTCAGTCGGTCGACGATCACCCATATCAAGTCGTTCCCCGCATGTGACTGAGGAAGACCATGTATGAAATCTATGGCTATATCGTCAAACTTCCACTCCGGCACCGGAAGTGGCTGCAACAACCCGACTGGAGTCTTACACTCGGCCTTTACTAACTGACAAACCTCGAAATGGGTCACGAAGTATGTGATATCTCTCTTCATACCCGGCCAGTACATCATCCTCTTCAGGTCGGCCGACATCTTGGTGATGCTCGGGTGCACCGAATACATGCTGCAGTGAGCCTCGGTCATAATGTCCTCCCGAATCCTGCCCCCAGCCGGTATGTACACGCGTCCTCTAAAACATATCAACCCATCTCTCTCTATATACTGCCCGGCTGTGCCGGCCTCCAAGGCCCTGAATACTGGCTCCAACTTGTCATCCCTCCTCTGCTCAGCCCTGATGCGATCTCGAATGTCATCGGTAGTGCTCATTGTGGCCAGATACTCCTCATAAAGCTCTGAGTCATCCGAGGACACCAAGGTAATCTGCATATCCTCCATCATCCGTACCAACTCCATGGCCATCAACTAGGACTCTGCTCCTGAAGTGGTAGCCCTCCGGCTCAGTGGGTATGCCACCACATTCGCCATCCCCGGGTGATAGTGTATCGTATACTCGTAATCAAATAGAAATTCCACCCATCGCCTCTGGCGGACATTCAAATCCTTCTGTGTATCCACATATTTCAGATTCTTGTAATCCAAAAATATGTCGCAGTGCACCCCATAGAGGTAATGCCGCCAAATCTTCAACGAGAACACCACTGCCCCCATCTCCAAGTCATGGACAAGGTAATTCTACTCGTGCTTCTTCAGCTGGCGGGAGGCGTATGCTATCATATGTCCATGCTGCATCAGTACAGCACCCATCCCCTGAAATGACGCATCAATATACACCTAGAAGCCTTCCTTCCTAGACAGAAGAGCGAGGATAGGGGCCGACGTAAGCCGAACTTTCAACTCCTGGAAGACCGTCTCACACTGCGGCGTACAAACGAACGGAGTGTACTTCTTCGTCAATGAAGTGAGTGGAAGGGCTATCTGAGAGAATCCCTGCATAAACTTCCGGTAGTACCCGACCAATCCCAAAAATCTTCGGACATCAGTGGCTGTCTTTAACTGCGGCCAGTCTCGTACTGCCTGAATTTTTACGGGATCTACTGCCAATCCTGCCCAACTGATGATGTGGCCTAAAAAGTCTACCTCCGTCAGCTAAAATTGGCACTTGCTTAACTTGGCATATAACTGGTGCTCCTTGAGCTTCTCCAAGGTCAAGGCCAGATGTTGTGCATGCTTATCCTTCGTCCTCGAATAAATAAGGATGTCATCTATGAATACGATGACAAACCTATCGAGGTATGGCTTGATCACCCGGTTCATCAATCTCATGAAAGCTGATGGCGCGTTCGTGAGCCCAAAGGGCATCACGATAAACTCGTACAGGCCATATCGGCTGCTAAATGCTGTCTTCAGAATGTCCTCTTCCTGGATGCGTAACTGGTAGTACCCCGACCTCAAATCCAGATTCGAGAACCGATGCGCTCCTACTAGCTAATCAAATAATTCATCAATCCTTAGCAGTGGATCGGTGTTCCGGACTGTCAACTGGTTTAGTGCACGATAGTTGATGCACAACCTAAGGGTCCCTTCCTTCTTCTTCACAAACAAGACCAGAGCTACCCAAGGCGAGGAACTCGGCCTAATGAACCCAGCCTCCACCAGCTCCTTCAACTAACTTATGAACTCCACTCGCTCCTTTGGATCCATCTGGTAGGGAGCCCTAGACACCGGCTTAGCTCCAGGTACCAACTGAATATGAAAGTCCTTCTCTCGATGCGATGTCAATCCTGGTAGCTTCTCTGGAAACACATCCGCAAAGACCCTCACCACTGATTATCGTCAACCGTCGTCTTGGCCTCGACCATCTCGAAGAACACCTGATATACCTCATCTCCCTACATATGGGCCTTGATGGCCTGAATAGAAGATAACATCCTACGAGAGGCGGGAGTAATACCTTCAAAGGTCGTGAAGGTGCCATCATAACTCAGCACAACCTTCTTCATCGGGAAATCTATCTGGGCATGGTTCCAAGTGAGCCATGTCATGCCCAGAACCAGGTCGAAGTTTTGCATCCTCAAGATCGTAGCCGGGGCTTCGAGTGTCAGTCCATAAATTGTCACCTTCAGGAGGCACTTAGCAGTAGCTAAGACCTCCGTCCCGTTGGGGAGACGCACCCTCCCGATGACTTCCGATTAATGCTTAACTCCTTCTAGTCCCTTTATGAAATCCTCAGAGATGAAATTGTGCGACGCCCCCGTATCCACCAAGGTGTGGACAGGTTTGCCGCACACCATAACTATTCCTGTTTATTTAGATAAGGTTAGGTAACTGAACCTAGGGTTTTCTTTCCTAGTATGCTACTGTTGTTTGCTGATTCAAAAGTTCCAAAAGTAAATAACAACAGAAAATTACTAACATACCTGTAATCACCCTGCTCGGGTCTCGATGTGGAGCCAAGTCCAGAGCATACACCTGCTCTCCCTCCTGCCTCCAATCTCTGCCCTGGAAACCATGTCCTCTTCCACGGCCTCGGCCTGCAAACTGTTGAGCGAGAGGGGCAGCCTGTGGTACCGATAAAGGTGCTCCTCTCATAGGACAGTTCCTCCGAATGTGCCCTACCTGACGACAGTTATAGCACTCGGGCGGGGGAAGTGCCACACCCCCAGGCCTCTGTATCTCCCGCATCTAAAGAGGTTGAGGGGCCAATACCACCGGCTCCCTCGACTCCTGTCTCACCTCCTAGCGGGGTTGGTCCTTTGTCCTTCTCTCCTCAACAAAGCGACCCTTTCGCTAATCATTCTTGCCTCCCCAACCCTGATCCTCAGTTGGCCTCTTCCGGCCTCGAGTCATGTGCCAATTAGCCTCCATCCTCTTTGCCATCTCTAGAATCCGGGGTATAGGACCGTCAGATACAAACAAAAGAGATTGTCTCAGATCCTTTTGAAGGCCCTTATAGAACCTCTTGGTATACCCCACTTTGTCCAACTGATAGGAGTCCGCAAATCGTGCTAAGTGATTGAACTCCCGGTGGTACTCCACCACAGTCCTGTTGCCCTGCCTCAGCTGCAAGAACCTGTCTTCTAGCTCATCTCTTGCCGACTGTGGGACGAAGTACACCAATAGTGCGGCCCTGAACTCCTCCCAAGTGATGTTAGCAACCTACCGATCTGTAAATGTCATATCAAGAAGAGTGTTCCACCACCTCTTGGCATGATACTCCAAGAAGGAGACCACCAGAGGTACCCTCTCCTCCCACGGGAACCGTATCCCTGTCAGCATCTCGAACATGATATCGAGCCATTATTCCGTCCGTACTGCCGACTCCGTCCCCATGTAATATGGGGGAGAGAGTCCTCGGAACATACTCAACCAATTAGCCCCCAAGTTTGGCTGCGGAGCCGGAGCCTGCTGGGCCCTGAAAGCCTCCAAAATGACCGTCAAAGTCTGTCCCATCTCCGATTGTAGAAAAGGAGTGGGAGCCGGGTGAGGTGGTGCAACATTCAAAGTTTGCTGAGCTCCGCCTTGCGGTGTAGGATTTTCCGAGGGATGCATAACAAAGGCCATTTGAAAGAAATTTGTCCTAACTTAGTCAAAAGTGGACAATTATATGTGATCCCCCATATGGGCACACCATAGCTTCCGCTGCTTAGTTTGTCCCCAAACTAAACTCGAGCGGGGGTGACCCAGGGTTAGTTGACTTCTACTTTTTCGATCGAGGTTTGCCTCTGATACCAGTTTGTATGACCCCATTTTTTTTCCTTTAAAACCACCGGGGTCTTATGACCATAACCGCCGCTTTGCGATGACACCAACACACCCGGAAAGGTCGTCACTACAAAACACCGATCCTGCCGGCCATACCGATCACAGAAAAGTAGAAAAAAAGTATAAAGAGTAAAGTAAAACTCAAATATAAGTCCACACGGATCACATATGTTGGATCCCTAGTTTGGATTTGGGCTAAGGTTCACTATTAGGTTTGTTGACCCATCTTGTATAGCTAGGGTCAAGCTTATCAGTCCTAGAGTTTAGGCTAGTCTTTAGAATCAATTTTCATGGACTAGCCTGCTGTGGACTTCAAGAGACTCAAGACTTAGAAGAATTCAGAGTTCAGATTATCAGTTCGAAGTTCTTCAAACTCAGCTAGACAATCGTCGATCTCAGATCGACGAACTCAGAGTTCTTTCTCTGAGTTGAGCTCGACGATATTCGAGCTCAGGTCGATGATTTCATCCTCTAGACAGATTCTCTGATCGACAATCTTGGAGCGCAGATTTATCAAGATATTTCCAGATTGAGGTTCGCTGAGATTAGGTCGACGAACAGGATTTCTCAGCTCGACAAACTTGGAACTCCGGTCGACGAAATCTTCCCAGAGGTCGATGAACTCTATCCCGAGTCAGAATGATAAGTTTTCCCTCTTTTGTCCCTAATCCATTCTATTATTTGGCAGTAATTCTTTGAGTAATTAATGCTCATATTCTCAAGAATATAGCCATTTTGGCAGCATTAATTATGGATTTCATCAGAGTTAATTACTTGCTTATTTTTTTGGGATAGTTGGAAAAACTCATTAAATAATATATTTCCAGCCGTTTCATTCTCAAGAATCCAATCAAAAATTAATGCTAAGAATTAAAAATTCAAAAGTAGAATTAGATAACAGGATATAAAATAAATTTTTTCAGACGGCTCTCAAGAAGTAACATACAGAGAAGAGAATATACAGATACATAGAATAAGATACAGAATAATATCTGCTCCTTCTCCGTGCAGAAAAATAATCTATTTTCCCCTTGATCTTATAGAAGACTGAAGAAGAACATCAATCAGATATCATTTGTCTTCTTCAACTTCTAATCCAGGAATCATCAAAGACAACAAATCTAGATCTGTCTACAAATTCCTAGATTTCAACAAGTTAAGACTGAAGACCTACACCCTGAGCAAAGCTCCACGCTTTCTGAACATTTCAACATCTCAGAAGGAGCTTTGACACCAGCAATCCACTAAGTCTTCTCTATTGTTTAGAGAAAAGAGAAGACAACATCACCTTAACCTCTTGTACAAAGGGTTTTTTAACTCCCTTCAAAAGTTTCTTGTTGGTTTTTGGGCACCTCATCAAAATCCTAAAGGGTTGTGAGATCTCCCTGCAAATAGATCTTGTGGTGACAGGGCATCTGATCAAAAACCTGTGGTGTCAGTCACCTGATCAAAAACCTATTAGTGGATTCCTACTAGGGTGGTTGAAGAGTGGATGTACCCAGATTTGGGGAACCACTATAAAATTCTTGTGTTGTCTGTGTGTTCATTTTCTCTTTTTTTGCCGTGCTGTGATTGTGTAGTTTAGCTTAGTTTCTATTTCATTTCACATAAACTACTACTATCACTTAATTTCTTGATAAAGCTTAAAATCAACCAAAAGTTTTAAATCACTATATTCACCCCCCTCTAGAGTTTATCAGATCTATCCCTTATCTTTCAATTGGTATCAGAGGGGTGTTCCTTTAGTTTTACAAGCTAACACTTGAACCAAAAGATGCTAGATAGATCTGATTTCTTTTTACCTAGTTACTTTGTTTATTATATATCATGACACAGAACAAGGATTATGCAAACACTTGACCTCTAGTTTACAACCTGAACAAGTTTGTTCTCTGGAAGGCAAGAATTAAATTATATATGAACTCCATTGATGAAGATATTTTTAACTTTATCTTGACAGGTCCACCAGCTTCAGTGGCTACATCTATTGCAACTTCAAGCACTCATGCTGTTCCACCACCTGAGTGGACAAATGCACAAAAGAAGGCCAAGATAGCTGATGCCAAGGCCATGAACATTCTGGCTCATACAATGTCAGATGACATTTTCCAGAAAGTGGCAGAGTGCACCTCAACTAAATCCATATGGGATTCCCTAAACCAGATAGTTGCTGGATATGTAGATGAGAGAAAAGACAGGAGATCAAATCTCATCTCCTAATATGAGAATTTAAAGAAAGAAGAGTCAGAGTCAGTGAGTAATATGTATAATAGACTCAGCTCAATCATCAATGAGCTAAAAACTCTAGATAAGGACATAACCCTCACTGAGGTCAATGATAAAATTCTCATATGCTTCCCAAGCTCATGGCATTCCAGAATCTGGCCAATCAAAGGGGCCAGAAGTCTGAATGAGATTTCCACTGAATTTCTACTAGGAAAGCTCAAATCCTATGAGCAGTTAATAAAGACCAGAGAAGATGCTGAGCAGAAGACTCTCTCATCATCTAGAAAGGAGCAAAACTTAGCATTCAAAGCATCTGAAGAAACAGAAGCTCCATTACTTAGTGAAGAACTTCTGAGTCTCCTAGCAAAAAGATTCTACAAAACGGGGAAGAAGGATTTTAGAAGCAAGTCATCTAGACAGGATGACAAACCAAGGTATGACAAAACACCTACTAAAGATATTGTGTGTTTTGGATGCAGGAAACCTAGACATATCATTTTAGAGTGTCCAAAGAATAAGAATAAGGAGAAAATATGAGAAAAGGAAACCAGAAGGCACTAGAGCAAGCGTTCCTCCAACAAGCACAAAAGAAAAGACAAGGGCTTTGTTGCTGAAACCTGGAGTGATACTGAAGAAGAATCCTCATCTCCCAGCTCCAGTGAAGATGAAGAGGATGTAAGAGCAAAAGAGGTTTGCTTGATGGCTATCAATGCATCAGGCAGCCTTTCTGAAGATGAGCAATCTGAAATGGAATCTAAATCTGAAGAGGATCAGGTAATCTCTTTAGTTGATTTTAATTCAGATAGTTTTAAAACTGAATTCAAATTATTGTGTAATGACTTGATAAATTATGAGAAGGAAATCAAACTACTTAGAGATAGGATAACTGATCAAGACAATCTTCTATCAGAAAACATCAAATTAAAGGATGAACTAACTATTGCTAATGAACAAATCATTTTACTAAAAACTGAATTATGTGAGGCAAAGCAACTTGAGGAATCTCTAAATGGGAGAGGCCTTAAGCTGATGGACATCACAAGCACTGTTAATGCCAGATTAAATGGCAAGATAGGCTTAGGTGCTTCATCAAGCTTGCCCCCCATATTAAAGAAAAATATACTTTCTACACCTATCAAATTTATCTCTGAAAAAGGCAAAGAGAAATTACATGAGAACAAACCAACTGAAATATCCAAGAAATCTAAGAAAAAGAAAAAGAACAAGAAGAATTTGAATAATTACAATATTCACCAGATTTCGTCGAACTCAGATCGACGAAATATGTACAGTTCATCGAACTCAAGTCGACAAACTCCGAACGCAAACTTTTATTTTGATTATTCTCTGAACAACGATCGACAAAATTAGTATTGTTCTTCGAGCCGAGATCGACGATATTGGGGCACAGAGAATGAATACTTTAATTCTCTGAGCGGAGTTTGACGAACTCATCCCCATTCGTCGACCTCAGATCGACGAACTCACCAGACTTCATTGACCCCAGTTCAGAATAATAGAAATTTTAATTCTTACAGATCATTTAATCAACCAAGAGAATATATTAATCCATTCACCCAGTGAATTATTCCACCAAGAAGATATCACCCCCCAGGGTATAAAAATCAACCTGAATGTTCCTTTATTTCTAGTTTTAAGTATGAAAAGAAACAAGGACCCAAGGTAACCTGAGTCAAAAATATATAATCTATTTAAATGCAGGTGAAAGACTATCCCACTATAGAGGAACAGTGGTACCTAGATAGTGGCTGTTCAAAGCACATGACTGGCAGCAAGGACAATCTAATCAACTACAAGTCTAAGCTAGGTACAAAAGTAATATTTGGTTGACTCCAACTGTGGCCAAACTGAAGGCTATGGGAAGGTCAAAATTGGAGTTGTCACCTTCAGGAAGGTAGCATATGTAAGTGGACTGAAGCACAATCTGATATCCAAAAGTCAATTATATGATGAAAGGTTTCAGGTATCATTTAATAAAACCTCCTATATGATTACTTCAATAGATAACAAAGTTGTTTTAACTGGAACTAGAGTAGGAAACATTTATGTAGTTTACTTTAAGTCTGCTAAATCTGAAATGTATCTATTTAATCAAACAAGCAACAACAATGAACTTTGGCATAAGAGATTTGGACATGTTAACTTGAAAAACATTGCTAAACTCTCTAGGGACAACCTTGTTAGAGGATTGTCTTCTTGCCCCTACAAGAAGGAAAGCCTTTGCATGGCTTATCAATTAGGCCAGCAAATCAAAAACAGTTTTCAGTCACTTAATAAGAGTAATTCACCTAGGATTCTGTATTTGCTCCATATGGATCTTTTTGTCCCATTACTGTACAGAGCCTGGGAGGGAAGTCTTATACCTTAGTGATTGTTGATGACTTCTCTAGGTTCACTTGGGTGTTCTTCTTGAGAAACAAGTCTGATAACTTGAAGTTTCTTACAGATTTTCTTAAGAGCATAAGGATCGAGTATTCTACTAAAGTTAAATTGATCAAAAGTGATCATGGTACTGAGTTTGAGTCTCTTCCCATGCAAGAATTCTGTGAGAAGGAAGGTATTAGACATTGCTTCTCTTCTCCTAGAACTCCTCAATAAAATGGGGTAGCTGAAAGGAAAAATAGGACCCTAATTGAAGCTGCAGGCACATTACTTGCATATGCTTACTTGCTACTATCCTTTTGGGCAGAGGCTGTAAGCACAAAAAATTATGTACTGAATAGAATTCTAATTCACAAGCTTAAGGGCAAGAATCCCTATGAACTACTCAAAGGGAAGAAACCTAAAGTACACTATTTTAGAATTTTTGGTTGTATTTATTATATTCATAATAACAATAAGAAACATCTTAGAAAATTTGAAGCTGAAGCTGAAATAAGAATTTTTCTTGGACATTCCCAAATAAGCAAGGCCTATAGGGTTTATAATAAATCAACTATGAAAATGAAAGAGACTATACATATATCATTTGATGAAACTAATATGTTTTACAAGGAGAAGAATCCTTCTACCAATGAAACTTTGTAGGTACCAAACATATGTGAGAAGTTGGATGAGTTGACCCTAATAAATGAGACTGTTGCACATCCCTCTCCACAATAAATAAAGACAGTGAAGATGAATCCACTGAAGTGGATGTTGAACCAACAACAACTCCCATAATTCCACAAGAGGAATTAATCCCCCAAGCTGTTGCTGAACCAACTCCTCCTACTGAATTAGTCACACTTAGAGATCACCCTATATCCCAAGTGATTGGAGACATATCAGTGGGTGTGCAGACAAGATATCAACTCCACCAAGACATGATGCATGCCTGCTTCATATCTCAAACGGAGCCCCAATCCATAAAAGATGCTGAGCAAGATCCACACTGGATCATTGTAATGCAAGACAAACTCAATCAGTTTGAGAGATGTAGAGTTATGGATTTAGTTCCAAGACCCAAAGACTACCCAGTCATTGGAACTAAATGGGTATTAATAAATAAACTAAATGCCCAAGGTATTATCACCAGGAACAAGGCAATGCTAGTTGCTCAAGGCTATATACAAGAGGAAGGCATTGACTAAGACCAAATATTTGCACCCGTTGCAAGGCTGGAAGCAATTAGAATCTTTCTTGCTTATGCTTCCTACAAGAAGTGCAAAGTATATCAAATGGATGTCAAAAGTGCATTCTTAAATGGTGAACTTAAAGAGGAGGTTTATGTGGAACAACCACCATGTTTTATTTCTCCAACCCATCCTTCTTATGCCTTTAAATTGCATAAGGCTCTCTATAGTCTAAGGCAAGCTCCAAGAGCTTGGTATGAAACCTTAGCTAGCTTTCTTCTAGAGCATAAATTCTCTAGGGGCATAGTAGATAGGACATTGTTCACTAGACATCATAAGGATCAAATCTTATTAGCACAAATTCATGTAGATGACATTATTTTTGGTTCTACTAATTCCAAACTATGCAAGAGGTTCTCTAACCTAATGCATTCCAAGTTTGAAATGAGTAGCATGGGTGAGCTCTCTTACTTCCTTAGCCTCCAAGTAAAGCAACTGCCTGATGGCATCTTTATATCCCAGTCCAAGTATGCTAAGGAGCTAATCAAAAAGTTTGGGATGTTAGATGCCTTAGTAAAGAAAACACCCATGACTTATAATGCTGTGATTAACTCTGATGAACATGGTAAGCTTATTAATCAGAAATTATATAGGGGCATTGTTTGGTCCCTGTTATATCTCACATCAAGTAGGCCAGACATAATGTTTGCTACATGTCTTTGTGCTAGGTTCCAGGTAAACCCTAAATAATCCCACCTTATTTATCTAAAAAGGATTTTAAGATATATAAAGGGTTGTCCTATTCTAGGACTCTGGTATCCAACTGAGTTAGAGTTTGAGTTGAGTAGATACTCAGATGCTGACTTTGCTGGATGTAGAGTAGACAGAATAAGTACCTTAGGGACATGCCATTTCCTTGGTGCTAGACTTGTGTCCTGGTTTTGCAAAAAGCAGACATCTGTGTCTACCTCAACTGTAAAAGCTGAATACATAGCAGCCGACAATTGTTGTTCCCAGATACTGTAGATTCAGAACCAACTCCTAGATTATGGTTTCAACTTAAATAATTCAACCTTACTATGTGATAATACAAGTTCAATTTCCATTGCACAGAATCCAGTACATAATAGTAGAACTAAGCATATAGAAATAAAGTATCATTTCATTAGAGATTGTGTGGACAAAAATAAAATTATGCTTGTCTACATCTACACTGATTTGCAAAGAGCAGACATCTTCACCAAACCCTTGGATTAGAGGAACCATCTGTTCTTTATAAATCAGCTAGGTATGATAAATGGAGAAGCTTTAATTTAATTTCTGTTTATGGTCGAATAAGTTGTCACATTTTGTCGAACGGAGATCGATGATCTGAGAGATCTTCTTGAGATTTTTTGTCGACCTAAGATCGACGATATCTCTGTGTGAAGTCATTTTTGTTGACCTGAGATCGATGATCTTTCTTCAGAAAACTATTCGTCGACCTGAGCACGACGAAAAGTTTTCCCTTCTCTTCAGACTGAGATCGACGAACTCATTTACAAATAAAATATTTCGTCGACCTCAGATCGAAGACTTTTTATTTTTCGCAGGTCAGAGCTCGTCGCCTCATATTCAAAAAACCTTATAATAGGGTATTTCTTCGAGCTAAATCCCACGCCTTCAGAACTCTCTTGCACTTGATCTTTCTTGTTTTTGCAGGAAATAATGGCTATTCCAACAAGCTCTCTCGCTAGCATGAAATTCGACACAGGGTTTGATATTGATTTTGAATCTTTCCAACACTCCGATCAGATATTCTTGGATATACTGCAGTTGTTTGAGGATCAACAGTTAAAGAAGTTTAAGACCACAAAGATCAAGATAACGGCAAATGAGATAAGAGAATGGGTGCATACATCAACTACTCCTGATGCTGATTCCATGACCGACACCATCTCTTGGTATCAGGTTACTCTAACCCCCACCGTCTTAACAAAATTTTTTGGTTTGGTAAATGGCGATGAAGATATTGAGATAGAAAGTTCTGATTTTGATAATATATTAATTAAAATGGGTCATACTGGTGAGAACCCTAAAAAGATCCTCAAAAAGAACTTGTCCACTTAATACAGGTTTCTTGTTGATGTTGTGGGAAAAGTCTTGCTGGGCATGCATACTTCTCATGACTACATTACCAGACACCCATTTTTTGTGATGTGTACTGTGGTGAATAAGAAGGCAGTGAACTGGGCAAAGATATTGTTTGACTTGATCAAGAAGAAGAATATTAAAAAGGAAGTCTATTTTGGTAGGATTCTAGGGATTTCCTCCAAGAAAGGGCATCTGAATCACTGGTCTCTCAGACCATATTCATCAATGCATCCAAAAGGATGAGTTGTGCCTTATTTGGCAGATGGGAGAGGACCATTACTAAGCCATCCAAGCCTTCATCCTCTTCCATAATTTCATAGGACACAAGGGCAATAACTGCCACTCCTCCCCCTCTAGAAGAAATTCCCTCCATCAGGATTCCATCACCTCCCTCTCAATAACAACCTCTTCATCCATAGGTCTCACTACCTTCATCAACACCCCTCCAACAACCATCCACTGCCTCAACATCACAACTTCAATCTCCAACACTACCTGCCTCACCAGTGCATCAACAAACACCCCTTGCATCTCCAGAACACATCACACCTCCTTCATCTCCTCTTCCACCTCACCTTGCCAACATAACACCACAAAACCTCATGTCCTCCATAAACTTTAATCTATTATCTCCACATTCATCTCCATAACACAATGATGCTCCATCCCCTTCACATACTCCTCCATCTTCACCCATCCAGGATGAAGATATGACTGATATCATTACCATCCCTCCTGTCATTCCATCTCCATCCTCCATCCTCCATCCTTTTGTATCTACTCAGACACCATCTGAGTTTATACAATTGGATTCTCCTTCCATTTCCTCTATCCTTGAGCTAATCACTCCAATCCTCAAGAATCTCATAGCAGAGGCAATTCAACCTCTTTCTGATTCCATCTCCTCTCTATATGCTCTCTTTGTTGCTGCCCCCTCGGTCCATTCTTCTTCTGGGGGCCTGGCTTCAGGACCCTCTAAAACTAGGCAGGGGGAGATGTCTAGTGAAGAAGTTCCAGTTCATTCTTCTCCAGTAGCAGTAGCAGCAACAACAACAAAAACAGATGTACATATGGATTTAGTAGTTATAGAAAGTGTAAATAAAGATACAGAGCTATTAGATTTTCTTGAGGCAGATCTTTCAGAATTTGATATTGAGCTCACTGAAGTTGAGATTGCAGAACCTTTGGCAGCTGCACCATTCTTTTACCTAGTCCCTTATCTGGACTTAACTGATTTATTAAGAGTTTTTGACACTCTTTATCATTTTCTTCTTCTTCCTGAGCAAGATTTATCCAAAGCCATTGTATGTTATTATGCTCGAGTAAGTCCAGCAGTTATGGACCAAATAAGAGCAAGTTTGTGGCCCTAGTCCTTTCAAATATTTCAGGTACTGAGAATGTTTTTGTACCAAATTCTGTTCCTGAGCAAATGACTATCTCTCCTCCAACCTACAAATGGATGAAAGTCCTATACCATCCTTGGATGATATCATACTTGCAGATATAGAAGTAGAAGAAAAAGAAAATCAGAGTGTTCCTAAAAGCAAATCTCCAAGGAAGCTTTGAAAGAGATTGATGATTTGTATGATAATCCTCCTGGATCCTCTGAAGACAATGATGATGATGACTCTGAAGACTCTGATGAACCAAAAGCTAAAAAAAAAGATACCTAAGAAGAGGAAAGTTTTTGCTAAGGATGTTCCTAAGTCTAATCCTACTGCAGACACACCCTAATACATATTGAACAAGATTACTCCTTACCCGGGTATGCCTTAGTGGATGTGGATTTCTAAGAATGAGCAAAAGGAAAGGAAGAAGAGGAGAAGATACAGGTCCCGTCCTAAACAATTTAGAAAGGATCCCCCCTCCTCCTCCATCAGCAGGGGCCTCTGGTAGTGTCTCTCATAGATCAACTCCAATCACCAAAACATATCAAAGACATTCCAAGCCAAGTTCTCAGGACAGCAGACATCAACAATAACAGTCTACTAAAAGCAATCCACCTCCAGCTTCAGAGCAGAAAAGTTCTTCAATATCACATGATGAATGAAAGAAGGACACCAGTCCAAAAAGGCAAGAATTTCCACCAATTCCCTTTGTTGATCCTGAACAGGAGACCACTGCCAAAATGGCCAGATTTCAAGAATTGATTAGACTATCCTTGATTAATAAAGCTAAAGCAGAAGGCAAGGATCCATCTAAATATTCCACCATGTCCTCCTACAGGAAAGAAGAGTTAAAAAGGTATGATAAAGCAAATCAGTTTTTCAATGTAGATGCTTACATGAGTGTTCACCCAGAAGCTGTTGTCCCAAGAGCTACTTCTTGAAACATTATTGGAGCAGTTGATATGACATGGTCCAAGAAAGAAGCTTCCAATCCTAATAGGGAATTCATATTCAGACAACCTTATGATAAAGACAATTCCAAGAAACCTAAATAACTTTTTGATTAGTTTATTTTCTGAACTATTTATGTTAATTCATCACGAAGCACTTGTTGTATATATCTGCTAGATTTTTATTCTCTGCCAAATATTTGTTGTCATGCTTTATGATTGTATTTATATTTTTGTTTAGTGACCTCACCCAAATAAGGGGAGATTGTCGGATCCCTAGTTTGGATTTGGGATAAGGTTCACTATTAGGTTTGTTGACCCATCTTGTATAGCCAGGGTCAAGCTTGTTAGTCCTAGAGTTTAGGCTAGTCTTTAGAATCAAGCTTCATGGACCAGCCTGCTGTGGACTTCAAGAGACTCAAGACTTAGAAGAATTCAGAGTTTAGATTATCAGTTCAAAGTTCTTCAAACTCAGCTCGACGATCGTCGATCTCAGATCGACGAACTCAGAGTTCTTTCTCTGAGTTGAGCTCGACGATATTCGAGCTCAGGTCAATGATTTCTTCCTCTAGACAAATTATCTGATCAAAGATCTTGGAGCGCAGATTTATCAAGATATTTCCAGATTGAGGTTCGTTGAGCTCAGGTCGACGAACAGGATTTCTCAGCTCGACGAACTTGTAACTTCGGTCGACGAAATCTTCCCAGAGGTCGACAAACTCTATCCCGAGTCAGAATGATAAGTTTTCCCTCTTCTGTCTCTAATCCATTCTATTATTTGGAAAAAATTCTCTGTGTAATTAATGCTCATATTCTCAAGAATATACCCATTCTTGGCAGCATTAATTATGGATTTCATCAGAGTTAATTACTTACTTATTTTATTAGGATAGTTGGGGAAACTCATTAAAGAATATATTTCCAGCCATTTCATTCTCCAGAATCCAATCAACAATTAATGCTTAGAATTCAAAATTAAAAAGCAGAATTAGATAGCAGGATATAAAAGAATTTTTTTTTCAGATGGCTCTCAAGAAGTAACATACAAAGAAGAGAATATACAGATATATAGAACAAGATATAGAATAATATCTGCTCCTTCTCTGTGCAGAAAAACAATCTTTTTTCCCCTTGATCTTACAGAAGACTGAAGAAGAACATCATTCAGATATCATTTGTCTTCTTCAACTTCTACTCCAGGAATCATCAAAGACAACAACTCTAGATCTGTCTACAAGTTCCTGGATTTCAACAAGTCAAGGATGAAGACCTACACCATGAGCAAAGCTCCAGGCTTTCTGAACATTTCAACATCTTAGAAGGAGCTTTGACACCAGCAATCCACTAAGTCTTCTCTGTTGTTTAGAGAAAAGAGAAGACAACATCACCTTCTTAACCTCCTGTACAAAGGGTTTATTAACTCCATTCAAAAGTTTCTTGTTTGTTTTTGGGCACCTGATCAAAATCCTAAAGGGTTGCGAGATCTCCCTGTAAATATATCTTGTGGTGACAGGACACCTGAGCAAAAACTTGTGGTGGCAGTCACCTGATCAAAAACTTGTTAGTGGATTCCTATCAGGGTGATAGAAGAGTGAATGTACCCAGATTTAGGGAACCACTCTAAAATTCTTGTGTTGTCTGTATGTTCATTTTCTCTTTATTTTGCTGTGCTGTGATTGAGTAGTTTAGCTTAGTTTCTATTTCATTTCACATAAACTACTACTATCACTTAATTTCTCTGATAAAGTTTAAAATCAACAAAAAGTTTTAAATCACTCTATTCACCCCCCCTCTAAAGTGAATCAGATCGATTCCATATCTTTCAATATATATATAATATAAGTATCCACAAAGGGAGAGTCCACAGAAAAGATTAAGTAAAGTACTAAAAAGGGCTCCTGCCCGATACATCAAGATCTTCACAACAAGTCACTCAACGCGGAAGCATATCTATAATAAATTCTAAGGATCGGGACTCACAGTCCCTGCTGGCTGGACTCCAGTGCTAGACTGCCCCATCTCCATACGCACCGACCTCTAGGGCTGCGTCTCCTGGTTTGGCTCCATGATCCCCTAAAATGATGTTGTCAACGACCGTTAGTATAACAAGACTAAGTCCTATCATCCCGCACCCCTCCCCTAATGCCTCCAAGGCACCGAGCGGGGAGAAGGAAAGGGAAGGAAATGTAGTGGAGAGTAACAAAGTAGGCAGATGGTAGTGGAGCTAATCTAGCAGTTCTTTATAAACCAGTGTCAAAAGTACATAGAGCAAACAGTAAGTATATGAAATATAAAATATGAAATACTTAACCTTAACTTATATGAAAGCCCATATTGAAAGTCCACCTAGTGTCAACTACCTTCACCTATGGGCGGGGGGGATAGGTGACTTACAGTGTATTTGCGGAATTAAAATTGTATCTGCAGAATCAAAACAAACCACACAGCACAGAAAATAACACAAGCAATTTATAGTGGTTCCCCGATTTGGGTACGTCCACTTTTCCCCTTCGACCTATCTCCCAATCCAGGGACGACTCGGTCACTTCACCAATAGGATTGAAATCCAATCCTTGCACTATCGGAAGGAACCCTTCCACACGTAGGAGTCAACACTCCCACAACACGGGTTGCACCCAACCCTATAACTAGGAACCAAATGTTCCTTTACAATGAAAAAGAAATTGGAGTGTATAAGAAATACAAATAACTTGAAGATCTAGGTGTCCCTTTTCGTTAGACTACTTGTTCTTGTAGGTAACGAAAAGTCCACAACCCTTGATCTTTCTTGGAGAGAATCTCCCCGAGACCGGCGGCGATAAAGGGCACCGGCAAGGCTCTCGGTGTTGGCGGCGGCAACTGAAAACAGCAGCTATGCAATGGAGATTCAATCTTCTTAGCGAAGTCGGCAAGGTCTTCCAACGGTCACACTAGGATCGATCGTCTCGATCGATTCGGGCGGGGATGGATTTCCCTATCTCAAATCAAGAGACAAAAGATCTATGGTTAGACGCGTGAGATGCTGTGCACGACTTGGCTTCTATCACCGGGGATCTGTGAGATCAACTATGGTGACTACTGCACGAGCGGCGGCAGAGACGATCGGCGGAGCAAGATCTAGATTTTAGGGTTAGTCGGCGGCTCGACTTTCGTTTTCTATATCCGTAAAAACACTGTACACAAATACCTGTGTATTTATACAATAGGTCATGGAGATGACCGTTGTGGGCCCCACCAAAGCAAAGACCAAAGTCCGGTTCAAATAGCTGCAGGTAACATGGACCGGTCCAGGAATTCGGAAAAATCGCCCAAGGCAAAATCGGCGAGAATCGTAGGTGATTCTCGATGAATCAGCAAGAATCACTTACGATTCTTGCCGAATTCTACTTGGCGAATTCTGGCTGCACAGGTTATAGAGACCGGGGAGAATCGACGGGAATCACATTTGATTCTCGCCGAATCGTCGAGAATGCAAAGTCATTCTCGACGAATCGGCGAGAATCACTTAGTGATTCTCGACGATTCTGCCTTAGAGAAATTTTCTGACTGCGTCGAGACAGCCGACCCAACCTGGTGAGAATCATCTAGTGATTCTCGACGACTCGTCGAGAATCACTAGTGATTCTCGAAGAATCAGCGAGAATCACCTAATGATTCTCGATGATTTACACTTAGACGATTCTCGTCTTTCAACCCGTGAGCTGGTCTTTGGCCCATCCTTGCTCCTTGTCTTCTCTTGCTTTATCATAGCCCTGCACTTGAAATTAAGTACACCCCAATAGAGAGAGTACACGTAGGCCAACACACTGATCTGCTCAACGAGGGATTACGTCGCGCAGACCCGTATATATTGACCCACTGCACCCTGACATTGGTGTGTACTTAGCGTGGAATAACTGTAAGCACAACTTAAAAGATTTCATCAAACACACTGTCTATTTACCTTAGCTTGTTCAGGGGCTTCTTCAAATCAGGTACATTGTGGATACAATACCCAACACATACAAACTTATAAGTTAAGGGGTCTTCTGCAAGCCTCCCATCGTATAAAGAGTCCCATACCAATTTATACGATGGGGTGTCAATTATAAGCAAGTGATAAATATCAAAGGAAAGTAACCATAACTTATAAGCATGCTACACAAGCATATAAGCTAAGGGATCGTTTTGTAAGGCCTATTGTATAAAGCGTCCTATACCACTTTATATAATAGGTGTTAGGGTAATATGCAATGATGATGTTATGACATGCAAGTATGTCATGATGTGAATCCTACAAGTATAACACACCCACTCGACTCTATGTACACAGACATTTAGTTCCCCCTTTCTGGAGCCTAACCTCCCAGGATACCTCCGTAGTGGCAAACCGAAGCAGTGGGTTGGGCCTCGCCCACCTCTAAACCAATATCACATTACCAGTCAGACCTATCGTACGCCTCAACATTGGTGCACTAAGCAAAGTTCCTTCATACTCTTGCCAGCTGCGCACCAGACTTTATTTGGCCAGGTGAAAAACCACACCTACCGAGCTAACGTATTGGTGTCGGTGTGATGACTCTCCAATACCGATGACCCACCACCTTATATCTGATGCACATGCAACATTAATATATTTCCCACCGAGCCAAAGCTCCCCGGACAATCTCGTCCGTCACAAAACCATCCGAGCCATCGTCTCGTTAGACTAACTTGCCCATCCCCAAAACCACCGAGCCTACCGCTCGTGAGACCTAACCAAACTACCACAACACCGGGAAGTATGAGTGCATGTGTAATCCTAATTATACTAGTTACTCTTGTAATCCATTTAGTCTTACGACTTACATTAACCTTGGACTGCCCAAGGCATTCCCCGTGAAGGGCACTTGAGGGCACTAGGAACTACGATGGACTGAAGCCCAAAACTCCCTTTTGCAAGGAACTTATTATTATTTTTTTCTACCTGTGACTAGCCCTTTATTAATATTTCAGTTGAGCTAACCCTAAGAACATTTGACTCTCCATGCTAGCCTAGACTACCTCTTCTTATTATTCACAGATCAAGGGCTATATGACATGTACAAGGGAGACACCCCAAATGCTCTTCCAAATGAATTAAAATTATTAGGGGGTAGCTTTTATGTCAAATATGCGAAAAATCCAGAAACTTATAAATTTATAATTTAACTGATATTTTATTTATTTTCCCAAGAAAATCCAAATGCCCTAGTTTTGAATATGAGTACCTTTTTCAGTCATGCAAAATGCTTCACAAAATTATGATAAATACAAGGTAGCTATTTTATTATAAATTCAAAGTCTCCCAATTTTCCATCAAGTTTTATGCCTCTGATCAAAATTTTGAACATAAACTCATAAATGTCAATTAAGGAAACAAGTGCTGCAAATAAACTTCTAGAAATTAAAAGAAAATTCAAACATGACTATAATGACCTATAAACACTCCATGCCAAGTTTCCTAATTTTACAGTGAATAATAAACTCTAATTTTAATTTTGAACAACATTCCACTTTCATAAATTAATGAAATAAGTACAGAAATTATACATCTAAAAATTGTGATAAAATTTCTACATGAGCATATTGACCTAAGAACACCATTAATTAAGTTTCATAATTTTCCAACAAGTATTGAGCTCTGAATATATTATTGAACATGCTTCCATACTTATAAGCTTGTGAAGTAAGTACTGTAAATATGCATCTAAAAAGTATAACAAAATTCAAGTATGAACATAATGATCTAAGGCTTCCTCTTCTTAAATTACATAATTTTCCAGTGAACAGTGAGATCATAATAAACAAATGATTATCAAGGTCTAACACATGTATTGCAAAGGAGGTACTAAAATTATTGTTCCAAAATTTCCAATAAAATTACCAGAGACTCATACTAACCCTATGACTACACTACCCAAGTTTTACAACTTTTCACAGAGTTTTAATAGTCTAACAAACAATTATAAGACTTGTGCCCTAAACTAGGGTTAGGGTTTTGAGGGGTTTAACAAACTCTAAATCCAATAAGATTTTTACCACATGACCTTAACTATCCTGGAGTCCTATCCACCAAATTTCAAGTCATTTCAATGTCATATGACCCCATGACCTTCAATAACTAAGTTAGCACACATAGAGCCTACCCTAGAGTTCTAGGGCTCCACCCTTCATATTCCATCCAAACTCAATGGTGGGGGTGTTTTAGGTTCTAGGAAGGCAGAGTGCAAAGTTCCATCACCTTTGGGTGAGGTTGGCTAACTAAATAACACTTAGAGCACTTTGCCCTAATGTGACCTAAAAGGGTCAATCTTTGCCTACACAATTACCCTATCAAATCAAACTCAAATGGGGTGAAATTTTTACCAGAGCCTTATAATATCTCCCAAGATGAGCCACCAAAATTTTGGAGGTTTTTGAGGTGTTTAAGGCACCGAATTAAATTATATATTGTTTATTAAATGTTTTGAAAAACCATAGAATTTTTTTCTTCAAAAATTCTGATTTTTGGACAGTCTAAGGGGAAGGTTATGAAAAGTCTATATTCCAAATTTCAAAGCATTTGGATGAGTGGTTAGGTGTGGGCACTAATTCTAATGTCTTGTCACACCTATGTATAGGTTGCAGCAAAATGAGTGTTGTGGTCACATCAGGTATCCAAATTATTTGTAATCAATTTTAAATTAAAGTAGACCCATAGAGATACTATTTTCATACTGACCACTTTCTCTAATAAAGCCTCTAAGTATTTTTAAAATTGAATTCAAAACACTATAAACTGTGTGACAGAATAATACAAAAGCTATAGTTTGATTTATATTTAATCCCGCACGAATCATGGCGCAAGATCGGACGGTGCTGTCTCATCTTCTACCTCTAGCCAACAGGTGTGTGTTTCCCGACCTGGAGCGTCTTCCAGCCTAATTTCCCGGCTACCCGACTGCCTCCCTGGCCGGCCACTGCCGCCGCCACCTTCGTTGAGGTGGGGGATATCGCCGGGCGGAGGAATAGTCGCTAGAGGGGCCGTTTTCGGCAAACCCGACCCAAGAATTTTTATCGGAAAATAGGAAAATGAAAGCTTGAATCAGGCTCAATTGAGCCCGATTCTTATTCTAAAAGAATCTTAAGATCTAGCCATAGAAGAAGGAGAGGAGGACCTTCTTGGAAGGCTGGAGGCGGGTCGATCTTCGAGTTGCCATGGCCGATGGTGGTGCTCTCCCGTGCTGTAACTACACTATAGGAGGGCTCAAATTCTTTAGGTAAGATGTGGAAAATGCTCCCCTCTGTCTGTTGAGGCTTTTAGAAGCACCACTTTGGGAAGGGGAAGGGTCTAACACTAATGGCCATCAATGGACATTAATGGAGGTTTTCGTCCATGCCATGGAGGTGGTGAACCTAACTCAGTGTGGCCATAAAATGGCTGGAAACTCCTCCTCTTCCCCAGAGGAGTTTAATCCAACAATAAAGGGTGGCCCTTGGCTTCCCTTTGCCATCAATGGCCTTCTCCCTCACACTCTCTCTCCTCCATTAAAGGGGAAATTAGAGTTTTCTATCTCTTGCCCCTCAATGCTGAATTTGATCTCTCCTCCAGCCTATTGGCACCCCACTAACTCATATTAATAATAAAAATGAGGTTAGCCTAAGTGAGGAAAATGGGTTTGAGATTGGGTTAGCCCATTTGGGCTAAATTGACCTAACACTAGTATAGAGTTGACCTTGGTAAACATGACCATTTGGGTTGACCCCAATGGGTCCTTGGTGACCCATTGGCCTCCCCTAAGGTTTAGGAAAGCTTGGGTTGGGTTGGTTGGGCATCTTGGAGGTCACTTGACTCTTAGTTCAAGAACTTTGACCTTTTTAGGGTTATTGTTGACTTGAGTCAACTTAGCCCCTTTGGTTGACCCCAATGTGTCCTTGGTGACCCATTGGCCTCCCTCAGGGCTTGAGAAGGTCTAGGTGGGTCCTTTTGGCCAAGGGGAGGCCAGTTGACCATGTATGTGCCTAGTTTGACCTGATTAGGGTTTGGGCTGACTTTGGTCAACTCGACCATTTTAGCTGACCCTAGTGGGTCCCTATGGCTCTAATGGACCCTCTAATAGGTTAGAGGTGTTGTGGTGGGGTCATGGTGTCATGGTGTCATGGTGAAGTCCTATGGTCATCCTAAAGCTTGTAATTGGAATTTTACTATTTATAGACCAAAGTGCTTCACCCACTAACTCACCAGTTCACCCCATCCTTTTGACACTTCTCAGGATTTTATCATGACCCAGTAATGAAAAAACCATCCTAGGGGTCTAGAAGTCTGAGGGATGTTACATTATGTACGTCTACTGTCTCACTTATCTACCTCGAAGGGATAAATTCGGCTACTTCACCTTTCTCCGATTATCACAATCTTACAACTCGGAGCCACGCTCCTACACCTCGATCTACAACCGAATCTACAATCTCGATCCACAACCCGGATTTACAAACTCGATCCACTAACAGATCTGCATACTCGATCAAGTAATGGATCTACACTCGGAAGAACAAACTTCCTACAATCTCGTAGACAAAGCTCCTACAATAGTAAAAACAATTTTTACAATAACAATAAAAATTTTACTCTTCTGGATCTGAAATCTTCAAGGATCTTCCTTCTTAAAAATTGAAATGCTCTGTGAAGTAGATTGAGGAAGAAATTCGAGAAAACTTGATTTGAAAACCTTGGACCCTACACGATCAAATAGATGTTACAGAATCTTGGAATCTTGGATCTATTGAATTGTTTCTCCTCTTGAATCGCTGGATCGGCAAAGGAGAATGACGATGGAGTCGGCGGCTTCTCCTGATTTTCTGAATGTGCAAAATGCGATTCTGATTACTGAAATTATTATTAGGGTTTTCGATTCCGATTGAAAAGACTATATATAGATCATCGTCTAACATTCATGAGTCATTAAGGAAAGATCCACTTGGATCAATCATCATTAACTAAGATTAATTTGAAATCCCGTTAGAAGATTTGAAAAAAAAATTCTACAAGTCCATTTCTCGAGAAGAAATAGATTTCTTGAGAAATGACTAGCTTTCTCGAGAAAAAGACATGGTTTCTCGAGAAAAGACTTGGCAAATTTTTTTTGAAGAAAAGTACCTGATTTCTCGAGAAGGATATTATTTCCCGAGAAAAGTACTTAGTGCAAATTTAGAACTGAAGACAGATTTCTCGAGAAGAGTATGATTTCTCGAGAAAAGAATTGCTTTCTCGAGAATGGTCTGACCTTCTTGAGAAATTCACTTAGCGAAAATTCTGAGAACAGAAGATTTGATTTCTCGAGAAAGAATTTATTTATCGAGAAAAAAAATTAGCTTCTCGAGAAATGATTTCGACTTCTCGAGATTTGCTTTGCTTTTCTCGAGAACTAACTTGGCTTTCTCGAGAAATCTATAGGGCATTTCTTTAGAAAAGGACTTAGAATATTTAGAACAATTTCCCGAGAAGTCCTATGGTTTTTCGAGAACAACTATGCTTTCTCGAGAAATACATGTCATTTCTCGAGAAATGGACTTAGGAAATTTTTCAGAAAAATTTTCATTTCTTTATTGTTGAAACCAACAACCCTTTTTTTCTTTTATTGTACTATTGCTCTAGTACATGAAAATGAAGTGCATCCCAATAGAGAGGTTACACATGAGTCTGAAAGTGAGTGGATAAATAGGTTCTTACTCTAGAGGGGGGGGGGGGGGGGGGGTAAATAGAGTATTTTAAAACTTATCTAAAAATTTAATTGCGGAATAGAAATACTAATAAAAGAGACTAGAGAAAATAAATAAGAGGGACTACAACAGCAACACAGCACACAAAAAAATCACAAAGCAACACAGACGACACAAGAAAATTTATAGTGGTTCACCAAAAATGGTTACATCCACTCTTCTACCACCCAGGTAGGAATCCACTTAGGTTTTTGATCAGGTGCTCTATCACCATAAGATCTGCTTCAGATAGATCTAGAAACCCTTTGAGCTTTTGATAAGGAGCTCAAAATCCAATAGGTTTTTGATCAGGTGCCCTATTACCAATGAGTTCACTTTTGAAGGGAGAGATAACCCTGTACAGATGGAGGTAAAAGAAAAAGTATATGATAATCTTCTCTTTCTCAGACAATTGAGAAGATATGTGGATTAAATAAAGATCCAAGCTCCCCCTGGGATATTGTATGAATTCAGGAGTATGAGGCTTGGCCCTGGGTGTAGGTCTTTTAAGTGAAAAGGTTGTAGAGCCCTTTTTGAATCTGATAGCAGTGGTTGATGATGAGATTCTCTGTGAATCTTTGAAGACTGAAGAGAGAAGAAGACTGGTGAAAATTGTTCAGAGAGAGTTCTTCTTCTTCTTCTTAGTAAGTCATGCAGTATCCACTGAGAGCAAAAAATTCTTTTCTTTTTGTTTGCTTACTTGCTTGTGTTGTTTGATTTTGTTATCTTTAGATATATGTTCTGTCAGAGAGAATAAAAATGGCCTGAATTTGAATTCCCAAGGCAAGGCATAATTTACTGCAAGAAATAAGGAGCAAAAACGGATAGAATGGCTGACAGTCATAAATACAATCCATAACTATCTCTACACAATATTCTGTTAATGCCATAATAACTGCTTCAAGAAATATGGCTATCATCCTTGGGAGTATCATCATTTATTATCAGAATATATCTTGCCTTAAAATAATTGACCATAGTCATACCAAATAAAGACTTCTGACTGATCTGAAAAAAACTAATAGAAGAAGAGAGCACAAAAATTGTAAGACTCGGATCAGAGATCGTCGACCAGGGATAAGAGATAGTCGAGCTTCGATTACTAAAGAGAAACAAGAGATCGTCGACCTGAGTTCGGGGATTGTCGAGCTCAGTTCAGAGTAGGACACTCTGAGATCGTCGATGGGACATCGACAATCGTCGAGCAGAGTTCGACTATAGTCGAACTGTTATAGATGAATCACAACATATTCTGAATCTAAATCTGAGTTCATTTCAAAGCTGGTCTGCCCAAACCTGGTCTTAAAGGGATCTAACTAAGACTGAAGACAGAGACCCTGGCTATACAAGAGGGTCTAAACAACCTAAGAGTGAACCTAGCACAAAGCCAAATAGAGGTTCCAACAATCTCCCCCTATTTGTGTGAGGTCACTCAAAAACAAAACTGAAATGAAATGAAATGCAAAGACCATAAATATCTGAAGGAATGAAATACCATAATCAAATATGTTATAACAGTACATTGTACATATTAAGTTAATCATTAAACAAATAACATAAACTATGGTTTATCAAAAGAAGAGCCAGATGAAGGTTTAGAGAAAATTATCTTCCTGCTTGGGTCTGGTACATTCTTCTTGGATGACATCAAGTCTTGCCCACCAAGAGATGTCTGAGGGTTGACTCTCGACACTACTTCTTCTGGATGCAAAGCCATATAATGAGAGAACTAAGTTGTCAACCTAAATCACCTAGAGGGGGGTGAATAGGTGAAATGCGTGCCAAATGCAGAATAAAAAAAATAACACAGCACAGATAAGTAATCAAGCAATCACACAGACGACAAGAGATTTATAGTGGTTCCCCAATCTTGGGTACGTTCACTTTTCCTCACCGATCTAGCAAATCACTAGACTCGGCTACTCCAATATCTTGGATTGCAAACCAATCCTACACCTCGGAACTATGTTCCTACAAAAACTCGATCCCAAACGGATCTACACTCGGAAGATAAAACTTCCTACCACTCAGAGATAGATCTCCTACAATAAAATTTGTTTGAAAAGAAAAACACAAACAACAATTAGCACAGATCTGGATCTTTGACGTAATCTTATTCTTGAGAGCTTTTTGGTTTGGACAGAAACAGGTGAAGAAGACTTGAGAAAAATCCACGATTCTGAGATCTGGAATCACCATGATCAAGAAAATAAATCAGAGACGATGAAGCACGGAGAGATCGGATGATTCTTCTTGAGTCTGGATCGCTTGAGAATTAGAGATCGATAGCTGCGGCTGAGAGAGGACGATCCAGAGCTTCTTCAGAAAGCTTTAATGGCGGCGGATGGAAAGATTAGGGTTTTCGGGATTTTCTCTTTCTTACAAATTAATCTCTGTAAACGCGTGTATTTAGTCAAGTCTGAAAAGACCTATTTATAGGCGGTCTCCAACGGTCATAAGCATAATTAAGGATGACACGTGGACCAATCAGAAATGACTTTTAGAAAATACACAAAGAAACTTGACTTAGAGAAATTCAGGAAATTCGAACAGACACACTCGAGAGACAGAGACATACTCGAGTAAGAGGTTACATACTCGAGTAGATATGAGGGATATACTCGAGTAGCAAGATAGAAACTACTCGAGTGCTTCAGGGATCAATACTCGAGTGACTTAGAGAGACTACTCGAGTATGAGCAAATATACTCGAGTATAAACACTTGGAAAAATTTCTCAGATAAGACTTGAAGAGCTACTCGAGTATAAGAGTTTGAGATACTCGAGTATGGGGAAGATAGACTACTCAAGTATCTTAGGAAAACTACTCGAGTGGTCACTAACCTACTCGAGTATGAAAATCAATCTACTCGAGTACAGAGTTACTTACTCGAGTATTTCAGAGAACTACTCGAGTATGTGGAGTTAGAAACTTTCTAGGATAAGAAGTCCAGATCTACTCGAGTTCAAACAGAGCGCTTACTCGAGTAACTAACCATCTACTCGAGTATAAGGTATCACTTACTCGAGTGAAAGAAAATCTACTCGAGTATTAGCTTTCATACTTGAGTATATAGAGAATCCACTCGAGTAAGTAGCCCAACCTACTCGAGTACAGACTCACTTACTCGAGTATACTAAAGAAGTACTCGAGTATGTGGACTTAGAAAATTTCTACTGAGATAGACTTCAATACTCCATAGGTCCAAGTGCATGTTGATGAAGTGTGTCCCAATAGAGAGGCTATACATGAGCCAACACCTTGGTTCACACAATGAGGAATTACATTGTATGGTCCTGTGTTTGGTGGCCCATTATAGATTGACATTGGTCTACACTTGGCAATAAGAACATGCACACATATAACTCAAACACAATATCAAATACACGTTAATTCATCTTAGTTCAAGGTCTGACTTCCTACAAATCTGAGGTATTGTGGAGACAAATCCCAACATATAATCAGCTGGATTGAAGACTTTCTTGCTTACTTGAAGTTTATCCAGCTCCTTTTCTCTGAAAGATGACATAGTTGAGAATGAAGATGGATCTTTCCCTTCTTCTACAGCTTTTCTGATCTGAGAAAGGCCAATCAGTTCCTGAAGTCTAGCCATCCTGAATTTTGGGTCAAGTTCCTATTCAACAGGTAGCTGATCTTCTTGAGGAGGCAATATAGTGACTGCTTTGAACTGAGTGGATTGAGCTTGAAAACATGTTGAATTGAGTTGTTCATCATTTTGGGAGTAGAGAGAACTAGGAGGGGCAGCCTCACTATATTTTCCTTTAGATCTGAGAGACACATCATGTCTTTTGACTGGGTAAGTAGCTGTCATTTGAGTCTTTGAAGCAGTTTGTTGGAGAGAAGGAGAAGATGAAGGATTCTGATAGATTACTTCTTTCACTTGCTCTGAGAAGCTCTGATTTCTGTACTGCTGACTGCTTCCCTGAAACTGAGTTCTGGAGGATCTGTCCCGCCTTTGAGATAATCTTGAATAAGAGGAAGGCTGGGAAGATTCACCAGAAGCTCGAGAGATAGCACCTGAAGCACCAGCAGGAAGAGGAGGAGGACCTCTTCAGAATTTCTGAGGAGGTGGAGAGTATCTCCTGCTCTTCTTTCTTGCTTTTTGCTCATTCTTGGATAGCCACATCCAGCTTTCCATGCCAGGGTATGGGGTAATTCCTTTCAAAATGTAATAAGGTGTATCATTAGTATTTCTTGGTTTAGGAGCATCCTGGGGAGCAGCTTTTCTTTTCTTTGAGGATTTCTTTTTCTTAGAATCACTATCATCTGAATCATCATCATAATCATCATATAAAACTTAAGGACTGACGTATAATTCATCTATTTCCTTTATTTGCTTGTCATTAATCTTCTTAGCAGCCTTTTCTTTGGCTTCTTCCAGAATGTCATTTGCAGTCAAATCATCCAAAGAGGGATAAGGACTAATAGGCTCACACAGACTGATTAGACTTGTTTCTAGGACTAAAGCCAAATTTTCTAAGGCCACTAGATCAAGTAAATCATCAACAATTGAGAGAGCATCATTCTCATTCTTCTTTTCTGAAGAAAGCAAAAACTCAACATCCATAGAGGAAGACATGTCTGTATATTCTGTAACTGATAGAGTGTCTTAACAAGCTGGAACTGATTTATTCTGCAGAAGATGTTTCATAATAGAGGGACTTTTGGGTCTGGTATAACAGACCATAGCCCTGGAAGAAATAACCTCATCTGAAAACAAAACTGCTCTGAACATAGAGAAAGAATGTAAAATAATTTTCAAATCAATAGATGGGTTAATAAAGTAATGACCACTGGAGATCTCAGGGATTGACACATCAGTGTCCTCATCTGTCATCAGCAAATCTGAAAATAGGACTATGTCTGAACAAAACTTTTGAAAAGCTTCTTCTTCCTGATCTGTTGGAGGAATTTGAACCTGATGTTCTGCTGATAGTGGACCTGCAACATCTTTATGGGACATCTCCCCCTGCCTGGTTTCAGTGAGGACTGGAACCAGGCCCCTAAATGAAGAAGGGACATAGGAAGGAGAGAGAGAAGAAGTTATGAGGGCAGAAAGAGAGGAAATAGATTAAGCAAGAGGTGAAATTGCCTCTGCTATCAGGGATTTTAGGGTAGGAGTGAGAAGTTCCAGAATATGAGAGAGAGAGAGATATGATCATCTTTAAGAAAGTCAGCTGGAGTCTGAGTTGAGACAGAAGTATGAGATGGAGGAGGAGTTAAATCTATCATGATTTCATCCTGGGTTGGAGACATTCTGGGGAAATGGATGGGGGAATGTTGAGGAGAGTTATGAGGAGAGGCTTCAATATTTATTGGTGAATTAGGTTGACTAGAAGGGGAAGAGTGAGGAGAGAGCAGATAAAAATTTGGAGATGACAAGTTTGAGAAGAGTTGAGATGTAATATGGTGTTGAGGAGACTGGGTATTAGAGGATAGAGTGGCTTGAGATGAAAAAGGAGTTTCAAGGGCAGTGGTAGGGTGAGAAGAGACATTAGGGATGGTTGGAGATGAAGGGGGGGGGGGGAGGAGAAAGGGAGGGAAATTCATCAGTAGGGTGAGGAGTGGCTGTGATGGCCCTGGTGTCCTCAGATGTGCGAGAGGAGGTTCCTGCCCTAGAGGGTTTCTGAATTGACCTCTCCCACTTCCCGAACAAAGATGAATCCATCCTTTTGCTGGCATTTATAGCTATTGTTAGAGAAACGAAAAGCTCTGGGGCTTTCTGTTGAAGGAAGATTCCTATAATCCTTCCTAGACAGACTTCCTTTTTGTTATTCTTTCTCTTAATCAAATCGAAAAACAAACTGGCCCAATAAATGGCCTTCTTGTTTACTAAAGCAGACATTATGACAAACTGCTGCCTGTTGATATTATCGTAGGCCGAGTGCTTGCCAAGCAGAACCTTGCCCACTATATCCGCGAGAAACTTAAACCCTACAGATAGGTTTTTCTTTAATAACTTAGATGGAATGCCCTCGGCATGACCCATCTCTAGAAGCATCCTGCTATATTCTGCACTGTCCTTATCAGAATCATCTGTTCCATTCTTTAGCTTAAAATTTTCTATAAGAGATGCAGGGTTTAGAGTAACCTGCTGTCCTGAGATGGAACCAATCATTGAAGAATCATTGACAAAGGAGGTGTAAACCCATTCCTTTATCTCAGCAACAGATAGCATTATCCTTGTAGACATAAGTTTCTTAAACCCACGATCATCGCACAGCTGTAGCATTTCCTTAAACACAACATCACAATGACTGAAAGAGCCGAAGTCGACATCAAATCCTGTGTCAAACTTCATCACTACGAGAACTGCTGCAGAGATCGCCATGGAAAACCTGTAAACTAGAGAGAGCAAAAATCAAGAGCAGAGGGGAAATATGAAAGCACGGGACAAAGATCGATAAGAAACCTACATATAGGTTTTTGGAATATGAAGAGACGATCTATGGCCGACGATTAAAACAAAAACGTCGATCTTAGGTCAAAGATTTAATTTATAAGCAAATAATATCTTTGGTCTCTGATCTCAGTCGGAAAATCAATTGTCGTGTTGAGGTCGACAATTAGTTTTTTGAAGCAAAGTCGTCGATCTCCGGTCAACGATTTTGTCTTCACACAGAGCTGTCGTCAATCTCAGGTCGACGATTGAGCTCAAGATGAGTTCGAAGATCGTCGATCTCTGTTCGACGATCGTTGACCACATCTTCATACAGACAAAATTGAGGATTAATCCATTCCATTTATAATTCCAAGCTGATTCAAAAAGAATAGATGCTTTTGCACATCCAAAGGATTGGTAAAAATATCTCCTCTTTGCAAATCAGTGGAGATAAACTTGAGGTTAATCTTGTTTTTGTCAACACAGTCTCTAAGAAAATGATGCCTTATTTCTATATGCTTGGTTCTAGAATGTAGGACTGGATTTTATGCAATAGATATGGCACTGGTACTATCACAAAATATGGTGGAAACTTTGAGAGAGTACCCATAATCTAGTAGCTGATTTTGAATCCACAAGATCTGTGAATAACAACTACCAACTGCTATATATTCAGCCTCTGTAGTTGATGTAGACACAGAAGATTGTTTCTTGCAAAACCAGGAAACTAATCTATCACCCAGGAACTGACAGGTTCCTAAAGTGCTTTTTTGTCAACTCTGTATCCAGTATAGTCAGCATCAGAATATCCAGTTAATTCAAATTCTGACTCTGTGGGATACTAAAGTCCTAGATTAGGACAACCCTTTAAATATCTTAAAATTCTTTTGAGGAGAATTGAATGAGATTCTTTAGGATTGACTTGAAATCTAGCACAAAGACATGTTGCAAACATTATATCAGGTCTACTTGCAGTAAGATATAATAGGGACCCAACAATGGCCCTAAAATTTTTCTGATCAACAGGTTTTCCCTTTTCATCAGAATCAATTACTGCATTAGAAGCCATAGGTGTCTTCATAGCCGAGGCATCAGTAATCCCAAACCTTTTTACTAATTCCTTAGCATATTTGGATTGGGATATGAAGATGCCATCAGGAGCTTGCTTTACTTGAAGACCAAGAAAGTAAGAGAGTTCACCCATGCTACTCATTTCAAACTTGGAGTGCATAAGGTTAGAAAACCTTTTGCAAAGTTTAGAATCAGTAGATCCAAATATAATATCATCAACATATACTTGAACTAACAGAATCCTATCATGACGATGTCTAATAAATAAAGTCCTATCTATAGTGCCTCTAGAAAATTTATGCTCTAAAAGAAAGCTAGCTAGGTTTTCATACCAAGCTCTTGGAGCTTGCTTTAGACCATAGAGAGCCTTATGCAATTTGAAAACATGGGAGGGGTGAATTGAAGAGATAAAACCTGGTGGTTGTTCCACATATACTTCTTCTTTAAGTTCCCCATTGAGAAAGGCACTTTTGACATCCATTTGATATACCTTGAATTTCTTGTGAGTAGCATATGCCAAGAAAATTCTGATAGCTTCAAGTTTTGCAACAGGTGCAAAGGTCTGATCATAGTCAATACCTTCTTCTTGCCTGTAGCCTTGTGCTACTAATCTTGCTTTGTTTTTGACAACTATGCCTTGAGCATCCAATTTATTTCTGAAGACCCATTTAATCCCAATTACTAGCTATCCTTTGGGTCTAGGAACCAAATTCCAAACCTTGCATCTTTCAAACTGATTTAGCTCCTCTTGCATTGCAATAATCCAGTGTGGATCTTGCTCTGCATCTTTAATGGATGAGGGTTCAATATGAGATAAGAAATAGGCATACATCATATCTTCATTGAGTTGATGCCTTGTCTGCACACCCACTGACATGTCTCCTATCACTTGAGATATGGGATGATCTCTAAGTGTAACATAGTCAGGAGGTGGAGTTTGATCAACAACAAAAGCATCAAGAATTAATTCCTCTTGTGGAATTTAGTTTGCTGTTGGAGAACCTTCAGCAGTTTTTAGAGATTCTTCTTCACTATCTTCATCAATCTGTGGAGACAGATGAGATATCACCTTTTGGGTGAAATTCAAATTATCCAATTTATCACATAGATTTGGTACCTGCAAGAGATTATTGGTAGAAGCTTCATTCTCCTTGTAAAACATATTAGCTTCATCAAAAGTAACATGAACAGATTCTTCAATTTTCAAAGATGATTTATTGAAAACCCTATATGCCTTGCTAACTTGAGAATATCCTAAAAAAATTCCCATTGTAGCTTTGGCTTCAAATTTTCTAAGGTAATCTTTGTTGTTATTATGAATAAAACAAATGCAGCCAAAAATTCTAAAATAATCTATTTTAGATTTCTTCCCTTTGAGTAATTCATATGGAGTCTTGCCCCTAAGTTTGTGTATCAAACTTCTGTTCAGGACATAATTTGCTGTGCTTATAGCTTTTGCCAAATAGGATAGAGGCATGTGAGCATCAGCAAGCAATGTG
This sequence comes from Platanthera zijinensis, assembly GCA_039513925.1. Classification (NCBI taxonomy): domain Eukaryota; kingdom Viridiplantae; phylum Streptophyta; class Magnoliopsida; order Asparagales; family Orchidaceae; genus Platanthera; species Platanthera zijinensis. The sequence goes on from CM077084.1 coordinate 116,966,577, forward strand.
CCTGCAGCTTCAATGAGTGTTCTATTTTTTCTTTCAACTACACCATTTTGTTGAGGAGTTATGGGAACAGAGAAGCAATGCCTGATACCTTCCTTCTCACAGAATTCTTGCATAGGAAGAGATTCAAACTCAGTGCCATGATCACTTTTGATCAATGCAACTTGAGTAGAGTACTCAATCTTTATGCATTTTAGAAAGTCTATAAGAACCTTAAAGTTATCTGACTTGTTTCTCAAGAAGAAAACCCAAGAGAACCTAGAGAAGTCATCTACAATGACTAAAGTATAGTACTTCCCTCCCAGGCTTTGTACATCAATTGGTCCAAAAAGGTCCAAATGAAGCAGATACAAAATCCTAGGTAAATCACTCTTATTAACTGATTTAAAGCTATTTTTAGTTTGCTTTCCTTCTTGACAAGCCTTGCAAAGGCTTTCCTTCTTTTAGGGGCAAGAGGGCAATCCTCTAACAAGGTTATCCCTAGATAACCTAGCAATGTTTCTAAGGTTTACATGCCCTAGACTTTTATGCCATAAAGTATTATTATTGCTAACCTGATTAAATAAATAGATTTCTGAATAAGCAGAATGAAAATCAACTAAATAAATATTGCCTGACAACACAATGCGGTTATTTAAAGAAATATTGCACTTTGAATCAGTAAAGCATACCTCATAACCTGCATCACATAGCTGACCTATGGATATCAAGTTATGTTTCAGACCACTTACATATGCCACTTTCCTGAATGTGACATCTCCAAGTGTGAATTCTCCATATCCTTCTGTTTGGCCAAAGCTTGAGTCACCAAATACAACTTTTGGACCCAGCTTTGCCTTGTAGTTATTTAGGTTGGCCTTGTTTCCTATCATGTGCTTGGAGCACCCACTATCCAGGTACCATCTATCATGTATGGTAGGATAGGTCTTCACCTGCAAGAAGGCAGATTATACATTTTGGACCCAGGTAACCTTGGGTCCTGGCTTTTTTTCATACTTAAAACTTGAAATATAAGAATATTCAGGTTGACATTTATAGCCTAAGGGATGAAATCTCCTAGCTGGTATTATCCAGTTAGTTAAGGGATGAAATGATTTAGAGCTAGGGTTCTTATTGAGATTTCTATTCCTGTTGAAATTAAAGTTTTGATAACTCTGTTCTGAGTTCGACATTTTAGGTTGAGATCGTCGATCTGCATTCGACGACCAGCATTGATGTCGTCGATCTCGGTTCTCAGAGTAATAGTTGCTATTATCTGGGTTCCACGATCGTCGATCTCTGGTTGACGATACATAGTGATATCGTCGATCACTGTTTGCAAATTGGTTGAACTCAAGCTCTGGGTTCTGAGATCGTCGATCGGCGTTCGACGCATAATGCTGAGATCGTCAATCTCGGTTCGACGATTTTTGTTGAGGCTTAGTTGTTTGTTTTTCTTTATTTTTCTCAATTTGTTTTAGAACCTTTTTAACCTTTTTAATTTGCTTTGTATTTTTCTTGCTTTTTTCTGAAATAAACTTTATGGGTTATGAGAGATGATTTTTCTGGATGACTGGTGGTTCACTAGATGATGCACCTAATCCCAACTTACTTTTATTAATCCTAACATTGAGTGTGCTGGTTATTTCTTCTAGCTGTTTACTTCTTCCATTTAATGATTTCTCTAGCTGTTTTGCCTTACTTAATTCCATTTTCAGAAAAATGATTTGTTAACTATACAAGTCTATTTCATTTTTTAATATGTTGTTTTCTGATACTAAAGTGTCATAGTTAACTTGCCTATCTTTGAGAAGTTTGATTTCCTTCTCAGACCTAATTAGATCACTACACATAGATTTGAAGTTTGATTTAAAATCTTCAGAGGTAAAGTCAAAATCTTCCAATACCTGATCACAATCTGAACATTCTTCAGATTCTTCTTCTTCTGAGACATTTCCTGAAGCATTGATGGCCATTAAGCACATTTCCTTGGCCTTTGCTTCTTCTTCATCTTCACTAGAGCTGGAGGAAGATGATTCTTCAGTATCACTCCATGTTTCTGCAACAAATCCTCTCCCCTTCTTTTTGTGTTTATAGGAGGATGGTTTGCTGGAGTGCTTCTTGGAGTCTTTCTCTTTTCTCCTTTCCTTGTGCTTGTTTTCTGGACACTCTGGAAGAATGTGTCCAGCTTTTCTGAAACCAAAACAAATGATTTCTTTAGAAGGAGTTTTATCATACCTTGGTTTATCATCACTCCTTGATGATTTTATTCTAAATTCTTTTCTCCCCATCTTAAAGAATCTCTTTGCAAAGATACTCATCAGTTCTTCATTTGATGGAGAAGTTTCTGATTCTTCTGAAGCTTTGAAAGCAATATTCTACTCATTCCTTGTTGGTGTAGCATTCTTTTGTTGCTCAGCTTCTCTTGTCTTCAGCAGCTGTTCATAGGATTTCAGCTTTCCTAAGACTTATTCAGTGGTCATCTCATGTGTGCTTCTGGTCTCTCTGATAGGCCAGATTCTAGAGTCCCATGAGCTGGGGAATCACATGAGAATCTTGTCATTTATTTCTGTGACTGAGATGTCCTTGTAAAGGGTTTTCAGTTCATTAACAATAATACTGAGTCTATTATACATCTCAGAAACTTGCTCAGTTTCTTCCTTTTTGAAATTCTCATACAGGGAGATGAGATGAGCTCTCCTGTCCTTCCTTTCATCTGCTGATCCTACAACCATCTGGTTTAAAGAATCCCAGATGGCCTTAGCTGATTCACATTCAGCTACCTTCTAAAATATGTCATCAGACATTGTTTGTGCCAGTATATTCATGGCTTTTGCATCAGTAATTTTTGCTTTCTTGTATGCATCATTATAGTCTGGAAGAGGTACTATAGTCATATTTGTGGAAGTGCTTGGGGTGGCAGTTGGTGGCAAAGGTAATCCTGTTAAGATAGAAGCATAAATATCTTCATCAATAGAGTTAATATAAAGTCTTATTCTTGCCTTCCAGATTCCAAACTTTTGCAAGTTGCAAACTGGTGGTCTGGTGCTTGCAAAATCCTTGTACTGAGCCATGGTATAACAAAGAGGAATAGAGTAAGAAAATATCTATCAGAGATCTTAGGTTCAGGTGTTAGCTTGTACAACCTTCAACAAAAACACACCCTCTGATACCAATTGAAAGTGAGGGGATAGATAGGTTCTTACTCTAGAGGGGTGGGGGGGGGGGTGAATAGAGTATTTTAAAACTTATTTAAAAATTTAATTGCGAAATAGAAATACTAATAAAAGAGACTAGATAAAATAAATAAGAGGGACTACCACAGCAACACAGCACACAAAGAAATCACAAAGCAACACAGACGACACAAGAAAATTTATAGTGGTTCACCAAAACTGGTTACATCCACTCTTCTACCACCCAAGTAGTAATCCACTTAGGTTTTTGATCAGGTGCCCTATCACCACAAGATCTACTTCAGGTAGATCTAGAAACCCTTTGAGCTTTTGATTAGGAGCTCAAAATCAAATAGGTTTTTGATCAGGTGCCCTATCACAAAAGAGTTCACTTTTGAAGGGAGAGATAACCCTGTACAGATGGAGGTAAAAGAAAAAGTATATGAGAATCTTTTCTTTCTCAGACAATTGAGAAGATTATGTGGATTAAATAAATATCCAAGCTCCCCCTGGGATATTGTATGAATTCAGGAGGATGAGGCTTGGCCCTGGGTGTAGGTCTTCAAAGTGAAAAGGTTGTAGAGCCCTTTTTGAATCTGATAGCAGTGGTTGATGATGAGATTCTCTGTGAATCTTTGAAGACTGAAGAGAGAAGAAGACTGGTGAAAATTATTCAGAGAGAGAGTTCTTCTTCTTCTTCTTAGTAAGTCATGCAGTATCCACTGAGAGCAAAAAATTCTTTTCTTTTTGTTTGCTTACTTGCTTGTGTTGTCTGATTTTGTTATCTTTAGATATATGTTCTGTCAGAGAGAAGAAAAACGGCCTGAATTTGAATTCCCAAGGCAAGGCATAATATACTGCAAGAAATAAGGAGCCCAAATGGCTTGAATAGTTGGCAGTCATAAATACAATCCATAACTGTCTCTACACAATATTGTGTGATTGCCATAATAACTGCTTCAAGAAATACGACTATCATCCTTGGGAGTATCAGCATTTATTATCAGAATATATCTTGCCTTAAAATAATTGACCATAGTCATACCAAATAAATACTTCTGACTGATCTAAAAAAACTGATAGAAGAAGAGAGAAAAAAAATCATAAGACTCAGATCAGAGATCGTCGACCAGGGATAAGAGATAGTCGATCTTCAATTACTGGAGAGAAACAAGAGATCGTCGACCTGAGCTCGGGGATCGTCTAGCTCAGTTCAAAGTAGGAAACTCTGAGATCGTCGATGGGACATCGACGATCGTCGAGCAGAGTTCGACTATAGTCGAACTGTTATAGATGAATCACATCATATTCTGAATCTAAATCTGAGTCCATTGCAAAGCTGGTCTGCCCAAACCTGGTCTTAAAGGGATCTAACTAAGACTGAAGACAGAGACCCTGGCTATACAAGAGGGTCTAAATAACCTAAGAGTGAACCTAGCACAAAGACAAACAGAGGTTCCAATAGAGTCAACACCATGTATCACACAATGAGGGATTATATTGCATGATCCTGTATTCAGTGACTCATTGTAAACTGATACTGGTCTACACTTAGCAATAGTAACCTACAAGCACTCAACTAAAGAATAACATCAAATACAAACTTAATTCATCTTACTTCAAGGGAGACTTCACACAAATCTAGGTTATTGTGGATACAAAACCCAATAGAGCGTAGTGAAGGACAAGCCTTTGAACCTAGGCAATTGCGAGGGGTCAGGCCATGGCAACCTCGTGACCTACTACAATAAATAAGGGTGAAACTTTTGATCAGCGATAGTAAGAGTTTGTAGGGATGTTTTCCTAGAGACACGACAAAATTAGGACAATAAGAGCTGCTTGCAAATGCGAGGGGTAAGGCCCTGTCGACACTGTCATCTACTGTGGTTGATAAGGGAAAAAGCTTAAATCGACGACAGTGAGAGGCCGTCAGGGCTGGGAGCCCCGAGAAACAACAAAGTTTGGACACTTCGAGCAACTGGCTAATGCGATGGGGGCATGCTATGGAGATGCCGTGACTTACACGGTGGATAGGGGAGAAACCTTTCATTAGTGGTAGTGAGAGATTACTGATAGTTCATTTTATAGTCTAAACTATTAGGGTATTTTCTAGTTTTTAATGCACGAATCATGTCTAGTAAGCTTATTTGTTGACTTCCTTATGTATATATTTTTGTCACTAATGTTTTTATATCTTTTTGCAGGTTTCCAGAATTTTCAGCCAAAAATTTCCCTGACACGCCCTGCCTAGGCATGTCACAGGGTGTGTCACCTGATCCAGAGGATGCCATATGCTAGAAGCCATTTCCAGAGAAAAACCACCTAACATGCCCCCCGAAATGCCCTCCTTGGGCGTGTCACAGGGCGTGTCACCCTCATCCCGAAGTCTGCTGCCACATTTAAAGCGTTTTCCATTGCTGCACGTCAACAGTACTGACACGCCCCTTATACGGGCGTGGACCTAGGGCGTGTTCCACCTTTTTCTACGACTGATGGATTTCTAACCAATGATTGAAACATGACGTGCCTTACACGATCCTCCTATATGGGCGTAGCCCAAGGCGTGTCCACCGATGTACAAAAGCAATCATAATTCCTGCCAGAATCCAGAGCCCGAGGTCAACTCCATGCATGTCACGCCCCCCTGACACACCCTCCTTGGGCGTGACAGAGGGCGTGACCAACCCAAGAATTTTGCCTATAAATAGAGTGGTACCCCCTTGTGTCCAGAAGAGTTTTTGGTTTGAGAGGGGAGGTGCTGCCCTTTTATTTCTTAGTATTTTTCATGCTTTCTCTCTCTCTCTATCTTTCTCATTTTGTGTTTTTCTTATCCCTAGCTTAGTGTAAGCTTTTGTTATAACTTTTGTAATTGATTTAGTAGTTTAATGTAATGCTAGCATAGGTTTTCAATTTCATTTCAAGTGTACTCTTTTCTTTCAAGTTATTGTAGCTCTCTTTAATATTAATGTAAATGCCCTTTTACTTTGTGCTCTAAATCCTCTTCTACTCATCCCTCCTCCTCCACTTTGCTATGATTAACTAATCCTCCTTGTACTTGATCTTTATGATCCGAGGTTTGAGTTGATTAAGTTATGATGCTTTGAATTTATATTTTCTTTTTAGGGTTTAGGCCTTCAATTTACTCTTGATTATTCTTGTTTGGAATTATATCATCGATATATAATTTCCATCTCTATTTTCACTCTTAGCTAGCCAAGAGGCTCGTAGTTTGAAGTGAACACTCAAGAGTAAAGAGAGTTGCACGCACCCCTCGAGAGAGGCAGACGTCCAAATCTCCCGGATTGGAGTGAAATCTAATAGTGGGGTTCACTGCATAAAGCGAGCTTTAGGCCTCCGATTTGGATGAGAGTTCGGTCGGACCTTCCTAAACTCAGTTGGGCATGACTTCAAGAGAAGAGTGTTCAAGCTTTAGGAACTTCCACGGTCAAGGACATTTACTTTATTAAGTTTAGGTTTTTTTATCGCATTTTTAGTCAACTCTTGCCGAGGTGATTCTTGATTGAGTGCTTTTCCATTTCATTGTTCCAACCCTTCATTGTAATCGTTTTTATTAGATCTCTATTTAACTATAATTAGTTCTCTTTTTAGTGTAATATTTCCTTTCTTAAGTGCATTTAGTTTTCCCTTAGCAAACCCTAAATCCTTCCTTTGATAAGATAATAGTTTTCGTGTGAGTAGGTTTACTCAACAGTTCCCAGATTTCAATACGACACTTGTGTCCCCTAGCTACAGTTCGATAGGAATACTTGCCTAGTTGGATTGCTAGTTCGGCTCTATTTTCTCCAGCAGAAAGCGATCACCAAGTTTTTGGCGCCGTTGCCGGGGAGCAACTTTTGTTGATAATTTAAAAACATGAACCTATTACTTTTATCATTTCTCTTTCCCATCCTCTTTCTAAAAAATTAAAAATCAAAAAATTATCAACGCTCTTAATAGAAACCCACTTCACAATTTTTCTGCACTACCTAAATCTCTAAAAAAGGGCAAAGTGGCTTAAATACCACTATCTTGTCTAGTACCCTGCGAACCCTTCATTGGGCATCCCTTGGGAAGTTTGGTAGTTAAAATATAAAAAAATCTATTTCAGAAAATTTAGCTTCTCTTTTTCTAGTTTATTTATTTCTCTTTCTTCATGTTCTCTTCTTTTAGTGCATGATTCGCCAGATATTTTGGACTTGGACCACGAAATTGAGCGTACTCTTCGGAGAAGATCGCGATTTAAAGGCCCTACTCTCCAAATACCGGTTGAGTATTCCGAGTCATTTTCTACTTTAAGAATGGAAGAACCCCACATGGAGGAAGCCGTGAATAGGCCTATGTCCTATTATACATGACCGAATCTAGAGGGAACAAAATCAAGCATCGTTCGCCATGTTATGGCTAATAATAATTTCGAACTAAAGCCTAGCATAATTCAAATGGTACAGCAGTATAAGTAATATGACGGACTTCAAGATGAAGATCCGAACGCACATATAACAAGCTTTCTTGAGATTTGTGACATCTTCAAGATAAATGGTGTCATAAATGATGCTATTAGCCTAAGATTATTTCCTTTCTCCCTAAGAACCAAAGCTAAACAATGGTTGATGACTCTGCCAAGAGGGAGCATGACTACTTGGGATCAATTAACTAAAAATTTTCTGACGAAGTATTTTCCGCAAGTTAAAACTGCAAAACTTAGGAACGATATTTATGCCTTTGGACAAATAGACTCTGAAACCATATATGAAACCTTGGAATGATTTAAAAAACTATTAAGATGATGCCCCCATCACGTGCTGCATGTATGGTTACAAGTGCAGACGTTTTATAACGAGCTAAATCAAAATACAAAGCAAATGATAGATGCAGCTTCTAGTGGTACTTTAAACCATAAGACCCCGGAAGCAACTCTTGAGCTTTTCGAGGACAAGGTCATGAACACCTATCAGTGGAATATGCCTATGTCCCGCCCAAACAAACCTTCAGGTATATTTGAAGTGGACAACGTCTCTCAGCTAGATTTGCAAGTCGAAATTTTTAGTAAAAAAATTATGGAGATGACTATTGCCTCCACCCCTCAAGTATGGGAATCTGCAACTCCTTCTCCCGAACAATTAGATTATGTTAATAATATGCCTATAAATGCTTTTAAAAATTTTTATGCTGCAAATTTTCATGCTCCTGGTTTTACTTTTCCAAATAGTTATAATCCTGCTTTACGAAACCACCCAAATTTTTCGTGGAGTAATCCTTCGAATGCAATGTGCCCGCCACCACAAAATTATTTTTCTACACCACCTACACCTTTTCAAAATTATCCAAAACCTCCAAGCTTGGAGGAGTTACTTTCTAAAGATATAACCACAAATGACGCTACTATAAGAACCTTAACTGGAAGCATTAAAAATCTAGAAAATTAAGTAGGACAACTCGCAAAAATTATTTCTGAGCGACCCGCAGGGTCTCTTCCTTCCAATACCTAGCCCAACTTGAGAAAGCAAGTGAAAGCTATAACTCTTTGGAGTGGTAAGCAAGTTTTCGGTATCGTTAGAGAAGATCCCGAGGTAAGCTCCGCTCCCGTTTTGAAAATTCCACCACCCGCTGAAAAAGAAGTTATCACTCCGCTCTCTATTTTAGAAAAAGATCTTGCTCCACCATCCATATTTAAAAATAATCCAACTTCACCATACCCTTCCGAACTTAGCAAACAACGTCAGGATTATCAATACTCTCGCTTCCTAGAAATATTTAAGCAAATCCACATAAACCTACTCTTCCATGAAGCGATTTCCCAGATGCCGAAGTACGCTAAGTACCTTAAGGACCTCCTGACTAACAAAAAGAATTTAGAGAACTTATCGCACGTCACGCTAAATGCTGAGTGCTCTGCAGTCTTGACAAACGGTTTGCCAAAGAAGATCAGTGATCCGGGTAGTTTTTCTATTCCATGTGTCTTTAGTGATCTTTTTGTCAAGAACGCATTAGATGGCTTAGGTGCGAGTATCAACCTAATGCCCTTATTTTTATTTAAGAAGTTAGGAATTGGTAGACTCAACCCCATGTGTATGTGTATCCAGCTCGCCGATAGATCAGTTAAGTACCCGTTAGGAATAATGGAGGATGTTTTTGTCAAATTCGACAAATTCATCTTCCCGGTGGATTTCATCATTTTGGACATCGAAGAAGACGTCGAGGTTCCCCTGATCCTTGGCCGACCCTTTCTTGCCATTATCCGAGCTATCATTAACGTAAGCAATGGTAAACTCTTCCTTTGAGTAGGCGACGATGAATTAACCTTCTCTATCACCCCTTCGATGAAAAATACCCTGGAGAATGACGACTCCTGTTTCTTCTTAGATACCTTAAGTGATGAATCTTCCTACTGCCCTTCTGATAGTGACAATGAATTTTCTGATTTTGTACTCCCTCTACTCTTCCAATGGAATCTCTATAAGAATCTCCATGGCCACTATCCCCACCCCTTTTAATTTTCCATATAAAAAGTTTACGAAGACATAGTTTTTGAAGAATTTCTAAAACCTTGTATGAAGAACCCCCTACCCTATAATTAAAGGAACTACCCGAACTTCTTAGGTATGCCTTCTTAGAAAAGGACTCCAAGCTACCGATATTAGTTTCGGCCCACCTAACTGAAGTACAAAATGATAAACTCATGCTAGTATTATGTAAGCATGGCCGAGCTATTTCTTGGCAGATTTCTGATATCAAGGGCATAAGCCCATCCTTCTACACTCACAAAATCTTAATGGAAGATAATTCACGCAATTTGTTGGAACCCCTAGGTGATTTAGGCTAGGTTCTCTTCTTAGGTTGTGACCCATGTTGTATAGAAGGGTCAAATCTTATGTATTTCTAGAGTTTAGGCCATGTCCTTAGAGTCAACAGTACAAAGGACCAGCCTCCATCACTGCCAGAGACTCAAGACTTAGAGAAATCAAGATTTAGAAAAAGAGATCTACGTTCGTCGATCTCAGGTTGAAGATAGTCGTACTCAGCTAAACTAACTCAGAGATAAAATTCTCTGAAATGAGTTTGACGATCTCTGCTCTCAGGTCGACTAATACTTCATCTCTCAATGCCAAAGATCACTCAGCGCCATAATCACTCAGCGCCATAATGGACACAGTGACATAATTCACTCAAAGACAAAGCTTATCTCAGGTCAACGAACTCAAAGCACAAAATCATTCAGTTTATGCAGTGCAGTTGTTCGCAGAGCTCAGGTCGATGAATTCACAGGTCGACGAAATTACAGGTCGACGAAAGCTGATCAGAGGTCGATGAAAGCTGATCTCAGGTCGACGAAAACTGTAAGACATTTTGTTATTTATTCTTTCTCTTTCTGTCTCATCACTTTATATCTATTATAAGCTATTAATTCCCTTGTAAATCAATGCACTTATATTCTATGAATAGAGCCATTACTTGCAGTATTGATTACTAACATCCTTTATGGAATTAATTGCTTATATCTTGGGAGAGACATAGAATAGAATAATTGACAGCATTCTTGCCGTTTTTGGTTCCCAAGATTTCGGCTTATCACTTATTGCAGAGTTTGTTTTTGAATTTCGACCAAGTTGTAGTTATCTGATATACATCTCCCTGCTAAGAAAACAATACAGAATACATACACAGAAACAGCAATCCATCATCAACAGAGTTACAGAAAAGAAAACATACAAAAGTGCAGTAAAAACATCTCTCAGAAAACTTTTGACTGCTCTCAAGAGAAGAAGAAAGAACAAACATCACCATCAAGAGTCTTTATTCCTCTCCTTCTTTATTTTCAAGGATCTCAAGTGACAGCAACATTCAAATCAGTCAAGGCCTACTCACCCTTCTACAAAGCTTCCACTCCTGAACCATTCAAGATCTCAGGGGGAGCTTTGTCATCAACAACAACAAATCCACATAGTCTTCTCACTCTGTTTTGAGAAAAGATGACTTTCATCAAACTCTCTTCCCCACCTCTGTATAGGGTTTTAATTCTCTTCAAAATTATTCTGGTTGCAAGTCTCCTTCCAGAAGACTTGAGAGTTGGTTTTTGAGCACCTGATCAAAAGATCATTGGTGGCAGTCACCTGATCAAAACCTATAGTGGATTCCTACCTAGGGTGGTAGAAGAGTGGGTGTACCCAAGTTCTGGGAACCACTATAAAATTCTTGTGTTGTCTGTGTTTGCTGTGATTTTTCTCTGTGCTTGTGCTGTGATACTTATGAGTTGTGTAGATTAGATATATATCTCTAGTTTATCTGCTGCACCTGTACACTTATACACTTATAGTATAGTAACTTATTTTATTAAAGATTATTTAATACAACAAAAATTTAAAAAGGTTTCAATAACTCTATTCACCTCTAGAGTTTTCAGAGCTTACCCTATCTTTCAATTGGTATCAGAGGGAGATTAATCATATCATACAGGCTCACACCTAGATTAACCAAGATCCTCAGGATAAACTCTGAATAAGCTTTAGCAGTCTCTCTGATTATATTTTATTTTCTGATATCATGGCACAAAATAAGGATTATGCCAACACTAGACCTCCAGTTTGCAACTTGCAAAAGTTTGGAATCTGGAAGGCAAGAATCAAGCTGTACATGAACTCTATTGATGAGGATATTTTCAATTCTATCTTGACAGAACCACCAGCTCTGGTTGCCTCTACCTCAACTCTAGTAAATCTCAGTGCAGTGCCTCCTCCAGATCAAGCTAATGCACATAAGAAGGCAAAGATTGCTGATTCCAGAGCTATGAATATACTGGCCCAAACTATGTCAGATGACATATTTCAAAAGGTTGCTGATTGCACATCTGCCAAAGCCATTTGGGATTCCCTCAACCAAATAGTAGCATGCTCTGCTGATGAGAGGAAGGACAGAATATCAAATCTCATCTCCCAATATGAGAACTTCAGGAAAGATGAAGCAGAATCTGTAGAAGCAATGTACAACAGGCTGAGCTCCATCATAAGTGAGCTCAGAACTAAAGAAATCACTCTGACTGAGGTCAATGAAAAGATCCTCATGCGCTTTCCTAGCACATGGGACTTCCAGAATCTGGCCCATCAGAGAAGCTAGAAGCATGACTGAAATATCAACAGAATCTCTTCTTGGAAAGCTCAAATCCTATGAGCAACTGATCAAGTTAAGAGAAGCTGTGTTGAACCAAAAGCTTCAACACCTAACAGGAAGGAACAAAGCTTAGCACTCAAAGCTGTAGAAGAATCTCCCAGCTTATCAACCAATGAAGAAATTATGAGTCTCTTTGCTAAGAGATTCTATAAGATGACAAGGAAGGACTTCAGGAGGAAGCCTTCAAGGAATGAAGATAAACCCAGGTATGATAAGACCCCTTCTAAAGAAGTTGTCTATTTTGGATGCAGGAAACCTAGACATTTTATCTCAGAATGTCCAGAAGCTCAAAAGAAAGACAAAAGGCAAGAAAAAGAGTCAAGAAGACATCATCACAACAAGGCCTCCTCCAGCAAATACAAAAAGAAGGAGAAGGGCTTTGTGGCTGAAACCTGGAGTGATACTGAAGATGAAACATTCTCCTCCAGCTCCAGTGAGGTTGATATGGAGGAAAAGAAGGCAAGGGAAGTTTGCCTTATGGCAATAGATGCTGGAAGCAATAGATCAGATTCTGAAGGTTTAGAAGATGAAGAATCCCTCTCTGAAGAGGATCAGGTAATTGCATCATATGATTTTCAATCTAAAGAATTTCAATCTCAATTTAAACTATTGTGTTTAGACGTAATAGGATCTGAGAAGGAAATCAAACTTCTCAGGGAAAAACTGTTAGAACAAGAAAAAATCATTGTTGATAATGAAAAATTAACTGAAGAACAAACCTAGCTAATCAACAAATAGTGTTTTTAAAATCTGAATTAAGAAAGGCTAAGAAACTAAAAGAAACCTTAAATGGTAGAAGTTTACAATTGATAGACATAACTTGTACAATTAATACAAGATCTAATAATAACAAACTAGGATTAGGAGCCTCATCTAGTGAACCAATTCTCATTCAGAAAAATCAACTATCAAAACCTATTAATTTTATTTCTGAAAGTGGTAAGAAGAATACTGAACAGGTAGACAAAGTTAATGAAGTTCTTTAACAATTAGAAATTAAGAAAACAAATCAGAAAAAGAAAAACAAACAACATAACTATGTTCAGCAAATTTCGTCGAACTCAGAATGACGAAATGGGTATGGTTCATCGACCTCACAATGACGAACTCTGAACGCAAATAATAATGTAATCTATTCTTCGAACTGGGATCGACGAAACAAGTACGGTTCATCGATCAGTGATCGACGTTTTTGGGGCTCTGAGAATGGATATCTCCATTCTTCGAGCAAAGATCGAAGAACTCAACTCCGATCGTCGATCTCAGGTCGACGAACATACTCAAATTTGTCAGATCCAGTTCATAACAAGAGTAACCTAAAAGCTAATAAATAACTTAATCCCTTTAGTCAGTGGGTCATACCTCCTAGAAGGTATCATCCCTTAGGTTATAAGGATCAACCTGAATGCTCATTTATTTCAAGCTTCAGCTATGTTAAACAACAAGGACCCAAGGTAACCTGGGTCAAAAACTGCTAATCCTCTTTTCAGGTAGAAGAGAACCCTCCCACTCAAAATAAATGGTACCTGAACAGTGGTTGCTCTAAACACATAACAGGTTGCAAAGAATGCCTAATCAACTATAAAGCCAAGACTGGACCTAAAGTAATCTTTGGGGATTCAGGCTTTGGATTGACAGAAGGATATGGCGACTTCAACTGTGGAGCTGTCACATTCAAAAAGGTGACTTATGTAAATGGTCTAAAGCATAACCTGATATCAGTAAGCCAACTATGTGATATAGGTTATCAAGTAAGCTTTACTAACTCCTTGTGCATTATTTCTCTAAACAACACAACTGTTTTAACAGGAATTAGACAAGGCAATATCTACTTAGTAAATTTTGAATCTGCTAATTCTGAAATTTGTCTATTCAATTCTGTTAGCATTCAAACTAGCTTATGTCACAAAAGACTAGGTCATGTAAAACTTAAGAATATAGATAGGTTATCTAAGGACAATCTTGTTAGAGGTTTACCTTCTGGTCCCTACAAGAAGGAAGGCCTCTGCAGGGCTTGTCAACTAGGCAAACAAACTAAATCTAGTTTCAAATCTATTAATAAGAGTGATTCACCTAGAATTTTGTATTTGCTCCATATGGACCTTTTTGGTCCTAGTGCTGTACAAAGTCTAGGAGGAAAGTCTTATACATTAGTTATTGTAGATTACTTCTCCAGATTCACATGAGTTTTCTTTTTGAGAGCAAAGTCAGATACCTTTCAAGTTCTTACAGATTTTTTCAAGAACATACAGATTGAGTATTCTACTCAAGTTACATTGATCAGAAGTGATCATGGCACTGAGTTTGAGTCTTTTCTTATGCTAGAGTTCTGTAGGAAAGAAGGTATAAGATACTACTTCTCATCTCCCAGAACTCCTCAATAAAATGGGGTAGTTGAAAGGAAGAAAGAACACTCATTGAAGCTGCAGGTACATTGCTTGCAGATGCTTACATGCCTCTATCCTATTGGGCAGAAGCTATAAGTGCAATAAACTATGTCCTGAATAGAAGCCTTATACACAAACTAAAGCTCAAGACTCCCTATGAACTACTCAAAGAGAATAAACCTATAATCACCTATTTTAAAGTATTTGGATGTATATGCTATATACACAATAATGACAAGAAATATCTTAGAAAGTTTGAAGCTAAGGCTGCAATGAGAATTTTTCTAGGATATTCCCAAGTCAGCAAGACATATAGGGTGTTTAATAAATCAACACTAAAAATTGAAGAATCCATGCATGTGACATTTGATGAATCTAACATGTTTTATAGGGAGAGAGATATCTCTAACAACAGTCATTTGCAGGTACAGAATTTGTGTGAGAGCTTGGGTGATCTAAATCTTACCTCAAAGGTTGAATCACATCCCTCTTCACAAGCTCTATTAGAAGCTGAAAGTGAAGAAGAAACTGAGGAAGCAGTCCAACTTCCTTCAACAGTTGATACAATTCCACAAGAGGAATTAAATCAAATAATTGTTGCTGAACCAACCTCTCTTAATGATTTTGTCACACTTATGGATCACCCTAGATCTCAAGTAATTGGAGACATATCAACAGGAGTGCAGACAAGGCATCAAATCAACCCTGATGTGATGCTTGCCTGCTTTCTCTCTCAAATTGAGCCTCAATCCATAGCTGATGCAGAGCAAGATCCAAACTGGATCATTACAATGCAAGCGGAACTCAACCAGTTTGAGAGGTGTAAAGTTTGGGACTTAGTTCCAAGGCCTAAGGGCTATCCAGTAATTGGGACTAAGTGGGTATTCAGAAACAAACTTGATGCCCAAGGTGTGATTATGAGGAACAAGGCAAGGCTTGATGCTCAAGGATAAAGAAAAGAGGAAGGGATTGATTATGATCAAACCTTTGCACCTGTTGCAAGGATTGAAGCCATCATAATCTTCTTGGCCTATGTTGCTCACAAGAAATTCAAGGTATATCAAATGGATGTTAAAAGTGCCTTTCTCAATGGGGAACTAAAAGAAGAAGTATATGTGGAACAACCACAAGGTTTTATCTCTTCAACTCACCTGTCTTATGTTTTTAAATTGCATAAGGCTCTCTATGGTTTAAAGCAAGCTCCAAGAGCTTGGTATGAGACCTTAGCCAGCTTTCTTTTAGAGCATGGTTAAAAGAATCTCACCTTATTTTCTTAAAAAGAATTTTAAGGTATATAAAAGGTTGTCCAGATCTAGGCCTCTGGTATTCAATAGAATCAGCATTTGTGTTAACTGGATTTTCTGATGTTGATTATGCTGGATGCAGAGTAGACATGAAAAGAACCTCAAGAACTTATCAGTTCCTTGGTGACAGACTTGTATCTTGGTTCTATAGAAAGCAAACATCTGTTTTAACCTCCACTACTGAAGCTGAGTATATGGCTGCAGGCAGTTGCTGTTCATAGATCTTGTGGATACAAAACTAACTACTGGATTATGGTGTCAACTTAAATAATTCAACTATTCTTTGTGATAATACAAGTGCTATCTCAATTGCACAAAATCCAGTATTGCATTCTAGAACCAAGCATATAGACATTAGACATCATTTCATTAGAGATTGTGTTGACAAACATAAGATTAAACTTGAATTTATCTCTACTGATTTGCAAAGAGCAGACATATTCACTAAGCCATTGGACTCATCCAAGCATCTGTTCTTTGTCAATCAGCTTGGTATGATAAATGGTCAGGACTTAATCTAATGCTCTGTCTGTGGTCAAAGAATTGCTTCTGTTCGTCGACCTAAGATCGACGAACTGATAAATGTTCTTGTAGACTTTTCGTCAACCATAGATCGATTAAATCTCTTAGTTGAGCGCATTCGTCAACCAGAGAACGATGAATTCTGTCTCTGAAAGTTTTCTATGAACGACGAAAACTTTCCCTCTCTTCGTTCTTAGATCGACGAATTTCTCCTGAATGAAATTTTTCGTCGACTTGAGATCGAAGAATCTTGTGTTTTTGTTGGATTGAGATTGGCGATTCATATTCTGAAAACCTTTATTAAGGCTTTATTCTTCGACCTCAATCCCGCGCTTTCAGAATTCCCCTCCTGCACTTGATCTTGTGTTTTCTCTTGCAGGTGTGCTCTTTCTCTCTCTCATTCGATCTTAATGTCACAAATTGCCGCTACTAGATCAACCGGCATGAAGTTCGATCATTGTTTCGATATTGATTTTGACTCCTTCCAACAGTCAGATCAAATTTTCATAGATATTCTATAACTATTTGAGGAACAAAATCTGAAGCAGTTCATGACTGAAAGAATCAGGATTCATATGATGGAAATCAAGGAATGGGTTGGCTCTTCTTCTTCAACAGAGACTGAAATGACTAGGACTGTCAGTGGTAATCAGGTGATTCTTTCTCCCTCCGTTCTCTCTGAACTTTTCAATTTGAAAACTGGAGAATATGATCTAGAGATGGATGATAATGAATATGAGGATATGTTGTCTGTTATGGGTCACTTCGGCGAAAACCCTAACAAACTGTTTAAGAAAAATTTCTCCCCGGCATATAAATTTCTTGCGGATGTCATTGGGAAGGTGCTGTTTGCTAAGCATATAGTACATGACTATATTTCCAGGCAACAGTTCCTGGTTATGGCCACGTTGGTTAGTAAGAAGAATGTGAACTGGCCGCAGATATTCTTTGATCTAATCAGGAAAAAGAATAGCAAAAAGGAGGTTTGCTATGGAAGAATCTTGGGATTGTTTCTGAAAGCCAAGGCCAATGAACTACTGCTATCTATGACAACATGCATTAATGCATCTAAGAAGCTCACATCTGCCCTCTTTGGTAGATGGGAGAGGACAATCATAAAGCCATCTAAGGGCTAGTCCTCTTCCTCTAAATCTTCTGAAAGTACAAGGTCTGCATCAGCCACTCCTCACCCCTCTAAAGAGATTCCATCCACCCCTCCACCTCCTCCTGATTCTCAAGCTACATCTCAGCCTCAAGTTCAACAAACCCTAGCCTCCACTTCTATTCTAATACATACTTCTACACCACCAGCATCTCCAATTCCTTCTTCCCCTACACATATTCCATCCATCATTGCAGAGGCTATTTCCCCTCTGGCTATCTCCATATCATCTCTCTCTACTCAAATCTCTACCCTCACCTCTACCCTCTCTTCATCTGGGGGCCTGGCTTCAGTCCTTACTGAAACCAGGTAGGGGGAGATACTTAATGTTGAAGCAGCAATAGCAAAACCAGCAGCAGCAGGAACAAATGTTGACATGGAAATAGATTTTCAACATTTTCTTGATACTGATATGGAATCAAATGATATAGAGATAACTGACTTAGTAGCAGATGTAGATAATCAATGTACAGATATTGTAGTATCCAATGCTCAAGAGACCAGCTTGCCAGAAGTTCTACCTGGAAGAGTCTACTTTATTAAATCAAAAATAAACCTACATACTATGCTGAAAATTTTTGGATCTTACATTCATTTTTTCCTCTCCTTTCCCACTCAATCATCAAAAGCAATTGTGTGCTACACCTCCCCTGCAAGTTCAGAAGTATTAGATATTATAAAGAAAAGTCTTATAGCTCCTCCTGTAGTATTATATGAACAAAGATCTAGCCCTCCTGTGCCAACTTTTATCATGGATGACATCCCTATTCCTAATCTGGATGATCTGATAAATCAGGATATGGCTATGGAAGCTGAAGCAGCTGAAGCTGAAGTTGTTCCCACTCCAGCTAGTAAAGAGATTTCCCAAGATGTATTAAGTCAGATTGATGCTATATATGACAATACTTTGTCTTCTGATGATGAGAGTGATGATGATTCTGATGATGCTCCAAAGAGGAAGCAAATCTCTAAGAAAAGGAAAGCACCTCCTCCTCCTGCTCCAAAACCTAAGTCTAAAAATGATACTCCATACTACATTCTGCAAAACATAACTCCTTATAAGGGTATGCCAGCTTGGATGTAGCTATCCAAGAATGAACAAAAGCGCAGAAAGAAAAGCAGAAGATACTCTCCTCCATCACAGAAATTCAAAAGGGACCCTCCTCCTCCTCCTTCTCCTCCAGCTACAGGAGCCTCAGGAACCTTATCTCAAAGTTCAGAAGCATTCTCCAAGCCTACTCTTACTAAAACATATCAAAGGCAAGGAAGACCAATTCAATCTTCTAGAGGTAGTCAGCATCAATATAGACATCAGATGTCCTCTAGATGTTCTTACAGTGCTCAACAGTCTGCTCCCTAGCCAACATTTTCCCCTCCTCCATCTCCTGGCAAAGCTAATAACCCTGAAGAACCTCCAATTCCAACTTATGATCCTGAAGCTAGTCCAACTACAAGAATGGCTATATTCAGGGAATTTGTGGCTCTTTCTCAAATAAGGCAAGCCAGAGAAAAGGCCCAGATCCTTCTCAGTTCTCCACCATGTCAAGCTACAGAAAGAAAGAGTTTGAAAGATATCAAGTAGGGAAACTGTTTAATGCTGATGAATACATGAGTCTACATCCTAAAGCTGTGGTTCCAAGAACCACCTCTCAAAAGACTCTCAGGGATGCTGATATGACCATGACTATGAAGCAAGCTCAAGATCCAAACAGGACAATCAAATTTGCTAAGTCTTCTGATTCTTATAAGAACATTTAAATTGTTTATTTTCTGTGTTTTCTGTGAACAATCTGGGTACATAGCTTTATAAAGGTACTGATAGCTTATTTATTCTATCAGTTATCTCAGTTTTCATGCTATGTTTACTTCATTTTGTGTTGTGATCTTTATTTTTTGTTTTGAAGAAACCTCACCCAAATAGGGGGAGATTGTTGGAACCCCTAGGTGATTTGGGTTAGGTTCTCTTCTTAGGTTGTGACCCATGTTGTATAGAAGGGTCAAATCTTATGTATTTCTAGAGTTTAGGCCATGTCCTTAGAGTCAACAGTACAAAGGACCATTCTCCATCACTGCCAGAGACTCAAGACTTAAAGAAATCAAGATTTAGAAAAAGTGATCTACGTTCGTCGTTCTCAGGTCGAAGATAGTCGTACTCAGCTCAACTAACTCAGAGATAAAATTCTCTAAACTGAGTTCGATGATCTCTGCTCTCAGGTCGACTAATACTTCATCTCTCAACGCCAAAGATCACTCAGCGCCATAATCACTCAGCGCCATAATGGACTCAGTGACATAATTCACTCAAAGACAAAGCTTATCTCAGGTCAATGAACTCATATCACAAAATCATTCAGTTTATGCAGTGCAGTTGTTCGCAAGGCTCAGGTCGACGAATTCACAGGTCGACGAAATTATAGGTCGACGAAAGCTGATCAGAGGTCGATGAAAGCTGATCTCAGGTCGATGAAAACTGTAAGACATTTTGTTATTTATTCTTTCTCTTTCTGTCTCAACACTTTATATCTATTATAAGCTATTAATTCCCTTGTAAATCAATGCACTTATATATTTGAATAGAGCCGTTACTGGCAGCATTGATTGCTAACATCCTCTATGGAATTAATTGCTTATATCTCGGGTCAGACATAGAATGTAATAATTAATAACATTCTTGCCGTTTTTCGTTCCCAAGATTTCGGCTGATCATTTATTGGAAAGTTTGTTTTTGAATTTCGACCAAGTTACAGTTATCTGATATACATCTCCCTGCTAAGAAAATAATACAGAATACATATACAGAAACAACAATCCATCATCAACAGAGTTACAGAAAAGAAAACATACAAAAGTGCAGTGAAAACATCTCTCAGAAAACTTTTGACTGCTCTCAAGAGAAGAAGAAAGAACAAACATCACCATCAAGAGTCTTTCTTCCTCTCCTTCTTTGTTTTCAAGGATCTCAAGTGACAGCAACATTCAAATCAGTCAAGACATACTCACCCTTCTACAAAGCTTCCACTCCTGAACCATTCAAGATCTCAGGGGGAGCTTTATCATCAACAACATTAAATCCACATAGTCTTCTCACTGTGTTTTTAGAAAAGAATACTTTCATTAAACTCTCTTACCCACCTCTGTACCGGATTTTAATTCCCTTCAAAATTATTCTGGTTGCAAGTATCCTTCCAAAAGACTTGAGAGTTGGTTTTTGAGCACCTGATCAAAAGCTCATTGGTGGCAGTCCCCTGATCAAAACCTGTAGTGGATTCCTACATAGGGTGGTAGAAGAGTGGATGTACCCAAGTTTGGGGAACCACTATAAAATTCTTGTGTTGTCTGTGTTTGCTGTGATTTTTCTCTGTGCTTGTGCTGTGATACTTATGAGTTGTTTAGATTAGATATATATCTCTAGTTTATCTGCTGCACCTGTACACTTATACACTTATAGTATAGTAACTTATTTTATTAAAGATTCTTTAATACATCAAAAATTTAAAAAGGTTTCAATAACTCTATTCACCCCCCTAGAGTTTTTCAGAGCTTACCCTATCTTTCACAATTCAATCCAACCTTAGCACCGTATAAACCCGAACATGAAAGAAGTCGTAAAGGGCGAGGTTATGAAACTCTTAGACGCAGGAATTATCTATCCTATATCAGATAGTAAGTTGGTTAGCCCTATTCAGGTAGTGCAGAAAAAGGGAGGGATAACTGTAGTTATAAATGAAAATAATGATTTAATCCCGACACGGACGGTGATGGGGTGGTGAATGTGTATTGACTATCATAAGTTAATCGGCTCCACCAACAAGGACCACATTCCCTTGTCGTTCATCGATCAAATCTTAGAGCGATTATCCGACCATAGCTTTTATTGTTTTCTCGATGGTCTCTCGGGGTATTTTCAAATCCCCATATCTCCCAAGGACCAGGAGAAAACTATGTTTACTTGTCCCTTCGACACATTCGCTTACCGAAGAATGCCGTTTGGATTATGGAATGCACCGAATACATTCCAACGATGTATGCTCACTATCTTTGACAAGTACGTAGAAAGCATTATGGAGGTATTCATGGATGATTTCTCCGTGTTCGGTGATACCTTTGATAATTGTTTTAAAAATCTAGAAAATGTCTTAGAAAGATGCGAAGAAACTAACCTTGCCCTAAATTGGGAAAAATTTTATTTTATGGTGAGGGAAGGGTTAGTTTTAGGTCACAAAATTTTTGTGAAAGGAATTGAAGTAGACATAACCAAGATAGAAGTTATCGAGAAGCTGCCGCCGCCTACGAACGTGAAAGCTATAAGAAGTTTTTTTAGGACACGCTGGTTTCTACAGCCACTTCATAAAAGACTTTTCCAAAATCACCAAACCTCTTACTCAGCTCTTAGAAAAAGATGCCTCGTTTATTTTTGATGATCTTTGTCTGTCAGCATTTGATTTAATAAAAGATAAATTAGTTAGCACCCCTATTATGATAGCTCCGGTGTGGGACCTTCCTTTTGAAACTATGTACGATGTGAGTAGTTTCGCGGTAGGAGCCGTATTAGGTCAACGAGTATCTAAAAACTTCCACCCCATCAATTATGCAAGTAAAACAATAACATAGGCACAAGATAATTACACCACAACCGAGAAGGAGCTCCTAGTTGTAGTGTTCGCTTTTGATAAATTCCGTTTATATATTACTCTTTCCAAAATTGTTATATTTACGGACCACTCGACCCTCAAATATCTTCTTGCTAAGACGTATGCCAAACCGCGCCTGATTCGCTGGGTCTTACTCCTCTAGGAGTTTGACTTAGAAATCCGTGATAAGCGAGGAGCCGAGAATTTGGCCGCCGACCATATCTCACGATTAGATAATCCTTATATTGAAAATTTAGATGAAAAATCTTTTAATGATTATTTTCCTGATGAAAAGCTGCTTTCAATTAACACTTCTCCTTCTCCTTGGTTTGCACACATAGCCAATTATTTAGTGGCTCGTGCGCTCCCAAAAGAGTTCTCCTCTCAACAAAAGAAGAAATTCTTTTCTGAGTTGAAGAACTATTTTTGGGAGGACCTGCATCTTTTTAGAGTCTGTGTGGACCAAGTGATAAGGAGATGTGTCTCTTTTGAAGGAGGTTTAAATATTTTAAAACATTTTCATGAAGGACCGACTGGTGGTCACTATCAAGCTGCTTGCACTGCCCACAAAGTGTTTTGCGCGGGTTTTTACTGGCTTAGCCTGTTTAAAGACGCACAAGCCTTTGTGAGTAGGTGTGATAGTTGCCAACAGTCGGGTAATATTTCCCATAAAAATGAAATGCCATAAAATTATTTCCTCGAGTGCGAAGTTTTCGACCTATGGGGAATTGATTTTGTTGGCACCCTTCCTTCTAGCTTCGGAAATAAATATATTTTAGTTGCCGTTGATTATGTTTCTCGATGGGCTGAATACCTATCTCTTCCTACTAACGACGCCTGAGTTGTAGTTACATTTTTGAAAAAAATATTTTCTCGATTCGGTACGCCGCGAACCAACTTAGTGATAAGGGTTCACACTTTTTTAACGCGCAGTTTTCTAAAACTCTTATTTAATATGGCGTTACGCATAACCTTTCAACTGCCTACCACCCCCAAACTAACGGACAAGTCAAAGTAGTGAATAGAGAGATAAAAAGAATTTTAGAAAAGACTGTTCCCACCTCTAGAAAAGATTGGTCAACCAAATTAGATGATGCTCTTTGAGCCTACCGAACAACGTACAAAACCGCCCTCGGATGTATGCCGTATCGGTTGGTTTATGGAAAGTCGTGCCATTTACCCATAGAATTAGAACACGGTGCTTTTTGGGCCTTGCGATTTTTAAATTTTGATCCCCACTCTATCAGCGACCTTAGAAAATTTCAACTTAATGAACTCGATGAGTGGCGCTCTTACGCATTTGAAAAGAACAAATTTTATAAAGAGCAGACGAAATGTTTTCACGACAAGCACTTAAGGCACCCAAAAACATTTAAGCCGGGCGACCAAGTGATTCTTTATAATTCTTGCTTATGTTTATTTCCTGGAATGTTAAAGTCGCGATGGTCTGGGCCGTTTTCTTTTAAACAAGTTTTTCCATATGGTACTGTTTTAATTTCACACCCTGATAAGGACGATTTCAAAGTAAATGGTCAGCATCTTAAACTGTATTTCTGTGGTGATGTCAGTCCAAACTATATTAATGTTATTCTGCATGATCTGAATTTTGGATAACTTAAGACTTTTTATTTTTGTTAAAAACTTTAAATATTATTTTTGGACAATAATCTTTTGGATAATTTTTTTTGATACGTCGAGCTCAAATGATGTTTTAAACAAAGAGCGCTCTTGGGAGGCAACCCAAGTTATTTTTTTGTTTTCTTTATTTTACACTTTTTTTCCCCGGACGGCTCCGACAAGCTGAAGCTTCTGCGATAGCCTGCTCCAACGCTGTTGATTCCATCACGAAGTCCAAAGAAGACATTTCATGAAGATCCAAAGCGCAAGCATAGGGGAGCGACATCACTCAGTTTTCGCGATGCATAAATCTGGGGAAGTATCTATTTTTCAATTCTGTACTTTCATTTCTGTTTTAATTTCTCTCTCTCCTTCCCCTCCTTTCTCCATTGAGTACAATGTCTATTTTAAGCTTGGGGGAGGATTTCCTCCTTCTATTGTCTTTATTTTATTTTTATATCTTAAAAATTATAATAAAAAGAAAATATTTCAAAATAAAAAAAAGATAATATTTCAAAATATAAAAAAATATTTACTATTTGTTTTTTACTTTAATAGTTTTGACGGTTTTTTTGGTATTTCAATAGTACCCCTTACTTTTTGTTTTATTTTTCCCAAAATCCCATATAAACAACTTAGCAAACTATAATTTTTCTAATCGTTCTTTTTTATTATGTTTCACAAGTAAAATATTGGTCATACTGTGTTTCTAATTCTCGGTAGCACGTTAATGTGAAAATGTTTTTCTAAAACTAACATTTTTATTATGGTTTTCGTTCTTTACCTTCTTTACTTTCTAAAAAATTCATCATCCACTATTTTCCTTTTCATTTTTGATAATTTTTGTAATGTCAACTTTTGATTAGCGTAGTATATGTGAACGATCCAAGTCGCCTATTATTTATATTTTCAAGATAATTTCATTAGTCTTCTTTTATTATCTAGGACTTGTTTTTTGAAATTTTTCAAAACTATGTTTTAGAATATTTAGAAGCATGAAAATGATTTAGGCCATTTTTGTTTTCGTTTGAGCCTTCTTGCCAACTTAAAAATTTTTACCCCTAGTTATCCGCTTTTGAGCCTTTTTCTAATTTCAATTGATAGCTCCACTTATCATTTTATCTGCACCAAAGCCAAATTTTCTAACCTATCTAATTACACTAACCTTTTTGAGTTTCATTTAAAAATTTTAATGATTATGATAGGGTTATTTTGTGATATAGTTGGAGAATTTTTGAAAAAAAAGTATGCTCAAAAGAAGTGTTTACTTTTGTTTGACTAATTTTAAAATGAAAAAAAATAATTAATTATGGCCTTTATTTTGAAAAAGAAAAAAAATGGAAAAGAAAAAGAAAGAAAAATATTTTATTTATAATAAATTTTTTGAAACTTGTTGTTTTGGTTAAGTGTGATTTTCAAGCCTCCTTATTTATCTTTGAATTCCACTCCTAATCATAATCCAAAACCAAATGTTTTGGTCTTAATAAGTCCTTTTGATACATGTTTTTGAATTTTATTTATTAGATAAGTAAAGAAGAAAAGTAAATCAGTATTAGTTTTGGATTTAAATTTAGATTTTTGTTATTTAAGTGATATAGTCATAATGCGTTGCTTGGATCTAGTAACAATTCAATTCATTTTTTCATTTTGTTGCTTTGCTTAAGTTTATTTAAAGAAATTTGTTAAAATTTTGGATGATTTATTTTCGTTACTAAAGCTTATAAATTGTAAATCATGTTTAAGTAATTGTTTTAGGTTTATGTTTCACCTTCTTCCTACTAAGAATTTCGCATAGTACTTGTGTAGGCATAATTAAAACTTTTTGATTAGTCACTTTTTATGCTTATCTAGTTTTTATATCTTTGCTTGGGGACAAGCAAAGCTTAAGCTTGGGGGAATTTGATAGTTCATTTTGTAGTCTAAACTATTAGGGTATTTTCTAGTTTTTAATGCACGAATCATGTATTGCAAGCTTATTTGTTGACTTCTTATGTATATATTTTTCCACTAATGTTTTCATGTCTTTTTGAAGGTTTCCAGAATTTTCAGCCAAAAATTGCCCTGACACGCCCCCTAATACGCCCTCCCTGGGCGTGTTATAGTGTGTGTCACCTGATCCAGAGGATGCCTGATGCTAGAAGCCATTTCTAGAGAAAAACCACCTAACACGCCCTCCCTGGGCGTGTTACAGGGTGTGTCACCCTCATCCCGAAGTCTGCTGCCACATTTAAAGCGTTTTTTGTTGCTGCACGTCAACAGTACTAACATGCCCCCCTATACGGGTGTGGCCCTGGGGCTTGTTCCACCTTTTTCCACGACTGATGGATATCTGACCAATTATTGAGACATGACATGCCTTATATGCCCCTCCTAGAAGGGCATGGCCTAGTGCGTGTCCACCGATGTAAAAAAGCAATCATCATTCTCGCCAGAATCCAGAGCCCGAGGTCAACTCCGTGCATGTCACGCCCCCCTGACACGCCCTCCCTGGGCATGATAGAGGGCGTGATCAACCTGAGAATTTTGCCTATAAATACAGTGGTACCCCCTTGTGTCCAGAAGAGTTTTTGGTTTGAGAGGGGAGGTGCTGCCCTTTTATTTCTTAGTATTTTTCATGCTTTCTCTCTCTCTCTTTTTCTCATTTTGTATTTTTATTATCCCTAGCTTAGTGTAAGCTTTTGTTATAGCTTTGGTAATTTCTTTAGTATTTTAATGTAATGCTAGCATAGGTTTTCAATTTCATTGCAAGTGTACTCTTTTCTTTCAAGTTATTGTAGCTCTCTTTAATATTAATATAAGTGCCCTTTTACTTTGAGCTCTTAATCCTCTTCTACTCATCCCTCCTCCTCCACTTTTCTATGATTAACTAATCCTCCTTGTACTCGATTTTGATGATCCGAGGTTCGAGTTGATTAAGTTATGATGCTTTGAATATACTTTTTCTTTTTAGGGGTTAGGCCTTCGATTTACTCTTGATTATTCTTGTTTGGAATTATATCATCGATATATAATTTCCATCTCTATTTTCACTCTTAGCTAGCGAGAGGCTCGTAGTTTGAAGTGAACACTCAAGAGTAAAGAGAGTTGCACATACCCCTCGAGAGACGCAGACATCCAAATCTACCGGATTGGAGTAAAATCCAATAGTGGGGTTCACCGCGTAAAGAGAGCTTTAGGCCTCCGATTTAGACGAGAGTTTGGTTGGGTCTTCTTAAACTCAATTGGGCACAACTTCGAGAGAAGCGTGTTCAAGCTTTAGGAACCTCCACGGTCAAGGACCTTTACCCTATTAATTTTAGGTTTTTTTATCGCATTTTAGTCAACTCTTGCCAAGGTGATTCTTGATCGAGTGCTTTTCCATTTCATTATTCAACCCTTCGATGTAATCATTTTTATTAGCTCTTTATTTAACTGCAATTAGTTCTCTTTTTATCGTAATATTTCCTTTCTTAAGTGCATTTATTTTTCCCTTAGCAAACCCTAAATCCTTCCTTCGATAATATAATAGTTTTCGTGTGAGTAGGTTTACTCAACAGTTCCCGGATTTCAATATGACACTTGTGTCCCCTAGCTACAGTTTGATAGGTATACTTGCCTAGTTGGATTACTAGTTCGAATCTCTTTTCTCTAGCGGAAAGCGATCACCAATTGCTAGGGCTAGGAGCCCTGAGAAAAAAATTAAGTTTGGACACTTCAAGCCACTAGCAAATGTGAGGGGGCAGGCCCTGGCATCTCCACGACCTACTATGATTGATATAAGAGAAACCTTGGATCAGCAGCAGTGAGAGATCACTAGAGTTGGGAGCTTTAAGAGATGTTAAATTTTGGACACTTCAAGCCACAAACAAACACAAAGGGGCATACCTTAGCGAGTCTACGACCTACCGCGACGGATAAGGGTTAAACTATTGATCATCGGTAGTGAGAGGTCATTAAGGCTTGGAGCCCAAAGCTGTGTAGGGTCATGAAGACTTGTAGTGCATGAGAGGGTGCTCAGTAATGCGGGGGAATGAAGCAATGCAATGTGGGATCAGGTACTTAGCAGCGCAAGGGCATAAAGTCGTGCAACATCGGAGTGGGTGCTCAGTAGCACGGGGGTATGCAGCTCAGTAGCACAAGAGAGGGTGCTCAGTAATGCAGTGGAATGAAGCTCAGCAGCGCGGTGGCATGAAGCTCAGCAGTACGGTGGCATGAAGCTCAGCAGTGCGGTGGAATGAAGCCCTATAGTATGGGAGCGGGTACTAAGTAGGGCGGGGGCATGAAGCCCTGCATTTTTGGAGCGGGTGCTCAATAATGTGGGGGGAATGAAGCCCTGTAACGAGGGAGGGGGTGCTAAACAACGCGAGGGATTGAAGCCCTGCACCACGGGAGCTGGTGCTCAGTAGTGACGGGGCATGAAGCCCTGCAGCGCGGGAGTGGGTGCTCAGCAGCACTGGAGCATAAAGCCCTGCAGCTCGGGAATGAGTGCTCAATAGTGCGGGGGCACTAAGCCTTACAACGCAGGAGCATGTAGTCAGTAGTGTCGAGGCAAAAAGCCCTACAGCACAGGAGCAGGTTGTCACAACCACATTTTCTCAATATATAATTATATTATCAAAGTGAGAGAAAATACGCATCATGATGCCACGCCGTGCATGTGACAACTGCAGATGCTCAGGCAGCTCTGTCTCTTCGTTTATTTTCATAAAAGACGAAAATAATTTATGTTAAAAAATATGATTTAAGTTTAAAGTTCAAATATCGTTTCCATCGGTTCAGTGGATCAGCTACTCTACAAGTAGAAAAGTATATATGCATTGGAGAAATGTAGAGTTTAATTCATCATTGTTTTTCTACATGAACATGAAGACCCAACAATGAACTAATGTTATGCAAGCCTCTTAATTTAGTATAAGTAGAAAAAAACTTTTACAATCTTCGAAATAGAGCAACCTTTAGTTGAAATAAATGATATGAGTATGAGTAATGTGCAAATATTTTTTAGATATATAAAATAACTAATATGCAATCTAACAAAAAATCTCTCAAAAGAGCAATATATCAACAACAAAAAGTATTAGCAGTAACAATAACTAATTAGTCTACACAGAAAGAAAATACGCTAGGGGCGCCAACAATCTGACATGAGCCCATAACATTAGCAGTACAAGTCTGAGATAAACTACAAAGTTAGCAGAAATGACAGACTACCTCTCACTGATGAGAGGAAAAGAACTCAGCTACCAAAGCCTGGAGGATTCAAACTCGGGCAGCTCTAAATGTTACTGGTCCGCACCTGTGGCATTAAAAAAAAGAATACCTCAACCTAAAGTTGCAAAGGAAAGCTCACACATAGTTTAAGGATTAAAGAGTTATAGAAGTTACCAACCCAACAAGTGTAATTGTGAAACAATAGCAAACAAAGGTCATTTGAACAATAAGTATAAATGGATCAACACGAATTGGTTATAAAAGAGAGGGATTTTCACCAAGTTCGATAAGTACTCATTTAAGTAATCATATATATATATATATAGTAAAAGTGACTGATTGACTCAAAAAGTGAATCAATAACACCAGCATAAAACGGTACTAAGGCGGG
Source organism: Platanthera zijinensis (assembly GCA_039513925.1). NCBI lineage: Eukaryota > Viridiplantae > Streptophyta > Magnoliopsida > Asparagales > Orchidaceae > Platanthera > Platanthera zijinensis. Next base: position 116,996,098 of record CM077084.1, read on the forward strand.
GCATTCTTGCCAACACAAACCATCATACCAAAACATCCAAAGGCACTGTGGTGGTGGTCATCCATTCCAATCCAACCAAACAGTCCAAAAAAAACCATCGGGTATAATGTTTCACTATCAGGCACTGTGGTGATGGTTATCTATTCCAATCCAAACAACAGTCCAAAATGTCATAACAAAAATATGGCACCACACAATACTTAACATCGGATTACCTCGACAACGCAAGGAAAACCCAAAATTTTCTAAGTAAAAATAGCGTTCACGACTAATTCGTCGAGACCATGCGTGAATTCAGCGTGATCACTCGACAAATCTTCAAAACCACACAACGAATCTTAGCCCAGTATTCGACGAACTTGACACTACCACTCAACGAATTATACTTAATCACTTGGCGCACTAGACAAAATCACTTGACGAATTCGGCATGATCACTCGACAAATTCAACGTAATTGTTCGACGGATTCGACTTAACCTCTCGACAAACTAGACGGACTTCTTGGCAAAGTCAACGAACCATATGTGACTACTCGATGAATTATACGTGACTACTCGACGAATTATACATGACTACTCGACGAATTCAGTTCTGATCACCCTGCGAATCTGGCATACATTTCGATGAAACTAGTTGAGTCCACTCGATGAATTTACTTAGCCAATTCCACGACTTGAATCATAATTCACTAAACTTTGTTTTGACCAAAATTCCTTATCACTCACTATTCCTTACTAACCTAAACATTGTCACAAAGAAGGAATCAACTTCATTCCAAAATGAACAAGGTGGGATATTTTATAAGGAGAAAATTTGGCAAGGGGAGAATGTAACGCCCCCGATTTTTCTGATTATATTATTTGATTTGGTATCGTCATATCATAATATTTATGATGCCAAAGCGTTACTTTTTACATCATGTTGACGGCGTTGCATCATTAGTGCATTTTCGCATCCGTTGGGTCGGTTTGACCATATTTTTGGAGTTTTTGATGAGATTGAATGATGTCTTGATTGGAAGAATTAAATTTGTGGCATGCATGCTTATAATAAACATTTGATGTTAGGGTCTCAAGAATGATGCGTCGGATTCTAGGGCTGTCTTTGCTGTTAAATTCGTAGTCGACATTTTATCCCGGAATAAAAGACATTCTGAATTCTCGCATTTGACTTGCTATTTCTCGAGAAGCCCTTACTAGTTCACGAGAAGCTTTTAGTACTCGAGAAGTCTTGACTTGCTGATTCTTGAGAAGCCCTTGCTGGTTCTTGAGTAATCCATTCTCAGCTCTCGAGAAATATGTCCTGTTGATTCTCGAGTAATCCATTCTCAGCTCTTGAGCAATCCATCCTGTTGATTCTCAAGTAATCCATTCTTAGCTCTCGAGAAGTCCATGTTGCTCTCGAGAAATTCGTCCTCAAGCTCTCGAGAAATCTTTCTTTAGTTCTCGGGAAGTCTTAGTTTGTTCCCGAGAACTCTTCTACCTGTTCCCGAGAAGTCTGCTTCATTTCTCGAGAAGCCCGTTCTAGTACTCGAGATCTGCCCTTGTTCCCGAGAAAGCCTCGTCTTGTTCTCGAAAAAGCTTTAATTTGTTCTCGAGAAATGTCTAGTTATTCTCAAGAAATCCATACCTTCGTCTGAAAAAATCCGGTTCAACCGACCCCGATTCGTTCTGTTAGGTATGATTATTTTAATAATACATGTATTATATATAAATATACATACTTTTTCATCCTCCTTCATTTAGACTGAACTCCTATTCATCTCCTGAACTAGAGCGGCGTGAGCGAGAGAGAGAAAGTTCTTCCGTGATTCTTCTGGTGGCCTCCGACGGTGCTCCCGTGCTCGAAATCTTAAACCGAACATAGATCCTAAAAGCTCTCAGCAAGAGCTACGTCATCGTGGTAAAGTTTTCCCCTTTTCTTGGGTTTTCTCGTTAGGGTTTTGGCCCTAACCTATATTTCGACCATTTTAGTTCATATTCGACTTCCCTCGTCTTCCTCAACCCCGATCTACGCCGAGGTACAATTTGGAGGTCATCTCCGGCGAAACCAAGTCAAGTGGTGGTTTTCCCTCCTCCCTCTTTTTTTTCAGATCTTGATGATATCTGTTAATCTCTTTTTCTTTAATCTTTCTACACTTTTGTAATTCCAATTTGTGGATATCTTTAATCTTCCCTTTGAAATCCACTTGTATCATTAAGTTCTTGTTATGACAATTCAACTTTGTAGCGTTGTTTGAGATTTTGATAATATGTTAAATTGTTGGCTTTAATCACTCCTAACTATTATGTTGGACGTGTTAGAGTTTATCTAGGATTGTAAATCCTTCCTAAAGGTTGATTACTGCTTCTTAAACCTAGAAATATCTTGTAGAATCCGATGCGCCAAGTCTTGAGATTTATATCATGGTTTTTCTTTATTGCGAGTGTTAGTGGACGAAACCACCGCCGCAATTTTTGTTCCCTTTATTAGTACCTTATGGAACTCTACCGGGTGTTTGGGCGTCTGCGGTGAATGGTGGAGTTTATGAGTCTCCCACATAGTTAGACGGATATTATATCTGCGTGGGTTTTTCTGAATGAGTGACCACCTCACCTGTGTTTTGAGTAGAGTTGACCACATGTGGCTAATAAAGTTTTGAGAATTCTTTCTTATGATTTAATCATGCTTTCCACCTTTTTAGCCTTGTGCATCTGGTGTATTTTGTTGCACGCGATGATTCACGTAAGCGCTCTTTCCTGATTTTGGTACTTTACCTTGTACTTTACTTCAGCACTTATGGTCTTGGTTTGGTACCCCTTTTGACCTTTGTTTACTTTTGGCTTATTTTTCCTCCATCGCTTGTACCTTCTTACTGAGGTGTTCTGTCTTTGGAATGCCTCAGGTTCAGAGCTTTAGCAGGCAGTGGAGCTGGTATTGGAGTCTCTGGGCAGTAGTGTTGGCTGTGGTTTTCACCTCACCGTTGTGAGGTAGTTTATTGTTTTAGTTTACTTTACCTAGTTCAGACATACTTTTGTTTTATGTGGGTTTGTGCTAGATTATTAACGCCCACAGGATAGTTGATTTTGGATACTTGGTTAGCTGCTAGTTGTTTTCTTTGTGATGAATTGGATTACTTGCTCTCTGGGGTGTTTTATGCAGGAATACATGCTAGGTATTTTCAAGTATAAAAACTACTATTATTACTTCATGTATTGCATGTTTTAAAATTCTAACTCTTTATATTTAGTGACCGTAAAAGCTATTTTTACTACTATTATAAACATAGAGTCTTGCATACCATGAGTTGTTCCCTAGGGGACGTTTACACTCATGTAGGGCATTTAATCTCATAAAAGAAGTTTTTTCTGCCGCGTATCACTTTTTACTCGTGGACTAGATGAGCCACTAAGCCGAGGATATGACTAACTGCTTAACTTAAACTGGATTTATTTTCTCTAAACAAGTTAAAAAACACCTTTCTTTATGTGTTAAGTAGGAGTTTTTTCTGAGCGTCCGCAGTTATCCCCTGCTGATGTGGCATCATGACGCGCATTTTCCCTTACTTTGATATATCTTTAAAGGCGGTGAAAAATATGGTTTGTGATAGAGAAGAAAGCAAACCATCACTTGCCTCAAAATCTTCTGATTTCTAGCCTCGAAAGCACTCCATGCTAAGGGATGACCGACATAAAACCACAAAAACAAATTTCTGAAAGGTTTTGGACAAAAATAATGGTTAGGGTCACTCACTCTAATACTAAAAATCCACGAATTCGGAAATACTCATCGCACACGTGTAGATCTCGGTGAGGGTTTTCCAAAGACAAAGAATTTGTAAAGTGTTTGTTTTAGGAAACTGATTGACCTAGAGGGGGGTAAATAGGTCCAATTAAAATTTATTCTTATCTTGGCTACTTATGGACACAAAAATTTCTTTATTGAGTAAGTTAACACAGCCACAACAATAAAAAAATAGATAAACTAAGATCAACATAGATCTAATCTAACATTCACAGCACAAACCACAGCACAACACACAAGAATTTTATATTTGATCCCCAAATTATGAGTACATCCACTTTCCCCCTTTGCCTATCTAACAATGAACTAGGTCTGACCAAACTCCTCCTTTCTTTTCCTCAGATATTTAGATCTTACACCTTAGAGCCCAGCTGGATCCTACAACTCAGATTCCCTTCAAGAATCCTATCTCAGAGTTCACCTTCACTCCTACACCTCAGGCAAACCCTTGCCCTACACCCTCAAAACACAACTATTCCTACAACTCAGAGAAAGTCCTTCTTCTCCAACCTCAGGCTCTCAACCCTACCTCAGCCTTTATAATTTAGGCTTACAGCTCAGAGATATATATATCTCCTACCCCTCAGATTTGCTACCAGATCTTACAAAATAAGAATTAAAGTAGACTAGAATTTAAGATTTGATAAATCACCCAGCAGGAAAGAAACATGTGACTTCTTCTTGATCAGATCTTGATGAGTAATCTTCTTCCTTGAACTTTATTGATAAAAAATAGTTCAACCCTTCTTAGATTTTTCAAAGCATCTTGAAGGAGAAGGTAGGGTTGAACTTGGCTAGAGAAGATTGGAGTTAATCAACGATTTGCCTCCTCTCCACCTTCAGAATTTTGTTGAATTGATCTGATAGACTGAGATGAGAAGAATGAGAAAATCTATATCATTTCTGTTATATTGGTCTCCTTATATAGGCTTTGGAAAGAGTGACCGGCTGCCCCAGTTAATCCTCTAACATTTGACAGTTCTAACAGTTGTCAGAACTTCAGGTTTCGAATTTTGTACTTAGAAGAATTTTTGTCTTGAGAGCTTCTACATAAAGGTGTTGACACCAGTTCTCGGCGTTGACATTTCTGTACTTAGATTCTTTCGACACCAATCCTGGGTGTTAACACTTCTCTTATACGGGTGTCAACAATAATTGAGTGTGTCGACACTGATAGATTCTTATCTCAACAACTTGTATAAAAGGTATTGACACTAGTCTTGAGTGTTGACACTACTGGTTTCTTGACTAACGGTGTCGATCCAAGTCCTGGGTGTCGACACAGCTGGCTTCCTATCTCAGCACTACTTGAATAAGGGTGTCGACACTAGTCCTGAGTGTTGACACAACCTGATTCCTTGTCTCAGCACTGTTTTTACAAAGGTGTCGACACTTATCTAGTGTCTCGACACTTTTGTACTTACTTTATTTTCTTCAACATAGAACCTGCACAAGTAAACTCAACATACATCAAATACAAATTTGTGTATATCATTAAGTTGAAGGGGCTTCTTCAAATCAGGTACACAATTCCCAATGTACCCATCAATCTCCCCCTTTTGAAGTAGTCATAACCCCAATTCAATGATATACACCATAATGTCAAAGTAAAATAGTTGAGATGTGCATTACAGGTGTTGAAACAAATATATATACTGAAACAACAATACTACAACAGATATAGTAAATTTCTTTTAAACTATTCATTTCAACTTGTTCAAAAATTACATTGTTTTTTAATTGAACAACAAAATTACAGAAATTTCCTATGACAAAGGGTTCTAAGACTGATCAGGTTCTTTGATAACAATCCCTTTTCCTGATGGGCCTTTTGATTTAACCTCATGCACTTAGTCATCAGCCTTCTTCTTGCCTTTAACATCCTGTGCCTTAGCATGTTCCTCTTTCTTAATTCTTTGCCTTTCAACATAGTGATATGGCTTGGGGAAGTATTTGTTGGGATCAATAGAGTCAGCAGGAATCTCCCCAGCCTTCAGAGCTTTCCTGAACTTATGAATGATCTCTTACTGCTTTGTATTCTTTGCACTTTCTTGTTCAGAATACCACATTCCCCTATAATTTGCATTAGTATTGACTTCTTTTTATGTAGTGAGAATAATGGATCTAGAAGTTGGACTCCATTGCTCAAAATCAGGCTTTGCTTCAGCATGTTCCCTGAGTCTTTTCTTTGATAGTTGAGCTCTATTTTCCTTTAATAATGCAGAAGCATTCATCTCCACCTCCTAATATACTATATTTTGAATTTGTGGTGGAGGACTGTACATGGTCTGGACAACAGTTTGAATAGCCTTAAAATGAGCTAGTTGGCAACCAGACTCAGCAGTTTGATCTTCATCATACCATATGAGAGGATGGCCTAGAGTTTCTCTGATGCTATTGGATGTCCAGATAGACTGCTCAGAAATTTCCTTTATCATTACTCTCTCCCCCTTAATGACTTCTCTTTCTATATGATCTCTTAAATCATTCTTGTGAAATCTTACTTGACCATATATATAATGAATTCCTAAGGATACATAATTCTTTACTTTGAGCAGATGTTTATCCAATTCTTTGTGAGATGCCTTCACTTCCTCAACCAAAGAGGCTTTGTGAGTAGATAGTTGTGTTTAAATATCCTTGGAGGAAAAGGTTATCTTGGTCTCCAGAGTAATAGTTTGCTCAGCCATCTTGACTAGTGAAGCATCATTTAGTACTATCATGTTCTCATCCAGTCATTTTTTATTCTCAAGGACATAGCCTTATAACCTTACAAACGGAGATGACAAGAATGAGAAAATCTATATCATTTCTGTTGTGTTGGTCTCCTTATATAGGATTTGGCAAGAGTTATCGGATGCCCTAGTTAATCCACTGACATCTGAATGTTCTGACAGTTGTCAGAACTTCAGGCTTCGAATTCTAGACTTAGAAGAATTTTTATCTTGAGAGCTTCTGCATAAAAGTGTTGACACCAGTTCTGAGCATTGACACTTTTGTACTTAGATTCTGTCAACACCAATCCTGGGTGTCGACACTTCTCTTATAGGGGTGTCGACAACAATCGAGTATGTCGACACTGCTAGCTTCTTGTCTCAACACAACTTATATAAAAGGTGTCGACACTAGTCCTGAGTGTCGACACTACTGGTTTCTTTACTAACAATGTCGACCCCTTTTATATAAGTCCTGTCTCAGCACTACTTGAATAAGGGTGTCGACACTAGTCCTGAGTGTCGATACAACTTGATTTCTTGTCTCAACGCTTTTACAAAGGTGTAGACCCTTGTCTAGTGTCTCGACACTTTTGTACTTAGTTTATTTTCTTCAACATAGAACCTGCACAAGTAAACTCAACATACATCAAATACGAATTTGTGTATATCATTGAGTTGAAAGAGCTTCTTCAAATTAGGTACACAATTCCCAATGTACCCAATAGAATCCGCTCACTATATCTCCCACGGTGGCCGTCAGAAATCTCCCAGGAGATCACCTCCTCTCTCTCTCATAGATCTACTTCGGAGAAAACAAAAAGACATAAAAGATCGTAAAAACCAAAATCTAAGGTGGGCCGGTTTTATATGTAAATCGTTATGTACATTTTTTATATAATAATATTTATTAATGATCTTAACATTTATTTGACGATTTGGACTAAGGCCAACTTGGTTTTCTACGAAATTTGCACCGAGGGTAAATACCGGTCCTATGAATCAGAGCTCAACGAGTCAATAATGAGTTACGATTTATTTTCACAGTTTGTGGAAATGAGACTGTACATTCATGATTAAAATTAATTATTTTAATTTTCCAAACTCAGAAAATTCCATACTCCGACGAGCTCGAAATTCAGTTGACCTGGCCAAATGGACACAGAAATACACTAACGACATTGTACAAATAACTTTGCATTAACGTAACACCCTTGTGCCATCATTATGCCAAAAGGAGATTAAAAAAAATCATCAAAAATTAAGGGGCGTTACAGCCACTCCCCTTAAAGGGAAGTTTTGTACCAAAACTTGAAACTCAATCTGAAAACCAAGTGATAAAAGGGACAACTTAATATTTTACTAGATAGAAATACTCACCGAAGAAAGCTAGGAGAAAAGATAAGGTTGAGATTCTTTCATGGCAGATTATAGTTCCCAAGTCGCGCTCCTGACATTTTGATTTCGCCAAAGAACCTTAACCATAGGAATCATCTTCCTCTGTCCAACTCAATCCAGCGTCTTGATGTAGGCTTGCACGTTTCACACCGAGTAGGACTACGTTCTAACGCCACGCCACTCTTCAATCCAATCCCTACACTCGCACAACCGCTCTACGCGACACCACGTAATTAAATCTATCAATATTATGCTAGCATACGGGTAGCCAAACCGGTTTGGATCCAACAAGGGCTATAGTGCCAATGTTCGATCGAGCTAAAAGGACCAATATTGGGTCCGACCGAGCGGTGTTGTACCAAAAGAGATCTACCGAAAAACTTTGATTCGGAATGGGTAGATCTCTCCCAACGAAAAGATTGCGAAGGTTCGCCAAACCTCTTGAATGAAAAATAACAATAAAGAGAATAACAAATCAAGATAAAATCAACCACGATGAAATCCGAATATTTCAATAGTTAACGCTACGGATAAAAACCACCACTTGAATATTTATAAAGAAAGAATCTCACAAGAGTGGAAGTATTTCGTTACCCAATCGGAATGGGTGATTCCAATTAATCTCGACTTGGATCATTCTCCAACGGCTCCGCCGGAGTCGCGCCGGAAGGAGAAGAGAATCTCGCTCGCCAATATAGCTTCACGTCGGGTTGGAGATCCACAAGGTGAGTTGTAGGAGATGATGTAAGTGGCCGGATTTTGAGAGGAGGGAATATGGGGCGGTTTTCCTTAACAAGGAGAGGAGGAGGGGAAAAGGATAGGGAGGAGGAGATGGGAAGAGGCCGGCGGCCAAGAGGGAGGATGGGGAAGGAGAAGTTCGGCCAAGGAGAGAAAGGAGAGAGATCTCAAGAGGGAGACAATTTGGGTTTCAATTTTATTTCATCAATCTATATCTCAAAATGAAAATATTCATGCCTATATATAGGCTTACATCAAATAACAAGGGGAAAGGCTACATGCAGCCCAAAATTAAAATACAACTACTCATGGTTCAAAACATAACCATGCCACATATTATGAAAATTTAAATAAAATGCTTAAATAAAATAGAACCAAAATGCATAAATAATTAATAATAATTTTAGTAATAATTATTATTAATTATTTAAATTTAGGCTTGCGCCGCGGGCGGATATTTGGTCGACGCGCCACATAGTCTTCACGGCGTCGCACGTCACAACTTGGAGACGGAGAAATATCTTCTGTAAGCGCACCGTCCTCATCTTCAACCTGTTGAGGGCCGTCGTCTCCATCAATCCTCCCCCGCTTTAAAAAACTCATCACCAATGAGTTGGCCTGAAAGGACCGGAGCGGGAAAGCATCGTACAATAGAACCTCGGGGCGGCAGACAGCACCACTTGGAGAGGAGAGCACAACAACCTGAAGTATCCTGTCAAGCATAAATATGTTCCTACGGAACCTTGGAAGAACATTAGTCAATAAAGGAAAACAAAATTCAGCGTCCACAACCAACGTACCTCCAGAGAAGACCGATGAAGAAAACAATCCAAGTACAATCTCATAACCCATACCCAAAGAGAACATAGTGGACCCACACGGACAGGAAGAAAATTCAAGTGGCAGAGAATCATATAGCGTTAAATTAGAAACATCGAAAATAAGGGGAAAACCCCAATCAGTGGATAATTCAAATGAAATGTGTATTCTCCTAATGTCATTAATAACCATAGAGGGTTCAGCTTACCAACTCGCCAACTTTCTAAAGTACCCGAAGGCATCCGTTTAGGGACGAGACACACCAAAACTAAATCGTCACTCTTATAGTGAGAAACTATTTTATGTAAGCTAGCATGAATATGATACGAAATAATTGGAATGGCTAGCGCTTTACTAGTGTGCTTATATAAGAGGGGATCATAACGAGCATAATCTGGAGTGATTTTTGCCGACAAACTAGAGGGTAAGTAATGAGACGCCACCAGAGCGATTAATTCAATTAAAATGCGCCTAGATAACTTGCTACCGTGTGGTGTGAACCCATGCGCTATGCGACTCACCCCAAATTCAGAGAATAAAGGATTTATGTCCGGAGGGATGGGAGCCTTAAAATCAAAGATGATTTTCATAGGCGTGAGCATCGCAGTTCTACTTTTATAATTAATATAATCACGCTTGGCATGAAGATATGCCAAGGAAAACCGCTCATCATAAATACTAGTAGAGCTGAACGCTCCTAGGTGTGGAAATAGGTGCGAGCGATACAACTCATGTGGCCTAACCGTGGTCACTAACGAGTGGAAAAAAGGGTCATCAAATGGCGGGGGGTAAATTCGCGCGTTCAGGCTTGGCAAATAAGTGTGTTGAGGGGACATCACATCAAAAGGCACCATAGCCAATGTATCACTAGAAGTCCAATTCGAAACCTCAAAACTCGGATTTGACGTCCAAGAAATATCGTCCGACTGCAAGCCATTAAAATCATAAGAAAATTCAAACAGTGGATTCACCCTTACGAAAAAATCATCCGACATGTCTTCCAATTCATTATGTATATCATGTGATTCAGACTCAGTGATCGGGTCATAGATCAGCACCAATACTACGAGATCAGGCGGCACTAAGGGGACCACCTCTGGTGGTACGTACCAGTAGAGTGAACTCAGGGTGTAACATAAGACTACTATAATCAAACATACCACACTCGTGTCCTAAATAGTCTGCTCGTCGAGTCAACGGGTCAGGAGAAAAAGTCGGTAATACAACGATCGGGAGAGAGTTAAGATCACATTCAAATTCAGGCAACGGAATTAGCATTAGGGGATGCTCATCCGGCTCCATTTCAATAACGTCTTCCAGAGTTATAACTCCCTCACTAATACAATCTTCCAACGCATCGGTCAGGACATCAGTAGCAGTAAAAATCTCAGGGACGGGCACTTCGATATGTCTCGGGCTTGAAATATCAAGCTCAAGTCCTAACAAATCGTCACCTGAATCACGACTGGGTAAGCTCTCATCGAAATATAAATCTTCTGACTCATCCAGTTTATCACCTGACTTAGGCTCAACAGAGAATTCCATGTCAATCAAGGTAGACAACGCAGACATATTGTCGGAGGGAAATGGAGATGACTCTTCGGGGAAGAAGTCGTCATCTAGGTCACTAGGGTAACCAGTCTCCTCAATGTCGCTACCATCGTCAGTGATATTAGCCTCGTCCTTAGTGACGGGCACACTCGTAACCACAGCCTCAGACTTAATCATGATAATAGGAACACTCTCACCCCGTGGGCTCATGGCATTCCTAGCACTTACGTCTAACGACCTAGGGATAAAGGTCCTAAGTTTCTCTTTCCTCTCATAGGTAGGTGTACTCATGCTTGAGATAATCAGATCTTTGCGGGGAAAGTATCTGGCGTGAGGATTATAGTCATTCCTAAAGGTTGGTATGGAACTAGCACCATAACGATACTCACTCAAAGGTTTGGCATTAGTAATACGGAGATTGGCGGGATCAAATTGATCCGAGAGGAGGCTACGCATCGCCCACCACGTGTGTTTATAATTGCCAACACGACGCTCTTCGTTTATCCAAAATGATTGGGCTCGACCTATTAACCGCTCTCGGGCGAAGTGAACCTTTTGGAGGTCATCCCATTCGCGACAGTCAAAATGAAGTTCTATCTCCTTAAGCCAATCCCTAAAATTTTTAGGATACCCTAAACCGTCATAGGTAAGATTAATGTGGCGTTGCCTAGGGGGAGGCTTAACCATGGATTTATTATACCAATAGTCTAAATGGGAAACGTGAACGTCATAGGCCATAATCGTAAGAACCGGAGAGAAAACTCGATCCAATACTTGTGTTCATGCAAAGAAAAGTAAACTGACCCAAATAAATTAGGATTGTCGGAATTGTTCCCGCTTAACCACTAGGGTAAAACTTATAGAAAATAGATTTTCTTGCTAAAAAAATATGAAGATTATTAAAAAAATTTTATTTTTGAATTTTGCTGAAAAAATAAAAATATAGGCCGCTATTGGCAGACCAACTATTAAATTTTAAAATAACTTAATAAAAATAATGACTTAATGAAAAATAATTTTTTTTGGATTTCTTATTAAAAATAAGATAGAGAATTTCCAGAATGAGAAAAATTTTTTTTTTAGATGAAATTTGAGAAAAATTTGAAATTTGAAAAGAATTTTGAAATTTTGAAATTTGAAATTTTGAAATTTGAAATTTTAAATTTGAAATTTGAAATTTTGAAATTTGAAATTTGAAATTTGAAATTTGAAATTTGAAATTTGAAATCTGAAATTTGAAATTAAAAATTTGAAATTTATATTTTCTTTAGCCTACCTAAAAATAGAAGGATGGTGCCGATTAGGAAATCGACAATAACCTCCCTCTGATACCAAATTGATGTAGGCTTGCACGTTTCACACCGAGTAGGACTACGTTCTAACGCCACACCACTCTTCGATCCAATCCCTACACTCGCACAACCGCTCTACGCGACACCACGCAATTAAATCTATCAATATTATGCTAGCATACGGGTAGCCAAACCGGTTTGGATCCAACAAGGGCTATAGGGCCAATGTTCGATCGAGCTAAAAGGACCAATATTGGGTCCGACCGAGCGGCGTTGTACCAAAAGAGATCTACCGAAAAACTTCGATACGGAATGGGTAGATCTCTCCCAACAAAAAGATTACGAAGGTTTGCCAAACTTCTTGAATGAAAAATAACAATAAAGAGAATAACAAATCATGATAAAATCAACCACGATGAAATCCGAATATTTCAATAGTTAACGCTACGGATAAAAACCACCACTTGAATATTTATAAAGAAAGAATCTCACAAGAGTGGAAGTATTTCGTTACCCAATCGGAATGGGTGATTTCGATTAATCTCGACTTGGATCGTTCTCCAACGGCTCCGCCGGAGTCGCGCCGGAAGGAGAAGAGAATCTCGCTCGCCAATATAGCTTCACGTCGGGTTGGAGATCCACAAGGTGAGTTGTAGGAGATGATGTAAGTGGCCGGATTTAGAGAGGAGGGAATATGGGGCGGTTTTCCTTAACAAGGAGAGGAGGAGGGGAAAAGGATAGGGAGGAGGAGATGGGAAGAGGCCGGCGGCCAAGAGGGAGGATGGGGAAGGAGAAGTTCGGCCAAGGAGAGAAAGGAGAGAGATCTCAAGAGGGAGACAATTTGAGTTTCAATTTTATTTCATCAATCTATATCTCAAAATGAAAATATTCATGCCTATATATAGGCTTACATCAAATAACAAGGGAAAAGGCTACATGCAGCCCAAAAATAAAATACAACTACTCATGGTTCAAAACATAACCATGCCACATATTATGAAAATTTAAATAAAATGCTTAAATAAAATAGAACCAAAATGCATAAATAATTAATAATAATTTTAGTAATAATTATTATTAATTATTTAAATTTAGGCTTGCGCCGCGGGCGGATATTTGGGCGACGCGCCACATAGTCTTCACGGCATCGCACGTCACAACTTGGAGACGGAGAAATATCTTCTGTAAGCGCACCGTCCTCGTCTTCAACCTGTTGAGGGCCGTCGTCTCCATCACGTCTCTAGATTATAGACAGGCTATTAGACATAAGAATGATTGGGCTGCAACTAGGGCACAGAGTCAAGGACATGTCAATTACTAGGCACACACTTTCGATTCTCGCTCACAAGAAACTCTTCATGAATACCAGGGAAATCAGCAGGCAAATCCAGTCTATAAGCAGACACTTTGATGCGCTCAATAACATGGAAAGGTCCCACATACCTAGGATCAATCTTGTGGTTCCGTCCAAATCTCTTAACACCTGGCATAAGAGAACCTTTCAAGAAAACCATGTCCCCAACTGCGAACTCCAGATCAACATTTCGCCAATTTGCATACTTCTCATAATGCTCTTGAGCCACACGATGACTCTCTCGAATATATGTCATATCAATGCTCATGTCTTCCAAGGCTTCAGGACCTAACATCGATCTCTCACCAACTTCAGTCCAAAACAGGGGAGTTTGACAACGCTCCCATACAAAGCCTCAAATGGTGTTATCTGCAAACTCTCCTAATAACTGTTGTTTTAAGAAAACTCCATAAGTTCAAGACGCTTGTCCTAAGCTCTAGCTTGGTCCAAAATATAACATCTAATTATATCTTCCAAAATATAATTCACTCTTTCAGTTTGTTCATTAATCTGTGGATGATATGCGATATAATACCTAAGGCCAGTGCCTAAATCTCCTTTCAAGCTTTGCCAAAAATGAGACATATATCTGGAATCCTGATCTTACACAATACTCAATGACACACAATATAATCTGATGACCTCATCCAAATAAAGCTCTCCTTTTTTCTCCATGGAATAATCAATATTAAAGGGCACAAAGTGAGTACACTTCGTCAATCTGCCGATAATAACCCATACAGAATCATGCCCTTGGGGAGATCTCGACAAACCGATATTAAAATCCATAAAAATACTCTCCGAATTCCAGCTTGGAATATCCAAAGGGGCCAACTTACCTCCAGGTATTTTATAATCTGCCTTAACACGCTGACAGGTATAACATTATGATATGAACCTTACTACATCATTCTTCATACCTGATCACCAAATAATCTGCTTCAGATCTCTATACATCTTCATTGAACCAGGATGATAGGAAATGTTTGAATCATGCACTTCATCACAAATCTTTGCCCGAATATCCTCAACAGTGGGAATGCAATATCTACCCCAGTACCTTAGGGTGCCATCACCATTTATAGAGAATTCTTATAGTTCTCCCCTTTCAACTCTACTCTGAATGTGCTGCAAATTCGGATCATCTCACTGATGTAACCTCATAAGTGTAATCCATGAAGTTTTTCCAACTTCTAATTTAGTTGACACAGTGCTACTCCCAACTATTATATTCATCAATAAGAACTCCTCCAAAGATTGCATGGAAAGACCAAAGACATGCATGTCTTTTATTGTCAAGGCATCGACTACACATTAGTCTTGCCCCGATGATAAAGGATTTCAACCTCATAATCTGTGACATAATCTAAACATCTACGCTGGTGTAGAATAGACTCCTTTTGAGTGAAGACATACTTCAAACTTTTATGGTGCATATAAATCTTACATGTCACCCTGTAAAACAGATGTATCCATATCTTTAGTGTTGAAACCAAAATTCGGCTCCTGTGGAGTTCAAACCCTTGGGGAAGGGGTGATCGCACACTTACTTCTCCCTAGCAAACTTGAACGACCAAAGACTTAGAACCAGAACCGATCCAAGGCTCCAGCTCGAAGGTCCCACCACACACCCTGAAGATCTTAGAGCGCTTCCCCTCCTTAGCCTGCGCTGAGCTTAGGGGACCTCAAAAAGCACTAGAAGATCGATAGTAAGAAGATTAGAATGCTTGAAAGCTTGCCTATTGAGGTATCCCCGTGGGTCTATTTATAGGTTTTTGAAGTTGGTCTTCCAACAACGTAACTCTGCTGTTCTGAACGGCTATATGTAGTCCAGGTTGGCCTGCCAACAACATAACTCCACTATTCTGAAAGGCTATGGGCATGCCAATGAGGGCAAAATGGTAAAAATACAATATGGATCACTGGGCGAGTGGTCCCCAAAAACCTCCACTCGCCTGGGGCGGAAAGTACTCGATGGGGCTGGCACTCGCCGCCTTCTTCTGGCCCTAGGCGAGTGCAGGCCTAGCCTTCCCCACTCGCCTGCTGCTGCCGAGATCTAGAGGCGAGTGGGGGCCCACTTGCTCCACTCGCCCCACTTCCATCTCACCTCGCTTGGGTGAGTCAGCGAGTATTCCGTGCTTTCTAATCCCTTCCGACTCGCCTGGGACTTGGACTGTCTTGCTCGGCTGGTCTGGCTCCTATCGATCCCACTTGCCTCACTCGATGCCTTAGGCGGAAGGCATCGACAGAACTCGCGTCACTCAATGCTAAAGGAGGAAATCGTCGAGTGAACTCGACTCACTCAATGCCAAAGGCAGAAGGCATCGAGTGAAGTGAGTGAACTCATTTCACTCAATGCCAAAGGCAGAGAGCGTCGAGTGAACTCGCTTCACTCAATGCCAAAGGAATAAGATGTCAAGTGAACTCGCCTCACTCGATGCCAAGATCTCAGCTCGCCCGACCGGCTCACAAACACTTGGGGGGCTCGCTTCATGAGCGACTTTGCTCCTGAAGGTCTCACAAAGCACTGATCATAGAGGGGAACCCGATCATCGAATACGGGGTTGTACACAATCCCTGCTCTTTGCGAGCTTCCACGAAGGTCGGAAAGAAACATCCAACCCCAGGTATTTGATGAGCGTTGTAGGAGTAGGAGGGAATCTTTTGTTGGGGTCCGCAAGCTACTATAAATATACGCCCCCTTACCTGAGTGGCCCTTGCTATTACCCTTACTCTGATTTTTCCAAGATGCCTCTCTCCAAGGAGCTCCAAGAGAGGCTTAACCATGCCTGGGAGCTCAATACTACTCAGGCTAACGAGCTGGTCTCCTTGTCACCTAGTACCTTGCAACACGAGTTGCCAAAATGCCAGCCCGCCAAAAAGGCCAAATATTCCCAAAAGTTGCCGAGTTGGTCTATTGTGATCTAGCCTAAACCCCAGATCATGGTCTCGCTTCTTTCTCCAAGAAAGCTATTGAACCAAAAGGAAAAGAGATCATAAACCTTCTTGCCGACCCAGACACTCATTAGAATGGTATTGAAACCTCTATGCCGCGAGTTAACTCTCCTCGCGGCGACTTGTGCCCCCAATCATCTCCTGAAGGCCGCGCGAGAAACCTGTCGCCTCCCATTGGTGCCACTAGGCTGGGCTCGCTACAGCTAAAGTTGCCGGCTCGTGAGTCTCCTCGGGTTCCTACCCCCCAGTCTTGCACTTGTAGGGGGAGGTGCCGGGGACATTCCCATCCCAAGCTTCAATTTTATCTCCCCCAACTCTCAAGTTCCAGGTCGCGATAAGGCCATTCAACCTCCTTTCGCTCGCCCAATTCAGGGTCAACCAAGTTCTTCTTGACAGCTCCACCTTAGCAGGACTATCTCGCAAAGTTAGTATGTAGCATTCATCATTTCTGCAAACCTCAGCACCTCATCTGAGTTTTTTTTCTCGTAGGTCTTCCTGACCACTCTGAAGCCCAGGAATCCTTTGAGCCAGCTCGCCAATCTCCATATCCTTCGCCCAATGCGATAGACAATTTCCTGGACACCTCGCTAGACCCTGTCGAGCTAAGGAGGCGAGCTATTGGGATTCTTTGGAAGTATGGGCTCGCGCTGCGCCATATCTAATAGGAGCAAGCGGTTGACGGAGAGTGGCTGTGCGCGATGGAGCAGGACTATGTGTGCTGGCGGATGAGGTCCGGCGCGGCTCGCCGAACGGGATGACTTCCCTAGGACCCTTTATGGATTGGATTCAAGAAAACCTGCGCGTCATCCACCAAGATCTGGAGCAGGTCCGCGAATTTTACAATCCTCGCCAGCCTCTGGGGATTGTGGCGCGAGGCCAGGGTAGGTGGAAATGACTCCTTAGTTGAGCCTACCGACACTCACCTCCGAGTTCCCCATCCCGCGTATTATAATAATTTTATTGAACTGATTATTTGACATTGATGTGTAATAACTTAAACTATTTTTCTAGTTTTAATTTCCAATGATTGTTATTTGTGAACTGCGTTATGATATGGACTCGGCTCGCGTTCGGGTAGAAAAGGTCGCAGATGTTTGGCAAGTCGGGGCCAGCAAGCCGGACTGACCTGTCGGCATGGCAATTAATTTGTTTTCTATAAATAGGCCCTCTCACCTACCCCCATACCATCACCTTTATTGTAGATTCATACCCCCTCCCTGTTCCTCTTCTCGCCACTCCTTCTCGCACCGAGATCTTAAAAGGATGGGCAAGACACGACCTGATGCGAATGGAAGGTCCAAGTGCATGAGGCAATTCTTAGAATACACTTTCTATGAGGGAAATACTACCGAGCAAGAGTATGTGGCCTTTGTGGCCGACAACGTTCCCCCCAGCTTCACCGCACGCTTGCCCGGGAGAGGTGAGTCGATTAATACTTTCTTCGCCAATGAGCTCACCTTCCCCATCTCACACTTTGAGGTGGGGTTGCGCCTTCCCCTCTGGTCGGAAATCCTCCTGATTCTGAAGTATTATGGGGTAGTTCTCGTGCAATTGAACCCGAACTCAATTGCCATGATGGTGGCATTCACCTTCTTCCTCAGGCGAGAGTGTATAGAGTTCAATCTCACTGTCTTCCGCAAACTATTTACATATCGCACCACCAATGATGGGGTCGCCTTCCTTGCCCGCTAACAGCTCAAAGTTCGCGAGACGAACAATAAGAACCATAATTGGTTCTCAAAATTTGTCTTCATAAAAGGGGATCTCAGTAACATTCCCTTCTCGCCTCAACAACGGAGCGAGGAGGTATACCGACCACCCACTGTGACCGACAATGATGCTGAGCTACATAAGTTATTTCTCGGCAAGGACTTCGAGGTCGGCTTCCTTCGAAGGGGCCTCAACTCGCTCCCACCAGTTATTCCTGACGAAGGTATAAACTTCCTCCTTTTCTTTTAATGGGCTCGCCAATATCCCAAAATTTTCTGACGACAAGTTATTTCCTGCTGGGGAGCGACTGATTTTCGAGCATCCACCTTTTGCAAACTCGGGACTCTACCCCGACGCACTTGCGCGCAAGCGGGTAGTTGTGGTGGCCTACCAGATGGAATTAGAGTCTTCCAGGCCTTCCTCCATGAAGAAGCGACCCAACCCCACGAGCTTCAGCTTGCCTCACCGCTCACAACTCAAGAAGTTGAAGAAGGCGGTGATCTCCAAGGAGAAGCAGATCATCCTAGACTCACCAGAGAAGGATCAAGGTGGCGACGACCCTCCTGCTTCCCCAAATGCCCAGGATTTCCCGGTCCGAAAGCTGGGCTTGCCAAAGGAACATCAAAACTTTGGTCTCGGCGAGAAGGAAAAGGACCAGCTCGGCGAGCCGATGGTCCAATGGGATGAACAGGCTCCCAGAGCCTCCATCTCATCCCTCCTCCCCTCCTGGTTCGAGCGCCACCCTCCCAATAGGCACACTTATGCCCTTGGGTTTGGGCTATATGGCCGCAAGGACGCCGATGCCTACAATGAAATGAGCCTCCAGTGGCTCACCAACAAGTGCTCGCGAGCCTAGATGTGCACAATGGAACTCGCGCACATGTCGGTTCGCCACGACTTCGACCTCAGCCATAACTTCGTGCAGGCTGGGCAGGAGCGAGATGTTTCCAAGGACGACGCTGCTGACCTAGAGAAGCGATTGTGAATTGCCATTGATATCCTCAGCAAAAATGTCGGCGGGGTGTTAAGTATCAACTAACCCCTTTTCATTTTACTTAGTACTTTCACGACTTCTTCTCTTACCTTTCTCGCCTTGTCGGATGCAGAAATTGTGAACCGGATGCGCGCTCGCACTACCGAGCTAGAAGAGAAGAACAAGAAGCTAAAGGAGTATAACAAGGGGCTCCAGGGCGAGTTAACTCACCTGATGGATATCTTCCTTCCCCCCTCTGTCGGCGAGCCGTGCGCCGCAGCCAAGAGGCCGAAGATGTTCAGTGAGGCGGAGGTCACCGAGAAGTTTCGGGCTAACTCTATCAACACTGCTGACTACACCCTGCAGATCATGCAAGACATGCAGGTGTTGACAACGGGTTGCGAGGAGCTGACCACAAGGGACCTGGTGCCGGAGTTGTTCCCCCCGCTTCTACCTTTTGCGAAAAGGAGGATGGCTTGGAATCGCTCTTTAAGGGTATCTCCGGCTTCTACGACGGACATTCTGGAGGGGAGGGTGAGAGCTTGCTCACATATTTTTCTTTTTGTTTTATTTGTAATGATCTTCCCCTCGCCTTTTTTGTAACCTCGTCGAGGCGAGTGCTTTTGTAATGACAAATATACATTAATGAAAAAACTTAGTATATTTTCTAATTCTTCTTCATTTACTTTCTGGTATTGTACTCGCACACGTATCTCCCCCTCACTGAGCGACCTAACTAGGGTAGACTCGCCACTAGAATGTATTTGTTGAGTTAAGAAACATACCATGCAGAGCCATTAAGATCTTGCCACCCCTTAATATTAGGGACTAGACCAATCTTCGAGCTGGGCACGCGGCCACCCAGCTCGTCTTGGGGTTTCTTTCCCTTTTAAAGATTCGTGCTAGACAAAAATTTTCACAAGTAAAATCTCGAGGTGGTGGAGTATACTGTCAGAGGATAGTCTCTTTTCGCCTTCCTTCGTAGATGACAAGATCTCGGCTCGCCAGCTTTGGCATTGCCTTGCTTAGATAGTGCTACCCCTGGGTTATTGTCGAGATCCGGGCTCATCACTACTTGTTTGCCTAGAGATTACTGGATTTAATCTTTTGTTCTCCCTTTGACATGTTCCCTCCGACCTCGGCCTCATGTTTAACTTCGAATGCCCCCTATTGACTGGTCGGAGTAGCCCAGCTAGAGATATTTCACAATGTCCACCGAGGCCACTGCCCTGTCCGTTAGATGGGATCCTGATAGCGGGAGTAGCTCGGGACTTGGGTAGACTCTCTCGAGTGACATCCAGCCCTACGAGCTAGATGAAAGCCTGGCATCGGGATCTGTTCGGGGTCCGGGTAGACTCTCTCAAGTGACATCCAACCCTGCCAGCTAGATGAAAGGCTGACAACGGGATTTGCTCGGGGTCCGGGTAGACTCTCTCGAGTGACATCCAGTATTTCCAGGTAGATGAAAGCATGGCAGTGGGATCTACTCGGGGTCTGGGAAGACTCACTCGAGTGACATCCAGCCATACTAGGTAGATGAAAGCCTTACAACGGGATCTGCTAGAGGTCCAGGTAGACTCTATCGAGTGACATCAAACCCTGCCAGCAAGATGAAAGCCTGGCAACGGGATCTGCTCGAGGTCTCGGTAAACTCTCTCAAGTGACATCCACCCCTGCCAGCTAGATAAAAGCCTGGCAGCGGGATCTGCTCGGGGTCTTGGTAGACTGCTCGGGGTCGGGGTCTAATTTATTAACATGGCTTGCCGCAAATTCTATTACAAAAAGAGCTGAAAGACCAAGAGAATTCATATTTACCAAAGGGATATATGTACATGATTCATGGGTAGAAACACTTCAAGTCATCACCGCTCCAGGTGTGACTTAGGGTCTTTCCCTCCACATTCCGGAGGTGATACCCTCCCAACCTCAATGCTTCTTTTACATTGTATGGACCCTCCCAGTTGGGGTTGAGTTTTCCCATGACAGCTGATCTTTTTGCTGCATCCATCTTTTTCAGGACCAAGTCCCCTTTCACGAATTATTTGATCCGAATGTGCTTATCAAAGTATTTAGCCATCCTCCATTTGACCTCTTCCTGTCGGATGGTAGACAGATCACGTAGCTCGTCCACCATATCCAGGGAGAGCGGCAACTCATCCTTGTTCTCAGCCTGCCACCCTTCTCTACCTTCGTCTGCCTCAACTACCCAAGGTGTTCGGACCTCGAACTCTATGGGGAGCACTGCTTCGCAGCCATGGGAGAGATTGAAGGTGGTGTCGTAGCTGTATTGGGAGTAGACCTCAGGGACCAGAGGACCAAAGGGAGCTATTCCACCCAGCTCCCCTTCAAGTTTTCCACCTTCTTCTTTAAGAGGTTTACAATGATCTTGTTCTTCGCCTCCACCTGCCCATTGCTCCTGGGGTGGTGAACCGCCCAAACTGATTGAAAGTGAGGAAAAGATCTACCTTAACTCTAGAGGGGGGGGGGTGAATAGAGTATTTTAAAATAATTCACAATAAAATAGTACAGCAGTGGAAGACTTAAAATTATGTATATGTGTAAGGTGCTTGCAGTGAAGTAAAAACTAAAGCAAGAAATAAAGAATCACACAGCACACAGCAAAGACAAACACACAGCAACCAGATGACACAAGGAACTATAGTGGTTCCCCAACAACCTGGGTACATCCACTCTTCTACCACCCTAGGTAGGAATCCACTGCAGGAATAGTTCATCAGGTGTCCTGGGCACCAATGAGCATTTGATAAGGTGCTCAAAAACCAAAACTAGATTTTTTGATAAGGTGTCTTGCCATCACTGAGTTTTGACAAGGTATCAGAAACCAGTTTCAGAACTTTTGAAGGGAGTTTTGATAAACCCTTTTACAGGAGGGAAAGGAAAAAGAAAGAAAGAGTTGTGGTATTCTTCTATGTCAACAGTCTGAGAGAAGACAAGTGGAAGATGATGTTAAAGCTCCCCCTGAGATCTGTAAAGGTTCAGGAAGGAGAGATTTGCTAGGGTGATAGGTCTTCAGTTGCTTCAGATCTCCAGCGAAAGATGATTTCAGCAGATACTGAAATGTGTGATGTCTGGAGTCCTTGATGTTGAAGCTTTTGAACACTTGAAGATTTGGAGGAGTTGAGTAGCAGAAGATCTCTTCTACAACAGAATTTTCTTGTGTTCTTGAATATTCAGTAGATTTTAAAATCACAGAAGATGAACTGTTGATCAGAGAAGTTGTATTGTTCAATCTTCTGTATTGTAATCTAATTCTTCTGTATCTCTTTGTATTCTCTGTATACTCTATTATCTCTGTATATTGTATTTTGTGTATTGTGTGTATTCTTGTTATCTCTATTCTCTTCTGCAGGAGTATATCAAAAATCTTACTTAGATGGCCGTTATTCAGTCATATATGGCTTCCATAATTGACAACTGTATCTGGGGAAAGTCCTAAGCAATATTCTATTTAGTCCTTCCTTGAAACTTGCATCAGATTGCTTGAAACGGCTAGAGAATCCTTTGTAATAAATGCAGAAAATAATTCTGAATGAATCTGAAAGAATTCCATAACTGTTCTTGAATTTGAATTCTGAAAGCGTCGATCTCTCATAGAAATCGTCGATTTGAGCTCTACGATCGTTGAACTGAGCTCAGAGATTGGATTTATGCTAGAGACAGAAAACGTCGACCTGAGCTCTACGATCGTCGAATTGAGCTCAACGACTTTGAAAATAGCTGAAGAAAAAACGTCGATCTGAGCTCGAAGATCGTCGACCGGAGTTCGATGATTTGCAGAGTTGAGCTCAGAGAACGTCGAACGGAGTTCGACGTTTCGTCGAACTGAGCTCGACGAAAATTGTCTTGTCTCAGTACTTAGTCCTGATCTCTGAGTGGTCCTGGGGGCAGCTCTAAACCTAAGTTCTAAGCCATAGACTCATTCTAATTTTACCTTTTCAACTATACAACTAGGTCAAACAATTTTCCTAATAACATAGTGATCCTTGCCCAAATTAGTAATAGGCTGTTCCAACACTGATGTTCAATCCTGAGCTGACCGTAGAAGCTGATAAACTCTTTGTTGGCAAACTAGGGCTTGTTGTCTATGACGATGGCCTCAGGTAATCCATGCCGACATGTGATATCCCCCCACATAAAGTTTTTGATTACCTAGGAGGTCACCTTGGCCAGTACCTTCACCTCCAACCACTTAGAAAAATAATCGATCATGATTAGCAAGAACCTCCTCTGCCAACTGGCCCGAGGGAAGGGTCTTACTAGGTCCATTCCCCAGATGGCAAAGGAACATGGCGCCGTGATGCTCCTGATCCGCTAAGATGGCAGTAGTTGGAGGGGAGAACAATTGGCATTTGTGGCATTTCTTCGTAAACTTAGCGGCTCCTGGCCCATGGTCGACCAGAAGTACCGTTTCCTAACGATCCTCCCCTCCAAGGTTCTACTCCCCGATTGGCTACCGCACTCTCCAGATTGGATTTCTTCCAAAATTGTTTGGACCTCTCCCTCCGCTATGCAACGTGCTACCAGTCCTGAGAGCATCTTTCTATACAACTACACATCACGCATGAGGTAGTATGTCGACTTGTGCTTAAATTGCTTTTTATCCATATCTTCCCGAAACTCCCCCCGTGGATTGAAAGGTTGAAAATGGATCCATCCACGAGGGGCATTGGTCAACCTCAATCAGCTATCCCTCTTCGATGGACGAGCAGAAAAGGCCAGGATGGTTCCCCCCGCCTGGGGTCCGAACTTGGCCAGCTGGTCCACCTACTCATTCTCTTCCAGCAGCATGTGTCTAATGGAGAAGGTTTGGAATGTGTCGATGATCCCCTTCACCTTTGCTAGGTAGAGCTGGAGGGTGGGCTCCCTTACCTCGAACTCACCATTGATCTGAGAATACACCACCAAGGAATCTGTTAGAACCTCCACATCATGTACCCCCCAACTCTCTGGCCAGATGCAGCCCTGCTATCACTGCTTCGTACTCTGCTTGATTGTTGGTGATGGGAAAATGGATAACCATTATTTTCTCAATCTTTGTGCCTTATGGGCTCTCCAAAAGCACCCCTACCCCTAGGGAATTCCTCCCTAACACGCCATCCACCTTCACCCTCCAAGGGATCGGACGAGTGAGCTCTGCCTCCGCCACCTCAACCACATAATCAGCTAAAAAGTCAGCCATTGCCTGGGCCTTGATCGAGAGGTGGGGAATAAAGGATATATTAAATACACTCAGCTCCACTGACCATTTTGCTAACCTTACTGAATGCTCCACCCCCTCAAAGGTATTACAGAGGGGATGGTCAGTCACCACTCGGATAGAGTGTGCCTGTAAGTAGGGTCTGAGACTCCGAGCCGAGATGACCAAAGCAAAGCCCAACTTCTCTAAAATCGGGTATCAGATCTTTGCCTTCCTCAAGACCCGGCTCACATAATAGATCGCTAGCTGCTTCTTCCCTTCCCCCCAGACCAGGAGTGAGCTCACGACCTCAACCCTAACCCAATGGTAGAGGGTCATATCTTCCCCCCTCCTTTGGTCCCTGGAGCAGAGGAGCCTGAATCAGTTGACTCTTAAAGTCTTGGAAGGCTCGCTCGCACTCATCGGACCATTAGAACTTCTGGGCCCCCTCAACGCTTTGAAGAAGGGAGAGAACTTCTCTCTCGCCCGATAGAGGAACCGGCTCAATCCTGCTAGCTTCCCTGTCAGCCGCTGGACCTCTTTGGCATTCCTCAGTGACCCCAGCTCCATGATTGCCTTAACCTTATCAGGGTTAGGCTCCACTCCCGTAGGAGTAAGGAGGTGGCCAAAGAACACACCCATGCCCGCCCCAAAGACACTCTTCAATGGGTACAACGTCATTTTATATTTACTCAGGGTGCCAAAGGTCTCTTCCAGGTCCCAGAGGTGAGAGTCCACATCCTGACTCTTGATCATGAGATCAAACACATACACCTCTAGTTTAATCCTCTTCTACTCTTGGAAGACCAAATCCATCATCCTTTGATATGTTGACCCTATATTTTTTTAGCCCAAAGGGAATCATCTTGTTGTAGTAGCACCCGTCCCCGGTGATGAAGGAGACATCTTTTATATCGGGTGGGTGCATCCTGATCTGATGATAACTGAAAAAGCATCAAGAAAACTCATTAAAGAAAAACCGATAGCTGAGTCAACAAGCGCGTCGATCCGAGGCAAGGGGTAAGAATCTTTAGGACACGATTTATTAAGAAGAGAAAAATCTACACACATCCTCCAGTGACCGTCTATTTTTTTAACCATTACAACATTGGAGACCCAACCGGGGTACTAGATCTCAGACATAAATCCGGCCTTGAGGAGCTTGCCCACCTATTCTTTGATGGGCTCGGCCAGCTTGTCTACGGTAGACCTCTTCTTTTTCTAGATGGGACAGGACTCTGGATCCAGGTTAAGGTAGTGACAGTCGACGTTCGCATCGATCCACGATATGTCTGCCGTGCTCCATGCGAAGATGTCGATGTTCTTTTGGATGCACTCCAACATCCTCCACTAGTCTTCCTGGCTCAGCCCTCTGCTGTTCCACACCTTTTCTACCATGCCTTCTCGGGTGAGGACCTCCATCTACACCACCTCCTCTGCAAATTCCAATCCAAACTTCTCCTCCCACTCGCTAGCAGCCCCCTCTCCTGGGGTAAGAACTCCCATATCATCTTCTTCCACGACCATCACCTCGGCCGACTCTTCCAGAACTTCTTCCACCACCCCTTCCCGGGTGTGGAATTGTTCCTCCACCACCTCCATCTCTCCGGATACTTCTCCAGCTTCCTTTCTGGACACTTCCTCCATCCTCCTCTCTATCTCCTCAGCCTCCCCTTGCTAGGAGATAACGTTGACTGCCGTGACTTAGCACTCCCTTGCCATCTTGGGGTCTCCGCAGACCCCGACTTGGATGCTTTAAGCACTGAACTATAGGAACTGATGGAAGGAAGAGTGTATGCAGCGAAAAGAACTGATGAGGGGTCTTCCGAAGATGGCATTGTAGCTGTTAGGAGTGTCCACAATGACAAAACTACAGTTTCTGGACTGCCCCCCTAAGGTGACATGGAGTCCCACTCCTCCTTCCACTTCTTTCCTATCCTTGGAGAATCCAAAAAGAGGACCATCTGAGGCCAACACCCTCCTGGCCTCCACCTTCATTGCATCGAACGCCTTCTTGAAGACGATGTTGACCAAGCTCCCATTATCAATGAGGATCCAAGAGACCATAAAATTTTTGACCGTGGCCTGGATCACAAACGCGTCGCAAAATGAATCCTCATGATCCGGCATGTACTTCCTTGAGAAGGTAATTTTCTCCTCCGGGGGTGGGGCTAGGGACGTGGAGGCGATGCTCCTGCGGTAGAAGGTATGGAGGCTCTCTTTGTGGGCGGCCTCAACTCCCACCCTCCCTATCGTGGATCACCCCGATCCCTCCGTGACCTCCGACATCTGCCCGGTCCTCACACATATCTTCCTCTACCCCAGGCATGACATCCTCAATCCGCACTTCCTGGCAGGATTACTGTTGTTACTCACTGTTTCCTCTTATCTCGAGGAACTCCGGGCACGTGGTCGTGGCAAGGCCCTCCTATTGATGGAAGTATCAATAGGGCAGATATGCCCTTCCTCCTTGACTTCTCCTCTGTTAGACTCTCCTCCTCCTCCTCCCCAACACTATTTCCATAGCCTGATGTTGATCGGGGAGAGAAGGAATCTAGCCCTTCCTCCATCCTGGAGGGTTCAAATGATCCTGGCCCCCTTGTTGTTGTCTCCTCATAGAAAACTCTCCGCTGGCCCTGGTCTTGCCACTCCTACTGCCTCCAGCCGAGCTGATTGTTCGGCTCCTAACACCCCCACCTTGGCTGTTGCTGCTACTTCTACTCCCTCTGCCTAGGGTCGGGCCTCTGCGCCTCCTGGCCCTTGCCACCTCTTGGCTCCTCCTCCACAGCCCACCTGGCTAACTTCCTCGTGAACTTAGGGTTTGACACCTCCCCGTCGACTTCCCTTACTGCCCTCTCTATCATCTCCTCAAAGGAGAGAGGCGGCACCCTCTTTAGCTACATCCTAAATAATCCCTGCTGCAGCCCCAAGGTGAAGTCCATCATCAAGGTATGCCCCGATTTCTCTTGGACCTGGAGGACCTCCTCTTGGAACCGGTCCACGTAGCTCCCCAGGGTCTCGTTCACCCCCTACTTGATGTGGAACAAAGACTCAGATTCTTTCTTCCTCTTCTTGGAAGTGGTGAACCTTAGCATGAACTCTCGGTGCAGGTCTTCGAAATAGTAGATGGAGCTGGCCAGCAGCTGGTGGAACTGTAAGACCCCCCCTCCCCCCCCCCCCGAAAAAGGGGGATACCCGGTCTTATGCCCAGAACCACCGCCTTACGGTGACACATAGCGCACACGGGCTAGTCGACACCGCAAGAAGCCAATCCTGCCGGCTAGTATGATCATTCAACCTTTCAGCAAATTGAGAAGAGAAGCAATATAAGCATTTATACATCAAGTCCACATCACATCATCATCATAATATAAGTAAAATGAGAGATCCAATAGTCCACAACGAGTACAAAATAAAAGAGAAAAGGCCTTATGCCCAATACATTGTAATCAATCTCTCTCTCACAAAATCTAACCAAGCGGAAGCTAATCTATCATCAGTACACGCATCATCACCTGATGCTGGGTTGCTGTAGAAGTAGTAGTAGGTGGCGTCAACTCCTTATGTCCTGCCGCCTCGTCCTGCTGGTGCTCCAGCTCCTCGAGCTCCTTAAATGATTTGGTCACAACCGACCGTTAGTCATAAAGACTATGACATTTTATCCTTGCCTGACCCCCGCAACTGCTAGGTACCGAGCGGGAGGACGAAGCGGAGAACAATAAGGGGTATAAAAGGAAAGTAGGAGACAGTGAATCTAATCTATCAAGATTATGTCATAACAAATATATCTCTACTCTAAAAGTTCTATATGGTACAAGTAAAGTAGGAAAGAACTGTACTGAAAAGAAATGTTGTAAGCAAAGTAGAGAACGAAGCAGGAAATAAGCTATCTACTACTAAAATATCATCACATAAGTACCTTAACTTATATAAATGCCCATACGAACTTATAAGTTAAGATTTTACAAATTAACTTATCATATAAAAGAGCCCATACTCATTTATATGATAAGGATCTATGGTGTGTATGTCCTAAGTATGTATGTATGATATGGAATGCGGGTTATGATTTATACAAGTGCAACTCAGTAACACAACTCTGTGCGTACAGACATTTAGTTCCCACTTTTTGGAGTTAGCTTAACTCTCAGGTACTACCGTTATTGCTACGGCAGCAGTGGAGCGGGCATAACCGCTCCTAGGCGGGTATACTTATAACAAGGCCTAGACCTTCCGTACGCCTCTGAAGAACACACTAGAGTCACCACGTACTAAACTGTTGGCTAGTCCACCAGACTTTTAGGCCGGGTGTGCATTTTTCCGGGATTTTCCTTCATACCATAGTATAAACAACCTACTAGCGCCTCAAACCCTCATACCTCACCTGAGTCACCGTACTGTCATCGGTGTGACGATTGGCCCAATACCTCATGACCCGCCACTAATATGTTTTATGCACATGCAATTTGTTTCCAACCCGAGCCTCCAGCTCACAGGACAAAACCCATCCTGTATCCAAATATTCGAGCCTCCAGCTCGAAGGACAAAACTCATCCTATAACCTCCAACCCTATACAGGTGAGATTATCACATCATTCCCTTAACTTATTAGACTAGTCTTGTCTAATGCTTATTAGGCATAACAACTTATGGTTAGTCCTTGGACTGCCTAGGGCATACCCGGTGAAGGGCTCATGGGGGGGGGGGAGGGGGGAGGGCACTAGGAACTATAATGGGATGAATCCCAAAGCTCCCTTTCTTAAGGGCACTTACTTTTATTAGTGTTTACCCATTATTAATACCCAACTCTCCATGTTGATCTTGAGTGATCCTAATGACTTAAGGTATTATTGGGAGAACGACGGTCTTCCTCCAGTCTCCGTTCTAATTACTTTCCTTAGGGTTTGCACTCTAACACTCGTTACTATGTTGTGACCCACTTGACACCAACAAGGGTTTCAACTTCCCAATACGCTTCTCAATCCAACCATCTATCGTATCCGCTGTGGGTCCTAATGTTATATGCTACATTTGCTTAGGATAACTCATGACCTAATGTTAACCCGTATGAGATGACTGCAAATTCCTTGGGCCAAATGCCCCTAACTATTTATCATGGGTTTGTAATGAAGGTAATATTGATCATTTATAATTTTATCATTTTTATAATTATTTTGGACCATAATTTAAATTAATCAATTAAGTGATCTAGGTCACTTTGAACATGAACTACTCTAACTAGTGGTCCATTGTGTCTAAAAAAACTATCTGAGGTTCATCTAGGTTAAAAATGACTGTTCATCAAAATTCATGTTTTTCCAATTTGAGTTTCCATATATTTCTATTTATGATAAATCCGTAAATAATCCATTTTTCAAATGAAGTTCTTAAAATATACAACCAAACATTTCTAGAAAATTACTAGTGATCAAAATTGATATAATAATACTTACGACAAAAATTCATGATCCTAATCAGTGATTTGCCTTATCATAATTTCATATGGACATTATTACCAAAATGCCACTGCTTGGGTTTTTAGCATTCATCCAAAAATTCTCAAATCAATATACTGGGTTTGAATCACAGAAATATGAAGCTGTAAATTTTTCCATAATTTTTCAACTGTATTTTTCCTTACTTTTAAATTAATTTCCCAAAATGGTACAATTATAAATCTACTATATACACAAGATATAATCCTCAAATTGACTTATAAATTTTTTTAGAGATGGAAAATGTCCTATTAGGGCTTGTATCAAAATTTTAGAATTTTACAAGGTCAGTAGACATATATCATATTTTTATTTCTACACGGTCTTATTCTCCATTAATTCAAAATAATGGGATTTTTGTTCCCAAAAATCCCACTCTTTCTATGGGAGGTTTAAATCATCCCTATAAGCCTCTGTCCAAAATCCAATGAACATTCATTGTGCCAAATGGGCTAACTTCCAATTTTTACATTTAGCACCATATATTTACAAATCTACCTCAACCATGCATGTTGGATTTCCCCAACATAGAGAGGTCCAAATGGCCTGAAACCTTTACCATGGTCATATCATGACCCAATGACCATGCCATCCAAATTTGGAGGTATTTGGAAGAGAGAATCTTCATATATTACATTTATTTAATAAACGATATTTCTATTAAAACTATAGAAAAATACATCCCAAAAATTCTGATTTTTGGATTAGACCAAGGTATAGCATAAATACATGTATGTCCAAAATTTCATGACATGTGGACTTAGGGTTTGGCTTGGGCACACATTTAAACATTTGCCCTAGCCTAGGACCAGTCTTAGTAGAATTGCCCTATAGGGAGCAATATTATACACATTACAAGTTTAAGGTATTAAATTAAAGGTAAGACTTATATCTACCTTTTTTATGTTGGGAACTAGTTCTGAAAATGCCTCTAAGAGGCCTAAATAATATATACAAGGTGACTGTATAATTTTGGACAGAAAAATAGACTTTTTATTATTCCATAAAAATTCAAGGGCATCAATTCATCTTCTAAAATGACCCTACGGTCCAGATTGCCCCAACCTGGACCAGCTAGATCTTGTATTTCCCAGCTTTATGGCCACCACCACCGCTAGTGATTGTCACCACCACCTCCAATGAGGTGGCGGCTAGCGTTTCCTGACAACGTGGCCACCAGAGGTGGCTCCTCCGGCGAACCCGAGCAAGAAGAAATGCTCGGCATGCTCCCTCTCATATGGCATCCGGCTTATTTGAGCCTGATATCTCTCCTAAAAGATCTAGACAGCTAGTAAAGAGGGAGGGGAGGAGAAACGGACCCTTAGACGAGCTTGACGGTGGGTTTGGTGGTGGTGCGCCATGGCCGACCCTTGCTCTGGCTAATCCTCTACTCCAGATGTCAGTTTCTGCTCCTTAGGGTTCACTGAAGGTGATGGTGGGGTGGAATGGAGGTGAAGCTGGCTGGTTTAAAGGCTTGACTTAAGAGGAGTTGATGGGCATGGCCGGCTGTCATTGAGCATGATTCTCACCCATGCCGCCACATGTCAGCCATGTAATGGACAGCCAATTAATGCCATAAATATGTTTTATTTAAATGAGGAATCGATTTGCTGTAGAGATTGATTCCAAATGTCCCATCACTATTTTATCTTGAACCCGGTTCAACCCATATACAAGAGAACCGACCAACATTATTTTTAGAGAAAAATTCTAAGTCCAAAAGCTTTGAGTGGTGTCGACACCACTCAAAACCGCCTTGAGTGGTGTTCACACAACTCAACGCCGCCAACACTCTTCAGTCAAGGTGTTGAGTGGTGTCAACACCACTCAACGCCGCGTTGAGTGGTGTTGAAACCACTCAACGCCACCAGTAATCTTCAGTCAAGGAATTGAGTGGTGTCAACACCACTCAACGCCGCATTGAGTGGTGTTGACACCACTAAACGCTGCCAGTAACTTGTCAAGGAGTTTAGTGGTGTCGACACCACTCAACGCCGCCAGCAACCTAAGTCAAGGCGTTGAGTGGTGTCGATACCACTCAACGCCGCGTTGAGTCGTGTTGACACCACTCAATGCCGCCAGCAACTTGTAAAGGCATTGAGTGGTGTCGACACCACTCAACGCCACGTTGAGTGGTGTTGACCCCACTCAATGCCATGTTGAGTGGTGTTGACACCACTCAACGCCGCCAATAACTTAAGTCAAGGCGTTGAGTGGTGTAGACACCACTCAACCCCGCCTGCAACATAAGTCAAGGCGTTGAGTGGCGTCAAGACCACTCAATGCCAAAGTAATCATGTAGTGTCTATGTAAAATGGCGTCTAGAGCTTTTATACCACTCAATGCTTTGTCGAATGACGTTAAGACCACTCGATGCCTAAAGTTTCCCGAGTCTTGTATGTTAAATTCATCAGAATAACTTGATGCCTTTTGAAATGGCGTCGAAATTAGTCGACGCCTATAGTTTTCTCGAGTGTTTTCTAAGTTAAATTCATCTGGTGGCGTCATGTTCCCTCGAGTCACTCGAAGCTTTTAGAGCCTGAATCAATTCTCTAGACTCAACATGCGTGCGAGGGGCCTAGCACGAATTTGGATATTACAAATCCCAATAAATGAAACAAAATAATTTCATCCTCGAAATTCAAGTTCAGGTCTACGGGGTTTCTATGCACAAGAATTTAAGAACTTTAAGCATAATTAAAAGGTACCTGAGACGAAAAGCTCCGGGTACAGTTCACGTATCAGATCCATCGTCTCCCAGGTGTGCTCCTCCCATCCGTGGTTGGACCACAACACCTTGACCAATGGAACCTTCTTCTTTCGCAGTACACGAGTCGATGTATCATCGATCCGGACTGGCTCTAAACGGACTTATCTATCAGGTGCTATCGGGTCTGCTGTAGTGATAATATGCTGCTCTGGCCAAAGGAGTGTTCTCCGAAGCGAAGAGACATGGAAGTGTCATGCTAGGTACCTAACTTTGGCGGCAGCTCTAGCCTGTAAGCAAAAGGACCGATCCACTCCAAGATCAAGTATGGTCCCATAAATCGAGGGCTGGGCTTCTTGTGCCTCCGCACTCGCATGAGACCATGCACCGAACATATCTTCAAGAACACACTGTCCCCCACCTAAAACTCCACCTTCTGATGTCTTGCATCGTAGTAGTTATTCTGCCTACTTTGTGTCTCCAACATCCGATCCCTGATTAGCCATATCTGAGCATTCGTATCCTCGTCCGACATTTCCTTCCGTATAAAGCCATATGGTGATATCCCAATGCTCACATGGTGATTGTTGTTGTAGGAGAATTTAATAAGGGGCAACAGTCTCTCCCAGGGTTTCCCTGTGTCCAGTATACATAGACGCAACAGATCCTCTATAGTCTGGTTGTTCTGCTCTATCTGGCCGTCGGTCTGCAGATGGAAAGCGATGCTAAAAGCTAGCTGAGAACCCAAGTATGCCTGCACTTCTCTCCACTCCCTAGAAGTGAACCGACAATTACGATCCGAGACAATTGTTCTGGGGATGCCGTGGTACCTAACGAACTGCTCCACAAACAACCTCACCAAAATAACAACTGGGTTGTCCTTCCTGATTGGTATAAACCGGGCTACCCCTATCAGCCTATCTATAATGAACCATATAGAGTCATTCCTAGAGTGGGAGCGAGGCAGTCAATGTACGAAATCCATAGCTATATCCTCAAACTTTGTTGGAACCCTAGGTTTTGATTTGAGTTCAGTCCTCTCTTTCTGTCTCTTGACCCAAGATTTATCTATGGTCAAAGGTTAGTTGATAGTTTAGATTCTCTAGTTGTGTAGAATTGCTTTTCCAGATGAATATTTGGTTAAGTAGTTTTTCGTTCGACTATAGTCGAACGTCGCTCGACTATCGTCTATCGGCTGATCGACGATCGTCTATCAGTTGGTCGACGTTCTGTCTACGTTGATAGCTCGACTATTTGTTGATAGGTCGACTATCTGTTTGCTTTGATAGTTCGACTATCTGTCCTGATAGTTCAACTATCTGATAGCTCGACTATCTGTTGATAGGTCGACTATCTGTTTGCTTTGGTAGTTCGACTATCTGTCCTGATAGTTCAGCTATCTGATAGCTCGACTATCTGTTGATAGGTCGACTATCTGTTTGCTTTGGTAGTTCGACTATCTGTCCTGATAGTTCAACTATCTGATAGCTCGACTATCTGTTTATAGGTCGACTATCTGTCCGCTTTGATAGTTCGACTATCTGTTGATAGATCGACTATTTGTGTTGCTTTGATAGTTCGACTATCTGCTTGGATAGTTCAACTATATGAAAGTTCGACTATCTGTTGATAGGTCGACTATCTATTTTGTTTTGATAGGTCGACTATCTGTTGATAGGTCGACTATCTGTTTTTCTGTGATAGGTCGACTATCTGTTTGATAGGTCGACTATTTGTTTTGTTTGGTAGTTCGACTATCTGTCCGGATAGATCGACTATCTGATAGCTCGACTATCTGATCTGATAGGTCGACTATCTGCTGAGGTAGCTCGACTATTTTCTTTGATAGTTCGACTATCTGGATCGTTCGACTATCTGTCCGATAGGTCGATGATCTCCGTGCGTCGGTCGACGATCTCTGAAGGTCGTTCGACGTTTTGCTGCATGTGTTAAATAGTTTTGTCGTCTTCTGTGATGTGACTAATTTCATAATTATTTTGGCATATTTTATAAAAGATTATCTGAGTAAATTGTGATAACACTTCCATGCAATATCTATTCTATTCTTTATGCATGAGCTAATCTTTTATGACAAAGTTGTTTGTCTTATAGTTGAGATATGATTTCTGCCAGGCTGTCCTTTATAGCCGTTAGACTCAAAAAGTCTTCCTTGGCTGTAAAGAGTCTTTTCTGTTGTGACTTTCTCTTATATTATTTCATCAGAAGTATTTGCAGCTTCTTAGAAAGCTTTATCCTTTTATAGGATATCTGCCTGCTGTATTTTGTTTTTTGCTTTATGCTTTTTGCAGCCCAGCTTGTAGAGTTCAGAAGAAGACAAGATTCAAACTCAGTTAAGAGCCGTTGCTGCTGCTGCTATATAAAGACTTCTTTGAAGAAGAAATCAACTAGTTCACACACATTAAAAAAGCTAACTGCAGCATTCAAACAAAGCTTACAGTCTCCAACTGCCCTCAGCTCATTCACATCTAACTGAGAAGAAGCTTTAGTTCTTCACTCTTCTTCAACCTGAGTTCTCCTGCTTACAGGAAGATCTTCACTCAGAGACTTTTGAAGAAGAAGAAGAAGAAGATAGCTGCCTGAAGAAGAAAATCTTATTTCATATTATTTTATCTTCTTGTAGCTTTTTTCCTTTAGTATTTACTGAAGTGTTTCTGCACTGAAGCAAGACTTCACCTGGACATTCTTTGAGCCAGGGGGAGCCTTGATTCTTTTAGAGCTTTCTAGCTCAGTGCAAGTTATTGTGCTTCTCTAATCTATTATAAAATAGAGAAGACACCTTAACCTCCTTTCCCCCTCCTGTACAGGGTTATTACTCCCTTCAAAAGTATCCCTTGGTGGCTGGGCACCTGATCAAAAACCTGTGTTGGTTTTTAGACACCTGATCAAAAGTCTAAAGGGTTTCTTGATCTACCTGAAGCAGATCTTGTTGGTGGCAGGGCACCTGATCAAAAACCTGAGTGGATTCCTACCTTGTTGGTAGAAGAGTGGACGTACCCAAGTTGTTTGGGAAACCACTATAAATTCCTTGTGTCGTCTGGATTGCTTTATTTAATTACTTGCATTGTGGCTGTGATTAGATTTCAACTAGGTTTGCTAGTTGCTGTTTAGGTTTCCAAGCCTTAACTGTAATTACAGTTGGCTGCCTTTTTGTGCACAACACTTGTGTTAGGCTCTAAGGTTTAATCTCAAATATCTATAACCTTCATTCCGCATTTAAATCCAAGGGAGTTGAGTAGAAAGTCAACTTTGCTAGTGCAATTTTTGATTACTCTATTCACCCCCCTCTAGAGTAGTATCTATCCCTTCTCTTTCAAACTTCCACTCTGGCACTGGTAATGACTGTAGTAACCCTCTTGGGCTCTTGCACTTTTCCTTTACCGGTTGGCAGGTCTCACAATGCGTCACATAATATATGATTTCCCTCTTCATCCCTGGCCAGTACATGCTCCTCCAAAGATCCACTGTCATTTTGGTGATATCGGGGTGCACTGAGTACTAAGAATAGTGTGCCTCCATGAGTATATCCTCCCGGAAGCTGCCCCCTGCAGGTATATATACACGGCCACGGAAATGAATGAGGTCATCACGCAAAGAATAGTCCTTTGACTTTCCCCCTTCCATGACTATAAATACTGGCTCCAAATTCGTATCCAACCTCTATTATATCGTGATGCGCTCCCATATGTCACACTCGATGACCAAGGAGTTCAAGTACTCCTGATAAACATCTGGCTCAGCTATGGAAACCATGGAAATGTGCATATCCTCCAGCATCCGTACCAACTCTATAGCCATCACCCGGGGCTCCGGCCCAGTAGTGCCTTCTCTCCTGCTCAAGGCATTCGCCATAGTGTTCGCCTTCCCCGGGTGATAAGGCATCTTGTAATCATAGTCTCACAAGAACTCAAGCAATCTCCGCTGGCGTAGATTTAGATCCTTCTATGTGTCAATATATTTGAGGTTCTTATGATATGAGAAGATATCGCAATGAACACCAAACAAGTAATGCCTCAAAGTTTTAAAACGAATATTACAGCCCCGAGCTCCAAATCATGTACGAGGTAATTCTGCCAATGCTTATTTAGCTGTCTTTAAGCATATGCAATGACATGTCCATGCTGCATCAGGACTGCACCCATCCCCTGATATGATGCGTCAGTATAAATGTGAAATCCTTCCATCCCAGATAGAAGTGCAAGTATGGGGGAAGAGGTGATTTTGTCCTTCAACTCCTGGAACGCTGCTTCACACTTCTCGGTCAAAGTAAACGCCACATCCTTCTTCATCAAGGACATGAGGGGGAGTGCTGCCCTTGAGAACCCCTCCACGAACTTGCGATAATATCCCGCCAGTCCCAAGAAACTACATATATCTGAAGCTGACTTTGTTCGCGGCCAATCTCGATTTTCATGTACCTTGGCCGGGTCCATAGCTAATCCAGCTCCACTGATAGTATGCCCCAAGAATGCTACCTCCTACAGCCAAAAATGGCACTTGGTGAACTTTGCGTACATCTGATACTCCCTCAGCTTGTCCAACACCAGTGCCAAATGCTAGATATGCTCCTCCTTTGTCTGGGAGTAGATCAGAATGTCGTCGATGAAGACTATAATAAATCTCTCAAGGAATGGCTCAAAGAAACGGTTTATAACACTCATGAATGCGGAAGGTGCATTCATGAGTCTGAAGGGCATCACCAGGAACTTGTATAGGCTGTACCGAGAACTAAAGGCTATCTTCGGGAGGTCCTCTTCCTGAATACGCAATTGATAGTACTCGGACCTCAAATCCAGCTTGGAGAAGCAAAAGGCTCCCTGTAGCTGATCAAAAACTTTCGTCGATATTGGGAAACAGATACGTGTTCCGAACTATCAACCGATTCAGCTCTCGGTAGTCAATGCAGAGCCACAACGATCCATCCTTCTTCTTAACGAATAGCACCAGTACTCCCCACAGTGATGAGCTAGGTCTAACAAATCCTGACCCCACTAGCTCCTGTAACTTGGTCCTAAACTCCGCTAGCTCCTTGGAGCCCATCCTATACGGTGTCTAAGATATGAGATTCGCTCCCGACACAAACTGAATCCGAAAGTCCATATCCCTTGTCGGTGGAAATCCGGACAATTTCTCCTGAAATACATCGGAGAAATCCCTAACCATCGGGATATCAATAATAGAAGCTTCTGCTCCTGCCATCTCTAAGCAGATAATATATACATACTCCCCTTGTACATAGGCCTTGATAGCCTGTATAGATGATAATAGAAGATGGGAGATTGGTCTTGAAAGACTTAATTCAAGAGCCTAAACACCTAGAGGGGGGGGGGGGGTGAATAGGTTCTAATTTTTCCTTTAATATTTTAGGCAATTAAATAGATCTTACTTTGCATTACTTTGCACAAACAAAATAAAACACAGCATAGAACATTCACAGCACAGAGAACACCAGATTTATAGTGGTTCCCCAAGATATGGGTACGTCCACTTTCCCCCTTCGCCTATCAAGTAGAGTACTGGATTCAGCCTAACTTCTTTCCTCTTTCTCAGATCCAAAGATCCTACAACTCAGAACCAAAATGGTTCCTACACCTCAGACTTTTACAAGTCCTACCTCAGATTCTTCCCAGAATCCTACCTCAGGCCTCATCCCTACCTCAACCCTTATCTCTAGGCTTACAACTCAAACTTTTACAAGTCCTACAACTCAGGCTCACCGCGCTACCTCATCCTTTATAAATATAGGCTTACAACTCAAATCTACAATAGATCCTACAAGTAATTGTGTAATAAAAGATATACAAAAGATATCACCAGATAGATCCCTCTATTGATATTCATCTTGATCAGTTCTTGATCTTCAATCCCAACCAGACTTAGCTGTTTCAAAGCTTCTTGATAAAAAAATAAGGTTTGACTATTCTTGATGTAGAAGTTGTTCCACTGTCAACTCCTTCCTTGAATTCAAAATGAGATCTGAATCTTCTCTGCTGACAGTTCTAGATCTGCCTTCTAAAGAAATAAACCAAGGTATGATCGTATTATTTGCCAAAAGGTTTCTCAAGATGGGAAGGAAGGAATTCAGAAAGAAATCTTCAAACTATGAAGATAAACCAAGGTATGATCGTACCCCTTCTAAAGAAATAATCTGTTATGGTTGCAGGAAGCCTGGACATATTCTTCCAGATTGTCCAGAGGAAAAGAACAAAGATAAAAGAAAAGACAAGGATCAACACAGGAAGCACTCCAAGCCATCCTCCTACAAGAATAAAAAGAAGGAGAGAGGCTTTGTTGCTGAAACCTGGAGCGATTCTAATGAGGAATCCTCTTCCTCAAGCTCCAGTGAGGATGAAGAAGAAAAGAAGGCAAAGGAAGTTTGCCTGATGGCAATTGATGCCTACAACAATCACTCAGCTGCAGAGAATTCAGATTCTGATGAAGAGATGCCAACAGAAGATGAGGTATTATCTTCTTATGACTTTACATCTACTGAATTTAAATCTTTATGTTTAGATTTAATTAGTTCTGAAAAAGAAATAAAAGAACTAAGAATTAAACTAGCTGAATCTGAATTGATTGCTAATGAAAACATTAAGTTAAAGGAAGATCTCACTAATTCTAGTGAAGAAATTAAATTTCTTAAGAATGAATTAGCTAAATCCAAAAGGTAGAAGAGTCTCTGAATGGTAGAAGCCTTAAGTTGCTTGAAATAACCAGCATGTCTAACACTAGGTCAGGCAATAACAAATTAGGATTAGTTGCATCTTCTAGTGAGCCCCCAATCATTCTTAAAAACCAACTTTCAACTCCAGTGAATTTTATTTCATCTAGTGGAATAAAATACACTGAGCAAGTCAATCAAGTAAATAGAGCTTTAAATAAAGCTAAAAGAGAGAAAAGGAAGCAGAAATTTAAGGAATTACAAAAAACGTCGAACACTGCTCGACGATCGCAGGCTTAGTGGTCGAACGAAGCTCGACGATCTGAGCATCTATCGTCGAACGTCGATCGACGATCGCAAGCTCAGTGGTCGAACGGAGATTGACGATCTGAGCAGCCATCGTCGAACGCTGGTCGACGTTTCCAATATGAATTTCAAAATTACACCCAGAACTTTAGAAACCCGAATATGAATAGAAACCCTAGGTTCATTGACCCATCATCTGCATGGAGAATCCCACCTAGGAGATCTTACCCATTAGGTTATCACCCTCAGCCTGCTTATTCATTTATTTCCAGTTTTTCTTATGTGAAAAACAAGGGACCCAAGGTTACCTGGGTCCACAGTGTTTAAATTGATTTATTTGCAGGTGAAGACCTATCCTATCACTCAAAATAAGTGGTATTTGGATAGTGGTTGCTCCAAGCACATGACAGGAAATAAAAAACATCTGTCAAAGTTCAAGGCAAAGCTTGGCCCAAAGGTAATCTTTGGAGATTCAAGCTGTGGTCAAACTGAAGGCTATGGCAGGATGACAATTGGAGCTATTACATTCAAGAGAGTTGCTTATATAACTGGACTGAAGCATAATCTAATTTCAGTAAGTCAGTTATGTGATGCTGGATACTAGGTATCATTCTCTAACTCTCTTTGTAATATTACTTTAAATAATAATGTTGTATTAGTAGGCATTAGACAAGGTAACATTTATTTAGTAGATTTTAATTCGACTCACTCTGAAATCTGCTTGTTTAATAAAGTAACCAATAACAATACTCTATGGCATAAAAGGCTTAGCCATGTTAACCTCAAGAATATATCTAGGTTATCTAAACACAACCTTGTTAGAGGTTTACCTTCTTGCCCCTACAAGAAGGAGAGCCTATGCAAGGCTTGTCAACTAGGTAAGCAAACCAAGAACTCATTTAAATCAGTAAATAAAAGTGATTCTCCTTGAATCCTGTATTTATTTCATTTGGACCTATTTGGCCCAATAAATGTACAGAGTTTAGGAGGGAAGTATTACACCCTAGTCATTGTAGATGACTTCTCTAGGTTCACTTGGGTGTTCTTTTTGAGAACTAAGGCTGATAACTTCAAAGCCCTTACAGATTTTCTATTATGTGTGCAGGCTGAGTACTCTACTCATGTGGCCTTGATCAGAAGTGATCATGGTACTGAGTTTGACTCTCTTCTCATGCAAGAATTCTGTGAGAGAGAAGGTATCAAACATAGCTTCTCAGCTCCTAGAACTCCCCAACAAAATGGGGTAGTTGAAAGGAAGAACAGAACACTAATTGAAGCTGCTGGCACATTGTTGGCAGATGCTAATATGCCTCTTTCCTATTAGGCAGAAGCTGTTAGTACAGCCAACTATGTCTTGAATAGAAGTCTGATACACAAACTTAAGTGTAAAACTCCTTATGAGTTACTTAAAGGAAAGAAACCTAAAATAAATTATTTTAGAGTTTTTGGCTGTGTTGTTTATATTCATAATAACAATAAAGAATACCTTAGAAAATTTGAAGCAAAGGCTTCAATGGAAATTTTTCTTGGATATTCCCAAGTAAGCAAAGCTTATAGGGTTTTTAATAAATCATCTTCTAAAATTGAAGAGTCTGTTCATGTGTCCTTTGATGAATCCCAAATGTTTTACAAGGAGATGGAAACTTCCCCTTCCTCAAGTTCATTACAGGTACAAGAATCTTCCAAAGATGTCACTCAAGAAATCCTCCATCTTTCAACTCTTCATATCACTGAATCAGACAGTGATGAAGACATTGCAGAAGTTGTTGCTGTACCACCAATAGTAGATCAAATTCCTTCTGAGGAATTAATCCCAACTATTGCTGAAGATCACATCCCACCTGCTGATGTTGTCACACTTAGAGATCATCCTACATCTCAAGTGATAGGAGACATATCAGCTGGTGTTCAAACAAGACATCAGTTAAGACAGGATGTGATGCATGCTTGTTTCCTTTCACAGATTGAGCCCCTCACCATTAAAGATGCTGAGCTAGATCCCCATTGGATCATTGCTATGCAAGAGGAACTCAATCAGTTTGAAAGATGTAAAGTATGGACTTTGGTTCCAAGACCTAAAGGCCAACTGATCATAGGCACCAAGTGGGTGTATAGAAACAAGTTGGATGCAAATGGAATCATTGTAAGGAATAAAGCTAGGCTTGTAGCTCAGGGCTACAGACAGGAGGAAGGTATAGATTATGACCAAACCTTTGCTCCTGTTGCAAGGCTAGAGGCAATAAGGATCTTCTTAGCCTATGCAGCCTATATGAAGTTTAAGGTTTTTCAGATGGATGTCAAAAGTGCTTTTCTTAATGGTGAGCTAAAGGAAGAGGTATTTGTTGAACAGCCACCTGGCTTTGTTTCTTCAACTCAGCCCTCACATGTATTCAAGTTGCAGAAAGCTCTTTACGAACTAAAACAAGCACCAAGAGCCTGGTATGAGACTCTAGCTAGTTTCCTGTTAGAGCACAAATTTGTTAGGGGAGTAGTTGATAGAACCCTCTTCGTCAAGCACCACAAGGACACAATCCTGTTAGTTCAAGTGTATGTGGATGACATTATTTTTGGTTCCACTGATCCCAAACTATGCAAAAAGTTCTCCAACTTAATGCATTCTAAGTTTGAGATGAGTAGTATGGGTGAGCTGTCTTATTTTCTTGGTCTCCAAGTAAAGCAAGATGCTGATGGCATCTTCATCTCCCAATCCAAATATGCCAAGGAATTGGTAAAGAAGTTTGGGATGGCAGATTCTTCAGCAATGCATACACCTATGGCTACTAATGTAGTTATTGATTCTGATGATCAGGAAAAGCCTGTTGATCAAAAGAATTATAGGGCCATTGTTGGTTCCCTATTGTATTTAACTGCAAGTAGGCCAGACATAATATTTGCTACATGCCTTTGTGCTAGATTCCAGGTCAACCCCAAGGAATCTCATCTGATTCTTCTCAAGAGAATCTTGAGATACCTGAAGGGATGTCCAAATCTAGGACTTTGGTACCCAGCTGAGTCAGAATTTGAATTAATTGGATATTCTGATTTTGATTATGCTGGTTGTCGAGTTGACAGGAAAAGTACCTCAGGAACTTGTCAGTTCCTGGGAGAGAGATTGGTCTCTTGGTTCTGTAAGAAGCAAGCCTCTGTCTCAACTTCAACTGCAGAAGCTGATATATAACAGCTGCTAGTTGTTATTCACAGATCCTGTGGATACAAAATCAACTTTTGGATTATGGGTACTCACACAAGAACACTAAAATCATGTGTGACAGTACAAGTGCTATCTCCATTGCACAAAATCCAGTGCACCACTCTAGAACGAAGCACATTGAGATTAGACACCATTTCCTGAGAGATTGCGTGGAAAAGAACAAGATCAGCCTTGAGTTCATATCCACAGACCTTCAGAGAGGTGATATTTTCACCAAGCCCTTAGATGAATAGAAGAATCTGTTCTTTTTGGTTCAACTAGGCATGATTAATGGAAGAGACTAAGTGTGACGTCTGCCTTGTTGAAACTTGTTCGAAGATAGTCGAACGAAGTTCGACGATAGTCGAACGGATCAAGCCTATCATCGACCTATGGTTGAAGATAGCTTATCTGCTTGAAGATCGTCGACCGGCGTTCGAAGATAGTCGAATAAGTCGAGCCTATCGTCGATCCATAGTTGACGACAGCTTGCTGTTTGTGAAGACAGAAATAGTCGAACGATTGATCGACTACTCTGCTTCAGGACCGATCGTCGAACGACCGTTCGACCATCGTCTCCAGTATCTTTTAAATAGATCGACGATCGCTGTTTTAATATAAAGCCGATGGTCGACCTAGGTTAAAAGATAGTTGCTCTTATCGTCGACGGAGAGCGTCTTTTCGCATTCCGTCTTCCCGCTTTAATTGTTGAGAGACTTAACTCAAATAGGGGGAGATTGTTGGAACCCTAGGTTTTGATTTGAGTTCAGTCCTCTCTTTCTGTCTCTTGACCCAAGATTTATCTATGGTCAAAGGTTAGTTGATAGTTTAGATTCTCTAGTTGTGTAGAATTGCTTTTCCAGATGAATATTTGGTTAAGTAGTTTTTCGTTCGACTATAGTCGAACGTCGCTCGACTATCGTCTATCGGCTGATCGATGATCGTCTATCAGTTGGTCGACGTTCTGTCTGCGTTGATAGCTCGACTATCTGTTGATAGGTCGACTATCTGTTTGCTTTGATAGTTTGACTATCTGTCCTGATAGTTCAACTATCTGATAGCTCGACTATCTGTTGATAGGTCGACTATCTATTTGCTTTGGTAGTTCGACTATCTGTCCTGATAGTTCAACTATCTGATAGCTCGACTATCTATTGATAGGTCGACTATCTGTTTGCTTTGGTAGTTCGACTATCTGTCCTGATAGTTCAACTATCTGATAGCTCAACTATCTGTTGATAGGTCGACTATCTGTCCGCTTTGATAGTTCGACTATCTGTTGATAGGTCGACTATCTGTATTGCTTTGATAGTTCGACTATCTGCTTGGATAGTTCAACTATCTGATAGTTCGACTATCTGTTGATAGGTCGACTATCTGTTTTGTTTTGATAGGTCGACTATCTGTTGATAGGTCGACTATCTGTTTTTCTGTGATAGTTCGACTATCTGTTTGATAGGTCGACTATCTGTTTTGTTTGGTAGTTCGACTATCTGTCTGGATAGATCGACTATCTGATAGCTCGACTATCTGATCTGATAGGTCGACTATCTGCTGAGGTAGCTCGACTATTTTCTTTGATAGTTCAACTATCTGGATCGTTCGACTATCTGTCTGATAGGTCGATGATCTCCGTGCATCTGTCGACGATCTCCGAAGGTCGTTCGACATTTTGCTGCATGTGTTAAATAGTTTTGTCGTCTTCTGTGATGTGACTAATTTCATAATTATTTTGGCATATTTTATAAAAGATTATTTGAGTAAATTATGATAACACTTCCATGCAATATCTATTCTATTCTTTATGCATGAGCTAATCTTTTCTGACAAAGTTGTTTGTCTTATAGCTGAGATATGATTTCTGCCAGGCTGTCCTTTATAGCCGTTAGACTCAAAAAGTCTTCCTTGGCTGTAAAGAGTCTTTTCTGATGTGACTTTCTCTTATATTATTTTATCAGAAGTATTTGCAGCTTCTTAGAAAGCTTTATCCTTTTATAGGATATCTGCCTGCTGTATTTTGTTTTTGCTTTATGCTTTTTGCAGCCCAGCTTGCAGAGTTCAGAAGAAGACAAGATTCAAACTCAGTTAAGAGCCGTTGC
The DNA here is from genome assembly GCA_039513925.1 of Platanthera zijinensis. Lineage (NCBI taxonomy): Eukaryota > Viridiplantae > Streptophyta > Magnoliopsida > Asparagales > Orchidaceae > Platanthera > Platanthera zijinensis. Next base: position 117,041,060 of record CM077084.1, read on the forward strand.
TGCTGCTGCTATATAAAGACTTCTTTGAAGAAGAAATCAACTAATTCACACACATTAAAAAGCTAACTGCAGCATTCAAACAAAGCTTACAGTCTCCAACTGCCCTCAGCTCATTCACATCTAACTGAGAAGAAGCTTTAGTTCTTCACTCTTCTTCAACCTGAGTTCTCCTGCTTACAGGAAGATCTTCACTCGGAGACTTTTGAAGAAGAAGAAGAAGATAGCTGCCTGAAGAAGAAAATCTTATTTCATATTATTTTATCTTCTTGTAGCTATTTCCTTCAGTATTAACTGAAGTGTTTCTACACTGAAGCAAGACTTCACCTGGACGTTCTTTGAGCCAGGGGGAGCCTTGATTCTTTTAGAGCTTTCTAGCTCAGTGCAAGTTATTGTGCTTCTCTAATCTATTGTAAAATAGAGAAGACACCTTAACCTCCTTTCCCCCTCCTATACAGAGTTATTACTCCCTTCAAAAGTATCCCTTGGTGGCAGGGCACCTGATCAAAAACCTGTGTTGGTTTTTAGACACCTGATCAAAAGTCTAAAGGGTTTCTTGATCTACCTGAAGCAGATCTTGTTGGTGGCAGGGCACCTGATCAAAAACCTGAGTGGATTCCTACCTTGTTGGTAGAAGAGTGGACGTACCCAAGTTGTTTGGGGAACCACTATAAATTCCTTGTGTCGTCTGGATTGCTTTATTTAATTACTTGCATTGTGGCTGTGATTAGATTTTAACTAGGTTTGCTAGTTGCTGTTTAGGTTTCCAAGCCTTAACTGTAATTACAGTTGGCTGCCTTTTTGTGCACAACACTTGTGTTAGGCTCTAAGGTTTAATCTCAAATATCTATAACCTTCATTCCACATTTAACTCCAAGGGAGTTGAGTAGAAAGTCAACTTTGCTAGTGCAATTTTTGATTACTCTATTCACCCCCCTCTAGAGTAGTATCTATCCCTTCTCTTTCAAACTTCCACTCTGGCACTGGTAATGACTGTAGTAACCCTCTTGGGCTCTTGCACTTTTCCTTTACCTATTGACAGGTCTCGCAATGCGTCACATAATATATGATTTCCCTCTTCATCCCTGGCCAGTACATGCTCCTCCAAAGATCCACTGTCATTTTGGTGATATCGGGGTGCACTGAGTACTAAGAATAGTGTGCCTCCCTGAGTATATCCTCCCGGAAGCTGCCCCCAGCAGGTATATATACACGGCCACGGAAATGAATGAGGTCATCACGCAAAGAATAGTCCTCTGACTTGCCCCCTTCCATGACTATAAATACTGGCTCCAAATCCGTATCCAACCTCTAATATATCGTGATGCACTCCCATATGTCACACTCGATGACCAAGGAGTTCAAGTACTCCTGATAAACATCTGGCTCAGCTCTGGAAACCATGGTAATGTGCATATCCTCCAGCATCCGTACCAACTCTATAGCCATCACCCGGGGCTCCAGCCCAGTAGTGCCTTCTCTCCTGCTCAAGGCATTCGCCATAGTGTTCGCCTTCCCCGGGTGATAAGGCATCTTGTAATCATAGTCTCACAAGAACTCAAGCAATCTCCGCTGGCATAGATTTAGATCCTTCTATGTGTCAATATATTTGAGGTTCTTATGATATGAGAAGATATCGCAATGAACACCAAACAAGTAATTCCTCAAAGTTTTAACGCGAATATTACAGCCCCGAGCTCCAAATCATGTACGAGGTAATTCTGCCAATGCTTATTTAGCTGTCTTTAAGCATATGCAATGACATGTCCATGCTGCATCAGGACTGCACCCATCCCCTGATATGATGCATCAGTATAAATGTGAAATCCTTCCATCCTAGATAGAAGTGCAAGTATGGGGGAAGAGGTGATTTTGTCCTTCAACTCCTGGAACGCTGCTTCACACTTCTCGGTCAAAGTAAACGCCATATCCTTCTTCATCAAGGACATGAGGGGGAGTGTTGCCCTTGAGAACCCCTCCACGAACTTGCGATAATATCCCGCCAGTCCTAAGAAACTACATATATCTGAAGCTGACTTTGTTCGCGGCCAATCTCGATTTGCGTGTACCTTGGCCGGGTCCATAGCTAATCCAGCTCCACTGATAGTATGCCCCAAGAATGCTACCTCCTACAGCCAAAAATGGCACTTGGTGAACTTTGCATACATCTGATGCTCCCTCAGCTTGTCCAACACCAGTGCCAAATGTTAGGTATGCTCCTCCTTTGTCTGGGAGTAGATCAGAATGTCGTCGATGAAGACTATAATAAATCTATCAAGGAATGGCTCGAAGAAACGGTTTATAAGACTCATGAATGCAGAAGGTGCATTCATGAGTCTGAAGGGCATCACCAGGAACTTGTATAGGCTGTACCGAGAACTAAAGGCTATCTTCGGGATGTCCTCTTCCTAAATACGCAATTGATAGTACTCGGACCTCAAATCCAGCTTGGAGAAGCAAAAGGCTCCCTGTAGCTGATCAAAAACTTCGTCAATATTGGGAAACAGATACGTGTTCCGAACTATCAACCGATTCAGCTCTCGGTAGTCAATGCAGAGCCACAACGATCCATCCTTCTTCTTAACGAATAACACCAGTACTCCCCACAGTGATGAGCTAGGTCTAACAAATCCTGACCCCACTAGCTCCTGTAACTTGGTCCTAAACTCCGCTAGCTCCTTGGAGTCCATCCTATACGGTGTCTGAGATATGAGATTCGCTCCCGACACCAACTGAATCCGAAAGTCCATATCCCTAGTCGGTGGAAATCCGGACAATTTCTCCGGAAATACATCGGAGAAATCCCTAACCATCTGGATATCAATAATAGAAGCTTCTGCTCCTGCCATCTCTAAGCAGATAATATATACATCCTCCCCTTATACATAGGCCTTGATAGCCTGTATAGATGATAATAGAAGATGGGAGATTGGTCTTGAAAGACTTAATTCAAGAGCCTAAACACCTAGAGGGGGGGGGGGGTGAATAGGTTCTAATTTTTCCTTTAATATTTTAGGCAATTAAACAGATCTTACTTTGCATTACTTTGCACAAACAAAATAAAACACAGCATAGAACATTCACAGCACAGAGAACACCAGATTTATAGTGGTTCCCCAAGATATGGGTACGTCCACTTTCCCCCTTAGCCTATCAAGTTGAGTACTGGATTCAGCCTAACTTCTTTCCTCTTTCTCAGATCCAAAGATCCTACAACTCAGAACTAAAATGGTTCCTACACCTCAGACTTTTATAAGTCCTACCTCAGATTCTTCCCAGAATCCTACCTCAGGCCTCATCCCTACCTCAACCCTTATCTCTAGGCTTACAACTCAAACTTTTACAAGTCCTACAACTCAGGCTCACCGTGCTACCTCATCCTTTATAAATATAGGCTTACAACTCAAATCTACAATAGATCCTACAAGTAATTGTGTAATAAAAGATATACAAAAGATATCACCAGATAGATCCCTCTATTGATATTCTTCTTGATCAGTTCTTGATCTTCAATCCCAACTAGACTTAGCTGTTTCAAAGCTTCTTGATAGAAAAAATAAGGTTTGACTATTCTTGATGTAGAAGTTGATCCACTGTCAACTCCTTCCTTGAATTCAAAATGAGATCTGAATCTTCTCTGCTGACAGTTCTAGATCTGCCTTCCTAAAGGGTTTCCACTTTTCTTGTTGTGAATCTTCCCTCTCTTAGTTTATGGACTTTCTAGCCTTCACTGAGTTGTTGTTGTTGGTTGTTAAGGATAAACCCTTTATATAGAGATTCCTCATGGTTACTGGCTGATCTGGTTAGTAATAACCTTCTATTAGTTCTGATAAAGGTGTCAGACCTGTTGTTAATGACAGCTGTTGACCCACCTGTCATGACAGTTGATTCCTTAGAGATTTTACAACACAGCATGATCCACTCAGCAATCTGCTTTACACGTGTCGACACAAGTAGACAAAGTGTCGACACAAGTCTTGATGATGTCGACACAATACTCTAAGTGTCGACACAGTCATTCTTCTACTTCTCAACACATCTTCTATTTGTATGTGTCGACACAAGTCCAATGTGTCAACACAACTGCTCTTGGTCTCAACATAACCGCTGGATGTCGACATAGCCTCTGCTTTAGTTGTCGACACTATCCTTGCTTTTGGTGTCGACATAAGTCCTTCTTTAAGTGTCGACACAATTCGTGCCTTTGGTGTCGACATAGCTTCTGGGTGTCGACACAATTTCTGGGTGTCGACACAAATCTGGCTTCTTGTGTCGACAGAACTTCTGGTTCTGGTGTCGACACAATTCTTAGGTGTCGACACAATGCTTTGCTGCTAGTGTCGACACAAGTCCCGTGTGTCGACACAATTCTTAACAAGTGTCGACACTTGTACTTAGAATATTTTTCTTCCAATCCTTAACCCTGCATAAGGAAACTTAAACATATATCAAATACATATTGATGTATATCATTGACTAGGATGAATCTTCTCCAAATATGGTACATACTTCTAGTCTACCCAACAATCTCCCCCTATTTGGAGAAGTCATAACCCTTAGTCAAAGATATACACTAGTCAAGATAAAACACATAAGACATAGATGTACATTCATTCCAATGCAAGTAAACAGTCAAACAATGTAAACAATCTAAAATAAATAGTAAAACTGATTTTAATAAGTAGAAAATATTTGTTTTACATGTTTTCTCTTAGAGCAAAAATCAAAAAGTATCATTGTTTCGTATAATAAGCCTAACTATCCTAAGATTTGTTAAGATCCCATATGACAATGCCTTGACCATATTTTATGTTTGCCTTCACAGCTGGTTCTGTATCTTCAGCATGCTTCTTTCCTTTAAGATCCTTTTTCTTTAGTTCTTTAGCTTTTATTTTTTGTCTTTCAAAGTAGTGAAAGGGCTTAGGAAAATACTTATTGGGCTCTATAGCATTTGCAGGTAGCTTTCCAGCTTTTGCACTCCTCCTGTGCTGAAGAATGGCTTCCTGTTTAGCTTGATATTTATTCCACTCCTACTCTGAGTACCACTTACCCCTATCATAGGTCTTGTCCTTAACAGTCATCCATGCAGTTAGAATGATGTTCCTTGATGTAGGGCTCCATTGTTCAAAGTCTGGCTTTAACTCAGCCTGTTCTCTGAATCTCTTCTTAGATAGCAATTCTTCCCTTTGAGCTTCTTTGGTAGCCTTTGAAATTTCAACTTTCTCAAACACCACATTCTGTGCCTCTTGTGGAGGGATGTACATTTTCAGTACTTGGTCATGAACCATCTCAAAATTAGTAGGAGGATATATAACCTGAGCAACTTCTGGCTGATCTCCCTCTATATATGCAGGTTGTATTCCAGATTAAGTCATATTATCATCATCACATAATGGAGGGAATCCAAGAGTAGCTCTGATGGTATTGAAAACCCATTTGGCATGCTCAGAACTAGCTTGTACTAACACTCTCTCCCCCCTTTAGGATCTCTCTCCCCCTTTAGGACTTCTCGTTCAATATGATCTCTGAGATCATTCTTGTGAAATCTGTCTTGACCTTCCAGATGATCAATCCCTTCTCTGTAGTAGACCCCAAATTTATGAATTTGAGTTGTAATAGCTGTTTGGGCAGCCGCTATCGCCATTTTGACCGCAGCTAGATCAGTCTCAATTAGTTTTGTAACTTCTATTTTGACAGCAACAGATAGTGCGACAATCTTTGTGAGAATTTTCTTATGAAAATCCGTGAGATTCTCATATGTTCTAAATTGATTTTCTAAGATATATGCATGTTTCTCTACCAAATAAGCTTCTTGAGTTTTCAGTTCCTGCTGCTGAGTGGCCAGATACACAATTGCATGGCCTCCTTTCTCAAAGCAGTCTGTCATTTCTTTCTTGTGTAGACTTACTTCAAATCTGATTGACTTGATTTCCTGAGCTAGCTGGTTTTGCAGCTCCTTATGAGATTCATCCACATACTTTTCAAGAGCAGTCCTTTGTGCATCCAGTTTTAGTTGCAATTGGACCATTAAGGAATTTAAGTCCATACTTGGAGCTGGAGGTGGTGTGGCTGTTTGTAAGGCCCTCTTATAGACAGAGCTTTTCTTCTTCATTACAATAAGTTTCCATTTCTTAGCCAAGTTGGCTTCTTCATCATCAGAAGATGAAATTTCTATGTCAACAGTCTCTTTCTATATAGTATCCTTTAGCAATTCCTCCCCCTCAGTCTCTGGAAGTTCTATGTCCTGTGGTTGTTGCTCCCCCTCAGTCCTTACTGCTGGTGAGTCAGGGAAGAACTCCTCCAAGGTTACTTCCTGTAATATTTGAACAGGAGGAATAAGATTAGTTGGTAAAATACATGGTTTTCCCTGAACTTCCATGTCCTTGTCCAGTGACCTTTCTAGGAAGGATATACTTACTTACCCAATCTGAGCAGTATCCTTAATATGCACCTCAGGTGCCTCTTCCTCTACATAAAGTAGTGCTTCCTTATTTATATCAAAAACTATATCCATCACAGTATCAGCTGCTAATTCACTGTCTAGTGTAGCAACATCATTTACTCCCCCTTGATAAGGCAGATCAGTAAGTATAGTGTCTTGTACAACTGGTGCAGGGTGTTCTCCTCCTGGAGTAGAGATTCTTTGTTGCTCTGGGAGCATACTACTGTCCACTTGTCCTTGTGCATCTTACTATTGTTTCCTGTCTTCATCAGAACTGAAGACAACCTCTTCTTCTAAATCACTAGATGATTCTTCCTGTTGAACAACTTTCTTCTTCTTCTGTAATGTTTTGGTCTATTTTTGAGGAGTAGTAACCTCCATAGTCAACACCCTATCCCATCTTTACAGAATCCTGGTGTCCATTCTTCTCATATGATTGATTTTTGTACCAGGAAGTTGGTGCATTACTTCTGGTATTACATATGATAGGCATAGACTCTGAATTCTCCCTAGGTTCGGTTTCTTGATACCTTCACGTAACTTCTCAAAGACTATGGTTGCCCAATCAGTCTTGAGCTTGAAAATGATCCTGTTCATCAGGTGGAACATGGAGGTTGAGATTATGTCATGTCCACCTGTTTTACACAGTATGACCTTCCCTACAATCTTAGAAAGGAACTTCCCTTGTGAATTCATCCCTTTTCGGTTGATAGATGATCCTATCTTAGTTTTTGGGTTTAACCGACACCATTGTAAGGCCTCCTTGATCATAGATGGTTGTACATCATCTTCTTCCTTAACCTTAGGGAGTATGAGTGCGTTTCAGATTGTTTTCAAGGTAATCTTTACCCGGGTATCTTGAATAGTTGATTTCATCTTCTTCCCATCTGCGTCTGTAGTTGCAGAAGAATAAAATTCCAGAACTTCTTTCTTCCATATATTGGTTGGTTCAGAGACCAAGAATTCCAAACTGATGTCTTAGATTAGGGTAATTACTCCCTGAATCTCTGGTGATGCTGTTGTGAACCCACCACGGACCAGCTCATAACCTTGGTCCCCTTTTCTTCTGGATGAGGCACCATTACCGGAAGAGAGAGATGGAGGTGAAAAAGAAAGATGATTCTCATCGACAGAGGGTGCAGAGCCAGGAAATCAGAAAGCGTAGTCGACCAGATTTTGGCTTCACCTATTTATAGTCTAAGTGTAAAGGGGAGTTCAAAAGACGCGCCTTAGCACTAGGACTAGTCTATAAAATCTTATATGTGTCGACAAAATAGGTCTAGGTCTTGATAATATTGAGGTTTAGGTTACACATGTATATGTAGACATACTTATGTCAGTGTCGACATAGATGTCGACATGTCTCGACACAGAGTGTCGACTCAAAAATCAGCTAACTGAAAGTCTCGACATAATTGTGTCGACACCAACTCTTGTGTGCCGAAACAAAAGTCCTCTAGTTATATGGTCTCGACATAGTTGTGTCGTCACCTTTTCTTCAGTCGACACAGATATTATTTCTGTGTCGACACATCCGTTTTCTTTATCGACACAACATACTGAGAGTGTCGACACAAGGTCTTCTTGTGTCGACACAAACTTTGTACTTAGCCAAAGTTCCTATGAAAACTTAAGCTTACATGTTCTACTAAAGGTAGCTTGTGCTAACCTAATCTAGATTTAACATACCTAATTCAATTTTAAAATAATTGAATTTAGTTTCATCCACAGGTTTTGTAAAAATATCAGCAATTTGAATATTTGTATTCACAAACTCTAGACTAATATTTTCTTTTTGTACATATTCTCTGATGAAATGGAATTTAATTTCTATATGCTCTGTTCTACTTTGTGATACAGGATTCTTAGCAATAGAAATAGCACTAGTAGAATCACAGAACAGTGGAATTTTACTAACCTTGATGTCATAATATTCTAGTTGGTGCTTTATCCATAATAGTTGTGCACAGCAGCTGTTTGCAGCTACATATTCTGACTCAGTTGTTGATATAGCTACACTGGTCTGCTTCTTGCTGCACCAAGACACCAGTATTCCTCCTAGGAATTGATAGGTTCCTGTAGTACTTTCCTGTCTTCTTTGCATCCTGCAAAATCTGTATATGAGAAACCAGTTAGTGTGAAATCTCTATCCTTAGGGTACCAAAGACTTAGATTAGGTGTGCCCTTGAGATATCTCAAAATCCTTTTAACTGCAGTATAATGAGATTCCTTAAGGCATGTTTGGTACCTGGCACAGACACATATTGAATACATGATGTCAGGTCTACTAGCAGTCATGTAAAGTAGGGAGCCAATTATCCCTCTATACAAAGACTCATAAACAGGTTTTCCTGCCTCATCTTTGCCTATAGGCATACTTGTTCCCATTGGAGTTTTCATGGTGGAAGCTGACTCCATTCCATACTTTTTAATCAACTCCTTAGTGAACTTAGACTGAGATATGGATAGTCCATTATCAGTCTGTCTGACTTGAAGTCCCAAAAAGAACTTCAGTTCACCCATACTGCTCATTTAAAACTTCCCTTGCATAAGTTTGGCAAACTTCCTGCAAAGATTGTTCTCAGTAGATCCAAAGATAATGTCATCAACATATATATGGATTAAGATTATCTTGCCTTTGGATTCCCTATAGAATAGAGTTTGATCTATCTTTCCCCTTGAGAATTTATTCTCAAAAAGGAAAGTAGACAAGGTTTCATACCAAGCCCTGGGGGCTTGTTTCAAACCATATAGGGCTTTCCTAAGCCTATATACATAATTAGGATAGTGAGGATCTACAAAACCCGAGGGTTGTTCAACATTGACTTCCTCTTTCAGGTCACCATTTAGAAATGCTGACTTCACATCCATCTAAAATACATTGAACCCTTGATAGGCTGCATAGGACAGGAACATCCTTATAGCCTCAAGTCTTGCTACTAGGGCAAAGGTTTGATCAAAGTCTATTCCTTCCTCTTGTCTGTAGCCTTTTGCTACCAGCCTGGCCTTGTTCTTGATGATTGTTCCATTTTCATCAAGCTTATTTCTGTAGCTCCACTTGGTTCCTATGATATTGTGATCCTTAGGTTTAGGAACCAGTTTCTAGACTTTGCATCTCCTAAATTGATTCATCTCTTCTTGCATTACATCAACCCAGTTAGCATGTATCATTGCTTCTTCAAACTTTTTGGGTTCTATTTGAGAAAAAAAGCTAGAACACAAAATTGTGTTCATGCTCCCTCTCCTTGTTAGAACACCTTGACTTGCATCTCCAATTATCTGGTGAGCTGGATGATCCTTTAGGTGTTTTCTTGATGGAGGAAACCTGTCTACCTCATGACCTTCTTCATTTTCCTCCACCTGATGCTCCTCATTATCTTCTGCTTCCAGTGTGTTTTGTTCTCCCCCTGGACATCATGCATCATTCATCCTAGCAGGATCTTCATCATTGATGGTCATCTTGTCCAGCCTATCTATTAGACCAGTAGAACTAACTAAAACACTATGCAATTCATTGTTAATCAATTTAGACTCATCAAAGACAACATGAACTGATTCTTCTACAACTTGGGTAGTCAAGTTGTAGATACTGTATGCCCTACTGTTGTTGCTGTACCCAACAAATATCCCTTCTAGGGATTTGGCAGCAAACTTTGTTTGGTAGTGCTTACCATTCACTAGGACATAGCACTTGCTACCAAAGATTCTGAAATAAGAAATGTTTGGTTTTCGGTCTTTCAAAATCTGATAGGGAGTCAACTTTAGTTTCTTATTGATGGATGCTCTATTGAGAACATGACAAGCAGTATTTACTGCCTCAGCCAAGAAATATTCAGGGAGAGTAGTATCACTGAGTAGAGTTCTACCAGCCTCAATGAAGGTTCTATTCTTTCTTTCAGCAATCCCATTTTGCTGAGGTGTTCTAGGTGAGGAGAACTCCTGATGAATCCCAAGTTCTTCACAGAATTTTGTCATACATTCAGAAAGAAATTCAGTTCCATGGTCACTTCTGATTTTGACCACAAAATTGTTAAATTAATTCTGAATTTGTCTAACAAAAGTCTGGAAAATACTAGGGGTTTAAGATTTCTGCCTTAAGAAGAACACCCATGTGTATCTAGAATAGTCATCCACAATAACTAATGTGTATGCTTTCCTACAAAGACTTTGAACTGGCATAGGACAAAACAAATCCAAATGTAAGAGATATATACATCTCACTGAATCTTTGGTATCTAGTGCTGAAAAAGTGGACTTTGTCTGTTTTCCCTTTTGGCAAGCTGAATACACTCCCTCTTTCATGCACTTGACATGAGGACAATTCCTCACCAACCCCATGCTGAACAACAGTCCTATGGACTTATAGTTCAGAAGAGCTAGCCTCTTGTGCCATTTGACACATATTGAGGCTGTCTCATCTACAACTAAGCAAATAGGTGAGTTGTTTAACTCATAATCTAGTTAAGACAATAAACATTTCCTTTCCTAGTGCCAGTCAAAATGATCTCTTGATCACTTGACCTTTTAATTTGGCACTCCCCTTTATGAAAGAAGATGTCATAACCTAGATCACTAAGCTGACTTATGCTTATCAGGTTGTGTTTTAGACCCTTCACATAAGCCACTTTAGTGATAGTAATTGAGTCACAAGAGATGTTACCAAATCCTTTGATGAATCCTTTTTCTGATCCACCAAAGATGACTTTGGGACCATTCTCTATGGGTACAAAGTCCCTCAGTATTCTTCTTATTCTAGTAATATGTCTGGAAAAGCCACAATCCAAGTACCATATAGGGGTATGGTCACTTGGATTCACCTGTAACAAATAAAGGATTACTTATCCTTAGAACCCAAGTTATTTTTGGGTCCTAGGTTCTTGTTAGTCTTGGAAACAACAGGTTTACCTACAGATTTTCTGATAGGTAAACTACTCTTGGTTTTAACACTTGTGTTAAACCAACAGTCCAAGGAAAAGTGGCCTACCTTTCCACAACACCAACACTCAAATTTGTTATACCTTTTCCTAGGTACAGACTTCACAGTCATGTTGCCAACAGTCTTTTTGAGTGTGGGTGCTGGAGCAGCAAACCCCATGAATTCCTTTTGAATCTGATGGGCTTGCCTATAGAGTGGCCTCTTGGCATTTGCACACTTGCCAAGGTGAACTCCATACTCATAGTGACCATGAGTAGTTTCATGATCATACTTGTTTGTAGGATTCATCACCTTCCTAAAGAAGATAGGGGATTTTGCAGCTAGAGGCTGAACTAGGGCCTTACCTTTTCTTTGTGAATTGGTGGCCCTAGTTCTTCCCTTAAAACCTAGAACAGTCTTCCCTTTTTGTGAGATGAAATTATCAATTAAGGGTAAGACAGATTTTGGTTTGGAGAATTTAGCCACTAGCTCTCTTTCATGCTGAAGTTTTGCCTCTAGTTTCTTGATATGATTCTCCTTGAAAGAAATTGTGCCCATCTGAATAATAGTAATGTTTTTCAGTTTGGCAATCTCATGCAATTTTAGATCCAACAGCTTTGCTGAATCTGCTGCAGCCAGCTTAAGAGACTCGATCTCCTTGGTCTGCTCTTTGACAAGAAGTTTGCTTCTCTTTAGAGCTTACAACAATCCACCATACTAATCAATGAGTTGGTGTACATCCCCTTCAGACTCAGAACCATCCCCATCTCTTGATGTTGATGCTTCTGATTCCGATCCAGTAAAATAATCAGATGTTGTAGGAGAGTTATATACCTTACTAGGACCATCTTGATCCAGGCACTTATCATTTCCTGTTAGGGCCATCAGCCCTCTGCAACAGTATTCTTCCACTCCATTTATGGAGTCCAGCATTTGTAGAAATTCTATCTCCTTAGAATCCTCTTTAGTTGAGAATAACCCAACATATGCTTCAGCCTCTTCTTCTTCTCCTGATTCAGATAATTAAGAATCTGTCCAGCTTTTCTGCTTTTGGGGAACAAAAGATTTTTCTTTCTTGCCCTTCATTTGTTGCTTCTTCTTGTCTTTTGATTCAGCCATCTTGTCTGGACAGTCTGCTATGACATGTCCTTTTCTGTTGCAATAATAACACACAATCTTAGAATTAGATTGTTTACTAGGTTTAGAAGCATACCTGTCTTATTTAGGAGTTTTCTTTTTCTTGTAGTACTCATCCTTTGAAAAGGATAAATAAGGTCTTGTTCTCCACTTCTTCTTCTTCATAAATCTTTGGAACTGCCTTGTGAAGGTTGCAAAGTCCTCATCTGAGGTGTGGCTATCTGATGAAGTGTTGTCAGGAATCCCTTCTTCTGCCTCAGCACTCTTTCTGGGGGGAGAAGGAGATTTTCTCCTGCCCTTTCTTGTGCCTTCAACTTTGAAGGCAACTAAATTTTCTTTGTATTCAGATCTGCTGCTCTTCTCTTCCTCCTTCCTGGCTGTAAGCTGCATTTCATATGAAAGCAGCTTCCCAAATAGTGTGGGAGGAGGTGTGTCTTCCAGCTTGGCAACTTCTCTTATGACACAAATCTTGGTGTCCCAATCCTTTGTCAGAGATCTCAGAAATTTTTCATTCAGTTCATAAGTGCTGAAGACTCTTCCATAAGTCATTAGCTCATTTACAATCCTGAAGAATTTCTTGTAGCATTCAGTTATACTATCATTCTTGGCTTTCTTAAAGCTTTCATACTCCTAGATCAGCATAGATTTTCTATCTTCTCTGACTTCTTCTGTTCCCTCCATATAGACAATAAGAGCATCCCAGATTTCTTTGGAGGTTTTGCAATGCACAAGATTCTTAAAGGTGGCATCATCTATGACACTTACAATGATATTCTGTGCCCTTTTGTCTAGAGTTGCCAGGATGATTTCATCCTTTGTCATTTCTGAATAACTCTTAGGAGTCTTTATATTTGCATCCAGTGCTGAAACCTTCATTGGAATGAAGGGTCCTTCTTATACTGTGATGTAAATTCTTGGATCAGAAGCTTCCATAAACAATCTGACCCTCTCCTTCTATATGCCAAAGCATTCCTTCTTGCAGATAGGTAGTTTCATTGATCCAAACTCTTTTTGGTTCTCACTTGAACCCATTCTTGAATTCTGAAAATTGCCTAGGAGAATTACTAAGACTGTTAAGTCAATCCTTGAGTAACCTTCCTTTGATACCACTTGAAAGACTTAATTCAAGAGCCTAAACACCTAGGGGGGGGGGTGAATAGGTTCCAATTTTTCCTTTAATATTTTAGGCAATTAAATAGATCTTACTTTGCACAAACAAAATAAAACACAGCACATAACATTCACAGCACAGAGAACACTAGATTTATAGTGGTTCCCCAAGATATGGGTACGTCCACTTTTCCACTTCGCCTATCCAGTGGAGTACTGGATTCAGCCTAACTTTTTTCCTCTTTCTCAGATCTAAAGATCCTACAACTCAAAACCAAAATGGTTCCTACACCTCAGACTTTTGCAAGTCCTACCTCAGATCCTTCCCAAAATCCTACCTCAGGCCTCAGCCCTACTTCAGCCCTTATCTCTAGGCTAACAACTCAGACTTTTGCAAGTCCTACCACTCAGGCTCATAGCCCTACCTCAGCCTTTATAAATATAGGCTTACAGCTCAGATCTACAACAGATCCTACAAGTAATTGTGTAATAAAAGATATACAAATGATATCACCAGATAGATCCCTCTATTGATGTTCTTATTGATAAGTTCTTGATCTTCAGTCCCAACCAGACTTAGCTATTTCAAAGCTTCTTGATAGAACAAAATAAGGTTGGACTGTTCTTAATGTAGAAGTTGATCCACTATCAGCTCCTTCCTTGAATTCAAAATGAGATCTGAATCTTCTCTGCTGACTGTTCTAGATCTGCCTTCTTAAAGGGTTTCCCCTTTTCTTGTTTTGAAGCTTCTCTCTCTTAGTTGATGACTTTTCTAGCCTTCACTGAGTTGTTGTTATAGCTAGTTGTTAAGGATCAGCCCTTTATATAGAGATTCCTCATGGTTACCGACTAATCTGATTTGTAACAACCTTTTGTTAGTTCTGACAAAGGTGTCAGACCTGTTGGTATTGACAGCTGTCGACCCACCAGTCATGACAGTTGATTCCTTATAGATTCTATAACACAGCATGATCCACTCAGCAATCAGCTTTACACGTGTCGACACAAGTAGACAAAGTGTCGACACAAGTATTGATGATGTCGACACAATACTCCAAGTGTTGACACAGTCATTCTTCTTCTTCTCGACAAATCTTCTATTTGTCTGTGTTGACAAAAGTCCAGTGTGTCGACACAACTGCTCTTGGTCTTAACATAACCATTGGGTGTCGACACAGCCTCTGCTTTAGGTGTCAACACAATCCTTACTTTTGGTGTCGACATAAGTCCTGCTTTAAGTGTCGACACAATTCCTGCCTTTGGTGTCGACATAGCTTCTAGGTGTCGACACAGTTCCTGGGTGTCGACACAATTTCCGGGTGTCGACACAAATCTGGCTTCTGGTGTCAACACAACTTTTGGTTCTGGTGTCGACACAATTCTTAGGTGTCGACACAATGCTTTGCTGCTGGTGTCGACACAAGTCCCGTGTGTCGACACAATTCTTCACAAGTGTCGACACTTGTACTTAGAATATTTTTCTTCCAATCCTTAACCCGGCACAAGGAAACTTAAACATACATCAAATACATATTGATGTATATCATTGACTAGGATGAATCTTCTCCAAATCTGGTACATACTTCTAGTGTACACAACAGGTCTAATACCTTCAATTATGATGTCAGTTTCCCCATGCCATAAGGTGATCCTCCTTGACGGGCAATCGATCCGGGCATAGTTCCAGTGCAACCAAGTCATGCCCAAGATCAGGTCAAAGTCGGCATTCTCAAAATCGTCGCTAACGCTTCGAAGGTCTTTCCTCCAATTTTTGCCTCCATGTTACACTTGGCAGATGATAATAGCTCTGATCCTTCTAGCAGACGCACCCTCCTGGTTACGCCTATGAATCGGTCTATGCCTGCTAGCCCTTTAAGGAAGGCTTCTGGTACAAACAAGTGTGAATAACCCATATCGAACAATGTATGAGCGGGCTTGCCGCTGATAAAGAATATGCATGGGGTTTTTGTTTGAATTATAATATGTTGGTTGTTCTACTAAGGTTGGCAAAGTACTATAAAATGAAAGCTAGAATGCAATTAATTTTAAGTACCTGTAATAACCTCCTCAGGGTTCCTTGGCTCAGTGATGCGTGGAAAATACGGCAAGCGCACCGGTCGCACAAGTAATAAAGTTTGGGAATAAATCCCCGAGTGTCGGTCTCTTGAGGAACACAGTAAGGGATGAGTTAATGTCGAGGAGGACTTGAGATTGAAGTCCTCGGGTCAGAAGTAACGAAGGGGGTTTTGATTGTTGCGGAAACAGGAAGTAAAATCTACAAGTTACTCCTATGCAACGCCGCTATGCGATGCTTCGCCAGGCGGGATGGAAACTACACGGGACGCTATGCACCGAATCGCTTAGCGGATGGACGAGTAGGCTAGCAGATGAGGTGGTTAGAATGGCGGAATGAGGGTCATAAGCACCTCTTTGCAACGCACGCCACTAGCAATTGCTAGTGCGGCAAGGGTGGATGGTGGAGGATGGAATATGGCGCACCTCAAGCAATAATAACAAAATCACAATAACTCACATAGACATGAATAAGTGAAAGTTGTTTATCAAATGTAATAATACTTCATCAATACATGGAAATTAAACTAAACTAACAACAACAAATTAAGAGAAGTGTGCGAAATCGACCGGGTCCGAAGCCTTATTGAGGGTTCACGGTTGGAATCCCGGGTTGTCAATCCGAGTCCAAGCTCGGTCCTCAACTGCGTCCGGGGTAGAGGAGGCTGTCACTCACTCCCAGTGGCCCGTCTTCTCCATATCACGCTGTGGAAGATGTAAGCACATGCTCCTCCTAGCTTGATGGAGGAAGCTAGGTCAAATCTCACTTGAAGCTTGAGGATGAAGGAGGAGGCCGAGGGGATGCTCCGGCTTTGATTTGGCATTGAAGGCTTGCCCGGAGCAACTCCCTATGGTGGAAGATGAAGGAGGACGGTGGAAACCCTCCTTGGAGACGAAAATGGCGGAAAACGGCGGACTTTAGCGATCTCCCGAAATTAGGGCGGAACCTGCGTATTTATAGAAAGCAGAATAAACAGCGCGCACGATCAC
Source organism: Platanthera zijinensis (assembly GCA_039513925.1). NCBI lineage: Eukaryota > Viridiplantae > Streptophyta > Magnoliopsida > Asparagales > Orchidaceae > Platanthera > Platanthera zijinensis. Next base: position 117,057,724 of record CM077084.1, read on the forward strand.
TGGCGCATGACCAGTGGTCGTGCGCGATATGGTCCGTGATCGTGCGATATGGAGGCAGAAAAGTGAAAAAAAGATGTCATGACTGCGCACGACCGGCAGCGCACGAGCAGTGATCTTGCACGGTATAGCTGGTGATCGTGCGATATGGCAGGGGCAGAACTTTCATAAAAGAGGGCAGACTGCGCACGACCGATGATTGTGCGCCAAAGAGGTCGATGGTCGTGCGTGGGTAAAAACGCACGACCATTGGCTCCTTTGTCAAAAATGGTGAAAGCCCTATCCCGGACGCCCACACGATCCCAGAACCTGCAGGAAAACTGGACGGGATGTCGATATGGCAGTCACAGACATAAATATAATGCACAGCAAAAAGGGAAATACACACACACACAGAGAAATAGGCTAAAATGGGTGCACAAGACATGGAAAACCGTAGCGAACCAAAAGAAGTGCAAATGACGCTAAACGGTGTGCAAAGACAAGAAAATAAGCCTAGATGAGTTTGGAATTAAGTATAAAATATGGACTCATCGCACCCCCAGACTTAATCGTTTGCGCGTCCCGAGCAAACAAAACCTAAGCAGATGGGGAAAATGAACTAGCTAACAAAGAAATTGCAAAACGGAGTACCATGCGAAGTCGCATGCTCGCGTGCATAAAAATAAAGTAGAGGAAATTTTTAAGTATACAAAATATTTTATATTTTCCACAATGCGTATCAAAAATTTATTATTACTCAAAAGTGGAATCACGGTGAATCATCCGGTCCTACGCAGGGAGAAAGTAGACAGGCCACTAAGGTGAGCATTGCCGAAGACCGGGGCTTAAGATTACCTCCAAAGGAATCCACTAATGTCGGAAACCATAAGCTTGCCCGTTCGCACTCTCTCCACGGCACTAGTCAACTCAAGCGCAAGTCCGTAGGACTTCGGGTAATATTGGGGCTTGGGTTACGGTGAGGAAAACAAGGATAAACATGAAGGGTACGCACCTAACCCAAATGAGCTAACGTACAAAACTAGTACCCGCTGCCCAGAAAATAAACACAGGTGCACCACACCCCCAGACTTAACTTTTACTAAATGGGTGTGTGCACCGCCTACTCCAAATCCAAATCATCTCAAATAAAGATTTTCAATCAAACTTTTTCTTTCTCTTTTTCTTTTCTCTTTTTCTCTTTTTCAAATATTTTTCTTTTAAATATTTTCTTTTTACAAAATCAGCACATTTTTCTTTTGGGCACAACACATATCACAAATATGAATCACCACATCACAACCCAACATAAAATGTAAACTACTAAAGCTCGAATTGGGTGTGCGACTAGGATCGGCTATGAGGCTTTGGCGAATATAGTGGAGCTGAATCAAAAGGAAGGGTAGCCACACAGGGGCTAGCAAGGGCGATGTTAGGAATGGGTACAAAGCTCAACCGGGCCAAAAGGTGGCCTACATCACTCTCACGCTAGACTAACCGTGTACCAATGCTTCAAGAATAGCTTGGGGCAAGTTCTTAGCAACCGAGAAAGATAATCCTTCCTCCCGACTCAAGCAATACGAGTCTAGTGGCAACTACACACATTCCTACGCTACCGTTTGATTCACACCGGATTCACCAAATTTTGAGTAGAATAAGAAATATGTACGCAAATAGAAAAATATAGAACTATAAGCATACGAAAAAATTAAATCTACACAAATTTCTATACAAAACGAGAGCAGTTGACTAGAAATACAGCAAGGCCAACATTTTACTCCGTCTCACAATCCTAAGCCAGCACCATAATTTTACCAAAAACTGACAAAGACACGAGTTTAACTCGCAACACGCAAAAAGTTAAGCACGCACTCATGTGGGTGCAGTGGTGTGCAAGAAATGAACTAAACAAAATAATAACTATAAAAGCTTCTAGTATGCGTATGCAATGTGCACGTGCAAAAGGCAACAACTAGTAGCCCTCCCCCAGACTTAAACTAAGCAGCATAGCATACGATATAGAAATTTAAATCAAAAAGAGCTAAGAGAAGAGGTTACCTAATGCTCAGCTAGTGAGCATACCAGAAGACGTATGAAAAGTAGAAGCAGGCCTGCCAAACGAAGAATCACAACCCCGCCAATGCGTAGTTTCCATGAATACCTGCAGGGGTGAGCTCCGCAAAAACAAAAGAAAAATATACAAAAAGAAATACTAAACTAAGCTAGACATAAAAAAAAGAAAAATGCAGAAAATGAAAGATAAGCACTGGGGTTATTGTCATCCCAGCACGACTTATTCGAAGCAGAAAAGCCTTAGCTAATGGGCCTATGGAAGAGAAGATGAACAGGTAACTGTTCCAATATCCGTTGCGGTAACGGGTACCGATACGGCGATAGAATAGTTACCCCTCTACCTAGATAATAATACCTGAAAAGCTCAGGTAGAGGAAGCAGGAAATAAGATGAGGAGGCGACCTGGTCCTCGCTCATCTCATCACAAAAAGAATCCTTGCCTAGCAAGGGGTCATCCCACACAGGTGCGTAGGAGTCAACGGCTTGAGCACAAGGCTCATCGTCATCCCAGCACACCAGCGAAGAATCAACCCGCACAGGCTCAGATATGGAAGGGGGATCAAGGAATAAAAGAGAAGAAGGACAAAAATAATCAGAAATCGGGGGAGTGATCCCGGTATCACCCCCAGTAGGATCCAAACAATGATCATCGTCAGTGTCATATGAGTCGTATTGGGGAGAATCTGAGAACTCGAAGTCCGCGGTGGAAAGGGGGACCGCCTCGTCAGATAGGGGGGGTGCAAACCTCCGCATCCAAAAGGTAATACTCCTCATCCCACCGGGGTGCGTCATAGTGGTCCGAAGATCCACATTCTCCATCGGAGATAGCAGAATCGTCATCCCACTTCGGCACAACCTCAGGCACCGAATCATCCACAATAACGGCCTCATCAGCCGACTCACAAGAAAAAGGAGTAGAAAACTCCGGCAAATACTGTGTAGGGGCAAAGCTGCTCTCAAAATCAGGCATAGAATGCGCAGGCCCCTTCGCAACATCATCCGCAGATGCCACCCCGTCGACGACCGGAACACTCTCATCATCCCATACAGGATCGTCCATGAGTTCCCGATCCACTCCTTGCGGGCTAATATCCGAGTGAGAGTGATCACTCAAAGGAAGCTCGTAAAAGGGGTTGAGGAACCCATGAAGGAACTATATGCGGCGAGAGATTCTTCCGTAATCTCAACGGGCAAAGATCGAGCAAGGTGCGCCATGTCAGTGTATGGGCCAGACAACACCCTGGTAGGCCCATCCACAGTAGTCTCCCGCGAACAGGGGACTGCTGCGGATGCGTCCACAGAGGTAGAAGGCTTGCACAAGCGAGGGCAATCCTTCAACATATGGCCCACACCTTGACATAGAATACACCGAAAATAGTACTCGGCATTAGAAACAGCCATGGCATCGATGCAACTCCGCAAAGCGTCAAAAATACGGCACTCGGCAGCAGAATCCATCGCGAACAGAAATATTTACCGGAAATTACTACACACAAGAATAAAACAACTCGGATCTGCAATATTAAAAAAAAAGAAAACAAGGAAGGGACAGAAAAAATAAAGTAAACAATTTCAAAAACTAAAATAAAGACAAAACAGGGTATGAACAAATGGACAAGGGCGACTATCTCGCATCTACCTCTTCAAAAACTCAAACGACTATGTTCCCCGGCAACGTCGCCAAAAACTTGATGCGTGGAAAATACGGCAAGTGCACCGGTCGCACAAGTAATAAAGTTTGGGAATAAATCCCCGAGTGTCGGTCTCTTGAGGAACACAGTAAGGGATGAGTTAATGTCGAGGAGGAATTGAGATTGAAGTCCTCGGGTCAGAAGTAACGAAGGGGGTTTTGATTGTTGCGGAAACAGGAAGTAAAATCTACAAGCTACTCCTATGCAACGCCGCTATGCGATGCTTCGCCAGGCGGGATGGAAACTACACGGGCCGCTATGCACCTAATCGCTTGGCGGATGGACGAGTAGGCTAGCGGATGAGGTGGTTAAAATGGCAGAATGAGGGTCGTGAGCACCACTTCGCAACGCACGCCACTAGCAATTGCTAGTGCGAAAAGGGTGGATGGTGGAGGATGGAATATGGCGCACCTCAAGCAATAATAACAAAATCACAATAACTCACATAGACATGAATAAGTGAAAGTTGTTTATCAAATGTAATAATACTTCATCAATACATGGAAATTAAACTAAACTAACAACAACAAATTAAGAGAAGTGTGCGAAATCGACCGGGTCCGAAGCCTTATTGAGGGTTCACGGTTGGAATCCCGGGTTGTCAATCCGAGTCCAAGCTCGGTCCTCAACTGCGTCCGGGGTAGAGGAGGCTGTCACTCACTCCCAGTGGCCCGTCTTCTCCGTATCACGCTGCAGAAGATGTAAGCACATGCTCCTCCTAGCTTGATGGAGGAAGCTAGGTCAAATATCACTTGAAGCTTGAGGATGAAGGAGGAGGCCGAGGGGATGCTCCGGCTTTGATTTGGCGTTGAAGGCTTTCCCGGAGCAACTCCCTATGGTGGAAGATGAAGGAGGACGGTGGAAACCCTCCTTGGAGACGAAAATGGCTGAAAAACGGCGGACTTTAGAGATCTCCCGAAATTAGGGCGGAACCTGCGTATTTATAGAAAGCAGAATAAACAGCGCACACGATCACTGGCGCACGACCAGTGGTCGTGCGCGATATGGTCCGTGATCGTGCGATATGGAGGCAGAAAAGTGGAAAAAGATGTCATGACTGCGCACGACCGACATCGCACGAGCAGTGATCGTGCGCGGTATAGCTGGTGATCGTGCGATATGGCAGAGGCAGAACTTTCATAAAAGAGGGCAGACTGCGCATGACCGATGATCGTGCGCCAAAGTGGTCGATGGTCGTGCGTGGGTAAAAATGCACGACCATTGGCTCCTTTGTCAAAAATGGTGAAAGCCCTATCCCGGACGCCCACACGATCCCAGAACCTGCAGGAAAACTGGACGGGATGTCGACATGGCAGTCACAGACATAAATATAATGCATAGCAAAAAGGGAAATACACACACACACAAAAATAGGCTAAAAATGGTGCACAAGACATGGAAAACCGTAGTGAACCAAAAGGAGTGCAAATGACGCTAAACGGTGTGCAAAGACAAGAAAATAAGCCTAGATGAGTCCGGAATTAAGTATAAAATATGGACTCATCACTCAGCGAGGTCCAAAGCGTACATCTTCTCCTGTCCACGTCCTCTACCATAATTGTCTTGACCTCGGCCTCGACCTCATCCTCGAACTCAGCCCTGCTATTCCAGAGGGGATACCAGAGGTGGAGGTGGTGGTGGTGAATGGAACTGCTGAGGACATTCAGCTCTCATGTACTACGGTTGTTGGCATCTAAAGCAAATCACCGGTCGGTGGCCACGATCATCCTGTCTCCTCAGGTCGTGTACCTGTAGTGGATGGGGAGCTAGTACTGCAGGAGGCCCCTATTCCTGCCTGTAGTTAGGACGACAACATCCCTGACCATTCTTGTAGCTCATCACTCTGCCACTATGGGAGACCCTACTGCTCGCCCCATAGGATGTAACATCCCATTTCCGGCTAGACCCCTAGGAGTCGGTTGGTTGTGGTAGAACCCTAGGGAGCCCAAAACTTGAAATAAATCGACTAAGAAATCGGGTCACGGGTTGGTCACGCCCGTGACCCGCCATGTCACGCCCGTGACAAAGGGCGTGACACGCTCGACGATCGTCGATCCCAATTCGACGATCGTCGAACCAAATTCGGCCACACGGGTCTGTCACGCCCGTGACCCGCCATGTCACGCCTGTGACAAAGGGCGTGACACGCTCGACGATCGTCGATCCCAATTCGACGATCGTCGAACCAAATTCGGCCACACAGGCCTGTCACGCCCGTGACCAGCCATGTCACGCCCGTGACATAGGGCGTGACACGCTCGACGATCGTCGATCCCAATTCGACGATCGTCGAACCAGAATTGGTCTCCAGACCTGTCACACCCGTGACCCAAGTGACACGCCCGTGACCACCCTTCGACGATCGTCGATCTTAGTTCGACGATCGTCGAACCCAGAACTGGCTAACCGGGCCTGTCACGCCCGTGACCTATGTGTCACGCCCGTGACCAAGGCCGAAACGTCAGCCAGACTGGAAATTTCGGTAACCGACGTCGAAATAAATTCTGATTATGGGAATGAAAATCAAGAGTATTTATGGGCCGTTTCAGTCCCTAATTAGTTAATAAATAATTAGGGAAATGTTGGTCAAATAAGAAATCGCCACCTGGCAACACCTCTTCATCTCCAACGTTTCAACTGCCATACGCCATAACCGAAACGTCATTAAGGGATTATTAATGGCCGCCAACGTTTCATCTTTTCCCCTCCCCATTGGCTGATCTATAAAAGACTCCTAAGAGCAAGAGGAAAAGGTTACACTCCCTCAAACCGTTTCATACTTCCCCCTTGCTGTTGAAGAATTTCCGGCGACGCCACCACCGCGCAAATGGCTTCCCGACGCTCTGCACGCCTTCAACCCGCAAACAAGGTCCTCCCCTCCCTCTTCTTCTGCGGATAGATCTTAGGAATCGTTAGGAGAGATATCGGGCTCAAAAGAGCCAGATCGGGTGAGCGTATTGGTGGTTTTCCGAAAGTTTCATGGTGGCGGGTTCGCCGGAAACCGCCTCTCCGGCGGCTGTGCTGCCGCCCGACGATAGCCCTCGCCTCAACGGAGGTGGTGGTGGTGGTGGCCGGCCAGGGAGATGGCTGGGTGGCCGGGAAATAGCTTGGAAAAGCTACAGGATATTAGGTTTTATGCCTCTGTTTCGGGCTGTTGAAGAAGATGAACAGTGGCATGAAAATTAAATTCTAGTTTTTAAATCCATTTCTGAGTGAGATATCTGTCATGTTAAATAATTTGGGAAAAATACCTCAAGGCTCCTACGGGAAAAATGATCAACATAGGAAATGTAGCCCTTGAAGTCTAGTTTAATTAAAAATTAATTTCACTCGATTTGGGATCCTGGTTAGACCACAGCACCCTTTTTGGTGAGGTCTATCCAGAGGGCTGCCTTGACCTTAGAAAAATTCCCCACTCCAATCCAGCCATCCAAATGACTTGAAATTTGGGGTGTGGTCTAATCTTACATATATCTAGGTGCTATCCAAAAATGAGAATTTTTGGAGAATATTTTTCTATAGTTTTTAGAAAAATTCAATAATCCTAGCCGATTTTAATTAGATTGTTAAATAATTTCCAAACCCTCCCAAATTTTGGTGAGTGGTCCCTGGGTTCACCATAAGGTTCTGTATAATTTTTCATCTCATTTGGAGATGGTTTGGATCAGAAATGATCAACCCAAAGTTTTGCCCTAATAAGAGGCCTTAGGTTAAAAGTGCACTTTGAAGTTTGAGTGGTGAGATCACCTCAACAGAGGCTGAGATTTTTACCACTGGCTAGTAATATTCTCTAGCACCCCCTCATGGAGTTTGAGGTGGATCGGGGTAAGTTTGCCCTAAGGCCCAAGGCCCAACCCTAAGGATGGATCTTGGGGGCTTGTGAAGGTCATGTGGTCAAATGACCTTGGATTGAACCGAGATTGGGTGATGAGAACCATAGGGCTAATATTGTTCTCTGGATGAAATCTTAGTAGATTTGGAGATCGTTGGAATATCTAAAAATCTAACCCTAGTTTAGGGCGCAAAACTTGTAGAGATAGGAAATGACACCAAATCACGTTAAAAAGTGAGGAGAAATGGGTAGAGTTGATTATAGGGGTAGTACAAGCTCTGGATATTTTTCTATGAATTTTATGATCACTATTTTGGGTACTTCCTTAATGATTTAGTAGTTGTATGATTTGCTTAGAAAATTTATTATGAAGTACAAACTTCCTGGAAATTGATGAAATTTAGGCAGAGAACCTTTATTATGATTTTAAAACTCTGTGAATTTTTATGGGATTTTTAGAAGCTTAATTCTAAGGCTTGCTTCATTAAGTATTATTTATCATGGATATTGGATTAAATCTATTTTAGTGCTTAGCAAGCTGGTAAAATTATGATTCCTTGCACAATGATCTTTTCCGTATCATACTATTAGTCAGTAATTTTTCTATAATTTTATGATGAGTAATTTCAGTACTTCCTTCTTTAAAAGGGAATAATGAGATCATAATGGATAAATTAATTAGAGGCTATATACCTTTTGTAAAATCCTGCAAATTAGTATTTGATGATACCTTACAGTTATTTAGTGATCACAATTTTTGGGTGGCCATAACTTAAGAATATCATGTAGTTCATGTTAAAAATTACCCATGGCCAATTTTTGAGAAAAATAAAATAAATTCAGATTAATTAGGAAAATTATAAATTTCTGGATTTAAGCTAATTAAGTCATGATAGATCTCCAGTAAATTTTATAGGAGATTTGGAAGATAATTTGGAGTACCTCCCCTTGTGTACCTCATATAGTTTAGGATGGTCTGCATTTAGTAAAACCTCGGAATTCTGATAATCGATGGTTGGTAGGGCAAGTTAAGGTTGAGTTCATTATTAGAAGTCAGGATAAGTAGAATGTGGGACTGGTTAGGGTAAGGGAGTACGGGGACGACGAAAGATCGTCCGTCCCGGGAAGAAGAGGAAGAGTCTTAATACTCTAGGGTTAGAACTAAAGTAACTAAAAGAGGATTGGGATAAGGGACATCAACCAATAATAATAAGTGCCTTGCGAAAGGGAACTTCGGGCCGTAATGCACCGTCTTGGTTCCTAGTGCCCCTTGAGAGCCCTTCACGGGGAATACCGGGGGCAGTCCTGGGCTAACGTAAACCATAGGAGTAATAAAATTAAAAGAGCAACTAGTATAACTAGGGTTGCACACACTCACTCCTCGGTAGCTAGGAATGTAGAATTATAGGATTACTTGCCATCAGACAGTAGCTCTGAAGGTAGATGCATGGACAGTACTGTCCGGGGGGCCGCGGGCTCGAGGGTTGGAGTACGGAGAAAAGTGGTGGGTCATCGGTACTAGGCGATCGATCACACCGACAGCGGTACGATGACTCGGTGAAAAGTCTGGAGGGTACATCCAGCAGCAGTACGCGGATACTCTAGGTTGTGTTCTTCTAGGGGCGTATGGAAGGGCTAGGCCTGGTAGTGTGGTTACCCGCCTAGGAGTGGGGGGCCCGACCCACTGTCTCTATTTGCCACTACGGAGGTTCCTGGGGGTGAAGCTAGCCTCCCAAACAGGGGGAACTAAAGGTCTGTGCGCATAGAGTCGTGTGCGTGGGTTGCACTTGCATGAATCATGGCATAGCATATCACTACACTCATATTTGCATACAACCGACACCCCAACGTATAAATCGGTATGGGACTTTTTATACGATGGGAGCCTTGCAGAAGATCCCTTAACTTATAAGTTTGTATGGGCATTCATATAAGTTAAGGTTACTTACATACTTACTTACTTGTTGCCTTCTTACTATTCTCTAGCAGTCTTTAATACAATTTGCTACTTATTAATTGTTCTACCTATTACAACATTTATATTGTTCACCTGATATACCTTGCTAGTTAGGTCCACCGTCACTTGCTTGACTACTCTCCACTTTTGTAGCTTCCCTTTCCTCCTCTCCGCCCGGTGCTTAGGAGCCGTGGTGGGAGGGGTAGGGGATGATAGGGCTTAGTCTTTATGACTAACGGTTTTCGAACCATAACATTTTAGGTATACCATATGGAAGGGTCACCGCTATTGCAGTTTCTGACAGAGCTGGCCCCGCGACCGTGTTACCATTGTCACCAGCCGGGACACACACGGGTCAAATGCCCCTTGATGGGTGGGACCCCACCAACTCAGCAACCAGGAGGCCGAAGACGTAGACGCAGACGTAGATCGCGAGGCAGCGACGGCAGGCCGAAATGGAAGAAGCACCCAGAGATGCAGCAACAACGGAGTATAGAGTCGATGGAGATGGGCCAGTCCAGCTTGGGTGCTCTCAGTTCAGTGACAGTTACGGTGACGCTTAGTTTTAGCTTTGCTTCCGCGAGTGACTTGTAGTGAGGATATGATGTACCGGGCTTAAGCCCGTATTTTCAGTACTCTGATATATTGTGGACACTCCCTTCGTGGAGATTTATTTATATACATGTGATTATTGTGGACTTGCTCTTACTTTATTATGCTACTATTCTGCGATCGAAAAGGGCCGGCAGAATTGGCGTTTTGTAGTGGCGACCTTCCCGTGAGTCGGTGCCACCGCAAAGCGGCAATTCTGGGCTAAGACCCCGGTGGCTGAAAAAGAAAAAAAAAGGGGGTCTTACAAGTGGTATCAGAGCGAAACCTCGATCGGAAAAGTAGCAGTCCACTAACCCTGGGTCACCCCCGCTCGAGTTTAGTTTGGGTACAAACTAAGCAGCGGAAGCAGTGGTGTGCCCATAAGGGAAATCACATGTGAAAGTCCACTTCATCGTTAATTGGAATCTTTCTTTGTAGCCTATGGCCTACCCTGCCCCCAGCAGGGAACACCTCCGGCGGCAGAGAACATTTCACATAATCCTCTAATCTACGATTTAGACTCAACCAACTAGGACTCGTGACTTACCAGGACAATCTATAGTATGCCCTAGTTCAAAATAGACCTTGGGTATGAATTTGGTTAAGGTAAGGAGATACCCAAAGAGAATGAAGGAGGAGTTTAGCACGAGAATGACTACCTAAGACGAAAACTCTGGTGTCCCTACTATCCCAATCAACGATTGTTCGAAGCGGAAGGCTACCTTAAGGAGAATTGAGGCCAATGATCTACTAACAGAAGGGTAGAAGAAAAGCAGTTTTATCCCGCATACCTGTGACAAGAATTACTTAGGGGCAACCACCGAGACAAACACTGAGGGTCGGATAGGAATACAAGTTCGGAAGATACCCATTTGGGATTGGGAACATCTTGACTCGGACAAGGCTGTCGAAAATATGACTCAAAGTGTCTGAAGTACGGGGTATATCGACGAATTTCAGGGTGGAACCCCAAGTCGAATATTGATGCCCTAGGGATTGTGCACCCAACTGGGACGGAGATAACATGGTAATATAAAAGATGCTTAGCCCAAGATAGGTAGGGGCTTATCTTTTGTTTATTGGGGGCTAAACTTTTGTTTATTGGGCAAATAGGATTGACTTAGGTTTTCTTAGCCCGAGTTTAGGAATAGTGAGATTGAATTTGACATAATTCGACGTTGTTCGGGCAAGATAATACTAGATCGCTATGTTATATCATCGGAAGTACAATAACTCTAGGAAACTACACGATGTGAGCAAACAATATATTGAAAGACGGATACCTTAAATATAACCCGTATGGTTGAATTGATTGATTTCGGGCGTACTCGAAGGAATAAGACAATCATCGTGTGGAGATTTTATAGATCTGTTGCCTACACACACAAATGAGAAATTAAATTACCGGAAGTGCGGTGTATCTCAGAACATCTACCCCCTGGAGTGAATAAAAGTGTCATGGATTTGGTGATGCACGGTGAGGTCCTTCAGTTGTTGAAGGCTAAGTGAAAGAATTTTTGGGAAACTATTACAGCCACTGCCCGAGATATAATGGAAGTACGAAGGTATGATTGGAGATTTCATGCACAGGATTCGTCGTCCCCACCCCAGGCACAATGGTAAAGGGAGCGTCGAGGATAGACTGGATGAGGTAGTTGGCGTCACCTCGACCCGAAAGAAAACTCTTGTGGGTATTTCATAAGAATGTTGAGTAGCTATCCGTCAGCACGGGGTGCCCAAGATGATTGTGTTGAATCGGTCAGTCAACTTGGAACCTATCAAGATCGATGACACGGCAATGCGGGTCTTGCGACGGAAGAAGGTTCCGTTAGTCAGGGTTCTGTGGAACAATCAAGGACAGGAGGAGCATACATGGGAGCCACAGGACTTGATGCGACAGAAGTATCCAGAACTTTTTCGTCAGGTATACCTCAAAACCCCTCTGGACAATCAATTTGCCTTCCTGTTTTAAACCAATGGAATTGAAATTTCAAGAATAGGGGCTAATCTTTTGTTTATTGGGGTGTATATACCTAGTTAAGTGGGCGAATTAACCTTAGATTCGAAACCGCACAAACAAACGTAACGTAGGGAGGTAATCATTCGGTTCTCATGGGATGTTAAAAGCTTATTTTCCCGATTTGAGTCCCGTAGGCTTAACCTTGATTTCGGGGACGAAATCTTTGTTTTGTTTATTGGGATTTGTAACATCCCATTTCCGGCTAGACCCCTAGGAGTCGGTTGGTTGTGGTAGAACCCTAGGGAGCCCAAAACTTGAAATAAATCGACTAAGAAATCAGGTCACGGGTTGGTCACGCCCGTGACCCGCCATGTCATGCCCGTGACAAAGGGCGTGACACGCTCGACGATCGTCGATCCCAATTCGACGATCGTCGAACCAAATTCGGCCACACGGGTCTGTCACGCCCGTGACCCGCCATGTCACGCCCGTGACAAAGGGCGTGACACGCTCGACGATCGTCGATCCCAATTCGACGATCGTCGAACCAAATTCGGCCACACAGGCCTGTCACGCCCGTGACCAGCCATGTCACGCCCGTGACATAGGGCGTGACACGCTCGACGATCGTCGATCCCAATTCGACGATCGTCGAACCAGAATTGGTCTCCAGACCTGTCACGCCCGTGACCCAAGTGACACGCCCGTGACCACCCTTCGACGATCGTCGATCTTAGTTTGACGATCGTCGAACCCAGAACTGGCTAACCGGGCCTGTCACGCCCGTGACCTATGTGTCACGCCCGTGACCAAGGCCGAAACGTCAGCCAGACTGGAAATTTCGGTAACCGACGTCGAAATAAATTCTGATTATGGGAATGAAAATCAAGAGTATTTATGGGCCGTTTCAGTCCCTAATTAGGTAATAAATAATTAGGGAAATGTTGGTCAAATAAGAAATCGCCACCTGGCAACACCTCTTCATCTCCAACGTTTCAACTGCCATACGCCATAACCGAAACGTCATTAAGGGATTATTAATGGCCGCCAACGTTTCATCTTTTCCCCTCCCCATTGGCTGATCTATAAAAGACTCCTAAGAGCAAGAGGAAAAGGTTACACTCCCTCAAACCGTTTCATACTTCCCCCTTGCTGTTGAAGAATTTCCGGCGACGCCACCACCGCGCAAATGGCTTCCCGACGCTCTGCACGCCTTCAACCCGCAAACAAGGTCCTCCCCTCCCTCTTCTTCTGCGGATAGATCTTAGGAATCGTTAGGAGAGATATCGGGCTCAAAAGAGCCAGATCGGGTGAGCGTATTGGTGGTTTTCCGAAAGTTTCATGGTGGCGGGTTCGCCGGAAACCGCCTCTCCGGCGGCTGTGCCGCCGCCCGACGATAGCCCTCGCCTCAACGGAGGTGGTGGTGGTGGTGGCCGGCCAGGGAGATGGCTGGGTGGCCGGGAAATAGCTTGGAAAAGCTACAGGATATTAGGTTTTATGCCTCTGTTTCGGGCTGTTGAAGAAGATGAACAGTGGCATGAAAATTAAATTCTAGTTTTTAAATCCATTTCTGAGTGAGATATCTGTCATGTTAAATAATTTGGGAAAAATACCTAAAGGCTCCTACGGGAAAAATGATCAACATAGGAAATGTAGCCTGTAGTTTGGTGAGCTCAGAGGAGGATAGAGCGAAGCGTTTCCTCAGTGGCATGAGGAGCGATGTTCAGCAGCTAGCGGTGGCTCATGGAGCGGTGAGTTATGTTGGGGCAGTTGAGGCTGCTTTGAAGGTAGAGGCCATCGAAAGCGCGAAGCAAAGAGGACAGCAGGCGAGGAATGAGAAGAGGAAGGCTGTTGAAGCAAAGAGCCCCCAAGTGCCCAGTGCTCATTTGAGGAAGAAGAGCAAAGAGGTCTGTAGTTTTTGTGGCCGGCCGGGCCATCCAGCTGAGAGATATTTCAAGAGGGTGGCGGCGTATAAGGAGCATGTGCATGCTATTAAGGGTGCTCCCAGGAAGAATGTGGTGTGTACTTTGTGCAAGAAATAGGGGCATGATGTTGCCCATTGCTGGTTGAAGGACAAGGTCTGCTACCAGTGCGTACAGAAGGGTCATACCAAGGCCAGATGCCCGCAGCTCCAGTCTGTGCTCCGACCAGTTCCCCTTATGTCTTTTCCACCACCTCAGTCCATGGATAAGGGAAAAGGGAAGCTGAATATGATATCATCAGCGGAGGCTCAAACTTTGATGCAAGTCATTTCAGGTAAACCTTCTCGCTAGTCTTTTTGCTTCTATTGTAGTTTAGTTTGGATATTGTTTTCTTAAATGATTGTGCAATTTTCTCTTTTTATATATATAGGGAGTTTTAAGGTAATGAACCGCTGGGCACACGTTCTCTTTGACTCAGGTGCTACCCACTCATTTGTGGCTAGGGCCTTTGTAGAGCGGTGCTAACTGGTTCTTGATCGTGTGGGTGATGCCTTTTGCATCAAATTCCCCTCGGGTGATTCTGTGATATCGGATCAGGGCATTCTGAATTGTCCTATTATGTTGGGGATTTTCTGGCCAAAGCAGATCTTAAGGTTATTGACTTGAAGGATTTCGATGTCATCCTTAGTATGGATTGGTTGTCCAGATATGATGCGGTGATCCAGTGTAGGGGTAAGCGCTTGGATTTCAGGAAGGAAACCGGTCAGCCTGGGAGTATTTTCGGTGATTTGTGACAGGGCTCTCCGACAATTTCTGCGGTATGTTTTTAGAGGTTATTTCGTTCTGATTGTTTTGTTTGCTTAGTCTCGGTACTGGGGACTGTTAGCAGTGTGCCGCTATTGGATGAGATTCCTGTTGCGTGGGAGTTTTCTGATGTGTTTCCTAGCGATCTTCCTGGTATTCCTCCTGACAGAGATGTTGAGTTCGTGATTGATTTGGAGCCCGGTACACGTCTGATTGCCAAAGCGCCGTATCAGATGGCCCCGCGAGAGCTGGAGGAGCTGCGTACCCAACTGGATGAGTTATTGGAGAAGGGTTTCATAAGGTAGAGCTCGTCGCCCTGGGGTGCTCCTGTTCTCTTCGTGAAGAAGAAGGATGGTTCGATGCGCCTTTGCATCAACTATAGGGAGTTGAATAAATTCACCATCAAGAATAGGTATCCACTGCCTAGAATCGACGACATATTCGATCAGTTGCGTGGTAGCTCGGTGTTCTCCAAGATTGACCTTCGATCAGGGTACCACCAGCTCAGGATCCGGGAGTCAGACATTCCACGGACGGCTTTCCGATCGAGGCATGGACATTTCGAATTCCTAGTTATGTCTTTTGGGTTGACCAACGCGCCATCAGAATTCATGGACATGATGAACCAGGTGTTCAAAGATTTTCTTTACAAGTTTGTGGTCGTATTCATAGACAACGTTCTGATTTATTCTCGGAATGCTGCGGAGCATGATCAGCACTTGCGGTTGGTGTTATCTGCCTTGAGAGATCATCAGTTGTACGCCAAGCTGAGTAAATGTGAATTCTGGTTGCCTCAGGTTTCCTTCCTGGGTCATGTGGTGAAAAAGGATGGCATTTAAGTGGACCCGGAGAATATTTATGCAGTGATGGATTGGCATAGGCCGAGCACACCAAAGGAGATTAGGAGCTTCTTGGGGGTGCCGGCTACTATAGAAGATTTGTTGAGGGCTTTTCTACCTTGGCAGCGCCCTTGACTAAGCTGACGCAGAAGCATGCGGCGTTCATTATGAGCGAGAAATACGAGGAGGCTTTTCTGGAGCTGAAAAGCAGGTTGTGTTCTGCCCCTGTGTTGACATTACCTATGGAGGGCTAGGACTATGATGTATATGTGGATGCCTCCAATGTTGGGCTCGGAGGCATGTTGATGCAATAGGGGATGGTGGTTGTGTATGGGTTGCGGCAGTTGAAGACTCATGAGCGGAATTACCCTACGCATGACCTCGAGTTTACGACGGTGATTTTTGCATTGAAGCTGTGGAGGCATCTACTCTATGGGGCTCAGTGCAAGATTTTCACAGATCATAAGAGCCTGAAGTACGTGTTCACATAGAAGGAGCTAAATTTGCGCCAGCGCGGTGGCTAGAGTATGTGGCCGATTACGACATGGAGATCATGTACCATCCGGGCAAGTCCAATGTGGTGGCCGACGCCCTATGCCGCATGACAGGGAAGATCTTCAACCTCACTGCAGACTATTTGGTGGAAGAGTTCTTGTTGATGGACATCTCCGTGGGATGCTGTGATTTGCAAAGCAGTTTGGCAGTGACAGAGCCGTCTTGAATTTCACACACCAGGTTGCACCAGAAGGATGATCCAGATTTGTTGCACCTGTACCTCAGGACTGAGAGAGGGGAGTTGCCGGATTTCTATATCGATGATTCAGGTACTTTGAAGTACCATGGCGGGTTGTGCATCCCCGCGGTTGGAGAAGTCAGGGTTATGATATGCAAAGAGGCTCATGGATCCAGTGTTGCCTACCACCCAGGATCTACAAAGATGTATCATGATTTGAAGCAGATCACTTGGTGGTACTGTATGAAGGGGGATATAGCTCGGTATGTTTCAGAATGTTACACTTGCAAGCGGGTGAAGGCAGACCATGGGACGCCGGGTGGCAAGTTGACTCCTTTGGAGATCCCGACTTGGAAGTGGGAAAGTATCTCGATGGACTTTATTACGGGCTTACCGAGATCTCCGCGAGGTTTTGACTCTGTTTGGGTGATAGTGGACAGACTGACGAAGTGTGCCCACTTCGTGCCGTATAAGATTGATTATTCGATGAGTAAGATAGCGGAGTTGTATTTGAGCGAAGTCATCCGATTACATGGGGTTCCAGTTAGCATCATATCCGACCGAGATTCCAAGTTTACTTCCCATTTCTAGAAGATCTTGCAGGAGGGTTTGGGCACGGACTTGAGATATTCTACTACATACCACTCGTAGACCAATGGGCAGACGGAGCACGTCAACCAGATAGTGAAAGATATGATCTGCTGTTATATTCTAGACCACGTGGGAGCGTGGGATGAGCGCTTGAGGCTGATGGAGTTTGCATACAATAAAAGTTATCAGGAGAGCCTGCAAATGGCTCTTTTTGAAGCCATATATGGGAGGTGCTGCAAAATACCGTTGTTTAGGGCTGAGGCTGGTGAGAGGCCTTTGTTGGGTCCTGATGCCCTCGAGGAAATGGAGTTGCCGTGAAGCTTATTCGGGATAAGTTTTGGGTGGCTCAGGAGAGGTATGAGAAGAACGCCAACCGGCGTAGGTCCGATTTGGAATTTTTGGTGGAGGATATGGTATTCTTGAAGGTGTCCCCGATGGTTGGAGTGAAGAGGTTCGACAAGAACCATAAGCTGGATCCGAGGTATGTGGGCCTATTCAGGATTGTGGAGCATATTGGTGTGGCAGCGTATAGGTTGGATTTGCCCGCGACCTTTCCAGGTGTGCACAATGTGTTCCATGTGAGTCAGCTACGGAAGTGCATGTGGAGTAGTAGGCAAGTGTTGGATGTGGTGCCTCAGTTGGATCCGAATCTGACTTTTGTGGAAAGGCCGGTCCGCATTCTGGATGCGCAGGATCGAGTGTTACGGCAGAAGACCATACCCACGGTTAAAGTCTTGTGGAGGAACCAGGAGGTGGAAGGTATAACTTGGGAGTTAGAGTCGGCAATGAGGGAGGCTCACCCTCATCTCTTCCCATGACTGTGCCTGGTATGTTCAGCCTTCTCCGTTATAGCTTTTGTTATGCTATTTCTGTTTCTTCCTTGTTAGAAGCTTGTGCGTAAAGTTTCGGGGCGATACTTTCTTTTAGGGGGAGTGTCTGTAACGGCCCATGTTTTTCTTGTATTTATTTAATATTTCTTTGGTATTACGTGGATGCGTTTTCCGGCTCGTGTCGTATTAGAGTACCTTGTTCGGTGTTCTTAGAGGTTATAGCCTGTTGTATGGGTTCCCCGGCTAGCCGGCGTCTGTTTTGGAGGCCCGGCTGAGCCTCTTAGGGAATCCTTGTGCTTTGGCTTCGGGTGAGGTTATCCCGAGTGTGTGATTGTCAGAGGTTGTGTCCGACTTCGCCGATGTTTTCGTAGCCCGAGTGTTTAGATACGGTGTGGATTCGTTCAGAATTCGAGAACATTATGTTTCGCGTCGTTTCGACGGTCGCTAGATAGCGGGTCGTAAATTTTAATTATAAACATATGTTAGTGTTTTCACATTTTGGTCAGGTTAGTGATATGGGAGTGCCGATACGTAACTGCGCACGTGCACGTGCGTGCAAGGCTTTTTTATAGAGTTCGGGTGTGTGTCTAGTTATGCGTTAACTTGTGTGTGTGTTAGTGCGAATGAGTATTAGGGTGGGTGTGTTAATATTTATATAAGTATATTTTTCTTTTTTGTGTGTGTAGTTAGTGTAAATGTGCTATTAATGTGTTAGTTGTAGATGCTTTAGGGGGGAAGGGGGACTGCCTTTGATTAGTGTTAATTAGGTGTTAGTTAATTCTTTAGTTAATAGGATTATAATATAATATATATATGATATTAGTTTAGGTTTATTTATTAGGTCCCCCCCTTTTTTCCTAAATCCGGCGGCCCCTGTAGATCCGAGCGGAAGCAAGGAAGAGGCAAAGCCTTACTGCTGCTCTGGCCGACCCAACCTGGCCCAAATCCTCTCGATTTTTTGATTTGAGGCAGGATCCTCGCTCCTCTACCCGAGATCTGCATTCCGAGGTAATTTATTGGGGATTTCACCGTGTATTTTCCGTGAATCGGGGTGCGATTTTCCCTTTTCTCCATGCTTTGATTGAGTTGTTCTTCTCAGATTATTCTGTGTATTTGTGTGCTTGAGGTCGGTTGGATTGGAGCGTTGTGTTGGCCGTTGTTTTTTGGGTGAAAAAGCGAGGCAAGTGTGCCCTTCGCCCTTGCCGTTTTGATCTATTTTCAACTCTATTTTGTCGTTTTAATTTCAGATTATTGTTACACTAATCTCTCCAACCCGAAACCCTAACCAAAACCCTACCTGAAATCTCTTGGTTAATCGTTTATTTCGTTCGCTTGTATGTAATTATTCTTGTTAAGGCTTCGTTATGATAGGTTTAGGATTTAGAAATTATGCAAATAAATTGTGGATTAAGGTTTCGTTTTAGGGATTTTGGGATTTTGCCTAAGATGCGTTAATCCTAACGCACTCTTGCTAGAACTCATCGCTTGGTAGGAATTATTGCTAGTAAAGTTATGTTTACTCGTTAAAGTTTGTGCAAGATACATGGTCAGAACCAGTCCACTTGTTTAAATCTTCCGGCCACGCGCTCTTGTTAGGATCCTTGTTAATTTCAATTTATTGTATAGCTGGTGGTATTCCCCTTGGGTGTAAGTCAGGACTAGAATTTTATTATGAGGCCGATTGTTCATGGCTTGGCATAAAAATTTAATTGTAGATGTAATGGAATCTAATTAACCGGGTAGGTTTGTTATTAAATTAATTTTATACGTGCAGTTTAAGATTAAATTACGGGCGTAGGTTCAAGGTCCTACCGCTTGTGGGT
Source organism: Platanthera zijinensis (assembly GCA_039513925.1). Taxonomy (NCBI): domain Eukaryota; kingdom Viridiplantae; phylum Streptophyta; class Magnoliopsida; order Asparagales; family Orchidaceae; genus Platanthera; species Platanthera zijinensis. The sequence continues at coordinate 117,077,346 of CM077084.1, forward strand.
GTATAGTTTTTAGCTGGTTGTACATATCAAGTAGCGAGTCACTGTTCTGTTTTGTCCATATAGGGCTCTTAGGTGGGTTGCTCTATATGAAATAGGGTTGTGTTGACTTCTTGGTGGTTCATGAAACCACCAGTAAGGGTTTTCCCGAGTCACTTAGCGCTGGAGTAGGATGTGATTTAGGGGAGAGTTGGACCGATGCCGCCACCCCTAGTTTCTTCTTGTCTTACTAAGATAATATGGGTTGTTTGGCTGAGTGCACTGATGCCACCACCACAGCACCATGATGATATTTAGGCCTGAAAGACTTGGTTTGACATGTGGTCATCAGTCTAGGCCCTTGTTACTGATTTTGTCCATCTCCACTACTAGGTGACTCTTTCCACTCTAGCCTTGTGTTAGGATTTTATTATTTTGCTAAACTTTTTGCGGAGAATCCTTGAAGCTCGGCTTCATTCGTGCTCTTGGTGCACTCCCTTTCTACCCACCTTGGTTGAGTATCAGTTTTACCTGTTTCACTTACTTTTCCCTTCTTCTGTACCTGTTTTACTTCACTTTCACTTACTTCTGACCTATTTTTTTATTTCCTGTATAAATCTATTGTACCCTTGCTTTTCCTTTTGATAGTTGCTTTGTTGAGGTGTTTGTTTTTCTGAATACCTCAGGTACAGGTATTTAGCCGACTGTTCGGCTAGTTCACTCCTGGAGATTTTCTAGCGTTTCAGCTACTGCAGTGGTATTCTGTTTCCTCTTGTTTGGGGAGGTAGATTTCTTTAGACTTGTAGTATAGACATACCTACTCACCAGTGGGTTCGTGTTAGTTGTTGACGCCCACTGGTGGTTTCTCTTTTAGATACTTTGCACTCGATTATACTGTTAGTTTTACTTCTTTTGGTTACATTAAACCCTCTCCTGGGATGAATTATGTTAGGTTGCTAGCTACTTAAAAACCTATAAAAACAATTATTATATGTAAATCATAATCAACATGTTTTCTTCTAAAAAGCTTAAACACTACTTTCAAAATGACGTAAAAGGTCATTTTTCTATATATATATTATAAGTTAAATCTAGGGTCATGCATAGTCTAAGGTGTCTCCTGGGGACGCTTATGCATTTCTCTTAGGATGGTAAAAAGGTGAATAAAGTATTTTCCGCTACGTATAAGTATAATTTTGAAGTGTGGACTAGATGATCCACGGAGCCGAGGGATACGGCCTTAGAATATAACTGATTTTCCAATTGATAAACTTATGAATTTTCATAAAAAAGGGTAGATAGTGATTCGCCTGAGCGTCGGCAGTTATCCCCTGCTCGACGTGGCATCACGACACGCATTTTCTCGTACTCTGATAAACATTAAATTCGGATAAAATGCGGGTTGTGACAACCATCACCTCCTCTCACCTCCTGTAAAAGGGTTTTAACTCCCTTCAAAAGTTAACCACTTGGTTGTCAAGTCTCCTGATCAAAAGACTTGGGTTGGTTTTTTGGCACCTGATCAAAAGCCTAAAGGTTTGCTATATCTCCCTGCAAATAGATATTGTGGTGGCAGTCAACTGATCAAAAACCTGTTAGTGGATTCCTACCAGGGTGGTAGAAGAGTGGATGTACCCAGGTTGGGGAACCACTATAAAATTTCTTGTGTTTTCTGGTTTTGTTCATTCTCTTTCTATTCTTGCTGTGGTTGTGATAGATAGAGTAGTTTAACCTGTTTTCTATTTCTTTCTATATTATTGGTATCACCTATTTTCAACTCTGATATAAATATTAAAAACAGCCAAAAGTTTTAATACTCTATTCACCCCCCCCCTCTAGAGTAAATAAGGTCTAACCCCCATCTTTCAATTGGTATCAAAGGGGTGTTCCTTTGGTTGTACAAGATAACACTTGGACCAAGATCCTTGTTAGATCAGATTTCCTATTTTTTTAGATTTTTTATTATCACATAATAGCACAGAACAAAGACTATGCAAGCACCAGACCTCTAGTTTCAACTTAAATAAGTTTGCTATCTGGAAGGCAAGAATAAAATTGTATATGAATTCTATTGATGAGGACATCTTTAATTTTATTTTGACAGGACCACCAGCTCCAGTGGCAACAACTACTGCTAGATCCAACACAAATGTTGTTCCACCACTTGAGTGGATAGATGCATAAAAAAGGCCAAGATAGCTGATGCAAAGGCCATGAATATTCTGGCTCAGATAATGTCTGATGATATTTTCCAGAAGGTGGCTGAATGCACATTAGCCAAGGCAATATGGGACTCACTTAACTAAATGGTTGCTAGTTCAGCTGATGAGAGAAAGGATAGGAGATCCAATCTCATCTCACAATATGAGAACTTTAAGAAGGATGAATCAGAGTTTGTTAGTGACATGTAAAACAGAATGAACTCAATCATCAATGAGCTAAAGACTTTGGACAAAGACATCACCCTTACTGAAGTAAATGATAAAATCCTCATGTGCTTCCCTAGCTCATGGGATTCAAGAATCTGGCCTATCAAGGAAGCCAGAAGTCTTAATGAGATTTCCATAGAATATCTACTGGGAAATCTCAAGTCTTATGAGCAATTGATAAAGTCCAGAAAGGCTGCAGAAAAGAAGACTCCTTCATCAGTAAGAAAGGAGCAAAGTATTGCATTCAAAGCAAATGAAGAATTAGAAGCCCCAATAATCAATGAAGAATTTCTGAGTCTCTTAGCCAAGAGATTCTATAAGATTTGCAAGAAATACTTCAGGAGGAAGTCATCAAGGCAAGATGATAAGCACAGGTATGACAAGACTCCCACTAAAGAAGTTATTTGTTTTGGCTGCACGAAGCCTGGACACTTCATCTCAGAGTGTCTAGAGAATCAAAAGAAGGAGAGAAGAAGAGAAAAAAGAAATAAGGAAACACCACTACAACAAGCCATCCTCCAGCAAGCACAAAAGGAAGGAGAAAGGTTTCATTGCTGAAACCTAGAGTGACATTGAAGAAGAATCTTCATCTTCTAGCTCCAGTGAAGATGAAGAAGAAGCAAAGGCCAAGGAGATATGCTTGATGGCCATTGATGCATCAAGCAACCATTCTGAAGCTGACCAATTAGACACTGAAGAACCTCTATCTAAAGAAGATCAGGTATTATCTTCTTTTGATTTTTGATTTAGAAGAATTTAAAACTGAATTCAAGTCCTTATATTTTGATTTAATAAATTCTGAAAAAGAGATTAAGCAACTTAGAGAGAAATTAAATGAATAAGAAAACCTACTTTCAGAAAATAATAAGTTAAAGGATGAAATCACTCTAGCTAATGAACAAATCATTAAATTAAATACTGAATTATCTGAGGCTAGGCAACTTGAAGAATCCCTAAATGGGAGAAGTATCAAGCTGATGAACATCACAAGAACAATGAATGCCAGACTCAATGGCAAGCTGGGCTTAGGTGCTTCATCAAGACAACCCCCACTGATTCAGAAGAACATATTAACAACCCCTATAAAATTTGTTACTGAAAAGGGTAAAGAGAAAATCAAAGATAATAATGTTAATCAAACAGAACTTAAACACAAGAATATGAAAAGGAGAAAGAGTAAGAAAAATCTTAACCAGAACCATGTTCAGCAGATTTTGTCGAACTTAGATCGACAAAATGTGTACAGTTCCTCGAACTCAAGTCGACGAACTCCGAATGCAAACTTCTATTATAACTATTCTCTGAACTGCGATCGACGAAATCAATATGGTTCGTCGACCAGAGATCGACGAAATTTGGGCCCAGAAAATGAATACTTTCATTCTCTGAGTGGAGTTCGACGAACTCATCCCCGTTCGTCGACCTCAGGTCGATGAATGTACCAGAATTCGTCGACCTCCGTTGGTAATTATAGGAACTTTAATTTCAACATACAATTTAATCAACAAAGACAAAACATTAATCTTTTTAACCAATGGATAATTCCACCTAGAAGTTATCATCCCTTAGGTTATAAAAATCAACCTGAATATTCATATATTTCCATCTTTAGTTATGTAAATCAATAAGGACCGAAGGTAACCTGGGTCAAGAACAACTAATTCCTATTATTACAGGTAAAGAGGTGTACAGCTTTTAAACAACAATGGTATTTGAACAGTGGATGCTCCAAGCATATGACTGGAAGTAAGGAAAACTTAATAAATTACAAGTCCAAGCTGGGACCAAAGGTGATCTTTGGTGTCTCCAATTATGGCCAGACTGAAGGCTTTGGAGAAGTCATGGTTGGGGCAGTAACCTTCAAAAAGGTTGCATATGTAAGTGGACTAAAACATAACCTCATCTCCATAAGTCAATTATGTGATGAAGGTTATCAGGTATCTTTTAACTCAAGCTCTTATATTATTTCTTCTAAAGAAAACAAAACTATTTTAATTGAAAATAGACAAGGCAATATATACATAGTAGATTTTCAATCAGCTGTTTCAGATATTTGTCCTTTTAATCAAGTTAGCAATCAAAATGATTTATGGCATAAAAGACTAGGACATGTAAATCTAAAAAACATTGCTAAGTTATCTAAGGACAACCTTGTTAGAGGATTGCCTTCTGGTCCCTACAAGAAGGAAGGCCTCTGCAGGGCTTATCAATTTAGTTAACAAACTAAATCTTGGTTTAAATATATAAATAAAAGTGATTCACCTAGGATCTTGTACTTGCTACATATGGACCTCTTTGGCCCTATTGCTGTACAAAGCCTAGGAGGGAAATCCTATACTTTAGTTATTATAGATGACTTCTCAATATTCACTTGGGTGTTCTTTCTGAGATCTAAGTCAGATAACTTCAAGGTTCTTACAGATTTTCTCAAGACCATACAGATTGAGTACTCTACTCAAGTTGCATTGATCAGAAGTGATCATGGTACTGAGTTTGAGTCTCTTCTTATGCAAGAGTTCTGTGAGAAGGAAGGTATCAGGCACTACTTCTCAGCTCCTAGAACTCCTCAACAAAATGGGGTAGCTGAAAGGAAGAATAGAACCCTAATTGAAGCTGTAGGCATATTACTTGCAGATGCTTACATGCCCCTCTCCTTTTGGGTAGAGGTTGTGAGCACATCAAACTATGTACTGAATAGAAGTTTAATACATAAACTTAAGAATAAGACTCCCAATGAATTGCTTAAAGGGAAGAAACCTAAAATCACTTATTTTAAAGTATTTGGTTGTATATGCTATATTCACAATAACAACAAGAAACATATTAGAAAGTTTGAAGTCAAAGCTGCAGAGGGAATTTTCTAGGATATTCTCAAGTCAGTAAGGCTTATAGGGTTTTTAATAAATCTACCTTAAAATTGAGGAATCAGTCCATGTGACTTTTGCTGAAGCTAACATGTACCTTACTTGTGTGAGAGATTGGATGATTTAAATCTCAACCAAGAGGCTCCATCTAATCCCTCTCCAGAAGCTGTTGAAGATGATAGTGAAGAAGATAACTTGGATGCTTTTGACACTATCCAAATAACTAACCCAATTCCACAAGAGGAATTAATCCCTCAAGCTATTACTAAAACTCCTCCCACTGATATTGTCACACTTAGAGATCATCCAATATCTTAAGTGCTTGGAGACATATCAGCTGGTATGTAAACAAGGCATCAACTCAACCCTGACTTGATGTTTGCATGTTTCCTCTTTCAACTTGAGCCCCATTCCATCAAAGATATAGAACAAGATCCCCACTGGATCATTGCAATGCAAGAGGAGCTTAATCAATTTGAGAGATGTAGAGTTTGGGATTTGGTTCCTAGACCCAAAGACTACCCAGTCATTGGAGCAAAATGGGCATTCAGAAATAAATTGGATGTTGATGGTAACATTATAAGGAACAAAGCAAGGCTAGTGTCTCAAGGCTACTCATAGGAGTAAGGAATTGATTATGACAAGACCTTTTCTATAGTGGCAAGGCTTGAAGCCATAAGAATTTTCTTAGCTTATGCTGCCTACAAAAGGTTCAAAGTCTACCAGATTTATGTAAAGAGTGCTTTCCTCAATGGTGAACTCAAAGAGGAAGTATATGTGGAGAAACCACCAGGTTTTATCTCAAAAACTCATCCCTCTTATGTCTTTAGATTGCATAAAGCTCTCTATGGTTTAAAGTAAGCTCCAAGAGCTTGGTATGATACCTTAGCTAGCTTCCTGTTAGAGCATAAAATTTTTAGAGGCATTGTAGATAGGAATCTTTTTACTAGACATCATAAAGATAAAATTTTGTTAGTTCAAATCTATGTAGATGACAAAATATTTTGATCAACTGATCCCAAACTATGCAAAAGGTTTTCTGACCTTATGCATTCAAAGTTTGAGATTAGTAGTATGGGTGAGCTCTCCTACTTCCTTGGTCTCCAAGTGAAGAAAACCCCTGATGGCATCTTCATATCCCAATCCAAGTATGCTAAAGAGCTGATAAAGAGGTTTGGGATGGCTGAAGCCTCAGCTAAGAAAACACCCATGGCTACAAATGCTGTGGTTGATTCAGATGAACATGGGAAACCTGTTGATCAGAAATTATATAGGGCCATTGTTTGGTCCCTATTATATCTTACAGCAAGTAGACCAGATATTATGTTTGCTACTTATCTTTGTGCTAGGTTTCAGGTGAACCCTAAAGAATCTCACCTTATTTTGCTAAAAAGGATTTTAAGATATATAAAGAGTTGCCCTAATTTAGGACTCTGGTATCCAACTGAGTCAGAATTTGAGTTAACTGGATACTCAGATGCTGACTATGCTGGATGTAGAGTGGACAAGAAGAGCACATCAGAAACATGCAAGTTCCTTGGTGCTAGACTTGTCTCCTGGTTTTTAAAAAAGCAAACATCTGTGTCTACATCAACAACAGAAACTGAGTACATAGCAGCTGGTAGTTGCTGTTCACAGATGCTGTGGATTAAAAACCAACTTCTGGATTATGGATACAACTTAAATAATTCAACTCTACTTTGTGACAATACTAGTGCAATTTCTATTGCCAAGAATCCAGTTCATCATAGTAGAACTAAGCATATAGAGATAAGGAATCATTTCATTAGAGAGTGTGTGGACGAAAAGAAAATTAATCTTGTCTACATCTACACTAATTTGTGAAGAACAGACATCTTCATCAAACCCTTGGATGAGAGGAACCATCTGTTCTTTCTAAATCAGCTTGGTATGATCAATGGAGAAGCTTTAATTTTACTTTCTGTCTGTGGTCGAAGAATTTGCCACAGTTTGTCGACCGGAGATCGACGAATTGAGAAAAGTTCTTGAGAAAATTCGTCGACCTGAGATCGATGAACTCTCTGTGTAAGCCATTTTTTTCAACTGGAGATCGACGATCTGTCTTCAGAAAATTTTCGTCGACCTGAGAAAGACGAAAAGTTTTCCCTTCTTCAGACTGAGATCGACGAACTCTTTTGTTAAAAAAATATTTCGTCGACCTCAGATCGAAGAATTTTTCTAGATTTCGCAGGACGGAGTTTGTCGTTTCATATTCTGAAAAACCTTATATCTAGGTTTTCTTCGAGCTCCATCCCGCTCTTTCTGTTTCCCTTGCACTTGGTCTCTCTGTTTTCCTTTTACAGGTGATAATGGCGATTCCAGCAAGCACTCTCTCCGACATGAAGTATGATACTGGTTTCGACATCGATTTCAATTCCTTTGGTCACTCAGACAAAATCTTCATGGATATTCTTCAATTGTTTGAAGATTAGAAATTGAAGCAGTTTATGACTATAAGGATCAAGTTGCCAGCCACCGAGATCAAGGAATGGGACTACACATCAACTTCCTCTGATATAGAGATGATAGGATAAATTTCTTGAACACAACTTTCTCTCTCTCCTGCTGTTCTTTCTGATATATTTCGATTTGAGAATGGGGTAGATGATCTTGAAATGGATAGTGCTGATTTTGATGAGATGCTGATAAGAATGGGTCACTCCGAGAATAAGCTGCTGAAGAAGAACTTGTCTGCTGAATACAAGTTCTTGGCTGATATAGTAGGAAAGGTCCTACTGGGCAAGCACACTGTCCATGACTACACCATAAGGCACCAGTTTTTGGTGATGAGTGCCTTGGTTGATAAGAAAAAGATTAACTGGGGAAAGGTTCTGTTTTGCAAGAGTATTAGGAATTTTTTTGCAGGCCAGGGCTAATGACTTACTGGTCTCCCTGATAGTATTCATTAATGCCTCTAAGAGGTTGACATCTGCTCTCTTTGGCAGATAGAAGAGGATAATTTCCAAGCCATCCAAGGCTTCCTCCTCTTCCTCAAGTCCTTCTGAGAGTACTAGGGCTGCTCAAACCACTCCCCACCATGCTGAAGATGTTTCCACTCCACCTCCACCTCCACATATTCAAACACCTTCCTCAACCCTCCAATAAACATCCATATCTCAAGCCCATACACTAAATCCTCCAGCTTCCCCACTCAAACATTCTTCACTAGTTCATACTCCTGAACATCAACCATCTACACCTCAATCTCCAGTGCATGCTACTCCACCTCATACCCCAGAGCATGTCACTCCTCCTCAGTCCCCTCTTCCTCCACATCTTGCTGATATCCCCTTACACAATATATCATCCATACCATCATTTAATCTGATATCATCCCCCATCCATACTCCATCACCTCAAGATGAGCACATGACAGATTCCACACCCTTCCATCCATCATCATCCACCATCAATCCTTCTGTATCAACTCAGACACCCTCTGAGTTCATACAATTAGACCCCCCCTTCCATTTCCTCTCTTCTGCAAACCATCACTCAGCTTCTGAAATAACTCAAAGTAGAGGAAATTAAACCTCTTGCTGACTCCATTTCCACCATCTCTACCCTTCTGCCTACTACCTTTTCCGTCCCTTCTTCTGAGGGCCTAGCTTCAGGACTCCCTGAAATCAGGTAGGGGGGATACTCTATGAAGAAGCTCTAGATTCTCCTCTAGAACCACCAGCAGCAGAAGCAGAAATAGTTTTGCAGATAGCTGATTGCAGATATTGTGACTGTTGATGATTGTTATATCAATCCCACAGTAGACATCCTTGGATTATTACATTCTATAAATACAATTTATCTGAATTCTTTTCTTCCAGCAGTAAAGCCATCGTTGGCTATAGTGTGCTACACTCCTCCCACAAGTCCTGAAGTTGTTAATCAACTGAAGGACGGTTTTGTTATTAACATGGTTGTGGAACCCTCAGGCCCAATCTTTGTGGCTGATGATAGTCTAATCCCCAGTCTAGATGATTTAATTGCTCAAGATGTAGCCCAAGAACTTGCACAGATTCAGAATGATCCTGAGCTGAATGAATTCATGCTTGCTGACAAAGATATAGAAGATATCAGATGATTACTAAGAATATTGCTCCACCTCCAGTTGCTGAATCTCAAGTACTTCCTCAGGATGAAAGACAAATCTCAAAGGAAACTTTGAAAGAGATAGATGCATTATATGATAACACTCAAAGTTCTTCTGATGATGATATAGATGATGACTCTGATGGATCTGATGATCCTAAATCTAAGAAGAAAGCTGCAAAGAAGAGAAAAGTGGTTCCTAAGGCTGCTCCAAAGTCAAACCCCACTCATGACAACCCTTACTACATCTTGAACAAGATTACTTTATACCCAGGGATGCCTCAGTGGATGTGGCTATCCAAGAATGAGCAGAAAGAAAGGAAGAAGAGAAGAAGGTACAGGTCTCCTCCTAAGCAATTTAGGAAAGACCCTCCTTCTCCTCCTCCATCTTCAGGTGCCTCTGGCAATGTATCTCGAAGATCTGCTCTAGTTACCAAAAATTATCAGAGATATTCCAGGCAGGGTAGTCAGCAACATTTTTCCCAAATTCATCCTCCTCCTGCTTCAATCAAGAGAAATCCTACAGACTCTGTTGACGATTCACAGAAGGACTCAAGTCCAAAAAGGACAGAATCTCCTCCAATACACTTTGTAGATCCAGAGCAGGAGATAACTGCTAAAATGGATAGATTTTAGGAGCTGATAGGACTCTCTAAAATTAACAAAGCTAAATCTGAAGGAAAGGATCCTTCACAATTCTCAACCATGCCTTCATACAAAATGGAAGAACTTAAAAGGTATGCCAAGGCAAATAAATTCTTTAATGTTGATGATTATATGAAATTGTATTCAAAAGTTGTAGTTCCAAGAGAAACATCTCTCAACATCATTGGTGCATCAGACATGACAATGTCAAAGAGAGAAGCTGCCAATCCAAATAGAGAAATCATTTTCAAACAGCCTTCTGAGAAGCCAGAGAAAGAAAATCCAAAGAAGAACAAGTGATTTAGTTTATATTTTATTCTTATTTTCTGTTAAAACTCTGCGTGTCTAATCATGAAGCACTCATTTGTAAATATCTGTTGAATGTTTTATTTCTGTCAGGTATATGTATTTATGCTTTATGATTGTTTCTATTATTTATTTTTAGTGACCTCACCCAAATAGTGGAAGATTGTTGGATCCCTAGTTAGATTTGGGCTAGGTTCACTAAATTAGGTTAAGTCTGACCCACATTGTATAACCAGGGTCAAGTCTGGTAGTTCTAGAGTTTAGGCTAGTCATTAGGTTAACCCTTATTGGACCAGCCAGCAGAGGACATCAGTAGTCTCAGGACATAGAAGATTCAGAGAACAGAATGATTAGTTTGAAGTTCTTCAAACTCAGCTCGACGATCGTCGATCTCAGATTGACGAACTCAGAGTTATTTCTCTGAGCTGAGCTCAACGATATTCGAGCTCAGGTCGACGTTCAGTTACTTCAGATAGATTCTCAGCTCGACGAACTCAGAGTGCAGAATTGGCAAGTCATTCTCAGTCTGTAGTTCGCAGAGTTCAGGTCGACGATCAGGAATTTTCAGGTCGACGAACTTGGAACTCAGGTCGACGAATTCCGTTCAGAGGTCGACGATTTCTGTCCCACTCCAGAATGAGAAGTTTTCCATACTTCTGTCCCTTATTTTCTATATTATTTAGCAGTATTATTCCGGAGTAATTAATGCTAATATTCCCCTTAATATAGCTGTTATTCGCAGCATTAATTATGGATTTCATCAGGGTAATTACTTGCTTATTTTATTAGGGACACTTGGGGAAACTCATTTATGATAGTCATTCCGGCCGTATGTATTCTCCAGATCCTTCAACAATTAATGTAGGAATTCAAATTCAAAGAAGAATTTCTGACTGCAGAATATAAAAGAGTTTTTTTCTTTTCAGTCGAAAGACACTTAGCCAGAAATAAAAATATACTGAGCCAAGGATTCTTAGAAAATATACAACACATAAGAATTTTGAGAGACACAGACTGAACATTCAGAACTCTCTCATAGTGTAGAAAACAATCAGTTTTCTACCTTGTCATTTCTAAAGACTGAAGAAGAACATTCATCACTATCAAGAGTCTTCTTCAACCTTCTCCTCCGGGAACATTCAAGGACAACTTATCATGATTCAGTCAGAAAGTTCCAGGACTATTTTCAGACAAGGCTGAAGACCTACACCCTGAAGCAAAGCTTCCAGTCTTCCTGAACCATTCAACATCTCAGGGGGAGCTTTGACAACATCAAGATCCATTAGTCTTCTCTGTTGATTAGATAAAGAGAAGAGACCATCACCTCCTCTTATCTCCTGTAAAAGGGTTTTAACTCCCTTCAAAAGTTAACCACTTAGTTGTCAAGTCTCCTGATCAAAAGACTTGGGTTGGTTTTTGGGCACCTGATCAAAAGTTTAAAGGGTTGCTATATCACCTTGCAAATATATATTGTGGTGGCAGTCACCTGATCAAAAACCTATTAGTGGATTCCTACCAGGGTGGTAGAAGAGTGGATGTACCCAGGTTGGGGAACTACTATAAAATTTCTTATGTTGTCTGGTTGTGTTCATTCTCTTTCGGTTCTTACTGTGGCTGTGATAGATAGAGTAGTTTAACCTGTTTTCTATTTCTTTTTATATTATTGGTATCACCTATTTTCAACTCTGATATAAATATTAAGAATAGCCAAAAGTTTTAATACTCTATTCACTCCCCTAGAGTAAATCATACCTAACCCCCATCTTTCAACTGCCACCTCCATTGAGGTGGTGGCTAGCGTTTCCCAGCGACTTGGTCACCGGAGGTGGCTCCTCAGCGAACCTGAGGAAGAAGAAATGATCGGTATGCTCCCTCTCACATGGGATCAGGCTCATTTGAGCCCGATATCTCTCCTAAAAGAGCTAGAAAACTAGCACAGAGGGAGGGGAGGAGAAACGGACCCTTAGACGAGCTTGACGGTGGGTTTGGTGGTGGTGCGCCATGACCGACCCTTGCTCTAGCTAATCCTCTGCTCCAACTATCAGTTTCTGCTCCATAGGGTTCACTAAAGGTGATGGTGGGGTGAAATGGTGGTGAGGCTGGTTGGTTTAAAGTCTTGACTTAAGAGGAGTGGTTGGGCATGGCCGGCCGTCATTGAGCATGATTATCCCCCATGCCGCCACGTGTCAGCCATGTAATGGACCGCTAATTAATTCCATAAATATGTTTTATTGAAATGAGAAATATATTTGCTGTAGAGATCGATTCCAAATGTACCATCACTATTTTATCCTAAACCCGGTTCAACACATATATAAGAGAACCGACCAACATAGTTTTCAGAGAAAAATTCTAAGTCCAAAAGCGTTGAGTGGTGTCGACACAACTCAACGCTGCGTTGAATGGTGTTGACACCACTCAACGCCGCCATCACTCTTCATTCAAGGCGTTGAGTGGTGTCGACACCACTCAACGCTGCGTTGAGTGGTGTCAACACCACTCAACGCCGCCAGTAATCTTCACTCAAGGCATTGAGTGGTGTCAACACCACAAAATGCCGCATTGAGTGGTGTCGACACCACTCAATGCCGCCAGTAAATTGTCAAGGCATTGAGTGGTGTCGACAAAACTCAACGCCGCCAACAACTTAAGTCAAGGCATTGAGTGGTGTCGACACCACTCAATGCAAAATTGAGTGGTGTCGACACCACTCAATGCCGCATTGAGTGGTGTCGACACGACTCAACGCCGCCAGCAACTTGTCAAGGCGTTGAGTGGTGTCGACACCACTCAACGTCGTGCTGAGTGCTATTGACACCACTCAATGCCGCCAACAACATAAGTTAAGCTGCTGAGTGGTGTTGACACCACTCAACATCGTGTTGAGTGGTGTTGACACCACTCAATGCCGCCAGTAACTTAAGTCAAGGCGTTGAGTGGCATCAAGACCACTCAATGCCAAAGTCATCCTGCAGCGTCTAAGTAAAACAGCGTCGAGAGCGTTGATACAACTCAATGCCACGTAAGTGGCATCGAGTTCTCTCGACGCTTCATCGAATGACGTCAAGACCACTCGACGCCTAAAGTTTCTCGAGTCTTGTAAGTTAAATTCATCGGGATCACTCGACGCCTTTTCAAATGGCATCAAAATTACTCGACGCCTAAAGTTTTCCGAGTGTTTTTTAAGTTAAATTCGTCGGGTGGCGTCGTGTTCTCTCGACTCACTCGAAGTTTTCCGAGCCTGAGTCAATTCTCTTGACTCAATATGTATGCGAGGGGCCTAGCACGAAATGGGATGTAACAGGAACCAATCCCTTGCCTTCTCCTTGAGGGTGATTGCGAAGAGCCTGCGCTTGAATGCATCCGACATTTGTCAGATCGAGACCACATCCTCGAACCATTGTATATGTTGAACCGGGTCGTCTTTTGATGAGTTGTAAATATACCTATATTTTCGTATTTTATTTAAGTCAATTTTGTTTGTTTTTTGTCTTTTTTATCTATTTTATCCAATAAATTGCTTATTTTTGTAAATATTATTTCTAACTTAGCTTTATTTTTATTCCAGAAAAATTCCAGAAAAAGTCAAAATGTTGACTGACACGCCCGTGTCACATGACCGACACGCCCGTGTCACGCCCTCGACGATCGCAGACCACAGGTTGCCAGCTCGACGATCGGCGATGATCAAACCAAGCTCGACACGCCCTAAGACACGCCTGTGTCAAGGTGTGACACGGGCGTGACCTTACCACCTGGCCCGACGTGACGCGCGCGATTTTGCGGCCGGACCGCGCCCAGATCGACCTCCCCGACACGCCCTAGTCACGCCCGTGACTGACACATGTCACGCCCGTGACCTAGGGCATGACTGCCACATTTTCAGCCGAAGTCAACTTTCCAGTCAAGTCACCCGATCAGCTCATGAATAGTGTCGACACGCCCCCTTGTCACGCCCTAGTCACGGGCGTGACCAACCCGAAATTTTGCCTATAAATAAGAGCTTCCAGGAAGCTTATTTTGTCCACTTTTTTGACCACTTTGCTTAGGGGAGGTGCTGCCCATTTGGATTCCATACTTATGTAAGGAGAATTTCTCCCCCTCTCTCTCTCTCTTAGTTTGTATTAGGGTTTTTACTTTAATAAAATTTGAATTTTTCTCTCTTAATTAGTATGAAAAATCCATTTGAATGCGCCTACTCAAGCAATTTTTCGTTCATCTTTTTGTGTTTCTTTTATGTTTTCATCTTTTTAGCTTTCATAACTTAGTTAGATTTAGGATTTATCGGCATTTCTAGCCGTTGTGCCGTCCGTTTAGTTTTCATTCTCCGCACTTTTTAGCTTTAGCTTTTTCTTCTTTATCATTTTCATTCATATAGGTTTTATAAAAACTCCCCTAAAAGTGTTCGTTTTTATTTTCTTTAACTTAGGCTCTTAGGAATGTAAAACTTCTCGTTCCTTTTTAGTTTTATTCTCACTTTTTTGGAGGTTATATAAAAACTTATGAATAAAAATGTAGTCGTTATAATTTTTCGCTCACTTCATTTTAGCTTTTTAATTTCAAAACTTTTAGTCCCTTTAATTTTTATTTCATCTTTTTATGCATTTCTACCGCATTCTAGCGGTAGAAATGCAGTTGTATTAATCTTTCGAGTACTTCCATTTTGCATTTATTTGCAAAACAATTTCGCTCGGTTAATTTTTATTTTCACTTTTTATGCATTTCTATCGCATTCTAGCGGTAGAAATGCAGTCGTTTTAATTTTTCAGCAACTTTGTTTTTCTTATTTTTGCAAGTGTGTGTGCGTGTATGAGTTAGGTTTTACTGCTTTATTTCAACTCCTGTAGAGTGCGTGTGTGCGTATGCATTTATTTTCGCCTACTCGTTAAGAGTTAAATGGCGCTCTGCTTTCATTTGCCGCCCACTCGTTTGAGTGGGACATGTCTTTTTACTGCTTTCATTTTCTTCCTACTCACTTGAGTAGGAAAACTTTGTGTGGGTGCGTGTGTTTTCATTTCAGTAGAGTGCGTGTGTGTGTTTTACTTTCAAGTAGAGTGCGTGCGTGTATGAGATAAATTTACTCCCGCCCACTCATTTGAGCCAGGACTTGCAATTTTATCGCTTTCTCAATTATGTAGAGTGCGTGCGTGTAGGAGATAATTTTACCGCTTTATTTATCGCTTTCTTCAATTAAGAAGAGTGTGTGCGTGTGTGCATTTTTTCCGCCTACTCATTTGAGTAGGGCTTGCTTTATTTAATTTTCTTTATGGTTTTGAAGTGTGCGTGAGTGCCTGTATCAATTAGCCTTCAATTTATCTAATTGTCCTATTTTTCGTTTTTTCTCTTATAATTGTTCAGTGCTTAATTTAACACTCACGCTTCACCTAAAAACATAAAGCCGTCCCCATACCGATGAGTGGCTAATCTCTTTTAGCCTTCGGCATCGAAGAGCATTGGGACATAAAAAATGATTTGAAATAATTAAAAAACTTTATTTTTATTTTAATTTAAGGACTTAAGGTTTACCCCGGGTTAACGACGCATAAGACCACATAATCGATGTGTGGGCTCTATTTCCGTTATCCATACGTGACGCCGAGAGGCTGCACGTATGGACCGATCCCCCTTGGGTAAAGAGAACTTCGTACGCCCCCTCGAAAGAGGAGAAACGTAGTTCTGCCGGATTGGGTTCCCCACCCAATAGCGGGGTTCTTAGCGTAATGCGGGCGTTAAGGGGAATCCTTCGTCGGACTAACGTTCGGTCGAATAGCCTTAGCGCCCAGGTGAGCGATATCCCTAGACCAAGGTGAGCTCATGTTCTTGGAACCTCCACGGCCAAGTGCCTTTTATTAAATTAAAAACAAAGTTCAATAATTGTTAAGAATTATTTTAGTCTTAATCCGATTCGATGCCGAGCGTTAACCCGTCATCGAACTAACTTAGCAAAATTCTGCTTTCTTTCTTTCCATTTTAATTAAACTAAAAAATCCCACCTTACTGATAGTAAGATAATAGTGTTCCTGGAAGAGTAGATATAATCAACGTGTCCCCGAGAATAATACGACCTCGGTATTTTCCCGAATACCGAGTACTACTTGCGATAGGTGCACTTGCCTCCTCTCGTTAGAAAACTCGATCTTCTAACCGGCCCGCGGAATCTGACCATTTCGAACCAACCACAGTAGGTCTCTGTTCCGCGGCCATCAAGTTTTTGGCGCCGTTGCCGGGGAGCACGGTTGTTATATTGAATCCGGGACTCTATTAATTTTACTTTATTTTCAAATAAAAAATTTTTTTTATACAAAAAAATTCCTTCCCCCTTTCGTTTTTTTTAGGGTGTATGACCCGTGGACAACCTTCGAGTTCTGAAAATCTTGAATTCGACCCCGAGATCGACCGCTCTCTTGCGCGTATCCGATCTCTCCGTCGAATTCCCTTTTTAGACCCCGCAGAATCTATCGGAGAACCCTCTTCTTCTTCTATGGCCGACCCGAATAATGCCCAACCGGCCGAGCGTACTATGTCTTACTACGCTCGGCCCAACTTGGATGATACGGGGTCGAGTATTGTTCGGCCCGCTGTGGCCAACAATAATTTTGAAATTAAGTCATGTGTGATTCAAATGATCCAAAATGTCGTGCAGTTCGACGGACTGCCGGATGAGGACCCCAATAATCACTTGTCTAATTTTCTTGAAATTTGCGATACTTTTAAAATTAATGGCGTCACTGATGACGCCATTCGTTTGCTCCTTTTCCCTTCTCTCTTAAGTCCAAGGCTAAGGCGTGGTTACTCTCCCTCCCACGGGGATCCATCACGTCCTGGGCGGAGTTGGCTGAGAAATTCCTTACGAAGTATTTTCCGCCCGCGAAAACTGCAAGACTGCGGGCGGACATATCTTCATTCGTCCAAAACGACTCCGAGTCTCTTTACGAGACTTGGGAACGCTTTAAGGAGTTTCTCCGCCGGTGCCCGCACCACGCTCTGCCAACGTGGTTGCAAGTACAAATTTTTTATAATGGACTGAATAGTCAGACGCGTCAAATGATTGACGCGGCTGCCGGGGGCACTTTGAACAATAAGACCCCCAAGGCCGCCCAGGCCCTTTTCGAGAAAATGGCGGTGAACGCCTACCAGTGGAATGTCCCGCGGGCGCGTCCTAAGCAGGCGGGCATTTTTGAAGTGGATGCCACTGCTCAGCTAGCCCTCCAAGTGGAAAGGCTAACTAAGCAGGTGGCGGAGATGTCTGTTGCCTCCTCCACTCCGCCTTGTTTTCTCCCCCCCTCCAACGTCTGCTTAGTCGACGAATTTGTGGACTACATGGGAAATCCGGTGCGTCCCTCATTTCAAAACAACCCTTATAGTAGCCACTATAATCCGGGTTGGAGGAACCATCCGAATTTCTCCTGGAGCAACCCGAACAACGCGGAGCGTCCCCCTCCCCCTCCTTTTGCGCCAACGTTTTCTCCTCCCCCTCCTATGAAGCCATCCCCGGTGGAGGAAAATTTTAATCGTTATGTCGTGTCCAACGAGTCCAATATCCGGAACATCACCGGATCGCTAAAAAATTTAGAACTCCAGGTTGGACAGCTGGCGCGACTTATGTCAGAACGCGCCCTAGGGGCACTGCCAGGGAACACGGAGCCCAATCTAAGGGAAACTGCCAACGCTATAACCCTCCGTAGCGATAAGGAGGTGGTCGATCCAAAACGGATCGATCCTCAGGTACATATTTCACCTCCGACCCCTCTTCCCTCTTCTTCGATTACGCAACCCTTACCGATTTTTAACGACAAAACTATTTTAAACAAGGCGTTGCCCTACCCGCATAAGTTAGATAATGAGCGAGTAAATGCGCAATATGAAAAATTTATTTTATTACTTAAACAAATTCATATTAATGTTCCTTTTTGCGAGGCTATCTCGCAAATGCCTAAATATGCGAAATTTTTAAAAGAACTACTTTCTAATAAACGCAAACTCGAGGATATTTTGCATATATCTCTCAACGCTGTCTGCTCGATGGCTCTTACTAGTAAATTGCCCTTAAAACAAAACGACCCGGGAAGGTTCTCCATCCCGTGCCTTTTTGGCAATGTATTAGTAAAATACGCCTTGGCAGACTTAGGCGCGAGCATTAATTTGATGCTGTTCTCGCTCTTCCTACGTTTAGGTTTGGGTATTCCTGCTCCTACCAATATGCGCATCCAACTAGCGGATCGCTCGGTTAGGTTCCCCATCGGGGTTGTTGAGGATGTCCATGTCCGAGTAGACAAGTTCACCTTCCCGGTGGACTTCGTCATCTTGGACATCGAGGAAGACGCCAACGTACCAATAATACTTGGTCGCCCTTTCCTCGCGACCTCACGTGCGTTAATTGATGTAAGTAATGGTCAGCTTCTCCTTTGGGTAGGAGACGACCAAGTTACTTTTTCTATTAACTCCTCTATGGAAGACTCGTCGCCGAGCGACGATTTCTGCTACTCTTTAGATTCTTTTTATGGAGATTGTTCTTCTCCGGTTTTCGAGTCCGAATTTTTAAACGAAAATATTTTTTCGCTCGAAAATTTTTATTGCGATGAGGACGAGTCTACGAATATGCCTTTTGAACCAATTGGTTCAAAAGACATTAGCACTAAAACCTCACTAGAAGAACCGCCCACCCTAGAACTCAAACCATTACCCGAATCCCTCAAATACGCCTTTTTGGGGAAAAATGATACACTCCCGGTAATCATTTCTTCGTATTTAAGCGATTCGGAGACCTCCGATTTATTGGAAGTTTTGCTTAAACATCGCCACGCAACTACGTGGCAAATTTCTGACCTAAAGGGGATTAACCCTTCTTTCTGCACTCACAAAATTTTCTTAAACGATAATTTCCGCAAAACCATTCAGCCGCAGCGACGTCTTAACCCAAACATGAAAGACGTCGTGAAAGCTGAGATAATTAAATTATTAGATGCGGGGATTATTTATCCCATTTCTGATAGCGCATGGGTTAGTCCCATTCATTTCGTGCCCAAGAAGGGCGGTCTA
This sequence comes from Platanthera zijinensis, assembly GCA_039513925.1. Taxonomy (NCBI): domain Eukaryota; kingdom Viridiplantae; phylum Streptophyta; class Magnoliopsida; order Asparagales; family Orchidaceae; genus Platanthera; species Platanthera zijinensis. The sequence continues at coordinate 117,096,712 of CM077084.1, forward strand.
ACCGTAGTGGCGAATGAGCACAACGAGCTCGTCCCAACTCGTACTGTTACGGGTTGGCGTGTGGTCATCGATTATCGCAAACTTAATGATGCCACCCGCAAAGACCATTTTCCACTACCGTTCCTTGACCAAATTCTTGAGCGTCTTTCCGGTCATCCTTTCTATTGTTTTCTCGATGGTTTATCGGGGTTTTTCCAAATCCCTATTTCCCCCGAAGACCAAGAGAAAACAACTTTTACTTGCCCCTTTGGCACCTTCGCCTATCGAAGAATGCCATTTGGCCTCTGCAATGCGCCGGCTACATTCCAAAGATGTATGCTAGCAATCTTTGGCGAGCTAGTAGAAGATATTATGGAAATATTTATGGATGACTTTTCTGTATTCGTATGCTCATTCCCGGATTGTCTTTGTAATCTCGATCGTGTCCTCCAGCGATGCGAGGACACGAATCTTGTTTTAAATTGGGAAAAGTGTAACTTTATGGTTCGAGGAGGTTTGGTCCCCGGCCATAAGATTTCGATTAAGGGGATAGAGGTCGATAAGTCCAAAGTTGAAATCATAGAAAAACTTCCTCAGCCGACAAACATAAAATCCATTAGGAGTTTCTTAGGCCACACGGGCTTTTATAGGCGCTTCATTCAAGATTTTTCAAAAATAACAAAGCCGCTTACTTACCTCTTGGAAAAGGAATCACCTTTTGTCTTTAGTAGCGATTTCGAGTCTGCTTTTAATTTTATAAAACAAAAACTTATCAATTCTCCAATTCTAGTGGCCCCTAATTGGTCCCTTCCGTTCGAAATCATGTGCGACGCTAGTGATATTGCCTTAGGCGCCGTTCTTGGCCAACGCGTAGAAAAATATTTTCATCCTATTTATTACGCTAGCAAGACGCTCACTTCCGCACAAGTGAATTACACGACGATGGAAAAGGAACTCTTAGCCGTCGTTTTCGCTTTCGATAAGTTTCGCTCGTACCTTACGCTATCTAAAGTTATCGTTTTCACCGATCACTCTGCCCTTAAATATCTACTAGCCAAAACCGACGCGAAGCCCCGCCTTCTTCGATGGATTCTCCTCCTACAAGAGTTTGACTTGGAGATCCGAGATAAGAAGGGCGCGGAGAATCTAGCGGCAGACCACCTCTCCCGTTTAGAAAATCCGGGTGCGGAAGCGCTCGTCGAATCTGAAATAAATGACAGATTCCCCGAGGAACACCTTCTCGCCATTCGTTCGTCTTCGTCATCTTCGCCTTGGTTCGCAGATTTTGCGAACTACTTAGTCGCGCGGGTACTTCCAAAATATTTTTCAAGTCATCAAAAGAAGAAATTCTTTTCCGACTTGAAAAACTTCTTTTGGGATGACCCCTTTCTTTTCCGTATCTGCGCGGACCAAGCGGTTCGAAGATGCGTCGCGGGAGTGGAGTGCACACAAATATTGAGGCACTGCCACGAGGGTCCAGCCGGGGGGCACTATCAAGCCAACCGGACCGCTAGGAAGGCACTAGAGGCGGGCTACTTTTGGCCCACTCTCTTCAAAGACGTGGACAATTTTGTGCGCGCATGCGATAGCTGTCAGCGGTCGGGTAACATCTCATGTCGCGACGAGATGCCCCAAAATATGTTTTTAGAATGCGAAGTCTTCGATTTATGGGGCATAGATTTTGTTGGCCCCCTACCTCCTTCTTATAAAAATATGTATATTTTAGTAGCGGTCGACTACGTATCACGGTGGGCGGAAGCGCAAGCTCTCCCCACCAACGATGCGCGAGTCGTCGTTATATTTCTAAAAAAATTATTTTCTCGCTTCGGCACGCCTCGCGCTATTGTTAGTGATAGGGGAACGCATTTCTGTAACGCTCTAATGTCTAAGACGTTAGCTAAATACGGAGTCACGCACAAGCTTGCCACCCCTACCACCCGCAAACAAGTGGCCAAGTTGAGGTAGTAAATCGAGAGATAAAACGCATATTAGAAAAAACCGTTTCACTTAATAGGAAAGATTGGTCCGCTAAGCTCGACGACGCGTTAGGGGCGTATCGTACGGCGTACAAAACCGCTACCGGTTGTACCCCGTTTCGATTAGTCTATGGCAAAGCGTGCCATTTACCCGTAGAACTGGAGCACCGCGCACTTTGGGCATTAAAACTCTTAAACCTCGACTCTAACTTAGCCGTTCAGAATAGAAAACTGCATCTAAACGAGCTCGATGAATGGCGTGCGAACGCTTACGAGAGCAATAAGTTCTATAAGGAGCGTTCTAAGTTTTATCACGATCGAAAAATTAAAACCCCCAAAATTTTTTCTCCGGGCGATCTAGTCCTTCTTTACAATTCACGTCTTAGGCTTTTCCCGGGTAAGCTAAAATCGCAATGGTTCGGCCCCTTCAAGGTTGAAGAGGTTTGGCCATATGGGACCATACTCATCTCCCACTCCGAAAAAGGCACTTTTAAGATGAACGGTAATCGGTTAAAGTCTTATATAGCGGGCGACCCTGTGATCAGTAGTAGCGAAACCATAACCCTTCTCCATATATAAACCCGCCACTATAGTCAAGCTACGCGACTATAAACAAAGCGCTCCTGGGAGGCACCCCACGTCTATCTTTTTTACGTCTTTATTTATTATGTTTTCTATTTTTCTAATAAATGCAGGGTTTCTAATGGGCTTCCCCGAGCGCGGATCAGGGACGTTTTCTGCCCCCCTCTTTTTCCTTTTTTGTACATATACCTGCTGTCTTGTTCCTCATGCTTAGCATACAACATTGGGGACAATGTTGGATCTAAGTATGGGGGTGTTTTCGTATTTTCGTACTTTCTTTTTCACTTACAAAAAAAAAACAAAACAAAACAAAAAAATTCTAAAAAACAAAACTTCAAAAAAAAAAAAATATATATAACACAAAAAAATCAAAAAAAAAAATTTTAATTAAAATTTTTTTGAAGTTTCATTTTTGAAACTTTGACTTATTTTTAACTCGGTCCGCGAGATCCGGCTCATCAAGCCATCCACATAACGAGTCATCTCGCGGCTACCTAGTTTATATTTTTGTAAATATTCTTGTAAATATTTTTGTAAATAATTTTTGTAAATACTTTTTGTAAATATTCTTTCTCTTTCCCCTCTCCCTTTTTCACTCTCATCCTTGTAAATATTTTTTCTTTTTCCCAAATTTTTGTAAATAGAATGAAAATTTCATTAAAAATACAAAAAAATTCACAAAATTTAAAAATACAAAAAAATTCACAAAACTTAAAAATCCAAAAAAATTTATTTTCGCATTTTTTCTTTCTTTTTAGTATGTATACATTAAAGATATAAATACAAAAATACAAAAAAGAGCATAACTTCAAAAAACAAAAAAAAAAAATTTTTTTATGTAAGTTTTGAAACAAATAAATCAAACATTTCATTCTTAAGTTTCTTGTTATCCAAAACTTTCGTTTTGAGTTTATTTATATACGAATTTGATCAATTCTTTGTTCACTATTCGTTTGTTAATTATAGATTGAAAAATATAAATAGCCGGGGTTAAGTTTTAAAGAATTTATTATACTTTGTTAAAAATAGGGGACTCGTTTTAGGCACTACTTCTAATTTTTCATAGATAGGAGCATGTGTACCATGTTAGAAAATAACGACTATAGAATTCAATTATGCTTGCTTTTAGCTTTCTGAAAAATTGGAACGTACAATTTATAAAGGTTGCTCTCAATTATTTTTCAATTAAAAATCTAGTTCTCTTTTCTCCCCTTACTTATCATAACCTACTTGGTATGATAAAAATATTTCCTCAAAAAGATCTTATGTCAATGGGAATAAGATTTCATTCCGTAAACATAGGCACCCAATAAATTAAAAGATTATACGTTACGGAGTAAGAGGATAAAATTCATTACTCCAACACATATACATTGGGTTATTTTTATTTATGAAGAAGAAAAAATTTTATGTTAAGGAAAATAAGATTTCGTTTTCCTTTAACATCCAAATCAAAAAAATTGGAGGTTCGAGAAAAAAATAACCTCGCCTCAAAATCCAAGCATCTTCATAAACCAACATCAACCCCCCTTAGCCAATTTCATGACTCTAGAATTAATTCAAAAATCTTTTTGAGAGCATAATTCGTAAATTGCATTATCTCCGATAACACTCCTATATACTAAAGTTCGTATAACTCCAAACTATTTTCTGTTAATCTAACCAATACAATTATTGCTTTCTATTTGATTACATCAAGAAGTCTTTTGGCCAAAACTTTTGCCCTGTTTAAATCATCTAAATAATTTTAGGACTTAACTCTTATACCCCGTATATTTTTATTTGATCTCTCTTATAATTAATTTAGCGGTAGCAGAACTTAGGGTTTTTTATTATTCCTTATAAGTTCACCTCAAACTTTTGCTTTGGAATAGCAAAAGCTTAAGTATGGGGGTGTTTGATGAGTTATAAATATACCTATATTTTCGTATTTTATTTAAGTCAATTTTGTTTGTTTTTTGTCTTTTTTTATTTGTTTTATCCAATAAATTGCTAATTTTTGTAAATATTATTTCTAACTTAGCTTTATTTTTATTCCAGAAAAATTCCAGAAAAAGTCAAAATGTTGACTGACACGCCCGTGTCACATGACCGACACGCCCGTGTCACGCCCTCGACGATCGCAGACCACAGGTTGCCAGCTCGACGATCGGCGATGATCAAACCAAGCTCGACACGCCCAAAGACACGCCCGTGTCAAGGTGTGACATGGGCGTGACCTTGCCACCTGGCCCGACGTGACGCACGCGACTTTGCGGCCGGACCGCGCCCAGATCGACCTCCCCGACACGCCCCAGTCACGCCTGTGACTGACACATGTCACGCCCGTGACCTAGGGCGTGACCGCCACGTTTTCAGCCGAAGTCAACTTTCCAGTCAAGTCACCCGATCAGCTCATGAATAGTGTCAACACGCCCCCCTGTCACGCCCTAGTCACAGGCGTGACCAACCCGAAATTTTGCCTATAAATAAGAGCTTCCAGGAAGCTTATTTTGTCCACTTTTTTGGCCACTTTGCTTAGGGGAGGTGCTGCCCATTTGGATTCCATACTTATGTAAGGAGAATTTCTCCCCCCCTCTCTCTCTCTTAGTTTGTATTAGGGTTTTTACTTTAATAAAATTTGAATTTTTCTCTCTTAATTAGTATGAAAAATCCATTTGAATGCGCCTACTTAAGAAATTTTTCGTTCATCTTTTTGTGTTTCTTTTATGTTTTCATCTTTTTAGCTTTCATAACTTAGTTAGATTTAGGATTTATCAGCATTTCTAGCCGTTGTGCCGTCCGTTTAGTTTTCATTCTCCACACTTTTTAGTTTTAGCTTTTTCTTCTTTATCATTTTCATTCATATAGGTTTTATAAAAACTCCCCTAAAAGTGTTCGTTTTTATTTTCTTTAACTTAGGCTCTTAGGAATGTAAAACTTCTCGTTCCTTTTTAGTTTTATTCTCACTTTTTTGGAGGTTTTATAAAAACTTATGAATAAAAATGTAGTCGTTATAATTTTTCGCTCACTTCATTTTAGCTTTTTAATTTCAAAACTTTTAGTCCCTTTAATTTTTATTTCATCTTTTTATGCATTTCTACCGCATTCTAGCGGTAGAAATGCAGTTGTATTAATCTTTCGAGTACTTCCATTTTGCGTTTATTTGCAAAACAATTTCGCTCGGTTAATTTTTATTTTCACTTTTTATGCATTTCTACCGCATTCTAGCGGTAGAAATGCAGTCATTTTAATTTTTCAGCAACTTTGTTTTTCTTATTTTTGCAAGTGTGTGTGCGTGTATGAGTTAGGTTTTACTGCTTTATTTCAACTCCTGTAGAGTGCGTGTGTGCGTATGCATTTATTTTCGCCTACTCGTTAAGAGTTAAATGGCGCTCTGCTTTCATTTCCCGCCCACTCGTTTGAGTGGGACTTGTCTTTTTACTGCTTTCATTTTCATCCTACTCACTTGAGTAGGAAAACTTTGTGTGGGTGCGTGTGTTTTCATTTCTGTAGAGTGCGTGTGTGTGTTTTACTTTCAAGTAGAGTGCGTGCGTGTATGAGATAAATTTACTCCCGCCCACTCATTTGAGCCGGGACTTGCAATTTTATCGCTTTCTCAATTATGTAGAGTGCGTGCGTGTAGGAGATAATTTTACCGCTTTATTTATCGCTTTCTTCAATTAAGAAGAGTGTGTGCGTGTGTGCATTTATTTCCGCCTACTCATTTGAGTAGGGCTTGCTTTATTTAATTTTCTTTATGGTTTTGAAGTGTGCGTGAGTGCCTGCATCAATTAGCCTTCAATTTATCTAATTGTCCTATTTTTCGTGTTTTCTCTTATAATTGTTCAGTGCTTAATTTAACACTCACGCTTCACCTAAAAACATAAAGCCGTCCCCATACCGATGAGTGGCTAATCTCTTTTAGCCTTCGGCATCGAAGAGCATTGGGACATAAAAAATGATTTGAAATAATTAAAAAACTTTATTTTTATTTTAATTTAAGGACTTAAGGTTTACCCCGGGTTAATGACGCATAGGACCACATAATCGATGTGTGGGCTCTATTTCCGTTATCCATACGCGACGCCGAGAGGCTGCACGTATGGACCGATCCCCCTTGGGTAAAGAGAACTGCGTACGCCCCCTCGAAAGAGGAGAAACGTAGTTCTGCCTGATTGGGTTCCCCACCCAATAGCGGGGTTCTTAGCGTAATGCGGGCGTTAAGGGGAATCCTTCGTCGGACTAACGTTCGGTCGAATAGCCTTAGCGCCCAGGTGAGCGATATCCCTAGACCAAGGTGAGCTCATGTTCTTGGAACCTTCACGGCCAAGTGCCTTTTATTAAATTAAAAACAAAGTTCAATAATTGTTAAGAATTATTTTAGTCTTAATCCGATTCGATGCCGAGCGTTAACCCGTCATCGAACTAACTTAACAAAATTCTGCTTTCTTTCTTTCCGTTTTAATTAAACTAAAAAATCCCACCTTACTGATAGTAAGATAATAGTGTTCCTGGAAGAGTAGATATAATCAACGCATCCCCGAGAATAATACGACCTCGGTATTTTCCCGAATACCGAGTACTACTTGTGATAGGTGCACTTGCCTCCTCTCGTTAGAAAACTCGATCTTCTAACCAGCCCGCGAAATCTGACCATTTCGAACCAACCACAGTAGGTCTCTGTTTCGCGGCCATCATCTTTCTCGGTGTAGTAGGACATCTCCAGCTCACGAAAACCCTCTAGAACTGGGGCAGATGAGACCAACTCACTGAAGGGGATACCTCCCCCTGCCGGGCGATCTCGCGCGTCGATCTCGCCAACCCTGCCCGCACTCGTCGAGCTGGGGAACAGAACTCGCCCTAGCTGATCCCGCTCGCTGCCTTCTGCAACTTCCTTCTCGGGTTACCTGACCGGGGCATTCTCACCTAATGGTTGGACTGCGGCGATTGAGACAGCTAGGGTCGAGCACTCAGCGCGCATGTTGAGTGCGAACATGACGAGGTTTCACATTTCCTGTCTGAAATCCTTGAACATCCCAAGGGTGACGAGAGGAGGGGGTGGCGAGTCAGCCCTTTTAGATCCCTGTCCTTCACCTCCATTTTATGAGCTCACGAAGGATTTTCAGTGCTGATCACTCTCCAAGCTCACCGCACAAAAATGTTGAAACCGAAATTCATCTCCTGTGGAGTTCGAACCCTTGGGGAAGGGGTGATCGCACAGTTACTTCTCCCTAGCGAGCTTGAAAGACCAAAGACTTAGAACAAGAACTGATCAAAGGCTCCAGCACGGAGGTCCCACCACACACCCAGAAGATCTTAGAACGCTTCTCCTCCTTAGCCTGTACTGAGCTAAGGGCACCTCAGAAATCACTAGAAGATTGGAGAGTAAGAAGATTGAAATGCTTGAAAGTTTGCCTTCAGAGGTACCCCCTTGGGTCTATTTATAGTTTTTTGAAGTTGGTCTTCCAACAGTGAAACTCTGTTGTTCTGAATGGCTATATGCAGTCAAGGTTGGCCTGCCAATAGCGTAACTCCGCTGTTCTGAAAGGCTATGGGCATGCCAACAGGGATGAAACGGTAAAAATACAACATGGATCACTGGGCGAGTGGTCCCCAAACACCTCCACTCGCCTGGGGCAGTGAATACTCAATGGGGCTGGCACTCGTTGCCTTCTTCTGGCCCTGGGCGAGTGCGGGCCCGGCCTGCCCCACTCGCCTGCTACTACCAAGATCTAGGGGAAAGTGCGAGCCCACTTTCTCCACTCACCCCACTTCCATCTCACCCCGCCTGGGCGAGTCGGCGAGGCTGCCGAGCTATCGCCTTCCTTCCGACTCGCCTGGGACTTGGACTGCCTAGCTTGAATGGTCTAGCTCCTGTCAATCTCACTTGCCTCACTCGACACCTTAGGAGGAAGTCGTCGACAGAACTTGCCTCACTCAACGTCAAAGGTTGAAAGCCTCGAGTGAACTCGCCTCACTCAACGCCAATGGCAGAAGGCATCAAGTGAACTCGCTTTACTCAACGCCAAATGCAAAAATCATCGAGAGAACTTGCTTCACTCAATGCCAAAGGAAGAAGGCATCGAGTGAACTCGCCTCACTCGACGCCAAGATCTCGGCTTGCACGAACGTCTTGCGAACACTTGGGGGGCTTGCTTCTTTAGTGACTTTGCTACTGAAGGTCTCACAAAGCACTGATCCTGGAGGGGAACCCGCTCATCGAATACGGGGTTGTACATTTAGGGCATAAATGACTGCTGCAAACTCTAGGTCATGCGTATGATAGTTTCTTTGGTGAACCTTAAGTTGTCTCGATCCATACACGATCACCTTTCCTTCGTGCATTAAGACACACTCGAGTCCAATTTTTGATGCATTCACATAAACCGCATACTCCAGTCCTTCGATAGGTAAAGTCAAAACAGGAGTAATGCACAATCGCCTCTTCAATTCCTAAAAAGCTTCTTTACAGGAATCACTCCAAATGAACGCTGCATTCTCCTGCGTAAGTTTTGTTAAAGGTGCAAACAACACAGAAAATCTTTGCACAAATCTCCTATAGTAACCTGCCAACCCTAAGAAAATCCTTATTTCCTAGCGTTGTAAGTCTCTTGCAGACCAAAATAGTCGCTATCTTTAGTGGGTCTACAGAAATTCCATCTTTGCATTCTCGCTTTGATTCCGAGCTAAGAAAATCCGATTTCTCTAGACCGAGGAAACACCGGGCGACCCACAACATATCTATTATAAACAATACATATAAATATCAATGACATCTCAGTAGCTTTGTTATCCAATTAAATTGACATCATAACTCCCTTAGACATATTTGGCATAATTTTTGTTATGTTTTTTATAAATAAAATCTTGGAACTTGTAGTAGAAAAAATAATTGATAAAGTTGTTTTATTTTTATTTTTAAAATTGGTGAGATGTTTTAAAAAATCGAACAATCAATTTGCAGGCAATCTACATGTGATATAACATATTAGATTAGCTAACATAGTTCAATTTTGGAAAACAAATCGGACGATCAGATATGGATCTCTCTCATCATCCGCAGATGGTTCCATGGAGGTGTGTCAGGAAACCCACTTCCTTCTCTGAGTATTGATCTTCCTAGCACGATGTAGGATTGGGCACACATCCAATTGGTACACATCAAATTGGTGCATAAGATTGAACTTATAAAAATGACGCTACTATTTTCTCCTAAATATTTGAGCCAAAAATGTCACCAAAAATGTCACGAACTCTCCGGACGCTATCACTGAGTAGGGTGGTCAGCAGAGAAAAGAGTGTTTCGCAAGCGATTGGTTACTGACCCTGCAAACAGTTTAAGCAAGTAAAAAGAGCGTGAAAGAAGGTGTCGCAGGCAGCGGCGAAAAATAGGTTTGACTCGCCATGACGAATGTGTTTCTTGCGACAGTCCTCTTGATAAAGAGGATTACAAGAGTGTATGAGCGGATACAAGAAAAAAAAAGTGAAAACTTGACCATACTTAGTGTTTGTACCATAAACTAGGCTAGTTCTGGGCTAAGTCCGCGTGTCCTATCCGAGCCTCCCTGGTCCCTATTTATACTTGAGGATAGGCGGCTCAGACGATTCACGAATTGACAGGCTTTTAACACCTCGTTAACTATCGTATTAAATGCGCAGCCACCCAAGGTACATGAAGAGACGGGCGACGGGGGTTGAGAGAAGAGACCGCACGTAACCGCGCGGTACTATTGAGGTCAATATTGAAGAGACGAATCTGCACGGGCTCCAAGAGAAATGCCCTCCGCATCTTATGGGTCCGATCCAAGAAGCTGCTTTGCGAGAAACCGCTTTCCAGAAGCTCATGCTGGGGTCGCCTAAAAAATGCCCGCTCCGGACACTGTTGTGTCAAAGAAACAAACCATAGTATGTCCAGGGACATCCGAGATGCCCGATTTTAGGCCACACAAACTCTTAGAATAGTTGCCAGGTAAGCACTCCCTATCTGATGCTCTCCTCAGTTGTCACAGGATTTGGATTAACACGATCCCAAAACTTTTTGACAGACCGTGCGAGATTCAGAAAATAGACTGGAAACTCCAAAGAATGCAACTCGCATTCTGCGCTGCCCGAGGATTATAAATAGCACAGGATGACCCATCATTTTTGGCCACTTTTTCCCCTTGATTCTCGACTTCGTTCATTATATGAAAATGACCGAGATGAACCAGGATGTCCTGAAAAAGTAGATGGCGAGGGCCAACGAGCTAGCAAAAAACTCATTAACCCGAGCCCCTACTAAGAACTTGCCGAAGGAAATGGGTTCACATGAAAACTTATGATAGGCGGTGACTAAGAGAGCCCGCCCTATCAGAATCCCTGGAACTACTAAGAGCTCCTCCTTGAAGACCGATGCTCCATCAGAAAATCTCTGAGTGGTGATAAACCCAGTGAAAGGACCCATCTTCCGAAATGCCTCCGTGGAAGAAATGTCGATGAAGGCTTCGTCCTTCCTACAAATGACTGTAGGAATGATATACACCAAGAATGCATCGAAGATTACCAACTTGGAGTTCAGCGTCTCTATGGGGATGATCTCTCGCACGATGTTTGAAGAGGTTGATAAGAGCCGAGTGGGAACTATGACAATGGCTCAACATTGGATGGCGCAACTCGAGAAGGAGGCTGCTAGGATACCTGAAAGTTATTACTTCAAGGTTAGCTAGTCACCTAGAGGGGGGGGGGGGTGAATAGGTCTTTGAAATTTCCTAAGTCTTTTTGTTGTTTTCTTACAAAGTGATTTATAGCTTGTCCTTAGTTCCTGCAATATAAAAGAAGAACAAGCACACAACAAAGTACACAAATGTTTATAGTGGTTCCCCAACTGGGTACATCCACTTTCCCTCCCGCCTTTCTAACTTATGTTAGACAAGGAACAACCTCCTCCAAAATGTTCCTCAGAGCTTACACCTCAGGCTCTCTGCCTTACACTCAGGTTCTCTTCAAAACCCTACCTCAGAAAAACAAAGGTTCTGAAAGATTTGGTTTAAAGATCCTAAATACCTAGAGGGGGGGGGGTGAATAGGTTCAAATCTAATTTTAACTTAGGCAATTAAAAGGTTAATCTCAGCATAGATAATTAAGCTACAAATATCACAGCACAGGATAAAACAAGCACAGAAAAAAAACACAGCACAACACATAATGTTTTATAGTGGTTCCCCAATTCGTGGGTACGTCCACTCTCCCCCTTCACCTATCCAGCTGAGAGCTTGATTCAGCCAAACTTTCTTCCACTAACTCAGATCCTCAGATCTTACAACTCAGAACCCAACTGGTTTCTAAACCTCAGACTTCTTCAAGTCCTACAACTCAGATTCTTCCCAAGAATCCTACCTCAGGCAAACAACCCTACCTCAGCCCTTATCACCAGACCTACAACTCAGATCACAAAGATCCTACCTCACGCACTCGGCCCTACCTCAGCCTTTATAAATTTAGGCTTATAACTCAAAGAGATAACTCTCCTACACTCAGATCTATAAAAGATCTTATATAAAAATTAATTATTAAGATGATAAATCCTTCACCCAGGTAGAGAGAGAAAGGGGTGAAGGCTTCTTGATCAGATCTTGATTGATCTGACTTCTTAAGATCCAACCTGTCTTAGCTTATTCAAAGCTTCTTTAATATGAACAAAGTAAGGTTGATCTTCTTATGAAGTTGGAGATGATCCTCAATCCAGCTTCCTTCTTCTATTCAGAATTAGATCTAAATTCTTCTTGCAGACTTGTTCAGGATCTGCCTTATCTTGATGACTTGTAGATTTAAACTGTTAGAAAATGTCAAGTCCTTCCTTCCTCGATCTCTCTCTTTTTACGATAAAACAAGTCTTTATATAAATCCCATCTGAGGTTACCGGTTAATCTGGTTCATAACCGCCATCTTACAGCTTTGACAGATGCGATAACTTTGTTAGTTATGACATGTGTCAAGTCTTTAGTCTTGACACCTGAAACCTCATTGTACTCTATCTCAGCAGAAAAGCATCGAGAGAATACTTCATATGTGTCAACACAAATATACCATGTGTCGATATATTTCTTGATGATGTCGACACATCTCACACAATATCAACATAGCCCTTCTTTATCTTCTCTACACAGCTTCTGTAGAATATGTCGACACAAGTCTTGTGTGTCAACACAATGAATTTTAGTCTCAATATAGTTGGTGTTGATAGAATTCTTATGTTTATCAACACAGTCCTTTGTGTTGACACAATTACTGCTGACATAATTTCTATGTGTCAACACAAGTCCTGTGTGTCGATAATATCTGTCTTTTGGTGTCGACACATTTCCTTCACAAGTGTCGACACTTGTACTTAGAATATTTTTCTGCATTTCTTTAACCTGAACATTGAAACTCAACATCCGATCAAATATACATTGATTTATATCATTGAGTTAAGTGAGGCTTCTTCCAAATCAGGTACACAGTTTCCAATGTACCCAACAATCTCCCCCTATTTGGACAAGTCATAACCCTTAGTCAATGATATACACCACTTATAATAAAACAAAGATTATGATGTATAAAATCATTACTAAGACAGGGTAACTCATAAGCAGAAATAGCATGTAATATCATCACAAAATATGATAAAATACAGTAAACAAGAATCAATTTTGAATTACAAGGATTTTAGAACAAAATATTACATAGTTCTAAACCTAGTCCATCTATCCCTAGGATTGATCAGGCTCCTTGATGACAATTTCTTTGCCAGACTAAATCCTAGTTTGTACATTAGCTCCTGTGTCATCAACCAGCTTCTATCCTTTCAGATCCTTCTTCTTGAGCTATTCAGCCTTGATCTTTTGCCTTTCAAGGTAATGAAACAGCTTTGGGAAATACTTGCTAGGCTCCACAGAGTTAGCAGGTATCTTCCAAGCTCTAAGGTCTCTTCTTAACTAGTATATGGAATCTTTTCGCTCTTGATATTTGATCCATTCCTGTTCAGAATACCACTTGCCTCTATCATGAATATTCTCTTTAACAGCATGCCAAGCAGTAATAATAATATTCCTAGAGGTTGGACTCCATTGTTCAAAATCAGTCTTTAATTCTGCCTGTTCTCTGAACCTTTTCCTAGACAGCTGAGCTTCTTTCATAGCATCTATTGCTCTTTGTGCATCTTTTTCTCTTTGTAATGAAGTTGCAGGCATTTCAACTTTTTTAAGAATAACATGATGTGCCTCCTGTGGAGGGCTATACATTTGGTGTACTGCCTGTTGGATTTCTTCAAAATCAGAAGGGGGATAAATTACTTGGGATTCTTCCTACTGAACCCCTTCAATATAAGCAGGCTGAATCCCTGATTCTGTAGTGTTGTCATCATCACAAAGGGGTGGATAGCCAAGAGTTGCTCTAATGCTATTGGTTTTCCATTTAGCATGATCTGAGCTTGCTTTGACTAATACTCTCTCCCCTTTTATGACTTCTCTTTCTATATGGTCTCTTAGATCATCCTTCTGAAATCTTACCTAATTAGCCAAATAATTTATTCCTTTTTGTAGTAGGTCTGAACTTCTTCATTTGATCAGAGATAGCTGTTTGAGATGCCTGTATTGCTGTTTGGACAGCTGCTAAATCCTCTTTGACTTGTTTGTCAAACTCAGACATTATTATAACCATTTGTTCAGTGATAGCAGTTGCTTTACTCCCGAGATCTTTTAGAATAGTATTATGAGAGTCTACTAGATTATCATTCATTCTGAGTTGATTTTCCATGACATAACCTTGTTTGACTACAATGTCCTCTATTGCAGTCTTAACCTCCTGTTGTTGCTTGGCCAAGAAGACTACAACATTACCTCCCCTTTGGAAGCAATCTGTCATTTCCTTCGTGTTTAAGTTTACTTCAAACCTAATGGATTTGATATCCTGGGCCAAGTTGAATTGCAGATCTTTATTGTTCTCATCCACATATATTTCAAGAGAAACTCTTTGTGCATCCAATTTTAATTGTGGTTGCACCATAAGTGAACTAAAGTCTACTACAAGAGCTGGTGTTTGTGGGGCAATCTTCAAGGCTTTCTTATAGCCTGAGCTCCTCTTCTTGAGCTCCATAAGTTTCCTTTTCTTTTCCCTTGAGGCTTCTTCATCTTTCAGAGGAATCAGATGAACTAGCTATGTCCACTATTTCTTTTGGACTAGAGGCAATGATTGGCATCTCCCCCTTAGTTCTTAGCATTTCCCCCTTAGTTCTTGTTCCTTGTAAGTCAGGAAATAACTCTTCTAGTGTTACCTCTTATTGCATCTGAACTGGAGGAATAACTTTCTCATTCTCAGCAGATGGATCCCCCTGGAAATCAAAGTCCTCTTCCAGGGTTTCTCGTTATTAGGAGAGTTTTATTGCTCAGTTTGATCAGGATCAGACATATGCACATTCTGTGCTTCTTTCTCAGTAGTGGTAGTTACAGTATTGTTGATTTTTGAAACTATGTTCATGACTGTGTCAGTTGCATTTTAACTATCTTGTCGACACAGGGTTTAGAATCGAGAGTTCTGGAAAACACAATCGACTAGATTTTTTTCTCCTATTTATAGAATTCTTGTGAAGGGTAGGTCAAAAGACACGCCTAAATAAGTATCTTATGAGTCGACATAATATTGCATGTGTCGACATTGACTACTTAGGTCTCGACAGAGAATTGTAAGTGTCGTCATGTCTATGTGTCGACATAGATTTTTGCGTGTCGACACAGAAATCTTCTAATACAAGGTCTCGACAGAGTTGTGTCGACACAAACCTTTTCTATCAACACAGATTTTATTTCTATGTCGACACAATTTATTCCTTTATCGACACAACTCGCTAATAGTGTCGACATAGTGAGCTTGTATCGACACAAACTTTCTAACTTAGCCAATTTTTTTGAGAAATTTTGTGCTGACCTAACTTTTTATTTTAGGTTTAACATACCTAATTCAATCTTAAAATAATTGAATTTACTTTCATCCAGAGGTTTTGTAAATATGTAAGCAATTTGATTGTTAGTGTTGACAAATTCTAGACTTATGTCTTCTTTTTCAATATATTCTCTAATAAAATGAAACCTGATTTCTATATGCTTTGTTCTGCTATTTGAAACAGGATTTCTAGCAATAGATATGGCACTATTAGAATCACAATATAATGGAGTTCTACTTACCTTGATGTCATAGTCTTCAAGTTGATGTTGTATCCACAACAGCTGAGCGCAGCAACTGCCTGCAACTATATATTCTGACACAGCAGTTGATATAGCCACACTTGTCTTATTTTGCTGCTCCATGACACCAATCTTCCACCTAGGAATTAACATGTGCCTATGATGCTTTTCATATCTTCTTTTCAACCTGTAAAGTCTGCATCTTAATAACCTGTTAGAAGAAAATCTCTATTCTTAGGGTACCAAAGACCAAGATTTGGTGTGCCCTTAAGATATCTTAAAATTCTCTTGATAGTAGAATAATGAGATTCCTTTGGGCAAGCTTGGTATCTAGCATAGACACATGTGGCATACATGATGTCAGGTATACTAGCAGTCAAGTAAAGAAGGGAGCCAATTATCTTTCTATACAAATACTCATCAACAGGTTTTCCTGCCTCATCTTTGCCTATAGGCATACATGACCCCATTGGAGTTCTCATGGTGGAGGCTGACTCCATGCCATTTTTCTTAATTAACTCCTTGGTGAACTTAGACTGGGATACGGACAATCCATCATAAGTCTGTCTAACTTGGAGTCCCAAGAAGAATTTCAGCCCACCCATGCTGCTCATCTCAAACTTCCCTTGCATAAGTTTGGCAAACTTTCTACACAGGTTATTTTCAGTTGATCCAAAGATAATGTCATCAACATATATCTGGACTAGGATGATCTTGCCTTTTGATTCCTTAAAGAATAGAGTCTTGTCAATTTTCCCCCTTGAGAATTTATTCTCAATGAGGAAGGTAGACAGAGTTTCATACCAAGCCCTAGGGGCTTATTTCAATCTATATAGAGCTTTCTTAAGCCTATAAACATAGTTAAAATAAAGAGGATCTACAAAACCTGAAGGTAAACTTCCTCTATTAAGTTACCATTCAAAAATGTTGACTTTAAATCCATCTGGAATACCTTGAACCCTTGGCAAGAAACAACCTTAGTGCTTCCAACCATGCCACTGTGGCAAATGTCTGGTCAAAGTCTATTCCTTCTTCGTGTCTATAGCCTTTTGCTACCAGTCTGGCTTTGTTCTTGACTATAATACCATTTTCATCTAACTTGTTCCTATAGATCCACTTAGTTCCTATGACATTGTGATTCCTTGGTTTAGGAACCAACTTCCAGACTTTACATCTTTTGAATTGATTTAGCTCTTCCTGCATGACATCAATCCAATTTGGGTCTTGCATAGCCTCTTCAAATTTCTTAGGTTCCATCTAGGACAGGAAGCATGAACATAGAACTGTGTTCATGCTCTTGCTTCTGGTCAGAACTCCATGTCCTGCATCACCAATGATTTGGTTTGTAGGATGATCCCTCAGATGTCTTATTGCTAGAGGAAATTTGTCCACCTCTTGATTTTCTTCATTTTCCTCACCAAGCTGTACTTCATTGTCTTCATCTTCAACTTGTGGGTCTTGTACTCCCCATGGACAGCATCCTTCATTTTCCTCATCCTGTTTCATAGGTTGGTCTTCACTGATTATTAGCTTGTCCATCTGATCTTTCAACCTTGTAGAGCTGGAAGAACTGCTTTACAGCTCACAGTTAATTAACTTAGATTCATCAAAGACTACATGGACAGATTCTTCTACAACTTGAGTAGTCAAGTTATAGACCCTGTATGCCTTACTATTATTGCTATATCCAACAAATATCCCTTCTAGGGATTTGACAGCAAACTTAGTTAAATAGTACTTGCTATTTTTAAGAACATAACACTTGCTACCAAAGATTCTAAAGTAGGCTAAATTTGGGTTTCTACCTTTCATAATCTCATAGGGTATCTTTTTGTGGCTTTTGGTGATGGAAGCTCTGTTGAGAACATGACAAGCAATGTTTACTGCCTCAGCCCAGAAATATTCTTGGAGAGAAGTGTCACTTAGTAGTGTTCTACCAGCCTCAATAAGAGTCTTATTCTTTCTTTCAGCAATCCTATTTTGCTGGAGAGTTCTAGGTGAGGTGAACTCTTGATGAATCCCAAGTTCTTCACAGAACCTTGTCATGCATTCAGACTAGAATTCAGTCCTATGGTCACTTCTGATTTTGAGCACTAAATTGTTAAGTTCATTCTGAATTTGCCTAACAACATTTTGGAAGACAGTAGGGGTTTCAGATTTTTGCCTCAGGAAGAAAACCCATGTAAATCTAGAATAGTCATCCACAACCACAAATGTGTAAGCTTTCCTACCTAGACTATGAACTGGCATAGGACCAAATAGATCCATATGCAGGAGGTATAAACATCTCATAGAATCTTTGGTATAATGGCCATGGAAAGTGGTCTTGGTATGTTTGCCCTTTTGGCAAGCTGAACATATACCCTCTTTAATGCACTTGACCTGAGGACCATTCCTCACTAACTCCATACTAAAGAGTTTGCCTATTAACTTGTAGTTCAGGTGAGCTAGCCTCTTGTACCATTGGACACAATGAGATGCTTTCTCATCTGCAACTAGACAAATAAGAGAGTTCTTACACTTACAACCAAAATTAAGATAGTATACATTTACTTTCCTAGTGCCTGTCAGAATGATCTCTTGATCACTTGACCTTCTTATTTGGCACACACCCTTGAGGAAAGAAGTGTCATAACCAAGATCACTTAGTTGGCTTATGCTTATTAGGTTATGTTTCAGACCTTTCACATAAGCCACTTGGGTGATAGTGATAGAGCTATTGGAAATGTTACCATACCCTTTGATGACCCCCTTTTCAGATCCACCAAAGATCACTTTGGCTCCATTTTCTATGGGAGAGTAATCCTTCAGCATTCTTCTTGTACCAGTCATGTGCCTGGAACATCCACTGTCCAAGTACCATATTGGGTTATGGCCACTTGGACTCACCTGCATCAAATAAAATTACCTATCCTTAGAACCCCAACTGTTATTGGGTCCTAGGTTCAGGTTAGCTTGAAATTTGACATGCTTTCCTACAGCCTTTCTGACAGGTAAGCTATCATTTTTATGGACACTAGCATTGTGTCAACAATCAATGGCATAGTGGCCCACTTTGCCACAACACCAGCACTCATATCTGTTATACCTTCTTTTAAGTACAGGCTTAACAACATTGCTGTCAGCAGTCCTCAAGTCTGTAGGAACAATAGTCTTTTTAAGTGCTGGGACTGGTGCATCAAACACTGATGATTCCTGAAGAACATGGTGTGTTTGCTCATGGGCTGCCCTATTAGCATTTGCACCCTTGCCATCCTGATCACCATGCTTACAGTGACCATGTGTGATGTCACGATCATACCTGTTAGTAGACTGCATCACTTTCCTTAAAGAAATATGGGGTTTGGAAGCTAGTGACTGAACTGGGGCTTTGCCTTTTCTTTTTGAATTAGCTGCCCTTGTACTTCCCTTGAAGCCTAATCCTGTCTTACCCTTCTGGGAAATGAAGTTATCAATTAAGGGTAAGACTGACTTCGGCTTTGAGAATTTAGCCACAAGATCCTTCTCTCTTTGAAGTCTGACTTCCAGACTCTTGATATAATAATTTTTGAAGGTAATTGTACCCATCTGAATAACAATTATGTTTTTTAGTTTTGCAACTTCATTCAACTTCAAATCTAGCACTTTTGCTGAATCTGATGCAGCCAATTTGAGAGATGCAATTTCCTTAGCCTGTTTTGACAAGGATTCTGATTCTCTTAAGAGCTTGCAACAGACTACCATACTCATGAATTAGTTGATGAACATCCCCTTCAGATTCAGAACCATCCACATCTCTTGATGCAAATGCTTCTGATTCTGATCCAGTATAATAATCAGAATTTGAAGATAGATTGTATACCGTACTGGGACCAGGCTGATCCTAGCATTGATCTTCCTTAGATAGAGCCATCAGCCCTCAACAATGATGATCTTCAATCCCATTTATAGAGTCAAGAATTTGTAAGAATTCAGTCTCTACAGAATCCTCTTCAGTAGTGAACAATCCAATATAAGCTTCATCTTCAGCCTCTTCTCTAGATTTTGATGATGAAGAGTCAGTTCAACTCTTCTACTTCTGGGCAACAAAGGATCTCTCCTTCTTGCCCTTATTTTGATGCTTTTTCTTATCATTAGATTCCTTTCTTTTATCAGGATAGTCAGCTATGACATGTACTAGCCTGTTGAAATAATAATAAATAATTTTAGAAGAAGTTTGTTTACTGGGATTAGAGTCATACCTGTCATCCTTAGAAGTTTTCTTCTTCTTGTATTATTCATCCTTGGACTAATATGAAGATGACTTTGTTATCCATTGTTTCTTCTTCATGATCCTTTGAAACTGCCTTGTGAAGGCAGCAAAGTCTTCATCAGAGTTGTGGGTGTCTGAAGTGTTGATGTCAGTATTTTCTGATTCAACTTCAGCAATTCTCCTGGGAGGAGAAGGAGACTTTCTCCTGCCCTTTCTTGTGGCTTCGCCTTAAAGGCTACTGACTTCTCTTTATATTCAGACCTATTGCTTTTCTCCTCCTCCTTTCTAGCAGTGAGCTGCATCTTATATGATAACATTTTTCCAAATAAGGTTGGTGGAGGTGTATCAGAAAGCCTGACCATCTCTCTGATGGCACATATTTTAGTATCTCAGTCCTTGGTTAGTGATCTGACAAACTTGTCATTTAGTTCATATTTGCTAAAGACTCTTCCATAGGTCATTTGCTCATTTACAATTCTAAAGAATTTCTTATAGCATTCAACTATGCTATCTATCTTGGCTTGTCTAAAACTCTCATATTCTTGATTTAGCATAGACTTTATATCCTCTCTTACTTCTTCTGTTCCCTCCAAGTATTCAATCAAAGTGTCCCACATCTCCTAGGAGGGTTTTTAATGGACCAGATTCTGGAATGTAGAATCATCTATGACACTCACAATTATGTTCTGTGCCCTCTTGGCTAAGGTTGCTAGGATGATCTCTTCCTTAATCATTTCAGATTAAATTTTTGTTGTCTTGAGGTTGGCATCAAGAAATATAATGTTCATAGGAATAAATGGCCCTTCTATAACTGTGATGTAAATTCTTGGATCAGATGCTTTCATGAACAATCTGACCCTCTCTTTCCATATGCCAAAATTTTATTTCCTACAGATAGGAAGTTTCATGGATCCAAGTTCCTTCTGATTTTCACCTAAACCCATTCTGGCTAACAGATAACTGCCTTGGAGATCAACTAAGACTGTTTGGTCTATGTTTGAGTGAACCTCCCTCTGATACCACTTGAAAGATTTGGTTTAAAGATCCTAAGCACTTAGAGGGGGGGGGGGGTGAATAGATTCAAATCCAATTTTAACTTAGGCAATTAAAAGGTTAATCTCAGCGTAGCTAATTAAGCTACAAATATCACAGCACAGGATAAAACAAGCACAGAAAAAAAAAACACAACACATCACACAAAGTTTTATAGTGGTTCCCCAATTCGTGGGAACGTCCACTCTCTCCCTTCACCTATCCAGCTGAGAGCTGGATTCGGCCAAACTTCCTTCTGCTAACTCAGATCTTCAGATCTTACAACTCAGAACCCAACTGGTTCCTACAGCTCAGACTTGTTCAAGTCCTACAACTCAGATTCTTCCCAAGAATCCTACTCAGGCAAACAGCCCTACCTCACCCCTTATCGCCAGGCCTACAACTCAGATCACAAAGATCCTACCTCAGGCACTCGGCCCTACCTCAGCCTTTATAAATTTAGGCTTACAACTCTGAGAGATAACTCTCCTACACTGAGATCTATAAGAGATCTTATAAAAAAATTGATTATTAAGATGATAAATCCTTCACCCAGGTAGAGAGAGAAAGGGGTGAAGGCTTATTGATCAGATCTTGATTGATCTGACTTCTTAAGATCCCAACCTATCTTAGCTTCTTCAAAGCTTCTTGAATCTGAACAAAGTAAGGTTGATCTTCTTATGAAGTTGGAGATGATCCTCAATCTAGCTTCCTTCTTCTATTCAGAATTAGATCTTAATTCTTCTTGCAGACTTGTTCAGGATCTGCCTTCTCTTGATGACTTGTAGATTCCAATTGTTAGAAAAATTTTAATTCCTTCCTTCTTCGATCTCTCTCTTTTTACGATAAAATAGGTCTTCATATAGATCCCATCTGAGGTTACAGGTTGATCTGATTCATAACCGCCTTCTGACAGCTCTGACAGATGCGACAACTTTGTTAGTTATGACAACTGTCAAGTCTTCAGTCTTGGCACCTGATACCTCATTGTACTCTATCTCAATAGAAAAGCGTCGAGGGAATACTTCATATATGTAAACACAAATAGACCATGTGACGACACAATTCTTGATGATGTCGACACAGCTCACACAATGTCAACACAACCCTTCTTTATCTTCTCGACATAGCTCACACAATATCGATACAACCCTTCTTTATCTTCTCGACACAGCTTCTATAGAATGTGTCGACACAAGTCATGTGTGTCGACACAATGACTTCTAGTCTCGATATAGTTGGTGTTGATAGAATTCTTGTGTGTGTCAACATAACTCCTATGTGTCGACACAATTGTTGCCGATAGAATTTCTATGTGTCGACACAAGTCTTATGTGTTGACACAATCTGGCTTCTAGTGTTGACACATTTCCTTCACAAGTGTCGACACTTGTACTTAGAATATTTTTCTGCTTTTCTTTAACCTGCACATTGAAACTCAACATCCCATCAAATACACATTGATGTATATCATAGAGTTAAGTGAGGCTTCTTCCAAATCTGGTACACAGTTTCCAATGTATCCAATAGGTTCCTACCTCAGAGCCTTGCAGTGCTCCTACAACTCATTGGTCCTCAAACTACCTACCTCAGCCTTATCTCTAAGGCCTACATCTCAGGCTTCTCGGCCCTACAACTTCAGGCACAAGTCCCTACTCTCAGAGTGCTGCAACACTCCTACAGCTCAGTACCTTTCCAGGTACCTATATCAGTGCCCTTCCTGGCACCTACAGCTCAGCGACACACTTGTCACCTACCTCAAGCCAAAAGTCCCTATACTCAATCTGCTCTAAGGCCTACAACTCAGTGACACACTTGTAACCTATAGCACAGTTACTCAATAGTCACCTACCTCAGCCTTATCTCTAAGGCCTACTACTCAGGCTGGGAGGACAGCCCTACTGTCAAATCCACACTTGGATCCTACCACAGGACCCCAGCAGGGCACCTACCTCAGTGACTAATTAGTGACCTTCAACTCAGGAACAAAATGCCCTACAGCTCAGATTCAGACAACCTGAATCCTACAGGAAATTAATCAAAAAGTTTAACTAAAATAAAACTCTGACTATGAGATAAATATCAAAGTCTACCTTGCTGGACTGAGCAGATATCAGTCCACCCCTCTTGTTGTAGAAGGAATTAATCTTCTTCTACAGCTTGCTATTTCTCTTCTGCATTGAAGAACAACTATCTACTATTTATGGCTGACGTCCCTTCACCTAGCTATCTCTTCTTATTGATTGGATGAATCAACCACCATGTTCTTAAAAGAACAAACTTGCTAAACTGGAAAAAAACATAAGCTATCTTTCTCTGCCTGCTGGCTTTCACTGCTGGACTTGGCTTTCAAGCTCGTCGGAGAAGATGAAGTCCAACCGCCTCTATTTTCCTTTTTCTTTTTTGTTACCCTAAATCCCTTTGCTCCTTTATTTTTATATCTGTTGATTTGAATCAACAATATAATTTGAGTGTGGGCCTAGCCAAGGATGGTGAGCGCAACCTCACTCAGAACAGGACAAATAGTAGCTTCCGACGCTACTGTAGCTTTCCAACAATGACATGAAATACTTTGAATTTGTTGACTTTTGGTGACGTCACCAGCTGTGGACTTAGCCAAAAAATCAAGCAACATTAGTATAAGCATTGAGTGAGGGTCCTTCACTAACAGCCAAAACACTTAAACAGATTTATTGTCTCTTGGCGTTGATGGAGTAACCTTCACTGAACGCCAAACTACTTAGAATATTAATCTGTTTCTAGGCGTTGAGCGATTCAGCTTAACTCAATGCCAAGTTGCTTTATCAGCTTTCTTCTACTTGATATTGAGTGAGTGAGCATCACTCAACGTAAATCTCCTTAGAAAAAATTCTGTCTCCACTAGGCGTTGACAATGTTTAGTGAGCATACTCCACTCAATGCTTTTTGCCTTAACAATATTTTTGCCTCTGTAGCATCTTAGGTGTTGAGAGCGTTGAGTGAGCACGCCTCACTCAATGCTTTTTGACTTAGCCAATTTTCTGTGTTTAAAAACACTCGCTTTGTCTCAGCGGTTCTTCTCAGTTATCTCGGCAGTTTCTTCTTCACAGCTGACACTATCTCTTGTCTTAGCGGTTTTGCTGAGACCAACACTTTTTTCAACATTTTGTGTTGAGCTTCTCAGCTATCTCAGCGGTTATGCTGAGACATTCTTCTCAGTCGTCTCAGCTGTCTCGACGCTTTTGCCTTAGTCAAATTGTCTGACTTCCAGCTTCCTCTTTTTATTCACCTGTCCAATCAAGGACAACCTATATGCATGAACTTAAGCACACATAAAATACATTATGCCCTTTAGCATGATTGGTGATGCCTCTTCAAATCCTGAGGAACATTGTAGGGCACAATTCCCAACAATCTTACCCTATTTGAAGAAGGCAGGACACCATCCATGCTAAGGTGCATCAACACAAAAAGTATCATAATAGGCCTGATGAGAAATTATCATGACAACTAGACATCCCAGCATAGGATAACTCCCCCTAGATGAGATGAATTAACACTATGATTGAATAACCAATAGTACTGGTGAGTTATCAATCATTAACAATAAAACAGTATGATTAAAAGAAAAGGCTTTATTAATCATTGACAAAGTAAACATTATGATTAAGATCTACCTAATTGTCACAACCCGCATTTTCTCCGAGGAAAACGAATTATTAGAGTAGGAGAAAACACGCGTCATGATGCCACGTCGAGCAGGGGATAACTGCTGACGCTCAGGCAAACAACTATCAACTATACTTTATGAAAATTTATGAGTTAAATGATTATAAAATCAGTTATATTTTTAAAGGCCGTATCCCTCGGCGCGGTGGATCATCTAGTCCACAGTTTAAAAACTATACTTATACGCTGCGGAAAATACTTCATTCAGGTTTGACATTCTAAAAGAGTGCATAAGTGCCCATAGAGGACAACTTATATCATGCAAGACCCTACATTTAATTTATACCATATATAAGAAAATGATTCTTTTTACGTTGTTTGAAAATTGTGTTTGAGTTTTATAAAACATGTTGATCATGTGATATACTTATAATAGTATTTTTAGGTTTAAAAGTAACTAGCAACCTAGAATAAATCATCCCCAGAGCAAGTAGAAAATCTCCAAAAAAAAAGATAGCAGCAAAAGATAACATATCTAGTATCAAGGTAAAACAACCAGTGGGCGCAAACAAACTGACACGAACCCACTGACAAGTATGCATGTCTGTAAGAAAAACAACACCAAAACTATCTTGCAAAAACAAGGAACTGATCTCTATAGCACCAGAGACCACCAGCAACTGCACAACACCACTAGCCATCAGAGCGGCTACTATCTAGAACCTGAGGCATTCAAAGAAGAAAGAATACCTCAGCAAGCAAAACAAGAAAACTGCACGAAAGTGTCAATCAGAAGATAAGTAAAAGTGGAAGACAAAGCAGTAACAGTCACAACTGCCAAAGGCAAGGTAAAAAGGAAGTGCACTAAGTGAGAGGACACAACAGTAACTCTGCCCAAATGTCGCAGAGTCTACAAGGCTACCATGAGCCCAAATGCTGAAATCTACCAAGGAAGAAACGTCTAACACCCTAAGTTGTGAGAGACGGTAGTAGCAAAATAAACAACGTGGATCCAGGGTGGAGGCAAACTCAGTCCCCCATCCATCATTTCCAAGAAAACAAAGCTCAAGGGTCTACATATGAAAGCACTAGGGACCTCCCACCCCCTTGCCCAGCCCGTACCTGGAGCAAGATAAAAGAAAAGGGTGGCCACGACTAAATTACACAACACCACCCCCCATAAGAGTGTCAAACCACCACTACTAACCACGACCCACGATTCGGCCTTTGTGAAAGAAAACATAGCCGACAAGGAAAATCAAACTCAAGGAATTCACTCGGGAGCGAAAATCAAGGTAAGGGAACAGCGTTGAGATGACTCAACACGGCTTGGTGTTGAGTGAGCCCCACTCACTCAACGCCTAACCAGACCTTGGCGTTGAGTGAGTTAGCCTCACTCAGCGCTAGAAACAACCATGGCGTTGAGTGAGGTTCACTCACTCAACGCCCTCCACAAGAACAGCTCTGGCGTTGAGTGAGATAACCTCACTCAACGCCAAAATAGCTATGGCGTTGAGTGAGGTTCACTCACTCAACGCCTCCCGCAAGAAAACTCTGGCGTTGAGTGAGCTAACCTCACTCAATGCCAAAACAGCTATGACGTTGAGTGAGGTTCACTCACTCAACGCCCTGGCACATAACCTCAAACAGAGACTGCGGCGTTGAGTGAGTCCACCTCACTAAACGCCAAAGCAGCAATGGCGTTGAGTGAGGTTCACTCACTCAACGCCGTGGCACTTAGCCACAAAAAGAGACTGCGGCGTTGAGTGAGTCCACCTCACTCAACGCCAAAGTAGCAATGGCGTTGAGTGAGGTTTACTTACTCAACGCCCTGGCACTTAGCCGCAAAGAAGGGCTGTGGCGTTGAGTGAGTCTACCTCACTCAACGCAAAAATAGCAATGGCGTTGAGTGAGGTTCACTCACTCAACGCCAAAGGACTTGGCCGCAAATAGGTCTACGGCATTGAGTGAGCTCACCTCACACAACGCCAAAACCGAAATGGCGTTGAGTGTGGTCGACTCACTCAATGCCAAAGTACTTAGCCTCAGAAAAGGCTGCGGCGTTGAGTGAGCCCACCTCACTCATTGCCAAAGTACTTGGCCGCACAGAAAGCTACGGTGTTGAGTGAGTTCACCTCACTCAATGCCAAAACCGAATTGGCGTTGAGTGAGGTCAACTCACTCAACGCAAAAGTACTTAGCCTCAGAAAAGGCTGCGGCGTTGAGTGAGCCCACCTCAGTCAACGCCAAAGTACTTGGCCACACAAAAAGCCGTGGCATTGAGTGAGTTCACCTCACTCAACGCCAAAACGGAAATGGTATTTAGTGAGGTCAACTCACTCAACGTCAAAGTACTTAGCCGCTAGTAGGGGCTGCGATGTTGAGTGAGTCCACCTCACTCAAAGCCCTAGTACTTAGCCGAAAAAAGAAATAGGCCGAACTATGGCTTTGAGTGTGTGCACCACACTCAACGCCAAACCCGGGCGGCTTTTTGCTTTGAGTGTGTGCACCACACTCAATGCCAAAACCCGAGAGCTTACCAAGTCTGGTTCTAACCAGAGCACTACCACAGAAATCTCCCTCTCTATCCCTTGGCTTCACCCGCAATAGCACCAAACTAGACATAACAATCTGGAGTCTAAATGGCGGAAACAACTAGTAGGTTGAGAAAAAACAGCACAAGGGGGGCTCATAAAGGGAAACAACTGTACATAATTATAGCGAAGCAAAAGAGAAAACTTGGCTTCTATCCTAGGGCTAACCGGGTAGTTTAGAGGGGGAAGATCAAAACATCAAGTGCAAGAACCACTTGCCTCAGTTTTTCAGCGAAGCCTCACTCGAGCCCTTCCGCTCCCTCGGCACCAGCAGCAGCAACACCTAGCCAGCACATCCCGAGCTTTAATGGCGGAAAGAGCAAAAATCGAAAATCCAAATCTCCTAAAAACTCCACAAAAATCAAATCTCTTACCGTAGAAACGAAGATCTAAGTGAGAGCAATCCAAATCCGCTTTCGAAATCGAAATCCGTCCACAAATGCTCCAGGAATCGCCGTTCAAAGGGGTAGCAGGTCCAGCGGTTTTCCTCTGTTTTCCGCGAACAGGAGCAGGCGACGGTTTTCGGGAAGAAGAATAATGGGCCCGCTAATTTGGCTTAAGGCTTTTAAATAAATCTAAACATGCCTATACAGACTTAACCGCCTCCTAAGCCACCGGTTCACTCTCAAAGCCTTTGACCGAAAAGAATCATTTAAATAACTTAAAATATTACTTATTTACATTTATTATTAACACACCCAAAATGATGCGAAAACCGAACTACCTCGGAATTCGACGAAATTCGCACCGTAGCTAAATACCCATGCTACAAACGCAACAGCGAAGTCGAAATTAACTTTCGACCAACAGAACTCGAGTTATACCCACCCGAAGCAAAAACACAAGCATCCCCCGAAAGGCCACACCGAGTCACCCAGAACGACTCGGCTTGCTAGGGAGATCTTGTCAATAGGCTACAAAATAGGCCACTCAGTTCTAAGGAGTTAAGACCACACTCCACAGATGACACAAGCCAAGAAAACGCGTCGACATAACGCCAAATGAGAATTAGATAATCGCAGAAAAATCGGGGGCGTTACAGTCACTCCCCCTAAAAGAAAGTTTTGTCCCGAAACTTTACGCACAACACTTCTACTATAGAAGGAAAAGTAATAAGCCAAACATTACAAGAAGGAAACATACCAATCCAATCAGGGAAACAGCTGAGGGTGAGCCTCCCTCACAACCGACTCTAACTCCCAAGTCGCGCTTTCCAAATCTTGATTCTTCCATAGAACCTTGACCATCGGGATGGACTTCCTTCGCAACACCCGATCTTGAGTATCCAAAATGCAGACCGGCACTTAAATAAAAGAGAGATTACGCTTCAACTGGGGAACAACATCCAAGACTTACCCACTACTCCGCACACACTTCCGCAATTGGCTTACATGAAATATATTATGAACATCTGGGAAGTTTGCTGGCAAATCCAACCTATAAGCTGACACGCCAATCCGCTCAATAATCTTAAACGGGCCCACATACCTCGGGTCCAATTTCCGGTTCTTACCGAACCTCTTAACACCAACCATCGGGGAAACCTTAAGAAACACAAGGTCCCCTACAGAAAACTCCAAGTCAGACCTACGCCGATTGGCGTTCTTCTCGTATCTTTCCTGAGCTATACGAAGCTTTTCTCGAATAAGCTTCACCGTGACTTCCATCTCCTCGAGCGCATCCGGACCCAACAAGGGTCTCTCACCTGCCTCAGCCCAAAACAGGGGAGTTCTGCAGCGCCTCCCATACAAAGCTTCGAACAGAGCCATTTGCAAACATTCTTGATAACTGTTGTTGTATGCAAACTCCATAAGTCGCAATCGCTCATCCCACGCTCCACCGTGGTCTAGAATGTAGCATCTGATCATATCCTCAACTATCTGGTTCACCCACTCTGTCTGCCCATTGGTTTGTGGGTGGTAAGAAGTAGAATACCTCAAATCTATACCCAAACCCTCCTGCAAACTATGCCAATAACGAGAAGTAAACCGGGAGTCTCGATCAGAAATGATGCTAATAGGCACACTGTGCAATCTGATGACCTCATTCAAGTACAACTCTGCTATCTTCTTCATCGGATAGTCAATCTTATATGGCACAAAGTGAGCACACTTCATCAGTCTATCCACTATGACCCAAACAGAATCAAATCCCCTTGGAGATTTCGGTAAGCCCGTGATGAAGTCCATAGAAATACTTTCTCACTTCCAAGTCGAGATCTCTAACAGATTTAACTTGCCACCAGGCCTTCTGTTATCGGCCTTCACACGCTTGCAAGTGTGGCACTCAGCAACAAATAGGGCTATATCACTCTTCATCCCATACCACTAGGCAATTTGCTTCAAATAACAATACATCTTTGTAGATCCTGGATGGTAGGCAACACTGGATCCATGAGCCTCTCTGCATATCATACCCCTGATGTCCCCAATAGCGGGGATGCAAAATCTGCCGCGGTACTTCAAAGTACCCACATCATCGATAGAAAAATCCGGCAACTCCCCTCTCTCAGTCCTGGAGTATAAGTGCAGAAGGTCTGGATCATCCTTCTGGTGCAATCTAGTAAGAGTAATCCAAGACGGCTCTGCCATTGCCAAACTACTCTGCATGTCACAGCATCCCACTGAGATATCAATAAGGAGGAACTCTTCCACTAAACGGTCGGAGGAGAGATTAAAGATCTTCCTCGTCTTCCGACTCAGGGCGTCGGCCACCACATTGTCCTTGCCTGGATGATACTGAATCTCTACATCATAATCGGCCACATACTCTAGCCACTGACGCAGGCGCAGATTCAACTCCTTCTGCGTGAACACATACTTCAGGCTCTTCAGATCAATGAAGATCTTGCACTGAGCCCCATAAAGTAGATGCCTCCACAGCTTCAACGTATAAATCACCGCTGCAAACTCAAGGTCATGCGTAGGGTAATTTCTCTCATGAGTCTTTAATTGCCTTGACCCATACGCAATCACTTTTCCAACCTGCATCAACACACAACCTAGAACCAACATGTGAAGCATCCACGTACACATCATACTCCACACCCTCAGTAGGTAGGGTCAGAACGGGAGCAGTGCACAATCTATTCTTTAGCTCCAGGAAGGCTTCTTCGCACTTCTCGCTCCATACAAAGGCCGCGTTCTTCTGAGTCAACCTAGTCAAAGGTGCAGCTAGGGTAGAGCAACCATCCACAAACCTCCTGTAGTAGCCGGCCAACCCTAGAAACCTCCTGATCTCCTTGGGCGTGCCCGGCCTACTCAAATCCATCACTGCTACGATCTTTTCTAGGTCGACCGAGATCCCATCCTTGTTCACCACGTGGCCCAGAAACGAGACCTGAGGAGACCAAAATTCGCACTTGCTAAACTTGGCGAGTAACTTGTGATTCCTCAACTCTGATATAACCAAGCGCAGATGCTGCTCATTCTCCTCAGCGCTGCGGGAATAGACCAGCACGTCATCGATGAAAACCACAACGAACTTGTCTAGGAAATCCTTGAACACCCGGTTCATCATATCCATGAAAGTTGATGGTGCGTTGGTCAGACCAAACGACATCACCAAGAACTCAAAATGTCTATGCCTCGATCTAAACACAGTCCGCGGAATATCTGCCTCACGGATCATGAGCTGATGATTGCCAGAATGAAGATCGATCTCTGAGAACACTGTGCTACCGCGCAACTGATCAAATAAGACATCGATCCTCGGCAGAGGGTACCTATTCTTAATAGTGACATTGTTCAACTCCCTGTAGTCGATGCAAAGCCGCATCGAACCATATTTCTTCTTCATAAACAGAATAAGAGCACCCCAATGCGACGAACTCTGCCTGATAAAACCTTTTGCCAACAGCTCATCCAACTAGACTCGCAACTCCTCTAACTCATGGGGGGCCATCTGGTATGGCGCCTTAGCAATAGGACGCGTACCTAGTTCCAAATCAATCACAAACTCAACATCCCGATCGGGAGGAAGACCAGGAAGATCATCAGGAAAAACATCAGCGAAATCACGAACAACAGGAATCTCCTCCAAGCGTGGTACGCTAACAGCGGTTCCAACAACCGAGACTAAACAAGCAAAACAATCAGAATGAAACAGCTTTTGAGCACATACCGCAGAGATGACAGGAGAATCCTGGCACGGATCAGCATACATGCTTCCGGGCTGACCGTTGTCCTTAATGAAATCCAAGCGCTTCCCTTTGCACTGAATAACCGCATCATACTTAGACAGCCAGTCCATGCCCAGAATAAGATCGAAGTCCTCCAGATCAATCATCTTCAAGTCTGCCTTCGCAAGAAAGTCTCCCAACAAAACAGGGCTATCTACAATGCCCAAATCTGATAACATAGATTCACCAGAGGGGAACTTGACATAGAAGGTATCCCAAACTAGATCTAGAGTCAACCGATGTCGCTCCACAAAGGCTCTAGCCAAAAATGAGTGGGTAGCGTCGGAGTCAAACAGAACACGCGCCCAGCAGTTTTCACCTTAAATTTCCCTATAGGAGTATATACAACTAAGGAACTACCAAAACAAAATTGCAAACATTCTAGTAAAAACAAAAATAAAACCTTCAAACTGGTAAAACAACTAACCTGAGATGACCTGAGTCGAAGCTTGAGCCTCCTCGGAAGAGATAACATTCAGCTTTCCCTTGCCCTTGTCCACACGCTGAGGTTGAGGTAGCGCCTGAAGTGGAACTGCATGAAGAGCAGGCTGGACCTGAGGACACCTAGACTTGATGTGACCCTTCTGCCCACACAGATAGCAGACTTTATCCTTGGACCATCACTGGGCAGCATCATGCCTGGGTCGCTTGCAAACAGAACAGGAAACATCCCTCCTAGGAGCACCCTGAATAGCATGAACTTGCTCCTTCTTCTGAGCTACTGCCTTCTTGAAACACCTCTCGACAGGGTGGCCCGACCGACCACAGAAGTTACACACCACCTTGCTCTTCTTTCCCGAAGAAGCACCGGGTACCTGGGGTTTCTTCTCCTCGACGGAATTCCTCTTATCCTTCCTCATTTGCTGGCCTCTGCTCTTTGCGATCTCGATAGCCTCCACCTTCAGAGCAGCCTCCACTACCCCTGCATAAGTCTCTGATCCATAAGCACTGGTCAACTGCTGCACCTCGCTCCTCAAGCCACCAAGAAACCGCTTCACTCGATCAGCCTCAACACTCACAAACCCAGGAGCAAACCGGCTCAACTTGCTGAACTCTATCTCATACTCATCGGCCGTGAGTTGCCTTTTGCTTTAGGTGGAGGAAGTCATTCATAAGACGGTCACGCTCGACCGAAGGCAAGAACATCCTCAGCAGCATTTCCTTGAACACTTCCCAAGAGCAACCAGCAACCAAGCTCTCCTTTTCTCTAAGCCACCAACTCTTAGCCAAACCCTTGAGCTGATAAGCGGCTATCATTACTCTCTGATCATCTGAAATACCGGAGTACGAGAACATCTCCTCCATGGAGATCAGCCAATCGTCTATGACCATGAAATTTGCCTTCCCTTCATAAGTAGGAGGGCTAAGTCTCTGAAACTGTGAGATAAATGCCATCTCCGCTGGCTCCACCACCTGAGGTTTAAGGGGTGCAGGAGGAGGAGGAACAACATTCCCCCCATGCAGGTCCTTGCACTCCCTGAGTCTGTCCTGCCACAACTGCCACCAAAGACTAGATCTGGGCTCGCACCTCCACCATCTGCCTGCTCAAGGAATCGCAACTCTGTCGCAGGATCTCGATCACCGCATCATTCTGCACTCCAGATGACTCACCCTCAGACAGGGGAGTCGATCTAGTCAAAGGACGTCTCGCCATCCTAAAATCATAATAACGTTAGTCAGATCCTAGTACAATAGCTGCAACTATCTACAAGTACAAACAATACATATATAAATATGAACTTAAAGCTGCTAAACTTGCTCTGGGAGTTTATTTTTTTACAAAAATTGATGTTATGCCTTAACCTATGATGGTTAACCACCACCATATTAACTCTTGTGCCTAGGTCGGGAATGCATGACTTTATATTATTTTTGACTCGAAAACTTATGTGTGTATATATGTCATCCTGCCAGTCATTAACTTGGCACGTTGTGCTTATGCAATGTTATACTATGCATGTTTGTGCTATGCATTCTAAAAGGCCCTAATGTATGTTATGAGCGGCGTACACATAAAAATATTATGCATCCCATACTACATAACATCCTCATGCAACGAAAAAGAAAACGAGCTAGTCGCAGCCATGTGGTGAGGTTATGCATCCCATACTACATACCCCTCACATGTTGCCCCTATGGTGGATCCATATACGAACACATATTATGCATCCCATACTACATAATATACCCCGTATACTTTATATTATGCTATGAGTGTAGTGTTCGTGCTTTTGCCAAGACGTGCTGATGACATATCTGTGTGTGAATGACATGACGCTGATCCACTAATGCAATCAAAAGGGAAGTTTGCCCGACTAGCTTGTCAAGCAACCTCCCTCTGATACCAACTGTCACAACCCGCATTTTCTCCGAGGAAAACGAATTATCAGAGTAGGAGAAAACACGCGTCATGATGCCACGTCGAGCAGGGGATAACTGCCGACGCTCAGGAAAACCACTATCCACTATACTTTATGAATATTTATGAGTTAAATGATTAGAAAATCAGTTATATTTTTAAAGGGCATATCCCTCGGCGCGGTGGATCATCTAGTACACAATTTAAAAACTATACTTATACGCTGCGGAAAATACTTCATTCAGGTTTGACATTCTAAAAGAGTGCATAAGTTCCCCTAGAGGATAACTTATACCATGCAAGACCCTACATTTAATTTATAACATATATAAGAAAATGATTCTTTTTACGTTGTTTGAAAATAGTGTTTGAGTTTTATAAAACATGTTGATCATGTGATATACTTATAATAGTATTTTTAGGTTTAAAAGTAACAAGCAACCTAGCATAAATCATCCCCAAAGCAAGTAGATAATCTCCAAAAAAAGATAGCAGCAAAAGATAACATATCTAATATCAAGGTAAAACTACAAGTGGGCGCCAACAAACTGACACGAACCCACTGGCAAGTATGTATGTCTGTAAGAAAAACAACACCAAAACTACCTTGCAAAAACAAGGAACTGATCTCTATAGCACCAGAGACCACAAGCAACTGCACAGCACCACTAGCCGTCAGAGCGGCTACTATCCAGAACCTGAGGCATTCAAAGAAGAAAGAATACCTCAGCAAACAAAACAAGAAAACTGCACGAAAGTGTCAATCAGAAGATAAGTAAAAGAGGAAGACAAAGAAGTAATAGTCACAACTGCCCATGACAAGGCAAAAAGGAAGTGCACTAAGTGCGAGGACATAACAGTAACTCTGCCCAAATGCCGCAGAGTCTACAAGGCTACCATGAGCCCAAATGCTGGAATCTACCAAGGAAGAAACGTCTAACACCCTAAGCTGTGAGAGACGGTGGTAGAAAAATAAACAACGCGAATCCGCGGTGGAGGCAAACTCAGTCCCCCATCCACCATTTCCAAGCAAACAATGCTCAAGGGTCTACATGTGAAAGCACTAGGGACCTCCCACCCCCTTGCCCAGCCCGTACCTGGAGCAAGATAAAAGAAAAGGGTGGCCACGGCTAAATTACACAACACCACCCCCCATAAGAGCTTCAAGCCACCACTACTAACCACGACCCACGATTCGGCCTTTGGGAAAGAAAACATAGCCGACAAGGAACATCAAAATAAAGGAATTCACTCGGTAGCGAAAATCAAGGTAAGGGAACAGCATTGAGATGACTCAACACGGCTTTACGTTGAGTGAGCCCCACTCACTCAACACTTAATTAGACCTTGGCGTTGAGTGAGTTAGCCTCACTTAGAGCCAGAAACAACCATGGCGTTGAGTGAGGTTCACTCACTCAACGCCCTCCGCAAGAATAGCTCTAGCATTGAGTGAGCTAACCTCACTCAATGCCAAAATAGCTATGGCGTTGAGTGAGGTGCACTCACTCAACGCCTCCCGCAAGAAAACTCTGGCGTTGAGTAAGCTAACCTCACTCAACGCCAAAACAGCTATGGCGTTGAGTGAGGTTCACTCACTCAATGCCCTGGCACTTAATCGCAAACAGAGACTGCGGCCTTGAGTGAGTCCACCTCACTAAATGCCAAAGTAGCAATGGCGTTGAGTGAGGTTCACTCACTCAGCGCCCTGGCACTTAGCCGCAAACAGAGACTACGACGTTGAGTGAGTCCACCTCACTTAATACCAAAATAGCAAATGGCGTTGAGTGAGGTTCACTCACTCAACGCCCTGACACTTAGCAGCAAAGAAGGGCTGTGGCGTTGAGTGAGTCTACCTCACTCAACGCCAAAAAAACAATGGTGTTGAGTGAGGTTCGCTCACTTAACGCCAAAGGACTTGGCCACAAACAGGTCTACGGCATTGAGTGAGTTCACCTCACTCAACGCCAAAACCGAAATGGCATTGAGTGAGGTTGACTCACTCAATGCCAAAGTACTTAGCCTCAGAAAAGGCTGTGGCGTTGAGTGAGCCCACCTCACTCAACGCCAAAGTACTTGGTCGCACAGAAAGCTACGGCGTTGAGTGAGTTCACCTCACTCAATGCAAAAACCGAATTGGCGTTGAGTGAGGTCAACTCACTCAGCACCAAAGTACTTAGCCTCAAAAAAGGCTGCGGTGTTGAGTGAGCCCACCTAACTCAACGCCAAAGTACTTGTCCACACAGAAAGCCGCGGTGTTGAGTGAGTTCACCTCACTCAACGCCAAAATGGAAATGACGTTGAGTGAGGTCGACTAACTCAACGCCAAAGTACTTAGCCGCTAGCAAGGGCTGCGGCGTTGAGTGAGTCCACCTCACTCAACGCCCTAGTACTTAGCCGAAAAAAGAAACAGGCCGAACTATGGCTTTGAGTGTGTGCACCACACTCAACGCCAAACCCGAGCAGCTTTTGGCTTTGAGTGTGTGCACCACACTCAACGCCAAAACCCGAGAGCTTACCAAGTCTGGTTTTAACTAGAGCACTACCACAGAAATCTCCCTCTCTCTCCCTTGGCTTCACCCGGAATAGTACCAAACCAGACATAACAATCTGGAGTCTAAATGGCGGAAATAACCAGCAGGTTGAGCAAAAACAGCACGGGGGGGGGGGGGGGGGGCTCATAAAGGGAACCACTGTACAGAATTTTAGCAAAGCAAAAGATAAAAATTGGCTTTTATCCTAGGGCTAACCGGGTAGTTAAGAGGGGGAAGATCAAAACAGCAAGTGCAAGAACCACTTGCCTCGGTTTTTCAGCGAAGCCTCACTCGAGCCCTTCCTCTCCCTTGGCACCAGCAGCAGCAACACCTAGCCAGCACATCCCGAGCTTTAATGGCGGAAATAGCAAAAATCGAAAATCCAAATCTCCTAAAAACTCCACGAAAATCAAATCTCTTATCGTAGAAACGAAGATCTTAGAGAGAGCAATCCAAATCCACTTTCGAAATCGAAATCCGTTCACAAACGCTCCCGGAATCGCCATCCGAAGGGGTAGCAGGTCCGGCGGTTTTTGTCTGTTTTCCGCGAACAGGAGCAGGCGACAGTTTTTGGGAAGAAGAAGAATGGGCCCGCTAATTTGGCTTAAGGCTTTTAAATAAATCTAAACACGCCTATACAGCTTTAACCGCCTCCTAAGCCGCCGGTTCACTCTCAAAGCCTTTGACCAAAAAGAATCATTTAAATAGCTTAAAATATTACTTATTTACAATTATTATTAGCACACCCAAAATGACGTGAAAACCGAACTACCTCGAAATTCGACGAAACTCGCACCATAGCTAAATACCCATGCTACGAACGCAACAGTGAAGTCGAAATTAACTTTCGACGAATAGAACTCGAGTTATACCCACCAGAAGACAAAATACAAGCATCCCCCGAGAGGCCACACCGGGTCACCCAAAACGACTCGGCTTGCTAGGGAGATCTTGCCAATAGGCTACAAAATAGGCCACTAAGTTCTAAGGAGTTAAGACCACACTCCACAGATGACACAAGCAAATAAAATGCGGCGACGTAATGCCAAATGAGAATTAAATAATCGCAGAAAAATCGGGAGCGTTACACTAATCATTAACTAATTTAGAGAGCCTTAACCAAACAACAGTAACAAAACTTGTGATTATAAGATATCTATGAAAGAACATCATATTCATTAATCACAGATATATAAATGAGAATTGCATGCACATTTATCACATCAATATAGTCAGGGCTAACTCATTTTAATTTCATTGATAGAGATTTGATATTGCAACACTGTTGATATTCATTACAAGACATTGATTAAATATTTAAAGAACCATAAGTCTTGCAGCCTCATCTCAGCTCTTCTTTGATGAACTAGAATCAGCATCCTTGGTAGCAGCCGTCTTCTTCAAGTTTTCAGCCTTGTTCTCCTGTCATTTGAATAAAGGAATGGCTTTGGAATATATCTGGGAGGCATTTTCTTAGGGTTGCTCTTCCTTACCAGGTTTTCTTTGAATACTCTTTCCATTAGGGATTTCTTTCCAAATGCTTTATCCATTACTCAAAAGGATATACACTATCAATATTCTTTAAGATTTGTCATATACAGATTTACATGATCTGTTGCACCCCTGATCACCTCATCAGTTACACTCACATAATTCTTGACATATCCTATGTCATCTGCAGAGAGTTTTTGTCTTGTGTCCAAGGATTTCATGAGGGTGGTCAGCTTTATTCCAGCAGTGCCAGCCATATCAAACCAGGTGGTGACCTGTTTGTTTATGTCAGAGATTTCTTTTTTATTTTCATTGACTTTAGTTTACAATTCATCCCTCAACTTGGCAACTGATTGTTCAATATACTCCTTTAGGGTTATGGTTTGATCATCTAGGAGTGCTTTGATATTGTTTAGGAGTAGCTCATTAGAGATTTGGGTGGTGGTTGGTTGGCTTAATAGAGGAGGGACATTGTAACGCCCCGTTTTTTCAGCGATTATTTTTATTTTGCGTTTGGCGTTACGATGACGCGTTTCCGTGGCTTGTGCCATTTGTGGAGTGTGGTTTAGCTCCTTAGAACTGAGTGCCCTATTCTGTAGCCTGTTGGCAAGATCTCCCTAGCAAGCCGAGTCGTTTTGGGTGACCCGGTGTGGCCTCTCGGGGGGATGTTGGTGTTTGGCTTTATTTGGGTATAACTTGAGTTCTGTTCGTCGAAAGTTAATTTCGACTTCGTCGTTGTGTTCGTAGCGTGGGTATTTAGCTACGATGAGAATTTCGTCGAATTCCGAGGTAGATCGGTTTTCGCGTCGATTTGGTGCTTTATGTAATTTTGTAATTAATTATATTATTATATAATTATATATATATATATATATATATATAGTTTATGAAACCCCCGATTCATCTTCTTCCCCGCTTGAAACCGCCGGCCCTGTACGAGAGAATGGAGAAACGGCCTACCCTTCCCTTCGGACGCCGATTCCCGGAGCGTTTGTGGACGGAATTCGATTCCGAGAGTGGATTCGGATTGCTCTCGTCAAGACCTTCATTCCTACGGTAAGAAATTCGATTTTCGTGGAGTTTTGCGAGGATTGGAATTTTCGGTTTTGGAGTTTTTCCGCCATTAATGGCCGAGTGTTTGTTTTAGGTGTTGCGGCCGTTTTGATCCATGCGAAGAGGAGGAAAGCAGTCCAAAGCTTCGCTGTGATTTGAGGCAAGTGGTATTCTTGCCCTTGCCAAGTTTTTTTTTTGATTTTACTTGCTGAAATTGAAATCCCGGTTAGCCCAGGTTAGAGGCCTTGTTGTTCTCATTTTCTTGCTAACTATAGGGCTTAGTTCTTCCTACTGAAACCCCCCTATTTTATGATGATTGGAATCCAAATTGTCGGCGTGGAGCCGTTGTTTTCATTTACTCTGATTGTTGCTCTGGTTCGGGTGTAGCCGAGAGGGAGAGTTAGGAGGGGGTGTGGTTGCCGATTTTTCGTTAAGGTATTACTCGAATGATTAGGCATAGTTTGTATAGTAGTGGTGCGCGACGTTGGTAGTTTCCTGCTGCTATTGCAGCTGCGTGAGTCGTGTGCGTGTTCCGGTGTCGTTCGGGAAATTCCAAACGGTACAGGTTAGCCGCGCACGGTCATTAACCGTTAGGGCGCACGACCACTGGTCGTGTGCCTCTGGTCGTGCGCGTATAACTTTCATTTTCCAAAGTTCTGTCTCGGCAATCGCACGAGCGCTGGCAAGCAGTGCGCATGACCACTGATCGTGTGTCACTGATCGTGCGCTGACGCTAAGTTTTTCTCAGGTTTTCCAGGTTCGTTTCGCATGATCATCAGCCAATGAGTGCGCACGACCACTGATCGTGCGTCACTGATCGTGCGCTCTGTATATTTTCTGTTGCTAGGCGATTTTAGCTGGTTTCGAGTGCGGGAGTTTAGATACTCAAGTGGCAGGCAACTACTCGAGTTCTGGATCTTCTGCCTTGGTCGTTCGACTATTGCCGAGCTCAGTATTCTTTAGCGGGTTTGTGGGTAGTGGCTTTATTTTGGCGGCGAGTGAGGCTAGCTCACTCAACGCCAAAGTTTAGGTAGGCACTGAGTGGGTTTCACTCAACGCCTAGTCGTGTTGGTTTATTTCAACACTCTTCCTTTACCTTGTCTTTCATTTCCGAGTGGATTTCCAGTTGTATTTCTGGGTTTTCCTTGTCGGCCGTTTTCTTTATTGTCCTAGAGGCCGAATCGTGGGTCGTGGTTAGTAGTGGTGGTTGTAGCTCTTTATGGGGGTGGAGTTGTGTGATATAGCCAAGGCCACCCATGTTTTTCTTGCTCCAGGTACGGGCTGGGCATGTCGGGTGGAAGGTCCCTTGTGTTTTCACGTGTTGACCCTCGAGCTTTTGACTTGGACATGGTGGATTGGGGGACTGCGTTTGCCTTCGATCCGGTTCCTCGTTGTTGTTTTTGCTACTATCACTCCCCCCAGTTTAGGGTGTTAGAAGTTTCTTCCTTGGTAGTTTGCAGCACTTTTGGCTCTTGGTAGCCTAGTAGTCCCTGCAGGATGTGGTTCCTGGGCTGGGTCGTTGCTGTTTCTTTGCACGTTGTGCATTTATTGTGGTCCTGTTTTGGACATTTGTGACTCTTTCTACTGCATGTTCTTCTGGTACTTTTCCCCTTTTTGTTGACTCTTTCATGCAGTTTTTCTTTGTTTAGCTTGCTGAGGTATTCTGTTTTCTTTTGGAATGCCTCAGGTTCCGAGCTGTAGCCAGTCTGGTGGCTAGTTGGAGGTGGTGTTGTTGGTGGACTCTTGGTCTTTGGAGTTCTGTTTACCTTGTTAGTGAGGTTGTTTTCTGTACTTTCTTACAGACATATATTTGTGCTAGTGGGTTCGTGTCAGGTTGTTGGCGCCCACTGGTAGTTTTTACCTTGTACTAGATATATACTATTGCTGCTACCATTTTCCGGAGATAGTCTACTTGCTCTGAGAAGATTTTATGCTAGGTTGCTAGTTATTTTTAAACTATAATTATTATTATAAATAAAGCTCATGATCAGCATGTTTTATAAGACGTATTCACTATTTTCCAAATCACGTATAAAGACCGCTTTCTTATATATTATATAAATTAAATGTAGGGTCTTGCATAGCATGAGTGGTTCTCTTGGGACCCTTATGTGCTCCTTAGGATGTTAAACCTATATAAAGTATTTTTCCGCAGCGTATAAATATAGTTTTTCTTTTGT
Organism: Platanthera zijinensis; assembly: GCA_039513925.1. Classification (NCBI taxonomy): domain Eukaryota; kingdom Viridiplantae; phylum Streptophyta; class Magnoliopsida; order Asparagales; family Orchidaceae; genus Platanthera; species Platanthera zijinensis. The sequence continues at coordinate 117,137,729 of CM077084.1, forward strand.
GGACTAGGTGATCCACTGAGCCGAGGGATACGGTCTCTAAAATATAACTGATTTTCTAATCATTAATCACATGATTTTCTATCATTAAGTTGTAGTTGGTTTTGCCTGAGCGTCAGCAGTTATCCCCTGCTTGACGTGGCATCATGACGCGTGTTTTCTCTTACTCTGATAATTCTTAATTCGGAGAAAATGCGGGTTGTGACAGTTGGTATCAGAGCCAGGTTGCTTGACAAGTTAGTTGAGCAACCTTCCTTGGATGCTTTTAGTAGTTCAGCATCATGTCATTCACACACCGATATGTCATCAGCACGTCTTGGCAAAAGCACGAACACTACACTCATAGCATAACATGAAGTATACGGGGCATATTATGTAGTGTGGGATGCATAATATGTGTTCGTATATGGATCCACCATAGGGGCTACATGTGAGGGTTATGTAGTATGGGATGCATAACCTCACCACATGACTGCGACTAGCACGTTTCTTTTTCGTTGCATGGAAATGTTATGTAGTATGGGATGCATAATATTTTCATGTGTACGCCGCTCATAACATGCATTAGGGCCTTTTTAGAATGCATAACACAAACATGCATATCATAACATTGCGTAAGCACAACGTGCCGAGCTAAAGATTTGCAGGATGACATATGTACACACATGAGTTTTCAAATTAACATAAATTCATGCATCCGATCTAGGCACAAGAGTTAGTAAGGTGGTGGTTAACCATCCTAGGTTAGGGCATATCATTTAATTTTTGTGAAGAAGATAAACTCTCAGAGCAAGTTTAGCAGCTTTAAGTCTATATCTACATATGTATTGTCTGTACTGGTAATCGGTTCTGGTCGTTGGATTTGGATCTGATTCGCGTTGTAATGATTTTTAGGATGGCTAGGCGTCCTGCGACTCGATCGACTCCCCTGTCTGAGGGTGAATCTTCTGGAGCTCAGAAAGATGCGGTGATCGAGAGTCTGCGTTAGAGTAGCGAAGCTATGGGCAGACAGTTGGAGGAGGTGCAAGCCTAGATTCAATCTTTGGTGGCTGTTGTGGCAGGTCAGACTCAGGGTATGCAAGTTCCTGCTGGGGGGTTAGTTGTTCCTCCTCCTCCTGCACCCTTGAGACCTCCAGTGGTGGTGCCAGCAGAGATGGCCTTCATCTCGCTGTTTCAGAGGCTGAGCCCTCCCACTTATGATGGGAAGGCAGATTTCATGGTGATAGACGACTGGCTGATCTCCATGGAGGAGATGTTCTCGTACTCAGGGATTGTAGATGTTCAGAGGGTGATGTTAGCCACCTATCAGCTCAAAGGGTTGGCTAAGAGTTGGTGGCTGAGAGAGAAGGAGAGCTTGGTAGCCGGATGCTCTTGGGAAGTGTTCAAGGAGATGCTGTTGAGGAAGTTCCTACCTTCGGTTGAGCGTGACCGCCTCACGAATGATTTCCTCTATCTGAAGCAAAGGCAGCTCATGGTGGGTGAGTATGAGATAGAGTTTAGTAAGTTGAGCCGTTTTGCCCCTGGATTGGTCAGCGTTGAGGCTGATCGAGTTAAGCGATTTCTCGGTGGTTTGAGGAGTGAGGTGCAGCAGTTGGCCAGTGCTTATGGGACAGTGACTTATGCTGGAGTTGTAGAGGCTGCTCTTAAGGTTGAGGCCATTGAGATGGCGAAGAGCAGAGGCCAGCAGTTGAAGAAGGATAAGAGGAAGTTGGTAGAGGAGAAGAAACCCCTGGTACCCGATGCTGTTCCGGGAAAGAGGAGCAGGGTGGTGTGCAGTTTTTGTGGCCGGTCAGGCTATCCTGTCGAGAGGTGTTTCAAGAAGGCGGCAGCTCAGAAGAAGGAGCAGGTTCATGTGATTCAGGGTGCTCCTAGGAGAGATGCCTCCTGTTCTGTTTGTAAGCGATCCGGCCATGATGCGGCCCAGTGTTGGTCCAGGGATAGAGTCTGCTATCAGTGTGGGCAGAGGGGTCACATTAAGTCGAGGTGTCCTCAGATCCAGTCAGCACTTCCTGCAGTTCCATTACAGGCTTTACCTCCACCTCAGCGTGTGGACAAGGGAAAAGGGAAGCTGAACGTGATTTCTTCCGAGAAGGCTCAGACTTCGACCCAGGTGATCTCAGGTTAGTTGTTTGTTGTTTTTCTTTCTAGCCTGGTAGTTTAGTTGCTAGATAATTTGAGGTACTGTTGTGCTAGTTCCTTAGCTTTGTGCGTGCCTATAGGGAAATTTAAGGTGAAGAACCGCTGGGCGCATGTTCTGTTTGACTCCGGCGCTACCCACTCGTTCGTGGCTAGAGCCTTTGTGTAGCGTCATCGGTTGTCTCTAGATCGTGTTCGGGATTCCTTCCGTGTCAAGTTTCCCTCTGGTGAATCTGTGTTGTCAGATTTGGGTATTTTGGATTGCCCGGTTTTGTTGGGGGATTTTCTTGCGAAGGCGGACCTGAAGATGATTGATCTAGAGGACTTCGATGTCATTTTGGGCATGGACTGGCTCTCTCGGTATGATGCGGTCATTCAGTGCAAAGGAAAGCGCTTGGACTTCATCAGGGACGACGGTCAGCCCGGCAGCGTGTATGCTGATCCGTGTCAGGATTCTCCTGTTCTCTCCGCGGTATGTGTTCAGAGATTGTTTCTTTCTGATTGTGGTGTTTGTTTCGTCTCGGCGGTTGGAACCGTTGTTAGCGTTCCACGCTTGGAGGAGATTCCTATTGTTCGTAGTTTCGCCGATGTTTTTCCTGATGATCTTCCTGGTATCCCTCCTGAGCGGGATATGGAGTTTGTTATTGATTTGGAGCCGGGTACGCGTCCTATTGCTAAGGCGCCGTACCGGATGGCCCCTCGTGAGTTAGAGGAGTTGCGAATTCAGTTAGATGAGTTGTTGGCTAAAGGTTTTATCAGACAGAGTTCGTCGCCTTGGGGTGCTCCTGTTTTGTTGATAAAGAAGAAAGATGGGTCGATGCGGCTTTGCATCGACTATAGAGAGTTGAACAAGGTCACTATCAAGAACAGGTACCCTCTGCCGAGGATCGATGATTTATTTGACCAGTTGCGTGGTAGCACGGTGTTCTCCAAGATCGATCTTCGTTCGGGCTATCATCAGCTCAGGATCCGTGAGGCAGATATTCCACGGGCTGCGTTTAGGTCGAGGCATGGACACTTTGAGTTTTTGGTGATGTCGTTTGGTTTGACCAACGCACCTTCAGTTTTCATGGACATGATGAATCGGGTATTCAAGGATTTCCTAGACAAGTTCGTGGTGGTCTTCATTGATGACGTGTTGGTTTATTCTCGCAGTGCTGAGGAGCATGAGCAGCATTTGCGTTTGGTCCTATCAGAATTGAGGAACCACAAGTTATTCGCCAAGTTGAGCAAGTGCGAATTTTGGTTGCCTCAGGTTTCTTTTCTAGGCCACATGGTGAGCAAGGATGGGATCTCGGTTGACCCAGAAAAGATTGCAGCAGTGATGGATTGGAGTAGGCCGAATACTCCTAAGGAGATCAGAAGTTTCTTAGGGTTGGCTGGTTATTACAGGAGATTCGTGGAGGGTTTCTCTTCTCTAGCCGCACCTTTGACCAAGCTGACTCAGAAGAATGTGGCTTTTGTTTGGAGCGAGAAGTGCGAAGAAGCTTTTCAGGAGTTAAAGAGGAGATTGTGTACTGCTCCCGTTCTGACCCTTCCTACTGAGGGCGTGGATTATGATGTGTATGTGGATGCTTCGCATATAGGACTGGGATGCGTATTAATGCAGGATGGAAAAGTAATTTGTTGGAACACCCTATTACTAATTTGGGTAAGGATCACTATGCTTGTCTTAGGAACCCCAGTTGACCTAGTTGTATAGTTGAGAAGGTCAACATTAGAATGAGTCTAGGGCTTAGAACTTAGGTTTGGAGCTGCCCCCAGGACCATTCCAAGATCAAGGTTGAAGAGCTAAGTCTAAGGCAATTTTCGTCGAGCTCAGGTCGACGAATCGTCGAACTCCGTTCGACGCTCTCTGAGCTCAACTTCAATAAATCGTCGAACTCCGGTCGACGATCTTCGAGCTAAGATCGACTATCTGCTTTTGGCTAGCTTCTGCTTAGTCGTCGAACTCCCCTCGACTATCTTCTAGCTCAGTTCGACGATCCCTCCTTCAAGTTATTTCTCAGGTCGCTGAGCTCGGTTCGAAGATCTTCGAGCTCAGATCGACGTTTTCTGTGTGCTTGTCTCATTTCATCTCTGAGCTCAGTTCGACGATCGTAGAGCTCAGATCGACGTTTTTTTAGAGAGATCGACGCTTTCAGGAATTCAAATGCTGCTGTTCTTTGGAATGTTTTTGAATATTATCATCATTTATGTCAGAAGATCTCCCAGCCGTTTGTCTTTATTCTGGAGCAAGTTTCAAGGAATTATTCAAAGAATGTTTGCTGGACTTTCCTCTAGAAGACAAGACTCTTTTTGGAAGACATTTATGACTCCCAACGGCTAATTTGGACAAGGAAACTTCAGAAAATTTCAATTCCTCTCTTCTGTTTCTTAAGATATACAGAATACACAAGAGAAAAGATATACACAGATTGATAAGAAAGAAAGTGAACACACAGAATAGAGAATACTGATAGCAGAAGAACAACAGAAGAACTGTGACTTCAAAAATCTTCTTGCTGACTGAAAAGTGTTCACAATCTCATCTCAGAACTCCAGACACCTCATTTTTCAGCCTTCTTGCTGAAACCATCCTTTGCTGGAGATCAAAGTTCTAAAGACCTATCACCCTAGAGCAAAGCTTCTTTTCCTGAACCTTTCTACATCTCAGGGGGAGCTTTGACATCATCAATCCACTTGTGCTTCTCTCATTTGATTGAGAACAGAGAAGACACCCTTCACTCTTATTTTTTTTTTCTGCTGTAAAAGGGTTCTTGAACTCCCTTCAAAAGTTCTGTCTGGTTCTGAGAGCCTTGTCAAAACTCAGTGGTGGCAAGACACCTTACCAAAAAATCCAGTTTTGGTTTTTGAGCACCTTATCAAAAGCTCATTGGTGTCAGGACACCTGATCAACTCATCCTGAGTGGATTCCTGCCAAGGGTGGTAGAAGAGTGGATGTACTCAGGTTTTTGGGGAACCACTATATTTCCTTGTGTCTTCTGGTTTGTTTGTGTGATTTGTCTGATGTGTGCTGTGCTCTTTACTTCTTGGTTTTTAACCTCTTACTAGCACTCTACACTATATCATAAATTGAATTTTATATGTGCTGTTTATTTCAACTGTGAAAAATTATTTTAAAATACTCTATTCACCCCCCCCCCTCTAGAGTTGAGATAGATCTTACCCTCTCTTTCAATTGGTATCAGAGGGGGTTGGTTGCTCATACAGGCTAACACCTGAACCAAAAAGATCCTTGATAAGATCAATCTCTTAAGGGGATTATTTTCTATACATCTATCTTTTTATTTAAAGACATGGCACAGAACAAAGATTATACAAGCACCAGACCACCAGTGTGCAACCTTTCTAAGTTTGCACTCTGGAAGGCAAGGATTAGATTATACATGAATTCTATTGATGAAGACATTTTCAATTCTGTCTTGACAGTTTGTCCAACTCCACCAGCAAGCTCAAGTACAAGTGCTGTTCCACCTCCTTCTGGAACAGATGCAGATATAAAGAAGTGGAAGACTGCAGATGCTAAGGCTATGAACATCTTAGCCCAAACAATGTCTGATGAAATTTTTCAGAAGGTAGCTGAATGCCACTCAGCCAAAGAAATCTGGGACAAACTCTCTGAAATTGTCTCAGGATCTGCTGATGAAAGGAAAGATAGAAGATCTCATCTGATAAGCCAATATGAGAACTTCAAAAAGGGAGAAGCTGAATCAGTGGCTGACATGTACAATAGACTAAGTCTAATTGTCAATGAGCTAAAAACCCTAGACAAAGAAATCTCACTGACTGAGCTGAATGACAAAATCCTGATGTGCTTCCCCAGCACTTGGGATTCAAGAATCTGGCCAATCAAGGATGCCAGAAGTTTAAATGAGATTACTACTGAAGCTCTCCTGGGCAAGCTCAAATCCTATGAGCTGCTCATTAAAAATAGAGAAGAAGAACAAAAGGCTACCTCTCCAGCCACAAGGAAAGAAAAGACCATAGCCTTCAAAGCTGTAGAAGAGGAGCCTGAAGATAAAGCTACAGGAAATGATGAGCTCATAAGTCTACTGGCCAAAAGATTCTACAAGATGGCCAGAAAAGACTTCAGAAAGAGACCATACAAGGGTCATGATAAACCAAGGTATGATAAATCAAACAACAATAAAGAAATTATATGCTTTGGTTGCAGGAAACCAGGCCACATTGTGCCTGACTGTCCAGAAAACAAGAATAAGGACAAGAAGGAAAGAAGAGAAAGAAGAAAAGAAAAGGATTACAAGAAGAATAGCTCAGACAAAGCCTCCTCCAGCAAGAACAAACATACAAGGAAGGGCTTTGTTGCTGAGACATGGAGTGAGACTGAAGAAGAATCTGAAGCCTCATCCAGTTCCAGTGATGATGAGGATAATGCAGATGAAAAAGAATTTTGCATGATGGCTATCAATGCCTCACAGCAAAACTCTGATGAAGAATCAGAATCAGATTCAGAAACTCAACCAGATGAAGATCAGGTAATCAACTCTTTTGATTTTAATTCTGAGGACTTCAAAGATGAATTTAAGACACTGTGTCTAGATCTATTAAAATCTGAGAAGGAGATAATCTCTCTCAGGAATCAATTATCTGAGCATAGTGTCCTAAACTCAAAGAACCTCAAACTCTCTGAGGAGTTAGAATGCTGTAGGGAGGAGATAGCCTCACTGAAAAGTGAACTATCAAAGGCCAAAAAGTTTGAAGAATCCCTAAATGGGAGAGGTATCAGACTGATGGACATCACAAGCACAGTGAACTCTAGATTTAATAGCACACTGGGCTTGGGTGCCTCATCCAGCCAACCTATAATTTTGACAACTCCAATCAAGTTTGTTTCTGACAAAGGAAAGGGAGTAATAGAGGTACCCAGGAAGAATGCAGATCTGTCAGAGAAAAATTCAGTTCAACAGATGGCGTCGAGCAGAGCTCGACGATCGTCGAACAGAGCTCGACGATCTAACTACAGATCGTCGACCTCAGCTCGACGATATCCAAACTCTGAACTTCAGCATAATCGATCTTCGAACAGAGATCGACGATCTGACCCAAGATCGTCGACCTCAGTTCGACGATCGTCGAACAGAAATCAGGACTGTGAACATTCCTTCAATGGCACATCTAGATTCAATCTTAGAAGTCCCACATCCCAAGGCTTTAATCCCTATACTGAATGGATAGTACCTCCTAGGAGATACCATCCTGAAGGTTATAAGGATCAACCTGGGATGTCCTTCATTTCAGAATTCAAGGGATATCAACCTAGGCCCAAGGTTAACTGGGTCAAAAACAAATAAGCTGTTTTTGTGCAGGTGAAGACCTATCCAGCATCAAACCATCAATGGTATCTGGATAGTGGGTGCTCAAAGCACATGACAGGGGACAAGGACAACTTCACTTCCTTCAAAGCCAAGCTTGGACCCAAAGTAATTTTTGGAGACTCAAGCTTTGGAACTACAAAAGGATATGGTGCAGTCCAAATTGGCTTAGTCACATTCAAGAAGGTGGCATATGTTGAAGGACTCAAGCACAACTTGATAAGTATCAGTCAACTGTGTGATGAAGGATATCAAGTGACATTCAACAAAGCCATATGCAAGGTCAAGTCAGAGGACAACACAACTGTGTTGACAGGTAATAGAAGAGGTAACATTTACTTGATGGATTTTCATTCACCTGTAGTAGATATTTGCCTGTTCAATTCCATTTCAAAATCTAATATTTTATGGCATAAGAGACTAGGGCATATTAACCTCAGAACCATTGCTAGGCTATCCAAAGACAACCTTGTTAAAGGACTACCTTCTGGTCCCTACAAGAAGGAAGGACTTTGCAAGGCTTGTCAATTAGGCAAGCAAACTAAAAGTAGTTTTAAATCAATTAATAAGAGTGATTCACCTAGGATTTTGTACCTGTTGCACATCGATCTTTTTGGACCCATATCTGTACAAAGCCTAGGAGGGAAATCCTATACTTTAGTGATTGTAGATGACTTCTCAAGATTCACTTGGGTATTCTTTCTGAGGAAGAAGTCTGATAACTTCAAGTGTTTGACAGATTTTCTCAAATGCATTCAGATTGAGTTCAACACTCACATTGCCCTGATCAGAAGTGATCATGGGACAGAGTTTGATTCTCTTCTCATGCAAGAGTTCTGTCAAAGTGAAGGGATCAGTCACACTTTCTCAGCTCCTAGAACTCCTCAACAAAATGGGGTAGCTGAAAGGAAAAATAGAACACTCATTGAATCTGCAACTACATTATTGGCAGATGCTCACCTACCTCTGTCCTTTTGGGCTGAGGCAGTGAACACCTCCAACTATGTGTTGAACAGAAGCCTGATACACAAACTGAAGGGCAAGACTCCCTATGAATTGCTCAAAGGGAAGAAACCTAAAATAGGCTATTTTAAAGTTTTTGGTTGCACTTGTTTTATTCATAACAATGACAAGAAATATCTAGCAAAATTCCAAGCTAAAGCTGATGAAGGAGTGTTTCTGGGATACTCCATGATCAGCAAGGCCTATAGGGTTTATAATAAATCTTCCTGTAAAATTGAAGAATCTGTTCATATTATTTTTGATGAAGCTAACATGTCCTTCAAGGAGAAGAATACTTCTACCATAGAACCTTTGCAGGTACATTCTCTAGCTGAAGACTTGAACAAATTGCAAGTTGCTGAAAAGAATGAGAGCAGTGATGATGAAGAAGAAGTTCAACATCTTGAAGAAAATCATCCTGAAGAGCCAGCTGCTGTCCCACTAGAGGAGACAACAACATCACAGGCTGGTGAACAATCAACACTCCCTGTTGATTTAGTAACAACAAGAGATCATCCAATCACCCAAGTAATTGGAGAAATTTTAGCTGGTGTGCAAACTAGAAATCAGGTCAACCAGAACCTGATGCACACTTGCTTCCTATCTCAAATTGAGCCTCAATCCATACAAGATGCAGAGCAAGATCCACACTGGATCATTGCAATGCAAGAGGAGTTGCATCAATTTGAAAGGAACAAGGTTTGGGAACTAGTGCCTAAGCCAAAGGATCATCCCATTGTTGGAACAAAGTGGGTATTCAGGAACAAGCTAGATGATTAAGGAGTTATAGTCAGAAACAAGGCAAGGCTAGTTGCTCAAGGGTACTCTCAATAAGAAGGAATAGACTATGATCAGACATTTGCACCAGTTGCAAGGTTGGAAGCCATCAGAATATTCCTAGCCTATGCTGCTCACAAAGGTTTCAAAGTGTATCAAATGGATGTAAAGAGTGCATTTCTCAATGGGGATAACAAAGAGGAAGTCTATGTTAGACAACCTCCAGGTTTTATCTCTCTAACTCACCCTGATTATGTTTACAAATTGCATAAAGCATTATATGGTCTCAAGCAAGCTCCTAGAGCATGGTATGAGACCCTAGCATGCTTTCTTCTGGAAAATGATTTTGTTAGGGGGAGAGTAGACCAAACTCTTTTTATTAGAACCCATAAGTCCCATACCCTACTAGTGCAAATTTATGTAGATGACATTATTTTTGGTTCTACTGATTCAAAATTGTGCAAAAAGTTTTCCAAGCTTATGCACTCTAAATTTGAAATGAGTAGCATGGGTGAGCTGTCCTTCTTCTTAGGACTGCAAGTCAAGCAACATGCTGAAGGCATATTTATTTCTCAAACCAAATATGCAAAAGAATTGGTTAAGAAATTTGGTATGTCTGATGCATCATGTATGAAAACACCCATGCCTTCAAATGCTGTAATAGATGCTGATGAACATGGGAAACCTGTTGATCAGACAACATATAGAGCAATAATTGGCTCTTTATTGTACCTTACAGCTAGTAGGCCTGATATAATGTTTGCCACATGTATTTTTGCTAGATTCCAAGTTAGCCCTAGAGAGTCACATTTAATCTTAGTTAAGAGAATTCTTAGGTATGTTAAAAGTTGTCCAAATCTAGGTCTCTGGTATCCAAAAGATTCAGCATTTGATTTAACTGGATTTTCAGATGCTGACTATGCTGGATGCAGAATAGACAGGAAAAGCACCAGTGGAACTTGTAAGTTCCTTGGTGATAGACTTGTCTCTTGGTTTTGTAAGAAACAAACATCTGTGTCAACTTCAACTGTTGAAGCTGAGTATATGGCTGCAGGCAGTTGTTGTTCACAAATATTGTGGATACAGAATCAGCTTCTAGACTATGGTTACAACTTAGAGAAGTCAAAAATTTTCTGTGATAATACTAGTGCTATCTCTATAGCACAAAATCCAGTCCTCCATAGTAGGACAAAACACATAGAAATCAGGCATCATTTTCTAAGAGATAATGTAGAGAAAAATAAAATTGAACTTCAATATATTCCTACTGATTTGCAAAGGGGAGATATTTTCACCAAACCTTTGGATGAAAAGAAACACAGTTTCTTCCTAAATCAGTTAGGCATGTTAGATGGAGGAAGCCTTAATTAAATTACAAGATTTTGAAAAGCTAAAACAGACCAAGACTAGGCAAAAAATCCTTCTTTTTGTGTCTGTAGAATGAGTCTAGACTCTGAACTGCGCTCGACGTTTTCCCCAAAATCGTCGAACAGAGATCGACGATTTTCCAAAAATCGTCGACCAGAGATCGACGCTTTTTCAGTCGTCGATCTGAGTTCAGAACCCTCGCTAGAACTAGGCTTTCTCTCTTTCTGATCAGAGGCCGTCGAGCTGAGCTCGACGTTTTTCAACATCGTCGAACGAAGATCGCCGATTTTGAAGACTCTTCAGATTCCCTCTGTAGCTCAAATCGTCGAGCTGAGCTCGACGTTTCGTCAAGCTGAGCTCAACGATTTTCCTTTTTTGCGTCGAACCCTAATATAAAATCATTTCTTGGCCGCCGTTCGTCGCTTGCGCCTTCATACTCTCTGCAACTTTCTTTCTTTTCCCTCCAAATTCTCTACGCTTGGTCGTTTTTGGTTTTCTGTTGCAGGTGAATATGGCTGAATCAAGTGCTGCTATTGCTAAGATGAAGTTCGACATAGGCTTTGACATCGACATAAACTCCTTCGATGGAAGCGACCAGCGCTTCAAGGACATCGTAAACTTATTCAGAGAACAACAGTTGACTCCAATAATGACTACAAGGATGAAGATCGCCTCAGAAGAAATTAAAGAGTGGTGTTATACCGCAACCGACGAGACTGAGAATTCTGTTGTCGGCACCATTAAGGGGACTCAGGTCCTTCTATCCCCGGCTCTTTTAACAGAAGTTTTTCAACTCAGTACTGGAGAAGACTCCATTGAACTGTCTGGAGAGGAGTATGACTCCATGCTGGATAGGATGGGTCACAATGCAGTCAACCCTCATAAGCTATTGAAGAAAAATCTGGCTATAGAATTTCAATTCCTGGCTGATGTAGTTGGGAAGGTGCTGTTGGCCAAGCACTCAGCTCATGACACCATATCCAGATATCAGTTCTGCCTGATGGGAGCTTTATTAGATAAGAAACACCTTGACTGGGGCTCCATCTTCTTCACTCTGATTAAGAAGAAGATCAATAAGACTGCAGTTAGTTGTGGGAGAATCTTAGGGGTCTATCTGCACAACAGGTGCCCTGACCTTTTAACCTCCTCTGGCATGTTCATCAATGCATCCAAGAGGCTTTCCTGTGCCCTCTTCAGTAAATGGGACAGGAAGATCATAAACCCCTCCAGGGCTGCTGCACCACTTCATTCAGGCACAAGGACTATTTCAGTCACTCCTCCAGCAGAAGAGCTGTCTGCTTCTTCCCCTCCTCCAGCCATATCCACCCAAGCCGTCACCTCCTCACCACCAGTCACCACCATAATCATCTCCTCCCCAATTACCATTTCCTCACCTATGTCATCCCCTCCACTATCCACCTCAGAGGAATTCCATCCTCTCTTTTCCTATTCAACCTTCACCCTACCATCCTTCTCACTTATAGATGATTCCTTCATGGATGATTCACCCTCTACTCCTCCTGAGCCACCCTCAACCTCCTCCTTTCAACAAATGCTCCATGACATTCTCTCTCAACCCTCCTTCACACCCTATCTTACTTCCCCTATCTCCACCTCAACCTCCTCTATCTCCATAATTCCATCCTCTGAACCAACCATTCCCTCTCCACCTTCCTCCACATTTTCAGTTTCAGCCACCATCCCTCCATCCTCCTTTGCTCCTACCTCTGCTCATGCCCCACTTGAGCTTGTAGATCTTCCTAGTTTGGCAGACAGGCTGTATGAGTTGCTAGCTCCCAAGCTGGCATCTCTACTAGAGTCTTCCCTGGCTCCACTCCTGAAGCAAGTCCAGGAGCTGTCTACCAAGCTTGCCTCCCTTTCCTCCTCCCAGGCTATCCCTTCTTCTGGGTGCCTTGATTCACCTCTCTCTGAACCAAGGCAGGGGGAGATGCCTTATGAAGAAGTGGCTGTGCCAGCTGCTGATCATATGTCTGCTCCAGCTCCAGCTCTTGGATGTGCTTTTGCACTGAATCTGCAGAGGCTGCTATCTATATTTGATACAGTCCATTTCAGCTGTCTGCCTACAACTCCTGCTGAAGATTTGTCTAAGGCCATTGTGCCTGTATCTATCTGTGATCCCAGCCATATTGATTCCTACATCAAGTCTTGGAAGGCTGTGGATATCTCTGATGCTGCTACTAAGGCCACTGTGCCTCTTTCTGTTGAAATTGCTGCTGCTGCTACTGCTGACATAGAGATGATTCCAGCAACTGATGCTGATGAAATTGCTATTGAGACTGCTGATGAAGAGCTTGCCTCATACTTAGTAGATCCCACTCCTGCTGTTGCTGCTCCTGCTCTAGTGTCTGCTGCTGATTCTGTCTGCTCTGCTGCTGCTCTCTCTCCTCCTGCTCCTGCTGTTTCTGCAAAGCTTAAAGCTCAAGAAGAGCATATCAGAAGAATTGATGATCTGTATGATCAACCTCAAAGTTCTGAGAGTGATCAGTACAGGACTGATTCTGATGATTCTGCTAGCACTATTGCCAAGAAGAGAAAAGCTAGAAGTAAAGCAATGATGTCAGTCCCTCCTGCCAAAGCCAAAGACTCCAATGATATTCCATACTACATCCTGCATGACTGCCCCATCTCTGAGCCATGGATGCAATACTCCAAGAATCAACAGAAAGCTATGAAGAAGAAGAGGAAGCTAGACAAATATGAAAAAGGATCTTCTCAGTTTCAGCCTCCTCCTCCTCCTCCTCCAGATTCTGGCTCAGGCTCAGCCCCTCAAGCTCCAGTTTCCAAACACAGTTCTTCCCAGTACTATCAAAGATCCTACCAAAGGGGACAACATCAAAGAGGATATCAACCCAGAAGGGGTAATTACAGAGGAAATCAAAGAGGACAAAGATCCTATCAAAGGGAAGGACAAGGCCACTCTGACTCTACTTCAGGTCCTTTCCCTTACAAACTGAAAGACACAGTTGCTTCAAGGATTTCTCCTGCTTCTGAATCTCTCAACAGATATGAACCTCCTGTTCCATTTGAGGATCCTGAGAACAACCCTGTGTCCTGGACAGCTAGGATGAAAGAATTGGCTGCCCTTGACCAAATAAAAAGGGCCAGAGAACAAGGCAAAAGAAACCTCCAGCATAACAACTTTATCAGAGCAGAGAAAGAAAGAACTGGAAAGATATGCTTCAAGGAAATTTTTCAACCCAGAAGATTACATGAAGCTACACCCAGAGGCTGTAGTTCCAAGGCCAAGATCTCAAGCTTCTCTAGGTGCAGATGATGATAGAAGATCCAAGAAAGAAGCTCTAAATCCTAATAGAGAAATTTTGTTTAAAAAGGGGAACTGAAAGGAAGTGAACTGTGTAAGCTAAACATTTCATCCACCTTTGGATATCTGCTGCTATTTATCTATGATCTACTTTGCTGCTATATATCTTCTCTGTAATTTTGTATTAGCTTCTGTATTGTTGTATGCTTTTTATTCCCTATGATTGTCTGTAAATAGTAATCCTAACCCAAATAGGGGGAGATTGTTGGAACACCCTATTACAAATTTGGGTAAGGATCACTATGCTTGTCTTAGGAATCCCAGTTGACCTAGTTGTATAGTTGAGAAGGTCAACATTAGAATGAGTCTAGGGCTTAGAACTTAGGTTTGGAGCTGCCCCCAGGACCATTCCAAGATCAAGGTTGAAGAGCTAAGTCTAAGGCAATTTTCGTCGAGCTCAGGTCGACGAATCGTCGAACTCCGTTCGACGCTCTCTGAGCTCAACTTCAATAAATCGTCGAACTCCGGTCGATGATCTTCGAGCTCAGATCGACTATCTGCTTTTGGCTAGCTTCTGCTTAGTCATCGAACTCCCCTCGACTATCTTCTAGCTCAGTTCGACGATCCCTCCTTCAAGTTATTTCTCAGGTCGCTGAGCTCGGTTCGACGATCTTCGATCTCAGATCGACGTTTTCTGTCTGCTTGTCTCATATCATCTCTGAGCTCAGTTCGACGATCGTAGAGCTCAGATCGACGTTTTTTTTAGAGAGATCGACGCTTTCAGGAATTCAAATGCTGCTGTTCTTTGGAATGTTTTTGAATATTATCAGCATTTATGTCAGAAGATCTCCCAGCCATTTGTCTTTATTCTGGAGCAAGTTTCAAGGAATTATTCAGAGAATGTTTGCTGGACTTTCCTCTAGAAGACAAGACTCTTTTTGGAAGACATTTATGACTCCCAACGGCTAATTTGGACAAGGAAACTTCAGAAAATTTCAATTCCTCTCTTCTGTTTCTTAAGATATACAGAATACACAAGAGAAAAGATATACACAGATTGACAAGAAAGAAAGTGAACACACAGAATAGAGAATACTGATAGCAGAAGAACAACAGAAGAACTGTGACTTCAAAAATCTTCTTGCTGACTGAAAAGTGTTCACAATCTCATCTCAGAACTCCAGACACCTCATTTTTCAGCCTTCTTGCTGAAACCATCCTTTGCTGGAGATCAAAGTTCTGAAGACCTATCACCCTAGAGCAAAGCTTCTTTTCCTGAACCTTTCTACATCTCAGGGGGAGCTTTGACATCATCAATCCAGTTGTGCTTCTCTCATTTGATTGAGAACAGAGAAGACACCCTTCACTCTTATTTTTTTTTCTGCTGTAAAAGGGTTCTTGAACTCCCTTCAAAAGTTCTGTCTGGTTCTGAGAGCCTTGTCAAAACTCAGTGGTGGCAAGACACCTTACCAAAAAATCCAGTTTTGGTTTTTGAGCACCTTATCAAAAGCTCATTGGTGTCAGGACACCTGATCAACTCATCCTGAGTGCATTCCTACCAAGGGTGGTAGAAGAGTGGATGTACCCAGGTTTTTGGGGAACCACTATATTTCCTTGTGTCTTTTGGTTTGTTTGTGTGATTTGTCTGCTGTGTGCTGTGCTCTTTACTTCTTGGTTTTTAACCTCTTACTAGCACTCTACACTATATCATAAATTGAATTTTATATGTGCTGTTTATTTCAACTGTGAAAAATTATTTTAAAATACTCTATTCACCCCCCCTCTAGAGTTGAGATAGATCTTACCCTCTCTTTCATAATTGCTTATGGGTCAAGGCAGTTGAAGACTCATGAGAAGAATTATCCTACGCATGACCTTGAGTTTGCAGCGGTTATCTATGCATTGAAGTTGTGGAGGCACTTACTTTATGGGGCTCAGTGCAAGATTTTTACTGACCATAAGAGCCTGAAGTACATGTTCACGCAGAAGGAGTTGAATCTGCGTTAGCGGCGGTGGCTTGAGTATGTGGCGGATTATGATGTAGAAATCCAGTATCATCCGGGCAAGGCCAATGTGGTGGCCGACGCCCTGAGCCGAAAGACGGGAAAGATCTTTAACCTCTCCGCCGATCGGTTAGTTGAGGAGTTCCTCCTTATGGATATTTCAGTGGGATGCTGTGGTTTGCAGAGTAGTTTGTTAGTGGCAGAGCCGTCCTGGATTTCTTTGACTAGACTGCATCAGAAGGACGATCCGGATCTGTTGCACCTTTTTACCAGGACAGAGAAGGGAGAGTTGCCAGATTTTGCTATTGATGATGCGGGTACTTTGAAGTACCGCGGCAGGTTTTGCGTTCCCGCTGTAGGGGACATTAGGAGTATGATTTGCAGTGAGGCTCATGGTTCCAGCGTTGCCTACCATCCAGGATCTACGAAGATGTACCGTGACTTAAGGCAAATTGCCTGGTGGTATGGTATGAAAGGAGATATAGCCCGATTTGTTGCTGAGTGTCACACTTGCAAGCGTGTGAAGGCCGATCATGGAAGGCCTGGTGGTAAGTTGACTCCGCTAGAGATCCCGACTTGGAAGTGGGAGAGTATATCTATGGACTTCATTACGGGTTTGCCAAAATCCCCGAGAGGATTTGATTCTGTTTGGGTTATAGTGGATAGATTGACGAAGTGTGCTCACTTCGTGCCTTATAAGATTGATTACCCGATGAAGAAGATAGCGGAGTTGTACTTGAATGAAGTCATCCGACTCCACGGTGTGCCGGTTAGCATCATTTCTGATCGAGACTCCCGGTTTACTTCTCGTTTTTGGCAGAGTCTGCAGGAGGGTTTGGGTACGGATCTGAGGTATTCTACTACGTACCACCCTCAGACCAATGGGCAGATGGAGTGGGTCAATCAGATTGTTGAGGATATGATCCGGTGCTATATTTTAGACCACGGTGGAGCATGGGATGAGCGTCTGCGACTCATGGAATTTGCTTATAATAATAGTTATCAGGAAAGCTTGCAGATGGCTCCGTTCGAAGCTTTGTATGGGAGGCGCTGTAGGACTCCGTTATTTTGGGCTGAGGCTGGTGAGAAGCCTTTGTTGGGTCCAGATGCTCTGGAGGATATGGAAGTCGCCGTGAAGCTTATTCGGGAGAAGCTTCATTTAGCTCAGGAGAGGTATGAAAAGAACGCCAATCGGCGTAGGTCTGCTTTGGAGTTTTTAGTAGGGGATCATGTATACCTCAAGGTTTCTCCAATGGTTGGTGTGAAGAGATTTGGTAAAAATCGGAAATTGGACCCAAGGTATGTGGGCCCGTTCGAGATTTTGGAGCGGATTGGTGTGTCTGCATATAGATTGGATTTGCCAGCGAACTTCCCTGGTGTTCATCATGTTTTTCATGTTAGCCAATTGCGGAAGTGTGTGCGCAGTAGTGGGCAACTCTTGGACGTTGTGCCCTAGTTGGAGCCCAACCTCTCTTTTGTTGAGGTGCCGGTTCGTATTTTGGATTCTCAGGAGCGTGTGCTGCGAAAGAAGTCCATACCGATGGTGAAAGTTCTATGGAAAAATCAGGATTTGGAGAGCGCGACTTGGGAGCTAGAGTCGGCCACGAGGAGGGCTTACCCTCACCTGTTTCCCTGATTTGATCGGTATGTTTCCCTTTGTAACTTCTGTTTGTTACTTTTCCTTCTTTAGTAGGAGGGTTGTGCGTAAAGTTTCGGGACGAAACTTTCTTTTAGGGGGAGTGACTGTAACGCCCCGTTTTTCAGCGATTATTTTTATTTTCGTTTGGCGTTACGATGACGCGTTTCCGTGGCTTGTGCCATTTGTGGAGTGTGGTTTAGCTCCTTAGAACTGAGTGCCCTATTCTGTAGCCTGTTGGCAAGATCTCCCTAGCAAGCCGAGTCGTTTTGGGTGACCCGGTGTGGCCTCTCGGGGGGATGTTGGTGTTTGGCTTTATTTGGGTATAACTCGAGTTCTGTTCGTCGAAAGTTAATTTCGACTTCGCCGTTGTGTTCGTACCGTGGGTATTTAGCTACGGTGCGAATTTCGTCGAATTCCGAGGTAGATCGGTTTTCGCATCGATTTGGTGCTTTATGTAATTTTGTAATTAATTATATTATTATATAATTATATATATATATATATAGTTTATGAAACCCCCGATTCATCTTCTTCCCCGCTTGAAACCGCCGGCCCTGTACGAGAGAATGGAGAAACCGCCTACCCTTCCCTTCGGACGCCGATTCCCGGAGTGTTTGTGGACGGAATTCGATTCCGAGAGTGGATTCGGATTGCTCTCATCAAGACCTTCATTCCTACGGTAAGAAATTCGATTTTCGTGGAGTTTTGCGAGGATTGGAATTTTCGGTTTTGGAGTTTTTCCGCCATTAATGGTCGAGTGTTTGTTTTAGGTGTTGCGGCCGTTTTGATCCATGCGAAGAGGAGGAAAGTAGTCCAAAGCTTCGCTGTGATTTGAGGCAAGTGGTATTCTTGCCCTTGCCAAGTTTTTTTTTTGATTTTACTTGCTGAAATTGAAATCCCGGTTAGCCCAGGTTAGAGGCCTTGTTGTTCTCATTTTCTTGCTAACTATAGGGCTTAGTTCTTCCTACTGAAACCCCCCCTATTTTGTGATGATTGGAATCCAAATTGTCGGCGTGGAGCCGTTGTTTTCCTTTACTCTGATTGTTGCTCTGGTTCGGGTGTAGCCGAGAGGGAGAGTTAGGAGGGGGTGTGGTTGCCGATTTTTCGTTAAGGTATTACTCGAATGATTAGGCATAGTTTGTATAGTAGTGGTGCGCGACGTTGGTAGTTTCCTGCTGCTATTGCAGCTGCGTGAGTCGTGTGCGCGTTCCGGTGTCGTTCGGGAAATTCCAAACGGTACAGGTTAGTCGCGCACGGTCATTAACCGTTAGGGCGCACGACCACTGGTCGTGTGCCTCTGGTCGTGCGCGTATAACTTTCATTTTCCAAAGTTCTGTCTCGGCAATCGCACGAGCGCTGGCAAGCAGTGCACACGACCACTGATCGTGCATCACTGATCGTGCGCTGACGCTAAGTTTTTCTCAGGTTTTCTAGGTTCGTTTCGCACGATCATCAGCCGATGAGTGCGCACAACCACTGATCGTGCGTCACTGATCGTGCGCTCTGTATATTTTCTGTTACTAGGCAATTTTAGCTGGTTTCGAGTGCGGGAGTTTAGATACTCAAGTGGCAGGAAACTACTCGAGTTCTGGATCTTCTGCCTTGGTCGTTCGACTATCGTCGAGCTCAGTATTCTTTAGCGGGTTTGTGGGTAGTGGCTTTATTTTGGCGGCGAGTGAGGCTAGCTCACTCAACGCCAAAGTTTAGGTAGGCACTGAGTGGGTTTCACTCAACGCCTAGTCGTGTTGGTTTATTTCAACACTCTTCCTTTACCTTGTCTTTCGTTTTCGAGTGGATTTCCAGTTGTATTTCTGGGTTTTCCTTGTCGGTCGTTTTCTTTATTGTCCTAGAGGCCGAATCGTGGGTCGTGGTTAGTAGTGGTGGTTGTAGCTCTTTATGGGGGTGGAGTTGTGTGATATAGCCAAGGCCACCCATGTTTTTCTTGCTCCAGGTACGGGCTGGGCATGTCGGGTGGAAGGTCCCTTGTGTTTTCACGTGTTGACCCTCGAGCTTTTGACTTGGACATGGTGGAATGGGGGACTACGTTTGCCTTCGATCCGGTTCCTCGTTGTTGTTTTTGCTACTATCACTCCCCACAGTTTAGGGTGTTAGAAGTTTCTTCCTTGGTAGTTTGCAGCACTTTTGGCTCTTGGTAGCCTAGTAGTCCCTGCAGGATGTGGTTCCTAGGTTGGGTCGTTGTTGTTTCTTTGCACGTTGTGCATTTATTGTGATCCTGTTTTGGACATTTGTGACTCTTTCTACTGCATGTTCTTCTGGTACTTTTCCCCTTTTTGTTGACTCTTTCATGCAGTTTTTCTTTGTTTAGCTTGCTGAGGTATTCTGTTTTCTTTTGGAATGCCTCAGGTTCCGAGCTGTAGCCAGTCTGGTGGCTAGTTGGAGGTGGTGTTGTTGGTGGACTCTTGGTCTTTGGAGTTCTGTTTACCTTGTTAGTGAGGTTGTTTTTTGTACTTTCTTACAGACATATATTTGTGCTAGTGGGTTCGTGTAAGGTTGTTGGCGCCCACTGGTAGTTTTTACCTTGTACTAGATATATACTATTGCTGCTACCATTTTCTGGAGATAGTCTACTTGTTCTGAGAAGGTTTTATGCTAGGTTGCTAGTTATTTTTAAACTATAATTATTATTATAAATAAAGCTCATGATCAGCATGTTTTATAAGACGTATTCACTATTTTCCAAATCACGTATAAAGACCGCTTTCTTATATATTATATAAATTAAATGTAGGGTCTTGCATAGCATGAGTGGTTCTCTTGGGACCCTTATGTGCTCCTTAGGATGTTAAACCTAAATAAAGTATTTTTCCGCAACATATAAATATAGTTTTTCTTTTGTGGACTAGGTGATCCACTGAGCCGAGGGATACGGTCTCTAAAATATAACTGATTTTCTAATCATTAATCACATGATTTTCTTTCATTAAGTTGTAGTTGGTTCTGCCTGAGCGTCAGCAGTTATCCCCTGCTTGACGTGGCATCATGACGCGTGTTTTCTCTTACTCTGATAATTCTTAATTCGGAGAAAATGCGGGTTGTGACAGACATCTTCCTTAACAGGGACCTATGAAGACTCCCCCTAAACTACAACACCTATAGAAGGAAACATTTCCTTAGCTAAAGCTGTATTAACACTACTAATTAAGAGGGTATATGTATTACCTGTATTGGGTGCAGGCTCAACTATTCTGGTGACAACTTGGTCCAAGGTTGTCAAATCCATCTGATTATGCTCCCCCTCAAACTGAGCATTCATTTCTGGGCTTGACCCAACAAGGTAAGTATCTAAAGACTCAGGAGGCTCACTGTTATCTTCTGTAGCATGGATGTCTTCAACTGCAGCTACATCATCAGTATCAGCCATATCTGCCTCATCTTCTACAGCAACTTCTTCTTCAGTAGCATTCTTTAACACTTGTCCTGACCTTGGATTGGCATGGATTTTATAAACCTGCACATCACTGACTTGGAGTTGGAAGTTAGCAGAGGATTGACGTAGAGATAAGCCAACTTGCAGACCAACATCAGCTGGAGAGGAGGTTCCAAGCTCTGGTTCAGAGCTGGAGGTTCTTTTTTCCACAGTAGGTTTCTTCCTCGTGTCCTTAGAGGAGTCCTTTATTGCTGAAGATTGGCTCATTGGTAGGACCCTAGTGAATCTGTCCAAAGTATTTATGTCCATTCTTTTTAGGTAGTGAATCTTCACTCCTTGCTCTTGCTTGAATGTATCAGGGTAGGTGTTCACTAGGTGTAAATAAAGAATTCTGCCCATGTTTGGAGTGTGTAGGCAGTCTACTATTCTCTAGTAGATGAGAGATGACCAAGAAGTCTGCCTATTGAATATTATCCTAGTCATGAAATCAAACATTGACCTGGATATTATGTCACGTGATCTAGGTTTGCAGATGAGGGTTTTCCCTACAATATCAACTAGAAGTTTACCTCTCTGATTGATGAATTTCCTCTTAAGAGACCCAGGTTTGGCATTACTGTATCGACACCACCTGAGAGCACCGTCTCTATCCGTGATGGAGGGTTCTTCTTCCTTGCTAGGGTTTATGGAGGGTAGATGAAGGGCTTTGCCTAGTCTCTTAAGCTTTACATTAATCTTGATGTCCTCAATCTTAGGCTTAAGCGGGTTTTGAGAGGAAGACACCGTGACGTTGGAGAAGAATTCTAGTACCTCTTCTCTAAGAATGGTAGTGGGTTCAGAAAGGGTGTACTCCAAACCTGTGGTCTCAATAATCCTTAACACTTCTTTAATCTCTAACGAGGCATGAATGAATCCATTCCTGACAATTTCATAGCCCTCCTGGAGCTCCTTTGAGATCTTCGGCGCCATTGAGTCTGTGTGGCAAGACGCTGAGAAGGTTTCGGTCTCAACGGCTAGGTTTAAAGCTTTTAAGAGTGGTGTGGCTTTTCGTTTCTTGTCGCCTTTATATATAGAAGGAAAAAAGTTTAAATACTTTATCATTAGATTAAACAATTAAACATTTTAGACTTAAGTTAATACTTTAGGCTTTACGGCTTGCTCTACGCTTCCTGTTATGATACAGGGAACTTAGTGCTTCTATTATACCTCTCAGCTCTTCTTTTATTCACTTAATGCCTGATTAATTTGTAGCTTCCCTCACTTTCTGGATGTACATTCTATTTGTCACACCATTTTACAAATATTTTATCAATTCTAAGTATAATTGAGACCTAACATGCTAATAAGCCAGTTTTATTAGCAACCTTATTATGCACTGATTTACATGTGTTATTTGGGCTTGAGAGAAAAGGCTACATAAGTTAACAATACAGATAATTATGAAGGATAATTGAATCATTGTTATCTAACTGGTGTGCTTGATTAGGTTCATCCTAAGCACATCTAACTTAATCCATGAATTTCCAAACTTAGTCTCTATACAAAAGAGAGAGACTTACCTTGAGGCTTGCTACCTCTTGTAACGACCCCATCCGTTAAATGACGTATAGTAGAAGGTCCGGCCGGGGCCCCACACTATATGCCACAAACAGACGGTGAGGTCACAGGATAATACCAAACCATACGAATCCTAACTCAGAGCATTCTAGCGGAAGCTTTAAGTTACAACTTTGAACTCTAAACAGGAATGTCCAATATATAAAACCACTTTATATATAAAAATCCATGGAATGTACACAAAGGCTTGGCCTTAAGGCCTTACAGTTCCTCTTTACATACAACATGTTTTACAAACCTCGGCGCGCAGGCCGGTCATACATGAGTAAAAGAGAAAACCATTCGCTTAGCCTTCAAGGGCTAACCGCAGCAGCAGCAGCAACAACAGTAGGGCTTCAGCCCATCACTTACCACTTGGCTCTCCAGCACCTGCACGGGAACAATCCACCCAACCGGTTGCAAACAATGCAACGGTCAGCATTCAACTGACCCAATTATAACAATCCTACCCCTTTCTCGGGGCATGAGCATTCTTTCCCTGCAAAGCATGGCATCATCAAATAGCAACTATGTGCGCGCAGGCACATTCAAGCCATCACAACTATCGGCCACACGGCCCGACAGTCCGTGCACTCAGGGCACATTCTTGGTGTACCGGAATACCAGGGTCAACACCACCGTCTACACGGTATTTGAGCATTCTAGTCTTTCCGGCGCGCGGGCCTAAGACTCTCATTAGGCGCTCCAACAAAACCTATAACCAGGCTTCCAAGTCGGACGGACCTAACGCAGGTACGGATCAGCCACCCCCCGTTGCTCAAGTCGCCGTGCCACCTCGAATACGGAAGTATCCATGGCTATTTATAGGCGCGGGTCGGTTTCACCTTTCCTGTTCGGCAATCTGCCTTTTCATCGAGTTGCAGCCCAACGGCTCAACTGCTCGTACAGTGGCAATGCACGGCCACAAGAGTTGCATCCAACCCTCTTCATTTCCTGGACATCGTCCAGTACTTCCTGCCGCACCAAGCAATAGGTAGGCACAAGGCATCACAAGCCATAATCACGGAGCCTTCTCCGATATGCAAACAAGCATCACCAATCCAGACCATGTCCAGATGGGCTTCACACAGCATGCCTAGAGCCGTACTCCAATTCCGGCCTCTAACAAGGGGGACTTCACATATCTACCCCAAGGGACACCACAACCCACCGCACACTCGCGGGGAAGGGTTTTCCCTATGCAATGCAGAAAAGAAGGACTTCACATGTCCAAGGAGGGAGATCGTTACCCTTGTCGATCTCTTCGGAGCCATTGAAAACTAGCCGGTGAGAAAGAACTGCAGCAGCCTTGCCTTCACAACGCCGGCTTCGGATCACAAATCGGACCACGGGAACTCCGCCGGTGGCTTGCTCTCCTCCTCCTTCTTCTTCCTCCTTTCTCTCTTCCTTAAGCACAAATGAAGAATGACTTCTTCCTTGACGAATTTAATCCAGCCAGGAATCACCTGAGCCCTTGGATCTAAAGAGAGAATCTGAACGGCCACGATCTGCCCAAAAAACCCAAATTTTGGCTGACATGGCCTGTGACACGCCCGTGTCACAGGCCGTGTACCCTTAAGCGGCACACGCAGTTTGAACCGACTGCAAAACACGGGCATCGACACGCCCGTGTCGAACCTGACACGCCCGTGTCAAACCTGAGACACGCCTGTGTCAAACCTGCTTCATCGAGCTGCACCCAGTACACGGGTCGGAACACGGCATCGGACACGCCCGTGTCCCACCTGACACGCCCGTGTTCACGACCGTGTTCAAGGCCGTGTACTATTCTGACTCGAACAGGCCAATTTCGAAATTTAATTCGAACACGCCCTGGGACACGCCCGTGTCGGAGGCCGTGTCCCAGGCTCGACGATCGTCGACTCCCAATCGTCGACTAACCTGAACACGCCCTGGGACACGCCCGTGTCCCAGGCCGTGTACCCCCTACATGCCCTGGGACACGCCCGTGTCCCAGGCCGTGTAAAATTTCCTGTACCTCAAAAATCATTTTGAGTCCTTTGGGGTCTTTTTGGGGTGTTACAACCCTCCCCCCCTTAACAAAATTTCGTCCCGAAATTTGCACGGTAAGGAAACAAGAAACAGCAATGCTATAACTATGTTAGAACAAAAAGTACACGGTCTACAGTTTATACAAATAACTCGGGAAACTCAGCTCGCATGGTCTGCTCACGCTCCCATGTTAGCTCTTCACGGCCACAATTGTCCCATCGGACCTTGACCATCCCGATCACTTTGTTCCGCAACTGTTTCTCGGCTCGATCCTCGATCCGAATGGGTCTAACCCTCGTCGTTAGCCCATACTCGACCGGTACCCGATCATTCTCCACTACTTGAGCTGGATCCTTCACCGCCTTACGAAGGACTGAGATGTGAAATACGTCATGTAATCCACCCAAGTCTGCTGAAAGTGCTAGTCGATAAGCAGCTTCCCCAACTCGCTCCACCACCTCAAACGGACCAAGATACCTCGGACTTAGCTTTTTCAAACGCCGAATCCTGGACACACCTTTGAAGGGTTTGATCTTCAAATATACCCAATCACCCACCGCGAACTCCACGTTCCGATGTTTGGCATTGTAGTACTTTGCTTGACGATCTTGGGCTATCAGTAGCCTCTCCCGAATAGAGCGTATGAGCGAGGTAGCTTCTTCGACTTCCTTTTTCCAACTCAGCTTAGATTCGCCTGCTTCTGCCCAAGCTAACGGTGTACGGCATTTCCGACCATACAACGCCTCAAATGGTGCCATACCAATACTCGCTTGGTAGCTATTATTATAGGCAAATTCAACAAGAAATATATAATCTTCCCATCTCTTAGCAAAGTCTAGGGCGCACATGCGGAGCATGTCCTCCATCGTTCTATTGGTCCGTTCAGTCTGGCCATCCGTTTGGGGATGAAAGGCCGTACTAAACGCTAACTTTGTACCCAACATTTGATGAACGAGCCGCCAATCATTCGATGTGAACCGCCCATCACGGTCACTAACGATGCTCCGAGGAACACCGTGCAGTCGAACAACCTGCTCCACATAAAGCTTGGCCAAGGTTTCCACTGAATTGTCTCTTCTGTTTGGAAGGAAGTGCGCCACTTTCGTCAACCGGTCCACAATCACCCAGATTGAATCATCACCGTGTTGAGATCTCGGCAACACGTGCACGAAATCCATCGAAATATCATCGAACTTCCACTCCGGAATAGGTAACGACTTCAGGAAACCGCCAGGCTTCTGGCATTCTGCTTTCACTAACGCACAAGTATTGCATTCAGCCACATAACGTGCGACATCTTTCTTTAGTCCGGGCCACCAGAACAGCTTTTTCAGATCTCTGTACATCTTTGTGCTCCCTGGGTGAACTGAGTACTTTGCAAAGTGAGCTTCGTACATCAACTCTTCCCTCAATTTACCCACACTTGGGACGCACACTCGACCATTTCTTCGTAACAAACCGTTATCCCAAGAGAATTGGTCATCCGGCCCATCTTTTGCATTGCGCTGGAGACTTTCATCAAGCTCCGTTGCTCGCCGAACTC
This sequence comes from Platanthera zijinensis, assembly GCA_039513925.1. NCBI lineage: Eukaryota > Viridiplantae > Streptophyta > Magnoliopsida > Asparagales > Orchidaceae > Platanthera > Platanthera zijinensis. Next base: position 117,163,810 of record CM077084.1, read on the forward strand.
TGTCCGTCAGGTCATATTGTACCTCCGTCCAGTTCAAACACGCATCGGTTGACGAACCCTTGTCAACACACGATATCTCCATTGCTTCCAATTCCTGGATCAAACACTGATCATGCCTCTGCAACCAGCTTGCCCGTACCGGAGTCTTTCGACTCAAAGCATCAGCGACCACATTTCCCTTCCCGGGAGTATAGTGAATCTCGAAGGTGTAGTCCCCGAGGAACTCCATCCATCTTCGTTGTCGCATATTCAGATCCTTCTGATCCAACAAATACTTTAGGCTTTTGTGATCCGTATAGATATCCACTTTAACGCCATATAGATAGTGCCGCCATAACTTGAGCGCAAAGATTACCGCCGCCAACTCCAAATCATGAATGGGGTAATTCCGCTCATGCACTTTCAACTGACGCGAGCCATAAGCAATCACTTTACCAAACTGCAGAAGAACGCAGCCTAAGCCGCTCCCAGATGCATCACTATAGATCTCATACCCATCGGTACCACATGGCGATGTCAACACAGGCACCGTGGTCAAACGACTCTTCAAGTCTTCAAAAGCTCGCCCGCACTCCGGCGTCCAAATGAACTTTTGATCTTTTCTCGTCAGCGTGGTCAGAGGTAAAGCAATCTGTGAGAAGTTTTCCACAAACCGTCTATAGTAGCCCGCAAGTCCAAGGAAGCTCCTGACCTCGGCCACTGAAGACATCACTGGCCAATCACGAATGGCCCTTATCTTCAACGGATCCACCGCGATACCTTCTCCGCTTACCACATGGCCTAAAAAGGCTACTGAAGAGAGCCAGAACTCGCACTTTGAGAACTTGGCATAAAGCTTATTCCTCCGTAGGGTATGCAAGACCAACCGCAAATGGTTTGCGTGATCCTCTTCCGACTGAGAGTATACTAAGATGTCATCGATAAACACAATAACAAACAAATCCAAGTACTCTCGGAACGTTCGATGCATTAGGTCCATAAATACCGAAGGCGCATTACATAGGCCAAACGGCATTACCGTGAACTCATAATGACCGTAGCGTGTTCCAAACGCCGTCTTGGGAATGTCACCTTCCCGAATCCTTAGCTGATAATATCCCGATTTCAAATCCAATTTGGAATAGACCGCTGATCCTGCCAGCTGATCAAAGAGGTCATCAATCCGCGGAATCGGATATTTATTTTTCTCCGTCAGCTTATTCAACTCGCGGTAGTCAATACACAACCGTAAGCTACCGTCTTTCTTTTTCACAAAGAGAACAGGCGCGCTCCAAGGTGACATACTTGGGCGTATATATCCCTGCTCCAACAACTCTTGCAATTGGACTTTCAACTCAGCCATCTCTTTTAGCGCGACGCGATATGGAGAGCGGGCCACAGGTTTCGCACCTGGCACCAACTCAATAGAGAAGTCAATCTCCCGCTGGGGTGGTAACCCAGGAAGATCTTTAGGAAATACGTCAGCAAACTCTGACACAACTGGCACTTCACCGACACTGGCCTTTGGCTCAACAGCCTGAATTAGCGTGAAGAATAACTCCGCGCCCTTCCGAACAGCATTGACGACTTGGAGTGCAGACAACAGAGTCCCTCCAACTCCTCGCATACCAGCGAACTTCGTCACAAGCCCGGTATTCTGGCCCAGTGTAACCTCCTTGGAGTTGCAATCAATAAAGGCACGCTGCTCCGAGAGCCAGTCCATACCAAAGATCACATCAAACTCCGATAACGGTAGCACAGCTGCACTCAAACCGAAATCCCGACTTCCTATTTGCACATCCACATCGCAAGCCCTATCCGCAAGCATCATACAGCCATTCGGCAACAACACCCTTGTACTATCCACCGTCACATGACTTGGTACCCCAATGCGAGATACGAAATCCTCAGACAGAAAAGAATGCGAAGCACCTGTATCAAACAGGGCTCTCGCCAAGTTATTCTGAATCAGGACAAAGCCTGCAGCACACACACATGCACAAGCTATACATAACCAAAACCAATAGCACAGCAAGTAAACTAAATCAACTCGTACCTGTGACGACGTCACTTTGCTTAATCGCTTCCTGTTGGCCAAGTTGATAGATTCGGGGCTGCGCCTGAGACACAGAGGAATCAACCACCGCTTTGCCCTTCTCAGCATACGATGCCCCCGTCTTCTTTTCCCCTTTGGGCTGCACAACCCGACAGTCACGAGCAATATGCCCCACCCGGCCACAGTTATAGCATGTACGAGAATCCGGCCTTGATGTCGCTCCCGACACAATGGTCGTAGTCACTTGCCCAGATGGCTTGGACCTCTTGCCCCCTTTCTTCTGGTAAAACGACTTGCTTGGGCGAGGTGCTTGAAACTCTGGCTTCGACACCACCAAGCCCTTATTCCCTTGCACTCGCCGCATGTCCTTCTCCAATTCGCACGCAGTATCAACCAACGCCTGAAACCCTTGGCTCACTGAACTCGAAAGCAGGAATCGCAACTCATCCCGCAATCCTTCATAGAACCGATTCGTTTTCCTTTGGTCATCCGCGAAGATTGTACCCGCATATCGTCCCAACCTGGTAAACTCATGCAAGTAGATATCCACGCTATCTTCCCCTTGCTTTAACCGTTGGAACTCATTTTCCATAGCAATGCGTTGCGCCGCTGGGACATGTTTCGCCAGAAATATTCGAGAGAACTCCTCAATCGACACTTGCGTTAATTGCCTGCCCGCCAAATGGTGTACCTCAACCTCGTCCCACCACAACCGCGCCTCTCCTTCAAGCATGAAGGTGGCCAAGGTGACCTTTAGAGTTTCCTCCGCCCTGATCGCTGTCATTATCCTCTTGACACGCGATAACCAATCTTCCGCCTGCGTTGGGGATCCCATTCCCGCAAACGTAGGAGGACTGAAGCTCATGAATTGCTTCAACTGTCGGTCAGCTGCTCGTAGATCTACAGCCTCAACCGGCTCGGGTCTTACATCAACACGAACTGGCACTACTGCCGGCTGCGCTTGCCCGGTCGGCTGAATCATGGCAAATAGCGCCTCAGCCACTAAGCGAACAGTTTCCGCAGATGGAGGAGGTGTTGGCACCTCAGCTGGTGCCGCACTCTCATCAGAGCGCTGGGGCTCAGACTGCCCAGCACCACTACGTGTCACCTATAGGTGGACAAGACACACATTAGCGAACGTATGCAAGCAAAACAACACAAAAAGGAACGCGCAGATTCCTCAAACAAGATTTTGTACATTCCTTAATGGACATTCCAGAGTTCATTAGCGTTACAGCAGGTCGCACAAACACGTGCTCGCCACCCCACAAAAGAATTCGACCACGAATTCGAAAGAGGAAGACCGACAAAAGCTGATACCAAAATGTAACGACCCCATCCGTTAAATGACGTATAGTAGAAGGTCCGGCCGGGGCCCCACACTATATGCCACAAACAGACGGTGAGGTCACAGGATAATACCAAACCATACGAATCCTAACTCAGAGCATTCTAGCGGAAGCTTTAAGTTACAACTTTGAACTCTAAACAGGAATGTCCAATATATAAAACCACTTTATATATAAAAATCCATGGAATGTACACAAAGGCTTGGCCTTAAGGCCTTACAGTTCCTCTTTACATACAACATGTTTTACAAACCTCGGCGCGCAGGCCGGCCATATATGAGTAAAAGAGAAAACCATTCGCTTAGCCTTCAAGGGCTAACCGCAGCAGCAGCAACAACAGCAGTAGGGCTTCAGCCCATCACTTACCACTTGGCTCTCCAGCACCTGCACGGGAACAATCCAACCAACCGATGGCAAACAATGCAACGGTCAGCATTCAGCTGACCCAATTATAACAATCCTACCCCTTTCTCGGGGCATGAGCATTCTTTCCCTGCAAAGCATGGCATCATCAAATAGCAACTATGTGCGCGCAGGCACATTCAAGCCATCACAACTATCGGCCACACGGCCCGACAGTCCGTGCACTCAGGGCACATTCTTGGTGTACCGGAATACCAGGGTCAACACCACCGTCTACACGGTATTTGAGCATTCTAGTCTTTCCGGCGCGCGGGCCTAAGACTCTCATTAGGTTCTCCAACAAAACCTATAACCAGGCTTCCAAGTCGGACGGACCTAACGTAGGTACGGATCAGCCACCCCACGTTGCTCAAGTCGTCGTGCCACCTCGAATACGGAAGTATCCATGGCTATTTATAGGCGCGGGTCGGTTTCACCTTTCCTGTTCGGCAATCTGCCTTTTCATCGAGTTGCAGCCCAACGGCTCAACTGCTCATACAGTGGCAACGCACGGCCACAAGAGTTGCATCCAACCCTCTTCATTTCCTGGACATCGTCCAGTACTTCTGTAACACCCCAAAAATCTCAAAATATGTTTGTACACAATTTTGGGTTGGAGGCTGTTAGACACGGCCTGGGACACGGGCGTGTCCCAGGGCGTGTCGGGTGTACACAGCCTGGGACACGGGCGTGTCCCAGGGCGTGTTCAGGCTAGTCGACGTTTGAGAGTTGACGATCGTCGAGCCTGGGACACGGCCTTCGACACGGGCGTGTCCCAGGGCGTGTTCGAATTAATTTTCAAAATTGGCCTATTCAAGTCAGAGCAGGACACGGCCTTGAACACAGCCGGGAACACGGGCGTGTGAGGCTGTACACGGGTGTGTCAGTTGCTGTGTTCCGACCCGTGTACTGGTTTTGGAGATCGGTGAGTACCGTGTAACAGGAGACACGGGCGTGTCTCATGACTGACACGGGCGTGTCAGGTTCGACACGGGCGTGTCGATGCCCGTGTTCTCGAATATTTCAGTCGGTGCGACTGCCGCATGTGCCGCTTAAGGGTACACGGCCTGTGACACGGGCGTGTCACAGGCCGTGTCGGCCAAAAGAAAAGGGAATTTTCAGTAGATCTTGGCCCTTCATTTTCTTTAAGTAGAATCCTGTGGCTGGAGTTCATTCCTGGGCTGATAAGGCCGGGAAAGGAGGAAAAGAGGGCTCATTTCTAAAATCATACTCTCTTTCTAAAGTAAGAGAGAGGTGAGAGCAAGGAGGAAGAAAAGGAAGTGGAGTCCGGCTGCCGGTGGTGCTACGGTGGTCCAAATCGCGAGCCGAGTTCGGACTTGCGAAGGCAACGCTGCGGCGAAGGCTTTCATCCGTCTCAAATTTCTCTCCATGGCTCCGAAGCGAACTCCTAGGGTAACGATTTCCTGCTTGGACATGTGAAGTCCTTAATTCCTACATTGCATAGGGAAAACCCTTCCCCGCGAGTGTGCGGTGGGTTGTGGCGTCCCTTGGGGTAGATATGTGAAGTCGCCCTTGTTAGAGTCCGGAATTGGAGTACGGATCTAGGCATGCTGTGTGAAGCCCATCTGGACATGGTCTGGATTGGTGATGCTTGGTTGCATATCGGAGAAGGCTCCGTGGTGATTGCTTGTATGCATGAAGGATAAAAGTTCTGGAGGAAGTCCAGGAAATTATGAGAGTTGGACTCTCTTGTGGCCGTGAGTGCTACTGGTGGAAAGTTGAGCCGTGAGGCTGCAACTAGGAAATGGTGGAACGGGCAAGGTGAAACTGTACCCGCGTCAGTCCAGGCGTGAGTCTGATGATGTGAGCAACGGGAAAGGTGGATCTGTACCCGCGTTATGGTTGTCTAACCTTGGGTGCTTAAGGCCCTGTTAGGATCACATAGCGAGAGTCGACGGCCGGTGAGCCGATCAGACTAGAATGCTCATAGTGCGCCGTTATGTCTGGGACCTCTGAACGGTGTGAATGTGCCCTGAGTGCACGGAGCGTCGGGCCGTTGAGCCGACGTTTGTGATATGTGACGGTGCGGGCATGCACGTCTTGCTTGAATGGCTATATATCATGTGGATGAATGTTATGCAGGGATGGAATTCCGCTGCCCCGTGCCAGGGGCAGGGTCGTTATAATTGGTCAGCTGAATGCTGACCGTTGCCCTGTTTTGCCACCGTTTGGTGGATTGGTTCTTACAGGTGCTGGAGGAGCTGGTCCGAGCGGGACTTAGCGGGCTGAAGCCCAAAGCTGCGTTGCTGCCCTCGAAGGCATTGTTTTTTTTCTTTTGTTCATGTGTGGCCGGCCTGCGTGTCGATGTCTGTAAACCACACTCTTGTTAAGAGAAACTGTTGTAAGGCCTTAAGGCCAGACTCTTTTGATGTATATATCTACATTCCTATGTTAGTGGACAATGTTGTTTATCTTGAGTTCAATAATTCAACCGTGAAGCTTCCGCTAGAATGCTCTGTGTTAGGATGCGTTGGTTATGATATTATTTAGTAGCGTCTCCGCCTGTTTGTGGAATATGGTGTGGGGCCCCGGCCGGACCCTCTATTATATTCTTCTTGACGGGTAGAGGTGTTACAATTTGGTATCAGCTTGTTGGTCGATCTCTTCCGAATTCGCGGACGAATTCTTTTGAGAGGTGGCGAGCACGTGTCAGTGCCGTCGTTATAACACTTAATTTTGAACTGAAGATTGTCCACTTAGGAATGCAAATACACTTGTTTGTTGAACTTGTGTATTCTCTTTGTATGATTGCCGTTTTATTGGTCGTTAACCTGTGTGTTTTACACATATAGGTGACCAGAAGTGTTGCGGGTCAGTCCGAACCACAACGTTCTGTTGAGAGTGCGGCACCAGCCGAGGTGCCCACAACTCCTCCATCCGCTGAAACAGTCCGTCTTATCACGGAAACGGTACTTGCTGTGATGAATGCTCAGCAGACTGGGCAAGCACGTCCTGCAGTGGTGCCAGCGCAAGCTGGGGTACGGCAAGAACCGGTAGAAGCCGAAGTTGATCCGCGGGTAGCAGATCAACAATGGAAGCAATTCTTGAGCTTTAACCCTCCGCAGTTTCATGGGGCGGGTACACCGGCCCAAGCAGAGGATTGGCTTGCAAGAATTAAGAGGATTATGAGAGCTATCAGGGTTGAGGAGGAACAGAAAGTCATGTTAGCCACTTTCCTATTTGAAGGAGAGGCGCGATTGTGGTGGGATGAGATTGAACTGCATCACTTGGCCGGCAGGCAATTGGCAGAGATTACAATGGAAGAATTCTCTCGGTTGTTCTTAGCACAACATCTGCCGATGCAGCAAAGGTTATCGATGGAAATGGAGTTCCAACGGTTAGCACAGGGAGATCGAAGTGTGGATGACTACCTGCATGAGTTCACCCGTTTGGGAAGATATGCGGGCTCGATCTTCGCCGAAGAAGAGCGTAAGACTAGTCGGTTTTATGCGGGACTGCGAGATGAGCTAAGGTATTTGCTCTCGAGTTCTGTGAGTCAGGGATTCCAAGCCTTAGTCTGTACGGTCGTTCTTTGGAGACGGACATGAAACGGGGGCAAGCAAAGGGAAACTTGGCGGTTGTGAAGCCGGAGTTTAAGCCGCCGCTTCCGGACAAGTTTGGCTACCGAAGGAAATGGAATAAGAAGTCTAAGTCTTCTGGACAAACTCCTTCTGCGACTGTGACGGACACATCTGGGAATGGAGCTCGTGCTTGTTTTACGTGCGGGAAGGTTGGACACTTCGCACGTGAATGCCGATTTGGTCCTCCAAAGGGTGATAAGAAGATGGGAGCGTCTTATGCGGAGAAGGGGAAGGCTGTAGTGGAGTCTTCTGCCTCGCACGCGCAGCCCAGGGTCTTCAACCTTGGACAACAGGAGGCCATTAAGCAGGCTGATGTCGTCACAGGTGCGCTTAAGTTTTAATATTTTTACTTTTGGTGTGCTGTGCTTGTTTTAATTGTCATGTTATAGGGTTTGTCCTTATACGAGAGTATCCGGCGCGAGCACTGTTTGACACAGGTGCTTCACATTCGTTTCTGTCTGAGGATTTTGTCTCGCGTGTCGGGGTGCCTATCCGGACCAAGACAGACAGTGTAAAGGTGTTGTTGCCTAACGGATGTTTGATGTGCGCGGATCGATCTTGCGGTCTTGAGGTCAAGATAGGAAGTCGGGAGTTCAAGGTGGAAACACTAGTATTGCCGATCAAAGAGTTTGATATAATCTTTGGTATGGACTGGCTTTCAGAGTAGCGTGCCTGTATTGATTGCACTTCAAAAGAGGTCACACTTGGGCAAAATACCGAACGAGAGACCAAGTTCATTGGTATGCAAGGGATGAGTGGGATGTTGTTATCCGCTCTCCAAGTTGTTAAGGCAGTTCGGAAGGGTGCGGAGTTATTCTTCACCCTCATAGAGGCGGTGGCGCCGAAGGCCAGTGTGAGTGAAGTGCCTATTGTGTCGGAATATGCGGATGTGTTTCCAAAGGACCTTCCGGGGTTACCTCCCCAAAGGGAAATTGACTTCGCTATCGAGCTGGTGCCGGGTGCAAAACCCGTGGCCCGTTCGCCGTATCGGGTAGCGCCAAAAGAAATGGCCGAACTGAAAGTTCAATTGCAAGAGTTGTTGGAGCAGGGATACATACGCCCAAGTATGTCACCTTGGAGCGCGCCTGTTCTTTTTGTGAAAAAGAAAGACGGTGGTTTGCGACTATGTATTGATTATCGTGAACTAAACAAACTGACGGAGAAAAACAAGTATCCAATTCCTCGGATCGATGACTTGTTCGATCAGCTAGCGGGCTCAACCGTCTATTCGAAGTTGGATTTGAAGTCCGGGTATTACCAGTTGCGGATTAGGGAAGGTGACATTCCCAAGACAGCGTTTGGCACACGCTATGGTCATTATGAGTTCACAGTGATGCCGTTCGGCTTATGTAATGCGCCTTCGGTTTTCATGGATCTCATGCATCGAACGTTTCGCGAATACCTGGATTTGTTTGTGATTGTGTTTATTGATGATATCCTTGTATATTCACAATCGGAGGAAGATCATGCAAACCATTTGCGATTAGAATTGCATACCTTGCGAAGGAATAAGCTGTATGCCAAGTTCTCAAAGTGTGAGTTCTGGCTCTCGTCGGTGGCTTTTCTAGGCCATGTGGTAAGTGGAGAGGGCATAGCGGTGGATCCGGCTAAGATAAGTGCCATTCGGGATTGGCCAGTGTTGTCTTCAGTGGCCGAAGTCAGGAGTTTCCTTGGACTGGCGGGCTACTATAGGAGGTTCGTGGGGAACTTCTCCCGGATTGCTTTGCCTCTGACTATGTTGACGAGAAAGGATCAGAAGTTCGTTTGGACGCCGGAGTGCGCACGAGCTTTTGAGGAGCTGAAAAGTCGTTTGACCACGGCGCCTGTTTTGACGTCGCCATGTGGTACAGATGGATTTGAAATATACAGCGATGCGTCAGGAAGCGGCTTAGGCTGCGTTCTCCTGTAGTTTGGCAAGATGATCGCTTATGGTTCACGTCAATTGAAAGTGCATGAGCGTAATTACCCCGTCCATGATTTGGAGTTGGCGGCGGTGATCTTTTCGCTAAAGTTGTGGCGGCATTATCTATATGGCGTGAAAGTAGATATTTATACTGATCATAAAAGCTTAAAGTATCTGCTCGATCAAAAGGAGTTGAATATGCGACAAAGGAGGTGGATGGAATTCCTTGGGGATTTTACATTCGACATTCATTATGTTCCCGGAAAGGGAAATGTGGTCGCTGATGCCTTGAGTCGTCGGACTCCAGTACGGGCAAATTGGTTGCGGATACATGATGAGCGGTTAATCCAGGAGTTGGAAGCCTTGGAGATATCTTGTGTGGAAAGAGATTCTTCAACTGAAGCAAGCATGAACTGGTTGGAAGTTCAATATGACCTTGCTGACAGGGTTCGGCGGGCAACGGAGTTGGATGAAAGTCTCCAACGCTATGCAAAGGAGGGATCTGGTGATCAGTTCTCCTGGGATGATGGCTTGTTACGAAAAGATGGCCGATTGTGCGTCCCTAGTGCGGGTAAATTGCGAGAAGGGCTGCTATATGAAGCGCACTTTACAAAGTATTCAGTTCACCCTGGGAGCACAAAAATGTGCAAAGACATGAAGAAACTGTTCTGGTGGCCTGGTTTAAAGAAGGACATGGCCACGTATGTGGCTAAATGTCGTACTTGTGCTTTGGTAAAGGCAGAATGTCAACGGCCGAGTGGTTTCCTGAAGTCGTTGCCGGTTCCGCAATGGAAATTTGAGGATATTTCTATGGATTTCGTGCACGGATTGTCGAGATCTCAGCGTGGCCATGACTCAATCTGGGTGATTGTAGACCGGTTGACAAAGGTGGCTCACTTTATACCAAACAAGCGGGACGATTCAGTGGAAACGTTGGCAAAGCTCTATGTGGAGTAGATAGTTCGATTGCACGGTGTTCCCCGGAGCATCGTAAGTGATCGAGATGGGCGTTTTACTTCAAAGGATTGGAGATTAGTTCATCAAATGTTGGGCACGAAGTTAGCATTCAGTACGGCCTTTCACCCGCAAACGGATGGCCAAACTGAACGAACCAACAGAACGATGGAGGATATGCTCCGTATGTGCGCCCTGGACTTCGATAAGAAGTGGGAAGAACATCTTGTTATGGTGGAATTTGCCTATAATAATAGCTATCAAGCGAGTATAGGCATGGCCCCATTTGAAGCGCTGTATGGTCGCAAGTGTCGTACACCGCTAGCTTGGGCAGAAACTGGCGAGACTAAACTTTTAGGCAAAAAGGAAGTCGAGGATGCTACCTCAACAATACGCTCTATTCGAGAGAAGCTCCTAATAGCCCAAGATCGGCAGGCCAAGTATTACAATGCTAAGCACCGGAACGTGGAGTTCGCGGTGGGTGACTGGGTCTATTTAAAGATTAAGCCCTTCAAAGGCGTATCTCGGATCTGGCGGTTGAAAAAGCTAAGTCCGCGCTACCTTGGTCCGTTTGAAGTGGTGGAGCGAGTTGGGGAAGCTGCCTATCGGTTAGCTCTTTCATCGGAATTGAGTGGATTGCATGACGTATTTCACATCACGGTGTTACGCAAAGCAGTCAAGGATCCAGCTCATATAGTTGAAAATGATCGAGTGCCAGTTGAGTATGGGCTAACGACAAAGGTGAAGCCTATACGGATTGAGGATCGAGCCGAGAAACAGTTGCGGAACAAGGTGATCGGGATGGTCAAAGTCCGGTGGGACAATTGTGGCCGAGAAGAGCTAACATGGGAGCGCGAGCAGACCATGCGAGCCGAGTTTCCCGAGTTATTTTCGTAGCTTGTTCACTCGTTGTATATGTAATAGAAACATATAAATGTTTTGTTATTTTCTCCCTATTGTCTTCAAATTTCGGGACGAAATTTTATTAAGGGGGGGAGGATTGTAACACCCCAAAAATCTCAAAATATGTTTGTACACAATTTTGGGTTGGAGGCTGTTAGACACGGCCTGGGACACGGGCGTGTCCAAGGGCGTGTCGGGTGTACACGGCCTGGGACACGGGCGTGTCCCAGGGCGTGTTCAGGCTAGTCGACGTTTGAGAGTCGACGATCGTCGAGCCTGGGACACGGCCTTCGACACGGGCGTGTCCCAGGGCATGTTCGAATTAATTTTCGAAATTGGCCTATTCAAGTCAGAGCAGGACACGGCCTTGAACACGGCCGGGAACACGGGCGTGTGAGGCTGGACACGGGCGTGTCAGTTGCCGTGTTCCGACCCGTGTACAGGTTTTGGAGATCGGTGAGTTCCGTGTAACAGGAGACACGGGCGTGTCTCATGACTGACACGGGCGTATCAGGTTCGACACGGGCGTGTCGATGCCCGTGTTCTCGAATATTTCAGTCGGTGCGACTGCCGCGTGTGCCGCTTAAGGGTACACGGCCTGTGACACGGGCGTGTCACAGGCCGTGTCGGCCAAAAGAAAAGGGAATTTTCAGTAGAAAAGGGAATTTTCAGTAGATCTTGGCCCTTCATTTTCTTTAAGTAGAATCCTGTGGCTGGAGTTCATTCCTGGGCTGATAAGGCCGGGAAAGGAGGAAAAGAGGGCTCATTTCTAAAATCATACTCTCTCTCTAAAGTAAGAGAGAGGTGAGAGCAAGGAGGAAGAAGAGGAAGTGGAGTCCGGCTGCCGGTGGTGCTACGGTGGTCCAAATCGCGAGCCGAGTTCGGACTTGCGAAGGCAACGCTGCTGCGAAGGCTTTCATCCGTCTCAAATTTCTCTTCATGGCTCCGAAGCGAACTCCTAGGGTAACGATTTCCTGCTTGGACATGTGAAGTCCTTAATTCCTGCATTGCATAGGGAAAACCCTTCCCCGCGAGTGTGCGGTGGGTTGTGGCGTCCCTTGGGGTAGATATGTGAAGTCCCCCTTGTTAGAGTCCGGAATTGGAGTACGGATCTAGGCATGCTGTGTGAAGCCCATCTGGACATGGTCTGGATTGGTGATGCTTGGTTGCATATCGGAGAAGGCTCCGTGGTGATTGCTTGTATGCATGATGGATAAAAGTACTGGAGGAAGTCCAGGAAATTATGAGAGTTGGACTCTCTTGTGGCCGTGAGTGCTACTGGTTGAAAGTTGAGCCGTGAGGCTGCAACTAGGAAATGGTGGAACGGGCAAGGTGAAACTGTACCCGCGTCAGTCCAGGCGTGAGTCTGACTATGTGAGCAACGGGAAAGGTGGATCTGTACCCGCGTTATGGTTGTCTAACCTTGGGTGCTTAAGGCCCTGTTAAGATCACATAGCGAGAGTCGACGGCCGGTGAGCCGATCAGACTTGAATGCTCATAGTGCGCCGTTATGTCTGGGACCTCTGAACGGTGTGAATGTGCCCTGAGTGCACGGAGCGTCGGGCCGTCGAGCCGACGTTTGTGATATGTGACGGTGCGGGCGTGCACGTCTTGCTTGAATGGCTATATATCATGTGGATGAATGTTATGCAGGGATGGAATTCCGCTGCCCCGTGCCAGGGGCAGGGTCGTTATAATTGGTCAGCTGAATGCTGACCGTTGCCCTGTTTTGCCACCGTTTGGTGGATTGGTTCTTATAGGTGCTGGAGGAGCTGGTCCGAGCGGGACTTAGCGGGCTGAAGCCCAAAGCTGCGTTGCTGCCCTCAAAGGCATTGTTTTATTTCTTTTGTTCATGTGTGGCCGGCCTGCGTGCCGATGTCTGTAAACCACACTCTTGTTAAGAGAAACTGTTGTAAGGCCTTAAGGCCAGACTCTTTTGATGTATATATCTACATTCCTATGTTAGTGGACAATGTTGTTTATCTTGAGTTCAATAATTCAACCGTGAAGCTTCCGCTAGAATGCTCTGTGTTAGGATGCGTTGGTTATGATATTATTTAGTAGCGTCTCCGCCTGTTTGTGGAATATGGTGTGGGGCCCCGGCCGGACCCTCTATTATATTCTTCTTGACGGGTAGAGGTGTTACAACTTCCTGCCGCACCAAGCAACAGGTAGGCACAAGGCATCACAAGCCATAATCACGGAGCCTTCTCCGATATGCAAACAAGCATCACCAATCCAGACCATGTCCAGATGGGCTTCACACAGCATGCCTAGAGCCGTACTCCAATTCCGGCCTCTAACAAGGGGGACTTCACATATCTACCCCAAGGGACACCACAACCCACCGCACACTCGCGGGGAAGGGTTTTCCCTATGCAATGCAGAAAAGAAGGACTTCACATGTCCAAGGAGGGAGATCGTTACCCTTGTCGATTTCTTCAGAGCCATTGAAAACTAGCCGGTGAGAAAGAACCGCAGCAGCCTTGCCTTCACAACGCCGGCTTCGGATCACAAATCGGACCACGGGAACTCCGCCGGTGGCTTCCTCTCCTCCTCCTTCTTCTTCCTCCTTTCTCTCTTCCTTAAGCACAAATGAAGAATGACTTCTTCCTTGACGAATTTAATCCAGCCAGGAATCACCTGAGCCCTTGGATCTAAAGAGAGAATCTGAACGGCCACGATCTGCCCAAAAAACCCAAATTTTGGCTGACACGGCCTGTGACATGCCCGTGTCACAGGCCGTGTACCCTTAAGCGACACACGCAGTTTGAACCGACTGCAAAACATGGGCATCGACACGCCTGTGTCGAACCTGACACGCCCGTGTCAAACCTGAGACACGCCCGTGTCAAACCTGCTTCATCGAGCTGCACCCAGTACACGGGTCGGAACACGGCATCGGACACGCCCGTGTCCCACCTGACACGCCCGTGTTCACGGCCGTGTTCAAGGCCGTGTACTATTCTGACTCGAACAGGCCAATTTCGAAATTTAATTCGAACACGCCCTGGGACACGCCCGTGTCGGAGGCCGTGTTCCAGGCTCGACGATCGTCGACTCCCAATCGTCGACTAACCTGAACACGCCCTGGGACATGCCCGTGTCCCAGGCCGTGTACCCCCGACACGCCCTGGGACACGCCCGTGTCCCAGGCCGTGTAAAATTTCCTGTACCTCAAAAATCATTTTGAGTCCTTTGGGGTCTTTTTGGGGTGTTACACCTCTAGCTTTTGTTTATTGCTTTACATGGAGCATATTCCTTGGGCAATCATCCTGTCCCAGACATTTGCCTAGAACATCCATTGTCCAAATACCAAGTCTTATCTAGACTGGTATTTGGACTATCCTGTAAAACAAAACTTATCTCACCTTAGGACCCCAATTTTTATTGGGTCCTAGGTTCACATTAGCTTGAAAATAAGCTTGCCTTCCTGCAGTATTTCAGACAGGTTGGCTACCTATGGACACTGAAGGATTGTGCCAGCAATTTACAATATAGTGGCCCACTTTTCCACAGCACCAACACTCATGGACATTATATCACCTTTTCTATTTAGGAGCAGCATTTGGCTGGACTGCTCCCAGAACAGTGGGAAGATGTGCTGCTGTGTATCTCTGATTTCTGTCAGCAGCAATTTGACTGAAGGATAAGTCTTTTAGCTGAATGTTTTGGTCTTTTATGAGAACCACCAGCTGCATATCTCTTTTCAGCTAACATGCATCTGATAGAATCAAAAACTGCCATTCTAGCCTTGCCAGAAGACTCACCTTGAGTCACTACTTTTGCTGGATGACTCATATTTCCTGCAGCAACATTATCCTTGAGTTTTAGGGCTGGGGCACCAAAAACAAATAGTCCAAGATGGGACATTTGAATTTCCTCATGGGCAGCCTTAAGGGCCCTCACATGGTTGTATCTTCCACTTGTCCTATGGGAACATTTATCCATACTAGTGGATCTGCCATTCTCCTAGTGACCATAATAGCTTTCATGGTCATACCTGTTAGAAGGCAACAAGACTTTCTGAAAAGAAACTGGAGGTAATGAGGCTAGAGGCACAACTGGTGCCTTCCCCTTTCCATTTGTATTGGGAGGTCTAGCAGGTCCCTTAAATCCTAACCCTTTCTTACCCTCTTGGGTAAAGAGGGTGTTAATTAAAGGAAGCACGGTGCTTGGCTTAGAAAACTTGGCCACCATCAATTTCTCATTTAGGAGATCATCTTTATGTTTCTCGATAAGTTTCTCATTTGAGACTCTTACCACAGAGTACATATCAATGATCCCCTTGAGCTTGGATGATTGTGCAGCCATATCATTGAAAGCCTTTTCTTGGACCTCACACTTGATCCTAAGACTGAGAAGCTCTTTTTCCTGTCATTTGGCAAGGAGCTTGCACTTATTGAATGCTTCAAGAAGTTCTCCATAATTGTCAATTATAGAATTGACATCATCCTTAGAATTTGAATCCCCTTCATCTCTTGATGATTGAGCTTCATAATCTGAGCTAGCCTCATGACTTGAAATAAAAGGCAGAGATTTAGAATTTACCTGAGCCTGTCTAGGCTAATCCTGGCTACTCTCTTCATATGTCATTGCCATTAATCCATGACATTGAACACCTTCTTCTTCATCTTCATCCACCTCTGAGTCACTTTCCAAATGTGACAGAGGGGCCCTGATACCTATCCTAGCAGTAGGATATTCTTCAGGTTCTTCTTCAACAACATCCATTAGCCCAATATAGACTTCTTCTGCTTCACTGTTTGACCCAGAGGAGGAGTAAGACTAGGTCTTTTCCTTGTAGTTTACACCAGACCCCATTCTTATTTCTTATAGATAACCTTGGAGGTATACTCAAATTGTTAAATCCTTTTTGAGGAACCTCCCTATAATACTACTTGAAAGTTATTACTTCAAGGTTAGCTAGTAACCTAGAGGGGGGGGGGGTGAATAGGTCTTTGAAATTTCCTAAATCTTTTTGTTATTTTCTTACTAAGTGATCTAGTGATTGTCCTTAGTACCTGCAATATAAAAGAAGAACAAGCAAACAGCAAAGCATATAGATGTTTATAATGGTTCCCTAACTGGGTACATCCACTTTCCCTCCCACCTTTCTAACTTATGTTAGACAAGGCACAAACTCCTCTAAATGCTCCTTAGAGCTTACACCTCAGGCTCTCAGCCTTACATCAAGGTTCTCTTCAGAACCCTACCTCAGAACCACAAAGGTTCCTAACTCAGAGCCCTACAATGCTCCTATAGCTCAGTGGTCCACAAACTACCTACCTCAGCCTTATATCTAAGGAAAATAGCTTAGGCTTCTCAGCCCTACAACTTCAGGTACAAGGCCCTACTCTCAGAGTGCTACAATACTCCTATAGCTAAGTACCTTTCTAAGTACCTACCTCAGTGCCCTTCCATGCACCTATAACTTGGTAACATACTTGTCACCTACCTCAGGCCAAAAGGCCCTACACTCAGTCTCCTCCAATACCAAAAACTCAGTGACACACTTGTCACCTATAGCTCAGTGACTTAACAGTCATCTACCTCAGCCTTATCTTTAAGGCCTACTACTAAGGCTGGGAGGACAGCCTTACTCTCAGATCCACACTTGGATCCTACCTCAGTACCCCAGCAGGGCACCTACTTTAATGACTAATTAGTCACCCACAACTCATGCACAAAATGCCCTATAACTCAGATTCAGATAACCTGAATCCTATATGAAATTAATCAAGGAGTTGAACTAAAATAAAACTCTGACTCTGAGATAAATCTCAAAGTCTACCTTGCTAGACTGAGCAGATATCAGTCCAGCCCTCTTACTATAGAAGGAATTAGTCTTCTTCTACAGCTAGTTATTTCTCTGCTGCACTAAAGAACAACTATCTTCTATTGAAGGAGGACGACACTTCACCCAACTATCTCTTCTTATTGATTGGATGAATCAGCCACCTTGTTCTTCAAAGAACAAACTTACTTAACTAGAAAAAAGCTTTAACTATCTTTCACTGCTTGTTGGATTGCACTGCTGGACTTGGATTTCTTGCTCGTCAAAGAAGATGAAGTCCAGCTGCCTCTATTTTTCTTTTTCTTTTTTGTTACCCTAAACCCCTTTACTCTTTTCTTTTTATATCTGTTGATTTGAATCAATGACACAATTTGAGTGTGGGCCAAACTAAGGATGGTGAGTGCCACCTCCTTTAGAAGAGGACAAATAGTAGCTTCCGGTGCTACTGTAGCTTTCCAGCAATAACATGAAATACTTTGACTTTGTTGACATTTGGTGACGTCACTAGCTATGGGCTTAGCCAAAAAATCAAGCAACATTAGTATAGGCATTGAATGAGGGTCCTTCACTCAACGCCAAAAGACTTAGATAGATTTACTATCACTTGGCGTTGAGTGAGTAACCTTCACTCAATGCCAAACTACTTAGAATATAAATCTGTTTCTAGGCGTTGAGTGATTCAGCTTCACTCAACGCCAACTTGCTTTATCAGCTTTTTGCTACTTGGTGTTGCGTGAGTGAGCATCACTCAACGTCAATCTCGTTAGACAAAATTCTATCTCCACTAGGCATTGACAACATTGAGTGAGCAAACTTCACTCAATGTTTTTTGCCTTAAACCATATTTCTGTCTCTGCAGCATCTTAGGCATTGAGAGCATTGAGTGAGCACGCCTCACTCAACACTTTCTATCTTAGCCAATTTTTTTTGTTTAAAAATACTAGCTTTGTCTCAGCGGTTCTTTCTCAACTATCTCAACGGTTTCTTCTTCACAGCTGAGACTATCTCCTGTCTTTATGGTTTTGCTGAGACCAACACTTCTCTCAATGTTTTGTGCTGAGCTTCTCAGCTATCTCAATAGTTATGTTGAGACATTCTTCTCAACTGTCTCAGCTGTCTCGATGCTTTTGCCTTAGTCAAATTATCTTACTTCCAGCTTCCTCTTTTTGTTCACCTGTCCAATCAAGGACAACCTGCATACATGAACTTAAGCACACGTTAAATACATTATTCCCCTTAGCATGATTGGTGATGCCTCTTCAAATCCTGAGGAACATTGTAGGGCACAATTCCCAACAATACCTGTAGAAATCACTGAAATACTAAGAACCATACATGATGACAAACCACCATCGAAACAGGCAACACTGGCAGAGGTCACCTATGGATAGGGCTTGGCGGTGAGCTGTATGGTACGAGGTCATGTAGACATTCTTACACATCAACCGAATACTCGTGAATCTGCCTTCATAACCCCCTGTGGTGTGGGTAAGTCCCGGTGAGCGGTCGTAGTCCCATGTACAACTACAGGCTGCGCGTAGGCGTGAAGAGCTTCTACGGAGGACTTATCTTTAGCACACAGACCCTGAGATGGCCAAGCACCCTGTTTTTGGCTCCGCTCGGTCATCAGGCCAAAGAAGATTGACTACTAAGCTTTTGGAACCCCCAGAGGTAGATGCCACTCGTCTCATCCACGAACAATTGCAGCAACCCTGATCGGCATCTTTGGAGGTTAGGATGTATAGCCCTCACTTACGACGAGAGGTATGCCCCTGCTAATTATTTTATGTCATTTATGCGACCAAAATTTTACCTTTCACTTACCTGTGCAGCGCCCTCTCGCGAGGAAGAAGTGCTTGCAGGCGACCTTATGCGCCATACGGGATACCCTGATGTGGATTCAAGCTCGAATCACCCAATTGGAAGCAAAATTCGCCAAGCTGACAACGAGTATCAAGCGATTATTTCCGCACCCTACTTTAGTACAATATTTTTCTTTTTGCCTGTAAATTTTAGCATCATAATAATAACAAACTTACTTTACCAACTCCAAGGTGTCCCTTGTTACAAAAGATGTTTGTCGATCACTGCCGGACGTTACATGGTCGTACAGTCTGAAAGTTTCCAAAAGCGTGACTGCGAGGGAACCACTCTTGATGTAATGTATACTAGCGTCGCTTCACCCTTCATGTTTAGACTATAAATAGAGGACTTTAACAAGCTTTTCTTTATTCAAAAAACTCGCAAAAATTGTAGTCATCTTTGTAAGATGTCGCGAACTCCTGCTCCTCCCAAATTCCTATGCGTGGTTGCTTTTCTAAAAGATAACACGCCTCGCCCAACACTAGACCGTGCAAGCCTGGCGGTCTTTCTATCAAAATTTCCACTTAGCAGGGGGCTATCCATACGGTCCTAGAAAGAGATGAGAACAAAAAATCAGCATTCACTACCAAACTTATGATCCCCATTGATTGCTTTAAGATGTGATGGACCCTTCCTTTCTTCACCGAGGTGGAAGAAATAATGAATTATTTCAGAATCGTTCTTATCCAACGGTCTCCATACTTTATTGCGGTCATAATGTACTCCATGAATTACCTGAGATTATAACACATATCTTTCACTATGGAGGTATTTCATTCCCTATTCAGCATGCGAGATCTCAAGTGCAGTCAGCTGCATTACAAATCCGACAAAATGCAAATCCTACATGCGAAATACATTCTTACGGGTTGGCAGGCATGCTTTGCCATCTTCAAAGGAGACCTTGGTGAGTTTTTTCTTATGCCCTCCCTCTGTGCTGAGGAGGTATTCTATCCCCCCATCCTTTCTGACACTATATTATTGATCGCTAGCTATGTGGAAAAGGCTTACTTGTGTTGGAACCCTATTACAAATTTGGGCTAGGATCACTCTTATTTATTTAAGATGAATAGTTTGACCCAATGTGTATAGTCTAGGGTCATAGGTTTATTTCCAAGGTTGCTCATTCAGAAGATTTCCAGAGAAATGCAGTTCGACGAACGCCGAGCTCAGTTTGACGAACTCAGAGTTCTAACTCTAAGTTTAGCTCGATGAACTATTGGCTCCATTCAACGAACGCTGATTATATCTCAGCAGCTCTGGCCGATGAAATCCAGGCTCCGTTCGATGAACTCCAGGCTCCGTTTGACGAACTCCAGGCTCAGTTCGATGATCTCCAGGCACAGTTCGACGAATCTCTTGCAGTGTTTTTTATTCAGGAAGTTTTATATTTAGAGGTAAAAAGATTTTTTTAGGGCTTAATCTCAGGCAGTTACACTCTGATATTTAATTCTAAATATTCTTAATGAATATAGCCGTTTCTGGCAGCATTAAATATGGATTTATCATAAAGTTATTAATCTAATTAATTACCAGGTCAGTTATAATTCTTAGAGATGCTTCAGGCATTTCAGAATGATTTTAATTCAAATATTTGAATTCTCCTCAGGCATTCTATATATTCTTTCAGAAGATTGCTGCTAAATGGTTAATCAATATATCAATATAGATCAACACATATTTATCAGATTTTCTACTTCAGTCTCTACAAGTGCAAAGTCCTCATCATTCAAATACAAGAAGGCCTACACCCAGAAAAAAAGCCTCCCCTCATGATCTCAAATCTCTACTAAAATCAGGGGGAGCTTTTTGCATCATCAATCCACTTTGTCTTCTCAAAGATATTTGAAAGAGAAGACAACATCAAGTTTAGTTTCCTTCCTAAACTATGTGCAGTGTTATAACTCCCTTCAAAAGTTAACCTCTTGGTTCCTAAGTCACCTGATCAAAAGACTTAAGCTTCATTTTTGTGCACCTGATCAAAAACTCAAAGGGTTGCTAGATCTCCCTTAGAAAAAACATCTTTTGGTGGAAGGGAACCTGATCAAAAACCTGTAGTGGATTCCTACTAGGGTGGTAGAAGAGTAGACATACCCAGATTTATTGGGAAACTACTATAAATATCCTTGTGTCATCTGTGATTGTTTTACTTTCTTTATTTGTGTGCTGTGAATTTTCTTTCTATATATATATCACTTACTTTAAATCCGCTATAAAAGTACATTAAAGTTTTAATATACACTATTCACCCTCCCTACAGTGTAAATCAGATCTATCCCTCACTTTTAATTGGTATTAGTGGTTGATTCTTTGGTTTTACAGGCTAACACTTGAACCAATAGATCTGATAGATCTTATTTTATCTTGTCTATTTTTCTTATCATGGCACAAAATAAAGAGTATTCAAGCACTAGACCTCCTGTGTGCAACCTTAATAAAATTACATTATGGAGGGTGACACGGTCCATACCTCTAGTTCTTTACAGATGTAAGGGACAAAGGGACAAAGACAATGCTGAAATATTGTTCATAAGGCTTATGAGTTATGAACTCTTATTGCTTGGGTAGCAATGATGCATTTCTAGATGCTGCTCATTGTTTGTGAAGTTTTTGGTTTGATACTTTCAAGATGAAGTGGGAGACTGTTGGAGTTACCATGGTGATCTAGAACTGGTCAAACATGTAATCTCACTGCCAACACGATATGAGCCTGCAGGGTCGCACATAAGAGCATGTGGAGAAGTTAGAAGATTGACTGTGTTGGTAAGGGTTACCAATCACCATTCAGAATGGGGTCAGGCAAACGTTGCCTAAGAGGTTCATTGAGAATCATTCGTCGAGAATCAGTCGTCGAGAATGAGTCGTCGAGTATCGTCGAGTATGACTCGCCGACTAAGGCAAATTCGTCGAGAATCGAATTGTTGGATTCCCGACGAATGGTGATACTCGACGATTCCAGCTGATGATTCTCGACGATTCTGCAGCTGAGTCTCGACAAATCTGCAGATGATTCTCGTCGATTCTGTAAGCGGATTCTCGCCGAACCTACAGCTGATTCTCGCCGAACGATTCAGAAACCCTATTTTGGGTGGTCTGCGGTTAGCGACATTCCTAGGTATGTTTATACTTTTGGTATAAATTAGGACTTAGGGTTTTGGGGAACTGTGGAATTTCTCGTGTGGCTGAATCGAAGCCGACGGAAGTGTTCCGCCGTTCTGTCGGTCCGCCGCATCCCGAACCCCGCCCGACGGAAGTGTTCCGCCACCTTGTTTGCTCCGCCGACCTCCTCCTCTCCGACGACAATCGTCGGTGCTGCTATTACTAGAGCGGACCTAGCAGTCCGTTGAAGTGCAAAGTGCAGTCGATCTACTTTCCCAATCCTTCGTATGACGAAGCTCGGTGTTCTCCCGCTCGTGTGGATTTCTGCAGAGACGTAGACGTTATTCTACGTGGAACTCGCCGCCGATAAGAACTCATACATTGTAGCATCTTCGTTGGGTTCTGACTCAACGCCGCCAAGGTAATTTTACCTAGTTGTTCGTTAACTTCTTGATTCAACATTCATTGCCCGATCCCAATCTCTTTTGGGTTGTTCTTGATTTTATTACTTCCGCTGCGTGCACAAGTGTTGTGCCATCCTCATAGAGAAACCCAACAAGAATTCTATGAGAAGGAAGGTATCAGGCATTGTTTTTCTGCTCCTAGAACTCCTCAACAAAATGGGGTAGCTAAATGAAAAAATAGAACCCTAATTAAATCTGATGGGACATTACTTGCATATACTAACTTACCCATATCCTATTAGGCAGAGACAGTAAGCACAACAAACTATGTTCTTAACAAAAGTCTAATTCATAAACTAAAGGGTAAGACTCCCAATGAATTACTTAAAATTAAGAAACCTAAAGTAAACTATTTTAAAGTTTTTGGATGTAGATGTTACATACATAATAATGACAAGAAATACTTACGAAAATGTGAAGCCAAAGCTGTAGAGGTAATATTTCTTGTATATTCTCAAGTTAGCAAGGCTTATAGGGTCTTTAATAAATCTACCCTTAGGATAGAGAGTCAATACATGTATCTTTTGATGAAACTAACATGTTTTATAAGGATAAGGACACCTCTACCATATTTCAGGTACCAAATCTGTGTGAGAAAATAGATGAATTAATCCAAACACATGAGGATACATTACATCCTTCTCAACAGGTTGCTGATGATGTCAATGATGAAGAAAATCATGAAATGTATGCTGAAATTGTTGTGGTCAATGAAATTCCACAAGAGGAATTAGCACCACAAGTAGTTGAAGAACAAACTCTACCTGTTGATTTTATCACACTTAGAGATCATCCAAGATCTCAAGTGATTGGAGACATATCAGTTAGTGTTCAAACAAGGCATTAATTGAATCAAGATCAGATGCATGCTTGTTTTATTTTTCAGATTGAACCTCAATACATCAAAGATGCAGAATAAGATCCCCACTAGATCATTGCAATGCAAGATGAACTCAATCAGTTTGAGAGATGTAGAGTTTGGGATTTAGTTCTAAGACCCAAAGACTATCTAGTTATTGGAACCAAATGGGTTTTTAGAAATAAGTTGGATGCTCAAGGAATCATTGTTAGAAATAAAGTAAGATTGGTAGCTCAAGGATATTAACAAGGGGAAGGCATGGACTATGATCAGACTTTTGCTCCTGTTGCAAGATTGGAGGCTATCTGAATATTTCTTGCATTTGTAGCATTCAAGAAATTCACAGTATATCAGATGGATGTGAAGAGTGCTATTATAAATGGAGAACTCAAAGAGGAAGTTTATGTTGAACAACCTCCAGGTTTTATCTCTCCAACTCACTCTTCTTATGTTTTTAAACTTAACAAAGCTCTTTATGGTCTTAAACAAGCTCCAAGAGCTTGGTATGTGACTCTTACTAGTTTTCTTCTAGAAATAAATTTAGTAAAGGCATGGTAGATAAAACATTATTTTTTAGACATCATAAATCTAAAATTTTACTAGTTCAAATATATGTTGATGACATAATTTTTGGTTCTACTGACTCCAAACTTTGCAAAAGGTTTTCTGACCTAATGCATTCAAAGTTTGAAATGAGTAGCAAGGGTGAATTATCCTACTTCCTTGGTTTACAAGTAAAGCAAACACCTGATGACTTTTTTATATCTCAATCTAAATATGCTAAAGAGCTAATTAAAATATTTGAGATATTAGATGCCTCAGCTATGAAAATACCCATGCCCTCTAATGTTGTAGTTGATAATGATGAATAGGACAAACCTGTTGATAAGAAAATATATTGGACAATCATTGGGTCCTTATTATATTTAACAGCAAGTAGGAATGACGTTATGTTGCCACATGTATTTGCGCTAGGTTCAAAGTAAATCCTAAAGAATCTCACCTAATTTTAGTAAAAAGAATTTTGAGATATATAAAGGGTTACCCTAATCTAGGACTCTAGTATCCTATTGAGTCAGGATTTGAATTAAATCGATTCACAGATGCTAACTATGCTGGATGCAGAGTTGACAGAAAAAGCACATCAGGAACATGTCAGTTTCTTGGTGATAGGCTTGTGTTATGGTTTTGCAAAAAGCAAACATCTGTTTCTACTTCAACTGCTGAAGCTGAATACATTGCAGCTAGTAGTTATTGTTCACAGATTTTGTGGATTCAAAATCAGTTATTAGATTATTGTTATAACTTAAATAATTCAACTATTTTCTATGATAATACTAGTGCAATATCAATTGCACAGAATCGAGTCCTTCATAGTAGGACTAAGCATATAAAAATTAGGCATCATTTTCTAAGAGATAATACAGACAAAAATAAAATTAATCTTGTTTTTATTTCTACTGATTTTCAAAGAGCAGATATTTTCACTAAACCTTTAGATTAAAAAAACATATATTCTTATTAAATCAGTTAGGAATGATAAATGGAGAATCATTAAATTGATTTTTGTTCTAAGATCGATGAATTGGACACCTTTCATTGAACAGAGATCGACAAACTGTGAACTTTTTGTGAAACGTTCATCTAATGGAGATCGATGTACTTTCTCTGAGAAACTTTCGTCGAATGGAGATCGACGGATTAGTTTCTAGTACTTTTCGCTGAACAGAGCTCAATGAAATGTATTTCTTTCGCAAAACTTTTGTCGACCGGAGATCGATGAAATGTATTTCTTTTGAGCATTTATCATCGAATAGAGTTTGATGTTTTGCTTTTCGTTGGACATAGTTCACTTTTTTAACTTCTGAAAACTTATCATTAGGTTTTTATCGAACTCTATCCCGCGCATTTCCATTTCCCGTGTACTTGATCTCTCTATTTTGCAGAAAAATGACGATTTCTCAGGCGACTCTCTCTGTGATGAAATTCGATGCTGGATTTGACATCGATATGGACTCATTCCTCCACTCAAATTAAATCTTCCAAGATATTTTGCAACTATTTGAGGCTCAGTAATTGCGTAATTTTATGACCACCAGGATCAAATCCCCGTCATAGAGATAAAAGAATGGGTTCATACAGCAAGGATTCCTGATCTTAAAACTATTACTGGATCTATCTCAGGCAATCAGGTTTCACTCACCCCAGCAATTATATCTAAAATTTTTGGATTAGTTAATGGAGAAGATGATATAGAATTGTCTAGTTCAGAAATAGATGTTAAGCTTGATAGAATGGGACACAATCAATGAAACCCTAACCACTTACTGAGGAAAACTTTTCTATTGAATATAAGTTCTTAACTAATGTGGTTGGGAAGGTAATTCTAGGCAAACACTCTGCCCATGATTATATGACCAGGAACCAATTCCTTTAGATGTGTGCTCTGGTGAACCAGAAAACTGTTAACTGGGGGACAATATTATTTGACTCAATAGAAAAGAAGATTAATAAAAAAATGTTAGTTATGGGGGAATACTGGGAATTTTTCTCCAAACCAAATGCCCAGAGGTTCTGGTATCTCAAACAGTGCATATCAATGCCTCCAAGAGGATTACCTCTACCCTTTTTGGAAAATGGGGAGGGTGATTCAAAAGCTATCCAGGGCTGAATCCTCCAGGGTAGCTTCTGAAAGCACAAGGGCTGTTCCAGCCACTCTCCCAACCCCAGCAGATGTTTCTGCTCCTCATGTTTCTTCTCCGCTACCATATCCACACCATTCCCCTAGGCAGCTATCTCCACCTTCTCAACTACCTGCTCTATTTAAAGAAATTCCATCATCAACTCTACATGATGATTCCCCTCTTCCTCAGTCACCACTACCACCTAATCTATATGAAGATATCTCATCCACAATCATCCCTATAGATTCACCCATTCATTTGTCACCACAGTCATCTCCACTACTTTCATCTCCTCCTCACTTCTCTCTACTACATTCATATCCACCACATTCAGCTCTAACTGCTTTATCTCCACCACATTCACCAATCCAAAAAATTATTCCAGATGCAATTCCCCCTATCATCCCTCCTTCATTTATTCCTCAAGCATTCACTATATGTTCCAATTATTCTAACAGTTCCATCCCCTCTTCTTCCATTCCATCCTCTGCATCTACTCAGGCTCCACCTGAGTTTATGTATGTTGATTTATCTTCCATTGCCTCTCACCTTCTTGACTTCATCACTCTAACCCTCAAGAAGCTAATAGATGAAGCATTAGCTCCTCTTGTTGCTTTTATCTCAAATCTTTCTTCCATGCTAGCCTCTTCCCAAACTGTCCCTTCTTCTGGGGGCATAGATTCAGGTCTCCCTAGATCAAGGCAGGGGGAGATGTTTAATGAAGAAGCTCCATATGTAAAAGCTCAGGTTGCAGCAGCTGTTTTTATTGAAGAGCCTGATACAGAGATGACAGTTGAGGATATGGTTTCAGATCTTCTGGAAGTTATAACTGTTGGTTTTTTCATTATTAATCCCACAGTTGATATATATTCTTTATTATTAGATTGTGATTTACTACACTGTTATACTGCTAGTTTACCAGCCCCAGTTTTTGAAATAAATCCTTCTAGAGCTATAGTTTATTATATTATTCCTATTAATACTTCTATCTTAGAACAGTTTTTGCAAGATCTTTCTACCAGTTTTGATTCTACCACTCAGGCTACAGTAACAGATACTCAGACTGTAGTAACTGATATAATGGAGCAGGCTTATTCCCGTCCCACTTTTACATGGGATGAATCCCCTATTCCAAATTTTGATGATCTTCTTAATGAAGATATGGAAAAAGAGGAGGATAATGTATATACACAAGTTGATACAGATGATGTACATACACAACCAAAGGATCAGGTTGTTGATCATACTGATGTATATAAGCAGATAAATGATTTATATGATCAGATTGAAGAGCAGTCTGATGTTAACTCAGAGTCAGATGATTCAGAAGACTCTGGGTCTAAGAAAAGAAAATTAAAGAAAAAGGCTCCAGTTAAGGTTGCTACTCAACCTTCTACAACTGCAGATGTTCCATACTATATTCTGCATGGGATACCTCTAACTCCATATCTTGTAAACTGGATGAGGTACTCCAAGAATGTGTAGAAAAATAGGAAGAAGATGAGAAGATATTCTTACCATCCAAAGTCTTGGAGAGGACCTCATCCTCCTCCTCAAACAGCAGGGTCAGTAGGAGGTGTTTCCTCTTCTCAAAAGCCTTCTACTCAACATCATTTAAGATCTTCTTACAGCAGATAGGATAGAACTTCCAGGTCTGATTCTCACAGTAGCAAGCAACAACATTAAAATCAAAGCAGTAGTCAACAACAATCTAGCCAAGAGAGGCCACCTTCTCCAATATATGATCCAGAATTAGATCCAGTCTATAGAATGGCCTAGTTCAAAGAGCAGGTTGCTCTTTCTCAAATTAAGAAAACCAGGACAGAGGGAAAGGACACCTCTCAATTCACAACCATGCCCTCCTATAGGCAGACGGAAATAGAAAGATATTGGAAAAAAATTCTATTTAATGTTGATAAGTATATGAGTCTACATCAAGAGGCAGTTGTTCCAAGAACCACCTCTTTGAAGATTATTTGTTCTCAAGACCTGACAATGAGTAAAAGGGAAGCTGAAGATCCTAACAGAAAGCTGATTTTCACCAAATCATCTTCAGATTCTCCATCAACAGCTCCTTAGAAAGATTCTTTATCTTGTTATAAGTTTTAAACTCTATTGTTGTTTTTTATAATCTCAAAGCACTTTCTTTATATCTGCTGAAAATTTTATAATTCTGTCAGATTATTTGTGCTTTGTGTTTTTCTGTTTTGATCGTATCCTCCCCCAAATAGGGGGAGATTGTTGGAACCATATTACTAATTTGGGCTAGGATCACTATTGTTTATTTAGGATGATTAGTTTGACCCAATGCCTATAGTATAGGGTCATACATTTATTTCCAGGGTTGCTCCTTCAGAAGATTTCCAGAGAAATGAAGTTTGACGAATGCAGGATTTTGTTCGAAGAAAGCTGAGCTGAGTTCGACAAACGTCGAGATCAGTTCGATGAACTAAGAGTTCTAACTCTGAGTTTAGCCAGACGAACTCTGGGCTCCATTCGACAAACGCTGATCATATCTCAGCAGATCAGCTCGACGAACTCCAGGCTCCATTCGACGAATGCCAGGCTCAGTTCGACGATCTCCTGGCGCAGTTTGATGAATCTCTTGCAGTGTTCTTTTTTTAGTCAGTTTTATATTCAGAGGAAGAAAGATTTTTTTAAGGCTTAATCTCAGACACTTACACTCTGATATTTAATGCAAAATATTCTTAATGAATATAACCATTTCTTGCAGCATTAAATATAGATTTATCACAGAGTTATTAATCTAATTAATTACCAGGGCAGTTACAATTCTCAGAGATGCTTCAGGCATTTTATAATGGTTTTAATTCAAATAGTTGAATTCTCCTCAGGCATTCTATATATTATTTCAGAAGATTATTGTTAAATAGTTAATCAATAGATCAATATAGATCAACACATATTCATCAGATTTTCTGCTTCAGTCTCTACAAGTGCAAAGTCTTTATCAGTCAAATACAAGAAGGCATATACCCTAAAGAAAAGCCTCCCCTCCTGATCTCAAATCTCTACTCAAATCTGGGGGAGCTTTTTGCATCATCAATCCACTTAGTCTTCTCAGAGATATTTGAAAGAGAAGACAACATCAAGTTTTAGTTTCCTTCCTAAAGTGTATATAGGATTATAACTCCCTTCAAAAGTTAACCTCTTGGTTCCTAAGTCACCTGATCAAAAGACTTAAGCTTGGTTTTTGGGCACCTGATCAAAAGCTCAAAGTGTTGCCAGATCTCCCTTAGAAAATAGATCTTCTGGTGGCAGGGCACCTAATCAAAAACCTGTAGTGGATTCCTACCAGTGTGGTAGAAGAGTAGACGTACCTAGATTTATTGGGGAACTACTATAAATTTTCTTGTGTCATCTGTGATTGCTTTTTTTTCTTTATTTGTGTGCTGTTATTTTTCTTTCTATATATATATCACTTACTTTAAATCCTCTTAAAAAGTAAATTAAAGTTTTTAATATACACTATTCACCCCCTCTAGTGTAAATCAGATCTATCCCTCACTTTCAACTTGTATATACAATACTATGTCCATCGGGTGAGGAAATTAGAATATGCACCTTTAAAAGACTTTAAGTCCCTTCAAGAAACTTTGTATATCCATATATACCTGGCCCGAAACTTTATCATTTTTTTGTTGTTCTAGTGGTGCCGAACTCCAAACCACAAACTCTGCCAAGCGATATCAAGTTAGCCACAAAGAAGAATTATTCCTCCTAGGGAGTGGTTGCCAGCACGTCCAACCTCCCATCTATAGAGGTGAGTCCACGCTTTGAGTAAAACTCTCGTAGGTCATTAGTGATTCTGATTTCATCAAAATCACCACCCAACTACCTTTTTGGAGAGAAACCATGCAGATTCATCGTCATGTTCTGTCGGTCATGGGAAACCTGTAGTTCAGCCGACCGTAGGGAGATATAGATCATCCTTGCAGTGAACCTCTTTTCAGGGGCCGCCACAGCAATCCTGCGAACTATCTACAACAACGCGGCCTGAAGCCTTTTTGATGATGCATTGTTGACCAATGCACACCTACGGGAGAAGCTAAAGGTAAAGGTTAGGCATGGGTATCACTTTACCTTACCAGTACGAAAAGTCTCGTCCTCCTGCAAACTCGTATTACTACAGGATAAGAGGCCGGTAAGAAGAACCAAGGTTATGATAAGAGTTGGGCAGAGTTAGTTGGCATTCGACAGAGTCAATAATCCTTCTCCTGAAGAAGAATAATGCCTTGAAGTCGGAGTATGTCGATGTTGATTATGAGACACTCTTTGCAGACCATCTAAACACAATATTTCCGAGCTCAGGGGAGGATTCTTCGCAGCACTAACCATGATTCAAGCGGACACTTCAGCTTAGTATTTTCCATCGTGCTTATGTGCACATTTATCTCTGTAATGGACATTAAAAACACTATGCTACTGCATGAGAATATTTGCACTTACTTGGTTATTATTGTTTTAATTCTCTCCTGATGGATAGTGCTTACTGATAGGAAACCACAATATTCTGGGCGTCCGCCTATTAAGACAAGAAGATCCATGCATCCTTAGTCAAGCTCCTACCTATTTAGATTAGAAAATCCATGCGGCTTCAGTCGAGTGCCCACTAATTTAGGTTAGAAGATCTATGTGGCCTCAATCGAGTGCCTGCCTTTTTAGATTAGAAGATCCATACGGCCTCAGTCGAGTACCCTCCTATTTAGAATAGAATATCCAGACGACCACATTTGAGTGCCCGCTTATTTATATTAGAGGATCTATTTGGCTTTAGTGTCGAATGCCCAGTTTGGATAGTTATAGTAGAGTGTGCGGCCTTTTACCGAATAGTACCTGGCCAGCTACTGTGAATCAACGTGCGAGCATCAAAGTATTGTAATTTGTTGAGCGAATGTTAATCGGGCATCCGGCAAAGTGTTGTGAATCATCAAGCGAACAGTCATCTCGAGAGACACGATGGACCTTGTTTGCTCCTCTTGAGGGGTGGTCCATGATAATACATCATTTTTAGTTATTTTCTTATAATATTTTAGTAATATATAATTTATTTTTATTTATTTTTTACTTTAATAATTGTCTAACTTGTTTTATTTTCTATTTTTAGGAAATTTGGGGCTGCAAGTTGCAATTTTGAGCCCACAACTGTGTTCAGGGGAAATATTGGAAAAATTCTTTGAATATCCATGTTATACACCCCAAGGTCACAAGCATGCCCTTGTGGCATGACCTAAATCACAGGCTATGACTCTCCAAAGCACTCTAGGTCATTTTCCACATTAATTTAAAGTTATATTCCCATGTTCAGGACATGATAGGGGGCGTGACCTTCACTCAAGGGTGTGACGCAACATTGAAGTTATAAGTTCGTGTCGCTGAGCCATTTCAGCATACACACCCTTGGTCACGAGCATGACCAAGGGGCATGACCTCTCCCGCAACTACAAGATTATTTCTAGATTGAGCCATTTCTAGCAATTTTTTTACCAAATCAAGACGCACCCTAAGTCACAGGCGTGACCTAGAAGCACGTATCAAAAAATTACAAATCTTCATGATTTTTCTCTCAACGTTCCCGGGCTTTCAAGATAGCAGTTCTTTAACTTACACGCCTTAGGTCATTAGTGTGAACTAGGGGCGTGACTTCACCACTTTTTGCCTATAAATTCCTAGCTACTGCAAGATGATCCCCATCCAGTCCTTACTTTGATTGGATAATTTTTAGCTATATTTTACTGCATTTCTTGTGAACTTTTCCCTTTTAAGTACTTTCTTTTAAATCTTGTCATTTCAATTCATACTTTAGATTTCACTTTTCATGCACTTGTAATTTCATTTCTTAGATATAAAATGTTCTTTCATTCTGGCTAATTTTATAGCGTTTGATCAGATGAAATCTTGAGTTAATTTATTTCATAATCTCCCTTTCGTAGCTTTGATTTGAAAAATTATGATTCACCTTTGATTTTATTATATTATTTTCATATTTTTATTGAATTAAGACCAAGTCTTGATCCATATTCTAGTTGATCGAAAGATCCATGAATACGAGTAGATCACTCACTGGTAGAAGGAGTTGCATACACACCTTGAAAGAGGATAACATAAATCTTTCAGATTGGAGACAAATCTAACAGAGGGGTTCACCGCCTAAAGCAAGCTTAGGTGTTTTGGCTGGTTGAGAGGTCTTAATCAATCAACCTATGGTTACTTAGTAGTTCTCATGAGAGAGGTTGTATCATGATTTGGGAACCTCCACTGTCGAATTATTCCCAATCATTTCAAATAATTTTTGATTCGCGAAATACTTTACTTGAGAGGGATTCTTGATCAAATACTTCTTCTTCTTTGTCTTTATTTATTTTCAATTATATTCTAATAAAATAATATTAATTTGCATTAGTAGAAGTAATCAACATGCCTGAAAGAATACAACACTTAATATTTTATCTTTAAAATATCCTATACTATGAATGATGAGTGCTCTTACCTATAGCTCGTAGAATTTGGAGAAATATTTATTCCTAAATTTTGCCTATCAAGTTTTTGGCGCCCTTGCCTGTGAGTTTTTATTATTGATATTTTAAAAGCGTAAATTTTATTAACTTTATCATTCTTTTTCTCCACCCCAATTCTCTTTTTAATATTTCTTTTCGAATTCATTTTTATTAAGTAACAGGTTTTTTTATTTTTTTCTCTCAAACATGTTATATCAATTGCCACTAAACTTATCGAGCTTCAAAACAAAGCTAATGTTTTGGAAGTTGTATGCAAGCATCAATTTACTTGAGATTTTGGTGGTACAACTCATCATAGTTAGGAATGCTATTCTTATTTTCAAAATGTTTCTTATGAAAATATTTTTGATTTTAATCATGACAATAATTTTATCATCTTTGATCAAAATAATTTTTGTAATTTCATGTGAATGATTTTTCTAAATTTAATAATTTTTCATCTAACTTCGTCGTGAATTACTCTGGGTGGCAAGATCACCAAGATAGTCTTCGTAACGATGAAAATAAATCTTTAAATCTAAATTTTTGTTCTTCTTCTTTTGCGTCACAAGACTCGTCTTCTAATTTTGTGAAATTTTAATAATTTTATTTTGATTCTACTCTCCAAAATTTAGATTAGAATAATTTTTCTTCTAGTGATATTTTTTCTTCTTCACATACTTTTCCTATGGAGGAACATGAATCTTCATGCACCCCATAGTTTCTTTTATCGAAGATCAAGAAATTTTAGTGTACAGAGAGTTTGTCAATATTATGGGCATGCAAGAAGAAACAAAAGAAAAACACCTTCCTTCTCTTACTTTGCCTG
Source organism: Platanthera zijinensis (assembly GCA_039513925.1). NCBI lineage: Eukaryota > Viridiplantae > Streptophyta > Magnoliopsida > Asparagales > Orchidaceae > Platanthera > Platanthera zijinensis. The sequence continues at coordinate 117,197,071 of CM077084.1, forward strand.
AATCTTTTCCTTTATGTCATGAAGTTTCACAAAATTCTCCTATTTTTGTTGGAAATGAAATTCATGAATATTTTTTTCCCAAAGAATTTATTTCACTTGGTAATTCACTAGACTTTTCAAATTAAAGAAATATTATTTTAGAAAATACGCAATCAACACTTAATCATTTTCTTTCACACAAAACTCCTTAGTGTCAAATTGTTTTTGACACGCTTCTTTCGATTCTTCTTATTCTAACGATTTTATTGTAGTAGATGAGCCGTTGCAATCAAACTACTTCAACGATTCATTTGCCACTCATCTCTAAAAATCCAAATCACCTCAGGTATTTATCGGTGATTTCAATTTGCATTCTCAAGATAACATATATCCATGGAAGAATCAAGAATTAAGCGGAGGAGTAGTCGGGCAGCCGACTTTGGCATATTCCAAAAAATATAAAAAACATTTCAGAAAATAAAAAAATATTTTCATTTCTTTGTTTCACAAAATAAAAAAAACAATTTTGTTATTTTCTTTTATTTTAAAATTTAGTCTTATTTTCCGTTTTATTTTAATCAAAAATTCAAAAGAATTATAAAACTTAAAATAACTAATTTCTTGTGAGGGTTGTGTTGGCCTTTTATGGCACAAAACTGCCTAGTACCTTGCGAACCCATCATTGGGTAGCCCTTGGGAAGTCCAAAAATAAATAATATTTATGCTTTTATTTTATTTTAATATAAAATAATATAATTTTTTTGAAAAGCTTATTTTTTTTAAAAGCGGAGTTTTTAATAAGAGAAATTACAAACAAGCTAATTTTAATTATTATTTTTATTTATGGGCTTTATAAAGAGTTTATTTTAAGTATTTATTTATTTTATAAGCCTCTTTAAAATTGGTTAGATTTAATTTTTAAATGAATTTAACTTAGGGTCCGTTCGTTTCACAAGCATTGATATTGAAGTATTGATTTTGAAAATATGAAAACCATTTCTTTTGTTTGGACCAACAATTGTAGAATGGAATTGGCTTTCTGGTGGAAAGTCATCGATATTCACCCTAACCTAAAAAAATTACAAGTTCAATGTCTATCTCCAGGGACGGATGTTGAAATCGCCAACTCTGGTTTTGAGCTTTTGCACGATTCAAGACGTTCAACTTGGTGAATAAGTATCATTATGAGTTAATTTAACTAGTTTAGGGTAATGACATACTACTCGTGTGTTTATTGGCCTACTAAGGGCTAATGAGTCGATATACACAAATGTAAGGGTCCAATATTTATTTTAGTCAAAAAAGACTCGTGTGACCTGGAAGGTGGAGAAAGTGACTTATTGGGCCAATAATACCCAATAGGTCATTAACCTACTATTTGGGTGCCAATCCAGCCCACAAAACCCTAACAGGTCAAATAACACGAAGGGGTCTAGAAAATAAAACTGGGATGTTACACCTTTTATCCTACCCTATTGTTTGGCATAAAAAAAGTTAAAATATCATGTCATGGAATGAGAGGATAAAATCATCATTCCTAAACATATGCACCCAAATTTATAAAATATTAAATGACGTGGAGATGAGATGATAAAATTCATCACCCAAAACATATACATTAGGAATATTTAAAAAAAAGAAAAAAATTCAAAAAATGAAAATAAGAGGATAAAATTCATCATTTCCCAATCAAAGTAAATTCTTCTATGCCAAGTTTACTCCCTTTAGCCACTATCATTTGCTTATCCAAGATTTATATAAGAGAGTTTAGTTAATATTTTATAGTTTTCTAAAAAGTTTCTTATGATTTTTAAAATTTCGATAATTTTAATCTTAAATTATTTAGCTTAATTCAATCAATTTTGATTATGAAGATTTATCTAGAAATTCTTTAATCTAATATTTATTCTACTTATTTCAATCTATGAATTATAAGTTATCTCTTATGAGTCCAAATTTTATTTCTTAACTTATTTTGTATAGTGTCATATATTATTTATTTTGTACATAATTAGGTGTAAATTTTTTTGGAATGTCCTATAAATTCTTCTCATACTTATGAATTAATTTTACTTGGGATGAACAAAAACTTAAGTATGAGGGTATTTGACAATACATTATTTATAGTTATTTCCTTATAATATTTTAGTAATATTTAATTATTTTTATTTATTGTTAGTTTAATAATTGTTTAACTTATTTTATTTTCTATTTTTAGTAAATCTGGAGCTATAAGTAGCAATTTTGAGTCCACAGCCATATTTAGGGGAAATATTGGAACAATTCTATAAAAATCGCTATTACATGCCCCCAAGTCATGGGCATGACATAGGGGCATGACCTTAGTCACGAGCCTTGATTCCCCAAAGCACTCTAGGTCATTTGCTACATCATTTTAAAGTTACACGCTCCCTGTCATGGGCATCACAGGGGTGCATGACCTCTTATCATGGGCATGACTCAACATTAAAGTGATTATTTAGCACTACCAAGCCATTTCAGTATACATTCCCAAGGTCACAAGCATAACCAAATGGCGTGACCTCTCCAACAACCACTAGATTAACTCCCGATCATGTTGCTTCACTCCATTTTCTGACCAAGTCAAGACATGCCCTAAGTCACGGGCATGACCAAGGGGCGTGCGTAACACCCTATGTTTCTCATGTTTGAAAATAACTATTTTTCTAGTTACGGGAAGCTAATGCCCGACGATATCAAGATATCGCCACCAGTAGCAGGTGTCGAGTTGATGGCATCGAGAATAACTATTGACATTGAGTTGCTAACGCCAGGCGATATTGATACCACTGGCGCTAGTGATGATGTTCATTTAGTCAAAAAATTAAAGAAGTCAAATTTTTTGATGACAGGAGATATAGATACTACTGGTGATATTGATTTTATGTGTCAAGCGATGTTGAGGCGGTCATTAAGCAGCAAAGCAGTGCTGGATATATAACACCCCTTTCCCAGAACACAGGATACGACCGAGGGGAGCTTTATACCTAGAATAGCCGCCTTGTGGTAGCATCAACACATGGGCTAATCCATACCACAAGTCGCCTATTCTACCGGCTAATTTATGATATCACAATACTAACCCAACCAAATAGAAGATCACAGAAGTCATGATCCACAAATATAAATGTCCAAAAGTAGTACAACATTACAGGAAGCTACATCATCTCCTGTGATATCAGAGTACACAAACTGCCCGAAGGCTACACATAACGCTCAAAAACTCACATCTGTCATGGAAGTAAGTGTGGGTATTATCGTATCAGGCCCTATGCCCCTGGACCTACTGTTCTCCTGCACGAACTGTTGTTACTGCTCCATTTACGGGGTGTCCCCCTAAAATGGTAGGCGTAGCAACTGTTAGTCATAAAGACTAAGTGGCTTCACATCCGCTCACCCCAGCGACTCTCAGGCACCTGGCGGAGGAAAAGAAAGAGGAGCGCAATATTGCCGTAATATATATATATCAAACAAGTGACATGAGAGTTTTGCTAAAGCTAGCAGTTCATGTATATATATCAGCACATCAATAATAAACAGGTAACAATAGTAAGCATCAACATTTATAAATAATCACATCTATACTAGAAAAATATCATATCATAAGTACAAAATTGAACTTAACTTAAAAAGATGCCCATAAAAATTAATAAGGATCAGGTACATCAAAGTAACTTATCATATAAATTTGTATCTCATCATATAAAAGTGACCATACAAATTTATATGATGAGGATCTTATGCGGTGCAATGAAATGAAATAAAATGTATGCAATATGATGACTCACCCAGGCTTACTCACACACACATTTGCTATGTCGACATAGAACTTAGTTCCCACTTTTCAAGAGGTAGCGATCCTCTTTGGCATCACCCGTCGTGGACAAACGGGGATATTTGAGCGAGCATATCCACTACTAGGAGGGTATCCACACTTCCTGGCCTAATACTTCGTACACCTCAACACTATCATCCTCCAAATAGCGGAGCTCCTGCATACACAACACAGAAGGGGTCTTGTTGTAGATGTGCACCAAGATCCTAGCTCAATTGGACTAATAGCATGGAAGGGGTCTTTGGGAAGTAAACACTAAAGAGCCGAGCCCAAACAGCTCAACATGCATGAAATGGGTATTTGCGTAGTAAGAACAAAAGAGCCCAGCCCAACCATCCTAGGTCCAACTGTCGGCTTTCATCGGTGTGATGGCTGGCAAGCCCATTGACCTGACACAATAATTCTCAACATAGGATGAAACACCGTGTTGCAAAAACCACACTCGCATACAAAGCTCATACATTTCCATGCTCACAAGCATCCAAAGGGCTCCAACCGAGTCCCTATATATTACATCTTACCCGTGCCCCCACACGGGCTCGACCCCAAGTCCCTTTTCAACTTTAATATAGGATTATTGGTGCGCAATATTATATTCTCAATACTAGAGATCAATGATCACAACCATCATTTAATCAAGGGTTATTTCTCTCGAAGCCCCTTTTTGATATTCAGCATACCTCTTTCAAATAAATAAGCGATCGTTTCCACCAAATCACATGTTTCGATCTTCAATTATATCTGCTTATATCACAAGTGGTTTAGACAATACAATTTATGAAAATCTAAGCAAATACTCTTCTAAAATTATTAAATAGGCAAGGTGTGATCTTAGTATCATCCGCTACATAATCACTAATTCTCATAAGCTTTTAGTCAATAACAAGAGAATCAAACTAAATATCAACACATCACTCTTGCGCATCATAGTTTACTAAAACTGGATTTCAGGAAGTTACAGTCCTCCAAAAATAATGTGTAACCATCCGTTTGAAAGGTATTCCCGAGGGCTACAACTTTTGTGTAATACTAGGGTCAATATCTAAATACCTCACACCTAAAATCAGGTTTCAGTCAGGCTATGTAAAATTTGATCAAACTCATCCTATACAAACATCATTTCACTTCAGTCAAACTTTTAGGGATCTACATAACTTATCAGAAAATGTGTAACCATCTATTGGAAAGGTCGTCCCAAGGGCTACAACTTTTGGGTTGAGCTCAAGACAAGAATTAGACTAGATCATTCCTAAAATTGGAATTTAAGTCTACTGCGCACAAAAAATAGATTTTGTTCAGGACTTTTTGCTTGCATCGTAAAGATGGACGAATGAGATCGGTTCTTTTCCTTCATCCAGCCATTGAATAAGGCATATACAACTTCTCTCCTCCCTCATTAGACAACTGATCTTCATGAATCAAGGCTGCCATCTTCGTAATGAAGAGAGGAGATGATTGAAGACATTCTCGCAGTAATCAATGCCCTAGAATGAAAGTTCTAGTGTGGTCCCTTCCTAGGAAAACTTCATTATCTCTCAAACCAAGCTCTCTTTAGCTAATGTCTCTCCTACATTTTGGATCTAAAGATCTAGCACCAAGGGAGAGGGTAGGAAGCTTACCTAGTTTCCGCCCATGGACCGAGTGCTTCTTCTTGGCGGCATAGCAGTGTTCGGCTTCTGTTTATATGATTTAGATCATCATTCTTCTAGGGCGTAAGTCGGCTCCATGAAGGAGATGGTCATGGTATCACTTTTAAAGATCAACCGATTAGATCTAGGGTTGAAAGTTTCTATGCCTCGTGCCACTCCCTTATTGAACCTAACTTGGTTATAATATAATAATAGGACTTAGAAAAGATAAGCCCATTAATTTTTCCATTCTGTACAAGTCCAAAAGTGCCGTAATCTTCCCCAGGCCACGAATAAAGTCAGCACAGAAAATGCTAAGTCCATTCATCGTGTATACTTGATGAATCATCGAGTGCATTGAGTCTGTTACATGAGTCATTTCGACAAATTATGAATCCTCTCGACGAATCCCGTCAAAACCTTTTTATGAATTCATGAGTCCTTTCAACGAATCTCTCGATGAATTTCATAAGTTCTCTCGAGTTCACTCAATGAATTCCCCGTATTCACTCCAGGCTTGAACTAATTGTTGTCCCGTGGCCTTGGGTTCTCTCCCAACATTTTCTACCAGCTCAAGTCACCATAGTGACACCAAAACACATACGAGGGGTCTAACTCAAAATGGGACGTTACAAATCCTATAAACAAACAAAAGATTTTGTCCCTGAAATCGAAGCTAAGTCTACGGTTAACTAAGTGCGGGATATACAAGGTAAGTGTTTAAATTTATCTTGGGGAAACAACTCCGAGTAGCGTTGTCGCATAAGGTCCATAGGATCCCAAGTGTACTCCTCTTTTCCATGGTTAGACCACATGACCTTTACTAATGGAACACTTTTTCTCCTCAGCCTTCGTACTTCAGAATCTACTATCCACACTGGCTCTAGTTGAACAAATCTATTAAATTCCATAGGGCCATATGTAGCGGTTACAAACATCTCAGGCCAAAGTAGTGCCTTGTAAAGGGAAGAGGCATGAAAGACATTGTATGAGTTCTCCCATTCCAGTGGTAGCTCCAGCCTATAAGCCAAGAGACTGATCTTCTCCAAAATAATGTAAGGCCCCATGTACTGTAGGCTTAGCTTCTTCCTTCCTCGAATATGCGACACCCCATGCATTAGCTTAATCTTTAAAAATACCTTATCACTTACTTGGAATTCCACCATCCCGTGTTTTGCATCATAGTACTTCGCTTGTCGGCTCTAAGCCTCTAGCATGTGATCTCAAATCAACCTAATCATAGCATCGCTGTCATCGATGTACTCCACTACTAACAGCTTAAGATCCTTGTCTTGAAACCATGATAAAGGGGTTCTGCACCTCCTACCATAAAGTGCTTCATAAGATGCCATTCCGATGCTTGCTTGGTGGCTATTATTATACGAAAACTCCACCAATGGTAGAAGTCTCTCCCACAGCTCTTCCCTATCCAAAACATATAACCACAACAAGTCCTCCATAGTTCTGTATGTTCTCTCAGACTGGACATCAGTTTGGGGATAAAAGTCGTATGAAGGTAAGGCGGGAGCCCAAATATTTCTGAGCTACCTTCAATTCCTTAGAGGTGAAATGACCATCGAGGTCCGAGACTATACTTTTAGGCACCCCATGGTACCGAATGAATTGCTCCATAAAGAGACACACCAACACATCAACATACGCCTCCTTCCTCATTGGGATAAACCAAGCAATGTTTGTCAAACAATCCACAATCACCCAAACTAAATCATTCCCTGAGCAAGATCGGGAAGACCTTGAACAAAATCCATGAAAATATACTCGAACTTCCACTCTAGAATGGGCAATGACTGCAACAATCTTCTAGGGCTCTTGCACTCCACCTTTATATTCTGACAAGTCTCGGAGTGCATAACATAGTACGTGACATCTCTCTTCATTCATGGCAAAAACATGGTCTTCCGCAAGTTAGTATACATTTTGGCAATCTTGGGAGGCACTGAATACTTGGTGTAATAGGCCTCTCTCAAGATTTCTTCCCGAATCCTACCACCTGTAGGAATGTAAAGTCTACCATGGAAATGAATGAGGTCTTGATTTAACGTGTATCCCATAGTTGATCCTCCCATAATTGCTTGGAACATAGGGGCCAAAGCAACATCCTTTCCTTGCTCTGTCTGAATCCGATCTTGAATGTCACAAACTATACTCATGGTGGCCAGATACACCTTATAGGCCTCGATACAAGCCGTATACACCAGTGTAATCCCCATCTCTTTAAGCACTCTAACCAACTTCATGGCCATTATTCGAGTCTCGGGGCTCTTCACAGGTGCCTTTCTGCTTAGAGCATCCGCCACTGAGTTTGCCTTCCCGAGGTGGTAGTTTAATGTAAACTCATAATCATATAAAAAATCCAGCCACCTCTGCTGCCTCAATTTCAGATCTTTCTGGGTGTGGATGTACTTCAAGTTATTATGATCTGAAAAGATCTCGCAGTATAAGCCATATAGATAATGCCTCGAAATCTTCAAATCAAAGACCACTGCTCTCAACTTTAAATCATGCACATTGTAATTCACTTCATGCCTTTTAAGTTGCCTAGAAGCGTACGCAATCACATACCTATGTTGCATCAACACCACCCCCATGCCCTGATAGGATGCATTAGTATATATTTGAAATCCTTCCTTCCTATATGGTAAGGAAAGGATTGGTGCGGAGGTAAGACTATCCTTCAACTTTTGGAATGCCGCTTCATACTTGGGTGCCCACATAAAAGGCATACCCTTCTTCGTTAAAGCAGTAAGGGGAAGGACAATTTTCTAAAATCCTTCAACAAACTTGTGATAGTACCCAGCAAGTCCTATAAAACTTTGCACATCGATCGCTGACCTCAAAGGCGACGATTCCTTCACAGTATGAACCTTGGCCCGATCTACTGCTAATCCAGCTCCACTAATGATATGACCCAAGAAGGAAACTTCTCAAAGCCAAAACTCACACTTGTTGAACTTAACAAATAAACAGTTCTCCTTTAGTTTCTTTAAAACTAAGGCCACGTGCACTGCATGTTCCTTCTCTGTCCTTGAGTAAACCAAAATGTCATCGATAAATATGATGACAAAAGCGTCCAAATACCTCTCAAACAACCTATTCATCAAACTCAGGATTGGAGAAGTGGCATTTGTTAGCCCAAATGGCATCACAGTGAATTTATATAAGCTGTATCTCTAGCTAAACACTGTTTTCTGGAAATCTTCTTCCTGTATCCTTAACTGATAGTACCCCGACCACAAATAGAGTTTAAAGAACTAATGCGCTCCCACCAGTAGATCGAATAACTCGTCGATCTGGGGCAAGGATAGGTGTTCTACACCGTCAGTTTGTTGATCTCCCAATAGTCTATGCACAACCGTAGTGATCCATCCTTCTTCAGAATTAACAAAATAGGGGCTCCCTAGGGTGATGAACTAGGATGATCGAATCCTGATTCCACTAACTCTTGCAATTGAACCCTAAACTCTGCTAGTTACTTTGGAGACATCCTGTAGGGGGCCTAGAGATGGGCTTGGCACCCGAAACTAGCCTAATCTGGAAGTCAACCTCCCTAGACGGGGGCAAACAGGTAGCTTTTCGGGAAAGACCTCAAGAAAATCTCGCACTACTTGTACGTTTTTCATGTTAGTCTCCATCTCTTTCAGCTCAAAATATATTGTGAACACCTCATCCCCTTGCTTATGGGCCTTAATGGCCTGAATAAAAGATAACAACATTCACGGTGCGAATATAATACCTTGAATGATGATCTCTGAGTCTCCATGCCTCATGGTGATCTGCTTTGCCGCACACTCAATCCTGGCATGATGCCAATCCTGCCATATCATACCCAAAATAAGATCAAATTCTTGCATCCCCAATACTGTTGCATGGGTATCTAAAAGCTTCCCTCCAGTATATACATCCAAGTCGCACTTGGCGGACGAGGTCATCTCAGAACAGTCTGGGAGGCATACTCTTCAAGTGACTCCGGCGAAATGTTGCACAACATTTAGATTCTTTATAAAGTATGTTGAGACGAACGAATGGGTGTCATCGGTATCAAATAGAGTGTCAGCAGGTCTCCCACTAATAATCATGATGCCTAAATACTAAGTTATAATAAATTCAAAGCTAGATTTTTAGCACAATCTCAAGCATGCTAGGGACGAATTCTTAAAACATATCAATTTGACTATGAAATGCCTGCAATAATGTCCTGTGGGTCCTGCTCTTAAGTCATATCCAAAGAAAACACATGCTCTCGAGCAGGTCAAGGATTCCTACCTTTTGTTCCTCGTCCTCGACCACGTCCTTGTCCTCGTTCAGTTGCTGGAGGAAACATAAGATGATTTGTAACACTCTGAACTAGTTGTGGGCAAAAATGCCAAATGTGGCCCGGATGGTGATAATGGAAGCTGAAAGATAATCTTATGGGTAGATAATCACCTAGAAGGGGTGAGGGGTTGAATAGGTGACCTTTTTTTTAATAATACTTTAGCAATTCTTTAACACTTAACTAGTTCAGCTGTTACAAAACTCAGATCACAACACAAGCAAAAATAATTCACAACACACTGGACATAGAGAATTTATAGTGGTTCCCTTACCTAGGGTACATCCACTTTCCCCCTTCTTCCTCACTAGCAATGTGCTAGCTAAGGTTATAACTCCTCCTCTTTAACTCATATCCAAAGATCTTATAGTCTCAGTTTCATTTAAGAAACCTACACTTAGACCAAAAGGTCCTACCTCAGAGATTCTCCCAATCTCCTACCTAAGGTCCCTCAATAACCCTGCTTCAGCCTTTATAAATTAGGCTTACAACTCAGTGATTCACTCAAACCACCTACCTTAGGTCTCTCAAGAACCCTACCTCAGCCTTTATAAATTAGGCTTACAACTCAGTGATTCACTCAAACCACCTATCTCAGGTACCTCAAGAACCCTACCTCGTTCTTTATAAATTAGGCTTACAACTTAGTGATTCACTCAAACCACCTACCTTAGGTCCCTCAAGAACCCTACCTCAGCCTTTATAAATTAGGCTTATAAATAAGAGATTAGACTTCCTACCCACTCAGATCTCAAGGAAATCTTACAAAATTAAGAGGTAAAAATATAAATAATAATCTTCAGAAAATAGGAATTCTGTAATCTGACTTATCTGTTAGCACAGATTCTTCAAATCAGCAGCAATGGATTTCTTCTTGATAAATTAACTTTCTGAAAAGTTGCTTATCTAGATCTACAATATTCTGGATGTTGATCGGCTTAATTTCCTTGAAGAAATTGAAGATCAGATCCACCTTTATCTTTATATCAACTTGGTGAAAGGATCTGGAGATTTTCTTGAAGACCTTCATCTTCTTCCTCCTTCTCGGGATTATAATAAGAATGAGAATTTGCATTTGCTTGATCGATTCTGTCTCTTCTCTATTGGTGTAAACAACCCCTCTATTTATAGATTTCATGGATGGCTAGTAACCAAATGATGACATCGACATCTGGCATCATACTTCAAATCCTTCCTTAGACGATTTCTGTTGAAATATCTTATTCATGTAGCTGAATTGACAGTTCTGACTGTCTTGACACTTCTATCGACTCTGCATAGTTTCTGAAATATTAGTGTCGAGATGTCAAAAGTGTCTCGATACTTGTGTTGAGATATCTTAGTAGTCTTGACACAATTCTACTTGGAAAAATTTTCATCTGAAACTTGAAAGTGTCGAGACAGTTGACTTGTCTCGACACAAGCGTTGTCTGTGTTGAGATCTTTTAATTCTGCCTTATGTCAAGACTAGTTGGATTGTATTTACATAACTATCTGCCTGATGTTGGAACGTCTATGCTTTAATTCTTCATTGTGTCGAGACAGTTGTTTTGTCTCGACATAATTTTACTTAGTAAAATTTCCTGCCTTCTTGGTGTCGAGACAGTTGTATTTTCTCGACACAACTGCTTTAAGATTTATTATGTCAAGTATGCTGACTTAGTCTTCAAGGTGTCGAGACAACTGACTTGTCTCGACAGAGCTGTCTTGAATCTTCTATGTATCGAGTAAACTTACTTGACTTGACACAGCTTCTTCAAACGTGTCGACATAGTTACAGTGTGTCGACACTTTTGTACTTAGCTGTTTTTATGCACTACAAGTTGCTGAATGTAGACTGTGCTGACTTCACTCAGCACTTTGCTAACTCCACTCGACGCTTTTGGTACTTAGATAATATTTCTTCAAAATCTAGTCAGCTTCTTGTATCCACCTGTCTAATCAATATGAAATTAACAACCTGCATACATAAACTAAAATATACATCAAATACAAATATGTGTATATCATTGAGTTGAAAGGGCTTCTTCAAATCAAGTACATTGTGTCCAATGTACCCAATAATCTCCCCTTATTTGGAGAAGTCATAACCCTAATTCAATGATTTACACTTCAATACAAAAATATGATAATTAAAATATATGGGAAAAGAATGATGAGCAAAATATAAAAAGGTACACAACAATAATAACACAGATAACACTAAGTGCAACCAAATCTTTCATTTAAAATTGTTCAAGGATTACATTTGTTAGATTTGTTACACTGATTTAAAAGTAAAGTTACATAATACCTAAAAAACATATTCTGAGAATCCTCTGGTTCTTTGATGATTATGCCTTTTCTAGACTGTATCTTTGCTTTACTTCAGACACCTTGTCTTCTGCCAACCTTTTACCTTTGTCAATCTTGGATTTGGAGATATGTTCTGCCTTGAGCCTTTGTATTTCAAAATAGTGAAAAGTCTTGGGGAAATATATGATGGGCTCAACAGAATTAGCTAGAATCTTCCCTTTCTTTAGATCATGTCTGAAACTTTGGATGAAATCCTCCTGCTTTAAATACTTAGCCCATTCTTGCTCTGTAAACAATTTTCCTTTATTAGTGACATTAGTATTAACTGCTTTCCAAGCAGTGAGGATAATTGATCTGGAAATTGGGCTCCACTATTCAAAGTCTGGCCTAGCTTCAGCTTGTTCCCTGAACCTTTTCTTTGACAGCTGAGCTTCTCTTTCCTTGAGCAAGGCAACATTAGTCATCTTCACCTCTTCACATACTATATTTTGAACTTGTAGAGGTGGGTTGTACATTTTTTGGATAGCAACTTGAATATCTTCAAAATGTACTTGTGCAAGAGGATTTTACATGTCTGATTGCACACCAGTATGAGTAGCATGCTCAAAAGCTTCAAAAGCTGATGGCTGGCAACCAGACTCAGTAGTTTGGTCTCCATCATACTATAGGGGAGGATGGCATAAAGTGTCTCTGATGTTATTTGATATCAAAGTAGCATGCTCAGAGCTAGCCTTTATCATAACCCTCTCCCCCTTTATGACTTCTCTTTCTATATGATCTCTCAAATCATTCTTATGAAACCTTACTTGACCATCTAGATAATGTATTCTTGATGTTATAGAATTATTTAATTTCAATAAATGGTCATCCAATTCTTTGTAAGAAGCCTTGATGTCTTTAATCAAAGAGGTTGAATGAACTGTCAGTTTGGTGTCAATATCCTGGGAGGTTGAAGCAATCTTTGTCTCCAAAGCAGTAGTTTGTTTCTTAAGTTCTTCCAAAGTTGTATCATGCATAATTATCATATTCTCATTCATCCTGGTTTGATTCTCCATGACATAGACTTGTTTTATAGCTATTTCATCTTAAGCTTTTTTTGCTTCTTGTTGCTGTTTTACAATATATACCACAACATTAGCTCCCTTCTGGAAGAAATCTGTCATATCTTTCTTTAGAAGATTCACTTCAAATCTAATAAACTTTATGTCCTGAGCTAGTTAAAACTGCAGCTACTTGTTACTTTCATCTGCATATTTCTCAAGTTGTGTCCTTTTTTAGTCAAGCATAATCTGAAGTTGAATTATAATAGAACTTAAATCTACAGATGAAGTAGGAGTTGGTTCAGACTGAATAATCCTTTAATAACTCATGCTTCTCTTTTTCAGTTCTTATAATTTTCTTTTCTTCATAAGAGTGGCTTCTTCATCTTATGATTAGGAAGAACTTACCATTTCAGCCGATTTTTGTTGTTTACCACCTTCAGTATTTAGAGCAAGATTTGGCAAAATCCCCCTCAACTATTACAACTTCTTCATTAATATTGATATTTTCTAAGTTAGCATCTTCTTGCTGATTTTCAGTATCAATAACTTGTTCTATTGAGTCGCAGCTATCTCACCCTGAATGTCAGTTTCCTTAATCAAAAGAATTTCTTCCTCAGTCTCCTTAGAGACTGGATCCTAATGTTCTCTATCAATCTTTTCCAGTTCTAGATCTTGTACTACTTCCATTATTATTGTATGTACAATATCTATATCAATATTTGGCAGATCATTGAGGTTCTCCCCCTCAACCTGATCAAACTCCTATACAGTCTCCCCGTCTACCTGATCACTAATTCCAGGTGAGGGCCTTGGAGATTTCTCAGTAATTGTTTTATTTTATTTCTCAGAGCTTGAACTGTCTTGTTCTCCTGATTCACTGGAAGAATCATCATACACAACTACAATCTTCTTTTTTTTTCTACTTCTTCTTGTCAGTTTCAAGCTTTTCCTTTGTCAAAACTCTATCCCATCTTGATAGAATCCTTATATCCATCCTTCTCATGTGGTTGATTTTTGATCCAAGCTTAATATTGAGACTGTCAGGTATGACTTGGACTAGGTAGAGACTAAGAATTCTGCCCATGTTTGGTTTCTGGATACTCTCTGATATCTTATCAAAGACCACTCTTCTCTAGTCAGTCTTGATTTTGAATATTATTCTGGTCATCAACTCAAACATAACTGTTGAAATCATGTCATGTGCCCCTATCTTGCACAGCAGCACTTTGCCTATAACTTCAGACATAAATTTTCCTTGGGTATTCATACCCTTTCTGTTTATGGTACCTCCAATTTTAGTGGTTGGATATAATACACACCACACCAATGTTTCAGCAGTCCTGGTGGTGTCCATTGCATCTTCCTGATTGATTCTTGGTAATTGAAACACCTTGGCCAATTTCCTTGTTGTGCTTTTTTAATTTGGCTCCGTTTACCTTAGACTTGATCTTTGTTGAACTTGAATCCAGTGTTTCATTAGAGAAGAATTTCGATACTTGTCTTTTCCAGATGTTTGTTGGTTCGGAAAGTAGATAATCTAGTCCTACTTATTTGATTAGGTCAATGAAATTCCTTATTTCTTCTTGCACAGAGACGAAACCTTGCCGCACGAGTTTATAACCTTCATTGATGTTGTCTACATTCTTGGGAGCCATTGGAGATGAGAAAAATTGAGGAAGAGATGTGTCGACTAAAGGAATTCTAGGATTCGACACACATGGAGCAAACGTTCAAAAGATCAAGAAAGCATAGTCGACTTCTATTCTCTTACACATTTTATAGTCATATCTTCTCTGAAGTCGAAAGGGCACAATGCATTTAGTCTATTCTAAATTATTTGGGTAAATACCTAGTGTCGACATAAGGAAACGTTGTCTGTCGTGATGTGTCGACACATGTCGACACAAAGATTATGTCTCTCGACACATGTACCTTTGGGTATCGACACCCGTATGTCTCGAGACCTATTTTAGTGTCTCGACATTTAAAGTTATCCGAAGTCGACATACTTTCATGTGTCTTGACAAATTAATATCTAGTGTCGACACACTTTTTGATGTCTCGACACTAACTAGTCAAAATTTTGATTTTCTTAAGTGTATATTCTTGACACTTATAAAGTTTAGCCTAGAAATCTAAATGAGTAGACTTAATTACTGACTAATTAGTTTTATACTTATGTTATAATGGTTTTACTCAAGATTCAATATTCTAAGTTCAATTTTGAAGAAATTAAATTTCCCTTCTTCTAGAGGCTTAGTAAAAATATCAGCAATTTGTTTACTTGTTTGAACAAATTTTAAGCTAATATTTTCATTTTCTACATGTTCTCTAATAAAATGATATCTAATTTCAGTATGCTTTATTCTACTTTGTGACACAGGATTGTTTGCAATAGAAATAATGCTAGTAGAATCACAGAATAAAGGAATTTTACTTAGCTGTAAGTTGTAATCTTATAACTGATGCTTAATCCAAAGCAATTGTGCACAACAACCACCAGCTGAAATGTACTCAGATTCTATTGTGGATATAACTACACATGTTTTCTTTTTGTTGCTCCATGACACCAGCCTCCTTCACAAAAATTGACAAGAGCCTGATGTGCTTTTACTGTCTTCTTTATATGCTGCATAATCTGTATCTGAAAAGCCTGTCAGTTAAAAATCACTATTCCTGGGATACCATAAGCCAAGATTAGATGTACCCTTTAGATATCTCAATATTCTTTTAACTTGTTTATAGTGAGATTCCTTAGTGCATGCTTGATACATGGCACAAACACAAGTGGCATACAATATGTCTGGTCTACTAGCTGTTAGATAGAGCAGTGAACTAATTATGCCCCTATACAAGGTGATATCAATTGTCTTCCCAACACCATCCTTGTCTAAAGATATATTGAACCCCATGGGAGTTCTCATTGAAGTGGTTGTTTCCATGCCATACTTCTTGATTAACTCTTTGGTGAACTTAGACTGACTAATGAAAAGTCCATCTATGGTTTGCGTAACTTGGAGACCTAAGAAAAACTTGAGTTCACCCATGCCACTCATCTCAAACTTTCCTTGCATTAATTTGGAAAACTTAGTGCAAAGTGACTCATTAGTAGAACTAAATATAATGTCATCAACATATATTTGTACTAAGATGGTCTTGTCTTTGACTTCCTTTAGGAATAATATTTCGTCTATTTTCCCTCTTGAGAATTTATTCACCAGAAGGAACTTAGACAGAGTCTCATACCAAACCCTTGGGGCTTGTTTTAAACCATAGAGAGCTCTTAAAAGCAAATAAATATGAGTAGGTTTAGTAGAATCAACAAAACCTGAGGGTTGCTCAATATAGACTCTTTCTTTAAGGTTATCATTTAGGAAGGCTGACTTCACATCCATTTGGTAAACTTTGAAACTTTTGTAGGCTTTATATGCTAGGAAGAGTCTTATAGCCTCCAATCTAGCCACTGGTGCAAAGGTTTGATCAAAGTATATCCCCTCTTCTTGTCTATATCCCTTTGCAACTAGTCTAGCTTTGTTTCTGACTATAATACCATTCTCATCCAGTTATTTCTATATATCCATTTGGTTCCTATGATGTTATAATCATCTTGTTTGGGAACTAGCTTCCAGACATTACATCTCTTGAACTGGTTCAATTCCTCCTTCATTGCACCTATCCAAAATGGATCCACATTAGCTTCTTCAAATTTCTTTGGTTCTGTTTGGGACAGAAAACTTGAGTACATCACAGTGTTGTGATGTTTGCTTCTTGTTGTCACACCCAGTACAGCATCTCCTATGATCAATTCCCTTGGATGATCTCGTAGATGTCGTATAACAATAGGTAATGTTACTTCTTCTCCTGGACCACCTGCATCATGCTAAGTTTCTTCTACTTCTTGTTCCTGTGCAAGCACTTCCTCAACAATGTTGACTCTATCTTGCATATTCTGGCTTACTCGAACAATATCTTCTATAGTCAGCTCCTTTATCTTCAAGTATTCACCTGTTGTTCTTGATGAACCTGGCTTATCATTATAAAACATAGAACTTTCATCAAATACAACATAAAAAGACTCCTCCACAACTTGATCCCTCAAGTTGTAGACCCTATAGGCCTTACTATGGTCACTATAACCAACAAATATGCCATTATAGGACTTCTCAGCAAACTAGGTTATGTATGTTTTCCCATTATTTAGGACATAACATCTACATCCAAATATTCTGAAATAGTCTAAGTTTAGTTTTCTTCCCTTCATTAGTTCATAAGGAGTTTTATTCAATCTTTTGTTGATTGAAGCTCTATTAGGAACATGACATGCTATGTTAATAGCTTCAGCCCAGAAGTATTCTGGTAGTGAATAATCACTCAATATGGTTCTTCTAGTTTAAATTAGAGTCTTATTCTTCCTCTCAGCAATTCCATTCTGTTGGGGTGTTCTTGGTGAGAAAAACTCTTGTTGAATCCCAAATTCTTCACAAAACTTTGTCATATAATAATATTGAAACTCAGTTATATATTCACTTTTAATTCTTATAATAGAGCTGTTCAATTCATTCTGTATTTGTTTGACAAAGGTCTTGAAGACATCAGGAGTTTCAGACTTTTTCCTTAAGAAGAAAACTCAAGTGAATCTGGAATAGTCATCAACAATTACAAAGGTGTAGACTCTCGTTCCTAAACTATGAACTGACATAGGACCAAATAAATCTATATGCAAGCGGTATGGACATCTCACTGAGTCTTTGGATTCAATACCATTGAATGCGGCTTTGGTTTGCATGCCTTTTTGGCAAGTAGAGCAAATACTCTCCTTAGAGAATTTAATGATAGGGCCATTCCTTACAAGATCTTTACTGAAAATTTTGCCAATGTCCTTGTAGTTCAAATAAGCTAGCCTCTTGTGCCATTTGACACAGTGTGGGGCTTTCTAATTTGCAACTAGGCATAAGGGTAATTCTGACTTTAAACAAAGAAAATTCAAACAATACATATTCTCACATCTAGTGTCTGTCAAGATGATCTCTTGGTCACCTGACTTCTTTATTAGGCACTCATCTTTGTGGAATGAAATGTCATAGCCAAGATCACAAAGTTGGCTTATGCTTATAAGGTTGTGTTGCAACAATTCCACATAAGCTACTTGGGTGAGAGTGATTAAGCAATTTGTGATCTTACCATAACCTTTGGTTATTCCTTTGTCAGCTTCACCAAAGATCACCTTTGGTCCATTCTTCATGGGGATAAATTCCCTCAAATTGCCTCTTGTTCTAGTCATGTATCTAGAACACCCACTATCTAAGTACCAGATTGGTCTATCTCTAGTGCTTGGACATTACTGCAAAATAAGAATTTAATTTTCCTTTGGAACCCAAGTTGTTTTGGGTCCTAGGTTCTTGTTAGCTGTGGCTCTATTGAAACCACAAATGAGCTTCTTAACGGAATATATTTTCTGAATATGAGACACAGTGTAATTGAACCAACAGTCTAAGGCAAAGTGTCCTATATTTCCACAATGCTAGCATTCATACCTATTGTACCTCCTCTTTGGAGGAACAGAAGGAACATTGTGCTGACATTCCATAGGACAGGAATCAGCACACTTGACAGTTGTATTTTGGCTGGGAACAAACAAGTTGTTTTGTCTCTTAGTTACAACTATCCTCCTTAGAGTAGACACATTAGAAATAGCTTTCCTATTCACATATGAACTTGGTCCAGCTTGTCCAGACTTCTGGATTTCTTTTCCCTTAGTCTGAAACACAGGCTGTGAAATGACTGGACCCTTTAGTCCTGCCAGATTTTTGCCACTTTTCCTCTTGGGTTTAATATACCCAAGACCACTTCCAAGTGTTCATGAGAAGGTATCTATAATGGGCAATACAGTTTTAGGTTTAGAAAATTGTTATACTAATCTTTTCTCATTCAGAAGTTTGATTTCCATATCCTGAATAGTACCATCCTTATGCTTCAACAATAAGATTTGATCATCAATGATCTAAGTCAGCATTGCCAAATTAGAACTTTGAAGACCAATTTTTTTAGTATCCATCTTATGATGATACTTAAAACCTTTTAGTGATGCTATCTCTACAGCTTGTTCTTTGACAAGGTTCTTGCTATTTACTAGGGCTTCTAACACTTTCCAAATTTGTTTGTGAGTTGCTGTAGTTCAGTCACAGAGTTTGTCTTATGTGAATCAAACTTTGAGTCACATGAGTCTAGCTCACCCCCAGTCTCATATACAGAAGTTTTAGAACATGTTGAATTGTCATAGATTACCTGAGTATCCTGACAGTCAAGAGCTTCTATTTCTAGATCATCAAACAATACCATTAAATTGATCTCCATATCTTCTTTAGAATCACCATAGTGTGATGAAGTTGTAGAGCTTTTCCCTTTGTATATAGCCTTTCTGATAAATTCTTATTTATAGGAGAATAGTCCAGCAAGTTCTTTTTCTGATTCAGTTGAATCAGTATAACTATCAGATAAGTTCTTTGATTTCTTTGCGCCATCAAACCCTTCTTTGATTTCTTATTTTTATAGAACTTCTTTTCTTTTGACTTTTTATTCTCCTTCCTTTTTACTAGACTATCAGCTATGGCATGCCCAGGCCTGTTACAGCAAAAGAAAAGTATACTTGACCATAGATTTGTCTCTGTGATTATCTTTGCTTTTACTGGAACTTGATCCAAAAGGTTTCTTTTTATTCCACTACTTCCTTCTTCTCAGCATTTTCTTTAATTGCCTGGTAAACAGTGCCAATTCATCATCTGATAATTCTTCTTATGAAGAATAGACTCCAGTGTTATATGTATCTTCATCCCTTCTAGGTGATGATGGGATTTCTCTTCTAGCTTTCTTAGATGTATATTCTTTGAAGCACACAGATTTAGTCTGAGTTGAACTTCTAACAGATTCTACTTCAGCTTTTCTAGAGTTTAGCTGAAGCTCATGTGACATTAGCTTCCCATACAAGTCTTGGGATAACATATTTCTTAGATTCCCCATTTCTCTTACAACACAAATCTTGACGTCCCATTCTTTATTTAGGGATCTCAAAAATTTGTCATTCAGCTCATAGTTTGAGAAATTTCTGCCATAGTTTCTTAAGTCATTTACTATTCTAAAGAACTTTTCATAGCCATGTTTTATAGAATCAGTCTTTCTTTATCTGAAGGCCTCATACTGCTGGTTGAGGAGAGATTTTATGTCATCTCCTACTTCTTCTGTACCTTCCATGTATACTATGAAAGTATCCCACATCTCCTTGGATGTATTTGTTAGAGTTACCATGGTGATCTAGAAGTGGTCAAACTTATAATCTCATTGCCAATGCGATATGAGCCTGCAGGGTCGCACATAAGAGCATGTGGAGAAATTGGAAGATTGACTGTGTTGGTAAGGGTTACCAATCACCATACAGTATGGGGGAGTCAGGAAAATGTTGCTCAGGCAAATTCGTTGAGAATCGTCGAGTATGACTCGACGACTCTCGATGAGTTCGTCGAGAATGATTCGTCAAGAATCGTCGAGTATGACTCGACGACTCTCGACGAATTCATCGAGAATCATTCATCGTGAATGATTCGTCGAGTGATACTCGATGACTCTCAACAAATTCGTCGAGGATCAAAAGTTTTTGATTTCCGGCGATTGGTGATACTCGACGATTCTATCCTTGATTCTCGACGAATCGGCAGATGATTCTCGCCGAATCTGTCTGCTGATTCTCGCCGAATCTGGATCTGATTCTCACCGAACCTATGCTGATTCTCGCCGAATGACTCTGAAACCCTAACTTGGGTGGTCTGCGGATAGCGGTGTTCTTTGAACTGTTTATGCCTTTGGTATAAATAGGAGACTTAGGGTTTTTTGGATTAAGAGATTATCTATCATCGGGATACTCCTGTAGACGAATCGAGCCGACGGAAAAGTTCCGCCGATCCCCGATCCGCCGAATCCCGACCCCACCGGACGGAATCATTCCTTCGCCGCCTGTTCGCTCTGTCGTCGACCTCATCTCCGGCGATCGTCGCCGATCTTGCTTTCCCTGGCGCGGACCTAGCAGTCCGTGGGAAGTGCAAAGGTGCGGTTGATCTTCCTCCCGACCCTTCGTGCGACGAAGCTCGGGGTTCTCCCGCTCGTGTGGATTTCTGCAAAGACGTGGACATTATTCCACGTAGAACTCCCCATTGATGAGGACACGAAGCTTGAAGCATCTCCGTTGAGTTGTGACTCAATGCCGCTAAGGTAATTTTTGCCTAGTTATTTGTTAACTTCTTGATTCAATTTTCATGGCCCGATCCCATCTCTTTTGGTTTGTCTTGATGTTTTATTCCTTCCGCTGCGTGCACAAGCGTTTTGCCATCCTCATAGAGAAACCCAATAGTGGTATCAGAGGGAGGTTTCGGCCATGATCTTTTTTTTGGAAGTTAGGTTATTCCAGTGCGTGTAAACTTAGGGATTTAGAAGTGTTCTAAATGTCTAGATTTATTCCTGGTACATCAATTGTTGATGGTTTTTCCAAGGAAAATCGGTAGGCCCATAACCAACAGGTTAGGGGCTCTGCCCCTTAGAACCTTGCCAGGAACGTCTGGGATTTCGTGGTAATTTCTAATTATTAGAAATTGTTATCTCCTTAGCAGTAACCATCCCTCGAATGGTTAGTGAACCAGTGTATTGTTGGGGATTTTGAATCAAACAATGAGAGACGGGCTTGTCTATTGCTTTAAGTTGAGTTGTCTTTTCTTTTGTCCAATGTATGTAAATCTGAAGATTTGGAAGAGTCCGGATGTTTAGATTTAGCCCTTCCTTTCTATAAAATGTTGATAGTGTCAGGTTGTGCACATAAGGGATGCATGTGGATTTTAAGAAATTGTTTTTCTATGGATGTGCACATTGATCAAATGTTGATCATGGTTAATTGTTAACCCATAATAAAAATCCCTTCCTCTAATATTAATTGTTCGGATGCCTTCTGATGGATGACACTCTTCCTGCCTCGATCGATGAAGTGTGGGCTTGCCAAAGCAAGGTGCATTAATCTATCTTGGTAAGGGTGCGAGCGAATAATTGTGATATCCCACTATCGACATCGGGTATAACTTAACTAGGAGACTTCAAAGGTTGAGTGCCTAGAGGCATAGGGTTGGCATGCACCATATGATGGATGCGAATAAGGAGTTATTCACCAACCATACAAGAATTGCATGAGGATGCAATTGGCAAGCGTTGCGTACCTAAATAACCGCATTGTGAGAGGAAAGCCAAAGCTGACTCATTGTTTTGGTGAAATATGGATCTTTTCCACTAAGAGAGTAGCTCGCATGAACTCTCCGAATTGATAGTGAGGGCTATTATTTCGAATAAAATAGTGGGAGTTTTAATTGAAGTCCAAATTAAAATAAATTATATTTGAAATTTTGTTATTGATATTATTCTGCATGAATTCTTGTAGAATTCCATGGCAAGTAGTTCTCACTCCACTCTGTCTCTGAGAGCCATCCTTAAGGAGGATAAGCTAAGTGAGACTAACTACATGGACTGGTACAGGAACCTGAGAATTGTTCTCAGGTAAGAGCGAAAGCTCTATGTCTTGGAAGAAGAAGCCCTCGAGGTGCCGACCGGGAATTCTTCCCATACTAACAAAGATACTTATAAGAAGTATACTGATGACGCCTTAGACGTCGAATGCCTTATGCTTGCCACCATGAACTTTGAGCTTCAGAAGCAACATGATAACATGGGGTGCAAGGAGATTGACGAGCATCTCAAGAAAATGTTTCAAGGGCAAGCTCGTAAAGAGAGGTTTGACGTCACAAAAGCGTTGTTTCAGTGCAAGATGGGAGTTCGAGACTCAGTAGGGACTCACGTACTCAAGATGATTGGGTATATAGAGAACCTTGAAAGACTGGGTTTTCCTCTGGGTCAAGAGTTGGCCACAGATCTGATCCTGCAATCGTTGCCGGACAGTTACGAGCAGTTTGTCTTGAACTACAACATGAATGAAATAGACAAGACACTGCCCGAGCTCCTAGGCATGTTAAGAACTACCGAGATCAACATGAAGAAGGCCAAGCCTGCCATCCCCATACTGATGGTGCATAAGGGCAAGGGCAAGGCCAAGGGCTCTAAGAAGACGAAGGTGGGACCTAAGTCACATCTCGATCCCAAGTCTTCTGCACTAATGAAGAAGAAGAGCACGGTTAAGGAAGGGAAATGCCACCACTATGGCAAGGTTGGTCATTGAAGGAGGAACTGTCCTTCTTACATTGAGGTTCTGCAGAAAATAAAGGGAGGTATGACTTCCGCTTCGAATATTTACGTTATAGAGATAAACCTTTCTGCTCCTTCATCTTGGGTATTGGATATCGGATGTGGTTCACACATTTGTACAAATGTGCAGGAACTGGGAAGGAGAAGATTACTGAGTAAAGGGGAGGTGGACCTGCGAGTCGGCAATGGAGCAAGAGTTGCTGCTGTGGCCGTAGGGGTTTACCGTCTTTCTTTGCCCAGTGGGCTTGTAATGGAACTAGATAACTGTTATTTTGTTCCGGCTATAACTAGAAACATTATATCCATTTCATACTTGGACATGATTGGATTTTCTTTTATAATTAAGAACAACTGTTATTCTATATTTAAGAATGATGTTTGTTATGTTGTAGCCCAATTGTTTAATGGTCTTTATGTTTTGAACTTGGACCATCAGATCTATAATGTAGAAAATAACAAAAGACTAAGAACGAATGACTCAAACCCTACATATCTCTGGCATTGTCGTTTAGGCTATATAAACGAGAAGCGCATATCCAAGCTCCATAAAGATGGACTTTTGGACTCATTTGATTATGAATCATTTGAGCGATGCGAATCTTGTTTGTTAGGCAAGATGACTAAAGCCCCTTTCACTGGTTATACTGAGAGGGCTGAGGATCTCTTGGGTGTTGTACATAGTGATGTATGCAGACCCATGAGCTCCATGGCTAGAGGTGGGTATTTCTACTTCGTTACATTTACTGATGATTTCAGTAGATACGGATATGTGTATCTTATGAAGTGCAAATCCGAGACCTTTGAAAAGTTCAAAGAGTTCAAGAATGAAGTAGAAAACCAGTTTGGTAAAAGGGTTAAAGCACTCCGATATGATCGAGGTGGCGAATACCTGAGTCATGAGTTCTGTGATCATTTGAAAGAGTGTGGTATTGTATCAAAGCTCACTCCACCTAGAACACCACAGCATAATGGTGTGTCTGAGAGGAGAAATCGTACTTTGTTAGACATAGTACGTTCGATGATGAGTCATGCAGACTTGCCTGTTTCATTTTGGGGTTTTGCTTTAGAGACTGCTGCTATGACACTGAATCACGCTCCAACGAAAATGGTTCTGAAGACACCATATGAGATATGGACTGGGAAGCGTCCTAGTATGTCATTCATTAAAATTTGGGGGTGTGAAGCATACGTGCGACGTCAAATGCCTGACAAGCTGGAACCCAAATCGGATAAATGTTATCTGGTGGGATATTCTAAGGAAACGAAAGGGTATTACTTTTACCTACCGTCCGAGGGCAAAGTGTTTGTTGCAAGGACTTGCGTCTTCTTGGAGAAAGAGTTCTTATCAAGAAAGATTGAAAAGGTAGAACTTGAAGAAGTTCAAGAACCACAAGTAGTGAATGAACCGGAACTGGATTCTGAGACAGGACTACAAGATGTTGTAGCTAGAGAACCTGCTCAAGAAACACAAGTCCTACATAGATCTGGTAGACCGAGGTTTGAGCCTGAGAGATATGGATTTCTCATGTCTCAAATAGGTAATATCTTGCTTATGGATCATGATGATTAACCAGCAACCTACCAAGAGGCTATTAATGGACTGGACTCCGACAAATGGCTTGAGGCTATGAAATCCGAAATGGACTCCATGTATGCCAACCAAGTTTGGAACTTGGTGGAACCACCTGAAGGGGTACGACCCATAGGGTGCAAGTGGGTCTTCAAGAAGAAGACTGACATGGATGGGAATGTACATACATTCAAAGGGCGACTTGTGGCTAAGGGTTTCAAGCAAATTCATGGTATTGACTATGATGAGACTTTTTCCCCTGTTGTCATGGTAAAGTCCATAAGGATATTGCTTGCTATTGCTGCATATTATGACTACGAGATCTGGCAGATGGATGTCAAAACGGCTTTCCTTAATGGAAACCTCCTTGAGGAAGTGTACATGACACAACCCGAGGGTTTTGTATCCCCAAATGAAGCCACAAAAATATGCAAGCTAAACAGGTCCATTTATGGACAGAAGCAGGCCTCTCGAAGTTGGAATCTTCATTTTGATGAGAAAATCAAAGAGTTTGGTTTTGTCAAGAATGAAGATGAGCCTTGTGTTTACAAGAAAATCAGTGGGAGCATTGTTGTCTTCCTGATATTGTATGTAGATGACATACTGTTGATTGGGAATGACATTCCTACCCTGAAAGTTGTTAAGAACAACCTAGGGAACTGCTTTTCTATGAAGGACTTGGGTGAAGTGACTTATATACTTGGTATTAAGATCTATAGAGATAGATCGAAGAAGTTGCTGGGTTTGACCTAGAGTACATACATTGAGAAGGTGTTGAAGCGGTTCAACATGCTTGAGTCCAAGAAAGGATTTTTACCCATGTCTTATTGTGTGAATCTCTCTAAGGACCAGTGTCCAAAATCTTGTGAAGATAAGGACTGCATGAAGTTGATTCCATATGCTTCGGCAATTGGATCAATCATGTATGCAATGTTATGTACTCGACCCGATGTCTCCTTTGCTTTGAGCATGACTAGCAGGTATCAGTCAGACCCCAGTGAGTGTAACTGGATTGCAGTCAAGAATATCCTGAAGTACTTGAGAAGGACAAAGGATGTGTTCTTTGTGTATGGTGGAGAGGAAGAGCTCGTTGTAAGTGGTTACACGGATGCTAGCTTCCAAACTGATAGGGACGATTCAAAGTCTTAGTAAGGGTTTGTGTTTTGCCTTAAAAGAGGAGCTGTGAGCTGGAAGAGTTCCAAGTAAGAGACAGTTGCTTATTCTACAACAGAGGCCGAGTATATCGCTACAGCTAACGCAGTGAAGGAGGCTGTATGGATTAGGAAATTCATCGACGAGCTTCATGTAGTTCCTAGCATTATTGGTCCCGTAGTTCTCTACTGTGATAACAATGGTGCAATTGCACAATCTAAGGAACCTAGATCTCATCAGTGCTCCAAGCACATACTTCGGCGGTTCCATCTTATTCGTGAGATTGTCGAACGAGAAGATGTGAACATTTGTAGAGTGCCGACTGAGGAGAATATTGCGGATCCACTGACAAAGCCTCTCGCGTAGAGAAAGCATGATGGTCATACTAGATCAATGGGTATACGATACCTAAATGATCAACTCTAGTGAGAGCCTTGTGGGTTGCATGTGAACATATATTTTGGTGGCTGTTTAATGTTTATTCATATGATGAATTGTGTACCAATGTTTTTCTTTTACAATTAATGGCATGTTCTTTTATTATGTTTTCTCTATGCGATAGTTAAATGTTATCATAATAAATACCCTTAGAATGTTCGCTTCCATAGGACATCAAGTACGTGACTTGAATGTGAGAGCCTATGATTTATTTGAAGCTTCATTCTTAAAAGGTCCCTGGTCGTTGTATCATCATAGAAGCTTAGGGTGATGATACCTTAAGATTAGCACGTGCGTTGACTGATGACCAGTTCTCACAGGTCATGATATTGTGATATCAAGTCATCACGTTGGTACTTGTTAATGAATAAGTTGTACTGGACAGACCCAACGTGAGACTACTCTGTGGATTGTTATCTAATCGTGTCACGAGTAGGTCTCAATTGACAATGGTGTTGTGGTCCTTTGACCTGAAGTCACAGCATTCATCAAGTGAGGAAGAGCGTGCTTTGATGTCATCTAAAGTCTTCCTTGAGAAAGGTTGATGATAAGGGTGGTTGTTGGGCACGTTACGAATCATTTGGGTGTTTGTGTGTGAGCAGATATGGGATTTTTCCTCCTATATGATAGGAGTTACGTCCATAGGCCCCTTGATGGAACTGGACTGAGAAATGCATGGCCATGCTTGGTTGAGTCAATATGTGATATTAGACTCACCATTCTCGTGAAGTCCGTTCTAGATCAAGAAACTTGGATTGAGCTATTATGAGGGTGACACGGTCCATGCCTCTAGTTCTTTCCGGATGTAAGGGACAAAGGGACAAAGACAACGCTGGGACATTGTTCATAAAGGCTTATGAGTTATGAACTCTTATTGCTTGTGGAGCAATGATGCATTGCTAGATGCCGCTCATTGTTTGTGAGGTTTTTGGTTTGATACTTTCAAGATCAAGTGGGAGACTGTTTGAGTTACCATGGTGATCTAGAACTGGTTAAACATGTAATCTCACTGCCAACGAGATATGAGCCTGCAGGGTCGCACATAAGAGCATGTGGAGAAATTGGAAGATTGACTGTGTTGGTAAGGGTTACCAATCACCATACAGTATGGGGTAGTCAGCCAAATGTTGCTAAGGCAAATTCGTCGAGAATCGTCGAGTATGACTCGACGACTCTCGACGTGTTTGTCGAGAATGATTAATCGAGAATCGTCGAGTATAACTCGACGACTCTCGACGAATTCGTCGAGAATCATTCATCGTGAATGATTCATCGAGAATCGTCGAGTGATACTCGACGACTCTCGACGAATTCATCGAGAATCAAAAGTGTTTGATTCCCGACGATTGGTGATACTCGACGATTCTATCCTTGATTCTCGACGAATCGGCAGATGATTCTCGCCGAATCTTTCTGCTGATTCTCCCCGAATCTATGCTGATTCTCACTGAACCTGTGCTGATTCTCGCCAAATGACTCTGAAACCCTAACTTGGGTGGTCTACGGATAGCGGTGTTCTTTGGACTGTTTATGCCTTTGGTATAAATAGGGGACTTAGGGTTTTTGGGATTAAGAGATTATCTATCATCGGGATACTCCTGTAGACAAATCGAGCCGACGGAAAAGTTCCGCCGATCCCCGATCCGCCAAATCCCGACCCCGCCGGACGGAATCGTTCCACCGTCGCCTGTTCGCTCCGCCGTCGACCTCATTTCCGGCGACAGTCGCCGATCTTTCTTTCCCTGGAGCGGACCTAGCAGTCCGTGGGAAGTGCAAAGGTGCGATTGATCTTCCTCCCAACCCTTCGTGCGACGAAGCTCGGGGTTATCCCACTCGTGTGGATTTCTGCAGAGACGTGGAAGTTATTCCACGTAGAACTCCCCACCGACGAGGACACGAATCTTGGAGCATCTCTGTTGAGTTGTGACTCAACGCCGCTAAGGTAATTTTTGCCTAGTTATTTGTTAACTTCTTGATTAAATTTTCATGGCCCGATCCCATCTCTTTTGGGTTGTCTTGATGTTTTATTCCTTCCGCTGTGTGCACAAGCGTTGTGCCATCCTCATAGAGAAACCCAACAGTATTACAGTGCACAAGATTCTGAAATGTTGAATTGTTTATTGCACTGACTATTATATTTTGTGCTCTTTTGTCCATGGTGGTAAGTACCACCTCATCCTTTGTTATTTCTGACAGTTTCTTGGGGGTTTGAACATTTGCATCTAAGGCAGATGTCTTCATTGGTACATATGGTCCTTCTTGTACAGTGATAAAGATTCTTGGATCTGAGGATTCCATGAACAATCTCACTCTCTGTTTCTATATAACAAAGTTATCCTTAGTATATATAGGCAGCTTCATGAAACTGAGTTCTCTATGAGATTCAGAAGACATAGATCTGAAATTTTTCTTATGCCCTTTGGATCTTTTTCAGACTATTAGGTCTTTCTTGAATAACCTTCCTCTGATACCACTTGAAAGATAATCCTATGGGTAGATAATCTAGGGTACATCCACTTTCCCCCTTCTTCCTCACTAGCAATATCCTAGATAAGGTTATAACACCTTCTCTTTAACTCAGATTCAAAGATCCTACAGTCTCAGTTTCTGTTAAGAAACCAACACTCAGACCAGCATGTCCTACCTCAGAGATTCTCCCAATCTCCTACCTTAGGTCCCTTGAGATCCCTACCTTAGCCTTTATAAATTAGGCTTACAACTCAGTGATTCCCTCAAACCACCTACCTCAGGTCCCTCAAGAACGCTAACTCAGCCTTCAAAATTAGGCTTACAACTAAGAGATTAGATCTCCTACCCACTCAGATCTCAAGGAGATCTTACAAAATTAAGAGGTAAAAATATAAACAATAATCTTCAGAAAACAGGAATTCTGTAATCTTACTTATCTGTTAGCACAAATTCTTCAAATCAGCAGCAATGGATTTCTTCTTGATAAATTGACTTGCTGAAAAGTTGCTTCTCTAGATCTGCAATCTTCTTATTGTTGATCGGCTTGATTTCCTTGAAGAAATTGTAGATAAGATCCACCTTAATATTCAGATCAAATTGGTGAATAGATCTAGAGATTTTCTTGAAGACCTTCGTCTTCTTCCTCCTTCTCGGGATTGTAATAAGAATGTGAATTTGTGTTTGCTTGATCGATTATGTCTCTTCTCAGTTGGTTTAGACAACCCCTCTATTTATAGCCTTCATGGATGGCTAGTAACTGAATGATGACATCTGCATCTGACATCATACGTCAAATCCTTCTTTAGACAATTTCTGTTGAAATATCTTATTCTTGTAGCTGATGTAATAGTTCTGACCTGTCTTAACACTTCTGTTTTGACCCTGCAGAGTTTCTGAAACAAAAGTGTCGAGATGTCCAAAGTATCTCGACACTTGTGTTGAGACATCTTAGCATTCTCAACACAATTCTCGACACAATTTTCATCTGAAACTTGAAAGTGTAGAGACAGTTGACTTGTCTCGACACAAGCGTTGTCTGTGTTGATATTGTTTAATTCTGCCTTGTGTCGAGACAAGTTGGATTGTCTTAACACAATTATCTGCCCGATGTCGGAACGTCTATGCTTTAATTCTTCATTGTTTCTAGACAGTTGTTTTGTCTCGACACAATTTTGCTTAGTAAAATTTCCCGCCTTCTTGGTGTCGAGACAGTTGTATTGTCTCGATACAACTGCTTTAAGCTTTATAGTGTCAAGTATGCTAACTTAGTCTTCAAGGTGTCGAGACAACTGACTTGTCTCGACACAGCTATCTTGAATCTTCTATGTGTCGAGTAAACTGACTTGTCTTGACACAACTTCTGCAAAGGTGTCAACAAAGTTGAAGTGTGTCGACACTTTTGTACTTAACCATTTTTCTGCACTGCAAGTTGCTGAATGTAGACTGTGCTGACTTCACTCAGCACTTTGCTGACTCCACTCGACGCTTTTGGTACTTAGATAATTTTTCTTCAAAATATAGTCAGCTTCTTGTGTCCACCTGTCCATTCAATATGAAATAGACAACCTGCATACATAAACTGAAATTAACATCAAATACAAATATGTGTATATCATTGAATTGAAAGAGCTTCTTCAAATCAAGTACATTGTGTCCAATGTACCCAACATAAGTAACCTTCCTTGAAGTGCTCCCTAGGATGTCGATATACTTGATTCTGTTGGAATGGGGGTAGTGCTAACTATGGGGCCAGACGCTCCATCCTAAAATTCTGGTGGAAACGTCTGCTGCTTTCTCCTAGGTTTCCACCACTGCCTTTGGAAAGATGCCTCTACCTATTAGGCCCTGCCTCTATAACTCCTTTTGTTGGTCTTTTACCACTAGCCTGGACCCCAAGATGGTCCGCCTCTAATCTTTTCTCTATGTCTATTATCTGAGCAAGGATCGAGTCAGCTATAAACAAAAGAGCCTGCCTTAGAGGGTCTCGCAAACCTTTGTAGAATCGCTTTGGGTACCCGCAATCATCTAAATCATAGGAGTCAGCAAACATTACAAGGTGTTGATACTCCTGTTAGTACTGCACAACTGATTTAGATCCCTATTTCAACTGCAGAAACCTTTCTTTGAGTTCATCTCGAGTAGTAGAAGGAACAAAATGCTCTAAGAAAGCATCAGAGAACTCATTCCAACTGATGTCAGTGTATACTCGTCCTTAAAAAATGGAGGCCAAAAGGGACTTCCACCACCTCTTTGCGTGTGATTTTAGAATAGATACTGCTAATGTGACAACCATACTGGCTGGACATCAAATTCCGACCATCAACTCCTGTACAGAATCCAACTACTCAGTGTGAACAACTGACTCTATCCCGCTGTAAGCAGGAGGAGAAAAAGCTCGAAAGGTAGTGAACTAATTGATGCTCGAGGCCTATTGCTCCATCAGGGCCTGTTGAGACCTGAAGGCATGTAAAATTGCAGTTACTGCCCCAGCTTCGACTATTGGAAGGGAGTAGGGATCGGAGGAATGGGAATGCCTGACGTTGGATTTGTATGTACTGGAATCTACGCAGAAAATATAGATTTAGGGTTAGGTTGGCAAAATGTAGGGTAATGGGTGGACATACTTAGTGTGAATCACAAATGGGCATACCACTGCTTCCGTTAAACTAGTTTGTCCGCAAACCAAAAAATTGAGTGGGGGTAATGCCTCATTCAATGACTTCTTTATCGTAAGATCAGTGTAATCTGATACCAATTGTAAAACCCCCCTCCCGGAACATAGGACACAACCGAGGAGAGATTTATGTCCAGAATAGCATCCTTGTAGTAGCATTAGCACACAGGCTAATATGTACTACAAGTTGCCTATTCTGCCAGCTAATTTACGACATCACAATTCCAACCCAACCAAATTTATGAACACAAAAGTCAAGATCCGCAAATATAAATTTACAAAAGTAGTATAACAAAGAAGGAAGCTACATCAGCTCCTGTAATATCAGAGTACACAAACTGCCTGAAGGTTATATCATAACACTCCAAAATTCACATCTGTCATGGAAGAAAGTGAGGGTATTATCGTATCAGGCCCGATACCCCTAGCTTGACTGTCCTACTACACGAGGTGCTACTGCTACTCCATCTGTGGGGGTGTTCTCCTAAAATTATAGGCGTAGCAACCATCAGTCATAAAGACTAAGTGGCTTCACATCCGCTAACCCCGACGACTCTCAGGCACTGGGCGGAGGAAAAGAAAGAGGAGCACAATATATCAGTAATATATATATCAAACAAGTGACATGAGACTTTTACTAAAGCTAGCAGTTCATGTATATATATATATCAGCACATCAATAATAAACAGGTAACAACAGTAGGTATAAACATTTATAAATAATCACATCTATACTAGTAGCATATCAAATCATAAGTACAGAATTGAACTTAACTTATAAAGATGCCCATATAAATTTATATGTAAAGGATCGAGTGCATCATATGCAGTACAATGCAATGAAATGAAATGAATGCAATATGATGGCTCACCCATGCTTACACACACATACACACAAATTTGTTATGTTAACATAGAACTTAGTTCCCACTTTTCGAGGCTTTCGACCAATTAGCGATCCTCTCTGGTATCACCCGTCATGGCCAAACGGGGATAGTGGAGAGGGCATCTCCACTACTAGGTTGGTGTCTACACTACCAGGCCTAGGACTCTGTACACCTCAATGTTATCATCCTCAAACGAATAGAGCTCCTGCATACATGACACAGAAGGGGTCTTGGGTCTTGGGTATATATGCACTAAGAGCACAACCCAACTTGCCTAATAGCACGAAAGAGGTCTTTGGGAAGTAAACACTAAAGAGCCCGCCAAACCGGCTCAATAGGCACAGAAGGGGTATTTGGAAAGTAAGCAATAAAGGGCCCAGCCCAAACATCCTAGGTCCAACTATCGACTCCCTTCGATGTGACGACTGGCAAGCCAGTTTACTTGACACATTAATTCTCAACATAGGATCAAACACCGTATGTCAAAACACACACATACAAAGCTCACACATTTCCATGCTCCTAAGCATCTAAGGGATCCAACTGAGTCCCTTTATATTACATCTTACTCGTGCCCTTAAGCACGCACGGGCTCCGCCCCAAGTCCCTTTTCCACTTTAATATAGGATAATTGGTGCACAATATTATATTCTTAACACTAGAGGTCAATGACCCCAACCGTCATAAAATCAAGGGTTATTTCTCCTCAAGCCCCTTTCTGATATTCAACGTACCTCTTTCAACTAAATAAGCGATTGTTTCCACTGAATCACATGTTTCGATATTTATTTATATCTACTTATATCACAATTGGTTTAGACAATACAATTTATGAAAATCGCAACAAATACTCTTCCGAAATTATTAACAAGGCAATGTGTGATCTTAGTATCATCCACTACATAATTACTAAATCGCATAAGCTTTTTGTTAATAATAAGAGAATCAAAATAAACATCAACACATCACTCTTGTGCATCACAGTTTACAAAATCTTGATTTCAGGATGCTACAATCCTCCAAAAATAATGTGTAATCATTTGTTGGAAAGGTATTCCCAAGGAATACAACTTTAGTGTTGAGACTGTGGTCAATATCTAAATATTTCACACTTGAAATCGGGTTTAAGTCTGACCGTGTACACTTGGACAGAACTCATCTTGTACAAATGTAATTTCAATGTAGCAAATTTGGTTGCACTTTTAGGGAGCTACAAAACTTTTCAGAAAATGTGTAACCATCCGTTGGAAAGGTCTTCCAGAGTGCTACAACTTTTGTGTGGAGCTCAAGAACTGAATTAGGTTGTATTATACCTAAAATTGCACTTGAGGTCTCCTGCGCATAGAAAACAGATTTCTGTTCAGCACTTTTTGAACGCATCGTAAAGATGGACGAACAGCATTGGTTCTTCTCCTTCCTCAAGCCATTACATAAGGCTTCCAACTTCTCTCCTCCATTTATCCCTCATTAGACCACTGATCATTATGAATCAAGTACGCCATCTTTGTAATTAAGAGAGGAGATGATCAAAGACAATCTCACAGCGATCGATGCCCTCGAATGAAAGTTTTAGCATAATCCCTTCCTAAGAAAACTCCATTAACTCTCAAACCAAGATCTCATGAGTCGAAGCCTCTCTTATATTTTGGATCTAAAGATTTAGCACTAAGGGAGAGGGTAGGAAGCTCACCTTGTTTCTGACAAAGGACTGAGTCCTTCTTCCTGGCGACATAACAGTGTTCGTCTTCCGATGGTATGGTTCAGATCGTCATTCTTCCAGGGCATAAGTCAGCTCCGTAAAGGAGATGGGCAAGGTCTCACTTATAAAGAACAACCGATTAGATCTAGGGTTGGAAGTTTCCATGCCATGTGTCACTCCCTTATTGGACCTAACTTGGTTATAATATAAAAATAGGACTTAGAAAAGGTAAGGTCATTAATTTCGCCATTATGTACAAGTCCAGAAGTATTGTAATCTTCCCCAAGACGCGAACAGAGTAAGCACAGAAATGCTAAGTCCATTCATCGTGTATACTCGACGAATCATCGAAATCACTCAACGGATCGTCGAGTGCATTGTGTACATTACACGAGTAATTTCGATGAATCATGAGTCTTCTCGATGAATCTCGTCGAAACCTTTCGATTAATTCACGAGTCCTTTTGATGAATCTCTCGATCAATTTCACAAGTCCTCTTGAGTTTACTCGACGAATTCCCTATATTCACTCCAGGCCTGATCTAACAGTCGTCCCATAGCCTTGAGTCCTCTCCCAACATTTTCTACCAGCTCAAGTCACCATAGTGACACCAAAACACATACGAGAGGTATAGCTCGAAATGGGATGTTACAGGATAAGACTACTACCACTGCCAACTCCTAAGATAACACTGCTAGGCGATAGCGTGCTACCGCATGGCAGTAATAAATTTAAAGAGAATGACCTATTAAATTAGGCCATCCATTTGTTTTTGCCTGAGGATCCTGAGGCTAGGATTTCTCTTGTATAACATAACTTGAGGAGTGTCGGAAGAGATATTTATTTCACTCTCTCTCACTTTCTCCACTCTCTTCAACCTTAAGAAAAGAAGAAGGTAAAAGAGAGGAATAAGAAGGCCATTACGTACTCTTTGGGAGAGATGTTGGAGAAGTTCTTGAGATCAGATTCATGAGTTAAGGCTAGATCTGTGGAGAGTAAGGTGCCACAAATGCTTCTATCCGGATCAAATGTGTGTTTATGGCTCCTAAGCGATATACAAGGGTAACGATTCTCCTCTTGATAACCTTGGACATTATAATCCTTTGTTTTTGCATAATAGGGAAGATACTCCACAAACTAGTGGAGGAAACTCTTTCGACAGGTCGATCAGTTTCAACTCCGGTAGAAATTGCATATAATATCCATAATCGAAGTACGAAATAGGCATGTTGTGTGAAGCCTAGCTAGACATGTTTATTTGGATTGGTGATGTTTGATTTGCATGCCAGAGAAGACTCCATGGATAAACATGTACTTTTTATGAGTTTTGGGGTATTGCAGGGTGCTGCAAAGAGTATTGGAGATATTCTCCAGGAAAACACCCAAATTTGGGACAGTAATATTATTTTGTCAAATACCCCCCGACTGTAGTGGTACCACTGGCGGTAGCTCTTAAAGAGCTTTGATTGTAGTTGCGAAGTTTGTGTCCATGAGACATGGTGGGTAGCATGTTGAGCTAAGAGCCTGGAGTGCCCAGCTTTAGTGGCCATGAGAGCCAACCCTGAAACATAACATGGTTATATATTTTGTAAACGGGAAAGGGGAGGCTGACTCGTACAATGCCGACCACCTAATAGCATGGCGTTTTGAGCAACGGGAAAGGGATGAGCTGCACCTGCACCATATCTCTCAACTAGATGACCTAAGGTAATTAGTGCGGTCAGGGGCATATGAGAGAGTCATTAGCATTAGTTTATGCATAACTAGTAATGCTCAAATGTTACCATCTAAGTGGTTGATGCGTAGGATGGTGGTTGGGTTGGGGAATTCTAGTATACCGATAATGTGCCCTGAGTGCATGGGATTTGTGACCGCACGTGCCAACATCTGTGATGAATAGTTATTAAATTGTGAATTGCTATGTCTATATATATTTATATATTTGCTGCTTCACTACCGGGAAGGAGTACTACCTCCCCGAAAAGGGGGTGGGGTCATTATAAATGGGTCGGCTAAAGCGGACCATTGCCTTGTTGTGCACATCTTGGTTGATTATTCTTGTGCAGGTGTAGGAGAGCCCGGGAGGATGCAACGGGTTGAATTCCCTTTTGTGCTATGACGGCCCTCAAAGGCTAAGCGAAGCATTTTTTTTACTATTTTAATGTGTATCCACCCTGTATGCTGATATATGTAAAGCACGTTTGTGAAGGAAATAGTTTATAAGGCCTGAAGGATGAACAGTTTGTTTATTTATATATCATTCCTATGTTTTGGTTAGTGGACAATCTTGGTGCTGGGTTCTTAATAACTTAAAAGCTTCTGCTAGAATGTAACTTTGATTTAGGATCCACGAATATTTTGGTTTCAAAGTGTAACTCCACTGACTCTCCGTGGAATATGGCGTGGGATCCCAGCCGAACCTTCTGTTACATTCTTCTTGATGGATGGCGGTTATACAATTTGGTATCAGCTTCTAGTGTCGATATTTCATATTCGATTTCGTGGTCAAATTCTTGTAAGGGGTGGTGAGCACGTGTATGTGCGTTACCGTTCCAACATGTATGATGCAATGAATGTCAACTTGGAAATGGAAAAAACACATGTTTGTGAAATCTGCGTGTTCCTGTGATTACTATTTTGCAATATGTTTAGTTACTAAATTGTGTGTTTCACGATTATAGGTGACTAGAAGCAGTGTGGGGCAGTCACATCCCCAATGCTCGGTAGAAAGTAGTGCACCAGCTGAGGTGCTTACACCTCCTCCTTCGATTGAAATATTACGATTTGTTGTTGAAGCTGTGTTTACAATGATCAATGCCCAACCAAAAAGGCATGTGCAACCCCCTACTTCTGCGGTGACTTCTATTCCAGTTGGTGTACTTGATCAGATTGCAATTCAAAGAGGTTTAGATCAACATTTAAACATTTATTTTGTACAGAGAGAACACATAGTTGATGAATAATTCCATGCCATTGTCATGATTCAACACCATGCAGGGTGTTGGATCATGAGGTGCCCTTAGAGGGGGGGTGAATAAGGGTTAGTACTAATTTCGCTCTTAGTATATTTTATTTGGTGAAATAATTACAGAAATCCAAAACAAAATTTTCTTAATTAATGATGAACACTTAGTAAATCATAAGAATACAAATGATTATATTTTATTTTTAAAAACAAAGTACAAAGATTCTCTATAAAGCTAGAGATCAAGGGTATGGAAAAATAAACTCTTCTGATTTCACTGGTCCTTCTACCAAGAACCGGCCGGCTATAGTGCATCTCTCCCTAGATCTTACTACTAGACTCCCCCTAAATCTCACCACAATCTAGTCGCTGCACACATGGTGGCAAAAAATCCCTAAGTCACTCAAGGACCTAGATGCCACACATAAGGAGGTAATTTTCTCCTAAGCCACACAAGAACATAGATGCCACGCAAAAGACGGCGATTTTCCTCTATCGATTTAACGACGAAATGACGAACTACATAGAAGATCTTTCAGAATGAAAACTCCCTCTAAACATAGTGCTGAAGATTATGACGAATCCTTTCCAAGGTTACTTGAGATGCTGCGTACGGGTCATCGCTTTTTCGCACTTGAACCTTCTTGGCAAGATGGAGTTTTCTGGATGCTGGAGCTCTCTAGACAAGCAGCTCAGGAAGGGACTCTCCAGATTTTGAAAGTCATCATCTCCAAAAAAAAATTAGCCAGATATATACTTTGGAGATATCGCCAGCGATACTGGGTATCACCTGCAACCGATATCATATCCGGCTGCCACGTGTCCCATGATTCTGAGAATTCTATGGGATGAGCCGGTCGTGGCCAATCGTGCGTTATCGCCTGGGCAATATCGATATCGCAGGGCAATATAAAATTTAACTATGAGCCGTGGAGATCATGTGGTAACTATTTCGTGAGTTATCGCCTGGTGGTGATACTGGATATCGCTAGGCGATATCTCCTTAACTTCTCTTCTCAATCCCGAATCGAAGCCAAAATAATTTGAGTATTGAACCTGTTATACTTGCACATCATAAACACACTAAGATAAAATACAAATAAGTTTTGTTATTAGCAAATCAAGAAGCGTGGAATGCATGCTCCAATAACTTCCCCTATTGATAATAACAAATCCACTAAGAAAGAAATAATGAATGACCTATAAAGTGACCTATAAAGTGTTAACAAATGTGATGAGCAAGACTAAGCATTTTCTTGTGAAGAAACTCCGCTTGGATGTTACGCTCCCCCTACATGTGTACTCCCCCTAAATAGAAGCATTTTGAAATGTATTATATATGTACTAACCAGGTAGTAATTTAAAGGAAACTTAACTTAATAAATGTTTTCTCAAAAAATTGTCCCCCTTTACGAATTATCAAAAGAAATTTGAGAACAGAACAGGTCATGTAACTAAGAGAATAAGTAAATTTGAGAGTGTAGGTAGAAGAAAAATAGGAAAAACATGTTAACCCAGAAATCGGCGATCCCTCTTAAGGTAGCTAGCTTGCAAGCCGCGGCCTACTCCAGGTTCCCCCTGGAGGTCGCGAGTTGTCTGCCCCCTTTTTTCTAAGGATGGGCGGACAGACTTCTCTATCCTCTTAGGCCGCGCGGCTAGGGAGGTCTTCTCGTCCTGACCACCCAGGTCGCAAAATAGTCGCTTTTTTTGTAGGGGCTGCGGACTGCTTCCTCAGTCCGCCTCTACAGACTGCGTGGTTAGATTAGCTAACCGCGCAATGGTTCTTTCCAACATGCACTATCAACCAAAATGGAGGACTGGCATTGCTATCCGGCCAGACCGCCTCATCAACACACTACCTGCCTCTAGGTCACCCGACAGTACGCGAAAAGCCTGTCCATCCAATGAGACATTCTGTAGCAGGGGCGACCTATGCGACCTACGTCTTCAGTCCGCCAGGTCGCCCAGATGGCAACCAACTCACCTGTCCGCCAGTAATGGGCGGACTCAGTCTCAGCTCGCCTATAGAAAAACGACTACATGTCCAACTACTCTACACTAGACCACACATAACTGCACGAGCTCAACTCTAGGCTGCCCACCATCGATAGCGGAGGAAAGCCTCCAGCTCGGCACATAGTAGAAATTTAGACCTGCCTCCAGGCCTCGAGTTAGCAATGACTACCTGCACCTCGCCAGCATGCGTAACCTGCCTCCTCAGTCTGCCAGGTCGCCAAGCCCTTGCCGGCTAGGCGGTGGACATATCTCCAGCATATCCCATCCTGTCCTTAGTGGGCTAGGCAGACTCATTCCGCAGTCCACCAGCTAGCCATCCAATTTCCCGGCGCCCGCTTCTTCCCAGCAGCGGGAGGGCTACTCCTTAGCTCGCATAGCTTAGCATGGGATCGATCACTACAACAGAAGAGGACTCATCCCAGTCCGCCAATAGAAGATTAACTAAATTGGACAAGTCCCTAACCGCATAACATGTCATAGACTCCACGGACTCCCAGTCTACTTGCACAACTTACCGCTCTACCGGGGGTAACGTTACCAGGACCGTCTCTAGCCCGAGCCTATAAATAGGTTCCATACCTGTCATTCAGCGGGCATGGTGGAGTGGGACAACCAAGGCATCAAGACCTGCGTACTCAGTCTCTCAGTCTGCGTGACCTCACCTGTCTTCTCGGCCTGATCGCGAAGTCCGCTTGGCTTAGTATAGCGAGCTGCGGGATCAGCTAACCGCGCGGTCTGCCGACCTCTCTGGTCAGTCTGCACGGCCTCTTGTAACGTCATTCCTTAGCCATTAGCTTCCCCCTTTATACCCTTTATTTTCTTTCCATGTAAAGGTGTAATCTCAAGATGTAATCTCAATTCATAATCAAAGGAAAGCTCGTTGCAAGAGTAGCATTTAAGCCACGGCGGGAGAAGTCTGTTATTGTCATTGCCAGCGGACCCCTCTTCTTCTCAACTCCTCTCCTCTCTCAGCAACAACATCAACCATCAGAGTCTAACTGTCAAAGTATCCATCTTCTCGATAGTTCCTCATCAACCTCCCATTATCCCTACAACCCTTGATCAAGCGCGAGCTTCACTCTCGAGCGTGCAGAAGAATTCACTGCATCCCTATCAATCTCTCCATAAGAGTCTAACTGTCAAAGTATCCATCTTCTCGATAGTTCCTCATCAACCTCCCATTATCCCTACAACCCTTGATCAAGCGCGAGCTTCACTCTCGAGCGTGCAGAAGAATTCACAACATGGCATAGACTCCACGGACTCCCTGTCTACTTGCACAACTTACCGCTCTACTGGGGGTAACGTTACCAGGACCGTCTCTAGCCCAAGCCTATAAATAGGTTCCATACCTGTCATTCAACAGGCATGGTGGAGTGGGACAACCAAGGCATCAAGACCTGCGTACTCAGTCTCTCAATCTGCGCGACCTCACCTGTCTTCTCGGCCTGATCGCGAAGTCCGCTCGGCTTAGTATAGCGAGCTGCGGGATCAGCTAACCGCGCGGTCTACCGACCGCCTTGGTCAGTCTGCACGGCCTCTGGTAACGTCTTTCCTTAGCCGTTAGCTTCCCCTTTTATACCCTTTATTTTCTTTCCATGTAAAGGTGTAATCTCAAGATGTAATCTCAATTCATAATCAAAGGAAAGCTCGTCGCAAGAGTAGCATTTAATCCACGGCGGGAGAAGTCTATTATTGTCATTGCCAGCGGACCCCTCTTCTTCTCAACTCCTCTCCTCTCTCAGCAACAACATCAACCATCAGAGTCTAACTGTCAAAGTATCCATCTTCTCGATAGTTCCTCATCAACCTCCCATTATCCCTACAACCCTTGATCAAGCGCGAGCTTCACTCTCGAGCTTGCAGAAGAATTCACTGCATCCCTATCAATCTCTCCATCTTATCTTAGTGAGACCGAACACCCTTTATCTGCTGTTACCCGCGGCCCCTCCATTTTCGCACATCAACAGTTAACACGCGGCTTCAGATCTCGAACAGACAGTGAAAATCAGCAGTTACTTATGTCAGTTCATCAACAAACTGAGAACCTTGCTCCATCAAGTCCTATTGAAGACCCTCTCTAGGAGTCCTTGGAGTAGTCATGATGGGAAATAGCCAGTAGTTCTAGGCAGTCAACTATACTCTAGCTGATATCATGCAGCGATTAAAGGCATAATATGCAGCAACGCCAGTTCCTCTAGTAAATCCAAAGCCAATATTGGATAATCAACAAGCCTATCCTACGGCTTATCTGCAAGTTTACCCTCTTGCTCAAACACCAACCTTTCTGCAAAGGCCTACAACCCATTTACGCCCTCAAATTGATGAGTTTGTTGCTCGTCAAAACTTCTTCCGGTAAGCTGCTCGAGGAAGTCAAGCAAGATTTCTAAACTTTCAGGGAAGTCATCCCTACTCTTCAGCTCCAGCCTTTGCTCCTCCCACAACAGCTTTTCCCTTCTATCCTCCTGCTCCTTTTACATCTATAGCGTATGCTCCCTTTTTTCCTTATTCTGCAGGAGAACAGGAAGAGCCTTAACCATTTTCAGAGAATGTTGGCTTGAACCAACTCCAGTTAACTTCGGAGAGCCACGATTTCCAATTTACACTAGAGAGACTAATCCAATGAAGCACCATCAAGCTTTTGAATAAGCCATAGCTCTCAAGAACCTTTCATATGCTACCAAATGCAAACTCTTTGTAATAACCTTTGATGGACAAGTTAGGGATTGATTCTATGGACTACATCCTCAGTCCATCTATTCCTTTGTTGATTTGCGAAGAGAGTTTCTGCTCAAATTTTCTACCTCTACAAAGAGGAAGGGCGGTCCAGAAGCCCTCTTTGAGATCAGGTAGTAGGAGAATGAGACTTGGTCTCATTTTGTGGATCATTTTCAGAAAGAAATCTGGGACATTGAGATCGTTGATCAAGAAATGTATCGGGTGGCTCTTATTCATGGTCTTTGTGAAGGACCGCTTAAGTTCGAGGCTAATGTCTGAGCGCCAAGGACATATCAAGAGTTGATAGGCTTAGCCAACTCATACATTCAAGGTGAAAAGAGTAATCCCAGCTTTATCTCCAGGCTTGTAGCAAATAAAGATCCTTCTTCTTACATGCAACCTCCGAGGTCACCTCAGAAAGATTTTCCATCCCACTCAAGGAAGGGAAGAAGCTTTCAACATAATCGACACCCCTTCCTGGGCCAGGATTGTGCCCGAGATAAATTATTACTATTGCCAGCCCCACCTGCTTATCCAGCACAAGCTCTGCAAGCATCTTCGGTTCATTAGCAGTAAGATAATGACTTGCAAGAATCCGAACTGGATGAGGCCATTCAAGAATTAAGTCAAGTCATGAAGGGTAGGGCTAATTTCAAATCTCCTTACCAACCGGAAGATCAAAGATCAAAAGATTCAGATCCATTCTGTGAGTTTCATAAAGAAAGTGGGCATTTAACTTAAAAATACCGAGCACTTTTTCAACTGGTACAAAAGATGCTAAGGCAGGGTAAGATGCATGATCTACTCCCGAAGGATGACCATTCTGATCTGCCAACTTCAAAAGGCAAAGAAGCAACAAACACTCCTTGCTGCTCAAAGGGAGTGAGTCAAATAAACCATTATCCTAACCACATTGTTAACGAGACCATTGATATCGATGATGAGGCTGCCTTGGAAGACTATTCTAAAGAGAAAAGGGCATCACAGTTCCAAAAGCTCCTTGCAATCATTGCTGGTCATTTTTACTTTTCTTTCTTCAAACATTTTCTCTTTTAAAGCATTTTTAAGTGTTCTTTCATTTTCATTTCAATAAATTTTTCGTCAGAGATCTCATACTGACACTTTTCCCTTTTTGAAGTGCCTCCTCCTCTATGTTCTCTTTGCCAAAGAGAACGCTGAACCATTGAGATATCACCAAGTCTTGTTGTTCCCTCCATAGACTGTTCTCAGGCATAAAACCACGATGACCACATATAGTGGGGAGTGTTTGCGTATGTGCAGTGGGTGCCGCTCAATCTATGATGGTGGACTTCAGGCTTCGGATCCAGCTGGTATCTAACATACAGTGTGTATTAAGGGAGGTCCTATGTGTTAGCTCTACTATACTCCGTTAGGGATACATTACAGTTACGTTGATATTTGCTGGGCAAGCAATTGCGATCAAGTGTAGTCTTGCCTCCTCGATCATCTCATGACTGTAATAGTCGAATACTCTACGATACTCTAAATCTGTGCCTTTGCATGGCCCACAACTCTGCTGATCAGCCCGTAGACAAGCAATAGGCCACTTGGCCCATCTAG
The DNA here is from genome assembly GCA_039513925.1 of Platanthera zijinensis. Classification (NCBI taxonomy): domain Eukaryota; kingdom Viridiplantae; phylum Streptophyta; class Magnoliopsida; order Asparagales; family Orchidaceae; genus Platanthera; species Platanthera zijinensis. The sequence continues at coordinate 117,240,659 of CM077084.1, forward strand.
TCTAATTGATCAGTGATATTTGTAACCCGAGGCATGAGAGCAGTGTATCTATCATTTCCTTCTTAGGATTTTGTGTAGATCTCCCTTTTGTGCTCTTTCAAGGGAATGTGGCTAGTTCGCTCTAGGTAGGACTACACCCTAGATGATTTTTCTTAGGCAAACGATGTATAAGGCCCCCGGGAACCACTTATGGTAGCATCCAGTCTTTTTGGGTCATCTTCGAGTGTTGCCTTCCTTTTTCATTCTGCCTTCTTTCAGGTTAACAGGTTAAGTCAACCCTATCAAAATGATTTGCAACATCTTTTTGCTTATACTCGCTTTATATATTCAGCTTTCATGAATCTCCATCCGCTAACGATTGATTATGCTTATTCTTGGCATCTATTATTCAATCAAGGAATCTATTTCTATTTATTGACAAGCCATGCTATTGAAGTATAATAGAGATGTTTTCATCTGGCTGATCTGGATTTTATATTAGAAATATCATATTTGATCACGCGAAAAGTTCATTATCACGATTTGATCTTTATTCAGTTAAGAGCAGAGCTTGCAGGGCATTTCACCTGCTATCCAATTACGTATTCTTTATCATATCAGCAGTTAACATTCGCAAGTTCTCTTCAGGTACTTGCAACTTACTTTTTCTTTCATGTCTGCTGCTCACTCTTCCTTTTGCAGAGAATAGCAGGTATTAGCAAGTTCCCTTCAGGTACTTGCAGCTTACTTTTCTATCATATCTGCTGCTTACTCTTCTTTTATAGAGATTATTAGATATTAGCAAGTTTCCTTTAGGTACTTGCATCTTACTTTTCTATCATATCTACTACTTACTCTTCTTTTGCAGATATTAGCAGATATTAGCAAGTTTCCTTCAGGTACTTGGAGCTTACTTTTCTATCCTATCTACTACTTACACTTCTTTTGCAAAGGTTAGTAGATATTAACAAGTTACCTTCAGGTACTTGCAGCTTACTTTTCTATCATATCTGCAGCTTACTCTTCTTTTGCAGAGGTTATTAGATATTAGAAAGTTCCCTTCAGGTACATGCAGCTTACTTTTCTATCATATCTGCAGCTTACTCTTCTTTTGCAGAGGTTAGCAGATATTTGCAAGTTTCCTTTAGGTACTTGCAACTTACTTTTCTATCATATCTGCTGCTTACTCTTTCTTTTGCAGAGACTAACAAATAATTGCAAGTTCCCTTCAGGTACTTGCTACTTACTTTGCTTTCATATCTACAGCTTACCCTTCTTTTGTAGAGGATAAACAGGTATTTGCAAGTCTCCCTCAGGTACTTGCAAGCTATTATTCTTTTGTGCTTTCCTCTCACCCTTGTTTTGTGGAGCCCAATGGAATACGTTCACGTCTTCTCCATTTTACAAAAGCAACTCGGTACACGCAAGATGTACCTCTTCTCGCTTGCATTAATTTTTCCTTTGTAGGAAAAAGATAGGCATTGGCAAACCTTTTTTGAGGAGAGACATCAGGTTCTATCTCTCCCTACCTCTAGTTTTTTCAAGAGGAGGATCACAATTTTTGTAGGTCTCTGCCTTTTTCAAAGTTCCCTTTGGGACTTAAAAAAGTGTGGGGATTATGTTAACCTAGAAATCGGCGATCACTCCCAAGGTAGCTAGCTTGCAAGTTGCGGCCTGCTCCAGGTTCCCCATGGAGGTCGCGGCCTATCCGCCCCCTTTTTTCTAAGGATGGGCAGACAAACATCTATGTCCCCTCAGGCCGCGCGGCTAGGGCGGTCTTCCCATCCTAACCGCCTAGGTTGCACAGCAGCCGCTTGTTCTGCAGGGGTTGTGGACTGCTTCCTAATTCCGTCTCTACAGGCCGCACGGTTAGATCAGCTAACCGCGCAATGGTTCTTTCAAACAGGCACTATCAAACAAAATGGCGGACTGACATTACTATTCGATCAGACCGCCACATTAATAGGCGACCTGCCTCCAGGTCGCCCAACAGTACGTTATAAGCCTGTCCATCCAACGAGACATTCTGCTGCAGGGGCGACCTGCGCAACCTACGTCTTCAGTTCACCAGGTTGCCCAGACAGCAACCAACTCTCATATCCACCAATAATGGGCGGACTCAGTCTCAGCCCGCCTGTAGAAAAATGGCAGCATGGCCAACTACTCTACACCAGAATGCACATAATAATGCGGGCTCAACTCTAGTCCGCTCACCATCGACAGCGGCGGCATGTCTCTAGCTCTCCGCGTAGCAGGAATGACGACCTTCCTCCAGGCCGCCAGTCAGCAACGACTACCTGCACCTTGCTAGCATGAGCAACTCACCTCCTCAATCCTCTAGGTCGCCAAGCCATTGTCGCCAGCCTGGGGGACAAGCCTCCAGCAGATCTCATCCTATCCTCATCGGGCTAGGCAGACTCATTCCATAGTCCACCAACTAGCCCTCCAGTTTCCCTGCGCCCGCTTCTTCCCAGCTGCGGGTGGGCTACTCCTCAGCTTGCATAGCTCGGCACGGGCTCGCTCAGTACAACCAAAGCAGACTCGTCCCAGTCTGCCAATAGAAGATCAACTCAAGTGGGCAAGTCCCTAACCTCACAACATGGCGTGGACTCGGCGGACTCCCTGTCTACTCTCACAACTTATCGCTCTACCAGGGGTAATATTACCAGGACCGTCTCCGGACCGAGCCTATAAAGAGGCCCCAATACCTCTCATTCAGCAGACATGGTGGAGTGGGATAACCAAGTCATCAAGACTTGCGGGCTCAGTCTCTCAGTCCGCGCGACCTCACCTGTCTTCTCATCCTGATCGTGTTGTCCGCTCGGCTTAGTCTAGCGAGTTGCGGGATCATCTAACTGTGCGGTCTGCTAACCACTATGGTCAGTCCGTGCGGCCTCTAGCAACCACTTTCCTTAGCTACCAGCTTCCACCTTTGTACCCTTTATTTTCTTTCCATGTAAAGGTGCAATCTCGAGCAGTAATCTCAATTCATAATCAAAGTAAAGCCCGTCGCAAGAGTGGCATTTAAGCCACGGCGGGTGAAGTCTGTTGTTGTCGCTGCTAGCGACCCCCTCTTCTTCTCAACTCCTCGCCTCTCTCAACAACAACATTAACCATCAGAGTCTAACCATAAAAGTAACCGTCTACTCGACAATTCCTCATCAACCACCCATTATCCCTGCAACCCTTGATCAAGTGCGTGCTCCACTCTCAAGCGTGCAGAAGCATTCACCTCCTCCCCATCAATCTCTCCACCTCATACTAGTGAGACCGAACACCCATTATCTGCTGGTGCCCGCGACCCCTCCATTTCTGCATATCAACAAAAATAATAATTGAAAATCAAGTGTAGAACATGTGAAACAATGTATTGTAACGAGGAATATAAGTGAACACAAACATTGTCAAATTCATCCAGTTATATCGTAGACACAAACACTAGTGAACATAAGAATTATAATTATTTTGGGTCCAATTCTCATGAGAAGTAATGTTATAAATGATAATGGAGTGTACATGTGAGAGTTAGATGAAAAACATATATGTATAAACTTAAAACGTACATGAACAAGTGAAATGTACAAACATAACATAGAAATATACATAAAGAGTTGTACTTGTACCCAAGAATTCATAGCACATAGACTGAATGAATAACCATATAGAGATTACACAAGACACTTCACAATTTTTTCCAAGGTGCTCAACTTCACAATGCTTATGAAGACTTATCAAGAGGGTGAGTAGTGCTTGGTGGAGGTTCCTTGTCATTTTTGTTAAAATTAATCAACAAAGATGTTGAATTATTTTAAATTTTTTTGAATAATAATTATTTTTTTATTTTGCTTTGTTTCGGCGTGACAAAGGACTTCGAATTCACTTGTGTGGCAATATATGATAACCAAAGTTGAATTATACACAGAAAATAAGGATAAATAGTTTATGAAATTCTAGTGGTTATGTTATGATACCCATAATCCACATATGCAGTAAAGGTAAACACATATAAAAATTTTCACAATTGTGTGTGAGAGAACACTATCATAAATAAAATATTTTCATGCTTAGAGGCATGCAAAAATAATTGTACAATTATAATACACTAGGAGAGTTGTATATATAAAATTATATCAAAATCTTGAATAGGTGAACAATGTTAGAGGTAACCCAATATATCAGAATACACATTGTACAATGCCTAAACGAGATAAAGTAAGAACATGTGGAAGAAAAAAATAGTGGCAGTCATACAAATATGGAGCTTTGATCAGAAAAAGGCATTTTTATAATTTTAGGATATCGCCAGGCGATATCGAATATCACTGATCGACGATAGCGCTAAAATATAAATAACGCAAGATCTGGAAGGAAAGGATCGGTTTGAGTTTTTTTCCTAAAACCCTCGAGCGAAAATGCATCTAGATGCCGAAGAAATCTCCAAATCATGGTTTGTTTATGTAATTTTGGTTTCTTTTCTTTAGGATTAGAGGATTCAAACACATTGAGGAAGGATTGTTGAGATTTCAAGAAATTTTAAAAGAGAAATTTTCAAATTTGAGGTTGATTTGTGTAGATTTAGGAATGAGATTTAAAATTATAATTTTTGAGTGAAGATGGCATATATCTAGTTGATAGATGAAGTGTAAACATAGATCTAGTAATATGAAATATATAAAAACATAAATAGAGTGTTTGGATGAGTAAATTTCTTAACAAAAAGGAATATTTTAGGGAAGAAGCTGATGAATAGTAGTTTTTTTAAAAATGTGTTAAGGTAAATCTTGATGAAATTAGGATCTCTTAAATGGTTATAGAATTCTCTAATTAAAACTTATGAGAACATGTCTGGAACTATAACTGACATTATACCCGCCATAGATAGTAGATCATGGATGTGTGCATGACGAACTTGGTCGACTTCAATGACTTCGCTCACTCTGATGTTTGGGTTCTACATTCTAGGAAATGTTTGATATGCGGAATGTATATCACTACCCCTGCTCCTCCTGAATTTAGAACTTGAAGCCATTCCTGAAAACAGAAATCTAAAACAATTTCGCTCTTAGTCTATTGTACTTGGTGAAATAATTACAGAAATCCAAAACAAAGTTTTCTTATTAAACGATGAACACTTAGTAAATCATAAGAATACAAATGATTATATTTTATTTAATAAGCATTAAAAACAAAGTACAAAGATTCTCTATAAAGCTAGAGATAATGGCTATGGAAAAATAAACTCCTTTTGATTTCACCGGTTCTTCTACCAAGAACCGGCCAGCAATAATGTATCTCTCCCTAGATCTTACTACTAGCCTCCCCCTTGATCTCACCATGATCTAGTCGGTGCAGACAAGGCAATGAAAACTCCCTATGTCATACAAGAACCTAGACGCCGCGCACAAGGCAGCGATTTTCTCCTAAGCCACGCAAGGACTTAGACGATACATACAAGGCGGTGATTTCCTCTATCGATTATAATGATGAAATGAAGAACTCTAAAGAATAACTTTCAGAATGAAAACTCTCTCTAAATGAAGTGCTGAAGATGATGATGAATCCTTGCTAAGGTTGCTTGAGATGCCGCGTACGAGTCGTATCTTTTTCTCTCTTGAACTTTCTAGGGAAGATGGAGTTTTCAGTATGTTGGAGCTCTCTGGAAAATTTGCACGGGAAGGAACACTCTAGATTTTTAAAGTTGTCATCTCCACAGAAATATGAGCCAAATTTATACTTTGGATCTATCGTTAGCGATACTGGGTATCGCCTGCCAGCAATATCATATCTAGTTGCCACGTGTCCTATGATTCTGAGGATTTTGCGGGATGACTCGATCGTGGCCAATCGTGTGCTATCGCCTGGGTAATATCGATATCGCTGATAATACGTTTTGTAGTTTAAACTACTAGCGTAATTACAAGTTTTTATTATAAAAACATATCTTTTAAAGCTTTATTTTGACCTCCTATTGTATATATTAATAACAATAATGATTGTTTTCTTTCTTTTATAGGTTTGCAGGTTTTCAGCAATTTCGTCGAGCTAAGCCAAGTTCATCGAGCTCAGCCTATTTCATCGAGCAAATCCAGTTCAACGAGCTCGCCAGAATTTGTCGACCTTAGCGTTCGTCGACCTGAGTATTTGTCGAACGCATCTTCTGCGTTCGACGAACGGTTACTTCGTCTCTAATTTCGTCGAGCTCTGCCTTCATTCTGTGTTCGACGAACTCCTCCAAATTTGTCGAGCTCCCGTCCACTTTCTGCGTTCGACATTCGTCAACCTCTCCTTCAGCTCAATTTGTCGACCTCACCTCCACCTTCTTCGTTCGACAAACTCTGCCAATTTCGTCAAGCTTCGCCTTCATTCTGCATTCGACGAACGTCTCCAATTTCGTCGAGCTCAGCCGTTCGTCGACCTCGCCTTCAGTTCAAAGTTGATCGATCACTACTTCCACTTTCTGTGTTCGACGTTTTCCTCTGTTCGTCGACCTCCCATCCACTTTCTCTTTTCTATGTTCATCGAGCTCTCCCTCCTCCTCTAATTTTTTCGAGCCCTTTCTCCTTCTTTCGTCGAGCTTACCTGCAGCCAGAGGACAAGTCTCGCTTTTTCACAAAATCCTGCGACCGCCATAAATGCACGTCACCCGTACCGAGGCAATCATCATTTCCCACCAGAATTTGTACCAAGGTTAACTCCCGTGCATGGCTGGAAGCATGGGACTTTCCTGCTCCTTGAATAATCTATAAATAGGGCCCCTCCCCTTGTGTAAAAAAAAGATATAATTTTGGGAGAGGGGAAGTGCTGTTATTTTCAGTTCTTCCTTAGTGTTCTTCCTCTCTTTTTCTCATTTCAGTTTTTCTATTTTAGCATTACTCTTCTGTAATAGTTCTTGAATTTCTTTAGTAATTTATCTTTAGTGCTAGCTTAGTTTTTTTTTCATTTCCTGCAATTATAGTTTTTATATTTCAAGTTGTAGCTCTTTGTTTGAATTAATATAAAGTCTCGTTACTTTTCTTGTCTCTGTTTTGTTTCCATGCACTCCTACTCATCTCTTCTCCTCCACTTCACCATGAGTAACTAATCCTCCTTGTACTCGATCTTGATGATCCGAGGTTTGAGTTGATTAAGTTATGATGCTCTAGTTTATTTTTCCTTTGTAAGGTTTAGACCTTAATTTACTCTTGAATAATCGTGTTTGGAGATATATCATCGATATATATTTTCCATATTTGTTTCCACTCTTAGCTAGCTGAGAGGCTCGTAGTTTGGAGTGAATGCTCAAGAGTAAAGAGAGTTGCACGCACCCCTTGAGAGAGGCAGACATTAAATCTCCTGAATTGTAGTGAAATCCAATAGCGGGGTTCACAGCATAAAGCGAGCTTTAGGCCTCCGATTTGGATGGGAGTTCGGTCAGACCTTCCCAAACTCAGGTGGGCACGAATTTGAGAGAAGCGTGTTCATGCTTTAGGAACCTCCACGGTCAAGGTCCTTTGCCTTATTAAGTTAGAGTTTATTATCGCATTTTTGATCAACTTAGGCCGAGGTGATTCTCGATCGAGTTCTTTTCTTTATCATTGTTTAACCCCTCATTTTAATCGCTAGTTGTGGCCTCTCTGATTAAGTGCAAGTGCTTTTCTTTATGCAAGTAGTCTCTTCTTTTAATTTAGTTAATAACCCTAAAAGTTTCTTTGATAAGATAATATTCTTCGTGTGAGTAAGATTACTCAACGGTACTCGAATTTAAATACGACACTTGTGTCCCATAGCTATAATTTGATAGGTATATATACTTGCCTAGTTGGATTGCTAGTTCGATTTTATTCTCTTCACAATTAGTAGACACCAATCGCTGGGCGATATCTAATTTAACTGTGCTTCATGGAGATCATGTGGTAACTATTCCATGAGCTATCGCATGGTGGCGATACTAGATGTAACACCCCTATCCGTCACATAGCATATAGCAGTAGGTCCGGCTGGGGCCCGACGCCATATACTACGGACAGACCGGTTGGTTACGCGTTGAAACCATTCAACTAATCATGTCGTCCTACACAACACCTAGCGGAAGCAATTTTTTTGGTTGCAAAAGAAATAAGAACCTAGCCATAATAGCATGAATGTCCACTACAAACCCAGGAATATATACATACATCAAAAGAGAAATGGCCTTAAGGCCTTACACTGATCACTTAACAAAAGGAGTGTTTTCCAAACTTCGGCACGCAGGTCGGCCATACATGAAAACGGGAAAGAAACATAAGCAATTAGGCCTTCGAGGGCCGGCACCGCAACAAGGGCTTTAGCCCGCTATTTCCCGCTCTGCTTCGCAGCACCTGCAAGCCACAAACCACCGCCCGGTGGTAAACAATAGCAACGGTCAGCAATGCTGACCAAATTATAATGATCCCGCCCCCACATTCGGGGTGGCAATGCTCTTTCCCTGCACTTTATTAGCATAGGCAATTATATAAAATATTTGCACTTCACCACAGGTGTAGGCTCGCACGGCCACACACCCCGTGCACTCAGGGCACATTCTCGGCGAACCGGCCAACGTCACGTCAATTCAAGCCATAGACGTTCCCAATCCACCACCGCCTCTTGGACGGTCATCCATATGAGCATTTTGTCTTATTGGCCTTGGTCACGGCAATTTAAGCCATAGACCGCCGAAGACCCTCATCCATACCAACGGTCCTACCGAACGACATAGACCGGGTACGGTTCCGCCTGACCCGTGCTCATACCGCAACGACAATTTAAGCCATATGCGCAGGCCAAGACTCACCGAGTCCCGTTTCCACCACAATAATCACATAACCCGGTTATGTTCACGTTGGCCCCCGGCCACCGTGTTGGCAAAACCCACTTTTGCCCAGTTTTCCGGGTGCACCTTGGAGTTAATCTCCAAGGCTCCCTGATGCAATCTACCACGTAGAAAACCCGAAAACACCCAAACACTCGGATTCTTGCCCGGTTCAAATGCAATGCAACATCACCGATCCGTCTCTACTTGTCCGGATAGGCTTCACACACAATGCCTACGTCCGTTTTCGCATACGGACTCTACACAAGGGGGACTTCACATATCTACCCCAAGGAACGCTCCAACTCTTCGCTCACTCGCGAGAGAGGGCTTCCTATGCAAAGGAAAAGAGGGCTTCACATGCCCAAGGATGAGAAATCGTTACCCTTGCGTTCTTCCGCGGCGCCATCGAAAACTATGCGGTTGAAAAGCACCGCAACGGCGTCACCTCCGCGGATCTGGACTCGGATCGCGATTCGGAGCTCCGAAGCTCCTCCGGCGGCCGAATCTTGGTCTCCTTCTCCAAACTTGCTCTCCCCTCTCTCTAAAACTTAGAGAGAGATTTGCTTGGATGGAATGAGGGATTCTAACCCTAAAACCCAGCTAAAACCCCTCAGGAGCAGCCCCCCATCGTCGGATCCAAAGCCAAGGAAATGAACGGTCGAGATTAGACCTGAAATCATAAAATCTGGGCCAAACACGGGTTCACACACGGCCGTGTGCCTGGCCGTGTAGCTCATTCGCCGTCTCGACCAAAATTGAAAACCAGCAATATGGCATGTGACACGGCCTCCGACACGCCCGTGTCGCCTGCGACACGCCCGTGTAGGGACCCGTGTCACGCCCCTCGTGTGCAATTTATCAACACTACGCAGTCAGAGAGGTACATGGCCTGGTGACACGGCATCAGACACGCCCGTGTCAAATTTGACACGCCCGTGTTTGTGCCCGTGTCATTACCCGTGTACCCAACCGCACAGCCCAGGTGTGACACGGCCTGGGACACGCCTGTGTCCTAGGCCGTGTTCCACCACACGACCATCATCGACCTGAACTGGTCGACGACACGGCCAGCTCGACACGCCCGACACGGCCTTCGACACGCCCGTGTCGGGGGCCGTGTCACCTGCACCAAAACCCTGTCTTGGCCAAATTCGATCCCCGTCGGTCCTACAACATTCTGGGGTGTTATAATTCTACCCCCCTTAAAGAATTTCGTCCACGAAATTAATAAAGGAAAAACAGGACTTAACGTAAAACAGTACCTGAGCGGAACAATTCCGGGTACTCCTCGAGCATAGTCTGCTCCTGTTCCCAAGAGAGCTCCTCACGCCCGTAATTATCCCACCGGACCTTAACCATCCGGATCTCCTTGTTACGAAGCCTCTTGACCTCAACATCTTCAATACGAATGGGCTTGACCCTAGTCGTCAACCCTTCGTCCACCGGCACTTGATCAGCCGCGATCACCTGCGAAGGCTCTTGCACCGCCTTCCGCAACACAGAAATGTGGAACACATCATGTAGCTCACTTAACTCCACCGATAGCCTCAAACGGTAAGCCGCTTCGCCGACTCGCTCCAGAACCTCAAAAGGTCCAAGGTATCTTGGGCTCAGCTTCTTCAAGCGTCTCACCCGTGAAACCCCCTTGAACGGCTTCACTTTCAGATATACCCAATCGCCTACCGCGAACTCCACGTTCCGGTGCTTGGCATTGTAATACTTCGCCTGCCGGTCCTGAGAAATCAACAAGCGCTCCCGAATGATCCGCACTAACAAGGTAGCACTCTCCACCTCCTGCTTCTTGTACAACCTTGCCTCACCTGTTTCAAGCCACGATAACGGCGTGCGACACTTCCTACCATACAGGGCCTCGAAGTGCGCCATTTGTATACTTGCTTGGTAGCTGTTGTTGTACGCGAACTCCACCAAATACAGGTGGTCTTCCCAATGCTTACCGAAATCCAGAACACACATGCGTAGCATGTCCTCCATCGTTCTATTGACCCTCTCGGTCTGCCCATCCGTCTGCGGATGGAAAGCTGTGCTGAACTTTAACTTTGTTCCCAGCATCTGCTGCACCAAACTCCAATCATTTGACGTGAACCGCCCATCGCGATCACTCACAATGCTACGGGGCACAACATGCAGCCTAACAATATTGTCAACATACAACTTTGCCAATTTCTCCACTGGATCATCCTTCCTATGCGGAATGAAATGCGACACCTTAGTTAGCCGATCTACGATCACCCAGATGGCGTCGTTCCCCTTCTGCGACCTTGGCAACCCGTGCACAAAGTCCATAGATATGTCGTTCAAACTTCCACTCCGGTATAGGCAAGGACTTCAGAAATCCTCCCGGCTTTTGGCATTCCGCCTTCACCAAGGCGCACGTTTGGCATTTAGCCACGTACAACGCCACATCACTCTTGAGCCTCGGCCACCAAAACAACTTTTTGAGATCACGATACATCTTCGTGCTCCCTGGGTGGATTGAGTACTTGGTATGATGAGCCTCGTACATCAACTCCGCCCGGAGGTTACCCCCACTCGGGACGCACAACCGATGATCCTTCCTTAATAAACCATCTTCCACCGAGAACTGGGAATTTGACCCATCCAGAGAGGCCTCCATAAGCTCCTTCATGGAGTCATCTAACTCCAATGCCTGCCGAACCCGGTCAGCCAGGTCATACTGCATCTCTGTCCAGTTTAACATTGCTTTGGCGCTCGTCTGCCTGTCAACGCAACAGATCTCAAGCTCCTCCAACTCCCGTACTAGCCGCTCATCATGCACCGACAACCAGTTGGCTTGGGCGGGAGCCCTGCGGCTCAGCGCATCCGCAACTGCGTTGCCCATCCCGGGTACATAATGTATTTTGAAGGTGTAGTCCCCTAGAAACTCCATCCACCTCCTCTGCCTCATATTAAGATCCTTTTGATCCAACAAGTATTTTAGGCTCTTGTGATCGGTGTATATATCGACCCTTACGTCGTAAAGGTAGTGTCTCCACAACTTGAGTGCAAATATCACGGCCGCCAACTCCAAGTCGTGCACCGGATAATTCCTTTCATGCACCTTCAACTGACGCGATCCATACGCTATCACGCTCCCATGCTGCAACAACACGCAGCCCAAGCCACTACCCGAAGCGTCACTATACACCTCAAAGCCCTCGGTCCCACTCGGTGAACTAAGCACTGGCGCCGTGGTCAACCGTCTCTTCAGCTCCTCAAAAGCTTGCATGCACTCTTGCGTCCACAAGAATTTCTGATCCTTCCTTGTCAACTTCGTGAGAGGTAAAGCTATCCGCGAGAAGTTCTCTACGAAGTGCCTGTAATATCCGGCAAGCCCGAGAAAACTACGGACTTCCGCGACAGAAGACAACGCAGGCCACTCCCGTATCGCAACAATCTTCGCCGGATCCATCGCTATACCTTCCCCACTAACAATATGACCAAGGAATGCTACCGAGGGTAGCCAGAACTCGCACTTGGAGAACTTCGCATAAAGCTCATTCCTCCTCAAAGTATCCAACACCAAATGCAAGTGCTTGAAGTGATCTTCTTCGCACTGCGAGTACACCAATATATCGTCAATAAAGACGATCACAAAGTGATCCAGGAAATCTCGGAATGTCCTGTTCATCAAATCCATAAATACCGATGGCGCATTCGTCAGTCCAAATGGCATGACCGTGAACTCGAAATGCCCATACCTCGTACTGAACGCCGTCTTCGGGATATCACACTCCCTGATCCTCAGCTGATAGTACCCCGACTTCAAGTCCAACTTGGAGTATACCGACGATCCGACTAACTTATCAAAGAGATCATCAATCCTCGGGATCGGGTACTTATTCTTCTCCGTCAACTTGTTCAATTCTCGGTAGTCGATACACAGCCGCATACTTCCGTCCTTCTTCTTAACGAAGAGGACCGGTGCGCTCCAAGGCGACGAACTTGGACGCACATAACCTTGCTCCATCAGCTCCTCCAGCTGAACCTTCAACTCCGCCATCTCCTTTGGCGCCAACCTATAAGGAGCACGTGACACGGGCTTGGCACCCGGCACGAGCTCGATGGTGAAATCGATCTCCCGCTGCGGTGGGGCTCCAGGAAGACTATCCGGGAACACATCGGGGTATTCGCAAACCACGGGAATCTCAACCAAAGTGGACTTTGGCTCCACAGCCCCCACTATTGCGAAGAACAGCTCTGCACCAGCACGAACTGCCTTCACCACCTGAAGAGCAGACATCAGTGTCTTGCTCGACCCCTTCAGCCCCTCGAATGTAGTCTCCCGCCCTACACCCAGCTTGACCTCCTTCCGGTCACAGTCAATCCAAGCTTTCTGCTCCGAGAGCCAATCCATTCCAAAGATCACGTCGAACTCTACTAGCGGCAACAATGACGCTAGCAAGTCGAACTCTTGGCTCCCAATGTGAACCTTCACTGCGCACACTCTGTCTGTATGCATCGAGCACCCATTCGGTAGCAGCACATCCAACTTGTCCTTCGCCATCGAAGAAGAGACTCTGATGCGCGATATAAAACTTTCGGACAAGAAGGAATGTGAAGCTCCCGTGTCGAACAGTGCCCGTGCCGGACTATCCCTAATCACAACAAAGCCTATACAAACAATATTAGGCTAACAAGCAATAGATAACGGTATTAAAGCTAACTTGCTATAAATTAACTCATACCTGTCACCACATCCGCTTGCTTGATGGCCTCCTGCTGGCCCAAGTTATAGACTCTAGGCTGAGTCAGAGCATAGTGGGACGCGGTCGACTCCACCACTTTGCCCTTCTCCTCGTAGGTAGCTCCTTGTTTCCTTTCGGACTTTGAGCGTCCACTCCAGCAATCACGGGCAAAGTGCCCCGTCTTTCCACACGTGAAACAAGCGCCCGGGGTTCGATTGGTAGTTGCCCCCGAGTCACCCGTAGAAGAAGCTGGACCTGACGTCCAAGCCGTTTTGAAGAATTTTCGGTAGCCCGACTTCGACGTAGTCGGCGCTTTGAACTCCACTTTCTTACTACCGGATTCCTTCTTCGCTTGGACATTCTTCATGTCCTTCTCCAAGGACCGGGCCGAACTGACCAGGGTCATGAAACCCTGCGCCTTGGGCCCCGATAGTAGCAACCTTAAATCATCTCTTAGCCCTTCGTAGAAGCGGCTCGTCTTGCGCTCCTCGTCTGCGAAGGTAGCGCCGGCATATCTCCCCAACCGAGTAAACTCGTGGAGGTACTCATCAACGGTGCAATCCCCTTGCACCAACTTCTGAAATTCGCTTTCTAGCGCAATTCTCTGCGCCGAGGGGAGGTATCGATCCATGAATAGTCTCACAAATTCCTCCATCGAAACTTCGGCCAACGGCCTTCCCTGCAACTGATGTAGCTTTAGGCCTTCCCACCATAGTCTTGCGTCCCCATCCAAAAGGAAAGTCGTTATAGTGGTCTTCTGCCACTCTTCCGTTTCCATCGCAGTCATCACCTTGTTGACCCTTGAGAGCCAATCCTCTGCTTGGGTCGGGGTTTCTGCCCCAGTGAATACCGGTGGATGAAAGCCCATCACGTGCTTCAGTTGTCTTTCAGTTGCTCTCCTAGGCAACTCTGGCTCCAAAACTACTTGCTCAACCCTCCTTTGCTCTGCTGTCTGAAGCGGTACTTGCTCCGTAGCAGGAGCAGGCTGCTACACCTGCCTTGCAGGCTGCGCATTGATCATAGCAAAGACAGCTTCTGCCACCAATCAAATGGTCTCGGCAGACGGAGGTGTTGCAGGCACATCGCTTGGCGCACTGCTCGCCTCAGAACCTGGCCGTTCAGACGGCCCAGCACCACTCCTGGTCACCTATAATCGTGCAAAACACCGATAAGCGACCAAAAATTACTACAAACAGCAATTATAGGAACACGCAGGTTCCTCAAACGTGTGTATTTTCATTCCTAAGTGGACATTCATGGGTTCTTTTCTTGTTATAACGATGACGCACACACATGTGCTCACCACCCCTTAAAGTGAATTCGCCCACGAATTCATTTAAGCTTGACCGAAACCAGAAGTCTAATACCAATTTGTAACACCCCTATCCGTCACATAGCATATAGCAGTAGGTCCGGCCGGGGCCCGACGCCATATACTACGGACAGACCGATTGGTTGCGCGTTGAAACCATTCAACCAATCATGTTGTCCTACACAACACCTAGCGGAAGCAATTTTTTTGGTTGCAAAAGAAATAAGAACCCAGCCATAACAGCATGAATGTCCACTACAAACCCAGGAATGTATACATACATCAAAAGAGAAATGGCCTTAAGGCCTTACACTGATCACTTAACAAAAGGAGTGTTTTCCAAACTTCGGCACGCAGGCCGGCCATACATGAAAACGGGAAAGAAACATAAGCAATTAGGCCTTCGAGGGCCTGCACCGCAACAAGGGCTTTAGCCCGCTATTTCCCGCTCTGCTCCACAGCACCTGCAAGCCACAAACCACCGCCCGGTGGTAAACAATAGCAACGGTCAGCAATGCTGACCAAATTATAACGATCCCGCCCCCACATTCGGGGCGGCAATGCTCTTTCCCTGCACTTTATTAGCATAGGCAATTATATAAAATATTTGCACTTCACCACAGGCGTAGGCTCGCATGGCCACACACCCCGTGCACTCAGGGCACATTCTCGGCGAACCGGCCAACGTCACGTCAATTCAAGCCATAGACGTTCCCAATCCACCATCGCCTCTTGGACGGTTATCCATATGAGCATTTTGTCTTATTGGCCTTGGTCACGGCAATTTAAGCCATAGACCGCCGAAGACCCTCATCCATGCCAACGGTCCTACCGAACGACATAGACCGGGTACGGTTCCGCCTGACCCGTGCTCATACCGTAATGACAATTTAAGCCATATGCGCAGGCCAAGACTCACCGAGTCCCGTTTCCATCACAATAATCACATAACCCGGTTATGTTCACGTTGGCCCCCGGCCAGCGTGTTGGCAAAACCCGCTTTTGCCCAGTTTTTCGGGTGCACCTTGGAGTTAATCTCCAAGGCTCCCTGATGCAATCTACCACGTAGAAAACCCGAAAACACCCAAACACCCGGATTCTTGCCCGGTTCAAATGCAACGCAACATCACCGATCCGGCTCTACTTGTCCGGATAGGCTTCACACACAATGCCTACGTCTGTTTTCGCATTCGGACTCTACACAAGGGGGACTTCACATATCTACCCCAAGGAACGCTCCAACTCTTCGCTCACTCGCGAGAGAGGGCTTCCTATGCAAAGGAAAAGAGGGCTTCACATGCCCAAGGATGATAAATCGTTACCCTTGCGTTCTTCCGCGGCGCCATCGAAAACTATGCGGTTGAAAAGCACTGCAATGGCGTCACCTCCGCGGATCTGGACTCGGATCGCGATTCGGAGCTCCGAAGCTCCTCCGGCGGCCGGATCTTGGTCTCCTTCTCCAAACTTGCTCTCCCCTCTCTCTAAAACTTAGAGAGAGATTTGCTTGGATGGAATGAGGGATTCTAACCCTAAAACCCAGCTAAAACCCCTCAGGAGCATCCCCCACCGTCGGATCCAAAGCCAAGGAAATGAACGGTCGAGATTAGACCTGAAATCATAAAATCTCGGCCGAACACGGGTTCACACACGGCCGTGTGCCTGGCCGTGTAGCTCATTCGCCATCTCGACCAAAATTGAAAACCAGCAACACGGCATGTGACACGGCCTCCGACACGCCCGTGTCGCCTGCGACACGCCCGTGTCGGGACCCGTGTCATGCCCCCCGTGTGCAATTTATCAACACTACGCAGTCAGAGAGGTACACGGCCTGGTGACATGGCATCAGACACGCCCGTGTCAAATTTGACACGCCCTTGTTTGTGCCCGTGTCATTACCCGTGTACCCAACCGCACAGCCCAGGTGTGACACGGCCTGGGACACGCCCGTGTCCTAGGCCGTGTTCCACCACACGACCATCGTCGACCTGAACTGGTCGACGACACAGCCAGCTCGACACGCCCAACACGGCCTTCGACACGCCCGTGTCGGGGGCCGTGTCACCTGCACCAAAACCCTGTCTTGGCCAAATTCGATCCCCGTCGCTCCTATAACATTCTGGGGTGTTACACTGGATATCTCCAGGAGATATCTCCTTAACTTCTCTTCTCAATCCCAAATCCAAGCTAAAATGATTTGAGTATTAGACCTATTATATCTGCACATCATAAACACACTACGATTAAATACAAACAAGATTTGTTATTAGGAAACAAAGAAGCGTAGAATGCATGCTCCAACATAGGGTTGTTGTTGGAGGATGAGGATACCAAAATAAATAGATTTTATAATGGTTTGTGCGATGAGCTATGACTTCTATTGGTGGGGCTATTTGGATTATGGGTATTGGTGGAGTCAGCTAGATCTTAAGAGATAGATTTGGGGAAAGCCCTCCAGTCGCTAGAGTTCAAGGTATCGAGCTCTGCAACGTCTGCAAAGTCTAGGCACCACGATAAGTGGATGAAGAATGCTAGGTTTGGAGCAACTTCTGGACGAGGTCCAATTATCTGCTATGCTTGCGACAAGCCAGGGCACATAGCCCGAGAGTGTCGTAATGGTGTTCCAAGGATCGTGAAAATGGTTAGAGAATCTTATGCGGAGAAAGGGAAGGCAATGAAGACAACTACATCCCAGCACTTTCAGCTGAGAGCCATGGCCGGGCAATGTTGGTTCACATATGAAGTATTAGGAGGTTGTTGTAGCTTTTGGTATGTTATACATTGTTCATGACTATATATGTGTTTTATAATGATAAATAAGCTACGTCCTAATACTTGTTCGGAAAAACTCTTTCTTTACCCTTTATAGCCTTGGAAATATAGTGAAGTGCCTTTGTTTATACTGCTACCACATAGGTAAGGGAGTAGTACGAGTATTGTAAAGGTGCAGATAGTAAGTCATGACTTTAGATTGGAAGCATCTGTATTGTCGATAACTGAGTTCGATGTGATCATTATCATGGAATTGCTCTAAGAACAGTGTACCTACATTGATTGTAACTCGAAGGAAGTCAAACTGGGACAATACATCGAATGTGAGACTAAATTTGTCAGTATGCGAGGATCAAGCAAGATACTGATGTTAGCTCTCTAAGTGGTCAAGACGGTTCAGAAGGGCGTAGAGTTATTTTCAACGCTATTAGAGGTTGTAGAGCCGAAGTCCAATTTGAGTGACGTTCCTATTATATCAGAGTTTGCGGATGTGTTTTCAAAAGATCTCCCTAGAATTCCACCTCAGTGAGAGATCGACTTCAATATTGAGTTTGTGCTAGGTGGGAAACCTGGGTCATGCTCACAGTACCGTGTAGCGCCAAAGGAGATGGCAGAACTAAAGTTTCAGTAACAAGAGTTGCTATTGCAAGTCTATATAAATCCAAGTATGCCACCTTGGAGTGCACCAGTCCTATTTGTGAAGAAGGATGAAATCTTACATCTAGATATTGAGTATTGAGAACTAAACAAGCTGACATTAAAGAATAAGTATACGATTTTGAGAATCGATGATTTGTTTTATTAGTTGGTTGGATAAATTGTCTATTCGAAGCTGAATTTGAAGTCTGGCTATTATTAGTTGTGGATCAGGGAAAATGATATTCCCAAGATAACATTTGGTACATGCTATAGACACTATAAGTTCATCGTGATGTCATTTGGGTTAACAAATGTGATATCGATATTCGTGGATTTGATGTATGGGACCTTTCGAGTGTATTTGGACCGATTTATGATCATCTATATAGATGACATATTGCCATACTCTCTGTCAGAGGAGGATCATACGAATCATTTGAGTTTGGTATTGCATATCCTGAGGAGGAATCGACTCTATGCACAGTTCTCTAAGTATGAGTTTTGACCATCGTCAGTGGCTTTTCTTGGTCATGTGGTTAGTGGAGAGGGTATTACAGTAGATTCAAAAAATATATTTGTTATACGAGAGTGGCCTGTGTTGACTACTGTGGTGAAAGTCAGGAGTTTTTTTGGGCTTACTGGCTATTATAGGCGCTTCACAGAGAACTTTTTGCAGATAGCTCTACCTCTCATTAAGTTGACAAGGAAGGATTAAAAATTTATTTGGATGCTAAAGTGCATGCGAACTTTTGAGAAGTTGAAGAATCGCCTGACCACGACGCCTATTTTGTGCTCGCCATGTGGTGCAGAAGGTTAGGAGATCTATAATGATAACTTAGGGAGCGGCTTAGGCTGCATTCTTCTATAGTTTGTGAAGATTATAGCTTATGGATCTTGCCAGATGAAGGTGCATGAGAGAAATTATCTAGTCCATGACTTAGAGTTGGCGACTGTGATATTCACCCTGAAGCTGTGGTGACATTACTTGTATGGCATGAAGGTTGACATCTTTACGGACTATAAGAGCTTAAAGTATTTGTTGTACCAATAGGATTTGAATATGCGACAAAGGAGGTGGATGAAGCACATTGGGGACTACACTTTTGAGATACATTATATTCCCAGGAAGGTAAATATTATCGTAGATGTATTGAGTTACAGGACCCCAATGTAGGGAAATTGGTTACAGATGCATGATGAGCATCTGATTTGGGTATTTGAGGCCTTGAAAGTCTCTTGTGTTGATGAGAGATATATTGTCGGTGCATGTTTTAATTGGTCAGAGGTGCAATATGTCCTCGTGGCCGAAATGCGGCAAGCATTAGAGCCTGATGGCAACATGAAACACTACTTGGCGGAGACTATGAATGGATCAAATGCCTAATTTTTTTTTGATGGAGGTCTTTTGTGGAAGGATAGTTAGTTGTGCGTCCTAATTGCGGGTAAATTATGGTAGGAATTGATGTACAAGGCAAACTTTACAAAGTACTCAGTCCACCTGGAGATCATAAAGATGTTCAAGGGTATGAAAAAGCTATTCTGGTGGCCAGGTATGAAGGACATAGCTCATTATATGGCGAAGTGTAAAACTTGCGCTCTAGTGAAGGCTGAATGTCAGAAATCTGGTGGTTTTCTGAAGTTGTTTCCAATACCGGAGTGGAAGTTTGATGATATATCTATAGATTTCATGCACAGCTTGCCAAGATCGTAGAGCGGGATTGATACCAATTGAGTGATCGTTGACTGACTGACAAAGGTATTATACTTCATTCTAAATAGGAGGGACGATTTAGTGAAATGTTAGCAAAGATTTATGTTGACAGATATGTATAATTACACATTATGCCCCGCAGGATCGTCAGTGACCGAGATTTACATTTCACTTTTAATGATTGGAGACTAATCCACCAATTGTTAGGTACCAATCTGAAGTTCAGCATTACTTTTCATCCGCAAACGGATGGTCAGACATAGAGGGTAAACTTGACAATGGAGTGAAAGTCTCTAGTGTCGACTAAATCCACCTATGGAGGGGGTGGAATTAATTTAACCTGCACAAATTAACAAACACAACACAGAGAACACACAAAGAGTTATAGTGGTTCCCCGATTTGGGTACGTCCACTTTCCCCCTTCGACCTATCTCCCACCAAGGAATGACTCGGTCGCTTCTCCAAACGGATTGAAATCCAATCCTCACACTACGGAAGGAACCCTTCCAACAAAGGAGTCACAACTCCACCACCACGGGTTGCACCCAACCCTTACAACTAGCAATAAAAATTCCCTTACAACAAATCAAAATTGAATGTAAAAGAAAATACAAACAGAGCTTTGGGAGATTCCGATGTCCTTCTTCGTTCGTTGAAGCTTTCTTGAAAGTTACGAAGAGTCCACAACCAAATTTATCTCTTGGAGAGGATCTTTTCAAGATCGGCGGCGGCAAGTAAATGCGGCGGCGATGCTTTGTAGATCCAAACTTCTTGACGAAGCAAGCAATGTCTACCAACGATCTCAGTCGGATCAGTCGTCTCTACCGATTCGGAATGGAGAACTAGTCTCGTTCAATGAATCGAGAGACAAGAGATCTCAAGAGAGATACGTGAGATGCTCGTCTTGCCTTGGTACTATCGTCGGAAGATCAAAGAAACACTGAGATCAGCGGCGGCGACGAGCTTGCGTGCGGCGACAGCGATCGTCGATTTTCCGCTATCGGATATGGCACGACGTCGGCTACTTTTGATTTCACGAGAAAGGATTACTGTAGAAGTTCAAAATACACGAGTATAAATACTAGAGCCAACCCTAATGACCGTTGTGGGGCCCAAAAGGAGAAATCATAGCCCCGGCCGAAACAGCGCACGGCACCTTGGTTCAGTCCAGCGAGTGAGAAAAATTTCCTAAGGCAAAATCGGCGGGAATCGTTGGTGATTCCCGTCAATGTTGGTGGGAATCACTCACGATTCCCGTCGATTCTTCCTTGGCTGAATTCCTATTGGAAAACTGTCAGCCGAAGGAAGTCGGCGGGAATGCAGACTGATTCTCGTCGAAGTCGGCGGGAATCACTCCCGATTCCCGTCGATTCTTCCTTGGCAGAATTCCTGTTCGAAAACTGTTAGCCGGAAGAATTCGGCGGCAATGCAGACTGATTCTCGTCGAATCGGCAGGAATCACTAACGATTCCCGTCGAAGTCAGCGAGAATCACTTAGTGATTCCCGTCGATTCTGACTTAGAAGAATTTTCTCTTCCTTCCTTTGATGACTTGGTCTTTGACCCATCTTTGCTCCTTCTTCTGCTCTTTATCTGCCTTAACCTTGTACTTGAAAATAAGTACACTCCAATAGAGAGAGAGCACGTGAGTCAACACACAGATCTACTCAACAAGGGATTACGTTGCGCAGACCCGTGTATATTGACCCATTGCACCCTGACATTGGTGTGTACTTTGCATGGAATAGCTGCAAGCACAACTTGATGGAAGAACATCAAATACATTGTCAATTCAGCTTAGCTTGTTCAGGGGCTTCTTCAAATCAAGTCCATTGTGGATACAATACCCAACCATCTCCCCCTATTTGAAGAAGCCTAAACCCTACAAGCTAAGGTGAATAGAACAGATGGGAATGAAAATCATAAAATGAAAATGCAGTTAAGAGTGAAATTCATTACCATTCTCCTGAGAGCATACTTAGCATTGGCAGCCATCTTAGCCTTAGCCGAGAGGGTAATCTCCCCCTTTTCGGCTTCTGCAAATATGGGAATTCACTTGGAGCACAAAGCTCCCCCTCAGTTCTTGCATTCGTGCCCGATCTTGAGTTCCTCGCTGATGTTCCCCCTTGATCCAAGAGCCTGGAGCCCTTCAGTCTTCAACCTTCATACTTCAGCATGCTGAGTTCAGTTTTGAAGAGACTGACCTTGGCCTCGTCTAGGGGCTTTGTGAAGATATCTGTAATCTACTTATCCGTGGGGACATAGTAGAGAGAGATATCTTTATTTTCCACATGCTCCCGAATGAAGTGGTAGTGCACTTCAATATGCTTTGTTCTGTTGTGCGATACTGGATTGTTCGCATTTGCTATTACGCTCGAGGAGTCGCAATACATAGGAAATTCTCTGAACTGCAAGTCATAATCTTCGAGTTGATTTCTGATCCATAAAAGTGGTGCGCAACAGCTGCCTGCTGAGATGTACTCAGATTCAGCTGTAGAGGTTGCGACACAGTTCTGCTTTTTACTGTTCCATTAAATAAGCCTTCTGCCGAGGAATTGGCACATCCCGGAAGTGCTTTTCCTATCATCCCTGCTTCCTGCAAAGTCAGCATCTGAAAAGCCTATCATCTCGACATCATTGTTTCTTGAGTACCACAAGCCAAGATTTGGTGTACCCTTTAGGTATCTAAAAATCCGCTTTGTTGTGACATAATGAGATTCCTTAGTGTTCACCTGAGATCTGTCACAAACGTATGTGGAAAACATAATATCCGGTCTACTAGCAGTAAGGTAGAGCAGGGATCCAATTATGCTTTTGTATTTGATTTCATCAAAAGGTTTCCCTTTCTCATCCTTCTCTAGAGACACAGTGGATCCCATTGGAGTCCTCATAGAGGTTGCATTCTCCATTCCGAATTTATTGAGGAGTTCATTTGTGAACTTCGTCTGAGAAATGAAAATTCCATCCTCAGACTTTTTCACTTGAAGTCCCAAGAAATACTTTAGCTCTCCCATGCTGCTCATTTCAAACTTTCCTTGCATAAGTTTAGAAAACTTCTTGCAAAGATTGTTGTCCGTTGAGCCGAATATTATATCATCGACATAGATTTTCACCTGCAAAATCTTGCCTTGTACTTCCCTAAGAAACAATGTCTTATCTATTTTTCCTCTCGAGAACTTGTTCTCAAGAAGAAAACTAGGCAGAGTCTCATACAAAGCTCGAGGAGCTTGTTTTAAGCGATATAATGCTTTATTAAGAAAGTAAATATGATTAGGGAATGTTGGATTAACAAAACCTGGGGGTTGCGCGACATATACTTCCTCTTTCAAATTTACATTTAGGAACGCAGATTTCACGTCCATCTGATAGAAAGTGAATCCTCTGTGAGAGGCATATTCCAGGAACAACCTGATCGCCTCGAGCCTTGCAACTGGTGCAAAGGTTTGGTCGAAGTCAATCCCCTCCCCTTATCTGTAACCTTGAGCCACCAGTCTAGCCTTGTTCTTGATGATGACACCGGGTTCATCCAGTTTGTTTCTAAAGATCCACTTAGTGCCGATCACATTCTGTTTTTTTGGTCTGGGAACAAGCGTCTAGACATTGAATCGTTCGAATTGATGCAGTTCATCTTGCATGGCCAATATCCAAGACGCATCTTTATTCGCTTCATCGAACTTCTTTGGCTCAACCTGTGACAGAAAACTTAGGTGCAGAATCTCATTAATTGTACCTCTGCGAGTTCTGACACCGTCCCGAGGATCGCCTATGATCTGATCTCTTGGGTGATCCCTCACGTGTCAGAGCTCTAAGTGTCTGGCATCTGGAGCTCCAATAGCTTCTCGGGCTCCTCCCTCTTCTGGGAGAATTTCTTTAACCTGACCGTCATCTTCTCCAGGTGGCATTGAGGTGGAGACCTTGATGTACTTGGGAATTCCATCTTTAACAGTCTCATCTAGACTTAGTTGTTCAAGTCTTGCACCTGCATCTTCAAGAATGCCACTGGAAGAATTGTTGTGAAGCAAGCTTCCTTCATCAAAAACAACATTAATGGACTCCTCTACCACTAGGTTTTTCTTATTGAAAACCCTATATGCCCGATTATGGCTACTATAGCCCATGCAGATGCCTTCGAAGCATTTTTCTCCGAATTTAGTACGTGGGTACTTCCTATTATTGAGTACATAGCATCTGCAGCCAAAAATCCTTAAATAGGACATGGTCGGTTTCCTGCCTTTCAATAGCTCATAAGGCGTCTTACGACGATTCTTGTTGATCAATGCTCGGTTATGCATATGGCAAGTTGTATTGACAGCCTCTGCCCAGAAGTACTCTGGAAGAGAAGCGTCATTCAACATTGTTGTACATGCTTCAATGAGCGTTCTATTTCTCCTCTCTGCAACTCCGTTTTGCTGAGGAGTACACGGGGAGGAAAACTAATGAAAGATACCCTGTTCTTCACAGAATCTTATCATAGCACCAGACTCGAATTCTGTTCCATGGTAACTTCTGATTTTTACCACGGAGCAGTTAAGTTCGTTCTGAATCTTCTTGATAAAATTAGTGAAGATGTCAAACGTATCTTACTTTCGTTTCAAGAAGAACACCCACGTAAACCGAGAGTGATCATCAACAATCACTAGCGTATACGATTTGCCTCCTAAGCTATGAACTTGTACTGGACCGAACAAGTCCATATGCAGAAGATAAAGACATCTGGAGGAGTCTTTGTCTGCAATGCCCTTAAAGGTAGCCCGAGTCTGTTTGCCCTTCTGGCATGCAGGACAAGGGCTATCTTTGATGCACTTAATAGTAGGGGCATCCCTTACTAAATTCTTAGAAAACAACATATTAATAGTATTGAAATTACTATGTGCTAATCTCTTGTGTCATTGTTCAAAGATAGAAGCACTGCCTTTTGCTACTAGGCACACGGGGGTAGAAGTGTCTAAGCTAAGAAAATCTAAGCAAAAGATATTTCTGCTCCTAATGCCAGTTAATACCGTCTCCGAAGAGGCACACGATATTATCTTGCACTTATCCTTGCAGAACTTAACGTCGTATCCTTTATCACACAACTTGCTTATACTGATCAGGTTATGGTTTAACCCTTCAACATAGGCCATGTCTGTGATAGAGAGTACACCGTTGGAAATCATACCATAACCCCTGGTGACTCCTCGATCAGATCCTCCAAAGCTGACTTTGGGTCCATTTTTGACTGGGGAGTAATCACGCAACAGGCTTCTTGTCCCGGTCATATGCCGGGAACATCCACTGTCCAAGTACCAGATTGACATTTTGGTGGCCTTTGGACATACCTGCAAAACAGAATTAGTTTCCCTTACGAACTAAATCAAACTTGGGTCCTAGATTTCTTGTTAGCACACTCCCCCTCGGTTGGTTAACCCTACGAGTTGTCGGCCTCGCATTGCTAACAAAAGGAGTCTCATTGTATCTTGTATTAAACCAGCAATCCACGGCAAAGTGACCAACTTTGCCATAGCACCAACAGTCAAACCTGTTGTACCGCTTCCTAGGCTCCAACTTTACCCTTGGAACGGTGGGTCCAACCGGGGCCTTAGATCTGGAGGTGGAGGCATCAGGATGATAGCAGTCACACGACTTCTTCACTTCTTATTCCTTCAGTATGACAGGCTTGGCCTTTGGTGCCTTCTTCCTATTATGGTCGCTAGAGAAATGGCCATAATTCTCCACTTGGATTTCCTCATAAGGTGCCTTAAAGACACTCTCACGGTAGTTATGGGGGAAGGTCCAACCATCATACCGGATCTTGGGCTTTTCAACCGAGGGCCGGAAGAAGTGGCCATAGGTTGACTCAAAGTCCTGCTCATTGCAAGGAAAGCCATGCTTTCTGAATGAAACAGGACCGAGTGGGGCCTTTCCCTTTTGTGCAGCAGAGGCCTTCTTAGTAGCCTTATTTTTCCTCTTATTTCTGTTTCTCCTGGATGATTTGCCAGGCATAGCCACATGCCCTAAGCCATCCCCCTTAGCCTGAGCAGAGAATTCATCAACCAGAGGAAGAACGGTCTTGGGCATAGAGAAGCTTTTGACAATCTTCCTTTCTGCCGCAAGCTGTTCTTCCAGCTTGTTGATTTATTGCTATTTTTGGTCAAGGAGCCTTAGAGAATCTGAGTGCTATAAGGCAGGTCGAGGTGTTCCTGTCAGAGAGAAATCAAGCTAGTGATCTCTTCTCTTAGGGACACACCCTCAGCCTTAAGGAATTTGACTTCCTTTTTCTGAGCCCTCAACCTCTTTCGGCACTCATAAAAAGTATTGAGCAGAAGCTCATACTTTTAGAGGAGTTCAGCCTTATGGGCAGATGGACTGTCCTCGTGGTCATCTTCATGAGACTCAGAGTCAGATTCAGATTCAAAGAGGGGGGGTGCGATCTTTTACCTTCCCAGTAAATGGGGGACAGTCTCAATATGAGTCGGAGCGACCCATTAGCCCAAAGTTGGCTTCCTCATCATCACTGGAGTCTGAAGAGTCAGACTCACTCAGTGTCTTTGGATTTTTAGCAATGTAGCTCCTCTCCTTCTTCTTATCTCTAGAGGACTTGTGCTCCTCTCCCTTCCCCTTATCTCTCTTTCTTTGGTGGCAGTCAGCAACGATGTGGACTGGCTTATTGCATCCAAAGAAGATAATGTCAGTAGAACGATGTTTGTTCTGTTTAGACTCATACCTGTCAGAAGAGTAATTCTTCTTCTGATGTCTGGAGGAGGAGCCATCCCTTTTTCTTTGATTCCTCAACTTGAGGAACTTCTTGAACTCTCTTGTGATGAAGGAGAATTCTTCCTCAGATATCTCTAAGCTGGATGAGCATGGCTCAGAGTCTTCTTCCTCAGCCTTTCTCCAAGAGCTGGACGAGGCTGCACCCTTGCCTTTCCTTGAGTGACTAGCTTTCAGGGCTACAGTCTTTTCTTTGGCTGCGGCCTTATCGGCTTCTTCTTCAACTTTTTTGGTGTTCAGCTAAAGCTCGTAGGACATTAGCTTTCTAAATAGAATCTGGGGATCAGTTTTTGCCAGCTTGCCAAATTCTCTGATGGCGCAGATCTTGGTGTCCCATTCCTTAGTAAAGGATCTAAGGAATTTGTCATTTAGTTCACCATCGGTGAACACTCTACCATAACCCTTCAGGGCATTGACGATCTTCAGGAAGTTCTCGAATGTCACTCTAATTTCTTCCTTGGGACCTTGCCTGAAGGCCTCATTCTTCTGGTTCAGAAGGGATCTTCGATCATCCCTTACTTCATTTGTGCCTTCCATCAGAATGATCAGGCAGTGCCATATGTCCTGAGCAGTCCTGCAGTTGCTGAAATTCTGCATCATGGAATCATCTACGGCACTTACTAAGATGTTTTGAGCTTTCTTATCTAGTACGACAAGCACTATCTCATCCTTATCCATTTCGGAGAGCTTCTTGGGCACCATCTTGGTAGGATCAATGGTGGAGGCCTTAGTGGGGATATAAGGTCCCTCCTCCACTATCATGAAGAGTCAGGGGTCGACTACTTCCATGTAGAACCTGATCCTTTCCTTCCAGATTGGAAAGTTTAGCTTGGTGCACACTGGGATCTTTCCTGAATACTTGAGTACATCCATTTATGAGATCTTCTTTATTCTTGACACTAGACACGGGATCTTACTCAAGGTGTTAACCTTATTGATGAGCAACCTCGCTCTGATACCACTTGAAAGCCTCTAGTGTCGACTAAATCCACTTATGGGGGGAATAGGTGTCGTGCAGTCTTTTGCGGAATTAATTTATCCTGTACAAATTAACAAACACAGCACAGAGAACACACAAATAGTTATAGTAGTTCCCCGATTTGGGTACATCCACTTTCCCCCTTCGACCTATCTCCCACCAAGGGACGACTCAGTCACTTCTCCAAACGGATTGAAATCCAATCCTCACACTATGGAAGGAACCCTTCCAACAAAGGAGTCACAACTCCACCACCATGGGTTGCACCCAACCCTTACAACTAGGACTAGCACGGCGCGGTAGGTTCCCGAGTGCTTTGTCCAATTAATTCAACTATTGCCCAGCGTTAGCTGCTACCGCTCGGCGGTAGGTTCCTTGGGAGAGCTCCTTGTATTTCTTGGACCTATAAACCTGCACACTTTACCAAACACAAGATATAATCAAATACAACCTGGGAGTTGATATTATCAAACTATGGGAATGTGAATCGTCGGCTCCAGCACAATTCCCTCCTCTGGTCATGTTGAGCATGAGCATATAGGAAAATCTCACCATTTAGTCTTTGAACATGTGATCCCAGGGGACTTAAAAGTACAACCCAAACAGAAGATTCCAAGGGTGTGGCTTAGAATAAAGTGATAGATATGGAAGAAGTTGAACACGAACTTGTTGCGCAAGGCAATATAGAGATGGGTCTGGGAGAATTTCATCTGGAACTTGCTCCTTAATAAATTGAGACTAAAGTGTTGGAAGAAACTCACCAAGAAGTTTCCACTCTTCACACTGAGATTGTTGAAGGAGGCCACCAAGATCATATTCTCATAGATAGAGTACATATTAAGGAGGAACTAGTCTAGGAAGACTCTTCCCAACAAACTGAAGTGCTGGAGGCAACTAAAGAGATTGAGTGGGAGTTAAATCTACTAGAATCTGCCCAAAATAAGCTTGACAAGGAATAAGTGGACAAAATAATCATCAATGTAGTAGAATCCACACCAGCAATCCTTCCTGCTCAAGAAATATTTGAAGGGTGCATCCCTATAGGGACTAAGCTAGTCTTGTGGAATGGAAAAGGTGTGCTGGAAGATCCAGACGCTGATCTTATCCCCTCTCAGAAATTAACTCATGATTATCTCTATGAAGATTATGAGCCTCACACAGGCCCCTCCTAGAGACTATCTGAAGAAGAGCCAAACGCCTTAACTCTCCCACCAAGTGAAGAACCTTCTAGTTCTTTCATGGCTTAGCTATAGGTAATGTTTGATAGCCAAAGAAGAAAAATAGAGGATTACTCGCTTGGTAGCTATTATTATTGGCAAACTGATTCTCGTCGAATCGGCGGGAATCACTAACGATTTTCGTCGAAGTCGGCGAGAATCACTTAGTGATTCCCGTCGATTCTTACTTAGAAGAATTTTCTCTTCCTTCCTTTGATGACTTGGTCGTTGACCCATCTTTTCTCCTTCTTCTGCTCTTGATCTGCCTTAACCTTGTACTTGAAAATAAGTACACTCCAATAGAGAGAGCACACGTGAGTCAACACACTGATCTACTCAACGAGGGATTACGTTGCGCAGACCCGTGTATATTGACCCACTGCACCCTGACATTGGTGTGTACTTAGAATGGAATAGCTGCAAGCACAACTTGATGGAAGAACGTCAAATACATTATCAATTCAGCTTAGCTTATTCAGGGGCTTCTTCAAATCAGGTCCATTGTGAATACAATACCCAACATGGAGGATTTACTTCACATGCGTGCCTTTGATTTTGGGAAGAGGTGGGAGGACCATATCTTTATGATCGATTTTGCCAATAATAATAGCTACCAAGCGAGTATTAAGATGGTGTCCTTCGATGGCTTATATAGTAGGAAGTGTCGTACTCCGTTGACTTGGGTAGAAATAGGTGAATCAAAGATGTATTAGCGTAAAGACGTTGAAGATGCTACTTTGACGATACGTTTGATTCGGGAGCGACTGTTGATTACTCAGGATAGGCATGAAAATTACTCTAATGCTAAGAACTGAAATGTTGAGTTTATGATAGGCGACTGGGTTTATCTCAAGATCATGATGTTCAAATGTGTATCCAGGATTCAACACTTGAAGAAGCTGAGTCTAAGATATGCTGGGCCATTTAAATTATTGAACAGATTGGTGAGGTTTCCTATCGACTTGATCTTTTAGAAGAGTAAGTTGTTTACACAATGTGTTTCACATATCGGTGTTTCAAAAGGCGGTGCAAAAGCCTACGCAAGTGGTTGCTATAAATCTAGTACCGATCAATAGTGGGTTGACAACGAGAGTAAAGCCCATTTGAATTGAAGACACAGTGGGCAAGCAATTACAGAATAAGTCAATCAGAATTGTCAAGGTACATTAGGACAGCTGTGGCCATGAGGAACACTCATGGGAGCATGAGCAAACCTTGATCGAGGAGTTCCGTGAGCTTTTTCATTGAGCTACATTTTGTATATTTTGTACTTTTTTGTTGTTTTCTGAACTATTGGAATTTCAAGGCAAAATTTCTTACAGGGGGGAGATTTGTAATCCCCCAGGTTTCCCATGTTTGAAAACAACTACTTTTCTGGTTATTGGAAGCTACCAACCAGTGATAGCAAGATACCGCTGGTTGTAGCAGGCGTCGAGTTGATTACATCGAGAGCAACCAGTGGCATCGAGTTATTAACACTAGGCGGTAACGATACTGTTGGCTGTAGTGATGAAGTCGATCCAGTCAATGTAATCAAAAAATGATGAAGTTGAATTTGCTAATTCCTAGCAATAGAGATTCCACTGGCAATAGTGATTCCATGTGTCAAGTGATGTTAAGGCAGTCATTAAGCAGAAAAGTGGTGTTAGATAAGACCACCTCCACTGCCACCGCCTAAGCTAATGTCAGGAAATAGTGTACTACAAGACGACGATAGCAAATTTAAAGAGAATGGCTAATTAAATAGGGCCACCATTTGTTTTGGCATGGGGATCCAAAGGCTAGGATTACTCTCATATAGCTTAACTAGAAGAGTGTGGGAAGAGATATACATTTCTCTTTCACTCGCTCTCTCTCACTTTCTCCACTCTCTTCAACCTTAAGAAAATAAGAAGGGAAAAGATAGGAAGAAGAAGGCCATTACCAGCTATTTGGGAGAGCTGTTGGAGAATTTCATGAGATTAGATTCACGAGCCAAGGCTATATCTATGGAGAGGAAGGTGTTGCAAACGCTTCTATCTGAATTGAATTTGTGTTATGGCTCCTAAGCAATGTACAAGGGTAAAGACTCTCCTCTTGAGAACCTTGGACATACTAGTCCTTTATTTTTGCTTAATAGGGAAGATACTTACCAAACATGTGGAGGGAACTATTTTGACGGGTCGATCCATTATATCCCTGGTAGAAATTGCATATAGATGTTGGAGCATGCGTTTCATGCTTCTTGGTTTGCTAATAACAAATCTCATTTGTATTTGATCTTTGGATATTTATGATGTGCAGATATCACAGGTTTAACTCTAATGGCATTTGGGTGTTGATTCGGGTCAGAACATATGAGCTCATGAGATATTGCCAGGCAATATGGGGGATCACCCACCGGCAATAGCGGCATGAGCAGTTAACTCACTATCTCCACACGGCTGGCAGTTTCTTCACTATCTCCCGATAATATTGGATATCGCCGATCAACGATAGACAATGATTGACATGATCGATCTTCGTTGCAAAAATGAAGAATACGTGGGACACGTGGTAGCCGTTAACAATATCGCTAGTAGGCGATACCTAGTGTTGTCAGGCGATATCGCCAAAATATAAAAGCCAGCCAATTTTCTGTGGAGATCACAATTTTCATTACCTGGAGTGTTCCTTCCTGTTTCTACAGTCCAGAGAGCTCAAGAATCTAGAATTACTCCATACTCTCAAGTAGTACGAAGCACACAAGATTGACGGCACGTACGCGACATTCCAAGCAACCCTGACAAGGATTAATCGGCATCTCCAGCGCGTCATTTAGAGGGAGTTTTAATTCTGAAGATTTCCTTTTGTTTTTGTTCTTTATTCCTATTGTAATCGAGAGATAAAATCACCTCCTTGTACGTGGCTTCTAAGTCCTTGCGTGGCTTAGGAGAGAATCGCTGCCTTGTGCGTGGCGTCGAAGTCCTTATGTGGCTTAGGGAGAAATTGTTGCCTTGTGAGCAGCATTTAGATTGTGGTTAGATCTAAGGGAGGCTAGTAGCAAGATCTAGGGAGAGATACACTTTAGCCTGCCGATTCTTGGTAGAAGGACCGGCGAAATCCAAAGTAATTTGTATTTTTCACAAGCCTTTTGTCTCTAGCTTTATAGAGATATTACGTATTCAAATCTAGCACTTTTGAAATAAATTGTTGTTATTTTTGTTTTTATAAATTTCTAAGTGTTCACTTTGCTTGTGAAAATTTAGTCTTGATTTCCTTGTTTTTCATTAAGTAAACTATATTTAGAAAAGTAAAGTAATTAACCCTTATTCACCACCCCCTTTAACGGTACCTCATGATCCAACACTTGGTATTAGATAAGGTTACTCCGAAATCATTTTTATAACCAGGAGTGATGTAGCAAAACAATCACGCATTTTCTAAGGGGCAAGGTATAAGTAGACCTCTCTTATTCACGGGCACAGACTATAACTATTGGAAAGCTTGAATGTTATGCTTTCTAATAGCTCTAGATATTTAAGTATGGGGCATGTTAAAAACATGCTACACTTCCCCTATAACTGTAATAGGAAGTGTCACAATGGAAAAACCCAAGGACAAATGGGATGAAGTTGATAAGCTTCGCCGTGAGAATAATCCTAAGGCAGTGAACGCCATATTATGTGCGTTAGATAGGACTGAATTTAATCGTGTTAGTGCATGTGAAACTGTGTATGACATATAGAATCTCCTTGAAGTTACACATGAAGGTACATCGAAGGTGAAAGACTCAAAGATTTTCAGGTTAGAGTTAGAGTTTGAGAAGTTAAAGATGGAGGTTGATGAGGATGTAGACTTCATGTACACGAGGTTCAGCAAGATCATAAATGACTCAAAGATTTTAGGAAAGAGTTTCTCAAATGGAGATTTGGTGAGAAAGATACTTAGATCGCTTCCCCCGAAGTTTAATCCAAAAGTGACTGCCATCTTAGAGTCACACGATCTACAGTCTCTCCAAATTGAGAACCTGATTGGAAATCTGAAAACCCACGAAGTGGAACTGAGGATTCAACAACAAGAGTATAGCCTGGAGCCAAGGAAGAAAATATTAGCGTTGAGGTCCAAGAAGGAAGTGGAAAGTAAGTCCGATGAGAATGATGAAGAAAATGATGAAAGTCTGTTCGTGAGGAAGTTCAGGAAATTCAAGAGAAATCCTGAAAGAAGAAATGCTTTCAGGAAGGTGTTCAATAGAAATGAATCTGGATACAGGAAAAGCAAAACCAAAGACGAAGGAGAGGATGATGAAGAGCGACCTCCAACCGACTGTTACCACTAAAGGAGAGTTGGCCATATAAAGAGCAAGTGCCCAAAGTATCTGAAAGAGGTGAAGGAAAAGTGGCACAAGAAGAAGGATAAGAAGAAAGTTCTGAAGGCTGAAACCTATGATGATGCACATCTGAGGAAACAAGCAGTTCTAGCTCTGAGACTAAAGAGGAGGCCAACATGTGCCTGATGGGCAAGGACGTCTCATCATCTGATGACGAGAGTAGTTTCCAGAGAGACACTGAGGTAAATCCTCCTTCTTATGAATATTTATATACTGATTTTTTTAGAATGTGCAAGTATTTTGATAAAATTTTAACTGAAATCAAATTATTAAAATCTGAAAATAAATTTTTACTGAAAGAAAATAAAAAATTAACAAATGAATTAAAAATACTTGGGAAAGAGAAAGTAACTTATCATGAGAATTGTCCATTTTTGACAAGGATACTAGAACTGGAGAAAGATCTTTCTATGTCTCGGTCTCACATTGATTCTCTCACAAGATAAAATGAGACCTTAGAGAGATCTCTAAAACTTTATCAGTCATAAGTAGAAGGAAGTAGAAAGGGCTTCGCAAACCACTGCGGCACTATAGTTGTTGAAAAACAATGCATTGAGAGGCCGAGTCCGTGATTTAGAAATGTCCATTAAAAAGTTTGGAATGAGACGAAAATCACTGAATATGATTTTGGCGAGTCAATGCCTTGGTTCAGAAAAATTTGGAATCAGATACTCTCCAGAACACTATCGCCCGGCGACACACTGTCTCCAGTGATAAGAAAAAAAATTCAATTTTTAAAAATAGTTATGATAAATCTACTATAACTGCTTCTTCCAGCAATAGTTTAAAATCTATTTTAAAAAATTTGTCAAATATTTTTGTCACGTGTGCCAAATGTAGTAAGTTTGGTCACACTACTCACACTTGTAGAAAGACAGGACACTATTCCGTTAAACAAGTCTAGGTACTTAAGGCATCCACCTATATAATGGGAGGAACTACTTGGGTAACCGGATCTTTACTCTCATCCTCTTTCTAGGTGTGTTGGCAGAATAAGGACAAATAAGATGTGTGGTACTTGGACTCAGGGTGTTCCAAGTACATGACGGGCAACAAATAAAAGTTCCTTAGCCTAGAGATGAAGAAAGGAGGAGTAGTCACATTTGGCGATAATGGAAAAGGAAATATCATCGACATTGGAGTAGTAGGTAACAAGTCATTTGCTATCTCAAATGTTTTGTATGTTAAAGGTTTGAAGCATAACTTAATTTCTATAAGTCAATTATGGGATATTGGTTTAAATGTCTAATTTCACTCATCTTCAAACATATGCAAATTTTTTTATTCCAAAACAAACGACATTGTCCTTAATGCTCCTAGATTTCAAAATGTTTACATGATTAAATTTAATGATTTATCACATTCTTCATTAAAATGTTTTATGTCTAAAAATGACGAATTAGATTTGTGGCATAAGCGTCTTGGACATTCTAGTTCCAAGCTAATTGTAAAATTGTCTCTAAATAAACTAGTTAAAGGTTTACCTATTTTACATGGAAATCTAACTTCTTTATGTTCACCATGTCAAAAAGGAAAATTTTCAAAATCTTAATTTAAGAGAAAAAAAATGTAATTTCCACTACTAGACATTTACAGTTGATTCATATGGATTTATTTGGTCCAGTTAATACACTAAGTCTAGGAGGTAGAAAATACACTTTTGTTTTGATTGATGATTATTCTCATTTATGTTAGACAATCTTCTTATCGTCAAAATCTGATGCATTCATAGAGTTTTCAAAATTATGTGTTCGTGTTCAAAATGAACTAGATTTAAAAATAAAATGCATTTGTTCAGATCATGGATGTGAATTTGATAATTAAAAATTTGTATCATTTTGTAACGAGTTAGGAATTAAACATTAATTTTCCACTCCTCACACACCTCAACAATATGGTGTGGTAGAGAGGAAAGATATAACTTTACAAGAACTAGCTCGTACTATGTTATCAGAATACAAGTTACCTAGATCATTTTGGACTGACGCTATTAGCACTGCATGTTATGTTATTAATCGCGTTATGCTTTGACCCTTCTTAAAATTAACACCTTATTAATTAAATTTTCAAAAAAACACTGAATGTATCTTATTTTAAAGTTTTTGGTTGTAAATGTCTTATTTCTAACAATAAAGATAATTTAGACATGTTTGATGAAAAATGTGATGAAGACATATTTATTGGGTATTTTTCAACTAGTAAAGCTTATAGAATTTACAATAAAAGGACAAAAATAGTTGAAGAATCTATTCATGTTATATTTGATGAGTTTTTCTCGTATGTAGATACTAATCCCTCGGGTAATGATGAAGAGCCCTTCCCTCCACTATGGTCGGATGATGATGAAATCCTTGGAGATAAAGAAGAAGAAAAAGAAGAAGAGGAAGTGTAAGAATATGTGCCTCCAAGCGAGCTAAGGTTTTCAAGAGATCATTCTCAAGATTTGGTTATTGGAGAACCGTCAAGAGGGGTAAGTACTCGTTCATCATTACAAGATTTATTCTCAAACATGTGCTTTATTTCTGATATAGAACCTAAGAATGTAGAAACTGCTTTAAATGATAATTCTTGGTTTTTAGCTATGAA
This sequence comes from Platanthera zijinensis, assembly GCA_039513925.1. Lineage (NCBI taxonomy): Eukaryota > Viridiplantae > Streptophyta > Magnoliopsida > Asparagales > Orchidaceae > Platanthera > Platanthera zijinensis. The sequence continues at coordinate 117,276,467 of CM077084.1, forward strand.
TGATGAGCTTAATCAATTTGAACGTAATAAGGATTGGAAATTAGTAGAAAGGCCGTCAAATCATCTTGTTGTAGGTGTTAAGTGGATCTATAAGAATAAAATGGATAGTGAATCTAGGGTAACTAAAAACAAAGCTAGACTTATAGCAAAAGGTTATTCACAAATTGAAGGAATGAATTTTGTTGAAACCTTTGCACCCGTAGCACGTTTAAAAGCAATTAGAATATTTCTTGCATTTACTAGCTTTAAAAGATTTAAATTATTTCAAATGAATATTAAAAATGCTTTTCTTAATGGGAATATTAAGGAAGAGGTTTATGTAGAACAAACTCCTAGCTTTGTTGATTTTAACTTTCCTGGTCATGTTTTTAAATTAGAAAAAGCCCTTTATGTTTTAAAGCAAGCACCCCGAGCATGGTATGATAGATTGACAGTTTATTTATTAAAGAATGATTAAAAACTGGATAGTGTTGATTGTACTCTTTTTATTAAACATATTCATGATTATCTTATAATTTTGCTAATATATGTTGATGACATTATTTTTGGATCCACTAATGAAAAATTGTGTGATAATGTTATAGAAATTATGAAAAAATGAATTTGAAATTAGTATGGTAGGCGAACTCACTTATTTTCTTAGTTTTCAAATTACTCAAAGACATGATGACATTTTTATTTGTCAATCTAAATATATTCATGATGTTTTAAAAATATTTGGATTTGAAAATCTAAAACAAGCAAATACCCCCATGAGTGTCTCATTAAAATTAGGGAAAGATGAAAGTGGTATTTCTATAGATCAAACGTTATATAGAGGAATGATATGATCACTGTTATATTTGACTGTATATAGACCTGATATTATGTTCGATGTATGTTTATGTGATATATTTCATGCCTATCCCAAAGAATCTCATTTAAAAGTGGTTAAACGTATTTTTAGATATCTTATTGGCACATCTAAGATCGGTTTATGGTATCCACATAATGATACCTTTATTTTACATGGCTTTTCTAATTCTGATTATGTTGGCGGTTCGTTAGATCGTAAGAGCGCAAGTGGCACCTATCACTTTCTAGGCCCTTCACTTATTTCATAGTCAAGTAGGAAACATAATTCTGTTGCCTTATCCACCATTGAGGATGAGTACATTGCACTAGGTAGTTTTTGTGCACAAGCTCTTTGGATGAAGCAAACATCAGAAGACTTTGGAATTTATCATGACACAATTGAATTAAAATGTGATAACAAGAGTGCAATTGACTTAACATACAATCCAGTTCATCATTCTAGCTCCAAACACATTGATGTACGCCATCACTTCATTAGAGCCCACATTAGGCAAAATACAATCAAAGTTAATTTTATAGGCACCGATTCACAGCTTGCCGATATTTTCACAAAACCACTTCCAGATTCCCATTTTTCATTACTAAGACTAGAATTAGGAATCTTGGACATATCAAGCTAATGAATTGACAAAATAATTGAACAACAAAAAATTAACTTTAATTAATAGAAAATGATGACTAGCATAACTAAAACCATAATATTATAAGTATATATTTGTACTACAATAGCACTCACGTCACATAATAGTTCACCAAATATTACAACTAAGAATTCCAACCAGAAACATGAAAATTTTAAAAAACTGCACTGTCGCCGGCAATACTGACTGTCACCAGGTGATAGAATCATCTCTTCAGATCAACCCAAAATCTTCAAAAATTCATGCTATCCCCTACACTTTTGTCCTCTTGATCTTCTACAGAACTTTGCTCACTACTTCTTGTACGGCGAGGTCGGCGATTAGACGATCGGGGAGGCTCCACGACCGGATTCTCCCATTTGGCCGCTTCTACTAGAGTGGGCTTCAACTTGAGGCTTTTGTTCAGAAAGTTAAAGAATTTCTGAATTCCGAAAAATTTATTCTTGACCTCCCTCTTATAATCTTCGAACGACTCTCGCAAGTCATCCAAACCTTCCGGAAAAGATCCACCTCTTGGTATTGGTGGGTTTCAGATAGTGGACACTGGTTCGCTACTCATCTAGACCCTCCTCGCGTTGATCGGCCGATGGCGGGTGTACCACTCATAGAGAAGATATAGGGCACACAATCATTAAAATACAGTTATGGGTCTATCTAAGTGTACTTCTTATACAAAATGCTTTGGATGACCGCACATAGTGGTAGTGTATTCAAATTCTTCAAGGTTGGACTTTTAAGTCTAAATGTATAGCGCATTATTGAAAGGATAAAATCTGCCATATCAAACGACTCCTGCTCCAAGATCATATAAGTGACATAGCTCAATTGAGCCATAATCTTACGCATATCTTTGTACTTGAGCAAAATGGTATGCCTCAATATGTCCTGCACTAGTCATGCATCCTCATTGAGAGTGGTCGTCAATTGATTGAGGGTTTTTATGGAATTATCATGCAAAACCATATTCAAGTGTGTCCAGTTTCTATCCTTTCGATAATTTTCTACAACATCTAAGATATTTTCTCGATCGATTAACCCAAATTCTTCCCTGAGATCATAATGGGTTATCTCAGCTTTCTGTCCCGATATCCGTGATCGCACTCCACCGTTTAGTTCCGTGAAATGAGGTTCTTTTAAATAATTATAGAAATCCCAAATCAACACTGAAAAAAACGTATCCGGGATAATGACGGACATTATTCCTTTCATCGCTAACAGGTCATGGATGTGTGTGTGACAGGCGAGATCGAATTCGATGACCCGTCCAATCCAAATATTCGCATTTTCTATACTCAGGAAAGTTTGATAGGATGAATGTGTATCACTGCTAGTACTTCTCCGAGCTCTCAAGCTGGAAGCCATTGCTGTAGTTAACAGGCAAAATTTAAAAGTTTTTCCAAAAATTATCAGTATCGCCAGTCGGCGACACCCACTATCGCCGTGCGATACTGGAAATTGCTCTAATCTAATTTCTGACCCAAGATCTGAACTTTCCCCTACTTTAAATACCAGATCTGAAATTTCTTACAAGTTTTTTTAAATTTCCCTAATGTTATTTAAGAAATTTTTACTCAAAACACTATTCATCATCTTCTTCCTAAAACCATAACTCAACTAAAATTTTTCTTCTTAAAAAATAGATCTGAGTTTAGGGATTTTCCACTTCATCAATCTATGCAAACACTACTTCAAACACATAGATCTATAATCTACTCTCTCAAAAATACAAGTTTTGAACAAAACCCTAACCATGATAAAACCTACTTCAAAAACTAAAAAAAAATTCATCAAAAGTTCCATGATCTACCCTACAATCATTTAGATCTAAAAATTTTAAAGAATGGAAGAAAAATTTCATGGAAATTACCTTGATCTAAGGTTTTCGCCGGCTTCCGCTTCTTCTTCCACGTCGAGCCTTCAGGAAAAAATGCTAGGAATGGTGTAGTTGACCTGTTTTGACGGCCCTTTATATTTTCACACTATCGTTGAACGACGATATCCAATATTGCAAGGCGATATCAAAAAGTCACTATTAAGCCACTTTGACTTTCTTTCCAAGGTTTAGGCATGGTTCAATGCATATTATTCAATTTTGGGTTCCAAGTAACATGGTTCAATTGTTCAAACAACAAATATCATTTCTACGTTCATCTCTACTAGTGTTTTTATCCTTGTGAAATGGTTTTTGCAAGCCTCTAAGTATGAGATATGTTTTAGTTATGATAATGTTCATTTCACCCACATTTGTGAAAATCTTTATATAGCTTTAGCTTGCTACATATGTGAATTGGGAATGTTCTACCATAACCACTAGAATTGCTTGCTACCGCTAACGCTTTATCCTAGTTTTTCTTTGCACTATTTATATTTGATTATCCTATATGGTCACACAAGTGAATTCAGACTCCTTTGTCAAGCCAAACAAAAAAACAAAAATGTTCAAAAAAAATAAACATTCCACATCTTTGTTGATGTTATTCAAAATAAAAATAAAGGGGCTGACAAGGAACCTCCAACAATTATTACTTACCCTCCTGATTAGTCTTAATAAGCATTTTTAGGTTGAACACCTTGGAAAGTATTGTAAAGTGTCTTGTGAAACTCTATCTCTAGATATTCTTTTTATATGTGCTTTGACTTCTTGGGTACAATCATTGCTAGTTATGTATACCTCTATGTTATGTTGTTTTTTCACATTCCATGTATTCATATATTTGTAAGGTCTATTCATATGTGTTTTTCATCACACTCTCACATGTACACCACATTATCTTCTCTAAAATGTCTTCTTATGAGAATTGGACCGAAACTGTTTCCAACTTAATCTTCACTAGTGTATGTGTCTATGATATAACTAGATGGAAGTTGCCCATGTTCGTGCTTACCCACTTTCTTCACTACTATACATTGATTCACATGTTCTATACTTGATTTCTCATTTGTAGTTTTTCCTCTTTAGCTTTCACACCACTATACTATCTCTTTTGACAATACCAAAGGGGGAGAACTTCCTAAGACATCTAGAAATCATTCATACTCATAATGATTTAGGGGGAGTACTCTCTAGATTCTTTAAATTACTTTACAAACAAATAGGCTTCGATTTAGGGGGAGTACACATGTAGGGGGAGTGTTACATCCAAGAAGAGTTTGTTCACATACAATTGTTTAGTCTTGCTCATCATAGTTACTAACACTGCATAGATCATTCATGATTTCTTTCTAAGTGGATTTGTTATTATCAAAAAGTGGAGATTGTTGGAGCATGCATTCGACGCTTCTTAGTTTGCTAATAACAAATCTCATTTGTATTTGATCTTTGGATATTTATAATGTGCAGATATCACAGGTTTAACTCTAATGGCATTTGGGTGTTGATTCGGGTCAGAATAGATGAGATCAGGAGATATCGCCAGGTGATATCGGGTATCGACCACCGGCAACAGCGGCATGAACAGTTAACTCACTATCTCCACACGGCTGGCGGTTTCGTCACTATCGCCCGGTGATATTGGATATTGTCGATCGGCGACAGGCCACGATTGACATGACCGATCTGCCTTACAAAAATGATGAATATGTGACATACGTGGCAGTCGTTAAAGATATCGCTAGTAGGCGATACCCAGTGTCACCAGGCGATATCGCCAAAATATAGAAGCCAGTCAATTTTTTGTGGAGATCACAATTTTCATTACCTAGAGTGTTCCTTTCTGTTTGTACGATCTAGAGAGCTCTAGAATCCATAATTACTCCATACTCTCAAGAAGGACAAAGACCGAAAGATCGACAACACATACGCGACATTCAAAGCTACCCTGGCAAGGATTCATCGGCATCTACAACGCGTCGTTTAGAGGGAGTTTTTATTATGAAGTTTTCTTGTTGTTTTGTTCTTTATTCCTATTGTAATCGAGAGAGAAAATCTCCACCTTGTGTGTGGAGTCTAAGTACTTGTGTGGCTTAGGAGAGAATCGCCGCCTTATGCATGGCATCAAAGTCCTTGTGCGGCTTAGGGAGAAATCACTGCCTTGTGTGTAGCGTCTAGATCGTGGTTATGTCTAGGGGAGGATAGTAGCAAGATCTAGGGAGAGATACACTTTAGCATGTCGATTCATAGTAGAAGGACAAATGAAATCCAAAGTAAATTGTTTTTTTCATAAGCCTTTTGTCTCTAGCTCTATAGAGATATTATGTATTTAGATCTAACACTTTTGAAATAAATTGTTGTTTTTGTTTTTATAAATTTCTAAGTGTTTAACTTTGCTTGTGAAAAATTAGTCTTGATTTCCTTGTATTTCATTAAATAAACTCTATTTAGAAAAGTAAAGTAATTAACCCTTATTCACCCCCCTCTAAGGGCGCCTCACGATCTAATAATAGAATAAAAAATCGAAGTATGTAATAGGCATGTTGTGTGAAGCCCATCTGGATTTGTTGGTCTAGATTGGTGATGTTTGATTTGCATGCCAGAGAATACTTCGTGGATAAACGGGTTGTTTTATGAAGTTTTAGGGTGTTGTAGGGTGCTGCAAAGAGTACTAGAGATGTTCTCCAGAAAAACACCTAGATTTGGGACATGAATGTTATTCTGTAAGATATCGCCTGGTGGTAGCGGTACTGCTGGCGGTAGCTCCTAGAGAGATTTTGATTGTGGTTATGAAGCATGTGTCTATAAGACAAGGTGGGTAGCATGTCTGGAGTGCCCAACTGTAGTGGCTAGAGAGCCAGCCCTGAAACATAACACGGTTATTTATTTTTTATATGGAAAGGGGAAGCCAACCCGCATCATGCCGACCTCCTGATGGCATGGCGATTCGAGCAATGGAAAAGGGATGAGCTGTACCCGCACTATGTCTCTCGACTAGATGACCTAAGGTAATTGGTGTGGTCGGGGGCATCAGAGAGAGTCATTAGCATTAGTTTATGCGTGACTAGTAATGCTTAAATGTTACCGTCTAAGTGGTTGCTGCTTAGGATGGTGGTGGGGTTGGGGAATTCCAGTACACTGATAATGTGTCATGAGTGCAGAAGATGTGTAGCCGTATGCACCAATGTCTGTGATGAATGGTGCTTAAATTACACATTGTTATGTCAATATATATATATATATATGTGCCTCTTACCTGCATGGAAGGAGTACTACTAACTTGAGAAGGGGGTGAGGTCTTTATAAATTGGTTAGCTAAAGCTGACCCTTGCCTTGTTTGCCACATCTTGGTGGATTATCCTTGTGTGGGTGCAGGAGAGCTGAGTAGGAAGTAGCGAGCTGAAGCTCCCTTTGTATTATATCAGCCCTTGGAGGCGAAGCAAAGCGTTTATTACTATTTTATGTGTGGCTGGCATGTATGACGATGTATGTAAAAAACATTTGTGAAGGAAACGGATTGTAAGGCCTTTAGGGCAAACAATTTGTGTATTTATATGTCATTCCTATATTTTGGTTAGTGGACATTCCTGGTGGTTGGTTCTTAATAACTTAAAAGCTTTCGCTAGAATGTAACTCTGAGTTAGGATCCGTGAATGTTTTGGTTTCAGTGTATAACTCCACTAATTGTCCGTGGAATATGGTGTAGGGCCCCGACCAGACCTTCTGTTATATTCTTCATGATGGATGTGGGTGTTACAACGTGTACCGCAAAATTATTGATTTTGAATGTTTTTTGTCCAATGTTCCCGGGGTTTCAAGATAGTGGTTCCATACCTTACATGCTTTAGGTCACGGGCATGACCTAGGGGCGTGACTTCACAACTTATTACCTATAGATTTCTGGCTATTAAAAGATGATCCCACCCCTTTCCTTGCTTCAATTGGATCATTTTAGCTTTGTTTTACTATATTTCTAGTATACTTTTCCCTTTTATGTACTTTCTTTTAAGTCTTATCATTTCAATTCATAGTTTAGATTTCACTTTTCATGGACTTGTAATTTCATTTCTTCGATATAAAATGTTCTTTCCTTCTAGCCAATTTTATATCATTTGATTAGATGAGTTCTTGAGTTAATTTATTTCATAATCTCCCTTTAGTATCTTTTGATTTGAAAAATTATGATTCACCTTTGATTTTATTATATTGTTTTCATATTTCTGGTGTGAAGATCATTCCTTGATCCATATTCTAGTTGATTGAGAGATCTGAAGGATAAGATTTGTTATTCTCCTAGGGGGGTGAATATGTGTTTTACTTATTTTGAGCTTTCTAATGGTTTACTTTATCTAAGCACACTAGAATAATAAAAGATCACAACACAATACATGACACTAAGATTTATAGTGGTTCCTCAATAATGGGTACATTTACTTTCCCCCTTCACCTATTTAGCAGAGTGTTAGCTAAGGCAAAAATTCTCCAAACTTTCTCAAGTATATAGATCTTATAACTCAGGAACAACAATCCCCTACCTCAAACCATCAACACATGCCCTACCATTCAGATCTTTTATCATAAGATCCTATAGCTTAGATCCTTTAACAAATACTACAACTTAGACCAATCACAATGCTACAACTCAGGCCAAATGCAGTCCTATAACTCAAGCAAAACACAACCCTACAACTCAAATCATAATGTTCCTATGAATTAAAAGAGTTATAAAGTTTAACTCAACAAAAAAGGCTTGAGTCTTCAAATTGAAGAACTATGCATGATTCTTCCTTTTTCATGATCAATACTTTGAGTTTCTTGGCTTGAAAAGAATGAAGTCTGGATCAGGAACACCTCGATAGTAAGAAGAAATATTCAAAAGAATTGTTGTGGAGATTAGACTTGGAAGAAGATCTCCATGTTACTTGTAGTAGATGAAGACTTGAATGAATTTTTCTGCTCGGTCACTGCTGAGAACTTGCACAAAAAACCTTAAAAATTTTGGCGTCTAAATCTCAATGTATTTTTTCTTATTTGCATCCTTTTTAAGTCCCCCTTTTTGTAGTAGACTTTGTCGGCAGATGGCATGATGAATGATTAAGAAAACTTCAACGACTAATTAATTTATTTAGGGAAAATTCTAAATAAAGAAATCTCAAATGACTAGAAATTTTTTCCTAAGGAAAGATCCTAGAAAAGGAATTATTCTTAATTTTATGAGAATATCTCTTTCCTATGGCAACACCTTGATTTCAGTAGCAAAGATCGCTATTTGAATTCATTCAAATTGATCATGCAAGCAGGGCCATAATCTCAGGAGATAGCCATTAGACCACGTGTCAGACTGGCAAAAACCTTTCTGCGTAAACTTGAATTGATGCAACTTATAGTCTTTTACCTATAGTGAAAGATATGTAGTCAGCAAAAAACATCATAAGGACTAAATTGAAGACACTCAGACCTTAGCCATTTAACTCTATTGAAATCATTCTATCACTGTCCAGTCGATGTAGTCTACATATTATACAAAGCCTTCTGTACGATGTAGTCGATGTAGTCGACAAAATCTATGAAGCATGTAGTCGAAGCATTCGATAATAGTCTTAGCTTGAAACTATTGCAATTGATCTTTTCTTCAGTCATGCAGTTGATGCACTCGATATATTCCTTAAAGCATTTAGTCGAGCAGTTGACAAAATACTTAGTTTTCTAGCCAATGCACCAAATATTTTCCTTAGTTAAATTTAATTTTCTGCCTTTGAATTCTTTTAACTCTAGAAACATTTCTCAAGATAGTGACATGTTTAATATAGGATTTGGACATACGTCAACAAGAGTTTTGCTCCATGAGGAATTACAAGGGAAAAACTCTATCTGGGTGACTATAAGCCTAACATTACATTAGCCATGCACTTTTGTTAAACCTGTCACAACAAAACTAAACCATCCAACAAATACAAGATGTTTATTATTATCTTGAGGTCTTCTTCAAATCAAAAATCTTGCGGGCAATATTCCCAACAATCTCTCCCTATTTGAAGATGTTAGAACCTCATATGACAATAACCATAGATACATAAATGAATCCTAAATAGAATTGCACAGAGAGAAGATCATTCCAGATTATAGAATAATAACTAGAAATGTTTGTGTTTTACGTTAAGATAAATAATGTGAAAAATCCCAAAATACAAGTAGGTCATCGCCGACCCAAGGTTTTTTAGCACTCTAAATTCTTCACTTTCAGCTTTCCTTTTTTGTCTCTGGAAATAACCCAGTGGCTTAAGAATGTATTCATGAGGAGGAGAAGGTGGTCCATTTGGGTAATTTCTTTCGTGAATCCTTCTCCTTGTCTCCTATTTCTCATGTTTCTCTCAATCAACTACATTATAATACCTTGAAATATTGATGCTATGTTTCCCAAAATATCCCCATATACATAGAATCATGTTTTTAGATATGGGGCTATACTCTTTATAGCCTAGCATGTTCTGTATTTAAATTCTCCTTCTCTTTTTAGTCTGCATGATCTCTTATGGGCTTTGATCATCTCTCCTTTTCTTTGATGAAGATACCTCTCCTAGTTCAGCTGGAGGAGGGTGATCATACTCATCCCATGCTTCTTCGTAGTTCTTAGGAGGGATGTAATCATAGTTTTTTGCTGGGTCAGATTCTGGAATAGCTGGGTGTGGTGAGTACTGTAGTTGTTCCATATTCAGGGCTTCCCTAATTGTATTAGAGGTCCAAATTGCTCGCTAGTTAGAATAAAGAGTTATTGATTTCTCCCCCTTTCTAATTTCTTCAAAAGTGGATTGATAGATGTCTTCTTGTAAGGTAGTTATTTTCTATTCAAGCATATTAACCCTTGCAACCTAAGATTTTTTTGGTTTGGAGTAGATATCCATCTAGCAGTTGATTACAAAAGTCCATCCTTTCTACCACAACTATTTTATGATTAGCCATATGATAGGCAGTTGCTTGGAATGCTTGGTGAAGATTGGCTACAGTAGCCTCTTAATTGTTTATTACTACTCGAATGCCATGATGAGTCATATCATTTTGTTAGGTCTTGAAATCTACACCAACTATAGTCTTCCTAAATAAGTGTAATGTTTGAGCATTCAACTGGTGCATCTCTTCTTGCACTGATGTAATCTTTTCATTCATTTCACTCCTTAATCCCTGTATTGATCTCTGCACATAATCCTCTATTTTTCTTCTTTGGCTATCAAACATTACCTATAGCTGAGCCATGAAAGAACTAGAAGGTTCTTCACTTGGTGGGAGAGTTAAGGCGTTTGGCTCTTCTTCAGATAGTCTCTAGGAGGGGCCTGTGTGAGGCTCATAATCTTCATTGAGATAATCATGAGTTAATTTCTGAGAGGGGATTAGATCAGCGTCTGGATCTTCCAGCACACCTTTTCCATTCCACAAGACTAGCTTAGTCCCTATAGGGATGCACCCTTCAAATATTTCTTGAGCAGGAAGGATTGCTGGTGTGGATTCTACCACATTGATGATTATTTTGTCCACTTATTCCTTGTCAAGCTTATTTTGGGCAAATTCTTGTAGATTTTACTCCCACTCAATCTCTTTAGTTGCCTCCAGCACTTCAGTTTGTTGGGAAGAGTCTTCCTAGACTAGTTCCTCCTTAATATGTACTCTATCTATGAGAATATGATCTTGGTGGCCTCCTTCAACAATCTCACTGTGAAGAGTGGAAACTTCTTGGTGAGTTTCTTCCAACACTTTAGTCTCAATTTATTAAGGAGCAAGTTCCAGATGAAATTCTCCCGGACCCATCTCTATATTGCCTTGCGCAACAAGTTCGTGTTCAACTTCTTCTATATCTATCACTTTATTCTAAGCCACACCCTTGGACTCTTCTGTTTGGGTTGTACTTTTAAGTCCCCTGGGATCACATGTTCAAAGACTAAATGGTGAGATTTTCCTATATGCTCATGCTCAACATGACCAGAGGAGGGAATTGTGCTGGAGCCGACGATTCACATTCCCATAGTTTGATAATATCAACTCCCAGGTTGTATTTGATTATATCTTGTGTTTGGTAGAGTGTGCAGGTTTATAGGTCCAAGAAATACAAGGAGCTCTCCCAAGGAACCTACCGCCGAGCGGTAGCAGCTAACGCTGGGCAATAGTTGAATTAATTGGACAAAGCACTCGGGAACCTACCACGCTGCGCTAGTCCCACCGCCCGCGTTAGCTTGATGAATTTATTTGCCAAGCTCTCAGGAACCTACCGCACAAGCACTAGCTTTCTACCGTGTTTCTCTAGCTAGGCATTGAGAGCGTCGAGAGCATTAAGATAGTGGCGTCGAGAGCTCTGAGACATAACTACCACTGAGCACTAGATTGGTACCACTCCGGGGTAACCCACTAAACGCTTCGAGGCATCAAGTGCGTTGAGACAGGACTATTGCCTCGTGTTATCTACCTACTGCGCCGCGCTATCATTGGAAAAGGAAAATATTCATTTTGAATATTTTTCCAAATTTGGAGGACATCTGTCAACATAAAGCGCGTGAACCTACCACTGGGCGCTAGCAGTACCGCCGGCGGTAGCCTATTTTCACAAAGTCGTATATAAAGGCGCCTCGTTTTCTGTGTTAATAACTAAGATGAAAAGAGATAGAGATCTTTGACTTCTAGGGTTCGGCCGCCTCTCTTGTGTTCCATTCCACCATCTCCATCGAAGGAAGAGAAGACTTCCTCCATCCCGTTTGTGCATGAAGAACTCCGGCGAGCCTAGAACTACAAAGCCTACAAAGAGTTGATCAGTTGCAAGCCCACGAAGATCTCTAGCACTGTTCACGGATCAATCAACGGAGGAGTCGTATTAAGGGAGATTTGAACTTAAATCTTTTCATATTCTTGTGTTCTTTTTCTCTTCTTTGTATTGATTGTCGTGAAGTAAATCAACCAGGGAGGGTCGTCGGAATCCGGGGAAGGATTCTGTGAGGAATCGTCCTGGGGAAGGGACGTCTAGATCGGGTGATCTAGCTGGGCTCTAAGTCTCTTCCTTACATGGAGGTGAAGAGCCGGCTCGAAGACCTTTTTTGGAGGGAAAGGGAGAGAGCCAATCGGTCTGTGGAGCAGGTCGGTATAGAAAACAAAAAGTCTTTCTTCATTCACCGCCTCCAATCATCGGCCTCACAGAGATCAAGTTTTTTGTAATTGTTAAAACCAACTGTTGATTCATTCTTAATAAAGTTTATTTTCTATTTCTATTTACTGCATGTGCTGCTGTGGTTGGTAGACTATGTTGTACTGAATAGTGCATAGATCTCCAAAAGAGAATCTGCCCATGAAAATGAGTTTAGAGATATATCGCCACGCGCTAGCTATCTAGCGCCCCGCAGTACCTTCCTATACTATTTCTATGGGTTAGAAATATTTCAAATTTTTAATAAAAGTTGGTTAAACCTTATTCACCCCAACTCTAAGGTTGGACACTAGATCCAACAAATAGAACTTGGAGCTGGTACCATCTTCTTCTTCAATCCTCTCTTCTTTTTCTGAAGGCTTCTAACACTTTTCTCCTCTCGTTGTTGTTTAAAACTTTCTCCTTCCTTCTCAGGTTTAAGTAAGGGCTTTCCCCATCTCTCAATGGTTCTATAATGCATCCTCTTTAGGTAGTGTAGAGGTACCACAGGTGCGTCATCTAGTTTATCTCCTAGACATTTGGAGAGGTAAAGTGAAAAAATCATCCCCATTCTAGGGCATTCAAACATCCTTTCAACTTTTTAAGAGTAAGTTGGCTCCATTCAACCCTTTTGGTGAGGATTATTGTTCTCATGAGGTTGAACATATCCTTAGAGATTCTATTGTGGGACACAAGTTTGCATAGGAGAGCCATGCTTATTGTGTTAGACAATAATTTTCCAGGGGGAGTTCATGTTGCTCTTTTCCATGGACCCATTTTCCTCTATGGAGTAGTTACACCATTCTAGGACTACTTGGTGATCTTCCGTAGAACTTTCTTATTCCTCTTCTCCTTATATGTGAGAGGAAAGTTCTAACAACCGACTTACTTCTGGCATTAATGCAAAGATGTTATTTAAGGACTATGGTTTTGATGTTCAACCCCGAACTACTGATTTCTATGTTCTTAAAGAACTTTTTTACTATAGTGGAAATGATTCTAGCGAGTTCAGAAAGGATTACCTCTAATCCGTCTGCATTGTGAAGGAATATGATATTCTTAATTTCTTTTGAGCAGGTCTTAAATCTTCCTCTGACGAGTTCACTTTAGTGTTGATCTTTTCCGACGAGCTTCCCATGGGTTCTATTGAATATATAAAATGTTTGGAGGAGAGAAAGATTCAGCATTGAATAAGAGCAAGTGCAAGAAAACCTTGGTGCCAACGTTTGGGGTTTTACGACTATTTAACCTAATTTTCCTTTTATTTCTAATTTATTTATATATATAAGGATGTCCAAGGGGAGCGTACCTTTATTAAGAAATAACTCTTTAGAATATATATGACTAAAGTGTGATGATATCCTTCCCGATAAAAGGTTAATTCCTTCTTTGTCTCCCCGTGAAGTCGACATTTTAAGATTTTTAGCTTATCGCCTGCAACTTTGTTAGGAGCTGAGTTTCTACTTGCATAACATAATATTTAAAAATTAATAAAATTGCAAGGGTAGATTATCTAGAGGTTAGGTCAGGCATGAAATTTACTCTAAATTCAATGTGCATAGTTCAATTTTAAAGTAATTGATCTTATTTTCATCCAGAGGATTAGTAAACATGTCTGCCACTTGTTTGTTAGTTGGGATATACTCAAGGCAAATATCTTCTTTCTCAACATGCTCTCTGATGGAGTCATACATTATCTCATTGTGCTTGGTCCTGCTGTGTGACATAGGATTTTTGGCAATTGAGATTGCACAAGATGAATCACAAAATAAAATTGATCTACTTAGTTGGATGTTGTAATCTTATCGTTGATGTTGTATCCAAATTAATTGGGCACAACATCTTTTAACTGAGATGTATTCTGATTCTGCAATTGAAATGACCACACTGGTTTTCTTATTATAGCTCTAGGAGATTAGTCTTCTTCCAAAGAATTGACATGTACTTGAGGTACTTTTCCTGTCTTCCTTGCATCCTTCAAAGTCTGTATCTAAAAATCCTACCAACTCAAAATCATTACCCCTAGTATACCATAAGCCAAGATTAGGTGTACCCTAAATGTATCTTAGAATCCTCTTGGCAGAGTAATAGTGAGATTCCTTAGAGTTCACTTGATACCTAGCACAAACATATGTGGAAAACATAATGTTTAGTCTACTGGTAGTTGGGTAAAGAAGGAACCCAATAATACATCTTTATATGATTTCATTAAAAGGTTTCCCTTTTTTATCCTTGTCTAGAGATACTTTGGATCCCATTAGAGTCCTCATTGAGGTTGTACTCTCCATTTCATACTTCTTAATGTGTGATTTTGTGAATTTGGTCTTAGAGATGAAGATGCCATCTTTAGATTATTTTACTTGGAGTCCTAAGAAGTATTTTAGCTCTCCCATACTGCTCATTTCATATTTCCCTTGCATAAGGTTAGCAAACCTTTTGCAAAGACTATTATATGTAGATCCAAAGATGATATCATCTACAAATATTTGCACTAGTTGAATCTTGCCTTTTACTTCCCTTATGAATAATGTCATATCTATTTTTCCCCTTGAAAATTTGTTTTTAATGAAAAATTTAGACAGAGTCTCTTACCATGCTCTTGGTGCCTATTTGAGACCATACAATACTTTCTTTAAACAATATACATATATATGGTGAGAAGAGTTTACAAAACCTAGAGGTGGTTGTTGGGAAAAACCCTTATGATTTATCTTAACAATTTATATTTAGTGATTTTACATCCTGGGTCTATTCTCCATGATGTATAGAGAGGGTAATTTGGTCGTAGAAGTCCTAGGGTGTCATTAATATAATAGACATATACAAGGCATTCTGAATTGAAGAGAAAAATCATAAATTGCAAACATGCGTCAACTAGATCTCGACGTAACGCCAACTGGAATTTGACGTTACTTTAAATAGAAGTCAGAGCAACTTAATCTGGATAAGTTGATGACACTTAAAGATTAATTCGACTTATGCTTCGACATGATATCAATGGATCACCGACTATAGAGATTTTCATACATAAAGTCCGAAATTGATGTTGCTTCGACTAGAACTTGATGTTACGTCAACTAAATTTCTTAACAGAATTTGTTTTATGGCTTCAATCTAATTTTAATAAATAAGGGGTTTACCTAACAGATTCTTGAAGACGTTAGAGGTAGTCGATCTATATATACGATGAGTTACAAAGAAACAACAACACTATTATGAGATCTATCACAGTTTATCAAATTTATTATCAATCAGCAGACGATCAAAAAAATATATATCAGATTGTGAGAAGATTAAATTCGACAGAAAAAGCTTGGAAGATCATCATCATCAATTGAATCTCTTCCAATATCGGTCGATTAGTTTGATAATTGCTGAGTATGATTAGAGAATTAGTACTTCTTCTCGAGAGGAAATTGCATCAGATTTAGAAAAGGTTTTTAAAGATCATCTGGAGATTAAGCTTATAGTCTATGATATTTTGATATTCAAAGATTCGTTAAAAGTTCTAGAGATCATTATTTATTGTCCTCAAAACTCTAAAGAGAGGATACAAAATGAAGAATCATTCTAACCCAAATCTTATATTATTTTACTTTTTGTATTGGTAAAAGGATTTTTGTAAATCCCTCATCAAAGGATTCCATAAGAGATTCTAAGAGTATCCTTGAGAAAAAACTCAGATTTTAGTTAGTTCAAGATCTTCTTATTAAAGGATCTGATGTGGTTCTAAGAGTCTCCTGATCAAAATACTCAGACACTATGATGGTGAATTCCTACTAAGGGGGTAGAAGAGTGGATGTACCAAGATTGAGGGGGAACAACTATAATCCTTGTGTCTTCTGTGATTTTGTTTTTGTCTTATTTTCTGTGGTGCTATACTGTGATTTTACTTTACTGCATCAGATTTTGGATAACTATTTATGTGGATGTAAATTTTGTGATTAGAATTAAGTATTTTAAGATAATTTTTAATCTCTATTCACCACCATTTAGAGAAAACTCTGAAGATTATTGCAACTATACTCCCATTTCAATTGGTATCAGAGGGAAGTTAATCATCTATAGGCTAATCTATAGGGGATTAATATATAATAAAGTTAACACCTTGATCAAAAGGTCATTCCAATTGCAATAATATATTCGCATACACATTTAATATAATGACATCAAATTCTTTCAAAGGATTTGCATCAACTAGGCAACCAGTGTATAATCTTGATATGTTTATATGCTAAGAAGCCATGACCAGATTGTATATGAACTCTATTGATGAAGGTATTTTTGAATCAATCTTGACAGAACAACAATTGCCATATAGAAAGGATGCAAAAGGCAATATAATTGTAGAACTAGTACCAAGAAATAAATGGACTGATGTGGAAATGAGAATTAAAGATTGTGATGAAAAATTTATGAATATCTTAGTCTCTACCATGTCAGATGACTTATTTCAAAATGTTGTAGAATGTCTCTCGATAAAAGAGATATGAAAATATCTATCAAAAATTGATGAAAGGAAGGATAGAAGATCACTTCTGATCTCACACTATGCAAATTTCCAAAAGAAATCTGATGAATCTATAACAGAGATGTATGACAGATTCAGCATGATAATTATTGAATTAAAAGGATTGAACAAAGACATATTTCTTATAGAAAAAAATAAGAAGTTACTCATGTGCTTCCCTAGTATATGGGACTCTAAAATTTGGGAAATAAGAGAAGCTAGTTATCATAAAGAGATTACTATAGGTGATCTACTTGGAAAGCTGAAATCATATGAACAACTATTGAAAAGTAAAGCTAAAACTGAAGCAAAAGAGAATAGTCTATCATCAAAAGAAAAATCAGTAGCATTCAATGTTTCTAAAGATGAACCATTTATTACAGAAAATAAAATGTTCATTCTTCTATCAAGAAGATTAAGAAAAAGGATTAAATCAGAAGATTAATGGAGAAGAGATAGGAGTATGGAAAAAACTAAAATTTTACAAGACTCCTAATACAGAGATAAGTTGTTTTTCACGTAGAAAACCTGGACATATTTCAATAGAATGTACAGAATAGCAAAAGGAAAGGTCAATTTCAAAGGATCAAAATAGGAAATATCTAAAAAAGAAGGATAAGAAAAAAGGAAGAGGTTTTATAGCTGAAACCTTGAGTGACACGAGCTCAGAATCCAGTTCTTAATCAGATAATGATGATGAAAAAGCTGCAGAAGAAGCTTGTCTCATGGCTCTGGAAACGGATTTTGAACATGGTTTAATTAAGGTACTAGATTATTTTCATAATATAGACATTACATTTTATGATTTTAAAATATGTTTTAGAGAATTTTGTATAGATCAGATAGAATCACAACACCAGGTTGAACTCTCAAGAAAAGAATTAGATAATCTTATATCTGGAAGTCATTATCATAAAAATTATAACTGTTGGGTTCAATTAAGAAAATTTAAATGTCAAAAAGTAAATCTGATTTTTGAAAATAGTGAAATGCAAGTGAAGCTAGGTAAGATAAAAGTTTTATATAACATTGTGAAGATAAGAAATCCAGAGGAAAATAAAATAAATGATGTATCAAATGACACTATGCATAATAAAATGTTATTTTTGATTAAAAATAATCAATGCGTAAATGATGTATCAAATGACACTATGCATAATAAAATGTTATTTTTGATTAAAAATGATCAATGCATAAATAAAAGAGTGAATGAAGCATTGATAAAAAACAATAAAAGTATTTTGAAAAATAAATCTCATATTATTCAACTTTTGAAAATCACAGACTAGAAATAAGTTTCATCAAAATATAAATCAAAATTAACAAAATGGAATTAAAAAGGGTAGGATTTAGGTCTTATCAAAGGAAATTGAAAGTTTTGTTTTAAGAGTAGCTCTACACCTAGGGGTGAATAGGTTTCCTGTCTTTATGACTACTTTTTAATTTGGTGTGTTGTGAGTTAGCTTATTTAGCTTACTTTCAAGAACACAGATTAGCACACCAGTATTTATAGTGGTTTCCCAAGGTATGTGTATGTTGGGTACACTGGAAACTATGTACCAGATTTGGAGAAGCCTCCCCTTACTAATTAATATACATCAATTTGTATTTGATGGGATGTTTGAGTTCTAGTGTGCAGGTTTAAGAAATGCAGGAAAATTTCTAAGTACAAGTGTTGACACTTGTAAGGAATTGTGTCAACACCTGAAGCAGGAGCTGTGTCGACACCCAGGAATTGTGTCGACACCAGAAGAAAGGCATGTGTAGACACCCAAGAATTGTGTCGACACCTAAAGAAGGATTGTGTTGACACACAGAACTTGTGTCGGCACTCACTCAACGCCATCTGTCAGCATCAGCTATGTCGAGACCAGGAGCAGTTGTGTCGATACACAGGACTTGTGTCGACACACATGACTTGTGTCGACACACACTCAATGACGTATGGACATACACTCAACGGCATCTGTCAGCATTAGCTATGTCGAGACCAGGAGAAGTTGTGTCGACACACAAGACTTGTGTCGACACGCACTCAATGACGTTTGGACATACACTCAACGCCATCTGTCTGCAATAGTTATGTTGAGACCAGGAGCAGTTTTGTCGACACACAGGACTTGTGTCGACACATACAACAGAAGTTGTGTCAAGAAGCAGAATAAAGACTGTGTCGACACATTGAGTGTTGTGTCGACATCATCAAGACTTGTGTCGACACTTAGACTTTTTATGTCGACACATGTGAAGTAGTTTGCTGAGTGTTTCCTGCTGAGATATAAAGTCATTGCAGAATCAGCTGTCATGGCTGAAGACTTGATAGCTGTCATAAACAACAAGTCTGACACCTTTGTTAGAACTGTCAAAAGGTTGTTACAAACCAGATCAGCCGGTAATCATTGAGAGACTCTATATAAAGTACTGATCCATGACAACCAAGAAAAGTAATTAAGAAATTACGGGGGAACAAGCCAACACAGAACCAGAGCGAGAATTCAACAACAAGAAAGGGGAAACCCTTAAGATGGAAGATCCTAAACAGTCTGCAAGTAAGATTCAGATCTAATTCTGAATCTAAGAAGGGAGCTGTCTGAAGATCAACTTCTACACCAAGTCAAGATCAACCTCATTTTGTTCAATCAAGAATCTTTGAAAAAGCTAAGTCAGGTTGGATCTGAAGTATACAGTTTATTCAAGAACTGATCAAGAAGCTCACATCAATTGAGAGTTCTATCTGGGTGAAATTTCTGTTCAATTAAATATTCTTTTTTTTTTGATAAGATCTTTTATAGATCTGAGTTGTAAGCCTGTGTTTATAAAGGCTGAGGTAGGGCTGAGAGCCTGAGGTGTAGGACTTGTGAAAGTCTGAGTTGTAAGCCTGGTGATAAAGGCCTGAGATAGGGTTGTTGCCTGAGGTAGGGTTCTTGTGAAGAATCTGAGGTAGGACTTGTATAAGTCTGAGCTGTAGGAACCTATCAGGTTCTGAGTTATAAGATCGGTGGATCTGAGTTAGTGGAAGGAAGTTGGGCTGAATCAAATTATCTACTGGATAGGCGAAGGGGGAAAGTGGATGTACCCATTACTTGGGGAACCACTATAAATGTTGTGTACTGTGTTGTGCTATGAATGTTATGTTGTGGATTGTATATTCTATTTGTGATAGATCTAGTTACTTGCCTTAAAATTATTAAAGAAAATTAGAACCTATTCACCCCCTAGGTGTCTAGGCTCTTGAAATCAAGTCTTTCAAGTGGTATCAGAGGGAGGTTACTCAAAGATAGACCTAACAGTCTGAGTGAATCTCCAAGGCAATTAATAGATAGCAAGAATGGGTTCAAATGAGAATCAAAAGGAATTTGGATCCATGAAACTGCCCATTTGTAGGAAAGAAAGTTTTGGGATATGGAAGGAAAGGGTCAGGTTGTTCATGCAAGCATCTGATCCAAGAATCTACATCACAGTACAAGAAGGTCCATTCATTCCAATGAAGGTATCAGCTCATGATGCAAATCTACAAACCCCAAAGAGCTTTTCTGAAATGACTAAGGATGTGATCATCCTGGCAACATTAGACAAGAGAGCACAAAACATTATTATGAGTACTATAGATGATGCCATATTTCAGAACTTGGTACATTGCAAAACCTCTAAGGAGATATGGGACACCTTGATTGTCTACATGGAGGGAACTAAAGAAGTTAGAGAGGATAGGAAATCTATGCTGAATCAAGAATATGAAAGCTTTAGACAAGCCAAGTCTGACGGCATAGCAGAATGTTACAAGAAGTTCTTCAGAATAGTAAATGAGCTTATGACCTATGGAAGAGTCTTCAGCACATATGAATTGAATGACAAGTTTCTCAGGTCACTAACCAAGGACTGGGATACAAAGATATGTGCCATCAGAGAGGTGGCCAGGCTTGCTGATACACCTCCACCCACATTGTTTGGAAAGATGTTATCTTATGAAATGCAGCTCACAGCCAGAAAGGAGGAAGAGAAAAGAAGTAGGTCTGAGTATAAAGATAAGTAAGTAGCCTTCAAGGCTGAAGTCACGAGAAAGGGTAGGAGAAAGTCTCCTTCTTCACCCAGAAGAAGTGTTGAGGTAGAAGCAGAAAATCCTGACATCATTACATCAGATAGACACACCTCTGATGAGGACTGTGTTGCCTTTACAAGGCAATTTCAGAGGTTTATGAAAAAGAAGAAATAGAGAACCAAGCCTTCAACATCCTTTTCCAAGGATGATTATTACAAGAAAAAGAAGGCTTCCAAGGAGAACATGTATGCCTTAAATCCTAGTAAACAAACTAATTCTAAGATTTTTTGTTATTGCTGCAACATGCCTGGACATGGCAAAACTGACTGTCCTGACAAGAGGAAGGAGTTTAAGGATAAGAAGAAGCATCAAGTAAAAGGCAAGAAGGAGAAATCCATTGTTTCTCAGAAGCAGAATAGTTGGACAGACTCTTCATCTTCAGAATCTGGAGAAGAAGATGATGCAGAAGCATATGTTAGGGTTGTTCTCTACAGAAGAGGATTATAGGGAATCAGAATTCTTACAAATACTGGACTCCATAAATGGAGTTGAAGACTATTGTTGTAAAGGGCTGATGGCTCTATCAGAAGATGATCAGTGCCAAGATCAGCCTGGACCAAGTAAGATATACAGTTCTCCCTCAGCTTCTGATTACTATACTAAATCAGAATCAAAATCATCTGCATCCAAAGGTGTTGATGGTTCTGAATCTGAGGGGGATGTACATCAACTCATTGATGAGTTTGTTGCAAGCTCTGAAGAGGAGCAAGTTCCTTGTCAAGAAGCAGGCCAAGGAAATTTAATCTCTTAAGCAGGTTGCATCAGATTCAGCAAAGATGTTGGATTTGAAATTGAATGAGGTTGCCAAACTGAAAAACATAACTGTTATTCAGATGGGCACAATCTCCTTCAAGGAAAATCACATCAAGAATCTGGAGAAAAAACTTCAGAAAGAAAAGGAGTTAGTGGCTAAATTCTCTAAGCCAAAGTCTGTCTTGACCTTAATAGACAATTTCATTTCTCATAAAGGAAAGACAGGTCTAGGATTTAAGGGAAGAACAAGGGTCACCAATTCTCATAGAAAAGGCAAAGCCCTAGTTCAGCCACTAGCCTCAAAGCCCCCTATCTTCTTTAGGAAAGTGATGCAACCTACAAATAAGTATGATCATGATATTACTTATGGTCACTGTGAGTATGGAGATCTCATTGGCAAGGGTGTATATGCCAATAGGCCACTCTATAAGCAAACTCATCAGGTTCTTAAGGAATCCTTGGGGTTTGCTGCTCCAGCACCTACACTTAAAAGGATTGCTGGCAACAAAGTTGTGAAGTATATACCTAAGAGAATGTACAACAGATTTGAGTGTTGGTGTTATGGCAAGGTGGGCCACTTTGCCATGGATTATTGGTTCAACGCAAGTGTTAAAAACAAGAAAAGCTTACCTGTCAAAAAAGCTGCAGGTAAGCATGATAGATTTCAAACTAACAAGAACCTAGGACCTAATAATAATTTGGGTTCTGAGGATAGGTAAATCTTTATTTGATACAGGTGAATCCAAGTGGCCATACCATTATATGGTACTTTGATAGTGGATATTCCAGGCACATGACTGGAATAAGAAGAATGTTGAGGGACTATGCACCCATAGAGAATGGACTCAAAGTAATCTTTGGTGGATCTAAAAAATGAATCATTAAAGAATTTGATAACATTTCTAGTAATTCTATTACTATCACTTAAGTGGCTTATGTGAAGGGTCTGAAATATAACCTGATTAGCATAAGTCAGCTTAGTGATCTAGGTTATGACATCTCTTTCCTCAAAGGGGAGTGCCAAATAAGGAGGTCAAGTGATCAAGAGATCATTCTGACTAGCACTAGGAAAGGGAATGTATATTGTCTTAACCTTGATTGTGAACATAACATCTCACCCATTTGTTTAGTTGTAGGTGAGAAAGCATCACAGTGTGTCCAATTGCATAAGAGGCTGGCTCATCTGAACTATAAGTCAATATGGCTGCTATTTAGTATGGGGTTAGTGAGGAATGGTCCTCAGGTCAAGTACATGAAAGAGGGTGTTTGTTCAGCTTGCCAAAAGGGAAAACAGACTAAGTTCTCTTTCCAAGTACTTGATACCAAAGATTCAATGAGATGTCTATATCTCTTGCATATGCATTTGTTTGGTCCTATGCCAGTTCATAGTCTAGGTAGGAATGCATACACATTAGTTATTGTTGATGATTATTCTAGATTCACGTGGGTTTTCTTCTTGAGGCAGAAATCTGAAACCCCTACTGTCTTCCAGACTTTTGTTAGACAAATTCAGAATGAATTTAACAATTCAGTGGTAAAAATCAGAAGTGACCATGGAACTTAATTTTAGTCTGAGTGTATGACAAAGTTCTGTGAAGAACTTGGGATTCATTAGGAGTTCTCCTCACCTAGAACTCCCTAGCAAAATGGAGTTGCTGAAAGAAAGAATAGGACTCTAATTGAGGCAAGTAGAACACTACTTAGTGACACTACTCTCCCTGAGTACTTCTGGGCTGAGGCGGTAAATACTGAATGTCATGTACTCAATAGAGCTTCCATCAATAAGAAACATAAGAAGACTCCTTATGAGATTTTGAAAGGCAGAAAACCAAACATTTCCTACTTCAGAATCTTTGATAGTAAGTGTTATGTCCTAGTTAATGGTAAGCACTACCAAACTAAGTTTGCTGTAAAATCCCTAGAAGGGATATTTGTTGGGTACAGTAATAATAGTAGGGCATACAGGATCTACAACTTGACTACACAAGTTGTAGAAGAATCTGTCAATGTAGTATTTGATGAGTCAGTTGATTAATAGTGAATTATCTATCTCTTCAGGTAGTTCTACAGGTTTAAAGGACAGGTTGGACAAGTTGACTATTAATGAAGAAGCACCTGCTAGGTTGGATGAAGAAAAGGATGTATGCTGTCCAGGGGGAGAACAAGATTCACTGGATGAAGAAGAAATCAGTGAAGTGCATCAGGATGAGGAAAATGAAGAAGGCCAAGAGGTTGGCAGATTTTCTCCAGCAAGAAGACACTTGAAGGATCATCCACCTCACCAAATCATTGGTGATGCAAGTCAAGGTGTTCTAACCAGGAGCAAGAGAATGAACATTATTCTATGTTCAAGCTTCTTGTCACAGATAGAACCTAGTTTGAAGATGTCATGCTAGACACAAACTGGATTGATATTATGCAAGAAGAGCTGAACCAATTAAGAAGATGTAAAGTCTGTGAACTGGTTCCTAAATAAAAAGATTATAATGTTAAAGGAACTAAGTGGATCTACAGAAATAAACTTGATGAGAATGGCACTATAATCAAGAACAAGGTCAGGCTGGTAGCAAAAGGCTACAGGCAAGAAGAAGGGATTGACTTTGATCAAACCTTTGCCCTAGTGGCAAGGCTGGAAGCTATAAGGTTGTTCTTGGCTTATGCTTCCTATCAAGGTTTCAAGGTATATCAGATGGATGTAAAGTCAGCATTTATGAATGGTGACTTAAAAGAGGAAGTCTATGTTGAACAACCTTCAGGTTTTGTAGACTATCACTATTCTAACTATGTATATAGGCTTATGAAAGCTCTATATTGTTTGAAACAAGCCCCTAGGTCTTGGTATGAAACCTTATCTGCTTTTTTTATTGAGAATAAATTCTCTAGAGGAAAGATAGATAAAACTCTATTCTTTAGGGAATCAAAAGGACAGATCATCCTAGTCTAGATATATGTTGATGACATTATCTTTGGATCTACTGAAAACAACCTTTGTAGAAAGTTTGCCAAACTTATGCAAGGGAAGTTTGAAATGAGCAGTATGGGTGAGTGGAAGTTCTTCTTGGGTCTTCAAGTAAGACAAACTGATGATGGATTGTCCATATCTCAGTCTAAGTTCACCAAGGAGTTGATTAATAAATATGGAATGGACTCAGCTTCCACCATGAAAACTCCAATGGGAACAAGTATGCCTATAGGCAAAGATAAGGCAGGGAAACCTATTGATGAGTCTTTGTATAGAGGGATAATTGGCTCTCTACTCTACTTGACTGCTAGTAGACCTGGCATCATGTATCCAACATGTGTTTTTGCTAGGTACTAAGCATGCCCAAAGGAATCTCATTACACTGCTGTCAAGAGAATTTTGAGATATCTTAAGGGCACACCTAATCTAGGTCTTTGGTACCCTAAGAATAGAGATTTCTTATTAACAGGCTTCTCAGATGCAGACTTTACAGGATGCAAAGAAGACAGAAAAAGTACCACAGGAACTTATCAATTCCTAGGTGGAAGGCTGGTGTCATGGAGCAGCAAGAAGCAAACAAGTGTAGCTATCTCAACTGCTGAGTCAGAATATATAGCTTCAGGCAGCTGTTGTGCACAGTTGATATAGATAAAACATCAACTTGAAGACTATAACATCAAGGTAAGTAGAATTCCACTATTTTGTGATTCTACTAGTGATATTTCTATTGCTAATAACCCTTTTCACACAGTAGAACTAAGCATATAGAAATTAAGTTTCATTTTATCAGAGAACATGTGGAGAAGTAAGATATTAGTCTAGAATTTGTGAACACAAATAATCAAATTGCTGATATTTTTACAAAACCTCTAAATGAAATTAAATTCAATTATTTTAAAATTGAATTAGGTATGTTGAACCTAGAATAGGTCAGCACAAGCTTTCTTAAGTAGAATATATAAGCACAAAATTTCTCAGGAAATTTGGGTAAGTAAGAAAGTTTGTGTAGACACAAGCAAATTGTGTCGACACTCTCAGTGATGTGTCAACATAAAAATAATATTTGTGTCGATACAAGAATTGGTGTCGACACACTCTGTCAAGACTTAACTAGCCCGTGTCGACACTAACACAAGTATGTCGACACATAGACATGTCGACTAAAAATAAGCTTTGTCGAGATTTAAGTCTTTTATGTCGACACATGTAAAATTTTGTCGACTAGTATTCAGAATTCTCGACCCTAGACCTTGTGTCGACATAGATATTCACTTCTTTTCTCTTCTTTCTTTCTCTCTCTCGTCAATGGCACCACACCAGGATGACAAGGTGATTGAAGGATACGAGCTAGTTCACGGGGGATTCGAGACAGCTTATCAGGACATCAAGGGTGTGATTACCCTAATTTCCGAAAATGGTTTGGAGTTTGTGGTCTCTGAACCTTTGAGAATTTGGAAGAAGGAAGTACTTGAATTCTACTCATCTGTAACTGTAGATTATGAAGTAAAAAAGATGAAAGCCAAAGTTCAGGATTCAAGAGTGAAACTCACACTTAAGAAGATCAGGAAGTCGCTTCAACTTCCCCGGGTTAAAGAAGATGATGACGTACTTCCATCTATGATAAAGGATGCACTAAATTGTTGTGGATTGAATCCAAATACCAAGGTAGGATCGTCAATTACCATGAAGGGGATGAATTCCCAAGGTAAGTTTCTTTCAGAAATCATAGGCAAGGTGATTCTCTGCAAGACTGGTGGACATAATAGGATATCTGCCAACATGTTCAACCTAATTACCAGAGTCATATACAATGTAAAAACAGACTGGTCATCAGTAGTGTTTGATAAGATCCAAGA
Organism: Platanthera zijinensis; assembly: GCA_039513925.1. Taxonomy (NCBI): domain Eukaryota; kingdom Viridiplantae; phylum Streptophyta; class Magnoliopsida; order Asparagales; family Orchidaceae; genus Platanthera; species Platanthera zijinensis. Next base: position 117,303,173 of record CM077084.1, read on the forward strand.
AGTAATTAAGAAGCAAAATCTGGGTAGAATCCTAAACTTGTGTTTAGCTTCAACTATCCTAAATATTATGGATAAACTGCCAGGATCCAAGATCAATCATATGAGGAAGATGGACATGAGAATTCTATCCAGATGGGATAGAGTCTTAACCAAAGAGGTTTCTACTCCACAGAAACAGGTCAAGAAGGATAGAAAGAAGAAAGCAATTATTCAAGAAGCAGAATCCTCTAGTGATTCTAAAGAAGAAGTAGTCTTCAGTTCAGATGAAGACCAATAGGAAAAAGAAGCCCAAGCCCAAGTGGAGAGCAGTCAGCAACCAGAGCATCAGATGGCCTCCACTCCAGGGGGAGAGAATACTGAATTAACAGTACAAGACACTGAATAATCTTAGCTACCTGCCCAAGGGGGAGGCATTGCTGAAGCTACTCTGGAGAGTGAGTATGCTGCTGATATAGTGATGGACATTGTATCAGACATTAACAAAGAAGCACTGATCACTGCTGAGAATGAAGCACCAAATGTGCAGATGACAGATACAACTCAAGATGAGCAAGTGAGCATCTCCTGTATAGAGAAGGCCCTAGATAAAGATTTGGATGTCCAGGGAGAACCTTTTGCTTCTCAAGCCAACATTGTTCCTCCTATTCAGATGTAGTAGGAGGTAACTTTGGAGGAACTGTTCCCTGATTTATCTACAGCAAGGACTGAGGGGGAGCAGTAAAAAGTAGAAAATGAACTACCAGGAACTAAGGGGGAGGAGCTACTAGATGCCCCAGTTAATAAAGAAACTGTAGATATAAAAAGCTCATCTCAATCTTCTGATGATGAAGAAGCCTCCATGGATAAAAGGAGAAAACTGGTTTCTCTCAGGAAAAGGAGCATAGGGTATAAGAAAACCTTACAAACAGTCACTCCACCACCTTCTCAAAGCATGGACTTCAGTTCACTACTGGTCCAACTGTAAGTCAAGTTGGATGAGCAAAGGCAGTCTTTGGAGAAATATGTGGATGAGACACATAAAGAATTGCAGTTCCAGCTAGATCAAGACATTAAATGCATAAGATTTGAAGTCAATTTGAATAAGAAAGAGATGACAGATTGCTTCCATAAGGGTGGTAATGTTGTAGTATATTTGGCTGAGCAACAACAGCATATAAAGACTGAAGTTGAGGACATTACAGTCAAGCAAGGATATATTTTAGAAAATCAATTCATATCAAATGAAAATCTCAAGGACTTCCATGATGAAATTCTCAAAAAATTGGGAAGTATTGCTACTGATTTGAAATCTGAAGTATCCAAGCAAATACAAGCAGATCTAGCTACTGTCCAAACAGCCATTGAAGCTTCTCAAAAGACTATTTCTGATTACCTGACTAAATTCAAAGCCTACTACCAAGAAGGTACAGAATATCTGGCTGATCAAGTAAAGTTTCAAAAGAATGATCTGAGAGATCATATAGCTAGAGAAGTCATAAAGGGTGAGAGAATATTAGTCAAAGCCAGCTCTGATCATACAAAATGGGTATCTAATACCATCAGAGCTACACTTGGATTTCCACCCCTATGTGAGGATGATAATACTGTTGAGTCTGGTGTTCAACCTGCCTACATTGAAGGGGATCAGCCAGAGGTTGCACAGGTCATTTATCCTCCAACTGATTTTGACATAGTCCAGCAAGAAGTTCAACAAACATATAGCCCTCCACATGAGGCACAGAATATTATTATTGAAAAGGTAGAAATGTTAGAGGCTGCACAGGAAGCTCAGAGGGAGGCACAACTTTCGAAGAAAAGTTTTAGAGAACGGGCAGAACTGAAGCCTGATTTTGAGCAGTGGAGTCCTATCTCCAGGAACATTATTTTAACTGCCTGGAAAGCTGTGAAGGACAAGACATATAATAGAGGCAAATGGTACTCTGAGCAAGAGTGGAACAAGTATCAGGAAAGGCAAGAGGCTATACTTCAGTATAGGAGGAGTGTTAAAGCTGGGAAGTTACTTGCTAACTCTGTGGAGCCTAGCAAGTACTTTCCAAAGCCTTTTCACTATTTTGAAAGGCAAAGGATCAAGGCTGAAGAACTGAAGAAGAAAGACCTGAAAGGAAAGAAACCAGTTGATGATACTGAACCTAAACTGCAGGCTAAAATCAGATCTGAAAAAGGAATAGTAATCAAGGAGCCTAGTCTATCTTAGGATAAATAGGCTAATATGTAGAACAATGTAATCTTTTGATTTTTGTTCTTTAAAGAAACATGTAAACCTAAACAATTTTTGATTAATGAATGACATAATTTTCAGTATTTAGTTTAGCTATTATCTATGTTTATATGTTACCCTGCAGTGAAATGTATGAACATATATTTTTATTTGATTTATTATGTGTGGTGTATATCTTTGATTAAGGTTTATGACTTCTCCAAATAGGAGGAGATTGTTGGGTACACTGGAAACTATATACCAGATTTGGAGAAGCCTCCCCTTACTCAATGATATACATCAATTTGTATTTGATGGGATGTTTGAGTTCCAGTGTGCTGTTTTAAGAAATGCAGGAAAATTTCTAAATACAAGTGTCGACACTTGTAAGGAATTATGTCGACACCTGAAGCAGGAGCTATGTCGACACCCAGGAATTGTGTCGGCACCAGAAGAAAGGCATGTGTCGACACCCAAGAATTGTGTCGACACCTGAAGAATTCTTGGGTCGACACACAGAACTTTTGTTGACACACACTCAACGCCATCTGTCAGCATCAGCTATGTCGAGACCAGGAGCAGTTGTGTCGATACACATGACTTATGTCAACACAGACACAATGATGTTTGGACATACACTCAACGCCATCTGTCAGCATAAGCTATGTCGAGACCAGGAGCAGTTGTGTCGACACACAGGACTTGTGTCGACACACACTAAACGACGTTTGGACATACACTCAACGCCATCTGTCTGCAACAGCTATGTCGAGACCAGGAGTAGTTGTGTCGACACACAGGACTTATGTCGACACAAACAATAAAAGTTGTGTCGAGAAGCAGAAGAATGACTGTGTCGACACATTGAGTGTTGTGTCGACATCATCAAGACTTTTGTCGACACTTAGACTTTTTGTGTCGACACATGTGAAGTTGTTTACTGAGTGTTTCCTGCAGAGATATAAAGTCATTGCAGAATCAACTATCATGGCTGAAGACTTGACAGCTATCATAAACAACAAGTCTGACACCTTTGTCAGAACTGTCAGAAGGTTGTTACAAACCAGATCAGCCAGTAATCATTGAGAGACTCTATATAAAGGACTGATCCATGACAACCAAGAAAAGTAATTAAGAAATTATGGGGGAACAAACCAACATAGAACCAGAGAGAGAATTCAACAACAAGAAAGGGGGAACCCTTAAGAAGGCAGATCCTGAACAGTCTGCAAGTAAGATTCAGATCTAATTTTGAATCTAAGAATGGAGCTGTCTAAAGATCAACTTCTACACCAAGTCAAGATCAACCTCATTTTGTTCAATCAAGAAGATTTGAAAAAGCTAAGTCAGGTTGGATTTGAAGTATACAGATTATTCAAGAACTGATCAAGAAGCTCACATCAATTGAGAGTTCTATCTAGGTAAAATTTCTGTTCAATTAAATATTGTTTTTTCTTGTAAGATCTTTTATAGATCTGAGTTATAAGCCTTTGTTTATAAAGGCTAAGTTAGGGCTGAGAGCTTGAGGTGTAGGACTTGTGGAAGTCTGAGTCTTAAGCTTGTTGATAAAGGCTGAAGTAGCGTTGTTGCCTGAGGTAGGGTTCTTGTGAAGAATTTGAGGTAGGACTTGTATAAGTCTGAGCTGAAGGAACCTATAAGGTTCTGAGTTGTAAGATCGGTGAATCTGAGTTAGTGGAAAGAAGTTGTGCTGAATCCAGTTCTCTACTAAATAGGCGAAGGGGGAAAGTGGATGTACCCATAACTTGGGGAACCACTATAAATTTGGTGTACTGTGCTGTGCTGTGAATGTTATGCTGTGGATTGTATATTCTATGTTGTGATAGATCTAGTTACTTGCCTTAAAATTATTAAATAAAATTAAAACCTATTCACCCCCCCCCCCCCCTCTAGGTGTCTAGGCTCTTGAAATCAAGTTTTTCAGTGTACATCTACTTTCCCTCCCACATTTTTAACAGTATGTTAGACAAGACAATCTTCTCAAAACTTATCTCAAAAAGCTTAAAACACAGATCACGTAGGATCTCTCAGATTTCCTCCAAGTCCTACCTCAGGCCAAAGTCCAACAACTCAGAGATAATATCTCCTACAACTCAGTGATCCTTCAGATCACCTACCACAGACTTAATCAAAAGTCCTACAGCTCAGATCTGATTTAGCTCCTACCTCAGGCAAAAGGCCCTACCTCAGATTCTCAACAGAATCTTATAACTCAGCCTTTATATCTTAGGCTTATAGCTAAGATCAATTAAGATCCTATAGAATGAGAATGATTTTGTTGTTGATAATTGACTCCAGAGAAATGACTCTCTGAGTCTGCCATTCTGGACTGATTAAACTCAGTCCTAACTTTGACTCTAGAGAAATGATTCTCTGAGCCATCTTCTTCCTGAACTGAGAAAGCTCGGTCTTATCTTCTTCACAGCACCAAGAATAGATCTTCAGGATTTTTCTTCTTGTGCTAAAAAGATATCTGTAGAGAATTGTTCCATCAAGCCTTTTATGTGGTTGAGTTAATTGCAGTGGCCTTGAAGAACACCAGTGTAACATCCCATTTCAAACTAGACCCATGGGAGTGGTTTTGTCATAACAGAACCCTAGGAAACCCAGCAATTGAAGTTTATCGACCAAGATTTCGAGTCAAGGGGTGGTAATGCCCATGACCGACCCGTCACGCCCGTGACCTAGGGCGTGACCCCCTCGACGATCGTCGACCTCAGAAAGACGATCGGCGAACACAGAAATTTAAACATGGGCTTGACACGCCCGTGACCGATCCGTCATGCCCGTGACCTTGGAATGGCGTTGAGTGAGCTAAGCTCACTCAATGCCGTAGTTTGGATGGAGTTGAGTGAGATAAGCTCACTCAAAGTAATAAGCTAGACGGCATTGAGTGCACAGACTGCACTCAATGCCATCTGGTGTCGTCTTGTTGGTGTTGAGTGAGTTGAGCTCACTCAACGCCGTAGACTGGATGGCTTTGAGTGAGCTTAGCTAACTCAATGCCGTAATCTGTCATGCAGGATGGTGTTGAGTGCGTTGAGTGCACTCAACACCATAAGTTTAACGGCATTGAGTGCACTGACTGCACTCAACGCCATTTGGTGTTGTCTGGATGATGTTGAGTGAGCAGAGCTCACTCAACGCCATAATATGGACGGTGTTGAGTGAGCTAAGCTAACTCAACGCCATCGTTTAAAAAGGCATATTCTGGATGGCGTTGAGTGAGCAGAGCTCACTCAACGCCATAATTTGGATGGCGTTGAGTGAGCTGAGCTCACTCAATGCCATAGTCTGGGAGGCCATTCTGGATGGAGTTGAGTGAGCAAAGCTCACTCAACGCCGTATCTGGGATGGCGTTGAGTGAGCAGAGCTCACTCAACGCCATAGTAAGGATGGCGTTGAGTGAGCAGAGCTCACTCAACGCCATTTTACTTAGTCTTTTCTGGCAGATTTGTTTTGGCTGGGTGCTGGTTTAGCTGAACCGGGTCGGTCTAGGGAGTGTGCCGTTTTCTCCTATTAAGACCTAATAAGTCTTACTTAAATTAAGTTGACGGGTCAAGCTTGACACGTCGACCGACGGTTTTGCAAAGAGGACGGTTACGGCCATGGTCGAGAGCCTGCCTTCATGGCCATCAATGGCATTGGATGTCGTGGCTTTTCCCTCTCCCCATTTTATGGCTGGATCCAACTCCTCTAGGGAAGAGGAGGAGTTTCCAGCCGTTAGTTTTGCTGGATTCAACCGTTTTAGCCCGTCTCCACCATGGCCGACCCAAGCTTTAATGGACCAATAATGGCCATTTAAGTTTTGGTCATTCCCCCTCCTTGACCAAGCTTTTAAACACCCTCAGAGGCCCAAGAGGAGGTTTTCCCAGCCTTTACCTGAAGTTTTCGAGCCTTCCACTGTGCTATTGAGAATTTCGGCGATGCCACCACCGCACCAATGGCATCTCGACGGTCTGCACGCCTCCAGCCCGCGAACAAGGTCCTCCCTTCCTCTCTTTCTACGGGTAGATCTAAGAATTCTTTAGGTTTGATAATCGAGCTCAACGGAGCTCGATCGGAAGAGCTCCTCTTCCTAATTTTCTGCAAAACTAGTGCTCAGGTTCGCCGGATTCCGCCTCTCCGGCGGCTGCGCCGCCGCCCGGCGATGGCCACCACCTCAACGGAGGTGGTGGTGGTGGTGGACGGCCAGGGAGGAGGCTGGACGGTCGGCGGCTGCGCTCGAAAGTAGCTCAAGGTCGGGCAAATCGTGGCCCTTGGTTGGAGGAAGAAGACAATGCCAGGGCCCTTAGATCTTGCTTCAAGATCTGTGCTATTTAATTAATCCTTTTCTTTATGTGAATTTTCTGCTTTAAAATAACAGCCACCTTAGATAAATTATGAAAATTACCTAAAGCTTTTATATGAAGAAATGGTCAACAAGTAATTTGTAGCCCTATGGGTCTACTATATTTTAAAATTGATTTGGGTCAATTTGGTTTACTGGTTTTACCAGGGCTCCTGTCTTGGTGGGATCTAGACCTAGAGCTAGGCAGAGACTAAAAGGTGTGCCCACCCTTCATTCCTTGACCAAATGATTTGAAATTTTGGCAGGGAGTCTACCCTAGCTATACCTAAAGGGCCTGTCCAAAAATGGGAATTTTTGGAGAATTTCTTTCTATAGTTTTTATAAAAATTTAATAATCTTAGGAAAAATTAATTAGTTGGCTTAATGACTTCCAAACCCTCCCAAATCTTGGTGAGTGGTCCATGGGTTCATCATGAGGCTCTGTATAATTGTTCATCTCATTTAGAGATGTTTTAGATAGGAAATGGACAAACCTAAGCTATGCCCTATTAAGGGGTTATTAGGTCAAAAGTGCACTTTTAGATTTGAGTAGTCACATCACCTCAACAGAGGCTGAGACTCTTACCACTGACTAGGAATGCTCTCTAGCACCCTTCTATGGATTTTGAGGTGGATTGGGTTAAATTTGTCCAAAGACCCAAGGCCAAACCCTAAGGATGGCTCTTGGTGGGTTGTGAAGGGCAAGTGGTCAAATGACCTGGTTATGAATTGAAACTTGGTAGACAGAATTCTAGGATAGTTAGAATCTTCTTATAGAAATCTAAATGGATTTTAAATTAAATAAGTCCCTCAAAACCCTAACCCTAGTTTAGGGCACAAAACTTGTAGAGATATAAAATGTCACTAAAACTCACTGAAAAGTGATGAGATTTAGGTAGCGTAGTTTCTAAGGTTAGTAAAAGCTCTGAAGATTTTATTATGAATTTATGATCATTATTTTGGATACTTCATTAACAATTTAGTGGTTTGTATTATTTGCTTAGAAATTTATTATTGAGAAAATACTTTCTGAAAATTTATGAACTTTGGGCAGAGGATTCTTTACTATATTATAAAGCTCTGTGAATTTTTATGGGATTTTTAGAAATTTAATTCTAAGGCTTGATTCATTAAGTGTTGTTTCCCATGAAAACTTAATTAAATCTATTTTGGTGTCTAGCAAGCCCGTAAAATTATGATCTTTGCACAATGACATTTTCTGTATGATATTAATATTACGTAATTGTTCTATAATTTTATGATGAGTAATTTCAGTACTTCCTTCTTTACATAGGATTAATGGGATTATAATTGATAAATTAATTGGAGGCTAAATACTTTCTATAAAATCATGAAGATTAGTATTTGATGATACCTTGCTGTTATTTAGTGATCATCATTTTTGGGTGGCCACTACTTAAGAAGATCATGTAGTCCATGTTTAAAATTACCCATGGCCAATCTTTGGGGAAAATTAAATAAATATAAGATTAATTAGGAAAATTATAAATTTCTGGATTTAGGCTAATTATGTAATGATAGACCTCAAGTAAATTTTATAGAAGACTTGGAAGACAATTTGGAGTACCTCCCCTTGTATACCTCATATAGCTTAGGATAGTCTGCATATAGTAAAACCACAGAAACTGAACTAGAGTGGGTAATGAACTTGGGAAGATGGAATTTTGGTGGTTTGCTAGTTTAGATAGGGCAAGTTAAATTAAGTTCATTATTGGAAGTCGGGATGGGTAGAGTGTGAGATTGGCTAGTATTAAGTGGTGTTCGGGAACGACGAAAGATCGTCCACCCCGGTTAGAGAGGAAGAGTCTCAATACACTAGGTTAGATCCAAAGTAATTTGAATGGGATCGGGTAATGGGTAATCAACCAATAACAATAAGTTCCTTGCAAAAGGGAATGGTGGGCTTCAGCTACCATCATAGTTCCTAGTGCCCTTTGAGAGCCCTTCACAGGGAATACCGGGGGCAGTCCTAGGCTAACGTAAACCGTAGGAATATTAAACTAAAAGATAAACTAGTATAACTAGGGTTGCACATACATACACCCCGGTAGCTAGGTAGGTAGAATAAGTTGGTTTGGTTGTCATTCAGACGGTAGCTCTGAAGGTAGATGCACGGACGGGACAGTCCGGGGAGCAGAGGGCTCGAGGGTTTGAGTATAGAATAAGGTTGTGGGTCTTCGGTATTTGATTTTCGTTCACACCGACATCGGTACATTGACTCGGCGGTGTGGGACACTTAGCCAAAGAAGGTCTGGTGGATATAGCCAGCACAAGTACGCGGATACTCTAGGTTGTGTTCTTCTAGGGGTGTACGGAAGGGCTAGGCCCGGTAGTGTGGATACCCTCCTAGGAGTGGGGGGCCCGACCCACTGTCTCCGTTTGCCACTACAGAGGTTTCTGGGAGTGAAGCTAGCTGCCCGAACAGGGGGAACTAATGGTCTGTGCGCATAGAGTCGTGTGCGTAAGTTGCACTTGCATGAATCATTGCATAGCATATCACTACACTCATGTTTGCATACAACCGACACCCCAACGTATAAATTGGTATGCGACTTTTTATACGATGGGAGCCTTGCAGAAGACCCCTTAACTTATAAGTTTGTATGGGCATTCATATAAGTTAAGGTTACTTACTTATTTACTTATTTATTTACTTACCTGCTTTCTATTTGTCTATTTTACTACTTACTACCGTAAGACTGCTAGATGTACTCTATTTTGATTAGTTGTTTATACATCTTGAATAATTATTAGACTAGTTCCACTGTCATCCGTTTGATTATTCTCCACCATTGTAGCTTCCCTTTCCTCCTCTCCGCTCGGTGCTTAGGAGCCGTGGGGGAGGGGTAGGGGATGATAGGGCTTAGTCTTTATGACTAATGGTTTTCGAACCACAACATTACAGGAGCTCCGGATGGGAGACAGGGACCAGCAGTCCAGGGACCAACACCAGCGGAGTATAGTGTGCATGGAGGTGGGCTAGTCTAGCACCAGAGCACCTATGTCCAGCTCCGTGAGTGTTTAGTATTTTTATAGCTTTCGTGATGAGTGATTTATAGTGAGGACTCTGATGTACTGGGCTCGAGCCCGTTTATCTATATTTCATATGAACTGTTTCTTTGCAGTACTTTCTATTATTATCTATTGATGGACTTGTTGTGATTTCTATTTATATGTGTTCTTGTGGACTTGTTTAAATTCAGTGTACACTTACTTCTCTCTCTTGTGATCGAAAAGGGCCGGCAGAATTGGCGTTTTGTAGTGGCAGTCTTCTTATGAGTCGGTGCCACCGCAAAGCGGCAATTCTAGGCTAAGACCCCGATGGTTGAAAAAAAGGGGGTCTTACAAGTGGTATCAGAGCAGACCTCAATCGGAAAAGAAGTAGTCCACAAAACCTTGGGCCACCCCCGTGCGAGCTTAATTTGCGGACAAACTAGCAGCGGAAGCAGTGGTGTGCCCATAAGGGAAATCACATGTGAAAGTTCATCCTACCCCTTCTTAAATTCCATTCATTCACTCTCTAACAAATAGAATTATTCCTTGTAGCCTGCGACGAACCCAGCATCACAGCAGGGGACCCCTCAGGCTCCGAATGTGGTCCCGCCTCTGTCGGCTCCAGCTCCGTTCCAGCATACGGAGATGGGGCAAACACTGACGGCCATTCTGGAGGCCTTCAGAGCTCAGCAAGCCCCGGCTCCACAGCCAAACCCCGGGGCTAATTGGATGACTGTCTTCCGGGGACTTTCCCCTCCATCCTACCTTAGGACGGAGTCTGTAGTACGTACGGAGTAATGGTTGGATACCATTTACGAGATGCTTGTGTGGATTCGATGCCCCACTGAGTGGGCAGTTGCTTTGGCAGTCTCTTGCCTAAAGTCACACGGAAAGAGGTGGTGGAAATCTCAACTGGACACCACCTTTGCGGGGATGGATTGCGCTGATATTACTTGGGAGGAGTTCAGAGCAGCACTCCTTGGACATTTTGTACCTCAGTCGGCGAGGGACGACCTGGAGGATAGGTTCCTACGGTTGAGGCAGGGGAACAGGACGGTGCTGGAGTACTACCAGGAGTTTACTCACCTGGCCCGCTATGCGGACGCTTACCAGTTAGACGATGCTGGCTATGCCAGGAGGTTTTATAAGGGGCTGCAAGATGACATGAGACAGGCCCTCCTCTTCGTCTCAGAGGGGAGTCTGGCCAGGATTTTGGAGATGGCTAAGAAGAGGGAAGCGGATCAGCTTACAGTCAGGAGCCGGAATAGACCGGCTGATGATACAGTGATTGGAGGTCGTAAAGACCGTCCTCGGGGCCAGGTTATTGGGGAAAGAAGGATCGGGGAGCAGCCTCTTCAGGAGATTGGGCAGGAGCAGAGGAGTCAGGGGGTATTGGCTCCCCAGCCTTTTCAGATATTGGAGATGCCAAGGACAGCAGAGCAGGCACCGGTATGCTTTTAGTGCAATCAGCTGGGGCATATCAAGAGGAACTGCCCTATGAGGCCAGCACCCCCACCAGCACATCAGGGCGCCCCACCTACCCGACAGTTTGGCGCCCGAGGACATGATCGAGGACGAGTATTTCAGGACCGAGGCCACAGGCCAGAAAGGGAGCAAGTGTATGCTCTAGACTTGACACAGCCCCGAAACCCGGAGCAGGTTATCGCAGGTATGGCAGTACTTTTAAGTTTTTCTTCATATGAACTAGTTTTCTGGACATAACCTTGTTAGAAATTAAGAGAAGACAACTGTAATAAGAATACTAAGACACTTAATTACCTCTGGCATAGTCTTCATTAGCGGCAAGCCCGCTCACACGCTCTTCGACACCGGTGCTTCACACTCATTTGTGTCAGAAGATTTCGTGAAAGGATTGGCAGGCATGGAGCCGTTCATCGGAAAAATGATGAGGGTGCGCCTACCCGATGGATCAGAGCTAATGACCTCTGCACATTGCAATATGGAAGCGAGGATCGGTAGGAAGGCGTTTGAGGCACCAGCGACGATTCTGAGGATGCCAGATTACGATCTGATCCTGGGCATGACTTGGATGTGTTGTAACCATGCCCAGATTGACTGCGTGGCGAAGAGGATCTCCGTGAGGCACGGGGACTCCTTTATTGTTATCGTAGGTATTATACAAGCACCCCGTATATTATTATCACCTGTGCAGGCCGTTAAGGCCCATCTTTAGGGGGAAGAAGTTTATCAGGTCCTTTTTGAGGCAGTCGTGGCCAAGGACTCCATTTCAGATATTCTAGTAGTGCGAGACTTCGCTGACGTATTTCTAGAAAAGCTACCAGGGCTACCCCCGCACCGAGAGAAGGACTTCCAGATTCAGATTATACCGGGGGCTAAGCCGGTATCCAGAGCTCCCTATCAAAAGGCCCCAAAGTAGTTGGTGGAATTTCGAAGCCAGCTTCAGGAGTTAGTGGAGGCCGGGTTCGTTCGTCCTAGCTCTTCACCATGGGGAGCTCCGGTGTTATTTGTCAAGAAGAAGGACGGAACCCTTCGGCTGTGTATAGATTACCGGGTCCTGAACAGGTTGACAGTCCGGAATACTTACCCCTTGCCAAGGATAGACGAGTTATTTGACCATCTGGAGGGAGCCCATTAGTTCTCAAAGCTGGATCTGAGGTCGGGGTACTACCAGCTTCGCATTCGGGAGGAGGACATCCCGAAGATGGCCTTCAGCAGCAGATATGGTTTGTACGAGTTCACCGTGATGCCTTTCGGTCTCACGAACGCACCTTTCGCATTTATGACCTTGATGAATCGGGTGTTTGAAGAGTATCTGGATGTTTTTGTTATCGTATTCCTCGATGACATCCTTATCTATTCAAGGACGGAGGAGGAGCACGCGAGACATTTGCCCTTGACCTTGGAGAAGTTGCGGGAGCATAAGATGTATGCCAAATACAGCAAGTGCCAGTTCTGGCTAAAGTAGGTGACCTTTTTGGGCCATGTCATCAGTGGAGGAGGTCTGGCAGTGGATCTGGCGAAGGTCCAGGCAGTACGGGATTGGCCACCACTAAAGTCGGCCTCGGATGTTCGAAGTTTCTTGGGACTTGCCGGTTATTACCGAAAGTTCGTAAAGGGTTTCTCTCAGATTGTCCTCCCTCTTACGTCTCTGACGAAGAAGGAGTCCCCTTTTATTTGGACACCACAATGCGAATCTGCTTTTTAGGAGTTGAAGGATCGTCTTACCTCGGCTCCCATCCTTGCTCTTCCGTCGAGGAAGGAAGGATTCCAGGTGTATACAGATGCTTCCTATCAGGGGATGGGTGTCGTTCTGATGCAGAATGGGCACGTAATAGCTTACACCTCCCGTCAGTTGAAGCAACATGAGCAGAACTACCTCGTGCACGACTTAGAGATGGGGGCTGTAGTTTTCACTCTTAATATCTGACGACACTACCTTTATGGAGTTCACTGTGATATCTTCTCAGACCACAAGAACCAGCGATACGTAGACACACAAAAGGAGCTGAACATCAGGCAAAGACATTGGGTGGAGTTTCTCTCAGACTACCTGTACACCATGCACTACCATTCCGGGAAGGCAAACGTGGTCACAGATGCTCTGAGCTGGAGAGCGAGTACATCAAGAGTAGGCCCGCAACTAATGGCCTTGGAGTTAGCTAAGTCATTTGAGGAGATGCAAATATCACTAGTGTCCGAGGATAATCCGAAGTTATACATGGAGTACCTAGGATCGATGATTACAACCGATGATATTCGGGACCAGATAAGAGATGGGCAGAAGTTGGATACGAGAGCTGAGCTGATATTAAGGGCCTTGGAGGAAGGCACGGCAGGAGATTACTCTTTGAGGGATGGGCTCTTGTGTTTCAGAGGCAGGGTCTACATACCGGCAGGAGGTCATATCCCGGAGGACATCATGACAGAAGCTCACTACAGCCGATACTCAGTACACCCGGGGATCACCAAGATGGTAAAAGATTTGAAGAGGACGATGTACTGGCCGGGTATGAAGAAGGACATTACGTACTTTGTGACGCATTGCGAGGCCTGCCAACTCGTAAAGGCAGAGTATAGGAGCCTGGCAGGCTTATTGTAGCCACTCCCGGTGCCAGAGTGGAAATTTGAGGATATATTCTTGGACTTCATACATGGGCTACCTCGATCCCGTGCGGGAAATGACTCGATCTGGGTGATAGTGGACAGGCTAACAAAGGTGGCCAGATTCATCCCAGTGGTGAAGGACACTCCGGTTAGTGTATTAGTACGGAGGTTCATTGAGCTGTTTGTGCGTTATCATGGGGTGCCCAAGACTATCATTTCGGATCGGGATGGGCGGTTTACATCAAGGGAGTGGAGGTCAGTCCAGGCCCATCTCGGTTCTCGGCTGACATTCAGCACAGCTTTTCACCCTCAGACCGACGGGCAGACAAAGCGCACCAACCGTACACTGGAAGATCTTTTATGCCTGTGTATTTTTGACCGCGGAGAGCCTTGGGAGAGATTGCTGCCACTGGTCGAGTTTTCGTACAACAACGCCCATCAGTCCAGCATAGGCATGGCTCCATACGAGGCATTGTATGGAAGGAGGTGCAGTACCCCACTATCATGGGTTCAGGATGAGGATCCGTAGGCACTAGGCTCGGAGTTTGTGGGGGATACAGATGCTCAGATAAGATTGATCCGGGACAGGATGTTGTAAGCCCAGAGCAGGCAGGCCAAATACTACAATGCGAGGCATCGTCAAGTGGAGTTCCAGGTGGGTGACCGGGTTTTCTTGAAGATACGGCTGATGCACGGAGTCTCGCGGGTTCGCGGGTGGAAGAAGCTCAGTCCGAGATATATGGGGCCTTACAGGATCCTGGAGCGGATTGGCCCCTTGGCTTATAGACTGGAGATACCGCCGGATTTAGCGGGACTGCATGACGTCTTCCACGTCTCCTCACTAAGGAAGGCTCTGCTACGCCCTGAGCAGTTGATTTCCTCGGCAGATGGCCCAGTGGCCTCGGATCGGTAAGTCAACTTGGAGCCTATCAGGATCGATGACACGGCAGTGCGGGTCTTGCGACGTAAGAAGGTTCCGTTAGTCAAGGTCCTGTGGAACAATCATGGGCAGGAGGAGCATACATAGGAGCCACAGGACTTGGTGCGACAAAAGTATCCGGAGCTTTTTAGTCAGGTATACCTCATAACCCCTCTGGACAATCAATTTGCTTTCTTGTTTTAAACCAATAGGACTGAAATTTCAAGAATATGGGCTAATATTTTGTTTATTGAGGTATATACCTAGTCAATTGGACGAATTGGTCTTAGATTTGAAACCGCACATAGCAAACGTTATGTAGAGATGTAAATCTTTCAACTCTCATGGGATGTTACAAGCCTTTTTCTCCCGATAGGAGCCCCCGTAGGCTTAACCTTGATTTCGGGGACGAAATCTTTGTTTTGTTTATTGGGATTTTAAACATCCCATTTCCAACTAGACCCCTGGGAGTGGTTTTGTCATAACAGAACCCTAGGAAACCCAGGAATTGAAGTTTATCGACCAATATTTCGAGTCAAGGGGTGGTCACGCCCGTGTCCGACCCGTCATGCCCGTGACCTAGGGCATGACCCCCTCGACGATCGTCGACCTCAGAAAGACGATCGGCGAGCTCAGAAATTTCAACATGTGCTTGACACGCCCGTGACCGATCCGTCACGCCCGTGACCTTGGAATGGCGTTGAGTGAGCTAAGCTCACTCAACGCCGAAGTCTGGATGGCATTGAGTGAGCTTAGCTCACTCAAAGCCATAAGATAGACGGCGTTGAGTGCACAGACTGCACTCAACGCCATCTGGTGTTGTCTGGTTGGCGTTGAGTGAGCTTAGCTCACTCAACGCCGTAGACTGGATGGCGTTGAGTGAGCTTAGCTCACTCAATGTCGTAATCTGTCAGGTGGGATGGCGTTGAGTGCGTTGAGTGCACTCAACGCCATAAGTTGAACGGCGTTGAGTGCACTGACCGCACTCAACGCCATTTGGTGTTGTCTGGATGATGTTGAGTGAGCAGAGCTCACTTAACGCCATAATCTTGACGGCGTTGAGTGAGCTAAGCTCACTCAACGCCATCGTTTAAAAGGGCATATTCTGGATGGCGTTGAGTGAGCAGAGCTCACTGAACGCCATAATTCGGATGGCGTTGAGTGAGCTGAGCTCACTCAATGCCATAGTCTTGGAGGCCATTCTGGATGGCATTGAGTGAGCATAGCTCACTCAATGCTGTAGCATGGATGGCGTTGAGTGAGCAGAGCTCACTCAACGCCATTTTACTTAGTCTTTTCTGGCAGATTTGTTTTGGCTGGGTGCTGGTTCAGCTGAACCGGGCCGGTCTAGGGAGTGGGCCTTTTTCTCCTATTAAGACCTAATAAGTCTTACTTAAATTAAGTTGACGGGTCAAGCTTGACACATCGACCGACGGTTTTGCAAAGAGGACGGTTACGGCCATGGCCGAGAGCCTGCCTTCATGGCCATCAATGGCATTTGATGCCGTGGCTTTTCCCTCTCCCCCTTTTACGGCTGGATCCAACTCCTGTAGGGAAGAGGAGGAGTTTTCAGCCATTAGCTTGGCTGGATTGAGCCGTTTCAGCCCCCCTCCACCATGGCCGACCCAAGCTTTAATGGACCAATAATGGCCATTGAAGTTTTGGTCGTTCCCCCTCCTTGACCAAGCTTTTAAACACCCTCAGAGGCCCAAGAGGAGGTTTTCCCAGCCTTTACCTGAAGTTTTCGAGCCTCCCACTGTGCTATTGAGAATTCTGGCGATGCCACCACCGCACCAATGGCATCCCGATGGTCTGCACGCCTCCAGCCCGCAAACAAGGTCCTCCCCTCCTCTTTTTCTACGGGTAGATCTTAGAATTCTTTAGGTTTGATAATCGAGCTCAACGGAGCTCGATCGTAAGAGCTCCTCTTCCTAATTTTCCGCAAAACTAGTGCTCGGGTTCGCCGGATTCCGCCTCTCCGGCGGCTGCACCGCCGCCCGGCGATGGCCACCACCTCAACGGAGGTGGTGGTGGCGGTGGCCGGCCAGGGAGGAGGCTAGACAGCCGGAGGCTACGCTCGGAAGTAGCTCCAGGTCGGGCAAATCGTGGCCTTTGGCTGGAGGAAGAAGACAATGTCAGGGCCCTTAGATCTTGCTTCAAGATATGTGCTATTTAATTAATCCTTTTCTTTATGTGAATTTTCTGCATTAAAATAACAGCCACCTTAGATAAATTATAAAAAATACCTAGAGGCTTTATATGAAGAAATCGTCAACAAGTAATTTGTAGCTCTATGGGTCTACTATATTTTAAAATTGATTTGAGTGAATTTGGTCAATTGGTTTGACCAGGGCTCTTCTCTTGGTGGGATTTAGACCTAGAGCTAGACAGAGACTAAAAGGTGTGTTCACCCTTCATTCCTTGACCACATGATCTGAAATTTGGGCAGGGAGTCTACCCTAGCTATACGTAGGGCCTGTCTAAAAATGGGAATTTTTGGAGAATGTTTTTTTATAGTTTTTAGAAAAATTTAATAATCTTAGGAAAAATTAATTAGTTGGCATAATGACTTACAAACCCTCCCAAATCTTGGTGAGTGGTCCCTGGGTTCATCATGAGGCTATGTATAATTTTTCATCTCATTTAGAGATGTTTTAGATAGGAAATGGACAAACCTAAGCTATGCCCTATTAAGGGGTTTTTAGGTCAAAAGTGCACTTTGAGATTTGAGTAGTCAAATCACCTCAACAGAGGCTAAGACTCTTTCCACTGACTAAGAATGCTCTCTAGCACCCTTCCATGGATTTTGAGGTGGATTGGGGTAAATTTGCCCTAGGACTCAAGGCCAAACCCTAAAGATGGCTCTTGGTGGGTTGTGAAGGGCAAGTGATCAAATGACTTGGTTATGAATAGAAACTTGGTAGACAGAATTCTAGGGTAGTTAAAATGCTCTTATAGAAATCTAAATGGATTTAAAGTAAATAAGTCCCTCAAAACCCTAACCCGAGTTTAGGGCACAAAACTTATAAAGATATAAAATGTCACTAAAACTCACTGAACAGTGATGAGATTTTGGTAGAGTAGTTTCTAAGGTTAGTACAAGCTCTGGAGATTTTATTATGAATTTAAGATCATTATTTTGGATACTTCATTAACAATTTAGTTGTTTGTATTATTTGCTTAGAAATTTATTATGGAGAAAATACTTTCTGAAAATTGATGAACTTTGGGCAGAGGACTCTGTACTATGTTATAAAGCTCTGTGAATTTTTTTGAGATTTTCAGAAGTTTAATTCTAAGGCATGATTCATTAAGTGTTGTTTCCCATGAAAACTTAATTAAATATATTTTGGTGTCTAGCAAACCTGTAAAATTATGATATGTGCACAATGATCTTTTTTGTACCATATTAATATTCAGTAATTTTTCTATAATTTTATGATGAGTAATTTCAGTACTTTCTTCTTTACATAGGATTAATGGGATTATAATGGATAACTTAATTGAAGGCTAAATACTTTCTGTAAAATCATGAAAATTAGTATTTGATGATACCTTGCTGTTATTTAGTGATCATAAGTTTTGGGTGTCCATTACTTAAGAAGATCATGTAGTTCATGTTTAAAATTACCCATGGCCAATCTTTGGGGAAAATTAAATAAATATCAGATTAATTAGGAAAATTATAAATTTCTGGATTTAGGCTAATTATGTCATGATAGACCTCCAGTAAATTGTATAGGAGACTTGGAAGACAATTTGGAGTACCTCCCCTTATATACCTCATATAGCTAGGATGGTCTGCATATAGTAAAACCACAGAAACTTAACTAGAGTGGGTAATGAACTTGGGGAGATGGAATTTTGGTGGTTTGCTGGTTTGGATAGGGCAAGTTAAATTAAGTTCATTATTGGAAGTCAGGATGGGTAGAGTGTGAGATTGGCTAGTATTAAGTGGTGTTCGGGAATGACGAAAGATCGTCCACCCCGGTTCGAGAGGAAGAGTCTCAATACACTAGGTTAGATCCAAAGTAATTTGAATGGGATCGGGTAATGGGTAATCAACCAATAACAATAAGTTCCTTGCAAAAGGGAATGGTGGGCTTCAGCTACCATCATAGTTCCTAGTGCCCTTTGAGAGCCCTTCACAGGGAATACCGGGGGCAGTCCTAGGCTAACGTAAACCGTAGGAATATTAAACTAAAAGAGCAACTAGTATAACTAGGGTTGCACATACACACACCCCGGTAGCTAGGGAGGTAGAATAAGTTGGTTTGGTTGCCATTCAGACGGTAGCTCTGAAGGTAGATGCACGGACGGGACAGTCCGGGGAGCAGAGGGCTCGAGGGTTTGAGTATAGAATAAGGTTGTGGGTCTTCGGTATTTGATTGTCGTTCACACCGACATCAGTACGTTGACTCGGCGGTGTGGGAAACATAGCCAAAGAAGGTCTGGTGGATATAACCAGCACAAGTACGCAGATACTCTAGGTTATGTTCTTCTAGGGGCGTACGGAAGGGCTAAGCCTAGTAGTGTGGATACCCGCCTAGGAGTGGGGGGCCCGACCCACTGTCTCTGTTTTCCACTACGGAGGTTCCTGGGAGTGAAGCTAGCTGCCCGAACAGGGGGAACTAAAGGTCTGTGCGCATAGAGTCGTGTGCGTGAGTTACACTTGCATGAATCATGGCATAACATATCACTACACTCATGTTTGCATACAACCGACACCCCAATGTATAAATCGGTATGGGACTTTTTATAAGATGGAAGCCTTTCAGAAGACCCCTTAACTTATAAGTTTGTATGGACATTCATATAAGTTAAGGTTACTTATTTATTTACTTACTTATTTACTTACCTGCTTTCTATTTGTCTATTTTACTACTTACTACCGTAGGACTGCTAGATGTACTCTATTTTGATTAGTTGTTTATACACCTTGAACAATTGTTAGACTAGTTCCACTATCATCCGTTTGATTATTCTCCACCATTGTTGTTTCCCTTTCCCCCTTTCCGCTCGGTGCTTAGGAGCCGTGGGGGGAGGGGTAGGGGATGATAAGGCTTAGTCTTTATGACTAATGGTTTTCGAACCACAACATTACAGGAGCTTCGGATGGGAGACAGGGACCAGCAGTCCAGGGACCAGCACCAGCGGAGTACGGTGCGCATGGAGGTGGGCCAGTCTAGCACCGGAGCACCTGTGTCCATCTCTGCGAGTGTTTAGTATTTTTATAGCTTCTGCAATGATTGATTTGTAGTGAGGACTCTGATGTACCGGGCTCGAGCCCGTTTATCTATATTTCATCTGAACTGTTTCTTTGCAGTACTTTCTATTATTATCTATTGATGGACTTGTTGTGATTTCTATTCATATGTGTTTCATTGGACTTGTTTACATTCAGTGTACACTTACTTCTCTCTCTTGTGATCGAAAAGAGCCGGCAGAATTGGCGTTTTGTAGTGGCAGTCTTCCCGTGAGTCGGTGCCACCGCAAAGCGACAATTCTGGGCTAAGACCCCGGTGGTTGAAAAAGAAAAAAAAGGGGTCTTACAGCTCTGGAGTCAAATCATTAACAACCAACCACTCTCTCTGTAGGATCCAGTCTTGGATCTGAGTTGTAAGGCCTTTGTGCTTGAGATTGTAGGATCCCTGTTATGGATCTTAGGTACGGCTTTTGCCTGAGAGTAGGATCCAGTTTGGATCAAAGGTAGTGCTTTTGAGCCTGAGGTAGGAGAGTCATTCTCTCTGAATTGTAGGACACTTGTGCCTGAGTTGTAGGATCTTTTGGATCTGAGGTAGGGCCTTTGTGCCTGAGCTGTATGAGCGTTATTATCTCTGAGGTAGGGCTGTCCTCCCAGCTTGAGTTGTAGGGCCTTTGGGTCTGAGGTAGGTGATCTATGGATCACTGAGTTATAGGGCTTTGTGCCTGAGCTGTAAGTCTTGGAGGAGACTGAGTGATCCCGCGGGATCCTTTTGTAAGCTCTTAGGAGCCGAGATTGGAGAAGTGCCTTGTCTAACAAGCCGTTAGAAAGGTGAGACAGAAAGTGGACGTACCCATAATCTGGGGAACCACTACAAATATTTTTTGTTGTGTTGTGTTCTTGAAAGCAAGCTAACAAAGCTAACTCAATACACCTAAAACACAAAAAAATTTAAAGATAGTCACAAGAGACTAAAAAACTTATTCACCCCCTCTTAGTGATTTAGGCTATCCTTGAAATTAAAGATTTTTAGCGGATTGCTACTCGCACTTATTTGCGCTCTTTTCCTTGTAATCACTTTCGATTAATCAAAAGAAATCCTGCCGCAAGAGTGACATTTACCGCGGCGGGTGAAGTCTGCTGCCTCCACGATCCGCGGCTCTAACTGCTGCGCCGTTTACCGTTAGTAAACCGCTACTTGCAGTTTCCTCTACCATCTTTTCTCTTTGCAGGGATCAGGGGTGCATTTCCCGCATCAACACGAGTACTGATTTCAACCTTTTCAAAGTTCACGGACTGATTTCAAAAAGGTATGATAATTGATGGACTAATTTAACATTTTTGCCATATATATATAATGGAATATAATTTTTATAACATTATGATACAATGAATATGGGTTGAATCGTTTTTTCACTTTGAAATTCAAAGAAAAACAAAATTACGTTAGTCAGTCAGCAACTCAGCGAGGGATTCGGATCCTCTGGAGTTTAGGAGGAACTCCACGTACGGATCCAAAGCGCGAAATCACTGAAATCCATCAATCTTGTGGGTAAAAAAATTTAGCCACTAAAAGACAAAATTATAAAGTAAAAAAATAACGTTAAATATAAAAAACATGAGGGTTCTCGCGCATTGGATTGAAATTCAATGCGCGTAAACCCTCAAACTTCACCCTGAAGTTGTCCGTACAAACTCCATGGGATCTGAATTCCTCAGCGAGACAATGCTGCATGTGCTGATTACAGGTATTCCAACACGTAGCACTACCAATGAGAAATCAGGAAATCAAAAACAAAATAGCTATAGGATTAAATTGCCTCTTTGTTTTAAAATTTCAAGTACTGATTTCAACTTTTTCAAAGTTGAGGGACTTATTTCAAAAAAGTATTATAATTGAGAGACTCATTTAACATTTTTATCCTATATATATAAATAAATATAATTATTATAATATTATGAATTTATGATAGGATGAATATGGGCTGAATCGACTCTTTGGCTTTGAAATTCCAAAAAAAAAAAAAAATTACGTTAGTCAACTCAGCGAGAGAATGCTGCATGTGCTGATTACAGGTATTCCAACACGTAGCACTACTAATTGGCAGGTGGCACCGTGGCAAGAATTTGTCAGCGGGTTGAAGCAATATATCATAATCATCGATACACCAAATCTCAAGTGGCATTAAACAAATATTTCAAATGTTTATCCTGCAACGCTGTCACATAAAATAGTATTTTATTTAGAACAAAACGTTCTAATTTTCTATTTGATTTTCTTGCGGATAACCGGGCCGGAGTCCATTTTGTGAAAATTGCGTCGTTATTATGACCGGGCTTCGTCCCTAAATCTCCGTCTGGGTGAGAGGAGAAGTTGTGGAGTGGAGATAACAATGGTCGTGATTTAGAGAGTGGAAAACAAGCAACGCAATGCCCGGCAAGTGCTCACGTGGCAGGCGCTGAGTGGACGCGGACGGCGTCCGAGTCCCGGATGCAAGAATTTCTCCCGTAAATTAGAGGGAAAGCATATCTCTTCCCATGAAGATTGATTGATGCGGCTATAGTTTTCCAGATCTGTGTTGCCCGACTGAAAACAAGTCAAGACCGTAGGATAAATAGAATTGATGAGGTTCCCTAGAATTTTCAAGTCAGATCGGGAAGATTTTGACTAAAGAAATGAAGGGAAGCTAACCCATCCAATCGAGTCCCGCGCATCAAGCCGCACTCATCCCAAGGCCCAAAAATCACCTCGAGATAAAAGGTGGAGTCAAGCACGGACACACAAGCACAGCTGACGTAACACACAACGAATTGCGCACATATTACCCCACACACGTGAGTGGCGCAACTTTACTCGAGCACGTTGCAGACACCCAAAAAAGTTCCGCCACGGCGCTTCACTAACACATGGAACTCCAATCCTAACGACGAGATTAGCGGACACAATATTTTGACATAGAGATTTCTCCGATTAACGAAAGGTCCCGACAAAATTAAGCGGTCGGGCGTATCCCTTCCGACCAATTGGTTGGGGAGCGGCGACAGACCTTACTTGCCCCGATTTGTTCGCTATTTCGGGGCTTACACTAGCCCGCTCATGCACACACAATACTGAAGTGAAATAGACGAAGCACACCACAAGGCGGAAGTGAGAAAAGTGTTACCCAACCGGATGAGATCCGGGAAAACTGACTGCAGCCGGCGCCGGCGCAAGGAGTCCTGCGGGAGGGCGAGGGAGGAGAGGGAGGCCGGTGTCACGCCGGGAGGGAGAGGGGGCCGCCGCTGGTGTCACGCCGGGAGGGAGGGGTTCGCCGTCAATGTCGCCCCGAGCGAGGACGAGACAAAGGAATCGAGAATTCCTTATTTCTCTTTTTTGTTAATAGTCAAGTTGCCCTATTACAGCAGGAGCATTCCTAGCCCCACATCCAAAAAATCAAATCCTGGCTATCCAAAAGTTCTTGGCCAAAAATAAAATACAGAAAATAAAAATAAAAGTCGACACTTGACCTCCTAACAATTTGGTCGAGCCGGACGCATGGAAATGCCGAAAATAGTTAGAAATAATATGAAAGAAAATTTTAAAAATTGGGGTGCATGTCTCAATATGATTTCCACGTGTTGGGGCGAAGTTCGTAGCCGCGCGACGCGTCGTCGAGTGGAACCGGGTCGGCTCCGTCACTTCTCCCCCACCCAAAATCACTCATCACCGGTGAGTGTTCCAAGCGGTAACCGTGCAACATGTCGTCATCAAGGTGCTCCATCTCCTCGACGGTCACCCATGTAGCATCACAAAGCGGGCGATCTTTCCAATGAACCAAGTAGCGGTGCACGTCATCATCAGATAAAGCAATGAGTTGATCATCCAAAATACAATCCGGGACAGAGATACTCTTCGGGAACCTGGGAAAAGCATTACGAACAAACATAGGATCGGTCGTACCCCCGCGTGAAGGGGAGGTGGGTACGTCCGAGGAGGCATGGTGATATTTTTACCGAGTATGTTTAATTTGATGTGGATTCATTCTACACTTTAGAATAAACTCTATAGATGGGCATAAGCTAGATTGAATTATCTTTCAGGCAAGTGTACCTATCAATCATAGTATAGGAGAAGTCTACATCTCATGTCGTATTCCACAGGGTTTTTTTAAATACTCGTACTCACCCTTACTCTATTATCATATCTATAATTAAAATTGATTTTTAATCTAAATAAACCTAATTATGACTACTTGGATAAAGTATCATTGGAGGATTAAAGATGATAAAAGACTGAAAGTCTAAGAACATTCACATGAACATAATCACTTATTAATTCAATTTTATGTAATCATGAAATAACAAAACTATCAAATTTATTGTATTGTAAAGGGTTAAACATTTATCAAATTCTCTCTCGAGCAATTCAAAATCTAAACCTAAGTTGAGTAAATTTTTTCTCGAATAATTTACAACACTCAAATTTGTATTAAATACATTATCTTATCTCCTACATAAATTCATGAAATCTTATCTCTAAAATACCATGAATCCATTTATCCGTATTATAATTATCCAAATAGCATATCTCTCGATCATGAAATTTGAAATACAAAGAGAAATAATACCCAAATATGAACATTTAACCATCATCCCAAGCATCCAATTTTTCAATCTAGAAGTTTGGAATTCATGTAAAACAAAACCAAAATTCATAACTAGGATAATTCTCAATGTTTGCAAGCCTTCATACGAATAAAATAACACAAATTTGATAAAAACAAAAAGATACATGATTACCAAATTGTTCAAATAAAAAGTTCAAGTAAAATAAAAGATAAATAAAGTTAGATCACCAAGAGAAAGGAAAGATTAAAAGGGATACATGAAAGATTAAAACGCATACGAAAATCTCCTTCAATTCCTCCTTCTCTTGGGTGCTCCACTTTCGTCCTCCAGAAGTGCTCCAAATGAAATGATCCAAAAGTCCCTAGCAAAGAGAGATTTCCAGTTTCATCTTCTAGTCATATTTATAGATTTGGAGCAAAAAGGCGTTAACACGGCTTCAGACACGGCCGTGTAGATCTGTATCCGACGGTTACAGCGCACGAACGCGTCTCTTCAGCAACTTCCATAGGGGCACACGGCTTGGGACACAGCCGTGTTCATGTCCTTGTCCTTCTCTGTCTTTTGGTCTCCTCTTTGACAGCATTCAGGGGGACACAGACATTTGACACGGCCGCGTGCATGGTCATGTCAAGGGATGCGGCTAGTGACATGGTCGTGTGCCTGGCCGTGTCAAGTGACACGGCTAGTGACATGGTCGTGTGCCTGGCCGTGTCAAGTGACACGTCTAGTGACATGGCCGTGTACCTGGCAGTGTCAAGTGACATGGCTAGTGACATGGCCGTGTGCCTCTCTGCCTTTTCTTCTACTCTTTAGCATCTTCTATAACTGTATATGGCTCTTGACACGGCCGTGTACTTTTTGGAATTCTTTTCCTGAATCATGCCCAAGCTGTCCCTACTCCTGTATCTCATGACTAACTTGTAGTATTGATTAGAAAGTTACATCATTTCTATAATATAACCTCACATTAATCACCTAAATCAAATGGTTAGATAAAACACTATAAAAGCATGTTATGGGTGAGGTTTTCATTTAAAGTTAGGTAGATAATAATAGTAAATATGTTATATAAATCACTCTCATTAAGGCAACATGTAAGGGTGGGGGTTCACTCGCTAACCCATGAGAATAGTGGTGAAGAGATGAAGAAGTGGGGCAAAGTAGTTCTTGTGGTGTTTCGTGAAATAGTGTAAGATCTGAAACATTAAACACGGGGTGAATTCCCCAATCGGTAGGCAAGTCAAGCACGTGCGTGTTATCGGCCAACTTCTTTGAAATCTTAAAGGGTCTGGCACGCCGGTTGGCCAATTTCTTGACTACACCTGTGGGTAACCGTTCGGGAATTAACTTAACCAAGACTAAATCTTAAACGTCAAAAATTTGAGCCCGTTTGTGCACATTCGTGTCAGATTGATATGCTTTGTATGTAGTGACTAGCCATTGGTGGTTATCACGGTGCAACACATGTATGTGATGAACAAAATCATGGGCAAATTGACTTGACTTATAGGCGGGAGGCAATAGAATCAAGTCGAGTGGCATACGTGCATTGTAATCATGCATAATTTCTTTCGGTGAGAGGCCCGTGGAGCAATTTTTGAATTATTGTACGGAAGTTGCGCATGGGGGAGAACAAGATCCCACGTCCCCTTGTAGTCGCCCACTAGGCATCGAAGTAAATTACCAAAACTCTGATTTACCATCTCGGCTTGACCATCCGTTTGTGGGTGGTAAGCCGCGGAAAATAGGAGTTTTGTACCAACTAAGATCTATAATGTTTTCCAAAAATAAAGAGTAATTTTAACATCCATGTCCAAGTATAACACCCTCATCCATCACATAGCATATAATAGAAGGTCCGGCCGGGGCCCGATGCCATATACCACTGATTGACTAAGGAGTTACTAAATTGAAACCATAATCCAAAATTTCATATCCTAACACAGAGTGCATTCTAGCAGAATTAATTTAAAGTTTATAAATAGAACCCAACAAAACCATGAATGTCCACTACCATAATAAGGAATGTAAAACAAATACACAAATAAATTTTTGCATTATGTAACGTCCCAATTCGCGCTAGGCCCCTCGTGCGTGCTTTTGAGTAAGGAGAGACGATTTGGGCTCAGGGAGTGCTGACAGTTAGGCTTACACTTGTGTAAGGGAAGAGAAGTTCGTCCATAGTAGGACACGGGTAGTGACACAGGCATGTCCATACTCGTTTGGTGCTCTGGTACCTGGGTTGGAAATTCGTGGAGTTTCCAGAGAAGGACACGGGTAGTGACACGGGCATGTCCCTACCCGTGTGTAGGTGGACACGGCTAGAGGCACGGGCATTGTAACACCCCAAAACTTGGAAGAGAAATCGACGGCGTCGTTTTGGCCAAGTTTGGGTTTTGTGGGTAGGCACACGGCCTGTGACACGGCCGTGTCACAAGCCGTGTTGCGCCTGGGTCATCGAGCCGTGTTGCGCCTGGGTCGCCGAGCCGTGTTGGTCGACGATCGGCGAGAAGGCACACGGCCTTGGACACGGGCGTGTCCCTGGCCGTGTCCTTCTCGGGCTGTTCGCAGAATTTATTCTGCTAGGCGTGACACGGGTCACGACACGGCCGTGTCGGGGCTGACACGGGCGTGTCGAGGGCCGTGTCTTTGGCCGTGTCTTGGGCTGTGTCCTTCTCTGACTGGGAATGTTGGTCGGTAGGGGGAGTGACACGGGCCTCGACACGGGCGTATCAACGGCGACACGGCCGTGTCGGAAGCCGTGTCAAAGGCCGTGTCAAAGGACGTGTGCTGGTTTTCGAATCGGTCGAGACGGCGAATGGCTAATACGGCCATGCACACGGCCGTGTTACAACCCGTGTTCGGCCCAGATTTTCTATTTTGGGTTCCGATCGTGGCCGTTCGTTCTTTTCTTTGGAAGATCCAACGGTGGGGAGCCTCCCTGGGCGGTTTAAGGCCGGGAATAGGGTTCCAAACCCTCATTCCCCACTTTCTTTTATCTCTCTAAGTTCTAGAGAGAAGGGAGAGCAAGGAGGCCAAGTTTCGGCCGCCGGCGAAGCTTCGGAGGTCCGTTTCGCGAGCGGAGTTCAGATCCGTGAAGGTGGGAGCGTTGCGGTGGTGTTCAACCGAGCAAATCTTCTCCATGGCTAGGAAGAGGGGATGGAAGGTAACGACACTTCTCCTCTCGGTTTTTAGGATTTAGGATGCATGAATAGCATCCCCTTCCTTTCGTATTTTGAGCACCGAATCTCTCAAATGAGAGGGATTCGTGTAGCCTAGGTTCAAGAGGAACCTCCGGGTTGAGTATGTTCATCCCGGCATGCTTTGCATTAGAGATCCGCTCCGTTAGCGGATTAGGCATTGTGGGTGAAGCCGTGGTCGCGACCGTTAGTCCGACCCGGTGATGTTGCATAGCGAGTTTCGGGGATTCGGTAGAAATCCGTTGCGGCAATACGCCGTTGTATGTATGTGTTTTCCCCCTTATATTTGAGTGAGTACTCATGGTCGGAACCGGACAAGGTTAGCTCCCTGTTGTGCGGTAGATGGTTTTCTTGGAGCACGGGAAAGACACGGTGCGAATGGTGATTGGGGTGGGGAAACCTTTGTTTGTGCTGTGCAAAGGCGCGGCTATGTCTCCGTGGTCGGCTGGCTATCCCGTGACGCGCAAGTCATGTGGGGGAAGTGTCCCGGCGAGACTAGCCCCTTGTGTGGACTGACGAGAATGTCGAGCGGAGGGCAAGCCCGGGCAATGTGGCCATGAGCGGGTGGGGTCCAGCAAGGCTTCTTAGAATCGGTCAGTGTGAGACGGAACCCTGACGTGCGAAGTCAGAATGTGCGGGCAAGCCCCGGGGTATATGACCCTTGTGCGGGTGGGGCCTTTGCAAGGTTCCGTGTGACGGCGTGTGTGCCGTTAGGGACATGGTGGTTCCCTTGTGTTTGCGGCTTTAAGCCAATGGGGAAACGAAATTACCCAGTGTTTGATGTTGTGCTAGATGCATACGAGCTAGGGTGCCTTGGGTGAAACCCGGGTTGCATTCATGTTGTATAGTAGGCCCCTTTCACTTTGTACAAAACATAGAGAACATGTATGCTGTATGAGACATCCAAGACCGTTTTACCGCTTTATTATATATACTCTTTTGGTACACGAAGTGCTAACTTGTAGGTGGAGTGGTACCCCGGGGTCCGTTAGGGACGGCCGGGAGGAGATGTGTTTGTTACACAGTAGAGGTCAGCCTTTGCTGACCCACGTTACTTCAAATTCTTACAGGACAAGGATCGCATGCAGGAGCTAGCGCGCCGGGCGAAAAGCCCTAAACCTCATGAAGTGTTGCTGTGCTTGGCTATTTTCTTTTCCTTGTTTTGCTGCTGTTGTTTGACTATGTCCAGCTTGCGTGTCGAGGTAGCCTAGGGGTGCTTGGCACTTTTATATTTGGACTTATATTGTGTAAGGCCTTAAGGCCATTTGATACTCTTCTGTTTGTGGATAACTTCTGCCTGTTAATGTTCTGTTTCCGCTGTGTTTGTCTGGAGTTTTGAGATTGGGTAGTTTTCATATCATCTTTTAATACTAAAGCTGTGTCGTCCGTATGTTGTGGGGCCCCGGCCGGACCCATATTATATGGTCTTTACAGGGGAGGTGTTACAATTTGGTATCAGAGGGAGGTTTGCGTTCCAATGAGAAGTTTCGCGGTCGAAAGTATAAGTCGAGTCGCGTATAAGAAGTTATCCACATAGGAGTATCGCGGGACCATGAGTGTCCTTGTGTTCGAGTCTTGCAATTAGAGACTGATTTGCGTTTTCTTGCTTGTGTTTAGAGTGCAAGCAACGAGGCTGGACCTCAAGGCCAAGAGAAGAGCTCTCGGCAAGTAGTGCGACTACGCAAGGTCCGCTAGGGATGGGGGTCACACCGGCAGACTTCTGTCGTATGCTTGCAGAAGCGATGGTGGCGGCCCAAGCTGCAGCGACAGCACAGGTAGCAGCTCCTGTTGCTCAGGTAGTAACTCCTGCTACCCCGGTCACGGCAGCGACCGTGCCGGTTGAGGAGGCCAGGTGGGCGGAGCCGCAGGCCGAGAGAGTGGTTGTCAGGCAGGGGGACCGACAGATGAAGTACTTTCTGAGCTTCCATACTCCAACCTTCAAGGGAATCAGCACGCCCACAGATGCAGAGGATTGGTGGGCTAGAATTCAGGAGCTTCTGAGGGCGGCAGAGGCGCCCGAAGAGAAAAAGGCAGAGTTTGCAGCCTTTATGTTGGAGGGAGATGCCAAGTTATCGTGGGTGAGCCACAGTGGCCGGCAATTTCTAGGACGCACACCGTCCATCGAGGAATTTGGGAATGCCTTCCTGAAAAAGTACATTCCCGCCTCAAGGAGGTTAGCCCTCCAGAGGCAGTTCCGACATCTGGTGCAGCGAGACAAGTCAGTGGATGTGTATGTTCAGGAATTTACTCGCTTGGATCATTATGCAGGGACGACCATGGCAGACGATGAAGAGAGGGACAATCTCTTCTATCATGGACTGAGGGAGAATCTAAGACAACCCCTCATATCGATGAAACGTGCGGGTTTCAACGAATTGGTGGAGGCGGCCCGAATTTTGGAGAGTGACATGGAGCGATCCCAGCATCGCAAGGGTTTCACACCCAAGCAGGGGGAGGAGAAGAAGCCTGCTCAGTCCCATGGAAAGACGGAAGGGAGCCGATGGAAGAAGAAGCCTTCCCCATATAAGTCGGGCGAGAAAAGTAATTGGACGTCCGGAGGGTCACGCTCTAAGGGACCGCAGACGTGTTACAGTTATGGCAAGCCAGGCCACATAGCAAGATTTTGTACCCAAGGGGGCGCTGAGCAAGAGCCAAGGCAGGAGCAAACCGTACGCTCCGGACCCAGTGCAGTAGAGAAGGGGAAAATGGCGGAGTCGAGTGCTTCCCAGTTTCAACCAGTGCATCCAAGGGCCTACAACCTTGGGCAGCAGGAAGCAATCCGCCAAATCGATGTGGTGACAGGCCTGAGAGTTCAACCTGCATCGTAGATTTCTTCCTTTCAAGCCTTTTTATGTTTGTTGCTTGTGTGTAGGCTTTGTAGTGGTATCTGGGTATCCCGCTAGAGTACTTTTTGATACGGGAGCGTCGCACTCCTTCCTCGCGGAAAGTTTAACCCGGAGGATTGGAGTTGAGTACTTTGCTACGGACTCAGAGTTGGAAGTGCGCATGCCCAATGGGTCGTCTATGACAACCAGGGCTAAAGGGCGGATTTGTTGGAGTCTTGAGGGAGTCGACTTCATATTGGTAGCGACGATCTTGCCATTGTCCGAGTTCGATGTGATTTTGGGGATGGATTGGCTAGCGGAGCAGCGTGCCAGTATCGACTGTTTGTCCAAGGTGGTAACCCTGAGGAGCGTGGGGCAAGCAGAAGTCAAGTTTGAGGGCCTGCATGGAGTGGCCTGTTCCCTAGTTTCGGCACTTCATCTAGTGCGAGCTATTAACCAAGGGGGTGTAGCTCTAGTAGAGTTGTTGGAGGTTAGCCTTTCCAGGTTGTCTCTTGGAGAAGTGCCCGTGGTGGCGGAGTTTGGAGATGTTTTCCCTGAGGAGCTACCGGGAGCACCTCCTCGGCGGGAGATTGATTTCTCCATCGAGTTAGTGCCCGAGGCTAGACCGGTGTCACGACCACCCTTTAGGATGGCACCAATGGAGTTGGCCGAGCTCAAGGTTCAGTTGTAGGAGCTTTTGGAGCAAGGGTATATCAGGCCCAGCTCTTCACCGTGGAGTGCGCCGGTGTTATTTGTAAAAAAGAAGGACGGTAGTATGCGTCTGTGCATAGACTACCGAGAGTTGAACAAATTGACTGTCAAGAATAAGTATCCGATTCCTCGGATAGACGATCTCTTCGACCAGTTGGTGGGATCGGTGGTGTACTCCAAGTTGGACTTGAAGTCTGGATATTATCAGTTGCGGATTCGTGACGAAGACATACCCAAGACCGCGTTTGGTACGAGGTATGGTCATTTTGAGTTCTCGGTGATGCCGTTCGGGCTGACGAACGCACCGTCCGTGTTCATGGACTTGATGAACCGAGTGTTTCACGAATATTTGGACTGGTTCGTAGTCGTCTTTATCGATGACATATTGGTGTATTCCAAGTCAGAAGAGGAGCACGAGTCGCACTTGTAGATAGTGTTACAAGTGTTGAGAGAGAACCAGCTCTATGCGAAGTTCTCGAAATGCGAGTTTTGGTTGGAGAAGGTGGCATTTTTGGGCCATGTAATCAGTGGGGACGGGGTGGCGGTGGATCCAACGAAAGTAGAAGCCATCAGAGAGTGGCCAGTTTTGAGGACCGTGGCGGAAGTCCGAAGTTTTCTTGGACTAGCCGGGTACTACCGAAGGTTTGTGGAAAACTTTTCGCGGATAGCTCTACCCCTCACTTCACTAACTCGCAAGGATCAGAAGTTTGTATGGACTCAAGAGTGCAATCAGGCATTTGAAACCCTGAAGGAAAGGCTAATGACGGCGCCGATCCTAAGTCTACCAAAGGGGACCGAAGGGTTCCAGATTTTCAGCAACGCATCCGGATGCGGTCTAGGGTGCGTGTTGGTGCAGCATGGTAGTGTGATCGCTTTTGGGTCGAGGCAGCTGAAGCCCCACGAGAGAAATTACCCCGTCCATGATTTGGAGTTGGCGGCGGTAATTTTTGCTTTGAAGTTGTGGAGGCACTACGTTTATGGTGCAAAGGTGGAGATCTTCACGGACCACAAGAGTCTAAAGTATCTCCTAGATCAGAAGGACCTAAATATGCGGCAGCGCAGGTGGGTCGAGTTCCTTGGGGACTATGAGGTGGCGATCCAGTACACGCCAGGGAAAGCCAATGTGGTGGCAGATGCTTTGAGTAGGAAATACTCGGGGCAAGGAAATTGGATTGAAGCTCACGATGAGCGGTTAAGGCGGGACTGGGAGTCCCTTGGTTTGGAATGTGTGGCAAGAGGCGAGTCTAGCGTGGCTCGACTAAATTGGATTGAGATGCAGAGTGAATTATGCGATCGTATTCGGGAAGCGACCCGTGTAGATGCGGAGTTCCAACCTTTCGTGGAGGAAGCTCTAAAGGGCGAGGGTAGCGCCTGGGAGATGGTTGATGGAATTCTGAGGAAGGGCGGAAGGATTTGTGTACCGCAGTTCGGCAAGCCCCGTGAGGAGTTGATGTTTGAGGCCCACTTCACTAAGTACTCCATTCACCCGGGCAGTACAAAGATGTACTTGGATTTGAAGAAGTTCTATTGGTGGCCTGGGATGAAGCGGGACGTAGCTTTGTGTGTGAGTCGGTGCCAAACTTGTGCCTTGGTGAAGGCCGAGTGTCAGAAGCCGGGCGGGTTCTTGAAGCCTCTTCCAATCCCCGAATGGAAATTTGATGACATCTCTATGGATTTTGTGCATGGGTTGCCTAGATCGCAGAGGGTAATGATGTCATTTGGGTGATTGTGGACCGCTTGACCAAAGTGGCACATTTCATCCCAAACCGGAAGGATGACGGTGTGGAAAAGTTGGTGGAGTTGTACGTCCGCAATATTGTACGACTTCATGGGATTCCGAAGAGTATAGTCAGTGACCTGGATGGACGTTTCACGTCTAAGGATTGGCGGTTGGTGCAGAGGAGCTTGGGCACGAAACTCAAGTTCAGTACGGCCTTTCATCCTCAAACCGACGGGCAAACTGAGAGAACGAACCGTACTTTGGAAGATATGCTAAGGATGTGTACTCTCGACTTCAGCAAGAAGTGGGAGGATCACCTCTTCATGGTGGAGTTTGCTTATAACAATAGCTACCAAGCTAGTATCAAGATGGCGCCATATGAAGCTCTTTATGGGAGGCGGTGTCGAACACCGATGTCTTGGACAGAGGCGGGAGACACAAAGCTTTTGGGGAAAGAAGTGGTAGCCGACGCTAGTGAGCTAGTGCGGACCATCCAAGAGCGCATGAAGGTGGCTCAAGATCGGCAGTCGAAGTATTTCAATGCTCGCCACAGGCATGTGGAATTCGCTGTGGGCGACTGGGTGTACCTTAAGATCAAGCCGTTCAAAGGCGTTTCACGAATTCGCCGACTCAAGAAGCTTAGTCTGAGATTTTTGGGACCATTCAAGGTCATCGAGCGAGTGGGAGAGGCGGCGTACCGGTTGGCGTTGTCCACAGAGCTAAGTGGATTGCATGACGTTTTTCACGTCTCCGTTTTGAGGAAAGCTTTGTTAGAAGCCAGCGTGGTGATTGAGCCGACGGCAGTGCCGGTAGAGGAAGACTTGAGGATGCGAGTTCGTCAAATCGGGATAGAAGATTCATAGGTTCGGCAATTGCGGAACAAGGAAGTCAGACTCGTAAAGGTCCGTTGGGACAACTGTGGCTGCGAGGAGCTCTCATGGGAGCGAGAGCAGGCCATGCTGGAGGAGTACCCCGAGCTTTTCTCCTCAGGTACCGTTTAGAATTTGTGTACTTTCCATGTTTTAAATTTCGGGACGAAATTCTTTGAAGGGGGGGGGGGGAGAATTGTAACACCCCAAAACTTGGAAGAGGAATCGACGGTGTTGTTTTGGCCAAGTTTGGGTTTTGGGGGTAGGCACACGGCCTGTGACACGGCCGTGTCACAAGCCGTGTTGCGCCTGGGTCGTCGAGCCGTGTTGCGCCTGGGTCGCCGAGCCGTGTTGGTCGACGATCGGCGAGAAGGCACACGGCCTTGGACACGGCCGTGTCCCTGGCCGTTTCCTTCTCGGGCTGTTCGCAGAATTTATTCTGCTAGGCGTGGCACGGGTCACGACACGGATGTGTCAGGGCTGATAAGGGCGTGTCGAGGGCCGTGTCTTTGGCCGTGTCCTTCTCTGACTGGGAATGTTGGTCGGTAGGGGGAGTGACACGGGCCTCGACACGGGCGTGTCAACGGCGACACGGCCGTGTCGGAAGCCGTGTCAAAGGCCGTGTCAAAGGCCGTGTGCTGGTTTTCGAATCGGTCGAGACGACAAATGGCTAACACGGCCATGCACACGGCCGTGTTGCAACCCGTGTTCGGCCCAGATTTTCTATTTTGGGTTCCGATCGTGTCCGTTCGTTCTTTTCTTTGGAAGATCCAACGGTGGGGAGCCTCCCTGGACGGTTTAAGGCCGGGAATAGGGTTCCAAACCCTCATTCCCCACTTTCTTTTATCTCTCTAAGTTCTAGAGAGAAGGGAGAGCAAGGAGGCCAAGTTCTGGCCGCCGGTGAAGCTTCGGAGGTCCGTTTCGCGAGCGGAGTTTAGATCCGCGAAGGTGGGAGCGTTGCGGTTGTGTTCAACCGAGCAAATCTTCTCCATGGCTAGGAAGAGGGGACGAAAGGTAACGACACTTCTCCTCTCGGTTTTTAGGATTTAGGATGCATGATTAGCATCCCCTTCCTTTCGTATTTTGAGCACCGAATCTCTCAAATGAGAGGGATTCATGTAGCCTAGGTTCAAGAGGAACCTCCGGGTTGAGTATGTTCATCCCGGCATGCTTTGCATTAGAGATCCGCTCCGTTAGAGGATTAGGCATTGTGGGTGAAGCCGTGGTCGCGACCGTTAGTTAGACCCGGTGATGTTTCATAGCGAGTTTCGGGGATTCGGTAGAAATCCGCTGCGGCAATACACCGTTGTATGTATGCGTTTTCCCCCTTATATTTGAGTGAGTACTCGTGGTCGGAACCGGACAAGGTTAGCTCCGTGTTGTGCGGTAGATGGTTTCCTTGGAGCACGGGAAAGACACGGTGCGAATGGTGATGGGGTGGGGAAACCTTTGTTTGTGCTGTGCAAAGGCACGGCTATGTCTCCGTGGTCGGCTGGCTATCCCGTGACGCGCAAGTCATGTGGGGGAAGTGTCCCGGCGAGACTAGCCCCTTGTGTGGACTGACGAGAATGTCGAGCGGAGGGCAAGCCCGGGCAATGTGGCCATGAGCGGGTGGGGTCCAGCAAGGCTTCTTAGAATCGGTCAGTGTGAGACGGAACCCTGACGTGCGAAGTCAGAATGTGCGGGCAAGCCCCGGGGTATATGACCCTTGTGCGGGTGGGGCCTTTGCAAGGTTCCGTGTGACGGCGTGTATGCCGTTAGGGACATGGTGGTTCCCTTGTGTTTGCGGCTTTAAGCCAATGGGGAAACAGAAGTACCCAGTGTTTGATGTTGTGCTAGATGCATACGAGCTAGGGTGCCTTGGGTGAAACCCGGGTTGCATTCATGTTGCATAGTAGGCCCCTTTCACTTTGTACAAAACATAGAGAACATATATGCTGTATGAGACATCCAAGCCCGTTGTACCGCTTTATTATATATACTCTTTTGGTACACGAAGTGCTAACTTGCAGGTGGAGTGGTACCCCGGGGTCCGTTAGGGACGGCCGGGAGGAGATGTGTTTGTTACACAGTAGAGGTCAGCCTTTGCTGACCCACGTTACTTCAAATTCTTACAGGGCAAGGATCGCATGCAGGAGCTAGCGCGCCGGGCGAAAAGCCCTAAACCTCATGAAGTGTTGCTGTGCTTGGCTATTTTCTTTTCCTTGTTTTGCTGCTGTTGTTTGACTATGTCCGGCTTGCGTGCCGAGGTAGCCTAGGGGTGCTTGGCACTTTTATATTTGGACTTATATTGTGTAAGGCCTTAAGGCCATTTGATACTCTTCTGTTAGTGGATAACTTCTGCCTATTAATGTTCTGTTTCCGCTGTGTTTGTCTGGAGTTTTGAGATTGGGTAGTTTTCATATCATCTTTTAATACTAAAGCTGTGGCGTCCGTATGTTGTGGGGACCCGGTCGGACCCATATTATATGGTCTTTACAGGGGAGGTGTTACAGGCATGTCCCCTACCCGTGTGTGTAACTGACATCGTCGATCGTGTGTCCCAAGCAGGACACGGGTAGAGACACAGGTATGTCCCTACCTATGTACAATATGTCCAAGAGTTTACCGAGCAGGACACGG
This sequence comes from Platanthera zijinensis, assembly GCA_039513925.1. Taxonomy (NCBI): domain Eukaryota; kingdom Viridiplantae; phylum Streptophyta; class Magnoliopsida; order Asparagales; family Orchidaceae; genus Platanthera; species Platanthera zijinensis. The sequence continues at coordinate 117,339,496 of CM077084.1, forward strand.
GTAGAGACACGGGCGTGTCCCTACCCGTGTGCATATCTCCAGGAAGCCGGTTGTGTCTCTCGAGCAGGACACAGGTAGAACACGGGCATGCACACGGCCGTGTCGCTTGACACGGGTAGGGGACACGAGCGTGTCCCTACCCATGTTTGTGTCCAAACGACACTATAACCGTCGACGATGCTTCACCCGAGCAGGACACTGGTAGGGACACGGGCATGTCCCTACCCGTGTTGGTCCTATATATATAGGATTTCTGAAACTTTGGCCATTCTTCATCCTCTTCCCAAGCCTTTTTGTGGAGAGTCTATTGCTGGAGAATTCTTCATCCCGTGAAGAACCATCACCGCCGAGGAGAATAAGATGCCTCCGCGAAGGGTAATGAAACCCATGGCGGAAATGGTGGAAACGCCGGAAACGAGGTGAGATTCCTCCCCTCTCCCTTGGTGCTAGATATCTAGTTATTCCTATGCGAGATATCCACTCAAAAGAGTCTTGATGTGCGAGATGAAGATTTCTAGGAAGAGGCCATACTAGGACTTGTGTTCTAGGGTTTAGTCATCTTCAACATCTCCTTCCTTCAATGTGATGATGGGGGATGGTCTCGTGAAGAGAAATGGCCTTATGAGGGTTTAGTCTTGATGTTGTTCGTTTCGCCTTAAGATGCACGCAGAAATTTGCTTTCTGTGCGTAGTGATCTTCGTGGCTGTTTTCAGATAGGAAACGACCAGATATGGGCTTTTGACTAAACACGACAGTCATGGCCCATGGAAATACCTTTCCAATGAGTGGTTACACGTCTTCATGCAAAGTATGTAGCCATGGAAAAGTCTGATCGAAAGGGATGGTTGTCAAGCTAAGTGTGAAGAATCTGTATTCTGTACGCAGCAAACTTGAAGCCGATTACAAGCGTGATACGGCCAGATCTGTGCTTTTGACTAAACACGAAAGTCGTAGCCATTGGAAATACCTTTCCAACGAAGGGTTAAACATTTTCACTAGATTCCTGTAGCACTCGAAATCCTCGTTTGAAATTCTGTACTTACTCATTTCTTGCACATTTTTTTCTCAGGTTTAAGTAAATCCATGATATGAGTTGGGGGAGGGTTTGTTGTGAGTTGTCAGATAGATCCTTTGTAATCAAATGGTGAAGTGAAATGTACTTGAAAGAAATGATTTGGTTGATAGATCCTTAAGTGAACTAGTGGGTAGATGAGTTGGATTGAATAGACAAACAAGTTATGTGAACCGGTAAGATGAGCTTGATATTAGCAATGTGATGATTATTGTGTAGAAAAGGATTGAATAAGGTTAGTGCATGAAAATGTGGAAGGGTTGATAGTGCGTGAGTGGTTGCCGCACTTGATTGATTGTGTTGATAAAGGACTCGGTGAGGAGCCCTTGTGAGCTGTTGAGCTCGAAATGTGAGATTGCATGCAGTGTGAGTCGACACATGGTGTCGTAATCCTGGGTTAAGGATAGTGTGGCAGGTCTACGGCCTCGCCAGTCGTCACACCGATAGGAGTTAACGGTTAGACCTTGGGTGGTTGGGCTTGGTCCTCGGTGCTCATTCCCGGGGCTCCTTCTGTGCCAAGTGAACGGTTGGGCTTGGTCCTCGTGTTTTTCTAAGGCTCCTTTCGGGTCACATCATAGGCCAGCTCGGGGCTTGGTTCTCGGTGCACATCTACCCGAGACTCCCGCTAAGCCGTATTACGCGTGTGAGCTCCAATGTTTTCTTCTTAGCGTTGAGGCGTACGGAGGCCTAGGCCAGGTAGTGTGGAGACCAGCCTAGTAGTGGAGATGTCCACTCTTCTGTCACCGTCTAACCAAGACGGATGACGCCTGAGAGGTTAGCTACCTACTCGAAAAGTAAGAACTAAGAGCATGTGTCTACACAGTAATTGCTTGTGCGTGATCATGGGTGAGTCATTGCATAGCATTCATGGCATTGCATTACATCACATAGAAAAGATCCTTATCGTATAAGTTTGTAAGGGCACTCTTATACGATGAGTTGCTTTACCGTTGAGTCGAACCTCAACTTATATGTCTGTATGGGCATTCATATAAGTTGAGTTACTTTTTGTTGTAGCTTTACTCTTTCATACTCTGTTGTAGATGATAGAACTGTTTGGGCAATTTGTTTGCTCATTTATTGTGCTTTTATATACATACATTGTTTACTGATCACTCTATACCACATGTTTGTACTATTGCTTTATATACATATATTATACCCTATTCCTTTCTCCGCCCGGTGCCGAGGAGTCGCCGGGGGAGCAGATGTGATAGCAACTTAGTCGTTATGACTAACAGTTGTTATATCATCCTTTTTAGGAGGAAACCCCACAGACGGAGCAGCAGCAGGACAGCCAGGCCAGGACGATAGGGCCTGAAGGGACGATGCCATCACTACCTTCGGTTAATTATGTGAGTTTTTGAGATACTTTTGATGTAGCCCCTTTTGGGCAAGTTTACTCATACTATAATACCTTGGAAGCTTGATGAAGCTTCTTTATTTGCTGTACTTTTGGACTAATTATATGCTTTTTGTGGATTTTGACTTCTGATTTTATTCTGGTTGGGTTGGCATGATTGATATTGGTAAAGGCCGGCAGAATAGGTGTCTTGTAGTACAGGCTTGCCCGAGTGCTAGTGCTATCGCAAGGCGGCTGTTCTGGGCATAAGATTCCCCTCAAGCCCTATTTTGTGTTCCGGGAGGGGGGGGGGGGTCTTACAAATGGTATCAGCTTGCTACGATCCTAAATTAGATAAGTCATTTAACAATGGTGCCACCCCCATTCGATTAGTCAGTTTGGGGACAAACTGACTTAGCAGAAGCAGTGGTGTGCCCATATGTAATTCACGCTAAGTATGTCCAACTTTGACCTTAAGATTAGCCAAACTGACCTTAGGTTTGTATTCTACGTGTAGATCCCAGTGCACGTTGAGCCAGTGGGGGACACCCCCACCCTGTCTGAACCCACACAGTTTAAGCAATCAGAGCTAGGGCAGACGCTCACAGCTATCCTGGATGCTTTTCGATCCCAACAAGACCCCGTACAACAACAAGCTCCGGGCTCCAATTGGGTGAGCACTTTCCGAGCTCTCTCCCCTCCTGCCTACCTTGGGACAGAGTCGGCAGTGCGTGCGGAGGAATGGCTCGACACTGTACAAGAACTGCTGGCAGGAATTAGATGTCCAAGCAACATGGCTATAACCCTAGTAGTGACCCTCCTAGAACTACACGTCGAGAGTTGGTTGAAGTCCCTCATGGGCTCCACCTTTTAAGGGCGAGTGTATACAGAGATCAGCTGGAACGAGTTCTCAGGAGAATTTTGGGAACGCTTCATACCCTTGTTCTCTCGAGATGAACTCAAAGAGAGATTCTTATAGCTAAAGCAAGGATCCAAGTCAGTGATGGAGTACCAGCAGGAGTTTCAGCATCTGGCTAGATTTGTTTACTCCTATGAGTTAGACGACAGAGGATATGCAAAATGGTTCTACAAAGGCTTGCGAGACCCCCTGAGGCAAGCCCTTTTGTTTATATCGGACTCCAGCCTGGCGGAAATTATTGACATGGCGAAGAGGCTAGAAGCAGACCACTTGGGAAGTGGTAAAAGACATGCTGAGGGTGTGATTGAAGCTGGCCCTAGTAACAAAAGGAGACACGACTTTGGAGGAGGAAGAGGACATCAGAGAGGTGGCAGGCGTTTCCACCAGAATTATAGAGTGGAGCACCCGGTTCCACAGCCGCCAACATTGCCTCCACCACCACAGCCTCAACAGTTTTAGCAACCTGGTGGGCGGCAGGAGCGAGTGTGCTTCAAATGCAACCAACCGGGCCATATTCGACGCTACTGCCCGCAACTATTTGGAAATGCGCCCCTTGCTCTCCCTCCGGCAGCTCCTCGAGGGTGGGGTCATATACGTGGTCGAGGACGAGGACCACAAGGAGGAAATCCCGGCCTCGCTCGGAATCATGTGTACGCGTTGGACATGACACAGGAGCGGAACCCTCAAGAGGTGATTGCAGGTATGTTACAGTTAGTTATCACATTCTCATTATTAATCTTAAACTTGCTTAAGACATACTAGATATCTAGCCTTGAGCATTGTTATTGGTACTTATGCACCATGGTGGTCGGCGGGAAACTGGCCTATACGTTATTTGATACCGGTGCCTCACACTTGTTTGTGTCTGCGGACTTTATTAAAGACCTTGAAGGAGTGCAATCCTTCATTGGTATTGCTCGAAGAATACGCCTTCCAGATGGCTCTGAGATGACCACAACCGCCAAGTGCAAATTGGAGATACTCATTGGAGGAAAGATCTTTGATACCCCTGCCACAGTTTTGAGAATGCCAGAGTTCGACCTCATTCTGGGCATGGCATGGCTAGATTGGCACTACGCAAGAATTGACTGCGCGGAGAAGCGAATCTACATGAGACATGGGGATATCGATGTAATCTTCCTAGGTATAAAATTCGCACCACATTTATTATTATCTTCGATTCTGACCTTGGAAGCTCATATGAGAGGGGATGAATACTACATGATATGTTTTGAACTGAAAGAGATGAAAATAGATATGAAGGACGTGCGAGTGGTGCGAGAATTTCCCGAGGTATTTCCTGAGAAATTGCCAGGTTTACCCCTGCATAAAGAGGTGGATTTTCAAATTAAGCTAGTACCAGGAGTCAAGCCCGTCTCCTAGACCCCTTACTGAATGGCCCCGAAGGAACTCGCAAAGTTTAGAGTGCAGTGGCAAGAGTTGGTAGAATCAGGGTTTGTTCGCCCCAGCTCATCACCTTGGGGAGCCCCTGTTCTGTTTGTTAAGAAGAAGGATGGAACCTTGCAATTATGTATAGACTATTGGGAGCTCAACCGATTGACGGTACGGAACACCTATCTGCTACCTCAGATCGATGAGTTGTTCGACAATTTGGTAGGAGCGCATCTGTTTTCCAAAATGGATTTGCGTTCGGGGTATTATCAGTTGAGAATACAGGAGGAGGACATTCAGAAAACAGCCTTTAGCTCAAGGTACGGCTTGTACGAGTTCACTGTGATGTCGTGTGGGCTCACAAATGCCCCTTCAGCCTTCATGAGCTTGATGAACAAAGTGTTCGAACCTTATCTAGATGTCTTTGTCATCGTTTTCATCGATTACATTTTGGTCTACTCTAAGACAAGGGAAGAGCATGTCGAACATCTGACCTTGTTACTGAAGAAGCTAAAAGAGCACACCTTGTTTGCCAAGTTTAGAAAGTGTGACTTTTGGCTCCAAGAGGTTGCCTTCTTGGGCCATGTGATTAGTGGGGTTGGGTTAGTTGTGGATCCGACCAAGGTGTGTTTCGTGAAGGAGTGGTCTCCCTTGAAGTCAGCGGCCGATGTGTGGAGCTTCCTTGGACTTGTCGGGTACTATTGCAATTTTGTGAAAGGGTTTTCAAAGATTTCCCTTCCTCTTACTACGCTGACAAAGAAAGGTGTGTCGTATGAGTGGACACCTCAGTGTGAAGCTACGTTTCAGGAACTGAAGGACCGACTTACATCCGCACCCATCCTAGCCCTTCTATCCGGGAGGGAGCGATTTCAAGTTTACACTGACGCGTCATATCAAGGGATGGGAGCGGTATTGATGCATCACGGGCATGTGATTGCGTATGCTTCGAGACAGCTGAAGAAGCATGAAATCAACTACCCGGTACATGATCTAGAATTAGGAGCGGTGGTGTTCGCCTTGAAGATTTGGAGACACTATCTATACGACATCCACTGCAAAATATTTTCAGACCACAAGAATCTAAAGTACATACATACACAGAAAGAATTAAATTTGAGACATCGGAGGTGGTTAGAGTTTTTATGCGATTATGAATTCACTTTGAACTACCACCCCGGAAAAGCAAATTCTGTAGCTGATGCTTTGAGCAGAAAGATACCGGAATCAAACTCGGAGTCCCGATTGAAGAGAATGGAGTTAGCCCAGATGCTCGAGGAGATGGAGATCACCCTGGTATATGAAGACCAATCGGAAGGGTATACGAAGTACTTAATCACGATGAGCATAGTCTGTGATATTTGATACCGAATCTGGGAGGAGAAAGGAAAGGATGCTGCTCTGGCCCCGATAATCAAGTCAATTGAAGATGGGACAACTTACGAGTACTCTCTAAAAGACGGCCTCGTTCATCTCTGTGGCCGGCTTTACATTCCCAAGGGTGGTAAAATTCGGGAAGATATCCTGAGAGAGGCACACTGCACTCAGTATTCTGTGCATCCTGGGATTGCCAATGTAACATCCCGACTTTTATTGGGCCACCAAAGCCCTAGTGGGCCCAATAAAAGTGAGTCGAGCCTTTACCCGTGACCCGGTAGGAGGCAACCCTAGGCAAGGTATCGAGCTAAAGAACTCTTAATTGAGTTCTGTCAGTTCCTGTGGTCCTGTATACTCAATACGAGAGCATCAGAGCTCGTTCAGTCTGTCCTCGATGTCATATAGTGGATGTGACCGTTCCTCGTAAAACGCAATGAAAGCGAGATTTTGGATATCGAGCTAGAGAACTCCGAATCAAGTTCTGTCAGTTCATGTGGCCTCGTATAGTCTGTATGAATGCATCGGAGCTCGTCACGTCACGATCCGAGATCTAACGACAATTTTACACACTTCGACCATTTTAGCGCGCTGCGACGCGCAGAATTTGGACTTTCGCCAAACGGACTCCGATTCAACCCCAGTCAGTGGCGTTGGACTCGTGTGGTCAATACAAAGTCAGCGGAAGTCATCCCGCTCAATTTTGGCGATAATTGGTCAACTCGCGGTCAAATCAAGCCTAGTCGTGCACCGAAAAGCGTGCGCACACCAATTATGACACGACACCCAAACTTTGACCCGACTCCGATGACTTGGACCCACATTGACCAGCAAGGGGGACCCACCCTAGGGTTGACTTGGTCAAACCCTCCTAAAATCCACTTTTTGGATTTTTTTTCCAAATGAGGGGCCCACCTCCTCTCCAAAGGAGGATGGCCCATGCCCCCTCACTCTCTTTGGCCCCCCAACCAGCAATCAAGCCTAGGATAGGTGGAGGCCCACCCCACCCTTCTTCTCCTCCTTTTTTCCCCTCTCTTCCCAAAAGGCCTAAGCCCATAAGGGCTTCACTATCCTTTTCCCCACATGGGGAAAAGAGGGGGGCCTCTAGCGGTCCTTGGACAGCTGGAGGATGGGGATTTAATCCCTCCATAACGAGGGATTAATCCCACCTTGCCCAAAAGGGGGATAGCCCCCTCCCCCTCCCTATAAAAGCCACCCAACCCCCTCTCTTTCCCTCACACCTCTCAGAGCAGCCCTCCCCCTTCTCCCACCCTCTGTCGTAGTTTTGGTGGCCGGATAAAGCCAAGTCAAGGAGCTCCTCCCCCTGCACCACCTTAAGCCATGGCCGACCAAGCCAGCCCTTCCTGAGCCCGCCAAACTCAGGTGGAACCTTCTCTTCCTCCCCCTCCCCATTTCTGACGTAGTGCATGCGAGCTCCAGTAGCCGGAGGGTCGCCACCTTGACCCCCTCCCCTCCCATTTTTTATAAAAAATATGCTCCAGCGATGGCCTGCGGCGGCAGGCCGTCGGACAACCGCCGGAGGGAGCGCCCACCACTGGCGGGTTGGCCGGTGGTGGAGCCACGGCCGGCCGGTGGCCGGCTGGCTGCGGGGAAGACCCGTAAGTGCTCCAGGAAGTTTACAACGCGGGGGGGGGGGGGGGAGGGAGAAAATGTACAGGGAGTTTTTTTTAAAAATTATATATATGATATTATAATAATATATATAATTATTATAAAATTATGTTATTATAAGGGATTTTATTTTGCATTGACTAAATGAGAGCTCTCATGAAAAAATATTGAACATGAAAAATGTTCCCCTTACTAAGGGCTTACTCCACATAAATTTTGAGAATTTTTTGAGTTTATTTGGTATTTTTAAAAGCCCAAATAAAATTTGTTTGGCCAAATTAAAGGCCCAAAACACTTTGGAAAATTACAAAAAAGTTACTAGCTAATTTTAGGCTCTCTTAAGGGTTTTATCAAAATTTGGGGTCATGGGGATAAGCTTGGATGTTTTTCCAAAAATCTAGAAGCCTAGGGTCACACTCAAAATTTATTACGCTCGAAAATGAAAATTTGAGCGCGCGACTATCCTGTTAATTTTAATAATAAATTCAAAGTTGACGTATCGATGAGAGTGGCTGAGGCAAGTGACCAGGTTTCGGGTGGTTTGAGATTTCATGAAACCGTCGAGCGCCTCGACTCTCGGGTGATCTAGGCACGCTCGGAAAGTGAGAATACAAGTAGTGAGTTGCATATTATTCTCGATTAATATTAAGGGTGTAACTCCTGATAAGGCACTAATCCGATTAAGTCATGATTAATAAAGCGCAACCAAATCATAATCAGACCTTAATAATAGGTGAAACCCAAGGAAATCTCCTGTGAACGGAGATGAAACTTAATGTGCCTCCTGTGAACGGAGATGGAACTGAATGTGCCTCCTGTGAACGGAGATGGAACTAAAGCCTTCTGGATGGAGTGATTGGACTACTGACCATTTTCTTTATGATTATTCCAGTGTTGCACTGGTCCAATTCTTTTATTATTTTAAGTACTTTTTCAGTTCTACTCCAGTCTCGTACTGGTCAAGTACTTTTAATTCAGCTTTACTCCAGTCTTGTACTGGTCAAGTACATTTAATTCAGCTTTACTCCAGTCTCGTACTGGTCAAGTACTTTTAATTTAGTTCTACTCCAGTCTCGTACTGGTCAAGTACTTTTAATTAAGTTCTACTCCAGTCTCGTACTGGTCAAGTACTTTTAATTCAGTTCTACTCCAGTCTCGTACTAGTCAAGGACTTTTAATTCAGCTTTACTCCAGTCTCGTATTGGTCAAGTACTTTTAATTCAGTTCTACTCCAGTCTCGTACTGGTCAAGTACTTTTAATTCAGTACTACTCCAGTTTCGTACTGATCACGTTTCTTTCCATCACTTTAAATAAGCAGCATAAACACCGTATTTGTCCTAATTGCAATTTACTATTATAATCCCGGGTCTTGCTCTGACGAGCAGTCATTATTAAGGTTGAGCCTTAGTTTGGGATAACCGGAGTTGAGATATTCCTCCAAGTCTAGCCCCAAATAATGCGCTCCCACGCTCCTTGACGAAAGTAGAGCTAAGCATCGTCTTCCGAAGTTTAAGCCTAGTAGGGCAGGTCGACGTAGACCCGGTGAGTATTATGTTTTTCGTGGATTGATTGATTGTAAATTGTATGTGGGGGAATAGTGGCGGATCAGTCCCTCCCACAGACCGTTCGTACCGGTGCGGGAAGGTCGACGACTCAAGGCGGCTGGGAGATGAGTACCACGGGTGACCGGCCGTTTATTCCCCATCGGGTTTTCCTCCGCTGGTCGGCCAAAATGATTCGCTGGATGTCGCTCATATCCAAAAGTACACCAGGTTGTATGTTAGGGCCTAGGGTTGTGCGGTACGATCACCCCCAGAAGTGGCAGGACTGGCAACTGTCACCGACAGCCACATCGGTGAGGCCCGCGGGGCTCGCTACCCTGCTGGAACAGAAGCGGTCCAAACTATGTTGACATAGGGTTTGTGTGTGCGGCTGTGAATGCCTGCCGTGTGCGCGGCTGTGAATGCCTGTGATATGTGCGTGGCTGTGAATGCCTGCGATAGAATTCAGGATTTGAAAACATGTTGTGTTTATGAGCTAGTAGAACATTGTTATAACTGTTTTATACTATTGCTGCTTTTTCAGATTATACTGCACTCTTTTATATTTGCTCCTAGCTGTATATATATGAAATGTTGTTCTAACCCTCTCTTGCTTCGGCTATTTACTTCTATTGGGTGGGTGCGTGTTCGTCCCCAGGATGTGGATCCGGGGAGGAGATTTGTTTCCACTTAGCTCTATGACTAACGGTTATTTGATTAACCATTCACAGGAGGTGGAGCACCGTAGTGACCCGCTGCCACAGGAGATTACGCCAGCAGCTAGGTCTACTCGAGTAGATGCACCCCCGCCGTCCCCAGAGTTTAGAGACGTGAGTTCCATCGAGCAGCGTAGAGAGAGTGTATATAAGGATTATATGTAGCACATGTATTGCCCATGGGTTTATATAAGTACTTAGGCTTCGGCCCTAGAACCTCTGTGATTTTGATATGTGATATATAAATCTGCAATGGTTTCCTGTTAATGCTTCCGCTATATTCTGATGGGTTGTGAATGTTATGATTCGAGCCGAGCAAGGCGACCAACTAGTTCTTGGATAGGATGGGAAGTTTCCCCTATGAAGCACTGGGTGGACTTCTTGGGCCAGTAGTACCCCCTTCGGCCCGACCCGGGCAAAAGGTTGGGGGCGGGGGGTACTACAAATGGATCAGAGCGATCATAATTCTTCCTTGTAAAGCATTCTCAGGATCCCTTCTTTCCTCGCTTCATTTTCGGTTCGGGACGAACCTTGCAGTGGAAGCATGCGTGACCCAAGTGTAGAGACTTAGGGATTCTAGACTGTAGGATAGTATGCCCATACACCGTTTTTCCGCTTTGTCTGTCATTTTTGCAAATTGTCACTACTTTTACAAAATACTGACACTCTTTCCTGTTACTTCTTCAGATACCGGAGTATATTAATGGGGGATCCTCGTCAAGAGGATATGTTCCAGCTACCCCACCACCAGACCCGGTCGCTCCCGCAGCCATACCATTTGTCGAGACAGATATGGGGCAGAAACTGACGGCTATACTAGTGACTTTCCGTGATGCCCTTACACAGCCACCGCGAGAGATGACCGCACCCACCTATCTGCTGACGACTTTCCGAGGACTGAGGCCTCCCCCTTTCAGGGGTACAGAGACAGCCATTCAGGTAGAGGAGTGGGTGGAGCATGTGGAGGAACTGTTAGTAGGGATGATGTGCCCAGCTGTGGCAGCAGTCTCTTTGGTGGTTACCTTCTTGGAGGGATATGCGAGGGATTAGTGGAGAGCGGCTAGTCTCTCTACCTTTCGAGGTTGGCCGATGAGCACGTTCCTTTAGGGAGAGTTCTCCATAGCTCTACTAGAGTTCTTTATCACAGATGCAGACCGAGCCGTGCTGCAAGAGAGGTTCGTGCTCATCCGACAGGGCAACCGCACTGTGGTAGAGTGTGAGAGAGAGTTCATACAACTGGCACGCTTCATAGGGAACCTAGCTGCCTCCGAAAGGGATAGATCTTCTCGGTTCTACCGAGGACTATGAGACGACCTGTGGCAGGCCCTGATTATGCTCTCTCAGGTCACCTTCCACACCATAGCAACCCAAGCGGCATCCTTAGAGTTGGACCAGCAGACAGAGGCTTAGCGGTGCAGAGGTCAGGAAGAGCTCCCTCCAGACCAGAGGCGATACAGAGGAGTCGCTCCCCACAGACAGGATAGAGAGCGCAGACAACGACACCGCAAGCAGCCTTATAGGCGCCCACCGGCACCCCAAGCACACCCAGCTGCACAGCCAGACATCAGACCAGCTCTAGCACCGCAGCCCCCACTAGTGGCCCGACGAGATGTTCCCTTCACAGGGAAATGCTTCTTATGTCATCAGCCAGGACATATGAGGGCCTTTTGCCCTCCGGCGATGGGGAGACCCGGATTGGGAGCAATTCAGGGTGGACAACCGACACGAGGGAAGGGTCAGAGAGTCCACATAGATAGAGCTAGTAGGAGGCCACAAGGGCCGAGCAGCGTCCTAGGAGGCCTACGCACTAGACCTGCAGCACGGACCAACCCCTGACGTAGTCATAGGTATATATCTTAGGCAATAGGAGATATTAGATCTTCCACTGAAATTGTATATTACATATGCATATATGTATATGTATATTAGTTGGATGATATATATCTATATATATATTTCTCATGTCATCAGGAATCTTGTTGGTAGGACTTCCTGCCAAAACCCTTTTCGACACGGGAGCAACTCATTCTTTCGTCTCCCACGAATTAATCGCAACAAAAGGAAATGTTGTTAGTTCGACCGGACTGTCTATACGAATCCGTTTACCGGACGGGTCAGATATGACTTCTACCGAAAAGTGCTCGTTCTAGGCTGTGCTAGGAGAAGTAGAATTTGAGATCTACGCAACCATCCTAGCAATAACGGGATTTGACATAATTCTGGGGATGGACTGGCTGGCCGAGCACCAAGCCCAGATAAACTATTCCATGCGAGAAGTTCGGCTACATAACCCAAATGACCAGACCGTCACATTGACAGGTGTGCCCTCTATCTCGCGTATTATCTTGACTTCTACGCAGATGGTTCAATCCGTCCGACAGAAGGACAAAGTATATCTTATCTACTTCGAGATGGAAGATAAATCCCAGGTGCTCGCCAAGGTCCCAGTAGTCCGCGACTTTCCGGATATTTTCCCTGAGTCCCTCCCGGGATTGCCACCACAGCGAAAGGTCGAATTTCAGATCAAGCTCATAACCGGAGCACGACCAATATCACGAGCCCCCTAACGGGTGGCCCCAAGGGAGCTGACTGAACTAAAGATCCAGCTACAGGAACTAATAGATGTTGGATTCGTCCGCCCTAGTTCCTCGCCCTGGGGAGCCCCTTACCTTTTGTCAAGAAGAAAGACGGGACTCTGCGACTGTGCATCGATTACAGGGAGCTGAATAAGCTGATTGTACGCAATACCTACCCCCTCCCTAGGATCAATGAATTGTTCGATCAGTTGCAAGGTGCATCCGTGTTTTCCAAGATGGACCTGAGATCCGGCTATTACCAGCTTCGAATCCGAGAGGAAGATATCCCCAAGACTGCCTTTAGCTCCCGATGCGGTCTATATGAATTCCTAGTGATGCCCTTTGGGCTCACCAACGCGCCTTTCGCCTTTATGGCCCTGATGAATAGAGTCTTCGAACCTTTCTTGGATCACTTTGTCATCATCTTCATAGACGACATCCTAATCTACTCGAAGACAAAGATGGACCATACTCGGCACCTGCAGATGGTGCTACTAAAACTCTGGGAGCACTCTCTCTTCGCCAAATTTTGTAAATGCGAATTCTGGCTAGAAGAAGTTGGATTCTTGGGCCACACGATAAACAAGGAAGGAGTGGCAGTAGACCAAGCCAAGGTCCAGGAAGTACAAAATTGGCCACCACTCAGGATAGCTGTGGATATCTGAAGTTTCCTCGGTCTTGCCGGATACTATAGAAAGGTTGTCGAGGGTTTTTCCAAGATTGCCCTACCCTTAACTGCTCTCACCAAGAAGGACGTCACATTCCGATGGACGCTGGAGTGCGAGGCTGCGTTTGTCGAACTAAAGAAGTGACTGACTTCTGTGCCAATCCTTACGATTCCCAAAGGGACTGAGGGATTCCAAATCTACACTGATGCCTCCCTGAAGGGATTGGGAGCAGTCCTAATACATTATGACAAGGTAGTGGCCTACGCTTCGCGGCAATTAAAGCAACACGAGTTAAACTACGCAGCGCACGATTTAGAGTTGGGCATCGTCGTCTTCGCCCTTAAAATCGGGAGGAATTATCTGTACGGAGTAAGATGTGAGATCTTCTCCGATCACAAGAGCCTCAAGTATATCTTCACGCAGAAAGTGCTGAACCTCCGGCAGTGCCGATGGATGGAATTCTTTTGCAATTATGACTTCGCTCTCCAATATCACCCCAGGAAGGCTAACAGAGTTGGTGATGCCTTGAGCCGCCAGCCTGCAATAGCCGAGAGTTGGATGGAGCAGATCCCTAAAGAACTCTTCCAGTCTTTAATAGATATGGAGATTACCCTGGTTACCCGAAGAGATCCGGAAGAGTACTACTCGCAGCTGTATTGGATGGAAATCCAATGCGACATCCGGGACCGGATACGAGAAGCCTAAAAGATCGACCCAGAGGTGATACCGATCATCCGATCTCTGCAAGGAGAGGCACAGGAGGATTATAAACTGCATAAAGGGATTCATAAATTCAAGCATCGCATATTTGTTCCTGCTACCGGAGGGATTCGTGAGGAAATTCTGCAAGAGGCCCATCAGTCAAGGTACTCAATTCATCCTGGCGTAGTTAAGTTGTACTTAGACTTGCGCAGGACCATCTACTGTCCTGGAATGAAAAGAGATGTCAACAACTTCATGGCCCGGTGTCAGACCTGTCAGAAGGTTAAGGCCGAATGCCGCAGTCCAGGAGGCCTATTACAGCCCCTGTCGATACCATAGTTGAAGTTCGAAGACATCTCCATGGACTTCGTCCACAGCCTACTTTGATGCCGCGCTGGGAATGACTCAATCTGGGTGGTCGTAGATCGACTCACCAAGGTAGCGCGGTTTATTCCAAACTGATAGGGTGATAGAGTAGATATCTTGCCCAGGATGTTCCTAGAACAAGGGTACGATTCCACAGAGTACCAAAGTCCATCGTGTAAGATCGTGATGGGCGTTTCACATCTAAGGAGTGGAGACGGGTGCAGGCGTATTTGGGAACCAAGTTGGCCTTCAGCACTGCCTTCCACCCGCAGACAGACGGACAGACGCAGAGGACAAACCGGACGATGGAGGATCTTCTTCGACTATGCGTAGTGGAGCACAATGAGCCATGGGAGAAGCTGTTGCCGTTGGTTGAATTTTCATACAATAACAGCTACCAGGCTAGCATTAAGATGGCTCCGTACGAGGACTTTTATGGAAGGCATTGCCAAACCCCGTTGACTTGGGCTCAGGAAGAGGACCCGGAAGCCTTGGGAGTGGCTTATATCGATGACACTACGACAGCGATACGGCTGATCCCGAAGCGAATGCGGGAAGCGCAGAGCTGGCAGGCTAAGTACTATGATGCGCGACACCGACCGGTGGAGTTTAGCGTGGGGGAAATGGTGTTCTTGAAAATAAAGCCCATGCATGGTGTCTCCCGGTTGAGGAAGAAGAAAAGTTAGATCCCCGCTTCTTGGGCACCTATCTAGTGATAGAGCGTGTTGGCCCCGTCGCCTATCGTTTAGCCTTGCCCCCAGAGTTGGGGAATCTTCACGATGTGTTTCATGTCTCTTCCTTGAGACGAGTCCTCCGACAACAAGAGCAGTACCTTCCTACTTCACCGGTACAGCTGCAGTCAGATAGATCCGTCCGGCTCGAACCCGTCAGAGTAGTGGATTATAAGGTCAAGACACTACGCAACAAAACCATTCCGATGGTTAAGGTGCTATGGTAAAACTGCGGACGAGAAGAGTTCACGTGGGAACCTGAAGCACTCCTCCGAGAAAAGCACCCAGAGCTCTTTCCCCAGGTATGTTACTTTTCCCCCCTTCTTCAAGCAAATTTTCGGGGACAAAAATCCTTTTATTTTTATTGGATTGTAACATCCCGACTTTTATTGGGCCACCAGAGCCCTAGTGGGCCCAATAAAAGTGACCCGAGCCTCTACCCGTGACCCGGTAGGAGGCAACCCTAGGCAGAGTATCAAGCTAGAGAACTCCGAATTGAGTTCTGTCAGTTCCTGTGGCCTCGTATAGTCAATAAGAGAGCATCAGAGCTCGTTCAGTCTGGCCCCAATGTCATATAGTGGATGTGACCGTTCCTCGTAAAATGCAATGAAGCGAGATTTTGGATATCGAGCTAGAGAACTCTGAATCAAGTTCTGTCAGTTCATGTGGCCTCGTATAGTCTATATGAATGCATCAGAGCTCGTCACGTCACGATCTGAGATTTAACAACAATTTTACACACTTCGACCATTTTAGCGCGCTACGACGCGAAGATTTTGGACTTTCGCCAAACGGACACCGATTCAACCGCAGTCAGTGGCGTTGGACTCGTGTGGTCAATACGAAGTCAACGGAAGTCATCCCGGTCAATTTTGACGATAATTGGTCAACCCACAGTCAAATCAAGCCTATTCGTGCACCGAAGAGCGTGAGCACACCAATTATGACACGACACCCGAACTTTGACCCGACCCCGATGACTTGGACCCACATTGACTTTGACCAGCAAGGGGGACCCACCCTAGGGTTGACTTGGTCAAACCCTCCTAAAATCCACTTTTCTGATTTTTCTCCAAATGAGGGGCCCACCTCCTCTCCAAAGGAGGATGGCCCATGCCCCCTCACTCTCTTTGGGCCCCCCCCAAGCAGTAATCAAGCCTAGGATAGGTGGAGGCCCACCCCACCCTTCTTCTCCTCCTTTTTCCCCTCTCTTCACAAAAGGCCCAAGCCCATAAGGGCTTCACCATCCTTTTCCCCACATGGGGAAAAGAGGGGGCCTCTAGCTGTCCTTGGACAGCTGGAGGGTGGGGATTTAATCCCTCCATAAGGAGGGATTAATCCCACCTTTGCCCAAAAGGGGGATATCCCCCCTCCCCCTCCCTATAAAAGCCACCCAACCCCCTCTCTTTCCCTCACATCTCTCAGAGCAGCCCTCCCCCTGCTCCCCCCCTCTGCCGGAGTTTTGGTGTACGGAAAAAGCCAAGCCGAGGAGCTCCTCCCCCTCCACCACCTTGAGCCATGGCCGACCAAGCCGGCCCCTCCCGAGCCCGCCAAACTCAGGTGGAACCTTCACTTCCTCCCCCTCCCCATTTCTGACGTAGTGCATGCGAGCTCCGGCGGCCGGAGCGCCGCCGCCGTCACCCCCTCCCCTCCCATTTTTTTAAAAAAATATGCTCTGGCAATGGCCGGTGGCGGCAGGCCGCCGGACTACCGCCGGAGGGAGCGCCCACCAACGGCGAGTTGGCCGGTGGCCGGCCAATGGCGGGGAAGACCCGTAAGGGCTCCAGGAAGTGTACAGCACGGGGAGGGGGGAAGGAGAAGATGTACAGGGAGTTCTTTTTATAATTATATATATTATATTATAATAATATATATAATTATTATAATATTATGTTATTATAAGGGATTTTATTTTTCATAGACTAAATGAGAGCTCTCATGAAAAAATATTGAACATTAAAATGTTCCCCTAACTAAGGGCTTCCTCCACAAAAAATTTTAGAATTTTTTGAGTTGATTTGATATTTTTAAAAGCCCAAATAAAGTTTGTTTGGCCAAATTGAAGGTCCAAAACACTTTGGAAATTTACAAAAAAATTATTAGGCTCATTTTAGGCTCTCTTAAGGGTTGTATAAAAATTTGGGGTCATGGGGATAGGTTATGATGTTTTTCCAAAAATCTAAAAGCCTAGGGTCGCGCTCATAATTTATTACGCTCGAAAATGAAAATTTGAACGCGCGACTATCCTGTTAATTTTAATAATAAATTCAAAGTTGACGTATCGACGAGAGTGGCTGAGGCAAGTGACCAGGCTCCGGGTGGTTCGAGATTTCATGAAACCGTCAAGCGCCTCGACTCTCGGGTGATCTGGACACGCTCGGAAAGCGAGAATACGAGTAGTGAGTTGCACATTATTCTCGATTAATATTAAGAGTGTAACTCCTGATAAGCCACTAATCCGATTAAGTCATGATTAATAAGGAGCAACCAAATCATAATCAGACCTTAATAATAGGTGAAACCCAAGGAAATCTCTTGTGAACGGAGATGAAACTAAATGTGCCTCCTGTGAACGGAGATGGAACTGAATGTGCCTCTTGTGAACAGAGATGGAACTGAAGCCTCCTGGATTGAGTGATTGGACTACTAACCATTTTCTTTATGATTATTCTAGTCTTTCACTGGTCCAATTCTTTTATTCTTTTAAGTACTTTTTCAGTTCTACTCTAGTCTCATACTGGTCAAGTACTTTTAATTCAGCTTTACTCCAGTCTCGTACTAGTCAAGTACTTTTAATTCAGCTTTACTCCAATCTCGTACTGGTCAAGTACTTTTAATTCAGTTCTACTCCAGTCTCGTACTGGTAAAGTACTTTTAATTCAGTTCTACTCCAGTCTCGTACTGGTAAAGTACTTTTAATTCAGTTCTACTCCAGTCTCGTACTGGTCAAGTACTTTTAATTCAGCTTTACTCCAGTCTCGTACTGGTCAAGTACTTTTAATTCAGTTCTACTCCAGTCTTGTACTAGTCAAGTACTTTTAATTCAGTACTAATCCAGTTTAGTACTGGTCACGTTTCTTTCCAGCACTTTGAATAAGCAGTATAAACACTGCATTTGTCCTCATTGCAATTTACTATTATAATCCCGGGTCTTGCTCTGACGAGCAGTCGTTATTAAGGTTGAGCCTTAGTTAAGGATAACCGAAGTTGAGGTATTCCTCCAAGTCTAGCCCCAAATAATGTGCTCCCACGCTCCTTGACAAAATTAGAGCTAAGCACCGCCGCCCGAAGTTTAAGCCTAGTAGGGCAGGCCGACGTAGACCCGGTGAGTATTATGTTTGTCGTGGATTGATTGATTGTAAATTGCTTGCAGTGGAATAGTGGCGGGTCAGTCCCTCCCGCAGACCGTTCGTACCAGTGCGGGAAGGTCGACGACTCAAGGCGGCAGGGAGATGAGTACCACGGGTGACTGACCGTTTATTCCCCGTCGGGTTTTCCTCCGCTGGTCGGCCAAAATGATTCACTGGATATCGCTCACATCCAAAAGTACACTAGGTTGTACGTTAGGGCCTGGGGTTGTGCGGTACGATCACCCCCAGAAGTGGCAGGACTGGCCACTATCACTGACAGCTACATCGGTGAGGCCCACGGGGCTCGCTTCCCTGCTGTAACAGAAGCAGTCCAAACTATGTCGACATAGGGTTTGTGTGCGCAGTTGTGAATGCCTGCGGTGTGCGTGGATGTGAATGCCTGCGGTATGTGCGTGGCTGTGAATGCCTGCGATAGAATTCAGGATATGAAAACTTGTTGTGCTGATGATCTAGTAGAGCATTGTTATAACCGTTTTATACTATTGCTGCTTTTTCCGATTATACTGCACTCTTTTATATTTGCTCCTATCTATTCATATATGAAATGTTGTGCTAACCCTCTCTTGCTTTGGCTATTTACTTCTGTTGGGTGGGTGCGTGCTCGTCCCCAGGATGTGGATCCAGGGAGGAGATTTGTTTCCACTTAGCTCTTTGACTAACGGTTATTTGATTAACCATTCACAGGAGGTGGAGCATCGTAGTGACCCGCTGCTGCAGGATATTACGCCAGTAGCTAGGTATTCTCAAGCAGATGCACCTTCGTCGTCCCCAGAGTTTAGAGACGTGAGTTCCGCCGAGCAGCATAGAGAGAGATTATTTGAGGATTATATGTAGCACATGTATAGCCCACAGGCTTATATAAGTACTTAGGCTTCAGCCCTAGAACTGTTGTGATTTTGATATGTGATATATAAATCTGCAATGGTTTCCTATTAATGCTTCCGCTATATTCTGATGGGTTGTGAATGTTATGATTTGAGCCGAGCAAGGCGACCAACTAGTGCTTGGATAGGGTGGGACGTTTCCCCTAAGAAGCACTGGGTGGACTTCTTGGGCTACTAGTACCCCCTTCGGCCCGACCCGGGCAAAAGGTTGGGGGGGGGGGGGTACTACAGCCAAGATGCACGCCGACCTGCGAAAGACCATTTGTTGGCTGGGAATGAAGAGGGACGTCCAATATTTTGTTACGCACTGCGAGGCCTGTCAAAGGGTGAAGGCAGAATGCAGGAGCCCCGGTCGATTATTAAAGTCATTACACATCCCCGAGTGGAAGCTCGAGGATGTCTCCATAGACTTCATCCACGGTTTGCCTCGCTCACGCTCAGGGAATGATTCAGTATGGGTAATCGTTGACCGCTTGACGAAGGTAGCCCGGTTTATTTCTATGAAGAAAGAAGCTCATGTGGATGTTTTGGTACACCTCTTTGTGGATCAGTTCTTACGGTATCACGGTGTGCCAAAGACAATTGTTTCTGTCCGGGATGGTCAGTTTACCTTTAACGAGTGGAGGGACGTACAGGCATACCTGGGTTCACGTCTTACCTTTAGCACAACATTCCATCCTTAGATGAACAGGCAGTCAGAGAGGACCATCAAAATATTGGAGGACCTATTGAGGCTGTGTGTGTTGGATAGAGGAGAGCCATGGGAAAGGCTCTTACCCCTGGTGGAATTTTCCTATAACAACAGTCACAAGGCGAGTATTGGGATGTCACCCCATGAAGCCCTTTACGGAAGGAGGTGCAAAACCCCCTTATCATGGGTACAAGATGAGGACCCGAAGGTTTTGGGTATTGAATACATCGACAATACCGATGCGGTGGTTAGGCTAATACGGGACCGCATGCTTGAGGCTCATAGTCGGCAAACTAAATACTATAATGCAAAGAACCAGGTAGTAGAATTTCAAGTGGGTGACAAAGTGTTCCTGAAGATCCGACCGATGCATGGAGTGTCACGGGTACGTGGTATGAAGAAGCTCAACCCAAGGTATGTTGGGCCTTACACTATATTGGAAAAGATTGGCCCTTTGGCCTACCGGTTGGAGTTACCACCAGAGCTGGAGAATCTTCATGATGTATTCCATGTGTCATCTCTCCGGAAGGTGCTGTTGCGGCCCGATCAACATATTCCCACCATTGATGGAGCAGTAGCGATCGATAGATCTGTACGACTAGAGCCAGTGCAGATAGTAGACAACGAGACAAGGATTTTGCGCCGCAAGAGGGTACCTTTTGTAAAGGTGATGTGGTCTAATCATGGGAAGGAGGAGTATACATGGGAGCCGGTGGACTTGATGCAAAAGAGCTACCCGGAGTTGTTTCCTTCAGGTAAAAATTTAAGAGCATGTTTTACTTTATTTTTCGCGCTTTCCTCTCCCCATAGCCTTAGTCTGATTTCGGGGACGAAATCTTTTATTTTATTTATAGGATTTGTAACGTCCCAATTCGCGCTAGGCCCCTCGTACGCGCTTTTGAGTAAGGAGAGATGATTTGGGCTCAGGGAGTGCTGGCAGCTAGGCTTACACTTGTGTAAGGGAAGAGAAGTCAGTCCAGAGTAGGACACGGGTAGTGACACGGGCGTGTCCATACCCGTGTGGTGCTCTGGTACCTGGGTTGGAAATTCGTGGAGTTTCTAGAGAAGGACACGTGTAGTGACACGGGAGTGTCCCTACCCGTGTGTGGGTCGACACGGGTAGAGGCACATGCGTGTCCCCTACCCGTGTGTGTAACAGACATCATCACTCATGTGTCCCGAGTAGGACACGGGTAGAGACACGGGCGTGTCCCTACCCATGTACAATATGTCCAAGAGTTTTTCGAGAAGGACAAGGGTAGAGACACGGGCGTGTCCCTTCCCGTGTGCTTATCTCCAGGAAGCCAGCCGTGTCTCCCGAGAAGGACACAGGCATGCACATGGCCGTGTCGCTTGACACGGGTAGTGGACACAGGCATGCCCCTACCCGTGTTTGTGTCCAAACGACACTATAACCGTCGACGATGCTTCACCCGAGCAGGACACGGGTAGGGACACGGGCGTGTCCCTAACCATGTTGGTCTTATATATATAGGATTTCTGAAACTTTGGCCGTTTTTCATCCTCTTCCCAAGCCTTTTATGTGGAGAGTCTGGTGTTGTAGCAATCTTCATCCGGTGAAGAACCATCGCCGCCGAGGAGAAGAAGATGTCGTCGCGAAGGGTGATGAGATCCATGGCCAGAAATGGTGGAAATACCGGAAATGAGCTGAGCTTCCTCCCCTCTCCCTTGGTGCTAGATCTCTAGTTATTCCTAGACGAGATATAGACTCAAAAGATTCTTGATGTGCGATATGAAGATTTCTAGGAAGAGGCCATACTAGGACTTGTGTTCTAGGGTTTAGTCATATTCAACCTCTCCTTCCTTCAATGTGATGATGGGGGATGGTCTCATGAAGAGAAATGACCTTATGAGGGTGAACAAGGGAGGAGGAATTTCTGGTTGTGATTTGGAAGATTGGCTAGAGGAGGAAGACGAACTGATGTTGTTCGTTCCGCCTTAAGATGCGCGCAGAAATCTGCTTTATGCACGCAATGATATTCGTGGCCGTTTTCAGTTATGAAACAGCTAGATATTAGATTTTGACTAAACACGAAAGTCGTGGCCCATGGAAATACCTTTCCAACGAGTGGTTACATGTCTTCATGCGAAGTCTGTAGCCACGAAAAAGTCTAATCGAAAGGGATGGTTGCCAAGCTTAGTGTGCAGAATCTGTATTCTTTATGCAGCAAACTTGAAGCCGATTACAAGCATGATACAGCCAGTTCTGGGCTTTTGAATAAACACGAAAGTCGTATCCCTTAGAAATACCTTTCAAACGAAGGGTTAAACTTTTTTACCGGATTCCTGTAGCACCCGGAATCTTTGTTTGAAGTTCTGTACTTTACTCATTTCTTGCACATTTTGTTCTTAGGTTTAAGTAAATTCATGATAGGAGTTGGGAGAAGGTTTGTTATGAGTTGTTGGACAGATTTTTTGTAATCAAATGGCGAAGTTAAACGTACTTGAACGAAATGATTTGGTTGATATATCCTTAAGTGAACTAGTGGGTAGACGAGTTGGATTGAATAGACAAAGAAGTTATGTGAACCGGTAAGATGAGCTTGATATTAGCAATGCGATGATTATTGTGTAGAAAAGTATTGAATAAGGTTAGTGCATGGAAATGTGGGAGGGTTGACAGTGCGTGAGTGGTTGCCGCACTTGATCGATTGTGTTGATAAGGGACTCGGTGAGGAGCCCTTGTGAGCTGTTGAGCTCGAAATATGAGATTGCATGTTTTGTGAGTCGACACGCGGTGTCGTAATCCTGGGTTAAGGATAGTGTGGCAGGTCTATGGGCTCACCAGTCGTCACACCGACAGGAGTTAACGGTTAGAACTTTGGCGGTTGGGCTTGGTCCTCGGTGCTCATTCCTGGGGCTCCTTCCGTGCCAAGTGAACGGTTGGGCTTGGTCCTCGTGTTTTTCCGAGGCTCCTTCCGGGTCATATCATAGGCCAGTTCGGGGCTTGGTTCTCGGTGCACATCTACCCGAGACTCCCACTGAGCCATAGTACGTGTGTGTGCTCCGTTGTTGTGTTCTTAGCGTTGAGGCATATGGAGGCCTAGGCCAGGTAATGTGGAGATCAGCCTAGTAGTGGAGATGCCCGCTCGACCGTCACAGTCTGGCCATGACGGATAACACCTGAGAGGTTAGCTACCTACTCGAAAAGTGGGAACTAAGAGTTTGTGTCGACACGACAATTACTTATACGTGATCATGGGTGATTCATTGCATAGCATTCATGTCATTGCATTACATCGCATACAAAAGATCCTCGTCGTATAAGTTTGTATGGGCACTCTTATACGATGAGTTGCTTTACTGTTGAGCCGAACCTCAACTTATATATCTTTATGGGAATTTATATAAGTTGAGTTACTTTCTGTTGTAGCTTTACTCTTGTATATTCTGTAGTAGATGATAGAACTACTAGGGCAATTGGTTTGCCCATTTATTGTGCTGTTATATACATACATTGTTTACTGATCACTCTATACGACCTATTTGTACTATTGCTTTATATACATATATTGTACCTTGTTCCTTTCTCCGCCCGGTGCCGACGAGTTGCCGGGGGAGCAGATGTGATAGCCATTTAGTTGTTATGACTAACGGTTTCCACGCCTTGCTTTTTAGGAGGAAACCCCGTAGACAGAGCAGCATTAATTTTTGCAGCAGGACAGCTAGGCCAGGACGACAGGGCCTGAAGGGATGGCACGCTATCACTACCATTGGTGACTGATGTGAGTTTTTGAGAGACTTTTGATGTAGCCCCTTTTGGGCAAGTTTACTCGTACTCTAATACTTTGGAAGTTTGATGAAGCTTCTTTATTTGTTGTATTTTTGGACTAATTATATAATTTTTTGTTGATTTTGACTTCTGATTTTATTCTGGTTGGGTTGGCATGATTGATATTGGTAAAGGCCGGCATAATATGCATCTTGTAGTACAGGCTAGCCCGAGTGCTAGCGCTACCGCAAGGCGGCTGTTCTGGGTATAAGAATCCCCCTTGAGCCCTGTTTTGTGTTCTGGGAGGGGGGTCTTACACTTAAGGCCTTACAAGGTTTACTCAAATTAAACTCTCTTGCATACATCGACACGCAGGTCGGCCACACGTGAGAAATAAATAAACAAAACGGGCAATTCGCTTTAGCCTTCAAGTATTAGCTTAGCTATCTTGGGCTTCAACCCGCTATTTCCGGCTTGTTTCAGCTGCACATGCAAGCAACATTCCATCCCAACGGTAGCAAACAAAAGCAACGGTCAGCGTTAGCTGACCAAATTATAATGACCCAACCCCTTGATGCGTTGAACGGCAAGTGTACCAGTCGCACAAGTAATATAAAATGGGAGAATTTTCCCATGTATCAAACTCAAGGGAACACAACAAGGTGGAGTTAAATTTGAGGAGGACTTGAGATTGAAGTCCAAAGGTCTAACCTATGAAAAGGTGGGGTTTGGTTGTTTGCAGAAAAATAAAGTAAAACATTATCAACTACTTCTATGCAATGCCGCTATGCAATGCTTCGCTAGGCAGGATGGAAGACTACACGGGCCGTTATGCATCGAATCGCTGGGCGGATGGACGAGTAGGCTTGCTGATGAGGTGGTGAGAACAAAGGAATGAGGGTCGTGAGCACCTCTTCGCTACACACGTGCTAGTGCGGCAAAAATGGATGTGGTGGCGGATGGATATACGGGCGCAACTCAAGTAACTAAAGCATAAAATAATACAAGTTCACATAGACATGAACCACATAAAGTTTACAACTAAAGTGCACATCATCAATATAAATTGATTTAAACACCAATATTCAGCAAGATAGCAAGAACAAGTCAAGAGATCGACCGAATCCGAAGGTTCATCGAGGGGTCGCAGAAGGAATCGTCGGATTGTCAATACACATCCAAGCTCGTTCATCAACTACGTCCGGGGTAGAGAAGGGTTGTCACTACCTTCCAGTGGACCCGTCTTCTTCGTGTCACGATGTAGAAGAAAGTTGCAAGTTTCCCTTTGCTTTATGGATACAACGTCAAACCATGAAATGGAGCTCAAGATATGATGGAGAAGGCCGAGAAAAAGCACCGGCAAGATGTAGGCTTCGCGAGCATGGCCGGAGCTTCTCTCCTTGGTGGAAGATGGAGGATGGAGGTGGAAAGGCGGAGCTTTGCTCTAAAAGGCGGCTGGAATGGCCGAAATATGGATCTCCAAAATGGCAGGAAATCTGTGCTTAAATGGAAATAGGTCAGAAAATTGGTCACGCACTGTCTTGCGCACGACCGTGCGTGAACCGTGCGATTTTGGAGCGCAGAAAATGGCTTGCGAGAAAGATGCGTTGACCTGTGTGTTTCCTCGCGCACGGGAGCTTCTGCCCGTGCGTGAAGGAAATCACATGGGTAAACACAGAGAGCAGGAATGCATTGATGGTATAGGAGAACCTTGTGTTTTACTCGCGCACACGCGCTTCTGCCCGTGCGTGAAGGAAAACGCACGATTAACCACAGAAAGCAGAAACACAGAGAAAAATTATGCAGACCGTGCGAGTCCTTCTCGCACGGTTTGGTCGAAACCGTGCGGGAACAAAATGCACGGGTAGCCACAGAAGTCCCCAGAATTGATGTGTAAAACGCACGATTTCCAAGAGACCGTGTGAGAAGAAATTCGCACGATCGTGCGTTTTACACAGAAACTAGAAAATGAGTCCGGGACGTCCCGACTTCCTGCACAGCAATGAAACAAACTGGAGCAAACCACGGGGAGCACCATGTTCTTACCCCCGAAAATAGAATGCGCAATTGCACACCCTTGGGCCAAATGGTGCACAAAATGGTCATTGACCAGATGATGCAAATATAACTGAATACCGGTTGAAATTCAGTACACGAGTGAGAAAACAAGCCCAGATGAGTCCGAAAAACCCTATAAATATCGGACTCATCACACCACCAGACTTAAACATTTGCACACCCTGAGCAAATCATCTCTCCATGGACTCGAAAATAGCTAGCTGGCTTTGAAATTTCAAAACAAAGTAAAGCGAGAAATAAAATACTCATGGGTGCAGAAAATATAATAGATAAGATTTTTAATTATGCTACGGAGTTTATAAATTTAGACAGGCGTAAATAAATATTGTAGCGACTCAAAATAGGAATGCGTAAGAATAGTTCAATCACACGTAGGAAGAAAGTAGATAGGCCACTAAGGTGAGCATTACCAAAGACCAGGGCTCGTGATCACCTCCAAAGAAATCCATCAATGTCGGAGACCATACGCTTGCCCGTTCACACTCTCCACGGCACTAGTTCGACTCAAGCGTGAATCCGTAGGAATTTTAGGATAATCATGGGGTTTGGGTGTATACGCAGGTAAGGATGCAAAAGGTAAACAATGGCTACACACAACCCAAATGAGCTCATACAAAATACTATCCTCTCGCCAATAATGAATATATGTGCACCACACCACCAGACTTGAACTTGACAACACGGGTGTGTGCACAGCCTACCAACACAATGTAACAACCCGACCCATTAAATAACTTATAATAGAAGGTCTGGCAGGGGCCCCACATTATATGCCACAAACAGACGGTGAGGTCACAGGTTAATACCAAAATACCATCGCACCTTAACCCAGAGCATTATAGCGGAAGTTCAAAGCTTGTAAGAACTCATCCAATGAATGTCCACCACTAATATATAAACAACCCATTTATATATAAATAACACCAGGAATGTTTACAACTCAAACGCTCACGGACTTAAGTCCTTACAAGTTGCTCTTTACATAATATGATTTCCTACATCGGCACGCAGACCGGCCACACATGAAATCCAAAGCTTCGCACGGCCTTCAAGGGCCTACCAGCAGCAGCAGCAAGGGCTTCAGCCCGCTCATTCTAATCAACCCGCAACATCTGCATAAGAACGTCCACCACAAGGGTGATCCACAAAGCAACGGTCAGCATTCGGCTGACCAATTATAATGACCCTACCCCTTACCCGGGGCAGTGGTTCCTTCCCTGCATGCAATACAGTCACAACACATATATATAACTGCCACAATCACATCACAAACACTGGCCTTCATTCCAGACGCTCCGTGCACTAAGAGCACGCTTACGGTGTACCAGTACATCCTTAGTACACCACCGATTAGAGGTTCTCAACTTGGTGGCCGAGCACTAGTCTACTACAACACGCGTGCTGGAGACATCCTCGCCCGTCTCACTCAGAGGTGTTCACCTCATGACAACCATTTAGCATTATCGATCGACACGCCAGGAAGGCCCGCAGCCCCCCATTTACAGTACTACCAACCGACCGCTCACGACGATCATACCACTGAACTTGTTGGGTGGCCCACCCACTTAGAGGTTCTTAACTTGTTGGCCATGGGCATCAGCCTCCAAACCCCTATTGGAGACCTCTCGCTCCCATCCTACTCAAAGGTACTCGCTCTCAACAATCCTACCACAGAACTTGTTGGGTGGCCCACCCACTCAGAGGTTCTCGTATCCATCTCTCAACACAACCATATAGTGCCACTTTCCAATCCATCAACCAGCTCGTGCTGAGCAACCAACCAAAGGAGCTATACAAAACATCCTTCTCACAATTCATAATCGTCCTTACAATCTCCGTAAGCTAATCGATTTATACATAGAGTCTTCTCTGGTTCGTAGCATCACCAATCTAGACATCCATCCAGATGGGCTTCACACAACATACTTATTCCGTACTACACACTTCCAGATCTAAATGCAGACTCGATCACTAGAATTGCTTACGCTTTCCACCTCTTGGTGGAGGATCCCATGCACTTGCAAAAAGTAGGACTTCACTTGTCTAAGAGGTAGATCGTTACCCTTGACGATCGCTTTGGAGCCATGGAAAACTGGCCGGTTGGAAAGTACCGCAACGGCCTTGCCTCCACGACGCTGGCCTTGAATCTCGAGTCGGACCGCTGAAGCTCCACCGGCAGTCGGAAAGCTTCTCCTTTCCTCCTTCATGCTCTCCTCTCTCTTCTCTTTAGAAAGAGAATGGCCAAGGATTGAATGACAACTTCATTCCAATCCTGGAGTTAAACCCAGCTGGGAATACCCAGGACCATTAGATCTAGGATGAGGGAAACGAATCGCCACAAATCGGCTGAAAAGTCAACTTTTCTTGCTGACACGACCTGTAAAACGCCCATGTAACAGGCCGTGTACTGCAAGCGGTACACGAAACGACTCACCAAGACCAGAACACGGGCCAAGACACGCCCGTGTTAAATACTTGACACGCCCGTGTCAAATACTTGACACGCCCATGTCAATAAGTACACGCCCGTGTTGAGGGGCGTGTCCTTCACTCAACACAGGACTGCCAATCCGAGAAGAACACGGCTAAGGAACACGCCCGTGTCCTTGGCTGTATGCCATACATGCCCCTGTGACATGCTCGTGTCACAGGCCGTGTGCCACACTCAACGCCACTCGACGCCACCCAATTACCAACCCGAGCAGGACACGGCCTGGGACACGCCCGTGTCCCAGGCCGTGTCGCCTCTCAACGCTTGTGGACTTCATTTTTTCGAGCTCTCGCGACACAGTCGAGTACCCAGAGCTGGAAATGCCCTGGGTCATGCCCGTGTCCCAGGCCGTGTCACCCAACCTGAACTCCAAATTGAAATTTGGGGTGTTACAATCCTCCCCTCCTTACAGAAATTTCGTCCCGAAATTTAGCGCAATGCAGATACCAACACAATCATGTCATTGCAATAGAAATAAAGACGATCCAGGTTGCAAGCTCAGAGGCCGCAGCTTGTCTCGCCCCACGGCATCGCACCAACACAAGTGTTTTCACAAACACAACTACATAAAATATGTACAACACAAAAGCAATAAAGTGCGCACACCACTTTATTTTCTCTCATACGCGTCTCTTAGCATCTGTTTGGCGGCCTCCGTTAACTCCAAATTATGCACACGATTAGGATGCTCTTCACGATTCGAGCTTTGTGGCTCCTTCTATTGGAGAGTATACATTCGAGGTTGCGCCCGAGATGTAGATGACTCTGCCACGACCTTGCCCGTTTCCTCATAAGACGCACCTGACTTTTTCTCACCCTTCGAGGCGCCACTCCAACAATCTCGGGCGATATGCCCCTGCTTCCCATAGTTAAAACACGTACGTGTCTCCACACGCCCTTGCCCGTACGTTGCTCTCGAACTAACATTCGACTGAGCTAGTTCAGTAGGCCTGAACCGCTTCTTATCTCGTTTCCTAAACTCCAATTGTTCGGACTGTGGAACTTTGAACTCCGCCTTTTCCGCCGTGATGCAGCACCACCACTACTTGATGATGACCCGGTTGCCGAAGTGCTACGACATAAAGATCTGAGACGCCGTGATGACGCTGAAGGAAGTGCACATTACAACCTCCGCCCGCGACGTGCTAAAACAGCCATGGAAAAATTAGCCTAATTTTCTTATTTCATGCACTTTATTTAATATTTTGGAATATAAAATTATCCTATGTTTAAGTGATAATTTTAAATTCATGGCATGTGTTATTTTTTTCATTTGAAACAATATTTTATTTTGGTGTGCATTTAGCCTTTTGGATGGATGAGATTACATCTCCATCATGGAGGGCTAAGAGTTATTGTAAACTCCTATTTAAGGAGGTGTTTAAGAGGAATATGATCATTGAATATTTGAAACCAAAAACTCCCTCTCCTTTGAGAATTTCGGCCAAGAGCTTTCTCCAAGCCGCCGACCCCTTGGTGGTGTGACACCGCCGGCCCCCCTTGTGTGGTGTGACACCGCCGCCCCTTGCTCCCTCCATCCGTTCGGTGCGACTCCGACGCGGTTTCCTTGGTGCGACTCCGTGGAAGAAGGTTGCAAACCCGTCGGTGTGATGCCGGTGGATCCGTGGAGAGAGTGACTCTCCCACAGTTATCTTGTGTAAAAGCTTTCCGGTTGGCGTGACACGAAGAAGGCGACGAATTTCTCTCCCTCCGGCGTATCTCTGGTGGTGCTGTTAACGAATGATTCTAGTCGAGTGAAACCAGACTCATCCCATTCGGTTGGGTAATAAAAATTTCTACTTTATGTGTTTCTCTTCCCTAGATAATTCTTGTGGCATTGGCAAATTGCGTGGCTTGTGTAACGCTTGATTTTTCGTGGTTTAATTTATTTCAGTTATTGTCTTGTTTACCGTATTTTCGTTTAAGTTCGTGAGGCGTGGCGGCCCTCGTATGTATTTTGTTGGGAGAGAACCATCCTTGCCCGAATCATTTGTTTTTGGTGGTTTCTCTTTTGGTACAACACGCTCGATCGAACCGTGTGGGTTCTTTTCGCTTGAGAGGACCTTGGCCTATCGCCTTGGTATTATCTTAAGGGGATTTGCGAACCCCACGTAATTGATAATCTAATAATAATTTTAATCGATCCGCTGCTACGTTAAATGCTTGAGTGTGACGTGAGAGTTATCAGAGAGCGTCGCGTTAATTTGTCGGCCACCAAAACGCTCGAAAGAGCGGGCCTACATCAATTTAAAATTAAAGTAGTGACGATCGTGATTCGGACGTGACTACAATACGGACTCCTAAACGTTACCGAACAAGAAATAAAAAGAGGTAATGCCGACCAAAAGCGAACGAAAAGGGGTCAGTCGGTTCCCAAAATCCGGGACTCGATAACACGTCCTTAGGACCTACCTCTCCAACAAGCACAAAACTAACCGTAAGCCGGACTCGATACAATGTCCTTAAGACCTACCTCTTCAACAAGCACACAACTCACCGCACCTACACAAGCATCTATTCATTTCAATATAGCCATTTCAAGCGCAGCAATAATTTATTTCGGAGCGGCGGAAAACCTTTAAGAGCGATCGAAATTCGAGTCGTAATTAATTCTGTTGGTACCCTAGTTTGGATTTGAGTTAAGTCTTTCCTTTTAGTCCTTGACCCAAGATTTATCTATGGTCAAAGTCTAGTTGTAGAGTATTCTCTTTCCCAGTAAAATTCTGGCTAAGGGATTTTCGGGTTCGACTATCGTCGATCAGCCGGTCGACGATCGTCTGTCTCTGGTCAGCTCGACGTTCTGCTAGATCGTCGAGCTCTGGTCGACTATCTCTTGATAGTTCGACGCTTTCTGTCTCATCTTGAGTCGTCGACCAGTGATCGACGATCGTTGAATCCAGAATATAGCTCTAGATGTTTTGTGGTTAAGGCTTTTCCGTTCGACCATCGTCGAACGAGGCCTCGCGATCGTCGATCATTGGTCGACGATAGCAGGGCTATTGAATCGTTGAAGTCAAGATAATTATCGTCGACCGTTGGTCGACGATCTCAGAGCAAGCTTACTACGCTCTGAACGTTGGTCGACGATCTGTCATCAGCAGATCGACGATCGTGTTGTTGCTTCACGATTTCTGTCTCGACAGATATTTGCCTAGCTGGTCGACGATCTATTAGCTGGTCGACTATCTGTTAGCTGGTCGACGATCTATTAGCTGGTCGACGATTTCTGGTCGACGATTTCTGTTCCGACAGTTTTCTGCTTTTAGTCGACGATCTGTTAGCAAGGTCGACGATCATCGAACTCCTGTTCGACGATTTCTGTCTGCCTTTATCTTTTTGTATTTATTCTATTCCTTGGTTTATTTCCAAGTGTTTTAGTTGGTGGTTAGATTGATTCTCTGATATTATTGTTGCTAAATTTATGGTTTAAATTCAAATAAATTGATTACAAATTCTGTCAAGCATAAATCACGGGATTCAGTATTCTTGATAAAGCATTTTGTCCTATTATACAAATTGCGTTGACTTTATCTTTCCAGCCTATTTTCTAGCCGTTGGTACTATGTACTATTTCCAAGAATGGTACGTCTTTATGCTGAGATATTTTTTTTCCGCTTATTTTATTCCTTATTGGGACTGACAGAAAGTTAATAGGCCATTCTATTCCTATTGCTATATTCTTTTTTGAGACAATCTGATGCAGGCTCGAGAATTCAAATCAATAGAGCCGTTCCAAAGGGAAAATGAGAAGACATATTTAAGAGAAATTCTTCTCTCAAAAATATACAAGTAACAGTCACAGAGAGATATTACTCATTCGCTCAAGCATCATCAGAGTAGCTCTTCACCATCTCTCGACAAGAAGAAGAAAAGTTTTTCCTGAAGCAAAAGCCTAGAGCAATCATCTTTCACTCTCAAAGACTCCTGAGCATCTGCTTAGAGTTTTCAAGACTTCAGAAAGAGCTCCAGTTCTGCTTCAAGTGCTCCAGAATCTTAAGACCTGATAAAAATCAGTCTTCAGATCTCTGAGGATTTAGTTTCAGTATATCTGAAACTCCTTCATCCTGAAGCAAAGGCTTCCCCTGGACTTTCACTGAGCCAGGGGGAGACTTTGATTCTTTAGAGAATCCACAAATCTTCTCTAATCTGTACTTACAACAGAGAAGATATTCTAACCCTCTCAACCCCATTGTAAAAGAGTTTTCACACCTCTTCAAAAGTGAACTTTGGTGACAGGGCACCTTATTAACAACCTGTGGTTGAGCATCCTTATCAAAAGCTCAAAGGGTCTGTTTGATCTACCTGAATCAGATCATTGGTGGCAGGGCACCTTAGCAAAAACCTGTAGTGGATTCCTACCAGGGTGGTAGAAGAGTGGATGTACCTATTTAAAGGGAACCACTATATATCCTGTGTCCATCTGGTTATCTTGCTTATTCATCTTATTCTGTGGCTGTGATAGAACTACCTAGGATTGCTAGTTGCTGTGATAGGCTTATAGTTAAACTGAAATTTCAGTTAACTCTTTCACTTATGCACTTCACTGTGTTAGGCTCTTAGGGTTCAAGTATCAGATTACTTATTCCGCAAATAAAATTGAAGGGAGCTGACTAGTTGTTCATAAAATTTGAATACTCTATTCACCCCCCCTCTAGAGTAGTTTACAACTTATCCCCTCACTTTCAATTGGTATCAGAGGAGGTCATGGGTTCAAGACCGGAGGGCGCTATTAAATCCTGATTTTTCCCTTCTACCTGTGTGGGTCCGGTGGGTCAGGCAACCGTGGACATGTGGTAACCCCACCTCTGAGCCGTGTGGGCCATGTGGTAACCCCACCTCTGAGCCGACGGGTTGTGCTGGATGCCGGGGGGGGGGGGATTGTTGGGTCCGGCGTTCCTTCACTTGACCCGTGGCGCTCTGCTACTTATATAAAAAATTAAGTAGCACCCTCTCCAACAGTCCGGGCTTTTGGTGCAGTTGGGTATGCGCTTGATCCTTCAATTGGTATCAGAGGGAGGTTGGCTGTTCATACAGGCTAACACCTGAGTTAAAAGATCCAGTGATAAGTTGTTTCCTGATACCATTCACAAACACTTTCACTATCATGGCCCAGTACAATGATTATTTTAGCACCAGACCTCCAGCTTGCAACTTAGCTGAGTTTAGCATCTGGAAGATAAGAGTCAAATTATATATGAACTCTTTTGATGAAGAAATTTTTTCATCTATCTTAACAGGTCTTCCAACTTCGGCAACAACAACACAAAGTGCCAGGCTAGCTGATGCCAGAGCAATGAACATTCTTGCAGAATCAATGTCTGATGACATTTTTCAAGAGATTGCTGAATGTTCATCAGCTAAGGAGATTTGGCTGTCCCTTCATCAAATGGCTTCTGAACCCATGGATGTAATATCAGAAGGAAGCCATATCATCTCATCTGAAGGAGAATCACCATCCCTAGATGTTATCTGGGATGACTCAGATGATGACTCATCATTTGAAGATGAAGAGGAGGAAGCAAGGGCCAAAGCATTTTGCATCATGGCCATAAATGCCTCCTGCAGCAATTCAGAAGCTGAACTAACAGAAGGAAAATCAAAACCTGAAAAGGTTCAGGTAATATCAAAATCTGTTTTTAGTTCAGTCAATTTAGATATTCAAAATTGCTGCCAAATTTTAACTACACCTGAGAAGGAACCAACACTTCTCAGAGAAATGTTTTCTTTATATTTTAATGAGTTCAGTTTTGAGAACTCAGTTTGCTTTTTCATAAATCTGCTTTATAAACAAAAGGATAAATTACGTAAAATATTTTCAAATCCTTTTATTATTTGGAACAGATTTATTAGGAAGCATTTTCTTTTCTTATAGCTAATTATATCTGATTGATATTATGTTCAAATAGTTTGTTTGGATTTCTGTATAAAGAAATTCTCTGTCAGATAACTCTATTTCTTATAGATCCTTTTCTAATTTCATTTAGATTGAGTCCTCTACTCTAGTTGCATTGGTCAGCTGAGTTTGAATCTTGTCTAATGAAAAGAAATTCTATAGGAAGGAAGATATCTGATTTTGTTTTTCAGATATAGAATTCAAATTAAATTGGATGGACAAAATATCATTCTTCTTTGCTGCTAACATATCCCTTTTTCAAGGAGAGAGCAATCTCTACCATAGCTTTCTGCAGGTACTATCTACAAGAGTTAACTGGATGACTCAATCAATATTCAAAATCATCTCAGCCTTCCTCAATCTTCAGTACTGCATCAACATAGGGGGAGATTGCAAATGCCAGCAAGCAGCCAGCTAAGCAAAGTTTTTCTTTATATATTTTATGCTTTGCTTTATTTTGCTAATAAGATCCTCACCCAAATAGGGGGAGATTGTTGGAACCCTAGTTCTGATTTGGGCTAGGATCTCTATTAGGTTGTCTTAGTTTAGTTTATTTCTTTAGTAGTTTTAGTTTTTGAAAGACTTAACCCAAATAGGGGGAGATTGTTGGTACCCTAGTTTGGATTTGAGTTAAGTCTTTCCTTTTAGTCCTTGACCCAAGATTTATCTATGGTCAAAGTCTAGTTGTAGAGTATTCTCTTTCCCAGTAAAATTCTGGCTAAGGGATTTTCGGGTTCGACTATCGTCAAACGCCGATCGACTATCGTCGATCAGCCGGTCGACGATCGTCTGTCTCTGGTCAGCTCGACGTTCTGCTAGATCGTCGAGCTCTGGTCGACTATCTTTTGATAGTTCGACGCTTTCTGTCTCATCTTGAGTCGTCGACCAGTGATCGACGATCGTTGAATCCAGAATATAGCTCTAGATGTTTTGTGGTTAAGGCTTTTCCGTTCGACCATCGTCGAACGAGGCCTCGCGATCGTCGATCATTGGTCGACGATAGCAGGGCTATTGAATCGTTGAAGTCAAGACAATTATCGTCGACCGTTGGTCGACGATCTCAGAGCAAGCTTACTACGCTCTGAACGTTGGTCGACGATCTGTCATCAGCAGATCGACGATCGTGTTGTTGCTTCACGATTTCTGTCTCGACAGATATTTGCCTAGCTGGTCGACGATCTATTAGCTGGTCGACTATCTGTTAGCTGGTCGACGATCTATTAGCTGGTCGACGATTTCTGGTCGACGATTTCTGTTCCGACAGTTTTCTGCTTTTAGTCGACGATCTGTTAGCAAGGTCGACGATCATCGAACTCCTGTTCGACGATTTCTGTCTGCCTTTATCTTTTTGTATTTATTCTATTCCTTGGTTTATTTCCAAGTGTTTTAGTTGGTGGTTAGATTGATTCTCTGATATTATTGTTGCTAAATTTATGGTTTAAATTCAAATAAATTGATTACAAATTCTGTCAAGCATAAATCACGGGATTCAGTATTCTTGATAAAGCATTTTGTCCTATTATACAAATTGCGTTGACTTTATCTTTCCAGCCTGTTTTCTAGCCGTTGGTACTATGTACTATTTCCAAGAATGGTACGTCTTTATGCTGAGATATTTTTTTTCCGCTTATTTTATTCCTTATTGGGACTGACAGAAAGTTAATAGGCCATTCTATTCCTATTGCTATATTCTTTTTTGAGACAATCTGATGCAGGGCTCGAGAATTCAAATCAATAGAGCCGTTCCAAAGGGAAAATGAGAAGACATATTTAAGAGAAATTCTTCTCTCAAAAATATACAAGTAACAGTCACAGAGAGATATTACTCATTCGCTCAAGCATCATCAGAGTAGCTCTTCACCATCTCTCGACAAGAAGAAGAAAAGTTTTTCCTGAAGCAAAAGCCTAGAGCAATCATCTTTCACTCTCAAAGTCTCCTGAGCATCTGCTTAGAGTTTTCAAGACTTCAGAAAGAGCTCCAGTTCTGCTTCAAGTGCTCCAGAATCTTAAGACCTGATAAAAATCAGTCTTCAGATCTCTGAGGATTTAGTTTCAGTATATCTGAAACTCCTTCATCCTGAAGCAAAGGCTTCCCCTGGACTTTCACTGAGCCAGGGGGAGACTTTGATTCTTTAGAGAATCCACAAATCTTCTCTAATCTGTACTTACAACAGAGAAGATATTCTAACCCTCTCAACCCCATTGTAAAAGAGTTTTCACACCTCTTCAAAAGTGAACTTTGGTGACAGGGCACCTTATCAACAACCTGTGGTTGAGCATCCTTATCAAAAGCTCAAAGGGTCTGTTTGATCTACCTGAATCAGATCATTGGTGGCAGGGCACCTTAGCAAAAACCTGTAGTGGATTCCTACCAGGGTGGTAGAAGAGTGGATGTACCTATTTAAAGGGAACCACTATATATCCTGTGTCCATCTGGTTATCTTGCTTATTCATCTTATTCTGTGGCTGTGATAGAACTACCTAGGATTGCTAGTTGCTGTGATAGGCTTATAGTTAAACTGAAATTTCAGTTAACTCTTTCACTTATGCACTTCACTGTGTTAGGCTCTTAGGGTTCAAGTATCAGATTACTTATTCCGCAAATAAAATTGAAGGGAGCTGACTAGTTGTTCATAAAATTTGAATACTCTATTCACCCCCCCTCTAGAGTAGTTTACAACTTATCCCCTCACTTTCAATTGGTATCAGAGGAGGTCACGGGTTCAAGACCGGAGGGCGCTATTAAATCCTGATTTTTCCCTTCTACCTGTGTGGGTCCGGTGGGTCAGGCAACCGTGGACATGTGGTAACCCCACCTCTGAGCCGTGTGGGCCATGTGGTAACCCCACCTCTGAGCCGACGGGTTGTGCTGGACGCCGGGGGGGGGGATTGTTGGGTCCGGCGTTCCTTCACTTGACCCGTGGCGCTCTGCTACTTATATAAAAAATTAAGTAGCACCCTCTCCAACAGTCCGGGCTTTTGGTGCAGTTGGGTATGCGCTTGATCCTTCACATCTGTGCATTCAAGAGGAGGATATCCCAAAGACAACCTTCAGCAGTAGATACGAGCTGTATAAGTTTACAGTGATGTGCTTCGGGCTCACGAATGCGCCATCAGCTTTCATGAGCTTGATGAACTTGGTGTTCGAGCCGTACCTCGACTGGTTTGACATAGTACTCATAGATGACATCCTCATCTATTCAAGGATGAAGGAGGAGCATACACATCATCTGGCCTTGACTCTAGAGAAGCTCAAGGAGCACCTGTTATATGCCAAGTTCATCAAGTGCAAGTTTTGGCTGATAGAGATGGCCTTTTTAGGCCATATTATCAGTGGAGAAGGACTGGCAGTGGACCCCGCAAAGATTCAGGCAGTGTGAGACTGGCCTCAGTTGAAGATGACCATGGATGTCCGAAGTTTCCTGGGATTGGCCGGATACTACCGGAAGTTTGTGCAGGGATTTTCTAAGATAGCCCTACCACTCACTTCTTTGACGAAGAAGGACACTCCATTCGTTTGGACGCCGCTGTGTGAGGCGGCCTTCCAGGAGTTGAAGAGTCGGCTTACGTCGGCTCCTATCCTCACCCTTCTATCTGGGAAGGAGGGCTTCCAGGTGTATACTGATGCGTCTTTTCAGGTGATGGGTATTTTATTAATGCAACATGGTCATGTGATAGCATACTCCTCACGACAGCTAAAGAAGCATGAGCAGAACTACCCTGTTCATGACTTGAAGATGGGAGTAGTAGTGTTCGCTTTTAATATTTGGCGGCATTACCTCTATGGTGTGCACTGCGAAATATTTTCGGATCACAAGAATTTGAAATATGTTGATACGCAGAAGGAGTTGAATGTTCGCCAGAGATGATTGGTGGAGTTCCTAAATGATTATGAGTACACGATACACTATCACCCAGGGAAGGCGAACGTGGTGGCGGACGCGCTGAGACGGAAGGCTATTACCTCAGGAGCAGGACCTCAGCTGATGGTCATGGATTTGGTGCAGATGTTAGAGAAGATGCAAATATCTCTGGTGTCCGAGGATCACCTAGAGCTATACTGTGAGTATCTGTCGTCGTTGGTTGCCACCGACGACATTCGGGATCGTATCAGAGCTGAGCAGAGAAGGGATGACAAGCTGGAGCCAGTATTCAAGACCTTGGAGGTAGGCATGGCTGGGGAATATACAGAGAGAGACGGGATGATATGCTTCAGGGGCAGAGTGTACATACCGGCTGGGGGTAGAATTTAGGAGGATATCATGACTGAGGCTCACTACATCAGGTATTCGGTGCACCCAGGCATCACCAAGATGACGGCCGACCTAAAGAGTATAATGTACTGGCCGGGCATGAAGAGGGATATCACCTACTTCGTGACCCACTGTAAGGCTTGTCAATTGGTGAAGATGGAGTGTAGGAACCTAGCCGGATTACTGCAACCACTTCTGGTGCCAGAGTGGAAGTTTGACAACATCGCCATGGACTTCATACATGGTCTTCCTCGGTCACGGGCAGGGAATGACTCGATATGGGTGATCGTCGACCGATTGATGAAGGTGGATAGGTTTATACCAATCAGGAAGGACTCTCCGGTGGGTGACTTGGTGCGGAAGTTTGTGGAGCAGTTGGTTCGATATCATGGAGTGTCAAGGACGATAGTGTCTGATCGTGATGGATGATTCACGTCTAAGGAATGGAGTGTGGTTCAGGCTTATTTGGTGTCACGACTGAATTTTAGTACCGCCTTCCACCCTCAAACGGATGGACAAACAGAGCGCACCAATCGGACCCTAGAGGATTTACTGCGTCTTTGCATACTAGACCATGGGGAGCCTTGGGAGAGGCAGCTACCATTGATTGAGTTCTCGTACAACAACAACCACCAGTCCAGCATCGGCATGGCCCCTTATGAGGCTTTATACTAGCGGAGATGCAAGACTTCTTTGTCTTGGATCTAGGATGAGGATCCGAAGGCACTGGGCTCAGAGTTTGTCGAGGATACGGATGCTCAGGTGCGATTGATACGAGACATGATGTTGGAGGCCCAGAGCAGGCAGGCTAAGTATTATGATGCTCGGCATTGTCAAGTAGAGTTTCAGGTAGAAGACCAGGTATTCTTGAAGATCCGACTGATGCATGGAGTCTCGCGGGTGCTTGGTCGGAAGAAGCTCAGTCTGAGATACATGGGGCCTTATAGGATCCTGGAACAGATCATCCCCTTGGCTTATAGGCTGGAGATGTCGCAAGAGCTAGCAGGTTTTCACAACGTATTTCACGTCTCCTCCCTGAGGAGAGCTCTACTTTGGCCTGAGCTGCAGATTACAACTACAGATGGGCCTATAGGTTCTTGATCGATCAGTGCACCTAGAGCCAGTCTAGATTGACAATATTGGGATGCGGTTCTTGCGAAGCAAGAAGGTCTCATTGGTCAAGGTCTTGTTCAGTAATCATGGGCAAGAGGAGCACACATGGGAGCCATAAGATTTGATGTAACAAAAGTACCCGAAGATATTCAGTCAGGTATTCCTTACAATCT
Organism: Platanthera zijinensis; assembly: GCA_039513925.1. Classification (NCBI taxonomy): domain Eukaryota; kingdom Viridiplantae; phylum Streptophyta; class Magnoliopsida; order Asparagales; family Orchidaceae; genus Platanthera; species Platanthera zijinensis. Next base: position 117,379,206 of record CM077084.1, read on the forward strand.
CTCGGGATGTTACATTTTATTTCTCAAACTTGAAACCCCGTAAGCCTAACTTAAATTTCGAGGACAAAATTTTTTGTTTATGCATTGGGATTTGTAACATCCCTTAGACAACTAGACCCCTAGCAATGGTTTTGTCATGACTAGGTCATGATAAAACCCTAGGAAGCCCAAGAAGACCAAGTGTACCTAGGAATGTAGGTAAGATCACTATGGTCTATAAATAGTAGGTTTATAAACACTAGTTTAGGATGATCATGGGGCTTCACCATCACTCCAAGACCCCACCACAATCTCAACAACATATTGGAAGGTCTATTAGAGCCTTAAGGGTCCATTGGAGTCAACCACGAGTGGCCAAGTTGACCTAGGATCATCCTAGTCCTAAACTTGGCAAGGTGCCCTAACTAAGGATAATGTGCCCCTAATGTGCCCAACCAACCCTACCTAGGTCTTCCTAGGCCTAAGGTGAAGTCAATGGGTAACCAAAGACCAATTGGGGTCAACCTTAGAGGCTGAGTTGACCCAAGTCAACCCTAGCCCTAAAGTGGTCAAAGTGCCCTAACTAAGGGGCAAGTGACCACCAAGGTGCCAAGTCAACCCTACACAATCCTTCCTTGACCTAAGGGTAAGTCAAGGGATCACCAAGGATCCCTTGGGATCAACCCAAATGGTTATGTTTACCAAAGTAAACTCATGGGTCAAAGTGGTCAACTTAGGTTAACCTAGCCCAATTCAAGTGGGCTAAAACCAAGTGGTGTGGCCCATTAGTCCAAGGAAGTGGAGAGACACATTTTGGGCCCACCAAATTCAGAGGGTGATGACTAGGAGAGAGAGGAAGGAGTTACCCACTTTGGAGGAGAGAGAAAATGAGGACTTAATGGCCATCATCGCCATGGAGGTTTCAAAACTCCCCCACCTTGATGGGATTTTACTCCTTGGAGGTAGGGGAGGAGTTTTCAGGAGGTGGCCGGCCAGTGGGGTGGCTCAGCCCCCTCAATTTGGCTGAAACCAAAATTAGGGTTAAATGGCCATTAATGGTGTTTTCAAAAATTGAGGAGTTACAAGCCTCATCTCCCCAATTCCTTCTTTTAGAACCTTCACCAGGTCGAGAGCAAGCATTTCCCCCATTTCAATTTCAATTCCCTTGCTGTTACTATGGAGGTTGCAGAGAAGCCCAAACCGGCAGCCAGAAATGGCAAGGAGGCACAACACTCGCTCTCAGGCCGCAATTCAGGTCATCCCTTGCTCCTTTTATTGGTAGATCTTAGGATTCATATAGATTAAGAATCGGGCTCAATTGAGCCCGATCAAGGCCTTCGATTTCCTAGTTTTTCTGAGAAAGGCATGGTTGCGAGATCGTTGGAATCTTCCACTCCGACGACTGTGCTGCCGCCTGGCGATAGCCACCACCTCGATGGAGGTGGTGGTGGCGGTGGCCGGCCAGGGAGGTGGTCGGGTGGCCGAGAAATGGCAATGAAATAGGCTCAAGGAGGAATGAATCCTAGCCATCGGCTGGAGCTTGAAGACGACCAGATGCCGTCCCTATTGCGCCAAGATTCGTGCTGCATCATTTTTAATCTTAGGTTAAATGATTTCATTTCATTCAATTTCTGTCATAGAAAATGCTATTAATGTTTTTAATTATAAAAAATACTCAGAGGCTTGTACAGAGAAAGTGGTCAATATGAAGTTTGTAGGTCTGGATGTCTAGTTTATTTTAAAATTTATTTGAACCAATTTGGATATCTGGTTTGACAAAAGCACTAATTTTTGTGGGGTCTATACTTAGGACTAGTCAGAGGTTTAAATGTGTTCCCTCACTTCACCCCATATCCAAATGAACTGAAATTTTGACAGGGAATCAATCTTACCTATATCTAGGTCATGCCTAAAAATGGGAATTTTTGGAGATATGTTTTCTATAGTTTTTGAAATTATTTAATAATCATAGGGTAAATTAATTAGGGGACCTAATGACCTGCAAACCCTCCCAAATTTGGTGAGTGGTCCATGGGGTCATCATAAGGCTCTGGATAAAATTTTATCTCATTTGAAGATGAATTGGGTTGAATTTTTGTAAACCCTAGCCTTGGACTAAAGGGGGGGTATTACGTTCAAAGTGTTCCTTGTGTGTTTAAATGGTCAAATCACCTCAACAGAGGCTGAAACTTGGGACACTTGTTTGATATGATGCTATAAACCCTCACATGGAATTTGGGGTGGATTGGGGGTAGATTTGCCCTAGGACCCAAGTTCAAATCTTAAGGTTGGACTTTGGGAATTTGTGAAGGGCTTGTGGTGAAATGCCCTTGTATGGACTTGGTGTTTAGTCCATGTGATCCTAGGGTAGTGATAAGCCCTAGGGAGATATATGGAGGGATTTGGACAAATGCACACCACTTAAACCACTAAGTAAGTCTATGGGTCCATAAGACTTAGGAATTGTCTAGTGGCTCGTATGACTTTGGAATTGCATGACATTTTTGTAGACGTCATTTTCATAACCATATTATCCACTGAATTATACTGCATATTGTTTGGATGAGTTTACAAGTGAGTTCCATTGAAAAGTGCACTTTCATAAGTTGTCTTGAAAAATTTTATTATGTGACTTCCTAACCTTGAGCTTAGATGATACTTAGTCAAGCTAAGTTTTAGGACTATAAAAAGCACTAGAAATTTATGTATGAATTTTAGATCTTTAATTTGAGTACTTTACTCACAACCCATCAAATTGTATTATCTACTTAGGAATTTCTTATGAACTAACCGCTAATTGAAAACTTATGAAATTTAGTCAGAGGATTTTTTATAATATTGTAAATCTCTGTAAATTTTTATGGAATTTTTCGAAGCTTGTGTATAGGGGTTGCTTCACAAGGTGCTAGTTTCCAAGTACATTTAATTGATTTTATTATAGTACATAATGAGCTTGATAAATTATGGTTTTTGGTCAGAGGCTCTTTCTGGTCATCCTTGAGATTCAGTAATTTTCATATAATTTTCTGATGATTAACTTTAGTACTTTCTTCTTTACCCATAATTAATGGCTTAATATTGGATTAATTAATTAGAGGCCAAATCACTTTTGGAAAATCATGGAATTTGGTATTTACTGTAATTCCTCTGTTATCTAGTGTTCATAATTTTTAGATGGCCTTTACTTGAGAAAATTTCATACTTCATGTTCAAATAACCCTTGGCCTAACTTTGGGAAACATTAATTAAATGCCAAATTAATTAGGAAAAATATAGGTTTTTGTATTTAGGCCAATCATGTCATGATAGACCCCCATTAAATATCTTAGGGCATGTGAATTAAAATTTTGAGTACCTCCTATCATGTACGACATATAGTATAGGTTGGTCTGCATATAGCAAAACTGCAGAAAATGTGATAGCTTGAATTGGGCATATGGCTTGGGGTTAATAAGTTTGCTGGTTTGGGTAAAATGAAATTGAGTTCATCATTGGAAGTTGGGATGAGTAGAATGCTGGGTTGACTAGGATTAGGCGGTGCTCGGGATCGACGAAAGATCGTCTTTCTCGTGGAGGGGGAGAGAAAAGGTCAAAACACACTAGGGTTAGATCCAGTGCAATATTAAAAGGGATCGGAAATCGGGTATAAACCAATAATAATAAGTGTCTTGCGAAAGGGAGCTTTGGGCTTCAGCCCATCGTAGTTCCTAGTGTCCTCGAGAGCCCATCACGGGGAATGCCCTGGGAAGTCCAAGGTTAACGTAAGCCGTAAGAATAATCAATGTTTAAGAGTAACTAGTATAATTAGTTGTTCATTTTCTCACACCTCGGTGTCTCGGGAAGTCAGGGTTGGTCACACGGGCGGTAGGATCAGTGGTTTTGGTGATGGGCAGGTTAGCCCGGCAAGCCGATGGCTCGGTAGATAATTGTGACGGACAGGATAGTCCGGGGAGCTTTGGCTCGGTTGTGGTAGTGACAGACGGGTTATTTCGGGGAGCTTTGGCTCGGTGGTTGATACCGCATGGTTGCATGTGCATAAATTATAAGGTGGTGGGTCTTCGGTGTTGGAGGGTCGATGCACCGATGCCAATACGTTGACTCGACAAGTGTGGTTTAACACTTCGCCACATTAAGTCCGGTGGAAAAGCCGACGAAGAGTACGCAGGAGCTCTGCTTAGTGCACCAGCATTGAGGCGTATGATAGGTCTGACTGGTAGTGTAATTACCGATTTATAGGTGGGCAAGGCCCAACCCACCGCTTCTGTTTGCCACTACGGAGGTATCTTGGGAGGTTAGGCTCCAGAAAGGGGGAATTAAAGGTCTGTATACACAGAGTCGAGTGGGTGCGTTGCATTTATATGATTCACATCATAGCATACTTGCATGACATAGCATATTCATTGCATATAACCCTTGACACCTATTGTATAAATTGGTATGAGACTCTTTATACAATAGGCCCTGCAAAACGACCCCTTGATTTATAAGCTCGCGTGATCGTGCTTATAGGTTAAGGTTAATATTCTATGGATATATATATTGCTTGCTTGAGAGCCAACACCTTATCATATAAATTGGTATAAGACTTTTTATACGATAGGAGCCTTGCAGAAGACCCCTTAGCTTATGTGTTTGTGTGGGCACTCATATAAGCTAAGGTTACATGTTTCCCTATTTACCATTCTTATGCTTACTCTATTTACTTTTGATATTACTACCTATTTACATAGAACTGCTAGATTAGTTCCCCCGCCACCTGCTACCTTTATTAATCTTCACCTTCATGATCTTTGCTTTCCTTCTCCCCGCTCGGTGCCTAGGAGCCATTGAAGAGGGGTGGGGGATGATAGGACTTAGTCTTTTAGACTCACGATTTTCAGACCAAATCATTTTAGGGGATCGTGGAGCCCAGCTTGGAGGTGTAGCCCCGGAGGTCGGCACGCTTGGAGATGGGACAGTCTAGTACCGGAGTTCAGATAGCTGGGACAGTGAGTCCCGTTCGCAAGTAGTTGTTATAGATTTGCTTCCGCGATGAGTGACTTGTAGTAAGGACTCTGATGTATCGGGCACGAGACCTATTTCCAGTACTTTTATTATTATTGCTGTGGACTCTCCCTTCGTGGAGAATTATTACTATATATGTGATCATTGTGGACATGTGTTAGAGTTATAATTTCATGTACTCTCATACTTTTGCTACTATTCTGTGATCGATATGGCTGGCGGGATCGGCATTTTATAGTGATGACCTTCCCGGGCGTGATGGTGTCACCACAAAGCGGCGGTTCTGGGCCTAAGACCTCGTGGTTTAAAAAAGAAAAAAATAGGGTCTTACATTATGTTCTGAAATTTTTCGAAATGCTTCTTCTCGAGTAATTTGATCTTGTCTTCTCGAGAACCAGTTTTACTACTCGAGTAGTTCTTCCTTCACTCGAGTAATCAAGTCTTCTTTTCAGAAAATTTTGCTAAGTCCCTGACAGACGTGCTTTTCAAATAACTTGATGTGATTGGTCCACGTGGTCGTCATTAATGATAAATCTAACCGTTAGAGAGATCTTATAAAAGGTCTTGTAATTACGACTAACCCTAAGAAGCGCGTGAAAAGAAATCATTCTAAGAATTTTGAATCACTGAATCTTTTTTCTAATCGGAAGCCGCCGTCGCTCATCGTGCAAATCTCTGAGGGCTTTCGTTCAAGAAGATTCAGACCAGTCGACTTGCAGATCAAGATCGTTCTCAATTTCTACATCCTCTCTTTGATCTTGTGAGTCAAGGATTTCAGATCTAGGATCCTGTCGTGTCTTCTTCAACAATTTCTTATAAAGCCGCAAGTTCAAGAAGGAAGACCTAGGCAGAAATTTTCCAGATCTGAGAAATTATTTTGTTTGTATTTCTTAAATTCATTTTATTCTTGTAGGAGATTATTCTCCGAGTATAGAAGCTTTGTTCTCCGAGTTGTATGAAGTTTTTATCTTCCGAGTGTAGATCCTTTTTTGTGGATTGAGTTGTAGGAACGTTGTTTTGAGTGGTAGAATTGTTTTAAATCCGAGAATAATGGAGTAGCTGAGTCTAGTGATTTCCTAGATCGGTGAGTGGAAAGTGGATGTACCCAAGGTTGGGGAACCACTATAATTCTTGGTGTCCTCTGTGTTTGCTTTGTTATTTCTCTGTGCATAGATCACTAAATTTTTTATTTTGCAAATAGACACACAACTCACCTATTCACCCCCTCTAGGTGATTCAGGTAGACAACTTAAACACTTTTGAATTGGTATTAGAGGGAGGTTGATCATTAAAAGGTTAACACCTTGATCAGATCTGCCCCAAGTTTTCTTTTGAATTATCCAAGCATGGACAGAGCCAAGGATTTTGCCAAGCTTCCTTTGTGCACAAAGAACAATTTTGCTATGTGGAATGAAAGGATAAAGTTCTTCATGGAATCCGTAGATCCAAGGATATTCATGATTGTGGAAGAAGGTCCTCATGTCCCAATGATAGCCTCTATCATTGATCCAACTAAGCAAGTTCCTAAGAAGCTGATGGATCTTGATAAGGATGAGATTGCACTTGTCTCTTTAGACATGAAAGCCAAAAATATCATCGCAAGTGCAGTTGATGACTCTATGTTACAGATCCTTATTCATTGCCAATCCGCTAAGGAAATATGAAAGTCTCTTATCATCCTTATGGAAGGCACTGAAGAAGTTAGGGATGACAGAAGATCTCTTCTAAATCAGAAATATGAAGCATTCTGACAAAGTCCCAAAGAATCCATTGTAGATACTTTTGAGAATTTCTTCAAGATTGTCAACGGCCTAAGAGTCTACAGCCGAGTCTTCACAAACAGAGAACTGAATGATAAGTTCTTGAGATCCCTGACTAAGGAATGGGATAACAAGGTTTGTGCCATTCGGGAATTTGGAAATCTAGCGCAGACTGACCTGCAAAACCTCTTCGGAAAGCATATGTCATATGAGCTGCAAATCAATTCAAGAAAAGCTGAAGAAGAGAAGAACATGTCTTCATCCAAGGAGAAGTCTGTAGCTCTCAAGGAAGACACCTCAAGGAAGTCTAAGGCTGCATCTCCTGCCCCAGCATAAGAAGAAAGTGAAGAAGAAACCTCGGAGCCAAGTACCTCAGGCTAAGAACTATTTGAAGGAGAGTTCTCTCTACTCTCAAGACAGTTCAAGAAATTCTTGAATAAGAAGAAGCAATGGAAAGACAAGGATGCCTCGTATAGAAGATCACGTCATGATGGTGATCGACACAAGAAAGACTCAAGTAGCCAAGACAGGTATAATTCTAAACAGAACAAACATAATTCTACTAACATCATTTGTTATTATTGCAACAAGCCATGTAACGTTATTATTGACTGCCCCCACAAGAAAGAGGGTGGAAAAAGAGAGGAGAAGAAATCTTCTTACCACAAGAGGAGAACCGAAAGAAGCCTTGTAGCCAAAAAGGGCAAAACTCTCAGCGCCTCTGACTCATTTGAGTCAAGTGAAGAACAGGAAGCCTACTTTGGGCTAATGGCACAAACTGACGAAGAAGAAGATCCCCAGTTCACTGGGAAGGTAAACTCTCACAGACCTCTTTCTGAATCTGATAATTTTGACCATGAAAATAGGAATGTTCTTCTGACGAGAAATCTAAACTCATGTCTCGATATAAAGAGTTGATTAAAGCATACGACAAATGTCGTAGAGTAGCAAGAGCTCAGGCTAAGGAGATCAAATCTCTTAAGGCTGAAGAGAGTAATCTGAGAGAGGAAATTGTAATGATGGACTCACTCAAGAAAGAATTCCATGATGCTATGGAAGAATACAATAAGGCTCTCGAGCACCTAGATCTAAAGGAGAAAATCATCAAGGAATTGGAAGAACAACTTGCAGCCAAAAAGAAACTTGTTGAAGGTTTCTCCAAGCCCAAGACAGTTCTTCCGCTTGTTGTTAAATTCTCTGCTTAGGCCAAAATTGTTGGCTTAGGCCATGTGGCTGGTCCTAGTAAATCTTCTAGGAGAAATAAAGCCCAAAGGAGAAATAAGGCAACTAAGAAAGCACTAGCCAAGGAGAAGGGGAAAGCTCCTCTAGAACAAACGTCATTTAGGAAGGTTATCTTTTCGACAAATAAGTTTGATCTGGATTCTTCCTATGGTCACTTTGCTAGGCCTACTTACGTAGAGCCCATGTCTCGTTACCAAGGATGGAATCATCCCCGGAACTTTGGCGAGAGTGTCTTCAAGAAACCTTATGAGGAGATCACTCATCAGAGCTACGAACCTTACAATCATGGTCAAAATATCGAGAAAGCTCCAAGAGTTAAACCCGTTGTAGAAAAGCCTTCTAAGGAGAAGAAGTCATGTGAATGTCATCACCATGAAGCTTCTACTTCTAATTCCACTACCTCTGCTAGACCATAATCTCAAAAGGTCGAGCAGGAGATCTTTATGCAAGGTTATAACAGATTTGACTGCTGGTGTTGTGGCAAGATTGGTCACTTCGCCATAGATTGTTGGTTTAATCCCAGATATTATGAAACCGCTCGAGTTAATAATGTGAGAAAGACCACTCACAATGTTAACATACATAGGGGGAGTGTGCTAACTAGAGACCAAGGACCCAAGCAAGTTTGGGTTCCTAAGGCAAACTTACTTGTGATTGCAGGTATGTCCAAAGACCACCAAAACTCCTATCTGGTATTTGGATAGTGGATGCTCTCGGCATGTGACCAGGACAAGAAGCCTTCTCCAGAATTACTCACCAGTCATGAACGGGCCAAAGGTCATATTTGGAGGTTCTGACAGAGGAATAACTAAAGGCTACAGTATGATTACAAATGGTAGTGTATCCTTTTTGGATGTGTCTTATGTTGAAGGATTGGAACACAATCTCATAAGCATACACCAACTCTGCGATAAAGGATACATCGCAGAATTTTATGCAGAGAAGTGCTTGATAAAATTGATAGATAATCTGGAAACGATTCTATCAGGCACTCGTAGTAGGAATATCTTTTGTTTGAATTTTATTTGCATAGACTCTTTTACACCAGTATGTCTTTGGCAAAAGATAGTGCGTCTCTAGTGACCAATGACACAAGAGTTTAGCACATATTAATTTCAAAACTATTAATAAATTATTTTCTCTTAATTTAGTACGTGATGCCCCAAATGTCAAGTGCGTTAAAGATAGACCTTGTCACACATGTGTAAAAGACAAACAAATAAGGGCTACCTTTAAAATCATTATTGGCAAAGACTCTAATAGGTGTTTACACCTACTTTATATGGACTTGTTCGGTCTGCTATAAGTTAAAAGTTTGGGAGGTAAGGATTATACATTGGTTATTGTTGATGATTACTCGCGTGGGTGTTCTTTCTGAAACACATGTCAGATACCTTTGACATCTTTATAAATTTTGTCAGGCAGATCCAGAATGAATACAACTGTTCCGTAGTCAAAATCAGATGTGACAATGGAACTGAATTCAATTTTGGGGCCATGATAGAATTTTGTGAAAGCCTAGGTATCTTTCATGAGTTTTCCTCTTCTCGTACTCCCCAGAAAAATGGAGTAGCTGAGAGAAGGAAAAAACACTTATAGAGGCCTGCAGGACCATGTTGAGTGATGCCTCACTACCAGAGTACTTCTGGGCTAAAGCTGTCAACACTACATGCCACGTGCAAATTCGAGCACTCATAAACAAGAACCATAATAAGACACCTTACGAACTTCTAAAGGGAAGAAAACCAACTATCTCATATCTTAGAATCTTTGGCTGTAAATACTTCGTCCTTAATAATGGAAAGTATCATACTACTAAATTTAGTGAAAAGAGCTTTGAAGGTATTTTCATAGGGAATAGTAGCCATAATAAGGTATATAGGGTATTTAATAAGAAAACCCTGGTTGTAGAAGAATCTATTCATGTTGTATTTGATGAGACGAGCTTGCTGCAAGGCGGCTCTTCTAGTGTGTTTATTAAAGATGTAGGTTTAAAGATGAAAGAACTCAACTTAGGTGAGCCGACTGAAGAAAAAGGTGAACAGTTAAGCAAGATCACTACTCCAACACCTATTGGAGAGGTTGATGATCAAGATGAAGAAATCATCCAAGTTGATGAAGTCACTCCTGTGGTTGAAGACACCCCAGATGCAAGGACTGGAGAGCTCAGACATCTGAAGGGTCACCCAATGGACCAAATCATAGGAGATCCCTGAAATGGTGTTAGAACTCATACAGGTACAACTAACAAGAATTTATATTTGAGTTTTCTCTCACAAGTTGAACCGAAGAAGTTTGAGGAAGTAAACTTAGACGCATCATGGATAATGTCTATGGAAGAAGAACTAAATCAGTTCAAGCTTTGTCAAGTATGAAAACTTGTTCCAAGACCCAAAGGTAAGAATGTCATTGGGATAATATGGGTCTACAGGAACAAGATGGATGAGGATGGAACAATCATAAAGAACAAGGACAGACTCGACGCCAAAGGATATCGACAAGAATAAGGAATCGACTTCGACAAGATGTATGCTCTAGGAGCAAGGCTGGAGTCCATCAGGTTGTTCCTATCATATGCTGCACTCAAGAGCTTCACCGTCTATCAGATGGACATGAAGTCTGGTTTCCTTAATTATGACATAAAGGAAGAGGTGTATGTGGAACAACCTCCAGGTTTCGTTGATTTAAACTTTCCTGATTATGTCTATCTTTTATTTAAAGCATTGTATGGTTTGAAACAAGCTCCTCGAGCTTGGTATGAGACGCTATCTAGCTTTTTCTTGAGAACAAGTTCACAAGGGGAAAGATAGATAAGACATTATTTCTTAGGGAAATAAAAGACAATATTTTGCTAGTGCAAATCTATGTCGACGATATTATTTTTGGCTCTACTGACGACAACCTTTGCAAGAAGTTTTCAAAACTTATGCAAGGGAAGTTTGAAATGAGCAGTATGGGAGAGCTGAAGTATTTCTTAGAACTTCAGGTGAAACAATCTGAAGATGGAATTTTCATCTCGTAGACAAAGTTCACCAAGGAGCTAATTAAGAAATTTGGAATGGAGAACGCAACCTCTATGAGGACTCCAATGGGTTCAGCTATGTCTCTAGACAAGGATGAGAAAGGGAAACCTTTTGATGAGACCAAGTACAAAAGCATAATTGGATCCTTGTTCTACCTTACTGCCAGTAGACCAGACATAATGTTCTCAACATGTGTATGTGCTATATTCCAAGTGAACTGTAAGGAATCTCATTATGTGCTGCAAAGCGTATTTTGAGATACCTTAAAGGTACACCAAATCTTGGCTTATGGTACCAAAGAAGTAATGATAGCGAACTAATTGGTTTCTCAGATGCAGATTTTGCAGGTAGTAAAGATGATAGAAAGAGCACTTCCGGGACTTGCCAATTCCTTGGAAGAAGACTCATTTCTTGGAGCAGTAAAAAACAAAATTGTGTCGCAATTTCAACGGCCGAGTCAGAATACATTTCTACCGATAGTTGCTGTGCACAATTGCTTTGGTTAAAGAACCAACTGGAAGACTACAATATACAAGTCAAAGGCATTCCTTTGTTTTGCAACTCCTCCAGTGCGATTGCAATAGCCAACAACCCAGTCTCTCACAGCCAGACAAAGCATATAGAGTTGTGATACCACTTCATCCAGGAGCATATGGAGCATGTGGACATAGATCTAGAAAAGGTCCCTACTAATAGGTAGATTGCAGATATATTCACGAAGCCGCTGGACGAGACCAAGTTCTCTTTCTTCAAAACAGAACTTGGAATGCTCAACAAAGAAATATAGAGAAGGAGGACTCACAACATAGCTCATAGATCAAGGAATAAGTCAAAAGGTCAGAATTTCTCAAAGTTAGACTTCACTTCTCGAGAAAGATAATGACTACTTAAGAACTCGGTAATGACTACTCGAGTACTTCTATGAACTCTCGAGAACTCAGAAAGTCACTTGAGTGATACCACTCGAGTACTAAGTTTCTTCTCGAGAAGTATAAAGATGTCACTCGAGTACCGTCATTTTGTCGCTCGAGTAATGATAATCCACTCGAGAAATAGGTAGACAACTTCTCAAATTCCGTTCAAATCTCTTTATTTGCAACCCGAAGCTTATACTGCCAGTTTCTAAGGTATGTTTGATTAATTTCTTCCTTAATCATCGATAGTTAGGGTTATATAAATAGAAAAATCGGATTTCATGTTCTATATGATTTCAAATCCCTATCTCTCTCTCGAAAGACCCTTTGCCTTCCAAGACAGATGCAGAGCACGTAGCCGTCGCCGTCTTCTAGCAGTCATTCTCCCTAAGTTTTCTTGACAAAATGACACCATCTTCCAAAGTTAGGATCAGCAGTGAACTCTTCATCGCCGGAATTGTAGAGCTGTCAGACAATTTCAAGAATCTTCATTTCCTTCTCGACACCGCTGGCTTGACATTCGTTCTCCAGCAGCCCTATGTAACACCCATATCCGTCGCATAACATATAATAGTAGGTCCGAACGGGGCCCGACGCCATATACCACAGACAGACCGGCGTGTTACTAAATGAAACCATTCAACCAATAACATATGTCCTATACAGAGTACATTCAAGCAGAAGAAATTTATAAGTTGCAAAGTAAAGAACCCAGGCCAAAAGCATGAATGTACACTAAGATACCCAAATAGGAATGAACGTACAAAATACATAAAGTACTGGCCTTAAGGCCTTACAAGGGTTTACTCAATTAAACTGTGTCTTACAAACATCGACACGCAGGTCGGTCACACATGATTAAAACAAGTAAACATTCGCATTGCCTTCGAGGGACGGCGAAGCAACCAGGGCTTCAGCCCACTACTTGCCACTAGACTCCGCAGCACCTGCAAGAAACAATCCACCGTACGGTGACAAACAGAGCAACGATCAACTAAAGCTGACCAAATTATAATGACCCCACCCCCTTTCTTGGGGTGGCAATGCTCCTTCCCTAAAATGCATTATTATAAACAACAATTAAAGTGAAAGTACACACTTATACAATACACCACAGGTGCAGGATCGTACGGCCACACACCCCGTGCTCTCAGGGCACTTACTCGGTGAAGCCGGTCCGAACCTTGTCCGTTCCACGGCTCCACCACCGCCCTCAGGATGGCAAACCTTGTGAGCATTTAGTCCTTTCAGCCATAGCCTAGACTCGTTCTCCAAATTATCGGTAAGTTCCATGTATCTTAGGTCACTTTAACCAAAGCAGATGGAGCGGTTAGGGTTCCACCAGCCCGTTGCTAACCCCGCCACGACCATTTGGCCTTCGATGCGGGCCAAGCTTCCCCCAGTCCCAACTATCAATCATACACGGTATATAGCACCGCTATGTACCAGGCTGGCTCCCAGGCCACCAAAACAGTAGAACTTCGCTTCTGCCCAGATTTCTGGGTGCACCTTGGGGTTAATCCCCAAGACTCCCTGTTGCAATCTACCACGTAGAAAACCCGAAAATAATCTTCGGCACAGATTCTTCTCCAGCTATTCATGCATAATGAAACATCACCGATCGAGACCAATATGTCCGGGTAGGCTTCACACACCATGCCTATGTCCGTACTTCGATTCCGGACTCTACATGCAAAACAAAGGGGACTATACATGTCTACCCGAAAGAATACCTCAAACTCACCGCATACTCGCGAGAGCGGGCTTCCTATGCAAAAAGGGAAGAGGAATTCACATGTCCAAGAGGAGAATCGTTACTCAAGCATTTCTCTTCGGCGCCATGATGATCTAGTAGGATGGAAAGCACTGTATCAGCCTCGCCTTCGTAGATCTGGACTCGGATCGAGAATCGGAGCTCCAAAGCTCCACCGGCGGCCGGAGTTGACCTCCTTCTTCCTCCTAGCTCTCCCCTCTCTCTAAGCTTTTAGAAAGAGAATGGTCCAATGGAATGAGGATTTGAAAACCCTATTTCAGGCCTTAAACCTAGCCAAGACAAGCAAGGGCCCTTGGATCCCTTTTGAAAGAAACTGACGGACACGATTTGCCCTGAAGATAACATTTCTGGGCCGAACACGGCTTGCGATACGCCCGTGTCCAAGGCCATGTTCCACACTCTCCGTAAACCAGAGATAATAAAATAGGACACGGCCTGTGACACGGCTTGTGACACGCCCGTGTCACCCATTGACACGCCCGTGTCATGGGTCGTGCGCCTCAATCGGCGCTGAAACCGTCATATCCCGAATGGGACACGGGCTTAGAAACTCCCGTGTAAACTTCGATATGCCCGTGCAAATCAGTACATGCCCGTGCAAATCAGTACATGCCCGTGTTGCGGGGCGTGTTCCCCAATCGACACAGAACCAAAAATTCCAGAAGAGGATACGGCCATGTGACACACTCGTGTCACAGGCTGTGTGCTTGACACGCCCTGGGACATGCCCGTGTCCCAGGCCGTGTTACCAGCCTCACCAATCATTGGCCTCGCCCCAATGACCCAAGCACGATACGACCATTTGACATGCCTGTGTCACTGGCCGTGTTCACCTTATTAAGGCCCAAACTTGGCGCAAATGCCGCCCGCTCCTCTTTTGAGTTTCGGGGCGTTACACCCTGTAAGATCTTATTTCCATAAGTAGAAGAATTCTTTTGCAATATCAAAGTAAAGAGAAATGGCAAGGTTCTTAAGTCCAAGGTCAAGGGTATCAAGATCAAACTCACCAAATCCTTTGTCTCTACACATCTTCGGCTGCCTTTAGTTGATGAAGAAGATTACCTAGCTCCTAAAGATTATGACAGGGCATATAACTTTTGTGGAATTTCTGAGGTTATCAAGAACATTCTCCGTCCAAACCTCAATGCTGAGGGAAAGCTTCTAGTAGACATTTTGGGAAAAGTTTTACTTTGCAAAACAACCTCGATAAGTTTCATCTCTACTGATCTCTTCTACATGATAAAAGCCATTGTTTCAAGAAAGAAGTTTCAATTTGGTATGATGATTCTTGATAAGATAAGGGAGAGCATTAAGGCTCCTAATTATTCCAGGATCATCTCTCTGATACTGCAAGAGATAAATCCTCAAGTTTTTGATTTCTCTAAAGGAACCGCCCTTCACCAAATGAAGAAAGTATAAATCTCTTCTATTCAGAGATGGGAACTGAAATTGTTGAATCCTGCACAGGCTGTTAAAGCTCATGAACATCCAGTTGCAGAGGACAGGACTCCGTCTCCCTCTCAACCTCATATTTATAGCACATCTGGTGCATCTGCTGAGGGGGAGCCTGCTCCTTCTGTTCAAGAAGAAAGAATACCTACTCCACCTGTTGCTGCTTCTCTCCCTCCAACCACTCTAGAAGAAATTCTGTCAGATACTCAAGTGTAAGAAACCATACTCTCTACTACAGAATACATTAACCAGATGATTGAAGAATTAAGCTCTGAAGAGCCTCTTCCTCCCCTACAAAAAGACAAACCTGCAAAACCTTCCAAGGAACCAACTCTAGTACCATCACCCACTCCTACTCCATCTCCAGAATCCCCTGTTCCCCAATCTCTTGATGCTGACAAAGAGCAAGATGAGACCATTCTAATTTTTGATGAAATAGAAAAATCCCCGGAACCAGCTGAAGCTCCTCTGAAGAGCTTGGACTTTACTCTTCCCACCATCATTGGTGAGGAAGGAGATGTTCTGATTCACACTACCAGAGCTCAGAGCTTAGTGATCATTGAAGAGATTACTCCATGGAATGCTCCTCCTCCTCCTCCTCGAGTTCCTCATACTACAACTCCCTCTCCTACTGCCAATGATCTTCTAGGTAAGATATAACAGATGCTGATAGAGCAGAGAAAATATTTTGATGACTCCTTGAAAGCTGTTCAAGAGAAAGTTACGGCTCTTGAAAAAGAAATGAACAGAGGCTTTGAGGAGATTCAACACAATACAGATGAACTGAAACACTTGTTCAAGATAGGTGGAAAAGCTCTAGATCACACAATTAATAGTGTTGGCTAAGTGATGGACCAATTAGTTACTCTGACCAACAATCAAATTCAGTTAGAAAAGAAGGCTCAAGAGCACAATCTCAAGATATGTGAAGAGGTAGGAAATTTCAAAGATGAAGCTATAGCTACCCCCTGTGTAGAAGTCAGAAAGGGGGGAGAGTTTAGTCAAAGAGTACTTAGAAAAATCAGATACCAATATGAAAACTCTTTGGGCTGCCAAGATGATGGAAATTCATACTGATGTACAGAATCAAATAAATGGTGTAAAATTTCATACTTATGATACTGCAGTATGAGTGTATAACCAGATTTTCCATGATTTCCAAGCAGACCCAAACATTATTCCTCATCATCTCAATCCTCTTGCTCAACATCATCCAGCTCAGATGCCTGCTCCTCAACCTATATTCTCTCCAAGGCTTGAAGGCTCAGAAGCCTCTCCTCCAGAATCATATGCTCAAGTATGAGAATTAGATATACCACAAGATCTACCTAAAGTACAGATCCCTAAAAGAAGAAAATATGGTGACGGAGCCTCTACCAGCAGATCCTTTCCAAATCCATAGGCAGAGAAAAGAAAAGCTCAGGAATTTGCAGAAATCTGGAGTCCTACTTCAAAGTCACTGATCCTTTATACTCTCAAGTTAGTTTTGCACTTTAATGAGAATAGACACGACCATTACAGCTCCTATGAATGAGACTTGTATGAGACGTTTATGACCAAAAGGAGGATTTATGATCGAGGGTATAGAAGGAATAATTCTACTGCACCTCCAAAACCTCCTAAATACAACCCAAATCCATACAGCTATCAGAGAAGGCAACAAGAAAAGAAGGACAGATAGCATCAACAATAGTAACATCAAGCTAAAGAATGAAGAAAGTTCTAAGAGTGTGGATTGCAATTGTGTATAAATGAATTTTTGACAATTCTATTTATATAAATCCTAAATTTT
Organism: Platanthera zijinensis; assembly: GCA_039513925.1. Taxonomy (NCBI): domain Eukaryota; kingdom Viridiplantae; phylum Streptophyta; class Magnoliopsida; order Asparagales; family Orchidaceae; genus Platanthera; species Platanthera zijinensis. The sequence continues at coordinate 117,396,146 of CM077084.1, forward strand.
GTTGATCTACTCTTTGTCTATAACTTTTGTGCATGTTATGTTGTTTTTCTCTTTTATATCTAGTCATTTTATTTGTTCATGTTGATATAATTCACCTTAGTGTAGAAGGTTATGACTTCTATAAATAGGGCGAGATTGTTGGGTATTGTATCCACAATAACCTAGATTTGTATGAAGTCATCATTGAACTAAGATGAATTAAGTTGTATTTGATGTATTGTTTGAGTTATGTGTTTGCAGGACTTATTGCCAAGTGTAGACCAATATCAGTCTACAGTGGGTCACTAAACACAGGACCATACAATGTAATCACTCATTATGTGATCCATGGTGTTGACTCATGTGTAGCCTCTCTATTGGAATATACTTCACTTTCAAGCACTAGGTTTGTTGGAGAAAGACATGTTGTTGATTCCCTTGAAGAAAGAAAAAATTTCAAGTCATAAAATTTTTCTAAGTGTTTCACTCGAGTAGAACTATAGTACTCAGGTAGAACCTTTAGATGTACTCGAGTAAGTCTAGTCTGTAATTCGAGTAAAGGAAATGGTTCTAAAAAAGTTTGAATGTAGTTCTCGAGAAGCCAAGTCCATTACTCGAGTTGACCTCTTCTCTTTCTCGAGTAAAGAGTTTCTCCATCTCAGAAATTTTCTAAGTGTAAACACTCGAGTAGTCAAGTTCAGCACTCGAGTATATGAGCCTTTGACTCGAGTGATAGAAGGAAAGTTCTCGAGTAATGTCTACCCCACTTGAGTAGTGAAGTTCCAGTACTTGAGTAGTCTATCTACTTCTCGAGAAGTCTAGATCCAGTACTCGAGTAACCAATTTCCTTTCCAGAATTCTCTCTAAGTCTTTTTCTTGAGAAGTTCTTTTCCACTTCTCGAGTAACATTTCTAGCACTCGAGTAATCCTCATACCACTCGAGTGATAATGAATTATGTTTTGAAATTTCTTGAAACGCTTCTTCTCGAGTAATTTGATCTTGTCTTCTCGAGAACCAGTTTTAGTACTCGAGTAGTTCTTCCTTCACTCGAGTAATCAAGTCTTCTTTTCAAAAAAATTCACTAAGTACCTGATAGACGTGTTTTTAAAATAACTTGATGTGATTGGTCAACGTGGTCGTCATTAATGATAAAACTAACCGTTTGGGAGATCTTATAAAAGGTCTTGTCATTACGACTAACCCTAAGAAGCACGTGAAAAGAAATCATTCTAAGAATTCTGAATCGCCGAATCTCTTTCCTAATCGGAAGCCGCCGCCACTCATCGTGCAAATCAACAAGGTATTTCGTTCAATAAGATTCAGACCAGTCGACTTGCAGATCAAGATTGTTTTCAATCTCTACATCCTCTCTTTGATCTTGTGAGTCAAGGATTTTAGATCTAGGATCCTGCCGTGTCTTCTTCAATAATTTCTGATAAAGACGTAAGTTCAAGAAGGAAGACCTAGGCAGAAATTTTCAAGATCTGAGAAATTATTTTGTTTGTATTTCTTAAATTCATTTTATTCTTGTAGGAGATTATTCTTCGAGTGTAAAAGCTTTGTTCTCCGAGTTGTAGGAAGTTTTTATCTTCCGAGTGTAGATCCGTTTTTGTGGATCGAGTTGTAGGAACATTATTTCAAGTGGTAGGATTGTTTTAAATCCGAGAATAGTGGAGTAGCCGAGTCTAGTGCTTTGCTAGATCGGTGAGTTGAAAGTGGACGTACCCAAGGTTGGGGAACCACTATAATTCTTGGTGTCCTCTGTGATTGCTTGGATATTTCTCTGTGCATAGATCGCTAAATTTTTTATTCCGCAAATAGATGCTCAACTCACCTATTCACCACCCTCTAGGTGATTTAGGTAGACAACTTAAACACTTTTCATAAAGGTACTAGCTAATTGGCCTATTAAATAAAAAATGCACAGGTAACTAGCCTATTATCCGTTGTGGTAGCAAGTACCGATATAGAGATAAAGCAATTACCCCTCTACCTATATAATAATACCCGACCAACTCAGGTAGAGGAAATAGGAAATAAGAAAAGGAGGAGGGTTGGTCCTCACTCATCTCACAACAAAATAAATCCTTGCTTAGCAAGGTTTCGTCAACCGGGAGACGACAGGAGGAGAGAGCAATAAATGGAGCTTCCTCAACTGAGGAGGAATCAACCTCCTCACAAAAGAGGATGTTATCATCCATCATTAGAGCTAAAAGCTCCAATTCCTCCTGAAGCACCTCTGAAGACTCAACCCGCACAGGCTCAGATACAGAAAGGGAATCAAGAAATAAAGGAGATGAAGAACTAAAATAATCAAAAGTAGGAGTAGTGGTACCGGTCTCACTCCTAGCAGGATCCAAGCATAGATCATCTCGGTATCATCAACCAACTCACTAAAATAAGGAGTAGATAATTTTTGCAAAGAAAGTGGAGGAATGAAAACATCAGAGAAAATATGAGCGGGATCCTCCGGGGGTGAATCCAAAAGAGGGGAAGAATGCATGGGGATAGACGACACCACAATGTCGTCACACCGATTAGCAGAAAGTCTGATGGGTATATCCGCAGCAGTCCCCCATAGATAAGGTGGTACTGCGAATATATCATTAGAATCGGAAGGAGCTGCCAATTGAGAGGTGTTTGGAATGAATCAGATACCCGGTTCATCCTCCTCCTCCAATTGGCGCTGAAATTCTGTGCAATCTTTCAACACATGCTCGGTGCTACGACAACACAAACAGCGTTTTCCATTACTCCTTAGTATAGGTGGGACCGGAGAGGAATAAGAAATAGGTGAAGGCGTAGAAGAGAAGCAACCAAAAGACTTGGGTAGGGTGTATGAAAGACCATAAGAGGACGGTGCTCCATACACTGAACCACGAGAATTATGCTTCTTATCTTCAGTGGGGCACTCATCACTACCATGCCTATAATGCCCACACCATCTACAACGGATATTCAAATAAGAAAACATGGTGCCACAAGAATGAATTCACCAACAGAAATATTCTAAGCAAAAATTAACTACACACAAGCAGATAAAAGAAAATGAATGTCTGCTGCTGAAAAATTAAAACTAGAAAAGGAACAAAGAAAAATAAGCAATAAATTTTAAAAACTAAAGCAAAGAAGAAACATGAAATGAACAAATAGAAAAGGGCTTCTATCTCGTATCTCCCTCTCCAAAAAACTCACACGACTGTGTTCCCCGACAAGGACGCCAAAAACTTGATGCATTGAACGACAAGTGTACCGGTCGCACAAGTAATATAAAATGGGTGAATTTTCCCAAGTATCAAACTCGAGGGAACACAACAAGGTGGAGTTAAATTTGAGGAGGACTTGAGATTGAAGTCCAAAGGTCTAATCTACGAAAAGGGGGGTTTGGTTGTTTGCGGAAAAATAAAGTAAAACACTATCAACAACTCCTATGCAATGCCGTTATGCAATGCTTCTCCAGGCGGGATGGAAGACTATACGGGCTGATATGCACCGAATCGCTGGGCGGATGGACGAGTAGGCTTGTGGATGAGGTGTTGAGAACGGCGGAATGAGGGTCATGAGCACCTCTTCGCTACGCATGCCACTAGCAATTGATAGTGCGACAAAAACGGATGTGGTGGCGGATGGATATGCGGGCACAACTCAAGAAACTAAAGCGTAAAACAATACAAGTTCACATAGACAAGAATCACATAAAGTTTACAACTAAAGTGCACATCACCAATATAAATAGATTTAAACACCAATAATCAGCAAGAAAGCAAGAATAAGTCAAGAGATCGACCAAATCCGAAGGCTCGTTGAGGGGTCGCGGAAGGAATCGTCGGGTTGTCAATCCGCATACATGCTTGGTCCTCAACTACATCTGGGGTAGAGAAGGGCTGTCACTACCTTCCAATGGACCAGTCTTCTTCGTGTCACGATGCGGAAGAAAGTTGCAAGCTTCCCATTTCTTGATGTATACAGCGTCAAACAATGAAATGGAGCTCAAGATATGATGGAGAAGGCCGAGAGCAAGCACTGGCAAGATATAGGCTTCGCGAGCATGGCCGGAGCTTCTCTCCTTGGTGAAAGATGGAGGATGGAGGTTGAAAGGCAGAGCTTTGCCCTAAAAGGCAGATGGAATGGCCGAAATACAGATCTCCAAAATGGCAGGAAATCTGCGCTTAAATAGAAACAAGTCAGAAAATTGGTCATGCACGATCTGGCACACGACTGTGCGTGAATCATGCGATTTTGGCGCGCAGAAAGTTGGCTTGCAAGATAGATGCGTTGACCCATGTGTTTCCTCATGCACGGGCGCTTCCACACGTGCGTGAAGGAAATCGTACGGGTAAACACAGAGCGCGAGAATTCAGTGATGGTATAGGAGAACCATGCGTTTTACTCATGCACGGGCACTTCCGACCCTGCATGAAGGAAAACACACGATTAACCATAGAAAGAAGAAACACAGAGAAAAAAATATGCAGACCGTGCGAGTCCTTCTCGCACGGTTTGGTCGAAACTGTGCGGGAACACAACGCACGGGTAGCCACAGAAGTCCCCAGAATTGCTGTGTAAAACACACGATTGCCAATAGACCGTGCGAGAAGAAATTCGCACGACCGTGCATTTTAGACAGAAACTAGAAAATGAGTCTGGGACGTCCCGACTACCTGCACAACAATGAAACAAACTGGAGCAAACCACGGGGAGTACAATGTGCTTACCACCAAAAATAGAATGCGTAATTGAACACCCTTGAGCCAAAATGGTGCACAAAATGGTCATTGACCAGACGATGCAAATATAACCGAATACCGGTTGAATTGTAGTACACGAGTGAGAAAACAAGCCCAGATGAGTTTGAAAAATCCTATAAATATCGGACTCATCACCCCTCACACGGGGTGGTGGTGCTCCTTCCCTACAGGCATTAGCATAATCATAATAAGGCAATCAGAACGTGCAACTTAAGCACCATTCGTCACAGACGTTGTCACAAATGCCCAAAGCCCGTGCACTCAGGGTACATTCTTAATGCCCAGGACCTCAAGGGTCACACCTCCGTTCTCTGCGATGGTTAGCAACGTTTGAGCATTCTAGTCTTTTAGGGCCAAAGCCAAAAACCACGCCCAATGGCTACGAAAAAGTCATGGTGACTTTAAATTAACACTTTGAAACACTTTAAGTCGATCGTCATAGGGTTGGGTACAGTTCAGCTATTTCCCGATGCACAAATCGTCGGGCGCAAAAAGCCACAACGCGGGTCAGCATCCCCTTTCCCATATGTATGATTCATAACACTGTTATGATCCTAGGCTAGCACTCGCGACCACCCAAGATGAGCAGATTAAGCTCACGCTCCAAAAATACAGTCCCCAGGTCTCCACGAGATATGCCTTACAACAATAACCCTCAGGTCTCTACAAGACAGGCTTCTCAACAATACATTGCTCACAGGGAGGTAATGTCGGCGGTTGCACTACCGCCACGCAATAGCATAAAGACTATCGTTTATTGCCCTTACTCGGGTGTTTTGTTGGAGACTACCCCCAATACTCTCAACGCAGTCATCTACATGCCCCGCGACTCCGAAAATCTACGTGATTATCACGGAGTCTTCTCCGGCATACAAAACATACAACATCACCAATCTAGACCAACCCATCCGAATGGGCTTCGCACAACATGTCTATTCCGTACTTGGATTCCGGATCTAAATGCAAAAAAATTATGATACACAGATCTACCCATCGGGAGACCCACTTCCACGTGTTCATGGAGCATCTACCTTCTAATGCCAAAAGAAAAGACTTCACATGTCCAAGGAAGAGGATCGTTATCCTTAAAGTCCTCTTTGGCGCCATGGGAGAAATCGAGACGGTTGAAATCAACTGCTCCGGCCTTGCCTCCGTAGATCCAAACTCGCTTTACGAATCCGAACTCAAAACTTCAAATGGCGGCTTAAATTCCACTTTCCGACGCTGCTCCTCCACCTTCAGAAAACCAGACCAAGTTCTCAAACTCCAAAGTAATGAAGTGAAATGGCCGAACAAGCATTATAAACTGAGCTACCACCGCGCTGTAACTAGCTACCGCCGTGCGATACTGTTATTCAATGCCTCATTTCGCGCATAACCTCCCTGGACCTCCAATCACAGACTGACACGTGGCTACGCAGTTATAGAATCGCTAACGCCACACAATAGGTACTTACCGCCAAGCAGTACTTGGCGTCGGTTACGAAAAGACCACCCACGCTATCGTCGTGTGGAAATAACCCGAGAGCACAGTCAAATTAATTGACCCTGCTACCACCAGCGGTAATACTAGCGTCGGGAGGTAGCTCAACTCGATGCTCTCAACTCTCTCAACGCCTACTATCGCTACGCGATATCCTGCTATCGTCGCACGATAGCACTCGACACCAGTTGTGTCCACTCAACTCTCTCGATGCCTCAGGCCAACTATCCCGGAGCTACCGCCGGCATTAGCCCTAATGCCGGGCGGTAACTTCCAGACAACCCTGTTTCCTGCTTTGGAAATCTTGGGGCATTACAAATCTCCCCCACTTAAAGAATTTCATCCCGAAATTATGTATTGCAGGAAATTTTTTTAAAAAGTAACAACATTTACAACGTGTACCTAAGTCAAATAATTCAGGGAACTCCAACTTCATGGTTTGCTCTCGCTCCCATAATAGCTCCTCTCGGCCACAATTGTCCCAACGGACCATGACCATTCTGATTTCCTTATTACGAAGTTGCTTGACTTCTATATCCTTAATACGAATAGGTTTGATCTTCGTTGTTAACCTTCCATCCACCAGTACTTGATCTACAGCAATCACTTGCGTAGGATCTTGCACCACCTTCCGTAATACCTGATATATGGAATACGTCGGGTAGACCACTCAGTTCCGCAAATAGTTTCAACTGATAGGCAGCTTCGCCAATACGCTCAAGTATTTCAAACGGTCCAAGGTATCTTGGACTCAGGTTCTTCAAGCATCAAATCTTAGACACCCCTTTGAACGGCTTGATCTTCAAATATATCCAATCGCCCACGGCGAACTCGATGTTCCTGTGCTTGGCGTTATAGTACTTAGCCCGCCTATCCTGAGAAATCAGCAATCACTCCCGGATTGTTCGCACAATCGAAGTCGCATCTTCAACTTCCTTTCGCTTATACAACTTGGACTCGGCCGCCTCTAACCATGACAACGAAGTACGACACTTCCTACTATATAGGGTCTCAAAGGGCGCCATTTGAATGCTCTCCTAGGTAGCTATTGTTGTACGCGAACTCAATCATATATAGGTGATCCTCCCACCTCTTACCGAAATCCAGGGCACACATGTGAAACATGTCCCCCATTGTCCTGTTGACTCTCTCGGTCTGACCATCCGTCTGCGAATGAAAGGCCATAATGAACTTCAGCTTGGTCCCCAACAGTTGATGCACCAACCTCCATTTGTTTGACGTGAAGAGCCAATCTCGATCACTCACGATGCTGTGGGGCACAGTGTGCATTCGTACAATATTATCCATGTACAATTTTTCTAGTATCTCTACCGAATCGTCCTTCCAATTCGGGATTAAGTGCGACACTTTCGTCAAACGATCAACGATCACACAGATATCGTCGTTTCCCTTCTGCGATCTCGGTAAACCACGCACGAAATCCATGGATATATTGTCGAACTTCCATTCCGGTATAGGCAAAGACTTCAAGAATCCTCCGGGCTTCTGGCATTCATCATTCATTAAGGAGCAAGTTTGACTCCTAGCCACAAACACCGATATGTCCTTTTTAAGTCTTGGCAACCAGAACAGCTTTTTCATGACTTTGCATATTTTTGTGCTCCCCGGGTGAATCGAGTACTTCATGTAATGAGCATCATACATCAATTCCTTACATAGCTTACCCAAACTTGGGGTGCACAAATGACTGCCCTTCTATAACAGCCCATCGTCGATAGTAAATTGGACATTTGACCCTTCCAAAGCCTCAACCATGAACCGCTTCATGCTTTCGTCCAACTCCAAAGCCTGCTGAATCCGGCCAACGAGGTCATATTGCACCTCTATCCAATTTAAATGTGCTTTAGCACTAGACCTCCTATCAACGCAAGAGATCTCTAAGGCCTCCAAATCTCGAATGAGATGTTCGACATGCATCAGTAACCAATTAGCCTGCGTGGGAGCCCTACAACTTAACGCATCTGCAACCGTATTACCTTTGTCATGGGCATAATGTATCTTGAAGGTGTAGTCCCCAAGGAACTCCATCCACCTTCGTTGACCCATATTTAGGTCCTTCTGATCCAATAGATACTTCAAGCTCTTATGATCCGTATAAATGTCGACCTTCACTCCGTACAACTAGTGCCTCCAGAGCTTCAATGCAAATATCATGACCGCTAACTCCAAGTCATGGACCGGATAATTCCTCCCATTCACCTTCAACTGGCATGAACCATGAGCTATTACTCTCCCATGTTGTAACAAAACGTAGCCTAATCCGTTGCCGGAAGTATCGCTGAAGATCTCAAAGCCTTTTGTCCAACATGGCGAGCATAGAATAGGTGTCATGGTCAGATGACTTTTTAGTTCTTCAAAATCTTGAACGCACGCTGGCGTCCAAACAAACTTTTGATCCTTCCTAGTCACGGTCGTGAGGGCTAAAGCTATCCGGGAGAAGTTGTAACATCCCAATTCGAACTAGACCCCTCGTGTGTGTATCGTGTTATCTTGGATGGCTTAGGATGGTAGAAATTTAGGAGAGAAAAGCCAAGGTCACGGGGTGGTAGGTAGGTCCGGGCGTTCAAGTAAACTTAATGAATTGTCGAATGAACTCGACGAACAGACTTGGCATAATTTCCTTATGAATCAGCGAGTGGGGTCCAACACGTGGTGGGTATACCATTGAGGGTAGCATTCGCCTAGAAGGCCCATGTCATCTAAAAAGTTTGTGTTGCCTCGAAGGCAGTGTGTCACCTTGATGAATTATAGCGCGTGCGCGAGCTCAAACAACGTGATTTGCAAATAACATTTTTATGCAAAATAGTGAAATTGAGCAAACGGCCTTGGACATGATCTCAAATGGTTTTATCATATTCATAATGTTATTACAATTCCAACGGAGTCATCCGTTCACGATTCCGACGTAATTTGGACAAATTTAAAGTTTAAGTAAATTGTCCGCAAACGTTCAGGGGAGCGTAAAATGAGCGTACGATCTCGGATTTGATCGTGAATCATTTTGTTGGATGCATGTCAGAGAGACAGTCGTAAGGATCCCCTCTGAGACAAAATCCAAGTTCTGTAGAGCGAGATACGAGTGTTTGAATGTATTATTAATAATAATAAGAATAATAATAGTAATATTATTATATTACTTTATATATATATACAATAAAACTTAGGTTAGAAGCGGCACTCCTGAATAGGGGTGAGCATGAAAAACCGCAAACCGCAAAAACCGCCTGCACCGTAAAAACCACATCGATTTTTAAACTACACCGTGTAGTTTAGGTGCAGTGCGGTTTTGAACTTTTACAAACCGAGCGCGGTTCGGTGCGGTGCGATTTTTGGATTTTGAAAACCGCAAAAACCGCACCGCACCGAATATTTTGTGTATCTAATTTTTTATAATTATGTAACGTCACATTTAAGTATATTAAGTAAAAGTTGATATATTTATACAATATATTACAGTCAGAGTTAATATAATTAGGTGAGATATTTTGCTGAATCATCTCTTCCACACACACTATAGTGGAATAAAGGCTTAAAACTATAAGGAAAACATAATGTACGCATTAGTGGGAATATGTCAAGATATGGTACATTGGCGACAAATGATCCAAATAGCCGACAACACTATAATGGGATAAAGGTTTAAGTGATGTTGTATCTCTTCCACACACATACAACTTGAATATCAATTAGAATAGTCTCTTAGTTTTAATAAACCAAATTAAAACAAAATATTACATAAGAAGTGTTGATATATAAGAATGAATGAACCTCCTGCAACAAAGTTTAGTGTGAAAATATTTATCTATAAAACATGATGTTCACAAAATATTATATAGTTCACAAGTTGGTATGACATCTCAAAAAATAAAAACAAATAACTGCATCAAAATTTATGAAAATGAAATCACCTGTTGTAAGAAAATGATGTAAGTTAATACAATAAAAAGAAAAAAACAGTAAAACATAAAAAAACTCTTAAATTATCAAGCAACATTCATAGTTCTGATGCTTATTTATAGTCTATGTAAAATATATGTTAAAAACCACACCGAAATCGCAGCCGCACCGCAAAAAACCGCACCGAACCAAAACCGCACTGCATAATTTCGGTGTGGTGCGGTTTTGCTCGGGCAAAAACTGAGCCCTTATGGTGCGGTTGTGGTTTGGGATAAAACCGCACCAAACCGCACCGTGCACACCCCTACTCCCGATCCCTCCCTGCTTCTCTTGACAGCGGCCACCTGCACATATTTCTCCATTCCCGTTCCAACCTCTCCAAGCTTTTTCGGTGAGATCTTTGATGTTTTTCGAGATCCGGCCGCCCCTCTCAAGTTTCGACCACCTTCATCAACATCTCCATCTTCTATGAGATTCAATCCGGCCATCTCCGTGACAATCTCTCATGGCCGAAAATCCAACCTCCTCCATGAACTCTCTCTAGATTTTCTCTCTAAAGCCAACGCCGACGACCTCCATGGCATCCAATCCATTCTTCTCTACATTTTCGGCGCCGCTTCTTTGTGGCAAGCTCAATACGACAAGATCTACTCCAGCGACCTCTCGCAAGGCCGGAATCCCTCCATGTCCAACCCGGCAACACCATACCCGACCTCTATCTATCTCTTCCTATAAACTAGTCTGACCTCTTGTCTAAGCAGCCAACTTCAAGACCTTCCTCAGTCCTTGGTTTGTTCTTGAAGCAACTCGGATGATAACATTGGAGATGAAATTTGGAGGAATTATTGTGGAGTGATCATTGGATCTTTTAAGATTTGGAGGTGTTGACTCATTCATTTTCTATAGGAGCTTCAACACTTCAGGCAGTGGATCCATGGTAGACTCCTTTGGAGAGCGTCAAACGAGATTGGATAGGTAATGTTCGACTATAGATTGGAGCAACGGGCAAACACCGCATATGCGGATATTGGGTAGCATGCATGGACACCCGGTGAGCTTCCAACTCTCTACCTTGGTGGTAGATCTGTAGTTATTTCTAGGAGAGATGTCGACTCAACAGAGTCGGACTTGCGAGGCGAAGATCTCCTAGGTGGAGGTTGGCTAGGACTTGTGTCCTATGGTAGAGTCTTCAACCTTTCCTCACTTCAAATGAAGTTTGTGGACTGAGATTGTGAAGATAAATGGCCTTATGAGGGTGAATAAGGGTGGAGGAAAAACCGTGAGAAGTGTTGAAATAAATATTTAGAGGAAGAAGACGAGCCGATGTCGTTCGTCCCGCTTTAAGATGCGCGCAGAAATCTATTTTCTGCGCGCAGCAAACTTCGAGGCCATTTACGGACAAGAAGCGGGTTGATCTGGGTTGTCAAATGAACATGAAAGTTGTAGCCCACAGAAATAACTTTCCAACGAGTGGTTACACGCCTTCACCAGATTCTTGTAGCCTCGAGAATCTCCAGTCAAAGTTGTTGTTCAGAAGGTGTGCTGCACTTAAAGTTCTTGGGTTGGTGTAGAATCGGGTTTGGACTCGGTAGAGACATTATAGCAAATTGACATTGAGGTTGGGTGAATTTTTTTTATGTCTACATAATTAACCGATTGATGAAATTTGTTGGATAGATCCTTAGCAAGCAAATGTAGTAGTGAAACGTACTTGAATGAAAGGATTTTTTGGAGGTTAATGAGTGAATGGTTTGATGAATTTAAAATTATGCGAATGACTTAACTATGAGAATTAATAAAGATGCGATGAATAGTAGTAATATGTCAGATATCATTTGGAAACAAATTGTATGATGTTAATTTATGACCATGTGAGATGTTGACCGATGGAATGAATTTAGTCGTCCACTGCTTAGAGTTGTGCCCATTACGGGTAGCAGTGTGAGAACGACATGTAGCATAAGGTAGCTTACCACCTGTGAGAATGGTGAAACTTTGTGTGCTTGGATGCACGGAAATGTGGAAGGGTTGAAAGTGCGTGTGTGTTTGCCGCATAGGAATTATGTATTGGTAAGGGACTCGGTGTAAAGCTCTTGAGTGTTATTGAGCACGAAATGTGAATAATAAAAAGTGCGCTCAATATGGAGCCCTGTATGTGAAATGCATGCGGTGTGAGTCGACACGCAGTGTCGTAATCCTGAGTTAAGGATAGTGTGGTAGGTCTACGGGCTCTCCAGTCGTCACACCGACGGGAGTTGACAGATAGACTTTGGGCAGTTGGGCCTTGTCCTCGGTGTTCATTCTCGAGGCTCCTTCCATGCCAAGTGGACGGTTGGGCTTGGTCCTCGTGCTTTTTCCGAGGCTCCTTCCGGGTCACAACATAGGCCAGTTCAGGGCTTGGTTCTCGGTGCACACCTATCCGAGACTCCTGCTGAGCCGTAGTACGCATATGAGCTCCGCTGTTGTGTTCTTAGCGTTGAGGCGTACGGAGGCCTAGGCCAGGTAGTGTGGATACCAGTTTAGTAGTGGAGAAGCCCGCTCTTTGTCACCGTTTGGCCATGACGGATGATGCCTGAGAGGTTAGCTACCTGCTCGAAAAGTGGGAACTACAAGTCTGTGTCGACATAGCAGTTGCATGTGCATGATCATGGGTGAGTCATTGCATTGCATTCATATCATTACATACATTACATACACAAGATCCTCATCGTATAAGTTTGTATGGGCACTCCTATACGGTGAGTTACTTTACTGTTAAGCCGATCCTTAACTTATAAGTTTGTATGAGCATTCTTATAAGTTAAGTTACTTTCCTGTTGTAGATCTATATGCTTAGATGGATTGATATATCTTGTGTAGAACTGCTAGAATAGAATGTTGATAATATTATTATAAATTACTTCTATTGTTACTCATGAAATGTATACTTACTCCACATGCTTGTATTACTGCATATATAAATATATTGTACCCTTATTCCTTTCTCCGCCCTGTGCCGAGGAGTTGCTGGGGGAGCGGGTGTGATAGCCACTTAGTCTTTATGACTAACAGTTGCTACGTCATCCTTTTTAGGAGGAAACCCCGCAGACAAAGCAACAGTAGGTTATGCAGGAGGGTGGCCAGGCTGGGACGATAGGGCCTGATGTGATGGTACCATTGCTGTCGTCGGTGACTGTTGTGAGTTTTGAGAGACTCATGATGTAGCCTCTTTAGGCAAAGTTTTTATATACTCTGATATTTTCAAGAGCCTTTGTGTACCTTCTTGCTTTTCTGGACTTTTTACTTTATATGGATCATGACTTCTGTGTTTATTCTTTTATTGATGGGTTGGCAGTATGATATTCGAGACTAGCTGGCAGAATAGGCATCTTGGGGCATAGGTTAGTCTGTGTGTTGACGCTACCGCAAGGTGGCTGTTTTGGGCATAAGACTCCCCTTGGCCGTGTCTTGTGTTCTGTGAGGGGGGGGGGTCTTATAAATGGTATCAGCTTGCAACGATCCTGAACTAAAGAAGTCATTGATCAATAGTTTCACCCCCATTTGATTAGTCTGTTTGGGGACAAACTGACTTAGCGAAAGCAGTGGTATGCAATGTGGGATTCACATTAAGTATGTCCACTATCCCTTAGATATAGTGCCAACCTAACTAGGATAACACCCGTATTTGGCTGACCAAGACACTTTATGCCGTACCCTAGTTTAAAACTGACCTCGGGAATGGTATGTCAAGGCGATAAGATTCACGGGAATGACCAAAATGATATAGTTGAATGCAAATATAATTGTCCAAGTATTACACATGGTTATCCTCACATAACTTCTTGTGAAGTTGAGAGCACCTTGAGGAGAAGTAGTACTTATAATCTACTGTTGGAATAGTATGAGACTTGTAAGTTTGATGTTCGTACGCATGATGTGGTGCTCCCCACTATAGTTTATGTCAAATAAGACTGTGAGTCTAGAAAGTGACCATTTTGGGATCGGAAACATGTCGACCCATAAAAGATTGTTGTAAATGGTAGCATTGAGGAGCTAGAACATGTATTATATAAATATGTATCAAGGACTGATATAGAGGTGCTTCGATACAAGGATTTATATGGTATGAACGTCAATTCAAGGACTATATACCACTTAGGATTGTGCGCTTACATGAGATGAATGTACCGCGTATAACGCCCCGAAACTCAAAAGTGAAACGGGCAGTGTTTGAACTAAGTTCGGGTCTTGGTAGGGTGAACACGGCCTGTGACACGGGCTTGTCACATGCCCGTGTCGTGCTAGGGTCGTCGAGTTGAGGTCGACGAGCGTTGAGTGCTCAGACACGGCCTGGGACACGGGCATGTCCCAGGGTGTGTTAGGCACACAGCATGGGACACAGGCGTATCACATGGCCGTATACTTCTCTGGAAAGTCTAGTCCTGTGTCGGCTAAGGGACATAACACAGAACACGGCCGTGTACTAGTTGACACGGGCAAGTCATGTTTTACACGGGCGTGTCGACACCCGTGTCCATTATGGGACGTGACGGTTGGCGTGGCGGTTATTTGCGACACGGCCCCTGGTTATGGGTGTGTCAAGGAACCGACACAGGCGTGTCAGGTTGGTAAACGGGTGTGTCCCAACCCGTGTTATTTTCTGTGCTCGATATTCATGGCTGGATCGAGGCACACGGCCTAGGACACGGTTGTGTGCAAAGCCGTGTTCGGCCCAGGATTAAGAAATTTTAGGCTAATCTGAGTCGTTCGTTTTCTTTAAATACGATCTGATGGCCTATGTGAGATCCTACTGTGTTAAGTTCGGAATAGATGATTAATCCCTCATTTTCCTTTTAAATTCTCTCTTTCTAAGAAGTTAGAGAGAGAAGAGAGCAAGGAAGAAGGAAGGGAGGAATCCGGCAGTCGGCAGAGCACCGGAGCACCAAATTGAGAACCGAGACCAGATCCGTGGAGAGAACTCCCTTGCAAAGCCTTCCATCCATCTAGTTTCTCATGGTGCCAAAGAGGATTTCAAGGGTAACGATTCTCCACTTGGACATATGAAGTCCTCTTCTTTTCCGCATAGGAAACCCGCTCCCGTGAGTGTGCAGTGAGTGCGTGGTGTTCCTTGGGGTAGATGTGAATAGTCCCCCTTGTGTTGCATGTAGAATCCGGAATTGAAGTACAAAGTTAAGCATTATGTGTGAAGCCTACCCGGACATGGTTGTCTTGATCGGTGATGTTGCATATTGTATGTATTGCCGGAGAATACTCTGTGCTTTGTGTTTTTGGGTTTCTACGCGGTAGATTGTAGCAGGGATCCTTGGGGATTAACTCCAAGGCGCACCCGGAAAACTGGGCGGAAACGTAATTCGTCTAAATTGGCGGCCCGGGAGCCAGCCTTGAACATAACTGGGTTATGTGATGTTTGGTAATGAATTAGGATCTGAGTGAAGCTTGGCCCGCGCGTACATCTTAATGTGACTAGGCCGAATGAGCAACAGGCAGGTGGAAACAGACCTGGGCTATGCGGTTCGGTGCTAGAGGCCCTAAAGTGGAACTGGTTATTGGCATGGTCGGGAGTCTTAGACTGTGGTCATAAAGACTAAAATGCTCAAAATTTTTGCCATCCCGAGGATGGTGGTGAAGCCACGGAATTGACCGGATTCACCGAGAATGTGCCCTGAGTGCACGAGGTGTTTGGCCGGCCGGGCCTACACCTGTGGCGAAATATACTTATGCACTTAATTGTTTAGCTGAGCTAATGAAATGCAAGGAAGGAGCACCGCCATCCCAAATTAGGGGCGGGGTCATTATATTTTGGTCAGCTTTAGCTGACAGTTGCTTTGTTTGCCACCGTGTGGTGGAATGTTGCTTGCAGGTGCTGCGGAACCAAGTACCAAATAGCGGGCTGAAGCCCAAGCTGATTTCTGGCCCTCGAAGGCCAAAGCAAACTGTTATTTTATTTCTATCATGTGTGGCCGGCCTGCGAACCGATGTCTGTAAAACACTATGTTGTTAAGTGAACATTTGTAAGGCTATAAGGCCAAGTACTCTATTGTGTATTTGTTATATTTCATTCATGTGGTGAGTAGTGGACATTCATGTTGTGTTGTGCAACTTTGGGTTCTCTTAAACTGTTTAAAAGCTTTCACTAGAATGCTCTGTGTTAGGGAGAGTAGTGAGTATTTTGTATTATCATGTAACTCTTCCGACTGTCCGTGGTATATGGCGTCGGGTTCCAGCTGGACCTTCTGTTATATGTCATACGACGGATGAGGGTGTTACAATTTGGTATCAGAGCAAGGTTTTGGTCATCTGTAGTTGAATTCGTGGGCGAATTCTTTTAAGGGGTGGTGAGCACATGCATGTGCGTCATCGTTATAACATAAAAGAGCCCATGAATGTCCACTTAGGAATGGAAAAATACACTTGTTTTGAGGAACCTGAGTGTTCCAGTGATTGCTTTTAGCAATTTGTGTGCCGCCTAATCAAGGGTTTATGTTATTATCGGAAGCTAGGAGCAGTGTTGGGTAATCAGAGCGTCCGAAATCGGCGGAAAGTAGTGAACCAAGTGACGTGCCTATATACCTCCTTCAGCAGAAACCATCAGATTGGTGGTTGAGGCAGTCTTTGCCATGATAAATGCACAACAAGTGCAACATGCACCACCTGCTAATGAGCAAGAACCAATTAGAGTTGCAGAGCTGGGAGTGGTAGAGCATGGGGCAGTTGATCCGGTAATACTAAGGAGAGACACGGAGAAATAGCTCAAGCATGTGATGAGCTTTAATCCTTCGATATTTGACCGGATGGGAACGCCAACTCAAGCTAAGGATTGGCTCTCTACAATGAAGAGGGTCATGACCGCCACAGAAACTACGGAGTGACAGAAGACCACAATATCGACCTTCCTATTGGCTGGTGAGGCAAGGATGTGGTGGGATGAGTTGGAGGTTCGTCTCTTAGTAGGAAGGCAACTTGGTGATGTACCGATGGAGGAATTCTAAAGGTTGTTCTTGGCCAGATACCTACCTTCTGCCCAGAAGCTTGAGATGGAGAATAAGTACCTTAGTTTGACTCAGGGAGAGAGAAGTGTGGATGAGTATCTCCACGAGTTTACCCGGTTAGGTCGTTATGTCGGTGCTATGTTTACTGAAGAAGAGTGGAAGACCAAACGATTTTATGAGGGCCTACGGGGCAACCTACAGCTAATCCTCGCTGGACCTAAGGCGCAGGGCTTACTAGCCTTGGTAAATACGGCTCGGTCATTGGAAAGGGTCTCGAAGAAAGTTCAAGAGAAGAAGGACCCAGGGGAAAAGAGGTCAGAGTTCAAAGCGCCGAATTCAAAGTCTGGTTTCCGCAGATGGAACAAGAAGCAGAAGACTTCGAGCTCAGCCCCTTCGTCTGGTGCGACGGGGGCAAACACAAGTCGAGTCCCAGGAGCGTGCTACAACTGTAGAAAAGTGGGCCATTTTGCACGTGAGTGTTAGATCGGACGTGCAAAGTCCGAGAAGAGGCATGGAGCAACATATGAAGAAAAGGGGAAGGCGGCGGAGTCGATCGCATCCCACCATACTTCAGCCCAGCCTAGAGTATACAACCTTGGTATGCAAGAGGCCATTAAGCAAGCTGACGTGGTGACAGGTATGAGTGAAATTATTACTGTTTAGCTTTTGTAGCTGTTACCTTTTTACATGTTAGCTTTTAATTGTTTGTGCTAGAATTTGTGTTAGTTTTCGATAATCCAGCGAGAGACCTATTTGATACAGGAGCTTCGCATTCCTTCTTGTCTGAAAGATTCGTATCGCGCATCGGAGTTACTTCCTCGATGGCAAAAGACAAGTTGTATGTGTTGTTGCCCAATGGGTGCTTAATGAGTGCGGATAGAGTCTGTGTGGTAAAGTTACGAATCAGGGATCAAGAGTTTGATTTACAAGCGTCGGTGATGCCGTTAGTGGAGTTCGATGTAATCTTTGGAATGGACTGGCTCTCGGAGTAGCGAGCATGCATTGATTGCAACTAAAAGGAGGTTAAGTTGGGACTAAATACTGATCAGGAGACCACATTTGCTGGCATGAAAGGGCCGAGCAAGATTTTATTGACAGCACTTCAAGTGATTAAGGCAGTTCGGTCTGGGGCAGAGCTGTTTGCCATTTCAGTGCAGGCTTCAACGCCTAAACCTAGTCTGGACAGTATTGTAGTGGTGTTCGAGTATCCTGTTGTATTCCCAGACGATCTCTCGGGATCCCCTCCTCAACGGGAGATTGATTTTACAATTGATCTGGTGCCGGGTGCCAAACTGGTGTCACGCTCTCCGTATCGGATAACGCCTAAGGAGATGGCGAAACTGAAGGTACAACTGCAAGAATTGTTAGAGTAAGGGTATGCGCGTCCAATTTCATCGCCTTGGAGCGTACTAGTCCTCTTCGTTAAGAAGAAAGATGGGAGCTTGCGACTCTGTATCGACTATCGGGAGTTGAACAAGCTTACGAAAAAGAATAAGTATCTGATCCTGAGGATTGACGATCTATTTGATTAGTTTGTTGGGTCAACGGTATATTCAAAGCTAGATCTGAAATCCGGATACTATCAGCTAAGGATAAGGGAGAGTGACATCCCAAAGATAGCGTTCAGCACGCGGTTTGGACATTACGAGTTTACAGTCATGCCGTTTGGGCTCACCAATGTGCCATCCATGTTTATGGATCTGATGAACAGGACGTTCAAAGAGTACCTGGACCATTTCGTGATAGTATTTATCGACGACATCTTGGTGTACTCGCGGTGTGAGGATGATCACTACAAGCATCTGCATATGGTACTGGAGACGTTGAGGAAGAATCAGTTGTATACAAATTTCTCCAAGTGTGAGTTCTAGTTATCCTCAATAGCATTCCTTGGTCATATTATTAGTGGTGACGGGATAGCGGTGGATCCGGCGAAGATAGCGGTGGTTCAGGAGTGGCCAGTGTTGACTATAGTGGCGGAAGTCCGGAGCTTTCTGGGTCTTGCCGGCTACTATAGGCGCTTTGTAGAGAACTTCTCGCGAATAGCGCTACCCATCACGACGTTGACAAGGAAGGATCAAAAGTTTGTGTGGACGCTGGAGTGCACGCAGGCTTTTGAAGAATTGAAGAGGCGGTTGGTCACAATGCCTATTTTGCGTTCGCTGAGTGGGACCAAAGGGTTTGAAATTTATAGTGATGCTCCGGGCAGTGGTTTGGGCTGTGTTCTACTTCAGCATGAGAGCGTGATAGCTTATAGATCACAACAGTTGAAGGTACATGAGAGAAATTATCCGGTCTATGACTTGGAGTTAGTGGCCGTGATATTTGCTCTAAAGCTGTGGAGACACTATCTGTATGGTGTGAAGGTCGATATCTACACCGATCATAAGAGCCTGAAGTATTTACTAGATCAGAAGGACCTGAACATGAGGCAGTGGAGATGGATGGAGTTTCTGGGGGACTACACTTTCGAAATACATTATGTGCCCGGGAAAGGAAATATAGTGACGGATGCGTTGAGTCGTAGGGCACCTGCGCAAACAAACTGGTTGGCGGTGCATGATGAGAGTTTGATCCGTGATTTAGAGGCATTGGAGATCTCCTGCGTTGACAAGCAGTCTAGTGCCGAGGCAATTTTGTGTTGGACGGAGGTGCAGTATGACCTAGTTGATAGGATTCGGCGGGCTTTGGATCAGGATAGCAGTATGAAGCAGATCTTGGATGAATCGTTGGATGGGTCAAATTCCCAATTTGTAGTTTAAGATGGACTGCTAAGGAAGGACGGTCGCCTATGCATCCCTAGTGCAGATATTATTCGGGAGGAGTTGATGTATGAGGCTCATCATACCAAGTACTCAATCCACCCGGGGAGCACGAAGATGTATAGGGACATGAAGAAGTTGTTTTGGTGGCCAGGGTTGAAGAGGGATGTAGCACTTTATGTGGCGAAGTGCCAAACTTGTGCCTTGGTGAAGGCAGAGTGCCAGAAGCCCGGAGGTTTCTTGAAGTCCTTGCCTATCCCGGAATGGAAGTTCGACAACATTTCCATGGATTTTGTGCATGGTTTGCCAAGGTCGCAGAAGGGAAACAACACCATCTGGGTGGTCGTAGATAGATTGATAAAAGTGTTTCACTTCATCCCGAATAAGAAGGAAGATCCGGTGGAAAAGTTAGCCAAGCTCTATGTGGATAATATTGTAGGGTTGCATGGTGTGTCCCGCAATATCGTTAGTGACCGAGACAGATGCTTCACGTCAAATGAATGGAGGCTGGTGCATAAGTTGTCGGGAACTAAGCTGAGTTTCCGCACAGCCTTTCATCCGTAGACGGATGGTCAGACCGAAAGGGTCAACAGGATGATGGAGGACATACTCCGCATGTGTATTTTGGATTTCGGAAAATAGTGGGAAGATCACCTGTACATGGTAGACTTTGCATACAACAACAATTATCAAGCGAGTATTAGAATGGCGCCTTTCGAGGCCCTGTATGGGAGAAGGTGTCGCATGCCGTTGTCTTGGTTGGAGATAGGCGGGTCAAAGTTATACAAATGTTAGGCAGTGGAAGATGCCATTTCAATGATACGTACGATTCAGGAACGGTTAAAGATCGCTCAAGACATGCTGTAAAATACTATAATTCCAAGCATAGGAATGTGGAGTTCAGTATTGGTGAATGGGTGTATTTGAAAATCAAATCGTTCAAGGGTGTTTCGTGGATTCGACGATTGAAGAAGCTGAGTTCGAGATACCTAAGACCGTTTGAGATCCTGGAGCGGATTGGCAAAGCAGCATATCGATTGAAGTTGTCGGTGGAGTTGAGTGGGCTACACGATGTATTCCACGTATCGGTATTGCGGAAGGTGGTACAAGAGCCTTCGAAGGTCATTGCGGTCGATCAAGTGCCGATTGATAATGTGTTGATGTACAAGGTCAAGCAAGTTCGCATTGAAGACTTTGAAGTCAAACGGCTCCGCAACAAGGAAATTCGAATGGTTAAGGTCCGTTGGGATAACTACGGACGTGAGGAGCTTTCTTGGGAGCGTGAGCAGACTATGTTGGAAGAATACCCCGAATTTTTCCACTCAGGTAATATTTAAATTTTTTGTGTACCTTTACATAATTTCGTGGACGAAATTCTTTAAGGGGGGGAGATTTGTAACGTCCTGAAACTCAAAAGTGAAACGGGCAGTGTTTGAACCAAGTTCGGGTCTTGGTAGGGTGAACACGGCCTTTGACACGGGCGTGTCACATGGCCGTATCGTGCTCGGGTCGTCGAGTTGAGTTCAACGAGCGTTGTGTAACGTCCCAATTCATGCTAGGCCCCCTCACACGAGTTCTGAGTCAAGAGACTTGACTCAGGCTCGGGGCGCACTGGCAAAAGGTGTCAAGTGTGTTGATCAGAGTGATGGGTTGAGTGATATCCGATGAATTCGTCGAGAATGGAAGTTGATGCACGCCGATCGACGGGTATCGAGAATGATACCCGCCGAATTTGACGGGTATCGGTGGTCGATACTCGCCGGATTCAGAGCTGCATATTGAGAATTAGGTTAAGTGAAAATCGGCAGGTATCGGGAATGATACCCGCCGAATTCGACGGGTATCGGAAGCTATGCACGCCGATCGACGGGTATCGAGAATGATACCCGCCGATTCGATGGGTATCAGAAGCTATGCACGCCGATCAACGGGTATCAGGAATGATACCCGCCGATTCGACGGGTATCGGTGGTCGATACCCGCCGGATTAAGAGCTACAGATTGAGAATTTGGTTAAGTGAAAATAGGTGGGTATCGGGAATGATACCCGCCGAATTCGACGGGTATCGGAAGCTATGCACGCCGATCGACGGGTATCGAGAATGATACCCACCGATTCGATAGGTGTCGGTGGTCGATACCCTCCGGATTCAGAGCTACAGATTGAGAATTAGGTTAAGTGAAAATCGGCGGGTATCGGGAATGATACCCGCCGAATTCGACGGGTATCGGTAGCTATGCATGCCGATCGACGGGTATTAGGATGATACCCGCCGATTTTTCCTTAGACAGTTTCCTAGTTTCTGATGTTCTATGCGTGCGGACTGAACCGGATCGGGCTGGCTGCGGCTTGGCTGCCTTGAACTGGGTCACTTTAATATGACCCATTAGGGGCGGTCCAATGGGGTGTTGACACGTGGCAGAAGGGATTTAACCTAATACATCGGTTTATAAGGGAAGATAAAGCCGAACCCTAGCCATTTTGCCGATCGACCTTGTCGTCATCGCGGACCTTGCGAAACCGACAGAGCCAAGGGAAACCGTCAGAGCTCCAGGAGGCGGCCTTCTCTCTCTCTCTCTCTCCTTCCTTTGCCGTGAAGAACAATTGCACCAAGCAAGAGATGTCACAAAGAAGGATTACTAGATCCATGGTCGGGAATGATGGTACTGCTTAAAATGAGGTGAGCTTCCTCCCCTCTCCCTTGGTGCTAGATCTGTAGTTAATATTCTAGGAGAGATATCGACTCCATAGAGTCTTGATGGTGAGGAGGAGATTTCTTAGGGAAAAGCCATGCCTAGGTTTTTTTCTAGGCTTAGTCTCCTCCAACCTCTTCATTCTTCAAAGTGAAGATGAGAGAGTGATTTGTGGAGAAGTACGGCTTTGTGAGGGTGAATAAGGGTGGACAAATTTTTGGAGGAGTTTTTGGGAGATCGGTGCAAGGAGGAAGATGAACGGATGCCGTTCATCTCACCTTAATATGCGTGCAGAAATCTGATTTCTGCACGCAGCGATCTTCGTGGCCAATTTCGGGGGTGTTCTGGCCAGATCTGGGCTCTCGACTAAACACGAAAGTTGTAGCCCTTGAAATTATATTTCCAATGAGTGGTTACACGCACTCGCCGGATTTCTGTATCCACGGGAATCATTGGTCGAAGTTGCTGCCCGGATTAAGGCTGCACCTAAACTCTGGGCTATATAATGTGGAATTCGATTGGAGGAATTTAATGTTGCGATCCAACTCGAGGTTTGGGTGAAATCTTTTGACATAATCATCATAGTGATATGATAAGTTGATGTTATAAATATGAATTCGTAGAACGAGTTGTGGACAAACTTAATTCAAGGAAAGAGCCTGATATAAATTGGTAGATATATATTTATGCCCATTATCTATATCATGTGGAATTCATTTGGAAGGGCATATAAATGATTTAACTATGGCAATGATGTATGTTGAATGTATAGAAGGGAATTAGTAATCCAATGCTTAGAGTGTCGTATCTCTACGGGTAACATTATGGAAGTAACAAGTGCGGTGTTGACAGTCACTAGTTGGAATGAGGTTTAGATGAGTAAAGTTGGACGATTGGGCTTGGTCCTCGATGTTCACGTCCCGAGGCTCCTTCCATATTTGATGGATGGTTGGGCTTGGTCCTCGGTGTTTACGTCCCGAGTCTCCTTCCATGTCATGATATTATGGAATTGCATGTGGTGTGAGTCAACACGCGGTGTCGTAATCCCGGGTTGAGGATAGTGTGGCAGGTCTACGGGCTTGCCAATCGTCACACCGATGGGAGTTGACAGTTAGACCTTGGGCGGTTGGGCTTTGTCCTCGGTGTTCACGTCCCGAGGCTCCTTCTGTGCCAAGTGAACAGTTGGGCTTGGTCCTCGTGCTCATTTCTGGGGCTCCTTCCGTGTAATACCTTAGGCCAGTTCGGGGCTAGGATCTTGGTTCACATTTACCCAGGAGAACCCGCTGAGCCGTAGTACGCATGTGAGCTCCGCTGTTGTGTTCTTAGCGTTGAGGCGTACGGAGGCCTAGGCCAGGTAGTGTGGAGACCAGCCTAGTAGTGGAGGTTCCTGCTCTACTGTCACTGTTTGGCCACGACGGATAATGCTTGAGAGGTTAGCTACCTGCTCGAATAGTGGGAACTAAAAGTCTGTGTCGACATAGCGATTGTATGTGCTTAATCATGGGTGTGTCATTGCATTGCATACATAGCATTGCACTTCATTACATAAACAAGACCCTCATCGTATAAGTTTGTATGGGCACTCCTATACGATGGGTTACTTACTGCTGAACGACCCTCAACTTATATGCTTGTATGGGAATCCATATAAGTTGAGTTACTTACTGTTATAACATTATACTCTCTTGCTGCTGTAGATGGTAGAATTGTAGATTAAGACGTTGTTCATTTATACACTACTTATATTGCTACTTATGTCATGTATACTTACTTCACCTTATTGTACTACTGTTTTATATATATTGTACATGTTCCTTTCTCCGCCCGGTGCCGAGGAGTCGCCGGGGGAGCGGATGTGAAGCCACTTAGTCTTTATGACTAACGGTTGCTACGTCTTCCTTTTTAGGAGGAAACCCCGCAGGTGGAGCAGCAGGTCTTGCAACTGGAAAGCCAGGCCAGGACGACAGGGCCTGAGGGGACGGTACCGTCGCTACCGTCGGTTACAGATGTGAGTGAGAGAGATTTTGTTGTAGCCCTTCGTGGCAATTCTATTTACGTACTCTGATTATGTAGAAGCTTGTTTAGCTTCTCTTCTACTGTACTTATGGACTTATGTTTAGTGTGGATTGAATTCTTTATATTATTATGGTTGGGTTGGCATTTATATGTTGATATTGGTTGTAGCCGGCAGAATAGGCGTCTTGTGGTACAGGCTAGCCCGAGTGCTAGTGTTACTGCAAGGCGGCTGTTCTGGGCATAAGACCCCTCTCGTGCCGTGTTTTGTGTTCTAGGAGGGGGGTCTTACAAATGGTATCAGCTTGCTACGATCCTCCAAGGAGAAAGTCACTTAACAATGGTGCCACCCCCGTTTGATTCATCAGTTTGGGGACAAACTGACTTAGCAGAAGCAGTGGTGTGCCCATATGTAATTCACACTAAGTTTGTCCATCTTTGACCTTAGATTAGCCAACCTAACCTTAGGTTTGTACCCTATGTGTAGATCCCAGTACATGCTGAGCTAGTGAGGGGCACCCCCGCCCTGTCCGTACCTACACAATTCCAAAAATCAGAGCTTGGGCAGACGCTCACAGCTATTTTTGATGCCTTTAGGTCCCAATCTTAGCAGACACCTGTACAACAACATGGTCCGGGATCTAGTTGGTTAAGCATTTTCCGAGCTCTCTCCCCTCCCGCTTATATTGGGACAAGGTCGGCGGTGCGTACGGAAGAGTGGCTCGACACTGTACATGAGTTATTGGCAGGAATAAGATGCCCAAACAACATGGCGGTGACCCTTGTGGTGACACTCTTAGAGCTGCACGCCAAAAGGTGGTGGAAGTCCCTCATGGGCTCCACTTTTCATGGAAGAGTGTACACGGACATTAGTTGGAGTGAATTCTCTGAAGCCTTCTTAGAGCATTTCATCCCCTCGGCCGCTCGGGATGATCTTGAAGAGAGATTTTTGCAACTAAAGCAAGGGTCCAAGTCGGTGACAGAGTACCAACGGGAGTTTCAGCACTTGGCTAGATTCGCTGACTCCTATGAGTTGGATGATAGAGAGTACGCCAAACGATTCTACAAAGGCTTGCGAGATCTCCTAAGGCAAGCCCTTTTGTTTATAGCAAACTCTAGTCTGGCGAAGAGATTGGAAGCAGACTACTTGAGAAGTGGTAAGAGGCCAGCGGAGGGCGTGATGGAAGCCGGCCCCAGCAACAGAAGGAGATTTGACAATAGAAGAGGAAGAGGATATCGGGGAGGTGGCGGGCGTTTCCCCCAGAATTTTAGAGAGGAGCGCCCGGTTCCGCAACCGCCAGCATTACCTCCACCTCAACAATTTCAGCAACACGGCGGAAGGCAGGAACAGATGTGCTTTGAATGCAACCAACCGGGCCATATTCGACGCTACTGTCCGCAACTGTTTGGAGATGCGCCTTTTGCTTTCCCTCCAGCAGCCCCTCGGGAGCGAGGGTATGTGCGTGGTCGAGGACGTGGACCACGAGGAAGAAACCCGGACCCGCTCGGGATCAGATGTATGCCTTGGATATGACTCAAGAGCGTAATCCTCAGGAGATGATTGCAGGTACGATTTGAATTATCCATTTTGCGTCCATTAATATCCTCTAGTGGCTTAAGATATACCAGACGTCTAGCTTGAGTATTATTAATGACACTTAGGCACCGTGATGGTCGGCGGGAAACCGGCTTATACGTTATTTGACACCAGTGTCTCACATTCTTTCGTGTTTGAAGACTTCATCAAGGATATACACGGAGTGCAATATTTCACCGGTATTGCTCGAAGAGTACGCCTACCAGACGGATCTGAGATGACGGCAACCGCGAAGTGTGAGTTGGAGATAACCATTGGGGGAAAGACCTTTGATACCCCCGCCATAATTTTGAGAATACCAGAATTCGACCTCATTTTGGGCATGACATGGCTGGATTGGCACCATGCAAGAATCGACTATGCAGAGAAGCAAATCCATTTGAGACATGGAGACACTGATGTAATCTTCAAAGGTATAAATTTCGCACCACGATTATTGTTATCCTCATTCCATACCTTGAAAGCTCATATAAGAGGGGATGAAGTTTACATGATATGTTTCGAACTAAAGGAGGTGAGGGTAGATGTGAAGGATGCGCGGGTAGCATGGGATTTCCCTGAGGTATTTCCTGAGAAATTACCAGGGTTACCCCCGCATAGAGAAGTGGATTTTCAGATTAAGCTTGTATTAGGAGCTAAGCCTGTTTCCAGGACCCCTTATCGAATGGCCCAAAAAGAACTCGCGGAGTTTAGAGTTCAACTGCAGGAGTTGGTAGAGTCAGGGTTTGTGCGCCCCAGCTCATAACCTTGGGGAGCCCCTATTCTATTTGTTAAGAAGAAAGATGGAACCCTGCGTTTATGTATAGACTATCGGGAGCTCAACCGACTGACGATACGTAGCACCTATCCATTACCTCGGATCGATGAGTTGTTCGATCAACTGGTGGGAGCGCATTGGTTCTCCAAGGTGGATTTGCACTCGGGGTACTATCAATTGAGAATACAAGAAAATGATATCCATAAAATGGCTTTAAGCTCAAGGTACGGCTTATATGAGTTTACGGTAATGCCATTTGGGCTCACAAATGCCCCATCAGCTTTCATGAGCTTGATGAATAAAGTGTTTGAGGCCTATCTAGATGTCTTCGTCATTGTGTTTATTGATGACATCTTAGTCTACTCTAAGACGGAGGAAGAGCATGCCGGGCATCTGGCCTTAGTTCTGGGAAAGTTAAAAGAGCACGCCATGTTCACCAAGTTTAGCAAGTGTGAATTCTGGCTTAGGGAAGTGGCTTTCTTGGGTCATGTAATCAGTGGGGCTGGACTAGCTGTGGATCCGGCCAAGGTGCGTGTCGTGAAGGAGTGGTCGCCCTTGAAGTCGGCGGCCGATGTGAGGAGTTTTCTTGGACTTGTCGATACTACCGCAAGTTCGTAAAAGGATTCTCCAAGATTGCCCTCCCGCTTACTTCTTTGACAAAGAAAGGTGTGCCATTTGAGTGGACACCCCAATGTGAAGCGGCATTCCAGGAACTGAAGGATAGACTTACCTCTACCCCCATCCATGTCCTGCCTTCTGGGAAGGAAGGATTTCAAGTTTACACGGACGCGTCTTATCAAGGGTTGGGAGCGGTGTTGATGCAGCACAGGCACGTGATTGCTTATGCTTCAAGACAATTGAAGAAGCATGAAATCAATTACCCGGTGCATGATTTGGAGCTAGGAGCAGTGGTGTTCGCCTTGAAGGTATGGAGGAATTATCTATACGGCGTCCACTGCAAAATCTTCTCGGATCATAAAAACTTGAAGTACGTTTATACCCAGAAGGAGTTGAACCTAAGACAACGGCGGTGGTTAGAGTTTCTATACGATTATGAGTTCACTTTGAACTACCACCCCGGAAAAGCAAACTCTGTAGCCGATGCGTTGAGCAGGAAAGTACCCGGCTCGAGCCCAGAGTCTCGGTTAATGAGCATGGAGTTGGCACGGATGATTGAGGATAAGGATATTACATTGATATTTAAGGCTCCTTCGGCAGAATATACGGAGTACTTGTCCAGCATGAGCATGGTTTGTGATATCCGATACCGAATCCGAGTGGAGCAAGGATTGGATGCGGCTCTGGCCTCGGCACTCAAGTTGATCGAAGACGGGGCTACCGACGACTACACGCTAAAGAACGACCTCGTTTACTTTTGCGGCCTTCTCTACATTCCCAAAGGCGGTAAAATCCGGGAGGATATCTTGAGAGAGGCACATTTCTCTCAATATTCAGTGCACCCGGGAATTTCAAAGATGTACGCCGGCTTACGGAAGACGATGTGTTGGCCAGGAATGAAGAAGGATGTTTGATACTTTGTCACGCATTGTGAAGCCTGCCAAAGAGTGAAGGCGGAGTGCACGAGTCCCGGTGGCCTGTTGCAGTTGTTGTCAATCCCCGAGTGGAAGTTCGAGGATATTTCCATGGACTTCGTACATGAGCTACCTCGCTCCCGCTCAGGAAATGATTCAGTATGGGTGATCGTTGATTGTCTGACGAAAGTTGCCCGGTTCATTCCTATGAAGAAGGAGGATCATGTGGATGTCTTAGTACGCCTTTTCGTGGAGCAGTTTGTACGGTATCACGGCGTACCTAATACGATAGTTTCAGACCGTGATGGTCGCTTTACCTCCAAGGAGTGGAAGGCGGTACAGGCATATTTGGGCTCGTGCCTTACCTTCAGCACCACATTTCATCCTCAGACGGACGGGAAGTCTGAGCAGACCATCCGAACACTGGAGGATCTGTTGAGGTTGTGTGTGATAGAAAGGGGAGAGCCGTGTGAAAAACTCTTGCCCTTAGTGGAATTCTCCTACAACAACAGCCATACAAGCTTGCATTGGCATGGCACCCCATGAAGCCCTATATGGAAGGAGGTGTAGAACCCCCTTGTCTTGGGTGAAAGATGAAGACCCGAATCGACGATACTGATGCGGTAGTTAGATTGATACGGGATCGCATGCTTGAGGCTCAGAGTCAGCAAGCAAAGTATTATAATGCGAAACACCGGATGGTGGAGTTTCAAGTGGGTGATAAAGTGTTCCTGAATATTCGGCCGATGCATGGAGTCTCACGGGTGCGGGGAGTGAAGAAGCTCAACCCACGGTATGTTGGGCCCTATGTCATATTGGAAAGGATTGGCCCTTTGGCCTATCGGCTGGAGCTACCGCCCGAGCTAGAGAATCTCCACGATGTGTTCCATGTATCGTCGCTTCGAAAGGCGCTGTTGCGGCCCGAACAATACATCCCCACAACTGATGGTACAGTGGCGTCTGACAGATCTGTGCGACTGGAGCCGGTGCGGATCGTTGATAATGAGATAAGAGCTCTGCGCCGTAAAAGTGTGCCTCTGGTAAAAGTGTTATGGTCTAATCATAAGAAGGAGGAATTCACATGGGAGCCGATGGATTTGATGCAAGGACGCTACCCGGAGTTGTTTGCTTCTGGTAGTTTTATTTAAAAGCATATGTTATTTTTGTATGCTTTACTCCCCATACCCTCAGCCTGATTTCGGGGACGAAATCTTTTATTTTGTTTATAGGATTTGTAACGTCCTAATTCGCGCTAGGCTCCCTCGCACGAATTCTGAGTCAAGAGACTTGACTCGGGCTCGGGGCGCACTAGCAAAAGGTGTCAAGTGTGTTGATCATAGTGATGGGTTGAGTGTTATCCGATGAATTCGTCGAGAATGGAAGTTGATGCACGCCGATCGACGGGTATCAGGAATGATACCCACCGAATTCGACAGGTATCAGTGGTCGATACCCGCCGGATTTAGAGCTGCAGATTGAGAATTAGGTTAAGTGAAAATCGGCGGGTATCGGGAATGATACCCGCCGAATTCGACGGGTATCGGAAGCTATGCACGCCGATCGATGGGTATCTGGAATGATACCCGCCGATTCGATGGGTATCGGAAGCTATGCACGCCGATCGACGGGTATCGGGAATGATACCCGCCGATTCGAAGGGTATCGGTGGTCGATACCCACCAGATTCAGAGTTGCAGATTGAGAATTAGGTTAAGTGAAAATCGGCGGGTATCGGGAATGAATCCCGCCGAATTCGACGGGTATCGGAAGCTATTCACGCTGATCGACGGGTATTGAGAATGATACACGCCGATTCGACGACTATCGGTGGTCGATACCCGCCGGATTCAGAGTTGCAGATTAAGAATTAGTTTAAGTGAAAATCGGCGGGTATCGGGAATGATTCCCGCCGAATTTGACGGGTATCGGTAGCTATGCACATCGATCGACGGGTATCAGGATGATACCCGTCGATTTTTCCTTAGACAGTTTCCTAGTTTTCGCTATTCTATGAGTGCGGACTGAACTGGATCGGGCTGGCTGCGGCTTGTGTAAGACCCCATTTTTTTTTTCTTTTTAAACCTCCGGGGTCTTAGCCCAGAATTGCCGCTTTGCGGTGGCACCGACTCACGGGAAGGCCGCCACTACAAAACGCCAATTCTGCCCGCCCTTTTCGATCACAAGAGAGAGAAGTAATTTTACATAAAATGTAAACAAGTCCACTGAAACATGTAAATAAAAGTGAAGTCACATCCAGTCCATCAATAGATAATAACAGGAAATAGATAAATGGGCTCGAGCCCAGTACATCAGAGTCCTCACTACAAATCACTCATCGCGGAAGCTATAAAACTACTAATCACTCATGGAGCTGGTCGCAGGTGCACCGGTGCTAGACAGTCCCACCTCCATGCGCACCGTACTCCGCTGGTGCTGGTCCCTGGACTGCTGGTCCCTGTCTCCCATCCGGAGCTCCTGTAATGTTGTGGTTCAAAAACCATTAGTCATAAAGACTAAGCCCTATCATCCCCTACCCCTCCCCCCACGGCTCCTAAGCACCGGGCGGAGAGGAGGAAAGGGAAGCTACAAAGGTGGAGAATAATGAAGCAAATGACAAGGAAGCTAATCTAGTAGTTATTTAGAATGAAGTAGGTCTAGCAATCCTACGGCAGTAAGTAATAAGGAGAGCAATTAATAAGTAGCAATTTGTATAAAAAGGCAGCTAGAGAACAGTAAGTAAACAAGCAAGTAAATAAGTATGTAACCTTAACTTATATGAATGCCCATACAAACTTATAAGTTAAGGTGTCTTCTGCAAGGCTCCCATCGTATAAAAAGTCCCATACCGATTTATACGTTGGGATGTCGGTTGTATGCAAATATGAGTGTAGTGATATGCTATGCCATGATTCATGCAGGTGCAACACACGCACACGACTCTATGCGCACAGACCTTTAGTTCCCCCTGTTCGGGCAGCTAGCTTCACTCCCAGGAACCTCCGTAGTGGCAAACGGAGATAGTGGGTCGGGCCCCCCACTCCTAGGCGGGTATCCACACTACAAGGCCTAGCCCTTCCGTACACCCCTAGAAGAACACAACCTAGAGTATCCGCGTACTACTGCTGGTTGTACCCACTAGACTTTCTTTGGCTAAGTGTCCCACACCGCCGAGTCAACGTACCGATGTCGGTGTGAACGACTATCAAATACCGAAGACCCACCACCTTTATTCTGTACTCCAACACTCGAGCCCTCGGCCCCCCGTACAGTCCCGTCCGTGCATCTACCTTCAGAGCTACGTCTGAATGGAAACCAAACCAATTATTCTACCTTCCTAGCTACCGAGGCGTGTGTATGTGCAACCCTAGTTATACTAGTTGCTCTTTTAGTTTATTAATCCTATGGTTTACGTTAGCCCAGGACTGCCCCCGGCATACCCCGTGAAGGGCTCTCAAGGGGCACTAGGAACCAAGACGGCGGTATTACGGCCCGAAGTTCCCTTTCGCAAGGAACTTACTGTTATTGGTTGATCTCCCTTAACCCAATCCCCCTTTAGTTACTTTTGATCTAACCCTAGAGTTTTAAGACTCTTCCTCTCCTACCCGGGGTGGACGATCTTTCGTCGTTCCCGTTC
Source organism: Platanthera zijinensis (assembly GCA_039513925.1). Taxonomy (NCBI): domain Eukaryota; kingdom Viridiplantae; phylum Streptophyta; class Magnoliopsida; order Asparagales; family Orchidaceae; genus Platanthera; species Platanthera zijinensis. The sequence continues at coordinate 117,428,253 of CM077084.1, forward strand.
GCCACTTAACCTTAACCAGTCTCGCACTCTACTTATCCTGACTTCCAATAATAAACTTAATCTTAGCTTGCCCTAACCAACCAGCAACTACCAAAATTCCATTTCCCAAGTTCATTATTACTCTTGTTCAGTTTCCGTGGTTTTACTATATGCAGATCATCCTAATCTATATGAGGTACACAAGGGGAGGTACTCCAAATTGTCTTCCAAATCTCCTATAATATTTACTGGAGGTCTACCATATCATAATTTGTCTAAATCCAGAAACTTATAACTTTCCTAATTAATCTGATATTTATTTAATTTTCCCAAAGGATGGGCCATGGGTCATTTTAAACATGAACTACATGATCCTCCTAAGTAATGGCTACCCAAAAATCATGATCATTAAATAATAGCAAGATAACCTCAAATACAAATTTTCAGAATTTTACAGAAAGTATTTAGCCTCTAATTAATTTATCTAGTATAATCACGTTAATCCTAGGTAAAGAAGGAAGTACTGAAATTACTCATCGGAAAATTATAGAAAAATTACTAATTAGTGGTATGATATAGAAAAGATCTTTGTGCAAAGAATTATAATTTTTCCAGCTTGCTAAACACCACTATAGATTTAATCAAATATTCAAGGTAAAACATACTTAATGAATCAAGCCTTAAAATTAAACTTCCAAAAATCCCATAAAAATTCACAGAGATTTAAAATCATAATAAACGTTTTCTGCTTAAATTTCATCAATTTCCAAGAAGTGTGTATTCCATAATAAATTTTCTAAGCAAATCATACAAGCTACTAAATCGTTAATGAAGTATCCAAAATAATGATCTTAAAATTCATATTAAAATATCCAGAGCTTGTACCATCCCTATAATTCACTCTACCCAAATCTCATCACTTTTCAATATGATTCAGTGTCATTTCCTATCTCTATTGCACCCTAAACTGGGGTTAGGTTTTTTGGTATCCCAACAGTCTCCAAATCTACTAAGATTTCATCCAGAGAACTACAATGGCCCTATGGTCCTCTTCACCAAATTACGAGTCAATCCAAGGTCATTTGACCCCATGACCTTCACAAGCTACCAAGATCCATCCTAAGGGTTTGGCCTTGGTTCTTAGGGCAAACTTACCCCAATCCACCTCAAACTCTATGAGGGGGTGCTAGAGAATATTACTAGCCAGTGATAAAAATCTCAGCCTCTGTTGAGGTGATCTGACCACTCAAATCTCAAAAGTGCACCTTTAACCTAAGACCCCTTATTAGGGCAAAACGTAGGTTTGATCATTTCTAATCCAAACCATCTTCCAAATGAGATGAAAAAATTATACAAAACCTTATGGTAAACCCAGGGACCACTCACCAAAATTTGGGAGGGTTTGGAAATTATTTAGCCATCTAATTAAATTAAGCTAGGATTATTGAATTTTCCTAAAAACTATAGCAAAATATTTCCCAAAAATCCTAATTTTTGGATGGTACCTAGATATAGGTAAGTTTAGGCCACGCCCCAAATTTCAAGTCATTATGATGACTGGATTGGAGTGGGGAATGTTTCTAAGGTCAGGACAACCCTATGGGTAGACCTCACCAAATTGAGTGCTGAGGTCTATCCAGTGGTCCAAAATGCTTGAAACAAATTTTAAAATTCCCTAGACTCCAAGAGGTACAATATTGGTGTTGATCATTTTTCCTGTAGGAGCCTCTAGGTATTTTTCCCAAATTATTTAAAGTGACAGATATTTTCATTCAGAAATTGTTTTAAAAATAGAATCTAATTTAATGGCACTGTTCATCTTCTTCTACAGCCCGAAACCAGAGCCCTGAAAACTTATTTTCCTGTAGCTTTTCCAAAGCTATTTCCCGGTCATCCAGCCATCTCCCTGGCCGGCCACCACCACCACCACCTCTGTTGAGGTGAGGGCTATCGTCGGGCGGCGGCACGGCCGCCGGAGAGGCGGTTTCCGGCGAACCCGCCACCATGAAAATTTTGGAAAACCATGGAAACGCTCACCCGATCTGGCTCTTTTGAGCCCGATATCTCTCCTAACGATTTCTAAGATCTATCCGCAGAAGAAGAGGGAGGGGAGGACCTTGTTCGCGGGCTGGAGGCGTGCAGAGCGTCGGGAAGCCATTGGCGCGGTGGTGGCGTCGCCGGAAATTCTTCAACAGCAAGGGGGGAATCTGAAACAGTTTGATGGAGAGTGTAACCTTTTCCTCTTGCTCTTAGGAGTCTTTTATAGATCAGCAAGTGGGGAGGGGAAAGGATGAAACGTTCATGGCCATTAATATTTCCCTTAATGACGTTTCGGTTATGGCAAAGGCGGTTGAAACGTTGGAGATGAAGAGGTGTTTGTCAGGTGGCGATTTCCTATTGGACCAACATTTCCTTAATTTATTAAATAATCAGAGTAGGAAACGGCCCATAAATACTCCTGGTGTAACTTCCCATAATCAGGAATTGATTACAACGTCGGTTACCGAAATTTCCAGTCTGGCTGACGTTTCGGTCTTGGTCACGGGCGTGACACATAGGTCACGGGCGTGACACATAGGTCACGGGCGTGACAAGCCCGGGTGGCCAATTCTGGGATCGACGATCGTCGAACTGGGATCGACGATCGTCGAAGGGTGGTCACGCCCTTGGTCACGGGCGTGACATGTGGGTCACGGGCGTGACAAGCCCGGGTGATCAATTCTGGGTTCGACGACGTCGAACTGAGGTCGATGATCGGCAAAGGGTGGTCACGCCCTAGGTCACGGGCGTGATATGTGGGTCACGGGCATGACTAGCCCGGGTGACCAATTCTGGGTTCGACGACGTCGAACTGAGGTCGACGATCGGCGAAGGGTGGTCACGCCCTAGGTCAAGGGCGTGACAGGTCCATGAGGCAAATTCCGCGCCCGACAATCGTCTACCTGAGATCGACGATCGTCGAAGGAGTCACGCCCTAGGTCACGGGCGTGACACCTGGGTCACGGGCGTGACATGGACGGGTTGAAAATTCTGCGCCCGACGATCGTCTCCCTGAGATCGACGAACGTCGAATGAGTCACGTCTTATGTCACGGGCGTGACGGGTTGGTCACGGGCGTGACCAACCCGTGACCCGAAATCTTGGTCGATTTATTTCAATTTTTGGGCTTCCTAGGGTTCTATCACAACCAACCGACTCCTAGGGGTCTAGCCAGAAATGGGATGTTACAAATCCCAATAAACAAAGCAAAGATTTCGTCCACGAAATCAAGGTTAAGCCTACGGGACTCTAATCGGGAAAATAAGCTTGTAACATCCCATGAGAATTGAAAGATTACATCTCTACATTATGTTTGCTTTGTGCGGTTTCAAATTTAAGATTAATTCGCCCAATTAACTAGGTATATACACCCCAATAAACAAAAGATTAGCCCCTATTCTTGAAATTTCAGTCCTATCGGTTTAAAACAAGAAGGCAAATTGATTGTCCAGAGGGGTGGTGAGGTATACCTGACGAAAAAGTTCCGGGTATTTTTGCCGCATCAAGTCCTGTGGCTCCCATGTATGCTCCTCCTGCCCATGATTGTTCCACAAAACCTTGACTAACGGAACCTTCTTCCGTCGCAAGACCCGCACTGCTGTATCGTCAATCTTGATAGGCTCCATGTTGACTGACCGATCTGAGGCCACCGGGCCATCTGCCGAGGAGATCATCTTCTCAGGGCGTAGCAGAGCCCTCCAAAGTGAGGAGACGTGGAAGACGTCATGCAATCCCGCTAACTCCTGCGGGAGCTCCAGTCTATAGGCTAAGGGGCCGATCCGCTCCAGGATCTTATAAGGCCCCATATATCTCGGACTGAGCTTTTTCCTCCCACGCACACGCGACACTCCGTGCATCGGCCGTATCTTCAAGAACACCCGGTCTCCCACCTGGAACTTCACTTGACGATGCCTCGCATCGTAGTATTTCGCCCGTCTGCTCTGGGCTTCCAACATTCTGTCTCGGATCAATCTAATCTGAGCATCTGTATCTCCCACAAACTCCGAGCCTAGTGCCTGCGGATCCTCATCTTGAACCCATGATAGTGGGGTCCTGCACCTCCTTCTGTACAACGCCTCGTATGGAGCCATGCCTATGCTGGACTGATGAGCGTTGTTGTATGAAAACTCGACCAGTGGCAGCAATCTCTCCCATGGCTCGCCACGGTCCAAAATACACAGTCGCAACAGATCCTCCAGTGTACGGTTGGTGCACTCTGTCTGTCCTTCGGTGTGAGGGTGAAAAGCTGTACTGAATGTCATCCGAGAACCTAGATGGGCCTGGACTGGCCTCCATTCCCTGGATGTAAACCGCCCATCCCGATCCGAAACGATAGTCTTGGGCACCCCATGATAACGCACAAATTGCTCAATGAACCTCCGTACTAATACACTGACCGGTGTGTCCTTTGCCACTGGAATGAATCTGGCCACCTTTGTTAGTCTGTCCACTATCACCCAGATCGAGTCATTCCCCGCACGGGATCGAGGTAGCCCATGTATGAAGTCCATGGCTATATCCTCAAACTTCCACTCCGGCACCGGAAGCGGCTGCAGCAAGCCTGCCGGGTTCCTACACTCCGCCTTCACGAGCTGGCAGGCCTCGCAATGCGTCACAAAATACGTAATATCTTTCTTCATACCCGGCCAGTACATCGTCCTCTTCAAATCCTTTACCATCTTGGTGATCCCCGGGTGTACAGAATATCGGCTGCAGTGAGCTTCCGTCAAAATGTCCTCTCGGATCCGTCCTCCTGCTGGTATGTAGACTCTGCCCCAGAAACACAGGAGCCCATCCCTCAAAGAGTAATCTCCTGTCGTGCCTTCCCCTAAGGCTCGGAATATTGGCTCAGCTCTCTCATCCAGCATCTGCCCATCTCTGATGCGGTCTCTAATATCATCAGTGGTAACCATCGACCCCAGGTACTACTTGTATAGCTCCGGGTCATCCTCAGACACTAGTGAAATCAGCATCTCCTCGAATGATCTAACCAAGTCCAAGGCCATCAGCTGCGGACCTACTCCTGTCGTACTCGCTCTCCGGCTCAGAGCATCTGCGACCATGTTCGCCTTCCCCGGATGGTAGTGCATGGTATACTGGTAGTCTGACAGAAACTCCACCCAGCGTCTCTGTCTGATGTTTAACTCCTTCTGGGTGTCGACGTACTTCAGATTCTTGTGGTCAGAGAAGATATCGTAATGTACTCCGTAGAGGTAGTGTTGCCAGATCTTAAGAGCAAAAATGACTGCCCCCATCTCCAAATCGTGCACGGGGTAGTTCTGTTCGTGCTGCTTCAACTAACGGGAGGCATATGCTATTACGTGCCCGTTCTGCATCAGAACGACACCCATCCCCTGATAGGAAGCATCTGTATACACCTGGAATCCCTCCTTCCCTGATGGAAGAGCAAGGATGGGAGCCGAGGTGAGACGATCCTTCAGCTCCTGGAAGGCAGATTCGCATCGTGGCGTCCAAATAAAAGGGGACTCCTTCTTCGTCAGAGACGTAAGAGGTAGGGCAATCTGAGAGAACCCCTTTACGAACTTCCGGTAGTAACCGGCCAGTCCCAAGAAACTTCGAACATCCGAGGCCAACTTTAGCGGTGGCCAATCCCGTACTGCCTGGACCTTCGCCGGATCCACTGTCATACCTGCTTCACTGATGACATGGCCCAGAAAGGCCACCTCCTTTAGCCAGAACGGGCACTTGCTGTACTTGGCATACATCTCATGCTCACGCAGCTTCTCCAAAGTCAAGGCCAGATGTCTCGCGTGCTCCTCCTCCGTTCTTGAATAGATAAGGATGTCGTCGATGAATACGATAACGAAGACGTCCAGATACTCTTCGAACACCCGATTCATCAGGGTCATGAATGCGGAGGGTGCATTTGTGAGCCCGAACGGCATCACTGTAAACTCGTACAAGCTATATCTGCTGCTGAAGGCCGTCTTCGGGATGTCCTCCTCCCGAATGCGAAGCTGGTAGTACCTGACCTCAGATCCAGCTTGGAGAACCAATGGGCTCCCTCTAGCTGGTCAAATAGCTTGTATATCCTTGGTAAGGGATAAGTATTCCGGACTATCAACCTGTTCAGAGCCCGGTAATCTATGCACAGTCGAAGGGTCCCGTCCTTCTTCTTAACGAACAACACCGGAGCTCCTCATAGTGAAGAGCTAGGTCGAATGAACCCGGCCTCCACTAACTCCTGATGCTGGCTTCGAAATTCCACCAACTCCTTTGGGGCCATTCGATAGGGAGCTTTGGATACCGGCTTAGCCCCCGGTACGAGCTGAATCTGGAAGTCCTTCTCTCGGTGCGGGGGTAGCCCTGGTAGCTTCTCCGGAAACACATCGGCGAAGTCCCGCACTACTGGAATATCTGCAATGGTGTCCTTGGCCACGACCGCCTCAAAAAGGACCTGATAAACTTCTTCCCCCTGCAGGTGGGCCTTAACGGCCTGCACATACGATAATAAGGTACGGGGTGCTGGTATAATACCTTCGATGACAATGAAGGAGTCGCCGTGCCTCACGGTGATCCTCTTCGCCACGCAATTGATCTGGGCATGGTTCCAATACAACCAAGTCATGCCCAGGATCAGATCGTAATCTGGCATCTTCAGAACCGTCGCTGGTGCCTCAAACACCTTCCCGCCGATCCTCGCTTCCATATTGCAATGAGCAGAGGTCATTATCTCTGATCCATCGGGTAGGCGCACCCTCATCATCTTCCCGGTGAATGGCTCCACACCTGCCAGCCCTTTCACGAAATCCTCCGACATGAACGATTGCGACGCACCAGTGTCGAAGAGGGTGTGAGCGGGCTTGCCGCTAACGAAGACTATGCCTGGGGTAATTAAGTGTCTTAGTATTCTTGTTGCAGTTGTCTTTACTTAATTTCTAACCAGGTTATGTCTAGAATACTAGTTTATATGATAAAAATTTAAAAGTACTGCCATACCTGTGATAACCTACTCCGGGTTCCGAGGCTGTGTCAGGTCTAGAGCATACACCTGCTCCCTCTCTGGCCTGCGGCCTCGATCCTGAAATCCTCGTCCTCGGTCCTGTCCTCGTCCGCCAAACTGTCAGGGAGGTGGAGCGCCCTGATGTGCAGGTGGGGGTGCTCGCCTCACAGGGCAGTTCCTCTTGATATGCCCCGGCTGGTTGCACTGATAGCATACCGGTGGCTGCTCTACCGTCCTTGGCATTTCTAGCATCTGTATAGGCTGGGGAGCCAATACCCCCTGACTCCTCTGCTCCTGCCCAAACTCTTGACAAGGCTGATACCCGTTCCTTCTCTCTCCAATAACCTGGCCTCGAGGACGGTCTCTACGTCCTCCAATCACTGTATCATCAGCCGGTCTCTTCCGGCTCCTCACTGTAAGCTGATCCGCCTCTCTCTTCTTAGCCATCTCTAGAATCCTGGCCAGACTCCCCTCCGAGACGAAAAGGAGGGCCTATCTCATGTCATCTTGCAGCCCCTTATAAAACCTTCGGGCATAGCCAGCATCGTCTATTTGGTAAGCGTCCGCATAGCGTGCCAGGTGAGTGAACTACTGATAATACTCCACCACAGTCCTGTTCCCCTGCCTCAACCGCAGAAACCTATCCTCCAGGTCATCCCTCGCCGACTGAGGTACAAAATGTGAAAGTGAGGGGATAAGTTGTAAACTACTCTAGAGGGGGGGTGAATAGAGTATTCAAAATTTTATGAACACTTAGTCAGCTCCCTTGGAGTATATTTGCGGAATAGAAAATCTGATACTTGAACCCTAAGAGCCTAACACAGTGAGGTGCACAAGTGAGAGAGTTAACTGAAATTTCAGTTTAACTAAAAGCCTATCACAGCAACTAGCAATCCTAGGTAGTTCTACCACAGCCACAGAATAAACAAATCAGCAAGAACCAGAGAGACACAGGATATATAGTGGTTCCCTTTAAATAGGTACATCCACTCTTCTACCACCCTGGTAGGAATCCACTACAGGTTTTTGCTAAGGTGCCCTGCCACCAATGATCTGATTCAGGTAGATCAAACAGACCCTTTGAGCTTTTGATAAGGATGCTCAACCACAGGTTGTTGATAAGGTGCCCTGTCACCAACGTTCACTTTTGAAGAGGTGTGAACAAACTCTTTTTACAAAGGGGTTGAGAGGGTTAGATTATCTTCTCTGTTTTAAATACAGATTAGAGAAGATTTGTGGATTCTCTAAAGAATCAAAGTCTCCCCCTGGCTCAGTGGAAGTCCAGGGAAAGCCTTTGCTTCAGGATGAAGGAGTTTCAGATAAACTGAAACTAAATTCTCAGAAATCTGAAGACTGATTTTTATCAGGTCTTAAGATTCTGGAGCACTTGAAGCAGATCTTGAGCCTTTTCTGAAGTCTTTGAAAACTCTAAGCAAATGCTCAGGAGACTTGAGAAACAAAGCTGATTGCTCTGGGCTTTTTGCTTCAGGAAAACTTTTCTTCTTCTTGTTGAGATATTGTGAAGAGCTGCTCTGATGATGCTTGAGCGAATGAATAATCTTTCTCTGTGTCTGTATTTTTTTGAGAGAAGAATTTCTCTTAAATATGTCTTCACGTTTTTCTTTCGGAACGGCTCTCTTGATTTTAATTCTCGAGCCCTGCAACAGATTATCTCAAGATAGAATATAGCAATAGGAATAGAATGGCCTATTAACTTTCTGTCAGTCCCAATAAGGAAATAAATGAATAGGGAAATATCTCAGCATAAAGATTTATCGTTCTTGGAAATAGCATACACCGCCAACGGCTAGAATACAGCCTGGCAATATATTTTGTATAATAAGACAAAATTGCTTTATCAAGAATACTGAATCCCGTAATTTATGCTTGACAGAATTTGTAATCAATTTATTTGAATTTAAACCATAAATTTAGCAACAATAATATCCGAGAATCAATCTAACCACCAACTACAACACTTGGAAATAAACCAAGGAATAGAATAAATACGAATAGATAAAAGCAGACAGAAAACGTCGAACAGGAGTTCGATGATCGTCGACCTGCAAACAGATCGTCGACCAATAGCAGGAATCTGTCGGAACAGAAATCGTCGACCACAAGTCGTCGACCAGCTAACAGATCGTCGACCGGCTAACAGATAGTCGACCGGCGAACAGATCGTCGACCAGCAACCAGATAGTCGACCAGCAAAGGCAAATATCTGTCGAGACAGAAATCGTGAAGCAAGAACACGATCGTCGACCTGAAGATGACAGGTCGTCGACCATCCTTCAGAGCGTAGTAAGCTTGCTCTGAGATCGTCGACCAACGGTCGACGATAATTGTCTTGACTTCAAAGATTCACTAGCCCTGCTATCGTCGACCATTGATCGACGATCGCGAGGCCTCGTTCGACGATGGTCGAACGGAAAAGCCTTATCTACAAAAACATCTAGAACTTCTAACCTAAGCTCTAGGTCAGTTTATAAACTGCCCTAGGGAGACTAAACAAAGTCTAACCATGATCATATATATCTTTATATGGATCAAGAGGGGCTGCAAGGGGATCACATAAGCCAAATCACATCTAGGGTACCAACAATCTCCCCCTATTTGGGTTATGTTATCCAATCCAGTTTAAAAGGCTAAAGCAGACAACAACAAATCTAAAGATTAACCAGAAAGATAAAGCACAGGCAATACACTGAAAATATATCAAGCATAAATCAGCAGGAATGGAATGTATCAAGCAGATTTATCAGCAAGCTTAGCATCAGATGAGTTTTTAGGTATTGCAGCTGGTTTGAAAATAATTTCTCTGTTAGGGTTTGCTGCTTGTCTCTTGGATAGCATTAGATCATGTTCACCTATGATTTTCTTTTCAGCATAACTAGGTAGAACTGCAGCAGGATGTAGTCTCATGTATTCTTCAGTGTCAAAGGCTTCTGGATTGACTTGAATTCTGCTTAGTTCCTTTTCTCTGAATTCTGACATTGTTGAGTAAGCTGTGGGATCTAATCCTTGAGATTTGGCTCTCTCCATCATGCTTAGAGCAATAGACTCTTTGAATCTTGCCATGGAGGCAATCCTTTCAGCTTCAGTTTTGTCTGATGGAGAGGGAGGTCTATCAGTATCTGTATGAGCTGCAATCTCTATGTTTCTTTGAAGAGCTGTAGCAAGTTTGCTTGAATCAAGAGGAATCTGCACAGCCTTCTTAGGATCAGTTTGAGCATATAGAGATTTTGGAGGTGCAAGCTCAATGAACTTTTTGTGGGATTTTTCTGAAAAGACCACTCTTTTCCTTTTGAGTCAGTTGTTTCAGCAGCAGCAGGCTTTCTTGAAGACGGGGATGGACCTTTCCTGTGAGGAGAAGGAGGAGGAGAGAATGTAGGGCGCTGAAAAGTCATCTCCTTTATTTGTTCTACGAGAGCATTGTCATTTCTTTTATTTCCTTGTCCTGAACCACTTTGGCTTCCCTGGCCTTGTCTACTTCTTCTCTGATAAGATTGAGAGGGGTTGGAACTGGCTGATCTACCAATTGGAGCAGAAGAGATACTTCCAGAGGCTCCAGCACCAGGAGGTGGAGGAGGGCCTCTGGGGGGGGAATTTCTGAACTGGAGAGTCATATCTCTTTGTCCTCTTCTTCTCTTTAGTCTGATTCTTTGACAATCTCATCCAGGGTTGGAATTCCTTGCTCTTAGGATCTATTCCCTTCAGAATGTAATAGGGAACATCCTTGTTAGGATTTGCAGTAGAAGGAGCAGGGGCTTTTCTTTTCTTGGAAGCAGCTCTTTTTCTTTTCTTAGAGGAGTCAGAATCATCAGAGTCATCATCATCATCATCAGAATGAGATGAGTCTTTCCCAGCATAGTCATCATAGTTTTGTTCAGATGGATCTTTGGCAGCAAGTTCAGCTTTGTCTTTCTTTTCTCTTTCTTCTTTCTCTTTAGCTTCTTCAATGGCATCTTGCCTAAGAAGGGCATCCAGATCAACATTTGGAGCACTTTTCCATAGCTCTGATTCTGGATACAACCCAGGAACTGTCTTGGGGACCAGTTCTGCAATAGAAGGAGTGGATATAGGATAGGTGAGGATAGGAGGAGAAAAGATGACAATATCTGCAGGGGCAGATGCTTTCTCTAGAGAGATGGCTAGGGAATCCAGATGATAATTAGCCATCCCTTCAATGTACTCAGAGGCAATGTTCTCAGCCACAAAGGCTATAAATTGTTCTAGGTTTAGAGTACCTGAGCTTGAGTCCATTTCAGTCATCTTGGGAGCACTGTCTGCCCTATCTTGCACTTTTTCAATTTCTTCAGCAGCAGCATCAGCATTTATGGTTGTGCCTGCATGCAAAGAGAGATAGGTTAACAACCAAGTGGGAATAAAATATTCCCCCCAAGGTGAACAAACAACAGGTAATAGATAGGATTACCTGAAGATCTACACAGGATACCACTTTGCATCTAGGAAGGAGGTTATAATTCCTTCTAGATGTTCAGTGACATCAGGGATAGACACCTCTGCAAGGCACAAGAGGAGTGCCATACAGGAAAAGAAAAGAGTATCCTTGACCAAGGGGTCATCAAGGTACTCAGGTCTATAAGGGACCATTTTCTCTTGAAGAGAGGGAACAAGAGGAGTAGATGTGAGTGAGGACTCACAGTCTAGGTTCAGATAGGATTCTAAATCTTTATCAGAATCAAGGGACTTAGCAGCATCAACTTGCAATGCTGATGTGAGATCATCAGCAGCTGTGATGGAAAGGAAAGAATAAGAAATTAACTCTAAGTTGGAGTTAGAATTAATTAGAATCTTAAATAAAGCTATACCATCAGGTTGAGCATCATCATTTTCACAAACGTCCATGGGGACTTCCTCAGTTTCTTTTTCAGGAACTTCTTCCTCAGAAGCTAGATTCACTGGAGAGTGAATGTCTTTGTTAGATACAAATATCAAATTGAAGTCCTGATTATAACCTTTGGAGGAAGAATTTTAAGGTTTACCTTCTGGTTCTTTCTCTTGACTCTCTTGAGGTTCTTCTGCAGATCCTTGAAGGGGAAGAGAGGAATTATCCTGAAGGGTCAGGGCATCACCTGAGACCACTTCAACAGACATCTCCCCCTGCATGACTTCAGTGGGGACTGGAGTCATGCATTTTACAGAAGGGGGCTCAGCAGAAGATGAGATGGATTTGATGGCGTCAGTGAGAGAATTGATGGAGGCAATGAGAGGGGCATTGGCAGCCTCAATCATGCTTTGGATGGAGGGAGTGATGAGCTGTACAAGGTGTGCAAGCATTTCAGGGGATATCTGAAATGCTGATGATGTAGAGGTGGATGGAATGGAGGCAGGATGATCTGCCACATGATCAAATGAGTCATGTGGAGATGGGTGAACATCAACATGAGTGTGGGAGTCATGTTGAGAAAGATGCGAGAGGATGGTAGCAGTCACCATGTCAACACTGGCTGAAGCTGCCAGGTGTTGTGGTGTTGGTGACTGGTGTGGAGATGCAGGAGGAATGAACGATGCATGTTGTGATGGCACTTCAGATTGAGTGGTGGGTAATGCAGGAGATGTAGATGCAGGGGTAAGGAGGGAGGATGAAGGGATTGCTGAGCCTTCCCCAGTAAGCGGGAGAGCGGCCGAATCAGCCCTTGTGTCTGAAGAAGGGTTAGGATCAACCCTGGCTGACTTCTTGATAATCCTCTGAGATTTCTTGAATAGAGAAGGATCCAACCTCTTGCTGGCGTTTACTGCGGACGGTGCAGAAACGAGCAGCAGGGGTGCTTTCACATATAAAAACACACCCAGTACCCTTGCAAGGTTTACCTCTTTCTGATTGTTCTTTCTCCTTATTAGTTCAAATAGAACTTTTCCCCAGGCAATCTGTGCCTTATTCACCAAGGCTGACATCAGGGCAAATTGTTGCCGGTTGATGTTGTCATGAGCAGAATGTTTTCCCAGGACGACCTTGCCCACCAGGTCGGCCAGAAACTTGTATTCTGGGGACAAGTTTATCTTCAGCAGCTTAGCCGGAATCCCTTCGGCATGGCCCATCACAGAGAGCATGCGGCCATATTCCTCTGTGCTTTGCTCATATTCCTCAGAACCTGTTGGCAGTCCAAACAACTCAGTCAAAACTTCAGGAGTCAGAGTGACCTCCTCGCCATTTATCTTTCCGGACATCGCTTCGTCGCTGGAGGACGAGGTGTATACCCATTCACGAATTTCTGGTATATGAATCTTAGGAGAGAACGACATAAATTTCTTGAGGCCTTGGTCTTCGCATAGCTTCAGAATATCTTGGATTTGTTGATCGCATCGGCTGAAAGAATCGAAGTCGACACAGAAGCCAGTGTCGAACTTCATTCCGAACAGAACAGCAGAAGGAATCGCCATAGAATTTGAGAGAAGATGGCGAATCGAGAAGCAAAACAGGGGAGAAGAGAATCGCGCGGGATTAGAGCTCGAGAGCGAATTCTAAGCCAGAAGAAGGAATATGAAAAGACGGAGCGGAAGGACGACGATCTTCAGACCTAAATCGACTATTAGAAACAAATCTGCGATCGTCGATCCCGGAATAAAATCGGTCGTCGAACACAGACCGACGATAGTCAATGTTTGACTAAACAGTAAACATCGACCGCCTACAAGCAAATATCACGATCGTCGATCAATAAATGATGGTCGACGATTCTCCACCCAGCACAGAAAATCTGTCGTCGACCATTGGTCGACAATAGATACCTAAGGAGAGATCGTTGACCAGTTGGTCGACGATTTCTGCCCTACTACAGAACGAGCTGTCGTCGACGGTTGGTCGACGATAGTTCTGACCTGGTCGAAGATCGTCGATCAGTCGCTCGACGATTTTAGACAGAAAACAAAACTAACCAAATTTTCACTATTCTGAACCATTAATCATGCCAAGCTGGTTCAGAAAGAACAAATGCTTTTGTTCATCAAGGGGCTTAGTGAAAATATCTCCTCTTTGCAGGTCTGTGGATATAAATTCCATTACTATCTTGTTCTTTTCCACATTATCTCTCAGAAAATGATGTCTAATCTCGATGTGCTTGGTCCTGGAATGGTGCACAGGATTTTGAGCAATTGATATTGCACTGGTACTGTCACACAGAATTTTGTGTTTGAGTGTGAACCCATAATCCACGAGCTGATTTGAATCCACAGGATCTGTGAACAGCAACTAGCTGCTGCTATATATTCAGCCTCAGCAGTGAAGTAGACACAGATGCTGTTTCTTGCAAAACCCAAGAGACAAGTCTCTCTCCCAGGAACTGACAAGTCCCTGAGGTGTTTCTGTCCAACTCTACAACCAGCATAATCAGCATCTGAATATCAATTAATTCAAATCCTGACTCAGCTGGGTACCACAGTCCTAAGTTAGGACATCCCTTAAGGTATCTCAAGATCCTCTTTAGGAGAGTTAAGTGAGATTCCTTTGGTTGACCTGAAACCTAGCACATAGGCATGTAGCAAACATTATGTCAGGCCTACTTGCAGTCAAATACAGCAGGGAACCAACAATGGCTCTAAATTTTTTTGATCAACAGGCTTGCCATTGACATCAGAATCAATAACTGCATTTGAGGCCATGGGTGTGCTCATTGATGAAGCATCAGACATTCCAAATCTTTTAACCAGCTCTCTGGCATATTTTGATTGAGAAATGAAAAAGCCATCAACACTCTGTTTCACTTGGAGACCAAGGAAATAGGATAACTCACCCATGCTGCTCATCTCAAACTTAGAGTGCATGAGTTCAGAGAACCTCTTGCATAGTTTGGGATCAGTAGAGCCAAATATAATGTCATCTACATAGATTTGAACTAACAGTTGTGAGTCCTTATGATGTCTAATGAACAGGGTTCTATCTACTACACCTCTCACAAACTTGTGTTCTAGAAGAAAATTTGCTAAGGTCTCATACCAAGCTCTAGGAGCTTGCTTAAGTCCATATAGAGCCTTTTGGAGTTTGAACACATGAGTGGGTAAGGTTGATGAAACAAACCCTGGTGGTTGTTCAACAAACACTTCTTCTTAATCTCCATTGAGGAAGGCACTCTTCACATCCATTTGGAAGACCTTAAATCTTTTATAGGCAGCATAGGCTAGGAAAATCCTAATGGCTTCTAGTCTGGCTACAGGGGCAAAAGTCTGATCATAGTCTATGCCTTCCTCCTGTCTATAGCCTTGAGCTACTAGCCTAGCCTTATTTCTAACTACTATGCCTTGGGCATCAAGCTTGTTTCTAACACCCACTTGGTGCCTATGATCCGTTGGCCTCTTGGTCTTGGAACCAAGGTCCAAACTTACATCTTTCAAACTGGTTAAGCTCCTCTTGCATTGCTATAATCCAGTGGGGATCAAGCTCAGCATCTTTAATGGTTAGGGGCTCAACCTGAGAAAGGAAACAAGCAAACATCACATCTTTGTTGAGTTGATGTCTTGTCTGGACTCCTGCTGAAATGTCTCCAATCACTTGAGATACAGGGTGATCTCTAAGTGTGACAAGATCAGTAGGTTCAACAATGATCTGATCTTCAACAGTTTCAAGATTTAATTCCTCATGTGGATTTGATCAACTGTTGGAACAGGTGCTTTAACTTGAAAAAGTTCTACATCAGATTCAGATCTGAAGAAGCAGCCTGAGGAGTTTTGTTGGGATGATTCTCCTGTGTGAGTCTCAAACCTTCCAAATCCTTACTTACTCCTAGGACTTGCACTGTACTATTAGAGGAAGAGTCCTTCTCCTTATAATACATGACTGTCTCATCAAAGAGACATGTGCAGACTCTTCTATCTTAAGAGAGGATTTATTAAGGACCCTATAGGCTTTGCTTACTTGAGAGTATCCTAGAAAAACTCCCATTGATGCTTTTGCCTCAAATTTTCTAAGGTATTCTTTGTTATTGTTATGAACAAAGGCAACACAGCCAAACACTCTAAAATAGTCTATTTTAGGTTTCACTTGCTTAAGTAATTCATAGGGAGTCTTACCCTTAAGTTTATGTATCAGACTTCTGTTCATACATAGTTAGCTGTGCTAACTGCTTCAGCCCAAAAGGACAGAGGCATGTTAGCATCTGCCAACAATGTACTTGCAGCTTCATTATTAGGGTCTGTTTTTCCTTCAACTACCCCATTTTGTTGAGGAGTTCTAGGAGCAGAGAAGCTATGTTTGATACCTTCCTTCTCACAGAATTCTTGCATAAGAAGAGACTCAAACTCAGTACCATGATCACTTCTGATCAAGGCAATCTGAGTAGAGTACTCACTCTGTATACACTTTAGAAAATCTGTAAGAACCTTGAAGTTATCAGCCTTAGTTCTCAAGAAGAATACCAAGTGAACCTGAGAAGTCATCTACAATTACTAGAGTGTAAGACTTCCCTCCAAGACTCTGCACAGCAATAGGACCAAATAAGTCCAAATGTAACAAGTACAGAATCCTGGGAGAATCACTTTTATTAACTGATTTAAAGCTATTTCTTGTTTGCTTACCTAATTGACAAGCTTTGCAAAGGCCTTCCTTCTTGTAGGGGCAAGAAGGTAAACCTCGTACAAGATTGTATTTAGCCAACCTAGAAATGTTTTTCAAGTTTACATGACTAAGTCTCTCTTATGCCAAAGGTATTATTACTGGTTACTTCATTAAATAAGCATATTTCAGATTTGGAGGAATTAAAATCTAAACATAAACATTTCCAATTCTAATACCTACTAACACCACAGTATTATTTAAAGAAATATTGCAAGCAGTGTCAGTGAACCATACTTGTACCCAGCATCACACATTTGACTTACAGAGATTAGGTTGCTTTAGTCCTGAGACATAGGCTACCTTCTTGAAGGTTACAGCTCCTATGGTGAAGCTGCCATACCCTTCAGTCTGTCCACAGCTGGAATCCCAAATACAACTTTTGGTCCCAGCTTGGCTTTGAAACCTGACAGGTTCTTCTTCTTTCCTGTCATATGCTTTGAGCATCCACTATCCAGATACCATTTTGTCATGTATGACTGGATAGGTCTTCACCTGCAGAAAGAACAGTTACACATTGTGGACCCAGGTTACCTTGGGTCCAGTATTCTTTACAAAAGAAAAACTAGATATATAAAGGATTTTGCAGCTTAGAGATTTTATCCTAAAGGGTGTGATCTCCTAGGTGGGATAATCCATTCAGTTGAAGGATTAAACAACCTGGGGTGGTGATTAGGGTTTGAAGTTCTGGAAGTTTGATTTTTTTTTTTCAGCTTAAGTCCAGATCGTCGATCAATGGTCGACGATCGCAAGCCATATCGTCGATCATTTATGGTAGAACGATGTTCTGGATTCCACGATCGTCGATCACTGGTCGACGACTTTTGTAAAGCTAGAAATTTTTTCTTCCTATTCTCTTTCTTAATCTATTTTTTGAATTCTCTTGCATTTTTCAATTTCTCTCATTCTTTATTCCTGATTCAGAAACAAATTTTTACTGGAGTGCTAAATCTCCTTTGTGAGGAGGATGGGTTCACTAGATGTAGCACCTAAGCCTAGTTTATCATTACCAACCCTAGTGTTTGCTATACAGGTTATTTCAGATAATTTAAGGCTTCTTGCCATTTAATTGTTCTTCTAATCTCTTAGATTTAGCTAGTTCTAATTTTAGGAATGTTATTCTTCTTTTGAGCTTTCTAATTCCTTTTCTAATCTGATTATTTCAGTACCTTCCATGTCTAGTTCCATTATTTTTAGTCTAAGTGACTTAATTTCTTTTTCAGATAAAGTAAATCTAAACATAGAGTTTTAAATTTTAGTTTGAACTCAGGAGATGAGAAGTCAAATGAGTCGATTCCTGGTCTCCATAAAGGAGTCTTCTTCATTGTCTCCTTCTTCTTCAGAATTCTCTGCAGCTGATAGAGAGCTGCAGGCATCAATGGCCATGAGGCAGACCTCTTTGGCTTTCTTTTCTCTTCTTCTTCAGAGTCACTTGAGCTAGAGGAGCAGGTATCCTCTTCTGTTTCACTCCAGGTAGCAGCCACAAATCCTTGTCCTTCTTCTTGTATTTGTGTGATGAGGACTTGGAGTGGTGCTTCCTGTATTCTTTCTCATGTTTCTTCTCCTTGTACTTCTTCTCTGGACAATCTGGAGCAATGTGTCCAGGCTTGCTGCAAACATAACAAATGATTTCTTTAGATGGAGTCTTGTCATACCTTGGCTTGTCCTCATGCTTGGAGAAATTCTTTCTGAGGTCTCTTCTTCCCATGTTGAAGAACCTCTTGGCAATGAGTGCCAGTAACTCCTCATTTGATTGACTTCCTTCAGAAGTCTCAGCAGCCTTAAGAGCTAGAGAATGCTCTTTCTTTATTGGTGTTGGAGTCTTCACTTCATTTACAGCAGCTCTACTCTTTAAGGTTTGCTCATATGACCTGAGCTTTCCCAACAGAGCTTCTGTGGAGAGTTCCACAGTATTTCTTCCATCCTTGATGGGCCATATCCTTGAGTCCCATGAGATGGGAAGGCACATCAGGATCTTGTCATTGACTTCTGACAAGGTTATCTCCTTGTCTAAAGACCTCAGTTCACTTATTATTGAACTGAGTCTTGTGTACATGGTGTCAATGTCTTCAGCATCATCCTTCTTGAAGTTTTCATACTGAGAGGTGAGATTGGATCTCCTGTCCTTCCTCTCATCAGCTGAGCCAGCAACTATGTGGTTGAGGGAATCCCACATAGCTTTGGCTGAGGTACATTCAGCCAGCTTCTGGAATATCTCATCATACATTGTCTGAGCTAGGATATTCATTGCTTTAGCATCAGCTGCTTTTGCCTTCTTGTAAGTTTCATTGTAGTCAGGTGGTGGCACAGCACTGAGATCAGCAGAAGTGGAAGCAGCACCAGGCCTAGCAGGTGGTCCTGTCAAAAGAAGAAAAAAAATATCTTCATCAATAGAATTCATGTAAGTCTTATCCTGGCCTTCCATATGCCAAACTTGGACAAGTTGCATACAGGAGGTCTGGTGCTTGAATAATCTTTAGACTGGGCCATGTATGAAGGTGTTTGTGATGGTATCAGGAAACAACTTATCACAGGATCTTTTAACTCAGGTGTTAGCCTGTATGAACAGCCAACCTCCCTCTGATACCAATTGAAAGTGAGGGGATAAGTTGTAAACTACTCTAGAGGGGGTGTGAATAGAGTATTCAAATTTTATGAACACTTAGTCAGCTCCCTTGGAGTATATTTGCGGAATAAAAATCTGATACTTGAACCCTAAGAGCCTAACACAGTGAGGTGCACAAGTGTGAGAGTTAACTGAAATTTCAGTTTAACTAAAAGCTATCACACAACTAGCAATCCTAGGTAGTTCTACCACAGCCACAGAATAACAAATCAGCAAGAACCAGAGAGACACAGGATATATAGTGGTTCCTTAAAATAGGTACATCCACTCTTCTACCACCCTGGTAGGAATCCACTACAGGTTTTTGCTAAGGTGCCCTGCCACAATGATCTGATTCAGGTAGATCAACAGACCCTTTGAGCTTTTGATAAGGATGCTCAACCACAGGTGTTGATAAGGTGCCCTGTCACAACGTTCACTTTTGAAGAGGTGTGAACAAACTCTTTTTTACAAAGGGTTGAGAGGGTTAGATTATCTTCTCTTTGTTTAAATACAGATTAGAGAAGATTTGTGGATTCTCTAAAGAATCAAAGTCTCCCCCTGGCTCAGTGGAAGTCCAGGGAAGCCTTTGCTTCAGGATGAAGGAGTTTCAGATAAACTGAAACTAAATTCTCAGAAATCAGAAGACTGATTTTTATCAGGTCTTAGATTCTGGAGCACTTGAAGCAGATCTTGAGCCTTTTCTGAAGTCTTTGAAAACTCTAAGCAAATGCTCAGGAGACTTGAGAAACAAGCGATTGCTCTGGGCTTTTTGCTTCAGGAAAACTTTTTCTTCTTCTTGTTGAGATATGTGAAGAGCTGCTCTGATGATGCTTGAGCGAATGAATAATCTTTCTCTGTGTCTGTATTTTTTGAGAGAAGAATTTCTTAAATATGTCTTCACGTTTTTTCTTTCGGAACGGCTCTGATTTTAATTCTCGAGCCCTGCAACAGATTATCTCAAGAAAGAATATAGCAATAGGAATAGAATGGCCTATTAACTTTCTGTCAGTCCCAATAAGGAAAAAATGAATAGGAAATATCTCAGCATAAAGATTTATCGTTCTTGGAAATAGCATACACCGCCAACGGCTAGAATACAGCTGGCAATATATTTTGTATAATAAGACAAAAATTGCTTTATCAAGAATACTGAATCCCGTAATTTATGCTTGACAGAATTTGTAATCAATTTATTTGAATTTAAACCATAAATTTAGCAACAATAATATCCGAGAATCAATCTAACCACCAACTACAACACTTGGAAATAAACCAAGGAATAGAATAAATACGAATAGAAAAAAGCAGACAGAAAACGTCGAACAGGAGTTCGATGATCGTCGACCTGCAAACAGATCGTCGACCAATAGCAGGAAATCTGTCGAACAGAACATCGTCGACCACAAGTCGTCGACCAGCTAACAGATCGTCGACCGGCTAACAGATAGTCGACGGCGAAACAGATCGTCGACCAGCAACCAGATAGTCGACCAGCAAAGGCAAATATCTGTCGAGACAGAAAATCGTGAAGCAAGAACACGATCGTCGACCTGAAGATGTACAGATCGTCGACCCAACCTTCAAGAGCGTAGTAAGCTTGCTCTGAGATCGTCGCCCAACGTTCGACGATAATTGTCTTGACTTCCAGATTCACTATCCCTGCTATCGTCGACCAATGATCGACGATCGCGAGGCCTCGTTCGACGATGTTCGAACGGAAAGCCTTATCTACAAAAACATCAAGAAATTCTAACCCTAAGCTCTAGGTCAAGTTTATAAACTGCCCTAGGGAGACTAAACAAAGTCTAACCATGATCATATATATCTTTATATGGATCAAGAGGGGCTGCAAGGGGATCACATAAGCCAAATCACATCTAGGGTACCAACAAAATGTCCCAAGAGCGCTGCTCTGAACTCCTCCCAAGTAATATCAGCGCAGTCCATCCCCGCAAAGGTGGTGTCCAGCTGAGATTTCCACCACCTCTTTCCGTGTGACTCTAAGCAGGAGACTGCCAAAGCGATTGCCTCCTCAGTAGGGCATTGAATCCCTGCCAGCATCTCGTAAATGGTGTCCAACCATTCCTCCATACATACTGCAGGCTCCGTCCCCTGGTAAGATGGAGGGGAAAGTCCCCGGAAGACAGTCATCCAATTGGCCCCGGGGTTTGGCTGTGGAGCCGGGGCTTGCTGAGCTCTGAAGGCCTCCAGAATGGCCGTCAGTGTTTGCCCCATCTCCGTCTGCTGGAACGGGGCTGGAGCCGGCGGAGGCGGGACCACATTTGGTGCCTGGGGTGTCCCCTGCTGCGGTGTAGGGTTCGTCGCAGGCTACAAGTAAAAATTCCATTTGTTAGAGAGCGAATGAACGGAATTTAAGAAGAGTTAGGATGGACTTTCACATGTGATTTCCCTTATGGGCACACCACTGCTTCCGCTGCTAGTTTGTCCGCAAACTAAGCTCGCACGAGGGTGGCCCAAGATTTTGTGGACTACTTCTCTTCAATCGAGGTTTCCCTCTGATACCACTTGTAAGACCCCGTTTTTTTTTAAACCTCCGGGGTCTTAGCCCAGAATTGCCGCTTTGCGGTGGCACCGACTCACGGGAAGGCCGCCACTACAAAACGCCAATTCTGCCGGCCCATTTCGATCACAAGAGAGAGAAGTAATTTTACATAAAATGTAAACAAGTCCACTGAAACATGTAAATAAAAGTGAAGTCACATCCAGTCCATCAATAGATAATAACAGGAAATAGATAAATGGGCTCAAGCCCAGTACATCAGAGTCCTCACTATAAATCACTCATCGTGGAAGCTATAAAACTACTAATCACTCACGAAGCTGGTCGCAGGTGCACCGGTGCTAGACAGTCCCACCTCCATGCGCACCGTACTCCGCTGGTGCTGGTCCCTGGACTGCTGGTCCCTGTCTCCCATCCGGAGCTCCTGTAATGTTGTGGTTCAAAAACCATTAGTCATAAAGACTAAGCCTTATCATCCCCTACCCCTCCCCCCACGGCTCCTAAGCACCGGGCGGAGAGGAGGAAAGGGAAGCTACAAAGGTGGAGAATAATGAAGCAGATGACAAGGAAGCTAATCTAGTAGTTATTTAGAATGAAGTAGGTCTAGCAATCCTACGGCAGTAAGTAATAAGGAGAGCAATTAATAAGTAGCAATTTGTATAAAAAGGCAGCTAGAGAACAGTAAGTGAACAAGCAAGTAAATAAGTATGTAACCTTAACTTATATGAATGCCCATACAAACTTATAAGTTAAGGGGTCTTCTGCAAGGCTCCCATCGTATAAAAAGTCTCATACCGATTTATACGTTGGGGTGTCGGTTGTATGCAAATTTGAGTGTAGTGATATGCTATGTCATGATTCATGCAGGTGCAACACACGCACACGACTCTATGCGCACAGACCTTTAGTTCCCCTGTTCGGGCAGCTAGCTTCACTCCCAGGAACCTCCGTAGTGGCAAATGGAGACAGTGGGTCGGACCCCCCACTCCTAGGCGGGTATCCACACTACCAGGCCTAGCCCTTCCGTACGCCCCTAGAAGAACACAACCTAGAGTATCCGCGTACTACTGCTGGCTGTACCCACCAGACTTTCTGATACAGCGCCACCGCTAATTGATGATGACCCAGTTGCCGAGGCATTACGGCATAAAGATTTTAGACGCCGTGATGACGCTGAAGGAAGTGCACGTTACAACCTCCGCCTGCGGCGCGCTCGAACCGCCATGAAAAATTAGCTTTATTTATCTTATTTCATGAACTCCATTTTTATATTTTTAGAATATAAAATTATCCAATATTTAAGAGATAATTTTATATTCATGGCTTGTTTTATTCTTTAATTTAAAATAATTTTAATTTTGGTGTGCACTTAGCCATTCGGGTGGATGAGATTACATCTCCATCATGAAGGGTTAAGGCTTGTTGTAATCTCCTATTTAAGGAGGTGTTTATGAGGAATCAAGAATTGAAATATTGAAAACCTAAATCCTCTCCTTTGAGAATTTCGGCCCAAGCTTGCTCCAAGCCGCCGCCCCCCCCCCCCCCCTTGGTGGTGTGAAACCGCCGGCCTCCTTGTGGTGGTGTGACGCCGCCGCTCCTTGCCTCCTCCATCCGTTCGGTGCGACTCCGGCGTGGCTTCCTTGGTGCGACTCCGTGGAAGAAGGTTGCAAACCCTTCGGTGTGACGCCGGCGGATCCATGGAGAGAGTGATTCTCCCACCTTATCTTTGTGTGAACGTTCATCCTGGTTGGGTAATCTCTTCCCTCTTCCTTGTGTGATTCTCTTCTTTAGTTGTGGTGGTTTTCACGCTCGTTTTCTCCGGATCTTTAATTAATCGCTACAAGTTTTGAATCGAAACCGCCGTTGCAAGGCTTTTTAATCCCGGATCGGGTGGATCCTATTTGCTTGAGCGGATCTTGGCCTATAGCCTTGGTCTTGCTCTCTAAAAGGAGTGGCAACTTTTGTGTTTTCTTGGGGAATACTCCGACTCAAATTTCCGATCGTTGTTTTCGAGTCGACCATTCCTCCCTTGTTATTTGCGCTGCGTTCTTGCGACGAGGACTATTGTGGGCGATAGGTGCTGTGTAGGTGCGGTAGATCTACGACGTGTAGTGCGTAGGAAGCGTTGTTTTCGTGGAGATCTCCGACTCGAGACGTACCCTACACCAATTTGGTATCAGAGGCGGTCGTTTCAACTTCCACGTTGGAAACATCCTCTCTGCGTTCGTCGTTGGTTGATCTGAATTTTCTAAGATCTGAAATTTCGGATTGGTCTGCGTTTAGTAAATCCGTCGGAATTTTAAACTTGTCAAAAAAATCTGAAAAAAAAACTGTAGCTTCCTGCACTTATTTCCAGCAACTTTAAAACAGAAAATTTTTTGATTCGGCCTCGTTAGGTTGGCCTGCAAATTAGAACATCGTAATTCTGTCCAACTGGTCTGCAAATAGCGGGCTGAAATCTTCATTTTTCAGCAAAATTTCAAAAAAAAAAAAATTTAACGATCTCCGTGTTTCTCACATCAAGCTTTTCAAAAAATATTTTATTTTCATTCTAGCTACAGCCCTAGGAAAAATCATCTTTCGTAATTTTCTGAGTCTTGCATGCGCACTAGGCTAGGCACGGAATATACGGCGCCCTCTACGTCTAGGATGGCTGAGAACGGGAATGAACTTCATAACGCTGAAGCGATAGCAGGTCTACGTAATGATATGGCGGAGCTTAGGGCCACTTTAGCACAGATTTTACAAAATCAAGTTAGGCCACCACCACCACCCGCTAATGTTGAGTTGCCCCGCCGACGCCAACACATCTCCGATTCGGATTCGGATGGGGACTCCCCACGAGTGCCCCCTCGAGGCCGTCGCCACGAGCGAGAGTTTGACATTACTAGGGCCATCAAGATTGATGCCCCCACTTTCGACGGCATGAGAGATCCACAGAACTTCCTTACGTGGATAGTGGACATGGAATGTTACTACGACTGGCACCATCTCACGGACGTCCAAAAGGTCCAAGTTGCCAGGATGAAGTTGACAGGCCGTGCCAAAACTTATTGGCTAAATGAAGAGCATAGGCTAGGTGCGGGAGACGGAAACCCAATTATTGGGTGGACCGTAATGAAGAATTTGTTGACCGATCAGTACGTTCCCGCGTACCATCGGACACAGATGTTTGACGAGCTTGCCACCCTGCGGCAGGGCTCAAATTCAGTAGCGGAGTATATGGGAGAACTGAAGGACCGAATGGTGCGTTGTGATCTGAAGGAAATCCCCGAGGTTACCCTTTCTAGATTCCGTAAGGGGCTTCAACCCGATATTCAGCGGAAGCTCTTGCGTTATGGCCACACAGATCTAAACACGACATTCAATGCCGCCCTCGACATTGAGAAACACTTAGCATCTAAGGCCCACTCCCGGTATTCCCATACGAAGGGAAAATCCACCACCGGAGCCTCGTCCTCCACATATCAGGACAAAGGGAAATTCCGGTCCGCCGAGTCCAAGTTTGTTGTGATCACTGCTAGGAACACTAAGAACCCTGCGAGCGAACGTATTCCCATCGGAAAGGTTAGCAAGACTAACGCCACATGTTACTCTTGCGGCATTCAAGGTCACTACGCCTTCGAATGCCCAACGAAAACCAAAGCCATAGCCTTGTTAGAGTCGACGACCGATCTTGCGGATTACGTATATGAGGCTGCTGAGGAGAGCGACCCGGAAGGGGTCCCAAGTGACTTAGAGGACGATCACCCCCTTATGGTGATGCGTTGTATATTGGCCACTCCTCATCCATTAGATGAGTGGAAGAGGACGAGCATATTTTCTCTGATTTTTAAGAGTGGCGAGAAACTTTGCAAGCTGATTGTTGATAGTGGTAGCTGTGTAAATGTCGTATCTGAGAACGCCATTGCACGTATGTCCTTGACCACGGAACCACACCCGACCCCATATAAGGTCGCTTGGATCAACAAGATCTCCGTACCCGTTACCAAGCGATGCCTGGTCCCACTCTCATTCAAATCCTACATGGATGAGGTGTGGTGTGATGTCCTTCCGATGGACGCTTGTCATGTGTTGTTAGGCCGCCCTTGGCTATATGACCGTGATGTTACTCATTTTGGTAGAGCCAACACTTATGAATTCAAATTCAATGAACCATCACCTTGAGACCGACCATCCCAAAGGAGCCCGTAGTCTTGGCTAAGGACACCACTATCCCGGTAGAACGGAAAACGTTGAATCTAGTTGGTAAGAAAGAGTTTGAGAGAGATCCGTTCCTTGATGGAATTATTTATGCGCTAGTCCTCCTAAGTGCGAAGCCCGATTCTAGCATTTTGGATGAGTTACCTAGTGAGTTACGGGTACTTCTGGAAGAGTATAGGGACGTGTACCCGGATGAGTTGCCGCCCACGTTACCCCCGCTTAGGAATATCCAGCATGCGATAGACCTCATCCCGGGGTCTTCCTTGCCAAATCAACCCCATTATCGACTCCACCCCGCAGCTCACCTGGAGTTGCAGTCCCAGATAGAGGGTTTGCTAGAGAAAGGTTTTATTAGGACTAGTATGAGCCCATGCGCGGTGCTGGCCCTTCTTGCCCCAAGAAGGATGGCACGTGGAGGATGTGCATTGATAGCCGGTCTATCAACAAGATCACCATCAAGTATAGGTTTCCCATTCCCCGCCTAGATGATTTGTTGGACGTCTTGTCTGGGGCCACCGTATTCTCCAAATTAGATCTTCGGAGTGGCTATCACCAGATTAGGATACGAGAGGGAGACGAGTGGAAGACGGCATTTAAGTCGAAGGATGGACTGTACGAATGGCTTGTGATGCCCTTTGGGTTATCTAATGCCCCTAGTACCTTCTCCCGGATGATGACACATGTCTTTCAGCCATTCATGGGGAAGTTCGTTGTCGTCTACTTTGACGATATACTAATTTATAGCACCTCTACTACCGAGCACATCTCCCACATGAGAGTGATCCTTTCCACCCTGCGGAAAGAGACTTTATTTCTCAACCTTAAGAAATGCACTTTCAATGCCTCGGAGGTAGAGTTCTTAGGTTATATAGTCGGTTCTAAGGGTATTCGAGTTGATCCGGGCAAGGTTCAGGTCATTAAGGACTGGCCCGTGCCAACCACCCTACGTGAGGTACGTAGCTTCCATGGGTTAGCCACGTTTTATCGTCGTTTCATACGAGACTTTAGTAGTATTATGGCGCCTATCACCGACTGTATGAAGAAGGGAGAGTTTACATGGACGAAGTCCGCCACTTATGCCTTTGAACGAATAAAGGAGCTTATGACTGAGGCACCTGTCTTACGTCTACCTGACTTTTCTAAAGTCTTTGAGCTCACATGTGATGCGTCTGGGGTAGGGGTTGGAGGTGTCTTGAGCCAGGAGGGCCATCCCGTTAGTTATTTTAGCGAGAAGTTGTCCGGTCCTAAGCTGAACTACTCAAATTACGATAGGGAATTTTATGCTGTAGTTCGATGTCTACACCATTGGAGGCACTATCTCCTCTCCAAGGAGTTTGTGATCCTCTCTGATCATGAGGCTTTACGTTTCATCAATGGCCAGCATAAGATCAGCCCACGACACGCTAAGTGGGTAGCTTTCTTACAAGGTTACACGTTTAATCTCAAGCACCTTAAGGGAACTGATAACCGAGTCGCGGACGCCCTAAGTCGTCTTACTATTTTACTCACCTCTATGGAAGTACATGTTGTCGGATTTGAGCGGATTAAGGATGAGTACGCTACGTGTCCTGACTTCCAGGACTTTTATTTATCTGCCCAGGATAGTTCCCCCACTACGATATCTGCCTACGTTATCAAGGACGGTTACCTATTTAGGAACGGGAAGCTATGTATTCCGCAGTCATCGTTACGACTACATATCATATGGGAATTGCATAGCGGAGGGTTGAGTGGTCACTTCGGTAGAGATAAGACCATTACGCTAGTCGAGGATAAATTCTATTGGCCAAAACTGAAGGTTATGGTGGGACGGGTAGTGAGTAGCTGCCGCACATGTCAGGTGTCTAAGGGAAGTAAAACCAACATTGTATTATATACTCCCTTGCCTATTCCCTCCATGCCTTGGGTAAACGTTAGTATGGATTTTGTATTAGGCCTCCCCATTAATATTCGCCGTCATGACTCAGTCTTTGTAGTGGTGGATAGGTTTTCAAAGATGGCTTATTTCATCCCATGCAGTAGGACAAACGACGCGTCTCACGTTGCTAAACTATATTTTAAGGAAGTCGTTAGTCACCGTGGAGTGCCAAAAACCATAGTATCGGATAGGGACGTAAAATTCACTAGTTATTTTTGGAAAACTCTTTGGATTTTAATGGGAATGAAATTATTGTTTTCCTCCGCCTATCACCCCCAAACTGATGGGCAGACGGAAGTGGTTAATCGGAGCTTAGGAAATTTGTTACGATGCCTTGTGAGTGATCATAAGAGCACTTGGATCTTCTCCTTCCCCATGCCCAATTAGCCTACAATAACTCCAAGAATAGGTCTACGGGTCTGTCCCCGAATGAGATTATCCACGGGTATAAGGCTACTGTGCGCTTGACTTGGTGTCGTTGCCCCCAACGTACAAGGCAAGTCAGTTTGCACAATCCTTCGCCCAACACATCCATGATTTACACGCACGTATACGGGCCACTTTGACCACGCAATACGACTTTTATCAAGAGCACGCTAATTTACATCGGAGAGTATCAAACTTCAAAATTGGCGATCTAGTTTTAGTCTGTTTGGTTCCCGAACGCTTGCCAACTGGCACCGTATTTAAAAGTTAGCACCAAAGCGCGCCGGCCCTTTTCGGATTATTAAAAAGTTAGGTGACAACGCTTTCGTTTTGGACTTGCTTGCTGATTGGGGGATCTCTCCCTTTTTTAACGTTTCAGATTTACGATGGTTTGTGTCACCACCACAAAAGAGTTGATTTCTTTGTCGTCGTTCTTCTCACTCAAAATTCTGATGGGTTGGGGAGTGGTAGTTCGGTTGATCTCTCTTTTCGGTCCCGCATGGGTATTCATCGGATGGTACATTGCCTTCTTTTACTCCTCTGCTGACATTGTTTCCCAGGTTTTCCAGGACATTCTTCACTCCTGATATGATACTTACTGCGGAACCGTTCACTACTCCGGATGGTACTAATTACCGCTTTCTGGTGTTGGCGTGACCGCCCCCTTCGGACGACTCTTGGGTACTCGCGACAGAGCTTCAACGTTTGGATGCCGAGCTTCTCCGCCGCTATCTCTCCATCACACATCAGGATACGTGATTTTGAGTGTGGGGAGGATATTGATGACAGCGACGCTAATTGATGATGACCGGGTTGCCGAGGCGGTACGGCATAAAGATTTTAGACGCGTGTGATGACGTGAAGGAAGTGCACGTTACAATTTCGCCCGCGGCGCGCTCGAACCGTACATGAAAAATTAGCTTTATTTGATCTTATTGCTTGAACTCCATTTTTATATTTTAGAATATAAAATTATCCAATGTTTAAGAGTAATTATATATTCATGGCGTGTGTTATTCTTTAATTTAAAACAATTTTAATTTTGGTGTGCACTTAGCCATTCGGGTGGATGAGATTACATCTACATCATGAAGGGTTAAGGCTTGTTGTAATCTCCTATTTAAGGAGGTGTTTATGAGGAATCAAGCATTGAAATTTTGAAAACCTAAATCCTCTCCTTTGAGAATTTCGGCCCAAGCTTGCTCCAAGCCGCCGCCCCCCCCCCCCCCCCTTGGTGGTGTGAAACCGCCGGCCTCCTTGTGGTGGTGGTGTGACGCCGCCGCTCCTTTCCTCCTCCATCCGTCCGGTGCGACTCCGGCGCGGCTTCCTTAGTGCGACTCCGTAGAAGAAGGTTGTAAACCGTTCGGTGTGACGCCGACGGATCCGTGGAGAGAGTGATTCTCCTACCTTATCTTTGTGTGAACGTTCATCCAGGTTGGGTAATCTCTTCCCTCTTCCTTGTGTGATTCTCTTCTTTAGTTGTGGTGGTTTTCACGCTCGTTTTCTCCGGATCTTTAATTAATCGCTACAAGTTCTGAATCGAAACCGCCGTTGCAAGGCTTTTTAATTCCGGATCGGGTGGATCCTATTTGCTTGAGCGGATCTTGGCCTATAGCCTTGGTCTTGCTCTCTAAAAGGAGTGACAACCTTTGTGTTTCTTGGGGAATACTCCGACTCAAATTTTCGATCGTTGTTTTCGAGTCGACCATTCCTCGCTTGTTATTTGCGCTGCGTTCTTGCGACGAGGACTATTGTGGGCGATAGGTACTGTGTAGGTGCGGTAGACCTACGACGTGTAGTGTGCGTAGGAAGCGTTGTTTTCGTGGAGATCTCCGACTCGAGACGTACCCTACACCACTTTCTTTGGCTAAGTGTCCCACACCGCCGAGTCAACGTACCGATGTCGGTGTGAACGACTATCAGATACCGAAGACCCACCACCTTTATTCTGTACTTCAACCCTCGAGCCCTCGGCCCCCCGGATAGTCCCGTCCGTGCATCTACCTTCAGAGCTACCGTCTGAATGGCAACAAAACCAATTATTCTACCTTCCTAGCTACCGAGGCGTTTGTATGTGCAACCCTAGTTATACTAGTTGCTCTTTTAGTTTATTATTCCTATGGTTTATGTTAGCCCAGGACTGCCCCCGGCATACCCCGTGAAGGGCTCTCAAGGGGCACTAGGAACCAAGACGGCGGCATTACGGCCCGAAGTTCCCTTTCGCAAGGCACTTACTGTTATTGGTTGATCTCCCTTAAACCCGATCCCCTTTTAGTTACTTTTGATCTAACCCTAGAGTTTTAAGACTCTTCCTCTCCTACCTGGGGTGGACGATCTTTCGTCGTTCCCGTTCGCCACTTAACCTTAACTAGTCTCACACTCTACTTATCCTGACTTCCAATAATGAACTTAATCTTAGCTTGCCCTAACCAACAAGCAACTACCAAAATTCCATTTCCCAAGTTCATTATTACTCTAGTTCAGTTTCCGTGGTTTTACTATATGCAGACCATCCTAAGCTATATGAGGTACACAAGGGAGGTACTCCAAATTGTCTTCCAAATCTCCTATAATATTTACTGGAGGTCTACCATATCATAATTTGTCTAAATTCAGAAACTTATAACTTTCCTAATTAATCTGATATTTATTTAATTTTCCCAAAGGATGGGCCATGGGTCATTTTAAACATGAACTACATGATCCTCATAAGTAATGGCTACCAAAAATCATGATCATTAAATAACAGCAAGATAACCTCAAAACAAATATTTTCAGAATTTTACAGAAAGTATTTAGCCTCTATTATACTCAGTATTAATCACGTAAATCCTACTAAAAGAAGGAATACTGAAATTAACTCATCAGGAAAAATTATAGAAAAATTACTAATCAGTGGTATGATATAGAAAAGTTCTTTGTGCAAAGAATCATAATTTTTCCAGCTTGCTAAACACCACTATAGATTTAATCAAATATTCAAGGTAAAACATACTTAATGAAGCAAGCCTTAGAATTAAACTTCCAAAAATCCCATAAACATTCACAGAGATTTAAAATCATAATAAACGTTTTCTACTTAAATTTCATCAATTTACAGGAAGTGTGTATTCCATAATAAATTTTCTAAGCAAATCATACAAGCTACTAAATCGTTAATGAAGTATCCAAAATAATGATCTTAAAATTCATATTAAAATATCCAGAGCTTGTACCATCCCTATAATTCACTCTACCCAAATCTCATCACTTTTCAATATGATTCAGTGTCATTTCCTATCTCTACAAGTTTTGCACCCTAAACTGGGGTTAGGTTTTTAGGTATCCCAACAGTCTCCAAATCTACTAAGATTTCATCCAGAGAACTAAAATGGCCCTATGGTCCTCTTCACCAAATTACGAGTCAATCTAAGGTCATTTGACCCCATGACCTCCACAAGCCACCAAGATCCATCCTTAGGGTTTGGCCTTGGTTCTTAAGGCAAACTTACCCCGATCCACCTCAAACTCTATGAGGGGGTGCTAGAGAATATTACTAGCCAGTGGTAAAATCTCAGCCTCTGTTGAGGTGATCAGACCACTCAAATCTCAAAAGTGCACCTTTAACCTAAGACCCCTTATTAGGGCAAAACTTAGTTCTGATCATTTCTAATCCAAACCATCTTAAAATGAGATGAAAAATTATACAGAACCTTATGGTGAATCCAGGGACCACTCACCAAAATTTGGGAGGGTTTGGAAATTATTTAGCCATCTAATTAAATTAAGCTAGGATTATTGAATTTTCCTAAAAACTATAGCAAATATTTCCCAAAAATCCTAATTTTGGATGGTACCTAGATATAGGTAAGGTTAGGCCACACCCCAAATTTCAAGTCATTATGATGACTGGATTGGAGTGGGGAATTTTTCTAAGGTCAGGACAACCTATGGGTAGACCTCACCAAATTGAGTGCTGAGGTCTATCCAGTGGTCCAAAATGCTTGAAACAAATTTTAAAATTCCCTAGACTCCAAGAGGTACAATATTGGTGTTGATCATTTTTCCTGTAGGAGCCTCTTGGTATTTTTCCTAAATTATTTAATGTGACAGATATTTTCATTCAGAAATGTTTTAAAATAGAATCTAATTTAATGGCACTGTTCATCTTCTTCTACAGCCCGAAACCAGAGCCCTGAAAACTTATTTTCCTGTAGCTTTTCCAAAGCTATTTCCTGGCCATCCAGCCATCTCCCTGGTCGGCCACCACCACCACCACCTATGTTGAGGTGAGGGCTATCGTCGCGGCGCGGACGGCCGCGGAGAGGCGGTTTCCAGCGAACCCGCCACCATGAAAATTTTGGAAAACCATGGAAACGCTTACCCGATCTAGCTCTTTTGAGCCCGATATCTCTCCTAACGATTTCTAAGATCTATCCGCAGAAGAAGAGGGGGGGGGACCTTTTCGCGGGCTAGAGGCGTATAGAGCGTCGGGAAGCCATTGGCGTGGTGGTGGCGTCGCCGGAATTTCTTTAACAGTAAGGGGGGAATCTGAAACAGTTTGATGGAGAGTGTAACCTTTTCCTCTTGCTCTTAGGAGTATTTTATAGATCAGCAAGTGGGGAGGGGAAAGGATGAAACGTTCATGGCCATTAATATTTCCCTTTTGGACGTTTCGGTTATGGCAAAGGCGGTTGAAACGCTGGAGATGAAGAGGTGTTTGCCAGGTGGCGATTTCCTATTGGACCAACATTTCTTAATTTATTAAACTAAATTCAGAGTAGGAAACGACCATAATTACTCCTGGTTGTAACTTCCCATAATCAGGATTGATTACAACGTCGGTTTACCGAAATTTCCAGTCTGGCTGACGTTTCGGCCTTGGTCACGGGCGTGACACATAGGTCACGGGCGTGACAGGCCCGGGTGGCCAATTCTGGGATCGACGATCGTCGAACTGGGATCGACGATCGTCGAAGGGTGGTCACGCCCTTGGTCACGGGTGTGACATGTGGGTCACGGGCGTGACAAGCCCGGGTGACCAATTCTGGGTTCGACAACGTCGAACTGAGGTCGACAATCGGCGAAGGGTGGTCACGCCCTAGGTCACGGGCGTGATATGTGGGTCACGGGCGTGACAAGCCCGGGTGACCAATTCTGGGTTCGACGACGTCGAACTGAGGTCGACGATTGGCGAAGGGTGGTCACGCCTAGGTCACGGGCGTGACACATGGGTCACGGGCGTGACAGGGCCATGAGGCAAATTCCGCGGCCGACGATCGTCTACCTGAGATCGACGATCGTCGAAGGAGTCACGCCCTAGGTCACGGACGTGACACCTGGGTCACGGGCGTGACATGGCCGGGTTGAAAATTTTACGCCCGACGATCGTCTCCCTGAGATTGAAGATCGTCGAATGAGTCACGCCCTAGGTCACGGGCGTGACTTGTCAGTCACGGGCGTGACCAACCCGTGACCCGAAATCTTGGTCAATTTATTTCAATTTTTGGGCTTCCTAGGGTTTTATCACAACCAACTGACTCCTAGGGGTCTAGCCGGAAATGGGATGTTACAGCTTGGCTGCTTGGACCGGGTCACTTCAATATGATTCATTAGGGGCGGTCCAATGGGGCGTTGATACGTGGCAGAAGGGATTTAACCTAATACATCGGTTTATAAGGGAAGATAAAGCCGAACCCTAGCCATTTTTTCGATCGACCTTGTCGTCATCGCGGACCTTGCGAAACCGACAGAGCCGAGGGAAACCGTCGGAGCTCCTGGAGGCGGCCTTCTCTCTCTCTCTCCTTCCTTTGTCGTGAAGAACAATTGCACCAAGCAAGAGATGCTGCAAAGAAGGATGACTAGATCTATGGCCGGGAATGATGGTACCGCTGGAAACGAGGTGAGCTTCCTCCCTCTCCCTTGGTGCTAGATCTGTAGTTAATATTCTAGGAGAGATATCGACTCCATAGAGTCTTGACGGTGAGGAGGAGATTTCTTAGGGAAAAGCCATGCCTAGGTTGTTTTCTAGGCTTAACCTCCCCACCTCAACCAACAATGAAGTCTTCAGAGTGATTCGTGGAGAATTTTTGTTAAGTAATGTATGAATATTATGGAATAAAGTTTTAGGCGGGACGAATTCCCCTAAAAATTTTAACGGAGGCCGTATCTCACCGGATGCCGAAATCTACCCTTAATCATCCTAGCAGCAAACTCTTCAATATCTCATATCTCTACAT